>CM067856.1:74245092-79045092 GCA_034642435.1 Megalocaria dilatata
AACATTATTGTAAGCAGAATAGTAAGAGCTTCTGAAAGAAATCTTACTTGATCCTTAATGCCATTTAAATATTTTGCGGTATTTCTTATCCTCACTTGGGGTTGAATGTGAGAGTCATAAATACTGGAAAATAATGTTCACCTGTGGTCAAAAATCGACGGACCAAAACATTTTTCTAAAATGTCAACGCAGTTAATAAAAATGACTGTGTTTCATCATCAGTTGGCCACTTTGTATGACTAATTTTTTTGCAATAAACTTCATATTAGAATTTTAACCATTATTTCTATTTTCTCCACTAATTTTATACTTACGACTGTATGGAGTACAGTAATATAATTTATAACTTGATTGAATAATAATAATCAGTTTTATTAATTTTTTTTTATTCATATAAGGTACAAGAACAAGTAATTGAAAATAAAATATCATCAATCAATAAGAATCAGAATACAATTCTGATAAACTCTATATTGCATGTTTTATATAGACAATATTTAGTGAAATGAGTTATTGATATTGATGATGAGTCGCATATTCTATCAAATGAATACACCACTTTTCAAAATACCTTCTTTAAAATACTACTAAAATTTATCTTACAATTACTAATATCTTATTTTAACTATTAGTTCAATAAAATCTTGTTTATTCATTTTAGGGTCCTCTTGTAAGATGGCTGAAGGTAAACTTCAGTGAGTGTTTTTGTGCTTGGATTCATGTGAAGGCATTGAGAGTATTTGTTGAATCGGTTCTAAGGTGAGAGTTTAAGGACTTTTATTTACTTGTTTGTACTTTATGTAAAAACAATCAAGGGATTGTCAGTTAAAGAAATGTTGAAGGATGGAGATCTTTTTTCAAAAATATATGTGTTTTGAAAGGTTTGTATTTTATCTTTGAAGTTATTATATCACACAAAGAATTTTAAATATTTTGAAGCTTTAGTCGTATTGAATATTTTCATAAACATTCTAAAGCACTCAGCTTTGTAATAGAGAATATTACAAATATCTTTATAAAAATGATAAATAATTAGACATCATATTCAATGCTGTTCATCTATCAAGCAGTTTATTGGTATAATAGCTTTTAAAAATAATCAGAAATTTTCAAATTATTTCAAATTGGAAGATCAAGTTTGTGAATCTGCAAAATCTGCCAATATTGCAGAAATGTGTTTTTTTTTTAATATTTCATACAATAGAAATCAAGCCAAGTTGAAATCAAAGATATAAAATAATAGTTTGCATGTTTATAGAATTTTTTTAACAATCGAAGCTCTAACAAAATGAAAAACACATTTCACTAAGTCTTGAACATCTCACTAACCATTTTTTATATTGAGTATATGGAGTCGGCTATTATTAACATTAAATTTCCTTAAGTCTTATTCAGTTCTAACTTGCAAGGAAAACAACTAAATTGTCATCTTATGATAGGCTTCACATATTTGAAATTTAGAGAAACCCACCATCTTTTTTGAATCTCTATCTCTGAATATTGATAGAATGATGTATCAAAAAAATTAGCAACGTAGCTATTTTAGCAGAAAAATAAATACAATATTTCTGGAATCTGCAAATCTCATAGGTCATAAAATATAAAGTTTGACAATTATTCAAAATGTTGATTCAAATTGCCAACAAAAATCTTATCACCTATCGATGAGCTTTATTTACAACAATTATTACTTTATGAACACACCGAAACCTACTACATGAAAGTGATTTCAGTTACAGAAATAGTGTAGATTTTTTGGAATAATATAAACTATTGTAATGTTGTCATTTTATTTCAGACAAATTCTAAAAGTGTCAATCTTGAAAAGAACTAAGATAAATTGTTATATCTCTAAGTTGTTCCTTTCAAAAGTTATCGTGCTTACAAACGTCTTGACTGATAAATTTGAATTTCACCACAAATTATTCATTAGCCGATCTGAAGTGATCATTGAAGACCACTTTCGGCTGAAAAATAAAAACATTGTAATGAAATGAAAATTCTCTGAGAAGAGAGCTAAAAGATTAGGAAATATGTACTTGAAATAAGGAGCTTCAGCATACTCATACCAACCATAGAAGTATGAAACCGGAATGTCTTAGAAATACTTTTTTTTTTTTAGTACACATATAGAATCAATTAACACCTCACAGCATCAAAGAGAAACAAAAAGAATCGAAATAAAATATAAAACATTGACCGAAATTATATTAACTAGCGAACATTAGCCAATACAGCTTTTTCATAACGACATCATGAAGAACAAATTCTAATATTCAGTCTGAAGATTAGCGTTGTTATTGTCAAACGCTGTTCTGAAGATAAGCATATTTTTAAAGTTTTTTGAGAGAGGTGTTTTTGAGGGATTTTTTAAATAGAATTTGTCGTTATGTTATTTGGAATGATCTATGTATGTTTGACCATATAAGGAGTTTCATCTGCTGGTGGTAATATGGTAAAATTTTCTTCATTGTGACCTTATACATCTAACTCAAGTTTTATTTTTTGGAACAGTATGCAGGATAATGAAGATATTTATATATATATATATATATATATATATATATATATATATTAGGAGTACAAATAATTTTCCGCCGTTTTATTGTAGATGGCGCGGCACGGAGTTTCGGTTAGCTTTCGCAGATGATAACCGGCTTAAAAAATTGTTTGGACATTCAAGAACAACATAACCTATAAATATCATTGATTTTATATTGGTAAAATATAATTTTTATTAGTTGAAAATGTCAAAATTTGAGCCAAGTAAGCGTCATTTGCGGGAAATATTAGTTTACTTCTTTAATTTGAAGAAATCTGCTGCTGAGGCGCATCAATTGCTCGTAGAAGCATATGGTGAGGGTGCTTTGAGTGAGAGAACGTGTCGAGAGTGGTTTCAAAAGTTTAAAAACGGTGATTTCGACGTAGAAGACAAAGATCGCAGTGGAAGGCCAAAAATTTACGAGAATGCAGAATTGGAGGAAGATTCATCTCAAACACAAAAAGAACTAGTGTTGCAACAGAACTCTGCTTCCGCTTCCGCAACTGCAGAAGTTCCGCATGTTTTTTCACTTCCGTTTCTGCTTCTGGTTCCGCAAACTTTATAACAGAACTCTGAACGGAAGCGGGGAGAAAGCGATGAGGAGCGGTGCAGCAGACGCGACGGCGGCACGGCGCGGGCGGTTGCGGGGGCATATGGTGAGGGTGCTTTGAGTGAGAGAACGTGTCGAGAGTGGTTTCAAAAGTTTAAAAACGGTGATTTCGATGTAGAAGACAAAGATCGCAGTGGAAGGCCAAAAATTTACGAGGATGCAGAATTGGAGGAAGATTAATCTCAAACACAAAAAGAACTTGCTCTAACATTAGAAGTCACTCAGCAAGCAGTCTCACATCGTTTAAAATCATTGGGAATGATTCATAAACAAGGAAATTGATTTCCGTACGAATTAAAGCCGAGAGATATTGAACGCCGATTATGCTCCCGTTGCGGCTCCCGTGAAAAAGTACTTGGAAACACTTGATTGGGAAGTGTTACCCCTCCCGCCGTATTCACCAGACATTGCACCGTCCGACTATCACCTGTTCCGGTCCATGGCACATGCTCTGACGGCGCAGCGGTTCACATCTTATGAGGATACCAAAAATTGGGTTGATTCGTGGGTAACCTCAAAAGACAAGGAGTTCTTCAGACGTGGGATTCGAATGCTGCCTGAGAGATGGGAAAAAGTGGTTGCAAGTGATGGGCAATATTTTAAATAAATTTATATTACCGTTCTTCTATAATAAATATTTAATTTTTGTTAAAAAACGGCGTAAACTTATTTGTACTCCTAATATATAATATTTTTTATTAGCTATATGTCTATCTTAGACGTATCGTATGTATAGTTCTTATTGATTTGAATCAAATTTCAACATTAACTGACAAGTTTCTCATTTACTGCAAATAGTGTATGTTTTGTGAAATGATATACACAGATTTCATACACTTATACTCTGTAATTTATTGGTCATGTTGTAAAAAGGTGGATCTACCTGATTGAGAAATCAGCACTCAGTTCCAGTTAGGTTGATCTGGGCACTATATGAAACTAGTACTATGAAAACTAAGTTGGAGGATCTGCGTGCTCTGTTAAACTACCAGCTAGGTGGAGATCTATACGCTATGTAGATCTACTTGTTTACTTGTTAATACACAATTTTAATGTTGATGCAACATGCATTTATTGAGAAAACAAAATTTTAAATTGTATTATTTCTGAGTCTAGTCTGCTTTGAGCTTAAAATATACCTCTTTAATTATTTCTTACAAAAATTATGTAAAATGACAAGCAAAATTACATTTGGCAACTATGATACTTTGTATATTTGGTTTAATTTTCTGAACAAAAACGATTGGACCAGGATAGCAGCCTGGTGGGGCTATTATATTCTATTGCAACTGATTATACGAGGGGCGTGCAATGTATTCTCGGTATAGTCAGAAAATTTTGAAAAAATTCTATTTTTCAATGTAGCCCCCTAGAACTTCAATACATGTGTTAAATCGAGAAATAATCTTCTTTAAACCTTGTAAATAATCTTCGGCTTCTCCTAAAAATGGGTATTAATTGCTACCTTCAGTTATTCATCGTCGGAAAATCGCATTCCACAAAGATATTTTTTCACATTTTAGTTTCGCATAGAAAAACCGAATCTAAATGCATTAAGCAACTACAACTTTATATGGACAGATTGATAACCTGGTTCTATAAATGACGGTTAGGTCCTAAACCTGAAAAATCGAAATTCATAATATTTAACCTCAAGATAAGACCGAGTTCACCCATGATCCGAGTGGACAATAGAAATATAACACCGTCTCCAGCAATAAAATGCCTTGGCATACAAATTGATAGCAAAGCAAACATGAAACATCAAGCAAACCTCGCAAAAAAAACAATTGCAAGAGCGAAACAATTCAAATGTCTCACCTATAAGAATGAAGGAATCAGTTTTGAAAATACCACAAAGATATTTAAAACAATCTGCAGACCAATTCTTGAGTATGGTCATCCACTGTATGCAAATGCAATAAATTCGGTGTTACGGAATCTAGAAGTAGGAGAGAGAACATCACTGAGAATAATAACACGGCTGAGACATCCACAAAATAGATTGCACAATCCATCCAACGGACTGCTATATAGAAAGACCAAGATACAGCCAATAACGGAAAGGCTGAAAATTTTGAATGAAATATTTTTAAAACGGCTTCAGGAACTGGACGACATATTTGGGATGTTCCATAGGGATCCAGTGACCAAAACACTCAGAAAATTTCCAGTCCAGACTGTAATGGACGGCCTCATGACAAATTAGAAGTGCTGTTTATTTGAGTTGAATTTTTACATGCAATAAGTTTTTTTTTTGCTTCTAATACAATCAGATCAACAGGGCTTAAGGACTTCGGTCGATGGCCTTTGACTGTGGTCAATGAAGAACGGTTATTATCATTATTGTTGTTTTTCACATTGCCCCAGTAGTCACTGGGGGCCAAGTCTTCACTGTACGGAGGATGAGCAATTTCTGCGAAGTCACATTCCCGCACAGCAGCCTTCGCCACGTGGGCCTCGTGAACCGGCGCGTTGTCGTGAAGCAGCAACACCCCGCTGTAAATTTTCCTGGCCTTCTTCCTTTAATTGCTTCTCTTAAATTACACAAAGTGGTTGCGTATGATGCTGCTGTGATGCTTTCGCCCTTTTTAGTATATTCTATCAATAAAATACCTTTAGAATCCCAAAAGACCGTAGTCTTTTCCAGCGGATTGGGTAACTTTAAAATTCTTTGGGGGCTGTGCACCCTTTCAATCCACTGCATGGACTCTTGTTTACTCTTAGGGTCATAGTGATGAACGCATGTCTCATCCCCAGTAACCAGCCGGTTGAAAATAGTCGATGGGTCTTCTCCACAGAGCTCTAAAAACTCCTTACAGCACTTGACTCACACTTGCTTCTGAGGTGCGGTGAGCATTCTTGGTACCAATCTTGCGCTGACCTTTGAGAGGTTAAGATAAGGACGGGGCACAGTCCTGGTAAACAGCAACCATCTCTTCATGAAAGATTTTTTTTACTTTTTCTCTGCTTAGTAAGGAACTTTATAACAGCGCGATGCTCGATTGTCTTCATCATTGTGGCGTCAGTCTTGCTGGTTGTTTTCACTGAGAATAGCTAGAAAACTAATGATCGTAATTTAGTGAATTTTTATATTTATACCCTCAGATAGTGTCATTAGTAAATGAGATAATTAGATTCTTACATTATTAGCAAATCATCCCTATACCAAGAATACATTGAAGGTCCCTCGTACTACTAAATTTAAAAAAATTTAATTAATATTTTCAACAATTAGAAATACAAGTGAATGTATTGTACCAGTAAAATATATAGTATCTTTGTCATATAGTGAAGTTCTACTTTATGACCTCTAAACTTTGTAATGAACACTCTTTCATAGAGTAATAAGTCATATAATGCCTTAGTAATAGTGTTGTTTATCTGCATAAACTTATTTCAGATATGGCCTACCCGTCAATTTTCAAGCAATTCTTATTCACCCAAATAAAAAATTCATGAAACGTTTAAGAGATGTCCTTAATCAGCTATATGGTCATCTAGACAGCAGTGCAGCCCTTTCAGGTGCCAGTGTTGATGTGAGTATCAATTATGAATTAACTAAACTGTATCTAAAAATATCAATTTTATTGTAGGGTGTTGACATTCCCGGTCTTGGATTTGGCCAGCAAGAGTATTATCCATATGTTTACTATAAAATTAATGTAGATATGATTGACACAAAAATCTAAATCTGATTGATATATTTATAACAATACTCCATGCCATTCAAAGCTGGAAAATACTTGAACAGGTATTAAGAAAAATGGAAAAAACAAGATTTATAGAAAATTTAGTTATAATTAAGATATTGTTTTTATCCACTGTTTCGATTTATTGTAGTTTTTCTTCTGCCTTTTTAGGGAGGACCAATTAATTATTGATGTTTTCGTAAAGACTTGTCTTTGTCTAGCCCAATTTTGTTTTGGAAATGTTATTTGTTTTCAGAATTCATCTGTAGTTTGTAATACCTATTATTCTTATTTAATGAAAATTTTGAACATTCATATTACATATGTATTTGGGTTCATTTTTCTTACATTTTATTTATACATAGATATCAAGACACCACCATTTTTTACACTTTGAATTCAAACATATACCATCCTCTATAATAATTTTACCAAATAGACTGCATTTATTTCAGTATCTTTTTTTGTGAAACACTTGAAACTGTGGTTCGATATTGAATGATGTTTTGTTAATTTCAATCAGTGCAAAAAAAATAAATGTGAAAATTCAGTAAAGTAATACTTTCATTCTCAAATTACATTTCTATAAATCTTGAAGTACAGGATAATATTAGGATTGTTTTTCCTTATCTGTATATAAGGCATATTTTTCCACTGAGATAAACCAATAATGTATTATACAAGGTGTAGGAGAATTCGAAACTGCACAATAATTCAATAATTACAGGTAATGTGGTTGGTTATCAATTTAAACAACATTAAATTTTCAAATGTTGAAGAGCTTTTGAATATTATTTTTGCACCTTGTATTGAGTATAGAAATCCTACAAACATTAGACAATATCTCAAATCTGTAAGTTCATCCAGTTATAAAAATAGTTTTCAATATTGTATATAATATGTGTATATAAAATTATTTCAAATTGAAAAGTGCTTAACCTAAGTTTGAAAAATTCCATTAAGATTAGTTCCATTCTAGTTAAAACATTTGTCAATGTTATCTAGAAGGTGTTATTAAAGGTTCCATTGTTCAACTGTAAATGTGTTAGTTTTATTAAAATGTTTAAATATCCTTTTTAGTTTATTTTTGGTATATTGAAAGTTTATATGAACATTTCTTTTGAAATTACAATTTATCAAAAAAAAAATGTGTGGTAAAGTTTTGAGTAAATGAAATTCTGAACTTTGTAGACAAAATTTAAATAAATTTAAGCACAAATTATTCAATGATATTTAAATCCTTCCTGAACTTTCAGTAATTTGTTTCCTAGCAAAAAAAGTTTTTCAAATCTCTTGAAATTTTTCCTTTGTTTTCGATTACGTTCAATGGAATAAATCGGTTGAAAGAATAGTTTTTACAAAAATCAACCTTCAGATGATCTGCGGGCTTTTCATTGAGCCTGGATGAAAAATATCGAAAACAAAATAAAACGTTTATGAATGATATAATAGATGTTGTATACATACTATGTTTAATTCTAAATATTGGAGTTATCTGAATGATGGCTTATATTTTGAAGCAAATATTTGATCTTTTTTGTAGTCTTTTTTTAGTTTTATTCTAGTTTTTATATCGGTGGATAATTTTACGTATACCTATATGGATACAATGTCAAAAGGAAAAATATTTTATTCCATATATATATATATATATATTGAAAGTTTTTTCAGAATTCTGATAGAAGTAGACTCAATAGAGTATAATTTATATAATTAATTGTGTACTCTGTTTCTGAATCATTTCCATTGAAAGTAACTCCTGATATCTTCCAAAGATTAGGAAAAGATTTTGAATTTACGTCGAGATTTTTTGAAAGAAGAATTCGGAAGCTTCCGTGACTGTTGATTATTCTGGTTGTAAACTTGAAATATAAATTCAATGTTTTTATTTCAAAGTTGTGGTCAGGCCAAGCATATGCTTATATCTAACTGTACATGAGTTTTTGCTGCCAATTTTTCGAATTGATTAATTTATTTCCAATCTTGTTATTTATTATATTTTAATTCTAAATGTTGGGAAAATAGGAGGATTGACAACAATCATGAAATACCTATAATGGCTTGTATTTTGAAGGAGAACTTCATCATTTCTGTATTCTTTTTTTTTGGTTTGATGTCAATGGATACATTTACATACATGACTTCAGACGGTTTCTTTTTTCTTCCGGTTGAGAGTGCTATCTTCACGTATTTTACGTACTGCTGCCATTAATGTTTTGAAGTTTGGTACTGTTCAACTTGGAAATCTGCGAGCCTTTCCTTCCTGAGGAATTCGCTTCATAATAAGCCTGAACCACATAATTCTTTTCCAATTGAATACTTCCTTTCTGTCCAAACTTAAATTCTTTTCAAGAAACCTGCAAAATGATATTCAGATTCTAATATACTGTCATAATCGGTGAATTAACATTGCTTGGTAACGAAAATTAATATTTTCCGAATAATTTCAATTTGATCTAGAGCTAAGAGTGATCCTACCTCAAGGAAGAGAATTCGATTACCGTCGGGTCGTATTGAAATTTTATTGAAAATTTTTTTTTATGAATTTATATTACAATCTGGTATGTTTCGGCAGTCCAATTCAAAAATTTTAGCCTTCAGCCCAACCAGTTTAAAAAAAAAATTGGAAATCTGAGCGGGAACTTTGAATGGCTATAAAAAAACCTTTTTTTTTTAATTTTCGAATTTTGAGCCGAAATGGTGTCAATCAACTGGGACCGGCCGGTCCGTTAAACACTCATAACTTTCGAATAGAAAAAGCTCGAGACTTGAAACTTTCAGAGTAGGTTTGCGTCCTGAATATCTCGGTTATATCTTTGTTAATGGACAAAATAGATCCAATTGTTCCGCAGTTATTCCCATTTCATATTTTCTGTTATTTTTCCATTAATGCCGAAACTAAATCAAATTTATTATTTAGGTTATAATGACGAAAAGATCTGTGCCAAGTTTGGTGAGGAACGGCGGACGACAGGAGGTAAAAATGTTAATTTCTGAATGAAAAGACCTAGAGACTGCAAAATTTCAGGGTGGTGAAGCTCTCGGATGAAATGCAGTGTTGCGAGTAAGCTTTCACCTCTTAGTTTGGGAGACGGCGTTTCGTTTCCGAGTCTGCGCATCTGAAACTCATCAGACAGCGTGATGCGCAGCTCTGCCTGTGACGCCGGTGACCATGTGTTCCGTTTTGAACGGTGGTTGTCAAACGCTGTGCCTTGCTCTATTTGAACTCGGCGGGGAAGGTTAGTCATGATTCTTTAGACTGATCGGGTCTTCTATTGATACGCCGGTCAAGCTGCGACAGAGCAAGGCAGATTTCTGGACGAGGAGCGAAGAAGTTGTTCGCTACAGTGGGTTTGTAATGTAAATTCGTGTTTATCAGTTATGTCCGAAAAGGCACAGAATCGGCTCGATGGTTCTTGAATAATTCATGTTTAAAAGTTTTATTTTCCGAATATTTTCAAAAGTACAAATCCGGTCTAGTTCAAATATAGTATATAGGTGTGAAATAACATCACGAAAGCTAATGCATAATTTCGTGATGATAAATTAGGAAAATTTAAAAAACTTATCTGATTTCGACAAGAAATGTGAAAAGTAGATGAAGTTTCGTTCAATATATTCTTTTTCCAATATTTCTTGGCGATATGTAACAATGCAGAACGAAGGGAAGGAAGAAGCCTTTTAACTATGTATTTTTTTTTTCATTTCATAAGATTTTCTGTTTCTTCAGTTCTGAAATTTCAAAAAATAACGTTTATTTGACTGTGGTAATGCAATAAGATATACAATTCATGAAAGGGCGGTAATGCTACAGGGGTTAATCCAGCAAATTTAACGAGAGTTTCAATGCCCCTGAATTAATTTGTTCATTCTTATGTTCAGACCAGTTAATGTTAAGCTTAGGAATTCGCTTTCGAGGCACGAACGAACGGCTTCATGAAAGGAAATTATTTTACTCCTATATATTGTAATTGATATATTGAATTTGTGGGGGATTCTTAACACGCCGGAAAAACTAGTAAGATCGTCGAGAAAATATCGTGGTGCGAGGCTCGAATTGATCATAGAATTTAGCATTATTATAATTATATTGAGATATATTAGTAATTGTTTTTTTTGAAAGCCGAAGAATTAGAGAAATTGAGCAGATAGTGCTAAGTTCCGGGACCAAGGAATTAAGAGTACCGGTAGTCGTTTGTTGTTCGTGTGAAATAGGCCGTTTCTCGTAGAAAATCGCGTGCGCCTAGATTTGGTTTGAATTTATGATCTTGGAGTCTAGGGTAGCGGAAGTATTTGAGAATTTTGTATAATATTATATATTATTCAGTTTGGAATTATCTAATTACAGTTGAGTCAAAAATAAAAAACTAGGTAGTAGGTTGACATATCTTTTCGTAATTATTGTTTTTGAATCATTTACGAAGAATTAAGAATTATATTGAAGCTCTCGAAGGAAAATGCAGATGTTGCGAGAGAGCTTCCACCTCTTAATTGGGGAGACGGCGTTTCGTTCTTAGCATGCGCACCTGAAATTCTTCAGACAGGTGTGGTACGCATGTCTGCCTCTGCCGCCAGCGACCATGTGTTCCGCTTTGGAACGATTGTCGAACGCTGTGTGTCTTGCCCTATTTGAACTCGGCAGGGACGGTCAGTCAGAAATTTTTAGACTAGTGGGGTCCTCTATATGATACGCCGGTCAAGTATCATAATTTCCATTCCACCTCTTAATTCGGAAGACGGCGTTTCGTTTGGAGTCTGCGCACCTGAAACCCTTCAGACAGGCGTGGTACGCAGCTCTGCCTGTGACGCCATGACTATGTGTTTCGCTTGGAACAGTGGTCGTCAAACGCTGTATGCCTTGCCCTATTTGAACTCGGCGGGGACGGTTAGTCATGAATCTATAGACTAATCGCGTCCTCTATTGGTACGCCGGTCAAGCTGGAACAGAGCAAGGCAGGTTTCTGGATGAGGAGCGAAGAAGTTGTTCGCTACAACATAAAGGAAAGTTTTTCATTCAACGAATTTTTCAACACAATTAAGATACCTGATGATCATATATTAATTTCCTTAGATGTAGTTTTCCTGTATACCAACATCCCCAACCAACTTGTAAAGGATGCATTAAGCAGGAAGTGGACTGAACTACAGGAATACACTTCTTTACCTTATGGGGATTTTAGCGGTGCGGTCGAACTAACACTATTAACAAATTATTTTCAATACAAAAGTTATTTTTACCAACAAATAGATGGATATGCCATGGGCTCACCCATCTCAAGCCCTATTGCACAACTGGTAATGGAATTGGTGGAGGAACTTATAATCGAGAAATCGAAAGTTGAATTATTATTCTACAGAAGATACGTAGATGATTGCATCATGGCCATTCCCTAAGACAAGACAGATGAAATCTTAAGTGAGACAACCTGGTCAGGAATATATTCAAATTTCTTATCAGATCATCCTTTCTGCCAAAAACGAAGTGTCATAATAGGCATAACAGACCGTGCAATCACCCTAACTAGCCCATGTTTACGAATGGAAACACTAAACAAAGTTAGGAGAATCTTAACCAACAATAATTAACCGATAGATCTAGTCAACAAGATCATTAAACAAAGGACACACAGGTGTTATAACAAGACAAGAAACAAGAAAGACATTCAAGAGCAAAAATACATGTTGATTCCTTATATAAAAAACTTATCTGAAAATATAGGTAAAATTCTAAACGTACATAATATGAAAATATGCCACAAAACAAATGATACGCTGAAGACATTTTTCACGCCATTAAAAAGTGAAATACCAACAATGAAAAAATCCAACTCAATATGCAGTATACCTTGCAACGATTGTGAGAATGACATCATAACTCTTAAGCAACAGATTAAATGGGCACAAATACATGAAAAACTCGAGCACAGCACTAAATAAACGTATAATAACAGATAACCATAATCCAGATTTCAAAAATATGAAGATTCTTGTATACGAAACTAATAGTGACAAAAAGGAACATAAAGGAGAGGGTATATATTAGGAGTACAAATAAATTTCGGCCGTTTTTTAACACAAATTAAATATTTATTATAGATGAACGGTAATATAAATTTATTTAAAATATTGCCCATCACTTGCAACCACTTTTTCCCATCTCTCAGGCAGCATTCAAATCCCACGTCTGAAGAACTCCTTGTCTTTTGAGCCTATCCACGAATCAACCCAATTTTTGGTATCCTCATAAGATGTGAACCGCTGCGCCGTCAGAGCATGTGCCATGGACCGGAACAGGTGATAATCGGACGGTGCAATGTCTGGTGAATACGGCGGGTGGGGTAACACTTCCCAATCAAGTGTTTCCAAGTACTTTTTCACGGGAGCCGCAACGGGAGCATAATCGGCGTTCAATATCTCTCGGCTTTAATTCGTACGGAACCCAATTTCCTTGTTTATGAATCATTCCTAATGATTTTAAACGATGTGAAACTGCTTGCTGAGTGACTTCTAATGTTAGAGCTAGTTCTTTTTAGTGATGCAACGGAACTGGCATAACGGAAACAGATGTCAAAAGTAAATCTTAACGGAAGCGTTAACACTATGAAAAAAAAGCACAATTGTACATTTAAAACTTATTTTATTAAATTTGTATTTTAGTAGTCAAAATTAAACAGCGGCAAGTTATATTTAATAAAGAGTAACTTGGCCGCTTTTTCACCTTTCAGCCTATTTCGATGTTCTTCATATATTAAACCAGCTCCGCTAAATAATTGCTCACTGGCTACACTGCTGGGGGGAGCTGATAAGTATTGGCGAACTATTGGCAAAATATGGGGGTATTTGTGCGCATTTCCATTCCACCACATAAGGGGATCCTCATGAAGAGGTAGTCTTTTTTCTTTCTTGTACTCCCGAAGGTGTGACTGTATCTTTAAAAGTAAATTGTCACCATCGTCAGCTGTAGAAGAGTCCTCCTCCTGGTCTTCATTTACACTTAACATCGATTCTAATATTTGCAATGATGCTGATGATTTGGAAGTAGAAGGCTGCACTTCAATGTCTTCAATTGCAATTTGAGTTCGGCTTCTTTTGGGGGAAGGTTCGCAGTCATCATCTTGGATGGAATTGGATTGTCTGGTTCTAATAGTGTTAATCGTCATATTAAGTAATTTAGATTCAACCTACTCTGCAATGACGCTCGTGAAAAAATGCGATTTGTATCGCGGATCCAAATACGTCGCAATAGTGTATTTGTCGTCTTCGACCAAGTTTCCAAATCTTACACTTGAATTCAATTCATCGCGTAATTTTGTTATAAAATTTATGAATTGTTCTGAAGTATTAGGTTTCGTCTCTTCTTGTTGTAATGTGGTCTTAAGAACTTGAATTAATGGTATGACTGATGAAATACTGATTTGAGAACTACTTAGATTTCTTGTTATTTCTTCAAATGGCTGCATTAATTGCACAAATTTTTGAATATTCATCCAGTCTTCGGGGGATGTCATCGCGATTGGATTTGCGCTTAGGTACAAGACAAGCGAATCTTTGAGTTTTGAAAACCTTTCCATCATGTAGAATGTGCTGTTCCATCTGAAATTAAATCAAATCAAATCAATTTTACTTGCTAGAAACATGATCAATAAATAGATGGTCACAGAAAATAAAATGTTAGATATTTCACCTAATGATGGCTTGCAAAAATGTATACAAAATTAAATGTCAAAATATTAGTTCTTTTCAAAATATAAATCCAAATTCAATTACCTAATCTTAAAAATATATTTATTTATAAGTACAATCAAAAAACTCCTATAACTCATAAAAACATTTGCTTATTAGTCATTTAATAGGTGTTTATATTTACATTGTAGGACAATCCTGAATGACAGAAAGAGGAGACTGATTAAGGCGTTCCTTTTGAATTTTTGTAAGCTCTGCCTGTGCGACCAAGGAATGATTAAAATGGGTGGCAATTTTTTTCAATTTAGCAATAAGTTGTAGGAGCCACTCTTGAGATTCAACACCTGCTCGTATGCACAGCTGAATTTGGTGTATTGCGCAACTGATATCCTCAAAGCCTGACAACTGCATTGCTCTAACCATGTTGGATCCACGATCACGAACCATGCAGTGAACTTTTTGGCGATCAATGCCCCATCCTTCAAGAATCGTTTGAAACTTTGTTGATATTATGGTGCCCGTATGACGTTCATCCATGACTTCACATTTAAAAATTATAGTCTTTTTGCGAAAATCTTTTGAGATCCCATGAGCAGTTAAACTAAGCAATGAAAGAGCAGAATGAAGTTCCGACCATATGTCGCTAGTAAAAGATAACTTGTCAAATTCTTCAAGTAAATCTTTGGTTTTCTTTGCTAACTTATTGTACAAATTGTCGCACACATAGGAAGAAAAAAAATCACGGCCTCTTATCTTGTACTTTGGAAGAGCAGCTTGCATTACTCTACGAAATCCTGTACCTTCGACAAAATGAAAGGATAAGTTTTGGAGGGCAATCATTTCAGCAATCGTACGATCCATTTCTTGAGATTTGTGATGCGATGAATCCCAATAATCCTTTACTTGTAGACTTTGTTGTAATTTTAATTGTTTTTTAGCGTTTTCGGCTGGAGTTAACGTAACCTACAATTACAACAACATAAATTGGTTACGATTACTTCACGAAATAAAACACGTATCCATACTAATATTCGACCACTAGGCCACGCACAACCTCACTTACGCAAAGTTGGTAAAGTAAGTAATAAATAAATATTAACTGACCATTTGTTTTTTCGTTTCCGATGAAAGTTTGACAGCATCATTTAACTTCTCAAACTCTGCAAACCGTTCGGCATGAATTGATTTTAGGTGACTCTTTAAAGCTGTAGTTGTGCGGCATTTTCGCGAATACACTTTTTCACAAAGTTTGCATTTGGCACTCGAGTCGCCGATTTCATCAAAATAGTTCCAAATGGGACTTGTTTTTGGTTTCATAATTGCACTCTTATTGCACTAAATACAACTAGGTATCAAGCAAACAATAATAGAAGAAAAAACAACTGAAAATGTCACTACTCAAAGTCACGGGGCGCGGAGATGCGCATAGTGAACTAAAAACAATAATTAAATAAACGAACGAACTCGTTGTGACACGTTTGTCGTTTGTTTACCGCGCGCCCCTCCCTCTCAAAATACGCGGAAGGGATTCGGCAATTATCGGCAGGACGCGCGCCTGGACGCTCGACGCTGGTGTCATTCGTCCACGCGCGGCCCCAGCAACCGCCCGCGCCGTGCCGCCGTCGCGTCTGCTGCACCGCTCCTCATCGCTTTCTCCCCGCTTCTGTTCAGAGTTCTGTTATAAAGTTTGCAGAAACGGAAGTGAAAAAACATGCGGAACTTCTGCAGTTGCGGAAGCAGAGTTCTGTTGCAACACTAGTTCTTTTTGTGTTTGAGATGAATCTTCCTCCACTAATTCCTCCTATTCTGCATCCTCGTAAATTTTTGGCCTTCCACTGCGATGTTTGTCTTCTACGTCGAAATCACCGTTTTTAAACTTTTGAAACCACTCTCGACACGTTCTCTCACTCAAAGCACCCTCACTATATGCTTCTACGAGCAATTGATGCGCCTCAGCAGCAGATTTCTTTAAATTAAAGAAGTAAACTAATATTTTCCGCAAATGACGCTTACTTGGCTCAAATTTTGACATTTTCAACTTATAAAAATTATATTTTACCAATATAAAATCATTGATATTAATAGGTTATGTTGTTCTTGAATGTCCAAACTATTTTTCAAGCCGGTTATCATCTGCAAAAGCTAACCGAAACTCCGTGCCGCGCCATCTACAATGAAACGGCGGAAACTTATTTGTACTCCTAATATATAAAGAAAAACAAAAACGCCATGAATGATAGAACCGATTTGAGGAACCTGAGCCAGATTTGTCACACCATCATATAAAGATAAATACTTAAAATTGATACTAAACCCAACAACATTACCAGAAATTTTTCATCGTCACTTATTGTATTTACGACCATAACTGCTAATGATTTTCTTTTGAAATACATACGGAGATATCAGAAATATTGAAAACACCGATATTTCATGTCGGACGATGTCATTTATGCATAACAACCTGCAACTACATAGACGATACTGCGTACCAGTGAAAGATAAATTATTGTTTTGCCGCTTGACTGCGGGATAATAATAATAATTTTCTGCTTAGGTATATCACCTTTTAATTTCTATTTTACATGTTTATTGAGGATTATAAATGTATTTATTAGAGTCCATGAAGATTCCGAATTTTAAACAACCAATTAGAAGTTAATCATTCCTAACTCTTCCCGATCCACATCATGTAACTACTACTCACCTCTTTGTCCATAATATCATATCCTGTATGCCTCAATGCATTCTGTAATCCTACATATTGAATATGGTGTTATGATCGAAACGCGTTGTGTATCACATTCTTAGTTAATAAACTATGAAAATTTTTGATGAAGAATATTATTTTATTCTCCAATATCTGTATTAATGACATGATTATAAAATCTACAATATTTAACAAGCAAATGTAATCCATAGCAGTGAAAAAAATTATTTAAAGTATATTCAGATTCCTACAAAAGTATATGCATAAATATACAACTTACTACTACTCAATTCTTCAGAAATATATCTGCAATTTAATAAAGAAATGAAGATTTTAAAGGATCTCAAACACGTCAAGAAGCAAATCTCCTTGGATAGAAGACTATAAAACTTCGGAGTGTGATAGAAAACATTCCTTTGAGTGAAGTTTTTTTTAGCAGAAAGGAATTTCCGGGAAATTATAAACCAGTACTCTAAGTTTTTTAACCAAGTTGTTTACCTGTTCTTTCTAGCTGAAATGCTGATCAAATTCCACCCCCAGGTATTTAACTGTCCTGCACCTGACAATTTCTTTACACAAACAATGCGAAAAACCACCGCTAACACCTTTGTCTGGCTGATCAAAACTTGTAGCAGAAAAAGTAATGAATTTTGTGTTTTCTGTATTCAGGCTCTGACTCATAAATTTGTATATTTTTTGCATGCCCAATTCGGTTGTGTCGAATACCTCAGTCCATGTTTGACCATCAAAGATGGCCACCAGCGTCAGAGATTATTTTTCCATCTATGTTCTTTCTCCCAAGGGAATTCACGCAAATCGAAAACAAAACCGGCCTTAACACCCCTGAAGAACTTACATGGTGACAGGGAAAGGGTCACTCATTTGCTTTCCAATTATGACGACCCGTAGACGATTTAGAAGGTAGGTACGAAAAATATCCAACGCAGTTCCACGGATACCAATAGCCTCCACTTTCTCTAATAATATCTCGAAATTAACAGTATCGAATGCCTTCACTAAATCCAAGAAAACAGCAATGCATTGCTCATTGCAGTTATTTCTTGAGATTAGAGTGTAGCGAACAACTTCTTCGCTCCTCGTCCAGAAACCTGCCTTGCTCTATCGTAGTTTGACCGGCGTACCGATAGAGGACCCGACCAGTTATAAGAATCGTGACTAAGCGTCCCCGCTAGGTTCAAATAGAGTAAGGCTATGCGTTCGAAAGTCAGCGTTCCAAGCGGACGCATGGTCACCGGCGTAACAGGCAGAGCCTGCGTATCAAGCCTGTCTGATGAGTTTCAGATGCGCATGCTCGGAAACGAAACGCCGTCTCCCTAACTAAGAGGTGGAAGCTCCCTCGCAACACACACATTCCACCCGAGAGCTTCAAGAGAATCCAAGAGTTCAGAAATAGCATCCTCGGTGCTCAAATTTTTCTGAAAACCAAAATGAGTCTTGTGTCCTATTAGGAAGGCTGTTAGCCGTGATTTCAGACAGTGCTCGTATAGTTTTGCAAAGTTATTTATGAGGGTGATGGGTCTATAGTTTGTTGGTCTCTTCTTATTGGCAGTTTTATAAGGTTGTTCGAAAAGTAATTTCGTTTTTTCCCGACAGAGGATTTAATTGTATTTTTTCGAACCCAAATTCACACTTAAACCGCATGATCGTTATATGTTTTGAGAGCTGATACAACAAGGCTTGTGTGTGAAAGAGTTAATTAATTAATTGTACGCAGTAGTTTTTGGTTGGTGCTCTTTTAAATATGTAGAGATATAAGTAGCGTTTTCGTCATATTTTACTTTTTTGCTATAGAAAAAGTAAAACTGCTGTTCAAGCTAGAAAGAAATTAACCTATGTGTATGGAGAAGATGCGTTGACAGTAAGCCAGTGCCAGAACTGGTTTGTAAAATTTCGATCCGGCAATTTTGATGTCGAAGATGCACCACGTTCCGGAAGGCCGGTTGAAGCTGATAAAGACACGATAAAAATATTAGTTGATGCAAATCGGCGAATAACAATACGTGAGATCGGTGAGAAGTTAAATTTATCGAATTAAACTGTTTATGACCACTTGAAAGGCCTGGGCTTAACCTCGAAGCTCGGTATCGGGTTCCCCATGTTCTCACGGAAAGAAATTTGTGTCGTCGCGTTGACGTCTGAAATTCGCTTCTCAAACGTCACGAAAATGATCTATTTTTGAAGCGCATCATTCTTGGGTCGAAAAATGGGTTGTATATGACAATGTCAAATGCAAGATATCATGGAACAAAAAAGATGAACCGTTGTTCTTTCTACCCTTAGTAGTGTAGCGATGTGTCCGCTCCTTGCCCAGAATTTCGCTTTTCTCTACCACAGCTTCCCGGCGTATCTCATAAAGGACGCTACCGCTTTTCGATTGTTAGTTCACCGTCCTCGCCGTATTCAAGTAGAGCAGAGTAAAAGCCTTCTGACACCGACGTTCCAATGTAGAACAAGATCACAGGCGTCATTGGCAGTATTTTACTGTAGCGAACAATTTTTTCCCTCCTCGTCCAGAAACCTGCCTTGCTCTGTCGTAGCTTGACCGGCGTACCAATAGAGGGCCCGACCAGTCTAAAGATCCGTGACTAATCGTCCCCGCCACGTTCAAATAGAGCAAGGCACAGCGTTTGACGATCAGCGTTCCAAGTTGAACGCATGGTCACCGTCGTCACAGGCAGAGCCTGCGCATCACGCCTGTCTGATGAAGTTTCAGATGCGTATGCTCGGAAACGAAACGCCGTCTACCGAACTAAAAGGTGGAAGCTCCCTCGCAACTCCGCATTTCAATCGAGAGCTTCATTGGTGACCCCGACGTGATTGGGGAGGGGGTTTGCTTCAAGAGCGAACCAACCCATTCATTAGGTGGCCATTATTGTCCCCTATCCATCGTTCCGAGATGGCCCTTTCCTTTCGTTCTACAGATCCCCGCTGGAGATGGCACCACGATCGGCCCAGCGGCGGACTGTCTCCTTGCCTGCTTCCAACGCCCTATCCCGTGACCTTTATCGACGCTCACTGGAGGGGGAGTGTGTAGCGAATAACTTCTTCGCTCTTCGTCCAGAAACCTGCCTTGCTCTGTCGTAGCTTGACCGGCGTACTAATAGAGGACCCGACCAGACTAACCGTCCCCGCCAGGTTCAAATATACCAAGGCACAGTGCTTGACGATCAGCGTTCCAAGCGTAACGCATGGTCACCGGCGTCACAGGCCGAGCCTGCGCATCACGCCTGTCTGATGAAGTTTCAGATGCGCATGCTCGGAAACCAAACGCCGTCTCCCCCACTAAGAGATGGAAGCTCCCTCGCAACTCCGCATTTCAATTGAGAGCTTCAGTACCCCATCGGCAATCTGATGACTTCAGGGGCTTGTGAATTGGAACAAAACGACTTGCCGCCCGAATTAAGCTCCCGCACAAGACCGCATCACTAAAGAGCTTCAGTAGCATTATTTGTTGGTTGCCAAATTTTCTTGACATCATTTTCTGCTTCCTAGATTTTATTCATGTAAAAGTTATTTTTAGTAATTTTTATCAATTTAAAATAGAAAAAGGCTTTTTACTTGATAGAAGAAATATAACAAAATTTGAATATTAAAACAAATCATAAACAAATATAAAATATATTAAATATTTCAAATAAATTATATTTTTTGGGAAGTCCTTAAGGTGTGTTCATGTTTTTTAAAAGGCAATTGGTGTTCTTAAAGGTAAGATCAGAAACAAAATTTTGTCTCCTTTAAATATTTATTTATTAATTTTAATGTCTTTCGTATATCTGTTGGTTTATTTATTGCATTTGACATTATATATTGAGTTTTGATTATATACGTCTATTAAACGTAAGCGGTGCTTATTTTAGACATTAATTTAATTCTAAAAGTTTTTTGAATACATTTTTTTTTAAATTAAAATTGTAGAAGATTAACATATTTAATTTGTTTTGATATTCAAATTTTGTTTTATCAATTTACTGAGATAATTCCTGTATAATTTGAAATTTTTGTCATACTCTTAGCTTAGCATTTGCCTCTTCAAGTCACGGTGACGTATGGAAGCAATAAATCCCTGTGTTATCCAAGGCTTCAATTTACTATTTTTATTGGAAAGTATTATTGACTTTGTATTATGTCTAACAT
Source organism: Megalocaria dilatata (assembly GCA_034642435.1). Classification (NCBI taxonomy): domain Eukaryota; kingdom Metazoa; phylum Arthropoda; class Insecta; order Coleoptera; family Coccinellidae; genus Megalocaria; species Megalocaria dilatata. The sequence continues at coordinate 74,266,485 of CM067856.1, forward strand.
ATCTATTGACTGTATCAAAAAGCTCCGAATCATTTTAATTCAAAACGTCGTTTCAACTTTCTTGAAGTAAAGCTTGTCTTAAATTATGAAAATGTACCCTTTTTGAGCGATTCCGAGTTTTTTCGATCTTTCGATTAAAGTAAGAGCATATAGTGATCAGTAAGAGAAAACTTAATGACTGCTAGAGTAATATGGACATCCACTAGATCAGCTCTGATGAAAGCTATAATGGACACCTACTGTGATTGCATTTCCCTTGTTGGTTTATTTATATATAAAAGCAACCACGCTGAGAAAGCTCAAATAATTATGCGTGTGGCCAGCTCAGTGGGAAAGCATCGGGCTCGTGACCGGAATGTCCGGGTTCGAATCCTGTTCAGGTGGAAAAGAAATTTTCTAGTTGGACGGAAGTCTGCAACCATTTCACTGTTGGGTCAAAAATTAACAGTGCTGTGACCTAAAGTAGCGCAAGATCGCAGTAACAAAGCCTACCCAGATCACAACTGAACTCCTAACTCGCACAAGCTGAAAAAGCTTCTGAGGGATCTTCACGGAAGGTCTAGGAGTATCAGAATAATAATAATAATGATAAATAATTAGTCAAACTTCTAAACTCGCTCACATTGTTCTTCTACAAGAGGTTTCCTATGAATAGTTCAGTTTCCTGCATTTGAGCTAGAATTTCCTCAAAACAGTCAGTTAATTACATCATGTAAAGATTTTTGTTTATGGATGGTTGTATGAAGTTATTACAGCAGAATTAGAACCATTTACGATTAAAGTAAATCTAATTAGTTTAATCGCTGACAGCTCAAATATGTAATCTTCATCATCAATTGTGTCTCTTATATTTTTAACTTGATCGGTAGTTTCAGAAGTGGTAAAATGACAAAAAGGGTCAAGTGGAATAAATTCGGAACAATCAAGTGGATATCGCACATTAACAAACATTACCAAGATATTCACGTCTAAACTAGTAAGTTTAGAAATTTTCAGAACTTTCAGAGTACTGAAAGTTTCAAATCTTTAGCTCTTTCAGTTACAAAGTTAGAGTGTTTACGAGCAAACCGGTCGGACAGAATTACTTTCGACCTCGGATCCTTCATCAATGATTCCAACCTAGTCTTTTGAGAGCATTTTTGTCTCAGAATTCGAAAATTCGAGAAATTTGAGCACAACAATAGCATGCTGTTCCCAAGAACAAACAGGCAAAAATTTACTCATGAGAACAAAAACCCGTGTGATACAACATTCTCATCATTGAAATCTTACCACAAAGCAATTTATTATACTTTATTTAGTATATGTTATGCCTTCTAGTATGGCAAGTTCTCAGAGAATTATTTCAATATTGAATGAAAACTTGGCTTAGATCTACTATGTGGCAAGAGACACTAAGTTATTAATACATATTCAATGTTGATTCTATAACATGGATTTCCAAAAATAAAGAAAGTACATCTAGATCCAATATTATGAATATAAGACATGTTCCATCCAGTCATGAAAATATTACTTTTTCATCAAATTTATACAAATAGCATATATCCAGTCAAAACAATTTGTACAAAATGATATCTGAATTTTGAAAAGAAAACTTTGCAAAAAGGGTATCTAGACAATTAGGTATATGATAATCGATAACTATTGTATTTTTTTACCAAAAAATACAAGAAAAATATATTAGATATATTTGTATGAATGTATTACAATCATAAATTTTTCATCATATATGTTTTTCCTGTTGGTCTCACAATAGCATCTTGTTTTATGTTTATTCTATTATTCAAAGCATTAGGTGGTGGGGGTAGATTTTTGAATACATTTGTGGAGAAACCATAAATTGAAATGGGAGGGCATTCCTCATACCCTAAATTTTTGTAAAACTTTTCTTGGCCTTTTGTTGATAAATAAATTCTCTTCAATTTCAAGCAATCTTTGCAATATTTCTCTGACATTTCCATTAGTTTGGTTCCATATCCCCTACCACGAAGTTGTCTTTTAATTACCACAGATTCTAGAAAGCTAGCTTCTGGATCAGAAGGAATAACAGATAATTTCAAATGACCAATTAAATGCTCATTCTTCAGAAGAATTATATTAGCTGGAAGAAAGTCACAGGAGTATTCTAAACTTCTGATTCGCGCTGTTTCGCTTCTCTTCCATTCATCATTCAATAAATCACAACATTCCTTTAGAAATTCTTTTCTTTGGTGAAGAAGATCAATGGAGAGTGTCATCTGAAAAAAATTAAAATCGCTTCAATGTAAACAATTCACATTTCATCTAGAATTTTTCTAAAGCAGATAAGTTCGGTGTTGAATATTGAACATTTCAGGCTTATTGAAAACTTTCAAAATTATTCAGTTTTTGAAAGAAGTAGTCATATTCATCTATGCATGCATTAGAAAATATAATTTTAAGTAAAATGTAGTTCCTCTTATGGTAGTATATTCAGAGCACGAAAAACTATATTTTTCCATGAATTTGATAAGTTTTTAAAAGGAGGAATCCCCTATAAACACTAATTATAAATTTCTCACACTTACATCTCTCAATAACCGATGTGGTATTATTTGGAAATTTTAGGTTAGGTTGGAATCGATATACAGTTTATTAATAGCATAAGTGGATAAGTACGAATCTTGGATACCATTTTTTGAATTTCTAGGTTGAAATATTAGGTTTATTAGAGAATTTTTATTTTCGTCCTTTTTCTATTAAAAGATAGCCTCCATAGACAAACTACACGTATTGATAACCTCATTTTATTATTTTCATTCGACCTAATCTATTGTCTCTTGTTGCTCTTATTCATTAATCGAGTTCTGTGAATCTCACAAGAAAACTACTTCAGATTGGATCATAGATCAACAAGACTATATTATTGTTAATCTATGGATTGAGTACATAACCTTCGGTTGAGCCCATTTGCGTATAATAAAGAGACGTAACAAGACAAGACATAACAAGACTACTTCAGATAATGGCATTAAGCCAGGAACACATCTTTTATTCTGCACCGGCAGTCTATCATAGAGATTAGTTTGTCTATGTTCAAATTACATTTTTCGAATTTGAACCAAAAACTGTCACATTGATCACATTAGATCTACAGGTGAAGAACTCGTTGTCAAATTCAATTCTCTTGGGCCATTTCTAATAACGAAGCTTTTTCAAAATATCCACTTAGAGATTTGAAATTTGGAGAATGAATTTTTGGGTAAAATTGGAAATTTAAGTTCGTGAATTGGCAAAATCCGCCCACCTGAAGTTTAATCTTTCTCAAAGTATCATAATTTATAGGAACTGAAACACGTCTCCGTAAATTTCTCCATCTCGTCACAAACATTTTCTATCGGATTTCAATCTGGGCTTCGAGCAGGCCAAACAAATGTTGTGATTTGAACTTCGTCAAGATAAGTAGTAACTATCCGACCAGTGTGAAGTATTATCATGCATAAAGATTGCGTGTTCTCCAAGAGTAACCATGAATAGTACAACATGGTCTTCTAGAACCTTTGTCAGGTACTTTGGAGTAGCCAAAGTCCTATTTTGAATAAAGACTAACTCTGTGCGAGCTTGAAAAGGTATGTCTCCAATTACCATAACTGTGTCTTCACCAAATGAAAGTCGCTTGGCAATACACGCTTAAGCATATCACTCGGTTGTCGTCGCCACACTTTCACACGTTTGTCTGAGCTCATAAGACAAAAACATGATTTCTCGGAAAACAATACACGACTCCAATTCTCTGTTCTCAAAGCCAAGTGTTCTTGTGTGAAATCCAACTCTAGTTCGAGAAGATAAGAAGATAATCTACCAGCATAAAGTCAACTTCACGTTTTTCACTACTTGCAGATGATTTCGAAGGAAAACTACCGTGACTATTCGAGAAAGCGGTCGTCCTCAACTGTTGCAGTCCTTCCTCGTTCTGAATCAAGATTTCTAATTAGCAGAGCAGTCTCTTCGTAACGGCACAAACCGTGCCGCAACAGCAGTATTTAAAGCCATTTCAATTGAACAATTTGCAATAGACACATAAAACCACTGAAACAAAACGTATGCTGAAAATGGATTTTGGGAATTTCTGTGGGAGACTCTTTTTGGTGAAACACTAATCGAAACAACTTTTTTTATTCAAGCAATCACGATAAAATGATTTCATATTAAACTGTTACAACCGAAAAATCCGAATAAACAGAGGATTTCTAAAATAAATGCAAATTGCGAATAATGTTTCTATTATTTAAATCATATAGTAACGAACATAGAGGTTTTCAAATGTAAATTACATTAATCTCTGTAGCAGCAATCGTCTATTTCTTACAAATCAATTCGTACCACTGTTTGGGGATGAAACACGTTGTTACTCTCCTAGTGCCGTAATACTCCCTCATGCGACCGAGTTTCTGGCTAGAAACTCAAAAAATCTTATCGAAAAATCACTATATTTCCCTGATAGAGTTTCAACCTATTTTTTCTCTTTTCAGTACTCAAATTATCACTTCGATCGATATGAAAGAGCATTCGCGGCGATACCACGATCGATCCCTGAAAATTCTTAAAAATGATTGGATTATTCGTTGGTGTATACATAGTACACATAGACAAATTACATTCTACTCAAGTAATTTTTCTGTAGATATGCGTATCGTAGCTCGAACTAAAATTAGGCATCCCACTTGAGCTATCCCGTACGTTACGGAGTACTCTAAAATATCTAGGGGTGTTACGTAGTACTCTAAGATCTGGGGGTTTACGGAGTACTCTAAAGAGCGCTAACCTTTTTATCGTGATCGTCTAGTGGCGGGCGAATAGGACATTACGTTGTGTAGGCAACTCAAATTACACCTAACGAGAACAAGGAAACAGTGACGGGAGGTTCAAATATTTGAAACACAATAATACCAGAATAATATATTTTTATTAATAATGTTCAAAAAACAACAACCCTCAATAAATGGAGACACATTCATCAGCCTGTGGTTAAATCTACTCTACGCAGTGGTTCGCAAAGCGCCCCAGTGAAACCAATAGCGCCCCGGGTCTAAACGACTTATTACTACATATTGTTAGGTCGGTACTCGCTCAAATCAGATATCATTCTTATGCAGCGAAAAGGGTAAAGTTATGCAGGAAAGGGGGATACAGCCAGCGTGCACCTTCAACTGCACTTCCGGTAACCAGTGCTGAACCTTCCGTTACAAGGGGTAAGTTTAACGGACAGGAAGGTAAGGGTAACTGTGGTATGCCCAGGAGATCTCCTTGAAGAGGGGATCTAACATAATTCAAGTCGACCGGAAAAGTTACTATCAAAATGGACTGTATCTAGCCACCTCGGGGTGACAAAAGGCCCAGGAAGGCTTAGCTCTTACTGAAGAACGAACCGAACACTACCTGAAGGGTCACGTAAACTAATCCCTGGAGATATCACAGTACCCGGAACAAATCTAGCAATCACTCACACATTCTCACAATAACGTTGGATATCTGGAGCTATTTACTGTCTCTATACAATATGTCGTCCTCTACCAGGACTACTCTGCGGTTTACCCTAAAGAACGCCACTGGTTCACAAGGAATACAATCTTTCAAGGTAAGCGGGCACATGCATATGACAAATATGTAACATGAACTGACTAGGACATTATAAAATAGATACAGTACCCCATCACCTAGGTGCGTTAATGAACGTTACAGTAAGAACAAAGAAATAGGTAGCCGGGGATCACACAAGAGTACATACAAAACAGTTACATACCAAACACCGCAATTATTAAGAACAGATAATACAACTATTAGCAAGTATTACGCAGATAAAGAACCATTATTTACAAATACAGCAAAAGCAATCAGGCACCGAGAGAAAGTATATAATACAAACAGAAAACTTGTGAGGGTCGCTTTAGTTATATACAAAGGCAATGCAATTTAGTTAAAACATTCCAGTCGGATTAAATAACAGTGAAGCAAAAATCCAAGAATGAAAAGCGGAGTACAATGAACGAGCGTGCAGTCATTAATTTCACATTAACACAAAGGTGGTATTCAAAAATGTAAAGCATGCAATTAATCAGAAGCATTCAAAAGAAGTTTACTTACTAAGAGTTACCAAGGGACACTGTTATAAATACTATTATCTCGAATATGCTACTAAGTTGCTCAGGAGGTTTATTTCCAAGAACCTTTCTCTCGAATGAATTCAAATACAATGGGGACGCTATAAGGACATTGTTCTCCTTTGTTATTGTAACTAATCTCATACTTGTCAAGTTACAGCGCCACAGAGTATTTTGTCACAGAAATAACGCGAGTAAATACAATGACATAATGGTGGAATTTATATAATCTATCAGGGACTCTGTGACTCGTATGATCCTTAGAGGATCCGGATCTCTTCACACTGGAAGTTAAAAGTTCTATATTTTTTTTTACTAAAAGAAGTATTTCTTAAGAATAGAAATTTGGAACGAAATACCTTCAAACAAAGCACCGATTAGTTTTCCTGATTTTGAAAAGTGCTTCTCAAACATAATATGAAGGAACTTATAGACCTCTTGTTTGTGGGAGGTAGACGTTTCGTACCAGCTTGTTCTCATTGAACTCTTCAGATGGGCCATTGGGGGCAAGCCTGTCAATGATTCTGAACGCTGAATACTACTGCTATTTGAAGCCGGAGGGACCGTGAATTGAACATTGAAGAACTGTTGCGTCCTATGTGTAAGATGCTGAAGTTGCAGTAAAGTAAAGTAGATCCCTCATCGATGCTTAACGTGGACTTAATGTAGTGGTGGAAGACAGCGTTGGGGAGTTGAGCTGTGAGTCTCTACATACTCCCTTTGGGGATGAAAAGTGAACTTACTTCAAAATGCTGCGTGTGGTAGTCGGGTATCATCAATAAAGCTCTTTAAGTCTTTTGGAAGAAGTGTTATGAGGGAGCTTACAGACCTTTTGTTTGTGGGAGGCAGACGTTTCGTCCCAGTTTACGCTTCAGATTGGCTATTGGATTCAAACCTATTGCCTTGATCCATTGGGAACGCTGGATACTGTTACTATTTGAAGTTGGAGAAGATGGTAGATTAGAGAGTGGTTGCATCCTCTCTGTAAGATACTGTGAAATTGTGGCGAAATAAAGCAGATCCTGGGAGATGCTTGATGGAGTCTCATTTTGTGGAGAAAGGCAATTTCTTTTCTATAACAAACCCAGACTTAACTGATTTATCCAAGATTTAGTAGATTTGTGTATCCCAAGAAAAAAACAATTGTCAATCTTCTGAAAATATCGAGGTGTCCCACTTAGATTTATATAAAAACTTTATTTCATAAAAAGGTTCATATGCGAAACACTTCTGAAAATTAAAAAAACTGATTAGCCTTTGAGTACCTTTGCAACTTTCTATTTTTTCCTGACGAAAAAATAAGGTTAAATGAGAAGTTAAAGGAATAACTTTGAAAATCAGAAAAATTCAATTCTTTATAATAAAGTTTGAATTTGTGACTTATTCGAAGGAAAAATTCCTATCTTACCAAATTCAGATGAAGCTAGTGGAGCTATTTTAGAAGAAATCATAGTAAACATCCGACCCATCTGTATGATGTTGATGTTACATAAAAGTTAAAAAGGTGAAACCACCTTAACCAAATTTACGGAGGCGGAAGTGTGGAATTTTTTGGGAGACCAAACAGAACATTTGGAATTGAGACATTTGAGACGAAACCTCAATTTTTCAATATCCATTAAAAAAATAGTACTGATTATTAAACGTGTTCTGTGATCGAAATCACTGAATGCGAACATCATAGCAGAACACCATTTTTGCTAGCGCTGTATTCCGTTGTTGTCCACTGTCAAAAGTCGCATTTATAAGGCGACGTCAGTGTTGGAAAACGGTGAACCTTTAAAATTTTTGAGCTCTTTGTAGTTATACCGGAGTGTTTCGTCTTGAATTAAAATAAAAATATTTTTACTTATTCACAGTAATCTAAAATATGGCAGATAAGAAGAAAGGGTAAGTAAATTGATGATTTCTCTTACATTCCTTCTTCAATTTTTACCATGTCATCATGGTGGATAAGGCATTATAACAGTTTGTCATTCTGATATTTCCAAAAAAGATGTAAAATATGTCCAAAGGATGTGATTTTTGTATATTATTCGAAGTAATTGCAAGAATATGAGTAATTAATGTTAAAATATTATTTAAATTTTATTTTTAGAACCACAAGCAATGCACCTGAAGATTTGGCTACTGCTATTCTCAAAAGGAAAGATCGTCCAAACAGGCTCATCGTTGAAGAGGCAATCAATGATGATAATTCAGTGGTTGCTCTTTCACAGGCTAAAATGGATGAACTCCAATTGTTTAGGGGAGACACTGTATTGCTGAAGGGAAAACGAAGGAAAGAGACTGTATGCATTGTCCTTTCTGATGAAACATGCCCAGAGGAGAAAATACGAATGAACAGAATTGTGAGAAATAATCTTAGAGTGCGTTTATCAGATGTCGTATCAATTCAAGCGTGCCCAGATGTGAAATATGGAAAAAGAATTCATCTTCTTCCTATTGATGACACCGTTGAGGGGCTAGTTGGGTAAGAAAAATTTAAAGTTCAGTTGTATTGTCTCTTATTTTCATACACCTGTATTTCTAAGGGAAATATGTGCCTAGTATTTTTATACGTAAAAGTTCACAATTTGAATTTTTCTTTGTTCTAGAAAATTGTTCTAGAAGCTACTTCTATATACCATCACACACCTGCATATTATCTTGTCTATTCATTTTGGTTTTGTTTCCTTCTATAATAAGTATTTTGGATCAAAGAAAAAAAATTTTGAGCCCCACAAGAAAATTTCAGTTTATTCTTCAAAACTTAAAGTTAAAAAATTAAGTGGAAAGTAAAATAGAACCCATCAGTCTGTTATCTTCAACATTTCTTTTCTCAGAAATTTCTTTACTGAAATTCATGAAATTGGTGCTGTCCACCAATGAAACTCCAGTCTTTCAACCAAATGAATTCATTCCAATGAAATTTAAGACATGCAAAAGATTTTCATAAAACTCTGTAGAAAAAATAGATATTCACGTTCAGCCTCATAATTTTTTAATGTAAGATAATAAAGCTTTATGTTAAATTTGCAGTATCATATTTTAAGCAATTTCTTAAATTTTCTACAGTATCTAAGTTTCTAATGAAAGTGTTTGAATTTCTTACATGGAATCTACTAGAAGCAAGTGTTAACTACTAATTATTTGATATTTTCTGTAGGAATGAACTTGTTTTCATATATTTTAATGATAGAATTTGTAGCCACAAAGAATTATTGTGTAATATTATCCAGATACTCCTAGATCTTCTGTGAAGATCCCTCAGAAGCTTTTTCAACTTGTAGGTTAGGAGTTAGGAGTTAAGTTGTGTTCTGGGTAGGTTTTGTTAATGTGATATTACACCACTTTAGGTCACAGCACCGTTGACCCAACAGTGAAATGGTGGCCGAAACCCGCCCCCCTAGAAAATATCTTTCCTACTTGAACAAGATTTGAACATGGGTCATTTCGGTTCCCATCCCAATGCTCTAACCACTGAGCTTTTGACACGTATAAAGAACGCCACAAAGATTTATAAAGAAGTAAATGAAGGGCTACATTTAATGAATCCATTTATGGAGCATTACTGAAATAAACAAGATTCAAACTGTAATGACATATTAAATGTCTGTAAGTAGACTGGTCTAAGCTCAGGATGAGTTGTTGAAATTATTAGGAATAGTTATTATTGATTTTGGCAGACTGTTTCACTGTAGCATACCTAAAAATTTAGAGAACAAAATTATTTTCATTTAATGGTTTTCATTCACAGACTTGTTCAGTAATAATGAAATAATTTTGTATCGAATTCAAATTAACTTTCAATATGATTATTATTCTGTCAGTGTTATGACAAGTATGTCACATATTACTAATACCTAGGAATATTTATTGAGAAAACATTGAACTGGTAGAAACACAGCATATTATTGGCATAACAGTTCTTTCAGTGGGTTCAATGAGAAGATGTGCATTCCACTAGTTTTTGACAAGCCTGCGAATGTTTTTGTTGGCATTGCAAGTGGAACAGGTATTGTGAGCGAGATGACGATGACAGATGAATGACAATTCGTAGGTTATGGTGTATTTCAAAAACAATGGATGAAACGGGAAAATTATAAAAAAATAATATATCATAATCATTCTTTATGCTCTTGTGCACGTCTTGCATCCTCTGTAGACACAATTACTTCCACCAAAAGGTCCCTCTGTGAGCAAAACTTAGTTGAGTGCGTGGAATTACGACACGAGCGTTTTCGGCGTCGTGGTCGTCTAGTGGAACGCACAGTATATATGCTGAAAATAAAAAAAACAAAGGAGTTCTTCTGAACCATAATATATTCACACCCACAGTAAAATTATATAGCATTAACAAATTAAAAAAATAAATAAAAAACAGAATAGGTAAAATTAATACATGAGATTATTAATAACAATATCAAATTAAATTATAAATTTTCCTTAGTGCATTATACACATAGCTATAAAACAGGAAATAGAGGTCTGAACTGGAAAATGGTATTGTTTTTAAGATTAGGGTGGATCAAATTATTTATTGTACTGTCTAGACAGTACAATGTAATACCTGAAGAAGCCACATCGTGGTGAAACAATTGTTGTAGTAGTACAAACATTTTTGTGGAAGTAAATTACTGTCTCATATATATTTTTTAATTAAAATGAGTTTCCACCAAGTAAATACCGAATCAATCAAATATTTAATTTAAATGTGTTTTATTTCAATTTAAAGTTCTATCACTCTAAAAAAAAACACCTGATATATTTGTTTGAGTTCATTTGTGTTAACTTCAATTCCTAGGTAATTTAGTTCTGCTGTTGGTTTTTTGACCATTTCTTTAATCATATTTTCTTTTCTTCATAAGGATCATTCATATTATATAATTATAATTTAATTATATCATTTATATTATATAAATGATCCTTTGAAGAAAATGAAATATGGTTTTCAATGGCTTATATGAAAGGTTTCAGCAGTAGGATCTCGAATGGTCTTCATAAAATGGGAATTAATTCTTTAGCAGTAAATAAAAATAATTTAGCCAAGATGTTTGTAATAAGGAAAAGAACCCTAACTTTTCTGAATCGGGGATTTATCAGATTAAATGTGATGATTGCAATGCTACATGTATAGGAGAGACAGGCCGATGTTTGCAACATAGAATCAAAGAACATAGGATGTCTATTTTGAAAAACCAAAAATCAACTGGTTTTGCAGAACATTGTAAAGAAAATAATCATTTTTTTAATGAGAAAGATGTCGCTTTACTATAGATAGAAACCAAATTTATTGATCTTGCAATCAAATGGCCATCGACCGCAGTTTCCAGCCAGTTATATACAATTAGAAATTATTAGAGACTATTGAAAAATAATGACTGTTATTTTAGGGATTTCAGGTGTTCGAAGAGTGGCAATGCTGGCAACTTTGCCTTTTGTTTAGATTCTATATTGTAGTAATGTATCAATGGCTCGAAGTTAGAGACCTAAAGTGTCCCGCTTGTGCGATAGCTGTTTTCTTTTGGAGTTTTAAATCTGCTCTGAAGTTCAACTTGTTGTCAATCTGTATGCCCAGGTATTTGCGTGAATCTGTTGGAACTTCACTATTTTATTTGGAGATTCTATCAATAAAAAAATTTATTGAGAAAAAGGAGAATTTGACAAATTCCCAAATACTCAATAATAAAATTTGTGATCTCAGTGTATATAATTATAGACAGTTAGTTGTATATAGGTCAAGTAAAATATTCGTCGGAGGTAAAAATGTTGTATTTATCAACATTTTGACCTAAATTAGGCCATCCTCAGTGCACTAGAAAATAGGATTTTACAGTGTTACATGACAACAATAAATTTGTATAAAAACATAACATAATACGAAAATTAAAAACAAATATCACCCACATCTAAGTTATTACTCCAGTGTTATGAATGATAAAATTTGAATGCTCTTAAAAGACATTATGTCCAAAAGTTTCCCAGGAATTTATGTAGTATAGAATATAAATACTCTTTGGGTACACCCCTATATTGGATGCTATTATTTCCATAAAAAATATATATTCATATTTATAAAAAATATTTTATTCAAAATAATCTCAATTGCTATTTATAGATTTTTTCCACCTCTCCGGTAATTTATTAATTTAATTTGTGCATCAAAAGCTTTTCAGTAATTTTCGAGATAACAGAAAGTCAACTGATGTAACCTTGCTGTGGTCTTTTTCTGGTTTGGGAAGTATTTCATTTCCTTTTAGATCTCAGTTACTACAGTTGTTCTATTTGTGGAATGTTTGAAGCAGTTTCCAATTTCTACTTCATCTTTAGGATCTTTATCGTTAGGAGAACCTACTTGAGTGATCTGCGAAAATTAATGCTTTTTGTCATCACTCCTCGTCCGTTGTAAGTTGGGTCCTTATTTGCTGAATAAGAGGAGGTATTGGTTGGTTGATTCAAAATATTTTTGAATGATAAAGCATGTGTGAGGTGCCATTTCCATTCAATTTTGTTTGCACTTTTGAGGATCACATGGGATATTTTCAATTGTGTGTCTGTATTTGTCCCAATGTGTTTTTGTTATGCAGTCTTGAATTTTTTTTGTAGATAATGGTGCTTATACTACGAGGATAAAAATTGAAGTAATTTTTTACTATAATATCTGCCATAAAATGATCTGCTAGAATATTAAGGTTTTTCAATTACTTTGAATTCCTCACTTCGAGACAAGAACAACATTATTAATCCATCTACTATCACCAATTTTGAAATAATCCAAAACATCTCTAGAAGTTGAATAGATCATAATCTTCTACTGCTTTAATATTAGGAGTACAAATAAGTTTCCGCCGTTTCATTGTAGATGGCGCGGCACGTAGTTTCGGTTAGCTTTCGCAAATGATAACCGGCTTAAAAAATAGTTTGGACATTCAAGAACAACATAACCTATTAATATCATTGCTTTTATATTGGTAAAATATAATTTTTATAAGCTGAAAATGTCAAAATTGGAGCCAAGTAAGCGTCATTTGCGGGAAATATTAGTTTACTTCTTTAATTCAAAGAAATCTGCTGCTGAGGCGCATCAATTGCTCGTAGAAGCATATGGTGAGGGTGCTTTGAGTGAGAGAACGTGTCGAGAGTGGTTTCAAAAGTGTGATTTCGACGTAGAAGACAAAGATCGCAGTGGAAGGCCAAAAATTCACGAGGATGCAGAATTGGAGGAATTAGTGGAGGAAGATTCATCTCAAACACAAAAAGAACTTGCTCTAACATTAGAAGTCACTCAGCAAGCAGTCTCACATCGTTTAAATTTAATTTGTGTTAAAAAACGGCGGAAAATTATTTGTACTCCTAAGATCTTCCAGATAATCTGCTGCAATTATACTTATGATTATTTCTTTTCTATGTTACTTCTAGACGAGAATAAAATAATTTTTTAATTAACGAAAAAAGCTGGACTAATTGTCTTAAAATTAAATAATATAATATTAATATATAATTAATTAAATAAAACGTTCAACACACTTCTACATTGATAACTTATTGTGTGATAAGTTATTAGTTCCACATTAAGAGTGGTTTGTAGCAAAAGTTTCACCTTAAAAAATGGATGATAAAAAACACAAAGTTAATTTTTATTTTTGCTATAATTACAAGGTGATAGATTTGTTTTAAATTACAAATGATTCACTGTTTTGAGTAACGAAGTTTTATTTTTACAGAAATTTATTCGAGGTATATTTAAAACCATATTTCCTGGAAGCATATAGACCCATTCACGTCGATGATGTCTTTATTGTGAGAGGAGGCATGAGAGCTATTGAATTCAAGGTTATTGAAACAGATCCCACACCTTATTGTATCGTAGCCCCAGACACTGTGATACATTGTGATGGGGACCCAATAAGTCGTGAGGTATGTTTTTATTTATTCACTTTCAAATGAAATAACCTATAAGAACTAAATATCCTCATTGATATCTAATTTTAAAATTTTGGTATTATTTTGAAGAGGTCTCCTGTGTAGGATATTTTGGCGAGATTATAGATCACAGTATTCTGATTTTGATAAGTTGAAAAATATTTCTGCTTTGAAAATGGATGACATTATCGATTAAAAATTTTTCTCTTTTAATCAGCATGTATGGTCAATATATAATGTCTTATTACTTTTTTTAGGAAGAGGAGGAATCTCTTAATTCAGTAGGTTATGAAGACATAGGTGGTTGCAGAAAACAATTGGCCCAGATAAAAGAGATGGTCGAGCTTCCCTTGCGCCATCCTTCGCTGTTCAAAGCAATAGGCGTTAAGCCGCCCCGTGGTATTCTACTCTATGGTCCACCCGGTACGGGTAAAACACTTATTGCAAGAGCTGTTGCTAATGAGACTGGCGCGTTCTTTTTCTTGATCAATGGTCCTGAGATTATGAGCAAGTTGGCTGGAGAATCTGAAAGTAATCTCAGAAAGGTAAATGTTATATTGTTGGGATAATTTTTTTTGTTTCATTGTACCACTTTTTATTTGAGAAATATGGAGGAAGCGGTTTCAAGTAATTCTGTAGTTGCTATACATGCAAGATGCATAGAATATTTGCCAGTGTTACTCTTAAAATTTTACCCCAAAAAGAGAAAAATATCATGTAAACTGTAAAATGTCATTAGGTCATTTTTAACAAGTTAATACAGACATCAAGTTACAACAAAGTAATCTGTTTTAAATTGAAAGTAATTAAAATAAATTGTAGAAATTACTATGTTTTACTACCAATAAAAATATATTTTACACATTTTCTTGTGACTCGAGTTTCGGGAAATGAACTATCCCATCATCAGACAACTGAAGACCTAACAGTGGTACAGAGGTATTTAAACAAAAGTGATAAATATTTTGAATATTTCAATAGATAACACCTAATAGTGGTACAGAGGTTTACAAGCGGAACGTGATAAAAACCCGGTTAAAAAAGAGGGGCCTTCTAACATATATCGGAATGTCGGCAATCGACAAAGAAGGTTATTAAACAGATGGTACCCATTTAAATATCTCAAATAATTTTTGGGTTACATAGCTCCGTACAGTCATTCATTATTTTTATGTTATTTTGTTGTACATCTCAAATATTTGGATTTACAAAGCTCCATACACTCATTCATTATTTTTTAAATTATTTTTATTGTGAACGAATTTGAAAATTTCAATAATCAAGTTTCTTTTTATTAAATTCATTTTATGTTCGTTGAAAAAGGTTTTAAACAGATGTTCCTTTTTGAATATCTCAAATATCAAAAAGTAACATCTGTTTAAAACCTTTTTCAACGAACATAAAATGAATTTAATAAAAAGAAACTTGATTATTGAAATTTTCAAATTCTTTCACAATAAAAATAATTTGAAAAATAATGAATGACTGTATGGAGCTATGTAAATCCAAATATTTGAGATGTACAACAAAATAACGTAAAAATAATGAATGACTGTACTATGTAACCCCAAAAATTATTTGAGATATTTGAATGGGTACCATCTGTTTAATAACCTTCTTTGTCGATTGCCGACATTCCGATATCTGTTAGAAGGCCCTTCTTTTTTAACTGGGTTTTTATCACGTTCCGCTTGTAAACCTCTGTACCACTATTAGGTGTTAGAATCTATTGAAATATTCAAAATATTTATCACTTTTTTTTAAATACCTCTGTACCACTATTAGGTCTTCAGTTGTCTGATGATGGGATAGTTCATTTCCCGAAACTCGAGTCACAAGAAAATGTGTAAAATATATTTTTATTGGTAGTAAAACATAGTAATTTCTACAATTTGTTTTAATTATGATCAACTACCAAATAGTAACGGCTGAAACAATTCAGTATCTTAAATTGAAAGAATTCTTAGCTGATATTTGCCTTATGTGCAAAACCTGAAATATGCCAGAAATACCTCATGTTCGGTCATGATACAGTTATAGTATATTCAGCTGAATCCAAGCAGGATCTTGAGAAACTTATAAATGGTGATCTTGAGCAGTATTACGATTGGCATTTATTACAAAGAAGAAAAGATGCTATAGTGTAAAACTTCAAAATGTACCTGAAAAACAACCAAAAACTTCATTAATAAGGATGTAAATTCAGTTTGAATATTTATATCTTATGTAAAATTAAGGCTTTGGTTCCAGTTCCTTTGAATTGATTGATTTAAGGTCTGTAATAAACAAATATAAAAAAATATTTAATTGCTCTGAAAAAACTCGGAACTAATTGATGTCAGCAGAAATATTTCTCAAAAATCCAATTAGATGTTTGAAATAATTAACATAGGATTTGTAGGGCCACTCACTGTCAAAAAAAATTAAAAAAGTTTGCCAAACTAAAAGTGGGAGTACAATTTGGTTCACTATTAGTGGAGTGGGAGATATAAATGTTTTCATTTCCGAGTCTACTAGATATTGAGGAAAAGTTGGTTTCATACAAACCTTATTGATCTCAACATAAATCTGAAATCAAAACGTATCTTTGTTTGGAAGATATAAACCTCCAAAGTTTAAGAATGCTTCATCTCCAGGTCATCATAAAAGCAATCGTTCCACACTTTTTAGTTCAGAAATAATCTTTCAATCATTTTCCCAACAATTAGCAGTCTAATTTAAAAAAAATCGAAATTATCGTTGTTATAACAAAAATTTAAAATTTAATTTTTCATGATAAAGTTTGTGTTCATAAACAAGTTACCTAAACATTAGAGATCTTTGGTAAGAGTAATAAGTATGAGGCTATCATAAAAACTAACGGGAAATTGTAATTTAAATGAATGGATCGGGCTTTTATTTATTTTTGTTAGATCAAACTATTGATAAGGAATATTATTTAGGCATGAAGAGTTTTAGATTTGCTATGCATGAAAAACGACCAGATTTGTGTGCCAACGATAATTAGACAAAGTGCGAATGGTACTGAATTATTTTATGAAACGTGTCATTCATATACTCCAACAAGCACTGTATTCGACAGATTTAGCACCATGTTACTTTTTTGTTCTCTCGGCTCAAGTAAACTCTTCGTGGATCGAAATTTGAGTCATTGGAAGCTACCAAACGAAATGAGACAAAGAAACTAAAGACCGTTCTTCCAAAGGCCTATCAGTACATGGATGATTGGATCAAACTTTTGCATAAGTGTATCGCTTGAGATGGATATTATTTTGAAGGAGATATATTAAATTGGGAAGAAGATTAAAACACATTTATTTTATTTACAATTTTTCGGTACTTTTTGATCATAGCGTATGAGTTGATAAATGTTTAACGAATATTGACATGCTCAGAAATTACATAACTTTTGGCTTAACCATTATTTGTTGATATTAGGTGGAATATCCAGCATGAAGAAATTTACAGAGGTTAGGAATTGTACAAAAGTTATAAATATCAAGCCATTGGAACACACTTTTAAAGTGTGAAAATAAAAAAGTTATTTCATTACCATCAATCGTGTATTCAGTATATTCATGAATTTTGATATTTTATGAATTATTGATTACTGTGACAATTTCTTCAATTTTTTAAAATTTTTGACACTATTTGAACAGAATATTGTGAAAAAGAAGTTAGTTTTATATTTTTATAGGAAATAAACCCGTAAGTTAAGTGTGCAGCCTTTTTTATATTCATCATTTTTGAAAATGGTCTTCCTAAATATTGGGGCTATATGAGCTTTAATTGGTTACAAGAAGTTCATTGAATAAATTTTTTGTAACTTTGTAGAAAAATTACGGACATTCAGGAAAATTCTATCTAGATAAAAAAAGGATTGACACTAAATTTGTAACAAAAAATATAGATTAATGCAATATGAAATTAGATTTACATATAATTGTTTTTTCTAGGCCTTCGAAGAAGCTGATAAGAACTCCCCAGCTATAATATTTATCGATGAATTGGATGCTATTGCTCCAAAACGTGAAAAAACTCATGGAGAGGTGGAGAGACGTATAGTTTCTCAACTGTTGACTCTCATGGATGGTATGAAAAAGAGCTCTCATGTTATTGTTATGGCTGCAACAAACAGACCAAACTCCATCGACCCCGCTCTAAGGAGGTTCGGAAGATTTGACAGAGAAATTGACATTGGTATCCCTGATGCTACAGGTACGTCAAACATTTATTATTTACACTTTAGTGTAAATAAATAATATTTCACATTCAACTATAATTTTAAACTTTATTCATTAATCCAAACAGGAAGACTAGAAGTTCTGAGAATACATACCAAAAATATGAAATTAGCCGATGATGTGGATTTAGAACAAATAGCTGCAGAAACTCATGGTCATGTAGGTGCCGATTTAGCTTCTTTATGCTCAGAAGCAGCTCTACAACAAATTAGGTAAGTTTAAATGTGATTACTTACCCAAAAGATTAAGAAAAAAAAATTGTATTTTCAATTTTATTAGAATATCGTAAATCTGCATGTGTCTTGTTTCTCCAGGGAGAAAATGGACCTCATTGATTTGGAAGACGACCAGATTGATGCCGAAGTACTGAACTCTCTTGCCGTGACTATGGAGAACTTCCGTTATGCCATGTCTAAAAGCAGCCCAAGTGCTCTACGTGAAACAGTCGTTGAAGTTCCTAATATCACTTGGGAAGACATTGGTGGTCTACAGAACGTCAAGAAAGAATTGCAAGAACTTGTCCAGTACCCAGTCGAACATCCAGATAAGTTCCTCAAGTTTGGTATGCAACCCTCACGTGGTGTTCTCTTCTACGGACCACCTGGTTGCGGTAAAACTCTGCTCGCCAAGGCCATTGCAAATGAATGCCAGGCCAATTTTATATCCGTTAAAGGGCCGGAATTGCTCACTATGTGGTTTGGAGAGTCTGAAGCCAACGTTAGAGATATATTTGACAAGGTAAGTACAACTATATTATCAAAATCATATTATCTTAATTGAATCCATCTTGACCGAAATCTATTTCAAATCATATTTTAAATTGGGTTATTCTAATTTCTACATATTATAAATAATTATATAGAAATAAGAATAACCTTTTTGAAATATTTTAATTTTAGACCACTTAGAAAGTTCACGATATATTAAGTTAAATAATTAAATCTTTTAAATTATTTTATGATCGATATGGCAGTTAAATCAAATCCATTGACTGTAGTGTATACTATAATATTTGTGAGGATTTATAAAAATGTTTTTTATAGGCGCGATCTGCTGCTCCTTGTGTGCTCTTCTTCGATGAATTAGATTCCATCGCCAAATCCAGAGGAGGTAGTGTGGGTGATGCCGGTGGTGCAGCTGACAGAGTAATAAATCAAATTTTAACTGAAATGGATGGTATGGGTGCTAAGAAGAATGTTTTCATCATTGGAGCCACCAACAGGCCAGGTAAATAGAATTTTAAATTAATAATAAAAAGTGGACCATATGAGACAGAAATGTATTTTTATGTGTGTACCTGTTATTACACCTCACAAGATATATCAATTGTGAGGATTGGCGATTTGCAGGGGGGAAGTCCCTTATGAAAAAAATATTGCATTGCTACATTAATGGGGAATTTGAAAATTTCAGAAACATAAATGTTGAAAATTTGTAAGTTTTCCAAATGAGGTTCTGTTTTTTCGAAGTATTCGTGTGAAAAAGTGGAAATATAATTATATCGCTTCATGAAATTAAAATTACTTGAAGCGAGAAGAAATGGATAATCACAATTTTTATATATAACAATTAAACCTTTCTACGCCCATAGTACATCTTGAAACAGAGCATTTTGAAGACTGAGCTGTTTTCACTGCTTCTTGAGACATAATGACAGAGTGTGCATGCTACATACATAGTGAGTTGTATGCAATATCAATGTTAAATTATGTGTAAGATAAATTATTAATAGTCCTATGAATATTTGTAAATAAATTGGTGAAGTGAAAGTCTAAAGAGCGGGTCGTAAAGTTTTATCATGCTTGAATCAGTTTTTATCATGGAGTGAATGAAGATGCAACGTGTGTTCTCTGTTGAGGTGTATTTTAGTAACAGTCCCTCAATCATCATCACAACGTGCATTCTGTGTCCATTTCAATATTGTGTCCCATGTCGGTGTTCTTAGTCGGCATCGGTTGCTTCATAAGTAATCAACTGGAAACTGGGGATGTGAGAAAAAAAAAACCTGGATTTCTACAAACATTAAGGACTCCGCAAAACATCAATTTGGTAAGAAAGTTTGTTTTGAGATTCCCTAGGCACTCTACTCAGAAACATGCTGCTGCTATTGGGTTTTTTGCTCTGTGAGGCTGATCCTCCATGAAGAGTTGAAATTCCATCCGTACAAATTAGTTTTAGTGCAAGGATTTAATCTGCACTGGCGTGTGAAGGGCTTCTTCTTGCAATGCCTGACAACATTCTTATTTGAATATTAAAACAAATTGAAATATGTTGTTTATCTTCTACAATTTTAATTTCAAAAAAATTTTTATTCAAAAAACTTTTAGAAATAGATTTATGTCTACACAAGCACCGCTTACATTTAATAGACGTATACAATCAAAACTCAATATATAATGTCAAATGGAATAAATAACCCAACATATATACGAAAGTAATTAAAATTAATAAATAAATATTTGAAGGAGACAAAATTTTGTTTCTGGTCTTACCTTCAAGAACACCAATTGTCTTTTAAAAAACATGAACATACTTAAAGGACTCTTCAAAGAATATAATTTATTTGAAATAATTAATATATTTAAATATTCGAATAAATTATTTCAAAAATCTCTAAAAAATGTGCACTATATCTTCAAAAAAACAAATACAATTCTAGACAATCCCGTCTTCAGTCCTCATTTAATATTCCAAATATCAAAATCAAAAACCTAACCTATATCTCTCACGTGTTAAAAGACTTAAGCTTCGAAATACAGATCAACTATATAATTCAAGATTGATTGATTGATATTTGGAATATTAAATGAGGACTGAAGACGGGATTGTCTAGAATTATATTTGTTTTTTTGAAGATATAGAGCACATTTTTTAGAGATTTTTGAAATAATTTATTCGAATATTTAAATATATTAATTATTTCAAATAAATTATATTCTTTGAAGAGTCCTTTAAGTATGTTCATGTTTTTTAAAAGACAATTGGTGTTCTTGAAGGTAAGACCAGAAACAAAATTTTGTCTCCTTCAAATATTTATTTATTAATTTTAATTACTTTCGTATATATGTTGGGTTATTTATTCCATTTGACATTATATATTGAGTTTTGATTGTATACGTCTATTAAATGTAAGCGGTGCTTGTGTAGACATAAATCTATTTCTAAAAAGTTTTTTGAATAAAAATTTTTTTGAAATTAAAATTGTAGAAGATAAACATATTTCAATTTGTTTTAATATTCAAATTTTGTTATATTTCTTCTATCAAGTAAAAGGCCTTTCTATTTTACATTCTCATTTTCTTAAGTGATGAGACTGACTACTATCTTTTGGAATCTGTAAAGAAACAAGCAGATCATGTGCTATTGGAGCTCTTATAGGCCCAGACAACTTCATCAGCATCCCCTACATTCAATTATTTGCGATGGTCCTAGAAACCTGAATCACCTTAAGAACAACATTTGTCAAACTATAGCCAACATATCCGTCGATATGCTGAAAAGAGTTGAACAAAACTTCAGAAATAGATTAACACAGTGTATTGACAATAAGGGACACTATCTGCCTGATATTATATTTAAAACTGCGTGAACATAAAATTTATGTTTCAGTTGATATTGCTCAAATAATTAAATCTCCATTATTTTTTTTATTCAAATTCAAAATGAGCAAGTTGTTCTGCCTCACCATGGAATAAGTGAGCTTGTTTTTAGTATAGTATTCAGATAAATACCATGATTCTCTTATTGATGTAACACATAAATAAGTACGACTAAGTAGGAAAGAAATTTTCTAGTTTTGGCCACCATTTTACTGTTTGGTCCAAAATTTATAGTGCTGTGTCCGAAATGGCCAAATAATGCAGTAAATGTATGGTCTGTTGAATGTGGAAATACATTTTACTGTCAGATAAAATAGCAGTGCAGTTCAAAAACTTTTTTCTTTATTGTATGAGAGCTTTAATAACTTTGAAGTTGTGCCATAAATAGATAAACCTTTATTCAGTTCTATTCTATTTATTTATGGTTTTGGCGAATTTCCATGGAAGTGCGGTTGTTTAGGGAGATTTTTAGACTAAAATATCCTTTGTGTCAAATACAGTTTTAGGCCTAACATTTATTATATTATTTTTTGAATGGTGTTCATATAAATAAGTGTCCCATTTGTTCAAAAACCATGGCATCATTTTATATGTTTTCATGAGTATTTCTAGCAAAAAATAATTTACAGCAAAAAAATAATCTATCATCTTCATAAGTCATAATTTGTTAGAAGTTTATTATAGATTCTTGATGACATGAAACATCTGATTATTGGCCTTCTCTCTCTCTCTATATGCTTTAGGCATCTGTGAATTAACCCAAAGGCCTTCAGCCTCTCTCTTCTAAACTCTTTCAAGTTATAAATGTGAGGAATTACTGATTATAGACTATTTGGTTCAAAAAAGTCTCATTTTGTTTAAAGAACATATTACATTTTTGACGATTTTTCTTGCGTTTTCTTCTAGATATCATTGATCCTGCTATTCTAAGACCTGGACGTCTAGATCAATTGATATACATTCCTCTGCCAGATGAAAAATCACGTGAAGCAATCTTCAAGGCCAATCTGCGAAAATCGCCTGTTGCTAAGGATGTAGATTTAGTTTACATTGCTAAGGTGACACACGGATTCTCAGGTGCCGACTTAACAGAGATTTGTCAAAGGGCTTGCAAACTTGCTATTCGTCAGAGTATTGAATCAGAAATCAGAAGGGAAAGAGAAAGGGTTGAAAGTACAAGCCTTGCTATGGATGTAAGTATCTTTATTTGCTATTATTCATTATATTATATAAAAAGTTCGAAAACTAACTGATAATATTTTTATCCTATTTTAGTCGGAATTTTCAGAATTTAATTGATTTATAGCTAAATTGTTCTGAAGTAAATGTAAGGAATGTTGAATTGAAATTTAGAAAAAATGTTTAATCCATTGTAATACTAAAAAAATCTTGGCTGGGAATAACTTTTTCACACGACAAGTTTCTATTGGCCAAATATTACCATTTGAGTTATTTTTGTCTCTTCAGCATTTCCTTTCTACTCTTCCAAACTTCCTGACATTAATTCACCAAATTCACGGTGTTATTTAATAAAATAAACAGAAGACTAAAAAACCAATTATTGAAATTTCATTGTTTCATTGCCATTTATAATTGCAGTTGGATGATGACGATCCTGTCCCAGAAATCACCAAAGCCCATTTCGAGGAGGCGATGAGATTTGCAAGGCGGTCAGTAACAGATAACGACATCCGCAAATATGAAATGTTCGCTCAAACTCTTCAACAATCTAGAGGATTCGGTACGAACTTCCGTTTCCCTAACGCAGCTGGACAATCTGCGACACCTGGGGGCACGGGTGGAGATCAAGGCAACTTCCAAGATGATCCTGAAGATGATCTTTACAGTTAAGCACTCAGAACTTGAGCTGCCCTTTTATATTTATTACATTTACTTTTTCAGTTTATAGATTATTTCAAATTGATAATGTACCAACCATTATTATAGTTTTGATTATGATAAAAGTTTGTAAAGTTGGAACACTATTTGTTTTTATTTCTGTCCTATGTGAAATCTTTTTTATTATTTTCTGTTACTATACATACACAATGTTTCAAATATTAAACAAGCGGTTTTGAAATTAGAGAATTTTTTTTTAGGGAGAATGTTTTATTTTATTTTTCTTATTTTTTATTCTCAGAAGATACTTTTATTAAAGAATGAATGATCCCTAGTTTTCAAATGATAATTTTCCTAATTTTAATGAATAGGTCATTATTCGATGGAAATCTTTTATGATAGAGATTATAAGAAATTTGATATTTATACATTTTTATATACTTTAAATAAGAAAGTTTGTAAAATTCTTAATATACCAGTTCAGGTAAAAATTAAGAGAATTATTCATGCATGGGAAGGAGTTAGTATATTTTTATTGAATCAAAATATGCTCACTTCATAGAGAGATTAAATATTGAATTTACCCCATTACACTATTTATTCAACAAATTATTCAGATAAGACTGCCCATGCTGTAACTGCTATTATAATGAAATTTACTTCAAGTCCTATAGAATTACCGAAATATGAGGAATATCTACAATTAAATAAAATAGTCTATATTAATTCATTTCATTCAAACGAATTTCCATCAAGTAGGGACCGATTTCATTAAAAAAAATATTTTAGAATATGTACCAGCAATGGTTATTAAAGTTGAGTTGCTCTGGATTTAGCAGTAGCGGCAGTCTACCAAAAAAACTTATTGGAAATACTTCCGAACATTCCACCAATAAAGAAAAATTCGAGTAGCTGATTCAAAAAAGAAATGCCATCTTTGAAAATCACCAGCAATGGATAGAGTAACCCCAAAAAAGATTATGGAGTGAAAAAAACTAGTAGCTACTTGACATACTTTTAATGCCATCCTGAAACGGAATTATGGGCCGAAACTGTTGAAAATCCTCATTCAAAAACCAGGAAAATATATAACATGATTACTTCATATTGTTCTATTAGTTTGCTTTTAGTTGTCTCGAAAATTCTGGAAAATCTATTGATGTTGAATTCGTATTGCGAGACAAAGGAATGGATGTCGCTGCACTAGCTTGGATTCAGAACAAAACATTTCCCTATACAGCAGAGCCAAAGAATAACATATCAGATCTAAGCCAAGCCTTATTATTATTATTATATAATCCTGATACTCCTAGATCTTCTGTGAAGATCTCTCAGAAGCTTTTTCAGCTTGTGCGGGTTAGGAATTCAATTGTGTTCTGGCTAGGCTTTGTTACTGCAATTTTACGCCACTTTAGGTCACAGCACTGTTAATTTTCAACCGAACAGTGAAATGGTGGCCGAGACTCGTCCAACTAGAAAATTTCTATCCCACTTGAACAGGATTTGAACCCGCGACCTTTCGGTTACGAGCCTAAAGCTCTTACCACTGAGCCATCGACACTCAGAACACAAAAAAAATTTTTCGACCCAACAGTTAAATGGTGGCCGAGGCCTGTCCAACTAGAAAATTAGTTTCTCACCTGAACAGGATTTGAACTCGCGACCTTTCGGTTAACGAGCTCAAGGCTCTTACCACTGAGCCATCGATACTTAGAACATAAAGAGTACTGTTCAGTCGTACTCTTAGACGTCACTCAGGCATTTGATAAAGTCTGGCATCCTGGTTTATTGTTCAATAGAAAGAAGTTTTTCCCCATTAGGTACCTACTTATAACATCTGGAAGACGTGCAGGTAGTATGCATGCCCATTTCTATATCTACATTATACAGCAGATCTGCCTACAACACAGAATGGGAACATTCTTTGCATCCAGCTACTTGAAGTTGAAAAATGGCTCCACAGCCATTTCATTAATTTTGATTCTCCTGTAGTGAACAACTTCTTCGCTCCTCGTCCAGAAACCTGCCTTGCTCTGTCGTAGTTTGACCGGCGTACCGATAGAGGACCCGACCAGTCAACAGATTCGTGACTAACCGTCCCCGCCAGGTTCAAATAGAGCAAAGCTCTGCGTTTGAAGATCAGCGTTCCAAGCGGACGCATGGTCACCGGCGTCACAGGCAGAGCCTGCACATCAAGCCTGTCTGACGAGTTTCAGATGCGCATGCTCGGAAACGAAACGCCGTCTCCCGAACTAAGAGGTGGCAGCTCCCTCGCAACATCCACATTTTACCCGAGAGCTTCACTCCATTTCCACAAGTGGGGTATCAAAATTAATGAAAATAAGTCTACCAAAGTAGACACTGCGAAGAGGTCAATGCCTACCTGTGTCCATAAATAATATACAGTAACCAGACTCCACATTTATCAAATACAAATGGATAGAAGACTCATCTGGAAAGAGCATGATGCCAGAAAGCACAAACAAATCGAATCAGAGTCAGAGATCTATACTATCAAATTTATCACTAGGAAACAAACTTCTTATATACAAAATTGTCCTCAGACAAATATGGGTATATGGAATAGAAATGTGGGGATGCACAAGCAAGTCAAACATGCCCATCATACAGAGAAGCCAGTCAACGATACTAGATATTATAGCATAGTATGTTACTAATCAGATCTTACACGAAGACCTGAAGGTGCAATATGTAAAGGACATCATCAGAGAAAGGAGTAAAAAGCACCATGAAAAATTACATGATCATAAAATACTTCTCTCAACCGCTACTTGATCCGCAGGATGATAGAAGACTCAAAAGGAACTGGACATTAAATATAATGTAAGATTAAATAAGGACTAGTCAAGGGAGAAGCCCTCACCATTCCATTGAGAGCACTCTTAACTCTTAAGCTGTCACATTAACCCAAATAATAAATATATTTTGATTGCTTATAGAGTATTAAATAAAAAAATAAAACTATACATATTCAAATCAGATTGTAGTTTTTTTTTTAAATTTAACATTTTAATAGTAATCAGAATACATTTGATGACTTAGGAGCTGCGTGCTCTCAGATGACGTAGTGAGGGCTTCTTCAGTGAGTAGTAGTCCTCTTCAGTCTTTCATCAGATCTGTTGGCCAGTTTCTTTGAACTCCTTTGCCATCTTGTGGATCGAGAAATGGTTGGAGAGAAGTATTCTTGTGATGATGTAATTTTTCCTGGTGATTTATACTTTTTTCTTTGATGATATCCTTCACATATGGCACCTTGAGGTCTTCATGTAAGGTCTGATTAGTAACATACCATGGAGCATTTGCTATCATACATAGTATCTTTGACTGGCTTCTCTATATGATAGCCATATTTGGCTTGTTTGTGCAGCCCCACAATTCTATTCCATATACCCATATTAGTCTGAGGCCAGTTTTGTATATTAAAATTTTGTTCTCTAGCGATAAGTTGGACTTTCTTCCTATTACCCAATATATAACTTTCATTCTCAAATCAATCTGTTTTCGTTTTTTGCAAATATGCTCTTTCCAGGTGAGTCTCCTTTCCAAATGCATTCCCACGTATTTGGTAGATATGGACTCCAGTATCTGTACATTGTTAATGAAAACAGATGGGCATTGATCTCTTGTCAGTGTGAAGTCCACTAGCCTCATTAATTATGATTCCCCACTTCTGCAGCCGTTTCTCAATTTCATTTTGACGATCTTGTAGTTGGACAGGTGCCAATGCTGGATCTTTATGTCTGGCAAGAATAACTGTATCATCAGCAAATGTTCACCTGATGTTGTACTTGTTTGTAGGCAGATCTGCTGTATAAAGCAGATAAAGAAGTGGACCCAGCATACTACCCTGTGGTACTCCAGATGTTATCGGGTACTTTTCAGACATCTTGTCATTTATCCTGGTCCTAAATTCTCTCTCTCTCTCTCAATCCGATAATGTGGATTACAAGAAGTTTGCCCCTAAACTGTGAA
Source organism: Megalocaria dilatata (assembly GCA_034642435.1). Classification (NCBI taxonomy): domain Eukaryota; kingdom Metazoa; phylum Arthropoda; class Insecta; order Coleoptera; family Coccinellidae; genus Megalocaria; species Megalocaria dilatata. The sequence goes on from CM067856.1 coordinate 74,294,187, forward strand.
GCTGTTGTTAATTAACACTCACTATACCTGTAATAAGTAACGAACGAAATTTTTCTACAATGAAAAGGATTAATAAGACTGTTATCAGAAATTCAACAGGGCAGAAACACTTTCGATTTAGAAAGAACTAATTTAGAAAGTTTCTGGTGAACCGACTTTTTATGATGTTAAGATCAATGTGTAATGCAGAACCAGGAACTAGAGTTAAAATTCAAAATGAAGGTACTACAACTATGTTATCTTTCAGTATATTGCCCATTTTTGTTTCATTTTGGACAATTAGGACAAATAATTCTGGATAATATGGTGGGTGCTTATCAAGCATGCTTCTGGAAAGGTAGAACAAGGGTAGAATCCAAGGAATGTTGCCATAGAACCATGGAACGAGAATATCACTGTGTTCCACTTTTGGTTCTGAAGGATCTCAGGGTGAGAAGACGACGTGGTGAAAGAATTTCTAGGGTTATATGCAAGAAGTAGTTACACCTCATATTCTACCTTTCTTTGGACCCTCTGCAATATACTTTTTCAATAAGATTATGTCCATATGTGGTGCTTTTGCACCTGAGTAAATGCTGCAGTACACTCTATCTCCAGATCTTTAACTTCTGGGATATTATGGGTAGGAGATTTCTCAACCTTTGTAATCCTTCGTGCTGAGCCACAGGTAGCTTGGAATACTAAACTTCAGGAAGAAATTGACCACCTCATTAGGAGTACTTCCAGACAATTGAACAAGTGCTTAGTGCATCGTGGAAGTTGAATTTTTTGTTTTTTCCTAATCTTAATATTTTGTCAATTAGCGATGGCCTCTAATTGAGAAAATATTAGAATATTAGAATTATTACTAGTCTAATAATTTATTTCAGGCTTGAAGCGAATTACAGGTGATTCCTTGCTAGGATATCTAGCCGACATATCACTAGGTAAAAAAAAATAATAGTGCTGTGCCTGAGGTGGAGCAAGAACACAGTAAAGTACACAGTAACAAAGCCTAACCAGAGCACTACTGACTTTTTTATATGCTGGAATAAGGGAAATTAAACATATTTGGATTTTTACATCACAAATTTGGCTGGCTAAGGGTTACTATGCCAGATGTAGATAATACAATTTTTGCACACTTGTATTAAGGAGCAAGCACACTACCATTTTGCCCAAAAGTCGGTCTGGCGAAATTAAATTTGGTATTAGGTGCATAATAACGACAAAGTCAAATTTCGTCAGGATCAACTATTCAACCAGATAATTGGAGATGGAAATGCTTAATTTCCAAAAGAAGATCTAGACTTAAAATTTTCAAGGTAGGTTTGAAGTCTAAATATATCAATTATGATAAAAAATGGACAAATAAATTAATTCAGCTATTCTATACCAAATATCATTAATTACGTGTGTGAGCTATGGTTATAGAAAATTCTACAAATCGAGACAGTGTAACATGCATCTGTACAACAATTCCATACTCAAAAAAACTCGGTAAGGTTTTGCTGATCAAAGGGGCAAATTTCCTACATACCCACGTTTCAAACTGGTTGGTTTTCATCACTACAATGTATGCCAGTGATTACAAATCTGTCAAGTATCTATATTCGCTATTCACAGGGACACTAAGATATTAATCATACACTAGCACCATCTAGAGTATGCAAACATACATACAATAATTTATTTGAATATGAATATGCTAATTATGAGCATTAAGGCATATTATGGTCCAACTTGAGCATGAGGAAAGTTTAATCTGCGTTTGTAACGAGAAAATGTCGGGAATACATTTCATTACTTGATTTAGCTCGCAAAGGTATGTCTTGTATGTATGTTTGCATACTCCAGATGGCGCTAGTGTATGATTAATATCTTAATGTCTCGGTGTATAGCGAATGTTGATACTTGACTTATTTGTAGTTATTGGCATACATTATACTAGTGAAAATTCACCATTTTAAAACGTGTGCATGTCTGCAATTTGCCCCTTTGGTCAACAAAACCTTATTGAGTATGGATTTGTTATACAGATGTATGTTACACTGTCTCAATTTGTAGAACTTTCTATTACCATAGCTCCTTATTAAAAATGAACAAAATCAACTCAATGATTTCTAGGATATTTTCATTTCGGATTTTAATTTTCAACAGATTTGAAATTTTTAGGGGAAATTCACTGTTGAATAAGCTCACAAGTTTCATATTGGTACTTTTCAGCATTTTTCACTTAACTAATATTTAGTAGATTATTCTTATTTCAATTATTTCTCAAATAAGATACTTTTATATTTATTTGCAAAATGAGCTTTTTATTACTACGCACCCATAAGATAATAAAATCATTCTGATAGAAAAGTACTTTGTAATGAATAAAAAAACATCTTAAGTATAAACATAAAATATTTATTACAGATTATCAAACAATAAAAATAAAATATATGAAGTAAAAACCTCGATCTCTTTTTAGACTTACAATCTAATCATTGAATCTTATTGTTTGATCCTTCGTTTTGCCAATTACATAAGCCGTAAATCGTTTTAAAAATTTGGGATATTCCCTCTTGTATACAGCTCTCAGCACAGATGCAGGTGCCCACCCTCCTGGATTGACTGAAAAAAAAAAGAATATCATGAAATACCTTGTTAAAAAATTTAGTTATGTATAACATGTCTTAAAGAGAGTAGTTTTTCAAATACAAAAGCAGCCGTGTGGTGTGAGTATGGAAAAGGTATATTATATAGCTGATTGTATGAATACTGCACTGTGGTGTTTTCCTTTATATCTTTTTGAGACAACATCAAGAAGCTTAAACGAAACCAGTTCTATTACACATCTTTACTTAAGATTTTATTTATTCAATTAATATTGTAAACTTAACCATAAAAACTGCTTGGTGACATTAAAAACGATGAGGCTTATATGGGCTTAATTGATCCTAAGAGCGAAGTCTGTTCTTCGTCAAAAAGGGATTTACAATATGGACAATATGTTTCTAAATTAACTATATACAAATTATTTCAGATTGCAACAAAACTTTTTTATTTCAAACTTACGAAAATTATGTTCTGAATATTTTATCATTCAAAGGTCCTTACCTATTACTGTGTCCTTACGCCACATTAAACACAATACTGTTAATTTTTGACACAACAGTGAAATGGTGGTCGAGAAAATTTCTTGTCGGAGGAAGAAATACATGACGGTCGATTACCATTTTTCACTGTTTGGTCAAAATTAACAGTGCCATCCATGCCTAAGGTGGCGTAAGGACATGATAATAAAACTTAACCAGAACATAACTAATCTCCCAACTCGCACTAGTGCCCTAAGGCTTCTGAAATTAATTGATGTGTATGGAGAAGATGTGTTGACAGTACGCCAGTTCCAGAACTGGTTTGCAAAATTTTGATCCGGCAATTTTGATATCGAGGATGCCCCACGTTCCGGAAGGTCGGTTGAAGCTGATAAAGGCATTAATTGATGCAAATCGGCGAATAACAACACGTGAGATCGGTGAGACGTAAAATTTATCGAATTCAACTGTTTATGACCACTTGAAAGGCCTGGATTTAAGTTCGATATATGGGTTCCCCATGACGTCTTTGATTCGCTTCTCAAATGTCACGAAAATGATGCATTTTTGAAGCGCATTTCTTTAACTCCATTTAATCTGTGAATACTGATTTGGGTTTGGAAATCATCTATTTACATTTTTTAAGTTAAATAAATAAATATTATAGGGAAAAACTCACCAACTGAGCAATATGTAATTTTACAGCTTATATCATCTCTGGTTACTGGACCTCCATCTTTCGGTGGATTCACTAAAGTCTGGCATAAAAGACACACTGTCAAATATACCCTAACACATTTTCCGGTATTAGCCTGCGAAAGAATAAAACAATTAATTAAAACATTTAATTATTTCAATATTTGTAGATTATCAGGTCCATTATAGCATACCTAAAACTAACTTTTGATGACAAAAAACAAACAAGTTTCTCACTACAAGTGAAAATATTCTAATGATATTTGGAGTCTGTATATTTCTACAACTGTCTGTCAGAAATTCAATTTCAAAATTCCTCACATTTGTTAATCAATTTTGGACATCCTGTATATTGCAGATGGATCATATTTGAGTCATAGCCTTTCTAAACTTTTATTGAAAAAGAAAATTGGTGCTCTTTATGTTAGGACTCTTTTCGGGTTGAAACCCGAAACATAGATGTCAACAACAAAAATTAAACTTTTGTGAAACTTAAGCCAAGTGTATTTATTTACCGTATTAATATCCAAAATGTTTCATCACGTGGTTTGCGAGAAATCAATATATTTATAATATTTTCAAAGAAGCTGAACAAATTGACTTTTGTGAGATTATTAGATGTACAGAGAGAAAGAATAATTACTTTATGGCCAGTTTTCGAATCTATTATTTAACAGTCTGTTCCGATAACATTAGCAAATGGATAAATGTGGACTGCATGTCTGAGGTCATTTTCCTGTTTCCACTATTGATTTGTTTACTGTTGAATATCGATAATTTTACAAATTACTTTCACTGCGGACATAATGATATTATTATACATCTTTCGAAATTTTAATGAAAAACAATTAAAATGAGCATTATTATTGAGAAAATAATTAAAATTCGCTGTTATTGGTTGATTACAATGCTGAATATTTAATAATTATTAAAAAAAGTCACTAAAAGTGAAATAAAAGTGAGTACAAGTGGTTACATTTCAAATATTTAACAACCATTCAAAAAGTTCGTAAAAGTGAAATAAAAATGTGTAGAAGTAGTTTCACAATGAATTGCAATACAGGATGAGTTAGAAATGATTGTTATTGGATGTCACCAAAAGCTTAATATCCATCAATGATAATAAAAAAAAACATAGAAAGCATGCCCTGAACATACATATTGAATTCTATATCAAAGACAAGTCTTTTTCTATCACTGCTGACTCTGTCATTAACAAAGTCAATCAGAGTAGAGGTTTCATGATCCTAATAATAAAATTAAATATAGACGGACATGTTCTTGCACCTACACCAAAGGGTTATATTGAACTGCTTTTGCTGTTCTTATTTGGTAGTTGATCATAATTAAACAAGATTTTTAGAAATTGCTATGTTTTACTACCAAAAGTAGTAAGTTTACCAATATTTCGTTTGTGGATGGGTAATACTCCCATAAAATCTTCCAAGTCCTCTCGATCCTACACACCAACAATGGATTTCACCTATCACATGCAAACTATTAGGAGTACAAATAAGTTTCCGCCGTTTTATTGTAGATGGCGCGGCACGTAGTTTCGGTTAGGTTTCGCAGATGATAACCGGCTTAAAAAATAGTTTGGACATTCAAGAACAACATAACCTATTAATATCATTGATTTTATATTGGTAAAATATAATTTTTATAAGTTGAAAATGTCAAAATTTGAGTCAAGTAAGCGTCATTTGCGGGAAATATTAGTTTATTTCTTTAATTTAAAGAAATCTGCTACTGAGGCGCATCAGTTGCTCGTAGAAGCATATGGTGAGGGTGCTTTGAGTGAGAGAACGTGTCGAGAGTGGTTTCAAAAGTTTAAAAACGGTGATTTCGACGTGGAAGGCCAAAAATTTACGAGGATGCAGAATTGGAGGAATTACTGGAGGAAGATTCATCTCAAACACAAAAAGAACTTGCTCTAACATTAGAAGTCACTCAGCAAGCAGTCTCACATCGTCTTCTATAATAAATATTTAATTTGTGTTAAAAAACGGCGGAAACTTATTTGTACTCCTAATGCATTCACAAAAATGTGTAAACTTTTGAATTCTTTGGTAGTAAAACATAGTGATTTCTAAAAACTTGTTCCAAAAAGGCTTTAAATTATAGACATTCCAACAATGACCTACTCTTTAAATTTCAATGTGAAAGATTGTGCTGTTGCAAAATTCCACCAAATATTCTGTTAATTTATTAAACAATGATAATTATATAAATTAAGGATTTTAATCTACCTGGTGAAAGCTCCAATATAGAATTAAAAATTAATATCAGAAATTTGAAAAACTTTCAAGATATATATTAAAAATATATACATATTAGATTAATGTAATAAATATATAGTGAAAGTTTTTCAGATTTCTGATATGAATTTTTAATTCTAAACAATAAAGATAATGTTCATACTCTCACTGACAATGTTTTTTTTGTTAATTCGTTGGACAATGCTATGAATATTCATAGAAAAAAATTTAGCTAGCTATAGATAATATTTTATTTTACGTGTTACTTTGAGACTTATTCCAAATACTTTTAGTTTTCAAGAAAAAACAGTAATAACTTAATTAAGGTTTCTTTCAATCCTCCTATCTACATTCTCTAATATATTTTTTACCATGGAATTATATATATCAAAGCAGTCCAAATGATACAATTCAGAGAAAAACTTACAGGGTATTTCTGTAACTCGGTAGAATGATTAACCACAGTCCAGAGGTCAGGACCTTCAGTATCCTGATCATTGGGCATCTTTCGAATGTGGGACCAAAACACAGCATCCCGTTGACTAGCGGGCCAAATCCTCTTGTGCGTCTGCAGGAATAATATCGTATCTTCTGAGATGGTCTCTACAACCATCATGTGTTCCAAAGTAGCTGAAAAAAATTTTTCAGTTTCAATTTTATTATTTCCATACAAAATTAATGAAAATGTATTTTTAACTGAAGCAAGTAGTAGTAGAGTTTAATTTTCTATATAATTAATATACTGGACAAAAGTGAGGTTTTCTTTAAAGTACAGATAAAGAGCTTATCCAAATGAAGCATTTAATAAAAAAAATCTCTATATGAAAGATGCAAAATTAACTTCTTCTCCATTCATTCTTTAACGAATTTTATGTACTGATCAGGTTTTGTGATATGAAAAACTCGCAGCAGTCAATGAGATGTGTTCTGAATTTCGATGCATTTTCTTGATTGTTCTTTTTTATGCGTTCCTCATAGTTCAAAACTCAAATAAGTCTGAATAGGTTTTGTTGATCTCTGGGACATGAGCAACAGACATGCACATGTTTCGAAGCTTATTCGCTTCAATCATCAGTGTGCTGTTATGTCCAATGAATACAACTCAGCGACGCACTTATATTCGTTCCGCATACTTGTGCACGGCATACCCCAGCGAGATAATTCAAGCAATGAACTTTTCCAGATTTTTCAACCTTTCTCATGCTCAAGTCATATCTAATTATTATTATATTATAGGTGCGTAGCTGAGTTGTATTCGTATGACATTGCAGCACACTGATGATTGAAGCCAATATGCTTCAAAATGCAAGTTGCACTATCCCGATTCGAAGAACTTTCTATTGCCATAGTTTATACTCTTTATTATTTTTATTTTGATATCATTTAATTCATTTGAATATAAATTCAAAATTATTGGCACCATGACGTAATTAGATATGACTTGAGCATGATGAAAGTTTTCTATATTAGTAACGTTGAAAAATCAGGAATACAGTTCGTTGGTTGAATTAGCTTGCTGGGGTTGCCCTGCATGAATAATCGCGTGCACTTGGTGCTGCAAATGTTTGATAAAACATTAGTGTTTCTATGCGGAGCGAATACAGGTGCACTGAGGATTGAAGCCAATAACTTTGAAGCATGTAGGGGATTAATTTCAACATTAAATTCATCATTTGATTATTTTTTTTTACTGTGTAACAGCAAATGCTTTTTTTCAATTAATCTGATTTTGAAAGTACATAAGTTGTTTTAATTTGATAGAAACTATTATCCTTTATTGAATCTTCATTTTGTTTAACCTAGAAGACAGCAATTCAGTGTGTATTCACTGAAAATAACATAATTCAAAGAAAAAAGTGAATTTGTATTAGGAGTACAAATAAGTTTCCGCCGTTTTTTAACACAAATTAAATATTTATTATAGAAGAACGGTAATATAAATAAATGACTGCTTGCTGATTGACTTCTAATGTTAGAGCAAGTTCTTTTTGTGTTTGAGATGAATCTTCCTCCAATAATTCCTCCGATTCTGCATCCTCGTAAATTTTTGGTCTTCCACTGCGATCTTTGTCTTCTACGTCGAAATCACCGTTTTTAAACTTTTGAAACCACTCTCGACACGTTCTCTCACTCAAAGCACCGTCACCATATGCTTCTACGAGCAATTGATGCGCCTCAGCAGCAGATTTCTTTAAATTAAAGAAGTAAACTAATATTTCCCGCAAAGGACGCTTACTTGGCTCAAATTTTGACATTTTCAACTTATAAAAATTATATTTTACCAATATAAAATCAATGATATTAATAGGTTATGTTGTTCTTGAATGTCCAAACTATTTTTTAAGCCGGTTATCATCTGCGAAAGCTAACCGAAACTCCGTGCCGCGCCATCTACAATAAAACGGCGGAAACTTATTTGTACTCCTAATATATTTTCTGTTAAATTTCTTAATATAAAATGTTCTTTTCGGGCGTTCGTTCTAGGTAGGAGAGTGTTATCGTTTTGCTCACATGTATGCAATTTTCGAATTTTGAACCGAAAATGATCTCAAACAACTATTTTTGGACTTACTGTTAAAGAATCTGAGGTAAAACAAATTCCGTCCGTAAACACATTAATTTTTGAAAGGAAAGAGCTAGAGAATTGAAACTTTCAGGGTAGATTTGCGGCCTGAATATCTCGATTAAGTTCATTAATGGGTGAAATTGATCCAGTGGTTCCGCAGTAATTCAACTTTGAAACTTTTTCTTACTTTTACAATATTTTCAAAAGTACAAATCCTAGCGAGTTCAAATTTAAAATTTAGATGTGAAATAACGGCACAAATGCTCCTTAATTTCGTGAGAATAAATGACGAGAATTATCAAAAATTTATTTTTTATCTAATTTTGGCCAAAATGTGAAAAATGAAGGATTTTCCAATAAGAGGTTTCATTTTGAATAGCCCGCTATCTGGACAGCTGTCACATTTGAAGCTGTCATCTTTTGACATTAAACAAGTAAAATCTACGCCATTACTAAAAATGGAACGATACACGCTTCAACAACGCATCGAAATTGTTACAATTCACTACAAAAATGGTAAAAATTTTGAAGCCACAGTTCGCAAAACTAAAGCACTTTTGGATTTTCGTGAAGCACCTTCTTGGCAATAGTGAAATTAGTGGAAAATTTGAGCTGTTGGGACAAGTAAGTGATGTGAAGATTCGTGTGCGTCGCTCAAGAACAACTGAGAATATTGCTGTTATAGCCCGTAGTGTTGACAAAAACCAAGGTTTTTCGATTCTTCGTCGATCCTTGGAATTAGACCTTCCACAAACGACATTACACCGTATTTTGCATAAAGTTTTAAGGATTTTAGGGTTCAGTTAACATAAGAATTCAAGGCGGTCGATCATCAGCATCATCTTCGCTTATTGGGTCCTTGAAATTCATCAAAATGATGATTTTCATCGAGAAATCCTCTTCAGTGATGAGGCCCATTTTCACCTTGGAGGACACTTTAATAAGCAGAATTGTCGCATTTTGGGCACGGAAACTCCAACAATGATTGTTGAAAAGCTTCTCTATCCTCAAGTATCACTGCTGTTTTTGGGCTGGCGGTGTGATTGGACCTTACTTATTCGAAAATGAGGCTGGTGTAACTGTTACAGTGAATTGCACCGGTCTACCGAGCTATAATTACTGATTTTTTATGGCCGGAAGTTTCCTGTCTGTATTATTTCTTGAAGAGGTGATAACAATTGGCCATTAAGATCTTGTGATTTAACACCTTGGTACCACGTGAAAGATATGGTCCATTTCAATGCTCCACAAACGATTCAAAACCTTTAAGATGGAATTCGTGAAGTTATCAAGGACACAGCCGCAAATGTGCGAATTGATCATGGAAAATTTCATGAAAAGCATATGGCGCTGCAACCGTAGCCGCCAGTTGGCTGATATCGTTTTTCATTGTTAAATCGTATACTTTCTTCTTTACAATGAAATAAACATCCTCTAATTGGAAAACCCTTTATATGAAGTTTTGTTTAATATATTCTTCTTTCATTCTTTCTTGCCAATATGTAATGATGCAATTTTAAGGGATGAAGCCTTTTAACCACGTATTTTTCCGCTTCTTCAGGAGAACAGTTCTAAAATTGCAGAAAATTATGTTTTTTGACTTTCGGATGACAGAACACAGAATTCTGTATTTTTATACATCATATCAAGCTATTGAAAGAGCCGTTTAAAACGACACCGTGCCAGATGTTTTTTTCCAATAGGATATTCGGCCAATAGAACCAGCTACCATCTACAGTTGTGGAAGCAACTTCTATAAATGCCTTCCAAAACAGGTTCAATGCCCAATATCGTTAGATTGGATTTGGCTTTTTCTCACTTACTGCTTTTATATTTCGTATACAGTCGTCAGTTTTGTTTGTATTTTTTTGTTCACATTACTATTATTTTTTGTTCCTGGGTTTATAGATTCTATCTCAACCCTTCTTACTGTTTAATTATATAGCTTCTTGAAGAAATATTATAATTCACACATCTGAAATTTTCAGGGGAAATGGACTGGCGAACTAGCACTTTATTTTGAAGTAAGCTACATAAACTAAACCTTATAATTTTATTGTTGAAGATGTATTCACTGTAGTCCTTAGAAGGCATTGGCTAATTTCAAGTACGTTTTGGATTAATTGCCTCTTTTTCACCGCCGTTCTTACTTCTCAAACAATTTTTTTCAATGAAATACAATGATAGAAATTTCGACATTTAGAAAAAGCGTTTACGAGAAAAATTCAAAACAGAAAAAATCTATCAAATACGTTCTCTAAACTAAAGGGTCTTTCATTAACAGCGCCCCATTTTATTTTGTAAATAAACCACATTATTTGTAAGAAAATTATTGAAATTTTGAATTCATTATAAAGTACAATGGATACCATTAGTTATGAAACAAAACATCATTTAAAAGTGCACCACGGAAACGCCGGCAGGAATGAAATCGTTGAACCCAATTTTCCATTACTCTCTCACACAAATCATGTCGTATGTTAGCAATTAATCGTTCAATATTGATCTGTAAGTCGTCTAAATTTTCTGAATGATTGCTGTAAACCAATGACTTAATGTAACCCCAAAGAAAGAAGTCCAATGGAGGTTAATCGCTGGAACGAGGCGGATGATTTATCGGTCCATTTCTAGAAATAATCGAATCACCGAATACACGACGCCTTAAACGATCTGTTGGTTTGAGTTCTTGGGTTGAAACAATTTTGTATGCATGTAAGCAGTGGCGTACACAAGAGGGAAGGATGAGGGGGATATATTCCCCCCAGGAGGAATATCCATTAAGTCACAAGGCTCAATAACTTAATCGTGCAAAAATTGAATCAACGAATTCATCAACCAGCTATTATATCAAAGGGTCCGATCCGATCCGACGTAGTCGGCACAATCACTATTTACACATGGACCCAAATTGATGAAAAACAATCTCGTGAAAATTAATGAGATTCTGAACTTGAGTTGAATCGGCGGCGCCCTTCATAGCAAGTTCTCCCCTAAGTAAATAAATAATATCATAAAATACCTAATTATCTCTTTGTCGAGAAGAATATCTTTGTCGGTACTTTGGATTCCATTACATACTGCCTAAACATTTTCACTTACAAAGATAGGACGATAGGTCAGTAGGTTTAGTTCTTTAGTATATTCAGGTGGATTACGTGAAATTTTTCTATTATATTGAGTGTTTAACTTTTAATGTGTGTTCCGTGATCTGCAAAATAATCAAAATCTCATTAAGAATAAGCAAACTTCTTTGGAAAACTTCTTCAAAAGGAGGAAAATTGATGCAGGCGAATCATCAAGTTTTTCGCGTTTGAATACAACAGCTGACACTTCGACAGATGAAAATAAATCTCAAGAAGTGTCTGTAAATTCAAAGAACATTGGAAACTTTGTTGATCAACATGTCAGCGATATAAAATATGTGATTAGTTCACTTTGGGTTCCACCACCGACATACAAGTTTCCTTTACTCGAAAAATACTACAAGAGTGAAACTTCGTTTTCAATATAAGTGGCCCTCATACCCAGCAAAAGAAATCGAAGCGTTTTGTGTATTTTTCGCCACAACAAGCGGGTCTAATAGCCAGGCGTTAAGGTGCTATGGTGAAAACCAAAATGGATAACTGGAAAAAGGCAAAAGAGGTAATTTTCATTAAATTTTATTTAATAACTGTGAGATAAGCTACGATTCATTTTTGTAGATATTCAATTCACATCAGAATACTCAATTTCATAAAGAATCCATATGTACATACGATATTTAGTGAAAATAAAAACGGAAGTTCAAGAGAGTGTAATATACTTGATAGACGAAAATTGAAAAAGACAGGCATCAGAAAATAGAGCTAGAATTAAACCTATTATAGAAGCTGTATTAGTATGCGGTAGAGAGGAAATGTCATTTAGAGGACATAGAGATTCTGGAGAACTAAAAATAGATGATAATAAATGAGGGAAAAATTCGTGCAATATTGAAATATAGAGCTAGGGGTGACACTAAGCTAAGGGAGACTCTTGAAAAATCAAGTAAAAGGGAGACTTATATAAGCCCAAGAATACAAAATGAAATTATTAACAGTATAAATACTATTATGCTGAAAAAATTGGTATCAAGACTTAATGAGGCAGGAGCGTTTTCTATGCTTGTAGATGAAACCACTGATATATCGACAATTGAGCAAGTAACTTTATGTGTAAGATATGTCAATGCAAACAAAATCCTAGAGGATTTCTTACAGTTCGTTGCAGCAGAAAGTGTAACCGCCCAAAGTATATTTAATTTAATATTAAATAGTTTGGAAAAATTTGGAATAGAACTCAAAAATCTTGTCGGGCACGGGTATGATGGTGCAAGTAATATGTCAGGCAAATTCAAAGGCGTTCAAGGCGATTTATGTGCACTGTACTGCCCATTCTTTGAATTTGGCCATATCAAAAGCTTGCGAAAATCCACAAAATAGAAACTGCTTCAATACCATAGAAAAATTGTATGATTTCTTCAACACTCCAAAGAGACAAACTACTCCTCTGAAAAATATTGATGAGTCTAATGAAAGTCCTTCCGCAAAAACTCTCAAAAGATTATGTGCAACTCGGTGGACATCTAAGTATGAAGCAGTACAAGATTTTTTGGAATTATTTGATTACGTCGTTGAAAGTTTAGAGGAGATATCAAACTGGAAATATTCTGGAGATGCGAATATGTTACGAAACACACTGAATGATTCCGACTATCTGGTCGCAGTTCAAGTCGTGAATCAAATATTTTGTTATGCCTTACCCCTTTGCCGATTTCTACAAAAATCTGGAATGGACCTCAGAGAAGTTGTAACTGTGACGAAAAATACTATTTCTTGCCTGAAAATCATACGTCAAGATGCCAAAACACATTTCTACTAGACTTTCAATAAAGCTCAGGTAAAAGTTAGAATATAAAATGTGTTTGTCAGTTTTTTATTTTTTTGCATATTTCAGGCTCTTGACTCAAGTATTGGAACCAACATTAAGGTAAAAAGAATTGTTTCCAAAAAAATAGGGCCAATCCTATCATTTTGTCAGAAGCACCAGCAGTGGACCATTTCAGAGTTACCATTTACATTCCATTCATTGATTATTTCATCAGCCAATTAGAGGAAAGATTTGCAAACCATAAACAAATTTTCAAGGGCTTTATGTATCTGCTGACAGGAGAAAAAACAACTGATGCCGACGAGTATGACGAACTTTTAGATTTCTATATACCTGATGTACCAAGATGTATTTCAAAAACTGAAATTAAATTATGGCACATTCATCTGAGTAATCATTCAGATATCAAAAGTAATAGTCCAGCTTTGGCTCATCTGGAAATATGTAATCCACAAGCTTTTCCTAATGTGTACAAGCTATTATTAATATTCTGTATAATACCAGTTTCTACAGCCACTCCAGAGAGATCATTCTCAACATTGAAAAGGTTAAAGAACTATCTCTGTAATTCTACTTCTAAAAACAGGCTCAATTACGTAGCAATGATGTCTATTCATAGGGAGTTGCCTATTTCCGAAGATGAAATTATTGATGAAGTTTCAAAAAGACCTAGGCGATTAGATTTTGTTTTAAAAAAGTATATCCTCTCAATAACCAATTTTTTTTTCGTTTATAACTTTTTTATCCCCCTCCAAGGCTCATGTCTTGGTACGCCACTGTATGTAAGCCAAGATCTTTTCGTAAAATTCGCCACAAAGACGCCTGGAAGATGCCTAGTTCTTGTGAACGTCGGGAAATCGATAAATTTTGGTCTTCACGAACACTTTCACGTACGGAACCAATATTCTCTCCACTTCTTGCATTTCTTTGTCTCACTGACACATCTTAAAGTGTAAAATTTGTTTAAATCTTCTTCACTAAACGTTCAACTGTTTTTTTATCCGGACGATTATAACGACCAAAAATTGGAGTTACGGCACGTAAAATTAGAGTAACAGATCGCGATTTTGACAGATACAACTGTGAATGTCACAAATGAACAATGGCTGCCATGCATGGGTAGTGTCAATTTAAAAATAGGGCGTTCCCATTGAATAACCTTTATAATCGCCGAACATACACAGGGGGTAATTTTGATATTCTCAATGTGACAGATCTAAGCTTTACCTTTAGACATTACTTCACCGGCTCCACTTTTAATAACAAACACTAAATAGTATGGAATTAAACATTTTTGGACGAGATTATAAATTGACAATACATGTTTTTATTTAATAAGACCTGATTATCCTTAATACTTACTTTCCCAGTCATATCTGTACTGTGGACTGAAGAAATAATGGCATAGTTCATAACCCGTGATACCCTTAACCACATGAACCGCCTTCAAAGGATCCACTACCAATCCATTTGACTCCTCTTCCCTCCTGTACATTTTCATTTCTCCATCTTCTGCAAAGAGTTGCCAGCCAGCACCACACTCTCCAACTCCTAATTTGGCCATATTGACTTGTTCATCCACAACTGTTTGGATCTGCCAAAACAAATGTTATTGTTAAAAGAATAAAAAATCGATAATACAGACTTTAAAAATATCGAACCTACGGTCTAATTCTCTAAGGTCTTTGAGCACTCTGGAAAATGTCTTAGTCACATATTATGGAAATGGACGATTCATATTGATTAATCGGACAATATCTTCAAGTTTTATAATGCAAATTGGATAGTTACGGTTGTGAAAGTAGTATTGCCTCAGAAGTAATAACATTTGCATTTGCTGGCAATCAGCAAAACCTATTCGTACTTGTTTGTGTTTAGAACTGTTACACATAGGTATGTTGCACTTCGTACATATTACCAGCCGAATTAATTCATTTAAAGCTACTGAACTGTTTCAGCCGTTACTATTTGGTAGTTGATGATAATTAAAACAAGTTGTACAAATTATTATGTTTTACTACCAATAAATTGACATTTTAAACATTTAATGGTGACTCGAGTTTCGGGAATTAACTATCCCATCTTCAGACAACTGAAGACTTAAAAAGCAGAACAGGGTATTTATGAATACACAGACGTAGAAGAGGTAATAAAAGCAGGTTTAAAATGAGAGGACGCTTAACAACTATTAGAACGTCGGCACGTCAAAGAAGATTGGTAAACAGATGTTACTTATTTAAATATCTCAAAAATTTTGGATTTACATAGATACGTACAGTCATTCATTATTTTTATTATGAACTAATTTGAAAATTTCAACACATTATATATAATCAAGTTTTTTTCCTTTTGATTCTACATGTAAAATTTTAAGTTTATCCATTGTCGGAAAAGAATAGCCGTTTTCTAAACAATGAGTGGCAAAAGTAGAAGTTTGTTTATTTTTAATGAAATTCATTTTATGTTCGTTGAACCTCTTCTGGAAGGAACGTCCCGTCTGTCCTATATATTTATTACTGCACGTCGAACAAGATAACTCATAAACTCCCGATTTATGTATGTTTGGAGTTGGGTCCTTTACATTAAATAATACGGATGATAATTTATTTTGAAAGCTTTCAAAAATTGAATTGACGATCACAAATATGAATATGCGTTCTTTGAATATAAAAGAGATGTCACCACATGGTGTTCATGTAGGATTTTAAAATGTTATGCTAGAATTATTCATTGTCATGACAGAAATATTTTTTGTTTGAAATAACTTCTAATGAAAGAAATGATAATTTTCAAGAAAACGAAGATGACTACAAGTAACAAAGGTAAGTAAAACAAATTGTAGAAATTACTATGTTTTAATAACAATAAATTGAGATTTTACACACTCAATTGTGACTAGGGTTTCGGGAACTAACTATTCCATCTTCAGATAACTGAAGACTTAACAAGCAGCACAGGGTATTTATGCATATACACTTATACAGGTAAGAGTCACACTTGAATGTATAACATATAAATTTATTGTTAGTAAAACATAGTAATTTGTTCAAATTGTTTAAATTATGGTCAACTACCAAATAGTTACAAAGGGTCTAAATGCCATTTATAACGACAGAACTCAGAAACGAAGAATTTTCGAAGATTCTAAAAAAACAGGTCAACTTTTGTTTTGAGGGGGACGAATTTCCATCATGAGTTTTTTCCGAAAAAACTACTCCCATGAAGGTGGCATCAACCCCCAAAATTTTTTGAATAGGGAAAAGATGTCGAGTGTTGGTTAGCTTGAAAGTTATTTATGTTCTGTACACAACCCAGTTAAAATTTTCAAAATCGGTTCACGAAATAATGTAATATTGAACTTACCGTCAAAAGGTGGCGTTGAACACACAGTTGAACCGCCCAAACTCAAGAACCTAAGAGTTTTGAAGAATCCAAAAATAATTTTCATGTTCTGCATTAGGGAGAAAGAATTCCTATGGCGACGTTGTTCCGAAAAAACCTCCTGAGGATGGCAACAACCCCCAACATTTTTTGAATAGGGAGGAGATGTTGGATGTGGTTTAGTTAAGAAGTTCTCTCTATTCATCGCAGTTGAAATTTTCAAATCTGTTTATTTAATGGCAGAACAATTTGAATTTTTGAATATTTTTATTTTAAAAACATTCGATTTTCTTATAGCTCTTGATGGGAAAATGTGTGAAACGCATGACATTCATTACAATGTTATACTATTTTTTTGAAGATTCTTTCTCAAATGTGTTTCAGTCTTTGGTTTTTGCACCATAATTGGGTTTACGTGGGCGAAAATGGTCTATTCTATGGAAGAAAGAATAGAAATTCTTAAATAGTACTATCCGAATGACGAAAATTCTAGATTAACTGCAAGGGATTTTTATTAACAATCATTCAGAAAGAAATGTAAGTCATCAATTTGTTAAACATTTGATGAATAAGTCGGAAATTACTGGTTACAATTAATTAGAGAAATACGAAGTTGAGCGTCCAGTTCCAAATGAAGCTGTTGAAATAGCGGTATTAGGACATTTACAAATAGATAATCGGCAATCTATAAGAACTTTATTAGCACCAGCATTTAATCTTCCGAAATCTTGCGTTTATCGAATTGTGAAACTCATAAATTTCACCCTTACAAGATAAGGCTGGTACAACAGTTGGGTGAAGGTGATCCTGACCGTTGGTCTCACTTTTGTGAACAATTTAGTGAGTTACTGAATAACACACCGACTCTTCAATACAATCTTTTCTGACGAGTGAACCTTTATGTTGAATGGGGAAGTCAATAGACATAATTGTCGGTACTGGAGTGATAGTACTTCTCATTTATTCATGGAAACACATACACAAATTCCCCAAAAATTAAATGTTTGGGTAGGAAAACATATTGTTGGACCAATTTTTATCGATGGGAATGTTGACGGAACAACTTATTTGAATTTATTAGACGACATTATTGATCCAATGATTACTGACATTCTGGAAAACGACGACAACCTATTATCTATTAGAAAATGAACTCGCATTTCAGCAGGTGCACCGCCACATTTCGATATCCGTGTTCGACAATTTCTGAACGAACGTTATCCAGGACGTTAGATTGGAGAGTCCTATAGAGTGAACAACAAGATTACCCGATCAATGCCCAATAAATTTTTTTGTGGGGACATTTGAAGTCCAAAGTCAATGCAACTCCACCTGAAAATCTTGCAGAACTGCGACAAAGAATCATCACGGAATACCAATTACTGACACAAATCCATCTCATTTTCGAAAATTTGAATATCAAAACAGTTTTAATCTTTCAGTCTTCTACAATTCTAATTTCAAAACAATTTTATTCAAAACTTTTAGAATTAAATTAAAGTCTTATAAGCACAGCTTATATATTTAATAGACGTATAAAATCAAAACTCAGTATACAATACCAAATGGAATAAATAAACCAACAAATATAAATTGTCAATTAAAATTAATAAATAAATATTTGAAGGAGACAAATTGTTGTTTAATGTTTTTGAGAGATTTATGAAATAACTTATTTGAATATTTAAATATATTAAATATTTCAGATAAATTGAATTTTTTTGAGAAATTCTTAAAATTATGTAATTATAATAATAAATAAAAGGATTTAGTTTTCATAATTGTAAGATCAGAAACAAAATTTTGTCTCCTTCAAATATTTATTTTAATAGAAAATTTATATTTGTTGGTTTATTTATTCCGTTTGATATTGTATATTGAGTTTTGATTTTGTACATCTATTAAATGTAAGCTGTGCTCATAAGACATTAATTTAATTCTAAGTTTTGAAATTTTTTTTTTCGAAATTAAAATTGTAGAAGACTGACAGATTAAATCTGTTTTGAGATTCAAATTTTTGAAAATGTTAGAGATGGATTTGAAAGTAGACTACATTCTGTCAAGAAAGTTCCGGGAATTATCGATTTAAATCTGGCGGGGCAATGAGGCAGGTAAAAATTTTTTTTCCTAGTTTGGTACCACTGCCCTTAATTACTATGCCAAGCTTGAGCCGGATCTGTCAACTAGTGTGTTTGCAACAGCTGATTAAGTCAGTCGATGTCAGAGTGCGTGCCGATTTTTACTATGGGTGATTACGTTGAGCAAAGAATTTGTTTAAAGTTTTGTGTTGCAAATGAATTTTCGTGTGCCGATGCATTGAAAATGTTGCAAAAGGCCTTTGGTGATAATGCTCTATCGAAAACTCGTGCATATCAGTGGTACAGAGCCTTCAAGGACGGACGCCCTTCGACGGCTTCGATCGAAGATAACGTCGATAAAATTAAGGAAAGAGTGCTGGAAAACCGTCGTACCAGCTTCAGAGAGATAGCACATGATCTTAAGATATCCCACGAGTCCGCACGTACGATTTTGATTGATATTTTGGGCATGAGAAAGGTGGCCGCACGACTCGTACCGAAAGACCCGAATTTTCTTCAAAAACGTCATCGCGAACAGGTTGCTTCAGACATGCTGGATCGCTGTAATTCCGATTCTACATTCATGGAACGCATTATAACTGGTGATGAGACCTGGGTCTACGAGTACGATATGCAAACAAGCCAGCAATCATCGGAATGGGTGGCAAAAAATGAGCCGAAACCGAAAAAACCACGCCAAAGCCGCTCGAAAATGAAGGTGATGCTCATTGTTTTCTTCGATATCCGTGGCGTGGTGTACTACGAATTCGTTCCAGAGGGTCAGACGGTAAACAAGGAGTATTACCTAGGCGTTATGAAACGTTTGCGTGAGCGTATCCGTAAGAAGCGGCCAAATTTGTGGGCGAACAACTCATGGATTTTGCATGACGATAACGCGCCTTCTCACCGAGCTACGATTGTGACTGACTTTCTCGCCAAAAACTCAACAAACGTGCTTCAGCAACCACCGTATTCGCCGGATTTGGCTCCCTGCGACTTTTTCCTCTTCCCAAAACTAAAATTGCCCCTTCGTGGCACCCGTTTTGAGTCGATTGAAGCCATAAAACAAAATTCGGCGCGAGAGCTAAAGTCCATCCCGGAAAGCGCCTATAAAAAATGTTTCGATAATTGGAAGTGCCGTTGGCATAGATGTATTGGAGCAAATGGAGCCTATTTTGAAGGCGACCCAATAAATTTTGACGATTAAATGTAAAAATGTTGTTTTAATTGAAAATTCCCGGTACTTTCTTGACAGAGTAGTATATCATTGTATGGAGGTTGGTGGTGGTCATTTTGAACAATACATAGTTCTTTAAACAGTTTACACTTTTTTCTGGATGTTCCCTATCATTACTTACAGATCTGGTGTATTTGAATGTATTAGGTTTCGGTTTGAGTTATCCTTCTGAAAACGTTCAATATCAAATTGCTTAAAAAAATCATTGAAATTGAAAATTTCAACTAGGATGTTTAGAGAACAAAAAAAAGCTTTTTAACTAAAACACATCCGCCATCTCTTCGTCGTCATAGGAATGATTTCGCCCTAATACAGAACTCGAAAAATTATTCTTTGTTTCTTCAAAACTCTTAGGTTCTTGAGTTTGGGCGGTTCAACATCACCTTCTGACGGTAAGTTGACCCTTTTTTTTAAATCTTAGAAAATTCTTCGTTTCTGAGTTCTGGGGGGGAGGGGGAGGTCAAACTTTCGTTGGGACAACCTATTCAATGTTCAGACATTCCAATTTTCCCGTTTATTATGTATAGATTATTTTACGTAAGTGCATTTGAAATTTGTACTACTTCTCCTGTGTTTCAAGCATAATTTTGTGATAACGATATTGAAGATTTCAGCATTAGGTAAGTATTGATATATTGATATTTGTTTTTTGGAAATTCAACTATCTTTTTATTTTCAAAAGAATGTATTCTGACATCGCAAATTATTGAGAGAAAGCAAGAGTGTCTTCACAATCACTGAATTATAAGTATTTAAAAGTTTAAAAGATGATCGTTTAGTTTGTGAATGACTGCACAGATGCAAAGAATATTTATGAAGCAGATTTTTCATATCTTATTTATCGCAAAGATTTTATCCATGGAAATACAAATCCTAATGAAGAAATTTTTAGCAAGCGAATCATTTTCAAAAATTAAATGAAAAATGATTAATCTGAGGGATGAGTTTGAAATATTATAATTGATTGGAGGAGGTTTGTTGTAATGGGAAAAAATTATTGTTTCTACTCTGATTATTATTCAGTATATTGATTCTAAGTGAATTAATGAACAATGAACAATATTCATGATGGTTGAATTATTTATTTAATGAAGCGAACAAAATTCACAAAAAATTAATTGAATGGATTAATCATTTTCTTCATCAAACTGAAAATAACTGGTACAAATTCTATTAGATTTGTTTAACGAATAAGACCAGTCTTCTTGATGACATATGTCCACCTAGGCTGCTGGCCTTCCTGGGAGATTTTCAAATTTATTTTATTTCTTCCAATGAAAGACGAAACTCTGATAAAAAAGGCCAAAAATAAAGATATGTACAGATGAAATTCACATCTCAATCTACTTTAAAAATGGCATTCTGCCTTCTTTAAATTCTTTTTTGTAGCAATTCACTAGAGCACAGTATGAAGACTTTCGTCTTCATATACATTCTGTCAAGAAAGTAACGGGAATTATCGATTTAAATCTGGCGGGGCAATGAGGCAGGTAAAATTTTTTTTTCCTAGGTTGGTACCACTGTCCTTAATTACTATGCCAAGCTTGAGCGGGATCTGTCAACTAGTGTGTTTGCAACAGCTGATTAAGTCAGTCGATGTCAGAGTGCGTGCCGATTTTTACTATGGGTGATTACGTTGAGCAAAGAATTTGTTTAAAGTTTTGTGTTGCAAATGAATTTTCGTGTGCCGATGCATTGAAAATGTTGCAAAAGGCCTTTGGTGATAATGCTCTATCGAAAACTCGTGCATATCAGTGGTACAGAGCCTTCAAGGACGGTCGTGAAGTGGTCGCCCATCGACGGCTTCGATCGAAGATAACGTCGATAAAATTAAGGAAAGGGTGCTGGAAAACCGTCGTACCAGCTTGAGAGAGATAGCACATGATCTTAAGATATCCCAGGAGTTCGCATGTACGATTTTGATTGATATTTTGGGCATGAGAATGGTGGCCGCACGACTCGTACCGAAAGACCTGAATGTTCTTCAAAAACGTCATCGCGAACAGGTTGCTTCAGACATGGTGGATCGCTGTAATTCAGATTCTACATTCATGGAACGCATTATAACTGGTGATGAGACCGGGTCTACGAGTACGATATGCAAACAAGCCAGCAATCATCGGAATGGGTGGCAAAAAATGAGCCGAAACCGAAAAAACCACGCCAAAGCCGCTCGAAAATGAAGGTGATGCTCATTGTTTTCTTCGATATCCGTGGCGTGGTGCACTACGAATTAGTTCCAGAGGGTCAGACGGTAAACAAGGAGTATTACCTAGGCGTTATGAAACGTTTGCGTGAGCGTATCCGTAAGAAGCGGCCAAATTTGTAGGCGAACAACTCATGGATTTTGCATGACGATAACGCGCCTTCTCACCGAGCTACGATTGTGACTGACTTTCTCGCCAAAAACTCAACAAACGTGCTTCAGCAACCACCGTACTCGCCGGATTTAGCTCACTGCGACTTTTTCCTCTTCCCAAAACTAAAATTGCCCCTTCGTGGCACCCGTTTTGAGTCGATTGAAGCCATAGAACAAAATTCGGCGCGAGAGCTAAAGTCCATCCCGGAAAGCGCCTATAAAAAATGTTTCGATAATTGGAAGTGCCATTGGCATAGATGTATTGGAGCAAATGGAGCCTATTTTGAAGGCGACCCAATAAATTTTGACGATTAAATGTAAAAATGTTGTTTTAATTGAAAATTCCCGGTACTTTCTTGACAGAGTAGTACATTCATCTACAAATTCAAAATACTAAATATATAATTCAACTACTAAGTATTCTCTGGTTCGATAAAAATTCCCAACATAAACACATGAAAGACGAAATATTGTACCTCTGACCATCTAGATGAGAATGAAATCGCATCTAGGAAGTACATCTGAGGAAGTACAGTTCCAATTTTAGACCAGTTTTACTCTAATAGTTAATTCCAAACCTTGTTGCAAACATTCTAGAATATTGAAACAAACATCTTATAATCACTTCGAAATTCCAAAAAAATAATTCCAGTGAAATTTCATCATTTCAGTCAGTTCAACCACAGAAAAGCTGGTTAATCCATCAGAAAATATTATTCTTTAAGAAAATCAGTTTTACTCCACTTTTATACCAGGTAGAAGTATCAAACCAGAATTTCCTTACAGAGGGTGTTAGGTATCAGTTTAGGGACCGAAAAATCGCATCTGCGCGCCATCATCTCCCTCTTTAACTCAGTTTTATGCCTATGAACTACTAGTTGCGGATAGCATTGGTTTTATGTTATCATTTGAAGAAAACTGCTGCAGAATCGCTTCGAATGATTGTTGAAGTTTCCGATAGACATGCTCTCGGTAAAACAGTGTTTCGAGTGGTTCAAAATATTAAGAAGTGGTGATTTGAAAACGAAGGTTCGCAGACAAAGAATTGCAAGCCTTAGTGGATGAAGATGATACTCAAACTCGCGTAATGTTGACGTAGAAAACAGTTTTCATTCATTTGAAAACTATGGGAAAGATTTAGAAAGTAGGAAAATGGGTTCCATATGAAAACTAAATGAAAGAACGCGAGAAAACGGAAAAACCACCTGTGAAATGCTCCTCGACAATTACAAAAGAAAGTAATTTCTCTACCTCGAATCATAGTAGGTGATTAAAAATGGATACATATCGAGAATCCTAAATTATAGGTAAATACCGGAAAAATACTGCAAGACCAAATCGCTTTGGAAAGAAGATAATGCTCAGTATTTGGTGGAATCAGAAGGGTCTAATCTCCGAGCTGCTAAAACCTGATGGAATCGTTAACATTGATCGTTACCAACAGCAAATGATTGATCTAAATCAAGCATTACATTTTAAAAAACGAACGGTTATGGAAAAAGGTAACATAAAGTTGCCCCATCATACACAGCAAAACGGGTCAGGGAAACAATCGAGGCGTTCAGTAAGGCAATAGTAGCGCATGCAGCTTATTCTCCAGACTTGCCTTCGTTATCCGATTATCATCTATTCAGCGTGGCATTCATAGCATGCCCGTGAGGTTGTATGAATATAGTCCGGTCTATTTAAGCCTAAAATCAGGAGGAAGGTTACATAAATTCCCATAAAGCTGAATATTGGCATAGTTGTTCAAAACATCATTATAAAGAAAATCTCAAAAGTCCTCATCGTTCGGAGGTGTGCTAAAAATTTGGCACGGGGTCAAAGGTCAAAAACTGCTCGAACTCCAACTGAAAAAATTATTTATTTTTTTAAACCCGGAAAAGCCCAAAATCAATGGGAAATATATTCATCAAACAGTTTATCCAATTTTCCTAAATGTCAAAATCATGTATTGTTTCTACACGCAATAACTGGCTGCGATACGACATCTGCTTTTTACAGGAGAGGAAAAACAACAGTTTTCAAAATGTTTGAAAAAAAAGATTTACTACAATGTGCTGAAGTTTTTAAAAATAGTAATTCAACTCAACAACATGTTATCACCAACGGAGTTCAATTTCTTCTTGCTATGTACGGAGCCCCCAAAAAAACCACTTGCTTAGATAAGTTGCGATACACATCTTTCGTGAAAAATACGCGTAATAAAAAACAAGTCAACTTAGCTTCTCTTCCTCCAACCTCAGTAGCTGCTCATCAACATCTGTTTCGGGTATATTACCAAGTTCAAGTGTGGCTTGGTAATCAGCTGGACCCTAAAGACTGGGGTTGGAAGTTGATCGACAATACACTAGAGCCAGTTCAAACTTTACTTCCACCAGCACCTGAGAAACTTCTCAACACAATATTTTGCAACTGCAAGAAACGTTGTAGTGCAAAATGTGGTTGCAGAAAAGTTGGACTGTTTTGTTCCCTGGCATGCACACACTGTCAAGGCCGATCATGCTCGAATGTTGAGTCACCAACTCTTGAAGATTCGTTTGATACCGATCAGGAATCGCTATTGGGGCAGTTTACGTGTGAAATAGAACAAGAAGAAGAAGAAGAACAAGAGGATGAACAGGAAGAAGAAGGAGAAGAAGATCAAGAAGAAGAAGAAACAGAAATCTTGGACAGTTATGAATCAGACGACTAACTTTTTATTTTAAGTATTTTATTTAATTACACCGCCGTTGTTTTTGCCCACTATAATATATAATATTATTTTGCAATAGTTTTAAAACATATAAAATCTCAGCAGACCCGTGGAATAGGCCTACTGGGGAAACCACGTTAAAAAAAACGCGCTTTGTACACTACCTCATAGGTGGCGTGGAAACGTGTGCAAAATAGAGGGATTACGACTGATCCAACTTTTCGGAACGTTATATCTCCAAAATGGTGGCTTTTAGGAAAAAAATTATTGATATATTTTTTGTAGAGAATTTTGTGATCTACAATTTTGTACTGGGGTAATTTTGCGAAAAAACTCACCGTTTCGCTAAAAATCGCAAAAAACTCATTTTTTTGACCTTTGACCCCGTGCCAAATTTTTAGCACACCTCGGAACGATGAGGACTTTTGAGATTTTCTTTATAATGATGTTTTGAACAACTATGCCAATATTCAGCTTTATGGGAATTTATGTAAACTTGAATGTGTAAATAGACCGGACTATAACAATGGAGGTAATTTTGAATGAAATATTTCTCAAAAACAGAATTTTATACTGAATAGAAAAACATTCCAGTGTATATTCATAAAAAAGTTTCCACAAGCATCTTTAAGTTCCAAATAATTCTAGCTAAATACTAATTTCATTTTTAAAGTTATATAACAAACAGTTCAACCACAGGATATTTGAAACAAAAAATATTATTCCTCAAGAAGTTCTAATGTTCTCACTGGTTTACTATTCCTTAGGGTCAATGTGTAAGAAACTCCACTCATGTGATTTCACCCAAATTTATTTCGAAACTCCTACTGTGTATTCTATGCTCTAATAGACCTAATAAAATATGGATCACACTCCCCATGAATTTCAGAAAAAATCGAGCCTAACCGACATTAAAGTGAAAGAAGAGGCTGTAAGAAGACATAATAAAAAAAAATCAAATTAAATGGAGGTTTATACTTTATAGAAGGTATATAAAATTTTTTAAATATTTTTTATACCTTCTATCAAGTATAAACCTCCATTTATTTTATTTATAATATATAATTATTTGGTTTCCTTAACATTCTTTATACTAATGTCCTTGTGCTATAACAGAGGCCGTTAAATTGGCGGTCAATCTTTAAGATCTATGGTAAACCACATAATTATTTGTTTCAGGTCACATGGGACACCATTTAAATGTTGAGTTTTACCAAGATGTTTCTAGATTGTCAAGGCGATTAAATTTTTTTTGTTGATTGAAGTTATATTTTTTAAATGTGATTGGGTACTGACGAGCAAAGTCTCTTTTAAAAAGTGTTTTTTAGTTATGTTTTTACATATCTTGAGATTTTCTAAAAAGTAACTTAGATATTCAATAATATTGAATATTCCAAGTAAGATAGTTTTATGATGAAATTCTTAGGATTATGTTAAACATTTTTGAAAGATATCTGTTTTCATAAAAGCGATGAGCAGAAACAAAAATTTTGTCTACTCAAAATATTTAATTTATAGGATTTTTGTTAACAATTTATATTTATTGGATTTTTTTATCTCATTTGGATGTCTTATAATGAATGTTTATTTTATATGTCATTTGATTTAAGCGGTGCTTATATAACATTAATTTAATTCCTGAAGTTATATCAAATATAATTTTTTGAAATTAAATATGTAGAAGGCTAACAATATATCTGTTAATATTAAAATATTTAAAAAACATAATAAAAAATTTCAATGTTTGTTCAATAGTGCCATGACAATTTAAAATTATTTCTCAAAGAAGCAGCATATGATTAATAAGAACATAGAATTATGTATTCTGTCAACCGAAATTTCTTGCAATTTTAGAACTGCTCTCCTGAAGAGACGAAAAATCTCATGAAAATGAAAATTACATGGTTCAAAGGCTCCACCCTTCTCCCTTCTATCTGCATCATTACAAAATGGCATGAAAGAGTGGAAAAAGATTGTATTGAACTAAATTCCATATTCTTTTCATACTTTTTGCGAAATCAGATTCAGGAAATTCTCGTAGTGAATTATGCATGAGCTTTTGTGTCATTATTTCAATCTGACTGCTAAATTCAAAATCGATCGTTGGACTGTTCCTATGGTTTCGGTAGCTCTCAACACTGCTCCGCTACCAAAATACTTATTTTTCTTATGAATCTTGCAATCTTTCGATCCTCACGAAATTTTTCAGGAACAATTGCGTTATTATTCTACTACTAAACACCAATTTTTCAGATGGATCATACCTGTAGTTTGAAAAATATTGAGAAAAATGATAGAACATTTAAAATGTGAATAACTGCCAAACCATTGGATTCTGCCCAATAACAAACTCAACTGCCATTAACAAAGCTGTAGAAATTATTCTCATTCCCTTACCAGGAAAACATCCAAATAATATAATAATAAATATAATTTCTTCCAGCAACGTACTTCAATATTCTGCGAACTTATTTTAGTAAAAGACTATTTAGCAAATGACATCATTACGAATTATTTCCCTATAAAATCTGGAGCCACACAGGAAAGTGTTGTAAGACTTCTATCGTACTCACTGTACACAGTTGATCTATCAATACACAAGGACACTACAGTCATATTTTTCCATGGTTTTATCGATGAAAAATAATTGATTATGGACATGTTTTCATTTCAGCAAAAATACCTCATTTAGTGTGCTTTCGAATGAAATATCAACATTTGTGCTTGCTGCTTGTCCCTAAGCCATAATATCATGGCTAAGAAGATAACAACGAAAAGTTGAAATATTCCAAACCTAAGTTTGCTTGATCTTGAAGCTCTTTGGGATTGAATATCAATGTAAACATTGGATTTAAATCTGACAGGAGGGGCGATAGGATATTATGGACTGATGAGGTCACGAAATCGGATATGATAAATTTGCGAAATAGCCATGTATGGAAAAGAGAAAACCCCCATGCGACTATTCTTTATCATTTCCAACATGAGTTAAGGGTCAACGTGTGGTTGAGAGTCATGAGAGGAGAACTTTCCGGACCAGTAATACTTCCCGATCGCCTCAACGCTGAAGAAGTCATTACATTAATCCAAAGCAGCTTAACATACATATTGGATGAAATGCCTCTGGCTAACAGACTAAATGTCTGGTTCCAAATGGATTGTTGCCCAGTTCATAATAGCCAGAATGTATGGGACTTAATGAAAGAATATTTTGGGGTGCAATTGATTGGAAGGTACTCCAGTAAGATGGCCACCAAGGAGCCCCGACCTTACATCTTTGGGGTTTTATGTCTGGAACACTTTAAAAGAAAAAGTATATCAAATTCGCATTCAGACTCGAGAGGATCTGATAGAAAGAATAAAATTGTGTTGTGTAGAAATGCTTCAGAAAAGTTGTGAACTTCGCAGTGTTGTAGATTCAGTGCGAAAACGAACTGTGAAATGTATTGAACAAGGCGGTGGACATTTCGAACAATTGTTATAAGTCGTAGCAGCCTGTTTTCTTTACAATTTTTCATAAAATCTTTATTATTGAAATTTAGTTTATTCGTTTGTATTATTTTGATTCGACAGATAAATTCATGATGTTCTTGAGAATTATTTAAATATTCAATCATAAAGAGTTTCGAGCAAATTTAGATTTGGAATAATTCAACTTTTCGTTTTTATCTTCTTAGCCATGATATTATGACAGAGGACAAGCAGCTAGCACTAAAGTTGATGTCATTCGAGAGCACATTAAATGGGGTATTTTTCGCTGAAAAAAAAAACATGTCCATAAGTAGTTTTTCATCGATAAAACCATTGGAAAAATATGACTGATTTTGTTCACTTCAGAATCGTGATATTCATTTTTTTACCACGCCCGCAATAAGAATTTTTTGGCGCACAGAACTTCTTATCTTGTAGCAAATTTAATGTCGTTTCTAGATATGTGGTCAAATTTGATGAGGCTACAAGGATAACTGAAGTATAATTGATTTTATGGAAAAACTTAAAATATTTCGTGACATCAAGAAATGTTAAATTGAAGAATAACCATCAACACTTCGACCATGTGTTAAACGAAATTTTTTTGTTGCAAATAACTTGAATGATCTCCCCTTGAAGTTGGGTCCTTTTAAAAGTAGACTTCTTGTAAAGGTATGCATACTGATAAACGACTCACCTGGAAAGAACATATAAATAAAAAGGGAACAAATAGATCTGAAAGTCAAGGACCTTTATTGGCTTATTGGTAGAATATCCAAACTATCATTAGGAAGCAACTTTTTTTTACATCAAATCCGTCTGAACTTAGGAATTGAGCTATGGAGTTTACTAGTGACTCCATCATCTCCATAATTCAAAGAAGCCAATTAAAAGTACTGAGAATTATAACAAAATTATAACATGTTACCAACGAAACATTACATGAGTTATCTGGGAAAGAAGCAACAAACATCACACAAAACTGGAGAGCTATCCAAATGTCCTGCTCTAACCAGCCATTAAAATATTTGAAGACTTGTCATTGGAGAAGACCGCATAATACTATCTTGAAACTCCTAACTTTGAACCAGCAAATAAGCTCATAGAATAAAAATTCTGATTGCTGATCTATAACGAAAAAAGTTAAAAAAATATGATCAAGTACCAAATAGTAACGGCTGAAAGAGTTAAATATATAATAATTTAATGTTTATTAATGTTTTAATCCCCTTCCTCAGGGAGTATGAGCAGGGTAAATCCTTAATATATTCAGTCTACATATCAATTTCCGCTCTCATCAGTTTGTAAAAGTTTTACGACGATAGCAATTTGTTTCATAAGAATCCTCTAATTCCCTAATATATGCAACAAGGGTCTATAGACTAATTGAATATTTTTAATATTCTTCTTAAGAGCTACCATGCATATATGTTACCTAATTTATCAACTGGCAAATTAGCCTTTGAAAGATTATTCCTGTATTAGCCTTTTAGTACTGCAACTATATACGATGTATTTTATTCTGAGTTAACTTACCTCAGGCCATAACCTATGAGTACTCGCGGGTGACACTGGGGGAGGAGTAGGAGGAACCAAGGTTCCATTGATGAATTTCTGTCTAATCTCCCGTTCTTCTTCCATTTTATCTAGTCCGGTCTCGACAGCATCGTAAAACTCGTCATCAGCCAGAACACTATGAGGCCCTTCCTGGAAAATATAAGAATTTTCAGTAAATTCATATGTAGTCTTAATCGTTATAATTTTATTTACCACTGGAAATTAATTTGTAACTTGGCATTCACACAAAATCACCTTAAAAGAATTGTTTTAACAATGGGGGTACTTTAGGTAATATAAGAAACCCCTGTATTGAACAGAATGCAGATAGGCCTTTTCTTTGTTTAGAATTTTCTATGTTTTCAATGTTTTCTTTTTCTGAATGGTGAAATGTTTTGTTTCTTTATTAAGTATAGGATAGCATGGATTTATTTTCAGGAAAAAGATCTTCAAGATTATCACACTCTTATTTTATATTTCAATGAACGTTGTTATAGATCTTTAAAGTTGTCAGTTTGGAACAGCAACATCAATTTCAGACATTTACACAAGTAAAAATATGGAAAATACGTAGTGCATTTTTTGGAACGAAAAAAAAAAAAAATTATCAAGTTAATCTTCTTATTATTTTATTTATAATATATAATTATATTTAGGTTTTAAATTCATTATTCAAATATTGTGGTTAAACTAAGACTATAAAATACCTTACAAGCTTTGCGTGATTTTTGTGATGACCATAGATGTTCGTGTCATTAATTCACATCTAAATATGAAATTTCAACTCATTACTTTTGAAAATATTCAAAAAATGAAATTTCAAACACGATAAATTAATTCTCTCTATTTTTGAACATAACTTATATAGTTATCTTCAAAATCTACCGTGAAAACTTCAAGTCTCTAGGTATTTTCGTTAGGAAATTTGTATTTTTATCTTTAGCAGTCCCCCCGGATAGCCGATCTTCACAAAAGTTGTGATGATCTGTCATTATTATGCATCTAAATATCAAATTAGAACTCGATCGTTAGAAATTTTGGAATTATTGGAAAAAAAAAGAATTATTATGTGAATAAAGGCAAAACCATTAGACCGATTTTGCCCATTAAAACGAATATAACCGAGACATTTGAGCCCCAAACGTAAAGTTTTAAGTTTCTAGTTCTTTCCTTTCGAAAGTTTAGAGTGTTTAGGCCCCAGTAGAAATCGCCATAAATGCCGGATTCGACATTTGATTTTTGCGGATGTTCAGTATGGGAATTTAATTGATTCGGTCTTCACTTCAAGGGAATTCATTCCAGTCAAATTAAATAATAAAGAATGATTTTCATAAATTTATTAAATAAACAACCATTATTTCAATAACATTCGGACTGTTCAAAATGAAAATCTGAAAAAGCCAACGGTATTGACAAGACAATTGTTAACTAGTAATAATAATAATAATACTTTATTCACTATCTTCACACAAACAAATAAAAAATAAAATTTAATTTCCACAAACTTTTTATTTTTGACCAAAATTGTTTTGCCACACTGTGACTTAATCATGATCTACATTTGAACTGATCCTATGTGACAACTTACATAGGTTCTTATATATGTATTGAGAGGTTTTACAGCAAATGTGACTAAAACTCAAAGAAGGAAGAAGGTTTTTTGGGTATTCCCAATTAGGTTGAAAGAGAAACCAACAATGGAATATCATACAATAAAATACTGTCTCCTATATATTTTTTTAAATAAAATGAGTTTCCACCAAGCAAAGACCGAATCAATCAAACATATAATATAGTCTATATTCATTTTCTAGAATAGCGTTAAACATGCATTTTGCTATCTTTCCTAGTCGGCTATGACTGACCTTCCCCTCCATACCAGTGCTAGAGGTAAGCACAGCGAATGGAAAGAGCTCTAGAGCCAGAAAGTTTCAGGGTTTCTCGGTTTAGTTCGTTAATCGGCAAAATTCAATGGGTTCGCAGTTATTCACATTTGAACCTTTTTCTCATTATTCTTATAGTTCCAAAACTACTGATTCGATCGAAAACAAATTTGGCATTAAAGAGTATAATAATGACACAACGAATTACGCAAAATTTCGTGAGGATTACTGGAGATAAAAATGCTAATTTCCGAACGAAATGACAAAGAGACTTGAATTTTGGTCAGTGATTTTCATTTTAAATTTAATTGTTCAAATATTTTCGAAAGTAAATATCCGATCGGGTTTTAATATATTATTTATTTAGATGTGAAATTACAACACGAAGATTTACGCATAATTTCTTGACTGACAAATTCCATTAGCACAGGTAAGGTAGATATTTTTTTATCTGATTTAGGCAGGAAGTAAGAAAAGAATATGATATTTCAATAAGTGATATGGTTGACTTTCCTAAAATAATAAGAAGAGGTTTTCACTTGATAGAAGGAATATTATAAAATTTGAATATGAAAACATATTTAATCTCCTATAATTTTAAGTTCAAAAAATTTTTATTCAAAAACTTTTAGAATTAAATTAATGTGTTATAAGCATAGCTTATATTTAAGACGAAGTTTTTTTTAATATATTCTTCTTCCCATCTTTCTTGCCAATACCTAACGATGCAAATCGAAGGATGTTGACAACGTACTTTTCATTGTGATGAGATTGTTCGTTTCTTCAGAAGAACAGTTCTAAAATTGCGAAAAAGACGTTTATTTGACTTTCGGATGACAGAATCCTGTGTTTTTTTATTCATCATATGTATCCTTTTTACCTTTAAGTAGAATTATAATGGTGTAATCCGCAGAGAAAATAATGTCAATTATATAATTATTTTTAAAAATACACCAGCGCGGTTTTATTTAACGAACGTCATTCTGACAACTAGCAGTATATGTTTTGAAATGGGTTGCAAAATTTGACATCGTATTACCCTGACATGCCTTCGGTCGACTTTGTTCTTTTTCCAAAAATCGAAGTACCACCTTGAGGCACTCGTTTTCAGTTTATAGAAGACATAAAGGAGAATTCGCCGTTGAAGTCGATACGTCAAAATTAGTTTAAAATAATTGATAATTAGATTTTTTTGACACAGTGTATTATCCCGGAAGGGGTACACTTTAAAGGCGTTAAAATACATTTGAATGAATAGTAAATATTTAGTAGCGATTCATTGACCGATTCACGGTACGTTTTAACCACTGAATATCTCATGTTATGTAGGTATTAATTCAAAAATTGTTCAAATCAAACAAAACATATTACTCACTTTATTGAAGCCTTCATATAAGCCTCTCGACATTCTTCACATTCAATTTCGATGTTCCATCTCATGATGAAATGCGAAAATGTACAAACATATTTATTGCAGAATGGATGTCAGAATACGATGAATGCAAATTTTCATAATTCATTAACTATGAACTAAATTAAAATGTAGACTGGAAACAATGGACGAGGAAGCACTGATAAACAGCTAAAAGGAAATAGATAAAATTCGAGAGTACACGTGATGCTTCATCGATATTATCATCTAAATTGTAATTTATTTTATTCGCAAATATATGAGAAACGTCATTATTATAGGTTATTTATTAATTACTCTGTTGGAGACCATCCAGTGATTTTCAAAAATTGAAAGTAGTATCCATAGTCACAAATACACTAGAAAAAACAAACAGTCGGTTCAAGGCAATCCAGCGATTTTCAAAAATTGAAAGTTGTATTCATAGAGACAAATTTACCAGAAAAAACAGTCGTTTTAATGCAATCCAGCGATTTTCAAAAATTCAAACTTGTATTCATAGTGATAAATAAACGGTAAGGAAAATATAGCAACGCCGTAACTACGAAAAGCCCAGATCTCCTGGCGCGGAAGTACGGAAATATATGGACTAGATGTACTTATAATTAATACTTCATAAACTGTACGTCAATGTTTCAAATTGGTCGGATTTCAACGGCGAAATTAAAGTGTAACAAATATTATGTATTCTAATTATCAAAAAGTACTATACTGTGAAATAATTTTAATATATAATGCTATTTATTAGGAGTACAAATAAGTTTCCGCCGTTTTTTAACACAAATTAAATATTTTTTATACAAGAACGGTAATATAAATTTATTCAAAATATTGCCCATCACTTGCAACCACTTCTTCCTATCTCTCAGGCAGCATTCGAATCCCACGTCTGAAGAACTCCTTGTCTTTTGAGGCTATCCACGAATCAACCCAATTTTTGGTATCCTCATAAGATGTGAACCGCTGCGCCGTCAGAGCATGTGTCATGGACCGGAACAGGTGATAATCGCACGGTGCAATGTCTGGTGAATACGGCGGGTGGGGTAACACTTCCCAATCAAGTGTTTCCAAGTACTTTTTCACGGGAGCCGCAACATGTGGACGAGCATTGTCATGCAGAAGAATAATTTTTTCGTGTCTAGAATAGTATTGAGGGCGTTTTTCCTTCAGAGCTCGACTCAATCTCATCAATTGTGTTCGATAGAGGGCTCCAGTAATTGTTTCGCTCGGATTAAGCAACTCATAATACACTACACCTAGCTGATCCCACCCAATACACAGCATAAGTTTTTTTCCGCGAATATTCGGTTTTGCTGTTGATGTTGACGCGTGGCCAGGTAATCCCCATGATTTTCTTCTTTTTGGATTGTCATAATGTATCCACTTCTCATCACCGGTTATGATACGATGTAAAAAACCCTTTTTTTATGTCTAACTAGCAGCATTTCACTTAAGCATAATCGGCGTTCAAAATCTCTCGGCTTTAATTCGTACGGAACCCAATTTCCTTGTTTATGAATCATTCCTAATGATTTTAAACGATGTGAGACTGCTTGCTGAGTGCGCCCCCCAGGCATTAGATCTTGACGTGATGGGGGCGCTCTCCTGACTAGGACCCTAAATTCGTCCCGGCGAATTGGAGGGTTAAGTCTTGGTGTCTAACGTAATGCCACTTCGCGCCAGTCACTGGACCTGTATGGTGGAAGATCTCCGAATGGGGCCCTAGTTTTACTCAGGTGAAATGGAGGGCTGAGCCGGTTGATTAACTCAGTGACAAGGGAGTCTGTCGCAGCACAGGGCTTCTCCCTTAAAACTGGCGTACTCTACCCTATCGCAGTATAAATCTCCGGATTCTGTGTAATGGCCGAGTGCGTTATGTAGCATACTGCGTTACCTCGGGGGGGTGGACTTGCCCTCAGGTGTTACTTGTACCACCTGGCCACCCCACTTGGTGTTGGACTCGAGGGGGCAGTGGTTGAAAGTCCGCATGCTGGACTAGGGGGGTATTTCATTTATCTGTTCGCAGACCCCCATTTTCGGGATATTCTCATGAAACGACTCGGGGTTTAACGGGACTTGACGGTTCGACCGGCCTGTCCTGGCCCCTGGATCTGTGCGTAACTATTTAGGGTTTGTGGATCTCGACAAAATGGCTCCGCCATTAGTGCTTGACGCCAGGATCAATCAAATGACTTCACATGGGTTCGGTGGGTCAGGACGTATAGTCCGCTAGACGGTGCTCGTACCAGGATCAATTGTAGTCGTCAATCTTGAGTTTATCTTAGTTCTTGGGACTGCGTTCGGGTGGATGGATAAGAATTCCCTCCGGCGGGTGAGTTGCGTCTCAAACAACTCGGGTACTGACCTGCAGAGCCAGTAGAGGTTGGATAGTGCTTTCGCTGCTACCAGTCAGACGGTTCTGGCTTTCGAGTCGGGGCCCAAACTGGAAGCTGGTGGGTTCATCTCTTCGGAGGGGTTCTCGCCACGCGCGATGATATGGCGTAATCCTTATCACACTTTCTACCTCTGGGTGGACTGTGGAGACTGCTTGGTAGTCACTTGGAAAAGAGGCCATGCCTCAAATAGCCAATAACTATTCTGGTAGAATTCACCTGCTGGCTGAGTGACTTCTAATGTTAGAGCAAGTTCATTTTGTGTTTGAGATGAATCTTCCTCCAATAATTCCTCCAATTCTGCATCCTCGTAAATTTTTGGCCTTCAACTGCGATCTTTGTCTTCTACGTCGAAATCACCGTTTTTGAACTTTTGAAACCACTCTCGACACGTTCTCTCACTCAAAGCACCCTCACCATATGCTTCTACGAGCAATTGATGCGCCTCAGCAGCAGATTTCTTTAAATTTAAGAAGGAAACTGATATTTCCCGCAAATGACGCTTACTTGGCTCAAATTTTGACATTTTCAACTTATAAAAATTATATTTTACTAATATAAAATCAATAATTTTAATAGGTTATGTTGTTCTTGAATGTCCAAACTATTTTTTAAGCCGGTTATCATCTGCGAAAGCTGAACGAAACTCCGTGCCGCGCCATCTACAATAAAACGGCGGAAACTTATTTGTACTCCTAATAATATTATGATATTTATATTTTGTATGCACCTTCGTTCAAGAAAAAATAAGGCTATGGCGCCGTATAGCGGGCACTATAACATTCTCTTGGGTATCTAGTATTATGTCAGATACCTGTATAATAGAACGAAGGGTTATCATTCCGCATGTCAGGTTTTACAGCAAACTCTAGTTCTAAATCATGTACGGTAATTTGGATTGTGATCCAACAAATGTGGGACAGATGATTAATAAACCTGAGCCATCGAACCTCGGAGCTATCTTACACCTTGTGCATAAATTTGAAAATGATTCTATTCAGAATTGCACCTGATTCCAAAACATATCTTTTCTTTGTATTGAGTAAGCGTTATGATTAAGATGGGTTATTTCTTTTTGCTTTTCAAAAAGTATAAAGTAAACTTTCCAAGTTTATTATCATAAATGTCTCCTGATTTTTCCTCCAATCTCTCGTTCTTTGGGTATTAATAAGTACTAATGAAAAAATTATTGAGCCATGGAGCTACTGGAATATTCGAACGGGATAGCACAATATGAAAACTTGTTTAGACACTCACCTCTAAATCTGGCCCGTATGGTACCTTTTGGAACTTTTGTATCTGCTCGAAATATGATTTCGACAAATTTTCAGCTCTTTTTCTTCGGTCCGTTTCTCTTTCCAACCGACGTCTCCAGGCCTCTTCTCTTTGGTTTACTAATTCGGCACAATGTTCTAGAGTGTCTAGTACTGCTGCTGTTGTCGTTTTGAATGTTATTGCTTCTCCTTTGAAGTCGATGATAGGTATTTTCTCTGGAAAAAATACATTTGAAGAAATCAAAAAAGGTTAGTCCATCTAATATGCCGATTAAGAATTTAATTTATTCATTGAATACAATCGTGTTGAGCACCTAAAAAAATTTCATTATTCAAAAACATAAGATATGCAAAATTGCCTCTTAATATAAATGCCAGTTATTAGGCGAACTTGAATGTTTTGTATCACTTAATTTCTTTTCATTACATTACATGGTATCGAACCTTGATCGACTGCCATATGATATGTTAATGATGAATGAAAGTTTTAACAGTTTTAGAAAAAAACGATCGGTGTGATGGGAAAACAATTTCTGGTTTTTAATAATGATAACACGCCATCAAGCTGATCTAGGATTTCAAAGGTATTTAAGACTAAAATTCTATAAACATCATCGATCAAACACTATATATTGCTGATTTCCTTTTCTGTTTGCCGAATTTGAATATTAAACCGTGGAAACCGTTACCCGTTCTAACTACACTAAGGCCACAAAACAAAATTCCACACGTGAAGTGAAGGTCTTTACCGGGAAGAGTCTATAAAATTTTCTAGTTGACTGCAAAAAACCAGTATAACCTCCAATGAGGAATATTTTGAAGGAAATAAAATGAACTATGTTGAACGTAAACCTTGGTGTTTGATTTAACAATTAACGTCACTTTCTTTGCTTCAGGTTCAATATCCCTATACAAATTTAGGAGTAGAAATAAGTTCGTGCAGTTTTTATAACAGATGTAGCTACAAGTTTAATAATCCAATTTTGCATCTGGGAACACCTTCATTTTGAAGTGTCATTAGCTTTCTCTTCAGTATATCTCATTTCACTGAAGTTTCTGTGAACTTTGAAAATGTCAACTTTTGTACCGAATAATGTGTTTTTGCGGGGAGTTTTACTTCATTACTTCCATATGAAGGAAAAGGCTCATAGTCATATTATTTAAGTGGATGTTTAGGGTGACTATGCTCTAGCTCACCGGTTCTCAACGGGGGCGATCGGTGCTTCCAGGGAGCGATTAAAGAACCAGAGACAATTGGGGGGCCGATGACAAATTGAATAAAATTCCTATAAAGGCAATAAGTTACACGCTATTTAAGGAGAAAATTGAAGTGAAAACTTGTCTTACATGGCTTATTTCAGTAGAAAAGGCAGTTATGATTTAAGAAGAAATATGATAGCCGACTATAGCGAAACTTTTTCATCAGCTTCTAAGCAGGAAGACGATGGACTTCGTCATTGTTGATAGCTAAATCTGTGGAAAACCACAGAATTGAGAAGATTTAATTTTACCAGCATTAAACTACAGTGCTCCATAGACCAGCCGCAGATATTATAGGAAAAATTCCTTTGAAGCAGTTCTGTGCAATTCTGTGCAAAGACGAATCGATGAGATTGCTAAAAACCTTGAAGATGCCTTATGCAATTTTCTACGAAATCCTCAATTTTCACTTCAGCTGGATGAATCCGCATTAGCCAACAAGGATGCATTATTATTATCCCACGAAAGGTTCATCAGGGATGAGAAAATATGTCAAGAACTATTGTTTTCTACGAATTTGGAAACCGATACCACGGGAGAAACTGTATTCCATACTCTAGAAAAGTTTTGTACCGAAAAGGAAATTCCTTTGAAGAATATTATGTCCGTTGCCATAGATGGCGCACGGGCTATGACAGGGCGTCACAAAGACTTCATAACATATCTAAAGAATAAAATTCCTGACGTGCTCGCTGTGTATTGCGTAATTTATCGCCAGCATTTGATTGCAAAAAAACCCAATGAACGCCTCCATACATCACAGCAAATGTTAATAAAGCAGTCAATAAAATCTGAAGTAATTCGTTGAATGACAGACTGTTTGGTCAAGTTTGCCTTGCTAATGATGAAAAGTCCAATCGATTGCTGTTTCACACAGAAGTGCGTTGGCTGTCAAAAGGTACTTGTTTGACTCGCTTTCTCAATCTTTTTGGATCTGTGATAGACTTTCTTAAATTTTAAGACCCAGTATTGCGTGAAAACGAGATTGCCTACTTGACAGACCTTTATAAGTTGTTCAATGATGTCAACGTCAAACTACAAGGTGATGATTTGAATTTAATAAAAACAAGAGAAAGGTGTACGAACCGGGTGTCGTAGGCAGATGCCCAACATGTTCGAAGCCGCGGTAGTCAGCTGTAATTATTTAAAAATTTATTGTTTTCATGGACATCTTTTGAAAACGGACCGTATTAATTAATTTGCATAATTCGCAAACATAACCATGTTCAAGGAAATCTTTTATTACGACTTTTATCTGCAGAAGTGCTACTAGGATTAAAACATCAATAAGCCGATGGCGTTGAATCTAGCAAAATCCTTAGTTTTATTGCCCATAGGGTCTACGTTAATTGGCGATCCTGATGGGAGGGAATATTAATAAATAATTTGCTTTTGAATGAAAGCTATAAATTGAATTTAGTC
Source organism: Megalocaria dilatata (assembly GCA_034642435.1). Classification (NCBI taxonomy): domain Eukaryota; kingdom Metazoa; phylum Arthropoda; class Insecta; order Coleoptera; family Coccinellidae; genus Megalocaria; species Megalocaria dilatata. Next base: position 74,334,098 of record CM067856.1, read on the forward strand.
GATCGAATTCTATCTAATTGATTGTTATTATTTTTTTCTTCACAAACGATCACTGGTGAAATGGGTAACACTTTCAAAGATGACAAGGACAAAGCAGATAAGTTTAATGATTTCCTCATAAATATTGGGAAAATTATGGCATCTCCCATAAGGAACATAAATATGGATAAATTACCGAAACCTAAAGTAAATTCTAAGTCTATATTTTTGAAACCAGTAAATACAAATGAACTAATAGAGGTAATTGCCTCTCTGAAGAGTAATGCTGCGTCGGGCCCGGATGGTACTAGATTTCTGAAGTCAGTTCATGTACATCTGGTAGAACCTCTAGTACATATCATAATTTTAGTTTTTGAGACTTCTATTAGGAGTACAAATAAGTTTCCGCCGTTTTTTAATACAAATTAAATATTTATTATAGAAGAACGGTAATATAAATTTATTTAAAATATTGCCCATCACTTGCAACCACTTTTTCCCATCTCTCAGGTAGCATTCGAATCCCACGTCTGAAGAACTCCTTGCCTTTTGAGGCTATTCACGAATCAACCCAATTTTTGGTATCCTCGTAAGATGTGAACCGCTGCGCCGTCAGAGCATGTGCCATCGACCGGAACAGGTGATAATCGGACGGTGCAATGTCTGGTGAATACGGCGGGTGGGGTAACACTTCCCAATCAAGTGTTTCCAAGTACTTTTTCACGGGAACCGCAACATGTGTACGAGCATTTACTTAAGCATAATCGGCGTTCAATATCTCTCGGCTTTAATTCGTACGGAACCCAATTTCCTTGTTTATGAATCATTCCTAATGATTTTAAACGATGTGAGACTGCTTGCTGAATGACTTCTAATGTTAGAGCAAATTCTTTTTGTGTTTGAGATTAATCTTCCTCCAATTCTGCATCCTCGTAAATTCTTGGCCTTCCACTGCGATCTTCGTCTTCTACGTCGAAATAACCGTTTTTAAACTTTTGAAACCACTCTCGACACGTTCTCTCACTCAAAGCACCCTCACCATATGCTTCTACGAGCAATTGATGCGCCTCAGCAGCAGATTTCTTTAAATCAAAGGAGTAAACTAATATTTCCCGCAAATGACGCTTACTTGGCTCAAATTTTGACATTTTCAACTTATAAAAATTATATTTTACCAATATAAAATCAATGATATTAATAGGTTAAGTTGTTCTTGAATGTCCAAACTATTTTTTAAGCCGGTTATCATCTGCGAAAGCTAACCGAAACTCCGTGCCGCGCCATCTACAATAAAACGGCGGAAACTTATTTGTACTCCTGATATTATACCACTAGAGTTGAAAGAGTCCTTGGTAATATGCGTATACAAGTCGAATGAAAGAGACAAGCTAACAAATTATAGGCCGATATCACTCATTAACAATGTCGCGAAAGTATTCGAGAAATGCTTAAAGTCACGATTAACACAGTTTCTTGAACAACGTAACACATTGAGCTATAACCAATTCGGATTTTGAGAAGGTAAATCAACCCAAGATGCCTTGGAACAATTCGTTTAATTGTTAATAGAATCTATGAATAAGGAGGAAAAATGCATGGCCGCGTTCTTCGATCTTGCGAAGGACTCCGTGTCGCATGATAAATTACTGGAACTAGCAGGTATTAGAGGTAACTGTTTTCAATCAATGAAAAATTATTCATGTAACAGAGTCCAAAGGGTTTCATTGAGTGGGCAGATAAGCGATAAAGAAATTTTGATCATGGGTATTCCACAACGTACTGTTCTAGGACCGGTTCTGTTTCTCATCTACGTCAACCCATTGCTGTTGTTGAATATCCCAAACTGTATAATTTTATCAGATGCCGACGATACAATGTTGTTTTTTAGGGGGTGTTCATGGGATGAAGTTTACAGAGGAGCCGAAGAAGGTATGAGATTGGTTCATGTCTGGTTATCAAGGAGCTTGTTAAATCTCCATACTGCCAAATCTCAATTCATTACGTTTTCCCTCAAGAAGAACAGACAGCCTAATTTCCCAACGATTACGGTACATGGATTAAAAGAGTTACTTCTATAAAGTATTTAGGTGTTTTCGTAGACCAACATATGAGATGGGATGTGCACGTGGAGTATTTGAGGATTCGTCTCAGAAATTTCATTTATATTTTTTACAATCTTCGCGAAGATGCAAATACTTCCACCATGTGGAGAGTTTATGACTCCTTGGTTGAGCCGATATTGAGATATTCCTTAATTGTATGGGGAGGTTTGTTCGATAATGCTCTGGAAGGTCTGCAGATCATTCAGAAGTATATATTGAAGGTTATCTTGGGGGTTGATAAAACATATAGTACCGAATTACTGTACAGTAGTTGTAATAGAATGAATAACTATATATCTTCGAATGCGTAATTCATCAGATGAGGTATAATGGTGGTTACGTCAAACACAACTTCTCCACGAGATATCGATGTGGACAATCAATGCGTGTGCCACTTATTCGTAAGTCATTCGCAGCGCTGTTTTCAATATATTGGACCTGAGTTTTTTAATGTTCTGCCTCCAGCTCCGAGGTATTTAAATTTTAAGAATAAAAGCAACAGACGTGTATTGGCGGAGTATATCAAGCAAAATTATAGAATATTTTTGAATGCAATGACGTAGAATACTCTGTTCTCTCTTCTTCCTGAGTTCATTGTTATGAATATAGGAGGTGTGTGTGGTAATTGCTGGGTTGATTTTGTGCAGTGGATATATTCGGTAACGGTGGGACGCTGTGCGGCTTAGGTTGTACAGTTTTTCAAACTCATATGATATTATTGTGATTGTAAATCTTAGACCGAATAAATTATTATTATTTATAGTGAGCGGACGGGCGTCTGTCCACCCTACCACTGCGTCCGCGCGGACTATTGTGGTTCACCCCTAATTTATATTTCACCGATCAGAACAAAATCCTCGAATCTGATGCGACTTACCGCTGGGCACTCTGAGACGATGTGCATGGCTATTTCAGTGTCCTCAAGACACAGCCTGCATTCATCGTCTTCAGCCAGACCGATTTTGTGGAAATGTCTTTCAGCCTGAAGTAATCTGTCACTGAGTTTGAGTTTGGTTTTGTCCAGACCTAGCGCTAGGTCTGCCATCTTTTGGTTCGCCTTCGAATGTTTCAGGCCAGGATGGCTCAGCCAGAAATACTCTAATCTAGAGTTCATTCTGCCTATTATCGCCCGCTTAGTCACGTCATGTGGTATTCCCAGGAATGGTTTCGGGCCTATCAGAGGCAGCGTGGTTTCAGTAGACACCAGCCGATCTGCATCTTCGTTACCCAAATAGTTTGTGTGACTCAGTATTCAAAGAATAAATAACAAATAATAATAAAGAATGATTCTGTTACATATACAGAGCCTGTAAAGAGCAGTGCAGCAACTCCAGACTGTTTTCGATGCACAACAGCTGGATATTCTAGAGCTTTCAGTACTGACTGACTATAAAATATTTTGATTTTGCCGTGGTGGATTTGCCGTTTTATCAGGTCAACATTATTGCCTCTGGCTATCGATCGCCAGTTGATGTAGTTTGTATGTGGTCCGTTCTGCCTCCTTCTGCAAGAGCAAGTGCGGGGATGGTAGATTTAGTAGGTCCTCCATGGGTGCCGTGGGTGTTGATGACAAAGTGTTTTCCAATAACTGGTTTCATTTTGAATAGCCCGCTATCTGGGCAGGTATCACTTTTGAAGCTGCCACCTTTTGACATTTGACAAGTAGGAACATTACTAACATTACTAAAAATGAAACGATAGACGCTTCAACATTGCACTAAAATTGTTAAAATTCGCTACAAAAATGGTTGAAATTTTGCAGTCACAGCTCCCAAAAGCACTTTTAGGTCGTCGTGAAGCGTCTTCTCAGACGGCAAAGGTGAAACTGTTGGGAAATTTTGAGCTGTTGGGACAAGTTAGCGATGTGAAGAGTCGAAGGTGCGTCGCTCAAGAACAGCTGGGAATATTGCTTCTGTAGCCCGTAGTGTTGACGAAAACCCAGGTTTGTTGATTCCTCATCGATCTTTGAAATTAGGCGTTCCACAAACGACATTACACCGTATTTTGCAAAAAAAAACTTAGGTCTTAATGCTTTTAAAGTTCAGTTAACACAAGAACTCCGGTCGATCTCCAGCAACGTCGTATCTTCGCTAATTGGGTCCTTGAAATGCATCAAAATGATCAGGATTTTCATCGAAAAATTATCTTCAGTGATGAGACCCATTTTCAACTCGGAGGCTACGTTAAAAAGCAAAATTGTCACTTTTGGGGCTTGGAAAATCTGAGAATGATTGTTGAAAAGCCTCTCTATTCATATCTCTCAATGTGTCACTGTCTGGTGCGGTTTTTGGGCTGGTGGTGTGATTGGGCCTTACTTATTCGAAAATTGGGCTAGTGCAACTGTTGTGATAGGATTGCGCTACCAAGCTACGATTAATAATTTTTTATGGTCGGAATTGGAAGATATTGATGTGGACGACGTTTATTTTCAACGAGACGAGGCTACGTGCCGGACAAGCAACGAAACAATCGCAATTTTGCAAGAAAAGAATACTGGCTGTGTTATTTATGAAGAGAAGATTACTACCTTTAGACTTTTTTCTTTGGGGCCAAGTGAATGAAAAGATCTATGTCAATGCTCCACAATCGATTCAAGATCTCAAAGATGGAAGTCGTGAAGAAATAGAGGAGATGCAAATGTGCGAATTGGTCGTGGAAAATTTCATAAAAAAGATATCGTGCTACAACCCTAGCCGTGGCTGCCATTTGACTGATATCGTTTTCTATTGTTACCCCTCTGTACAATGAAATACCCATTCATTGCTTGTCAAAATGAAACATCAACCCTATATAAATGTGAACTAATTGGTGGCTCAAAACAAATCCCATCAACAAGTGCCCCATATTTCAAACACTCAAGTTGAAACTTATTGACATCCGTCTTCATAAGATAAAAGACGTTGTCTTAAGTGTATTATTTCGGAAGGTGATATACTAAATTTGGACAAATAATACATTTTGAGATTCACTGAATAATTAACGCTAAGTTTTTCACATTGTGTATTATTTATAAAGGGTCTCTCATTAACACCGCCCCATTTTGTTTTGTATTATATAAATAAATAAAATACATTTTATTTATTTGAAAATTATTGAAATTTTTATTTCATTATAAAGTACAATGGATACCATTAATTATGAAACAAAACATAATTTAAATGTCCACCACGAAAACGCTGGCAGAAATGAAGTCGTTGAACCCAATTTTCCACGACTCTCACAAAAATAAAGTTGTACATTCTGTCAAGAAAGTACCGGGAATTATCGATTTAAATCTGGCGGGGCAATGAGGCAGGTAAAATTTTTTTTCCTAGGTTGGTACCACTGTCCTTAATTACTATGCCAAGCTTGAGCGGGATCTGTCAACTAGTGTGTTTGCAACAGCTGATTAAGTCAGTCGATGTCAGAGTGCGTGCCGATTTTTACTATGGGTGATTACGTTGAGCAAAGAATTTGTTTTGTGTTGCAAATGAATTTTCGTGTGCCGATGCATTGAAAATGTTGCAAAAGGCCTTTGGTGATAATGCTCTATCGAAAACTCGTGCATATCAGTGGTACAGAGCCTTCAAGGACGGTCGTGAAGATAACGAAGATAACGTCGATAAAATTAAGGAAAGGGTGCTGGAAAACCGTCGTACCAGCTTGAGAGAGATAGCACATGATCTTAAGATATCCCACGAGCCTATTTTGAAGGCGACCCAATAAATTTTGACGATTAAATGTAAAAATGTTGTTTTAATTGAAAATTCCCGGTACTTTCTTGACAGAGTAGTATGTTAGTAAATACTCGTTCAATATTAATCTGTATATCGTCTAAATTTGCTGGATGATTGCCGTAAACCAATGACTTAATGAAACCCCAAAAAAATAAGTCCAATGGAGTTAAACTGCTGAGAATGATTTTTTTATGAAAATCTGCATTATTTCCAATTTTTCCTAAGCACCAATTACTGAATACACCACGCTTTAAATGATCTGTTGGTTTTAGTTCTTGGGTTGAAACAATTTTGTATGGATGTAAACCAAGGTTTTTTCATCAAATTCGCCACAAAAACGTCTAGAAGATGCCTAGTTCTTGTGAATGTCGAGAAAAAGATAAATTTTGGTCTTCACGAACACTTTCACGTACGACAGCAATATTCTCTTCACTTCTTGCATTTCTTTGTCTCACTGGTACTGTAACATCATGAAGTGTTAAATTTGTTTCAAACTTCTTCACTTAATATTCAACTGTTATTTTATCCGGACTATTTTAACGACCAAAAATTGGGGTTAAAGTACGTAAAGTTAGAGCAACAGATCTCGATTTTTCATAATAAATTTGGATAGCTTGTAAACGTTGTTGGAGTGTGTACCTTTCCATGATTAAAAAATAGACATCGACAAATACAACTGTCAATGTCACAAATAAACAATGGCTGCCATGCGTGAGTATGTCAAAATGGGGCGTTCCCATTGAAACACCATTTACTTTTGATTTCTGCAAACATACATCGAAATTTCTTCCCACTGTATATCGAGAGTAATCTTCACAATACTCTTAATATTCGTATTTATTATCCAAGCCTATGACAAATGAGTAATAATGAGTTTTTATGAACTTTTGCGAAATTGAGTCTATTGTTGATTAGAGGTATTATAGTTTCATCATCGACATGTAAATAATAATAAAAAGTGGAAAATTTTTGTCATTGAATAAGGAACGTCATTGTGAAATTTGCAGTTGTTCCGACTCTTCTAGCCATACAATTAACTATATTCTGTATCAAATCTTCCAAATTCTTCTACCACAAGTACCACAAAATTAAGATTTCGGGAAAAAAATTTTTGAAACAAAACTTCCTTATATAACAGCGTCCTTGTCAATTTCATAACTATCGTTTTAGTCACTTCAATCGATGAAAAAATAATCACTGAGGCGAATTCAATGCGAATCATGCTTTCTGTTATCTGTCAATTATTTAATGACCTTGACCATCAAATTCTTTTAAGTTTATGATAATGCTGACACCGATAACCTTTGAGTTTATTGAATGAGGCCAATCATGTGGAACTAAAGATATTCAGTAGGAATTCAAAAAGTAGATCAAATTATCTCGATTCAATGATAATATATGGAGCAACAGAATGTATTTATTCAGTGAAACAAAGAAAATAACAATAGATTAATTCAGATTTATTTAAGGGGCCATTAAACTTCAGTTAGGGCAACATATGTAAGATAAAAATTTAAATGATTATGATGCGACTTCCTCAAAATATACCGAGTAATATTTTATACACAAATTTCTTCAGGATTGTTAACAATAACTTTTTATAGCGGTATTAACGATACTTTCAAGGATGAAGAGCAGAAAATTATAATACCACTGAATTTCGCCACAAGCTTTAGTGCTTCGTACATGAGTACGAAGTATTCTTCAAAGAGCAGAATCTTCCTGTCAATTTCACGCAGGTGGCATTCAAGCTTAATCTGTAACTTCTATAGAAATGTATATAGAAGATTCATTTGGGTTTTTGTGAGTTTATCATACATGTTGAGGATGCCCTAAAGGGTTTTTCCATGAGGATAAAACAAATTTTGTATTAAAATAAAATAAGAATAACAAAGATATTGAAATATGTATGTTAAGCCTGGTTTTCACAGGGACAGTTGCTGAAAGCCCAGACGTCAGGAACTATACATTCTGTTGGTTACACAGTATGTCACTTTCCCGACTAATGGTATGCACAGGATACAGCACTAGACAGTGTTACCACTTTAGGGTTTCTGATTCATTTCACGAGTCCTGCATATGAGTCACGCGCGTTAAATGGATGTTATCGCTTTTGATTTCGTCTGAATATTCGACAATTAGCCTTGCTGTTTACTGAGTATTTAATGAAAAATCTCAAAAGTTATTTTCAAATGCGCAAATGAATCTGAAATATCCGACACTGTCCAAGAGTAAACTGTCGGCCTACACTGTCTAGTTGCGATCGCATGAAGCGAGTGTCGGCCCAGAAACAGTCCGGTAGGAATGGGATAAGATCAGTCGACAGTGATGTCAAAATATTCAGAATTAACAGGCTGAGAGTAATTAGCCATGTGCTGGGCAATAGACAGTACATATTTAGACTTTCAACTGTAAACGACGAATGAATAAAGATTAATAAGGACAAGGCCTTTGACATACTTCTTGACAGAGAGGATAATTACTTGTGGGCCGATGATATTTTTATATTATTCTGATTACATTATCCTGATACTCCTAAATCTTCTGAGAAGATCCTTTAGAAGCCCTTTCATCTTGTGCGAGTTAGGAGTTTAGTTGTGTTCTGGTTAGGCTTTGTTAGTGCGATCCTACGCCACTTTAGGTTACGAGGACAATGAACAAAGGCTGTCCGCAAGAATCGAGCCTTGGACCGACCCTATGGCTTTAGGTCCGGCAAGGATGGTTTAGGAACATGAACTGAACGAATGACCAATTGAGAACAGACAAGACATGGACATACAACGCACAGAAGGACTGGGAATCTTACTCTGCACATACATACAAAGGCAGGAACCTTGCACAATAATCAATTAATTGGCACAACTTTGTTTAGACAGACCCAGTAACTGTAGACTTTTGGAAACCAATTCCGCAAGTATGTATGCAACCATCGATTCATACAAGTTTATTTTTCATCATTCAATTAATTGTATCGCCTTCAAAGTAGGCCTCTTCTCTTCTCAAATACTATACTGTCTCGAGTTTTGGTAAGAATTTCGAATGCACAACACTGAGATAATCCGAAAAATCTGCCAACATCACCATGACCTGATCGACATTGACGTGCTTTTAGCGCGCTTGTTATACCGAACAGCGTGCTATCGTTTTGTCCCAATGTCTGTAATTTTCGAGTTTTCGACTGAAAATGATCCTAAACGAGTAAGTTGGTATCACTGACAAATATTCTGAGACCAAAAGTAATTCTGGCCGACCAGTCTGGTCGTAAACACGCCAACTTTTTAACGGTAAGCTAGAGACTTGAAAATTTCAAGGTAGGTTAGGGGCCCAAATTTCTCGGTTGAGGTGGTTACTGGGCACATTCGTCGAACGGTTCCGGAGTTACTGACATTTGAAATTTGGTATTTGGACGTAGAATAAAACCGCACATGATCCTGTAGGATTTCCCGAGCACAGTATAATCGAAAAGCTTAAAAAATTTGCGATCAAAACAGAGTTGAGCGCTGCCTGAACCATAGCAAGAGTGCTACGACCGAGTTTAAACTTATCGCTTAGTTGTAAAATAATGACAAGAAGGCTAAGGCGAAATCAGTGCTTGTCACCATCTATTTCAATTTTGACTCAGTTTAAAGGCGTCATTAACTAGATGACTGGTTTGCATGTGTCAAAATAGTAAATCCATGTCGCATCAACAGTTACAATGCATACTGCTCAGAATTGGTTGGTTCTAGCGTGTCTTCAGTGACCTTTCAAGACTTTCAGCACTAGTCGAGAGGCAACCCGTTTCATGCACAAAGAATTGTTTATAATGGTAATAATTTAAGACACAGAATTTTCAGTGGCTATTTATCTCCAACGACGATTTACGGTTACCATTTTCTCTACTAATATTTAGTTAAAAACGTTAATGGCCGAGAGGAGTGAGGCAAATCTTCTATCACACCTGGGCCGCTTTCAAATACACTGTAGCATTCATACTTTTGATGAAATCGATTCACCGTAAGCCTATGAAATTTTATTTACAAGGCAGGATTTAAGAGGGATCCTTTGTCTAGATTCTAAAAATCACTCTTGAGATGAACTGACAGAATGGAGGATCGTAAACTAAATCAGATGACGCTCAAACAACATTTTTTAAATGATCATTCAGGTACTTTCTGGATAGAATATAATAGCACTAAATAATTTGAGATGGTTTTAGAAAACAACCCAAATAGATTATTCGCTGAAACACCTCATTCGAGTCCTTTTATGGGGCATTTTAAAAATTTTTTATCAACAGTTCCGAAACTACTGATCCGAACTCAATTTGGTATTTAGATACATAATATCAACAAAAAGATTTATGCCAAATTTCGTGAGGATCGGCTGTCCGGCAAGAGGTAAAACTACTAACTTGCGAGCGAAAGAGCCTAGAGATTTGAAACTTTAGAATTGAGTCACAGATTTGAATGTTGAACATACGCGCGAAAGCTTTTGGCCTCACGTCAGTGCAGTTCATCATTTTTAATTTTCATGAAATGTTTAAAGGAAGAATAAACTTTGAGTTTCTTTTATATTAGGGAATAAGATTGATAACAAAAGCCGAAACATTAAAAAATAATAATTTCTCCTATTTTCAGAAGGTAAAAATTTAAACAGCATGCAAAACCTACTCACCCTTACTGTTGGTCTGTAATTCCTTGTCAACGCAACCATCGAAGAATTTTTGCAGAGTATCTATCTGACGACACAAAATGTCTTTGAATGTCCCCAATTCTGCTAGCTTCTCCCGGAGATTCCTGGATGATCTTTGGAAACTGTTGCCTGAAGCTGTACTGAACGTATTCGATTGCAAACTGACTGAAGAGCCATGCCTTTTCAGACTGTTTTCAGAGCCTGTGCCATATCCAGATTCAACCTGAAATGAAATAAAGATCATCATATAGAGATTCACATCTCACATCTTTATTAGCACTGAAAAAATGTTGAAAAGCACTGACGTTAAGTCAGGAGCTTTTATGCGCTTGCTTATATGACCCATGATCCTTACGAAAAATTTCAGTAGCCTATTTGTCGTGTTTCGTGATCGTAGGATTGTTGCTATGGTTCCGCTGGAGCTTAATCCTGCTCTGCTCACAGTATACAGGATGTTGCAGAAATCAACGTCAAGCCGAAACTGGGTGACGAGGCAAGTTGTACTGGTTATCAGAAAAATATAACAAAAATCTATGTGGCATGCTTTCAAAATGAAAGGCATTTAAAAAATTCTAGACTTTGTGACGGCTTTTTTACGACTGTTGCCACAAATTTTCACTTTTTCCGAATATGTTTTTGTTATGTAACCCTGAATAACGCTTCTATAAATTGTTATCAAAATTTCAAAACCAGCTGCTTCAGCTTGGTGGCGCATTAAGTAAGGATTCCAAAATGGTATATCATTTGGTAAATTCTTGCTGAAATTGTAGACAATTTTTTCTTCAGAAATAATCCCGTTTTTAACAAATTTATCTACCTTAGTTGAAAATTATTCTAATATGCGATTTCAAGGCGGGTTTGAAATAAAATTAAGTAGATTCCTTAAGTTTTTAATTGAATTGAGATTAACAAGGAAGTTCCACTGAACGTTTTCGGGAGCCTGTGGTACCAACAAGATGGCTTCCCAGCGCATTATGCTGCCACAGTAAGAGAATTCCTCAATCAAGAATACTCCGATAGGTGGATTGGGCGGGGTAGTACAATTTCGTGGCCTGCCCGTTTACTCGATTTGAACCTAATAGACTTTTTTTTACTGGGTACGGTGGTACCCAATTGGATTTTGTTATATCATTTGGATGTCTCATAATGAATGTTTATTTTATATGTCGTTTAATATAAGTGGTACTTATATGACATTAATTTAATTTAATTCCTGAAGTTATAATTATTAAACATAATTTTTTGAAATTAAATATGTGGAAGGCTAATATTAAAATATACTTAATAATTTTATATACCTTCTATCAAGTATTAACCTCTATTTATGTTATTTTATTCATAATATATAATTATACGGGTTCCTTAACATTCTTTATACAGATAGTCCTTGTGCTATAACAGAGGCCGTTAAATTGCCTTTCAATCTTTTAGATCAAGGGTAAACCACAGAATTATTTATTTGTAGTTAACATTACACTCCATTTAAATTTTTCAGTATTCATTTACCAGAAGTTTTCTGAATTGTTGAAAGGTGAGTAAATATTAGTTGTTGATTGATGTTATATTTTATTGAATATGAATTAATTGAGTACTGACGATACAAAGTCTCTCTTAAAACTTGTTTTTCAGTAATGTTTTTACATATCTTGAGATTTTATAGAAAGTAACTTAGTTAGATATCCAGTAATATTGAATATTCTAAGTAAGATAGTTTTATGATGAAATTCTTAAGATTATGTTAAACATTTTTGAAAGATATTTGTTTTCATAAGATCGATCAGCAAAAACAAAATTTTGTCTACTCAAAATATTCAATTTATAGGATTTTTATTTATTGGATTTTGTTATATCATTTGGATGTCTTATAATGAATGTTTATTTTATATGTCGTTATTATAAGTGGTACTTATATGACATTAATTTAATTTAATTCCTGAAGTTATAATTATTAAATATAATTTTTTGAAATTAAATATGTAGAAGGCTAATATTGAAATATTTAAATAATTTTATATAGCTTCTATCAAGTATTAACCTCTATTTATTTTATGGAATTAATCAAGTGTAACAAAGTCTAAACACCAAAACATATTCAATCCCAAATATTCCAAAACCAATCATAACACTTCGTTTTAACCAAGTGAATACTCCAAAAACCCCCCTCTAACAAAAGCTAAACTATCACAATTTATATCGCAACAACCAGAAATCTCATTGAACACCGAACACATATGCCTTATAGGTAACTGAATAAGAGAATTCGTCCTAGGCCTACTCAAGTAAAATACATGATTGGATCTAGAATACAACCTCGGAACCAGAAAATTCATAGATGCAAGAAGATCAAGACAATCTACGTTACCATGCAAAAGGTTGTGGAGAAACTTCACCTTCATACTGATTTCAAGTGATACGACCCTGATCTAACAAAATGATCTGATCGAAGCCCCCCCCCCCTCCAAACTAAATAGTTCAGAAATTTCCGCTGCACAGATTCTAAATGGCGATGATGGATGTTATAGATAGGGTGCCAAATAATACAGCCAAAAATCATTCTGCTTTTAACCAATGAGTCAAATAACTTTAGAAGTGTTCCAGTGTTCACAAAGCATCTAGCATTGCGCACAATAAAACCAAACACCTTGAAAGCAGAAGATAAAGCTGAGTTTATATGAGGGACGAAAGTTAAATGCCGGTAGAATACAATACCAAGATATTGAATCTCGTCAACTCTACTCAAAACAGATTCACCAATGGTATAATCAAAGTATACATTATGGATCTTCGGACTATATGTAACAACATTGCACTTCTTAACATTCAAGTTCAATCTGTTCACCGCACACCAATCTGAAACAGTACTGAGTCCCATCTGTAAGTTGAAACAATCATTAACGGTCTTTATTTTACCAAAAATTTTCGAATCATCAGCATACATGAGTTTACAAGTACCAATGGGGTCCAACACATCATCGATGAAAAGGAGAAACAGGAGCACGTCCAAATTAGAGCCCTGTGGTACACCAGACCCGCCACAAACCCAAGAAAAGAATGCTTTGCGATATACTGGTGCTGGAATGGTAAAATATTCCGTAGTATTAGATCAAAATCTGTTTCAAAGCAAGCCTCGTCGTTTACAAGCTAAAGAAGAGAATACCCGCTACTGAAGTTCAATTTTTTTTTGTTTAACCTGAAGCATATCAAATTAAAATTTAAGTTTTCATTATTTTCAATGAACAAATCAACAGAAACAATTACGATAAAATCTTAAGGTCAATTACAGCTCAAAAAATTTCCAAAAAAAAAAAACAAAATATTTCTCAAATAAATGCAAATTACGGAATGACCTTAATTTCATGCTTGGCAGTGTGTTTTGTTCAACTTATGGAGTTTGCTAATAAATATATTGCAACCGTAAATTTTTACATGTTTAATAGCTGGTAAACCTCACTTTCTAGTTTTGTTTATAACGGTAATAAAAGTTTATACGTTATTTTTACTGTTTCCTTTTGAGTTTTGAATGATATTTTGCGACAACTGATCGGAAAAATATTACTTAAGTTCAAAACATGTTCACTTTACATGGTATAAATAGAAAATTTCAATAGGTATTGAATATTAATTTTAATCATGTGGAATGAACAGAGATCCCACTTTTTACAGAAATAATGTAACCTGGTAAATTTGGTTTTGTTCACTTCCAACTTTAACTATCAAAACAGATTTAATCTGTTAGTCTCCTACAATTTTTGTTTCAAAAAATGTTTATTCAAAAACTTTTAGAATTAAATTAATGTCTTATAAGCACTGCTTATATTCAATAGACGTATAAAATTAAAACTCATTATACAATATCAAATGTAATAAAAAACCAACAAAAAAAATTGTCAATTAAAATTAATAAATAAATAAATATTTAAATGAGTGCGGTTTCTTTCTGAACAACTTTAAATATCAAAACAGATTTAATCTGTTAGTCTCCAACAATTTTAGTTTCAAAAAATGTTTATTCAAAAACTTTTAGAATTAAATTAATGTCTTATAAGCACTGCTTATATCAATAGACATATAAAATTAAAACTCATTATACAATATGAAATGTAATAAAAAAACCAACAAAAAAATTGTCAATTAAAATTAATAAATAAATAAATATTTAAATGAGTGCGGTTTCTTTCTGAACAACTTTAAATATCAAAACAGATTTAATCTGTTAGTCTCCTACAATTTTAGTTTCAAAAAATGTTTATTCAAAAACTTTTAGAATTAAATTAATGTCTTATAAGCACTGCTTATATCAATAGACATATAAAATTAAAACTCATTATACAATATGAAATGTAATAAAAAAACCAACAAAAAAATTGTCAATTGAAATTAATAAATAAATAAATATTTAAATGAGTGCGGTTACGTTCTGAACAACTTTAAATATCAAAACAGATTTAATCTGTTAGTCTCCTACAATTTTAGTTTCAAAAAATGTTTATTCAAAAACTTTTAGAATTAAATTAATGTCTTATAAGCACTGCTTATATCAATAGACGTATAAAATTAAAACTCATTATACAATATGAAATGTAATAAAAAAAAACCAACAAAAAAATTGTCAATTAAAATTAATAAATAAATAAATATTTAAATGAGTGCGGTTACGTTCTGAACAACTTTAAATATCAAAACAGATTTAATCTGTTAGTCTCCTACAATTTTAGTTTCAAAAAATGTTTATTCAAAAACTTTTAGAATTAAATTAATGTCTTATAAGCACTGCTTATATCAATAGACGTATAAAATTAAAACTCATTATACAATATGAAATGTAATAAAAAAAACCAACAAAAAAATTGTCAATTAAAATTAATAAATATTTAAATGAGTACGGTTACGTTCTGAGTATGCGCACCTGAACTCTTCAGACAGGCATGATGCACATCTCTGCCTGTGACAAAATGTTTTGTTTCTGATCTTATATTTATGAAAACTAAATCCTTTTCAAAAATACACATATAATTTTAAGAACTTCTCCAAAACTAATTTATTTGAAATATTTAATATATTTAAATAAGTTACTTCGAAAACTCTTAAAACATGCAGCACATCCTAAAAAAACAATTAGAATTCAGATGAAGTCAGTCCAACTTCACATTTAAAAGAAAATCAATTAACAATAAATAAAATTCAAAGTTTGTAATAATCCTTTTATCAGGTAAAAAACCGCTTCTTATTATTTTATTGTTCACTTCAGAGTGCCATTTTCAGCAGACGATGAAAAGTCTTTGAATATATCTGAGATTGAAATGCTTAACATTAAAGGGAAGCAGTACCGAAAAAATTAAAATTTCTTTTTCTTCGAGATTTTTAGATTGAATTATTTCCTTATCAATCAGTTTAATGTGTAACAAACCATAAATTACTCAAATTCATTTGACTTTTAATGTACAAGCACGCAAAGCTCATGATTTCATATTAAATGCGCACTTGTTATAGGAAAGAGTATACTATCGTTTTGCCAAATGTGTAATTTTTAGCCGAAAATACTCTTAATTGACTAGGTTAGACTCATTGAAGAGTCCGAGCTCAAAAGTAATTCTGTTCGGCCGGTCCAGCCGTCCGTAAATACTAAAGTAATAATTGGAACAAAGCTACCAGGGACTTTCAGGGGAATTTTGAGACCAGAATATCTAGATTGAGTTCTTTAATGGATAAAATCGGTTAATTGGTTCTGCAGTTATTCACATTTTAAACTTTTTAAATCCTATAAATTAAATATTTTGATCAGCAGAAACAAAATTTTGTCTATTCAAAATATTTAATTTATAGGATTTTGGTTAACAATTTTTATTTATTGGATTTTGTTATATCATTTGGATGTCTTATAATGAATGTTTATTTTATATGTCGTTTGATATAAGTGGTACTTATATGACATTATTTTAATTTAATTCCTGAAGTTATAATTATTAAATATAATTTTTTGAAATTAAATATGTAGAAGGCTCATATTGAAATATTTAAATAATTCAATGATTTCTGAATAATTTCAAAATGAAATTTTATTTTTCAAATATTATCGAAAGTAAAAATTCGATAGGTTGAAATAAGGTATTTAGATGTGAAATAAAGGTTATTCAATATATTCTGTTTTCATTTTTCTTGCCAATATGTAAGGATACAGATTGGAAGTAAAGGGTGGAGCCTTTTAACCATGTATTTTTATTTTCATGAGACTTTCCGTTTCTTCAGATCAGTACTGATATTGCAAAAATGACGTTTATTCGACTTTCGGGTGAAAGAATACTGTCTTTTATTCATCATATGTAGTTTCTTCAAGATATAATTCATAGATATTAATAAGGTGAATAAATACACAATCAATATATTTAATTCATATAGCTCAAATTTTCAGAAGAAATGGAGTGCTGAATAAGCGCGCAAAAGGCTTTAACTTCACGCCAGTTCTTTTGACCATTTTTTTATGGTTGTCGCTTTTACTCAATGGAATGATAAACACTTATCCTTGAGCACTGAAATACGTTGAGTTAACAGCATTTGTAATCTGAAGAGCTAGCAAAACCTATCGGCAAAAAGCAGTCCCATAATAATTATTTATACATTTTATAATACCATAAATAGTAGCAAACAACGTATTTTCTTTGTTTAAAATTTTCAAGATTTTTAAAAGTAAAATATATGTCGTTTGATATAAGTGGTACTTATATGACATTAATTAAGTTCCTGAAATTATAATTATTGAATATAATTTTTCGAAATTAAATATGTAGAAGGCTAACAGAATATTAAAATATTTAAATAATTTTATATACCTTCTATCAAGTATAAACCTCCTTTTATTTTATTTTATTCATAATGAATCATTTTTTGGTTTCCTTTACATTCTTTATACAGATTGTCTTTGTGCTATAACAGAGGCCGTTAAATTGCCTTTCAATCTTTTAGATCAGTGGTAAACCACAGAATTATTTATTGGAGTTAACATTATACTCCATTTAAATTTTCAGTATTCATTTACCAGAAGCTTTCTGAATTGTTAAAAGGTGAGAAAATATTTTTTGTTGACTGATGTTATATTTTATGGAATATAAATATAATTGAGTACTGACGAAGCAAAGTCTCTCTTAAAACTTGTTTTTTAGTAATGTTTTTACATATCTTGAGATTTTATAAAAAGTAACTTAGTTAGATATCCAATAATATTGAATATTCTAAGTAAGATAGTTTTATGATGAAATTCTTAAGATTATGTTAAACATTTTTGAAAGATATCTGTTTTCATAAGAGGGATGAGCAGAAACAAAATTTTGTGTACTCAAAATATTCAATTTATAGAATTTTTGTTGACAAATCTTATTTATTGGATTTTGTTATATCATTTGGATGTCTTATAATGAATGTTTATTTTATATGTCGTTTGATATAAGTGGTACTTATATGACATTTATTTAATTCCTGTTATAATTATTAAATATAATTTTTCGAAATTAAATAGGTAAAAGGCTAACAGAATATATCTGTAAATATTAAAATAATTTTTAAAAGTACAAAAAAAACCTAAAGTTTATATTTTATATCATATTTCCGAATTTTTAGCCGAAAGTGGCTTTAAACGAGCACATTTGATATATAGATGAATAATTTATGGTCAAATTCAATTCAAACAGTCCGTCCGGCAGTTTGAAAACACGGTAACTTCATGAACGAATAACTTAGAATTTACAGATAGGGAATTAAAAATATGAATGGCCTAAATCCTTCGAATGGCTTCAGAAATATGGCCGTTAGAATTTTTTTTTAAGATTTCATGATATAGGAATCCAAAATTGTTTATATAACTGAATTTGCAAGTTGAAGGAATTAGGACCAAAACGTACGATCAGGTTTGTGAATGGTCTAAATCCTTGCAAGGGCTTCAAAAATTTTGTTTTTTATATCTCATGAAATAAGAATCCAAGTTTGTTTATATTGTGATCAAATAACTCAGAATTTACAGGTTTGTGAAATTAAGCCCAAAATTTACGATCAAGTTTGTGAATGGGCTAAATCCTCCCAAGGGCTTCATAAATTTGCCCGTTAGAAATTTTTTTACATCTCATGATCCAATATTGCTTATATAACTTCATAAACCAATAACTTAGAATTTTTAGGTTGCGGGAACTAAGCTCAAAACAAAAGTTTCTTAATGGGCTAAATCCTTCCGATTTCAAATATATACTCTTAGAAACTTTGTTTTCATTACCCATCCAATGAAATATGAATCCAACATTGTTGAATGTTATATTTCTTCTATCAAGTAAAAAGCCTTTTTATTTTATTTTATATATAATATATAATTATATTTTGTCTTCAATAAATCTCATTATGGAATGTCAATTAATTTAAATAAGCCTTAAAAATAACTTACACTGCTCTTTGATTTTGTTAGAACATAGATCAATCATGAATTATAAAGTTGATCTGTGTTTCGAAACATTCATTTCTTTGCACGTGTGCGTTGTTGATATAGGTTAGTTTTTTTATTTTGATATTTGGAATATTATTTAGGACCGAAGAAGGGATTGCTTAGAATTATATTTGTTTTTTGAAGATATAGTGCATGTTTTGAGAGATTTCTGAATTAACTTATTCGAATATTTAAATATATTGAATATTTCAAATAAATTATATTCTTTGAGAAGTCCTTAAGGTGTGTTCATGTTTTTAAAACGCAATTGGTGTTCTTAAAGGTAAGACCAGAAACAAAATTTTGTCTCCTTTAAATATTTATTTATTAATTTTAATGACTTTCGTATATCTGTTGGTTTATTTATTCCATTTGACATTACATATTGGGTTTTGATTATATACGTCTATTAAATGTAAGCGGTGCTTATTTCAGACATTAATTTAATTCTAAAAGTTTTTTGAATAAAAATTTTTTTGAAATTAAAATTGTAGAAGAAAAACATTTTAATTTGTTTTGATATTCAAATATTGTTGAAATTGTTGAACAGGCGACCTCGCCTAATATGGAGACGGAAGAAGAAGAACATTGCTGAAATGGAGACGTCAAACCTACATAACATCCTAATAGTTATTCTATTACAACAGCGAATAAAGTTTTTCTGAAAACCCCAAAATTCGACGGTCATAAATAAAAAATATACAGGGTGTATATGAATATTTGCGAAAAAATTTAGGGATTTATTCCTTGTCAAAAAATAGGTCAAAAATTTGTCATATAAACTTTATTTTTTGAGCCCCCCTGCTTAGTTACAGCCCCCTTAAGATAGCGGTGGTGTTCCTATATGATTGCAAGGGGTAGAAAAAGCCATTCCTAAAACTTCTTTCGCAAGAAACTTTTTTCCATATTCCTATTTTAAAACAAAAAAATTAATTTTGGATATCTTAATTCAGTCTGAACAAATAAGATCTCTTGTAATTTCTTGGTAAAATTCAAGGTTTTTGAGAAAAATAATAATTTATCAACATGATAGCTTGAGTCCTAGAGGCTGGAATTATATCCGAACTAGAATTCATCTAGTAAGCGGATGACATTTTGTTATGACAACTGACTAGTTTCGATCAACTTTCATTCAGTTACAATTATTTTTTGATCTGGCTTATCATTTTGAGATTTTTGTCCCATACTCATTAAGATGGCGGTGTAACTAAGCAAGGGGGACTCAAAAGTTAAAGTTTTTATGAAAGACCCACCCACCCTATTTTTTGACAAGGAATCACCCCCTAAATTTTTTTGCAACTATTCATATACACCATGTATAAATGACGTTCATTGGGAAATTTTCATTCGAGGAATTTGATTTGAATGATTCTTATAGAGCACTAAATATTAGTAGACATTATGCTAATTAATTATAATCGAACGAGATTGAGCTTCTGAAGTGTTTTTATAATTTTTTCAATCAGTTCCTATTATAAGAAATAAACAAAAGGAATCATTTTTCAATATATTTCAAGAAAATATATTATCAAAATTTATACCTTCATTACTTAACAAATCTAATGAAACTGTAGTCGGTCAAAAACGAAACAAAAAATAAAGAATACAATGGAAGACAAAAAGTACGAAAGTATTGCAATAAACTTTGGCTCACTTGGACGTATTCTTTCATAGCATTTTTCTTCTTTTTACCAACACTATTCCTTCCTAAACAGCACAACATTGTTCCGCGCGCGTTCCGTACGATTTAGGACGCGTTCGAATCGACCGGACAAAGTTGAACGTGGAAGTCGAACAATGATTGAACTCTTATTATTCATCAGTATAATCGCCACGAGGTGGGCACATTTTCTTTGTATTATACTCCAGTTCGCCTTATCGGTCATGAGCAAGCGCTTCAACAATAGTCGCTGATTCAGGTGGAGTAAAAACACTCGAGAGAAAAGTTCGTGGAAAATGAACTGTCCGAATTTAGGTATTTTGGTTAGAATAAGGCTAGGTCTCCACTTGCGTTTTATATCAAATGCAGTGAATTATTTTACCTTAAATCTGATCAAAAAACTAAAGGCACTCCAAATTTATCACAAAGGTTTATTACATCTTCGTCAAAACACACAGATTCATTCTTCATTTAAATCAAACTATTTTTCCCATTTTCACATAAACGACTTATATCTATAAGTTGAATTTTGTCGTAAAATACAGTGCCTGTCAAAATATTGCAGTTACTCATTTTAAAACGTTTTGATTTTGTTTCAAATACATGTGGAAAATGCACGCAATTTTACGAAATCGTGTTATTGATCGATTTAGTTCTCGCTATGAGGATGATGGCATCAATCCTTTTGAGAAAAGCATTGCAGGCTGCATTTCAGACAAAATATTTAATATTTTTCAACAAAATAGAAAAAGTATATTCCAAGTATCTTAACAAGATGAATAATTTTAAAAATCATTACTTTATAGCTTGGAAGTTTTCCCTCATTCGAAGATATTGAATTGAATCAGTTCTTACTTAGTGAAAATTCATATTAAATAATAATTAAATAAGGTTATTCTGATTTTCACAAATTTTTATTGTTATGTTTACAACAATCGTTTCGCTATCACGGTAGCATCATCAGGCAAGATTACATTTTGAATAACTAAGCTTGTTTCCGAAATCCGTTGCTATTTATATTACAGTAAGTACAAAAAATTTTTATTGAGCACTAAAACCCAAAAAAGAAATTTTCAGAATGAAAGAAGAATATAAAACTGAAAATAATTAAATTTTCACCCGAGCCGATAAAGGTAACACTATTATTGCTTTACCGGAAAGTGATTATGTTAGCAAATCAGTTACTTTCCTAGAATTAAATAATTTTCAATTAATCAAACATAATCCAACGACAATTTTCCAAAATCAAATTAAATCCCTAATAACCCCGGAATCCAGCCTCTTTCGGAACACCCGAAAAAATAAATTAATTTTAATGAATCCACAACTTCCAAAAAGGTATTCTTTAATTAAATTACACAAGGAAGATTATCCTATTAGACCGGATGTTTCGTTCGTTAGTGCACCTTCATTTGAACTTTCGAAAGAACTTATTCAGATTATTTTAAAAGAAACAAAATTCCAAGCTGAATATTCTATAAAAAATTCACTACAGCTAATAAATAAAATGAAGATAATCCACTTACCACATAATGCTAAATTCATTTCATTTGACGTACAAAATTTATTTCCAAGTATACCACCAAACGAAACAATTGAACTAGTAGATAATCTATTAATCAACAACAGATGTAATACAATTATCAAAGAAGATATTTTAGAATGTCTAGATATTTGCACTAAACAAAATTATTTTCAATTCAAAAATAAAATTTATAAATCTGAAAACGGTTTGATTATGGGAAATCCCCTAAGTCCCTTATTAGCAGAAATATTCATGGACAATATTGAAACTAAAATTCACCAAAATCCCCTTAAGAAATACTTTTTATATTGGTATAGATATGTAGACGATATTTTCTGTTGCTTCACAGGTACAGACAGACTTTTAAAAAAATTCTTTTTATTCATCAATGAAATACATCCTTCAATAAAATTCACTATGGAAACCGAACATAATAATTCTATTAATTTTCTTGATTTAAATGTTACTCGAATAAATAATTCACATGATTCACGGATTCTGTTATACACAATAAATCAAATCATCCTTTAAATAAAAAATTATCAGCATTCAATTGGATGATCCATAGATTAGTTAATATTCCCATGAATCGAGAAAATTATACTTCAGAACTTAACATAATTAAACAAATACTATTAATAATGACTATGATCCTAAGTTGATAGACAAATTGTTGATGAATAAAAATAATAAAATAGCTTTAAATATGGTGTATCCTAATATAAAAGAAAATTTTAAACACATTTCCTTAAAATACACTGAAGGTATTTCTGAGAAAATTGCTACATACCTCAAAAATAAATATAATTTAAGAACTTCATTTAAAACCAATTCAAACTCGAGTAAATTCATTAAAAATAATAAAGACTGTATACATATAGATGATAAATCGGGGGTTTATAAGTTAACCTGCGGTGATTGCCCTAAAGTTTACATAGGACAGACTGGAAGAACTTTCCGACATAGTATTTGCGAACATTTGAAGAGTTTCCTCAATAATCAAAGTAATTCTACATATTCCAACCATTTGTTAGAAACATGACATACTTTCAACCATAACTTTGAAATTCTACATATAGAAAGTAAAAGTTATGCCTTAAATCTGTTAGAATCCCTAGAGATAAACGTAATAAAATTGGGATATTACTTAACGAACAAATATATATAAATAACTCACCTCTGTTAAATATATTCAGATAAGCTGGAATTTGCAGAGACCCTTTTTTGGGATTTAGTGCTCAATAAAAATTTATTGTACTTACTGTAATATAAATAGCAACGGATTTCGGAAACAAGCTTAGTTATTCAAAATGTAATCTTGCCTGATGATGCTATTGTGATAGCGAAACGATTGTTGTAAACATAACAATAAAAATTTGTGAAAATTAGAATAACCTCATTTAATTATTATTCATTCGAAGATATATAAAGATTCACCATCATACAACAACAAGAACTTAAAAATGAAAGAATATAAATTATAACAGGTAATCCATTTCGTGGCCCGGATGTCTCAGCCCTGTTTCAATGACATATGTCGAACAGAATTGTGATACGAAGATTAATATGTTTAGTTGAAGGTTAGCCATTTAATAATATTTATCGCTTATCTACTGCTGAACGTTTGAAAATTATGAAAACTTACTACAAAAACAATGATTGGGACCTTTCTCGGTGTTTTCCAGAAAAACTCATAGTTACAGAAATGTCCAGCTGTTTTATGAGGGCGATATTCGGCGAATAGTAGTAGAAGACTCAGATGAAATAATTTCTTCAACTTAATTTTTTGGCAACAGAATATCCACATTCAAAGCATGCTATGGCAACAATGTCAACGTTTTATATTTGACATTTTTGTGGGAAAACATTTTTTCTTATTTTTTTTTCTGAAGAAATCAGCTAATCAGAGCTGACAGACATTTTCAGTTATTGTTAGTTATTGCGCCTCCGTTACCAAAAAAAAAACCGAGTTCAAAGACGTCAAAACTATCACCATATCACCGCTTTTGACAGAGGTAGAATTGTTGCATATCGAGATGTTGGTATGCCGGTTTGTCCTACTGCGTAATTGGTCGCCATTTACTGCAATGACAGTAAAGCGGGTGTATACAGATGAAGGTAGAGGAACACGAAGACCTGTTACCATATCACCGTATTCGAGTCTTTGGACTTTTATCATACCTTCCACGATTGGTGACCATTGTCGTCAAAGATTGAACTGGTGGAAAGAACGGGATACCTGGCATAAGGTCATCTTCAGTGACCAAACAAGATTCTATCTATGAATACAAGATGGCCGTAGAAGGGTATGGCGCTGCCGTAGAGAGCGACGCGATATTGGGTTTGCTGTTGAGACGAATGGAGAAATGGATATTGCCTGTGGTAACCGACCAGCACTTCTGTTTATCCGAGCAGACTACTGTGGGTTTGCTAATGGTGTCCTACAAACCACTTTACTGCCTTATTTAAATGGCCGTCCACACCAACTTTTTCAGCAAAACAACAAACATCAACATATTGACCTAATTATAGATTTTCTCCAAGAATCAGGACAATAATAATCGTACCTAAATCCCATCGAAAATGCGTGGGATATTATAAGTACCGTCCACTGTACACCATCCTTCACATAGTCTAACACATATAACATGAAGTTCAAGCTGCTTTTACGAGGGACCATAAGCAGACATCGACCATTTTGTCTATGCCTAGATGTATACATTATTAATGTTTTTCGAATTACATTTTAATGAAATTGGTTGATGTATGAGTACCCATTACAAAAAAAAAAAACTTGAAGAGATGATTGCTTCTGAGTGTTACGTTTCTAATGTCACTGGGCATATATGTTCATTTTTTTGTATGTCATGTTTGCTGTGCTTGGATACGTTCAGATTTGCAGATAATTTTCTGCGCTCTAACGAAAATTTCTCTGAATTCGAGTATTCACTATTTAGACGATTTTTTATTATTTTTCTGTTTTTGTAGGACCATCTCAACACAGTGAGGCTGAAGGCTGGGCCATCTAGAGTTTGCATTTTGACAGAAAGTTAGTTTAATATTCGACATTAACGATATGGGTTGTTGATTTATGCTTGAACAAAGCTATAAAATAAAAAAACCAATTTTTAAACTGAAAGAAATTTGCGTGGAAAATTCAATAAAAATGAAATGCCCTCACAACAATTTGTGGATCCATTTGTTCGTGAAATCTAGATCGTTATTTGATAAAATAACCAGTTCACGATCTCGTCCAGTGAGCACGGCTGTTGTAGCCCAGAATGTTGAACATCCATCAACATCAACTAGTCATCGGGCTCAAGAACTGAACATTTTGCATAAAGTTCATTGAGGATCAAAGTTCAACTAGTGCAAAAAATGAAGTCTCGTCACTTCGCTCAATGGGCTAATAATAGCAAGGTCCAAGATGAGTATTTTCCCAGAAAAATAATCTTTAGCGATGAAGCTCATTTTCACATCGGAGGACTATTTTTTGTGGGGATCCGTTAAGGATAAGTGTTACGCTAACAGTACAGAAACAATTGATACCTTGAAAGACGAAATCGAAGATGTCAGATTGAGCACCAAACAATCGACAATGTAGTGCAAAATTTTCTGTTAAGTACTTCACTCAAATTTAGTGTCTTAATAATATTGATTAATTGTCTGCGAAGTTTTATTAACTCTTCAACAAACAAAACAAAGGATAGAGTGATTTTTTTATGGAATTGAATTGAATAATGTGTATATCTATATGATGATTCTCAAAAACATGTGTTGAAAACACTTTCATCTGTTAACACGCATTCATTAAATATCTTTTCGAAATTTTTGCCCCTCTATGCTATGTAGGCCTATTGTAATCGTTGCAATATATTATTTAAATGGGCCTAGTATTTTCATACTTTTGATTTTCCATTGCAGGTTAATCTACCTGAATTAGGAAAAAGGTGAAAGGCACGGACGTGTGTCAGAAGCTTTTACGCGCCCGTTCATAATACCCTCTATTCTCACAAAATAATATTTTTTGGTCTTACATTCTAATGTTGGAAAAAACATGGAAAATTTTCAAACGTGAACATCTGCAAAACTAAAAAGAGGATCATCTAAACTTTGCATTTTGAAGTAATGGTTATTTGGACTCTGACAACTTTTATGTTTTAACAGAAAGTAAGTTTAATATTTGACATTAACAAAATGGGTCGATATACATTTGAACAAGAGTAGGAAAAATTAAAAACTTTGTTTCTAAAGTGGTGAATATTCTATCGAAACTATTAGAAATTTGCGTGGAAAATTCAATAGAAATGAAATGCCCTCACGGCAATTTGTGGATGAATTTGTTCGTGAAAAGTGAGTCGTTATTAAATAAAAATAATTAAATGAATGGAGTATGTGGTTGGCTCTAGGTGAAACATTATAACAATTTTATTTAATAAAATTCACACAGTTAATAAAACAAACTGTTCAGTAAGCACTCCTGAAAACATTGCTGCTGCATCCTAGAATGTGGCCGAACTTCAACTCGTCATCATGCTTAAGAGGAGAATTTTGCCTTGGTATGAAGGCTTACAAAGTTGGCTTGAATTGCAGTACACTTGGTAATCATGTGATTTAAGTAATGAAACTAAAAAAAAGTAGTCAGAAATGGGCTTCAATCCCCATTGTATGATTAATGTAGGAACATAATAATGGACGATTGTAAATATTGTAAATTCTTTACTTCAAATTGAAACAGATTATTATTATTATCCTGATACTCCTAGATCTTCTGTGAAGACTCCTCAGAAGCTTTTTTCAGCTTGTGCGAGTTAGGAGTTCAGTTGTGTTCTGGGTAGGCTTTGTTACTGCGATCTTGCGCCACTTTAGGTTACAGCACTGTTAATTTTTGATCACACAGTGAAATGGTGGCTGACACCTATCCAACTAAAAAATTTCTTTTCCATCTGAACAGGATTCGAACCCGGACCTTCCGGTCATGAGCTCTATGCTCTACCACTGAGCTGTTCGCCTGTTTTTTTTTTTTTATTTTTAATCAATCACCCTTGTTGTCAACATTTTGCTATGTTCTGTTCAAATTTTCAATGCCAGAATGATATAATCAATTGTGTAAAATATCTGAAGATGGTAATCCATATTTCCCAATTTTTTTCACTGAAGCGATCACAAAAAATGGAAACTCATGGCAATATCGAGAGAGTATGATGGGTGAGGCAATACTTCTCACCCAAATTCATTAATTTTTTTGTCTTACACAGTGCAGTCTTACATTATTGTATTATAGCTATGTAAATCGAAAATATTCGAGATATTTAAAAAGTAACATCTGTTTCAAACCTTTTTCAACGAACATAAAATGAATTTAATGAAAAGTAAACAAAAATTGAACTTTTGCCACTCATTATTTAGAAAACAGTAATTTTTTTCGACAAAAGAAAATCTTAAGAAAATTTTACATGTAGATTCAAAAGAAAAGAAACTTGATTATTGAAACTTTCAAATTCGTTCACAATAAAAATAATGAATGACTGTATGGAGCTTTGTAAATCCAAATATTTGAGATATAGAACAAAATAATGTAAAAATAATGAATGACTGTACGAAGCTATGTAACCCCAAAAATTATTTGAGATATTTAAATGGGTACCATCTGTTTAACAACCTTCTCTGTCGATTGCCGACATTCCGATATCTGTTAGAAGGCCCCTCTTTTTTAACCCGGTTTTTTATCATGTTCCGATTGTAAACCTCTGTACCACTGTTAGGTGTTACCGAGAATCTGTTGAAATATTCAAAATATTTATCACTTTTGTTTAAATAACACTGTACCACTGTTAGGTCTTCAGTTGTCTGATGATGGGATAGTTCATTTCCCGAAACTCGAGTCACAAGAAAATGTGTAATATATATTTTTTGGTAGTAAAACATAGTAATTTCTACAATTTGTTTTGATTAATGTCATCTTGACTGACATCTGCTGACTCTCTGGCATTGCACTTAAAACTTATCACATGCCTCTTATGCCATTTTTCCAGTCAACCATTAGATGTCGGAAAGTCCGTGATATTCAAATTTTCGGCTATTTCCTGAGCTTTAGCCTTCACTAAATTTCTCAATATTGGAATGTTTTGGCTACGAGAACGAGAAAACCAATTAAAACACACTTTGTTAATTCGAATTCCATTAGCTCTTAAATACACCTTTTTTTGTAAACGAATTTTATTTATTTTTATTCTTAAAGATTTCCGCGGCTTGATTTTCACCATTCTTAAATTTTTCAGCCAACTTCCACACTGATAAATGTTCCTCTTCGGAAGTGTTAACAACTTCCATTTTTTCACGCAAACTTAAAAGTTTTTTACTAGGCTCCATTTCAACAATTACTCACTATTCATTTGCACAATGAAAATGAAACATGCAACAGTCGCTGGTCGTTCAGAACTAAATATATAATACAACAGAAATCCCAAACCCCAAGTCTATACTCTTATTAAAATGAAGAACGGTAATTCCCTGATTGCATAGTGCGGTGTCACCAACATAAAAACATTATTTTACTACATATAGCTCGGTTGTAAGAGGTAAGCGTCCCATTAAGGGAAGTCTCAAATATTTTGGAACCAAGAAAAGTGTCCGCGTCTGGTTATTAGAGTGTCCGGTTATGGAAGTTGATTTTTCGTGTAAGGACATAAGCAACATTGTTGTTCCAGAAACTTTGTCCACTTAGAGGGGGTGTCCGTTTAATGGAGGTGTGCGTAAGGAGACGTTTCACTGTACATGGTTATTTTTATATTCATAGTATTTATTGCAAATCTCAAGTCAAAAATATCAGAAGTAACTACTTGGCGAAGAAGAACACAATGAGCTAATGAATCAAGTGGTATAACATAAGCGACAATAGTTTATAATGAAATCAAATAAATTTGATATCGATATAAAAAAAATATATTTCAGATTAAAATCCTATCCATGAGGAGTATATACTTAAATTGAATAGGACAATTACTTTGTTTTCTAGAACTTTTTATGGACAACTCCATCCAATATTTAAATACCTAACTTTAAGCTCTTTGAACTTATTGTAAAAAGAATTATGGACATATTAAATACCAGATGCAAGTACATATCAATACAGGTATTATGAAATATTGTTTCACTTTATGCAGTCTAAACTGTAAAAGTTCAATTCAAATATTAAGTATATGAAAAAATGAAGGCTGTATGACTAATGTCACAATATTGTTGAAAAAATTTAAGTTTATCAATCATGTCAAATCTGTTTGTCATATTTAAAGGGACTATTTACCTTATAGCATTCCAATGCATCTACCCAGCTTTGTTTAACTTCAACAGAACATGCCCTCAGGTACCAAACACAATCATTGACAGATACATCAAAGCGGCATTCATCGAACTCGTGAGGCTAAAAATATAATACCATTAATCGATTTACATATATTATGGATTCGATAAACAAAATGAGGCCAAACACACCTTTATTACAGCTTTGGCCAATGATAAGGCACCCCTACACCCGTAATTAACTTCCAATTCGTTTTTATAGTAAGATAAAGTACCACTTTTGAGAACTATGAAACGATCTTGCCATCCGTGAATATAATTTGTCCATTTACTCAAAACTCCAGATAATTCCGCATTATTTTCGTTATCGGAATAATCTTCACTACTGGGATCATCTGCCATCACTATTTAATAATATTCAGAGGTAATGATTAAATAAAATACGTGAACGTCTGGGTCATTGCAAAATTAAGTAAACGGAATAAGTAATTATTCTTGAACTTCTAACACGAACATTATTGGTAAATAAATCTATTTACTACATGTTTATCAAACCGACATATTTTTCTGTAAATACATGCGCATAGATGGGTTTATTCTGTCACAGAAAGATAACGGTATAAATTCTTGTCCACTTGTCATCCACCATAGGCAATCTAAAATACACTTTCCAGCATTGCCAGAAGTTTTCCAATTGACATGGGTAAAATAATTATTTTTCATTAAAATACAACTACAATATTTCCGGAAAATCTAAGTGGGTATTTGATATAATTGTCATAAAATATGATCATTCATTTTAATAGATTATCTCATTTTTTTACTTATATAAAATGTAAACTTTTCATTCTACAAATCTGAAACAGGAGTACTCTAAAGAACGCTGACCTTTTTATCGTGATCGTCTAGTGTCGGGAGAATAGGACAACCCAAATTACACCTAACGAGAGCAATGAAACAGGGATGGGAGGTTCAAATATTCAAAACACAGCAACGTCAGCATAATATATTTATATTAGTAATCTTGAAAGACAACAACCCTCAATGAATGGAAACACACATTTAGAATAAAATAATAAGGAACGGTTTTTTACTTGATAGAAGGATTATTAGAAAATTTGAATATCAAAACAGATTTAATCTGTTGGTCTTCTACAATTTTAATTTAAAAAAATTTACTTAAGAAACTTTAAGAATTAAATTAATGTCTTAATAAGCACTGCTCATATTTAATAGACGTATAAAATCGAAATTCATCATACAATATCCAATGGAATAAAGAAAAACCAACGAATATAAATTGTCAATTAAAATTAAAAAGTAAATAAACAAACATTTTTTTGTTTCGTTCCAGGCATGAGTACTGAACTCTTCAGACAAACGTACAAAGCCCTGTTTGTTACAAAATGTATTGTTTTCTGATCCTATATGAAATTCAAAAATTTCAAACAAACATTTATCAGCCTGTGGTTAAATCTACTCTACTCAGTGGTTCGCAAAGATCCACAGTGAACCTAATAGCGCCCTGGGTCTAAATGATTCACTTCTTTCTACATATCGTAAGGTCGGTAACTCGCTCTAATCAGATATTATTCTTATACATCAGAAAGGGTTTGAGAGGACAGAGAGGACAGCCAGCATGCACCTTCAATTGCACTTCCGGTAACCAGTGCAGAACCTAACCGTTACAAGGGGTAAGTTTGAATGGACAGTAAGGTGAGGGTAACTGTGGCATGCCCAGGAGATCTCCTTGAAGAGGGGCTCTAACATAATTCGAGTAGACCAGAAAAGTTACTATCAAACGGATTGTATCTGGTCTCCTCGGGGTGACCAAGGCCCAGGAAGGCTCAGATATTACTGAAGAACGAACCGAACACTACCTAAAGGGTCACGTAAACTAATCCTGGGGATATCACAATACCTCGGAACAATGATCTAGCAATCACTCACACATTCTCACAGTAGCGTTGGATATCTGGAGCAATTTACTGTCTCTATACGATAGGTCGATCTCTACCAGGACTACTCAGCGGTTTAGCCTAAAGAACGCCGCTGGTTCACAAGGAATTCAATCTCCCAAAGTAAAGGGGTATATGCATATAGCAAATATGTAACACAAACTGAATAGGACATTATAAAATAGATACAGTACCCCATCACCTAGGCCTATTCATGAACGTTACAATAAAAGCAAACAAAGAAGTAGGTAACCGGGGGATCAAACAAGAGTACTTGCAAATCAGTACCATTATTAATAAATACAACAAACAGCAACCAGACACCAAGAGAAAATATACAATACAAGTAGATAACTTGTCGTGCCGCTTTAGTTATATACAAAGGCAATGAATTTTAGTTGAAATATTTCGGTCGGATTGAATAACACTGAAGCAAAAATACAAGAATGAAAAGCGACAAATGGAAGTACAATGAACCAGCGCGCAATCAATAATTTCACATCAACACTGAGGTGGTATTAAAAAATGTACAGCATGCAATTAATCAGAAACATTTGAAAGAAGTTTACTTACTGAAAGTTACCAAGAAGGGACTGTTATAAGTACTGTTATCGCGAGTATGTTTCTGAGTCGCCCAGGTGTTTTATTTTCAAGAACCTTTCTCTTGGCTGTTTCAAAATACAATCGGAATGCTAAGGGACGTTCTTTTCTTTGTCATTGCAATCAATCGCATACGTGTGAAGTTATAGTGCCACAGAATATTTGACAAATAAATAACGCGGGTAAATTTCATGACGTAATGATGTAATTTATATAATCATGAGGGATTCTGTCACTCGTATGGTCCTAACAGAATTCGGATCTCTTCATAGTGGAAGTTTAGTTGTACTGTTCATGATATTCGCAGAGCCTGATATGTAACTGATTTGCATGTACTCTGGTGTGATCGCACGGTTACCTATTTCTTTGTTTGTTCTTATTCTAACGTCTATTAACACGCCTAGGTGGTGGGGTACTGTATCTATTTTATAGTGTCCTAGTCAGTGTGTGTTACATATTTGCCATATACGTGTGCCCGCTTACTTTGAGAGATTGTATTCCTTGTGAACCAGTGGCGTTCATTAGGGTAAATCGCTGAGTAGTTCTGGTAGAGGACGACCTATCGTATAGATACAGTAAATAGCTCCGGATATCCAACGCTACTGTGAGAATGTGTGGTGATTGCTAGATCATTGTTCCGATGTATTGTGATATCCCCAGGAATAGTTTGCGTGACCCTTCAGGTAGTATTCGGTTCTTTCTTCAGTAATATCTGAGCCTTGGCCACCCCGAGGAGACCAGATACAATCCGTTTGATAGTAACTTTTCCGGTCGACTCAAATTATGTTAAATCCTCTCTTCAAGGAGATCTCATGGGCATGCTGTGTGTATAGCGCAGTGGAAGAGCATCATACTCGTGACCGGGAGGTCCGGATTCGAATCCTGTTCAGGTGAAAAAGAACTCCTAACTCGCACAAGCTGAAAAGGCTTCTGAGGGATCTTCACAGAAGATCTAGGAATATCAGGATAATAATAATAAAAAAATAATAATGAAATGCCACAATTATCCTTACTTTACTGTCAATTCAAACTTACCCCTTTTAACTGATAGGTTCTGTACTGATTATCGGAAGTGCAATTGAAGGTGCATGCTGGCTGTATCCTGTCCAGTCTAACCCTTTCCGCTGTATACGAATGATATTTGATTCGAGCAAGTTACCGACCTAACGATATGTAGAAATAAGTCATTCAAACCCGGGGCGCTATTAGGTTCACTGTGAAGCTTCACGGACGACTGAGAAGAGTAGATTTAACACCAGGCTGATAAATGTTTGTTTCCATTCATTGAGGGTTGTTGCCTTTCCTAACAAATATAAATACGTTATGCTGACGTTACTGTGTTTTGAATATTCCGTCACTGTTTCCTTGCTCTCGTTAGGTGTAATTTGGGTTGTCTATACATACGTCTTATTCTTCCACCACTAGATGATCACTCTACAGGCTCTGCAGGTCAGTACCCGAGTTGGTTTGTGACGCAACTCATCCGCCGGTAGGAATTCTTATCCAAGCATCCGAACGCAGTCTCATGACCTAAGATAATCTCAAGATTGATGACTTCTATTGATCCTGGTACGAGCACCGTCAACCGGCTTGTACGTCTTGACCCACCGAACCCATGTGAAGTCATTTTATTGATCCTGGCGTCAAGCACTAACGGCTAAGCCATTTCTTCGAGATTCACAAACCCTAAAAAGTTACGCATTGATCCGGGGCCAGGACAAGACCGGTCTAACCGTCAAGTCCCTTTAAACCCCGAGTCATTTCATGAGAATATCCCGAACATGGGGGTCTGCGAACAGATAAATGAAATACCTCCCTAGTCCAGCATGCAGACTTTCAACCACTGCCCCCTCGAGTCTAACACCAATGGGGTGGCCAGGTGGTACAAGTAACACCTGGGGGCAATCACCCCCCGAGGTAACGCAGTATGCTACATAACGCACTCGGCCATTACACAGAATGCGGAGATTTATACTGCGATATGGTAGAGTACGCCAGTTTTAAGGGAAGCCCTGTGCTGCGACAGACTCCCTGTCACTGAGTTAATCAACCGGCTCAGCCCTCCATTTCACCAGAACGGCAAAACTAGGACCCCATTCGGAGATCTTCCACCATACAGGTCCAGTGACTGGCGCGAATGGCATTACGTTAGGCACCACGACTTAAACCTCCATTTCGCCGGGACGAAACTAGGGTCCTAGTCATGACAAGCACCCTCATCACGACAAGATCTAATGCCTGGGGGGCGTATATAGAAGGGCATTAGCAATTCATAAAATCACTGAGGAACTTCCGACTTCATCTGCACACGTTTGTATAAATAATGAATTCAAAAATTTGAAATTCGCTGATCCATATTCCTGAAAATGTGGATGTCATTAATAAGGAGTGTGAGCTATAGTTATAGAAAGTTCTACAAATCGAGACAGTCTAACATACATCTATATAACATACTCAAACAAACTCGATAAGGTCTTGTTGATCACAGGGGCAAATTGCAGACATGCGCACTTTTCCAAACTGCTTGGTGTTCATCAGTATAATGTATGCCAGTGACTACATCGTATCGTAGTTTCCTCTGGTTTATCGCGGTGCAAAGTAAAAAACTTCTTATTTCCGCCATCCTGTACTTGGTTTCTTCGGTTTCTGTTTCTTCATTTACTGCGCTTATACGGCGATCTCACGAATGAGCGGGTTCGCGTGGTCTTTGATTTTTTCTTTCATGTTGTCGTCGAGTTTTTTCAGATGCTCTTTTAACAGTGGATAGTTTATGTCCTTGTGTATTTGTGATACCAAGGTGCTCCCATGGCTTGTCTGATGGTGATATTTTGAATTCTTTGTAGTCTCTTGTAGTTAAGTTCGGATGTTGATTTCCAGCTTGCAGAGCCGTAAGTTATGATCGGTCGTCATTGTATTATAAATTTTGATTTTGTTCCGGTTGTTTAGTTTGCTTTTCCTATTCAATAGAGGGTACCTACATGTAATTCTTGATTTTTCTGGCTCCTTTGTCGATGTATTTGATGTGCTCATTGAAGTTGAGTTTTTCGTCTAAAATGACTCCTAAATATTTCGTGTGTTTTGGCCACGGGATTGCTGTGTTGTTCATTTTGATGTGGGTATTTGGCTTGTCTCTGGTTTTTTTTGTAGTAAAAAATTATTGCGTTGCTCTTTTCCGGGTTAGCTTTTATTCGCCATTTCTTCATCCAGTAATCTAGTTTGTCGCAATGGGTTTGAAGGTATTTTGAAGTAATCAATACTGTGGTGTCGTCTGCAAATGTGAATTGTGTCCGGTGTTTTCGGAATGTCGCTGGTGTAAATTAGGTATAGGGTCGGTCCCAGAGTTGATCCTTGCGGAGCGCCTGCTTCGATGATCTTTTCTCTGGATTCGCTGTTATTGATGTCAAATATGAATTTTTTGTTTTCTAGGTATGATCTGATTATTCTCGCCATACTTTATCGAATGCTT
Source organism: Megalocaria dilatata (assembly GCA_034642435.1). Lineage (NCBI taxonomy): Eukaryota > Metazoa > Arthropoda > Insecta > Coleoptera > Coccinellidae > Megalocaria > Megalocaria dilatata. The sequence continues at coordinate 74,369,541 of CM067856.1, forward strand.
TCGATATGTCTAAGAATATTCCTCCAGTTTTTCTTCAATGGTGTGGCCCGATAAAAGATCGTATTCCATTGGTCCCCGGTGACTTTAAGTTTGCGATTCTCAATGTATTTTTCTAAGCTTCTTTCTTTTTGGTTTGTAGTATTGCTGAACCATAGGGTATTTTTTGAGTTCAAGTCTCCTGCTTTGATAACACTTTCGTTGGTTTTCATCATTTGGTCGAATTCCATTTTATCAATTTTTTTATTCGGCGGAAGGTATGCTGCATACATGCTGGTATTTTTCCCATTGATTTTAAGCTGGATGCCGGTCGATTTCCACTTCCAATTGGTCGAGTTCTGCTAGCTCATCGTGTTTGATGGTTTTCTTAATGAATATTACTACTTTTTTGTCATTAGATCCTTTCTGTATGTGTTATAGTTGCAGATATTGAGTTTATCTGACGGTTTCAGATGTGTTTAGTTGATTAGGGCTATATCAATTTTATTTCTGTGCAGGTAATTTGTCAGTTGTAGTTTCTTTTCTTTGCGTTTTAGTCCGTTGGCGTTGCACAATATGATGTGTAGTTCTTTTTTGTCCATCACTTAGTTCAGTAGTAAAAGGATTCTGCTTACTCTCTTGTTGAATTGCTCTGCTTCTTTCTTAGATGGCTTCATTTGGATAAAGTTCACCATCATCGCTGATTTTCTGGTCGGTTCGTTTCTTTTTCTTCTTGCCTCTCATTGTATTTCTCCAATGCTTTTTGCTCTGTTAGGAAAATTGGCCTCCACGCTCTGGTTTCCATCTTTATTTTTGGCCTTCGGACAGTTTTTATAAATTGATGTGTGTTCACCTGCACAGTTGGCGCATGTAGCAGGCGTCGTCCTCTCTTTGGTGCACTCAAATGTCGGCGGTTTTTGCCCCTCTTTTTTAACCGGGTTTTTATCACGTTCCGCTTGTAAACCTCTGTACCACTATTAGGTGTTATCTATTGAAATATTCAAAATATTTATCACTTTTGTTTAAATACCTCTGTACCACTGTTAGGTCTTCAGTTGTCTGATGATGGGATAGTTCATTTCCCGAAACTCGAGTCACAAGAAAATGTGTAAAATATATTTTTATTGGTAGTAAAACATAGTAATTTCTACAATTTGTTTTAATTATGATCAACTAACAAATAGTAACGGCTGAAACAATTCAGTATTGTTTTCCATTGTTAATGGCATAGTTCCTCTTCACAATGAAATAAACATACATTGATTTCGCTTGAACAATCTTCTTTTTTGTATCAAAATTAAACTTCTTATTGGAAAACCCTTTATCTTCTAAATGAAAACGGATTGGGCCTATGTTCATGGGAAAAAAAAGTTTAGAATAGGCCAGAGTTTGTTGTAAGCTCAAAGAACACTTTGTATAAATGTGAAAAAATAGAAAATTACGAAAAATCGCGAACAATAATGGAATGATTAGTGTTGTCCTAGGAAAATTCTATCTTTGGATTCCGCTAGACAATTTTTTGGAACATCCACTTGAATACAGTTTATTTAAGACATGATTGTGAAGTAATTGCGATCTACAGGAAACACTAGGTAAGAAAAAATTTGTATTTTTCTGTACCCAACAATACAGGTTATTTTTTCGAACTTCAATACTCTAGGAAGTTGGGAAATTGCGACCCATGCTTGCAGGAAATTTGTTCTTATTTTCAATAATACCCTATCAGTTTGTTACACCTACTCTGGATTAATTATTTGTAGAGGTTATATAATATTTTCCAGTTCAGTTCTATCAAGAATCTTTGCATCAACTCCTACTTGAATTAAAATTAATTTGATCCTTATATTTTTTAAAATGAATTGTAAATTTCTGAAAACCTTGTAAATTTCTTCATGCAAATAATAAACTCCGTAACAATTAAACCTTCTCATATGAAAAGAGTATCATCTCCGTTGCCTTCAATCCCAATTAAATTCAGGATGGATGCGTTCCTCCCATATACAGAAAAGTTTATCTAGTGGCAATATTCTCTAAGTAGTCTTAGTGTAATTTCAGTTATCCAACGAATAGTGCCTTAACGGCACCTCTGGGACGGCTAAAATAAATCTTGAGCCTATCAAAATGCACATAGAGATGAGCAGAAACAGCGTTTGGTTGCGCAAACAATGTAGCAGACCATGCATCATATGGCTTCTAATCAAGGATAGTGCGATGTCCTGTCCGGCCGAAGGGACCTGGATATTCACGCCCAGAACCGTCGTCTCCTAGCACCGCTTATGTTGTTATGCAACACGGATCCGTCGTGAGATTTACATATGAGCCAGGATTATGGAAATCAGATTGGGGAATATTTGATTGAGTAATCTGTTCTTCAACTGTGATGGACCTAGAGCTTTCGTTATGAAGGATTGTTCGATGCAAAGAGATGCTTTTAATTTTCATCATTATTTCTAAATGGATAAATACCGTGCAACGAAAAATAGTTTTTTTAGTAACAGCCCGAGTACTTCTTCTTTTGTAACGTTAAAAAACGCTCCACTTTTGATTTGAATTTCAATTGCTAAGAAATGCTCAAATAATGCAATTAAAATAATTAAGAAGTTTGGATGCGCTGTAGAGTTGCATTGTTTTAAAGAAGTGTAGAATTTCCCAGATTCCCAGATTTATCTCCTTCGTGAGGTTACACGAAGACACACGTAGTAGTGTCGAATAATCCATGAAAATCGTGGAACATTGAATTTTTATTGTTTCTTATAAGACGTTTAATCAGAAGGTAGTAAGTAATACGTATCAGGTGTTTTTTTAGAGCGATAGAATTTTAAATTGGAATAAAACACATTTAAATTAGGGTTTTTTTTATTTGAAAGATTATTTTATGACATTTATGTTTCAAATATAATTTCCGGCATATGTCCACCACGACTAGCTCTCAGGAACTGCATTCGACCAGACCAATTTTGGACCACTTTTTCGAGTAATTCAGGCCTTACTTCATCAATAACACGAGTTATGTTGGCTTTCAAAGCAACTATTGTTTCTGGTTTATCAGCAAAAACCAATGACTTGACATAACCCCAAAGAAAATAATACAGTAGAGTCATATCGCATGATCTTGGAGGCCAATTAATTGGACCATTTCTCGAAATAATGTTATCGCCAAATCGTTCTTTCAATAAATCAATTGTTAGGGTAGCAGCATGAGGTGTAGCACCATCTTGTTTGAACCAAAACACTTCTGGGTCGATACCATTCAAATTTTGAAACAAATTATCATTGATCATCGATCTGTAACGAGCACCATTCACTGTAATATAGCTCCAGCAGCGTTTTTAGAGAAATATGGACTGATGATGTCTCCAGCGTGTAAAGCACACCATACAGTGCATTTTTAGGGATGCAATGGAACCTGCAGAACTTCTTGAGGATTGTTTTCACTCCATATATGGCAATTTTGTTTGTTTACATAGCCGTTCAACCAGAAATGAGCTTTATCACTAACCACAATTTTACGATAAAAAAGTGGATCAACTTCAAGCTGTTCTAGGGCCCAATCAGCAAACAAACGACGCTCATTATGGTCAAGTGGCTTTAGTTCTCGAATCAATTGGATCTTCTATGGGTGTAGACCAAGATCTTTACGCAAAATTTTCCATGTGGTGGATGTACAGGGTCCAAATTGTTGTGAACGTCGATGAATAGACAATTCCGGATCATCATTAACATTATGACTTACAGCATCGATATTTACTTCTGTACACACTGTTCTTTATCTTGTTGCATCGAGTAGAGAAAATGCTGTCTGAAATCTATCGATAGATCGACGAATAAACTGCTCTGATGGACGATTATGTAAACCATAAATTTCACGAAGTGCTCTCTAAGTTTGGCGAATAGAACACTGATTTTGAAAATAAATTTCAACAATTTGTAAACGTTGTTGCGGCGTGCATCTTTCTATGATTATTTGTCAATGCTTACTGAACAGAAATGTCGAAACAACATGGCTTCTATCTTCTGTGAAATCACAGTTATCCCTATCGAAAGTGCTATCACTCTAAAAAAAACACCTGATAGATCCCGATAAATATTTTCTGCTTTCGTGAATGCCCATTATAATTTTTGATTTATTTCATTCTCTGCAGGTTATACAGGTTAACATGCTGCTTTATATGATATTATGCATTTAATTTCCCTTCTCATTCTCATGATCGAATAACGTGCTCTTATTCCTGTGTTCTGGATATTTCATCTCATGTTTATTAAGTTGTAAATAATTTTAATAATATCTAAGGTCACTGGCAGTGAGATCACGTGTTGCAGGCACTATCTTATAGAATTGAAATTTACAGTCTTAGTACCGGATGATCTTAGTACCGGATGATCTTAGTACCGGAGATCTTGGTACCGGAGATCTTAGTAGCGGAGATCTTAGTACCGGATGTTAGAATTGAACAATCTTGCTGGAGTGCCTTTTTGCTTGGACTATCTTAATACCAGACAATCTTCCTTGTGCCGGATTTAGAGTATCTTATTACAGCACCATCTTGGTTCCGGACACTCTACTGGTCATTTGGAACAATTTGAAACTTAACACCTGCTGATTATACATTCTGTCAAGAAAGTACCGGGAATTATCGATTTAAATCTGGCGGGGCAATGAGGCAGGTAAAATTTTTTTTTCCTATGTTGGTACCACTGTCCTTCATTACTATGCCAAGCTTGAGCGGGATCTGTCAACTAGTGTGTTTGCAACAGCTGATTAAGTCAGTCGATGTCAGAGTGCGTGCCGATTTTTACTATGGGTGGTTACGTTGAGCAAAGAATTTGTTTAAAGTTTTGTGTTGCAAATGAATTTTCGTGTGCCGATGCATTGAAAATGATGCAAAAGGCCTTTGGTGATAATGCTCTATTGAAAACTCGTGCATATCAGTGGTACAGAGCCTTCAAGGACGGTCGTGAAGTAGTCGCCCATCGACGGCTTCGATCGAAGATAACGTCGATAAAATTAAGGAAAGGGTGCTGGAAAACCGTCGTACCAGCTTGAGAGAGATAGTACATGATCTTAAGATATCCCACGAGTCCGCACGTACGATTTTGATTGCTATTTTGGGCATGAGAAAGGTGGCCGCACGACTCGTACCGAAAGACCTGAATTTTCTTCAAAAACGTCATCGCGAACAGGTTGCTTCAGACATGCTGGATCGCTGTAATTCCGATTCTACATTCATGGAACGCATTATAACTGGTGATGAGACCTGGGTCTACGAGTACGATATGCAAACAAGCCAGCAATCATCGGAATGGGTGGCAAAAAATGAGCCGAAACCAAAAAAACCACGCCAAAGCCGCTCGAAAATGAAGGTGGTGCTCATTGTTTTCTTCGATATGCTTGGCGTGGTGCACTACGAATTCGTTCCAGAGGGTCAGACGGTAAACAAAGAGTATTACCTAGGCGTTATGAAACGTTTGCGTGAGCGTATCCGTAAGAAGCGGCCAAATTTGTGGGCGAACAACTCATGGATTTTGCATGACGATAACGCGCCTTCTCACCGAGCTACGATTGTGACTGACTTTCTCGCCAAAAACTCAACAAACGTGCTTCAGCAACCACCGTATTCGCCGGATTTGGCTCCCTGCGACTTTTTCCTCTTCCCAAAACTAAAATTGCCTCTTCGTGGCACCCGTTTTGAGTCGATTGAAGCCATAAAACAAAATTCGGCGCGAGAGCTAAAGTCCATCCCGGAAAGCGCCTATAAAAAATGTTTCGATAATTGGAAGTGCCGTTATCATAGATGTATTGGAGCAAATGGAGCCTATTTTGAAGGCGACCCAATAAATTTTGACGATCAAATGTAAAAATGTTGTTTTAATTGAAAATTCCCGGTACTTTCTTGACAGAGTAGTATACAGAATAGCAACTATTCTTGGAGAAAGCACTATCATTCCGACATCTTGAAGAACAATATTCCAGGAGAACCTCAAATATAAGTTCTTACGTAAATCTCGGACCTCGAGCAAACTGTAAAATTGTATTATATTGACATAAATAGAGGTTAATTCTTGATAGACGGTATATAAAATTATTTAAATATTTAAATAATTTTATATACCTCTCTTATAATGAATGTTTATTTTATATGTCATTTGATATAAGTGGTACACTTATATGACATTATTTCAATTTATTTTCAGAAGTTATAATTATTAAATATAATTTTTTGAAATTAAATATGTAGAAGGCTAATATTAAAATATTTGAATAATGTATTATATTGTATTTAAGAGTCACTGTTTTAATTGTGAAGTTGAAATGAATAGATAGGTAGTAAAAGTTTGAATTTTCACTATCAGGTTGACAATTTGGTATTCATTCACGAAAGACAATTTTTAAAAAATGTTTTCATCGGCGCACTATGAGGCATTTTATGAAGTAAGATGTTTCATGTGCGGACGGACAAAACGGCTAGCGCAAATTTGAGTATTTTAGTTTAATTTCCTTTCATATTCTTGTAATAGCCTTCGCTGTGGTGGGTTACCGATCTTGTTTCACTTTGAGGAACTAACACTTTTCCAACCTGAACGTAAGGGGTAGGCCATTTAAAATTTGTATTTTTGATCGGCTGTGAATAAAAAAATATGAATATTTTTTTAAAGTTATGAGTTCATTAGAAAGTTTGAATTTGACATTTACGAATGATGAACAATATCATTCAGATGATTGTCGATTATTTTGGGTCCAATTTCACAAATGGGAATTTAGATTTCGTATTTTAAAGCATCTATCGTTTCTGGATGCTTAACGTAACACTTATACTTAATGGATAACTACAAAATATAGCGTCCGAGGTGAAAATCAGCTTCATCGCTCGATTTTTTTGGGAAAATCTTCATCGTGGGCCATGCGATGGTTAACCCATTAAGTGAAAAGGAAACGCATCGGATGGTCACAAGGTTTCACTCCTTGCACTAATTGCCTTCATATCGAGGTCTTTATTCAAAATTATCCTCAGAGAAGTGCAAGAAATGTTCAGTTCTTGAGCACGATGACGAGTTGACGTTGATGGGTATTCAGCAGTGGCAGCTTGTCCCATGAGGCAGTGCCTCACCAAATAAATTCTGGAAATTACACGTATTAATAGAATTATTCGAATATTTTATTAATCCATTTCATCCTCAAATTCACATCATACGGTACGGCACTGGGCCTCTGTTCCATAATATCTATGCACAATCTCACGATTCTTGTATATTCATCTACTTCCTCTTAAAGAGTAAACGGTTCGAGGCATGCTTGAGCACGATGACGAGTTGACGCTGATGGGTATTCAGCAGTGGCAGCTTGTTCCATGAGGCAGTGCCTCACCAAATAAATTCTGGAAATTACACGTATTAATAGAATTATTCGAATATTTTATTGATCCATTTCATCCTTAAATTCACATCATACGGTACGGCACTGGGCCTCTGTTCCATAATATCTATGCGCAATCTCACGATTCTTGTATATTCATCTTACTTCCTCTTTAAGAGTAAACGGTTCGAGGCATGCCTCACGCGCTTCTTTGTCTAGCGCATTATCTACATCGACACGACGAGAAATCAGAAGTATTCCTACGCCTCTGAAGGCAGCTTCTAAAGATGAATTTGAGGCATGCCTTGCCGAAGGGCGAACTGCCTTTATTCTGTACTATTCGGGTTTATCGGGAAGCAGGAAATCTGGTTAGTTCGCTTTGTTGTGTCTCCGTGTTCATGTAAACTTTTTTCGAAAATACTTTTTATTTTGTTGTTTTGATTTAATGGTAGCGAGTGAGTCGTTTCAAATTCCCCAGGTAAATGAAAATTTTCGAAGTACTTGTGATTTTGTAAATTTTTAAAAAAATCAGCAAAATTTGTCGAGTCATTCCTATGAGGATAAATTAGACATAATTAAAGAAATAAAGATCAAACAAATAAAGAAAATAAATCCAGAATCTACAAGTTGACTTGCAAAGATTGCCCTTTAGTATACATTGGCCAGACTGGTAGATCATTCAAGAAACGTGTTCAAGAACACCAAAGGGGTTATATATCCGATTCTGTATATTTGACATATGCTAATCATCTTAAGGGATTCAGGCATAATTTCAACAACAATTATGAAATTATCCACGTTGGAAGCAAAAGTTCTAGATTAATACTTTTAGAATTTCTTGAAATCAACAGGTATAATGCCCGTAAAATCCTTTTGAACGAACAAACAGATGTTGATAAGTCCCCATTACTGAACATCTTTTCTTAATGGCATTTTTAGCGGCAAACTCCAATAAACACGTAGAGTTTTTATGACTTGTGCTTCCAGTATTTGGTCACGTACCTAACAATGTATTTAAACTCGGTTACACTGAATACCATCAGACAGTACAATGTAATACCTAAGGAAGCCACATCGTGGTGAAACAATTGTTGTAGTAGTACAAACATTTTTGTGGAAATAAATTACTGTCTTATATACATTTTTTCAATAACTTGAAGTCTCACGAGTTGAGTTATACTCAACTGATATACGGACAAGTAGAGAGATACCAACAACTGAAGATGAGGAACGTAAGCTTTTGAGGGGCTTACATGTTCAGGATGGGGATGATGATCAGTCGTGTTTTTTATATATCTGAATTTATCTAATACCTTTCCCCTTTCCTATCGCAAAGTGTCTTGTTGATATAAATATTTTCCATTACTTTTATTTATATGGCAATTTTTTTATCGTATCTGTACTTTTTTTTGGCGAAAAGGCTTTATCTTTTCAATTTGTGAAATTACGGGAGATTTTCTGAATTCTGCAACTATCTTTTTTCACTTTAGGTTATATATCTATTGCAGTAGTTCAAATGTATCTCACAATTTTGAAGGTTGCCGATTAATTTTTTTGAAATTCATAGCGGCTATGCTGTACCTTAATTGGAAATTTTAGCGTAATTCGTAGTTTACTTTGAAGAGTTATTAAATCTGTGAGTCTCGTAGAGATTGTTTGCATTATTTATTTTTCCTCTTGTGTCTTAACAGATGCAGTCATTATTTGCACCGGAAGGCGAATACTTGCTATGTTACCTATTCTCTTTCCCTTTGCTATTAACCATTGATTATACCTGTCCATATTACCTATCTCTATTTACTATTTCTTCTACCTTATAACGAACCTATTTCGCGCTGGCGCCCAAACCCATCTTTCCTTTTGTATATGTTTCCGAGATTTTGAGCCGTTTCTCTAATTCATTAGTTTCTTTCATTATTTTCGAATATTAGGAATCACTTCATAGGAGAGGCTGGGTTGGGAAGTAATCTCTTGATATTGTTAGTTAGATCATATAGGCAAACAGATTTAAAATCTTCAGTGAAATAAATTAGCTTATAATAATTTTTGACACCTTTTCCATTCGGAATACCATATGTCTAAAAAGTTAAAATTTTGGTGGAGGTGCTACCGTAGATGGAGAAACAGTTCGATGGTTTGATTTATAGTACCTTTTCTGATTTTTTTCCTTTTATTGTTTTGATTCCCTCTACTCCCTTCCATAGTTTCCAAACAATTTTTTTAGATTATCTGCATCGTGCCACTTGTCGGACTTCGTCAACTTATTTTGAGTACCTCAGTCTGGATGATTTCATGATTTGATCCGTGTAGATTATCTTACCTGTAAGTGGTGTGTGTAACGTTAAGAAACGCTCCACTATTGAGTTGAATTTCAGTCGCTACAACATGCTACAATAATTTGATTAAACTAAGACCATTAAGAACTTTGGAGTTTCCGCAATGAAAGTCGACGCTGTGCCTGATTTAGAGTATCTTATTACCGCACCATCTTGGTTCCGGACGCTCTACTGGTCATTTGGAATAATTTGAAACTGATCACCTGCTGATTATATGCAGAATAGGAACTATTATTGGAGAAAGCACTAGATAGCGAGTAAGAGTTTATATTTTCACTATCGTATTGATAATTTTATTTCATTCAGTAGAAACAAGTTTCACTTCTTCCTTCCGAAAAAAATTTCTGAGATTCCTGAGACTACTCGACTCTGCCATATTTCTCGTTTCGACAATTCCAAAAATAAATAATCTCCAGGCACCCCAACACTGAATGCAGAGTTTTACCTTCAGTGAGAAGATTTCTTACTTGAAAACCATTAGTACATGTAGAATTGAAAGAAACTCTTTTATATCTTTCTTGGTTACATATGGTTCGTATATTCTGCCTAAATATAATAATAATAATAATAATAATAATAATAATAATAATAAGTTTATTTGCCATAAATTATCAAATTACAATATTTTACTACAATAGCAAACAAACCATGGACCACCCCAAGGAAGCAAATCCGCGCGGGGCTGTTGGCCAGTGTTCATTCTCAAAATTCAGTGTATAGGTATATGCACAAAAAAAATACATACACACATATACAGATATATACACACATATAATATAGAAAAAAAAGCAGATGTAGACACAAATACGTGTAAATACGAAAAAAACTTCATCAAAGTAAATACACAACAAGAACAAATAAACAAAAAATATATAAATAAATAATACAAAATGCATGAGCCGGCAACGTATCACCCTTTATCCTCTACTCGATTCAACTCCACAAATTCTCCACCTCTACCAGTCCATCAACCCTTTCCTTAGTCTGCGCAGCAATCCATTTCCTCACTCTTGACTTCCATATGTTGTATGAACTAATTAATTTTATGTCAATTGGCAACATATTGAAGATTCTAGCACCCAGATATCGATGGTTTCTCCGTCCTATACTTTTGTGGACTTTAGGAACGTGTACTGAACCCTGCCTATATCTTGTGTTGTATGTGTGTTCTAAGTTCTCGGTGTTTCCATCCCTAAACTTTTGGACCAATATGGCTTGACAGTACAACTGTCTAACGCCAAAGAAACCACTCTCCCTAAACAGCTGATCAGAGGGATATCTCAGCTCTCTGTTGAAAATTACCTTAATTATCCACTTCTGCGACACTTCTATTTGTTTCAGGTAATTATTTCTAACTGCACCCCATGCAACTATCCCGTAGGTCAGTTGACTCTGAACCAATGCAAAGTATAAAACCTTCAACTGGTTGATATCGCATATTTTTCGACATAAGTTAAACTTGGGTATAAGGCTTCTGATCCTCCCAGACAATATTTTCGCCTGTACACTCCAATTAAGATGACAGTCAATGTGTACACCTAGGTATTTTATCTCTGACTTCGCTGTTATTTCTATGGTTCCATCGGTGGCAACTATATTTAGTGTTTTGAACCTGGGCATATTACTGAAATATATGGCCATTTTCTCCTTATTGCTCCTTTGATTTTGGAATCTGGTGTTACTTGTTTTGAATCAGTGTATAGTAAAATGGGTTTCGGTTTATTTTGTCTTTGTTTCACTATCACAAGGTTTCGTTACAATACTCAGGAAGTTCAATCGTCTTTTGAACATTCATATTCTTAGTTTCCACTTTCTTGATGTCGACCTCCTCTTTGCATTTACTGGACTCTGATTCAATTAGTATTCGTGGCGACTTTGATTTCTTTTTATTGAAATCATCTCTTACGGAATTTCTTGCTGGAATATTCTATCTATACATCGTGCATCCAGGATCGTCTGTTACTGCTTCCAGAGGATGCACGGTTAACCCATGGTCAGTGATTGTCGAGGACGGTGTTGTCGGCACATAATCAGATGAGATAACAAGAGAATAAAATAATTGTTAATTCTGTCCTTTTTTGTTAAAGTGTATTAGATGAATAAAAAAATTACATCACTGAGGTACATAATAGGGTATTATAACCTATACGTGACATTAAACACAATATAATATTCTGAAAAACCAGTTCTATAAAGAAAAAGCAAAATATTGATTAATTCTTATATGCAAACAATATATATGAAACATGTGAGAAACCAAAAACTCCAGAATAATGTCCCAGGGAATTGAAATAACTTAGGAAAAGATCTCCATTTCCATCTTCTCGTCTCGAATCGGGCTAGTGTTTGTCTTCATCAGGAAAAAACATATATGTCGCAAATCGGGTAAGTTTATTTCATAATCGGGCAGTATGTATCTGATTAATTTTATTAAAATTTTTGTTGTTTTCTCAAAATCAATAGATTGTGTCTTCATTCAAAATAATGGGATAGTAATATTTTCAACTGTGATTCATCAAATTATTAATAATTAGTCTTGTCACTATTCAGCCAAGATTTATTTTTTTTGAACGTTTTTATATTTTTCAGATGTTCGGGAATAATGTTTAAACTATTTTTAAATTTTCGAAAATTTTATTTGCAGTTTTTCCTTTAATTCTTCGCAAGAATTTCCTCCATATTGAATTACCACATCGTCGGAAAAACAAATGGCGTTTTCTGTTTCTTTCATTTTTACCAGACTATTTATGTAAATAAGAAACAGAATCGGTCCAAGCACGGTAGCTTGTGGTACTCCATGTGATAATGCGCTCTGAGCGTCTTGATTCTCCGATCACCACAACTTGTTTCCTATTAGATAGATAGCTCTTCAGTAACTTATATATGGGTCCTCGCAATGCGTAATTTTTTTTTTCAAAAAACGAATATGACACACATTATCAAATGCCTTACATAAATATTCAAATTTACAGAGGGAAGGAATTTTTTTTTATCTAAAAACTCATATAATTTTCCTGTCAGTTTTCTAAATGCATCCCCTGTTGATTTACTTACCTTCAATAAATCCATATTGTTTTTCGTCGCTGATGTGACATTTTTTCAGGTAATCAACTATACGTGTTTTCATAGCTCTTCAATTATTTTCCCAAGTTCGAAATCAGAGTGATAGGTCTATTGTTTGTTACCTGTGAACGGTCTCTGCTCTTGTGAAGTTGTTTAATAATGCCTAGTTTTAGTTTATCCAGGAAGCACCTGTTTTGGAAGCAGTTGTTTTTCATATATGCTAGTGATATCGGAATTTGTTATCTGATTTCTTTTAATGTTTCAGATTTTATGGAATCGTGACCTGCTGAAGTTCCGGATTTGAGCTGCCCTATGATTACCCGTATTTCTGAAGAGTCAAGAGGGATCAAGTAAAAAGAATTACATTGGCCAATTTCAACAACTTTATTTTCTCATGAACAGTCTACTTTATCGGCATAAGTTTTTCCTATAATACTATAGTGTTTATTAAATATATTTGCTATTTCTTATTCATCTTCAAATTGCATTTCTTCATACCTTATTCGCCCTATCTCCCTTTGTGTCGGTGCATTCCCGCAAATTCAATGCATTTCCATACTGTTTTTGACTCGCATTGACTAGTATTGACCATTTTCTGAATATAACTTTTCTTTGAAATATTTATTATTATTTGTATTTGATTTCTATAATTGGAATATTCAGTTTTCAAAATTTCGTTATTGGGATCTTTTTTCAACTGCAGGTAAAGGTGATTTTTTCTATTGATTGCTTTTAGAAGAGAAGAAGTAATCCATTTTTTACGAATAATTTCATTTTTCTTAAGAGAGGGAGTGTTATCATTTATATAGTTTGTTAATATTTCAATAAAAGAGTCATACTATTATTCTATTTGTAGCTTTTCGATAATGATTCGTTTTCTAAATCTTCCCTTAGTTTTTTATAGTTTATATAGTTCTTTTCCTTCCTTCCCTTATATTTTTGGTTCGATACTTTATCGTCTGATTCATGATACTCTATACTCTCTAGCTGGTTTTTGAGATTTAATTTTTTAAGGAAAATAAGGTCCATAGAACTGTTTCCCGCATGTCTTGTGCATTCATTTATGATAGACATGAATCCGAAAGAATATAAAATATTTTTATATTTTATTTTTGTATTTTCATCTGTAATTAAAATTTAAGTTTACATTCATGCAGCCTCTACATTTAAGTTCGTTCATAGTATACACATATTCACGTGCTATCGATTGGTTGAATTGTGATAATCGTATATGTAGTGACGAAGGATTTTGTAACAAGTTTTCAATACAAATTTTCATTAAAACGGTCCAGATTGTAAAAGCTTATTCATAAAAATTTGACGTCAAGTAAATAACCATACAATAATTTTACCTTTCACTGAGTAATTCTGCATTTATTCTTTAATGACTACGTACTTGTTATTTGTGTTGTTTTATATACAACATTCTCAAAATTTCGTGCTTGGAATCATAGAAGGTGCTACATATAGCTTTAATTTGTAGCTCTTCCTTCGTCATAAGATTTGTGAACGATCCCTATACAATAGCAATAAGTCAATAATCAAGTTATGCCGTTATATATGGGGTGAAGAATAAATCAAATTATTTAATCAGAGTTTATATACCCCACTTAAATAACGGACTAGCGGAAGAGCATCAAGTGTCTGAACATCCCGAACTGAGTTAATTCTATTTCCGGGTTTTACCCACCCCTTGTACTCACGTTCTTGTCGAGTCGATTATTGACGAATGTCAGAGACACGCTTTGAATGTGAATTGCAAACTGAACAGAACCGTACCTGGATGAAAGGCATCCTTCGCGAGTAACAGAGTATCCAATTATACGTTCTTCACAACATTTTGTTTGAGTCTTCTTGTTATTATTTCACAACTAAATGCTAAATTTAAACTCGATCGTTGCTATGGTTTCTCAAGCGCTCAACGCTGTTCCGCTGACAAAATTTATGTCTTTGGTTTGAATCTTTTAATCATTTATCTTTAAAAAACAATTAGAATTCCGATAATCTCTACATCGGCCTTTTTTTCAAAACAGATTTAATCTGTCAGTCTTCTACAATTTCAATTTAAAAAAAATTTTTATTCAAAAAACTAAGAATCAAAATAAATGTCTACATAAGCACCGCTCATATTTAATAGACGTATAAAATCAAAACTCAATATACAATGTCAAATGGAATAAATAATTCATCGACCGATGAAGATATTATCGGAATTCTAATTGTTTTTTGAAGATATAATGCATGTTTTGAGAGATTTTTGAATGAACTTATTTGAATATTTAAGTATATTAAATATTTCAAATGAATTATATTTTTTGAGAAGTCCTTAAGTTGTGTTTTATGTTTTTGAAAAGGAATTGGTGTTCATAATGGTAAGATCAGAAACAAAATTTTGTCTCCTTCAAATATTTATTTATTAATTTCAAATAACTATTTATATTTGTTGGTTTATTTATTCTATTTGACATTGTATATTGAGTTTTGATTTTATAAGTCTATTAAATATGAGCGCTGCTTTTGTAGACATTAATTTAATTCTAAAAGTTTTTTGTATGAAAATTTTTTTGAAATTAAAATTGTAGAAGACCGACAGATCAAATTTGTTTTGATATTCAAAGTTTTGATATTCAAAAAAAAATATTTTCCTCAATTGGAATGGCAGTTTTCAGATATTGAGTCAATGTTAAAGTTATTAAAGTTCGCTTTCAAACGGATAATTTGGTAACTGAATGTATCTAGATATATTTCATTGATTGTTTTTATTTAGTATCCAAATAACTTCCAACTGAGGAGAATATGGGTAAGAATTTTAAATTCCTTTTTTGGAGAATGCGATTTATTTTTCAAATTATTTTTTAGAGAAAGCAATACCTCTTTAAATTCTTTCTGCAGCATTTTTTAGTGATGGAAATTTACATTTCTGATTATCCAATCAAAACAAATTTGCCTTGGATGATGGAATGAAATGAAAACAATAATTGCCGATTGGAACTTTTTTATTGAGTAACTGATGACGCGTTTCGTTTACATTGTTACTTTATCAGATCATGCAGACTACTACAATTACTGTTTCCATTTCATTTGATAAGAATTTACATCAAGTAAAAACCACTTACTTACAATTAGATGATGGATATGGATGACGATGGTCAGTTCTTCAATCTTCATGTATTAAATAAATACTTGAGGAGTGCAAAATTTTGTTTCATTACTTGTTTCATAAAAACTAATTTCCCTTTCAAAAATGCAAAATATAACCTCAAGAACTTATTCAAAATAACTTTCTCAAAATAGGTTCCTTTTAAAAAAAATCCTAAAACATGTAGAACATCTTTAAAAAAAATTCAAAATTTTTACAACGGATAATAATCAGCTCGACTTCATATTTAAAAAATAAAAATAATCAACAAAGATATCTTATCAAACCGACTGCATGCTGTTTACTTTACAAACAATAGAATAAAGTGAACTTATAATATAACCATAAGTATTCCATGTTCGTCACAGAAATAACATGTAAGGTATTTTATGAACTACTTTAAAACCAAATGATAATATGTATTAAGCGTAAACCAAAATATATAATCATTGTATATATATATATATATATATATTAAAATAAGAAAAAGAGGTTTTTTCTTGGTAGAAGGATTATCACAAAATTTAAAATATCATACAGATTTTTTCTGTAAACCTTCTACAAATTTTAATTTCAAAAAGTTTTTATTCAAAAATTTTTTAGATTTAGATCAAATAAATGTTTTCAGAACACACCGTGTTAATTAAGTAGACATATAGAATTAATACTTATTATACAGTTCCAACGGGAATGAAAGAAATTCAAAGAAATATAAATTGTCAACTAAAAATTATTAAATAAATACTTGAAGAGTACAAAATTTTGTTTCATTCCTTGTTTTATGAAAACTAAGTTCCCTTTCAAAAATGTGAAACATAACCTCAAGAACTTCTTCAAATAACTTACTCAAAATAAGTTCCTTTAAAAAAAAATTCCTAAAACATGTAGAACATCTTTAAAAAACAATTCAGAATTATTACAACGGTGAATCATCAGCTAGACTTCATATTTAAAATATAAAAATAATTAACAAAGATATCTTACTTAACCGACTGTTGATGATTTACCGTTTTTATAATTTTAAATTGTTTTTTAAAGATGATCTACATGTTTTAGGATTTTTTTTCAAGAGGAACTTGTTTTGAACGAGTTATTTTGAAGAAGTTCTTGAGGTTATGTCTTGCATTTTTGAAAGGAAATTTGGTTTTCATAAAACATGGAATGAAACAGAATTTTGTACTCTTCAAGTATTTATTAAATAATTTTTAGTTGACAATTTATGTGCTATAACAGAGGCCGTTAAATTGTCTTTCAATCTTTCAGATCAAGGGTAAACCACAGATTTATTTATTTATAGTTAACCTTACACTACATTTAAAATTTTCAGTATTCATTTACCAGAAGTTTTCAAAATTGTTGAAGGGTGAGTAAATATTTGTTGTTGATTGATGTTATATTTTATTGAATATGAATTATTTGAATACTGACGAAGCAAAGTCTCTCTTAAAACTTGTTTTTCAGTAATGTTTTCACATATCTTGAGATTTTATAGAAAGTTACTTAGTTAGATATCCAATAATATTGAAAATTCTAAGTAAGATAGTTTTATAATGAAATTCTTAAGATTATGTTAAACATTTTTAAAAGATATTTGTTTTCATAAGACTGATCAGCAGAAACAAAATTTCGTTCATTCAAAATATTGAATTTATAGGATTTTGGTTAACAATTTTTATTTATTGGATTTTGTTATATCATCTGGATGTCTTATTTTATATGTCATTTGATATAAGTGGTACTTATATGACATTATTTTAATTTAAATCCTGAAGATATAATTATTAAATATAATTTTTTGAAATTAAATATGTAGAAGGCTAATATTAAAATATTTAAATAATTTTATATTTTTTCATTCCCGTTGGTACTGTGTAATAAGTTTTAATTCTATATTTCTACTAAATTGACACGGTGTATTCTAAAGATATTTATTTTATTTAATCCAAAAACATTTTTGAATAGAATTTTTCTTTAAATAAATATTTGTAGGAGGTTTACAGAAGAAATCTGTATTATATTTTAAATTTTGTAATAACCCTTCTATCAAGAAAAATCTTTTTCATATTTTATTATTTATTGATTAACTGCCGCTCACAAATGTTGATAATTCCATGTCTATGAAGTGGAATATTATTTCCAAGGCATACATTTAATTCTAAAAAGTTTTTCAGAGATTTGTCAGATCAACTTTGAAGAGGTATCGGACAATTAATCCAGCTTTTAATCATATCAATGGCCTCAAAAAATGACTTAGAATTTTCATGCGAACGACATTATCATTGAGATGAATTGTAATTATGGAAGTCTTGTTCAATAACAGCGCATCAATGATATAAACGAGGTCGGTGATTCGTCCTCGCAGGGGGTTAACCAGGTGCTGTCTGCTTTCGACATTGAATTGAGGGCAGAACAAGGACCAGAGGGGTAGAGTTCGGTGGCTGCCCGCTTGTCACTTACAGTCAATTAGGAAAGAGACATCGCTAAACTTTACTTACACACATTTTCACAGGTTTAAAGGGTTTGTTCCAGAAAGGAAAGGAAAAAAAATTAATAGGGATTTTCCAGTAGAAACTGATTGGTTGTGTATAGAAATCGATATGGTAGTTGATATGAATACTACTTTATTTTAGGAGACTGCATGAATGTTTAGAGTTATTCACGATGTCTAAAATCTCAATGTGTTTACTGATACGACAAAATTATAAGGTTGGTGAAAAAAATAATTCGTTATTTGTCGTTAGATGTCTGTAGTAGATATCTCGTATATTATCGATCAAACAATTTCAGATTTATGCTCGTTGTTAAGGTGACATTTCATACTGAAAAAAGTTTTTTCGGGTTACAGGGTATTAAAAAGGGAAGTCAACAAATAGAAACTTTGGTACATTTTACAGCTTTTTTTTGATGAAGGCGAAAATTCAAGCTAGCCGGATAAAATTGTAAACGGTGCTTATGGTTCTGATACTGTTACAGCTATTTATGTGCAATTTTGGTTTTGTGGATATCGTTCAGTTATTTTCAATGTTAAAGATGCAACTCGTGCAGTTCCGTCGTCAAAAATGTCGATAAATAACGAAAATAATCGAAGTTGACCGACGTAATAGTAGTCATTTCTAGAATCCAGGAGCTAAAGATCGACCATAAAACAGTTTTAAATCATTTTGCCCAAATCTGGATTCAAAAAGAAGTTGAATGTTTGGTTACCATACAAATTAACACCAGAAGACATGATGGATTGAATTTCCATCTGCGAAGCTATGGCCAAATGGAATGAAATCGATCCATTTTTCAAACGGGTGGTGACTAGGAATGAGAAACAGCTCAAATGGTTGCCAAACCAGGACTAACGTCCAAGAAGGTTCTAGTATGCATTTGGTGGGACAAGAAAGGAATCATTTATTATGAATTGCTTCTATATGTTTAAATACTAAATTGTTAACTCTACTGTCAACAACTGGACCCTTTGAACTATCGATTGACCAGAAACGGCCAGAATTAACACAGAAGAAGTGTTGTGTTCCATCAGGAAAACGCCAGGTCACACATAATAATAATAATAACACTTTTGTTGATCACCAATTAAAATGATTGTGAATATGTATATAGAATACAGAATGTGTTCTGATGAACAAATGGTACTTGGTTCAGTCACCAGGGCAGGATCTTGGGACAGATCTTCCACCAACACCACAAGAATATCTGAAACTCTGATAAGCGAATCTGGCTACAATAATTAAAGAAAAATTAACTTGAGGAAGGTGGGATGTGTATGAAGGAGGAGGAAGGCGGAGGAGGGGATGGATCTATGAGTCACGTATTGTCATTCATTAAGTTTGAAGGTCCATCAGATATTTTCTATATTTAACCTTGAACAGAGATGGGGACGAGCTAATATTAAAAAAGGTCAGCTTCATTAATTCATTAATGGTGACAGAAATTCTGTAGGAGAAAGATCTCTTATAGATTTCTTTTTTATGTGAGGGCACAGTCAACAAGTTTCTACAGCGAATATTCAAGTTACGTACGTGCGGTATCTCAATATTACGTGTAAGTAGGTTGGGGATTTGAATTGAATTATTTTAAAGAAAAAACATGCAATGTGACGACGGTTATACATGTTGAGCCAATTACAATCCTTAAGTTTGCAGAAAACACTACGATTCCGCAGAATTCCAAAAATGAACCTCAAGCAGGATTTCTGTAGACTCTGAATGCGTTTTTATCCACGCTATCCAAGCAAGGACCATAGACAGCATCGCAGTGATCTAAATGAGACAGTACAAGAGAATCACACAGTATTTTTTTTTATATTCTGTTCTAAGAATATTCTGTGTGTATATTTTAACTTGATTGAAGAATAGGCCAACTGAATGTTTTTGTGACATGATTTTTAAATCGCAATTTATTGTCGATAATTTGACCCAAAGTTTTTGCACTATCTTTAAATTGTACCACATCCTCGCCTATTTTTATAATTATACTATTCAAACAGAACTGTTGCTTCGAATCATCGCAAAACAATACAGCGTGAGATTTGCTGGGATTTATCTTTAGCAAGTGGGCGCTAGATATCTCAAGCAAGTTGGCGAGGTTGAGATTAATTGAAAAAGTTTATTGAGCTAGAGGTTCATACTTGAAGAAAATATATATCTGAGTATCATCTGCGTAAAAATCATAGAAGCATGATCAGACAGTGTACTGAAATTTTATGGTATACATAGTATAAAGAAGAAGTTCCAAAATACTTTCCTGCGGAATGCCAGAAAATATTTGTTTTCTGGATGAAATATCTTCACCTGGTTGAAACTATCAGAAAGAAAGGATTTCAAAAATTCTGAGGAACTTTCCACAAAGCCCAAGTAATGTGACACAGCTACCAGAAGCTCATGATCAATCATATCGAAAGCTTTTTTGTAATCGAGTAACATGAGCACAGCAACTTCGCTTTTATCTTGTGCCTCTAGAAGATCGTCCACTATATCTGAAAGAGCCGATGTGCAACTGTATCTCTGACGAAGTTCTGATTGTTTAGGTGGCATTAAATTATATTCTGACAAATGTGCTCTGATCTGCACCTCTATGACTTTTTCTAAAACTAAAAAAAGTATTAATCACGTTTGCATCATTGAAATTTGAAGGTATTGTGTTAGTCCTTTGTCACGTTAAGTTTTTTTATCTCACTCCATTGCTCTTTAACTGAACATTTATTAAATTGGCTTCTCAAATAAGCTTTATATCGCTGCTGTAAGTTATAGAGTTAATGATGTCTATTCGTCGACGTTCACAACAATTTTGCGTGAAGATCTTGGTCTATACCCATACAAGATCCAACTGGGTCAAGAACTAAAACCACTTGACTATAATGAGCGTCGTTTGTTTGCTTATTGGGCCCTAGAACAGCTTGAAATAGATCCATTTTTTTTATCGTAAAATTGTGTTTAGTGATGAAACTCACTTCTGGTTGAACGGCTATGTAAACAAGCAAAATTGCCGTATATGGAGTGAAAACAATCCTTAAGAAGTTCTGCAGGTTTCAGCTAGAAGTGTTTTAGTTCCAACAAGATAGTGCTACACCTCATGCTGCTACCGTAACAATTGATTTATTGAAAGAAAGATTTGGCGATAACATTATTTCCAGAAATGGTCCAAGTAATTGGCCTCCAAGATCATGCGGCATAACTCCACTGGATTATTTTCTTTGGGGTTATGTCAAGTCATTGGTTCATGCTGATAAACCAGAAACAATAGACGCTTTGGAAGCCAACATAACTCGTGTTATTGATGAAATAAGACCTGAATTACTCGAAAAAGTGGTCCAAAATTGGTCTGGTCGAATGCGGTTCCACAGAGCTAATCAAGGTGGACATATGCCGGAAATTATTTTTAAAACATAAATATCATAAAATTATCTTTCAAATGGAAATAAAATTGGCTTCAATCTTAATTTGAATGTGTTTTATTTCAATGTAAAATTCTATCCCTCTAAAAAAACACCCGATATATTCTCAATTTCGTAAACCCTCTGCCAGGTAACTCTAATAGGTCCCTTTCGAAATTCATTAAATTGATTTGATGTAGAGGTCGATATAAAAATTGTAACTTAGGAATGGAATTTGTAACTGCTAGTTCAAAAGTTGTCTCAACCAGAGAATGATCCGAAAAGCTTGTAGAAATAATTTTAGTGTGGCATTTTTGGGTGGTCTATAAATAATTACAACTGCAATTTGAATTTTTTTAAACGGAACCTCAATACAAAGCTGCGCAAAAAAATCAGGACATTTAAATAAAATAAGTTTATATTGTATATTTTTTTTAAATACATACCAATGCCACCTCTCCCGAATGAATGAGGTGCTTCCAATCTCTACAACATCACTGTTCAAACCCGCATGCATCCAAGTTTCCGTAAGATCCGTTATATCGTATTCCCCTGAATATTGGACACTTGATATTTTTACTGCTATAACTGATATTTTACTACCATTCAAATTTGATCGTCTCCAGTGTCGTGGATAATCTTATGGCACTGCATCAAATATGTTAAGGACTTATTTTGGCCCAAATACTAGAATTCTTAAATCATATAAACCGTATCCAACTCATTCTTCTGGTTAGCAAGCAGCGAAAATATGCATAAAAGCCGTACTATCCTTTACATTGTTGCAGGAGTTCTACAAAATTTTTGAAGTTCAGCAAATAGATGGGATGAGTATATGTAAAAATATAAAACCCACAGCAAAAAGTCTTTCCTCTAAAAGGTGGTGTGTTAAACAAGATGCTTAAATAGCCTTGCAAGAAAAGTAGTCTGCAATCAACACTCAAGGCTCTTGAAAAATTCGAAAGCAATGGCACATGTTATCTTTCTTTTACACAAAATCCATTTTCTTCCTCCTTGAAAATTAATCTTTATATACAAAGCATGAGGTGGCCTGGGAGTGGTCGATGTATAGTGGAAGATCATAAGGTTTTTTACTCAGGAGGTGAGAATAATCTGCATGTAAATGGCGTCGGAATTATATTGTCTCCTAAAATGTCCCAATACGACATAAGTTTTACGGCTATCTCGGACAGAATAATATTTTTGGAACTAAAAACTGCACCTATAAAATTGAATCTGATTCAGCTTTATGCACCTACCTCAGATAGACCTGAAGAAGAGATAGAAATATTTTACTCGACTTTATCAGGCATTTTAAAACAATTGAAGAATGAAGATATAACTGTCATAATGGGGGATTTCAATGCTAAAATTGGTAAAGGTGAGAGTTCAGAATTAATCGCGCCATTCGGACTTGGGACGAGAAATGAGCGTGGAGAAGGACTCAAGGATTTTGTAATGGAAGAACAATTTGCTGTCCTGAATACAATGTTTGAACAACCACGAAGAAGACTATATACGTGGATTTCACTTCAAGATGAACAAGGCCATGTAGTAGGAAATCAGATAGACTACCTACTAATAAATAAAAGATACCGTAACAGCTGCATTACTGCGAAGACATATCCAGGAGCCGACATTTTATCTGATCACAATCTTCTCTGTGCTAAATTTAAACTCAGATTTAAAAAATTGAAGAGGGCTTCTGAAAAAAAGAAGTGGGATATGAGTAGAATCGGACAAGGAGAAACAAGGGAAAAAATAACTGAAAAAATATCCCACGAAATAAGGAATTCAGCGAATAATATGGAATCGTCTCTGTCGAGGTTATCTGAGGGGTTTGAAAGGATCGGCAATGAGTTTCTGACTACGAAAAAGATCAAAAATAAATCCTGGATGACAGATGAGATTTTGGAACTTATGAACAGACGAAGGGCCGTCCAGAATAGCAAGAGGGATTATCAACAAATTCAAAAGATAATTAAAAAGAAAATAAGAGTGGCCAAGGAAAACTGGATAGCAGGCCAGTTCGCAGAAATTGAAGAACTAGAGAAAAAATACGACTCTTTCAATATGCACAAAAGGATAAGAGATATGACAGGAGTGATGACAGCGAATACTAGCGGAAAAATACAGGATAAAAATGGTAACATCATACTGGATCGTTCAGGAAAAATAAAGGTTTGGCAAGAATACATAACAGGACTTTTCAATGACCCAAGTCGATCAATCAACCCACCCACTTACACTATGGGGAATTTCCTTCCGATAACAGTGGATGAAGTTAGACGAACCATAAAGAACCTGAAAAATAGGAAAGCTCCAGGTCCCGATAACATCAGAGGGGACTTCTTAAAACTTATTGAGGAAGAAGAGGATGTGAAATGGCTCACCGATGTTTTCAATGAGATTTATTCCTCTGGAGTAATACCAGATGCATGGCTGAAAGCCACTTTCGTGACTATTCCAAAGAAGTCAAACGCCAAAAGTTGTGAAGAATTCCGCACCATCAGTCTTGTTAGTCAGGCTCTCAAGCTCTTTCTGAAAATCATCCACGGAAGAATATATAAAACTTGTGAAGATCAAATAGGGCAAACTCAGTTCGGCTTTCGAAATGCCTTGGGCACTCGAGAAGCCCTGTTTAGTATACAGGTTTTAATTCAACGTGCCAGAGACGTTAACCAAGATGTCTATGCCTGCTTCGTTGATTATCTGAAGGCGTTCGATCAAGTGCAGCACAATAAAATGATGAAAGTTCTGGAATCGGCCGGGTTGGAAGGACAGGATTTGAGAATCATTGCCAATCTCTACTGGAGGCAAATTTCGTCTGTTAGAGTGGAAAATGAGGAGTCTGATGAAGTTTCGATAAGGAGAGGAGTTCGACAGGGATGCGTGTTATCCCCACTGCTATTCAATATTTATTCAGAGTACATATTTAAGGAAGCCCTTGAGGAGAGTGGGGATGGCATTGTTGTGAATGGAGAAGTTATTAACAACATTAGATATGCAGACGACACCGTTATTATGGCGAATGATATACATGGGTTGCAGAGGTTAATGGATAGGATAGTAAATGTGAGTGAAAAATATGGACTACATCTAAACGTGAAGAAAACGAAATTCATGATCATTTCAAAGAATAAAGAACTAACCGCTCAATTGAAGATCAACAACATGTTTGTACAAAGAGTCACCAGCTATACTTACTTAGGAACGAACGTTAACGAAGATTGGGATCACTCCATTGAGGTTAAATGTAGAATCGAGAAAGCTCGAAGTGCCTTTCTCAAAATCAAAAAGCTTTTTACGAGTACCTTGGCTATGAAGACCAAATTAAGACTACTGAGGTGCTGTATCTTTCCATTGCTTTTGTATGGTGTCGAAGTATGGACATTAACAGAAGCGTCCTGCAAGAAATTAGAGGTGTTTGAGATGTGGTTGTACCGTCGTATTCTGAAGATCCCATGGGTTGACCACATCACGAATGCAGAAGTTCTCCGCAGATTCAACAAGGAGAAGGAGATCTTGTACCAAGTGAAAAAACGAAAACTTGAATACCTGGGTCACGTTATGAGAAATCCGGAGAGGTATCGACTTCTACAACTGATAATACAGGGAAAAATTCAGGGAAAGAGAAGCATTGGACGACGAAGAATTTCGTGGTTGAAGAATTTGAGAGTTTGGTTCAACTCAACAACCACAGGTCTATTTCGGGCAGCAATTGATAAGGTCCGTGTCGCCATCATGTTAGCCAACATCCAGAATGGATAGGTACCAACAGAAGAAGAAGATACAAAGCTCAGTGAATTTTTAGATAACTCAGTCCCAGGAAGCGGGACGCATTCTTCTAGTTTGGCCTAGGGTGCTAATAGGTGTGAATCAGTGCCTAGTGGTAGTGAACTATTATGCTCATTCTACCACAGAAAACATCAAAATTTGAAAGCATAGTTCAGAGCCCGCCAAATGTTACCCATGGTGCATCCAATGGTTATAGTTTCTGAATGTTTCCAATAACCATGAAATATTTTGGGGTTACTATGGCTGCAAAATTTCCTTTATGTCCAGGATATCTAAGGTCAATCCTGTTGGACAACCATGGTATAACCTCAGGATATCCCGAAGTAGAGCTATGGTTATATAATTGATAAATGAACGGCAAAATCACAGGAACATCGAAAGATAATCCTGATAGGATACGATCAGGATGTCATAAAAGAAAAAAAAATTATAACACAGTTATATTCTAATGAAAGGTAGTGTTACTTCAGAAAATCATGCGATTTTTACTGTTACGAGAGAGTTGAAAGGATTGTGTTTGAATTCTTCTTTGTGATTGATTAAACGTTAATCAATTAGTATGCAAATTCTGGGATAAAAATACTTCATGGGGACAGTAGAGATATATTACACTTTAATTGGTTTATCCAACACATGACAGTTTTGACTGTCATTATTGTCATTTTAGAAAAGTAAACTATCAAATAAGACACTTTTTTTTAATTTCAAAACAGATTTAATCTGTTGGTCTTCTACAATTTTAATTTCAAAAAATTTACTGAAGAAACTTCAAGAATTAAATTAATGTCTTTATGAGCACTGCTAATATTTAATAGACGTATAAAATCGAAATTCATCATACAATATCAAATGGAATTAAGAAAAACCAAAGAATATGAATTGTCAATAAAAATTAAAATATAAATAAACAAACATTTTTTGTTTCGTTCCAGGCATGCGTACTGAACTCTTCAGACAAACGTACGAAGCCCTGTTTGTTACAAAATGTATTGTTTTCTGATCCTATATTTATGAAAAATAACTCTTTCTCAAAAATATGAAACATAATTTCAAGAATTTCTCAAAAACTAATTTATTTGAAATATTCAATATATTTAAATAAATTACTTCAAAAAATCTCAAAATATGTAGCACATCCTGAAAAAATAATTAAAATTACGATAAGATCAGTTCAACTTTACATATAAAAATTAATAAAATCAATTAAACAATAAATAGACTTACCGAATGCAATCTTCAAAAATATATGATCAGAAAACAATACATTTTGTAACAAACAGGGCTTCGTACGTTTGTCTGAAGAGTTCAGTACGCATGCCTGGAACGAAACAAAAAATGTTTGTTTATTTATATTTTATTGACAATTTATATTCTTTGGTTTTTCTTAATTCCATTTGATATTGTATGATGAATTTCGATTTTATACGTCTATTAAGTATGAGCAGTGCTCATAAAGACATTAATTTAATTCTTGAAGTTTCTTCAGTAAATTTTTTGAAATTAAAATTGTAGAAGACACAGATTAAATCTGTTTTGATATTCAAATTTTGTAATAATCTTTCTATCAAGTAAAAAACCGTTCCTTATTATTTTAAATAACACACTAGTGTGTTATAATCCATAACTCAATAGTGAGTTATGGTTTATAACTAACGTTCATATTTGAAGTATTAGGGGTACAAATAAGTTTCCGCCGTTTTATTGTAGATGGCGCGGTACGGAGTTTCGGTTAGCTTTCGCAGATGATAACCAGCTTAAAAAATAGTTTGGACATTCAACAACAACATAACCTATTAATATCATTGATTTTATATTGGTAAAATATAATTTTTATAAGTTGAAAATGTCAAAATTTGAGCCAAGTAAGCGTCATTTGAGGGAAATGTTAGTTTACTTCTTTAATTTAAAGAAATCTGCTGCTGACGCGCATCAATTGCTCGTAGAAGCATATGGTGCTTTGAGTGAGAGAACGTGTCGAGAGTGGTTTCAAAAGTTTAAAAACGGTGATTTCGACGTAGAAGACAAAGATCGCAGTGGAAGGCCAAAAATTTACGAGGATGCAGAATTGGAGGAATTATTGGAGGAAGATTAATCTCAAACACAAAAAGAATTTGCTCTAACATTAGAAGTCACTCAGCAAGCAGTCTTACATCGTTTAAAATCATTAGGAACGATTTATAAACAATTTGTGTTAAAAAACGGCGGAAACTTATTTGTACTCCTAATAGTATTCTATTTATTTATTACTATTACAAGCAGTATTCACATTGATATTAAATTTAATGGAACACGCTTATGGTTTATTCGAATTTGAAGTCATTGTAACATTCGTTGGTTCATTATAACTAGACGCTTCGTTTCGGTTCAACTGCTGGAAGTGCTGGAAGACGCTGACATATTAGAACAATTAGAGCAATTTGTATTTTATTATGTTTCTTCTAGAATGTTATTCTTCAAGTTATCCTTCTGCTATCGTGGAGGACTTCCATCCTCCGTGACGCTTCAATGTATTCATGTTAGCCCCTGTATCGGCAAAAAGAGTCGCCGAAGACTTTCTCAGGCAGTGACCGGTGTAGAGCGCTAATTCCTTCAATTTCAAAAACATTGCAATTCTTGAAAGTATCTTCGACAACGTATTTATTCCCTCAAACTGGCTGGTATACCTCCCATTTTTGTGAAAAACGAAGAAACCGCTTCTTTTGTCTCAAAGACATCTATTTTTTACAAAAATTGATCGGGTTGACTGGAAATGCTTCTTCAAGTATGGTGAAACTTCTCGATTTCTTGATTTTAGTGTCTGGCAAAACTACGAGAAAATATTTCCCTCTGTCTTGAATATTTTATATTTTCAAATCGACCAATTCATCGCATCTACAAGCACCGCTAATCCTAATCATCAAAGCCACTTTCAACAAGTACTCGTCTTCGGGAGCTTTGTCCAAAGACTTCTCTATTTCAGGTCGTTTTAAGTCTTGGATTTCTTTGGTTCAGATCCCTGTGATTTGTTTCTCAAAACGCTCTTTAGTTTGCCGAGCGAAGCATGAAGTATTTGGCCCACAGCGACGATTTGGCTAATTTTTTTTGCAAATGTAAGAAATAAGCCAATAGAACATTTTCATCGATACCTTTTATCTTCCGTGAATTCATCCAAGATTCAAATATTTTGAACTGCTTGTCGTAAGCATCTCGGGACTTTTCTGGCAAAATCTGCATCGTTGCTTCTTCGCTTCCGTAAGGATATCCTCAGAAACGTAATTTTCATCGGTTTCCTCCATTTTCGATACGTTTTTTTCTTCAAAAAACTTCCCTTTCTGCAAGGAAAACTGAGAATGTCACAATTTATTTAAACATTTGCTAACAATGTATCATGCCCGTGGCAACCAAACAAACAACCTGCCTTGGCCCAAATGTAGTAATGTCACTGTCAAGTCCTTCTGACATTTATAGGGTACTGAGACGCAAGTAGCTTTGATTTGATCACAAAAATTATTAATTATTATCTCATAAAAAATCTATTTCTTCCACTTGTTGGCTAAAACATTGTTTTTTTATTTTACTATTATTTAACTATTATATACAGCCTAAATACATATATTACAGTGTACAATTTTGAGTCGTCCTACTCAATAATTGAGGAAATTTTTGGGGTTTAGTTTGGAACTGTACTTGTGGTGAAAACACTATCTTGCAGGTAGAGTTTAAGAGCAGACATAGTGTAATACACCACTTTATCTTTAAACCACTCAGGGTCGTTTCCTTTAATATATGTGGGTTTATCTCGTTATAAAAAAGGGTAATATGTGTGAAACTTTTTATATTTCCTACTTCCAATAAGAATAAAGTTAATTCCAATTTTAAAATAATGAAATAAGCAAAAAAAACGAAATAATACCTAATATAAAACTTTTTCTGACTATTAACCCTTACCACTGTCACTATTTACTATCTACATTCTACTCATAATTTCTGAATCTAGTTCCCAACTCGAAAATATATCAAATCATATACTTACTTTACTAAACTCTTTTTTTGGAAAGAACATGGGTTCGTGCTCGTCGCACGAAGGACAAGTCTTTTGTTTTAAAAGTATTTTCTGAGGAGATGGATAGAGCAAAAATAACACATTCAAATGAGATATCACATATAATGAACTATTATGGTGTCAATAAATACAAATTTCAATATTCACAAATTTTCAGTCTTTTGAAAAGCAATTGATGTAAAACGATATTCCAAAATCAAATCATAGTTATTGTTTAAATCAATTTTTTGGAAGACTTCAGGACCCTGGACTGTCAATTTTAATAAATCATACTCTCGTTCCCGCTTATGAACAATTTATATTCAAAATCAATGAAAAGATTTCAGGGAAGTTACAAAAAACCTACCTTTTTCGGAACACCGATCCACAAAACCCGGTACCATGTTCAATAGCTGAACCCTCTACAGGGGGGTGTTGGCCTCAGCCCAAAGGCACAACACCCCTTCAAGAACAAACACTATAATTTAGCCCTTTATTTTTCAACCCGAATTAAACTAAACTATCCCGACCACGAACCGATTAGTGACTGTCTGTAACCAATGCCTAACGACGACTACCTTTTTTTTTCGAACTTCCAAAACGTTGGCTTCAATCCTCCTACCTATCCTTTTACCAAGTCGGCTTTTTCTAAGTTCCCATCGTTTCAACGCCTACACACGTCTAGACCATCCAGATCTTTTGACTTGTCGATTTCTTATTTCGACTTTACTGAGAATGCCCAATCTTAGCCTTGAAGTCCTTTGTGTCGTCCGCACTAAAATCATAATAATAACTTCCATTCCCAAGACCTCCTCGTTGAAATTTAAATGAATCGATCTATTGATCAATGCATTGTTGCTTTTAGAATTAACGCCCGTTGTTTAGGCTACATTTCTATCTCAAATAATTAACACCGCTTGTCGGTCCTCGAGCTTTATTATAATAGAATTCTTTGGATCAAAATTCATTTCCCTATTTCTAAGTAAAACATAGGCCCTTTATTACAATAGAAAGAGTGTCTGAATAGTACTTAATTGTTCAAAGAGCATAGAGATAGATAGAGTGTGAATAGAACTTAAATGTTCGAGGAGTAAAGAATCTTGCGTGACCGTTTGGTCGAAGCACAACGATAGAGCGTGTGTCGATGTGTCTTGACCGAGTGCCAAAGAGATACTGTTAGATACTCAGCGCGGGCGCCAAGAAAGAGCTGAACTAGAAGGATCCCCAATTTCGAAGCGACATTTGGCTATTTTTGTTTCTAGAACTACCGTCGCATTTAGATTTACATGAAAAAATGAGAGGTTTTTAAAGAACTTTGGATTAAATAACTGGACCCTGGGAACGTTACTGTAATGGACCTGCCTAGTAATGATCAAAAATACCTTGTTCAATTTCGAAGAAATCGAACAAGTATTATTATTTAAAATTCAAAAATGACCCTATGATTATGATTTGTTTACCTACTGTGGTTGTGAGGACATCAACAAAAATACTGAATACTTTCTTGATTTAATAGGGAAGAGTACCACTATAAAAACGGTTGAGAAGATACCGATAACCAAAATGACGAAAGTAGTGGATAATTAACGGTCTGGTTGAATCAGCCAAAAAGAAGACGACATTAGTTCAGAAACATAGAGATGATCCGAATAACAAATGGAAAAAAATGCTGATAATAAATATACAAACTTTGAAGAAATTAGCTGCAAAAACTAAGTATTACTGTTAAGAAAACAAGTTCTCCTTTTTAATTGAAAATAAACTATTGAAATTTTTCAGGAACATGTGCGTTATCGTTATGTTTCTAAGTCCCGAAATTTCAGATCAATTAAATTCGAAGTTTGGAAAATAGTAATAGAAATAAGATAAAATAAAATATTATAGAAGAAGGCTTTTTACTTGATAGAAGAAATATAACAAAATTTGAATATCAAAACAGATTTAATCTGTCAGTCTTCTACAATTTTAATTTCAAAAAATTTATTCAAGAAACTTTAAGAATTGAATTAACGTCTTATAATTAATAGACGTATATAATCAAAACTCAATATACAATGTCAAATGAAATAAATTTAAGGACTTCTCAAATAATATAATTCAACAAAATTTGAATATCAAAACAGATTTAATCTACAGTCTTCTACAATTTTGATTTCAAAAAAAAATTTGATTCAAAAAACTTTTAGAATTAAATTAATGTCTACAATAAGGACCGCTTATATTTAATAGACGTATATATTCAAAACTCAATATACAATGTCAAATGGAATAAATTAATTTAATTCTGAAAGTTTTTTGAATAAAAATTTTTTTTAAATTGAAATTGTTGACTGACAGATTATATCTGTTTTGATATTCAAATTTTTTTAGGATAAAATAATTCAAATGTGATTAACTGCGAAACCATTGGACTGATTTTGCCCAAAAACGAACACAACTGAGATATTTAGGCTTCAAACCCACCCCGAAAGCTTTAAGTCTCTATCTCTTTCCATTCGAAAGTGAAAGTGTTTAAGATCCACTCCCAAATTTATTCTTGGAATTTTATCATCATAAGGTCCTCACGAAATTTCACCCGAATATGCGCGTTATTATTTTTAACTGAAAGCTGAATTCAAAATCGATCGAATCTGTAGTTTCGAAATTATTGGGAGAAATATGAAAACTTTCAAACGTGAATAACTGCAAAATTATTCAACTGATTCTGCTCATAAGCGACTCCAAACATTCTTTGAAAGTATCACGATTCTTTTCGTTCGAAAATTATCGTGTTTACGGTCGGCCGGCCATATGGACAGAATTATTTTCAACTTCAGGTTCTTCATCAGTGAGTTCAAAGTTGTAGTTTGAGACCATTTTATGGTCAAAATTGGAAAATTATACACATTTGGGCGAAACGAAAGCACGCTGTTTCCTGAGACGTAGTGCGCAAAAATGAGTAATAAATATTTGTTCCTCCTTGATAAACTGAAATCGCAGAGTTTTCCGATCACTATCCTACAGAATCTCACACAATGAATCTTCTGGTGGGTCGAGAAAGTCAATCAGTTCCTCTTCGAACTTTATTGAATGACATCTCTACGTTCCCTAAATCAGCGAAAAAAGAGCATGCGACCTCGACTGTTCTACAGCGAACGTGTTAGAAAAGGACCAACTTCCTTTCATTCCAAATTGAAGGTGATGGTAATGGGGCGAAATCTCTTTATATCAGATTCAATCTGCCCCCGTTTTCATTTGACCCGGTAATTCAATAGAGGAAGTCCCGACAAACACTCACTTCTACCGGTTCCTTCCCTCTTTCACCCCCAATCATCATTAACGTCTATTTTGTTTTAACTCGAATGTGTCGGTATACGTCATGTTCACCGAAGAATTTAGAACATTCTTATGATTAGATGATAGCATCCCATTTTCTTTATGTACTATACAATTAAGACCTTCTCATTCAAATATTTGAATGAAAGAAGCACTCGGGTGTCATCATCAGCGTAGCGCGTCCATAGATTAAACTGTTTGTCAAAAAAGCACTAAACGATGGGCCATCTAGAGTTTACATTTTGAAGTAGTAGTTATTTCAAGTATGGCAACTTCTGTCATTCGTGTTCCGATAGAAAGTTAGTTCAATAATTGACATAAACGAAATGGGTCGATTTACGCTTGAACAAAACTGAAAAATATTAAAAACTTATCTACAAAGCGATGAATCTTCTTTCCAAACTTCCCTCACGGCAATTTGTGGATCAATTTGTTCATGAAAACTGGATCGTTTGTTACGTTAATTTTTTATACAAGTGAGTTCTTCTGTAAAGTTTTCTAGTTGTAACATAAATTATGAGTTACGGAAGCTCGCGACTTAGCTCCAGTGTAGAAGGGGGTGGATTATTTATAATTTGTCAAACTAAAATCAGAAATGAACAACTCAATGAAAAGGGGGCACCAGATAGTTTTAATAGAATAAATTATATACAATTTACGATTCCTATTTTTCTACGATATTCTCAAAATAACCAAATTTATATGAACTTATAGAGAAAAGTGTTATAATTTTGATCAAATAAATAAATGTAATGCATGATTTTTAATAGAGTGCACTAAAGAACCAATTTTAATGTGAGTCAATACTTGATAGAAGCAAAATTTAAATGACTTTAAATCCAGAATTATATATTCTAACTTCTACATTATATATTGAAACTATATACAAAAACTATCAAATTGATATCCTTATATATAATCAATATAAAATATTTTTCAATGTCTCGGAAAAAACCTTTTTACATTCCGACTTGAAATGTATTAACACAAATGTATTATATTAACAAAAACTATATAAGTATGTATATTAACATACAATTACAAGAAAATCCACTATTCCAATATCCTCTAAAATTATCAAAATAAAGGATCGAATAAAAATAATTCAACGAGAACTCGAACATTTGATAGCTATTTTGGCCTATATGGCTTCATCAGAAATGTATTGAATTCAGATTCAAATATATAACAAGATCAAAATTCAACTTACCAAAATGAGATAAAACATGGAACGAATAAACTTGAAGTAAGTTTTAAAGTATCCAAAATAAAACAGAAATTATCAACGTATTGCTACATATAACCTATAACTATTTGTACTCGGAACACAGAAAAACAACAACAAAACTTATTCACCCCAAATAATGTCCCATGTTAAGAAAAATAACCAGAATTTCAAAAATAATAAATCATTGAGGAATATATTGTGGATATAAAGACTCTATATGAAATTATTTTATAATTTAAAAAACCAATTTTAATGTGAGTCAATACTTGATAGAAGTAAAATTTAAATGACTTTAAATTCAGAATTATGTATTCTATATATATAAGGATATCTATTGATATCCTTATATATAATCAATATAAAATATTTTTCAATGTCTCGGAAAAAACCTTTTTACATCCCGACTTGAAATGTATTAATACAAATGTTTTAACAAAAACTATATAATTATGTATATTAACATACAAATACAAGAAAATCCACTATTCCAAAATTATCTAAAATTATCAAAATAAAGGATCAAATAAAAATAATTGAACGAGAACTCGAACATTTGATAGCTATTTCGGCCTATATGGCCTCATCAGAAATGTATTGAATTCAGATTCAAATAAGTTAGAATATATAATTCTGAATTTAGAGTGCACTAAAGTTTCAACAAACATGTTATGTATGATGCCGGCTTTCATTTACAGAGAATTTCATCAATTAAATATTGAAGAGGTTGAAGCTCTCGACTGAGGGAAATGCCGATGTTGCGAGGGAGCTTCTACCTCTCAGTTCGGAAGACTACGTTTCGTTTCCGAGCATGCGCATCTGAAACTCGTCAGACAGGTGTGATGTGCAGGCTTTGCCTGTGATGCCGGTGACGCTGATCGTCAAACGCGGTGCCTTGCTCTATTTGAACCTGGTGGGGACGGTTAGTCACGAATCTGTTGACTGGTCGGGTCTTCTATTGGTACGCCGGTCAAGCTACGACAGAGCAAGGCAGGTTTCTGGACGAGGAGCGAAGAAGTTGTTCGCTACACACTCCCCCTCCAGTGAGCGTCGATAAAAGTCACAAAATAGGGCGTTGTGAGCAGGCAAGGATACATTCCGCCGCTGGGCTGGTCACGCTGCCATCTCCAGCGGGGATCTGTGGAACGAAAGGAAAAGGCCAACTCGGAATGCTGGATAGGGGGAAATTAGGGCCACCTAATGAATGGGTTGGTTCGCTCTTAAAGCAAACCCCCCCCCCCCAATCGGGTCGGGGTCACTAATGAAGTTCTTGACTGAAATGCAGTGTTTTGAGGGAGACGGCGTTTCGTTTCCGAGTCTGCGCATCTGAAACTCATCAGACAGGCGTGATGCGCAGGCTCTGCCTGTGACGCCGGTGACCATGCCCTACTTGAACTCGGCTGGGATAGTTAGTCACGAATCTTTAGACTGGTCAGTTCCTCTAATGGTACGCCAGTCAAGCTGCGACAGAGCAAGGCAGGTTTCTGGACGAGGAGCAAAGAAGTTGTTCGCTACAAGGTAACAAAAATCAAACTATCGGAAGAAGTACCATAGTTTATAACTCAGATTTTCGAGTTAATATATGATGATAGTTATTCAAATATGTTCAAGTTATAGTTAAATAATAATTATTATCAGAAATTTCAATAATGTGAGGTTGACCTTTGTTCACTTCCAATCAGAAAAAGTTGTTCCAACATCCAGTGTAAGGCAATTTAGGTGCTTAAGTCTCAGGTCCCAGGAAAGAGTTTGGCATAAACCAACACGCTAATTCGAAATTTAGAGTTATAAAAGAAGCCCGCAATAAACATTTATGAAGACAAAAAAGGATGAACAACATATTAACGTTACTTAAGATATAGGGCGTCTTTTCTTGGCCCTGTTTGCCCAAACGTTGAAAAACAGAATAACTCTTCACAAAAGCGATGCTAGATTGAGACCGGAGAGATGCGCGTTGGCAAACCATGTATATGAGACGGGCACAACATTTCATACAACAGCGCAAAATTTTTGGCCGTGGAAAACCGGAATTCTAAACGTTTATTCCTGGAGATGTGTTTCATCAATGAGAGGGGTGATGTGATGAATTCAAGAGCCTCAGTCAAATTTACGATTACATACTCGGTTTCGAGTTGACGGATGACGATGTCACTTGATACTGCCATAATGACAAATGACTGTAAACAACCATAACACCCTCTCGAAAAATTCGTTTATTATACCTGAAGCTAATATTGACCACTTTCATGAAATATTGTATTATGTGTAGAAATTTTGTAGTTGGTAGTCACTCACCGATTATTTGTCTAAGTACCATGGTGACAATGTTGATAAGATCTGGCGCTGAAGAAGAAACAAATAAAAACTTTCGAAATATTTGATATACATAGGAAATCCTTCTTTTAATTGCCGTTCAATATAATTAGTCACAAGCTCTTAAGAAATTATATAATCTTAGAAGGACTATTATTGTTATCTTGAAATATATATATATATATATATATATAAATATATATATATATATATACATAAATATATATTGTCATGGTATTTACAGTTAAAATAAATAATTACATAAATATATTAAGGAAAAGACTCACCTTTGTTACCTGTTACCTGACAAACCCACCGCTGCCTTGGCTTCATGGGTAGGGATCATTTTTACCTGTACTAGGGACACACATAGAAGAACTATCAGCTTTTATAAAAATCCGAAGGTCTGGCACTCACGGGCTCTTGCTGTATAATATTTCATATGTAAATTACCTAAATAATCCTACTTCTATGGTCTTATGATCTAACTAACCTTAATTCTAACGTAAACTATGAATGTTATTTCTAAATTTCTTTCTGGAAAGATTCACAGGATTGAATTTTTACTACCTTTGGTAAGTTTGTTCATCAATTTATGGTTCCTTTTAATTGTCCCTTCTTCGTTTCAGGAATAACACTGGTTTCGTTGGAAACAACATTCTGAAATTCTCAGGCCACTATGTTGATTTTCTTCTATATATTCAATTCTTTTGAAACTTGATTTATACTTGGAATCTTTCCATTCACATTCAGGTAATGTTTTTTCTGGATTCAACTTCAATTCACAATAACCATATAATCTTCTTCTTTAGGTGACTTTTGGGAACTTTTTAATTATGAACCGACATGGATTCTACTCTGAAAATTTGGAGACTGACTGCTGTTTTCCGTGCTTCTTCCTTTTATAGTTTTTATAAACATTTGAATTCCATAGCTATCTTAATAATCTGTCAATCTTCTTAAAAATTATACTTTCAATGATTATATTAGGAGTACAAATAAGTTTCCGCCGTTTTTTAACACAAATTAAATATTTATTATAGAAGAGCGGTAATATAAATTCATTTAAAATATTGCCCATCACTTGCAACCACTTTTTCCCATCTCTCAGGCAGCATTCGAATCCCACGTCTGAAGAACTCCTTGTCTTTTGAGGGTATCCACGAATGAACCCAATGTTTGGTATCCTCATAAGATGTGAACCGCTGCGCCGTCAGAACATGTGCCATGGACCGGAACAGGTGATAATCGGACGGTGCAATGTCTGGTGAATACGGCGGGTGGGGTAACACTTCCCAATCAAGTGTTTCCAAGTACTTTTTCACGGGAGCTGCAACATGTGGACTAGCATTGTTCAATATCTTTCGGCTGTAATTCGTACGGAACCCAATTTCCTTGTTTATGAATCATTCCTAATGATTTTAAACGATGTGAGACTGCATGCTGAGTGACTTCTAATGTAAGAGCAATTTTTTTTTTATTTTGAGATGAATCCTCCTCCAATAATTTCTCCAATTCTGCATCCTCGTAAATTTTTGGCCTTCCACTGCGATCTTTGTCTTCTACGTCGAAATCACCGTTTTTAAACTTTTGAAACCACTCTCGCCACGTTCTCTCACTCGAAGCACCCTCACCATATGCTTCTACAAGCAATTGATGCGCCTCAGCAGCAGATTTCTTTAAGTTAAAGAAGTAAACTCATATTTCTCGCAAATGACGCTTACTTGGCTCAAATTTTGACATTTTCAACTTATAAAAATTTTATTTTACCAATATAAAATCAATGATATTAATAGGTCATGTTGTTCTTGAATGTCCAAACTATTTTTTAAGCCGATTATCATCTGCGAAAGCTAACCGAAACTCCGTGCCGCGCCATCTACAATAAAACGGCGGAAACTTATTTGTACTCCTAATACAAATTTTACAATATTTCCTGTATTGAAATTATCCTAGGAAATAAGCTGATTTTTTTATGAACAATTTGATACCTCTTTTATGAAAATTGGTTGAATTTTAAATACTTTTTTCTTCTAAAGAGTTTTCCGAATGTCAAACGTTTACAAAGTTTTAACTTCTTTTGCTTCTAATTTAAAAATTACTTAAAATTATATATCAAATTGATTACAATTCTTGAAGTTTACATACTATTACAACTTTCTACACACCTAAACATCTTCGAGGATAATTTCTTTTTACATGATTTAAACATTTATGTCGTAGACACTATGTTTCATTTAATGATTGAATTTTGATTAATGCTGTCTTATATACATAATTCTGGTGAGTTAGGTTTCATTAAGGTTTTTCATTATTGAGTATTTCAGTACAGAATAATATAATAATGATGAGAATATCAATTTCAACTCAGTTTTTCTTCAAGTATTTCAAGATAGATATTCTAATTCAAAATACTTCTATTTCTAGCAACTTTGGCTATCCTAAACATTTTATATTCATGAACTGAATGCTCTCTGTGAGTTCTGTCTAAAATTTTCAAAAAGATGAATGAACGTTAAAAAGAATTTTTACTCGACTGAAGGTTATGTATTCTAAATATATTTTTCTTCATAATTTTGACATGTGAGTATTATTATAAGTTGAATTAATCATGTTTCTGTTTGAATTGAAATAAATATAATAATTTTTTATCTATTTGTGTTTCAATGAGTCAACTTATATACAAAGGTGAATATATATATATATATATATATATATATATATATATATATATATATATATATATATATATATATATATATATATATATAGATCCCCGACCCCAATCCAATCGAGCATTTTTGGGACCAATAAAAAAGAACCCTTAATGCCCAGAGACCACAGGCAGAAACGCTCCAACAATTTCAAGATCTTTTGTCAAGATTTGGCAACAAATTGGGCAGGATATTCTCCATGAATTGGTAGGAAGCATGCAGAGAAGATACCAAGCAGTTATTGATACACGTGGTGGTATTTTGTATTGAGGGTGAATATAAAAGTATTGGCATTTTCAGAATTTCGGTTTTTCCGAAAATTCCATACTTTTTCAAATATTGTATATCTGTTATTGCGAATACATAATTTCTTTGAAATCTTATTATTCTAACCTAAAACACTCTACATATAGATAATTCAAATGCAAATTGGGTTTTCCGAAAAGAAAACACAAAATAATTCAATATCCTTAATTTTGAACGAGCAATGTACTAATTTTCATTAAAGAAGAACCTATTAGAGAGAATTGCAGGACCAAAAGACAATCACCATGTGTTCCTATCCAAATGTTTATCTTTCTCGATGCCCAGTCTGTAAAATTGCATACGAATTAACTCCTTTCTGCCAACTGATATGTACGATTTATAATTCCATCGCGGGTAAATCCTACTTTGTTAGTATTAAAATAATAATACACAAAAGGATTTCCTGTCATCATGTTCAGAAGCCATTGACAAAAGAAAACTCTTTGACGGTAATCTCCCTGATTCAGTGTCGGTGCTTTTTGAATTAGGTGAGTATAAAGCCATTGGTTATGCGGAGTTGCTACTCAAAAATGTAAAATTATTAATAACTAACATATCCTGTAACCCTCTGTGTAATGAATGTATATGCTGTTAAATGAAAAGCACCAATTGTACCTTATTTGCTGTTAAGGAATAATGTTCTTTAAATTAAGACAAAAAATTTGAATATCAAAACAGATTTAATCTGTTAGTCTTCTACAATTTTAATTTAAAAAAAATTTTTATTCAAAAAACTTTTAGAATTAAATAAATGTCTACAATAAGCACCGCTTATATTTAATAGACGTATATAATCAAAACTTAAAATTGTAGGAGACTAACAGATTAAATCTGTTTTGATATTCAAATTTTGTTATATTTCTTCTATCAATTAAAAAGCCCTTTTCTATTTTATTTCATAAGACAGAAAAAATCTGCTATTTCCTTTCCGTGTTCATTTTCGGTAAGAAAAACTAGCAGGTAACTTTTTCGCACTCTTCCGAAAAGTATAACTTCCGAAAGAAAAATTCGTGCAGAAAAATAATTCTTTCGAAACGCTAGTAGAAAGGTGAAAGTAATACTTTGAAACTGTTAGATTTTTTGAGATAAATAGGTAAAATGAAATTCATATCCTTCTCAGCCAATAAAGACATATGAACAAAATTTACTATTCTGTGTATTTGGTGGGACCAGCTAGGAGTGTTTTATTATAAGCTGCTACAATCGAACGGAAGGATCACAGGAAAAGTTTACTGATGACAGTTGATGGGTTAGAACCGTACATTTCTATAAAAACGACCGCAATACGTCGTCAGATACGTTAAAGTTATTTATAGCATGACACATGTTGCGCAATCAGTTGAAACGTACTTAAAAATACTCAAATACCTAAACCGCCATACAGCCCAGACATTACTCCGACCGTCTCCGATCGATACAACATAGCCTGTCTGACCAGCACTTATCCAATTGAGTTGATGTCAAAAAATGGATGGATGCATGGAAAGCGTCCAAAGAGCCGATTTTTCTTCGTGATAGGATCTGTCAGTAGCTAGTAAGATGGGAAAAAGCAGTGGCTAGCGACGGACAATACTTTGAACTTTGAATGTATAACCAATTCTTCACAATGAAGTTTCAATTTTCGTCAAAAACCGCACGAAATTATTTATAATCCTAGTACTAACAGGCGATTGCTGTGGTTTTAGACACGTTTGTCATCTGCCGATAACATCCAGTTTGAATTGTTTTGAGTTTCATACAAAACGTTTTTTTTACGCTGTTGAAAATGTCAGATTTTCTGATAACTAAACGGCATTTACGGACAGTTTAATTTTCTTATTTTAATTGGAAGAAAATGCAGCTAAGTTCATCGTATGCTCGTGACAGTTTACAGTGACAATGCTCCAACTGACACGTCATGTAGAGAATGCTTTCTTTGCTTCGAAAGTGGTGATTTAGGCGTTGAAGACAGATCTCGCTCGGGAAGCGCAAAAGAATTCGAAGACGATGAATTGCAGACATTACTCGATTAAGATCCGAGTCTGAAGCAAGACGAGTTTACACTCACGTTGAGGGTGACTCATCAAATAGTGTCTATGCTTTTGAAATCAATGGGCTTAATCCAAAAGCAGGTCATTTGGGTTCCTTATGACTTGGAACCAAGACATCTGGAAATACTATGATAAACTGCTTCAAAGGCAAAAAAGGAAGGGTTTTTTACATCGAATAGAGACTGGTGACGAAAAGCCCAGTATATCGTTGCCATCGACCTCAACATCAACACCAAAGCCGAATATTTATGGTTCGAAAGTTATACTGTGTATCTGATGGCACTAAGGGGGCATTGTGTACTACGAGCTACTAAAACCTGGTGATTCCATTACGTGTGATTGATACAGACTGCAATTACCTCATGTGAACCGTGAAATCATAAATTTATTGTTTTGCATGACAACGCTCGGCTTCACTTGGCAAAAGTTGTCAAAAAATATTCAGAAACGATCAAATCGGATATCTTACTACGACGCCATATTTTCCGGACATTGCTTCTTCTGACTGAGTAGTCAGAACGTCTTCGAAAGAATTGAAACGGTGACTTGCCAAATAATGTTGCAGTCGTCAGAACAATCAGAGTATTGTTTTGACGACTGCAACATTATTTGGCAAGTCACCGTTTCAATTCTTTCGAAGAAATCGAAAATTGGCTTCAAAATTCGGATATTGGCTGAAAGGTGGGAAAAAGCAGTAGGCAGTGATGAACTGTATTTCGATCAGTTTGTCATTTCATTATCTCTTGAAACGAATGCTTTTTTTGAGCTGAAAAAATGGACCGAATTTATTTGTACACCCAATATTAGCGCCACTATATCAAGGAAATAATTCATAACATTCATAACTGCTGTGCAGCGCAATAATTATTATTTTCATGATGAATAAGGGCAAATTCAAATAATATAATTTAATTCACCACATAAACATCATAACTATTATTTGCATAGGCCAATAGATGGTCTAATTCACATAATAATGACTTCCCCTAATCGCGCCGTAATTGATTATGAAATCATAGCAGAGTGAATTTCTACCCCAGCGAAGATGCCCTCATATAGATGCCCATCATCCCCATCGACTACACAGCGTCCCAATTTATTGACACAGTTTCTTTCTGGACTTGACTTCAATGTGCACGTCAACATTGTTTGATTGTTTTCTGTTATGACATACGTCAAGAGCAGAACAGCCCATCCCGTATGCTGGATTAACCACAATATTAAAATACGGACCACCTTCAATTTTTCGTACCTATAAAGCGAACGGACGTCCTAGCTCTGTCACAGACACTGATTTATTTCGTCAACAGAATTTGTATAGAGAGGAAAAATAATTAATTCAATATATTGATTTTCTATGCGCAAACATTTCGTAACTTCTATATGTAATTGAAACTTGAGTTCATCATTAGTGTGTATTGAACTTCACCTGTATTATTTCAGAATGTTATCCTTTGATAGTTGAATTTCGACAACAAATTGAAAGAATCCATATAGAATGCTTATAATTTATGTTTAGATATGGGTAGATTGAAAAAATGTTTTTATCTGTTCAAGTCTATTCTCTGTAACCACTATATACTTATCATACTTATAATTAAGAATAAAATAACATAAAAAGAGGTTAATTATTGATAGGAGGTATATAAAATTATTTAAACATTTTTATATTAGCCTTCTACATATTTAATTTCAAAAAATTATATTTAATGATTATAACCTTTGAAAAAAAATTAAAATAATGTCATATAAGTACCACTTATATTAAATGACATATAAAATAAACATTCATTATAAGACATCCAAATGGTATAACAAAATCCAATAAATAAAAATTGTTAACCAAAATCCTATAAATTAAATATTTTGAATAGACAAAATTTTGTTTCTGCTGATCAATCTTATGAAAACAAATATCTTTCAAAAATGTCTAACATAATCTTAAGAATTTCATCATAAAACTATCTTACTTAGAATATTCAATATTATTGGATATCTAACTGAGTTACTTTATATAAAAACTCAAGATATGTAAAAACATTACTGAAAAACAAGTTTTAAGAGAGACTTTGCTTCGTCAGTATTCAAATAATTCATATTCAATAAATATAACATCAATCAACAACAAATATTCACTCACCTTTCAACTGTTTAGAAAAACTTCTGGCGAACTGAAAAATCTTTAAATGTAGTGTGACGGTTAACTATATGTAAATATTTCTGTGGTTTACCCTTGATCTAAAAGGTGAGTGAATATTTGTTGTTGATTGATGTTATATTTATTGAATATGAATTATTTGAATACTCACGAAGCAGTCTCTCTTAAAACTTCTTTTTCAGTAATGTTTTTACATATCTTGAGTTTTTATATAAAGTAACTTAGATATCCAATAATATTGAATATTATAAGTAAGATAGTTTTATAATGAAATTCTTAAGATTATGTTAGACATTTTTGAAAGATATTTGTTTTCATAAGATTGATCAGCAGAAACAAAATTTTGTCCATTCAAAATATTTAATTTATAGGATTTTGGTTAACAATTTTTATTTTATTGGATTTTGTTATACCATTTGGATGTCTTATAATGAATGTTTATTTTATATGTCATTTGATATAAGTGGTACTTATATGACATTATTTTAATTTATTTTCAGAAGTTATAATCATTAAATATAATTTTTTGAAATTAAATATATAGAAGGCTAATATTAAAATATTTAAATAATTAAGAATATAAAAATGCAACTTTCAAATTCATAAAACTCGATACAAAAATCGGAAGAAAATAAAGATGATTCCCAAGCTTTTTAATTAGATAATGAAAACTGGATGTTCACGTCGATACAAAATTCCCAATATTGTATTGAACATTTTCGGGAATAATTACCTATTTAAGAGTTCCATTTTTTTTTATAAATCTATTATTTTCAGATAATACCGTATATTTTAGAGCATATGTAATATAACAAAGTACAATTCCAGTTATCATATGGTATAATCGGTTGGGGTGGAGTTCTGGA
This sequence comes from Megalocaria dilatata, assembly GCA_034642435.1. Taxonomy (NCBI): domain Eukaryota; kingdom Metazoa; phylum Arthropoda; class Insecta; order Coleoptera; family Coccinellidae; genus Megalocaria; species Megalocaria dilatata. The sequence goes on from CM067856.1 coordinate 74,414,030, forward strand.
TTGTCATAAAAAAGATTAGACATAGTGCAGAAATATTTTCTCAAAGTAATTCATGGAAAAAAACTAACTTTTTCTAGTAAGGAACTCTATGAACTGGTCAAAGTTTTCGATGTCAGACAGGTGTTAGCAGTGAAAATTATCATGAACGTATATGAAGGGAAAGTTCCTGTTATACTGGAAAAAACTTTGAACGTCCAAGATCAACGAAGAGGATAGGCCTAAGATATTGTACCTATATCGCCCCAAGACTGTCCTCTCTGGTGCCCCATGAGGTGATAAACTTGAGACATGAAATATGTTTCAAGAGAGAATTAAAAAAATGGATAATAAATTTCGATAGGACCACTTTGCATAAATCAATAAATCAGAACCAACAGTGGATACTCTAACTTGACGAACAATAAAATTAGAATTTGACTCATTTACTGCCCGATTTTGACTGTTGAACCTTATCTGCAAATCTGTGATGGAGCGCACACCTGTGTATATATATATATATATATATATATATATATATATATATGTGTAAATATTAGAAAATAAATTATTTTTGCGGTGATTTTGGGAATGAAATTTTATTTATGTTATTATAACTGTGCACAGTTAATGTTAATATTTGACTCCACAGTATTTATACAGTTTATATGATGTTTTAATGAACTCTTATTATATTATATCTTAAATTTCCAAATTTATTAGCTTCCGTGTGCTGTACCCAAATGTGTTTATGCTGTACCGGAACAACAATACGATGAAATTGATGTTGATCATTTATTTAAATAATAAGAAGAGGGTTTTTTACTTGATTGACGGATTATAAAAAAATTTAAATATCAAAACAGATTTATTCCGTTAACATCCTATAAATTTTATTCGAAGACATTTAGGATTAAATTAATGTCTTATAAGCACTGCTTATATTTCTTAGACATATAAAATGGAAACTCAATAATATAATTATTAATTATGGAATAAAAAAACACAACAAATGTAAATTGTCAATTAAAATTAATGAATACATCTTTGAAGGACAATATTTCGTTTCTTTTCTTATATTTATGAAAACTAAATCTTTTTCAAAAATACAAAACATAATATTAAGAACTTCTCCACATATTTAAATAAGTTACTTCAAATATCTCTGAAAACATGTAGCACATCCTCAAAAAACAATAAGAAATCAAATAAGGTCTTAGTCAGTCCAATTACCCCTAAAACCTCGTGGTATCCTCGTTTGAACAAACACTAAAATTAGAGACCTTCAAAATTCCAAGGTATTCTTTGTTCTATGTTCATCACAAACATCACACAAAACTTGTAAGGTATTTTATGGCCTTAGTTGAAATCACGTGATATTTATAAAATGAAATTTGAAATCTAGATATAATTATATATAATATTATATAAAAAATAAAATAATAAGAAGGGGTTTTTTACTTGATAGAAGGATTATTACAAAATTTGAATATCAAAACAGATCTTCCTTCTATAGATTTTAATTTCAAAAAGTTTCATTCAAAAACTTTTAGAATTAAATTGATGTAAGCAGTGCTTATAAGACATTCATTTAATTCTAACAGTCTGAATAAAATTTTTTGAAACTAAAATTTATAGGAGGCTAACAGATCATATCTGTTTTGATATTTAAATTTTGATCATTTATTGCTATCATTTCTTCACAAATGGATTTTTTATGATAATTATTTACAATATTTTACGAATCTTCTACAAATTCCAATAAATTCGACTCATTAATTCAGATAAAAATCTTCTTATGTTTCAATATCCCGTAATCTAAACCTATTTATTCATAATTTAGATATCTGAAATCATTTTATGAACTTCCAACTACAACTTGTTTGAAAAAATTAAGATGTTGTGCCTCTATTAATCTCACCTCTGTTCGAGGGTAGTTGAAACAGATCCGAATCTGAGATTGGTAGTTGTTGAATTCCTAACACTATCTTCAAATACCTCACTGATATTCAACAAAGAATGTCGATATATTAGAAGGTACTGTAATGGATTTATGTATTTAAATTATTTTTGTAAATGTATATTTAGATTTTGTAATTGGAAATGCTCGATTAATTTTGTATTGCTGAGAGTCTTTGAAGTGAAGAGGATTAGTAGTTTATTAAATATTTTCAATTTATTCAATAAAATTTTGGTTCAATATTTTGTCTGCTTACCCTTGTATATATAGGTTGTATTTGGGACTGCCAGCTTACTCAGTAGTGATATTGATTTTTCGCATATCACTTTGTGAAACATGTTTAAATTAACATAAATAGAGGTTAATTCTTGATAGAAGGTATATAAAATTATATAAATATTTTAAAAAATTTTTAAAAAATTTAAAAAAATTAGCCTTCTACATATTTAATTCCAAAAGATTATATTTAATGATTATAACTTCTGAAAATAAATTGAAATAATGTCGTATAAGTACCACTTATATCATGACATAAAATAAACATTCATTATAAGACATCCGAATGGTATAACAAGATCCAATAAATAAAAATTATTAACCAAAATCCTATAAATTAAACTTGAATAGACGAAATTTTGTTTCTGCTTATCAATCCTATGAAAACCAATATCTTTCAAGAATATCCAACATAATCTTAAGAATTTCATCACAAAACTATCTTACTTAGACTATTCAATATTATTGGATATCTAACCAAGGTACTTTATATAAAAACTCAAGATATGCAAAACATAACTGAAAAACAAGTTTTAAGATCGACTTTGCTCATCAGTATTCAAACATTCATATTCAATAAATATAACATCAATCGATAATCAATATGAATATTTAAATACTGATGAGCAAAGTCGATCTTAAAACTTGTTTTTCAGTAATGTTTTGCATATCTTGAGTTTTTATATAAAGTACCTTGGTTAGATATCCAATAATATTGAATAGTCTAAGTAAGATAGTTTTGTCATGAAATTCTTAAGATTATGTTGGATATTCTTGAAAGATATTGGTTTTCATAAGATTGATAAGCAGAAACAAAATTTTGTCTATTCAAAATGTTTAATTTATAGGATTTTGGTTAATAATTTTTATTTATTGGATTTTGTTATACCATTCGGATGTCTTATAATGAATGTTTATTTTATGTCATGATATAAGTGGTACTTATAGGACATTATTTTAATTTATTTTCAGAAGTTATAATCATTAAATATAATCTTTTGGAATTAAATATGTAGAAGGCTAATTTTTTAAAATTTTTTAAAAATTTTTTAAAATATTTATATAATTTTATATACCTTCTATCAAGAATTAACCTCTATTTATGTTATTTTATTCATAATATATAATTATTTGGTTTCCTTAACATTCTTTATATAGATAGTCCTTGTGCTATAGCAGAGGCCGTTAAATTTGTCTTTCAATCTTCTAGATCAAGGGTAAACCACAGATATATTTCTGTGTGTAGTGAATACCATATTTAAAGGTCTCATTTTAGTAGAACTTTTTCTAGAGGATGAAGGGTGAGTTGAATATTTATTATTGATTGATGTTATATTTATTGAATATGAGTATTTGAATACTGATGAGCAAAGTCGATCTTAAAACTTGTTTTTCAGTAATGTTTTGCATATCTTGAGTTTTTATATAAAGTACCTTGGTTAGATATCCAATAATATTGAATAGTCTAAGTAAGATAGTTTTGTGATGAAATTCTTAAGATTATGTTGGATATTCTTGAAAGATATTGGTTTTCATAGGATTGATAAGCAGAAACAAAATTTTGTCTATTCAAAATGTTTAATTTATAGGATTTTGGTTAATAATTTTTATTTATTGGATTTTGTTATACCATTCGGATGTCTTATAATGAATGTTTATTTTATGTCATGATTTAAGTGGTACTTATACGATATTATTTTAATTTATTTTCAGAAGTTATAATCATTAAATATAATCTTTTGGAATTAAATATGTAGTAGGCTAATTTTTCAAAATTTTTTAAAAATTTTTTAAAATATTTATATAATGTTTAAATTAATAAAGTAAATGAAAACAACTTGGCTTAAGTTTCACTGTTTATTTAATGTCTGTTGACATATATGTTTCGGGTTTTTAGTCCATATTCAAAACTGAAGAGAACAAAACTTAAGATTCTATTTATAATGGTAAGGTAGATCACAGGTACCATTTTGAACTGTGTAAAAATATGGTGTTAGTTGGGTCCTTATCTTTTACAAATAAGAGCAATGGTGATAAATTAAATTGAAGTTGTTCCTTTGTAATTGGTAGCTTCTTACCATGTGCTAAACAAATTTCCAAACTTTCTAAAAGGTCAATTCCTCTGCTTTTATTACCTACGTGTAAAATCTATGAAATGGTTGTTATTTATACAATATTCGGAAAGACCAGATGTTATTTCATTATGTAATATACTTTTTTATGTTCTTCAACCTTTATTTTTATAGATCGTCCTGTTTGACCTGAGTAAAATGCAGGGCATTCATTACAATATAATTTGTATATACCGCTTTTTTCACACATTTCACGACAGTCTTTGCTACTTACTGACTAAGAGTGAACCTAAGTTTTTCTTATTTGTACAAATAATATTAATATTATTCTGTTTTAGTCTATTGCAAATTTGATTACTTATTTGTGGAATGAAATTTTTCTTTCACTTTGTCCTGAAGAATAGGGTGAAGAGAAGCTAGAACTTTTTTATGCTAGTTTTTAAAAATTAATTTATCGATTACGTTCGTATTGTAACCATTGTTCGACGCTAATGACTTCAAAACTTTAATTTCTTTGTTAAAAATTTCTATTGAGATAGGGGTTGATAGTATTCTATTTAAAAAGGCGTGAAAAGGAAACATTTTTGTTTTATGAGGTTGAGAACTGTTATTGTGTATTAATGAATCTGTGTACGTACGTAGATTTTCTAAATATGTAAAGATCAAGGAAATTAACATTTCTTGTAATCTAAATATCTGAAAAATTTCATTGATTTTTGGGAATTTTCTATTTCAATAGTGAATTTGATAGAACTGAAAAATGTTTAATAGAACCTAACCAAATGAAAAATATATCATTCACATATCTTTTCCAATGAAGAACTTTATTTATCAAATTATGTTGAGAAGAAAAGATTTTATTTTCATGATGGGTCATGAAAATTTCGCTCAAAAGTGGTGATAAGGGAAAACCCATAATAAGGCCGTCCATTTGTTGATAAATTTTATGGTTGAATTTAAAATAACTTCGTTTGAGGCATATTTCCAGTAGAATCATTGTTTATCGTATAATTTCAGAGGTGAGTGATTGGTTTTGATGTTATGAATTTTGAACTATACTTTCAATTTCTAAATTAATTTTCATGACCAATCTTGAAAATAAAATCTTTTCTTCTCAAGATAATTTGATAAATAAAGTTCTTTATTGGAAAAAATATGTGGATGATGTATTGTACATTTGTTTAGGTTCTATTAGACAATTAGAAATGTTTCTGAATTTGTTCATTTCATTTTTAAATTCTATCAAATTCACTCTTTAAATCGAAAATTCCCAAAAATCAATGAAATTTTTAGATATTCAGCTTTCAAGAAATGTTAATTCCCTTGAAGTTGACATATTTAAAAAATCCACGTACACAGATTCATTAATACACAATAACAGTTCCCACTCTCATAAAACAAAAATGTCTTTTTTTCACACCTCACAACTATACGTTAATGTGGGCATCAAAAATTTCCAAAAGGAGCGGATTATAGGGAACCATCGATTATCAATATCATGGTTTCGGACGGTCTCTCTTTGTCCACCCTGTTCTGGAGATCGTCGACGTTATTTGGGATATCCGTCATTGCTACTAGATGTTTGAGTTTGGAACGATTTTGGAAATTTTTTGCTGCATTTAGAATCTCGCCTAAATGGAGAATTAGGGTTTGAAGTTGCGCAAGAGCCGTGTGTCCTTTACGATTTCGAACAGGACAAAATCTTCTTCTTTAGCCGGCAATTCAGCTGAAATAACGTCAATTTGATTTGGTCTGATTTTGTTCATTAACCACACTAGCAGATGTATCGCGTGTTTTTTTAGAGTGATAGAACTTTCTATAGGGATAACTGTAATTTGACAGAAGGTAGAAGCCATGTTGTTTTAACATTTCTCTTCAGTAAGCATTGACAAATTATCATGGAAAGACTCACGCCGTAACAAATTGTTGAAATTTATTTTCAAAATCCGTCTTCTATTCGCCAAACTTATAGAGCACTTCGTGAAATTTATGGTTTACATTATCGTCCATCAGACCAGCTTATTCGTCGAACTATCGATAGATTTCGGACAACACTTTCTCTACTCGATGAAACAACAACAACAAGCCAACAACAGAGAACTGTACGTACTGAAGAAAATATCTCTGCTGTAAGTCTAAGTGTTAATGATGATCCAGATTTGCCTATTCGTCGACGTTCACAACAAGTTGGACTGTGTGTATCCACTACATGGAAAATTTTGCGTGAAGATCTTGGTCTTCGCCTATACAAGATCCAACTGGTTCAAGAACTAAAGCCACTTGACCATAATAAACGTCGTTTGTTTGCCAATTGGGCCCCAGAACAGCTTGAAGTTGATCCACTTTTATATCGAAAAATTGTGCTTAGTGATGAAGCTCATTTCTGGTTGCACGGCTATGTAAACAAGCAAAATTGCCGTATATGGATTGTAAACAATCCTTAGAAAGTTCTGCAGGTTCCATTACATCCTGAAAAATGCACTGTATGGTGTGCTTTACACGCTGGAGGCATCATTGGTCCATATTTCTTTAAAAAGGATTCTGGAGCTAATGTTACAGTGAGTGGTGCTCGTTACAGATCGATGATCAATGATTATTTGTTTCATAATTTGAATCGTATCGACACAGAAGTGTTTTGGTTCCAACAACATGGTGCTACACCTCATGCTGCTATCGTAACAATTGATTTATTGAAAGAAAGATTTGGCGATAACATTATTTCGAGAAATGGTTCAATTAGTTGGCCTCCAAGATCATGCGACATAACTCCTCTCGATTATTTTCTTTGAGGTTATGTCAAGTCATTAGTTTATGCTGATAAACCAGAAACAATAGACGCTTTGGAAGCCAACATAACTCATGTTATTGATGAAATAAGGCCTGAATTACTCGAAAAAGTGGTCCAAAATTGGTCTGGTCGAATGCGATTCCTCAGAGCTAAACGTGGTGGACATATGCCGGAAATTATTTCTAAAACATACATCTCATAAAATTATCCTTCAAATAAAAAAAAATTGGCTTCAATCTTAATTTAAATGTGTTTTATTTCAATTTAAAGTTCTATCACTCTAAAAAAAAACACCCGATACATGTGGCAAACCACGTTTCTGCCATTCTATAGTGTACTTATGACAGCGCGGTCAACCAAATACATAAGACTTGTTAATGAAGTGCACTGTACTTTTAAATGGAAGACTCTGTTAATTATATCGTAACTGTCTTGTGGAGTTAAATTGGTGTTAAAATTTTATTTGATTTTTAGCCAATTTGGATTATACATTCTGTCAAGAAAGTACCGGGAATTATCGATTAAAATCTGGCGGGGCAATGAGGCAGGTAAAATTTTTTTTTCCTAGGTTGGTACCACTGTCCTTAATTACTATGCCAAGCTTGAGCGGGATCTGTCAACTAGTGTGTTTGCAACAGCTGATTAAGTCAGTCGATGTCAGAGTGCGTGCCGATTTTTACTATGGGTGATTACGTTGAGCAAAGAATTTGTTTAAAGTTTTGTGTTGCAAATGAATTTTCGTGTGCCGATGCATTGAAAATGTTGCAAAAGGCCTTTGGTGATAATGCTCTATCGAAAACTCGTGCATATCAGTGGTACAGAGCCTTCAAGGACGGTCGTGAAGTGGTCGCCCATCGACGGCTTCGATCGAAGATAACGTCGATAAAATTAAGGAAAGGGTGCTGGAAAACCGTCGTACCAGCTTGAGAGAGATAGCACATGATCTTAAGATATCCCACGAGTCCGCACGTACGATTTTGATTGATATTTTGGGCATGAGAAAGGTGGCCGCACGACTCGTACCGAAAGACCTGAATTTTCTTCAAAAACGTCATCGCGACCAGGTTGCTTCAGACATGCTGGATCGCTGTAATTCCGATTCTACATTCATGGAACGCATTATAACTGGTGATGAGACCTGGGTCTACGAGTACGATATGCAAACAAGCCAGCAATCATCGGAATGGGTGGCAAAAAATGAGCCGAAACCGAAAAAACCACGCCAAAGCCGCTCGAAAATGAAGGTGATGCTCATTGTTTTCTTCGATATCCGTGGCGTGGTGCACTACGAATTCGTTCCAGAGGGTCAGACGGTAAACAAGGAGTATTACCTAGGCGTTATGAAACGTTTGCGTGAGCGTATCCGTAAGAAGCGGCCAAATTTGTGGGCGAACAACTCATGGATTTTGCATGACGATAACGCGCCTTCTCACCGAGCTACGATTGTGACTGACTTTCTCGCCAAAAACTCAACAAACGTGCTTCAGCAACCACCGTATTCGCCGGATTTGGCTCCCTGCGACTTTTTCCTCTTTCCAAAACTAAAATTGCCCCTTCGTGGCACCCGTTTTGAGTCGATTGAAGCCATAAAACAAAATTCGGCGCGAGAGCTAAAGTCCATCCCGGAAAGCGCCTATAAAAAATGTTTCGATAATTGGAAGTGCCGTTGGCATAGATGTATTGGAGCAAATGGAGCCTATTTTGAAGGCGACCCAATAAATTTTGACGATTAAATGTAAAAATGTTGTTTTAATTGAAAATTCCCGGTACTTTCTTGACAGAGTAGTATGTTGCAGCTATAAATAAATCAGATTTACCGTAATGTTTAACGTGAGTCATTGCGTCCTGAGATTTTTCATGTAAATATCGAGGTCCACCTGTGAATGATGAAGGTTGTATAACCAACTGTCCAATGCCGTTGCTGTGTGCCTGTGAAGCATCCTGAATGTGAACGTCTTTTTCTGCTCTTAATTTACTCCGATTATTACGGATGTAGTCCAATCTCTCAGATTCAATTTTCGCATATTGATCGACCAAGTATTGGTTTCTTAACATTCCATATCTGAGCAAAGGGTTGAAATTGTTACGTCTTGTCATTATATGGTAGCAATAGTAGTTCATACATGACGTTGTTTTACGCAGGGGTGCACTACTGATTGGCTCAGCTTGAGAAATATTAATTGCGTAACCATCTTCTCCACGACATAGCATAAAAAGATATCGTGAGCTGTCATAAGATCTGTGCAACTCTGAAATTTTTTGCAAATTATCGTCACGACTATGCAACACAATATCTCTTTTGTCAACTTGCTGTTCAGCTATCATCACTGCTATTTCACTCGTGGAAGGCGCATTATATCGTCCTATGTGTTCTCTAAAGGAAATTTTATTTGTATGGATTACGACATTAAGGTCAGGAGTATCTACTGGAACACTCTCAATCGCAGTTTTAAAAGACTGTATGCAGCAGTTATGAGAATGTAACATATCTTGGAGAGATCTGATCAAATCTCTATCAATTGGCTGTGCTACACTTGAACCCCATTCATGCTGGTATATCTGGATCTGCAATAAAATAAATTTGCAGAAATTTGTGATCATCGGATCGAAGTGGTAGCAAGTTCCCAGCTAAATGATACACTTGCCCTTGAATTTTAAATCTAGGTATAAAACCACGCTCAATGACTTGCTTACTCTTGAAAGAGATCTTTTGAAATGCGTTATTATAACGGCGTATATTGCGCATGTATTGTTTGGATTTCGAATGATCACCCGTCAGGAGTTCAGGTGGAGGAAGAATTTCTTCCAATTTTATTTTTCCTTGTAAGCAACACATCACTTTCGATTCGTCCTTGAATTTCAATGCCCAGCAATGTTCACACACTACTGACATGGTACCTATTGATACTATACGATCGCCCTTGTAAGGAATCGAAGGATCGTAATTCATGACAGAATTTTCTTTATTTACCCATGAATTAGTTACTCTCTCGGATCTGTGGCTGTTCGGTTGTTCGTTTTGTTGGGTGTTACTATGTGTCTGTGCGGACGATTCTTTGGCTCTCTGTATTCGATGCCTCCTGGCAGAGGCAATCCCTACGCTCTACAGACTATTCTCTGGCCCTCGGAACCCATCCCGATCTTGGCTGCGGTGAGCCTCACGCTCTACTGATGATTCTCTCTCTCACTCAGCTCTATATCTATCCCGAACCTGGCTGAAGCGAACGTTTCATTGATGATTCTTCGTCTCTTGCTGAACGTGCTCTTCTGGCATTCACTATAGTACGAGCTGTGTTCGAACGACGACGTCTTCCAGACATGACTTTATAATTTCTGTACAAAATTTACTCCGTTCTTGTTTGAACTCACACCTTTAAACTATGATGATTAAAAGTAAAACAACTTAATTTCCGCTAATTTATTTAATTTCACATCAATTGTTTAGTCATGACAACACAACTTCGTCAGGTGAGTATGGTTCCGACAAGTAGAGACCGATACAATCAAACCTTGAAACTATACATATGATTATGAACAACTTGCCATATTATTAGTATGTACTGCATTTAAAAATATTTACTTACTATTCGTTCGACTAAAAACAAAAGATAATCAACAATTATCAACAACAAAATATAATCAACAATTATCAACAACAAAAGATACACATATTCTATTCAGTTCTTTTTTGAACTTAAATACCTTACCTTAAACCACGTCTTTCTCAGATTGCGGTGAAGTACGTGTATAGCAATACAGGGTGTACGTGAATAGTTGCGAAAAAATTTAGGAAGTGATTCCTTGTCAAAAAATAGGGTAGGTCTTTCATATAAACATTATTTTTTTGAGCTCACCCTGCTTAGTTGTAGCCACCTAAAGATGGCGAAATTAGAAAAACAGTTTATAATTTTTCTTTGAAAACCAAAAAACTGAAAAGAATAAAATTGGGCAGACATTTTATGCGGGCGAGAAGACACTCAGAGAAACTTATTTTCCTATTCACATATTTTACAATGAGAAAATTCGTTCTTAACAAATAATGTCTCCTGTCATTTCACGCTAAAACTCACAGTTTTTGAGAAAAAAAATAATTTATTAAGTATTCCAACATTAAGAGTAAGCTCATGCTGATTAAAAACTAGGGTTTAGTTGGAAAGTTCGCTACTCAAGCTTTCATTAATAGCTCGAGATCACCCAAATAAAAATGCCTATACAATTGCAGGTCATCAGCATAAGCTTGTACCCCACAAGTATTCACAGGTTTAACCTTGTCCGCAGTGTAAATGATAAATAGTAATGGACCCAAAATAGATGCCTGAGATAAACCAGTAAGAATATTCCATCATTTACCATCATAATATTTCAGCTGGGAGCTATCACGAATATAATAATCAATTAACTTATATGAATGAGAGTCAAAGCCATAATATTTCAACTTTAAAATGAGCACTGAGTCAAAGGCTTTAGAGTAATCAAGTAGAACTAAAACACTATGTAATCCTCTATCACGAGCTTCGATTACTTTATTGATTACTGTTGTCAAAGCCGTTGCCATACTGAATCCCTTCCTGAAACCGCTTTGATTCTGGGGTAAGATTTAATTTTTCTTCACATAATCGAAAATCTGATAAAAAAACGAAATACGTTCGAATACCTTGGATATAGCAGGTAAAATACTTACTATCCGTAGATCATTAAAACCGTTACAGTAATTTTTTTTAAATAGGCCAACCAATGGCACTCTTCTATGAATCAGGAAAGTAATCTTGTCCTATGCAGCTATTAGAGATGTTATCAATTATTGGATCAATGTATGGACTAAAATATTTAAGCATAGTGGCACCAATGGCAATCAACGCCCAGAGCATAAGTTTTCAAGTTATTCAAAGTAGAATTCACTTCTGAAATAGATGTCATCGAGAATGAAAAACATTTCCGAAAATCCGGTCTATTGTTGTTATAAAATTTATTCTTTCAGAAGTGTCACTAGATATATCTGAAAGTAGGAGCTAAAATAACTGTTAATACCTTCTGGATCAGATTCATGAGGTGAGCTAACCCGGTTATTCCTAGAGCGAGTATTAAGATTACTAAGAGTTTTCCAGGTTTTTCTTGGAGTTGTTTTCAGCGCAAACAGAGTTGAGATAGTTTTTTTTTTCATATTTTGTCGCGGTAACTACTAAGTTGCTTATAGAATGCCCATTCCGATCGAGTACTTTTAAATTGTTGCAATGCTTCATCGCGCTGTTTCATCATTAATTTCAAACTTTCAGTTAACCATGGTGCCCAAGGCTTAGAAACCTTTTGACTTGTAAGAGTGCACACCTGTTGAATAGTTCCAGCAAGAAACTATTTAACTTGGCTACCTTCAAATTAATCTTGGGTTCTAACACTACATTCATCCGTGGTATGTTGTGGAGTTCATTTAAGAAACAACCATGATTAAAATTTCGAAAAGACCGGTAATTGACAAGGCGGGGTTCTGGTTTTCTATATTCAAACTAGAGCTCAGCATACACTAATCTATTATCGGAAATACCTTCAGACAATAGCGATCCAACCTTATCACCGAATTTCCATTGAGCACAAATATTGGAACGATCAGAATACATGACGAAGCTGTTACTCTAGTTGGTTCACTAAGAAGTTGCTTGAAACCGAATAACTCAAAGCAATGCACAACCAGATTTTTTAGCCTGAAAAGGTCCACATTCATATCACCCAAACATTTAATCTCACTGCTAGCCAAGCCGTTCGTTAATCAGTCATCCCAGTCAGGAATGGTCAATAGTTTACCTGCGTTACCTGATTTCGCTGTAGCAGTTCTAATTCTAGTGTTATTTCAAATAGGATTCTCGTTAAAAGCAGGTTATTATTGGTGGTAGTGCTCCACAACTGTCCCGCAGAAGTCAAAGTTGTTTTCCTTTCCTCATCCTTAGCACTCCACTCCCTAAGACCTGTATTTCTCCTACACTTTATTTAAGGAAAGGTGGCACCCATAAAATGTCTCCGACCGATTCGGTGGTATAGGTTATATTAGATTAGTTACCAGTGTTAGTTATAATTCTCAATTTTCAATAATGGCTGTCTGAAGTCCCACCTACAACAACTATGTTCGCAAGAGTCAGTAACTTTTCATTTTGAGTAGTTCATAGTTTGTAATAGCAACCCGGTCTTGAGAGTCTCCATCTCCTCGTCATAAATTTCGCTATACAGTAGAAACTCGTTTATCCGGCCCTCAGTTATACGGATTCGCGATTATCCGGACTACCAACCGCGACCAATTTATATGTACCTACAAGTCGAATTTATGCAAGCATGAACATGTCGGAACTTGCAATGAATGATAATTCAATAACCAATACGGATGATTCTATTTTGGAGGATATGAATGAGGTAATGTCAAAGCTAAAAATATGTCAGGATTGTGATGATGATGATTTTAAAGAGTGGGTCAGTAATGATCAAGGCTTTCAGATTATGTCTGAATCGTACAAAACATTTTGCAGATAAACAAACAGCAGGAAATGCAAGAAGCTGAAACAGAAGAAAATATAGACGTGGAAAATGATACAGAACCATCTCATGATGTAGCATTTCATGCCCTGGAAACAGCTCTCAAGTAGTTTAAAAAAAAACAGAGAGTGATACTGTGAGTTTACTACAACTGAAACGAATTCGTGATATAGCAGCAATGAAGGGAAGAAGTTGCTTACGTCAAATGACAATTACCAAATATTTTAAACCAAATCAAACTTATTACCTACTTATTTCATGATTACCAAATACAAATTACCAAATACATATTGTAAACAAATTATTCGTACATACGTACCTAAATATTTTATTCCATGATTAATGCTGCAGTTTAGTATTATGTATGTAATCTAAGAAAATATAATATGTATGTACATACATAAGTAAGTGTTAATTTCTTAATAAACATTGAGTTTCGTTGATACTATGTATTTGTTATTTTTAATAAACACATAACATTATTCTTCATACATTCGATTATCCGGATTTTCGATTATCCGAATGCCTATTGACAACAATTAGTCCGGTTAATCGAGTTTCTACTGTAGATGGAAAAACGCATAAGGTCTGGGATAAGAACGGATTTTGGCAAGTCTACTGACCGCGACACCCCAGCTACTTAAGAGGCTAATTTAGGCACCAACATCTAACCCCAATATGAGCCTAACAGCAGGCACTTCAAATGAGACAACACCGAGTGGTATAACTAAATTCACGTAGATCTCCATTCAACTCGGCAGGATGCCTTGGGCTCCGGAAGAACTTAGAGCACGTAAGAAGGCTCAACTGGTGAAGAAAACTGCTGATGAACTCCACTACAAATCTGGAATCGATGAAAGGATAGAAGAGAGGACTGGAATACAGGGATATGGCACAAGATTTCTTGCGGAAATTGGAGGAGGACATACCAGATGAACGAGGAAATGAAGCAACAAGCCATCATGGTGTTGAGCCAGGTGGAAGTAATCAGAGTAACTTTTTTACTTACTTTATTGAAGCTGATACTCTTGTAGGTAATTACTTAAATGATAAATGATTAAACATCATCTGCTTCATGATCTAATCTTTCTTCTATAAAATTCAATACTATAGAGGCATGAGAACAAGCCATCTCTAAACATGTTCCACATGTAATCATAGAGAATACTAATAGTATTGCAACCTCATCGTACACGGTGGTAAAAAATTCCGCTCTTTGAAATCATCATTCTGCAGAATTTCAGAAATATATTATATGATTAGTATTTATTTATATGTCATAGTTGATTATGACTGAAATTATTCATCGTTGTTAGTTTATTCATACACACTTTTCATACTAGTCATTCTAAGGATACATTATTTTAGGGAAAAATGCGGAATATCTATTGAGAGTTCTTATATTCCACAGGCAAATGAATACTAAAAACGTTGAAATGAATTACAACAAATCTGCTCAACTATTTTATTCTATGACTTATTCCCAAACAATTGATTCAATCCAAGAGAGATGAGGTGAAACTCTTGTATATACCCCTGCACTTCTTGTTATACCACAGGCTCTTTTACCAAATGAGATCACACCAATGATTATATAATATCCTCTTAAACCATTATTACTAATGTATTGAAGTGGTCCTCCAGAGTCACCCTAAAGATAAAAAAATTATACACTTCTTGTAATGACATTATCGAAATGAATATTTTTTCATTTTCTCATGAGCTAAAAATATAATAAGTTTTACGATAAATCTACAATATTAAAATACGATCATATGAATGGTACAGTACATTAAGAAATCAGACTTCTGACTTGATGATGAAAAACCATCTGCTTCAATCAAGTGATCCCACGCGTCTTCTTGGCATGACTGTCAACTCTTGGACCTGTTGGGAGGAACATATGAATGATATTGCGAAGTTTGCTGCAAATAAGCTCGGATGTTTAGTCAAGGCTAGGAACTATTTCTATGTAGATATGATTCTTCTATTGTATAAAGCCCAGATCAGACCAGAAGTCGAATACTGCTTTCATGTTTATAGCTCAGCATCCAAAAATTCGTTACAACATTTGAATTCCATCCAGAAAAGAGCGGTACAACTGATTGGTTGTCCAACTATAACAACCAGTTTGCCGACTTGTGGTTGCTCTATAAATATTGTCATGGTCGATGGACCACGCAACTGAAGGAAATGATCCAGCTCCCGCCAGATTCAGACGCGGCATTGCACAACGGGCACATCTTTATGCAGTTAGATTAACAACTCCGAGATCTTCTGTTTATAAGAAGTCCTTCTTTCACCGAGCTGGTCAGTTGTGGAACACGCTTTCAGCTGATGTGTTTCTTTCAGTGTATAATTTTCAGCAGTTTAAGACGAGAGTAAATAGGACACAACTTTCCGTTCGAGGCACCAATTAGGTGGCATAGGTTTTTCTTTTCTCGTGTGGTCAAACATAAGTAGTGGTAGAAAATTTGCCTATGTGGCCTACCATCAACGTCTTCAAATGTAGTCAACATCGCTTAAGTAGAGGCAATTGTCAATAAAAATTGCCGTTCAAATCTGACAGAAATGACCGCTGACATTTCTGTTTCTCACGAATCAACTTGTACCATTTTAAACGATCGTTTTTGTGTGATACGCTTTGTCACTAGACTAATGCCGAAAGACCAAAATTATCATCAAAACCTCAACGACGTGAAGGTCGCTGAAGATATGCTAGAACGAGTTACTTCCAAACCCTAATTCATAAAACGCGTTTTAACTGGTAATGCGATATGGATTCAGAAATTTGACATGCAAAGTAGTCAACAGCTGCTCTGGAATGGTGGCTTCCAACGGTGCCAAAAATGAAAAAAGCACGTCAGTATTTGAAGAATGAAGATAATAATGACAATTTTTATTCCGTTTTGCACTAAAATTGGAAATTCTTGTCTGAAACTGAGACACCAATCGAAGATAATCATCTGATCATTTTACGCCGTTTAGGAGAGCAAATTTGTCGGAAAAGACCATATTTATTGGGAGAAAATTCCTGGATTTTGAATCACAATAACATACCATCTCACAAGGCTATCGTCGTGAACCATAGAGTTATAAACATTTATGTTTATCACTCTGAGATGTAAATAAATTTCATGCCAAAAACTTAACATATATCGAACGACATTCATATTTCTTGATATCGCTCCGGCCGACTTTTTCCTTTTCCAGAATTCAAGTTACCACTTTGAGACATTATTTTCATTCAGAAGATATAAAAGATAATCGCAAGGAATTCCTGAAAAAGCACTCGAAAATTCTGTTCCTGAAAATGCACTAAAAATTATTTCATGATTAGATTGTTATTATTATCCTGATACTCCTAGATCTTCTGTAAAGATCCCTCAGAAGCTTTTTCAGCTTTTTAGAAGTTCAGTTGTGTTCTGGGTAGGCTTTGTTACTGCAATCTTGTGCCACTTTAGGCCACAGCAGTGTTAATTTTCGACCCAACCGTGAAATGGAAAATTTCTTTTCCAGCTGAACAGGATTTGAACCCGCGACTTTCCAGTTACGAGCCCTATGCTGTACTATTAAGCAGTTGGCGGACGTGTATTATTTCGCCTTCTTTGAAGGCTGTATGTTTTGTTGATTCGATTATTCCTTGGTTCAATTGTATTATTTCAAGAGGAGTGAAGTTGATACAAGAAATTTGTATGAATAACACTAATTTTGTGTTTCATTGACCAATTTTCTGTACCTACGTATTTAAGAAAGTAGTACGTATTCCATTGTTAGGTTAATGTCATGTGGCATTGCCCAATTGAGATAATCTCTTTACATATGCTTCGATAGTCAGCTGAAGATTTTACACACCAGATCATTGATCTGATTGTCTTCTTGATCGAGAAAAGTCTGACAGAAACCACTTGCATATCATGAAAACCATTATTAACATTGTGTACGACTTGAAGCATCTCCACAAGCATATAACAAAAGTTGCAACGTTTCTAAAAAAGATTTTCTCAGTTCAAAGGAAAATTTTTCATTGCATCGTTGTTCTATAAAATCGCGCCTTGCATAAATTAATATTAATACTCAAATGCACATAATACGAAAACTAAAGAAATATTAATCTAAGCATATGTGGTGACAGAAAAGCAGTCATCAATATTAAGCTGATAATTGCAAGGCTCTAAATATAGCGTATTTTAAAAATTCCGATATTAATCTGAATATATTTCGTAGTCATGTGATGCCAGCTAAAGATATAAGGATTCTTCCTAACCTATATATAATTTTAGAAGAAATAGCATCGTTTTTGATTTCTTTCAGGTTAGTAAGCTATTTCTTTTTATTTTCTTTCTTGTTATTTCTTTGTATGTTATTATTTTTTTGTGTATGTTATTATGTTATATTTTAAACTGAAGAAAATAAATATTTTCAGAATAAAGACATCAAGTCGTCGATTTCTTCGATTATAACAATAAGAAATGATAATATTCTTATGAATCAAAAACATGAGCTATAATGACGACATCCATGAAAATTTGCATCGCTTTGGGAGCATCAAATACTGATAAGAAGAAAAATACATACAAATTCAAAAGGATCCAAACTACGGGAACGGAAAATACATATTATGAAATACTAGAGGACAAACAGGATATATCTAACCATCATGAACTTCTGGCTCTATCGAATGTGAAGAATGTCTTGAAATCGATTAAAGTAAGAGGTTGATTTCGTACGAGTATCATTTCATTAACTCCAGAGTTGAAAGAAATATGATGTCGAATAAGATGTGATGTTTAAAAATGAATATTTACAACTCCTTTATTCACCCGCATACGTGAGAACAGTATTTGGACAAGAATCATCAGAACCACAGGATACGGTAGAACTTTCAAGAAAAAGCAAGGAGAATAAAAAGGATTTCAAGAGGATAAAGGAGGATTTTGTGCTGAATAATTTTGATGGTAAGAGTGTTTCAGTGAATTTATGGTTAGAAAAATTCAAGACGGAATGCACGCGTTGTGAAGTAGAGAAAGATAGAGACAACATTTTGCTTTTGAGGTTGTTTCTGAATGGTTTGATTCTAAATTAATTACATTAGATTTAGACAAAAGTTTTCAAGGATAACTTTTTAGGGAGTTTTTGTGAAATGAGTTGACATAAATATATAGAGGCGTATTCATTCAGGTACAAAGGAGGAAGTTTAGTTGAATACGCTTTTAGGACAAAAAATTGTTGTTAAATCTCTGAAATAACTTTTCAACTGACATTTTGATTGATTTAATTCTGAGAAGTTTGCCAAATATTGGGTGTTGCGAAAGCTAGAAAGTTAAAAAAAATATGACAACGATCGGAATATATAAAATCATTAAATGAATAAATCTGCCGAACAAATTCCCTCCTTTTCACAAACAAATAGAAAACCAGTTTAGAAGGAACCATGCTCAATTTGTGAGAAGAATGGTTTCTCAGGTAGATTTCATTCGGAGACTTTATGTCGGCTAAGGAATAAATCCAACAATTTTGAACAAAAGAACGTACCCCGTAACATAAGAACGGTAAACAATGTTGGTGTACAGAATGAATTAAATGAGGCCATTTCAAACCAAAAACCAGAACTAAGACTGCTGCCATTGATAAAATTTAAGGTGTTTATAAATAATAATGAATTATGTGGAATTAATGATTCGGGCTCAAATGTTAGTCTTCTGAATTTCAAAGTAGCAGAAAAGTTATGTCTACACATTCAAGATAATAGAAACACATTCATATCAGTCAGTGGCAGGGCAAATTTTTCGGGAAAAATAATGACAAAAATGAGAATCAATAATATCAAAAAAGAAGTTTTACTTTTTGTAGTTAATGAGAAAAATTTCGAGTATGATATTCTACTCGGACTAGATTCTATTTCCAGTTTTCAATTAAAACAAGATTTCGATTTGAATATTTATCAAAGATTAGATATGAAAACACAAGTTTGATATTGGTCAGGTGCAAAATAATGAGGCACATATAAAACTTTTAGAACACAAATTTATAGCAAAAAAACCATACAGATGCTCAGTGAAGGATCAAAAAGAAATAGAATTCCAAATAGGAAGATTGTTGAAAGCGAATCTGATTGAGGAGTCCTCCTCACCTTTTGCATCACCAGTCCCTTTAGCATATAAAAGAGATGAAGGGTCTACCAGATTGTGTGTCGATTTTTGTGGAACTCAATGAATAAATTTTCCCCGAACCACAGTCTTTCCCATTAATTGATGAAATCTTTGCCAAGACCCGAAATGCAAATTTCTTTGCTACATTAGATGTGAATTCTGCCTTTTGGTCGATTCCTATTTGTATCAAAGATAGATATAAGACAGCTTTCGTGACACCGAATTGTCACTGGCAATGCAATTGTTAACCTTTTGGACTCAAAACATACCCGGCCATATATCAACGTATATTGAATAATATTATCAGAAAATATAACCTGAATTTATTCTGCCTAAATTATATAGGTGATATGCTAATATTTTCTTCAAGATTGGACCAATATATAGAACATTTGGAGAGTCTCTTGAAAGCAATATGTAATGAATGATTCAGTCTCAAATTTATCAAGTGTAATTTTGCAGAAGAAGAAGTCAAATATTTAGGACATATTGTAGGAAACAATACAGTATGACCTATAAATGACAATTTAATTTCCATTCGGAATTTTTCTCCACTAGATACTCGGAAGAAGAAAGACAATTTTTGGGTAAAGTTAATTTTTATCACAAATATATAAAAGATTCAGCTGGATTATCAGAACTGTTGAATAATTTACTGCGAAAAGATGTAAAATTCAATTGGTCATTGGCTTATCAGGAAGCTTTCAATAAGGTTAAGGACATCCTTTGTTCTGAGCCAGTTCTTGCAATTTTCGACCCTAGTGCCTATACTACTATATATACTGATGCTAGTATTGAAGGAGTAGGAGCTGTTCTCAAACAAAAACAGATTTATGGTGAAATGAAACCCGTAGCGTATTTTTCTAAAAAACTAAATAAATATCCAAAGAACAAACAAGCAATATTCCTAGAAGGTCTGGCAATTAAAGAGGCAATTGAATTTTGGAAATATTGGCTAATAGGAAATAGATTCATTGTTATTACTTACTATAAACCATTAGAAGGGAAAGAATTTCGTACAAGACCAGAGCTGGGTGACATGATGAATTTTCTATCACAATTCGATTTTGGGATTAGATATGAACCAGGAAAAGGAAATATAGAAGCAGATTGCTCTTCTAGAAACCCAGTTCTGGAAGAAACGGAGAATATGGACGAATGTATAAGAACAATTAATTTGGTGGAATTAAATGAAATAAAAAACGATCAACAGAATAATCTCTTAAAGATAAATAATATGAGAAGAACTGTTGTACAGAAAGAGATACATTACAAATTGCACAAAAATAACAAAAAAAAAATTATTCCAATGATTTCCAAAAAGATTTAATCAGAAAAGTGCACAAGAATAATGGCCATATTTGTGCTAGTGAGATGAATAATAAAATCAGGAAGTTTTATTACATTCAGAATATGGATTCACTGACAAAAGAAGTTTGTGGATCATGTGACATATGTTGTAAAAATAAAACGAGAGGAGGCCAAAAGTATGGTCTCCTTTCTCAACTGGGCCCAGCAAAGGAACCATTTGAAATAATGTCATTAGACACAATTGGAGGTTTTGCTGGAAACCGCTCTTCAAAAAGATACCTTCATCTCCTAGTGAATCATTTTACTCGATATACATTTGCAAGCACTTCAAAACACCAAACAATCGAAGATTTCATCAATTTAATTAATAAAATTCAAGATAAACGACCAATGAAAACACTATTAACAGATCAATACTCAGGAATAAATTCGGAAAAATTCAGACAACATATGAGAAGTTTGAATATACAAGTTATTTTCACAACCCTTTTCTAATGGTCTGAATGAACGACTAAATCAGACATTAGTGAACAGAATAAGGTGCAAACAAAACGAAAAGAAAACTAGGGCATGGATGAAAATAGCCGATGAATGTATTGAAGAATACAATAGAACAGACCGTTCTACAACTGGATATAGCCCAGAATATTCACTTTCTGGCCGCACTGATCCCTTTGCTCCAGAAGAACTTATTGAATAGAGAAATTTACCGAAAGATAAGGAAATAGCATATAAAAATTCTTTACGCTATCATGAATACAATAAAAAACTGATCGACAAGAATTAGAAACATTATGATTTAAAATTGGAGACTATGTTTTTAAAAAGAAACTTGATCAAATAATAAAAGGACCTCTTCCAATAGTGAAAAAAATTTCTAACACTATATATGAGATAGATATTGGAAATAATAGAAAGGACAATAATAATTTTTATGTAAGTAAGTTGCTCCCATGTAAAAACGCAAACATGTAATGAGGGGTACTTACTTTGTGTGGGGGGATGTAAAAATAAAACTGTTATTTTTAGGGAAAACAACTTCTGTGTTCTATGTTCTATGATCTATGTTCTATGTCTAAGATTCTAACCTAAAACTACCTCATGTTATAATTAGTCAGCTGTTGGAAATGTGAATTGACTAACCCGAAGAAATAGCATTGTTTTTGATTTCTTTCAGGTTAGTAAGCTATTTCTCTTTATTTATTTGTACGTTATTATTTTTTTTCTGTATGTTATTATGTTATATTTTGAACTAAAAAAAATAAATTCTTTCAGGATCAAGACATGAAATTGTCTATTTCTTCGATTATAAGAATGAGAATTGATAACATTCTTATATATTTATCTTCAGTACCGGTGTTATTTCTGAGTATTACCTTTTTCGGATTAAGTGTTTACCTCACATGTGTCTATAATTTTTTCGGGGATTGCTGAGCCTGCACATATTTGAAGCCTATCATCGATATTTCCTCGAGTTCCAATTGTATGATACTGTTGCCTGCAATGGGTATTATTAACTATTTGCAAATGAAGTTTTAGCAAATGGCTGCTGAGTTGACCTGAAATTACAATAATTTAACTTCGCACACCTGAAAATCCATACTGTAAAGCGAAAAATTTCAAAAATCAACTGAATTAACTCCATGTCTGCGAACATAAAAGTGAAATAATTTCACTTCTGTATTTAATTTAACTATTGTATAATTTTACGGATTTGTGAAAATTCTGAAACACAGCTACGTGTTTGCAAAATTTATTCCACTTGTTAAGTATTCGCATACATGCACTGAACTTAGTTTACTTTAGATATTTTAAATTGTTTTTGTGAAAGTACGGATTTTCGTCTTTTGTAAATTTAAACAGGTTGGTTCACTTTTTCAAGAATATCTATATTGTCTATATTGAATATATACTTTTAATTTCAAGACAAAATGTCCTATAAACATAGATCCATGAACGCTTCATAACCCAGCTAGACAGTGTTCCAGCTGTCCATATTTTTTAGATTATTCTTAATAACTCTTGTAGTTTACGATATATTCAGATCAAACTCGAAGAATCAAGTACTTTTTGGGATTTAAATAGAATGGTGATCGGAATTGTTATGAGAATTTACAGGGTGATATTTCTTCAAGGTTATTCCCTTTTTTAATCAGCAAACTTTTTTGTCATGCGGCATTCGACGTTTCTCGTTCTTTTTCAAATTTTCTGTATCTTGCGTTCTTTCGTAATTACGAATATTCATAAGAAAAATTTGAAAAACTGTTTTCAGTTTGCGTTAGAATTGTTCAGGAAATTTCGAAACACAAAATTATTTTACATAATACAAGGAAATAGTAGAATAGTTTCGTATTTCTATATTTCCTAAACAATTCTAACGCAAACTGAAATCAGTTTTTCAAAGTTTTCCTATGGATATTCGCGAGTACCAAATAACGCAAGATACAAGAACCCTGAATATCATCCTCGAGTAAGGTAAGTGGCCTCAGAGGAATTCCAGGAACTATTATTACCGGGATCTCGGATGAGAGGCTGAGATCCTGTATAATTGAAAGGAAAAATATAGACTTTTTCGTTCTTTCAGAATTCTGCACAGGGGACATGACATCTATTCATGTCCGCTGCCAGGGGGTGAGGAATGCGACGGTGTTCATCGCCTATTCTGCGTACCTTCCTGGAGAGAGAGCTACCGAAGGGCCCCCACCAACAGTGGTGCGGGATTTAGTTCGCCACTGTAGGAAGGAAAACATCCAGCTGATAATTCGATGTGTTGCCAATGCCCACCATACAGTGGGGCTGCACGGACATTAACCACAGGGGTGGGTCACTTTTAGATTACTTACTGCAAGAGGACTTAACAGTAGTAAACATAGGTAACAAACCAACCTTTGTTACCCCTTGTAGACAGAAAGTTCCAGATCTCACTATCAGTATTAATTTTATTATCAATAAGATTTTCGATTGGACGTTATTTATTTAACCATCATGTTCAGACCACAGGCATATACTTTTCAGTATAAAAACAGGTCCTAGACCATTCGAATACTTCAGAAATAAATGGTAAGGAAACAAACTGGATTGGTTATAATTATTATCCTGGTACTCCTAGATCTTCTGTGAAGATTCCTATGGAATGACCTTAGCACGTGTATATCTAAAATATTCAAACAGAATCACTTAGAAATCCCGGTGAAGCAAATCAAAACCGCCATGATCTCCGCTTTTCACGAAAGTTACCCACTAAGATGTAAATAGGACAACCGAAATTCATCTTGGTAGAGGTTTGAAGATTATTCAACCGAGATAAAGTGACCAACCAATGGGACAAATACAAGGTAGCTCTAACCCTCTACAAAAAAGCATTAGAAGGGTCAAGAGAGACTTGTGGGGCAAATTCTGTGAGGGTATAAATGATGCCCTCGGAACCGCCAGAATACACAAGATTCTAAAATAAATGACTTTAAATTCAGAGTGATATATTCTACTTTCTACAATATATATTGAAACTATATATTGTAGACGTTAGAATATATAATTATGAATTTAAAGTCATTTATATTTTACTTCTATCAAGTATTGACTCACATTCAAATTGGTATTCTAAAATAAAATAGAAAAAGGTTTTTACTTGATAGAAGAAATATAACAAAATTTGAATATCAAAACAGATTTAATCTGTTAGTCTTCTACAATTTTAATTTCATAAAAACACAACACAAACACAAGATTCTCTCAAAAGAGCCAGTGAGAACAACCGGTTCGCTCAAACGACCGCAGGATGGTTTCGCTGGCACCAGAAAACAAACATTGGAGCTGCTTGCGAACAAACACTTCCTTGGATGTCAATCCTTGGAAGATAAAAACGCCAGATCCAACCCAGACCATTCAATCTGGCGAGGAGGGGGGGAAATTAGCGAATATTCAAAAACAGAGTCACAGCACAAGCGGTCAGAGACTCAATAAGACCCTTCAAACCTTTCAAAACACCGGGGGTAGACGGAATATTTCCAGCCCTACTTCAAAAAGGCGTGGATGTGTTTATTCCTGCTGAAATTAGCTAGAGAATCATATAAGAGTGAGACGTGTATTCATGGATTGCTGCAGTTTCGATATTTTTGTTGATTTTTCTGATTTTGTTTGATGAAAGTGACCCAAATAATACATATATAACATCCATCAATACATTTTTGAAGATTTCTGTCGGTTCCCGATTTTCCAGTGATTGTTGTTGACATAATTAATCGTTTCGGACTGGTTGCATTCGCCAATATATTGCAGAAGAAATTTTTGGACCATATTTTGTTTCAACGCTTATCTCTTTGGGATTAAACATCTTGTATTCTGTTCTGCGTACTGGCTTCAATACCCTCCAAGTTTTGTCGCAGGCATGGAAAATGTTCAGGAGCTCGTTGCTCTAATGAGAGATACGTTTAGAATCACCGCTGCTTTGAGAGCTGATTTCGACAGTTTCTCTCAGGAAGTTAGAAGAAGCCTTGATTCGATGATTAGTAGGATTACTTCTTTGGAAAGCAGATTAGAATCTGTTGAAGCTGAAGTGCTGTCGCTGAAGTGTTCTTTGAGAAAAACAACATAATTGACGCCTTGCGGTTGGAGATGATATCGCTTCCTCACTCGTCCAGG
Organism: Megalocaria dilatata; assembly: GCA_034642435.1. Lineage (NCBI taxonomy): Eukaryota > Metazoa > Arthropoda > Insecta > Coleoptera > Coccinellidae > Megalocaria > Megalocaria dilatata. The sequence continues at coordinate 74,439,722 of CM067856.1, forward strand.
ATATGAAGAACCTACTCAATGTAGATCTGCCTGAGCATGCAATAAATGAGATTTATACATTGAGAAATGGTACCACCCCTCATATCAAAGTTGACATCTTACCGGTACAAATTTAGGGTGAACAAACCTAAGTCTACAAAAATTTTCATCAATTATGATTTATGCCCTGAGGATTGAGAGAGATTGAAATAGAGAAAGCATCTCCACCTGGCTAAATCCAAGAAGCTGAATTCCTATATAAAAGAGTGAAAGTTTTTTATCAATGGAAAAGCTGCTAAAAGTGAAGATTCAATAAACATTTCTCATAATAAGATCTTGGATGAGGAGGAAAAATCCAAAAGTGCCCCTGATACACCGATTTCAGTATTACGTTATAAATAACTGACTGAGAAATATGAACATCTTGATGCCGAGGAGGATGGAAGACTGCAGAGAGAGAACACGAACTTCGAAAACATACTACATAACACTGAAGATATACCCGGCCATTCAGGTCTAAACTCAAACCAGTGACGGCTGGGACGGGAGCCATACCTAAAGCTGCTGGCAGGAGGAAACATTAGTTTAGTAGTTTCTGTTTGTTTTTCTATAAGTTTGGATTCATTTTGGACTTATTATATTTTCCATTAATTTCCTCTGACATATTTTTTTAATTTTTTTGTTTTTGTATTTGATCCAATTTTATTCTGAACTTGTGTCTTGCTGTATTATCATTATTGCTGATTTGAATGCAAGATTATTGTTCTCGAAGATGGGGTCTTTCGCTGACACAGTAAATTCTAATAATTCAGATGTTATCGGCGTTGCAGAAACCTGGTTCGAAGATGGCGTGAATTCGGCGGATGTGTCACTTCCTGGTTTCAAGTTGATCCGTAGCGATAGGGTGGGTAGAGCAGGTGGTGTTTGTATGTTTGAGCGAGAGCGTTATAAAATTAAAATATTTGATTTTGACTTCGAATTCGAGAGTTCTGTTGAGTGTCTGTGGATACAGCTGGCTATCAGGAAATTGAGTGTTGTGATTGGTGTAGTATATAGACCTCCAAGTCGAAGAAAGCGTAAATCGAGGCTCAATTCATTTGTGAACGACGTTGATTCGATGTTGAATTATGTGTGTCCTATGGCTGATTGTGTTTTTTTTATTGGTGACGTCAACCTGTTGAATTCATCGAACCCATTGTCTGAATGTTTTACCTCCTATGGATTTGATCAAATCATCCAGGAGGCCAAAAGGGTTACGGAAGGATCGAGGTCACTATTGGATCCAATTTTTATGAGGTGCCCTGCCGACTTCATTGGAGCAAGTGGGGTGAAGAACGTCTATCATATGAGTGATCATTGGATGGTGTTCTGTGAGTGCAACGTATCTATTCCAAAAAGTGTGCAAAGGTATATAAATTATAGGGATTTCGATCATTTTGATAGTGGCGCTTTTCTTTCCAACTTGAGGTCGGTGCGGTGGCACTAACTCACCCGTGAACCTAATATCGATAAAAAAGTGCAAATTTTCAATGACATCTTACTGAGTATTCATGACCGTCATGCTCCTGTCAGACGAAAGAGAATTTCTAAACCGAAAGCAGCCTGGTTGACTGATCGGCTCAGAAGGTTGATGACGGTGACTGCACCTTTGCTGCATTCAGGCGGTCTGGTTATGCGGAGGATTGGAGTGAATATAAGAGGATGAGAAATGGTACTCTGGCTGAAATTAGGCGTAGCAAAAAGTCATATATGTTGGCTGCTAGTTTTGATGGAAAGGAAACTGCCTGGAGGGCTTTAAAATATCCGAGGGTTACCAAGGTAAATGCAAAGGGTATACCAGATGGTTTATAAAGGACGCGGAATATAAAGAAATGAGTTATCATTCCACTTCAGAATTGCTTCGCTTGAACAGATAGGGACCCTCATGACTGGTATTCGAACTAGAACCTTAGCTGATGATGGTGTGACGCTGCATATTCTCGTTCATGCGTTCATGCTACATAGTGGCCAATGTATTCCCTGTGCAGTGCAAGTGCGCTGTTGGTATTTCACTTCCGAAGTCAATGGAGCCTGCATCTTTTTCGGATTTGAGGATAATCAGTATTCTGCAACTTTTATCTAAGGTGTTCGAGAAAGTTTTGACAGACCAGATTTCGCAGTACTTCAATGATTTCAACTTACTACCATCCTACCAGTCTGGCTTTCGGAGGAATCACAGTTCTGTTACTACTCTTTCATCGACGCGATTAATCATTTCCTCCTGTGTGCCAAGCTGAAGTATTTTGGTCTCACCGGCTCCGGTGTTTCTATGACAGAATCGTTCCTAACATTCCGAAGTTTAAAGGTATTGGTGGACGGCAGATGTGCGGCACCGAAATCAATCCGGGCAGGCGTTCCGCAGGGATACATATTGGGGCCATTGTTGTTTATTATTTATGTGGCGGATCTTTTTTCTCACTCAGTTTACTGTTGATTTTGATTTCGGTTAGATTGAACCAGGATCTTGAGACGATTCTACAAATGTGTAAATCTCATAATCTCATAAAGATAAGGACATAATCACAACTAGCTTAGATCTCAGTCTCAACGGGGATAAGTTGGATATATGCGATAGTGTCAGAAATCTGGGAGTCTTTTTTGATGAAGATTTGATATTTCGCAAGCATATTTCAACTTTGGTTAAATCGGCATTTTATAAGCTTAGGATTCTCTATTCGGCACGTAAATATTTAACCTTTCAAATGAGAAAAAATCTGTCAGAGGTGTTAGTTTTGTCAACCTTCAAATACTGCGACATAATCTATGGACCCTGTTTGGATGGTTTTCATAAAAGAGGGATTCAGTTTGTGCAGAATTGGTTTTGTAAATTTGTGTTCAGTCTTCGTAAATTTGATCATGCGTCTGGAGGGATCAACGATCTGGGTTGGCTGAGAATGGAAGATAGGGTTAAGCTGCACATGGGATGTTTTGTGTTCAAAGTCATGAAGAGTTCCATAGATAGTAGGATCATGGATCATCTGGTTCCTAGTTCTTGCGTTCACTCCGCCAACATCAGTTACCCGTACAGGTTGACAGTTCACGCTCATCGATCAGCTGGGGGTGTTTTTCCTTTACTGTTGCAAAGGTGGTGAATACATTTGAATTAGATGTTAGAAATTTCACATTATTTTTTGCGTTTAAGTCTCAACTGAAGTCGTTTCTATTTACTAGAGAGTGAATATGATTTTTTTTCGTAAAATGTGATATTCTACATTATATTCAAGTAAAACACTGTTTTTTTCTTGAATCGAGCTAAATTGTTTTTTTTTTTGGGGCTGTTGGTTGTCTATTCTACTGTAGTATCAACCGATTGTGCACTGTATATATAAATATTTTTTTTTTATTATTATTTGTTTTGTACAATACCATAGGGGAGTCGGCGAAGTTAAGTGTAAGAGTAGTCTTTGCAACTAAACTTTGCTCCGGCGATTCTTCTCGATTTGTTGAAGTTGTATGGTTATTTTATTTTACTTGTTAGATTGGGTCAATAAAGTCGATTTATTATTATTATTATTATATTATTATTATTTAGACCAAGCCTTGCATTAACTAGAGTGGTCTATATACCAAAGGTGGGACGAACAGAATCGGACCCCTCATCGTTCAGACCAATAAGTTTGACATCGTTGTTGCTGAAGAGTCTGGAAAAGGTGATTGATGTCTATATCAGGAGGAAGGTGCTAATTAGCAGTCCCCCTAGCCCTCATCAATACGCCTACCAGGCCGAAAAATCAGCAGAACTCGCATTACACAATTTCCTCGGAAAATGAAATCAATCTCTCGATAACCGAGAGATAGCACTAACAGCGTTTCTCGACATTGAAGGTGCTTTTAACAATATGCTGCCGGCTTCTCTTGCTGAGACTGTTTCTGCGAGAGGAATCGATCCTCTGGTATGTAGGTGGATAACAGGCAGTGCTATGCAGCAGAATTATAACGACCTCATACCAGGGTGAGGTCTTCGAATTCAAGGCTGCGAAGGGCTACCCGCGGGGTAGTTTTTCCTCATCCGTACTGTGAACCCTTCTCGTTGATGACCTGCTAGCGACAATCTCGCTTTAGGGAGATGATGTTCAAGTATTTGCTGATGACCTGGCAATCATAGTGAAAGGTAAATCGGAAGTGACGATATCGGCCGTCTTTCAAGAGATACTGGACACTATCGACAAATGGTGTATAGGGAAAGATATGTCTCTTCACCCACAAAAGGTATTTATAGTACCATTCACCAAGAAACGGAAGCTGGGTCGATTAGAAGCACCGGCAATCCGTGCTGAAATAATACAATTCTCTAATGAGGTAAAATACCTGGGAAGAGTCATCGGCAAAACTCTCAGTAGGAAGCACACCTAGAAAAAGTGTGTCATAAAATCAGAATGGGATTCTGGACCTGCAGGCGAATATGCAATGAAACTTAAGGTTTAAAGCCCAGGTAGATGTATTGTCTATGGTAATTAGACTACAGATAACGTATGGCACTGTAGCGTGGTGAAAGAAGGGCCAACAAACGATTGGCCAACATAAGCTCACTAGACTACAGAGACAAGCTTGCCTTGCAATTACAAGTGCGAATCACTTAGAAATCCTGGTGAAGCAAATCAAAACCGCCATGATCTCCGCTTTTCACGAAAGTTACCCACTAAGATGTAAATAGGACAACCGAAATTCATCTTGGTAGAGGTTTGAAGATTATTCAACCGAGATAAAGTGACCAACCAATGGGACAAATACAAGGTAGCTCTAACCCTCTACAAAAAAGCATTAGAAGGGTCAAGAGAGACTTGTGGGGCAAATTCTGTGAGGGTATAAATGATGCCCTCGGAACCGCCAGAATACACAAGATTCTAAAATAAATGACTTTAAATTCAGAGTGATATATTCTACTTTCTACAATATATATTGAAACTATATATTGTAGACGTTAGAATATATAATTATGAATTTAAAGTCATTTATATTTTACTTCTATCAAGTATTGACTCACATTCAAATTGGTATTCTAAAATAAAATAGAAAAAGGTTTTTACTTGATAGAAGAAATATAACAAAATTTGAATATCAAAACAGATTCAATCTGTTAGTCTTCTACAATTTTAATTTCGAAAAAACACAACACAAACACAAGATTCTCTCAAAAGAGCCAGTGAGAACAACCGGTTCGCTCAAACGACCGCAGGATGGTTTCGCTGGCACCAGAAAACAAACATTGGAGCTGCTTGCGAACAAACACTTCCTTGGATGTCAATCCTTGGAAGATAAAAACGCCAGATCCAACCCAGACCATTCAATCTGGCGAGGAGGGGGGGAAATTAGCGAATATTCAAAAACAGAGTCACAGCACAAGCGGTCAGAGACTCAATAAGACCCTTCAAACCTTTCAAAACACCGGGGGTAGACGGAATATTTCCAGCCCTACTTCAAAAAGGCGTGGATGTGTTTATTCCTGCTGAAATTAGCTAGAGAATCATATAAGAGTGAGACGTGTATTCATGGATTGCTGCAGTTTCGATATTTTTGTTGATTTTTCTGATTTTGTTTGATGAAAGTGACCCAAATAATACATATATAACATCCATCAATACATTTTTGAAGATTTCTGTCGGTTCCCGATTTTCCAGTGATTGTTGTTGACATAATTAATCGTTTCGGACTGGTTGCATTCGCCAATATATTGCAGAAGAAATTTTTGGACCATATTTTGTTTCAACGCTTATCTCTTTGGGATTAAACATCTTGTATTCTGTTCTGCGTACTGGCTTCAATACCCTCCAAGTTTTGTCGCAGGCATGGAAAATGTTCAGGAGCTCGTTGCTCTAATGAGAGATACGTTTAGAATCACCGCTGCTTTGAGAGCTGATTTCGACAGTTTCTCTCAGGAAGTTAGAAGAAGCCTTGATTCGATGATTAGTAGGATTACTTCTTTGGAAAGCAGATTAGAATCTGTTGAAGCTGAAGTGCTGTCGCTGAAGTGTTCTTTGAGAAAAACAACATAATTGACGCCTTGCGGTTGGAGATGATATCGCTTCCTCACTCGTCCAGGATATGAAGAACCTACTCAATGTAGATCTGCCTGAGCATGCAATAAATGAGATTTATACATTGAGAAATGGTACCACCCCTCATATCAAAGTTGACATCTTACCGGTACAAATTTAGGGTGAACAAACCTAAGTCTACAAAAATTTTCATCAATTATGATTTATGCCCTGAGGATTGAGAGAGATTGAAATAGAGAAAGCATCTCCACCTGGCTAAATCCAAGAAGCTGAATTCCTATATAAAAGAGTGAAAGTTTTTTATCAATGGAAAAGCTGCTAAAAGTGAAGATTCAATAAACATTTCTCATAATAAGATCTTGGATGAGGAGGAAAAATCCAAAAGTGCCCCTGATACACCGATTTCAGTATTACGTTATAAATAACTGACTGAGAAATATGAACATCTTGATGCCGAGGAGGATGGAAGACTGCAGAGAGAGAACACGAACTTCGAAAACATACTACATAACACTGAAGATATACCCGGCCATTCAGGTCTAAACTCAAACCAGTGACGGCTGGGACGGGAGCCATACCTAAAGCTGCTGGCAGGAGGAAACATTAGTTTAGTAGTTTCTGTTTGTTTTTCTATAAGTTTGGATTCATTTTGGACTTATTATATTTTCCATTAATTTCCTCTGACATATTTTTTTAATTTTTTTGTTTTTGTATTTGATCCAATTTTATTCTGAACTTGTGTCTTGCTGTATTATCATTATTGCTGATTTGAATGCAAGATTATTGTTCTCGAAGATGGGGTCTTTCGCTGACACAGTAAATTCTAATAATTCAGATGTTATCGGCGTTGCAGAAACCTGGTTCGAAGATGGCGTGAATTCGGCGGATGTGTCACTTCCTGGTTTCAAGTTGATCCGTAGCGATAGGGTGGGTAGAGCAGGTGGTGTTTGTATGTTTGAGCGAGAGCGTTATAAAATTAAAATATTTGATTTTGACTTCGAATTCGAGAGTTCTGTTGAGTGTCTGTGGATACAGCTGGCTATCAGGAAATTGAGTGTTGTGATTGGTGTAGTATATAGACCTCCAAGTCGAAGAAAGCGTAAATCGAGGCTCAATTCATTTGTGAACGACGTTGATTCGATGTTGAATTATGTGTGTCCTATGGCTGATTGTGTTTTTTTTATTGGTGACGTCAACCTGTTGAATTCATCGAACCCATTGTCTGAATGTTTTACCTCCTATGGATTTGATCAAATCATCCAGGAGGCCAAAAGGGTTACGGAAGGATCGAGGTCACTATTGGATCCAATTTTTATGAGGTGCCCTGCCGACTTCATTGGAGCAAGTGGGGTGAAGAACGTCTATCATATGAGTGATCATTGGATGGTGTTCTGTGAGTGCAACGTATCTATTCCAAAAAGTGTGCAAAGGTATATAAATTATAGGGATTTCGATCATTTTGATAGTGGCGCTTTTCTTTCCAACTTGAGGTCGGTGCGGTGGCACTAACTCACCCGTGAACCTAATATCGATAAAAAAGTGCAAATTTTCAATGACATCTTACTGAGTATTCATGACCGTCATGCTCCTGTCAGACGAAAGAGAATTTCTAAACCGAAAGCAGCCTGGTTGACTGATCGGCTCAGAAGGTTGATGACGGTGACTGCACCTTTGCTGCATTCAGGCGGTCTGGTTATGCGGAGGATTGGAGTGAATATAAGAGGATGAGAAATGGTACTCTGGCTGAAATTAGGCGTAGCAAAAAGTCATATATGTTGGCTGCTAGTTTTGATGGAAAGGAAACTGCCTGGAGGGCTTTAAAATATCCGAGGGTTACCAAGGTAAATGCAAAGGGTATACCAGATGGTTTATAAAGGACGCGGAATATAAAGAAATGAGTTATCATTCCACTTCAGAATTGCTTCGCTTGAACAGATAGGGACCCTCATGACTGGTATTCGAACTAGAACCTTAGCTGATGATGGTGTGACGCTGCATATTCTCGTTCATGCGTTCATGCTACATAGTGGCCAATGTATTCCCTGTGCAGTGCAAGTGCGCTGTTGGTATTTCACTTCCGAAGTCAATGGAGCCTGCATCTTTTTCGGATTTGAGGATAATCAGTATTCTGCAACTTTTATCTAAGGTGTTCGAGAAAGTTTTGACAGACCAGATTTCGCAGTACTTCAATGATTTCAACTTACTACCATCCTACCAGTCTGGCTTTCGGAGGAATCACAGTTCTGTTACTACTCTTTCATCGACGCGATTAATCATTTCCTCCTGTGTGCCAAGCTGAAGTATTTTGGTCTCACCGGCTCCGGTGTTTCTATGACAGAATCGTTCCTAACATTCCGAAGTTTAAAGGTATTGGTGGACGGCAGATGTGCGGCACCGAAATCAATCCGGGCAGGCGTTCCGCAGGGATACATATTGGGGCCATTGTTGTTTATTATTTATGTGGCGGATCTTTTTTCTCACTCAGTTTACTGTTGATTTTGATTTCGGTTAGATTGAACCAGGATCTTGAGACGATTCTACAAATGTGTAAATCTCATAATCTCATAAAGATAAGGACATAATCACAACTAGCTTAGATCTCAGTCTCAACGGGGATAAGTTGGATATATGCGATAGTGTCAGAAATCTGGGAGTCTTTTTTGATGAAGATTTGATATTTCGCAAGCATATTTCAACTTTGGTTAAATCGGCATTTTATAAGCTTAGGATTCTCTATTCGGCACGTAAATATTTAACCTTTCAAATGAGAAAAAATCTGTCAGAGGTGTTAGTTTTGTCAACCTTCAAATACTGCGACATAATCTATGGACCCTGTTTGGATGGTTTTCATAAAAGAGGGATTCAGTTTGTGCAGAATTGGTTTTGTAAATTTGTGTTCAGTCTTCGTAAATTTGATCATGCGTCTGGAGGGATCAACGATCTGGGTTGGCTGAGAATGGAAGATAGGGTTAAGCTGCACATGGGATGTTTTGTGTTCAAAGTCATGAAGAGTTCCATAGATAGTAGGATCATGGATCATCTGGTTCCTAGTTCTTGCGTTCACTCCGCCAACATCAGTTACCCGTACAGGTTGACAGTTCACGCTCATCGATCAGCTGGGGGTGTTTTTCCTTTACTGTTGCAAAGGTGGTGAATACATTTGAATTAGATGTTAGAAATTTCACATTATTTTTTGCGTTTAAGTCTCAACTGAAGTCGTTTCTATTTACTAGAGAGTGAATATGATTTTTTTTCGTAAAATGTGATATTCTACATTATATTCAAGTAAAACACTGTTTTTTTCTTGAATCGAGCTAAATTGTTTTTTTTTTTGGGGCTGTTGGTTGTCTATTCTACTGTAGTATCAACCGATTGTGCACTGTATATATAAATATTTTTTTTTTATTATTATTTGTTTTGTACAATACCATAGGGGAGTCGGCGAAGTTAAGTGTAAGAGTAGTCTTTGCAACTAAACTTTGCTCCGGCGATTCTTCTCGATTTGTTGAAGTTGTATGGTTATTTTATTTTACTTGTTAGATTGGGTCAATAAAGTCGATTTATTATTATTATTATTATATTATTATTATTTAGACCAAGCCTTGCATTAACTAGAGTGGTCTATATACCAAAGGTGGGACGAACAGAATCGGACCCCTCATCGTTCAGACCAATAAGTTTGACATCGTTGTTGCTGAAGAGTCTGGAAAAGGTGATTGATGTCTATATCAGGAGGAAGGTGCTAATTAGCAGTCCCCCTAGCCCTCATCAATACGCCTACCAGGCCGAAAAATCAGCAGAACTCGCATTACACAATTTCCTCGGAAAATGAAATCAATCTCTCGATAACCGAGAGATAGCACTAACAGCGTTTCTCGACATTGAAGGTGCTTTTAACAATATGCTGCCGGCTTCTCTTGCTGAGACTGTTTCTGCGAGAGGAATCGATCCTCTGGTATGTAGGTGGATAACAGGCAGTGCTATGCAGCAGAATTATAACGACCTCATACCAGGGTGAGGTCTTCGAATTCAAGGCTGCGAAGGGCTACCCGCGGGGTAGTTTTTCCTCATCCGTACTGTGAACCCTTCTCGTTGATGACCTGCTAGCGACAATCTCGCTTTAGGGAGATGATGTTCAAGTATTTGCTGATGACCTGGCAATCATAGTGAAAGGTAAATCGGAAGTGACGATATCGGCCGTCTTTCAAGAGATACTGGACACTATCGACAAATGGTGTATAGGGAAAGATATGTCTCTTCACCCACAAAAGGTATTTATAGTACCATTCACCAAGAAACGGAAGCTGGGTCGATTAGAAGCACCGGCAATCCGTGCTGAAATAATACAATTCTCTAATGAGGTAAAATACCTGGGAAGAGTCATCGGCAAAACTCTCAGTAGGAAGCACACCTAGAAAAAGTGTGTCATAAAATCAGAATGGGATTCTGGACCTGCAGGCGAATATGCAATGAAACTTAAGGTTTAAAGCCCAGGTAGATGTATTGTCTATGGTAATTAGACTACAGATAACGTATGGCACTGTAGCGTGGTGAAAGAAGGGCCAACAAACGATTGGCCAACATAAGCTCACTAGACTACAGAGACAAGCTTGCCTTGCAATTACAGGTGCGTTTCGTACCGAACTCACGGCAGACATGGAGGCCATACTAAATCTACCACACCTGAACCTGCTCGTGCAGAGGGATGCGGAACGGACCAGATATGAACTATATCATCTGGCGATCGACAGGCCAGAGACAATAGTGATGGGAGGCTCGGGACTGCTGGACTATATATATATATATATATATATATATATATATATATATATATATATATATATAGTAGCAAGGTCAAAACAATATGGAATCTTGTTCGGAAAGAGACTGCTAGCAAGAGTTGCCATAGTAACGTTAATTTGAATTTAAACGGGAGAATTCACTGTGATGAACGAGATGTGGCTGATATTTCCGGTGAATATTTTCCCAGTGTTTGTTCTTCAAGTTTGAGTCAGCATTTTCCAGATAGTTTGTCAAGCTTCTTTACAACTGAGCCACTATCAGATTGAAATTTCTTCTTCTTTCCAGTAGTTGCGGATGAGGTTTATGCTGTTATAAATAACTTCAAGAATAAAAATAGCTGTGGGAACGTTATGATTTCGATTAAAGATCTCCGAGCATCTCGCCCACCTGATTAACTTGTCGGTTATTTCGGGTAAATTTTCTTATGTCTTGAAAACCGCTAAGGTTATCCCCGTAATGTTGTTCAAATTACCGTCTCATATCTCTTTTGAGCACTTTATCGAAAGTCATAGAGAAGTTGATATTCAAAAGGATGTTGGATTATTTGAATGAGTTTTCATTAATTATTGAAAGCCAGCATGGCTTCCAACTCAACCGATCGACCAATACAGCTGCTTGTGACTTACTTAGTTTCGTTTACGATTCCCTTGATGGCGGATCCTATGTTACAGAGCTCTTTGTCTATGAATCAAGATCATTTGACTGCCTTTATTTCGGGCATATTTTGGTTAAGTTATACAGCCTCAGATTTAGAGGTGTTTTTCTCGAGTGGGTCAAGGATTTTGTAAATAATAGGTACTTCTATGTCCATGTAGGCCAACAGGAATCTTCCAGATATCCAGTTGAATTAGGGATCCCGCAGGGTTCAGTTTTGGGACCTTTTTTATTCATTCTGTTCGTCAATGATCTTCCTCATGTAATCATCAGTATTAGCCTACGTCAAGTTAGTTTTGTTTGCTAACGATACATCCTTTATAATTTCCGCATCCAGTCTTGTGGAACTCACAGCCAGGTGTGAACTTGTGGTCCGTTGTTTAACTGATTGGTGTTTTCAAAACTCCATAATTCTGAATGTCAACAAAACAGATCTTTTGTACTTTCAGTCCCGGAATATGGGTGCCAGTTAAACTTAAAGCTTCCGGCGGGTGAGTTGAAGTGTTCCGATTGTCTTAGGTTTCTTGGACAGCAGTTTGACGGAGTTCTGAGTTGTATAAATCATGTTGACTCAGTATGTTCGAGGTTGAGTAGTGCATTTTTCGCCATTAGACGTCTCATGCAAGTTCTGCCGAAAGAATCTCTGATTTGCGTCTATTATTCCTTGGTCTACTCTCACCTAAGCTACAACGTTGTGTTATGGCAAGGATCCTCCTCGAGTTATCGTGCATTCATCGCACAGAAAAAAATTATCCGACTTATTTTCAACCTTTCACCAGTGGAGTCCTGTACACCCTTCTTTATTTCCAACAGATTATTAAGTTTTCCTGCGTTTTCATACTGAATTGTTTATTGTATATCAAAAAAAAAACTCGAAGTTACTGAGAAAATGCTCTGATTACCACGATTACAATACAAGGCATAAAGAAATTCTCTGTATTCCAAAACATAAAACCACTAAATTTCAGCACTCGCCAACGTACTATGGTATTAAAGTGTTCAATCATCTTCCGAAAAGAGACTGAGAGTTTTGGAGTAGAGACAATTTAAGAAGGATATTAGGGAATTGTTATTGATAAATTATTTTAATAGTAACTGAATTGTTTCAGCCGTTACTATTTGGTAGTTGATCATAATTAAAACAAATTGTAGAAATTACTATGTTTCACTACCAATAAAAATATATTTTACACATTTTCTTGTGACTCGAGTTTCGGGAAATGAACTATCCATCATCAGACAACTGAAGGCCTAACAGTGGTACAGAGGTATTTATTTTAATAGTGTTATTTTAATAGTGTTGGCGAATACTTGAATTGCTTCTTTGTATGAAGAATCTAAATCTTAAAATAAAATAGAAAGGCTTTTCACTTGATAGAAGAAATATAACAAAATTTGAATATCAAAACAAATTAAAATATGTTTGTTTTCTACAATTTTAATTTCAAAAAAATTTTTATTCAAAAAAAACTTTTAGAATTAAATTAATGTCTAAAATAAACACCGCTCACATTTAATAGACGTATTTAATCAAAACTCAATATATAATGTCAAATGGAATAAATAAACCAACAGATATACGAAAGTCATTAAAATAAATAAATAAATATTTGAAGGAGACAAAATTCTATCAATCTTCTATCTTCTATCAATCTTCTATCAAGTAAAAAGCCTTTCTATTTTATTTTATATATAATATAAAATTATATTTTGGCTTCAATAAATCTCATTATGGAATGTCAATGAATTTAAATAAGCCTTAAAAATAACTTACACTGTTCTTTGATTTTGTTAGAATATGGATCGATCTTGAATTATATAGTTGATCTGTGTTTCGAAACATTCATTTATTTACACGTGTGCGTTGTTGATATAGGTTAGATTTTTGATTTTGATATTTGGAATATTATTCAGGACCGAAGAAGGGATTGCTTAGAATTATATTTGTTTTTTGAAGATATAGTGCATGTTTTGAGAGATTTCTGAATTAACTTATTCGAATATTTAAATATATTAAATATTTCAAATAAATCATATTCTTTGAGAAGTCCTTGAAGTGTGTTCGTGTATTTAAAAGGCAATTGGTGTTCTTAAAGGTAAGACCAGAAACAAAATTTTGTCTCCTTTAAATATTTATTTATTAATTTTAATGACTTTCGTATATGTGTTGGTTTATTTATTCCATTTGACATTATATATTGAGTTTTGATTATATACGTCTATTAAATGTGAGCGGTGCTTATTTTAGACATTAATTTAATTCTAAAATTTATTTTGAATAAAAATTTTTTTGAAGTTAAAATTGTAGAAGACAAACATATTTTAATTTGTTTTGATATTCAAATCTAAATCTTTTTTGTTATTATATATATATATACATATATATATATATATATATATATATATATATATATATACATATATATATATATATATCTAAGGGTTGCTTCCAAGACATTTTTAGTTATCTATTGTATACTTCCGAGACAATTGTTGAGTTCCAAGACAGTCTTGGAAGTTTTTTATATCTAATGGTTACTTCCAAGACAGTCTTGGAAGTATCATGTCTTGGAACTATCACAATTCTGCTCAACAGTGATTCGATGACTTCTCGGACATTTGAAATCTTCATGTCAGCTTGTATCAGGGGATTGAACGCTACCGTGTCCTGCCAACATGAAAATATCGAATTTTCAGCTGAAAGTATTTTCAAACAATTTAATGATTTGAAATATTAAATCGTAGTCAAATACCATTCCGTCTTATCATCTATACTGCCGTCCTTTGGTGATATAACAAAAGGGGCATTTTGAGGTAATATAAGAATTTTTAGCAGACCTTCATCTCAAAGTATGAAGCTCGAAGTACAAAAATGTTCAGATCATTTCAGCAGTTAGGTGAAATTTTTCTGCTTCATTCCAATTTTTCATGGAATATTCATATTAATAACAAGTACACAATAATATACTCTACCTAATTTATGCGAGCTAAATCTCGCCCCAATAGTGTAATTCAATTTGTATTGTGAATTTTTTCCTAATTAAGACCATTATTAGTATTATTATTATTTTTTCAATAGGTAGGTACATAAATAGGGAATTTCTGAAGCCACACTTACAGAACAGAACTGAACACAACTGAAATGTTCAGAATTGAACAAAGTTCAACAGAACAGTATAAAACTCAACAGAAACTGAAGAAATTGATTAGAACTGGAAGAAATCAAACAGGACGGAACATAACCTATAAATATTTATATATAACAGAACGGAGCAGATAGATACTGGATAGAATTGAAAAGAACTGAAAGAAACCTAAGTGAAATGAACGGCACGGAACTGAACAGAAATGACCGGAATGTACAAATATTTGTAACAGAACGTTAAATAAACTAAACAGAACTGAAAGAAATTGAACTGAACGGAACATGATTGAACAACTGAACACTACTGAACGGAGACTGAAAGAAACTGATTAGATCTGAGAGAAACTGAATAACGGATCATAAGCTACTAATATTTGTATCAGAACATTAACTGAAAAGAATTAAAAGAAACTAGAGAGAACGAAACAGCATTGTACGGAACTGAACAAAATCAGTAGAAACTGAACAGAATTAAATAGAACCGAACAGGCCTGAACAGAACCGAATAGAACTGAACAGAGATTAACAGAACAAAGAGTAGAAATGAACAGAACTCAACTCAATGAAACTGAACAGAACTGATTGCATATAACAATATCATCGCCTGGGTAAAATGAATTCGAACAGAAGTATTTACTGGTCTTGCTATTTGAATAATAATTTTTTAATCCTTCAAGACACTACACAGTGTACTGGATAATTCAAGTTCAAAGAAAAATACAAAATAAGTTAAATTCTAAACATTCAAGGGTCAGAAAAATAATCCTCAACCGAACAGAAATACTTAATCAAGAGCATGTTTTTCATTGTTTTGCACACTTCTTTTAAGGAATAGCGTGCTATCGTTTTGCCCGAATGTCTGTAATTCTCTAATTCTGAGCAGATAATGGTCTCAAATAACAGGGTTGAACACCCTGATGAAAAATCCGGGGTCAAAAGTAATTCTGTCCGACCGGCCGTGAACACGCAAACCATCTAACGAATAAAGCTAGAGACTTGAAATTTTCTGAGGCGATTTGGGTTCCAAATATCTCGGCTTAGTTCGTAATGGGCCAAACCGCTCTAATGGTTTCGTAGTTATTTCAATTCGAATTTTTTCATATTTTTCCCAATAATTTTCAAAGTATATTTTCGATCGAACTGAACTTTGGCAGTCAGAAAGAAGGTAATGACGCGCAAAATTGTGGATCGTAGGATAAGAAAGCTTTTTAAAAATTTTTTTTCGTACATTTTGGATACGGTGCAGTACGAAAATCTGAAATTGAATTGAACTGCAAATGGAAATATTTAAATTTTCAGGTTAGTATTATTAAGATTTGAAATGTTGTCTTCTTTTCTCCAAATACTTTTGAAACTACGAAACCGATCAACATCAAATTTGGTATTAAGGAATCGAACAGTGACATGCATGTTTTGCCAAATTTCCACATGGTCGTATAATAAGAAGATACTTAAAAAAATATTTTATTCGTACTTGTCGAATACTGTGGAGCCTGCATATTATAACTGATTTGAGTCTCGAACTAAAAGTGATAGAGATTTGAAATTTTTGGGGTAGATCTGGGACCTGAATATCTCGCCTAAGTTTTTTAATGGGCACAATCTATTTAAGGATTCCAGAGCGCAATTGAATCTCTTTTTTTATTTTATCAATAGTTCCGAAACTACTTATCAGATCAGAATGAAATCTGATTCTTAAGTGAATAATAACGATGCGGAGGATTGTGTCAAATTTCGTAGGGATCGGCTAGCCGGTCCGAAGACTAAGTTAAACTGCAAACTTCCGAACTGAAGGACCTAGAGACTTGAAATTTTTATATTATGTTGGAAGTCTGAATATATCCGTTGTATCGTGAAATAGTCAAAATCGGCCGAATGGTTCGTGAGTTATGTCAATTTGAAATTTTATTCTTCAAATATTTTTGTATCAGCAAATCCAATCGAACACAAATGTTGTATTTGGGAGAAAAATGAGCGAGAACACACACGCATAACTTCGTGCGATATATGCCATAACTTTTCAAATTGAAAATCTTTAAATGTGACGTTTGAATCACTTGATAAAGGGTTTTCCAATAGCGATGATGCAGTTTAAAAATTGAAAAAACACATAGGTCACTCACTGAGACACAATTTGTTTTTATTTGAAAAATTACCTTATACCATTATGTATGGAAAATAATTGTACACAATTACAACCACAATTTCTCCGTACGTACCGCAATCTGTCAACCCAATTTTTCAGCACTCACTCATATAAATTTGGCTGTATATAATCAATGGTACGTTCGATGTTTATTTTCAATTATTTAGTTGTTGGATTATCAGCATATGACTTAGCATATCCCCAAGGTATTATATCACACGAGCCGGGAGCATAAGTAACTTGACCATTTCTTGAGATTATTTTATCATCGGATTTTGTTTTCAATAAATCGATTGTTGAGGTAGCTGTGTGGCAGGTAACATCATTTTGTTGAATTCACATATCCTCCAGATTATTCTCAACAGCAGCAGGAAACAAATTCATCTAACATTGTTCGTTATTTATTAACTGATATTTTTTGACCATTTTTTGTTTCATGTCCGTACTCCTAAGCTACCGGCTTAGGAGTACAAAATTAAATTTCATTGTTTGAATTCTCTAGTGAGGTAGTTTTAACGAGTTAGGAGATGGATGAAGAAACGCGCAAAAGCTCCTGACACCGCGTCAGTGCTTTTCTGAATTTTTTTAGTCTAGCTTTATTAGCTCTGAGCGCTTGTTCTAGGAAACAGACTCTCATCATTTCGCCTCACTACCTGTTATTTGCGAAATTTACGCCAAAAATTCCATTCTGTCCGTCAGTCTGTTCGTGAATACATGAAAGTTCGAGAGAAAAAATTGAAGAAAAAAATGGCACTCTCGTTCATCGCCTATCTACGCCGCAAACTCTAACTTGAGAAATTCCTCTAGAAAATTACAATAAAAGTAGGCAATCCAGGATTCAATATTTCCTTTTTTTCATTCAATTGATAATGCTAGAGCATATTTCTGGGTAAATCAATTATGTTGTCCTTTGTTGTACAAACAAAATTTCAGTTCATTTTGATGGATAATTCTTAAATGATTGAAGTTTTTAGGAAAAAAAATCATCTTCAAGTGATACGGTAGTTTGCATGAATTTTAAATTCACTGTTGTTCCCAGACACATCACGGCCAATTCCTTCTACGCCAGCAGTAAATCATCAAAAGCAACAAACACAAAAACATCATTTTTCCAAGAAACTTCATATAAGGAATAAAAACGCTATACTTTATCGCTTGTGAGGCTCCACTACTGAAACTGAACATGGGTAGCCACGCGCCGGCGTTCTTTGAGAAGACGCGGCATGCTTTCATCTTGGGTCGGAGGTAGATAGATAAATTTCTTTATTTGAAGCAATAGACATTTGCTATATAAAAATGAAATGACGTCAGAATGAATTAATAGAATTTCAGAACCAAAATAATCCCAAGAGTTGTAAGGTTCCAAATGAATTAACATTTTCTTAACTTTCTTACTATTTACAGGGATCACGGCATTTAATAATATTAGGTAGTTTAATATTTTAATAAATGAGAACCTTTTTCACTCAATGCTAACCTATGAACACGGATGAAATAAATCTTGTGTTCTACTCTTTAAGTATCATAATTATGACTAAAGGCGGATTTATATTTGTAGTTCGTGCCGTGACGACTTGCGTCAGTAGCCTATCGAATACGTATATTTCTAATGCGGGCGATTATACTACTCACACACCCCGTGTCATGACGGGGCGCGGATAGACACTCGAGGATCCGAGGTGCTCGGATGTGACACTCGCGTGTGTGCGATTTGTATGGGATTAAACGCAGAACGAAGTTATCCAAGATACATCCCATAGGTCGACGAAATTTAAAATGCATTTTTTATGCCATTTTCCATCATAGAATGGATTTCCTCGAACAGCATTTTCGTCATCCTGAAATATTAAAAAATATATACGAGACAGTATTTTAATTTCCACAAAAATGTTTATAATACAACAATTGTTTCACCACGATGTCGCTTCTTCAGGTATCTACTGCTAATCATCTTAGGGAATTCAGGCATAATTTCAATAATAGCTATGAAATTATCCACGTTGAAAGCAAAAGTTCTAGATTAACTCTTTTAGAATTTGTTGAAATCAACAGGTACAATGCCCGTAAAATCCTTAATATGAACAAACAGCTGTTCACAAGACTCCATTACTGAATATCTTTTCCTAATGGCTTTTTGTAGTGGCAAAATCCAAAAAACACCTTGATTTTTTATTATTTGTTTTTCCATCATTTTGTCATATACACTGTATTTACACTCGGTTACACTGGACACCATCAGCCAGTAGAATGTGGATACCTGAAGAAGCGACGTCGTGTTGAAACAATTGTTGTATCATAAACATTTTTGTGGAAATTGAAATACTGTCTCTTATATATTTTTTAATTAAAATGAGTTTCCATTAGTGGCCGAATCAACCAAACATCCTGAAATATTGATGGAATTTTTTCCTTCACCAGTAAATGAAACTCACTTCGAGCCTCCCTGAGGTTATTTATCGGATGAACGCAGTTTTTTCTTCTTTTATTCTAAAGTAGGCTTAACATAAGCATATATCCAAGATCTTCATCAAAATCGCCCTCACGAATACAGGGGACGTAGTTGTTTTCAACATGTCTTTGTCATGATACAACAACCAGAGAGGATATTTTCATATCCGTCTATGAACTTCTACAAAAGTACAATTTAGATTTGTCGAAACTGTTTTCCATCGCAACAGAGCTCCTTCCATGACTGAAGTAAATTAATTCAATGATCAAAGAAACGGGCTGTGAAAAACCAGACATTCTTCATGTCCATTGTATAATTCACCAAAAAGTTATTAACGTCATAATGTCACAAGGATTGAACCAGCGGTAGTTTTCGGCGTTTTTACGTGATATAGAAAGTGAGTACACTGATTTACCTTATTACGCAGAGGTGCGATGGCTTTCATGTGATGGATTTTATAAATTAAAAAACGAAATATGCTCTATCATGAATATGAAAGGACAAGATGTCGGCCTATTCTACGTTCAGCCTTCATACAAGATCTATAATTTCTAGTTGATACACACTTTTTGGTCATGAATACAGAATCGCAAGGAGCAAAACAAGTGATAACAGATATGCATAATCATGTGAAAGCTTTCAAGTGCAATCTGATACAATCAGAAAAACAGTTGGCTGTTGATATTTTGTCACATTTTCCGACTTGTAGAGCGTATCCAGAAACTGCAAGTGTGACCGTATCGTACAAAATGTACACAGAAAATATAACACGTCTTCTAGCATATTTTGAAAATAATTCTCAGGATTTTAAGTTCTAAGCGAAAACTTTCACTATATTCATTTGTCTTTTCACCATCGATATCGATGATCTTTACCCTCACCTTCAGATGGAAGTGATTGAGATACAGTGTAAGCAAATTTGAAAGAAAAATTCACTATAGTTGTTATATTGGAATTTCACAAGTACTTACTTGATCAATTCGTTAAAATGAGAAAATTTGCTTTTAAAATACTTTCAATGTTCGGGAGTACCTAAAAGTGTGAACAATAATTTTCTTTGATGAAAGGAAATAAGTCTCATACAAGATCTTGATTGACGGACGAACACTTGGGTTCAGTTTTAAAGGTTATTGCCGCTGATGAATTCAGACCACAAATGGACAACTTATTTGAGGATAAAAGATGTCAAATATCTGAAAGAAAACTTAATAATCGTTGTTATAATTTTTGTAATATCTTCCTTTCTGAAAATTTAATAAATACTCTATAATAGTTCTCTTTGCGTTTGAGATTTTCGATTCAATTTTTTTGAGAAAGGGATAATCAATAAATACTATAAAAAAATTGATAAGATTTCATTAATACTGTAAATCAATCTGATATATCTCCAAAAAAGAAAATAATGGTAGTTCAGCCAACACCATCTAATAAAATTTGAACATAAATTCAATAACGAATATGAAATTATACATATCGAAAGTAAAGGGTCTAGTTTAACATTCTTAGAACTGCTTGAAATAAACCGATATAATTCACAGAAGATTCTCCTAAACGAACAAATGAACACGAAACGGCACCTCTATGGAATATCTTCATGTAATTTGGAAAAACCAACGACAACCCCAATAACTTTCATTGCCATTGACGTTATCTGTCCGCCTAACTGGGAATACCAAAATAATTGCCATTCTACTTTTAGTCCCATTTGCTGTAACTCCTGTCAATACATATATAAGAACCTATGTAACTTTTCATACAGAATCAGTTCAAATGTAGAATATGATTAAGCCACAGTGTGGCGAAACCATTATCATTCAACAATAAAAGGTTTGTGGAAATTGAATTTCGTTACTAGTTGCAAATGAATTACCATCAAATAAAGACCGTATCCATCAAATATTCATTTGTAATTATATGATAAAGCAAAATTTTTACAACCATACGAATAAAGAATAATCTGAAATTATTGAAGACTCCCATTTTATTTCGAGAAATATTCAATTATCCTCTTTTTATAAATAGACCAGTAACGGATTACTGCGAGTTACCGAAAAAAACAGCCGAGTCATTAATATATTCGTTTCACCAATACTTCCAGGACCATCACACCTTTCACGGATGAATAGGCAACTCTAGAAAATAATAATTCCTATCATATTTAGCATTGGTATTCCGAATGTGGTAGTAATATAATTGATCCACTCAATTCAATATAACAAAAGTGGAGATTATTTTGAATATTCAGATATCCTAGCCATCGCGAATAATTGGATTCATGTCAAAAAATTAGGGAAGAGCACTAATGTTGTGTATGCAGCTGTTACGCGCATGTTCGTCAGTCTACTCGCACAACAAATTATAACACGGCACAGAAAATTATGAAAATAACTAACCTCAATTATCTTTGGTTACAACTTGATATGTAGCTCAATTATTCCGCAAGAAGAGAACGAAAAACAACCTTCCTCCCTACCTGCAAAAATTTTAATCCCTCTACCAAATCTGCCAGACGGGATTTACTGCGGTAATGGAAAGACCGCTTGATATATTTATAGGTATCAATCGGTAAATCGGTAATTTTCAAATTTGAAAAAGTATAATAACATAAGTGACAAATAATTATGCATTAGCCTTCGCACTGTCCTTTCACAACTAAATATTACATTTCAATTCGATCGGATAATTATGAGAAAAATAAAATCTCCAACGTCAATAAATCCTAAGCTTCCCGCCCGATTTCGCCCATTAATGAACATAGCCCAGATATTTAGGCCTTAAATCTATCCGAAATTTTCAAGTTTCTAGGTGTTTTCCTTTGAGAGTTATCGAATTACGGCTCATGGACAAAACAAACGCATGGTTTTCAAAGTGGCATCTAAAACCAAATCTAAATGAGTGCCAATACGTTATTCACATCCATGAGATCATACAAAATTCACCGACAGTAACAATAAACGGAATGAGTAAAACACCAACAATCTGTATGAAATACCTGGGAATCTTATTTGAAAATAAAATAAATGTCAAGCCAAACAGTCAATAAAGAAAGCTGTAATAAGAGCAAAAATGTCAGATATCTAACATATGGGAACACAGGGATAATTCTCAATTACACAGTAAGAATATAGAGTGTAGAAACCACTTATGGAATAGTTTGGTGTTCTTATGTTGGAAAATTATAAAAAACACTGAGACACGTCAACTTTTAAATTCAATAGTGCACATTTTGTAAACATAAATTTAAATAGACAGGGTGATTCGCGCACGTTCAGCTTAGTCCGTCCTTTTTATTCTAAAATAAACATCCTGTATATTTTCATATTTTTTAATGCTCCTTAATAACCCGATTTCATCGAACTTGTATGGTATATTATGAATAATACTGGATGAAATTTCGAAAGTATTTATAATTGGTTTCAAGAAACTGCATACTTAAATTACATGATGTAATTGATTTTAATACATTAAAATAAATGCTTATAATGTTCTCCACCTTCTACACAGTTTCCTATGAAACTCGTTGTTAACGTTGTTTAAAGTTTGAGTTAAAATATTTCACATTTCTGTAGTTATCCTTACTTTGAGGTCTGCGATGCTCGTCGGATGTGTTGCATAACTTTGTTCTTGAGATAAGCCCACAGAAAAAAGTCCAACGGCGTGAGGTCTGACGATCTAGCTGGTCACTCAATACTACCTCTTCGTCCAATCCATTTAGTGGGGAAGATTGCGATTAAGTAAGTTCTGGCCATTGAATCATAATAAGCTTGGGCTCCATCCTGCTAGAACCAGACATTTTCATTCGGTTGGCACGAGGAAATAAGTTGACTAGCACAAGAACAACTTCGTCTCTAACCAAACTCAAATATTTTTCCGTTGTCAAATTCCTATCTATAATTATAGGATCAATAACATGGTCACCTATGATACCTTCCCAAGAGTTCACCTTTTGACGATACTGCGTATGTGTCTCACACAATGAGGATTCTCCACTGACCAATATCTACAATTTTGTCGGTTTACTTCCCCGTTCAATATAAATATCTATTCATCAGAAAAAAGGATTGTTTCAAGAGCTATTTTATTTCTGGTCATTGCGGTTTTCTTTTTAAGGTTTGACATGTCCAAGTTCTGTGAATTGTGCATGCATTTTAGACACAAGAGCTCGTGAAATATAAGGCAACTGATACCTCTGATTATATAAGTTTGACACTTCAACTTGAGTTCTGCAATTATCCCCATGACCGATCAGCATTAGAATCTCAATTCATTGATTCTCAGTTAAATATCTCATTATTACTTCTACAAGAAATACGTTTTCAATCAATAATCCACTATTTCAATGTAAATTTCAACACCCAAACATCTGCCTGACAACAATCCACATTATTTGCAGATTTTATTTATTTATCAGCATATGTAGATACTTTTTTAGGTATTCATAACAAAAAATATTGACAAAACCAAGATCCATAAGCTTATAGAGAATTGATGTTTGAACATTTCTCAACTTATTTCCCAACTTAATTTATAGTTAGTTCAGAAATTTCATAAATCTGTATTCAGGTTATTAAAAAAATACCATTATTTAACACGTGACAAATTACTAATTTCATTATTTCACCCGGTATTATAGATAATAGACCAAAAATATAAAGGGTGTATCATTTACAATAACGAGGGCGGACTGTGCTGGACTTATGTATGGCGTGTATTTAAATTTATGCATAAAAAGCGCACCCTTGAATTTGAAAGTTGACGTGTACCAGTGTTTAATTTTCTAACATAAGAACACGAAGAATTTTATTCCATAAGTGCTTTCCACTCTGTATAAAACAATAAGTAGTAGACCTTTGATAGGGTATGCACATACAATTTGCGCAAACTGTCAAACATCAACGCTTAAAAACATATAAGTAGCAGAAAGATCAGCTCAACGAGTAATCACAAGAATATGACATCCACTAAACAGATAAACAGCAGATATTCTGTTCACTGTTCCACATTACTTACAACAAGGACCGTACAAGGGGAAGATTCCATACAGAGACTCTCATTCAAGACTAACTAAATGTTATTATTATTTTTATTATTTATTTAGACTTGATAAAGAGTCCTTATAAAATCAAATCGAACTTTGAAACGAAACTACAAACATTTTACATTTTTGTAATGAGCGAAGCTCAACCAACGTAAACAGCTATGGAATTCGTAACTAACAAGGGAAGGACACAACATGGAAAATTCATTTGGGGATGAGACTTTGTGTAATTTTAGTGCTCCCTAAATTATTTTCCACTCGTAGAAAAACCTTCAAAATCAATATATTTAGACCTATAGCATAGCTTTTTGAGCTCAAAATGGTCTCAAATGTTTGGGTTGAACTCGCAGATGAAGAGTCCGTGATCGAAACGAATTCTGCACGGCCAGCCGGTTAGTCGTAAACACAATAACTCTCGAAAGAGGAAACCTTAGAGATTTGCAATTTTCAGTGTGCATTTGAGACTCAGTTTGTCATGGGCAAAATCGGTCCAGTGGTCCCGGAATTATTTGAAGTTTGAAATTTAATTTTTTTCATTATTGCCAAACCAATAATGCGATCGAATCGAAATTTAATAGTTACTCATAGATGTCAAATGATTATACGGAGGATCACCTATAAGTTTTTTCAAATCTCTGAAAATTGCCGTTTAGCGCCATTGAATTTACGGGACAATTCTTTTTTCCATATTGTTATACGCGCATGCAGTGTGGAAATTACAGCCTCTGCTCAATAATCAGTGCGTACCGGATACCTATCTCAGGTGCGGAGCGAGAATTTTTTTAGTTTTTTTGATGTTGTTTGCGGAATAATTAATAAACATATCAAGTTGTAATCAAAGATAATCAATCAAAATTATTGAAAGAAGTAGTATAAATTAGTATGTTTTACTACCAATAAACTTATATTTCACACATTTTATTGTGACTCGAGTTTCGGGAATGAATTATCCCATCTTAACACAACTGAAAACTTAACAAGCGGTACAGGGTATTTATGTATAGAAGAGGTGATAAAAAATAGGTTAAAAAAGAGAGGGCTCCTAACAACTATTTGAATATCGGCACGCCAAAGAAGATAGGTACACAGATGTTACTTATTTAAATATCATGATTGGTAAACAGATAATACTTATTTAAATATTTCAAATATTGTGGATTTACATAGATCCGTACAGTCATTCATTATTTTTACATTATTTTTATTGTGAACTAATTTGAAAATTTCAACAGATTCTATGTAATCAAGTTTCTTTTCTTTTGATTCTACATGTACAATTTCAAGAATATCTATTGTCCAAAATGGATGGCCGTTTTTTACACAATGAGTGCCAAAAGAAGTTGTTTGTTTATTTTTTATGAAATTCATTTTATGTTCGTTGAACCTCGTCTTGAAGGAATGTCCTGTTTGTCCTATATATTTATTACTGCACGTTGAACAAGAGAACTCATAAACTCCCGATTCAGCGTATCAATCAATAGAGCGTTCGCATTGTCCTTATCAAAAAATAACCGCGAAGCTGAAGTTAAAACCATAACATCAATAGCCGCGAACAAAAGTTTCAACACCAATATAATAGATAATTCAATTCGACAGAAACAATCAGAACTAGCTATAAACCAAATCGTTTTTCAAAATTAGATGTTAATATTGCTTTCAAAACGCAAAACATATTATCATTATTTAACGCAAAGGACCCAAGTCCAAACATAAACATGAGTTATCTTGTTCGCCGTGCAGTAATAAATATATAGGACAAACGGACGTTCCTTCAAAACGAGGTTCAACGAATATAAAATGAAATTCATAAAAATTAAACAAACTTCTACTGTTGCCACTCATTGATTAGAAAACGGACATCCTTTTCCGACAATAGATAATCTTAAAATTTTACATGAAGACACAAAAGGAAAGAAACTTCATTATTTAGAATCTGTTGAAATTTCAAATAAGTTCACAATACAAATAATGAATGACTACGGATCTATGTAAATCCAAAATATTTGAGATATTTAAATAAGTTTACCAATCTTAATACTTAAATAACTAACATCTTACCAATCTTATTTGCCGTGCCGACATTTCAACAATTGTTAGGAGCCCTTTCTTTTTTAACCTGTTTTTTATCACCTCTTCTATACATAAATACCCTGTACCGCTTGTTAAGTTTTCAGTTGTCTGAAGATGGGATAATTCATTCCCGAAACTCGAATCACATTAAAATGTGTAAAATGTCAATTTATTTGTAGTAAAACATAGTAATTTCTACAACTTGTTTTAATTATGATCAACTACCAAATAGTAACGGCTGAAACAGTACAGTATCTAAAAAATTCAGGTTTTACAGAAACTATCAATTTGATGCAGAAGTAATGATTCCATAGCTCATACAGAAAGATATGAGGGTATACTACTTTGAAGATGAGATAGTAATTCCCGAAACTCGAGTCACAGTAAAATGTGTAAAATTTCAATTTATTGGTGTAAAACATAGTAATTTCCACAATTGTTTTAATTTACTGAATTTTTTAGATTAATTTGTATTGTTAATAGCTCCTAAACCATCAGGTCGGATGTACAGAGTTGAATTTACCCACAAGTTTTGAGTATTATTCGATCCAAGCGGGAAAAATGCCAACGATCAGCAACATGAAGTGATCCAATATTGCATAAGGAATGATCGATATTGAACGAAAATAGGTCAATGATTCAAACAGTGACACAAGATTTCGATATATGACCCATCGAATCAAAATTAAACACAATCAACAAATGAACTAAATATATACTCTGAAATGTCTTGGAACTGATGGTTATTCAAAAAATCGAAATAAAATCTAAACAACCGGCCTATTTTTCAAAATTCAAGTACCATTGAAAACAGTACCTTATGTATGACCGAATGAACCTATATACAACGAAAATAAAAAAAGTCCCGGAAGTAACCGTTAGATATATATATATATATATATATATATGTAAAATAATTTTTTTGACGTTTTCTATACAGTGTATTCTGTCATATAGAAAGAATAAATATTTGTATCATTATGCTTCTAGTTGAGTGGAAATATAGAATTATCAAATATCGGACATTTCAAAACGAAGAGGAATCTATAGAAAAAGAAAATTTAACAGAAATTAAATAACATACGTGACCGATATAGTGAACCTATTCACATGAATATTATGGAATTACAAATTCTTAAAAATGCCCTATATAAATTCAAAAATATATCATATTCTCCAGAATAGCGTTAAACTCTCATCCATCGTCAATTAACTTTTTAAAATAATAAATGAAAACTCTAAAAAAACCATGTTACATACCCTCCTTTAAAAAATCTTCAAGCTTGAAAGTAACAGGTGTATGACTGAATGTGAAAGGTTAGCTCAAAACAACAGAATAGTTCTGTTTTTATATTCAAAATAAAAAAATTATTCTCTAGCAAGAATGAACTTTTTCAATTTATTTCATTTAATATTATTTTATATCATTTCTTTTATTCAAATACAAGTGGTGAGATAGACTTTTCAAAGTTATACCAAATTTATACCAAAGTCATACCGAAATTATTCACTGTTTTCAAAGCGTGGGTATTAATTCATTACAGAAATATGGATAAACAGATGAAGCATAGATTAATATCGCTTAAGACCTTTATAGGGAAACAATTGAAAAAATGAAAGTCTTGGCGAATAGTAGTGGAGATTGATTATTTTACCTGCGAATTCAGTTATACCCCAACCAGTAGCTGTAATGTTTTCTGAATCTTCTATGACCCCTCCTTGAAAGAGACAGGCTGGCTTCACATAGTCTGTTTTTCTTACAGGTTTATTCAGTATTAAAATTGCAATATCGTGTTTCAACGTTAAAGGGTCGAAGTCCGGATGCAGTACTGCTAATTTGACGTTGAAATCTTGGATCTTCTTTTTGTCAAAGTCATTTCGAATATTCAAAACACCAAGGCGTACATATTTTACTTCGTCCCTGCGAAATTGTTGATTAATAATTATCCTGAATATATTATGGCAGGAAGATATACTATTGAAATGAAGTTTGAAAAAACATAAAATCTTAATCAGTCACAACTGATGTCTGATATTGTTTACCAATATTAATTTAGGATAAATTGAATGTTTTCTTTATTATCTGATTTTTTCTCTGCTTTAGGTTTGAATGATTTTTGACTTTGCAGCGAATTTTTCATCTTTTTCATTTTTGTTATATGTTTCTACCGTCAACTCGAATTCAGATTTAAGAGTTTAGTTTGCTTATTATGCCTAGATGTATACGAAATGCTCATGAAGCCAATCAGAGTTATTGGTATGATTGAGAGAGGACGTCTTCAGGAAGAACATACAGGCTTCATTAAATTGAAAGTTTGATTCGAGGGCTCATCAATCCTCTATCTCAAAATAGAAAAAGTAACTAAAATGTCCTGAAGTGGATGCCAAAGTTATATCACACGAGCACAAAATCGGTTTCTGACAATGTCTACCATTAAGCATTTACCGAATCGTGCAAAAGCGGCTTCTGCATGCTTCTGGTGTTACGGTTTCATTTGACAGAACGCGTCAAGCTCATTTGGTTAATCGACTTTCACGACTACTTTTGAGAAAAGCACAAATAAGTGTTCGGTTGGCATGGACGACAAATCACGTGAATTGGAATGAGCAATGGGGTTACGTTTGCTTTACAAATGAAGTATGAAATGGGCTGTTTACCGACAGTCGATGTGTTCGTGTATGAACTTTTTCCCTGGTACCCAGAAATCGTAGGCCGGTACGAAAAATTCATCTCTTCAGAGGTGTTCTTGTTAGGTTTATTCAACGAATTTTTTCCAGAGAATAATGTTATTGTATGTAGGATGAGTTGCTGGCAAATAAACAAAAACTATTATTTTTATCGTTAATTTTAGTTCTTTTAAGATTTGTGAGCAATATTACTGAATACACAAGAAATGAAATTTAGTTTGAAACTGATAAAGTTTCAGTGAAAGCGATAAACAAAGCACTCATATAGAATAGAAAACATTTTTTTGTGATGCATGAATACAATATGACCAAAAATCGGTAACTGTTCGAGACAATCTCAAAACTGGTGAAGTTTCTCAACCTTTGTGGCACACTTTGTATATTAAATAAGGAATTGAACAATTGGATGTTCGTTCATGATATAATACATAAATAGTATTATAATTTGATTGCACATTTCATTATGTGTACTAGAAATCTTCACAATACAAAAACACATATTAATTTTAACAACCAAAGAAGTTTTAATTGAGCATATCACGAATGAAGATATGTCGACGCTATATGAAATGACAGTGCCCTTTTTGAAATAGGCACTTAGATCAGTTATTTTTTTTTAGTTATTGCCAAAGTGATACAGTTAACTTTCGCTTTTATTAATTGAAATGAACAAATAGTTTTTGAATCAATTACATTTGAAATTGAGTATTTCACTTCACTCGACGTCATTTTGAATTATTGTCAAATAAAAACTGAAGCAATAAATCAATAATAGGATTTTGAGAAATTTAAAGCATTCAATAATTTTTAACGCCATTTCATTCATTTAATTTCAAACTGGTCATACAAATATTTTATTCCAAACAGCAAATAGTAACTGAATTAAAAATGATCAATTATGTTTCAAGCTCTTCCTTCCAACATTTTCTATCTGTACCTTTCTCATAATTGATATCATGACTTAGTTAATTGAAAACAACATACACTGAGGAATTCATAGACCATAATATCACATTCTAGGATCCTAGTGAATTTGGTTAAATAAAATAATATAGATTATTTCCATAAATTTTGTGGATTAATTCTACCTTTGGTAAGTTTGGTTGTCGATTTTTCTATGTTCCTTTTAATGTCTTTACTCCGTTTCAGGAATGTGTTTGATTAGAGAATGATATTTCTGGAATGTTCCAAGATCACAACCAACCTAGCTGATTTCTTCTTAACATCCAATTTGTTTTATACTTGATTTCTATGTAGGATTTATTCCATTCACAACACTTAGGTAACGTAATTTATGACACATTTTCATTCACAATAATAATAATGTTGATTTCTTTTAGGATTTGGAACTGGATTCTTGAAGAGAGAAATGTTCTATTTTGAGACAAACTGATGTGAAGTCTGCTCTCGAATTTTTCAAACTGATTCAGTTTTTCCGTGCTTTCCCTATTTATAGTTTTCACGAAAAATTTAATTTCAGAGCTTATTAGCTTCTGTCACAATCATTAAAAAATTATGCTTTCATTGATTTTACATAATTTACAATATTTCTTGATTTGAAATTAATCTTTTTTTCAAACTACATTTTGACATCTGTTTCATGTTAAACAGAACATTTCAAGTCATGCTTTTCACCCGTAAAGTATTTCAAATGTCAAATTTTACCAAAATGCTTGTAACTGATAAATTATTTAAAATTAACTATGAAATTGATTACCTTTCTGTAGCTTAGATACTATTACAAATTTATTGATGCATAAACATTTTCAAGAATATTTCTTACATACTTATTTTCAAAATTTCTGACGTAGACACTATCTTTCATTCGATTAATTGAATTTTGATCAAAAAGCTCCTATTTACATAATTCTGGTGAGTTATATTCAATTCAGCTTGTTCTTTGTCAATAATTTCACGGAAGTTTATATGTGATTCATGATAGTAACAAATATTTTCAACAATTTCTTCATCAATTTCAAACTAGATATCTAAATTCAAATTACTTCTATTTATTAAAACTTTGGCAGTCTTTACATTGAATAATTGTGAATTGAAATGTTCCTGTGAATTCTATTTATAAATTATTAACAAGATTACTGATTTTTTATCACCGTTCAAAGAATTAGCATTCAACTAGTCGTTATATACTCCGAATTTGCTTTTTCTTCATAATTTTTGCTTATGAGTATTTTTATGAATTGAATTATTAATATTTCTATCATAATGGATATTATTCAATTGAATTTGGTCTATTTACACTCTTTACACTTTAAAGAGTCAACTTATATACAACGGTGTGTCTTTTCCTTAATATATTTGTGTATTCCCACAGTGGCGACAAGTAACTAAAATACCGCCAAATATTTTCGACAATACATGGCGGACTATATATATATATATAGTCCGCCATGTATTGTCGAAAACATTTGGCGGTATTTTGGTTACTTGTCACCACTGTGGGAATATATCACTATAGCCTAAACTGATACCTAGCATCATCTGTTGGAAAATTCCGGTTTCATGCTTCTACACTTGGTATATTGCACTTACTGAAACTTCCTGGATTTGAACAAACGAAGTATTATCAGTTTCCTAGGAATGAAATCTGAATAATATTTTTTTCTACTTACATTTCACTTGATTGAACACAATGAGCTGCTGTTAAGATGTGCTGATAACTTATTAGAGATCCACCACATTTCCATGTTTTGTCATTTTCATTACCATACCCCAGAATCGCCTAGAACCAAAAGATAATAATTATAGTTATTAGTATTCGCGAAATACCTATATTGGCTGTTTCAAAGGCAGAGGTCCTTTCTACAAATTGTAGAACTGATTGTAATAAACCAGTTCATTTTTCCAAGAAATATCATCTTTAGCGATGAAGCTCATTGTCACCTCGGAGACCTATTTTTTGGAGGATCCGTTGAGGTTAAATTTTAGCATCCAGAATTGATTGATGCCTTGGAGCACGAAATCTAAGTTGCCATTCATGATATTGAACCCCAAAAAATCGATAATGTACTGAAAAATTGGGTTGATCGGATGGGCTACTGTATCAAATTCATGTATTTGTAATCGAGAAAGTGTTTTAAAAACTCGTTTTAATACCAATCTAAAGCGACTTCCTCGAATTCTTAAATGGTTGACATGTATTTCAGTTATAACTGGAAATGGAAACGCAAGAAAAGTTAAGTACTACATGGAACACTCCGAATACTCGTAGAGTATTCATTTTGATATTTCAAATCAAATTCATGTAAATATTTGATAGATTCGGTCTTTACTTGGTGGAAACTCATTTTAATTAAAAAATGTATATGAGACAGTAATTTATTTCCACAAAATGTTTGTACTACTACAACAATTGTTTCATCACGATGTGGCTTCTTCAGGTATTACATTGTACTGTCTGAAGCCACATCGTGGTGAAACAATTGTTGTAGTAGTACAAACATTTTTGTGGAAATAAATTAGTGTCTCATATACATTTTTTTAATCAAATTCATGTATTTGTAATCGTGAAAGTGTTTTAAAAACTCGTTTTAATACCAATCTAAAGCGACTTCCTCGAATTCTTAAATGGTTGATATGTATTTCAGTTATAGCTTTGCAAATGGAAATGCAAGAAAAGTTAAGTACTACAAGGAAAACTTTCCGAATACTCGTAGTGAGTGTCTGGTTATCGAGTATTCCCGAATATTTACAGTATTTCAGAAAGAAAAATTTTTCAATCATAAAAATTAATGGAGCAAACTACTAACTAATAGAACACCACGATCGGAGTAGCCGTTTTGAAGGAAATAGAAAATTGTCATGGAACATGAACAAGAAAAGTAAGTGTTATTTTAAACATCAGTCATCAAATTAATTGGCGTTTCTTGATTTGTTGCTAGATATCTATCACCAAAGAGTGCAGGCGGTTCTGCCTTGAAATTTTGATACATTTTTTTAGTGATAACTTAATAGACTGTTGGTTGATTTTCAATTTGATTGCATTCTTTTTCACCGATAAAGCCTTATAAGAACTTCAGTCATTAATTTTCATAATGAATACATATGGGTTGAAGAAAAACCACATTTTCAAGAGCACAGTTCATTGCATATTTGGACAATTATTTGTCAATAATACAATTTTTTTTTTCGGGATCAATTTACTGGTCACATTTTTTGGAAAACAATTTGCTCTTGTTACTTGATTTTCCTCTTTTGCTACTACATAAAATGTAGTTCATGGACGATGGTGCTCCAGTTAAATCTTCAGTTTTGCCTCGGGAATATTTGAATTATGGTGGATTCGACACGGAGGACATCAGTCATGTGCCGCCAGATCCCCAGATTTGAATAGTTTAGATTTAATTTAAGGGAGAGCATCTCTGATGTACATGACACCAGTGAAGACGAATTGAGAAATCGTATAATAGCGCGATTGAAACAGTACAGAATACTTGGGAGTTGTTCGGAAGAGTGAGATCGTCTATTAGAACAGAAGCATGTGTTAGAGATGAAGGGGAATATTTCCAAAATTCTTGTAATGCTGTGATTGTTGAGTATGTTCTCTATTGTAATTTAGTATCTTTGCTAAGAGTGTTTGTCAAGTTTTACTTGTAATATATTAAGTATATTTTCTGTTATGATTTTTATACTTGGTTTCTGAATCTCTATGAACTACTGTAACATCGAGAAATTAGCCAGAGAAACTAAAAATGGAATCGCGACTTCATCGAAATATGCTTGAACCTACTGAATTGTTTGGAAAATATTGATTATTTATCGACATAAAGAGAATAGTTCAATTTATTTTCCCAAAATCGTTAGCAGATACGAAAAAATTACAGAACATCAAAAAGTTTTTGAATGATATAAAGATTCTTTCACATATTTTCTTTATTATCAGGGGCCCCCCACAAAAAATTTCTGGAAGGAAAAATTGGACATTGCTCCAGAAAAATATCACCCTATGAATTTTCACAGGCAGTTGACATGTTATATGATTTCAACTTTAAAGTATATTCAGAAAAATCCAGAATAATATCTTGAGAAATTCTCATACTATGAGAAAAAACTAACTATTTCATATCAGTTTGTACCTTCACTCTAGGAAAACCCCATATATGCACTAATCCTTGGTTGTTCTCCAAGTAGCATTGGGCCTATCTCTAAAGTGTTTTATCGGAATTATAATATCAGTAATTAAAGGAAGATTAAAAAATACACGGATCTAATAAATCAAACAGCATATGTTACTCAAGGGTTGATAATCAGTGCTTATGATATAAAAAACGTATAACATACTACTCTGTCAAGAAACTACCGGGAATTTTCAATTAAAACAACATTTTTACATTTAATCGTCAAAATTTATTGGGTCGCCTTCAAAATAGGCTCCATTTGCTCCAATACATCTATGCCAACGGCACTTCCAATTATCGAAACATTTTTTATAGGCGCTTTCCGGGATGGACTTTAGCTCTCGCGCCGAATTTTGTTTTATGGCTTCAATCGACTCAAAACGGGTGCCACGAAGGGGCAATTTTAGTTTAGGGAAGAGGAAAAAGTCGCAGGGAGCCAAATCCGGCGAATACGGTGGTTGCTGAAGCACGTTTGTTGAGTTTTTGGCGAGAAAGTCAGTCACAATCGTAGCTCGGTGAGAAGGCGCGTTATCGTCATGCAAAATCCATGAGTTGTTCGCCCACAAATTTGGCCGCTTCTTACGGATACGCTCACGCAAACGTTTCATAACGCCTAGGATACTCCTTGTTTACCGTCTGACCCTCTGGAACGAATTCGTAGTGCACCACGCCACGGATATCGAAGAAAACAATGAGCGTCACCTTCATTTTCGAGCGGCTTTGGCGTGGTTTTTTCGGTTTCGGCTCATTTTTTGCCACCCATTCCGATGATTGCTGGCTTGTTTGCATATGGTACTCGTAGACCCAGGTCTCATCACCAGTTATAATGAGTTCCATGAATGTAGAATCGGAATTACAGCGATCCAGCATGTCTGAAGCAACCTGTTCGCGATGACGTTTTTGGAGAAAATTCAGGTCTTTCGGTACCAGTCGTGCGGCCATCTTTCTCATGCCCAAAATATCAATCAAAATCGTACGTGCGGACTCGTGGGATATCTTAAGATCATGTGCTATCTCTCTCAAGCTGGTACGACGGTTTTCCAGCACCCTTTCCTTAATTTTATCGACGTTATCTTCGATCGAAGCCGTCGATGGGCGACCACTTCACGACCGTCCTTGAAGGCTCTGTACCACTGATATGCACGAGTTTTCGATATTGCATTATCACCAAAGGCCTTTTGCAACATTTTCAATGCATCGGCACACGAAAATTCATTTGCAACACAAAACTTTAAACAAATTCTTTGCTCAACGTAATCACCCATAGTAAAAATCGGCACGCACTCTGACATCGACTGACTTAATCAGCTGTTGCAAACACACTAGTTGACGGATCCCGCTCAAGCTTGGCATAGTAATTAAGGACAGTGGTACCAACCTAGGAAAAAAATTTTTTACCTGCCTCATTGCTCCGCCAGATTTAAATCGATAATTCCCGTTACTTTCTTGACAGAATGTATATGTATCCTTTCTGGAAAAGGATTATAGTTTCCTTCATATATAATAACACTCTTTGCATCATTCTTACCTTTTTGTCAAGAGAATATCAAATTCCATATTTTAAATTCAAAATAAAATAAAAATAAATTGATTTATTACATTTCAAATTCAAAAATATCGAAAAGGAACATCACAAAATGTGTTTCAGTGATCAAAAATTCAAACAAAAAAAAAACAAATACGTACCATATGTGGAAATTCCTTTGTTAAAGAATTTAGGCCTCCTGTACCAACAAATATGAAAGGAGGGTAATATTCTGCACATTCTGAAAGTTTAGTCCCATTATATTTTCAAAATCTCTCATTTAATTGAATTGAGTTCTGAATTTAAATATTGAACTCTTTCGGTCGTTATTATTTGGTATTTGTTCATAATTGAAATATGTTCTCAAAAATTGCTATCTTATTAACAAAAAAAAAAACTATGAAAACATAGTTATTTCTGAAAATTCGTTTCAATTTTGACTAAAAATTGAAATAGGGGTAATCCAAATTATATTAATTTATTCATTCAGTCTGTTGGGGAGTCTTTCTTTCGATTCCAATTCAAAACCAATTAAAAAAAAACATATTAGGAGTACAAATAAGTTTCCGCCGTTTTTTAACACAAATTGAATATTTATTATAGAAGAACGATGTGAGACTGCTTGCTGAGTGACTTCTAATGTTAGAGCAAGTTCTTTTTGTGTTTGAGATGAATCTTCCTCCAATAATTCCTCCAATTCTGCATTCTCGTAAATTTTTGGCCTTCCACTGCGATCTTTGTCTTCTACGTCGAAATCACCGTTTTTAAACTTTTGAAACCACTCTCGGCACGTTCTCTCACTCAAAGCACCCTCACCATATGCTTCTACGAGCAACTGATGCGCCTCAACAACAAATTTATTTAAATTAAAGAAGTAAACTAATATTTCCCGCAAATGACGCTTACTTGGCTCAAATTTTGACATTTTCAACTTATAAAAATTATATTTTACCAATATAAAATCAATGATATTAATAGGTTATGTTGTTCTTGAATGTCCAAACTATTTTTTAAGCCGGTTATCATCTGCGAAAGCTAACCGAAACTCCGTGCCGCGCCATCTACAATAAAACGGCGGAAACTTATTTGTACTCCTAATATTATCATTTGGATTTAAAATACCTTACAAGCTTAGTGTGATTTCTATGACGAAGATAGAATACGTAGAATTTTTAAAAGTTCACTATATTCTGGTGTTTGTTTAAAGAAAGATACGTGGCTGGTCTGGCAAGATATTCTTCATAATTATTTTTATTTTTTAAATGTTAAGTGGGAGTGAAGAGTTATCGTTTGTAGTAATTCCAAATTGCTTTTTGAAGATGTGCTGTATGTTTTGGGAATTTTTTTGAAGGACCTTGTTTAAGATTATTTTTGAAGGAGTTCTTGTAGTTATGTTATGCATTTTTGGAAAAGGATTAGGTTTTCATAATACCAGATACGAAACAAAATTTTGTATCCTTCAAGTGTTTCTTTAGTATTTTTAATTACAAATTTGTATTTCTTGGAATTCTTTATTCCTTTTGGTACTGTGTAATGAGTGTTAATTCTATTAGGAGTACAAATAAGTTTCCGCCGTTTTATTGTAGATGGCGCGGCACGGAGTTTCGGTTAGCTTTCGCAGATGATAACCGGCTTAAAAAATAGTTTGGACATTCAAGAACAACATAACCTATTAATATCATTGATTTTATATTGATAAAATATAATTTTTATAAGTTGAAAATGTCAAAATTTGAGCCAAGTAAGCGTCATTTGCGGGAAATATTAGTTTACTTCTTTATTTAAAGAAATCTGCTGCTGAGGCGCATCAA
The DNA here is from genome assembly GCA_034642435.1 of Megalocaria dilatata. NCBI lineage: Eukaryota > Metazoa > Arthropoda > Insecta > Coleoptera > Coccinellidae > Megalocaria > Megalocaria dilatata. The sequence goes on from CM067856.1 coordinate 74,477,200, forward strand.
TTGCTCGTAGAAGCATATGGTGAGAGTGCTTTGAGTGAGAAAACGTGAGAACGTGTCGAGAGTGGTTTCAAAAGTTTAAAAACGGTGATTTAGACGTAGAAGACAAAGATTGCAGTGAAAGGCCAAAAATTTACGAGGATGCAGAATTGGAGGAATTATTGGAGGAAGACTCATCTCAAACACAAAAAGAACTTGCTCTAACATTAGAAGTCACTCAGCAAGCAGTCTCACATCGTTTAAAATCATTAGGAATGATTCATAAACAAGGAAATTGGGTTCCGTACGGCGGAAACTTATTTGTACTCCTAATATATATCTACTAAATTGAAACTGTGTTTTCTAAGACATTCATTCAATTTAATTCTGAAAAGTTTTCGAGTAAATTTTTTTTTCATTAAAATCTGTAGGAGTTTAGCAGAATAAATCCGTATGATATTTAAAATATTAAAACCAATGACTTACTTTCTTCACTCAGTGAACGAGATCTTCTTTTTTGCCTCATTGTATTTCGAAATGAATTAGATTGATCTAAACTATCCCCAAGAGGCTGACCAGATCTGACTTTTTCATCCAATGGACAACAGACAATATGATTTTTCATGTCTTCATTACACTTATCAACGTATTGGCGTCGTTTAATCCTCGTAAGTGCCCAGGAGCAGTTACGAATGGAAGTGCAAGTGCCTTGAATTTTTTCGCTCCGAATAGAACATCGGTATCCTAAAATTGAGTCAGAGTTTTGGGGAACTTATGAGTTTTATCAATTTAACTTTTTCAGGAATTAATAAGAATCAGAATAGTTTCTAATGGACTATAAATAAGAAATATATTATCAATCATATCCATTTCAATTTTCACATGAAACAACTTTTTATGAAACCAGTTATTATGCAGCTGATATCAAATTATTTCAAACGAATAGTGCTGTTCATAATGTCCAATTGTACCTCTTGCTATGTTGAAACCTCCCAAATTTTCTATTATAATAAATATTTTCGAACCTTATATCGCAATTAAATAAAATAAAAAATAATATTTCCACATTGTATTAATTAAAAATGTAAACCTGAAGAAGCAATAATGTTGGCGTGAAAATTGTGGTTAATTAATAAATTGTGGAAATAATTCGTCATTATTCTATTTATTTAATGAAAAAACCATGTTACAGAAAGATCCGAGATAGTGAAAATTGGGTGAGGTATAGATTTCGAATACTTAGTGGGCGGAAAGTGACATTTTCTTTGAAGCTGTTGCATTTGGCTTAAAATACCATTCAACAATTTGTAGAAGCATTATTCAGAATTGCATAATAAAAATAAAATTGAAAATAGAATAAACATTTTTAATAACGGAGGTCAAAACACCTTCACAGAGTGAAGATATTCTCAATATTTTGCAATGCCTATAATTTTGAAAAAACGTGATTTAAATCCTTTTATATTCGTCTTATAACTATTATGACTTTGACAACCCCTTCTGACTTCTGGGCACCTGTATATGGTGAAAGTTTTTCATAATTGTGATTTAAATTTTCAATGATATCAATCCTGAGCTTTCAAACCCCTTAATTGCGGAGGTAAACGTTTCGTTCCAACTTGCTACCACTGAACTCATCAGACTGGCAATGTGGTACAAGTCTACCAATGATGCTTGTGACCTTGTTCCAATAGGAACGGCTGTAACGAACGCTCGCACTCTGCTCTTCCCACTCCGAAACGTCGAAAAGCTGTAGAGGAGCAGAACGAAATTCTGGGTATGCCCAAATACATAAAGTTTAATGTCTAATCAGTGATAATCTGTCGAGAAATCTGCATAATGACAATTTTACGTTGTATGAATCAGTAAAATCACCATAATACAGCATGTATACTGTTCTATGTATGCATCTTAAAACCTTTTCTTCGGTGAAACGAAGAAAGAATGAAGAATGAGTCATATATTCTCTGGAATAGAACGCTCACTTACACAAAGATACATTCGAAAAGAGTTTTATTTGAAGTAGGTTCATTTAAATTTCTGATAACCCAAATTTACTTCTGCATATTTCTTAAGTTGGCTACTAGCAATGACAATTCATATATAAAATATATAAATAAGCAAAATTCATTTAAACATCTTCTATGAGAAAATTAACTTTGATTCAATATTGCATTTTTCCAATAATATATCACTGCTATCCTACTTTCCTGAGAATTTGCACGTTATTCATTGAATAATGAATGTTAGGGATGTCATCATACATACAATCACAGTTTTTCTTGATTCAGTAACCGCAAACCAAATATAAAACTTCAAATCGTGTTGACTTTCACTTGAATATTGACTATTGTACACTTATTAAATAATAACTACATATGCTTTATATACAGAGTGTCTACTTTTGAAAGGGATAAAACTTCCAGGGGAGGTTATACAAATTATTTGAAATAAAAAAATGTCACGATCGAAATATTGATGGTTATTCTTCAATTTAACATTTCTTGATTTCACGAAATATTTCAAGTTTTTCCATAAAATCAATTATACTCCAGTCATCCTTATAGCCTCATGAAATTTGACGACATATCTGGAAACGGCATTAAATTTGATTAATAGGTAAGAAGTTCTGTGTGCCAAAATATTCTTATTGCGGGCGTGCTAAGGAGATGTATATCACGATTCTGAAGTAAACAGAATCAGTCATATTTTTCTAATGGTTTTATCGATGAAAAATTATTAATTATTGGTATGTTTCCTTTTCGTCAAAAATACCACATTTAGTGTGCTTTCGAATGACATATCAACTTTTGTGCTAGCTGCTTGTCCTCTGCCATAATATCATGCTTGAGAAGATAACAACAAAAAGTTGAAATATTCCAAACCTAAATTTGTTGTATCTTGAAGCTCCTTGTGATTGAATATCAAAGTAAATATTTAATAAAGTCTGACAGTTTCTGTCACTTAATAATTTTACTAATACGTTTTTTTGAATCCAACGAATTTACTCAATTTATAATAAGTATTCTAGAAAAAATCGAGAATATTATGCTTGTTTTTTCGAACATCGAATATCGCGATATGTTCATTTGTGGATCTGCGAATGGAAATGCGCAGAGGTTCGAGAGAACGGTTTGCGTTTTTTCAACAGACGACAACCAAATAGAAAGACATTTGTACAAGTGTACAGGCGATAAGGTGAAACAGGCTCATTTGGTGGTTTCCGAATCAGAGAAGGTGGTCGAAGTAGTAAGCAAAGGCAGCATGCATTTGCTATACTTCAAGCTGTCCGAGAGGACCCCACAACAAGTACTCGTCGAATTGGTTGTACATTGAGAATTCATTATTAGGTGCCGGATCTGTTGCCTGTAGATGCTGAGACGACACTAACTCATGTCCAACATGAGTTAAGGGTCAACGTGTGGGAGTCATGAGAGTTGAACTTTTCGGACCAGTAATACTTCCCGATCTCCCCAACGCTGAAGGATTCAAGGTTAAATCAAAGCAGCTTAACAGACATATTGGATGGAATGCCCCTGGGGAATGTGCGGGACTTAATGAATAAATATTTTGGGGTGCAATGGATTGGAAGGTACGGTCCGGTAAGATGACCATCAAGGAACCCTGACCTTACGCCTTTGGATTGTAATGTCTGGAACACCTTGAAAGAAAAAGTATATCAAATTCGCGTTCACAGTCAAGAGGATCTGATCGAAAGAATAAAATTGTGTTGTGCAAAAACGCGTGAGAAACGTTGTGAACTGCGCAGTGTAGATTCAGTGCGAAAGCGATATGTCAAATGTATTGAACAAGGCAGTGGATATTTCGAACAATTGTCCTAAGTAGTTGGTCTATTTTCTTCAGATTTTTCCATCAAATCTGTATTATTAAAAATGAGCTTATTCCGCGTTTGAATCATTTGGATTCGATAAATTCACGATTTCCATGAAAATTACTTTAATATTCAATTATAAAGAGCTTCAAGATAGAACAAATTCAGGTTTGGAATATTTCAACTTTTCGTTGTTATCTTCTTAGCCATGATATTACGGTAGAGGACAAGCAGCTAGCACAAAAGTTCATATGGCATTCGCAAATGAGAAATTTTCTGCTGAAAAGAAAACATGTCCATAATAAACAATTTCTCATCGATAAAATCATTGGAGAAATATGACTAACTTCAGAATCATCATATTCATCTCCTTACCATGCCCGCAATGAAGATATTTTGGCACACAGAATTTTTTATGTTGTAGCAAATTTAATAATGTTTCCAAATATATGTTCAAATTTTATGAGGCTACAAGGATAAATGAAGTATGATTGATTTTATGGGAAAACTTGAATGAAATGTTACATTGAAAAATAACTATCGACCATGTGTTATAAGACATTTTTTGTTGCGAATAACTTGTATGGCTCGCCCTTAAACTTTGGCCCTTTTAAAAGTACAAGAGTTTCTCACATGATGCGTTTCGTTGCATAGACAATTCTGCAAAGACTTATATATTTATTGGCACACATGATAGAAAACACAAAAAGGCTACAACTGGGTACTGATGAGTCAAGCCGAGGAGGCATCTACACGGATGGTCAGAAAGTTCTTAACCAGCTCTTGAGAATAACCTGGTTGAAGCAACCGGCCCGGTGTTCTCACGTACCAACCAGTTAAGCGGTGATTGAAAAAAAACATTGTTTATCTTTTGATTCTTTTCATTCCAAAAACACAGTGTTCAAAGAATTTTATAAAAGTTTTCCAAAAACTATGTAATTATTCGAATGAAAAATCACTGATTACCTTCATGATAGCAGACTCCATTTGACAAACGAAATTGAGAGATCAATAAGGGAAACCACAATGAAAACGATTTTGGAAGCATAGTTTCTTTTGATTATAACATAACGTTGACTATCAAGTAATCACACCAATATGAAACCAATGTGAAAGCTAATAATACTGAATGATATGAAGGTGAGCAAGTTTCTTCTCGAACATGGTTGAGGTTTAATACAAAATAATACAATAGTCCTCATGCTTGTGGATCTCGGCTAAATGAACCAGTTATTGTTATTTTGAATTATTTCTTGGACCTCATTTTTCAGATGATATAGCTAAATAATTCAGTATATGTGAAGTGAAATTTATAACATTTTTTTATCTAAAGGGTATTCCTTGAAAGCGTATAATATTTTGAAATTTAAATATCAAAACGGAAAAATTCTGTAAAACCGCTACATCAATTAATTTGAGAACTGTCAATTAAAAATGTCTTTCACTTCTTTCAATTAATATAAAGGAATATATAAATAATATAGAATACTGACAAGAATAAATTTATATTTAGCGGATAAAGCAGTTCCATACGAACATTGTGAAAAAGAAATTCTATACCAAAAAATGCTCTATATGTAATTCTAAAAGTTTTTTGAATAAAAAATTTTTTGAAATTAAGATTGTAGGAGATAAACATATTTTAATTTGTTTTGATATTCAAATTTTGTTATATTTCTTCTATCAAGTAAAAGGCCTTTCTATTTTATTTTATAGACAATAATAACCTATTACTTTTCTATAAATACAAAATTGAAATTATTTTTAACATGAAGGATCTTGAAGGTTGAATTTAAATTCAAGTGTTCTTTTCTTTGGATATTTCATAAACATCTGTGGGGTGCAAATCTGAGATATAATTTCAATATTCCAGAGAGTTCTAAAGCCCCTGACCATTTTATGATATGCCGTTACTTAAAGAAACCATAAATCTCAAGAGTTGTTTTGAATTCACAGACTTATCGCGAAGTTCTTGAAAAAAAACCAGTTACGTGTTACGTAGGCGAGCCATATAATACACCCTTTCGCGAAGTAGGGGTTAAAAAACAACCCTCACAAGCGTATAAACGCCATCATCCGATTCGTTGGATTTCAAATATTATAACCATACGCATGGAGGACTTGATAACACACGGGCATTTTTTAAAATTCGTCGTTTCAACGAATTCACAGAGGAAGCTTTGACACACCAAGCACACTGGCGCGTGCATAGTTTAGCGTCAGAAAGGGTTACATGGCGTGCGGTTGAGGTAGGCAAAGCCCATTGTAATTAGAGGAAATCGTTTATGTTGTTACTACTCTCATCTGCGTGAGTTGGTCTTGTGTATTGCTTAGCCGCCGTGTCTGATGGTTACAGAACTGTGAAATTATAGAATTACAAGTAGCTCCGATATGGCTATGTACGCCGGTGAAATTTTGTAATCTAATTGAATGTACATTTATGAGCGCAAAAGAATTCTGGAGGAATGTTTGTGAAAGAAAGAAAATTTTCGTTTGATGTTCACTTCAGAATTATTCGAAATAATACATTATAGGAAACATTATATGAATATTTCAATATTTACAGATATATTCTGTTAGCCTTCTACATATTTGATTTCAAAAAATTATATTTAATTAAAACAAATTGTAGAAATTAATATGTTTTACTACCAATAAAAATATATATTACACATTTTCTTGTGACTCGAATTTCGGGAAATGAACTATCCCATCTTCAGACAACTGAAGACCTAACAGTGGTACAGAGGTATTTAAACAAAAGTGATAAATATTTTGAATATTTCAATAGATTCTAGATAACACCTTATAGTGGTACAGAGGTTTACAAGCGGAAAGTGATGAAAAACGGGGTTAAAAAAGAGGGGCCTTCTAACAGATATCGGAATGTCGGCAATCGACAAAGAAGGTTGTTAAACAGATGGTACCCATTTAAATATCTCAAATAATTTCTGGTGTTACATAGCTCCGTACAGTCATTCATTATTTTAGCGTTATTTTGTTGTTTATCTCAAATATTTGGATTTACAGAGCTCCATACAGTCCTTCATTATTTTTTACATTATTTTTATTGTGAACGAATTTGAAAATTTCAATAATCAAGTTTCTTTTCATTTGAATCTACATGTAAAATTCTCTTAAGATTTTCTTTTGTCGAAAGGAATTACTGTTTTCTAAAGAATGAGTGGCAACAGTCGAATTTTTGTTTACTTTTCATTAAATTCATTTTATGTTCGTTGAAAAAGGTTTTAAACAGATTTACTTTTTAAATATCTCAAATATTTTCGATTTACATAGCTCCGTACAGTCATTCATTATTTTTACATTATTGTTATTGTGAACTAATTTGAAAATTTCAACAGATTCTAGATAATCGTGTTTCTTCCCTTTTGATTCTACATGTAAAATTTTAAGATTATCTATTGTGGGAAGGGAATGACCGTTTTCTAGACAACGAGTGGTAAAAGTAGAATTTTGTTTCTTTTTCATGAAACTCATTTTATGTTCGTTGAACCTCGTCTTGAAGGAACGTCCTGTTTGTCCTATATATTTATTACTGCACGTAGACCAAGATTTCTCATAAACTCCTGATTTGTGTATGTTTGGAGTAAGGTCCTATGCGTTAAATAATACCGATGATAATTTGTTTTGCGTTTTGAAGGCAATATTGACATCTGATTTTGAAAAACTATTGGCCAATTTTTGACTTATGCTACCAATAGAGAAATGAATTTTTTATTTTCTTCAGTTTTTATGATGGTATAACTTTGGCTCATAGCTATTTTAGATAGTTTCTGTCGAATTAGATTTTCTATTATATTTGGGTTGAAACCGTTATTCGCGGCTATTGATTTTATAGTTTATAGTTATCAAAAAATAAGCGCGACGCTGAAGTCCAAACTATAAAATCAATAGCCGCGAACAACGGTTTCAACCCCAATGTAACAGATAATCTAATTCGACAGAAACTATCTAAAATAGCTATGAGCCAAATTTATCCCATCATAAAAACTGAAGAAAATGAAAAATTCATTTCTCTATCGTACTTTGGTAGCATAAGTCAAAAAGTGGCCAATAGTTTTTCAAAATCAGATGTCAAAATTGCCTTCAAAACGCAAAACAAATTATCATCGGTATTATTCAACGCAAAGGACCCTACTCCAAACATACACAAATCAGGAGTTTATGAGATATCTTGTTCTACGTGCAGTAATAAATATATAGGACAAACAGGACGTTCCTTCAAGACGAGGTTCAACATAAACATAAAATGAGTTTCATAAAAAATAAAAAAAATTCTACTTTTGCCACTCATTGTCTAGAAAACGGTCATTCCTTTCCCACAATAGATGATCTTAAAATTTTACATGTATAATCAAGAGGGAAGAAACTTGATTATCTAGAATCTGTTGAAATTTTCAAATTAGTTCACAATAACAATAATGTAAAAATGATGAATGACTGTACGGAGCTATGTAAATCGAAAATATTTGAGATATTTAAAAAGTAACATCTGTTTAAAACCTTTTTCAACGAACATAAAATGAATTTAATGAAAAGTAAACAAAAATTCAATTTTTGCCACTCATTCTTTAGAAAACAGTAATTCCTTTCGACAAAAGAAAATCTTAAGAAAATTTTACATGTAGATTCATATGAAAAGAAACTTGATTATTGAAATTTTCAAATTCATTCACAATAAAAATAATTTAAAAAATAATGAAGGACTGTATGGAGCTATGTAAATCCAAATATTTGAGTTGTACAACAAAATAACGTAATAGTATATTACACTACTAGGGCCGAAAGTTGAATTTTCGGCCTTGTGCGTCATGACGCGCAGGACTGAGATTTCAACTTTTGGTCTGTGTAGTGTATACGATTTTTCTTCATAACCGGTCGAAAGTACGTTATCAATTTTACTTTTTTTAACTTCAAGTGCAGATAAGTATGTTTTGATGCCTGCCCCGACATTTGCAGCACGAGCGAAGCGAGTGCTGTTGGTCTTGTCCCTAGTTACGAGTGTAATTACGCATGAGAAATTTTTTCCTCCCGCTGTTATAAAGAGCGCGCGTGTACTTCTCACAGGGAGTAAATGTTAAACTTTCATTCCTGCTATTAGGGTGGAAAGTACGTACTTTCGACCGAGGTATGAAGAAAAAATAATGAATGACTGTACGGAGCTATGTAACCCCAAAAATTATTTGAGATATTTAAATAGGTACCATCTGTTTAACAACCTCCTTTGTCGATTGCCGACATTCCGATATCTGTTAGAAGGCCCCCCTTTTTTTATCCCGGTTTTTTATCACGTTCCACTTGTAAACCTGTGTACCACTATTAGATGTTATCTAGACCCTATTGAAATATTCAAAATATTTATCACTTTTGTTTAAATACCTCTGTACCACTGCTAGGTCTTCAGTTGTCTGATGATGGGATAGTTCAGTTCCCGAAAATCGAGTCACAAGAAAATGTGTAATATATATTTTTATTGGTAGTAAAATATAGTAATTCTACAATTTGTTTTAATTATGATCAACTACCAAATAGTAACGGCTGAAACAATTCAGTATCTGAAATTATATTCAATATTATTACTTCAGGAATTAGATTAATGTCATATAAGTACCACTTATATCAAACGACATATAAAATAAACATTCATTATAAGACATCGAAATAATATAACAAAATCCAATAAATATAAATTGTTAATAAAAATCTTATAAATTAAATATTTTGAGTAGACAGAATTTTGTTTCTGCTCATCCCTCTTATGAAAACAAATATTTTTCAAAAATGTTTAACATAATCTTAAGAATTTCATCATAAAACTATCTTACTTAGAATATACAATATTATTGGATATCTAAGTAAGTTACTTTTTAGAAAATCTTAAGATATGTAAAAACATTACTAAAAAACAAGTTTTAAGAGAGACTTTGCTTCGTCAGTACTCAATCGTATTCAATAAAATATAACATCAATCAACAAAAGTATTTACTTACCCTTCAATTCAGAAAGCTTGTTGGTAAACGAATACTGAACATTTAAATGGAATCTAATATGGCTCGAAATAAATAATTCTGTGGTTTACCATTGATCTCAAAGATTGAAAGGCAATTTAAAGGCCTCTGTTATAGCACAAGGACCATCTGTTTAAAGAATGCTAAGGAAACCAAATAATTATATATTATGAATAAAATCGAATAAATGGAGGTTTATGCTTGATAGAAGATTTATTTTTATAAGAAACAGATATTTCTTTTCAAACTTGAATATAAAAACAAAATAATTCTGAGAAAACTCATAATTTAATCAACAAAAAAAATTTAATGTCTTACGGCCAGTTTCATAAACGAAATTAAAGCCTCCTTTTTCCCAAAAAGTCTCCTTTAATGATAAAACGTGTTTCATAAGCAAATTTTAAGGTTAAAGGGAACTTAAAACCGTCCTTTATCTTAAAGTGAGAAAATCGGCCCTTTCCGGCTGGAAAAGGATCCTTTAACGAGAAGCTCGACACTGCGCAGGTGCTCGATAAACACGAAAACAGTGGACATAACCTTCCTCTTTCACATTTACCCATTTTGTTTAATTTTAGCGTACTACGAAATATGTTGCACCAAATGTTGAATGCTGATTTTAGTTCTACTGCTTCATCAAATGATGAAGAAGTAATTGTGAGAAGACCAAAAATTTACAGAAGGAGAGACATTTTTCCACGTTAGATGATCTAGATTTCTTCTATCGTTTTCGCCTGACAAAACCAACTGTTTAATCTTTGCTTCAAAAAATTGCAAATCAATTGTACTTCCCATTTAACAGGTAAACAAATTTTGATTTATTATTTTGTTGATATAATTTTATGTATACGAAATCATTAAATTGACAATTTTCAGCGGCAGCTATATTGAACCGATGAACCAACTATTTTTGACACTGAGATTCTATGGAACTGGAAATATATGATCAAACCATCTTTAATAAAAGTGTCTTGAAGAGACAATTTTAGAGTGGTAAATTTGGACGGTATTTGTTACTTGGTCATAGTGGTTATAGTTTGCAGACTTATCTTATGACAAAGTTACCAAAAGCTAAAACTGCCGCTGAAAATTTATAAAAGCAGCCAATTATACGAAATAGAAATGTGGTGGAGAGAAAGTATGGAGTGTGGAAACGTCATTTTCCTATACTTTCTAAAGGAATGAGTGTTAAGTTAACGACCATAAGGGCAAGTATTTTTTCTACCGCGGTATTGCACAATATAGCTGATATACTAGATATGAACGAAATATTTCCAAATGAATGATTGCATGATGTGCAGGAGGAAGAAGACTTTCAAACAAATGCAACTATTGTTAATGCAGCTCGTCAAGTGAGAGAGTCTATTATTAATGAACATTTCGCTAATTTACAATTTATATTTGTGTTATAATTGAAAATGAATATGCTTGTCACTTGTGAAACTATTCATCATATTCAATTTGTGTCTTCAACATGACAAGATTTCATATAATTTTTATAAGATTTTACAGAGTATGTATTTAGATAGGTTTCTATGTTTGTATTTCAGATTCATTGTTTTACTTTAGGTAACATCTGAAAAAGTTTCAAGTGAGAATAAATAAATAAAAATATTGTGTTATTGAAATTTCTGTTTTCAATTTAAATTTAAGGGGATTTCATAGTCTGTAGCAATGCTGATAAAATTTTAATACCGCTTTTCCCAGAAAGTGCATTCAAAATAAAAAAAAAATTATTTTTATTATTTAATTTTCTCTCCATAATTTGCAAATCTAATATTTTGAGCTTCGAATGCTCCTCTTCTTTTCTTCTATTCTCTTCCTTGATAGCCACTATCTGAGCTTCTATTAGAGCTGTTTTTTTTTATAATACATCTCTTCCGCTTCGGCAAGTGGGTTCGTAACAGTTGGGCTCAATTGTTTGTGAATTGGCTCCCTCAATTTCAGTGGAGCCCCAGTCCTTTTAATATGACTGCGTTGAGCAGCTATCACCTTCTAGTTTTAGTTTTTATATTGTCATCTTTGGATTTGAGCTGGTCCCCTTTTCTCCAATGAAGAACTGTTGCATTGAAAGCAGTTTCTATTTTCTGCCAGACTTTATCCTATAATATTATTGAAAATTCTCTTTTTCAATCAATTCCAAGAGGCACAGTTCCTCCTCACGTTTTAAAGTAATACTTTTTTTCTCTTTTCTTCCATATTCATTCATATAACCCACGTACTAAAATATAGCAATTCGCACGTAATAATGACATAAATTTCAATATACTGTCTTCTGCACATAACCATGTTTATGCAAAGATCGATATATGCTTCTTCTCTTTTTCTTTTTACAAGTTCCGACGCATAACTCCCAATTTTTACAGAATATCACCAACTATGTTCGTAAAATCACTAATTCTCAGGATAGCCAACAGTCGGAAACATATGACCGGCGCATTAAAGGAAGCTTTAAGTAAAGGACGGTCAGTGTGCGTTTATGAAACTGATGCTCCCATTTAAAGGATTCTTTTTCATAAAGGGACTTTATCATAAAGGAGCCTTTTGATGTTGTTTATGAAACTGGCCGTTAGAAATACGGTTCCTATTTGAGTAGACATGGGAGACTGTCGAAAAATTGAGGTAGAATAATCTGCGGCTTTCGGAGGAAGCGTGTATAACGAAGGCACGATGGAGCTGGAGAATAAGGGGTTTGAATATGGTTCGGAAAACTGTTTTATTTTTTATATTTATTTTCATTTATGTCCTATATTTTCTATTAAACAATATCCAAACAATATTTAACCCCATTATTCTACAGCTTCATCGTGCCATCGTTATACACGCTTCCTCCGAAAGCCGCAGATTATTGCACCTCAGTCTTTCGACAGTCTCCCATGCGGCCAGTAGTTGTCATTTCCAAAATTTAAATTTTCCTCACCTATGAAGAAAATTTTATATTTGTTTTGTATTGATTTTAAAATTGTATTGTAACATACTTCAGGCAACTCAAAAGGAGTTTGTAGCTGTAGTTTATGTTTTTAATTTCAGAGCCCTGATGAAGATGTTAAAATAAAATCGTAACTAGTTGGCCTTTTTCTTAAAAATTCGGTATTATCATAACCCTGGACCTAGGACCTGTTAAAAAATTATTAAATTATATGTATATATTTATATATATATATATATATATATATATATATATAAGTCGGTTTAAAACGTTTTTCTACGTTGTCCGACGCCTAATCGCCATTTCTTCCTATCTGCACAGTCTTCTTGTCTTAAGTTTCTTGCACTCATGGATTTTTGTACGGATTTGTGCCACTCAATTTTGGGTCTCCCTCTTTTCCTCGATTGTGCAGGTTGCCATGATTGTACTTGTTTCGGGAGTCTTGTTTCAGGCATACGTCTAACATGTCCGTACAATGTTAGTTGTTTATTTTCTTCCTGTGTTATTTTACCTTCGATTCCCATAATCTCTTTGATGTTCTCGTTTCTTATGTGGTCTTTTTTTGAAATACATAAAGATCGTCGTATCGCGTCCATTTCCACTACCTCCACCTTTTTCTTGTGTTTTTCTGTTATTCTCCATGTTTCGGCACTATATAGTAATGTACTCTTGACCATCGTCTCATAAATATTGAATTTAGTTCTTCTCAATATTTCCTTACTCCACAATATTCCATTGAGACAGCCAATTACCTTTTTTGCCTGGACGATACGTTTTTCAATTTCCTCTGCGTCTGTACCGGTTTCATCGAAAGCTATCCCCAAACAAACACAACTCTTACTGGAGGATATTTTTTGTGCATTTTCTAGTTCCATATCTGCGGGTTCGGCTCCTACACTTAAATACTTCGTTTTATCGATGTTAACTGTCAAACCCCAAATAGTGTACTCCTCGATTAACCTCTCCATCATATACACCATGTCATCCCTGCTCTCAGCAACCACCACTTGATCGTCAGCAAACTGAAGAGTTCACACGCATGTGTCGTCAACATCAATTCCCATGTCGCGAACCATCCTTTTCCATCTTTTCAAAACCGCGGCAATATATATCTTAAACAGCGTTGGTGATACGCAACATCCCTGTCTCAAACCTTTGTGGTTTTGGTTACTGGAAACTCCTCGGTGACATATTTACCTATTTTAATTCTTGATTTGGAGTTCTTATATAGTTCTTGTAAAGCTTTTATATATATATATATATATATATATATATATATATATATATATATATATATATGGTTTATATTCGATTGTTCTAGGACTTCCCACAGTTTAGAAATTGGGATGGTATCATAGGCCTTTCGGAGATCTACAAAAGTTATGTGTGTTTCCATATTCCTAGCGTTCCGTTTTTCTATTATTTGTTTCAAGCAGAAGACATTGTCGGTACATGATCTCCCTGCTCGAAATCCGCTTTGTTCTCCATCTTCGTTCTCCCTGTAGTCATCCTCTATCAAATCCCGAAGAATCCCCCCATACAACCTACTGAGTGTACTGGTCACAGAGAGTCCGCGATAGTTGTTGCAATCATGTTTATTCCCCTTTTTATGGATTGATGTAATGTAGGCAACTCTCCATTGTTCCGGAATTGGGGAACCATTTAGGCATTGATTGATCACATAAGTCAGGTTTTCATTGAGTTTTGGGGTTCCATTCTTGAGCATTTCAGCGTATACCCCCTCTGGTCCACAGGATTTATTATTTTTGAGCTTGGTTATTGCCCTTCCACTCTTTTGGTTTGATTATCTGTAAGTTTTCTCCATCCTTACCTGGGTGCTTCACCGCTTTAATAAAATTCCATATTTCCGAGCATTTCCTTCTTCCTATATGTGTATTGATGTCCTGGCATTTCTTGTCCCATATTTTGTTCTTCTCTGTCTTTATTAACTTTCTCAGCTTTATTTTAGTTTTCTTGTATTCTTCATGATCTTCTTCTTTTTTTGTGTTCAACCATTTTAGGTATTTTTGCTTTTTGTGCAGAACCAACGTCTCGATCTCTTTTGTCCACCAAATCTTTTCACTGATTTTTTTCTCCTTCACACTAACTGCCTCCTTAGTAGATTCGTGTAGACTTCTGATGATGTTATCATAAACTTCGATGTATGAACGGTTATGATGGTCTATCAATTTTTCATCCAAACGTTGTTGATACAATCTCTTGGTACCCTCGTTCATAAAACTTGCAAAGTTGTAAATGGGCAATTCAACTGTCTCCATCCCACTGGTTTCACTAAGCTCGTTGTTGTGATTATACTTTTTGAAGGGAAGAATCACCTTAGCTCTGACAAGGTGGTGATCTGATCCACACGTAACTCCCCGAAGAACCCTCACGTCATTCCATTTTAAGGTTGTTGATTGTTTGCATATTACGTAGTCAATAATCGATTTCAGATTACGTGTGTTTTGTGTCCAAGTGAAACGATGAATATTTTTGTGGTTGTAAAATCCATTATTGATTTTCAAATTGTGTGTCTCACAGACTTGGATTAATCTTCGTCCATTATCGTTTATCGTTTCTTCTCCAAATGGTCCCACAATCACATTACTTCTCTGACTTCCAGTTCTACTGTTGAAGTCGCCTAAAAGAATAACTGCTCTGTTACTTCCAGTTTTTATCAGTATTTCCTCGATACTCTCAAAAAATTCTTGTTTGATTTCTATCCTTTCATCGTCAGATGGTGCATACGCTGCTATTACAGTGATATTTTGTCCGTATATCCTGAAATTTACTTTAAGGATATTCTCATTAATCGATTCCCAGTCAGTGATTTTATTTTTCAGCTCTTTCTCTACCATTAAAGTGAATGGTAAATTATATGTTATATATGGCTGGTATCAACCGTGAATCCGTTCGTAAAATATCCAAAAAGGAGCCCAACCTCAAGCCATACATGCTCCAAAAAGTTCAACTCCACACGGATGAAAACAAGCGCGTACGATTCCAAAATTGCCGCCAACTTCTTCGTCTCGCCACCGGTTAGCAATGAGAGCGCATTCTCTTCACAGACAAGAAGCTTTTCACCTACAACCACCAAAACGACAGAATCTGGTCCGCAGAGGCTCCCGGTACGTCTGCCATCGTCGAATATCGTCAAAATAAGCAATCCGTCATGATCTGAGACGAAATTTGCGCCAGCGGCAAGACACCATAGGTTTTCGTGGATCAAGGGGTCAAAATCAGTCAAGAAGTCTACCGATGCGACATTCTTGACGCCGTAGTACTTCCGTGAGCCCAGCAGCACTTCGGCGACTCGCATTTGATCTTTCGACAGGACTCCGCTCCGGCTCACAAAGCGAAAATGAGGCAAGAATCACATTTGCAGAATGAGCACCTTACTCGCCCCCAATGCATTACAATGTGTGGTCGATTTTGGAGCTTCGGACGTGTGCTACACACCACAAAAGTTTGTAGTCGCTGAAGTAATCCCTGCGCCGGGAATGCGACTGATTAACTCCCGTAAAAGGAAGCCACTTCTAAACCGCTTAAATATATTATTACCAAATGTATATGTTATTATTATTCATTGTTGTTTTGTTTAATTTCTTTCGTTCAATAAAGTTGAATGAAAAAAAAAATATATATATATATATATTTATGTATAAATAAGACATATACAGGGTGACAAGAAAAACCTTGGACAGACTTTTTTTCATTTAACTTTATTAAACAAAAGAAATTAAATCAACGAAGATATATCACATACTCTACTTCTACATAACATCTTGAGGCCAGAAGTAGAATAACATACAGAATGTCTGAGAATAATTCTAAATATTTGTCAAATTCTCTGTCCAACCATTCTTTAGTTCGATATATATCAGTCAATATTATATTTTTTATGGATTCCGTTAATTTTTTGAGAGTTCTAACTCAAAAAAAAACAGTGCTCTGAGAAATTTTGACTCACTGTCGATGCAGTTGTTCTTAAACAAGTCCAGAACAGCGCAAACTGCATGTATGCTACATTGATTAGCGTAAGGCATTTGACCCTGTTCCACACGACTGGCTTTTGAAAGTGTTAGAGATGTACAAGATATGCCCAAGAGTGAGAGCGATGCTGCAATATCTCATGAGCACATGGAGAATGAATATCTTGGTAAATAACGACAATGTTGGTAAAATTCTTATATCTAGAGGAATATTCCAGGGTGACTCCCTGTCCCCAGTGCGGTTCTGTTTGGAGGTTAATCCATTGTCTACACTTTTTAATAGCACTAATATTGGGTATAGACTCAACATGAGGAACAGGCGAAAACTGTCACATCTTCTACATATGGATGACCTCAAACTGTACGGAGAGAATCAAGCCGGTCTGTAGTTCTGATTGAGACAACCAAAATTTTCAGCGATTACATTGATGTGTCTTTCTGACTTGATAAATGTGCTATGATCAACATCAAAAAGAGAGTGGTAGAGAATGAAAACATCGATAACCTGCCACCAGAAGACACAAGTACTTGGGTATACCACAAAACCAGCGCATTGATCACACTCAGCTGAAGACAACCTTCACTGGTAAATATAAGACAAGGTTACCGAAAGTGCTAAATACCAAGCTGTCGGCAAAAAAGAAATTAATGTCTCAGAACTCATGGGCTATACCAGTGCTTATCTACACATTTACTACTTCTTGTGGTATTCAAATTTAAAAAAAATATTTTTTGGGTTTAGTAATATTGATGTCCTCCATACCAAACTTCCAAATTTCTCCTATCCAACTTGACTCACCGTCATGTTGTTTTTGTTTGCCCCATATTGCCCGCCAGTACCTGTGCATTTTCTCTGTCTTTGGGGGTTCACCTTCCGTTGATGCATCGTTTTCCAAAGTCCTCAAGAATTGCTTTTGGTTTTTATAAAACAGCTGATTGTTCTGATATCTTTTAACTCTCTCATTAAATCGCTTCATACAGTTACCGAAAGCTTCTATTTTCTGCTTCAGGTTGTCACATAGTGTCTTCAGTTTCTCCCTGCGCTCAGGTGTTCGAGTTGGAATGCGGTGTTGAGAGGCTATTTTCTGGACTGCTTTATGAACTTTTTTGATGCGGTTCATTATTCAGGTAAGTATGCAAAGATCCAATTTGTTTCCTGATTTTATCAATTTTCCCTTGTAGGCTGACTTTCCACGGCGGTGGTTGTTTCTGTAGCCCTGTGTGTGTCTGTGTGATAGCTTTGCCCATTTCCTTACACACTGTGACTGCACCTGCGTACACCAGATCGACCATGTCACTAAGAGATGAAGAGATGAGGTGTTCAGTATGTATGCTTTCATCATTGTGTCCACCAAGTGCACCCGCTACAGCATATCGCGCGAACCTTTCATCCTTGGTATCCTGGGTCTGTCGCTGGGATTCATTCCTGAGTATAAGAGAATATTCTTTTTAATTGCTTGCTCAACTCGTTTGGCTGCTGGATCGCTCACTTCTGTTGGTTGAGGTTCTTTTTCTTGGTGCAATTCCCCTTCTTCAAGTACCTCTTATTCGTCGACCTGCACCGCTCCCCGCGGCTATATGCTTTCTTGATTAGCCAGTAAGGTAGCGCCGATAATCGAGAGATAGCACTAACAGCGTTTCTGGAAATTGAAGGTGCTTTTAACAATACGCTACCGGCTTCTCTCGCTGAGGCTATCACTGCGAGAAGAATCGACCCGCTAATCTGTAGATGGATACAGGCAATGCTATCCGACAGAATAATAACGACCTCATACCAGGATGAGGTCTTCGAGTTCAAGGCTGCGAAGGGCTGTCCGCAGGGAAGTATTCTCTCACCCTTAATATGGACCCTTCTTGTTGATGACCTGCTAGCGATCATTTCGCTGTGGGGAGTCGACGCTCAAGCATTTGGTGATGACCTGGTAATCATAGTGAAAGGTAAATCGGAGATGACGATATCGGCCGTCCTCCAAGAGATACTGAACACTATTGACAAATGGTGTATAAGGGAAGACATGTTTCTTAACCCGCAAAAGGTAGTTATAGTACCATTCACTAAAAAAGGGAAGTTGAATGGTTTAGAACCGCCGACTATCCCTGGTGAAATAATACAATTCTCATTTGAGGCAAAATACCTGAGAATAGTCCTGGACAAGACCTTAAGTTGGAATGCACACTTAGATAAAGTGTGTCATAAAGCCAGAATGGGTTTCTGGACTTGCAGGCGGATTTGTGGTAGGACCTGAGGCCTAAAGCCCAGGCAGATGTACTAGCTATACATTATGGTAATTAGACGACGGATAGTGTATGGCGATGTAGCGTGGTGGAATAAAGGCCAACAAATGGTTGGCGAACATAAGCTCACCCGACTACAGAGACAGGCTTGCCTTGCAATTACAGGTGCGTTTCGCACCACACCCACGGCAGTCATGAAGGTCCTACTAAATCTACCATCCCTGCACCTACTCGTGCAGAGGGAGGCGGAACGGACCACATATAACAACTATATCAACTGGCGATTGACAGGCCAGAGGCAATAGTGATGGGAGGCTCAGGACTGCTGGACGAGCTTTTAACGAGCAGTGCCCTATCGATGCCCTCAGATCTAATGTCAAAAGTCACGAGCCAAGAACGGAATTTCAATGTAATCGTCCCCAGTTGGGACGAATGGACCCAGCATGCTGAGGTTCTATTGAGAACCGACCTTGGCTTGTTCACAGGCGGCTCGCGAACGACGAGCGGAACAGGTGTGGGAGTCTATGGGAGCAAACCGAGAATTATCACCTCATTGAGTCTCGGTCAAAACACAACCATATTTCAGGCAGAACTATTTGCCATTGCGACCGCGGCAGAACTGCTGATAAAACGGCAAATCCACCACGGTAAAATCAAAATATTTACTGATAGTCAGTCAGTACTAAAAGCTTTGGAATCCAGCTCTTGTATCTCGAGAACAGTCTGGAGTTGCCGCACGGCTTTAAACAGGCCGGTATGTATAACGGAGTCACTCCGGTTTGGATACCGAGCCACTCAAACTATTTGGGTAACGAGGAGGCAGATCGGTTGGCGTTTGCTGGAGCTGCGCTGCCTCTGGTAGGACCGGAACCATTCCTGGGAATACCACATGACGTGGCTAACGAGGCGATAACAGGCAGAATGAACTCAAGGCCAGAGTCTTTCTGGCGGAGCCATTCTGGCCTGAAACATTCGAAGTTGTTCCTTGGAGCAGCTTCGAACAAAAAGATGCCGAACCTAGCGCTATGTCTAGATAGGGCCAAACTAAGAATACTTGTCAGAATTATGACAGGTCACTGCAGACTAAAAGCGCTTTTGCACAAAATCGGTCTGGCTGAAGACGATGAATGCAGGCTGTGTCTTGAGGACACTGAAACAGCCATGCACATCGTCTCAGAGTGCCCAGCGGTAAGTCGCATCAGATTCGAGGTCTTTGGCCAGGCTTTTATAGCCCACTGCGAACTGAAAAAATTACCCCCGAAAAAGATTATCGGTTTTATCCTAAAACTGGATCTCGTTGGGGAGATATAAATTAGGGGTGAACCACAATAGTCCGTGCGGAGCAGTGGTAGGGTGGACAGACGCCCGCTCGGCATAAATAACATAACAACATAAGTATATATTATTATACATCATTATATTGTTTATTATTTAATATTTTCAAAATTATTTTAATCAAATAACATAATCAATTTTTTCCTTTTGGCGTCTCGAGAAACGAGTTATAACTTCCTCCACTTGAATGGGTATGTATTTCTGAACGCGAAGAAGTGCCAATCCAGTTAGCCGGTTTTCTACTATTGAATACCATTGATAAAAAAATTTTTACATTTGAAAAATTTCAGTATCACAATTTTTCATAAGATGATAAATCGACTGCGGAATATTCTGACTCCACTGCAATTTCACCTTTCACAGCCCAAATTCGTTTATAATTATTGAAACTGGAGTATTATCTATTAGCAGTTTATAGTCGTTTGCAAGCCTGTTAAACAGTTTCCTTGTCTTGATCTTCATTAGTATAATCGACTTTTGGAATAAAAACGCCTAGTTGAAATATTTTAGTACTTCTGGAAAGAGAGGTCTTGCAAGTCATTTATTACAGAATCTAGAAGAGTGATATATACAGCCCTGCGGAAATACTCTTCAGCGAGCAAGATGGTTATTGGCTCTGTGTGTTCGTCATGATACTATTCTAGGGCATTTTTTTCTGCATCTGGTTGCTCAGCTACTTCTTTTGTCTCTTCAAAAAGCTGCCGGAATATTGTGTCAGCCTTTTCCCTTTTATTTCGTAGGACAGTTATTGTATCATTTATGGCGTCCGTAGCCCGTTTTAAATCAATTGACCTCGTTTTGCAATACTCTGCTTAAGGCTACTGTTCTATCTGAAAAATAATGAGTTATATTTAAACTACAGTTTGTCTCTTTACATGATATAAACGGTAATTTGAATATGCCTTTGCTGAAATGCTCAAAAGTTACTAATAAAATAAATTATTCAGATCTTACGTTCAATCATTCGTATCTACGAGAAGAACAAAATATTTAGGTACCTAAAACATCACTCAAGCAGATAGGTCATATGATGAAGTCCGCACTGCGCAACGTTTGCAGTAAGCAATTCACGTCATTAGCAGTTTTGTGGTCGTACCAAGTAGAAATCTTTTCCAGAGTGCTACAAATTTCCACTAGGTTGTCTTTTTGAAAGTGTAGATGCCCATTATGCCTCTCGACCCAGCGCGTCTCACAGATACTTTGCATTGTAACTCTAAGTTCTTTTAAAAAAATTTGATGTCTCCTAGCGGATGCATTGACCAATGCCACAACTTTTCTCATCGTGCCCGAGGTGTTGCGGCAAGAAATAACGTTGGATGAAGTAGCTAATGTTTTATTAAGAACGTGAATGTTGCACGGGCAACGTTATAGGAACAACTCCTGTACAGCACCCCTTGTATCTGAGGCATAATCGAGCAGCTGTCAGTCCCAATACCCACACACTAAGGTAAATCTATATTAAATTTGAGACACAAATTTTCAATGACTTTCGCCAAAGCTACACCTGTCAACCGAGGCTCTATAACGTCTTTCTGATTATCCACTTCATCACATCTAAGAGAATCGCATGTATCACAGAAAATCAAAATATCTTCCATTATGATATCATTGTGAAGATATCTAAATTATAGGCTCAGCTGTGTGATATGTGATATGTCCGTTGTTTCATCGAATAAAATTGAAAAGTATTTAGCTTCCTTCACTTTCTGTAACATTGTTTCCTGAATTATTTCCTTGCAAACATCAATCAACTCATTTTGCACAGTTTTGCTGATGTATGTTGCGTTAGATTTAGAAGTCTCCAAATGATGCTGCAATTTTGTGTCACCAGGGCTCTGAAATTTCCTTCATCTGCTACCATGCTGCCATTATCTGACATAAAACATTAGCGGACATAAAGTGTTTTATTCTGAATCATATCAGTTTGAACAGGTTACATGCTGGCCTAGCTCAATAACGACATTAATTATAATAATTTATTACTTACCATCTCCTGCAAGGTATTTTGCAACAACTTTGAAGAGCTCGGCTTCTGACTGGTAAAATTTTAGGTATATGCGCTGAGCAAGCAAGCGAAGCGGTATGACTCACTGGTGGCAAAAGACAGAGAACTACACGAACTGTTAAACACATGGATCGTTCCAGGCCAGTGTACAGGCGCAGAATAGAGAAGAAGAGAATAAATACTTCCCTATTCTGTGGTGCAGAGATGCCCAGCGCGTGTGTTGCCACATATGTGTTTAATCAATGAGAATTGAAAAATTATCATTAGTTAACTTAGACCCAGCCCAGGGGGGCCTTATGAACCCCATGACCCAGCCCCTGGATCCGCGCTTGGCCACAATTGCCTATAATCCGTCATTCTTATTATGTTTTGATTCATTATTAAAAATATTGAAACCCAGTATATTATAATTGCATGATTCATTCAGTTTCCAACATTCCGACAGCACTAAAACATCTATATTGTAAATGTCTAGGGTCTGTAAACATATCATTAGGTTATCATAATTTTTACGGATACTTTTAAAATTCCGAAGTAAAATCAGTTTTTCACCCAAATTTTTTTACGAAAAAACTTTGCAATCAGCACTTTGTATAAAAATTGTAGGTAATGCGTGGGCCATGTAAAATTTACATTTTTGATCGGCTATAAATAAAAAATTAATGGATGTTTTTTCAAAACCTTGAGTTTATTAGAAAGGTTGAACCTTGACATTTACGAATGATCCTTTGAGGCTCAATCTCATGAATGTCAACTTGGAATTCGTATTTCAAGTTATCAATCGCGTTCCTAGACGGTTAGCGTAACACTTATCCTAGAAATTTAGTCCTCCGAGGTGAAAATGAGCTTCATCGCTAAAAATAATTTTTCTGGGAAAAAGCTCATCGTCGGCCATGCGATCATTAGCCCATTGAGCGAAATGGAAACGCATCGGATATTTACGAGGCTTCACTTCTTGTGCTAGTTGAACTTTGCAAGAGAAATGTTCAGCTCTAAAGCACGATGACGAGTTGATGTTGATGGCCACTTTCTGGGCTTCATGGGCGATGTTTTCAGTAATAGTCACTGAACCGGTTGTTTTATCAAATAACGATCCAGTTTTCACGGATAAATTAATCCGCAAATTGCCGTGATGGTATTTCATTTCTATTGAATTTTGCACGTATATTTCTAGCAGTTTGTATAGAAGATTCACCTTTTCGGAAATAAGTTTTCAATATTTTCTAGTTTTGTTCAAGCCTAAATCGACCCATTCCGTTAATGTCAAACATTAAGTTAACTATCTGTAAAAACACGAATGACAGAAAATATTGCCATATTTTAAATAACCACTACTTTAAAATGAAACTCTAGATGGCTCACGCTTTACTAATGAAACTGTTACTTTGTCCGAATGTTCGTATTTTTTACTGGAAATGTCTTCGACGATCACATTGGGCTGACTGATATGGATTTCTTGATCAAATTCAATTTTATTCATCCGAATGTCCATTCAAAACAATGGACAGTTAAGGACTTGAAATAAAAATTGTAAATTGCAGATGATATGGGACGATCAAGTTCGTAAAAATCTTAGATGTATTCATTGGGTTGAAAAATATGAAAACCTTAAATTTCATTCTAAATATCTCTAGAATATAATCAACTGACTAAAATATCTTCAGTCGGTTGAATCCCAGTTTTATTAAAATAAATGATAAGATACTTCTAGAGATTGTATGTCTCGAATGTGATAGTTATCATATTATTGTAATTAATTACTTTCCTCTTACATGACTATATAAAAATACATGAAATTTTCTGAAGAAATTAATAAATATTTTCAACTGACGAAATTTGGGTGTTTGATGAAACTTTAACTGTCAATGGACGCGCTCGCTGAAGCTCTTAATGTCAAGTATGTGCAATACTATCATAAATTTTTCATTCTTGCTATTTTCGCTGAAATCAAAGAGGATGAAAATCAATACAAGTTACTGGTATTTCAGAATGAAACAAGTAACGCTTTCATCGATTTAAATCGTTCGACTTGAATATGCTAATTTTTTATCAACAATTCAAGGGAGGATTCTAGTGGTGAAAAAGAGGGTTGACAAGAACTGCAAGAATCATGGGGTGTGTCCGTGAAAGAGCAAGAGCCAATGGGATTAGGGTGTAGCAGCCAATAGCGACGTTCCCGGAGCAACAGCCACACCACAAATCAATCCGGTTCCCAGGTGAAAGGAGGAAATTCGGGGACCAACTGACCCGATACACGATTGGCAACATTGGTTCTAGGAAATTGGATAAAATGTTTGTCGGAAATTGCTTTGCGAAGTTCATGTGACTTTTGCATTCGTATTAAAAAGATTAATGGAATCCTTTTCGAGGGGACATTTCAGTGCGTTTATCATTCTTTTTTACGATTTCCGTATTATTCGAATTTTAGCCGAAGAGAGTCTTCAACGAGTACATAATTGAATTTAATTCTATTCTATTTAGTTCAGGGTCGTTTCGGGTACGTTCTTCAAAAAGAAGCAGCTAAAAGACCAAAATTGCGGATAAGGTTTCGAACCAGAATATCAATCAACTTCAATGATAAGTAGAATTCATCCTTAAGCTAAATAGAGATGCACCTCGAAAACTGAGTTATTTAGACCACAAATGTACTTTGTAAATTTCAAGTCTCTAACTATTTCCGATCGGAAGTTGAAGTTAAAGAACGGCCGGACCGGCATTTAGGCAGAGCGTTGTTTCCAAGAACAAGCCCGCAAAAAAGGTCTATATTTCCTGCATTTGCCCCTCTTATAAATAAATCTCTTCTATAGGGTTGTTGAAAGAATAACTGGCGGGGCAAAATTTTATCACAAATAAAACTCTACTTCTGCATGATGGTTGACAACAGTTCAATCTGAATAATTGTGAAAAATATTTACAATATGTGGAAGAATAACTTAAGATTTACAAAATGAACATAATTTTCAGATGATTTTTGAAATTAATCATTCTCATCTTCGGTGATTTCCAGAGTATATTTTCTTGCATACCTTCATAATTTATTACTATTAGAGACATATTACACTTGAAAGCAATCCAATGTAAAAACTTTCTGTAATCGTTCAATCTTATATATGAATTTGATAACGTGGATACCAAACTACTGATGCATACTTGAGGATACTTCTAATATCAATAATTAATAATATTTGATGAGAAAATAACCATTTTCATTGGAGAAGTATCATTGTCTTTCATATTTCTTTTTATGAACCTCAATATTTTGAAAGCTTTGTTAACAATGAAATGGAAATGCATGATTTTTTATCAAAGTATGATTTCATTTAGTAGAATTTCTCAGGAAAGAAACATTTTTCTGTTTTTACTTTCAACTGAATGATTTACGTCCTTACATGAATTATAATATTATTAATAATGATAATGATAATTATAATAATATGTCATCAATACAAAGGTATCACCCTAGATGATACACACAAACAAAGCCTTAGCACAAGTGCCAAGTGGAAAAACGAGAAATAATAAGATTATAGATTTTACCATCCAAGTTTTCATTCATTATATGCACCTTATGGTTCCAAGGTTAATAACAAGTTTTTCACCTTCCTTTTATACGAATCTGAATTGTCAATTCTTTTAATTCCACCAGGCAACTTAATGAATATTTTGATGCACATTTAAACTGAACTCTTCCCCTGTGAGTGTCAGTCTACACATGTATTGGATAATTTAAGTTCGATGTCTTCTTATTATATATTACGTTATCTTTTATAAGAGATTCTACTATTCTACTGTCGGTATACTAAACATTCGCACAAATATATGCCATAAACCGAAAATATATTATTTTTCTTGAACACACCTCTACAAGATTCTCGGAAAAGCGAAAAATTCAATTAATATAGCTTTTACAACCCTGTTGGACCATTAGGAAAGTTTTTCTTGTGTAGGGTATACTTTAGATTCCACATTCACATTATGATTAACCCCGAAATCGGCAACCAACCAAATTTGAGGATTTCCTATCTTTTGAGGTCAAAGTCAGTGTAGGCTATTTATATCTTTACTACTCGTTTAACAATTACTTATTGAACTTCCCTGCCAACTACTCGTCTACTTGATATAATTAACACTATACCTTTAGAATTGTAATCCCTTTTTTGTGCGCTTGTTCTAGAAAACAATCTGCTATAATTTCGCCCAACTGTCTGTAATTTTCGAATTTTGAGTCGAAATGACATAAAAAGAGTAGATTCTCTGAGGTCAAAAGTAATTCAGTCCGGCCGGTCTGCCGAACTGAAAGAGATAAAGACTAAAATTTCCAGGATAGGTTCGGATCCTAAATTCTACGTTTAAGTTTATTTAGTTGCGCATTTATTAACGTTTGAATTTTTTCTTATTTTTTGATATCTCCTGAATTCAAAAGCAGAATAATATCACGTAAATTTGTGCAAAATTCCGTGAGGTTGAATGATTATAAGATCAAAAAAAAATTGTGAGCATTCAATGATACCGAAACACTAGAACTACGATCGAGTTAAAATTTGAATATAACGACAACTCCTCATTGAATTGTAATCTAGATACCAAGATTTACTATTGTATCTAGATACAAATTTAACTTAAAAAATCTCTCGAAAACTTATTACGATTAAATTGAATAAAATAAGAAAACACTGTTTCGCATTATATACATATAGAATATCAACACATGGCAGCGGCAGCTAAACAATATAGAATAAAAAGAAAATAGAGTGTTGACCAAAATTATCTGTATCAATCACAAAAGATAAATTTGTTTCGATTGAATATTCAGGAATAACAAATTCAATCTCCAAAAGATGTTTCACATAGAATTCGAAAGTATCGCTTCTATTTCTCTTAAAAAAAGGATAGCACATTCTCCAGAAAAAGAATCTGAAATTGTAAACCATATTCTCATTAGTTGGGTGCTAAATAAAAACAATCAATACAATATATATTCATCAAATATTCTGTTCAAAAACAAAATTTTAAAATGTTGTTTAGTACCATGCAAAAATTAGGCTATTTTACGAAAAAATGTTGAAAAGAAGACTTTATAGTTGAAAACTGCCACGCGCAGGTGTGAAAATACAAATCATAAAAAATTCACACAATATATATTGAAAATTTACTACGAAGTGTTTTTTTGAAATCACAGATAATAGCTGAATAAATTCTGCAAATTTCAGATTTTTTTTTTTTGAGAATGTGCAATCTATGTTTTGAAAAAGAAAATAAAAATGACCTTTTTGAATTTAATGTGGAATATTTGGTGATCGCATCTGTTATTCCTGAACATCCAATTGAAATAAATTTGTCTTGGGTGATGGATATAGATGATTTTGGTCAATACTTTATGTGTTTTTTTATTCTTTATTGGTTAGCTTATTAGCAATGAAATTCTAATTTTTTGAGAGATTCTTTATATTAAATTTGTAAAGGTTTCGGAGAATTGGTCCAGCTATTAAACGTAATATTCAAAAAACTCCCCGTAGTAAATTTGAATTATAAGATGGAGTATTTGATAAATTATCATTCTAGTTGTTTCAGCACAAGAGTTTAATTTATCTATAAACCAATAATTGAATGGAATTGTCATCAATAGAGATCGATTATTTCAATGAATTTGAAATTTTAAAAAGTATAACAAAATAATTATGACCATTTTGTGAAAAATATCATAAAAATCTAAAAATTGTTCAGTATCAAATTAAGTAATAAGAAATGTATGAAAATAAATAGAATAAGAGTGAAAAAATATAAAATTTTCTTAACGAATTTTTTGTCCGAAGACCTTAGATTAGTGAAAACTGATAAGTTATTATAATCCCGGAAATAACGATGGCGTCAAATTCTTTCTGTAGAAGAAATGACAATTAAAATCACTGAAATTCCAGAACTATCCAATTTATAACTTCCAAAAGTAGCTCTATAGTCGGAACCAAGTAAGTATTCACTAAAATCCCCCGTGTTTTGATGCACTCTATATCTCTTTCATCCGGCAACATTTCACTTCTAGGGTTCTCTCACGAATGCCCCGCGCGTGCGTTGTCCCGGCAGAGGTGGCGGCGTGACAGAAGTTAAACACAGGGTAGCGAGCTCTGATCCCGCCCATGGATCAGGAGACGGCGCCCCGTCGCAACCCTCTCGTTCCCTTACCAACCCCCGAAGAGAGGAAGGCGTCATATGCCGCCACCAAGGAAGCTTGATGGTGGTGCTGATGCTGGGGACTGATCCAGTTGATTCTGTGCTGGAGGCTGATCGAGACTTCTCTGCAGTGTGCATGGAAATGTGCTGAGTTCTGTCTCAGTGTGAAAAAATTAAGTGGGTGCCTAGTTGGTTTATTTTCCTAAGAAAGGTGAGTGATAGTTATTTGCTTTTACTATTGGTTTAATCGAAACAAATATTTTTATGATGGAAATATTAAAACTCTAATATCCTTACATCTCGTTACACAGCAGAATTTTTAAACAAAGAAAACATATAGGACTTATATTATTTTTCAATATTTTCATATATATATTTCAATTTATTTGTAATATTGCATAAAAGCGAAATATTGATTAGGAATAATTGATCTCTGAAATTTTTTTTATGTTTTTAATTCCGGATGTGTCGACACTGGTGTTTTATATAGCTAATGCTTTACTTGCAAAAATCAAGTGTCATATCTCCGATTTTAGAAAATCATCAGAAATGTAGGACGAATTATTTATAAATTGCTATTAGCAATAACAAAATTAATCCAATCGAAAATTTTCATAATTTGGTTTTCAAACTACCTGAATTTCAATAATAAAATTTCAAAA
This sequence comes from Megalocaria dilatata, assembly GCA_034642435.1. Taxonomy (NCBI): domain Eukaryota; kingdom Metazoa; phylum Arthropoda; class Insecta; order Coleoptera; family Coccinellidae; genus Megalocaria; species Megalocaria dilatata. The sequence goes on from CM067856.1 coordinate 74,506,360, forward strand.
AATTGTCCGTTCAAGGCGACTGTCCAGAGTACTCTAATGAGATTACCGAAGACACATGAATACAGTTAAAAAATCATGAATAATCTATACAATCTTAACCAAGCTTTTGAGTCCTATTGATCAACTTGAGGCTAGAAAATTGAAGTCTCAAATGCAAAAAAAAGTCTAAAAAAATTTTTGACGGTTTTAATACAAAAACAATAATACCGTTTTGAAAATATTATGAAGAAGATTAAAAATTATAGCTGTATTAATTATACTATAGATTTAATCTAAAAAACCTTTTGAAAACTTCTGCAGAATTGAATTTCTTTATAGACATATAGACTATCCACACATTTGAGCGGCAGTTAACCAATAAAGAATCAAAAATCCATCAGCCAAGACAAATTTGTTTCGATTGAATATTAAGGAATAACAAATTTAATCAGCAAACAATGTTCCAGAAAGAATTCGAAAAAGTATTTTTTATATCTTTTTGAAAGAAGTAAGGCCCTCAAAAAATTTTGGTGGTGTCCCTTTATCATTGAAAGGGGTAGAAAAAGCCCCCCCAAAACCTGTCCCAAGAAACTTTTTTCCATATTCCTATTTTACAATAAACAAAATTAATTTTGGATAGCTTCATCCATTCTTAACAAATAAGGTCTCTTGTAATTCCTTGCTAAAATTAAAGGTTCTTGAGAAAAAAAATTATCAACATGATAGTGAGGTTGGAATTATTTCTGAACTAGAATTTATCTAGTAAGCGGATGACATTTTATTATGACAACTGACTAGTTTAACTTTGATTCAGTTACAATTATTTTTTGATCTGACTTATCATTTTGAGATTTTGTCACATACTCATTAAGATGGCGATGTACACAAACACAGAAACGACCGATATGCATGGTTACGGTCTTTCTGGTGGTAATTCTCTGAAAGCATCCAAAAGATACGCAGAAATGTTCCCTGAGCGTGGGGCTCCGCATCATACTCTATTTACACGAATTCACCAACGACTACGAGAAAGTGGAACATTTAAAATAAATAAAAATGATTGTGGTCGCAAGCGTGAAATTAGAATTCCAGCAATAGAAGAAGCAGTACTAAATCTTGTCAACGAGCAACCTGACATCAGTACTAGGAAAACTGCTCAGCCATTTCAAATAACCATATAATATAATTCACCATATAAGGGTGTTTGCGATATTTTGAGGAAACAACTTTTATATCCATATTTCATTCAACGCGTACAGGCTCTTTTACCACGGGATTTTCCGAATAGTCTCCAATTCTCCACTTGGATGTTGGGAAAGATGAACAGCATCCTCAATTTTTGAAAAAGGTCCTATTCACAGACGAGGGCAATTTTTCTAGAGATCCAATAACTAATTATCATAATAACAACATATGGTCCGAAGAGAACCCTCACGCTATTACTGTAGCTCACCACCAAGAACAATTTTCTCTAACTGTCTGGCTTGGATATGTTGGGGATCAGTTAAATAGTCCAAAATTTCTACCACCTAGGTTGAATGGAAATACATACGTTCAATTTCTAGAAGAAGAACTTCCTGTACTTCTTCAAAATATTCCTTTCCGTATCCGAAGGATAATATGGTTTATGCATTATGGGTCCCCCGCACATTTCAGTATTGGAGTACGTCAGCATTTAAATCATAAATATTCAAATCGATGGATAGGGCGAGGTGGACCTCAGTTCTGGTCTGCCCGATCACCAGATTTAAATCCTCTGGATTTAATTTTTTGGGGCCATTTAAAAATATTAGTTTACAAGACTCTTGTCCAAGATATGGAAGACTTAAGGAACCGCATTCTTCTTTCATGTATTCAAAATACTCCCGGATTTTTTGACCGGGTAACCCAATCTATGCGCCGGCATCTAGACTCTAGTGTAACGGCTGAAGGTGGTCCCTCTGAACATTTATTATTATCACAAATAGTCAGAAAGAAATATTCATCTATAGAAATCAACAAATTTGTTGGTTACAATCGATGAATATTTCTTTCTTGATATTTGTGATATATTGCAGTTGGCCTTTCGGCGTGTACCTTCTACCTATTAAATATGATATTTGATTTGTGAAAAGTTTAAAATTGTTTGTTTTGTTACATTTATTTAATATTTATATCAGTTCTCAATGAAATGTGAACTTGACATCCGTCTAATGAATAAATTTAGGGTGGAAAATAATTCCAGCCTCTACGACTCAGGTGTATTATCTGTTGATAAATTATTTTTTTCTCAGAAACTGTGAATTTTAGCGTGAAATGAGATCTCATTTGTTAAGGTATCGAAAACAAATCTTTTTATTGTAAAATAGGAATATGGAAGAAAGTTTCTTGCGAAAGAAGGTTTAGGGGTGGCTTTTTCTACCCCTTGCAATCATAGAGGAAAACCACCAAAAATGTTTGAGGGCCTTCTCGCTTGGTTAGTTTTATTCTTGTCAGTTTTTTGGTTTAAAAAAAAAAAATTAGAAACGCCATCTTCAGGGGGCTGTTACTAAGCAGTTTATATGAAAGACCCACCCTATTTCTTGACAAGGAATATCTCCCTGAATTTTTTCGCAACTATTCATATATACACATATTAGGGTGATTCAAAAAAAAAATTTTTTTTTTCTTGCAAACAAGCTTAAAAGTTTCAATTCGATGTAAAAGATGCCAGTAAAAAGTTGAGCGCTTAATATTAATATTAAGGACGTCCGCATCGCACCTTTTCATTTCCCATAAGAATAACATAGGAAAATTTCTTTTTGCACATTCTGATTTTTATTGCTAGCCCAAAGTAAGTCATGAAGAAAATTCCTGCGCATATTTTTGTAGAAAATTGAACGCTCTACAAAAAAGGTCTCTTATAATTTTTCGTCAGACCTAACCGCTTTAAAGTTATTCAAAGTTTTGAAAAAATTGATTTCGTATGATAGTGTTGTTCAGCATTTTCTAAAAAAGCTTGTAGCAAATTGAGTGACCACTTGTGGTACTTAAATGAGGAGTTAGCTGCAATGTCTTTATTTGATACCAATGTTTCCGTAGATATGAAAATAAAGATGATTGAAGCAATTAATTCTCGAGCTGCTTCAAAGACGACGAATCAGCGGTATCGAGTGCTCGAAAATGAGTTAGAATTATTTCTCCAGAAAGATTTAAGTGTTTTTGTGTCACAAAAATCATTAGATTTGTTTAACAAATTCGATTTGCCGAGTGATTTTTTAGAAAAAGATATTTCAACTTGGTCTGATGACGATAGTTACACAGAATGTGCTGAATTTTTTAAAACATTGAAAGTCACAAATGACGTGGCTGAAAGAGGAGTAGCGTTAATCGAAGAATATTACAATTACCTCACTAAAGATGAAGAGCAACTGCAGTACTTGTTACAAGTAGTTCGAGAGCACCACCAACGTTATCCTGACTGTCTGAAAAAAAATCTCCAATAATAATAATTTAGATAATCTATGATGCATAATTTGAGAACAATTTTAAAGTATAAGTGTAGTGAATATATTCTTTTTTTAAAATCAACCAAACGTCACTTGTTTTTCACCTCTGTCATAAGTATTTGTAATGACTGGAAAAAAATTTTTTTACTTTTAGGTCAAAAAAAAAAGAAAAAAACTATGATTTTAAACCATACTGATACGACAAATTTTCTTAAACAATTTAACAGGCAGTAATAATGTGTAAAATTATTGATAAACATTTTCTGCAAGACATGATTTAAAATAAACACGATGTTTTCTGATAAGGAATCCCAATAAAACCATTAAATCCGCTGCAATGCGATAAAAACGGTCGAATTTTCAGCATATTGTACTTTAACTTTGAATAACTTTAAAGCGGTTAGGTTTGACGAAAAATCATAAGAGACCTTTTTTGTAGAGCGTTCAATTTTCTACAAAAATATGCGCAGGAATTTTCTTCATGACTTACTTTGGGCTAGCAATAAAAATCAGAATGTGCAAAAAGAAATTTTCCTATGTTATTCTTATGGGAAATGAAAAGGTGCGATGCGGACGTCCTTAATATTAATATTAAGCGCTCAACTTTTTACTGGCATCTTTTTACATTGAATTGAACCTTTTAAGCTTGTTTGCAAGAAAAAAATTTTTTTTTTTGAACCCTAACACATATACATACATACCTTCATTCAAAATTTTAAAACGTGTTTGAATACCATGCAAAAATTAGGCTTTTTCACAGAAAATACGATCCTAGACTCTATATTCAAAAAACGCATGCGTGAAAATACCAATTATGAAAGAATTCAAACAATATATATTGAAAATTTACTACGAAGAGTTTTTAAATATTACCAAAAAATCTCTTAAAATGCACTGTTTCACTTTATAGATATATAGATAAAAAATGTATTGAATTCGGAATTTGGATAACGAAATGTAACCCAAACTAAACATTTGACATTTGAATACGGTATTTCAGTGATTATGCTTCTGATACATAATTTTTCAATAGGTTTTTGTTCACTTTACAAATTTAACAGAAATGACAAGTGATTTATAACTATTCGAAGAAGTTGATACGTAACGAAACGCATCATGTAGGTAACTCAAACGAATAAATAGAAATCAACATATATGTGGATTATTTTACTAAGGTGTAAAATGACAATAATTAATGAAGAACTTTTTGAGAATATGTTCATATTCACGACATGTATTAGAAGTAGAAATAAGTTTGTGCAGTTTTGATAACAAATGTCGCTGTTAGTTTATTATTCCATTGTTTCATCTGGCAACATCTTCATTTTGAAGTGTGATCAATAAACTTTTGTTTCAGTATCTGTCATTTCGGTGAAGTGTAAACAACATAGTTTCTGTGTACTCTGATAAGTTTTACTTTTGTACCGAATTGTGGCGAAACGAAGAGAAGTCGAACGCTGTATTTTCACGTGTGAATAATTGCTCCAACAACAAAAAAAAAGGATTTTTGCATCGAATCGAGGCTAGTGATGAAAAGTGGGTCTATTACGACAATACAAAACGTTTGGCTACGTATGAATACTTCATCATCAACTGTCAAGCCGAAGAATATTCATGACGAGGAGATCATGATGTGTATTTGGCAGTACCAGCTGGAAGTAGTGTATTATGAGCTGTTACAATCGAACGAAAGGATAGCAGGGGAGGTCTACTGATGACAATTGATGCGCAATAGGACGACAGACACGACAAAGTTACAGAAAATGCCCGGCCACATGTTTCTTTCCCCGTTAAAATATACTTAGAAATTCTCAAATGGGAACTCCTACCCCATCTGCCGTACAATCCAGCATTGTCCTTCCGATTACCATCTCTTCCATTCGATGCAACATGGCCTGGCTGACCAGCACTTACGTTGAATTCAAAAAGTGGGTCGATGCGTAGATAGCGGCCTTTTTTCACGATGGTATCCGTCAATTGCCAGAAAGATTGTGAAAAAACAGTGGCAGGCCACAGACAATAGTTTGAACTTTGAACGTATAACCAATTTTTCACAATAAAGCTTCAATATTCGACAAAATATCGCTTGAAATTATTTATACTTCTAATATTAAAACGAATCAAATAAGTTGAATTGTTTATGAAACCATGGTCGAAATTTACATAATACAAAAATTTAACCATGAAAAAATTATGCAACAAAATGTATTAATTTAAATCCACAACCTCGATAACATATCAGTTTTCATCAGGATTAGGTTGAGGGACGTGGATTATTAGATTCATTTCAAAAATAACACCAATAACAAAAAACAAGATAATGGAGTTCCGAATGAACTGAAAGCAAAATCTAATAATATTTCATAATATCAATAAATGCACTTTACTGTATTGAGTTAAAGCTCAAGTCTGAAGACTCTTGTGTAATGAATATTCTTTCAACGTTTCCACCACTACATTCAAAACTTTAGTCGAAGATCATAGTAATGAAAACAATTATAATATGAGAAAAACAAATGTTAACTTCCGCTATTTTATTGATTTACACGACAATTGTTTCGTCATACCATGACTTCATCAGGTGAGTATTCAAACTGAGATATACAATGCAAAACATGACCTTAAATACATAGCTCTGGTACCAAAAATAGAGGGCTGGAAAGAGATGGTTTACAATTAATGAAAAATATTAAGTAGGGGGGATCTGTTTAAATTTATTTGATCATTCAATAAAATTTGTCTTTTATTATATATATTGATCTCTAAAGTTTCTAACAGATTTAGTTTCTGACTTTTGTTTTCGATATGTAATATTTCATAGTTCATATTGAAATTATTGCCAGTCTCTAACAAATGGTTGGCATAAGTTGAACTCGCTCTATTATTAATATAACATTTTTCATGTTCTCGTATACTTGTTTGGAATGAACGGCCTGTCTGTCCCACATATACACATGGGCAATCATTACATGTTAACTTGTAAACTCCTGATTTTTTGTTTTTAGGAATGACATGATTATTATTTTTTATTAAGAATTAATGGTTTTAGAAGAGATGTTATATTTTTCTTTTTTCTTTAAATATCCAGCAAACTTTTCAGATTTTTGGCCTATGTAAGTTAATGAAATAAATTTGGTTTCGTTTGAATTTTGAAATTTTGGATATACAAGTGATATTGCTTTCTTGTAATTTATTTTATCAAGTAAATTATCTACAATTAACGGTTAATCCGTTAATTGTAGAAGAAAATTTTGACAAAGAGTATGAAACCATTAAACAAAAAGCTTTTAATAATGATTTCAAAAATCATTATTGAAAGCTATTTGTTTACTGGTTTTATACTCTTTGTCAAAATTTTCTTTCGTCATGGGTATGTTAACCAATCTATAAAGCATACTATAAGCTGACAATTTTTGTGAAAATGGATGGTTTGAAGTATAATGAATCGTACCATCTGTATGTGTAGGTTTTCTGTATATGGAAAAGTCGTGTCTATTATTAATTTTGGTGATTTTTAAATCTAAGAAATTGATGTTATTATTTACTTCATCTTCCTGTGTGAATTCAATTGCTGGATATAATTTATTGATATATTCCAAAAATGAACAAAGTTGTCTATTTGTACAATTAAATAAACAAATTATGTCATCTACGTAGCGGTACCAATAAACGAAATCTTTAAAATATGGGAGTTTTTGGATATTGGTTTCTACGTGATCCACGAATATTTCTGATAACAAGGGGCTTAATGGGTTCCCCATTGTTAGACTTTCTTCGTCTAGATAAAACGTGCCGTTGAACATAAAGTAATTTTGATCTAGGCAAACGTTTAAGGCGTCTAATATTTCTGGTTTTACAACAAGATTAGTTCGTTTTTGGTGTAATAAATCATCAACTAATTTTATGGTTTCACTGACCGGTGTACTAGGAAATGAGTTTTTACATCAAAGGAAACAAAGTTGGCATTGTTTGGGATATGCATATGCTTAATTTTTTGTATAAGTCTATTTTTTGTACCAGAACTGTGTATTTAAGGTCATGTTTTGCATTGTATACCCCAGTTTAAATATTCACCTGTTGAAGTCATGGTATAACGAAACAATTGTCGTGTAAATCGATAAAATAGCGGAAATTAACTTTTGTTTTTCTTATATTAAAGATAAATTTCCGTCAAGTAAAGACCGAGACAATCAAAAATTTGAAAACAATTATGTTTAAATTTGTTCGAAGAATTAAGTATGGAGTTTTCCTATCTTTATTTTCAACCCTCATGATACAGCGAGTCATTCAGTCTGGTTAGCTGTGGAATAACAATATTTTTGTTTTATTTCAGCCATGGATTGTAGTGTAGCACAAAACAATCCAATGTTATCTCTTCATCAGTCCTGTTCCCCCGAATTACATCATTCAAGTGGTAAGTTTAATATTACAGCATATTTTCAACAGAGAGTTTTTTAGCAGGAAATGACCATTATGCATATATTATAAGGGGTTATCGTGAGCCGAATTTCCTTGTCTCAATTACATACGTCGAACAGAACTGTGATCCGAAGCCTCACATGTTTAGTTGAAGTTATTGGTGAAATATTGCCCGAAATGTGCCGTCAAGTAATCGGAAATTACCTCACAAGAATCAATTCCTGCAAGAGATCACGCGGAGGACATTTAAATGTTATAAAATATTATCCAGAATAACCAGATTCAAAACATAGACCTTCTCTCGAAGTTGACTCCTAAGACGGGACAAACTTTATAGGTTTGGGATTGAAGAAAGCTCAATATTCAAATTTTTCTGACTCAAAAACTATCGTTGTTGAACGTTGCAAATAGAAAATTTTTATTTCACATTTAATGTCAAAACTGTTTGTGAAAGTTGTTTTTATTTTCCCCCGCAGGCTTGCAAGATGATTCATTATCGTTATACTATATTTGTATATGAATTTCTGTGCAGTGAATGAAATCTATAGACAACTGAAATTTTTTATTTTATTGAATTTAACATGTTTCAATACAATAACTTTGGACATTTCAAGTTGTTTTCTTTCTTTTCTACCATCTACGTTGTTCATTTCAAAATTATGAACCGAAAACTGCTGTTTATATTTTCCGAGGTTTCATTATTTCATCATAAAAAGCCTAATATCCTTTATTATTCAATAGTACAAACTGATATCTTTATTGAATGAAAAAGAGGTTTTACTTAATAGAAGAATTATTCCAAAATTTCAAATATCATAAAGATTTCTTCAGTAGACCTTCTATAAATTTTAATTTGAAAAAAATATTTCATTCAAAAATTTTCAGAATTAAATTAAATGTCTTTAGAACACACCGTGTCAGTTTACTAGACATAGAATTAATACTTACTACACAGTACCAAAGGAAATGAAAAAATTGAAAGAATATAAATTGTCAACTAAAAATTATTAAATAAATAATAAGAATTGAAGAGTATCTAATTTTCTTTCATTCCTTGTTTCATGAAAACTAAATTCCCTTTCAAATATGCCATCTCCAGAACTTCTTCAAAAATAACTTGCTCAAAATAAGTTCCTTTGAAAAAATTCCTAAAACATGTAGAACATCCCTAAAGAACAATTTAGAATTATAACAACGAAAATCTTCAGCTCGACTTCATATTTAAAAAATAAAAATAATTAACAAAGATATCTTACCGAACCAACTGTATGTTGTTTACTGCACAAACATTAGAATATAGTGACTTATAAACAGCTTCAATATTCAATGTTCGTAACAGAAATAACATAAAGTTGGCAAGGTATTTTATGGACTCTTTCAAAACCAAATGATAAAATGTACTAAGCGTAAACGCCTATAAAACATGTATGTATATATATACTACTCTGTCAAGAAAGTACCGGAAATTTTTAATTAAAATACCATTTTTACATTTAATCGTCAAAATTTATCGGGTCGCCTTCAAAATAGGCTCCATTTGCTCCAATACATCTATGCATCCGGCGAATACGGTGGTTGCTGAAGCACGTTTGTTGAGTTTTTGGCGAGAAAGTCAGTCACAATCGTAGCTCGGTGAGAAGGCACGTTATCGTCATGCAAAATCCATGAGTTGTTCGCCCACAAATTTGGCCGCTTCTTACGGATACGCTCACGCAAACATTTCATAACGCCTAGGTAATACTCCTTGTTTACCGTCTGACCCTCTGGAACGAATTCGTAGTGCACCACGCCACGGATATCGAAGAAAACAATGAGCATCACCTTCATTTTCGAGCAGCTTTGGCGTGGTTTTTTCGGTTTCGGCTCATTTTTTGCCACCCATTCCGATGATTGCTGGCTTGTTTGCATATCGTACTCGTAGACCCAGGTCTCATCACCAGTTATAATGCGTTCCATGAATGTAGAATCGGAATTACAGCGATCCAGCATGTCTGAAGCAACCTGTTCGCGATGACGTTTTTGAAGAAAATTCAGGTCTTTCGGTACGAGTCGTACGGCCGCCTTTCTCATGCCCAAAATATCAATCAAAATCGTACGTGCGGACTCGTGGGATATCTTAAGATCATGTGCTATCTCTCTCAAGCTGGTACGACGGTTTTCCAGCACCCTTTCCTTAATTTTATCGACGTTATCTTCGACCACTTCACGACCGTCCTTGAAGGCTCTGTACCACTGATATGCACGAGTTTTCGATAGAGCATTATCACCAAAGGCCTTTTGCAACATTTTCAATGCATCGGCACACGAAAATTTATTTGCAACACAAAACTTTAAACAAATTCTTTGCTCAACGTAATCACCCATAGTAAAAATCGGCACGCACTCTGACATCGACTGACTCAATCAGCTGTTGCAAACACACTAGTTGACAGATCCCGCTCAAGCTTGGCATAGTAATTAAGGACAGTGGTACCAACCTAGGAAAAAATTTTTTACCTGCCTCATTGCCCCGCCAGATTTAAATCGATCTTTGCCGGTACTTTCTTGCCAGAATGTATATATATATATATATATATATATATATATATATATATATATAATATATATGTATATATATATATATATATATATAAATAAATAATAAATCAAACAAAGAATAGGTTTCTTTTTGATAGAAGGATTATTACATAATTTAAAATATCATACAGATTTCTTCTGCAAACCTTCTACAAATTTTTATTTCAAAAATATCTTTTATTCAAAAATTTTTAGAATTAAATGAATGTGTGTGTCAATTTAGTAGACATTGAATTACTACTTAATACACAGTACCAAAGGGAATGAAAAAAATTCAAAGAAATTAAATTGTCAACTAAAAATTATTAAATAAATACTTGAAGAGTACAAAATTTTATTTCTTTCCTTGTTTCATTAAAACTAAATTCCCTTTCAAAAATGCTAATGAATTCATTTTTTCAAAATATGCTCAACACTTAAGAAAACTAAATTCATTTGAAAAAACTCAACAACCGAAATTTATTAAACGAAGTAAAAATATAATATATAGACCAAATAATCGATTGCATCATTAACATGACAGAATCCCAATTTTCAAATAACGATTTAAACTTACTCGAAAAAGGTCATAAAATTGCCCCAACAATTAAAAATAAAAAAGTAAAAGAAGTTCTTACTGTAGAGTCCACAATTGCACTTAAATATACGGATGAGGTGGATAAAATTACCTTTAAAATTTCAAAAACCCTTAGAAATAACAGAAACATAACTAACAATAATATTTTGAATACAATCAAATCCATAAAAGAAAAAATTCAATCCGATGATCTTACCGTCACAAAAGCAGATAAATCAGATGCCACAGTTATCCTTTCTAGATCGAAGTACATAGAGAAAATGAATGATTTCATTAAAAATCAAGATATCGTAGAAACTCCCGTTGACCCGACGACTAAAATTCAAAAATCATTGAGAAAAACTTTGTCAGACATCTCCTTATTTAAATCAAATTATCATCTCATAAATATGAATCCTAGCCCACCAAAACTCTACGGTCTAATAAAAACTTCAAAGAAGATGCACCAATTCGCCCAGTCGTTTCCTTTATTAGCAGCCCTACCTACAAAATAGAGAAAAAATTAAATGAAATGTTGAAAAGGCTAACTAATTTCACTACGAAATACACAATAAAAATTCCATAGAATTAACAACAAAATTAAAAAAATTTTCTTTACCAAATATGTAAATCCCTTGATACACGGTGATTTGATTGCCCTTTTAGAACAATGCCTGCTCAAAAACTATTTTCAATTTAATAATAAAATATACGAACAATTAAACGGCCTAGCTATGGACTCACCACTGAGTCCACTCCTTGCAGACATATTCATGACAGAAATAGAAAATAAAATCTTCAATTCGAAACTACCTGTAAATGTTCATTTCTGGTACAGATACGTAGACGATATTCTCATGTGTATCTCCGGAACATCCAGACAACTGAGTCAATTTTTGAATTTCTTGAATAATATTCACCCAAAAATTAAATTCAAATTCGAAAAAGAATCGAAGAACAGTATTACATTTTTAGACCTCTCGATATCACACTCAAATAGAAAAATTGAATTCGACGTGTTCAAAAAACCCACATCCACTGATATATGTATTTCTATTGATTCCAATCACCCATATTCACAAAAAATGTCAGCGTATCAATCGATGATTCATAGAGCCTTCGCATTACCCTTATCAAAAAATGACCGCGAAGCTGAAGTCTAAACTATAAAATCAATAGCCGCAAACAACGGTTTCAACCCCAATATAATAGATAATCTAATTCGACAGAAACTATCTGAAATAGCTATGAGCCAAAGTTATCCCATCATAAAAACTGAAGAAAATAAAAAATTCATTTCTCTATCGTACTTTGGTCGCATAAGCCAAAAAGTGGCCAATTGTTTTTCAAAATCAGATGTCAATATTGCCTTCAAAACGCAAAACAAATTATCATCGTTATTATTTAACGCGAAGGACTACTCCAAATATACACAAATCAGGAGTTTATGAATTATCTTGTTTTACGTTCAGTAATAAATATATAGAACAACAGGACGTTCCTTCAAGACGAGGTCAACAAACATAAAAAGAGTTTCATGAAAAATAAACAAAATTCTACTTTTGCCACTCATTGTCTAGAAAACGGTCATTCCTTCCCCACAATAGATAATCTTAAAATTTTACATGTAGAATCAAAAGGGAAGAAACTCGATTATCTAGAATCTGTTGAAGTTTTCAAATTAGTTCACAATAACAATAATGTAAAAATAATGAATGACTGTACGGAGCTATGTAAATCGAAAATATTTGAGATATTTAAAAAGTAACATCTGTTTAAAACCTTTTTCAACGAACATAAAATGAATTTAATGAAAAGTAAACAAAACTTCAACTTCTGCCACTCATTTTTTAGAAAACAGTCATTCCTTTCGACAAAAGAAAATCTTAAGAAAATTTTACATGTAGATTCAAAAGAAAAGAAACTTGATTATTGAAATTTTCAAATTCGTTCACAATAAAAATAATGTATAATAAAAAATAATGAATGAATGTTAGGAGCTATGTAAATCCAAATATTTGAGATATACAACAAAATAATGTAAAAATAATGAACGACTGTACGGAGCTATGTAATCCCAAAAATTATTTGAGATATTTAAATGGGTGCCATCTCTTTAAAAATCTTCTTTGTCGATTGTCGACATTCCGATATCTGTTAGAAGGCCCCTCTTTTTTAACCAGGTTTTTTATCACGTTTCGCTTGTAAACCTCTGTACCATTCATTATTAGGTGTTACCGAGAACCTATTGAAATATTCAAAATATTTATCAATTTTGTTTGAATACCTCTGTACCACTGTTAGGTCTTTAGTTGTCTGATGATGGAATAGTTAATTTCCCGAAACTCGAGTCACAAGAAAATGTGTAATATATATTTTTATTGGTAGTAAAACATAGTAATTTCTACAATTTGTTTTTCAAGTAATATTCGCTCGAAAAAGTTTCAGGTAAAAAATTTAATGTTGAGATTTATTCCCTAAACTTGATCATCTGAAGAGATTATCAACAGATATTTATTTTTGTGCTGCAATATTATAGCCTGAAGATGGTGTGTTCTTTTTGCTTGTAGTGTTGTATTCTGGTGATGATATCAAAGGAGAACGAGACCTTTACCCCAAAATAGAAAAAATGTTTCGTGTACGAAATCACTAAATTTGCATAGTAAGCTTGATATTAAGCCAGTGAATTCAAATTTAATTGAATCGGTCCTTACTTGATGGAAATTTATTTTAGTTAAATAAAATAGTATAGATTATTTCCACAATGAACTAATTTAACGACAATTATTTCGCCAACACTGTGAATTCGTCAAGTTCACATTTTGGACTGAAGATCAAAAAACTTCTATTTTTATAATGAAAATTGAGGCATATATATATGTCCACGACTAGCTCTGACGAACCGCATTCGACCAGACCAATTTTGGACCACTTTTTCGAGTAATTCAGGCCTTATTTCATCAATAATACGAGTTATGTTGACTTACAAAGCGTCTTTTGTTTCTGGTTTATCAGCATAAAACAATGACTTGACATAACTCCAAGGAAAATAATCCTGTGGACTTATGCCGCATGATCTTGGAAGCCAATTAATTGGACCATTTCTCCAAATGATGTTATCGTCAAATCTTTCTTTCAATAAATCAATTGTTACGGTAGCATCATGAGGTGTAGTACCATCTTGTTGGAACCAAAACACTTCTGAGTCGATACCATTCACATTTTGAAACAAATAATCATTGATCATCGATCTGTAACGAGCAACATTCACTGTAACATTAGCTCCAGCATCGTTTTTAAAGAAATATGGACCTAAGCTGCCTCCATCGTGTAAATCACACCTTATATTGCATTGCAGGATGCAATGGAACCTGTAGAACTTCTTGAGAATTATTTTCACTCCATATACGGCAATTTTGCTTGTTTACATAGCCGTTCAACCAGAAATGAGCTTCATCAGTAAACACAATTTTACGGTAAAAAAGTGGATTAACTAAAAGCTGTTCTAGGGCCCATTCAGCAAACAAACGACGCTTATTATGGTCAAGTGGCTTTAGTTCTTGAACCAGTTGGATCTTGTATGGGTGTAGACCAAGATATTTAAGCAAAATTTTCCATGTGGTGGACGCACGGTGTTTAACTTGTTGTGAACGTCGACGAATAGACAAATCTGGATCATCATTAACACTATGACTTACAACAGCGATATTTTCTCCTGTACGTACAGTTCTTTGTCTTGTTGCTGTTGTTGCATCGAGTAGAGAAAATGTTGTCCGAAATCTATCGACAGTTCGACGAATAAGCTGCTCTGATGGACGATTATGTGAACCACAAATTTTACGAAGTGCTCTATAAGTTTGGCGAATAGAACACTGATTTTTGATTTTTAATTTCTTACTAAAATTCCTTAATTGATTAATCATTAAACACAGAGTATCACATATTTATAAAATTTATTTAAGTTTCAGTTTGAATGCAAGTCTTATCAGCGCTTCTATATATTTTAAACACAGTAGTATATTTGCTTCCCGAAATATATACATCCCTTGCTAGCTGGCACTTTCTTCCGCACCCATTAATCAGGTTAAAACATGCTTGAAATTTAAGCATGACCCCATCAAAACCCACCAAAATATACCATACTGTATCTTTTCGCATCGATTGTATTCCCACTTCTGATCGAGTGATCTCATCCAGAGTCGCAAGAACGCACCCATATAAAATCGGTCCGATGTTCTAGTGGCCTCTGGTGTATCGACCCCGAATCCAGAGGACTACAGAGAGATCCCGTTTATGAAATCAGTTACACTCAAATTAACATCACTGTAGTAATCAAGTGTGTTGAAGATTATCGGGCATAAGGGAGCCCATATGTTAGATCGCTTTTCTGCTCGAAAGTATCAACACTGGCACGATTCTGATGAATTAAATTCTATGGTATCTTATTTTATGCACTATGTTCGAGACCATGGATTAGAATATGATAGATATTCTGATCTCATTTGAATAATGTCTAAGGTAGTCGAAGAAATTCATTTTATTATGCACGAATCCGATTTATCTATCATCATTCAAAAATTCAGATGATTTTCTTTAAAAAAATGGTATAAATTTGACATAAGTGTTTATTATATGATTTTGGATTATAGAAATCCAAATCCTTCAAAACTGTATTGAACAATTGACAACTAACAAACTGCATATTTTATGCAGAATAATAACTTAACTTAGGAAATTTAACGAACTTTGGGAATTTCCCAGTGTTTTATTGACGATCTCTTATTCATCACACTCATATTCTCAACAATATCCCATTACTCAATATACTGAAGTACTTTCAGGAAAAGAGAATTTAAGAGCGAATGACTCATAAAACTAATAAAGCATAGTGTTATATCTCATCGTAAGTGAATGAAATAACCGAAGAAAGTATTAGTAAAAACATTCATTCGTTTATACAAAAAATGAGTTTATATTTTATGAAGGTAATATTTGAATAGTATATAAAACAAAAACTTCTAGAACCTTCACATATTTCTTTTCATAAAAATCATATCAAAACGGTTTCAGAAAACTACAAAATACAAACTAAGTTTGTATTTTGATAGACAATTGAACTCTCCCAGAATGCACAAAATTCTGAAAAATATGATGTATACCTAAAGAATAAAGAAATTGGTACAAATTATAACTGGCATCTCGTAGTCCAAACAATTATTTCGCTTGAAAAAAGTTTGATTAACAAATTTTGGCTCGAAGAATGGAAAATACACATTAACACATTTTTCGAGGCGTTTGAAAAACTATTTCCCATGATCTATGGTGTACCTCAGAAAATTGAAACAAAATCATTCTCAAAAACACAATAACCTGAAGTAACCAAACATTATCAAATTGAAAGGAAACGTGTAAACTAACAAATGAGGTTAACTCGGATCCACAGAAGTTAATTTTCGTTTACAAAACAATGAAACAAAATCACATTGTGAATCGAGGTGTAACAAAATATCGGTTGTTTTTTTTAGAGTGATAGAAGTTTCGATAGGGATAACTGTGATTTGACAGAAGGTAGAAGCCATGTTGTTTTGACATTTCTGTTCAGTAAGCATTGAAAAATTATCATGGAAACACTCACGGCGCAAAAACGTTTACAAATTGTTGATATATATTTTCATAATCAGTGTTCTATTCGCCACACTTATAAAGTACCTCCTGAAATTTATGGTTTACATAATCGTTGATCAGAGCAGCTTATTCGTCGAACTATCGATAGATTTCGGACAACATTTTCTCTTCTCGATGCAACAACAAGACAAAGAACTGTACGTACAGAAGCAAATATCGCCGCTGTAAATCATAGTGTTATTGGTGATCCAGATTTGTCTATTCGTCGACGTTCACAGCAAGTTGGACTCTGTGCATCCACCACATGGAAAATTTTTAAATATCTTAGTCTATACCCATACAAGATCCAACTGGTTTAAGAACTGAAGCCATTTGACCATAATGAGCGTCGTTTGTTTGCTGATTGGGCCCTAGAACAGCTTGAAGTTGATCCACTTTTTCATCGTAAAATTGTGTTTAGTAATGAAGCTCATTTCTGGTTGAACGGCTATGTAAAAAAGCAAAATTGCCGTATATGGAGTGAAAACAATCCTCTAGAAGTTCTGCAGGTTCCATGGCATCCTGAAAAAATGCACTATGGTGTGCTTTATACGCTGGAGGCATCATCGGTCCATATTTCTTTAAAAACGATGCTGGAGCTAATGTTATAGTGAATGGTGCTCGTCACAGATCGATGATCAATGATTATTTGTTTCAAAATTTGAATGGTATCGACCCAGAAGTGTTTTGGTTCCAACAATATGGTGCTACACATCATGCTGCTACCGTAACAATTGATTTATTGAAAGAAACATTATTTCGACAAATGGTCCAATTAATTGGCCTCCAAGATCATGCGACATAACTCCACTGGATTATTTTCTTTGGGGTTATGTCAAGTCATTGGTTTATGCTGATAAACCAGAAACAATAGACGCTTTGGAAGCCAACATAACTCGTGTTATTGATGAAATAAGGCCTGAATTACCCGAAAAAGTGGTCTAAAATTGGTCTGGTCGAGTGCGGTTTCTCAGAGCTAGTCGTGGTGGACATATGCCGACAATTATTTTTAAAACATAAATGTCGTAAGATTATCTTTCAAATAAAAAAAATTTGGCTTCAATCTTAATATAAATGTGTTTTATTTCAATTTGAAGTTCTATGACACCCGATAGAAACTTAGTTTTCGTAGACATTTTCAATTAAATTTTTTCAAAATTGAGTAGGTGAAGATTGCATAAATATCCGTTTTTATATTCAAATAAAATATTAACCTCCATCGAGTATAAACTCTATAAATTTATTCTTATTTTTCTTTAAACACATAACATGCAAAAACTAGAAAACAAAATTCTTTTTTATTCCAAAAATTTCAAAACAAAGTCAAATGTTTCTCACAGAATCATAAAATCATTAGATCAAATAACTGCGATCAAACAGATTGACAAATTCAAGTTAATAGTTAGTGAATTCGATTACTAATTTTCGTCGTTAGGTTTCATTAACATCGTGTTCAATTACCAAGCAACTCTAGTTCAAGGTTCGGCTGAAAATATCCAAACAAAAAGAAATTCATTAATAAGGAGTATGAGCTATAGTAATAGAAAGTTCTAGAAATCGAGACAGTGTAACATACTACTGTATAACAACTCTATACTCAAAAAAACTCAACAAGGTTTTGTTGATCACAGAGGCAAATTGTAGACATGCCCACGTTTCAAATTGATTGGTTTTCATCAGTACAATGTATGCTAGTGACTCTAAATCTGTCAAGTACTATATTCGCTATACACAGAGACACTAAGGTATTAATAATACACTAGCGCCATCTAGAGTATGACAAATACATACAGGATCATTTATATTTATATAAATTTTTTTTAATATTGTGGTAAGTTTTCAAATTAATCATTTTGCGAAAATAATTAAAACTATAGCGGTGAACAATGAACCATGAATCAACCGGTTTTGCGGAACATTGTATAGGAAATAATCATTTTTTTAATGAAAAACGTGTCACTTTACTATATAATGTTAATGAGGGTAAATTGATGGACTATTTGGAGATTCTTTCAATCAAAAAAGCCGTTGAGAAAAACGAGAATTCAAGAAATTCCAAAATACTATTCGGCAACACCCCTATATTGGATGCTGTTATTTCCATGCGCCATAAAGATACACATATGTACTAAGTGTAATAAAAGAACCTTTTTCAATTTTAAGTTCAGTTCCTTTTTGTACTTCTTTCAGGATGGTCGAAAGACCAAACGTGTCAGGACTCTGAATAAGGATTCAGTCAGGATTCTGAATAAATTGTGAAACATAAAAACTGTGTGAATTATTTTAAATAAAATTTAAATTTATTTGAAACTTCTGTTGAAGTCATAATCAATCTAGACTTTTCTATTAGTCTAATTGCTTCAATAAATATCATCACTATTAACTTCATTCCCATACAATATTTGGATAAACGGGGGTGCAAATGATTTCAATTTGAATGGTGTGGGGATCTGTGATATACAAATCTTTCCCCTCATTACAGCCGGTACACAGATTGCCTTTTAACTTGGCCATACTGTCAATACGAATACATAATTTCGTAACACATCAAAATATGACAGAGCAGGACTGAAATAATTCGATATATACTTTGAAATGTGACATAACTGTGCAATATAATCAAACAAACGAAAGCAAATTGGCTAGAAGATTTACTTATATCAGTAGCAATATGATGACTTACAGCTACTGTCACTGGAATAAATATGTCACGTCTGCAAATTCGAAAAATAAAATTAGACTGAACAATAAATTTCCAATATATTTTGTGACAGAAATTATATGAAATAAAATCCTTACTAAAGACCTATAGATTGAATCGTAGAAGATTATTTAAAGAATGAACAACCTCATAGACTGTCCTAGTTTTGGTCGATCTTAAAAAAATTGACAACCACTTTTTTCATTCAAGATTTCCCCTCTGATAGAAGAGAACGGTTCACATGCAACTAGACCAAAAGTTAAAACCGATCTCTTCGCGCAGAAATTCTCTGTTTAATCGACTATCGAAACATTTGGTCGGGCACCTCGAACAATTCCAACTGTTTCATCTAGAAGGAGGAATCTATACTTCAGACCATGAATCATTCGTCGATTGCTTGGTGGATTAAACTCCTAAAAGCAACTGGACCAAACGGGATTTCTTACATTGAATTTAAAAGGTGCTCACCAGATTTTACACCTGTTGTCTGTAAAATGTTCACTATGTCATACAGGAAAGAAATTTTCCTTGAAGAGTGCACAAGTGCAGCCTATACCAATGAAGTGTTTTTCATAAAACTACCACCCAATAGAGAAAATATCTATTTTGTTGAAAATCATGGAGGCAGCTGTGAATCTCGTAACTGTAAGATACTTGGAGAGCAAAGGTCTCATCAATGACTGACTATATGGTTTTCCTAAACACCGATCATCAGATGACCTCATTAGCTATGTGACACAAGTGTTGACAAGAGCTAGTGAGTGCTATGAAGAATTTAGGTAAATTGTTCTGGATATAATCAAGGCTTTCGATCGTGTCTGGCATAAGATTCTTCTGAATGAGATATCTTTGTATCATTTTATCGGGAGTCTCTACGATTAGATGAACAGTTTCCTCACCAACACGAGCATTCATATAGTCGTAGATGGTGTCGGTTTCCGTGGTTTCTACGTGAACAGTGAAGTGCCCCAAGGTACACTTTTGTACCACATAAACAATCTTCTTAGTACGACCGAGAAAAACATTATGGGCTTTGATGTCATCTTTCACCCGTGACAAACCTTCGAGCTCCGTTGAGTCTTACCTCCATAGAGGCCCCCAAATAGATTCCCTGAACGAAGATCTCTAAAAAATATAAACGAATATGATCTACGGAATCTAGTGCAATTCAATGCCTGGAAGTCCCAAACAACAAGTTTTTTCGAAAAACTAATTACATGACTTCTAACCTTAATGCTGGAAGACCAGTGCTTCTGTCAAGGGAATCCATGCTTCTTCTTGGCGTGTTTGTGGGAGAAACATATGACTGAGATTGAGAAGTCTGCAGTAAATAAGCTAGGAACTTTGTTCAAGGCTACGAAATTTTTCTCTGTAGATCAAGTTTTTCTACTGTATAAAGCCCAGATTAGACCAGGATTCGAATACTGCTCTCATGATTGGAGCTTAACAGCCAAATATTTGTTACAACTTTTGAATTCTATCCTGAGACTGATTGACTGCCGAACTATAACAATCGTTGGAACATAGAAGGAAAGTTGCCGATTTGTGCTCGTTCTGTAGATATTATCGCACTCGATGCTTTATACAACTGAAGGAAATAATACCAACTTCCACCAGATTCGCATGCGGCGCTAGAGATACGCAACGTGCACATTTGCATGAATTAGCAACTCCGAGAATTTCAGTTTATCAGAAGTCTTTTTTCCACCGAACTGGCAAGTTGTAGAACATGCTTCCAGCTGATGTGTTTTCTTTGATGTATAATTTCCAACAGTTCAAGACGAGAGTAAATAGGACACAACTTCATGTTCGGGACATCAACGAGGTGAGACAGGTTTCCCTTTTCTCGAGCGGCCAAATAAATTGAAAAAAAAATTTAATTCACAATGAATTTTCCAGAGTTCATGTGCAGTTTGAGTAATGTAAGCTAAACTGGCAGAAATTTCAACCCAAGATCTAAAGGAATTACCTTAAGAGATGAAAGTCAGCCATTTTAGAAAACTTCACATCTGGAAATCACCATATAGACATCGAATATATAACAATTCTCCATAATTGTAATAAGAAATCGTGGAATAGATTTACTTGAATGTTTGAAAATAAACAAAAATTGAAGGAATTCTCTTATCAGTTTGAAATTCACGCCTATATCTTTATTCTACTCGTAAAAATATATTTGCCAATAACTAACCAACGTACTCACATAAAAATTACTTAATCTAATCTTCTAGCACACTTTTATTTTGATTGTACATATGGACGGTAACCTTCAGAGTATGGTTGTATTGAATATTAATATTAGAGTATTCTAAGTCAGCAGTGTTATGCTGACACAATTTTAGAGCTCTTTGTCACAAATAATTCTTGTGTGACAATTATAATTAGTACTAAAGATTTATATTACTTTTTGAAATATCCACATATACACTGAAAAAGCTTCTAAGAGATCTTCACAGAAGATCTAGGAGTATCAGGATAATATGAATAAAAATATGTATATAAAAAATACAAAGTGGTACATAATAATATATTCTTCTGAAATTAAAACACTAAAGCACACAGTAGATAAAATAGGAACCAAAAATGTATTATTATTTTCCCATTGGAGAAATGCCTTTCAAAAGTGGAGCCTGTGGTAACCATTATGAAAATTCAAGTCTGTGAAAACTCAACAACATTTTATTTAATTTATTTTATAAACAGGCAAAATCTTCCAGTGAGGTCCCATCATGAAGTTATTAAAGATTTTCAAAATTCATTAAAAAATGCTGCAAATTTCACGTGAATGATTATTTTTTCAGTCTTGACGCATTGATAAATGTAGAGCACTACGGTAAAAATGATAGATGAAGAATAACCGAGCATATATACACAGTTACTGAAGTGTTTCAGACGTTACTATTTGGTAGTTGATCATAATTAAAACAAGTTGTAGAAATTACTATGTTCAACTACCAATGAATTGATATTTTACACATTTATTTGTGACTCAAGTTTCAGGAATTAACTATCCCATCTTCAGATAACTGAAGACTTAACAAGCAAGATAAGGTATTTATGCATATACAGGTAGAAGAGGTGATAAAACGGGTTAAAAAAGACAGGTCTAACAAGGATTAGAATGTCGGCACGCCAAAGACGATTGGTAAACAGATGTTACTTATCTTTTTTTAACTAAAATATTTGGGATTTACATAGATCCGTATAGTCATTCATTATTTTTACATGATTTTTATTGTGAACTAATTTGAGAATTTCAACAGATTCTAAATAATCTTTCCTTTTGTATCCACATCTGAAATTTTAAGATTATCTGTTGTCGCAAAAGGATGGCCGTTTTCTACTTTTGCCACCCATTGTTTAAAAAACGGCCATTCTTTTCCAACAAAAGATAATCTTAAATTTTCACATGTAGAATCAAAAGGAAAGAACATTGATTATTTAGAATCTGTTGAAATTTTCAAATAAGTTCACAATAAAAATAATAAAAAAATAAGGAATGACTATACGGATCTATGTAAATCCAACATATTTGAGATACTTAAAGAAGTAACATCTGTTTACCAATCTTCTTTAGTGTGTAGATATTCTAAGAGTTGTTAGGCTCTTTTTAACCTGTTTTCATCACTTCTACTACCTGTATATGCATAAATACCTTATCCTCTTTGTCAAGTCTTCAGTTATCTGAAGATGGGATAGTTAATTCCCGAAACTCGAGTCACAATTAAATGTGTAAAATATCAATATTTTAGTAGTAAAACATAAAAATTTCTACAATTTGTTTTAATCATAAATACACGGTGTCAAAAATATACCAGGAATCGCTCAGTAAAACACAAATTATTTATTATTCACCAAATTGATTGTATCGCTTTTCAAATATCAAACAGAGAAATTCTGAAATAACTACTACTAATTTTAATTTTATAAAATTGAAAAACTTTCAAAATTAAATCAAATAAATGCCTTAGAAAATACTGCTAATTGTTTAATAGGCATAAGAATTAAGACTAATTACACAGTATCAAAAGGAGATAACAGACTCCAAAGAAAATATCGATCGAACTTGCTCAACAAAAATTTTTGGTGTCTGTCCAATACGGATTTTTCATTCAATTTTTCAGTCTACAAAGGTGAAAATATAAAGGTTTATATTCGAGAAAATAATAAACTGAAATAAACAACTACAGGTTAAGAAAAATCAAGAGAAAATGATTTGAAGTAAAACACTTTATTTCCGCTTATTTTTATTTTTCAACGACAATTGTTTCGTCAATTACATATTGACTTTGTCTGGTGAGTATGGTACCATACATTTACCATACAGTTACCATACTCACCTGACGAAGTCAATATGTAATTGACGAAACAATTGTCGTTGAAAAATAAAAATAAGCGGAAATAAAGTGTTTTACTTCAAATCATTTACGATGAATTTCCATCAAGTAGAGACCGAATCAATCAAGAAAATCAAGAGATATGAGTAATACACTTTATTCCCGCAAATATTAGCAAAAATAAATTGTATTACTTTAAATCATATACGATGAATTTCCTTCAAGTAGACATCCAAAAAATCAAGAATTAGAATCAAGAGAGATCCTCATTTTTGCACAGTATAATGTCTATTGAAATAATTGAAATTATAGTATTGACGATAAAATACTCTATTTTGTGAATTCTACAACGTTCTTATTCCACCTAATAGTCAACACATCTTTTGAGATGCCCTCATATACGAGTTTGTTGACGCAGTATAATATCACATTATCTAGTCCTCCCCTGATCTGTGTCGTTGGTACAGAAGTGGGCAGAATGAAAAAGGATTACCGAATATTTCCAGTTAAGACCAGTGTATTAATTTGTATTAGAGGGAGATTAAGTAGCGTTGCTACAATAGAAACTTTTGGCAGGGGTAGCTTTAACGATACGCTCTACGTCTATGGGGGTGATATCACGGACATGTGGTCACGCAAATTAAAAATCTATTACGGGGGTATCCGTGCAAATTGGACGTGCTGAACCATGATGAATTATGACGACACTCGAACATTCTTCCCTGAAAGACGAACATATGATTTTGATTTGTGAATGTTGGTCTATGGCTTCCAAATAATAAACCTTTGGAAACAGCAATGGGAATTTTTTTCCGAACATCTCGTGAAACTTTCAGTTCGTTTTCCAAAGTAGAAAAAGCACTTGCTTGACGTTAGATCTCTCTTTTCATATGGTTATCATATCCTTTGGTAATTTTGACACAATCAATGTACCGGGAGCACAGAAAAATGTATTTCAATATTGAATATATTTATTACCATTCATTAGATCTAGTTGAAAATGTATACATACTTAGAATAAGATGACCATAAAATGCGGTACCATAAGAATCAGCATAAAAAGAGTAATTTCATAACAAAAGTTAATGAAATCTTTGTAGAAAGCGCAAGGCACAATAGTTATAGATCATGGAATATTTATTTCGATATATGAAGTGAAGTGAAGTCAAGTTGTTTTAATTATTGAGTATCACTGATAAATCTACTGACATCAAGTAAGTCCATTTTTAAATAAGTATTATTTGTCTTTTTCCTTTCACTATTTGCGAATATTATGAATAGGCTTTATCATATACACTACTCAAAAATTGATGTGGTTATTCGAGAGAAAACTGACTTTTTCCACTTGCATGAAATTTTCAGGATTACTGAGCATACCATGCACAGAAGCGTATGCTTGCGTGTTGCACACACATGCCCAAAATATGGCTCACGTGACAATGAATGAGTTAATTACAAAAAATGAAGAAAAAATAATTTCACTAGGTTCTTTTTTTGTGGTTCGTATGTACAATGTACAATGTACAATGTGCTATTACAATTGATCTGAGGTTGTGTAGTATCAGTTGTAGATTAATTGTCACGAGTTTAACATGCATTTAGATAGTTTTTTGTCGAACGATTGACCTCAGGTGTTACTTGTACCACCTGGCCACCCCATTGGTGTTGGACTCGAGGGAGCAGTGGTTGAAAGTCCGCATGCTGGGAGGTATTTCATTTATCTGTTCGCAGACCCCCATGTTTGTGATATTCTCATGAAATGACTCAGGATCAATGCGTAACTTTTTAGGGTTTGTGAATGCCGACGAAATGGCTTAGCCGTTAGTGCTTGATGCCAGGATCAATCAAAACACCTCACATGAGTTAGTGGGTCATAACGTACAGGCCGTGTTGACGGTGCTCGTACTAGGATCAATTGAAGTCATCAATCTTGGGATTATCTCAGTTCATGGGACTGCGTTTGGGTGCTTGGATAAGAATTCCCTCCGGCAGGTGAGTTGCGCCCCAAGCAACTCGGGTACTGACAAAGCAAACCAGTAGAGATTGGAAAGTGCTTCGCTGCTACCGGTCAGACGGTTGTAGGTTTTCGAATTGAAGCCCAAACTGGAAGTTGGTGGGTTCATATCTTCGGAGGGGTTCTCGCTTCGCGCAATGATATGGCGTAATCCTTATCAGACTTTCTGCCTTTGGAGGCAAATTGTGGATACTGCTGAGTAGTCACTTAGTGAAAGAGCTACGCTCACAAGCCAATTCAACTAACTAGTAGAATTCACGCTTGTCTCTAGACTCGCCCCCCATGACATTGTAGCTTGACGCGCTGGGGGCGCTTGACTTAACTAGGACCCTAGTTCCATCATACTTTCAGCCACTCACTGGACCCGTGTGGTGCAAGATTGACCGAATGGGGCCCTAGTTTCACCGTAAAGGCGGAATGGAGGGCTGAGCCGCGTTGATCAACTCAGTAACAAGGGTTTGTCGCAGCACAGGGCCTCACCCTTAAAACTAACGCACTCTACTCTATTGCAGTAAATCTCCATATTTTTCTGCCCAATGGCCGAGTTCCATTGAGAGCATACTGTGTTAGCTCGGGAGGGTGGAGGCCCTCGGGAAGTATTAGTACGACCTGGCCACCCAATTGGTGTTGGACCCGAGGGAGCAGTGGTTGACAGTCCGCATGCTGGATTAGGGGGGTATTCCATCTAACTGTCGCAGCAATTCATGTTCAGGATATCTCGAGAAATTCTTCAGGACATAGCAGCACCGGCCTCGTACTGAAACCAGGATCGATTGCGAGACGTTTCTGGGGTTTGTGCATCTCGACGATACGGCTAGACCGTTAGTGCTTGAAGCCAGAATCAATTGAAAGACTTAAGAAGGGCTCGTGGGTCTTGACGTACAGGCCGGACAATCTTGACACTATCTTGGTTCATGGGACTGCGTTCGGGTGGGTGGATAAGAAGCCCCTTCGGTTGTGAGTTGTGTTCCAATAGCTGGTACTGACCTTGCAGAGCCAGTAGAGGTTAGATAGTGCTTCGCTGCTACCCGTCACGGTGTAGGTTTTCGTACTGAAGCCGAAAATGGAAGCTGGTGGGTTCAACTCTTCGGAGTGGTTCTCACCATGTGCGATGTAAGGCGCAACCCTTATCACACTTTCTGCTTCTTGGGGCAGATTGTGGAGACTGCTGTGTAGTCACTTGGTGAAAGAGCTATGCTCACATGCCAATAAACTAACTTGTAGAATTCAAGATGTCCCTTCAGACCAAAATTGTAATAAGCATGTGTGCTCTACTATATCACAACAATAACACTGCTTTCTTGACCCACTGCAGACATTATAACACCTCACCAATATTTTGACGGACATTTGGCAAAACACTTCCTCAAACTTTCGTTGATAACGTCATTGAAACAATGCCCAATAGAGTAAAAGCTAGAGGAGGCCCCACCTGATATGAAACCAATTATTTCAAGGTGTTTCTAACAGAAGGAACCTTTTTTAAGCCTGCAGACTGCAGATCTTCATTTTGTTTATTTCTCTACTATGTTGTCGCTCTAAAACAGTCTTGCTTACTGTTGCCATTTCAGGCAGGTTATCTGTATATATACAAAATCGCTCTTTTGTTTCCCTTTATATTTTATTTCATGTACTAAAATCATCCACTTTAATTTTTGAGCAGTGTATTTTCAATATTCATTTTTGATAAAAATCTACGCGCAAGTAAAAATTTTATGTAGTTCATCAGTATTTTAGTGGATGGAGTCGTCCGTTAGTTTGTGATGGTTCATTTTAATGGAACGAAATAAGGAATTACTTTGTTTTCTATCACTTTTTATTATAACTGATATACAGTGACTCCAGTTTCGTAGTGTTTACTACATTTTCAAACTGAATGAACAAATTAGATCTCAACTATTATATATGCTGATTGTAGACTTCGGCAGAGCTTCGAAGAGAGGGGTTTTCCAAAGTTCCGTCTGTTCGTTAAGTAGTTTTATTATTGGTACGTGCCTCTTATATTTTTCAATTTCTATGGATTCCAGGATGTCAAGTTTTTTCCATTTCGCTTCCACGTGCAAGATAACAAGGTTGTTCAATTCTGGGAACGTGTGATCTGTATTGAAGAAATGGTTCGCAAAATTGGAATTATTCTTCCGGTTCCTAAAAGCAGATTGATGCTCTTTATACCTTTTTATGGAAAGGTCGGCCCATTTGTCCTATATACACACTATTACACTCTTGACAACTTAATTTATAGACTCCAGAATTATTCAGTCAGTTCTCTTTGTCTTTCGGATCAAAAAAGAGATTAGAACTTTTTTGCGAGGGTGTGAAAGCTGTTACTATGTTAATTTTTGATAAAATTTGAGCTATTTTTTGTGAAATTGGTCCAAAATATATTAGTTTTATGAATTTATTGTTATTATGATCTGATTTGGAGATGGGGTAAATTTGTTCACGAATTAGTTGCTTTTGTTTTTTGTTTATGATGGAATTTATAGTTTTGGTTTCGAACTGATTTTTTGTGGCTATTTGTCTGATTGTATTCAATTCCCTCTTTAACGTAATATTATCTAAATGAATTGAAAATGCTCTATGTACCATTGATCTATAAGCAGCTAGTTTATGATTGATCGGATGGTTTGAAAAATTTGGTATATTTGTATCAGTTGATGTGGGTTTTCTATATATATCAAAGGAAATTTCATTATTACTGTTAATTAAAGTTTCTGGACATAACTTTAATTAACAGTTATAATGAAATTTCCTTTGATATATATGGAAAAGTTTCTGGACATAACTTTAATTAACAGTAATAATGAAATTTCCTTTGATATATATAGAAAACCCACATCAACTGATACAAATATACCAAATTTTTCAAACCATCCGATCAATCATAAACTAGCTGCTTATAGATCAATGGTACATAGAGCATTTTCAATTCATTTAGATAATATTACGTTAAAGAGGGAATTGAATACAATCAGACAAATAGCCACAAAAAATCAGTTCGAAACCAAAACTATAAATTCCATCATAAACAAAAAACAAAAGCAACTAATTCGTGAACAAATTTACCCCATCTCCAAATCAGATCATAATAACAATAAATTCATAAAACTAATATATTTTGGACCAATTTCACAAAAAATAGCTCAAATTTTATCAAAAATTAACATAGTAACAGCTTTCACACCCTCGCAAAAAAGTTCTAATCTCTTTTTTGATCCGAAAGACAAAGAGAACTGACTGAATAATTCTGGAGTCTATAAATTAAGTTGTCAAGAGTGTAATAGTGTGTATATAGGACAAATGGGCCGACCTTTCCATAAAAAGGTATAAAGAGCATCAATCTGCTTTTAGGAACCGGAAGAATAATTCCAATTTTGCGAACCATTTCTTCAATACAGATCACACGTTCCCAGAATTGAACAACCTTGTTATCTTGCACGTGGAAGCGAAATGGAAAAAACTTGACATCCTGGAATCCATAGAAATTGAAAAATATAAGAGGCACGTACCAATAATAAAACTACTTAACGAACAGACGGAACTTTGGAAAACCCCTCTCTTCGAAGCTCTGCCGAAGTCTACAATCAGCATATATAATAGTTGAGATCTAATTTGTTCATTCAGTTTGAAAATGTAGTAAACACTACGAAACTGGAGTCACTGTATATCAGTTATAATAAAAAGTGATAGAAAACAAAGTAATTCCTCATTTCATTCCATCAGTATTTCATTTTGTGACATGCTCTTTCTGCTTTACTGATGCATCTGCACATCTGATGTTCCTATAGAAATATTTTCATCAAATTATTCGAAACTACGATAATAACTCAAATATGCAACATTTACTCCTTGAATCATAAAATTAACACAACGATTCTCATCACTGAAAACAACATTCATTACTTGAGCAACTTGACTTTTTCAATAAACAAATATTTCTGTGGAATACTGGATGATTCCATGTGAGGTTGGTTCTGTGTATACCTAGATGTTTCCATTAAATACCGAGTACAAGTTTAAAACTACGGATATTTACCGACAACGTTGATGAATTACTTTATTTACTTCATGTTTCTCCATACTTATTAGGAGTACAAATAAGTTTCCGCCGTTTTATTGTAGATGGCGCGGCACGGACGCTTTCGCAGATGATAACCGGCTTAAAAAATAGTTTGGACATTCAAGAACAACATAACCTATTAATATCATTGATTTTATAATGGTAAAATATAATTTTCATAAGTTGAAAATGTCAAAATTTAAGCCAAGTAAGCGTCATTTGTGGGAAATATTAGTTTACTTCTTTAATTTAAAGAAATCTGCTGCTGAGGCGCATCAATTGCTCGTAGAAGCATATGGTGAGGGTGCTGTGAGTGAGAGAACGTGTCGAGAGTGGTTTCAAAAGTTCAAAAACGGTGATTTCGACGTAGAAGACAAAGATCGCAGTGGAAGGCCAAAAATTTACGAGGATGCAGAATTGGAGGAATTATTGGAGGAAGATTCATCTCAAACACAAAAAGAACTTGCTCTAACATTAGAAGTCACTCAGCAAGCAGTCTCACATCGTTTAAATTTAATTGGTGTTAAAAAAACGGCGGAAACTTATTTGTACTCCTAATATATATTTTCGTCCGCCATTCATTGAATCAGATACTCATGCGTTAATCTACCTTTTTCACTCAACGCTATCTGCTGATAAACACTGAAAATTTGTTTATCAATCTGTTTTCCTTTTTCGCAGAAATCAGGAATACACCACCAAGTGTCGACTGTTTTTCTCCAGAAGGATCCGATCACCCTTTAGCTCTATGTTTACCCAGTTCTCAAACATTGGTTCAAGCTTCCAGAACACCTCCACCACCCTGGACTCTGCCCACAAAGAAAGGGACACCTGGATTAATATGTGTGGTTTGTGGTGATACAAGCTCTGGCAAACATTATGGTATTTTAGCTTGCAATGGTTGTTCTGGATTTTTCAAGAGGAGTGTGAGAAGAAAACTCATCTATAGGTGAGTTTCAACGTAGACCACGTTTCAGATTATAGATATTTTGTTCGTAATAGTCCAAAAATTGGTCGACACGCGCAGATGCTAGTAGCTTGGTCCATGACCTAACAGAATGGAATGTGTATCAATTTGTACCAATATTTTTGATGAAAATTCTTTTTTTTTTCAATTTTTTTCTTGAAAATTCTACATATAAAACTTGTTTATGATCAACTCAATAATTTCCAAGAATAAAACATTTTTTTGAAATTTTTTATTCAACTAATATTTTATTAGTTAATTGAGAAGGTTTGAGCTGAAAGAATGTCTGTCATGAAAAATTTCCACGTTTCATGAAAATTCTGAAAAGATATCGCATAAAGCTTATATTTTTCTCATAAACATACTGTAGTTTTCATTCGATAAAATAGAGTTTCTTCGAATAACAAAATGACGCATTCAATATTGTGAGTGTGAGATACGTGTGAATTCTACCAGGTTTTCGAATTGGTATATGAGCGAGGCTCTTTCACCAAGTGACTACTCAGCGGTATGCTGAGTGATTACTCCACAGTCTGCCCCCAGAGGCAGAAAGTGTGATAAGGATTACGCCATATCATCACGCGAAACAAGAACCCCTCCGAAGAAATGAACCCACCAGCTCCCCGTTTGGGCTTCAGTTCGAAAGCCTACAACCGTCTGACTGGTAGCACCGAAGCACTAACTAACCTCTAACGGCTCTGCACGTCAGTACCCGAGTTGTTTGGGACGCAACCCACTCGCCGGAAGGGCTTCTTATCCAAGAACCAGGACGCAGTCCCATGAACTGAGATAATCCCAAGATTGAAGACTCAATTGATCCTGGTGCGAGCACCGTCAATACGGCCTGTATGTCATGACTCACGAAACCATGTGAGGTCTTTTGATTGATCCCGGCGTCAAGCACCAGTGGGCTAGCCATT
Source organism: Megalocaria dilatata (assembly GCA_034642435.1). Lineage (NCBI taxonomy): Eukaryota > Metazoa > Arthropoda > Insecta > Coleoptera > Coccinellidae > Megalocaria > Megalocaria dilatata. Next base: position 74,538,021 of record CM067856.1, read on the forward strand.
TTGTCTAGATCCACAAACCCTAAAAGGTTACGCAAAAGATCCAGGTTCAGGACAAGGCCGGTCGAACCGTCAAGTCCCGCTAAACCCTGTGTCATTTCATGAGAATATCACGAACATGTCTCTCTAGTCCACCATGCAGACTTTCAACCACCGCCTCCTCGAGTCCAACACCAATCGGATGGCCAGGTGATGCAAGTATCACCTGTGAGCATCTACCCTCCCGAAGTAACGCACTATGCTACATAACGCACTCGGCCATTGGACGGAAAAATCCGGAGATTTACTGCATGGTTAGAGTACGTTAGTTTTAAGGGAGAAACCCTGTGCTGCGACAGACTCCCTGTCACTGAGTTAATCAACCCGCTCAGCCCTCCATTCCACCATAACGGCAAAACTAGTAGGCCCATTCGGGCCCACTTCAGGACCAAGTGACTGGTGCGAATGGCATTACTTTAGGCATCGAGACTTAACCCTCCATTTCGCCGGGACGAAACTAGGGTCCTAGTTAAGACAAGCGCCATTAGCGCGACAAGCTATAATGCCATGGAGGGCGAGTGCGAGATATTATCGAATTTTTCTTAATCCTTTGAAAGGCCTATTGACACTTTTACGTATAGAATATAACATCTTGCAAATGTCCACCACGGCTTGGCTGAGTGGCACGCATCCGAAATTTCCAATTTTCCATGACTATGGAGCATAAATCAGGATAAATTTGAAAGATTTAATGGGTTATCTTGGCTTTGAGGGCAACTGTGCTTTGTGGTTTATTCTCATAGACCGGCGACTTTAGATAACCTCACAAGAAAAAGTCTGACGATGTCCAATTGCTTGATCTCGTTGTTCAGTTCACAAAACCATCACATGAGGTGACTATGCCCTCAAATCGCTCGTGCAGAATGTCTAATGTGGCATGAGTAGTGTGACACATAGCACTGTTGTGTTGAAACCACATGTCATTGGTGTCCATAGCATTCAATTTAGGTCAAAAGATGTCCGCAATAATCTCAAGTGGATTGGTTTCGATCTGAATTCGACATTTTTTTTGTTCACGTACATTCATCCAGAAATGGGCCTCATTACTGAAGCTGATTTTTTTAATGGAAATTAGGGTCAGTTTCCAAATGCTCCACGTTCCATTCAGTTAACACGCGTCGTTGTCTATGGTGGTTTACTATCAGTTCCTAGTGCAGTTAAATTTTTTACGGATTGGGCCCAAGTCACGTAAAATTCACCAAGGTGTGGAGTGCGAAAAGACGAGTTCCTGTAAGCCACACGTAATCGATTGCCTCGGATTCTCTTCCACACTCTGACTGACAGAGGAGGTGTTTTTGGCAGATCTATCGTTTCGTCATTGGTGTTGGTTCATTGTTTACTGAACCAGTGGACTTAAATTTATCCATTACACTACGATAGGACCCGGTAGGACGATTATTGAACGTTGCTCGAACAGAAAACCTATTTTGACATAAACATTTAATTATTGGCTCGTGTTGTTGACCGCTCCATCTGTCCATGGTGATTTACCAAAACAGACTGAATAAATGACGGCTATTTCAACAGATGAGGCGTCAACAATATGGCAACTATCAACTGTCATGATAGATGTTTTATTAAGATGGTATAAGTATTACAAAAATATTGAATCATCCATAAGATGTCACCTAAGCTAGACTTATGTTGTGAATATCTCAGGATACACAAATATCAGTCTGAAACCCGCAACATCACATGAAAAGTATATGGTCATAGTTCAGAAGTTTCTATTAGTGAATATATTCAGAGACTTGAAGACACTAGGTACATTGATTTATTTCATTCAAATTGGAAAACAAAGACCCTACTTCGACAAGCACCACCGATATAATTAAAATCATTCGCTTAAGTTCTCTTTGTCCTTCTAAAGGCCAAGCCAATTGATACAAAAGTAAGAACCTTTCATTTATGTTGTTTTGAAAATATATATCGCAAAATTTACCTAATTATTTCAAAGAACCAATTATTCTCCAATGAAATTTAATATGATCTACTTGCTTTCTTTATACAGCGTGATGCAGGTTACTTCGTTCATAGGGACTTCGCCTTGAGTACCTATGAAAATGATATATTACTAGGACTCATTTTCTATTTGGTTATTTAGAATGATTAAGCTTCAAAATTTAAGAATTAATTTCATTTATATTGAAAGGTTATCAGATAAAAAATTTATTTTGTTTTTGATTACACGAAATACATGTTGCTCTAGTATTTTCATGATGTACCTGTGAAAACCGCATGAAAGTTCGCCACAAATTAAGGAAATTATCCGTAATAAACAGAAGTTTGAAAAGCCTGACGTGAAGTCAGGAGATTTTGCGCAGTTAATCATATAATTAGAAGATTGAAAATAATTTGAATACAGCACCGTTTAGGGCTACCGAATCAAACAGTTGTACGGTTGAATTTAAATTCACATATAAAATAATGACAAGAAGGCTAATGCAAGTTTGGTAAGGATCGTGGGTGATATGAACTAGCGCGCAAAAGCTTCTGACTTTACGTCTGTGCTTTGCACCATTTTTACCTAATTTGGATTAAACCAAGAAATAAATTCTTATACTGCTCTAGGCATAATCTAGTAGTAAAACAGCATGAAAACTGGTCGAAAAGTTTCGGAGATTAGCGGTATCAAACAAACAGAAAGACAGACAAAAATTTTGAAAATCTTTTTTGTGTTGTGTTACATACCACATACTACTCTGTCAAGAAAGTACCGGGAATTTTCAATTAAAACAACATTTTTACATTTAATCGTCAAAATTTATTGGGTCGCCTTCAAAATAGGCTCCATTTGCTCCAATACATCTATGCCAACGGCACTTCCAATTACCGAAACATTTTTTATAGGCGCTTTCCGGGATGGACTTTAGCTCTCGCGCCGAATTTTGTTTTATGGCTTCAATCGACTCAAAACGGGTGCCACGAGGGGCAATTTTAGTTTTGGGAAGAGGAAAAAGTCGCAGGGAGCCAAATCCGGCGAATACGGTGGTTGCTGAAGCACGTTTCTTGAGTTTTTGGCGAGAAAGTCAGTCACAATCGTAGCTCGGTGAGAAGGCGCGTCATCGTCATGCAAAATCCATGAGTTGTTCGCCCACAAATTTGGCCGCTTCTTACGGATACGCTCACGCAAACGTTTCATAACGCCTAGGTAATACTCCTTGTTTACCGTCTGACCCTCTGGAATGAATTCGTAGTGCACCACGCCACGGATATCGAAGAAAACAATTAGCATCACCTTCATTTTCGAGCGGCTTTGGCGTGGTTTTTTCGGTTTCGGCTCATTTTTTGCCACCCATTCCGATGATTGCTGGCTTGTTTGCATATCGTACTCGTAGACCCAGGTCTCATCACCAGTTATAATGCGTTCCATGAATGTAGAATCGGAATTACAGCGATCCAGCAGTCTGAAGCAACCTGTTCGCGATGACGTTTTTGAAGAATATTCAGGTCTTTCAGTACGAGTCGTGCGGCCACCTTTCTCATGCCCAAAATATCAATCAAAATCGTACGTGCGGACTCGTGTGATATCTTAAGATCATGTGCTATCTCTCTCAAGCTGGTACGACGGTTTTCCAGCACCCTTTCCTTAATTTTATCGACGTTATCTTCGATCGAAGCCGTCGATGGGCGTCCACTTCACGACCGTCCTTGAAGGCTCTGTACCACTGATGTGCACGAGTTTTCGATAGAGCATTATCACCAAAGGCCTTTTGCAACATTTTCAATGCATCGACACACGAAAATTCATTTGCAACACAAAACTTTAAACAAATTCTTTGCTCAACGTAATCACCCATAGTAAAAATCGGCACGCACTCTGACATCGACTGACTTAATCAGCTGTTGCAAACACACTAGTTGACAGATCCCGCTCAAGCTTGGCATAGTAATTAAGGACAGTGGTACCAACCTAGGAAAAAAAAAATTTACCTGCCTCATTGCCCCGCCAGATTTAAATCGATAATTCCCGGTACTTTCTTGACAGAATGTATATTCATTTCAATAAATTGTTTTGGGAAACAGCGTGATATCATGTTGCCCAAATGTCTGTAATGCTTAATTTTTAGCCAAAAATAGTCCTAAAAGACTGAATTCCACTCATTGATAAAGAATCCAAGGTCAAAAGTAATACTGTCCGCTCAGTCCGTCTGTAACAAGCCTTCTTTCGAACGCAAGAGCTAGAAATTTGAAACTTCCACAGTAGGTTTAGGGCCTGAATATCTCGGCTAAGTTAGTTAATGGCAAAATCCAATAGTTCAGCAGTTATTCACATTTTAAATTTTGTCTTATGTTCTCAAATATTTTCAACACTAGAGATCTGATCGATCTGAAATTTGGTATTTAGAAGTAGAATAATGTCGGACATATTCATACAAATCATCGTGAGAATTTTATATTTACAAGATTTAAAATAAAAGTGTGTTTAGATTTACAATTAGGGTGTGAAATTAGGAGAAGAAAGTTGATACAAAATTTCAATTCCACGTCGGCGCTTTGCAGCATTTTTTCATGAAAGTCCTAACGTTTTATTTTTCTTAGTACTCGGTTCAAATGAAAACTAATTATTGAAAAGATTTTCAATTATTAAGCACTGAAATATATAATATAAACTGATTAACCAACCCCGTACACCTGTGGTTTATTTACTTCACTAGGCTTCGACATTGCAGACAAAGAGAAAAACGCTGCTGGAAAATTGAAAAAATTTCAATTGAATCACTTTCATGCATGTTCTCATCAGGTATAAATTACGGTTTATCTACACTATAGAAGCATCGATTACTCGACAAAACGTAATGAAAATTTTGAGGGTTCATTATTTTAATATCTGCATATTATTACAACGGAACGAACGGGTATGAAGATATTATATTCCCTATCGTAAACCGAGATTTTATAGCTTCAAGTATTAAAAAATCAGGATGGCGCTGTAAAAAGGAGAGTGCGGGGCGAAATGTACCCTCGGGACCTCATCAAACGGAATGGGACACACTTTAACTCTAACGCCAGATGAGACCGCAAAGACGAGCATCCCATAGATCATTATGTAGGATTCGTTTCTACTTGAACTGCACCAATTCCTGTTGGGTTTCGCTCTTTCATCAGAAACTTATTCTCCAGAGATCGTTTTATTTCAGGTACTTTTGTCCTATTATTTTCCCAAATAATAAACATGTGGAATCATCACTCGATTCTCCTTAAAGTAGATTCAAAAAAATTTAAACTTCTGTCAAACTGATTTGACTTAGAGACTGGATTCATTTCGCTCTAGGACAAGTGCTCTCAAAAAATTTTCCCTGGAAAAGATAAAAAAGTTACTATTTGAAAATAGCAATTTTCATATTTAAGTTGCAAATAAGCAATTATTGTACCATGAGTAATTGAAGTTAAAATATAATTTCCTGAATAGATTTTCGAATCTGCTTCATCTTAATATAAAACAAAAAATTATACATTCAGGTTAAATAAACAAATCCACTTAAACCTATCTCTTTAGTTATGACTAGTATAATAGATTAATCAATGTAAACATCGAAATTGTTTTGGATAGTTCTATGAGTCGGTAGATCAAATGAACTAATACAATATTTACGGCGACAGGTCATGTTTGTGATCTAAAATCGGGCAGAATTGAAAAACGTCACATTTTCTCTCGTAAGTAGCTTAAAACTTCTTGGACAGAACAAGTATCTAATGAAACTATCTTGAGAAGTATGAAAATAAGCAGAGAAATGTAAATCGGTCCTTTCATGATTGAAATTCATTTCAATTAAATAAAATAATATAGATTATTTCCACAATTTATAAATTTAACGGCAACACTGTGACTTCGTCAAGTTTACATTTTGAAATAACTCTTAGAATTATATCTTCACTTCTCATGTAGCAAAAAACTTAAGAAAGAGGCTTTACAACTAACTAACAATTTTCGGAAAAAAAGAAAAAGAAACATGCAAAACGGATACAAATAACCATCAATTAACAGGAATACCGATAAAGAAAAATAAACGACAAAAAAATAAAATAAATGGAGGTTCATACTTGATTGAGGGTATTATTCATAATATATAATTATTTGCTTTCCTTAACATTCTTTATGCAGATGGTTCTTGTGTTATAACAGATGCTCTTAAATTGCTTTCAGTCTTTCAGATCAATGGTAAACCACAGAATTATTTATTTGAGTTAACTTTACACTCCATTTGATTTTTCAGTATTCATTTACCAGAAGCTTTCTAAATTGTTAAAAGGTGAGAAAATATTTTTTGTTGATTGATGTTATATTTTATTGAATATGAATATAATTGAGTACTGACGAAGCAAAGTCTCTCTTAAAACTTGTTTTTTTTTTTATTAATGTTTTTACATATCTTGAGATTTTCTAAAAAGTAACTTAGATATCCAATAATATTGAATATTACAAGTAAGATAGCTTTATGATGAAATTCTTAAGATTATGTTAGACATTTTTTAAAAATATCTGTTTTCTTAAGAGGGATAAGCAGAAAAAAAAATTGTCATTTTGTCTACTCAAAATATTTAATTTAAAGGATTTTTCTTAACAATTTATATTTAATGGATTCTGTTATATCATTTGGATGTCTTATAATGAATGTTTATTTGATATGTCGTTTGATATAAGTAGTATATCATTCGTACTTCGAAATTTCGAATCAGTGTTCAAATCCAAATCTATGTTACTTGAAGGCTGTATGTCATTTACTCTCTACTAACATTCAGCGGGAAAATTTTTAAAGCATCATCTTCCAAATTAGGGTATTGGCAACATTTAGCGATTTTCTTTCATTGCATTCAAATTTATATATACCACAATTCAAAATATTCATATTCTCAGATTTCTGAACAAATGGTACGTCTTAACTGTTTCTGTAGAAAATTGAATCAAACGATAAAAAAGAAAGATGAAAAAGAATTACTGAAGCGGCTCGAAACGCTGAATCTCTAGCGACGAAAAATGTGTTTCTTAAATCCCAGAGAAACGCAACGAGTTTTCCATCTGCCGCAGGAACTTTTATGGCAGTCCATCTTCCTTGTACAGAGATGTATTCAGTTCGGAAATGCGGAAAGACTTATTTTGTCTACGTTATGATCGATTGTAAGGAGGTTTTCCGATGCAAAAAATATGTTTCTTAAGTGAAGAATCAAAAAATTATTCATTTTTAAAGAAAAACTTGATGACAATTATATTAACAATAAAACGGCGCTTTAATGTACTCCATTGACAGTATAAAGTGAATTTTCTACTCCAAATGTGTTGAATTAAACCTCTTAAATGGCAATTTATAAATTATTTTCAATCCAGATCATTCTGTTACCTTACCAAAACCTTTAATAATCAAATTAATTCATTATGTAACAATGAAATAAATAATGAATCGCTTCGTTTTATATCACTTTTTTGTTGCTGAGGACACAGTGGCTAGAATTCTACTACATTTTCTGAATAACTGAATAAGTTGTATTTCATGGAGGGCTTCGGCTTGTGTAAAAATTCGAGAAGTGGGGAATACCAAGGGTCCGCCTGCTCGTTCAATAGTTTCATTGCGGAATGAAATATTGAGGAATGAATATTGCGGAATATTCTTGAAAACCTCTATCGATTCCGGGTTTCCTAGTTTCTTGTCATTCGCTTCCAGAGATTGTATTTTAAGATTATTTAATTCTGGGATTCGGCCAACGTTTCACTGTTAGGTCGAAGTGCTGTGGCGTAAAGACACAGTAACAAAGCCTAAACAGAGCACAACTGAACTCCTAACTCGCCCAAGCTGAAAAGCTTCTGAGTGATCACTGAAAATCTACGAGTACCCCAGAGTAGATTTTTCCAGCGGGAATAAATGGTTCACCCATGGCCTATACCTAGGATACTTGATTACGAGCCATGGGAGCCTGAATGAACTTTTGAATATCTGAGAATGACAGATGTGTATGTGGACAAATAGATAGTTGGAGTCATGTCCTGTATGAATGTACAGGTTACTTGGAGGAACGAATGGTATTAAGGGGAATGATGAGAGGAGCAAATGAAAGTGTATTTGATACAAGTTGGATGATAGGGACTTATGAAAGATTTGAAAGAATGGAAAGCTTCTCTAGGACAGTCTTCAATAGGAGAAGATATAGACTCCTTGAGGTATCTCTTTCGGGGCGATCTGTGGTGAAGGCGGAGTCATTACCCTAGCTGGCTTCAGCAAGGCCTGGGCTTCCAAGGCCCTAAATTTGCAAGGCAATGCGTTCCCGATGCAAGTCTTAGCAATGTCGCGATGATTGCTACCATGGGAGGGCAGAGGTCCACAGGAGTAATCCTGGCCGCTCTATTAGAGGATAGGTTTTGTTGGGGCTCCTCGAAGTGTGAGTTGCGTTAACTCGGGATCTAACCTGCTGGTTAGCAGGTATTTTTTTCTTTTGCTCCAACCAGTATGTTGGTGTCATCTGCGTAGCTTATCAATGACTCTTCTCCTTCTTCGTCCATAATGTCTTCTAGGTCGTTGAGAAAAATAAGAAATAGAAGAGGCCCTAGGATACCTCCTTGTGCGATACCTCTATCGTTTGTAAGTTCTTCAGATTCAGCATTCTCCCCATCTTTGTTGATTTTTACCTTTTGTTTCCTCTTGCACAGGTATGATTTGATCCAGTTTAATGCCTTTACTCTTATTTCATGGGCTTGAAGTTTATTGAGCAGATGTTCTTGATTTATCGAATCATATGCTTTTGATATATCCAGAAATATTGCCAGGGCTAATTTGTCTTCCTCTAGCAGTTCCAGTATACATTTCGTTAGTTCAAATATAACTGTTTGTGTGGATTTTTCTTTTGAGAAACCATGCTGTGTGCTGGCGAAGAAGTCATAACTATTCAGGAATTCTGTTATTCTTAATCACATTATCGATTCAAAAATTTTTGAGAAGCTTGGAAGAATGCTGATAGGCCTATAGTTACCCATGTCATTAGGATTCGCCTTTTTTAATATCGGTTTGATAATTGCAGCTTTTAGTAGTTATGGGAATTCGCCTTCCTTAACTGACAGATAAATCAGGTTTGCTAGGATGCTATTTATTTCAGACAAAGCTCGTTGGTTTATGCTGGTGGGTAATTCATCTACCCCACTGGTATGTTTTTTTAGGAGTTTCCCTATTTCTAAAACTTCTGTAGGATTAGTTGGTTTGAGTTACATAGATCTATGATTATGTTCAATGTTACATATTGGTTCTATCACTGTCTGTGGAATGATTTTATTAAATCTGATTTCCTTGCAAATTGTCCACATTGTCTCGCTCTTGTTATCTGATTTTCTGATTCTTTCTTCGAAAATTTGTGCCTTATAATTCCTGATCAGGTGGTCATATTTCTTCTTGGTCTTATTATATAGCACTTTATAAATGGGATTCTTTCTAACCATCAGCAATAAAATGTCGAGATGGCTTTTGTATTTGTCTATCTCATTGTTTGAGGGTGTTTGCTTCCTTGTTTTTTGTATACACTTTTTCATCGGAAAGCATTCATAGAAGATAGATTGAAATTCATTCAGAAAATTTTGCCATTTTAAATTAATGTCGTTATTTCTTTCTTCTTGATAAATAAATGACCAGTCTTGTTCTCTTACTTTTGTTATTAATTCACTTTTGGATTTTTCATCAAGGGATCTATATTGCTTCTCTTTTTGTATGGTAAGTCTTGGTAAGTGTTGGTAATGCATAATTTCTGTGTCTTATGGTTTGATATACTACTCTGTCAAGAAAGTACCGGGAATTTTCAATTAAAACAACATTTTTACATTTAATCGTCAAAATTTATTGGGTCGCCTTCAAAATAGGCTCCATTTGCTCCAATACATCTATGCCAACGGCACTTCCAATTATCGAAACATTTTTTATAGGCGCTTTCCGGGATGGACTTTAGCTCTCGCGCCGAATTTTGTTTTATGGCTTCAATCGACTCAAAACGGGTGCCACGAAGGGGCAATTTTAGTTTTGGGAAGAGGAAAAAGTCGCAGGGAGCCAAATCCGGCGAATACGGTGGTTGCTGAAGCACGTTTGTTGAGTTTTTGGCGAGAAAGTCAGTCACAATCGTAGCTCGGTGAGAAGGCGCGTTATCGTCTTGCAAAATCCATGAGTTGTTCGCCCACAAATTTGGCCGCTTCTTACGGATACGCTCACGCAAACGTTTCATAACGCCTAGGTAATACTCCTTGTTTACCGTCTGACCCTCTGGAACGAATTCGTAGTCCACCACGCCACGGATATCGAAGAAAACAATGAGCATCACCTTCATTTTCGAGCGGCTTTGGCGTGGTTTTTTTGGTTTCGGCTCATTTTTTGCCACCCATTCCGATGATTGCTGGCTTGTTTGCATATCGTACTCGTAGACCCAGGTCTCATCACCAGTTATAATGCGTTCCATGAATGTAGAATCGGAATTACAGCGATCCAGCATGTCTGAAGCAACCTGTTCGCGATGACGTTTTTGAAGAAAATTCAGGTCTTTCGGTACGAGTCGTGCGGCCACCTTTCTCATGCCCAAAATATCAATCAAAATCGTACGTGCGGACTCGTGGGATATCTTAAGATCATGTGCTATCTCTCTCAAGCTGGTACGACGGTTTTCCAGCACCCTTTCCTTAATTTTATCGACGTTATCTTCGATCGAAGCCGTCGATGGGCGTCCACTTCACGACCGTCCTTGAAGGCTCTGTACCACTGATATGCACGAGTTTTCGATAGAGCATTATCACCAAAGGTCTTTTGCAACATTTTCAACGCATCGGCACACGAAAATTCATTTGCAACACAAAACTTTAAACAAATTCTTTGCTCAACGTAATCACCCATAGTAAAAATCGGCACGCACTCTGACATCGACTGACTTAATCAGCTGTTGCAAACACACTAGTTGACAGATCACGCTCAAGCTTGGCATAGTAATTAAGGACAGTGGTACCAACCTAGGAAAAAAAAATTTTTCCTGCCTCATTGCCCCGCCAGATTTAAATCGATAATTCCTGGTACTTTCTTGACAGAATGTATGTAAATCTATTGTTTTAGATATCCAATTTTCAATATTAGTGAATATATTGTCTGTGCAGGACCTAGATTACTCGTGTGTGTTCATTTATGGTTTGAACTAAATTGAGAGAGTTCATTAGATTGGTCAATCTGGATTTTGGCAGATTTCCTGTCACCATTTCAAGATTGAAATCGCCTGCTATGATCATTTCCTGCTGACATCCATTAGCCTGTATTAGTAGTTCTTTCAATTTATCTAGGAAAACATCAGAGTTCCCATTTGGAGGTCTGTATACTGAAATGACCAGATATTCCTTGATCCTACTTGGCAATCCGCAGCTGCACATTTAAAATTTCCTTCAAGTGCGTGATTATTTATATTTCTTCTTTCTAATGTAGTACAGAATTTATCAATATAGATGGCTGCTCCTCCATATCCATTTTGTCTGCCAGTGTTCAGTAATACATATTATTTTGCAGTTTGGAATTTGTTTAACACTTTCTTCTATTCTGTCTATTGGAAGTGGGGATATTTGTTTCAGAATGAGTTATTTCTTTTTTGTTTATGAGAGAATTTATAACTTTTGTTTCAAAATGATTATTTGTTTAATTGTAGTTAGTTTCCTTTTTTAACACATTATTATTTTATGGAATGAAAAAGGTATCATTGATAAATAGGCAGTAAGTTTATGAGACTTCGGATGATTTGAAAAGATTATATGGGTATTGTTTTATCTGACATTGTCATTACTATTCTCAATTAAATGGAACTGAATAAGAAATTCCTTAGTTTTTTATCACTTTTTATTTACTGAATGTACAGTGACTCGAGTTTCCTAGTGTTACTACATTTTCAAAGTGAATTCAGTTGGAAAAATATCGCCTAAATTCAAAGTGCATATTTGCCTTACTTATTATCGTGTGACTTTTTCTCATTCGTAGACTCGAATTGTGACTTTGGGGATCCCGTTTTGAGTCCGTTGAAGACCTAAAACAAAATTTGTCATGCCTGTAAAAAATGTTTCAATTATTAGAACAAATGATGGCATGAAAACTTTTCTTTTAAGTGACAATTTACGTTATTTTCTTGACTGAAAGAAGACATTTCGGAGGGAAAAATTTTAAAAATTGTCTTGGCTTGATAACGCTTCTCAATTATTACTCTCCCCTCTTCTATTGCTACTATCATCCAAGACAGCGTTCCTATTCGGTTGGCGGGGTTCCCTCATGCAAATTTTTCACGCCAGCAATCATAAAGTATTACTAAGGAATCGCAAAAATAAATCCCCCTTAAGATTCAATTAAAGTTAGATATTTTTGTAGAATGTATGCGAGACGTCCCTAGGGACGCTCTCGATATCGTTTCTCATTTGGTGATGGAACTCTTGAAATGGGATTTATATGATATTACAGATCTGGACCTGTATGGAATTATATCGATATGATTGGACCCTTCGGATAAATTATTTCGGCAAATACATATTTTAACCGTTAAATAATCTTTATAGAAAATTTTATGTGGATTTACTTGGTTTGAGGCTTACTTCCGGAAATTTTGAACCCTTCTTTTTATTCTATTTTTGTAATGTTAGCACAATAAGTTGCCAAAAGAAGTTTATTATTTTTTAAGAAATAAGGAAAAAAAGTGAATAAATTTAAATAAAAAGATGCGGTTTCTTACTTGATAGAAGGACAATAACAAACTTTGAATATCAAAAAAGATTTAATCTGTTAATCTTCTACAATTTTAATTTCAAAAAAAGTTTTTTTGAAACTTTTAGAATTAAATTAATGTCTAATAATAAGCACTGCTCATATTTAGTAGACGTATAAAAATCGAAATTCTTTATACATATGAAATGTGAAATGGAATAAAAAACCCAATAAAATAAATTATCAATTAAAATTAAAAATAAGTAATATCGAATGTTTCGTTCCAAACATACGTACCTGAACTCGTCAGAAAGGCGTACGTAAGTTTTGCCTCTGACAAACATTTGAGAACATGTTCAGTTTCTGGTCCCATATTTAAGAAAACTAAATCTTTTTCAAAAATACACAACATAATCTTAAGGACTTCTCCAAAACTGATTTATTTGAAATATTTAATATGTTTGAATAAGTTACTTCAAAAACTCTCAAAAACATGTAGCACATCCTCAAAAACAATTACAATTCAGATAAGATCAGTTCAACTTCACATTTGAAAAATAAAATGAAATAAAATAAATAAACTTGTAATCTTACCAAACAATTTCTGGAAAATCTGTGAATGCAATTAAACTAGGTGGGTACATCTAATATCCAAGGTAATCTATGTTTTATGCTAAACACAGAAATCACCTAAAGTTTGTAAGGCATTTTATGGCCTTCATTAAACCACTGGAAACTGTATAATAAATTTCATTATTCAAAAACCTAATATATAGTAATTATATATTATATATAAAATAAAATAATAAAATGTGGTTTTTAACTTGATTGAAGAATGTGATACATGTTTTTCAGAGTTTTTGAAGTAACTTATTCAAATATTCAAACATATTAAATATTTCAAATAAATTAGTTTTGGAGAAGTTGTCAAAATTATGTTGTGTACTTTTGAAGAAGATTTAGTTTTCATAAATATAAGACCAGAAACTGAACATGTTTTCAAATGTTTGTCAAAGGCAAAACATACGTACCACGGCCTTTCTGACGAGTTCAGGTGCGTATGTTTGGAACGAAACATTCGTTATTACTTATTTTTAATTTTAATCAATAATTTATTTTTTTGGGTTTTTTATTCCATTTGATATTGTATAGTGAATTTTGATTTTTATACGTCTATTAAATATGAGCAGTGCTTATAATTAGACATTAATTTAATTCTAAAAGTTTTTAAAAAAATTTTTTTTAAATTGAAATTGTAGAAGACTAACAGATTAAATCTGTTTTGATTTTCAAAGTTTGTAAATAAATTTACTAACTATTTCGAACAATTTCAATTCCTTACCTGGAACTCATTTTCACTTAAAAATGAAAATGAATTTAATGAGTTTATTCTTGATAATGGGAAATATTTGATTTCAAATAAAAAAACCGAAATATTTTTAAACACCTTTACATAACTCATTTAATTTGGAAAGAGATGAATCGAAATGCCTTAGAAAAACTTCATTTCTATTTTGATATGGAATTTTCAAATATCGCGCATTATTCTAATTACGAAGAAACCTTAAGAAAATAAAGAAGATTGATACAAAAATAAATCACATGTGATTGATACGAAATTGTTTCAATTAGAAAATTTGACTAACAAACTCTGAGCCAAAAAATACACCATACAAATTAAAACATAACTCATTCTTCCGGACACAGTTTGAAAATATATATTTCATACGTATCTGTCAACCTGAAGAATGATAAAAAAAAACTATCAAAAAAAAATAAATATTACATTACCATAAACTATATCAACCTCTGTAACATTGAAGAACTGTAAAATATTATAGGTTAACGCAAAGTCAATCGTCAAAAACCTAAGAATCGTTCAAACCCATAAAATAATGTTCTGAAAATGACATTTTTTAAGGATATGATTCAGAAAATGCAAAATATAATGGCACAACATATGAAATACAGTTATTAAAAGTGAAAATTTTTACCATATATAAAATAAGAATGAATTTAATGAGTTCATTTTTAATGAAGTAATGAAAAATTATAAAGTTAAACTAAGAAAAGAAAAACGCTTTGTAAAACCTCTACGTAATTTATTTGAGTTGAAGACAAATTCAAAATGTCTGAAAAAAACTAAGTTTCTACTTTGGTAGATATGGAATTCTCAAATACTTTGAAATGTAAAACATAGATCTCTTTACAATATTGTTTGGATTATGAAATTTGACTTTCGGATATATCAGCTAAAAAGAGTTGTCTGATGATGGGATAGTTCATTTCCCGAAACTCGAGTCACAAGAAAATGTGTAATATATCTTTTTATTGGTAGTAAAACATAGTTATTTCTACAATTTGTTTTGATTATGATCAACTACCAAATAGTAACTGCTGAAACAATTCAGTATCTAAAAAAACCTTGTACAAATTAAAATATGACACGTTTTTCAGGAGTGTTCAAAATGTATATCTCGACGCTCATCGGTCAAAATTGTAATATTATTAACCTTAGTGAGTATAGAATACAATTATGCCATCTTAGCAACAAAAAATATTTCGACAAAATCTTCCAGCGAACTTTTTGAATGATCAATTCTTGGTTCTTAAAATAATGTATTTTGAACGCTTTAATTTCTTGTTGAATCATAGAAATAATAAAACAAGAAACATAATACTGATCTGTCATGTTTATTTAGCGAAGTTTAATATCACTGAAGGTTCGTTAATTAGTATTTGGCACTATGTCAAGGAAAATATAATAAAGAAAAGTGATGACTTATAATTATTTCAACTGTCAGCGCTAAATTATCGAAAATAGCCTCCAGAAACCTATCATATAGCTTTTTCCCACCGGCAACATCATGTGGCAGACTGTTTCTAGGACCGAACCACTTTCTGTGAGCCCTGGATGAAGTCTGGGGCCCTGTTTCGCTCCAAAGTGCCAGCCTTTCATTCCTTCCGCCTGCTCTGGTGACATGAAAGGATCCGCCGCTATAAAAGAACGTCGGGGGTGGCGTGGAAGGCGGCAATAAAACGTCTCCGCGTAGCGAGAACGAGTAAGCCGGTCCGAAATTATATCATTTTTCTCGAAAGCCTATTCGTTAAAAGTTTTCCAATCCTGTCAACGTTCAAGACCAATTCAATCGAGATCGATTATTTTTATGGCATCGCCAAGCGAAATTCGAGGAGAAGACATTCAGCGTGTCTCGAACTCAGGACTGGCTCCGGGGCATGTTATTTTTTCCCTCTACCTTTTACTATCAGTATACGAATATATTGGTTTCCCAAAAGAGATGATATGAATGCAAATTGTCATACCAGCCATATTTACCCTTCCATATTTTGATGTATAACGAAATTATGTATCTTTATAGAGGGTAGGTGTGACAAAGATATAATATTTGAAGAAAAAAGTTGTGCTATTAGAATTAATGCTTAATATATGAATGCTGAAACAGCGAGGATTTTTATACTTAACAAATTATGAATCTGTTGTGAGATATGGAATTATATTTTGGAGGACACATCAAAACTGATAGAGAGTATTTACTGCACAAGAGAGGGTAATTCGGACAATGTTTAAAATGGGTTTAAAGGAATTTTGGAGGACTGTCTTCCAATTGAATTGTACTCAGTTCGGTGAAATTAGGAAAAATTACTTGTTTTTTATAATAATTCCAAGATGGCTGAATATATTTAGATACACCTCAAAACAAGCAAAAATTTCAAAAATTATCTGAGGCGTAGATAAAAATATTGTTCGATATTACAACGTCCCCAACCTAAACGCCACTGATACTTTCGCGAATTTTTTGACGGAATTAAAATTCTTGAAGATTGTTCTCCAAAAATAGTACTGTTCTGCATTTATAAACCTCACCGTATTTGAAACAAATCGGATTCAAACATTTTAAAATTTGAGTTTTCATAAAGAAGAAATATTTAGATATCAACAAAATATTAATTAAAAAGTTCAAAAAGTTGAAAAAGAAAGTTAAGCAGTCACCTTCGCTTCAAATTTTCCCAAATTCTTTCTAAATTTCATGTTTTAGGAATTGAAAGCCTTGTTTGATTTGTTCAAACAAATAAAACTGTCAAGTAATGTTTACGTGTGGCTTAGTAACAAATTCCTTTTACTTTCCGTATTATTTTTATTTTGTGAACTTGATTTTGGCATTAGCCAAATCTGCTTATTAAAGCAGATATGCATTTTTTATGATCGCACAAAACGGCAATAGCAGAAGAATAATACATAATAGTCTAGGATCATTTGGATCTTCAAGAAGAAATACGATCGGTTATGGTATAAGATATATTGATCGATATGGTATGGGATAAATTATGGCTTATCGACAAGACGCTGCTGCAAAAGAAATATTTTTGCATAGAATAACAGAAAGTCCTGGTATATCCGTCAGAAGAGTATCTGCTTCTAAAAGATGTAGTTATACTACTCTGTCAAGAAAGTACCGGGAATTTTCAATTAAAACAACATTTTTACATTTAATCGTCAAAATTTATTGGGTCTCCTTCAAAATAGGCTCCATTTGCTCCAATACATCTATGCCAACGGCACTTCCAATTATCGAAACATTTTTTATAGGCGCTTTCCGGGATGGACTTTAGCTCTCACGCCGAATTTTGTTTTATGGCTTCAATCGACTCAAAACGGGTGCCACGAAGGGGCAATTTTAGTTTTGGGAAGAGGAAAAAGTCGCAGGGAGCTAAATCCGGCGAATACGGTGGTTGCTGAAGCACGTTTGTTGAGTTTTTGGCGAGAAAGTCAGTCACAATCGTAGCTCGGTGAGAAGGCGCGTTATCGTCATGCAAAATCCATGAGTTGTTCGCCCACAAATTTGGCCGCTTCTTACGCATACGCTCACGCAAACGTTTCATAACGCCTAGGTAATACTCCTTGTTTACCGTCTGACCCTCTGGAACGAATTCGTAGTGCACCACGCCACGGATATCGAAGAAAACAATGAGCATCACCCTCATTTTCGAGCGGCTTTGGCGTGGTTTTTTCGGTTTCGGCTCATTTTTTGCCACCCATTCCGATGATTGCTGGCTTGTTTGCATATCGTACTCGTAGACTCAGGTCTCATCACCAGTTATAATGCGTTCCATGAATGTAGAATCGGAATTACAGCGATCCAGCATGTCTGAAGCAACCTGTTCGCTATGACGTTTTTGTGGAAAATGCAGGTCTTTCGGTACGAGTCGTGCGGCCACCTTTCTCATGCCCAAAATATCAATCAAAATCGTACGTGCGGACTCGTGGGATATCTTAAGATCATGTGCTATCTCTCTCAAGCTGGTACGACGGTTTTCCAGCACCCTTTCCTTAATTTTATCGACGTTATCTTCGATCGAAGCCGTCGATGGGCGACCACTTCACGACCGTCCTTGAAGGCTCTGTACCACTGATATGCACGAGTTTTCGATAGAGCATTATCACCAAAGGCCTTTTGCAACATTTTCAATACATCGGCTCACGAAAATTCATTTGCAACACAAAACTTTAAACACATTCTTTGCTCAACGTAATCACCCATAGTAAAAATCGGCACGCACTCTGACATCGACTGACTTAATCAGATGTTGCAAACACACTAGTTGACAGATCCCGCTCAAGCTTGGCATAGTAATTAAGGACAGTGGTACCAACCTAGGAAAAAAAAATTTTACCTGCCTCATTGCCCCGCCAGATTTAAATCGATAATTCCCGGTACTTTCTTGACAGAATGTATATCAGTTTGGAGAACTCTGCATAATCAATGGCTTTGTTCTTATCACCTTCAAAGAGTACAAGCATTAAATACAAAAGATAACCTTCAACAACTCTTGTTTTGCCAATGGTTTCTTAATGTGATGAAAAGAAATCCTATATTTTGTTTAAAATTCTCCTTTTTACTGACGAAACAGGATTTATCCGAATAACTATTACAAATCGTCACAATATTCATTACTTAGTGGTCAGAAGCTAACCTGAATTTAATTCCACATACAAGGCATCAAGAAAGATTTTCAATAAACATTTGGATAAGAATACATGATTATCGACTTTACATTTTGGTCCTGTATTTCTCCCCATCAGGTACATTTTTAATGAAATTCTTCCTATTTATATATATCAAGTAAAAGGCCTTTCTATTTCATTTAATATATAATATATAATTATATTTTGGCTTCAATAAATCTCATTATGGAATGTCAATGAATTTAAATAAGCCTTAAAAATAACTCACACACCTTATCTTATGTTGTTGTGTTGGAGTTTAGTTCTTTAATAACACGTATTATGTTATTTGGTATACCTTTCTTTTTCATTATTTGTAGGACATCATTCAGTCTCACTCTATCGAAGGCTTTAGTAAGGTTAATAAAACACATATATGCTGGTTTAGCATATTCGATAGATTTCTCCACTATCTGCCTAATGATGTATATGGCATCTACTGTCGATCTATTCTTACGGAAACCTTGCTGTTCTTCTGACATGCTACAATATCTGGATATTATACCCTCCGTGATTTTAGTGAATAGTTTCATTATAGAATTCAATAGTGTTATACCTCTATAGTTGTCCTTGTTTTTCTTATCCCCTTTTTTGAATACAGGTATAGTTATACTTCTTTTCCAATCTCCAGGTATCTTCTTCTCCATAAGTATTCTGTTGAACAGTTTTGTGAGTTCTTCGTGTAGTGCATCTCCTCCATATTTAATCAGTTCGTTGGAAATGTTGTCCGGACCTGGGGCTTTTCTCGGTTTTAAATTGACTATCGCTTCTTTCACCATCTGGGGACTTATTATTTGACATATTTGATATTATGGTTGGTCTTCGTTAGTGTAAAGTCTTTTGAAATGTTCTTCCCATTCATGCTCAGAGATTATTCGGGATTGTGTGTATTCGTTTATATCCTTTTTTCTTCTTCTTATCATATTCCACACCTTTTTCTGTGCCCCATATATGTCGTGTTCCATATCCACCGTAAATCTTCTCCAATATTCGTTTTTCATTTCGCTTATGTTAGCGTTTACCATATTTCTTATTTCTTCATATAGAATACGTTCTGTGTCCGACCGGTTATTTCTATATCGGAGATAAGCCTGTCGTTTTTCAGCTGCCAGTGATTTCAGTTCAAGTGTATAGCTTAAGAGACGGTTTCAAGTTTGTGTTCACTTTTCTCTATAGCCCAGAGCCTCCTCAGCCGATTTACTCAAATTTGCTCTGATTCTATCCCAGATTTCTTGGACATTATCTGCAAGTTTGATTGGGTTATCTTTGATCTTTTCTGCAAGTCTACTCTTATATAAGTTCTTAGTTGTTTCATCATTTATTGATTCAATGTTGAATTTCCTTTTGATGTTCGGAGGATGTTTCTTTTTATGTTGTATTTTAAGCCTCAATTTACACAGTACTAATCTATGGTCAGATCCAATTTCTGCAGATGTTAAACTACGAACATCCAATATCTGCGTTGGATGTATAACTCTATTCGATATCACGTAATCTATTGTTGAACTTTGTCCTCTAGTATTCTGCCAGGTTATTTTGTGTTGAGGCTTATAAGGAAAGAATGTGTTATTTATCCTTATGTTGTTACTGGTGCAGAAGTCAATCAAGTTTTCACCATTTTCGTTAATATGCTCTTCATTGTACCTATTTTTGATTCCATCTATCACCTCGCTGCCAATTCTTGCGTTAAGGTCACCCATTATTAGAATCTTTTCATCCGATGGTATCTTGTTCACTTCAGTTTGCATCAGCTCATAAAAGGTGTTTGTTTCCTCTTTACTCCTGCTACTGTCCGGCGCATATACACTGACGATGTGAATCTTTTTTGAGCCTGTTTGCAATGTTATCCAGAGAATGCGTTCGTTAACGTAGTGGATATCTTCAATATTGTCTTCGTATCTATCTGTTATTAATACAGCCACTCCAGCTGTTGCTCTTCTCTGTTTCTCCACTCCACTGTAGATTAAAATGAAACCAGGAACTTTTAGGGTTCCCTTTCCTTTTCTCTTACTTTCTGAAATTGCGCATATGTCAATCTTAAGGTGCTTCATTTCTAGGAGTATATCTTGGTCCTTGGTACGCCATGACCTTATATTCCAGCAGGCCATCCTTAAAATATCCTTTCTCCAGATTTGTTTTTTCCTTACCAATCTACTATTCGTGGTCCTTTTTCGTGCCAAGTCTGTTACCGTTGAATCCGTCCGTTTCCGAGGCTGATCGTTGGATCTACGAGCAATATTTCTTTTTCCACCAGACAGGCTGCTACCCTCATCTGAAAACCCTCCTCCTTTATCCGGGCTTGGGACCGGCTGTGATAGTTAGAGAGCTATTCAATCCACCCTCCAACTACCCCAGGCGGAGTTACAATTTTAATAATATGCAATATTCAATTGAATATTGAATAATATGCAATATTCAAAGGGATATTCACAGTTATCCATCTCATTAGGTGAGAAATTTACTGGTGACAATTATACTTTCGCAATTTTATACTATGGCGATGTATGGCCCAACTCTTTCGACGTCACTCAGAAGTGTGCTCTGCGTTACCGCAGATTCCCGGATTAAACCCACAGGATACTACGATATTCAACTCACTCACCTCTCCTGCTTCAAGTAGAGCAGAGTACGAGTATTCGAATCCGCCATTCCAACTGGAACAAGTTCACAGGCATCATTGCCAGGCTTGCGTCCGATAGCCAATTTGAATATTTCAGGGTGCAAGCTGGAACGAACCGCTTACTTCTCGCAGTTAAAAAGTCTGAAAGATCCCTCACAATACTGCTTCGCTCAAAGGGCGTCATTGGTGACACCCAACTACCGCATACAACTTTTCTGAGATAACCTTCCTCTTTTGTCCAGCTCAGTGGAGGACTCCTTGCCAATCCTATTAACCTGTTGTGACCCCTATCACGCTCACCTGGGACGATATCATCCATAATTCTGATCTACTCTGCCACAGAGGGCACCATCTCACTACGATGTTCAATACATCGTCACGGCTTCAAGTTGAGCAGAGTACGAGCGTTCGATACCGCCTTCCAAACTGAAACACGGTTATAGACACGGTCATCTGCCGGCTTGCACCCAATAGTCCATTTGAAGGTTTCAGGCTGTAAGGTGAAACGAAACGCTTACCTCACGCAGTTGAAAGGTCTGAAAGCTCCCTCTTTGCCAAGAGGTTCAATACAATAACTATAGTTAATACTCTTCAGATATTTGGAAAACTTATCCGTCGGTACGCCAATTCATTAGCCAATTATTTCAGATATTCAATTGAATTTTTGAAATTATTTACACTAACAGTCAATGCCACATTTGATCAGATGAATTGATTGGACCTAGGTATCGTGTGTTTTTTTTAGAGTGATAGAACTTAAAATTGAAATAAAACACATTTAAATCAAGATTGAAGCCAATTTTCTTTTTATTTGAAAGATAATTTTATGACATTTATGTTTTAAAAATAATTTCCGGCATATATCCACCACGACCTTCTCTGAGGAACCGCATTCCAACAGACCAATTTTGAACCACTTTTTCGAATAATTCAGATCTTATTCATCAATAACACGAGTAATGTTGGCTTCCAAAGCGTATATCGTTTCTGGTTTATCAGCATAAACCAATGACTTGATACAACCCCCAAAGAAAATAATCTAGTGGAGTTGAGTCGAATGATCTTGGAGGCTACTTAATTGGACCATTTCTCGAAATAATGTTATGGCGAAATCTTTCTTTCAATAAATCAATTGTTACGGTAGCAGCATGAGGTGTAGCACCATCTTGTTGGAACCAAAATACTTCTGGGTCGATACCATTCAAATTTTGAAACAAATAATCAATGATCATCGATCTGTAACGAGCACAGTTCACTGTAACATCAGATCCAGCATCGTTTTTAAAGAAATATGGACCGATGATGCCTTCAGCGTGTAAAGCACACCATACAGTGCTTTTTTCAGGATGCAATGGAACCTGCAGAACTTCTGGAGGATTGTTTTCACTCCATATACGGCAATTTTGCTTGTTTACATAGCCGTTCAACCAGAAATGAGCTTCATCACTAAACACGATTTCACGATGAAAAAGTGGATCAACTTCAAGCTGTTCTAGGGCTCAATCAGCAAACAAACGACGCTTATTATGGTCAAGTGGCTTTAGTTCTTGAACCAGTTGGATCTTGTATGGGTGTAGACCAAGGTATTTACGGAAAATTTTCCATGTGGTGGATGCACAGAGTTCAACTTGTTGTGAACGTCGACGAATATACAAATCTGGATCATCATTAACACTATGACTTACAGCATCGATATTTTCTTCTGTACGTACATTTCTTTGTCTTGTTGTTGTTGTTGCATCAAGTAGAGAAAATGTCCGAAATCTATCGATAGTTCGACGAATAAGCTGCTCTGATGGACGATTATGTAAACCATAAATTTCAGGAAGTGCTCTATAAGTTTGGCTGATTTTTTAAATAAATTTCAACAATTTGTAAACGTTGTTGCGGCGTGAGTCTTTCCATGATAATTTGTAAATGCTTACTGAACAGAAATGTCGAAATAACATGGCTTCTACCTTCTCTCAAATCACAGTTATCCCTATCCAAAGTTTTATCATTCTAAAAAAAACACCCGTTATGTGCCAAAAACTGCCTAATGGACTTCGGCGCTACCATAGTTTAAGATTGATGTTTCTAAGACTGCTATTTGGGCGAATATTCACATGGTTCAAGCATATTGAGTAATACCATGCGAGTGTACACAAATCCCGTTGCCTATAACTTTGGAATTTTTCAAATTTTTCAATCAGATAAATCTAAAAAGAGTAAACTATTGAATATCTTAAAGATCAACAAGAGATATTCTGAACTACCTAACTGCAAATTGAAATTTCATATCATTTCTCAAAAACGTTTTAAATCAAATTTTATAAATGCCATAGAGAACATTATTCACGTTTTAATTGACATAAAGAATTAACACTAACGACAATTTTAATTTTATAAAATTTATTGAAATTTTTAAAATTAAATTGAATAAATGCCTCAGAGAATTTTTAATATACATATAGAATTAACACTAATCACACAGTATCAAAAGTGGAAAAAAGCATCCAAAGATGACAAAGATAAATATTCTGTATTTTTTTTGATTCTCTTATCTACTTTTGATACTATGTGATTAATGTTAATTCTATATGTCTATTAAAAAGTAAACAGTGTTCTCTAAGGCATTTGTTAGATTTAATTTTAAAAGTTTTTACGAAATTTCTAAAAATTAAAATTTGTATTAAGGTAGTTCAGAATTTCTCTATTTGAATTGTTAGATTGAAAAAAACCTTCTATTGAGTATGGAAAACCCGTTCTTCATTTTTATTTTATATAAACTATTAAATACTTTAGTCCGTCACTTTTTAATTGTTAATTTCAAGTGGAGTCGATAAATTACTTCGTTTATTTTCACTTATGAAGTGACTCGTGGTCAAATTTTCAGTTTTGAAAATGTATCAACATAACGATACTCAGGTTACGGTATACTTTTTCAATAATGATAAAAATGATAGTAAACAAAGTAATTTTCTTATTACATCAAAAGACTAATCAATGAACCATTTATCTTATCAATTCCCGGAACATTCTCTGTGTAATCTGACAGTGTATAATTTTCCTATTTACATGCAAAAATGATACCATTGGTATCAATGAATTTTCCATCAAATAACAATAAATCACAGATCCGTATTCATCAAAGTGAGATTACCGCACAGTGAAACCTTTATAGTCTGATTCCCTCAAACAATACGCCACCGTTGGGTGGCGGGAGACACTAAATAGCAGGGTGACAGGCCTGACCACCTGAGCCCCCAAAACAATTTCGGAAGGGTGGATCTCTGTCAAAGTCCATTCCGCATTGTTCTCGAATCACACGATGATCCTACCCACAAATGTCAAGTTCTCCGGGGATACATGTGAAATATTTTGTAAACATATGTTCAAATTGGTTCATTTTGACATGATATTTGAGCCTTTAATTCGAAGAGATTTATCGTGTGCATACACGCAACTAAACATACGAGTAAATGGGATTCAGTATTTCGCAGAAATATTCATCATGAAAATGGCCGCTTATATTGAATTATTTCAACATATCTTAGTGCAAAAAATTACGAAAATTGATTAATAATAATATAGTTTATTCAAGAACAAACAATATTAATCGCCGAGATGAGTCAGTGTACGATTTTTGATAACAATTTCGATACATCAAATAAAGTACTGAAATCTTTATTAACAATGCAAAAATATACTATATCTAATTTATTTTTCAATGTCTTATTTAAATTTTTCCAATTATTTAAGAAAAAACTTATAGTACTACGTATACCATGTGTACGAAACTGAAATAAATCTATAGATGGTGATAGCTATCATTTTAGGAACCATAAGACCCCTTCTGTAGAACCAGCATTTCCCTATAACAGCTAGCAAAGATTTTCAACGCCCAACTTCCCAAGTTTCAAACACAAATTATGTTTTTCTATAACCTTTACATGTCGAGTTTTGTACCTACGAACTACGTTTTGCGGACAGCATTGGTTCTCTGTTATCATTTAAAGAAAACTACTGAAGAATCGAAATCTTGTCGAAGCTTACGGTAAACATGCTCTTCATAAAAACAGTGCTCAGAGTGGTTTAAAAAATTCAAAGGAGGTGATTTTTACGAGTCAAACAAAGAGCGAAGGAAACCAATGGAAAAGTTCGAAAGCAACGAAATGCATGCCTTATTGAATGAAAATGATAGTCAAACTGAACAGTAACTCGCGGATCAATTGAATGTGACGCAGAAATCCATGTTCGATCAATTGCAAGCTATAGGATAGATTCAGAAAGTGGGAAAATGGGTTCCACATGAACTGAATGAAAGGAAGCAAATAAACTGAAAACCACTTGTGAAATATTACTCGACTGACACAAAAAAGTCATTTCTCCTAGAATCGTGACAGGCGATGAAAAATTTATATATTTTGAAAATCCATTGCGTCATAAATTACGGATGAATTCAGGCGAAACATCAACATCTACTGCAAGACCAAATGCTCAATGTTTGGTGGAATCAAAAGGTTGTAATCTATTATGAGCTACTAAAACATAGTGCAACCGTGAACAGTGTTATGTTTTGTTATTTATGGCGAGCGGGCGTCTGTCCACCCTACCACTGCTCCGCACGGACTATTGTGGTTCACCCCTAATTTATATCTCCCCAACAAGATCCAGTTTTTGGATAAAACCGATAATCTTGTTCGGGGGTAATTTTTTCAGTTCGCAGTGGGCTATAAAAGCCTGGCCAAAGATCTCGAATCTGATGCGACTCACCGCTGGACACTCTGAGACGATGTGCATGGCTGTTTCAGTGTCCTCAAGACACAGCCTGCATTCATCGTCTTCAGCCAGACCGATTTTGTGCAAATGCGCTTTCAGTCTGCAGTGACCTGTCATAATTCCGAAAAGTATTCTTTGTTTGGCCCTATCCAGACCTAGCGCTAGGTTCGCCATCTTTTTGTTCGAAGCTGCTCCAAGGAACAACTTCGAATGTTTCAGGCCAGAATTGCTCCGCCAGAAAGACTCTAGCCTTGAGTTCATTCTGCCTGTTATCGCCTCGTTAGCCACGTCATGTGGTATTCCCAGGAATGGTTCCAGTCCTACCAGAGGCAGCGCAGCTTCAGCAAACACCAGCCGATCTGCCTCCTCGTTACTCAAATAGTTTGAGTGGCTCGGTATCCAAACCAGAGTGACTCCCCGACCGAGCCTGTTTAAAGCCGTGCGGCAACTCCATACTGTTCTCGAGATACAAAAGCTGGATTCCAAAGCTTTTAGTACTGACTGACTATCAGTAAATATTTTGATTTTACCGTGGTGGATTTGCCGTTTTATCAGCAGTTTAGCCGCGGTCGCAATGGCAAATAGTTGTGCCTGGAATATGGCCGTTAACAGTGACCACAATCATCGATTTAAATTGAGCATTACGTAACAAAAAACTAGAATATGGAAAAAGGCAACACAAATTGCTTTATGATAATGCCCCACCACACACAGTAAAAAGGGTAAGAAAAACGATCGGGGCTTTCAGTTGGAAAATACTTGCGCATGTGACTTATTTTCCAAACTTGGTTCCATCCCATTATTATCTATTCGTATCACTGGGACATGTTCTCGCTGAACAATACTACCTACGGTAGTTAAAACAGAACGGCAGATGTATACTCACACTTTTACGCCATAGTCATTACTTTTACTTACAAAATCGATGTAAACGTTGGTCAAACAGGAAGATCGGGACTCGAATACGACAACAGCAGAAAGCATACTTCAACAAAAACATGTGCTTACAATTTGTTGAAGATAGAACATAATTTCGACCATACGTACAAAATCCTACTAATAGAAAACAAATACCTCAAATTAAACTACCTAGAATCACTTTAAATTAATAGATACAATAAAAAACAGGTTCTCCTGAACGACCAAATGGATCTGAATAAAACTCCCTTACTCAGCTATTTTCAAAAATAAAACTAGAATTTTTAAACTACTGTTAAAATCACACTTCCGTTTTGTACTTTTGAGTATTCAAAGAACCCAATTTTGAATATACAGATATGGAAAAGACAGTCGGAAAAATATAAAACAAATATGAAAAAACATAGGAAGTTCAATATTAATCTAGAGGTCGACCAGGGTCCAGTGGAACAGTGGATGAATCAAAACCTCAGCGCGATGCGATGACGAATAAAGGACTGTTCTTTCTCAGTGCCGAGTTGGGGATGCTTCGATAGAAACGAGGCTGTGTCCTTTGCTTTCAGTAATCAGAAGAATCATTCGCACTTCGAATGTGAGATGCGTCAGTCCATGTCGGTTAAAAATAAAGTAAATCTAAATGTTCAGTGTAGAAGAAAAAATTCAGAGCATAAAATGATACTTTGGTGGTCAATCAATTCAAGAGACAATGAATTCGTTTATTGTTGCCTTCGAAGATAGGCCGATAGGCTTCTAAATAGCAAATTTCAGATCGATTCTATTTGTAGTTAGGAAAATATGGAAAAAAATGAAAATTTCAAATATTCCAAACTATTAGATCGATTTTGTCCATTAACAACTAGTATATTCAGGCCCCAAACTTACCTGGGAAGTTTCAAATCTCTATATTTTTTATTCGGAAGTAAATGTTCAAAGTAGAGCCCAACGTCGTTTCGAAAATATTGAAAATAAAGAGGGGAAACTTCAAATATGAATCACTGCGAAACTGTTGGACCGATTCTGCCCATTGATGAACTCAGCTGTGATATTCAGATCCCAAAAATACCCTCAGAATTTCAAGATTTTAGAGCTCTTTCCATTCGGAAGTTACAGTGTTTAAGGTAGCCGTCAACGCTGATCTGATCATACGATCTTCACGAAATTTCGCACGAATATGTACGTTATCATTTTTTTACTAAATGCCAAACGGCAAATCCATCGAATGATCAGAAAATACTGAGAAAAATAAGAAAAGTTTTCAAATGCAAATAATTGCGAAACCATCAGACCGATTTTATCCATTAATGAACTCAACAAGATATTCAGTCCGCAGACCGTCCCTGAAAGTTTCAAGGCTCTTACCATTTCCGTTCGAAAGTAAGATTTTTTACGGACGGACCGGCCCGACAAACTACCTCGAGTTCTTCATCAGTGTTCAGGTTCAGGTTCAATTTAGTCGTATTGGACCTTTTCCGGCACAAAATTTGAAAATAATAGACATTTGGACATTTTGGGAATAGCACGTTGTTCCCTGGAACAATCGCACAAACACACAAAATCCTTGGTGTGTGTCAATAGCTCTGTGGTTAGAGCCTTGGGCTGGGAAACAAAAGATCCCATGTTCAAGACTCGTCAACTCGGAAATAAATTTTCTAGTTGGACGGATTTCTGCCACCACTTCACTGTTGGGTCAAAAATTCGCGACGACACAAATTTCTCTCCATGAGAACATGGCGAACCCATATATCGAGCTTGGAGGTTAAACCCAGGCTTGTTAAGTGGTCATGAACAGTTGAATTTGATAAACTTAACCTCTCACCGATCTCCTGTGTTGTTATTCGACTATTTGCATCAACTAATGCCTTTATCGCGTCTTTATCAGCTTCAACCGGTCGTGGTGCACCTTCGAAATGAAAAGTGCCGGATCGAAACTGTGCAAACCAGTTCTGGCACTGGCGTACTGTCAACACATCTTCTTCATACAAATCAGTTAATTTCTTTCTGACTTAAACAGCATTTTTACCTTTTCTATAGTAAAAAGGTAAAACATGACGAAAATGCCCCTTATGTTCTCCCTATTTAAAGTAAAACCTACTGCATAAAATTAATTGAACATTTTCACAAGCTTTGTTATATCAGCTCTCAAAACATATAAGGATTATGTGGCTTAAGTGTGAAGTTGTATTCGAAAAAATACAATTAGATCCTCTGTCAGGAAAAAACAAAATTACTTTCCAAACAACCTAATAAATACTGAATTTGAAATCGATCGGATTTGTACTTAGATTTTCAAATGGAAATAACTCAGGAACCATTGAGCTAGCTGATTATGCCTATTTTGAACATGACTGATATATATTCAGAATATAAGTTTCTCAATTATCGTTTTTACCTACAGTCGATCCTCATAATATTTGGAACCAAACTTCCTGTCATTATTATACATCTGAGCACGAAATTACATTTAGATGGTATTAGTAGTTTCCGAATTATTGAGAAAATAAGAAGTTTTAATGATCGATGTTATAAGATCTCTTTAAAATGAAAAGAGTTCAGGAGTTGATTGCATCTCTGCGAAGTCGATAAAAGGGGAAATAAGTGGACATTTTTTTGCACATAACAATAATCTGTCAATTAGTACGGGTGTATTTCCTCAGATTTCCAAAAAGGGGATAATTATTCCACAAAAAAAAATTTAATAGTATAAGCGATATTTCGAATTACCGACCAATTTTCATCCTAAGTGTTTTTTCTAAAGTTTTCGAAAATATAGTGCAGAGTAGAATGATGGAATTCCTCGACAAATTTGAAATTCTTGATACCGCGCAGACGGTTTCAGATCTGGCCGCTCAACTCAATCCGGAGATTTCTATGAGTTTGTCTATGAACAATGGCTCACATGTTGCGGGCTTATTTTTTGACTTATCAAGAGTATTCGATACTCTTGCGCATCAGTTCATAATAGACAAGCTGTATAATTTAGGATTCAGAAGAATATTTTTGAACTGGATCCGAAGTTATATCGAAGGTGTAGGGTAGCCACCGTTGAAGTTAAAGAAATCGAAAATTGGCTTCAAAATTGGATCTCCCCAAAAGAAAAGAAGTTTTTTCGATGCGGGATTCGGAAATTGCCTGAGGAATGGGGAAAAGTAGAGAGCAGTGATGGAAAATATTTTGATTGATTTGTTGATTAATTTTTTAGCAAAAAAAAACACACCAAATTAATTCGTACTCTCTATAGTATGGGTACGGACTGTTTGTTGTGCTAGAAGAAGAGTATCCTGATGGTTCGTTATTTTTTTAAATAATTAGCTTTTGAGCTCGACCAAAAAAAGGAAACCTCTTTAGAACATTCCGCTGTTCATGTTTTGAAGTATATCACTATTGACAGTTTTGGTTGGTATGTTGATACGCATTTTTGAATCCTTCATTGTAATTGATTAAGCCTTAATCAATTAGTATGCAAATTCCATTATAAGCATACTTCATGGGAACTGAGAGAGATATAAATAGACTTTTATTCGTTCATTTACAGCCCAAATATAATATATACAGATTACGATAATCATTCGGGGAATATAGGATTAATAATGCATTAACAATTAAAGCTATTGTGGTTCAGTGGTTCAGCACAAGAATAATTTCATTATGTGTTAAAACGGATGATGAATATTTAACTGGACTGCTCTTTGAATCTTCTACTCTTTCCGACTGCCCAGAGTGGGGCGCCCTCCATGATATTGTAGCTTGATGCGCTTGTCTTGACTAGGATCCTAGTTTCATCCCCGTGAAATGGAGGATTAAGTCCTGCTGCCTAAAGCAATGTCACTCGCGCCACTCACTGGATCCGTGTGGTGGAAGATCGACCGAATGGGGCCCTAGTTTCACCTTAAAGATGGAATGGAGAGTTGAGCCGCGTTGCCCAACTCAGTGACAAGGGAGTCCGTCACAGCACAGGGCTTCACCCTTAAAACTAACGTACTCTACCCTATTGCAGTGAACCTCCGGATTTTTCAGTCTAATGGCTGAGTGCGTTATGTAGCATATTGCGTTACCTAGGGGGGGTGGAGGCCCTCGGGATGAATTCGTACGACCTGGTCACCCAATAGGTGCAGTTGAACGCAAGGGGGTAGTGGTTGAAAGTCTGCATCGTGGACTAGAAAGGTATTCCATCTATTTGTACGCAGCAACTCATTTTCAGGATATCTCGAGAAATGCTTTAGGGTTTAGCGGGACTTGACGGTTTGACCGGCCTCGTCCTGAACCAGGATCGATTGCGAGTGGTTTATGGAGTTTGTGGATCTCGACAATACGGCTAGACCGTTGGTGCTTGAAGCCAGGATCAATTGAAATACTTCACAAGGGTTCGTGAGTCTTGACGTACAGGCCGGATTGACGGTACTTGTACCAGGATCAATTGAGGCATCAATCTTGAGACTATCTTGATTCATGGGACTGCGTTCGGGTGGATAAGAAGCCTTTTCGGCGTGTGAGCTGCGCCTCAAACAACTCGTTTACTGACCATGCAGAGCCAGTAGAGGCTGGATAGTGCTTCGTTGCTACCAGTCACGGTTTAGGTTTTCAGACTGAAGCCGAAACTGGAAGCTTGGTGAGTTCAACTCTTCGGAATGGTTATCGCTAATGCGGGATGATAAGGCGTATCCTTATCATACTATCTGCTTCCTGGGCAGACTGTGTAGACTACTGAGTAAACACCTGTTGAAAGAGCCATGCTTACATGCCAGTAATCTACTAGAGGAGAATTCATCACTCTGCTCTGGCGAGGCGACACATTTAGACCACGTCTAAGTATTGATTAAGTAGATCCACGACGATGATGGAAAGACAGAATGAAAATAGTTCTTTCTTGAAAAAACGTACTTTTCACTGATGAGTTATCATTTCATTTGTAAAAGAAACACAATCAGCACCGAAGTATTTCCATCAAAATTCAGCATCCTGAAACACTCATTATTTGGACAGACATTTAAGGAGATTTCATCATTGGTCCCTTTTTTATTGATGGAGACCTAAATGCTGCGAAATGCTTTGAGTTTCAACAAACTCTGACGGTGCGTTTACTTCCTAACAATTTTGAGGACATTCGGTTTCAACAGGATGGTTTCCTAAGTAACTCACAAGAAGTTACACAATTTCTCCAAAACACGTTTCCTGATCGAGTAATATTTACGAATGGTACAATTTCGTGCCTCCCAGATCACCAGATTTATCTCGATTATTTTTTTCCAGTTGAATATGCATTTACGACGTAGAATGAAGTTATTCTTGTATTGGGCGACTGGCTTAATACGTCTTCTTGTATGGTGAATCCTATATTCCAAAAATTATTTTCATTACCTGTGTATGGTACAGTATCCAATTTTGAGTTCTTTTACCCAAAATTGAAGGAGTTATCGCAGTGTAGTTTTGATCTATAATTATGATGAAAATAGTATCTTGCTTCTAGAGTAGTAGGGTATTGGGCTTTTTCACCGATGTTAACTTTCTCTGAGTTTACTGCTTCACTTTGCACATGTACTACTTAATTGCAAGTAAATATTACAGATAATACATTCACACCTAGGCCTTTTATTGCGATATTGTATTATCACTAAATATTCCTTGAGATTTAATTTGTTAAGTAAATGCGAATAGAGAGTTCTTTCGTTGAATGCGTGTAAATTATCCATAGAGATGAGACTGTGAGTTAAGTGAATGGGAATGTAAACTAGTTCAAGAGCAAAAAAAGAGTGAATAGAAGTTATTTATTCAAAGAATGAATGGGTAACGAGAGACTGTCAATGGAGCTTAATTTTTCGAGGAGCAAAGAGTGAATGCGAATATGGCGTGAGCGCTCAGCCAAGGCGCAACGAGAGAACTTTTGAGAAGTAACTAGGGCATGAGGCAAGAAAGGACTGTTTTCGGGGTTATATTGTGAGTCAGGTAAATTATACTCCTAATGTCGAAAGGGTATTCGTTTATTTGCGTTTCTGAATGTCCCACTGAGGTTTCGATGAAGAATTATGGATTATGTAGGGTATTAGATTACACAACTGAACCTGGGGATGTCCTTGTAATAGGTAAAGACCGAAAGAAGTGAGGCCGGAATGGATTCATTACAGCCTGCCTAGTTAAGGTCAAAAAGACCCCTATTCGCCGTCCGGCGCCTTGAATTTTTCTGGAAATCAGATGCTTTATGAGAATGATCCTTAAAGCTCTTCAGCCAATTCAACTGAATTGAAATACAATAAACCAATATTTTAAATACATTCTGTCAAGAAAGTACCGGGAATTATCGATTTAAATCTGGCGGGGCAATGAGGCAGGTAAATTTTTTTTTCCTAGGTTGGTACCACTGTCCTTAATTACTATGCCAAGCTTGAGCGGGATCTGTCAACTAGTGTGTTTGCAACAGCTGATTAAGTCAGTCGATGTCAGAGTGCGTGCCGATTTTTACTATGGGTGATTACTATGGGACGATAACGCGCCTTCTCACCGAGCTACGATTGTGACTGACTTTCTCGCCAAAAACTCAACAAACGTGCTTCAGCAACCACCGTATTCGCCGGATTTGGCTCCCTGCGACTTTTTCCTCTTCCCAAAACTAAAATTGCCCCTTCGTGGCACCCGTTTTGAGTCGATTGAAGCCATAAAACAAAATTCGGCGCGAGAGCTAAAGTCCATCCCGAAAAGCGCCTATAAAAAATGTTTCGATAATTGGAAGTGCCGTTGGCATAGATGTATTGGAGCAAATGGAGCCTATTTTGAAGGTGACCCAATAAATTTTGACGATTAAATGTAAAAATGTTGTTTTAATTCAAAATTCCCGGTACTTTCTTGACAGAGTAGTATGTAGCCTTTTTACTACAGTATCACTTTCTTATGCTTTGTTTCGTGGTGGGCTTATTTATTGCAGGTTAATTGCAATAAGACACTCAGATCTGTACTCTGTACTCGAAACAGACTTCGTGGCCAGTCATGCTTAGTTTGTGATGTTTCGCCAGGATTTACGATTCATGCATTATTTCTTTCATTGGAAGGTTGCCAGGTTTTTATTCAATCTAGATATCGATAAGGGAAACGTCCCCTTTTATTTTACATTCAGTCATCATAAGATCACCAGCTTTTCAACAAAATTTCTACTAATAAGGTGACCAAAGAACTTCAGAATTTGCTTTTATATAGATGGATGTAATCGAGTATTAATAGTGATCGTGAGTTCCTCAGAGGCATTGGTTATTCTTTCATAGAATTCTCATCAGTCTTAGATAGCACATCATTTCAAACTGCATCTACGATATGCTGAGTTTATATAGGGGAAAACAAGTGAGCAGATTTTACGTTTGTTTGTCTCTTTACTGAAATGATAGTCTTTCATTTTTCAATCAAGGATAATAAAGCAATTCTCGCCATGTCTTTTTTTTACTTCACTTTTGCATTTTCCTACATTTGGAATTGACACATCCAGGTAGATTGCCTCGCCTTTTAGTTGTATGTTATATGTAAGTTAGAGAGATCAGATAATTACGTTTCGTCTGTCCATAATCATGAGGCAGCATTTAAAAATAGTTGATTTGAGGCTAGCCTCCTCGCCAATAAGAGGTTTGATATTGACAAAAAAAACGAGTCTGTTTTAAGAGAACAATGAACGTTCATTTGATCTTAAACAGGAAGGTATGCCATTAACATTGGAAGAAGTTATCGGCCAAATGACCGCCATGATTATGGTTGCAGCACCATATCCTTTTCATGACATTTTTCATGACCAATTCGTACATTTGCGACTGCATGTCCACGACAATTTCAAGAATTCCATCCTTAAGAATCGATCGTAGGGCATTGGCATAGACCTATCTTCCAGGTCCAAAGAAAAAAGTCCAAAGGTGTTAAATCGCAAGATCTCTGTGGTCAATTGTGAGCACCTTTTCGAGAAATAACACGGCCAGTAAACTTTTCTTGCAAAATTGCGATTGTTTCGTTACTTTGTGGCCGGAATTGAAAGACATTGATGAAGACGATGCTTAATCTCAACAAGACGGCGCTACGTGTCCCATAGTTGGGTTGTGCAATCCATTCACCGTAACAGGTGCATCAGCCTCATTTTCGAATAATTAGGGTCGAATCACATCGCCAGCCAAAAAATCGCACCAAATAGTGACACGTTGAGGATGGATAGCCTTTTCAACAATCATTCTTGGATTTTTCGAGCCCCAAATGCGACAATTCTGCTTATTAACGTAGCCTTCGAGCTAAAAATGGGCCTCATCACTGAAGATGAAAATTCGGATCAGTTTCATGCAGTTCAGGAACCCAATCAGCGAAGATACAACGTTGCTGCTGATTGACCGGCTTGAGTTTTTGTGTTAATTGAACATCTGTGCTAATTGAACAGCTTAAGACTTAAGTCTTCATGCAAAATACGGTGTAATATCGTTTGTGAAATGCCTAATTCCAAAGATCGACGAGAAATCGACAAACCTAGGTTTTCGTCAACACTACGGGCTATAGCAGCAACATTTCCAGTTGTTCTTGAGCGACGCACAAGGTTTCGATTCTTCACATCACTAACTTGTCCCAACAGCTCAAATTTTTTCCCCAGCTTCACTGTTGCCGGCCGAGTAAGTGCTTCACGACGACCCAAAAGTGCTTCAGTTTTGCGAACTATGATTGCAAAATTTTCACCATTTTTATAGTGAGTTTCAACAATTTCAATACCTGTATAGTTCCATTTTTAGTAGTGGGGTAGTTTTTACTTGTCAAATGTCAAAGAATGACAGCTTCAAAAGTGACAGCTGCCCACAAAGTGGGCTATTCAAAATGAAACCTCTTATTGGAGAATCCTTCATCTTAACACGCCGCAGCATCATTACCATTTCTTCCTCAATATAATTCAACAGCGTAACGAAAACAGTTACCATTTGACATTATTTGAGATGAATTTTGGATGAACGAAGACAGCAAAACCTGAATACAAATTTGCACTATTTTATTAACTGAATTGTGTCCACGTCACACAAATAACGAAATCACAGAAAACTCGCGTAATCAAATCGCAAACATGGCCGATGGCGGCGTCATCAGGCCGACGCAATTAATCGCCTACCGGTAATCGGTTTAGTTCGGATACAGAATGACAGAGCACTCCCAGATCGGACCAGATCGAACGTTATCCTCTTCCGCCGCCGCCGCAATCAATTTACCGGAGCCCTAAACCGGGGCCTTAATCCTGTTACGGGATACTCCGGTCATTCAAGAATCGATATATGGGGAGAAATCAGTGACGGGCCAATCCGCGTCAAGAAGTCTTGCAATGTTGCATCTCCTTCCACCGAATTTTATTTTAAACGCACCTTAAAATTACACATTAGAATAATAATCAACTAAGGTAGATAAATTTGTTAAAAACGGGAATATTTCCATTGATTTTTTTTATATTTCTCTGATAACCTGTACGACTTGCCTCGTTACCCAGTTCTGGCTTGACGTTGATTTCTGGGACACTCTGTATATGGTAAATGGGAAACAAATAGAAAGGATTTCCGAAAAGGTGACGAAAACAGAAATGAACAAAGAGAAAATAAAAATGAAGAGACATTAAAGTGATAATAAGATTATGGAAAGAAATTTTGAAATATCACATATCTAGAATCAGAACCCAAAGAAGAACAGCCTCGTACATCCCAATCATGGAAACAGATACAAAGGAGACTTTTTTAGAAAAGTGCAAACCAAAAGTATCTATGAATATATTTATATTTTCAGCTACATCTAAAGTAATTAGTATTTCCACTAGGGTTATCTCAATATGTTTCATGTCATGTGAGGAGTAAATATATATTCAAATCGTCGACATACTACTCTGTCAAGAAAGTACCGGGAATTTTCAATTAAAACAACATTTTTACATTTAATCGTCAAAATTTATTGGGTCGCCTTCAAAATAGGCTCCATTTGCTCCAATACATCTATGCCAACGGCACTTCCAATTATCGAAACATTTTTTATAGGCGCTTTCCGGGATGGACTTTAGCTCTCGCGCCGAATTTTGTTTTATGGCTTCAATCGACTCAAAACGGGTGCCACGAAGGGGCAATTTTAGTTTTGGGAAGAGGAAAAAGTCGCAGGGAGCCAAATCCGGCGAATACGTTGGTTGCTGAAGCACGTTTGTTGAGTTTTTGGCGAGAAAGTCAGTCACAATCGTAGTTCGGTGAGAAGGCACGTTATCGTCATGCAAAATCCATGAGTTGTTCGCCCACAAATTTGGCGGCTTCTTACGGATACGCTCACGTAAACGTTTCATAACGCCTAGGTAATACTCCTTGTTTACCGTCTGACCCTCCGGAACGAATTCGTAGTGCACCACGCCACGGATATCGAAGAAAACAATGAGCATCACCTTCATTTTCGAGCAGCTTTGGCGTGATTTTTTCGGTTTCGGCTCATTTTTTGCCACCCATTCCGATGATTGCTGGCTTGTTTGCATATCGTACTCGTAGACCCAGGTCTCATCACCAGTTATAATGCGTTCCATGAATGTAGAATCGGAATTACAGCGATCCAGCAGGTCTGAAGCAACCTGTTCGCGATGACGTTTTTGAAGAAAATTCAGGTCTTTCGGTACGAGTCGTGCGGCCACCTTTCTCATGCCCAAAATATCAATCAAAATCGTACGTGCGGACTCGTGGGATATCTTAAGATCATGTGCTATCCTATCTCAAGCTGGTACGACGGTTTTCCAGCACCCTTTCCTTAATTTTATCGACGTTATCTTCGATCGAAGCCGTCGATGACCACTTCACGACCGTCCTTGAAGGCTCTGTACCACTGATATGCACGAGTTTTCGATAGAGCATTATCACCTAAGACCCTTTTGCAACATTTTCAATGCATCGGCACACGGAAATTCATTTGCAACACAAAACTTTAAACAAATTCTTGCTCAACGTAATCACCCATAGTAAAAATCGGCACGCACTCTGACATCGACTGACTTAATCAGCTGTTGCAAACACACTAGTTGACAGATCCCGCTCAAGCTTGGCATAGTAATTAAGGACAGTGGTACCAACCTAGGAAAAAAATTTTTTACCTGCCTCAGTGCCCCGCCAGATTTAAATCGATAATTCCCGGTACTTTCTTGACAGAATGTACATCTACTTTTCTGTTTGATTTTATAGATATATAACTTTATTCACTGATACTAGAAACAAAGTAGCACTTAATGTTGAACCCTGTGGAATACCATTTTTCAGTAGATGCGTCATGAACTCATGTTGACCTAATTAATTCAAAAATCACAATTTTTTGTTAAAATAATCTATTGACTATCGATTTCGGCTTTAAGCCATCATCAGGCCAGCTGAAATGAACACATATATAAATATAAAAATGTAAACTTTACAATAAAAATATAAACAATCATAATTACAAATATTTTGGGGGAATTTTCTTATAATTTATTCAATTTTGTCCTTTTGTTATTCATTCAATTATTAAACTAAAATGATTTGAACTCACCGTCAGCAATAAGA
The DNA here is from genome assembly GCA_034642435.1 of Megalocaria dilatata. Lineage (NCBI taxonomy): Eukaryota > Metazoa > Arthropoda > Insecta > Coleoptera > Coccinellidae > Megalocaria > Megalocaria dilatata. The sequence goes on from CM067856.1 coordinate 74,576,586, forward strand.
TACAATATTGCCAAGAATTAAAAAATTATACGCATATCCGACAGATACATATAGAGGGGTAACTTTTTTGTTGATGAAATATTTTATGTATAACCCTCAAAAACAGTAAACAACGATGAAAACATACAAATGAGATATCGAAGAGCAGGGAATAGGTAACAAGATGCGCACGCATATTAACGTCTGGTATGTGATGGATATTATTCAAACGGCGCGAAATATGAATAAAACTAAAACAGTTATTATGTGAGCGTTCCAAGCAATTTAAAAAGATTTCTATCTGGAAATTCTGAGATTTCATTTAATATGTGTTCGTTCAGTTTGTTTTTCAGAAATTCATATTGTTCAAGGAGTAATAGTCTCCGATAGTTGTCTTCTCTGTGCAGGATTATTAAATTTTCTATTGTGGTCTTATGATTCAGTTCTATCAGATGATTTCCTAACGCTGAATTTGGTCGATTCTTTACGTATTTATTGAATCTTTTCAAGGCCTGTTCAACTAGAAATGAACTTAAAAAAATAGAAAAAGGCTTTTTACTTGATAGAAGAAATTTGAATATCAAAACAAATTGAAATATGTTTGTCTTCTACAATTTTAATTTAAAAAAAATTTTTATTCAAAAAACTTTTAGAATTTAATAAATATATTATATATAAAATAAAAAAGAAAGGCTTTTTACTTGATAGAAGAAATATAACAAAATTTGAATATCAAAACAAATTAAAATATGTTTGTCTTTTACAATTTTAATTTCAAAAAATATTATTATTCAAAAATCTTCTAGAATTAAATTAATGTCTAAAATAAGCACCGCTTACATTTAATAGACGTATATAATCAAAACTCAATATATAATGTCAAATGGAATAAATAAACCAGCAGATATACGAGAGTCATTAAAATTAATAAATAAATATTTAAAGGAGACAAAATTTTGTTTCTGGTCTTACCTTTAAGAACACCAATTGCCTTTTAAAAACATAAACATGCCTTAAGGACTTCTCAAAGAATATAATTTATTTGAAATATTTGATATATTTAAATATTTGAATAAGTTAATTCAGAAATCTCTTAAAACATGCACTATATCTTCAAAAATCAAATATAATTTTAAGCAATCCCTTCTTCGGTCCTAAATAATATTCCAAATGTCAAAATCAGAAAACTAACCTATATCCACAACGCACACGTGTAAAGAAATGAATGTTTCGAAACACAGATCAACTTTATAATTCAAGATTGATCTATGTTCTAACAAAATCAAATAACAGTGTAAGTTATTTTTAAGGCTTATTTAAATTCATTGACGTTCCATAATGAGATTTATTGAAGCCAAAATATAATTATATATTATATATAAAATAAAAAATAGAAAAAATGATTATTTTATATATAATATATAATTATATTTTGGCTTCAATAAATCTCATTATGAAACGTCAATGAATTTAAATAAGCCTTAAAAATAACTTACACTGTTATTTGATTTTGTTAGAACATAGATCAATCTTGAATTATAAAGTTGATCTGTGTTTCGAAACATTCATTTCTTTACACGTGTGCGTTGTGGATATAGGCTAGTTTTCTGATTTTTATATTTGGAATATTATTTAGGAACGAAGAAGGGATTGCTTAGAATTATATTTGTGTTTTGAAGATATAGTGCATGTTTTGAGAGATTTCTGAATTAACTTATTCGAATATTTAAATATATTAAATATTTCAAATAAATTATATTCTTTGAAAAGTCCTTAAGGCATGTTCATGTTTTTAAAAGGCAATTGGTGTTCTTCAAGGTAAGACCAGAAACAAAATTTTGTCTCCTTTAAATATTTATTTATTAATTTCAATGACTTTCGTATATCTGTTGGTTTATTTATTCCATTTGACATTATATATTGAGTTTTGATTATATACGTCTATTAAATGTAAGCGGTGCTTATTTTAGACATTAATTCAATTCTAAAAGTTTTTTGAATAAAAATTTTTTTGAAATTAAAATTGTAGAAGACAAACATATTTTAATTTGTTTTGATATTCAAATTTTGTTATATTTCTTCTTTCTTTTTTATGATAGAAGAAATATAACCATTTCTGATCTTACCTTTAAGAAACAAAATTTTGTCTCCTTCAATTATTTATTTATTAATTTTAATTGCATTTTTTATATTGGTTGGTTTATTTATTCCATTTGACATTTTATATTGAGTTTTGATTATATACGTCTATTAAATATAAGCGGTGCTTGTTGTAGACCTTAATTTAATTCTAAAAGTTTTTTGACTAAAAATTTTTTTGAAATTAAAATTGTAGAAGACTAACAGATTAAATCTGTTTTGATATTCAAGCAATGAACTTGTCATTTCTTTGACATTATGACAGTTCAAGGCAATAAAGCACAGATGAACGATTATGTGAACTGTAATATTTATTCTCGTATATATCAGCATGAGTTCCAACAAGAGTCATTAATTTTATGAAATTTTCGGTTAATAATCGAACATTGTTGGGGCATGTATTTTTATCATGATGAAATGAAAAGAATTGAGAATCAAATCATCATCAAATAAGAAACTGGTTAATGTTCTTTTTTATGAAGAAAATAATTTCTCATAAAAAAACGTGTTGTATATTCTTCAAGCGCTCGTGTGTTTCAGAAACATATTCTTTTCCAGATGCCAAGCAGGAACAGGACGATGCATTGTGGATAAAGCGCATAGAAACCAGTGTCAAGCATGCCGATTAAAAAAATGTCTAACCATGGGGATGAACAAAGATGGTAAGTTATATACACTTCTTTATCTTTCTGTTTTTCATTCAATAAAGAGCTCGGGAATACCATATTTAATACAGGCTAGAGGTAAAGATACTTATAAACCGTCTATCTAAAACCGTTGATTACATTTGTAACAATTTTTTTGAGTGAAAACACAGTTACTCAATAAAATAAAAAGGCCTTTTACTTGATATAAGAAATATAACAGAATTCGAATATCAAAACAAATTAAAATATGTTTAAAATTTTTTATTCAAAAAACTTGTCTAAAACAAGCACCGCTTACATTTAATAGACGTATATAATCAAAACTCAATATATAATGTCAAATGGAATAAATACACCAACAGATATACGAAAGTCATTAAAATTAATAAATAAATATTTAAAGGAGACAAAATTTTGTTTCTGGTCTTACCTTTAAGAACACCAATTGCCTTTTAAAACATGAACACACTTAAAGGACTTCTCAAAGAATATAATTTATTTGAAATATTCAATATATTTAAATATTCGAATAAGTTAATTCAGAAATCTCTCAAAACACGCACTATATCTTCAAAAAACTAATATAATTCTAAGCAATCCCTTCTTCGGTCCTAAATAATATTCCAAATATCAAAATCAAAAAACTAACCTATATCAACAACGCACCACGTGTAAAGAAATAAATGAATATTTCGAAATACAGATCAACTTTATAATTCAAGATTGATCTATGTTCTAACAAAATCAAAAAACAGGGTGTGTTATTTTGAAGGCTTATTTTATTTTATATATAATATATAATTATATTTTGGCTTCAATAAATCTCATTATGGAATGTCAATGAATTTAAATAAGCCTTAAAAATAACTCACACTATTCTTTGATTTTGTTAGGACATAGATCAATCTTGAATTATAAAGTTGATCTGTGTTTCGAAACATTCATTTCTTTACACGTGGTGCGTTGTTGATATAGGTTAGTATTTTGATTTTGATATTTGGAATATTATTTAGGACCGAAGAAGGGATTGCTTAGAATTATATTTGTTTTTTGAAGATATAGTGCATGTTTTGAGAGATTTCTGAATTAACTTATTAGAATATTTGAATATATTAAATATTTCAAATAAATTATATTCTTTGAGAAGTCCTTTAAGTGTGTTCATGTTTTTAAAAAGCAATTGGTGTTCTTAAAGGTAAGACCAGAAACAAAATTTTGTCTCCTTTAAATATTTATTCATTAATTTTAATGACTTTCATATATCTGTTGGTTTATTTATTCCATTTGACATTATATATTGAGTTTTGATTATATACGTCTATTAAATGTAAGCGGTGCTTATTTTAGACATTAATTTAATTCTAAAAGTTTTTTGAATAAAAAATTTTTTGAAATTAAAATTGTAGAAGATTAACATATTTTAATTTGTTTTGATATTCAAATTTTGACACAGTAACTCATTATTAAATATTGATATTCATTTACGTAGCTTTAACGTAATTGAGTGCTGTGTGATTTCTTATTCCCCATATTGCGTTTTGGTAACGAATTTATCTATTATCTAGAAGGATCATCAGGGCCGTCTTTAAACTATTTGAGGCCCTGGGCACATTAGGATCATGGGGCCCCTATGACCTTGAGAAAACACTATTTAGTTACAATAGATAAAGAAAGACAAGGTTCAGATTTTTCAAAATTAATGTTTTTCGGTAATACCTAAATATCGGTTATCATTTGGTAATCTGGCAGGAACTAGGGGGCCCCATTCGATCGCGGGGCCCTGGGCACGTGCCCATAGTGCCCAGTGGGGAAGAGGGGCCTGAGGATCATAGTTTCTTCTAGATGTGTGTATTTGAGAATGATGTTAATATCAGTGAGTTACACTCAACTCTATATAAGAAAAACAAATATTATCTGTCGCTATTTTATTGATCTTCACGACAATTGTTTCGTCATACCATGACTTCATCAGATGAGTATTAAAACTAAGGTGTACAATGCAAAATATGACCTTAAATACACAGCTCTTCACAAAAAATAGATGGGTGACAAGAGGTGGTTTACAATCAATGAAAAATGTTAAGTACGGGGGATCTGTATAAATCTATTTGATCATTCAATAAAATTTGTCTTTTATCTAATGATCTCTAAAGTTTCTAACAGATTTAGTTTATGACTTTTGTTTTCGATATGTAATATTTCATAGTTCGTATTAAAATTACGACCTGTCTCTAACAATTGGTTAGCATAAGTTGAATTTGGTTTATTAATAATGTACCATTTTTCATGTTCTCGTATCCTTGTTTAGAATGGAAATATCTCTCTGTTCCACATGGGCAATCACTACATGTTAACTTGTAAACTCCTGTTTTTTTGTTTTTAGGAACAATTATAAAAATAATAATAATAGCCAAATGATTACCGATTTCTTTTGGCCTGAAATTAATAATATGAAATTGGAAGAGATGTGCTTCCAGCAAGATGGTGCAACAAGCCATACAACACGACCCGTTTTGGCTTTATTGCAAGAAAAATTCCCAGGATGTGTTATTTCTCGTTTCGGCGATGTGATTTGGCCACCAAGATCTTGAGATTTATTCCTTTGGATTTTTTTGGTGGGGTTTTGCGGAAGATCGTGTTTATGCCAATAATCCTCAGACTCGCCCCCCATGATATTATAGCTTGTCGTGCTGATGGCACTTGTCTTGACTAGGACCCTAGTCTTGATGCCTAAAGTACTGTCATTCGCGCCAGTCACTAGACCCGTGTGGTGGAATCGACCGAATGGGGCCCTAGTTTCACCGTTAAGGTGGAATGGGGGGCTGAGCCGCGTTGATCAACTCAATGACAAGGAAGTCCTCGCAGGACAAGGCCTCGCCCTTAAAACTAACTAACTAAATCTCCGGATTTTTCTGTCCATTGACCGAGTGTGTTAGTAGCATACAGCCTTACCCCGGGTGGGTGGAGACCCTCGGGAAGTTTTCGTACGACCTGGCCAGCCAATTGGTGTTGAACTCGAGGAGGCAGTGGTTGACAGTCTGCATGCTGGACTAGGAGGGTATTCCTTTTACTGTTCGCAGCAACTCATGTTCAGGATATTTCGAGGAATGTTTCAGGGTTTAGCGGGACTTGGCGGTTCGACCGGCCTCGTCCTGAACCAGGATCGATTGCGAGACGTTTCTGGGGTTTGTGGATCTCGACGATACGGCTAGACCGTTGGTGCTTGAAGCCTGGATCAATTGAAAGACTTCACAAGGTTTTGTGGGTCTTGTCGTACAGGTCGGATTGACGGTGCTCGTACCAGGATGAATTGAGGCATCAATCTTGAGGCTATCTTGGTTCATGGGACTACGTTCGGATGGATAGATAAGAAGTCCCTTCGGCAAAGCCAGTAGAGGTTGGATAGTGCTTCGCTGCAGCATACCAGTCATACGGTGTAGTTGTTCGAACTGAAGCCGAAACTGGAAGCTGGTAGGTTCAGCTCTTCGGAGTGGTTCTCGCCATGCGCAATGATAAGATATCACACTTTCTGCTTTTAGGGGCAGATCGTGGAGACTGCTAATAGTCACTTGGTGAAAGAGCTATGCACATGCCAATACACTAACTGGTAGAATTCACGAATCCTCAGATTATTGACGATCTGAAAACGAACATTCCTCAAGTTATTGGTGAGATATTGCCCGAAAAGTGCCGGCGAGTCGTCGAAAATTACCTCACATGGATCGAGTCGTGTGAGAGATCACGCGGTGGATATTTAAATGATGCTGTATTCCCCACATAATGGCAAGAACCAAGAATCATATTGAAATAAAAATCTAACTGAAAGAGTGTTTTATTTACGTTTACTTTCGGAAGCACAAAATGGTATTATTAAGACAATGATAAATTTAATTTAATAAACGAACATTCAACCGAAAATAATAATCGAGTGAAAGCTCGAAAAGTAAACCAGAAACTTCCTCATTCTGCCTTCAAAATGCTCCATTTAAGACTCGCACCCCCTCTTCAACGGAAAAATCTAGATTCAGGCGTTGTCTCCGCCTTATATGGTTCCCAAAAATTAGCCAATATCTCATGCAAACGAGGTCTGAAGCCCGGAATCCCCTCCGTTATCAAATTATCAAGAATAGCGAAGTAGAAGGCGCGATGGAAGTTCGATGAGTGGGTGTTGGAAAACGGGGGGAGAACGGGGTCCGAGTCCGACCGACATGAGCGAGGAGAAATCCTCGATGAAGAGACCGTCTCCTGAAGTTGTTCATCGGGAGTCTGGAACTGAATACTGAACAGCCTTGGGAATTTGTTGTTCGCCAACTTCGACAACGGGGGATTTGCGGAACCAGATAAAGTTCCGTTGTGAGAGATTGCCGAAGCTATGGAGAAAATGAGAACCCGGCGAAAATTTCCACAATGCGAAAGTTTCAAGCGGAAGTGTCATGAGGTCTTGGTTAAGTTGTTTGTTCTCCATTTCAGTTTTCTGTTGAATCATAATTATCAACTGAACAAAATGGCCGGCAGATTTTCCTTTGGAGGGTATCCGCATTTGAATACCAGGATGACTCAGTGTTTTCCAATAAGAGGTTTCATTTTGTATAGCCCGCTATCTAGACAGCTGTCAATTTTCGAGCTGATACCTTTCAATATTAGACAAGTGAAAAATACATTGAAATTGTTAAAATTCACTAGAAAAATTGAAAATTTTGCAATGTCACAATTCAAATAACTAAAGCACTTTTGGGTCGGCGTAAAGCATCCTCTTGAACGGCAATAGTGAAATTGGTGAAAAAATTTGAGCTGTTAGGACAAGTTAGTGATGTGAAGAATCGAAACCGTGTACGTCGCTCAAAAACAACTAGGAATATTGCTGCTGCAGCCCGTAGTGTTCTGGCAGATTTGTCCATTCCTCTTCGGTTTTTGGAATTAGGCATTCCACAAACGACATTATACCGTATTTCGCATGAAGACCTAGGTCTCAATTTATTTATTTATTGGTCAAATAGGATATCAACAGGCATAAGCCCAAAATGAAATCCACGGTAAAATACAATAACTTTTACAATATGTGCAACATCAGATAAACCTCAAATATACACATCCCACGAATTTAAGTAAATCAAACTTATAATACGTAAGAAACTCAACACAATATAAAATCTCAATTTGACAGTTTAATTTTTCTCTTGAATGAACCAATTATTGACAGGAAAAATATATCATTGTCCTTATACTTAGAATTATATACTTTCATGGTTTTGTTGACCGGAGAGTGCTTTTCAAATTTGTTCTATGAAACGTAACCTCAAAAACAGCATAACCTCTTAACGGTCTAGATGGAACATGCATGCTCACGTAGAACAGCAAAGGTGGAGAATCAAAGCAACCATTCAACAATTTATACAAAAATATAACGTCGCTATGTTCCTGACAGGTTTCCAATGAAACAAACCCATAATTTTTTCTTAGGCCAGTCGCACTAGCCATGAAGTTGTAACTACCTATAATCTTATATTCTAAATATCTGAGAAATTTATTCTGCACCATCTTGTGAATCTCTTGTGTCGACCAAACAACCGATGCATTAGATAACCTCACTAGGTGATAACCTCACTAGGTGAAGGCAAAATATAGAGCCTTCAAGGCCTTAGTGGAAGTGAATTATGTACAAGATCTACTTTTAGTTACCTAATAATCAAAATTTGAATATCAAAACAAATTAAAATATGTTTATCTTCTACAATTTTAATTTTAAAAAACTTTTAGAATTAAATTAATGTCTAAAACAAGCACCGCTTACATTTAATAGACGTATATAATCAAAACTCAATATATAATGTCAAATGGAATAAATAAACCAACAGATATACGAAAGTCATTAAAATTAATAAATAAATATTTAAAGGAGACAAAATTTTGTTTCTGGTCTTACCTTTAAGAACACCAATTGCCTTTTAAAAACATGAACACACTTAAAGGACTTCTCAAAGAATATAATTCATTTGAAATATTTAATATATTTAAATATTCGAATAAGTTAATTCAGAAATCTCTCAAAACATGCACTATATCTTCAAAAAACAAATATTATTCTAAGCAATCCCTTCTTGGGTCCTGAATAATATTCCAAATATCAAAATCAAAAAACTAACCTATATCAACAGCGCACCACGTGTAAAGGAGTAATGTTTCGAAACGCAGATCAACTTTATAATTCAAGATTGATCTATGTTCTAACAAAATCAAAGAACAGTGTGAGTTATTTTTAAGGCTTATTTAAATTCATTGACATTCCATAATGAGATTTATTGAAGCCAAAATATAATTATATATTATATATAAAATAAAATAGAAAGGCCGTTTACTTGATAGAAGAAATATAACAAAATTTGAATATCAAATCAAATTAAAATATGTTTATCTTCTACAATTTTAATTTAAAAAAAAATTTTATTCAAAAAACTTTTAGAATTAAATTAATGTCTAAAACAAGCACTGTTAGAACATAGATCAATCTTGAATTATAAAGTTGATCTGTGTTTCGAAACATTATTCCTTTACACGTCGTGCGTTGTTGATATAGGTTAGTTTTTTGATTTTGATATTTGGAATATTATTTAGGACCGAAGAAGGGATTGCTTAGAATTATATTTGTTTTTTGAAGATATAGTGCATGTTTTGAGAGATTTCTGAATTAACTTATTCGAATATTCAAATATATTAAATATTTCAAATAAATTATATTCTTTGAGAAGTCCTTTAAGTGTGTTCATGTTTTTAAAAGGCAATTGGAGTTCTTAAAAGTAAGACCAGAAACAAAATTTTGTCTCCTTTAAATATTTATTTATTAATTTTAATGACTTTCGTATATCTGTTGGTTTATTTATTCCATTTGACATTATATATTGAGTTTTGATTATAAACGTCTATTAAATGTAAGCGGTGCTTGTTTTAGACATTTAGTACAATATAATACCTGAAGAAGCCACATCGTGGTGAAACAATTGTTGTAGTAGTACAAAAATTTTTGTGGAAATAAATTACTGTCCCATATACATTTTTTTTTAATATTTTAATTTGTTTTGATATTCAAATTTTGTTATATTTCTTCTATCAAGTGAAGGGCCTTTCTATTTTATTGTACCTTATAATCGATGTGTGAAGCAAACAATATTTTTGTATCAAATATTACACCCAGATCCTTCATGCCGACCCTGTAAACGACTATCACCCAAATAGTAGTCAAAATGATTGATCTTTAGTTAACGACTGAATGTTATGCAGTTACACTTATTCAAGTTGAGAAATGGTTTATTTTCGATGCGTTTAAGTCTTGTTGGAAGTAAAAGCAGTCCAAAGCATCAGTTATACGGGAAGAAATCTTCACATCGTCCGCAAATATTAAAAATTTAAAACATTCACTTATATCATTAATACAAATTATTATTAAGACTTTCAAAGTCCGGTTAACACAAGAACTCAAGCCTGTCGATCACGAACAACGTCGTATCTTCGCTGATTGGGTCCTTTAAATGCATCAAAATGATGTGAGTTTTCATCGAACATGGCCGCCACGGTTACTGTTGCAGCACTATATCCTTTTCATGAATTTTTCCATGTCCAATTCGCACACGGCTGTATGTCCTTGATAACTGCACGAATTCCATCTTTTGAATAAATTGTTGAGCATTTGCATAAACCTTATCTTTCACATGGTCCCAAAAAAAAAGTCTGAAGATGTTAAATCACAAGAATTCGATGGCGAATTGTGATTACCACTTCGAGACGCCCAGGAAACTTTGCTTGTAAAATTACGATTGTTCCGTTGCTTATGAGGCATATAGCAGCTAACCGTCTTGTTGAAAATACACGTCGTCCACATCAATATCTTCCAATTCTGGCCATAATAAATCATTAAGCATAGCTCGGTAGCGCTATGCATTCACCCTTACAGTTGCAAAAAATTCATTTTCGAATAAGTAAGGTCCAATCACACCGCCAGCCAAAAAACCGCACCAAACACTGACACGTTAAGAATGGAGAGGCTTTTGAATAATCATTCTAGGATTTTTCGATCCCCAAATGCGACAATTCTGCTTATTAACGTAGCCTCCGAAGTGAAAACGGGCCTCATTACAGAAGACAATCCGGATTATTTTGATGCATTTCAAGGACCCAATCAGAGAAGATACTACCTTGATCGTGATCGACCGGCTTGAGTTCTTGTGTTAACCGAACTTTAATGCCTAATTTCAAATATTGACAAACCTAGGTTTTCGTCAACATTACGGGCTACAGCAGCAATATTCTCAGATATTCTTGAGCGAAGCACACGGTGTGATTCTTCACATCACTAACTTGTCCCAACAGCTCAAATTTTCACACCAGTTTCACTATTGCCGCCCGAGAAGGTGCTTCACGACAACCCAAAAGTGCTTTAGTTTTGTGAACTGTGACTGCAAAATTTTCACTATTTTTACATCAAATTTTAACAAATTCAATGCGTTGTTGAAGCGCGTTACGTTCCTTTTTCAGTAAGGGCGTAGTATTTATTTGTAAAATGACAGAAAATAACAGCTTCAAAAGTGACAGCTAGCGGGAAAATCAAAATGAAACCTCTTATTGAAAAACCTTTTGTTTGACCATTATTCAAGGTTTGAGAGGAGCGAAGTTTGAGAGAGTAAAATATGGAAAGAATAATCGTGAATTTGGCATCGCACAAGGTTGTCATTGTGAACGAATTTTCGGTCCAAACTCAACAAATCTTATCGAACAACCTTCATATTCCAATATGGATCCGGTAGTATTTTCCTCTTTCAAAATTTAAAGTTACTAATTCGAAGTACCATTTTTCAGTTGATGAAAGATTTATGAATAATTGTTCAAAAAAAATTCAAAAACACGCTTTTATAACAGGTCAAATTAAAACATGGTAAAAAGTACTGATATGAAGTCGGGAGCTGTTGTGCGCATGTTAATATCAGCCATGATCCTCACGAAATTTTGTAGTTGCATGCTTAGCAGTTTAAATGCTTAATTTAACAATGCTGTTGTTTCGGTAGCACTTAACGCTGCCCTACTCACAAATTTTTTTTTCATCTTCTAATTATACGATTTCACGAAATTTTGTACTAGCCTTTGAGTCGTTAATTTACATCTGAATAGTAAATTTAAACTCGATCGTAGTGCTTTTACTATGGTTTGAGTAGCGATCAACGCTGCAAAACTTCTATAAATGTGGTGTGCCAAAGGTTCGTCTGCTCATTTAACATTTAAACTATTGAATGAGTTAACCGACCTTTGGCACACCCCACTTCTCGAAGTTTTGCAAAAGCCAAAGCCTTCAACGTATATATAATAGATAAGATACAATTTGTTTTATTCAGTTTTAAAATGTAACTACGAAACTCGAGTCACTGTATATTCACTTAATAAAAAGTGATATAAAATTTGAATATCTAAGCAGATTTAATCTGTTAGTTTCCTATAATTTTTATTTCAAAAAATTTATTCAAAAACTTTTAGAATTAAATGAATGTCTTATAAACACTGCTTATATTTAATAGACGTATAAAATCTCTTGATTATGTCAGTTACAATATTCTTAAAGCAGAAGTTTAACGTCAAATTTACATTATATATTTGGCCTCGGCGTTTAAAAAGTCATCTTGTTGATTGTGACATCAAGTTAAGCGCTTTAGTTTGCAACGTAAAAATGTTCTAAAGATTAAATTCTAAAAGCGAAGTTCATTTGAAAGGTTGAGAGATTTGCAGGCTGAAATATCAACACATTTTTCCTCAATATCTTGCTTCATTGGCTCAGAAAAAAAATTTTCGGAAAGATTTTAAACGCTAAACTTCACTTCTATTACTTCAATTAATTGAAGTGTTAATCTGTGAATATCGTGAAATGTTACAGGTTTGATAGACGTCTAATAATAATTGAGCGTATAATATTATTATTATTATCCTGATACTCCTAGATCTTCTGTGAAGATCCCTCTGAAGCTTTTTCAGTTTGTGCTAGTTAGGAGTTCAGTTGTGTTCGGGGTAGGTTTTGTTACTGCGATCTTGCGCTGCTTTTAGATCACAGCACTGTTAATTTTTGACCCAACAGTGAAATGTTGGCAGACACCCGTCCAACTAGAAAATTTATTTTCCACCTGAACAGGATTCGAACCCAGACCTCCCGGTCACGAGCCCGATGCTCTCCCACTGAGCTGTCCACACTCATATATATTGAGACATAGGCTAAGAACTGATTATTTGGATCAAAATATGGTAATTAGACCAAATATGCCTCAATAAAATATTGCTGTGGAAAAAGATTGAAGTTTAATTTAATAATTGAATGAAGTATACTTCACTATTTTGTTATAAGGGGCGCCAGGTGATTCCTGATGATGAAATTATAAGAGGTAGCTTATTTTAACGAAACTTGATACTGATCTTAATTAGAAAATACGATTCAAAAATCATTTTTACGTAATATTGGTACTCTTCTGACACATGATTATTTCACCCGTTTTCGAGATAAACGTAATTGAAGAGTTCATTGTCTCAAAAGGAGATTTCAAATAGAGAGAAAGAAAAGATGTTTATTGCTCTAGCAAATGGCTAACGACTGGGGTTGTGCGGAAAGTAATTTCGTTTTTTTTTTTGGGAAAATGAAAAACAATTTCTTATAATGAATAAATATTTTATTAAATTATATATCGGCCATTCTGATCCAACACCGTTTACCATCTTTCTAATAGTATTATTATTCCACGCGTATAAAATTTTTGGTCTTTGCTGACAAAAAGCTGATCCAGGTGATTTTGACCTCTCCATTTGAAGTAAAGGTTTAATGGTTCAAATAATTTTGCAATGACCGGAAGAAATAATAATTCGAAGGCGCTAGATCTGGAGAATATGGTGGGTGTGGAGGTGTATCCCATTGAAGCTGTAAAATCCTTTCGCCAGTGATCAAATTTGTATAAAGTGGTGGAACACTATACCTTTTCTGTTGATTAATTCTGACCTTTTCTGTTGAAGCGCATAATTCAGTTTGTCCAGCTAATGACAGCAGACTTCTGAATGTTCTGTTATCCGGTAAAAGCTAAAAAAAAACTATTACTTTAAAATCCCACCAAACAGACAGCATCATGTTTTTTCGATGAATATTGGCTTTCGAAATGCTTTGAGCCAGTTCATCTTTTTTGCTCCATGATCTTTTGCGTTTGACATTGTTATATACATTTTTCTTCCCCAGCAATGATGTACTTCAAAAATGGATCATTTTTGTGACGTTTGAGATGCGAATCACGGACGTCAACGCGACGACTCAAATTTATATCCGTGAGAACCATATATCGAGTTTCGAGGTTAAACCCAGACCTTTCAAGTGTCATAAACAGTTGAATTCGATAAATTCAACTTCTTTCCGATCTCACGTTTTGTTATTCGCCGATTTGCATCAATTAAAGCCTTTATCGTGTCTTTCCCAGCTTCAACCGGCCTTTCGGAACCTGGTGCATCTTCGACATCAACATCACCGGATCGAAATTTTGCAAATCAGTTCTGGCACTGGCGTATTATCAATACATCTTCTCCTTACACATCAGTTGATTTATTTCTGGCTTGGACAGCATTTTTACCTTTTCTATAGTAAAAAGGTAAAATATGACGAAAAAGCTGCTCATTGCTCTCCATATTCCAAAAGGCACAAACCAAAAACTACTACGGAGAATTAATTGAACTTTTTTACACAAAAACCTTGCAATATCAGCCCTCAATACATTTAATGATTATGTGATTTAAGTGTGAAGTTGGTTCGAAAAAATACGATTAAATTCTCTGTCGGGAAAAAACGAAATTACTTTCCGTCCATCTCTATACATCCTTTATATACATAGTATTTTTTTTTAAGAGTTTTATCAATCGTCTCCACCGGAAAGGCTCTAGCACCTATTAGGGATTTGATCGTGTACTTTCGTTTATTCTGTTCTCGATTCGGATCTTATAGAACAACATGCTGGTGGATTTGGAGGTTGTACGGTCTGCTCACAAATGTATTTCCCAAGGTCATTTATGAAAAGTATGCTTTGGATTGTCATGAAAATGTTGCTGGTAAATGTCATTTCTTCTCAATGAATTATTTTTATTGTGAGATTATAGTTTAGTGATACATTTTTTCAAAGGTTTTTCGATTGAAATACCTAGTCACATCATTTTACGAACGAAGGAAATGAAGCACATGGTTTGTATATAGTATATGCACAAGAAAACCTTTTCAGAATGTACCCTATATTTTCAGATAAGTTTCGTACATAAGGAGTTGAGATGTATATCTCTTCATGAATTTCTTTTCTGGTTCTCCTTTCGTTGTGAAACCTGTGTGTTCTTTGTTTGATGATCTTCTTGACTAGATTTATCTCTATTTATGAAAAGAAAAACAAAAACGCCATGAATTATAGAACGGATATGAGAAACCCAAGCTACATCTACCACACCACCCTTAAAAGAAAAATGCTAAAATTTATTACAAAATTATTTAAATATTTTAATTTTTACAGATATATTCTATTAGCCTTCTACATATTTGATTTCAAAAAATTATATTCAATATTATAACTTCAGGAATTAAATTAATGTCATATAAGTACTACTTATATCAAAACGACATATAAAATAAACATTCATTATAAGAAATCCAGATGACATAACAAAATCCAATAAATATAAATTGTTAACAATTTAACTTTTCTGTTTTGTTTGTGGAATCTAATATCCTTAGAAAAACAAACATTATTATAATAATATATGTATAATTGTGAAGTTAGTATAAATAGGGGTTAAGATTGCATTTTCACTACCAGTTTGACAATTATGGATTCAGGCAGAAACATGGAATATTTTTTAGTAGCGTCAGTTTCAATTTGAAGAATCTCGTGAGCTGAGGTGTTCCATTTTATTTCAAACTTTATGATATTTTCAAATAAGGGCATCTTAAAAATAATATAAGGAGTACAAATAAGTTTCCACGGTTTTATTTTAGATGGCGCGGCACGGAGTTTCGGTTAGCTTGCGCAGATGATAACCGGCTCAAAAAATAGTTTGGACATTCAAGAACAACATAACCTATTAATATGATTGATTTTATATTGGTAAAATATAATTTTTATGAGTTGAAAGCGTCAAAATTTGAGCCAAGTTTGCGTCATTTGCGGGAAATATTAGTTTACTTCTTAAATTTAAGGAAATCTGCTGCTGAGGCGCATCAATTGCTCGTAGAAGCATATGGTGAGGGTGCTTTGAGTAAGAGAACGTGTCGAGAGTGGTTTCAAAAGTTTAAAAACGGTGATTTCGACGTAGAAGACAAAGATCGCAGTGGAAGGCCAGAAATTTACGAGGATGCAGAATTGGAGGAATTATTGGAGGAAGATTCATCTCAAACACAAAAAGAACTTGCTCTAACATTAGAAGTCACTCAGCAAGCAGTCTCACATCGTTTAAAATCGTTAGGAATGATTCATAAACAAGGAAATTGGGTTCCGTACGAATTAAAGCCGAGAGATATTGAACGCCGATTATGCTTAAGTGAAATGCTGCTAGCTAGACATAAAAAAAAGGTTTTTTACATAGTATCGTAACTGGTGATGAGAAGTGGATACATTATGACAATCCAAAAATTAAGAAAATTATGGGGATTACCTGGCCACGCGTCAATATCAACAGCAAAACCGAAACTTATGCTGTGTATTTGGTGGGATCAGCTAAGTGTAGTGTATTATGAGTTGCTTAATCCGAGCGAAACAATTACTGGAGCCCTCTATCGAACACAATTGATGAGATTGAGCCGAGCTCTGAAGGAAAAACGCCCTCAATACTATTCTAGACACGAAAAAATTATTCTTCTGCATGACAATGCCCGTCCACATGTTGCGGCTCCCGTGAAAAAGTACTTGGAAACACTTGATTGGGAAGTGTTACCCCACCCGCCGTATTCACCAGACATTGCACCGTCCGATTATCACCTGTTCCGGTCCATGGCACATGCTCTGACGGCGCAGCGGTTCACATCTTATGAGGATACCAAAAATTGGGTTGGTTCGTGGATAGCCTCAAAAGACAAGGAGTTCTTCAGACGTGGGATTCGAATGCTGCCTGAGAGATGGGAAAAAGTGGTTGCAAGTGATGGGCAATATTTTGAATAAATTTATATTACCGTTCTTCTATAAAAAATAATTAATTTGTGTTAAAAAAACGGCGGAAACTTATTTGTATTCCTAATATTTTTGAATAAAGTTGAATTTTCATTCATTCAAATAACAATAGGTGTGTCCATTTCTTAAAGAGTATCAATAGAAATGTTTCTAACGTCGAAAATTCGAAAGCCGCGCGGGCAGAGCATTTAAATCAACTTGTTCTTTTATGCATGGAGCCCCTCGGGCAGAGTATGCGGATAATTCGAGCTCTTTTCCGGCGTCCCAAAGCTTTGCGGAATTAGAATGAGTAATAAGCAAAGGAAGTTTAAAAGTTGTTTGTTAAGGTTTTCCTTTGATATGCGAAATGCCCAAAGGAAGGTGCAACAAACCGTGCTCTTGGAGACGAACGAGCTAGATGAATTTCCAGGACACAAAAGAAAATGCAGGATCAGAGTAATCTTTCGGTTGAAATATGTAGCCACCGAGATGAAAAACATTCCTCGCAAGAAATTTTAGAGAAAATACATAAAAATTGTTGAAAGTTTTAGATACTTTCAAACTTGACTGAAAAAGATCGGATGTTTCAAATTATTTAATTGGTGATAGATTAAAACTTCAAAGCATTCTTCGTCCATAGCCACAACTTTTTTCCATCTTTCTGGTAATTGACGTATCTCATCGCGAAAAAGCCGGCCCTTTGGCCGCTATTCATGCATCGATCCATTTTTTGACTTCATCGTTATTGGAGAATTGCTTGTCAACCAGGCCATGTTACATCTATCAAAACAGATGGTAATCGGAAGGAGCAATATTTGGGTTGGGCGCATGTGGGGTAGGACTATCCATTTGAGTGTTTCTAACGACGTTTTAACAGGCGATGCAACATGTGGCCGTGTATTGTCAATAGCTTTGTCGTGCCTGTCGGCGTATTGCGATCGTTTTCTCGCAATGCACGGCTCAAACGGATCAATTGTCGTCAGTAGACCTCCCCTGTGATACTTTCGTTCGATTGAGCAGCTAATAATACACCACACCCAGTTGATCCCACCTAATACACACTTCTCGCCATGAATATTCTGCTTGACAGTTCATGATGAGGTATTCATACGTTCCCCGACATTTTGAATGATCGTAATGGACCCACCTTACATTGCCAAGCACAATTCGTTACTAAATCCCCTTTTTTTCTCTTGGAGCAGTTGTTCATACGTGAAAAAATCGGCATTGGTCGTCACTTGCCTTCAGTTCAAACGGTACCTAATTTCCTACCTTTCGGATCATTCCCATTGCTTTTGAACGATGGAAAAAGGCTGGTTGAGTGACTCCAGGTGTTTTTGCGGATTTCTCTTACGTTTGTGATGGATCTTCATCGAGCCTTGCCTCTTATTTTTGAAGCTCTGAAGAAATGGGTTTCTTATGAGGGAGCTTACACCTCTTAATTCGGAGGCGGCGTTTCGTTGAGAACTTGCGCACCTGAATACATCATATAGGCGAAATGCGCAAGTCTGACTATGACACCAGTGACCTTGTTCCACGTCGAAACTCGATTGTTTGTACTCCGCTCTACTTGAAACAGCTCAGTATTCAGAAAGCACTAGCCTCCTCTATATGCTACACCGGGAAGCTACAGCAGAGCAGAGTAGAATTCTATGAAAGGAGCGGGCACGCCACAAACTTCCCTCCCAGTGAGCGTCGATAAGGTCACGGTATAGAGCGTTAGGATTTTGGCACAGAACGGTTCGCCGCTGGGCTGAACGCGGTACCATCTCCAGTGGAGTAACTGTGTAACGAAAATAGGAAAGGTACCTCGGAATATAGGAAGGGATCGTCTGGGGTCACGAATGAAGCTCTGAAGTGAATGGGTTCATTATTCTGCGAAAAGAGCGGAGTCCTTAAACTTTGGTGGTACTACGTGTTATTCTTCGTCTTTCAAATCAAAATGGCCGCTTTTAAATCGGGCAAACTACTTCTGACATGTTCGTTCAGCTAGAGCATTGTTACCATAAACATCCTTATAAAATACGATGACTTTCGGCAGCTTTTTTCTTTATATTGAAATAATAAAGTAAAACTTATTTTATTATTATGTTTTATTTGATTCAATGCAATTTAAACTTTTTTTCCGCGTCTCCGGCAGTTTATGTATTCCACGACAAGAAAAAAACCTTTTCTCCTGAAGCGAATCATTAATCGACCCAGTTTTGTATATTTTCATTGGAATTGAAGCCTTGATCAGTGGGAGAGTGTCCCAGTAATGCGAATAGACAATAATCAGCTGGAACCAAGTGTGAAGAATAAGCCACTTTCGCTAGGATTTTTCAACTCAACACCCAGATTGCATTTTCCCCCGTTTTTGCTGTTTGTGATGGGGCAAATTGACTTTATGTTGTGTTTTTCCATATTCTGGTCGTTTTTCAAGTTATGTCGGATTTAAATCAATCATTTCATGTTGGTTTCACCAGGTTTCAACAGGTCACAATAGATAACACCCTTCTTATCCTACTAAGCACAGAGTGTCTTCTTTTCAGATAAATTTAGTGCTGTATTGGATGTCAATGGTCCGCCTGGATACACTCATGACGCTTATGATTCTCAGAATATATCCATTTTTTGTCACTGTCATGATCAAATGAAGAAATAATTTTATTGTTTGCAGCATTTCACAAGTAGTTGAATATCTTCACAATGCTTTCATTTACAACAATTGTTTCGCCAATACTGTAACTTCTTCAGGCTTATGTTTTTAACTGGAGTTCAAAAGGTGAACCTGTAGAAATCACAGTATTGGAGTTTAAGTAAAATTGAAATTTCAAAATTTGAATATCAAAACAGATTGAATCTGTTATTCCATTTGACATTATATATTGAGTTTTGATTATATAAGTCTATTAAACTTAAGCGGTGCTTATTTTAGACATTAATTTAATTCTAAAAGTTTTTTGAATAAAAAAAAAAATTGAAATTAAAATTGTAGAAGACTAACAGATTTAATCTGTTTTGATATTCAAATTTTGTTATATTTCTTTTATCAAGTAAAAAGCCTTTTTCTATTCTATTTTATTGAAATTTCAAGTACTTGAAAGAACCAAATCTTTGTATGTGCTCTGGAAATATTCTCATTACAAATTTGGTTACCGGAGTGTCAGAAAAATTTGAAATCCAACTACATTGAAACTGAGTTAGATATACAACAACAATTTGAAACTTCGTATCTTGTTGGCCTTTACTTGATAGTAATCCATTGTACACTTTAGTTATAAATAAAAATAAACATATACCTAAGTATATGTGTTTAATTTAATTAAAGTGTACAACAATTTGAATATTCAAATGAGATTTTTTGAGGATAAGGAAGCAATAAATAATTTTGAGAAATAATTATGAAATTTTGCATATTGAGAACAAAACTTATCATATTATTAACATTGAAGATAAATATATTAAAATCCAATAGATCTCTACTCAATTTTTTGGTACGTCATTTCGAAATTTCGAAGTTATTGTCGGAAATACTTTTTGTATTGTATTGTGTTTTAGTTTTAACACGTAGGTGAATGGTTATTGGAATGTGGAATGACTGAAAAATTGTTGTTAATTAAATTAAAATATAAAATTAAATTAAATAAAAATTAAAATGAATTCATCTTAAGAAAAATTATGGACCATAATATATGGGTATTATTTTTTTCTTTGAAAATTATCATGCATACACACCGACATCCAGACGAATAAATCGAATTGAATTTGACAGTCAATTATTATTCAGTTAGTCCAATTGTTTGTGCAAAAAGTAGAAAAATTTGACGAAATCCTGGCACGAGCGCAGAGAAATTGAGAGATTATGTTAATATGTTTATATGTCAGATAAGCTGGAATTTAGGGAGACCCCCTTTTTGGGGTTTTATTGTTCAATAAAAAATTTTGTACCTACTCTAATATAAATAGAAACTGATTTCGAAAACAGATTTAGTTATTCAAAATGTAAGATACTGCCTACCTAAATATTTACGATGCTACTTTTATAGAAAAACAATTAATTGTTGTATTCTAATAACAATAAATATTTTTGAAAATCAGAGTAACAATATTCAATATGGATTTTCATCAAGTAAAGACGGATTCAGTTAAACCTCTTATCATACAATCCTCACAAAATTTCGCACGGAAAGGCATGTTAATATTCTGCTTCTAAAAGACGAATTTCAGATCGATAAAATCTATATTATCCAAAATATTGGGAAAATATTTGAAATTGCGAAAGTATTAAACCGATATTTCCCATTAACGAACTTATCCGCGTCATTCTCTAAATCTTCCCTGCAAGTTTCTCTAGCTCTTTTGATTCGAAAGTTAGCGTATTTACGAATGAAGAATTAGTCAGAATTACTTTTGAGCTCGGATATATATATATATATATATATATATATATATATATATATATATATATATATATATATATATATATCTATCTATATATATATATATATATATATATATATATATATATATATATATATATATATATATATAATTTAGGACTGCATTAATGCAGTTTTGTCCTTCAATCTGAACAAATGGTACCAGTTATCCAATATAGTTAGAGCTATATGGAACAATGACATGCTGTTCCAAAAATATGATGTATTATCAACAAATACTTGAAATATGTTATGAAAAGCTACCGTATTTTGAACTTGTAACACTTCATTTGACAGAGCTTGTATAATATTTGCTAGTGATGATCAGAAATATCATTTAAGAGCTTGCACAAGACTCCCTCGTGGAATAACAACTATTTCCAACACTAACAATTGGAGGAATCCAATTATCTTCACCCAAGGGCACGCTCGCATTTTCTCAACGTTGAAACAACCGCGAAGGAAAAACAAAACGCACCACCATCAAATGACAAAACGTGCACACCGCGTTGCTTCATCACCCGATAATTTGAACATAAACGAAGGCAATCAGGGAAGGCTGTGGGCGAAGCACGAGCGATGGATTTGCATAAGGGATAACGTTTTAACCATCCATCATTATCCTTTGCTTTTCCGGTAAAGTTTCCTAATCCTCTGTCGCGAAGTTTCAATGGTATTCACGATGCCTGTGAAATTCAAAGGGTCGGACATTTTCAGAAAAAATTCTAACCGCACTTATATAACGTCAGATGCTTAAGCGCGTTCATACATGAATTGTTGAATTAATTTCACTTATTTGTTAGAAGGAAAGGTTATATATTAATTATCTCAGAAATTCACATGAAAATTTCTTTAAAAATTTTATGCAATTACTTATTTGACATATGTAACTGCAGCACGTTGGTACATTAACAAATAACTCATCCATGTTTGTCGTATCAATAGTTGTTACATGAAATTATGCAAAGTTTTCCAATTGAGCAAAGGATTTTTGAAAATTTTAAAAATCTAATCCCGTCTATTTGGACAACCCAAGTGGGTTTTTACTAAAAAATATAATACTGTGTAACTTCTACAAAATTTAATTTCAAAAAACTTTGTATATAATATATATATATATATATATATATATATATATATATATATATATTGTCATGGAATTTACACTTAAATTAAATAATTACAAAAATATAAAGGAAAACACTCACCGTTGTATATAAGTTGACTCGTTAGAGTATAACCAGAGCACATTTAATTAAATAATATCCATTCTGACAGAAATATTAATAATTCAATTCGTAAAAACACTCACAAGCTAAAATTATGAAGAAAAAGCATTATTTTTAAGGCTTACTTAAATTCATTGACACTGCATAATGAGATTTATTGAAGCCAAAATATAATTATATATTATATATAAAATAATAAAAATGCTTGTTTTATACATTAATTTAATTCTAAAAGTTTTTTGTATAAAAATTTTTTAAATTAAAATTGTAGAAGATAAACATATATCAATTTGTTTTAATATTCAAATTTTGTTATATTTCTTCTATCAAGTAAAAGGCCTTTCTATTTTATTTTATATATAATATATAATTATATTTTGGCTTCAATAAATCTCATTATGCAGTGTCAATGAATTTAAGTAAGCCTTAAAAATAACTCACACTGTTCTTTGATTCTGTTAGAGCATAGATCAATCTTGAATTATAAAGATGATCTATGTCTCGAAACATTATTCATTTACACGTGGTGAGTTGTTTGATGTAGGTTAGTTTTTTGATTTTGATATTTTGAATATATTTCAGGACTGAAGACGGAATTGCTTAGAACTATATTTGTTTTTTGAAGATATAGTGCATGCTTTGAGAGATTTCTGAATTTACTTATTCGAATATTTAAATATATTAAATATTTCAAATAAATTATATTCTTTGAGAGGTCCTTTAAGTGTGTTCATGTTTTTAAAGTGCAAATGGCGTTCTGAAGGCAAGACCAGAAACAAATTTTGTCTCCTTTAAATATTTATTTATTAATTTTAATGACTTTCGTATATCTTTTGGTTTATGTATTCCATTTGACATCGTATATTGAGTTTAGATTATATACGTCTATTAAATATAAGCGGTGCTTGTTTTAGACATTAATTTAATTCTAAAAGTTTTTTGAATAAAAATTTTTTAAATTAAAATTGTAGAAGATAAACATATATCAATTTGTTTTAATATTCAAATTTTTTTTTTGAATTAACTTATTTGAATATTTAAATTTATTGAATATTTCAAATAAATTATATTTTTTGAGGAGTCCTTAAGCTTTGTTTATGTTTTTGAAAAGGAATTGGTGGTCATAATGGTAAGATCAGAAACAAAATTTTGTCTCAATTATTAATTTTAATTGACAAATTATATTTGTTGGTTTATTTATTCCATTTGACATTGTATATTGAGATTTGATTATATATGTCTATTAAATATGAGCGATGCTTAGGTAGACATTAATTTAATTCTAAAAGTTTTTTGAATACAAATTTTTTTTAAATTAAAATTGTAGAAGACTGACAGATTAAATCTGTTTTGATATTCAAATTTTTTTTCATTCCTTCTATCAAGTAAAAAGCTTTTTTCTATTTTATGAATTCCTAAATTATTAACTGCTCTAATAGCTACATTCGAGTCAAATTTCACTTTGAAATACTTGGTATTATTATTATTGAATGAAAACAAAGACAATAAAATCTGGAGTCCATAAATTGATTTGTATTGATTGGTATATATCGGTCAAATTATTGTTTCTTATCTTTATTGCCGCAAATCATTAATTAGTTTTGCTGCCTTTTTTCCAAGTTTTTAGCTACATTAGAAGTGAAGTAATATTAAGAGTTAGTTCAAAATGTAAAATTGACGAAGCCACAGTGTGAGCGAAACAATTGGCGTTGAAATAATGAATAGTGGAAATAATCTTCATTATTTTATTCAACCTAATCATTAGTCTTTCAAATAACTATAAATTATAAACCGATATCTACAATCAAATCAAGCAAGATATTGAGAGAAAATGAGATGATATTTAATTTCGCAGAAATCTTTCAAATGGTCTTAGATAGTTGAATGAAACCATCGGAACCCTTTCACGTTGCTGTATGTTCTTCTGCTTATGTTAAATAGTCAACAACAATAGTGTCTACACATATGTATCTTGGTCATAACAAAAAGAGAAAAGCAACGTCAAATGCTATATTCAGTAAAACCCACGAGACTGTTTCATTCGATTTTCCAAATTACACTTCGACGAACCGTATACGCATGCGATTTCTCCTCCACAGATTAGACTGTTTTGTGCAGGCGGCAAACTGCGTCAAGTCGCTCACATACCGATCCTCCATTCCCGGGAGTTTTGGCAGAGCCTTTGGTGGGAATTAACCGGCTTCGAATCCCATTAATCAGCGTCTTCTAAATCCCGGCTATGGCTGTTTGTTACACTGGCGCAGTGTCTGGTTTTCCATTTTCCATCTCCCCCCACCCCACCGACGTCCTCCCGGATCGCGTCAAGTGAATACGCCTGGATTTCGGGACGAACACCGGATGCCCGGATCGAGTGCATTGACTTTGACAGACCCCACCTGACTGATTGGTCCTGGAGGAAATCTTGTTCCCCAGATTTTTATAAGATGAATGAGGGGTTTTTCGAGTTGATTTAAGCCGATTTTATAGGTGAGGAATCCGGAAAAAATAAATGGGTGGGGATATCGGCCGTGCTTTGAAGAGAGAATGGTGGAATTTTTTCGGAAGTGATTGATTTTCATTCGGTATTATCGCAATAAACCTGACGCAGAAGGACATTTTTTCCTATGGACATCACTGAATAATTTTTTAAAAAACTGACATTACGTCTGAAGTTTGAATGATGCACTTATAAAGGGTTTTCCAATAAGATGTTTCATTTTGAATAGCCCGCTATCTGGGCAGTTGCCACTTTTGAAACTGCCATCTTTTGACACTTGACAAGGAACAAATACGCCATTACTAAAAATGTAACGGTACACGCTTCAACAACGCATTGAAATTATTAAAATTCACTACAAAAATGGTCTCGGTCGGCAAAAGGGAAATTATTGAAAAAAATTGAGTTGTTGGGACAAGTAAGTGATGTAAAGAATCGAAACCGTGTGCATCGTCCAAAATTAACTAGAAACTAGGCGAAAACCCAGATTTGTCCATTTCTCATTAAAGTTCAGTTAACACAAAAACTCAATCCGGTCGATCACCAGCAACGTCGTATCTTCGTTGGTTGGGTCCTTGAAATGCATTAAAATGATCACTGTTTGGTGCTGTTTTTTGGATGGCGGTGTAATTGTAGCTTACTTATTCGAAAATGAGGATGATGCAACTGTTACGGATTGCGCTATCGAGCTATGATTAATGATTTTTATGGCCAGAATTGGAAGATATTGATGAGAGCAACAAAATAATCTCAATTTTGGAAGAAAAGTTTCCAAGCCATGTTATTTCTTGAAGAAGTGATCACACTGGCTACTGAGATCTTATGATTTAACACCTTTAGACTTTTTTCCTTGGGGTCACGTGAAAGATAAAGCCTATGCCAATATTGCACAATCGACTCAAGACCTCAAAGATAGAAGACGTGAAGTTATACAGCCGCAAATGTGCAAATTGTCATAGACAATTCTGGAGAATATGGTGGGTATGGCAGTGAATCCCGTGCAAGCTGTAAACACTTTTGACGAGTGACTAAACTTTGTGAAGACTCGCATTATCTTGGTGGAATACTACACCTTTTCTGTTGATTAATTGTGGCCTTTCCTGTTAAAGTTCAGTTTCTCCAGCTGATGACAGTAGACTTCCGAACTAATTGTTGTGTTATCCGGTAAAAACTCAAAAAAACTACTCCTTCAAAATCTCACCAAACAGCATCACCGTTTTTTGATGGATATTGGCTTTAGAAATGCTTTGAGTCAGTCCATCTTTTTTGCTTCATGATCTCTTGCGTTTGACTTTGTTATATACAACCCATTTTTTGTCCCCAGTAATGATGCGCTTCAAAACTGGGTCATTTTCGTGACGTTTGAGAAGCGAATCACAGATGTCAACGCGACGACCCAAATTTCTCTCCGTGAGAACATGGGGAACCCATATATCGAGATTCGAGATTAAACCCAATCCTTTCAAGTGTCATAAACAGTTGAATTCGATAAATTTAACCTCTCACCTATCTCACGTATTGTTATTCGCTGATTTGCATCTACTAATGCTTTTATCATATCCTTTATCAGCTTCAACCGGCTTTCAGGAACGTGGTGCATGTTTTGGCACTGGCGTAATGTCAACACCTCTCCATACACATCAGTTAATTTCTTTCAGGCTTGAAGAGCATTTCTACCTTTTCTATGGTATAAAAGTAAAATATGACCAAAATGCTGCTTATTGCTCTCCGTATTTAAAAGGGCACCCACCAAAAACTACTACTTAGAACGTAGAAATTTTTCACACACAAGCGTTTCTATATCAACTCTCAAAACATATAATAATTATGCGGCTTAAGTGTGAAGTTAGATTCGAAAAAATACAATTAAATTCTTTATCGAGAAAAAACGAAATCACTTTCCGAACAACCTTATGGTTCAGTTTGTTCAGTATTCTATATTTTCTTCAGATTCTTTTAATCTTTTTTTTATACTGTAAGAAATTTGTTAGTTCTATATGCCCACTGAAAAATAGTGTTTTCAAGACATTTTTTCATTTCAAATTTTAAAATTTGAGAAAAATCTTCTAAAATTTAAATCTGTGGAGAGGTGTAACAGAATTAATGCACTACATTGTGTTATTGGATCGATTGGAGGAAACAATCAAGCAGAAAAGGCCTCACACAACAAAGAAAAAACCGCCACTTCACCAAGATAATGCACCGATCCACAAGTCGTTGAAAACAGTGGTGAAATTGGACTATTAACAATCCGAATTGCTTGTACGCTCATCCATATTCACCAGATCTGGTCCCATCTGACTTCTTCCTGTGAGCAGATAGAAAAAAAGATGTTCCAAAGAAAGAGATTTAGCTCCAATGATGAGGCTATTGCCGCAATTGAAACCTATTCTTGAGGCCAAGGACAAAACTGTGGTGTACGGCATTAATAACAATTGCGCCATATACCAGTTTTCTTTTATTTATTAACAATTTCATATCGATCATTATACGTCTTACTTCGTATACTTGTCTCATATTCATTCTGTACCTTTCTACAAGAATTCAATATTTCCCTTTTTAGCATGCTCATCATTCTTATCTATTATATACATATACAACAATAATTCCCCTTTTTAAAAAGCTCTTATCCTAATAACTTATATTCTAAACATTTTTTTTAATTTTTTCATAACGATATCTAATTCCATTTTTGATACTTGATTCTAATATTTACAAATTTAGTATGTACGCAATTATTACAAGTTCAAATCTAAACACAAGACTGATTTTTCATTTTTAATCTATATGATCTTCTGACATTGCTTTCATTATTTCCTTTAAGAGAATTATCTTACTCTACCTTCAGATCATTATTCAAAAATTTTATAATACAAATTGATTTATATGTCTCTTTATTGTTTGTCCATTATCTTTGAGTTTAATGTGAAAAGTAGGAGTCAATTTCCTTACTATTTATCCTACTAAACTAACATTTTTATTTTTATTACCTATCACCTCTGTCATAACCTTGTCCCCAATTTTGAATTCATTTTTCCTATATTAACCTTCCTTTACTACTGAATTTCATTGTTTTATGCATACTTCATTCAGTATTTTATTTCTAAATAAGTTAAATCTATTTTTGATAGTTCTTTGAAAACTAATTTCTGACGGCAAATTGCCTATAATTGGATGAATCATTGTAATTAATCAAATAAAAATAAATTGATTGCTGACTTTACATACACAATATATTCTAACCTGAAAAACAGAAAACTTCCTGAATATTAATCAAAAATAATTGTAACAAATGTCTAACATATACTGTGAAACAGAGACAATAATCATGGATTGAATCTGAATTCACAATTTCTTCATATTCACAATATATTCCTAACGTGAAATGATCTTAAAAACAGAAAACTTCACGAAATGAATACTTGTCTTAAATATTGAATTGAATCATTCCTTACTTGGTGAAAATCCGTATTAAATAATATTTAAATGAGGTTATTCTGATTTTCACAAATTTTCATTGTTATGTTTACAACAATCGTTTCGCTATCACAGTAGCATCATCAGGCAAGATTACATTTTGAATAACTAAGCTTGTTTCCGAAATCCGTTGCTATTTATTTTACATATAAGCGGTGCTTATTGTAGACATTAATTTAATTCTAAAAGTTTTTTTGAAGGAAAATTTTTTTGAAATTAAAATTAAAATAGAAGACTAACAGATTAAATCTGTTTTGATATTCAAATTTTGTTTTATTTCTTCTATCAAGTAAAAAGCCTTTTTCTATTTTACAGAAACTGAAAGTTACGAAAAATTGAGAAGACAATAAAAAAGTGGCGGCATATACATTCAGTGGTATCGGAAAGTGAGACAGAGAAAGACAGACATAGGTTTACATCAAAAGTATCAGTGCATGCAACAATGACAGAAAATAAGATTTCGTTCACATGGAATAAGACAATTGGGATATATTTATTGAGAGACTTGAATTATATTTCCATACACAAGATGTTGACGAAAAAAAATATAGTGCTCAACTTCTGACGAGAGTGTGCCAAGAAACGTATATTATTTTCCGTAATTTGGTAGCACCAAAGAAAACTAAGGACTACAAGTACGAAGATTTAGTTAAACTTAAAAGAGAATTCATTGTTATCAAGTGTCAACAGTTGACATTTGATAATGGTGGTCAGAGATACTTTACTAACCGAAACGTCGTGTTATACACAACATAATCTTCAACTTTATTTTTTGACGAGATTTGTAATTGTATATATATATATTTTTAAATTTAATTCAACTTGATTTCTAAAGAGACAAGTATTCAATAATATTTGATTTTCACTAATTTTTATTGTTATGTTCACAACAATCGTTTCGCTATCACAGTAGCATCCTCAGGCAATATTACATTTTGAATAACTAAGCTTTTTTCCGAAATCCGTTGCTATTTATATTACAGTAAGTACAATAAATTTTTATTGTGCACTAAAACCCAAAGAAGGGTCTCTGCAAATTCCAGCTTATCTGAATATATTTAACAGAGGTGAGTTATTTAAACCTATTTGTTCGTTAAGTAATTTTCCAGAATTTGTGAATATTTGAAGAGTTTCCACAATAATAAAAGTAATTCTACATATTCCAACCATTTGTTAGAAACAGGACATACTTTCAACCATAACTTTGAAATTCTACATATAGAAAGCAAAAGTTATGCCTTAAATCTGTTAGAATCCCTAGAGATAAATAACCATAATAAAATTGGAATATTACTTAACGAACAAATAGATTTGAATAACTCACCTCAGTTAAATATATTCAGATAAGCAGGAATTTGCAGAGACCCTTTTTTGGGTTTTAGTGCTCAATAAAAATTTATTGTACTTACTGTAATATAAATAGCAACGGATTTCGGAAAAAAGCTTAGTTATTCAAAATGTAATATTGCCTGAGGATGCTACTGTGATAGCGAAACGATTGTTGTGAACATAACAATAAAAATTAGTGAAAATCAAATATTATTGAATACTTGTCTCTTTAGAAATCAAGTTGAATTAAATTTAAAAATATATATATATACAATTACAAATCTCGTCAAAAAATAAAGTTGAAGATTATGTTGTGTATAACACGACGTTTCGGTTAGTAAAGTATCTCTGACCACCATTATCAAATGTCAACTGTTGACACTTGATAACAATGAATTCTCTTTTAAGTTTAACTAAATCTTCGTACTTGTAGTCCTTAGTTTTCTTTGGTGCTACCAAATTACGGAAAATAATATACGTTTCTTGGCACACTCTCGTCAGAAGTTGAGCACTATATTTTTTTTCGTCAACATCTTGTGTATGGAAATATAATTCAAGTCTCTCAATAAATATATCCCAATTGTCTTATTCCATGTGAACGAAATCTTATTTTCTGTCATTGTTGCATGCACTGATACTTTTGATGTAAACCTATGTCTGTCTTTCTCTGTCTCACTTTCCGATACCACTGAATGTATATGCCGCCACTTTTTTATTGTCTTCTCAATTTTTCGTAACTTTCAGTTTCTGTAAAATAGAAAAAGGCTTTTTACTTGATAGAAGAAATAAAACAAAATTTGAATATCAAAACAGATTTAATCTGTTAGTCTTCTATTTTAATTTTAATTTCAAAAAAATTTTCATTCAAAAAAACTTTTAGAATTAAATTAATGTCTACAATATGCACCGCTTATATTTAATAGACGTATATATTCAAAACTCGTTATAAAATGTCAAATCGAATAAATAAACCAACCAATATAAAAAAGGCAATTAAAATTAATAAATAAATATTTGAAGGAGACAAAATTTTGTTTATGATCTCACCATAATGAAACCAATTCCTTTTCAAAAACATAAAACACAATTTAAGGATTTCTGAAAAAATATAATTTATTTCAAATATTCAATATATTTAAATATTCAAATAAGTTATTAGGAGTACAAGTAAGTTTCCGTTGTTTTTTAACACAAATTAAATATTTATTATAGAAGAACGGTAATATAGTGACTTCTAGTGTTAGAGCAAGTTCTTTTTGTGTTTGAGATGAATCTTCCTCCAATAATTCCTCCAATTTTGCATCCTCGTAAAATTTTGGCCTTCCACTGCAATCTTTGTCTTCTACGTCGAAATCACCGTTTTTAAACTTTTGAAACCACTCTCGACACGTTCTCTCACTCAAAGCACCCTCACCATATGCTTCTACGAGCAATTGATGCGCCTCAGCAGCAGATTTCTTTAAATTAAAGAAGTAAACTAATATTTTCCGCAAATGACGCTTGCTTGGCTCAAATTTTGACATTTTCAACTTATAAAAATTATATTTCACCAATATAAAATCAATGATATTAATAGGTTATGTTGTTCTTGAATGTCCAAACTATTTTTTAAGTCGGTTATCATCTGCGAAATCTAACCGAAACTCCATGCAGCGCCATCTACAATAAAACGGCGGAAACTTATTTGTACTCCTAATAATTAAAAAATCTCTCAAAACATGAAATATA
Organism: Megalocaria dilatata; assembly: GCA_034642435.1. NCBI lineage: Eukaryota > Metazoa > Arthropoda > Insecta > Coleoptera > Coccinellidae > Megalocaria > Megalocaria dilatata. The sequence continues at coordinate 74,608,209 of CM067856.1, forward strand.
TCTTCAAAAAACAATTAGAATACGGATAATCTCTTCATCGGCCCTAGATAAAATTTAAAATATCAAAATCAACTAACAATCAGTATATCATACCTTAGAGTGTAACACGGAACTTGTTTGAAACAGACTAACTTTAAAAATCCAGGTAATCAGTTTGTCACAAAATCACAGAAAATTGTAAGGTATTCTTCTATGGTTTTCTTCCAACCATTGACATTCCATAATGAGAATTATTCAAGCCTATATATAATTATATATTATGTATAAAATAAAATAGAAAAAGGCTTTTTACTTGATAGAAGAAATATAACAAAATTTATATAAGTATACACAAGTATACGACATACTTCGTATACTTGTCTCATCGTCATTCTGTACCTTCCTACAAGAATTTATCTTTTTCCTTTTACGTATGCTCATCATTCTTATCTATTATATACATACACCAAAAAACATTTCATAATAAGTGTTGAGACACTTTTCAAAAAATTCGAGAAATTCATTCATTTGAGTAAATGATAGAAGCATCGATACGAAAGCGTTAAAAGTTATTTATTTCTCATAGGTGTGAATGTCGGATGTCAACGTGAAATAACAAATCTGTATGTATCCGCACACTTTTGAAACCACTCCATTAGCCTCTAGCGAAATCGTGACATCATTTGAAAGTCCACGGTCAATTACTGGAAGGGCGTTTTGCATACGCTCGTATTAAGTCACGTGCGCCTGTCTATGAAGGGTTAATTTCGCAAATGGGCACCCTGCCGCGATGGCTAAATACTTCGGAGCAAGTTTTCTCCCGACCGCATTGTTTTGTCAATGTGACAAATGCGAAAGATTTTAATGACCGCAACGTCTGTTTGTAACCATGTTTTGCTTTCTCTAAATCTTCCTAAAAAGTTTCATTTTACTGCTTGAAAGAATTCCATGCTATGCAGATTTTCGAATTTCTCTTTGTAATTGATTAAACGTTAATCAATTAGTATGTAAATTCTGGGATCAGCATATTTCATGGGGACAATAGAGATATATCAGACTTAAATCACTTTATTTACAGTCTAAATACATATATTATAAGTCTGAGCTGTTTTATCCAAAATTGAATGAATTGTTGCGGTGTAGTTCTGAATTGTTGTTGAGGTGAAAAAACTATCTTGCTCGTAGAGAGGTAGATTGATGACCTTTTTCACCGTTGTTCACTTTCACGGAGTTCATTTCACACATGTACTACCTAGGCTCAAGTAAATAATGCAGATAATACATTCACTTCCCGGTCTAATGCGTTATTTTGTTATCACGAATAGGTGTTCATTGAGATGTTAAAAGTGAATGCAAATATAACCTTGTTCAAGAGCAGAGAAAGAGAGAGAGAGTGTAAGTGTGAATAGATATTACTTGTTCAAGAGAGAGAGAGGCTGAATAAAACATAATTTTTCAAGAAGTAGAGAATGTTGGGTAAATGTTTCGTGACCGTTTGGTCGAATCACAACGAAAAAGTATGTGTCGATGTATCTTGGCCGAGTGCGAAAAAGATACTGTTAGATCTTTAGCGCGGGTTATCAAAAATTGACTGTGTTAGGAGTCTAATGTGTGGAAAGTAGAAAAATCTACACCAAATCTCGAAAGGGCGTTGGTCTGAATGAGTTTCTGGATCTAGTTTTGAGGGTTTCACGAAAAATATGAAGGATAAATAAAGGGTGTTTCAACAAGAGGGCAAGATTTCAGTGTTCAATAAAAGATGGCTTTCTGTAGCAAATTATTGAAATATTTCTTGATTTAGAAAAAATACATTTGGGAATTATATATGTATAATATAATATAATCTTGTAAATGGACGCCACGGCTTTGCTGGCATATGCGTACTCTTTTGACGAAATTTTCAATAACGTAATTGAATACATGTGGTGGTATTTCATTGATACAGCGTTAGATTTTGGCTTTCAATGCTTCGAGAGTTGCAGGCTTATTGGCATAAAGCTGTGACTTCAGATAACCCCATAGCCAGAAGTCTAAAGGTATTAAATCTCAAGAGCGTGGAGGCCAATTCTGGTCACCAAATCCGGAAATGACACAACTAGGAGCAAACTGTGCAAGATCGTCAATGTTTCACGGGCGGTATGACGTGTGGCACCGTCCTGCCGAAACCACATGTCGTCAAGATCAATAGCTTCCAAATGAGGCACAAGAAACTGTGTTATCATAGCACGATAACGTTCGCCATTCACCGTTACTGTTTTACCTACTTCGTTTTCGAAGAAAACGGTCCAATTGTTCCTCCAGACCATAATTCATACAGTGACCCGTTGTGGATGCATTGCTTTTTGATGAATCATTAGTGGATTTTCTAAGCCCCAAATGCGACAGTTCTGCCTATTAATGGAGCCATCGAGGTGAAAATGGATCTGATCGCTAAAAATGATTTTGTTTGCAAAATCAGCTCATGTATCCAATTGGTGAATTCTCTTCGCTGTTGACGGTTTACTGGCAGAAGTTGTTGAGTCAGTTGGATTTTGTAGGCATGCAGTGAGAATTCGCTGAAATGTCCAATTCTTGTGTCCGATGGCGAATTGACGTCTCTGGCCTTTCTGTCACACTTTGGCGAACTGCCGTGATACTTTGTTCTGAATGATCTCTACGAGCTCGTATCATATGTTTCAAGATCACTAACCGAACCAGTACTTTCGAATTTTTTTATTATTATTTGCACTGTAGATGAATAAGGCACATTATTTCAACCGAACTTTGGACGCACTTTACGAATAGTGGCAATTAAACTTTCACCATTTTGATAATAATTTTTAAGAATCAGGACGCATTATTCTACCATGTAATGCTCCATGTTCACTAAGTCCGATCTGTCAACTTCCAATCTCTCACTTCATAATCATGTGACATTATGAGTGTCAAACATGGCGCGCCCTTTATTTTCTATCCTTAGCTGGTGTGCAGGCCTAAATTCTTGCCAAATAGCATACTTTGTTCAATTTCGAAAAAATCGAACACTATTATTTCAGATAGCGAACAATATCCGATATTATAGGGAAGAAAAACTGCGAGTCTAATTATTTTCGATCCAAATAGGTGAGAGACATTTCAAATATACTGACATTCAAAATAAGAACATTCTATGACAGTTGAAATAATTTAATCATTTTCGGTGTACATATTTCTGAGACTGAAATAAAAACACGATTGGTTATTGTACCATTTTTGTAACGTTATTACGAGTATAAACAAGTTCGTGGGGTTTTGATAACAGACGTCGCTACTAGTTTATTATTCGATTATTTCATCTGGCAACACCATCATTTTGAAGCGTCATCATTAGGCTTTCTTTTCAGTATCTGCTAATTCGCTGAAGTGTAAGCAACATAGTTTCTGTGTCCTCTGAAAATGTCAACTTTTGTACCGAATAATGTGTTTTTGCCGGGAGGGTTACTTTATTACTTCAATATGAAGAAAGCCGAAAAGTCATTGTATTTCAATGGATATTTATGGTGACCATGTTCTAGCTGAACAAATGTGTAAGAAGTGGTTTATCCGATTTGAAAATGGCAATTTCGATTTGAAAGACGATGAACGACCCGTAGTGTCATCAAAGTTTAAGGATGAAGAATTAGAGGCAAGTCTCGATGAAGATCCATCATAAGACGCAAGAAGAACTGACAAAAACATTTGGAGTCACTCAACCAGCCATTTGCCATCGTGTAAAACCAATGAGAATGATCCAAAAGATAGGAAATTGAGTGGCGTATGAACTGCAGCCAAAAGACAATCGAACGAAAGTATCGCAGGTGAGGTCTACCGACAACATGCGATAAAAACAGCAGCAATACGCCGACAGACACTACACAGTTATTGACAATGCATGGCCACATGTTGCGTGGCCCGTTAAAATATATTTAGAAACGCTCAAATGGAAAATTCTACCCAACATGCCGTACAGCCCGGACGTTGCTCCTTCCGATTATTATCTCTACCGATCGATGCAACATGGTCTGGCTGACCAGCATTTTTCCAAATAATGGATAGATGCATGGATAGCGGTCAAAGAGCCGGCCCTTCTTAACCATTGGAATTGATGGTGCAAAGTCTTCATAGTATATATCAAGCCATTTCTTTGTTTCGTTGATGTTTTTTATGCAAAATATTGAGCTATCCCATACTTTACAGAGTACTCTAAAATATTCGGTGTTATATGGAGTACTCTGAGATATCTTGAATTATATGAGCGCTAACCTTTTTATTGTGATAATCTAGTTGTGGCAGAATAGGACGTTACGTTGTTACACTTGAACGAGAACGAGGAGTCAGTGACGGGAAGTTCAGAATACAAGGTTAAGTAAAAATACCATATTTGTTTGCGGAAGGCAGGGTCCCGCACCTGACTCGATGTATGATAGCGAGGTTCTAGTTTAGGGCCTTGACCTCTCATCAGCCATACATTCTAAAACCCTGTATTCCCTTTATTCATAAAATTAAGGTTCCAGAGATCTTCAACTTTTTCAATATCCTGAAACATAATTAGTGTGCAAGTGAAGGTAAATACAGCAATCAATTGAGTGAACACATAGCAACAGAAACATGTAACAGTGATCTTCGAGGTAGTTTAACAATAACCCTTTAGTCAGGAATTCCCCATTCAGGCACCTACTATCTAACTAGATTATTATAATCTGGACGCATCATAGCGTTGTTCAGGAATGTCTTGTTGCGGCATTCTGAAGACACAAAGTTGTTGTGTCAAAATCTAATTGTGGATCCACATTTCATTCACTCTAAAATCTCTGAATTCTCAAACAAAGTACTATTGTTAACCATCTCTTAGATCCCAATAAATAAAATGAAAATAAAGACGCTTACATGTATGAAATATGTTAAATGGTCAATTCAGATTAAAGTGAAAAGGTCGCCCTTAGCTGGAGCATCAATACAGTAAAATCCATATCGACGAATAAAAAATACATGATACAAATAACACTAACGTTGACCTCAGGTAATACAATACAATAATTTTACATGTGAGAGAAGCTTAGTCGACTTCCCTTTGTGTTTAACCTTCACTTTTAATGAACAATGGTCAATGGCGTTCTATTTCTAACCAAGGAAAACTGGACTCTCAAAAGCTGTGGAAGATTACCACAACTCTTCTGCAGAGACTCTTACGCCTGGCATCGACAGTGACAAGGCATAAAATTCCCTAAGTGGTTCTTCCCCCCTAATTTTTCTTCATGAAAAATATATGGATCACTTCAATATAATGCTTAGTTACTAGGCGAGAAATTCAGAAGTCACTAATTCATCGAAATCACTATCTTCGTACCTTTGTAAGAACATCTGAAATGAAAATGAAATAGACACCTTGTTATACTTCAATACGCGATATCCTGAATTATGGAATTCTCCTAAAACAAAGCGACTTCTCATTCTACGTAAAAATAGAAACACGAATAATTTATATACTCAACCACAGAACTTAATTTATGACTCGAGCTATGTTATCAATGAATGTTTAAGGTAAATTCAGATGAGAATCCCCTACTTCTTCGTTAAATAAGACCATCTACTCGAATGGATGTTTTGTCCCTCTCGAAGTTGCGAACAGTTGAATCATAAATTATCTCAACTGCTCTTTCCAAGCAAAAAATTTCCACCCTGGTGTTATTAGTCTTTCAAATATTATTATATAAAAAAAAAGATGATGATGTTCAATTTACTAAAACACAGGTTCTTCTAAAAAACTAATAAAACCATTAAAACTACAACGGTATTACAAAAATGAGCACTCGTGTAGCAGATTCCAAATGTGAAAAATATCTAAATTTTGAATATTAAAACATATTGAAATATGTTTGTCTTCTACAATTTTAATTTAAAAAAATTTTTATTCAAAAATTTTTAGAATTAAATTTATGTCTACAACAAGCACTGCTTACATTTAATAGACGTATATAAGCAAAACTCAATATATAATGTCAAATGGAATAAATAACCCAACAGATATACGAAAATAATTAAAATTAATAAATAAATATTTAAAGGAGACAAAATTTTGTTTCTGGTCTTACCTTTAAGAACACCAATTGCCTTTTAAAAACATGAACACACTTAAAGGACTTCTCAAATTTATTTTAAATATTTAATATATTTAAATATTCGAATAAGTTATTTCAAAAATCTCTGAAAAATATGCACTATATCTTCAAAAAACAAATATAATTCTAAGCAATCCCGTCTTCAGTCCTCATTTAATATTCCAAATATCAAAATCAAAAAACTAACCTATATCTCTCACGTGTTAAAAGACTAAAGCTTCGAAACACAGATCAACTATATAATTCAAGATTGATCTATGTTCTAACAAAATTAAAGAACAGTGTGAGTTATTTTAAGGTTTATTTAAATTCATTGACATTCCATAATGAGATTTATTGAAGCCAAAATATAATTATATATTATATGTAAAATAAAATAGAATAGAAAGGCCTTTTACTTGATAGAAGAAATATAACAAACTTTGAATATTAAAACATATTGAAATATTTTTGTCTTCTACAATTTTAATTTCAAAAAATTTTTATTCAAAAACTTTTAGAATTAAATTTATGTCTACAACAAGCACTGCTTATATTTAATAGACGTATATAATCAAAACTCAATATATAATGTCAAATGGAATAAATAACCCAACAGATATACGAAAGTAATTAAAATTAATAAATAAATATTTAAAGGAGACAAAATTTTGTTTCTGGTCTTACCTTTAAGAACACCAATTGCCTTTTAAAAACATGAACACACTTGAAGGACTTCTCAAAGAATATAATTTATTTGAAATATTTAATATATTTAAATATTCGAATAAGTTATTTCAAAAATCTCTAAAAAATGTGCACTATATCTTCAAAAAACAAATATAATTTTAAGCAATCCCGTCTTCAGTCCTCATTTAATATTCCAAATATCAAAATCAAAAAATTATCCTATATCTCTCACGTGTTGAAAGACTAAAGCTTCGAAACACAAACATCAACTATATAATTCAAGATTGATCTATGTTCTAACAAAATCAAAGAACAGTGTGAGTGTACTTATAAATGAGTATTTAAATTCAACATATAGAATTTCCGATGTAACACTTGGCATGAGGAACCTGCTCAAATATAGTTTTGATTTCAGCTGTACAAAATGAAAGGCAGCCGAGAAACACAGCGACTATTCGTCCTGAAACATTAAGAGATATGAGTGCTGAACAAGAGAGGGCACTTCGAGAAGCAGCAGTAGCAGTTGGAGTTTTTGGGTAAGTACCATTTAATAGATATAGGTTCTAAAGAAGGAAATTTAATTAGTATTATAGCCATATCTACAGGGTCGTCCGCGAAAAACTGTACATCGTTGGATGGTGAATACATGGTACCTTGGGGAGCCAGAAAACAACAATTAAATATGGTCTAAGGTTATTCGTTTTTGAGATATTGAGATTTATCGATTTTGGCAGAACATTTGGATGGCTATAACTCCTGAATCGTTCAACGTGGTCGGTTTAAATTTGGCAGGTATTGTAATCTCAGGCCATCGAATTGTTCATATGAACCATACTGAAATATTGCAGACCAGAATTCGTAAATGTTGGTTTTTACTTCCAGGTCTAACCTGTTCATTTTTTTACGCTTCTGATTTTTGAGTGCTCTTACGGCCCTGCATATTGTAATAAGATTGAATTTGGTTATAAAAACATTTTTATTTCGAGAATCGGACTAAACTCAAATAGTGAAAAACAAATTACTACGAAAATGAAGAAATTCGAAACACATTTGAATATCTCTCGAAACAAGACTTTGATTGAAGTTTGTTGTTAGAGATTTCCGCGTTTTCCACAATACATTTTCTTGCTCTTAGTTGTAGTTGATTGACAACGTTTCTAATCGTATTAGGCTTATTCCTTCTCTCATTACAACTTATTCCTATTCTTTCCATAAGATGTTCCCTACTACGTATTTCTTCCGCATAGAAATTTCTGTTCAAGGAAACCAAAACAAGGAGGCCAATTATAAGGTCCTCTTCTGCCAAACCAATGGAGCGGGTATGCATTATTCAGGTGCTGAATAACGTTATTCGTCGAGTGTGCAGGAGCGCCATCATGCTGACATTACATCCTTCTAATATTTATGTTTGCAGTGTTGATTAACTGTGGAAGTCTATTTCTCAAATCCGCACGGAGGTATTCTCTCACCCTTACTGTGGACCCTTCTCGTTGATGACCTGCTAGCGATCATTTCGCTGGTGGTAAATCGGAGGTGACGATATCGGCCGTCCTTCAAGAGATACTGAACACTATTGACAAATAGTGTATAAGGGAAGACATGTCTCTTAACCCGCAAAAAGTACCATTCACTAAAAAACGGAAGTTGAATGGCTTAGAACCGCCGACTATCCGTGGTGAAATAATAAAATTCTCATTTGAGGCAAAATAGCTGGGAATATTCCTGGACAAGACACTCGGCTGGAGTGCACACCTAGATAAAGTGTGTCATAAGACCAGAATGGGTTTCTGGACTTGCAGGCGGATCTGTGGTAAAACCTGGGGCCTAAAGACAAGGCAGATTTATTGACTATACACTATGGTAATTAGACCACAGATAATGTATGGCGCTGTATCATGGTGAAAGAGGGGACAACAAACTATTGACCAATATAAGCTCACCCGACTACAGAGACAGGCTTGCCTTGCAATTACAAGTGCGTTTCGCACAACACCCACTGCAGCCATGGAGATCCTACCAAATCTATCACCTCTGCACCTGCTCGTGCAGAGGGAGGCGGAACGGACCACATACAAACTACATCAACTGGCGATCGACAGGACAAAGGCAATAGTGATGGGAGGCTCAGGACTGCTGGACGAGCTTTTAACGAACAGTATCCTATCGATGCCCTCGGATCTATGTCAAAAATCACGAGCCAGGAACGGAATTTCAATGTAATCGTCCCCAGCCTGGACGAATGGACCCAGCATGCTGAGGTTCTATTGAGAACCGACCTTGGCTTGTTCACAGACGGCTCGCGGACGACGAACGGAACAGGAGCGGGAGTCTATGGGAGTAAACCGAGAATTAACATCTCATTGAGTCTCGGTCAAAACGCAACCATATTCTAGGCAGAAATATTTGCCTTTGAGACCGCGGCGGAACTGCTGATAAAACGGCAAATCCATCACGGTAAAATCAAAATATTTACTGATAGTCAATCAGTACTAAAAGCTCTGGAATCCAGCTGTTTTACATCCAAAACAGTCTGGAGCTGCCGCACGGCTTTGAACAGGCTCGGTATGTATAACGGAGTCATTCTGGTTTGGATACCGAGCCACTCAAACTATTTGGGTAACGAGGAATCGGATCGGCTGGCATTTGCTGGAGCTGCGCTGCCTCTGGTAGGACCGGAACCATTCCTGGGAATACCACATGACGTGGCTAACGAGGCGATAACAGGCAGAATGAACTCAAGGCTAGAGTCTTTCTCGCGGAGCCATTCTGGCCTGAAACATTCGAAGTTGTTCCTTGGAACAGCTTCGAGCAAAAAGATGGCGAACCTAGCGCTAGGTCTGGATAGGGCCAAACTAAGAACACTTGTCGGAATTATGACAGGTCACTGCAGACTGAAAGCGCATTTGCACAAAATCGGTCTGGCTGAAGACAATGAATGCAGGCTGTGTCTTGAGGACACTGAAACAGCCATGCACATCGTCTCAGAATGCCTAGCGGTGAGTCGCCTCAGATTCGAGGTCTTTGGCCAGGCGTTTATAGCCCACAGCGAACTGAAAAAATTACCCCTGAACAAGATTATCGATTTTATCCAAAAACTGGATCTAGTCGGGGAGATATAAATTAGGGGTGAACCAGAATAGTCCGTGCGGACGCAGTGGTAGAGTGGACAGACGCCAGCTCGCCATAAATAACTAACTAACTAACTCAAAAAATCATGATAACTTTGTCCGTTCAAACGAGGTGGCAGAAAAACAGGACCTACAAATTTGTTGTCATACACCACACCAAACTTCACAAAAAATTTCTACTGCGAGTTGTAATGAGATATTGAATGAACCCAATATGATTAAGAAAATTGTCAATCAACTGCGACTAAGAGTAAGAAAATGTATTGAGGAAAAGGGGGAAATCTTTGAAAACAAACTTTAATTGAAGTTTTGCTGCGAGAGATATGCGAATGTGTTTCGAATTTCGTCATTTTCGTCATTATTTGTGTTTCATTAATTGAGTTCAGTTCAATTCTCGAAATAAAAAATGTTTTTATAGCCAAATTCAATCTCATGAGCATCTTATCACAATATGCAGGGCCGTAGTAGCACTCAAAAATCAGAAGCGTAAAATTATTTTCGAGAAAAAAAAATGAACGGTTAGTGTACCGTTCACGAGCAAAGCGAAATTCGAAAGAAAAATCTACGCAGAATCCGATAATAATAACGACAAATTGATATTCTATGTACAGGGGGTTTTATTAGACCTGGAAGTAAAAATCCAAATTTACGAATTCTGGTCTGTAGTATTTTGCTATGTTTCATATGAACAATTCGATGGTCGACGATGACAATACCTGCGAAATTTGAAGCGAATACGTTGAACGGTTGAGGAGTTATAGCCATCCAAATGTTCTGCCAAAATCAATAAATCATCCTATATCTCAAAAACGAATAGCTAAGAGCATATTTAATTTTTGTTTTCTGGCTTCCCAAGGGGTCATCTATTCACCATCAAACGATATACAGTTTCTCGCGGACCAAGATATGATAAGAAATAAAGCACAACAGAACCAGCTCCATTCAAAAAAATAAAAATTTTAAAATATCGCCACTGGTCCCGGGAATGTGGATGAAAGAAAACCCAGGTTTGTTCTCTTTAAAAGATCTACAGGAATCGGGCTTATCAAAATCTATCGGGTGTTTTTTTTAGAGTAATAGAACTTTCGATAGGGATAACTGTGATTTGACAGAAGGTAGAAGCCATGTTGTTTTGGCATTTCTGTTCAGTAAGCATTGACAAATTTTCATGGAAAGACTCATGTCGCAACAACGTTTACAAATTGTTCGAATTCATTTTCAAAATCAATGTTCTATTCGCCAAACTTAAAGAGCACTTCGTGAAATTTATGGTTTACATAATCGTCCATCAGAGCAGCTTATTCGTCGAACTATCGATAGATTTCAGACAACATTTTCTCTACTCGATGCAACAACATCAACAAGACAAAGAATTGTACATACAGAAGAAAATATCGCTGTTGTAAGTCATAGTGTTAATGATGATCAAGATTTGTCTATTCGTCGACGTTCACAACAAGTTGGACTATGTGCATCCACCACATGAAAAATTTTGCATAAAGATCTTGGTCTACACGCATACAAGATCCAACTGGGTCAAGAACTAAAGCCACTTGACCACAATAAGCGTCGTTTGTTTGCTGATTGGGCCCAAGAACAGCTTGAAGTTGATCCACTTTTTCATCGTAAAATTGTGTTTAGTGATGAAGCTCATTTCTGGTTGAACGGCTATGTAAACAAGCAAAATTGCCGTATATGGAATGAAAACAATCCTCAAGAAGTTGTGCAGCTTCCATTTCATCCTGAAAAATACACTGTATGGTGTGCTTTACACGCTGGAGGCATCATCGGTCCATATTTCTTCAAAAACGATTCTGGAGCTAATGTTACAGTGAATGGTGCTCGTTACAGATCGATGATCAATGATTATTTGTTTCAAAATTTGAATGGTATCGACCCAGAAGTGTTTTGGTTTCAACAAGATTTGTTTACTGGATTATTTTCTTTGGGGTTGTGTCAAATCATTGGTTTATGCTGATAAACCAGAAATAATAGACGCTTTGGAAGCCAACATTACTCGTGTTATCGATTAAATAAGGCCTGAATTACTCGAAAAAGTGATCCAAAATTGGTCTGGTCGAACACGGTTCCTCAGAGCTAGTTGTGGTGGACAAATGCCGGAAATTATTTTTAAAACATAAATGTCATAAAATTATTTTTCAAATAAAAAAAATTGGCTTCAATCTTAATTTAAATGTTTTATTTCAATTTAAAGTTCTATCACTCAAAAAAAAACACCCGATATATTGCACCGTCTTTCACATAATGATCTGAGATCATTAATGGAAATTGATTGTGGCCAAAATACTAAATCCTGATACCTGTTGAAAGTGTTATCGAGTTCTTATTCTGTAATTACTTCGCTACTATATTTTGAATTTTTTGGAACCAACGGAACCTTCGCCTCGGTTTCAGTGATAAAATGGCTTATGTCATCAATAGTTTCCTCTCTCACGGTCACACATTCGTCATTTCGTTCCATTACACCATCCCTACTATTTTCTTCATCGGGTCGTTGTGAAGTACTAGGTTCACATATTTCGTCGACGTTTTCTATGGTTTGAGAACAATTTTTTTTTATTATTTTGAATGGGCCCTTTAGATTCAATTAGAGCAAACAAAACTGTTAATTTTGAATACTCAGCTTTATTGTGCACCCTACTTTCCTTAATCTTTCGTTTTTGGTAATCGTTCAGATAACGTCTATCAGACTTGATGTCGCATCAATTTTACAAATGCTACTCTAAAGATATGAAAATGTTTATTTTGATTGTATACTTCACAATTGATAAAACGGAAGGTGATTATTCACATCACAGAATCGAAATATTTATATTCACCTGCCAAATACGAACCTATGAGCTAATATTGGAAATAGGATTGTGATAAAATAAGAATAGTAAGAAATGAATAGAGAATTTACGAGGGGCGTTCAATTTATTCTCGGTATAGGCATGAAAGAAAATTTTGGGAAAATTCTTTTTTTCAATATGGTCCCCTAGAACTTCAATACATTTTTTAGAACAAGAATAAGCTACTCTAAATCTTGTAAATAATATTCTTCCGGCTTCTCCTCAAAATAGCTAATAATTGCCACCTTCAGTTCTTCATCGTCGGAAAATCGCTTTCCACGAAAATATTTTTTCACATTTGGGAATAGGTAATAGTCACTCAGGGCCAAGTCTGGACTAGACGGGGGATGAGGAATTGTTTCGAACCCACATTCCTGCACAGCAGCCTTCGCCAGGCGGGCCTTGTGAACCTACGCGTTGTTATCGTTAAGCAGCAACACAACGGCTGTAAGTTTTCCGCCCCTTTTTCCTTTAATTTCTTCTCTTAAATTACACAGTATCTACATATGATGCTTCTGTGATGCTTTCACTCTTTTTGGTGTATTCTATCAATAAAATACCTTTAGAATCCCAAAAGACCTCAGCCATTCCAACGAATGGGGTGACTTTAAACTTCTTTGGGGGCTGTACACCCTTTTCAATCAAATGCATGGACTCTTGTTTACTCTCAGCGTCAAAGTAATGAACCTACATCTCATATCCAGTAACCAGCCGGTTGAAAATAGTCCATGAGTCTTCCCCACAGAGCTCTAAAAACTCCTTGCAGCACTCAACGCGCACTTGCTTCTGAAGAACGGTGAGCATTCTCGATACCCATCTTGCACTGACCTTTGAGAGGTTAAGATGCTTATGAAGGATAGCATGTATGGTATCCATGGACAGGTTTGACATCTCTGCTAACATTCTGATTTTTATTCTGGCATCTACAAGCACCATTTTCTCCATTTTTTTTCATATTTTCTTCAGTGGGTGCCGCTAACAGGCCCGCCTGTTGAACGGTGCTTGGTGATGAACTTTATAACGGCACGGTGCTCGATTTTCTTCATCATTGTGGCGCCAGTCATTCTGGTAGTTTTTCACTGAGGATACCTAGAAAACTAATGATCGTAAATTAGTGAAATTCTATATTTATACCCTCAAACAGTGTGATCAGTGAATGAGGTAATTAGATTACTCACATTATTAGCAAATCACCCCGATACCGAGAATACATTGAACATACCTCGTAGTATAGTAAATGAGCCGGAAATTTGAAAAAAATTGAAACAGTTAGATTCACAAGAACCTGAACATAAATATCATCGTTATTTTTGAACCGAAATATTTTTTGTTCCTCCATTCATTTATTGTCATTCAATGTCAACCCCCCAACTATAAAGAACGCTCTCTGAGCCAACCTCCGATTTCGTTTCTCAAGCAAACATTATAAATTTATGAATCACATTTAGTATTTTTTGAGGTTAAAACAATAGTATCTCGGACGCCTTATACAGAATTTTACTTTGACCAGTCTGTCCTATCATCGCATGAACTGTATTACACAATGCGGGAATGTTAGAAGAATGTTATTCCGAAAATATGAAACTGAAACTTTAAAGCTCACCTTTTATCGTTGGATGAGAATTTGTTGGATTAGAAGTCAAATACGAACATAAATAGAAAAAGGTCAATTACACCAACACTCTGAGTTTTTGGCAATAATATCTTATATGTAAATCTCTCGAGGAAATGGGGGTTCTCATGGGGAAGCTTCTACCTCTTAATTTGGGAGGCGGTGTTTCGTTCCGAGCCTGCGCACCTCAACTCTTCGGACAGGCGTAGTGCGCAGTGTGATGTCTGTGACAGTTCCACTTTGGAACGGTCGTTGAACGCTGTGTGCCTTGCCCTACTTAAACTCGGCAGGGACGACCAGTCAGGAATTTTGAGACTGGTCGTGTCCTCTATATGATATTATAAACACTTGCAATCGTTGTTTGGGTTATGAAATATGATTACCAGAAATTTGTAGAACAAGTGTTTTGCACCCACTGAATCGGTAGCCATCGTTGCCGGAATTTATTGCAAATAGACAGCCCCTAAATACGGTTAGAAAGTATACGGGACCATTTATGGTATTTTTTTCACTATTAACAGCTAGTTGCTCTAGGTGTTTTATTTGTCAGTCAATTTCGTTTCGTGTGACTGTGACAATTAATATGTTATTGCTGCTTATAAAAAATAGCAAGCTAAGGAGGCAAAGAGAATTTTTTTTCAGTTTGACTTACGGGCCCAATTATTATGAAAATATAGACAAGATCGGATTGGGACCCCACGCTTAAGCATATCGATTAATCCGGTATTATTGATCTTAGCTTAAAGTCCCACAAAACCCACCTGATATGAGAATGGCTGCCACAAGATCATGACATGTACATTCGAGGATTTGTTCCAAATAATGCATTTGGATTAAATACGATTATCCAAACTATTCTTTTTATATAATTAATAATAATTGCTCCAAAAAGGGAGACATCAATTAGCCGCTTTGAACGTGTGATACAACAGGATTGGATTTTTTTGGATAAACCAAAAATCTAGTCTATTAATCTAACAAGGACTTAGACTATTTGAAGTCTGTTGATATTTTCAACTTAGTCCATAATATAAATGTTATAAATGGCCATACCGATTTAATTGCTTATTTTTTTCTTTTCCCTTGAAATGGTGAACTTGAATCCTCTGCTCCAGATTCCTTAAATTAACGATACGTGAAGACTTTTTAACAATTTTTACCTATTTAAAAAATTTTCTCTAAATATAGATATTACGCTATTTAACGGACGGATTCTAATTGTGGCAATTTATTCACAACAATTTAAGTTTAGGTGAGCCTCAAACAATATAAAAACGAAAACTTAAATATAACTTACATTGAAACACGTAACCTTACCTCAGAATCCGGAGTGAGACGGTTCTAACCTCTTAACTTAACGTCCCAGATTAACTCTTAATCATAGACAAAGCATACAAATTCATTATTCATTCAGAGCAGTGAAACTTTCTTGCATGTTAGCTGTAGCACAATAGTATTTCGTTTTCAACCAACTAAAATGAGAATGCATATTAATGTCAATGTCGGCGTTAACACTTTCTAAATCTTTCTATATCAATAGTCAATCACTTTTTATCCATGACTATAAAATATAGCATTATTATGCCAAGATTTTTATAGCAGTTTTATTCCTGTTATCATGCTTTTTTGTACATATAACTTGAACCTGTTTAAATACCTCGAAAATACAGGTACAAGAAATATGTTGTTTGGTAATCAAATATATCAGTTTCTAAAATCTTTATTTTATTTTATTTCATTTATACAACGCAACAAGAAACTTAAAACATAAACTAAAATTTTCAAAAGGACGAATTTCTTGTCATAATTCTTTCCTAGTCAATCTTTAAGAAACTAAAAAGAACTTGTGTAAATCCCTTCTAGGCAACATCGTTCTATTTCCCTCGTCATACGAGAATGATAAAATTGAAACATTATTTCGGTAGACCGATCAAACGAAACCAAAGGGTCGTTTTGGCGGGTGTCACACTATGAAACTTCAAAAGAGAGCATCAAGGGATCATTTTTCACGCTTCGGTCATTTCTGGCACAACAGAATGGTTTGATCGTTCACCTGTCACGGATTGAATCGAAAATAATAGAAAATCGATAGACATGAATCAACGATAACAGCAGTGGTCACAAATTTGAAACTAGATCAAGTAATAAATGAAAAATTTTCGGAATTGATGTTTCATGGAAAGATAATGTAACTTACGTTCACTTTATTCATCACTCAATTTTTGATCAGTGTTTAGATCTGGGAGAATCGATCTGAAGACACGTAAAAGCTCAACCCATAGTCCTTTAACATTTTAGATGATCGTGAAAAATAAACGGGCTGTATTAATCAAGAACTATTTGTAGCGTTTTATTGTATACAAATTAAGGTTGTATTTTTTTAATGAAACATCATTCATAGTCACTCATGTAACTTGGATAAGTAATTTTCCATGACCGCTCGACCGGTTAAATTTTATTGTGTGTTTTTTAATTCTTCAAGAGGCTCTGCGATGATAATATATACTCTGTCTTAAAGATATTTAAAAAAAAAAAAATTCGGTCTGAGGGCTATCCAGTTATTTTCAGCTATTTTAGATATCAGTTTTTGATTGAATATTTAACGATCTTCCAGTGTAGTCATTGGTGTGACCAGTGGCATTGATGGGGGGACCCTCTAAATAAAAATCGTCAAGTTATAATTTTATATTAATAAATCACATAAGTAATTACCCAACACTATTAGGCTAATTTAAGATAATCGCACGGTATCGTGCGAAACTTTTTTCGGTCATGTAGACAATAAACACTGATAAGTTTGATTTTGTACAGCGCGGGCATCTTAATTTTGCCTTAATAATTTTGTGTTTTAGTGAAATATCTAATAAATTTTATTTCGAAGACCATAGGTTTATACATTTTTATAATAAAATAACTTAATTTGATAAGATTATTGGGATTTATTATAAAATTCTTTTTCCAAGCTTTCTGTCCCGTAAAAGTATCTATAACATCATCAAAGTTCAAAGATGGGGTCATAGAATTTTCAATAGACAGAATAGCCAAGTTACGTAACCCATGTTGTGCCATAGAGTTCCTTAAATAGGTTTTCATTAATTTTAATTACGAAGAAGGTCGTTCAGCACTAGCTATAGTTACAGGAATTGTAACAAATAACATTAATGCAATACATACATTAGGAAAGCTACACGACATAAAATGATTCTTTATTATCAATAAATCAGCCAGTTCTCTAACATACGAAGACCTTTCTATTTTATCTGTGAAAATGAACCAAAAACTAACAATCTTCTTGGCAAATGATTCAGATATGTCTTTTATATATTTCAAAAAATTCTAGAGCTTTTTTTAATAGAACGGTGTCATTTAAACTTTTTATAGTCGAAGGTTATAAGATACTGAAATTGGAAGCAATTCCATTCATTGAAAAGAAATGCGATTTTAGTTGATGAACAATGATGTCCAATACTCGATAAAATACGTTCACCTTAAACAAACTTCCTGAATCTAGGAGACGCTCATCTTCGCAAAATTCATCGAAATGTCATTTTACCTTCTTCGGACGAGTTTTACAAAATTTAGGGTTGATGGACCATTTTTCTGCGACACTATTTGCTTCCATTTTTAAATTCAAAAATTCATGTCGATACCTTTCCAATTCTTCTAGACAAATTTTCGAAAGTTTTAAGGCATTTGAGAGATCGGTAGCTTTAGACTGAAGTGTTCTAGAAGCTGCATCGATTGTTTGTAGAAGTTTGCAATGGAAAACCAACAACATAATGAAATTGTAGTTCTTAATCTTCTTTTCGAGAGAAATAGCTTCATTTCTTCCATCTGATTTGCTATTTACCGATTTTTTAAAGCAAAAAAACAGTATTAGAACGTCCTGCCATCTAGTACGGTTCAATGTTTTTAATGTTATCGAAGTTGTAGACTCACTTTCGTTATTGGATATAAAACTCAATAAAACTTTCCACCATTTAATACTATGCCCAAAAAATTATAAATTTGTTGAACTATGTCAAAAAAAATTTGCATATCAGTAACCTTTTCTACTGCATCATTAAGTACAAACTTTAAGTTATGAGCACCACAGTGTATTTTTGAGTTTTCATAAATATAAGAGCAGAAACAAAATATTTTGTCACATGCAGAGATGCGCACCACGCCTGTCTGAAGAGTTCAGGTGCGCATGCTCGGAACGAAACGCCACTCATTTAAATATTCATTTATTAATTTTAATTGGCAATTTATATTTGTTGGGTTTTTTATTCCATTTGATATTGTATAATGAGTTTTGATTTTATACGTCTATTAAATATAAATGGTGCTTATAAGACACTAATTTAATTCTAAAAGTTTTTGAATGAAATTTTTTGAAGTTAAAATTGTAGGTGACTAACAGATTGAATCTTTTCTGATATTCAAGATAATTGCCCTCATTTTTATAACGAATAGTTAGTAGTTATTAAGTTAGAAGCAGGAGAAGTTTAGAAATTCGAAAATTCCTAACCTAAATTCAGAAAAAGTGATATCAAATTATAAATTCAGGACAGTTTTAGATAATGAAAAACCGTAGTTTGATGAAAAAAGAATAAGCTGTTATCATTTTAGAGAATTTTAACAGTTCTAAAAAAACTATGGAATATTCAATTTTTTCAAGAAACTATAATTATTTATGTGATTCTAGTATCTGCAAAGTTTGGAAACCTATGCTTGCACATTTTGTACTGAAATGAAAGTAGATCCTTATAAAAATGTGATTTATTCAGAAATGTTTCTGGCCACCTGTAAGCCTCAGATTGTTTTCGAATCAAAGAAATACACATACATACTCTACGTTTTCTGGTTATAACGATGTCCTTAGTGGGAAGATTCTCATCTGCATTAATGTTGAACCAATCATATCGAATTTTTGTGCCTAGTTCGTAATTGTGTGAAATGTTAGAGCTTGATTTCCGTTCCGATATTGTAATAAGAATATTTCAATCATCAATTAATTTCAGCGATCAATCAAGAGAAAATCTCATCCAAGAATCAGTTCAAGTTCCATTCATCGAGAATAATTTCAAGTGAATGTTTTATTTTTTCTATGAACTTTTCACTTGAATTGCACGATATAATGACACCGGCGCATTCGCCAATTAGTCTAACAATATAATATAATATATATATAATATAATACAGGGTATATGAATAGTTGCCAAAAAAATTCGGGGATGATTCCTTGTCAAAAAATAAGATGAGTCTTTCATATAAACTTTATTTTTTTGAGCCCTCCCCGCCTAATTACAGCCACTTAAAGATGGCGCCTGAAAAACAGTTTTTAATTTTTTTCTTGAAAACCAAAAAACTGTAATTTAATAATTGTAACTGAATCAAAGTTAATCAAAACTAGTCAGTTGTCATAACAAAATGACATCCACTCACTAGATAAATTCTTGTTAGGAAATAATTCCAGCCTCTACGACTCACGCTATCATGTTGATAATTTTTTTTCTCTAAAACCTCGAATTTTAGCAAGAAATTACAGGAGACCTTATTTGTTAAGAATGGATCCAGCTATCCAAAATTAATTTTTTATTGTAAAATACGAATATCGAAAAAGGTTTCTTGCGAAGAAAGATTTAGGGGTGGCTTTTTCTACCCCTTGCAATCATAGAGGAATGCCACCAATAAATTTTTTGAGTGCCTTTTCATCTACATAAAATGTCTGCTTGATTCTATTCTTGTCATTTTTTTGGTTTTTAAGAAAAAAACTGCTTTTCGGGCGCCATCTTTTGGGGGCTGTAACTGAGCAGGGCGAGCTCAATTATTTAAGAAAGTTTATATGAAAGACCCACCCTATTTTTTGATGAGGAATCGCTCCATAATTTTTTTCGAAACTATTCATATACATCCTGTATAATTATCTTGCGTTTGTAACACAATCCAAAAAAAATAATATCATGTTTCAATGCTTAACACACTATAGGAAACCCTTTCACTAAAGTAAATGCAGAAAACCATGAAAATACATGTATCACAATAAAAAATATATACTAAAGTAAATGCAGAAAGACATGAAAATACATGTATCACAATAAAAAATATATAACTAACTTGAGAAGCTTTAGCGAGCTCATACTAGTCAAAGTGTCCAAATTCCACCAATTTGGAACATAGATTATCATTATTATCCTGATACTCCTACATCTTCGGTAAAAATCCTTCAGAAGCTTTTTAGCTTGTTCGAGTAAGGAGTTCAGTTGTGTTCTGGTTAGGCTTTGTTACTGCATCCTTACGCCACTTTGTTAATTTCTTTCCTCCTTAGACGGGACCTGAAACCTTGACCTTTCGGTTTCCAGTTCAGGGCTCTAACCACTGAGCTATCGGTACTCACAAAGTTCGTCAATTGACTAATACAATATATACATGTGGACTATACTTAAATTACCAATAAAAATGTATTTTTATTTGTAGTAGTAAACAGAGGTTATTTATATTATTCAGTCTAAATTTGTTACTACATCAAAGAACCGTCGAATTATTCGATTTCAAAACAATCCTTTATTCTTTCTTGTATTAAAATAACTGAGAGCTCAATTTTTATAGAAGTCACTTTAACGATACCTCTTGAGTACTGAACCTAAAAACTGTACCTAAAAACAATATGTTTTTAAAACGTCTTGGCACAAAAACTTAAAGTAGTGGAATGTCAACTCTCGATTTATGTATGTTTGGAGTTGGGCATTCTGCACTTAATAATAAAGACGATATATCATTCAATGTAAGAGATAAAATATGATCTTTATTATTTAATGCAAAAGACTTTATATCAAATATATATAAATAAGGGGTTTATGAAATAACTTTCAAAAGCAAGACGTTCATTCAAGAAAATATTCAACGAATATAAAAATAATTTTACTGAAAATAACCTTTGTGATCTTTGCATAGAAAATTGTCTACCCTTTTTTAACACTAGATAATCTGAAACTTGTATATGTAAAATTGAAAGATAGAAAGCTTAACTATTTATATTTTGTTCGTAATAAAAATAATAGAAAAATAATGAATGACCATACTGATGTTAGTAAATTCAAAATATCTCATACTTTTAATCAACACCTGTTTACCACTTCTCTTAATTGTCTTAACTGTCAACATGTTATAATACATCTATATTTGTTAACATTCATTTTTAGCCGACCTAAATAAACACTCTTGAACTTTCAAGTTACAGTTGTCTGAAGATGAAGTAATACTTCAAAACTGTAGCTACAAAAACATGTGTGAACATTTCAATTTTTTGGTAGTAAAACAAAGTAATTTTTAAAAACCTGCCTTAAAAATAATAACAGTTTGATAAAGCCAAAGTTTTAACATAATTTAAGACGAATTGTAGCTATTGCCATTTATTTGCTCACAACAATTCCACAGAACATAAAGTCTCTTTCTGTGTCTATGCTACATTGGGAGAAATTCACTCTTTTGTTAGTATAACAATTAGGTATAAATAGAAGTGTATAGTCCAAGTGACAAAATATTTTTTCATTCAGCACCAAATGGTATAACTATCTCTGACGTAAAAATAACTCTTAATGGATACTGACATGTAGAATGAAAAATAATTTTTCCGTCGGAAACTATTTATGGTGGTTTTCTGTTTCAAAATTTTCAATATGGCAAATGATCATTCTCCATAAATATGTAGCCGTTCCAATTTTTTGGTAGTAGAAATAAGTTCGTGCGTTTTGGATAACAGATGTCGCTACTAGTTTATTATTTAATTATTCCATCTGGCAACACTTTAAATTTGAAGTGTGATCATTAAGCTTTCTTTTCAGTATTTCGCTGAAGTATGAACAACATAGTTTTTGTGTGCTCTGAAAATGTCAACTTTTGTACCGAATAATGTGTTTTTGTGGGGAGTTTAACTTCATTACTTCAATATGGAAAAAAAACTGCCGAAAGTCATCGTATTATAGTCGATGTTTATGATGACCATGCTCTAGCTGCACGAACGTGTCAGAAGTAGTTTGCCAGATTAAAAAATGTCAATTTTGAATTGGAAGACAAGGAACGACACCAAAAATTTAAGGATAAGTAATAAGAGGCAAGGCTCGACGAAGATCCATCACAAACGCAAGAGGAGCTCGCAAAAACACTTAGAGTCACTCAACCACTCATTTTCCAGATTTAAAAGCAATGGGAATGATCTGAAAGATAGGAAATTGGGTGACGTATGAACTAAAGCCAAGAGACGTCGACGCCGTTTTTTCCCGGATCATCAAGTGCTCCAACGGCAAAAGAAAGGGGATTTTGCATAGAATTATGACTGATGATAAAAAGTGGGTCTATTACGATAATTCAAAATGTCGGGCATCGTATGGATGCATCATCAACTGTCAAGCCGAATATTCATGGCGAGAAGATCATGCTGTGTATGCTGGGTGCGGTGTATTATGAACTGCTTCAATTGAATTAAAGGATCAAAGATTTTGCAGCATCACACATGTTACGCAGCTTGTTAACACTTAGGAATACTCAAATGGAAAGTCTTTCTCCAGGCCTACAGCCAAGACATTTTTTCTTTCTATTACCATCTCTTCCGATCGATTCAACATGGCCTGGCTGACCAGCAATTCTCCAATTAAGATAAGGTCTAAAAATGGATCCATGCATGGATAGCGGCCATAGAGTCGGTCTTTTTTTCGCGATAGGATCTGTAATTTGCCAAAAAGATGGGAAAAAGTAGTGGGTAGCCACTGACAATACTTTGAACTTTGAATGTAGAATCAATTTTTCACAATAAGGCTCGAATTTTCGACAAAAACCGCGCGAACTTATTTATACTTCTAATACATGAGAAAATAATGTGTAATTTCAATTATGTTATTGTTCCATTTAATTTTATCACAAAATATTTTTTGTAGACCTCCAGTATCCTTAACTATGGCATTGTCTCCAAACAGATATACCCAGAACTTATTACCTACTGTACCTCCTCCACCACTTCCAACAAGGGAACCTACACCGGCAAAAGAAAACAGCGACAATGATGGTAAGTAACAATGCATTGTATTCTGTTATTTAAACTTCATTGTTCAAAACCTTTTGAAGAGTAGCCAAAATTTTTTAGGGTTATTTATTATAAGAAAATTGTAGCATGCTAAAAATACGGTATTTCCTATAATATAGTGCGTTCTGAAAGTATCCGGAAAAAAGAAAGCTCGATTATAATTATTTAGTATATGTTTTTGATTCTTGAATTAGAAAATTATAAAAAATATTCATCTTATTCACTTATAGAACCTCCATTTAAATGTAAACACTTGACTTAACGTCGAGGTACACCCGAAACTAGATCACCTCCATAATTTTCGGTGATGGTAGTCTAAGACTGTAAAACTGACTGAATTAATCTTTATTACGTGGCGCTGCCCTTTAAAGTTCAATCTTCATCAGTCCCCATATGTTTTCAATGGGATTAAGATCCGGTGAAGCTGCGGGTCATGAAATTGTTGTCACTTGGTGTTCTTGCATCCAATCTTGAGTAAAGGCCAACCCTCTGGATATAAAGTATGCGCCGTTTCAAGGAGAAAATCGTTCAGAATGCCACAATACTTTTCCCTATTAAGGATACCATCAACTATACAGAGAGGCGTAGCACTACGCGAGTATAGGCCGAAGTATGGCATCTTGCATCATCCTGCTGAAAACGCCACCCTTCTGGATATAAAGTATGCGCCGTTTCAAGGAGAAAATCGTTTAAAATGCCACAATACTATTAATGGTACCATCAACTATACAGAGAGGCGTAGCATCACGCTGAGATATTGATCCCCAAACCATTATTTTGGTGGAAAATTTGGAAATTTGAACGGTAACAGGTTGTTTTGATAGGATTTATAAGTGATTTCCATCAAGTTGGAAACAATTTTCATCGGATATAAAGACATTATTAAAATTATCTTCTTGAAAACGGTGACAAAATTCTATCCTTCGTTTTTTTTTGTAAAGGTATCATTATAGGGATTTTCTTTATTTCCTTGTCTTTTCAGTGACATACGGACGGTTTCTGGGCATACTTTTATATTTCGTTGATTTCCAAATCTGTTAACCAATTTGCGAAACCCCAGGCGAGGATTGTGTCGTCCTAAGGCCAATACAGCGTTTATCTTACGCAGTCTTCCTGAAACTGGTCTATACCTCATATTCATGCCATTTTTTATCCTCTTTATTGTCTTATATACAGCATTTTTTCCAGTTCAGTCAACTGAACTAATTTTTTAATGTTTCGATGTTGATGTTTTTATACAAAAATTCTATAATACCTATTCTCTTTTTTCTAGTTGCGATATTATTTTAATTGTATACCTGTTGACAATCAACAATATTTGACAAATATTGTTGCCATGCAACTTTGGCCATAGCCGACTATCTGCATAACCTATTTTATACATTAATTTTGTCTTAGAATGTTACAAAATAGAAGCATATTGAAATTATGAAAAATAATTAATTCCGGATACTTTCTAGACGAACTATATATTATGTTTAAAAATTCAGGCAATAGATATCCAAAAAAAAAACCTTTTTTGCCACTTAAATTTAGAGTAATGTTCATTTACTACAATATTACATATTATTAATGTGTTGGTCGTTTGGTGGGGTATACGCGGAATTGTTCATTTTGAAGAGCTGAAACCTGGACAGATTTTTATTGTGAAAAATTGGATCAAGTGAACCAATCTTTAATCGAAAAGTATCCGGCGATTGTCAACAGAAAAGGCGTTAATCTGCAACACGCCAATGCAAAACCGCACTGACAAGACGAATCTTGGAAAAAATTAATGAATTGGGGTAGGAGGTACTGCCTCACCCACCATACTCGCCCGATATCGCGCCCGCGGATTTTCATTCATTCCGATCAAAGTAACATTTTTCTTACTGGTAAAAAATTTGAAAATTTGGATGTTGTCCAAACTGTCATCTCGAGATATTTTACTCAAAAACCAATTGATTTTTATCGGTCCGGAATTGACCATTTGTACACTAGATGGCATCGTGGATATCATCGAAAACGTGCTCGGTTAGAATTTATGTTATAAATATAGCTGCAGCTTTCAAACGTCCGTTTCTAAAGGTTCGAAAGGTAGTCAAAATGTCTCATAATGTATCTTCATATTCACGAAATTATGCATAATCGTTACTGTCGTTATTCCACATCTAAATGCTGAATTTGAACTCGATGAGATTTGTACATTCAAAAATATTTGAAATATGAAATTTCAAATGCGAATAACTGAGTAACAATTGAGCCAATTGTGTCAATTTTTGCATAAAGCTGATGTATCCCACCATGAAAATTTCAAGCCAAAGTTCAAAGAAATTTGGCATAAGTTTCTGTATTGTTATCATACACTTAAATACCAAATTCGATTTCGATCGGATCAGTGGTTTCGGAATTAAATCTGCCGAAATATTTAAACCCCAAATCTATCCTGATAGATTCAAATCTCAAGCTCTTATGAAAATTACAGACATTTGGTCAAAACGATAGCACGCTGTTTCCTATCATGAAGATATGCCATAAAAATTGGGGTTTATGTGTCTGGGGGCTTTTTTTAAGTTTGTTCGTTAATGATATGTTCTCGTATGTAGGAATTTTCCTACTATAAGATTGAAATTGTCCGTCATCGTCAGGTAGACACACTATATATACTACTTATTGAATAACGAAATGAAAACTAAGTTACTTTAATTCTTATTCTTTGGAATCAAACTTTTCTAAGTTACAAAGTGAAATAAAATATTATAGATTATTTTTAAAATTTATTGATTTAACGACTATTGTTTCGTCAAGTTTATATTTTGAACGAACTCTTAAAATTACACCTTCATTTCTTATATAGCTGAAAATTCGAAAAAAGAGTGTGTATAACTAACTAACTATTTTCGGGAATAAAGATAAGAAAAACGAAAAACATATGCAAAAAAGGATTCAAATATCCATCAATTTACAGAAATACCGATATTTGTTACCAATTATCGGATATACCTTACTAAGCAAAAATATTAAAAAATGGAGATCTTGCGACATCTGTTTGGTCGTTGAGAAGAATTTTAGATTAGTTGTACCTACTAATTTCTACTGCTTCCAAAAGTGTATGTCGGGTACTTTTTATTTCATTAAGGATATTGTTATTCTTGAAATTATGTTCAAATTCTTTTAAAAGGCTGACATATATTAAATGCGAGATATCTGGCGTTTAATTCCGCTGGTGTTCATGCATTCCCTTCTCGAGCGATCTTCATGTTTGATCATAATTATAGGACAATCACTGTCAACTTATAATATAAGTCAACTTATACTTCAGATTTATTGTCTTTATTTGTTAGATTTTTCAGATACTGAATTGTTTCAGCCGTTACTATTTGGTAGTTGATCATAATTAAAACAAATTGTAGAAATTACTATGTTTTACTACCAATAAAAATATATATTACACATTTTCTTGTGACTCGAGTTTCGGGAAATGAATCATCATCAGACAACTGAAGACCTAACTGTGGTACAGAGGTATTTAAACAAAAGTGATAAATATTTTGAATATTTCAATAGATTCTAGATAACACCTAATAGTGGTACAGAGGTTTACAAGCGGAACGTGATAAAAAACCGGGTTAAAAAAAGAGGGGCCTTCTAACAGATATCGGAATGTCGGCAATCGACAAAGAAGGTTGTTAAACAGATGGTACCCATTTAAATATCTCAAATAATTTTTGGGGTTACATAGCTCCGTACAGTCATTCATTATTTTTACATTATTTTGTTGTTTATCTCAAATATTTGGATTTACATAGATCCATACACTCATTCATTATTTTTTAAATTATTTTTATTGTGAACGAATTTGAAAATTTCAATAATCAAATTTCTTTTCTTTTGAATCTACATGTGGGACATGACTGTACGGAGCTTTGTAACCCCAAATATTATTTGAGATATTTATATGGGTACCATCTGTTTAACAAACTTTTTTGTCGATTTCCGACATTCCGATATATGTTAGAAGGCCCCTCTTTTTTAACCCGGTTTTTTATCACGTTCCGCTTGTAAACCTCTGTACCACTATTAGGTGTTATCTAGAACCTATTGAAATATTCAAAATATTTATCACTTTTGTTTAAATACCTCTGTACCACTGTTAGGTCTTCAGTTGTCTGATGATGGGATAGTTCATTTCCCGAAACTCGAGTCACAAGAAAATGTGTAATATATATTTTTATTGTTAGTAAAACATAGTAATTTCTACAATTTGTTTTCATTGTTAGATTTTTGTTATTTTTTATTAGAATTATTTAATTATTAACTGTTTTGAAAGCTACATTCGAGTCAAATTTCATGAAAAAATACTTGGCGATATTATCTGATATTCTATTCACGTAAGGAATGAAAATGTGTCTTGTTAGTCAAATCTTCTGTAACAAAGTAAACTAAATTCAATGCTTTTTCTTTTGTTCAAAATTTTGTCTATTATAATTAGACTATAGCCGTTATTGAAGGCAATTTGCCCAATCATATTCAATTCCATAAAAAAGTTATCACGATTCATAGGTAACCAATCTATGAATCATAATGTGATATGCTGTCATTCTGGTTAACAGAATTGTTTAATGTGTGATGAATTGTGTTAACTATATACGTGATTTTACGAAGAATACTAAAGTCATGCAAATCATGTTTTCCCAAAATTAATAAAATTTATATTAGAATACTTTTCCTGGTCTTAAAATTTTGAGAAAAGATGATTAGCATGACTTCAATAAGGTCCGATTCAATCAATTTGTTTTCAAGTCACAAGAGCTATTTTCTTTTATGTGTGAACGAATTTTTCTAATGAAGAAATTTTTATAAAACATTGGATGATTCCATAGGAGTGTATAAAAGTGAAAAGATGAAAAGTTTCAATGAAAACCGCAACACTCGACTATTTTATTTAATCCGCTTATAACATTTTTTGTAATGAGATGAAATTGTCAACCAGAGAATTCTTTCATATTGCTTAAATTAACTATAACACGAACACTACAAAATCTTTACTTTCGTGTACAAAAGTATATTTCTCAATCGGTTACTATCAAATTTCTAACACAATATTTACGCAATATTAGATGGACGTTTATATGCCCAATAACAATATATTGATAAATTCCCCTATATCAACCCCACCGTAGGAATTAAATTCCACTTCCGAACCAGTAATTCGAAAATCACTTCATCTCGAATAAAGGTTCGCTACCCTCTTTACCATTATGTCACTTTTATAGCTGAAATTACTCAGATCCCTACCCATACTGGCTCGAATAAAACATCATTCAACACCCTCCCCCATTTTATTCAAATCATCTAATCAAATCAAGGTTCCCTTCCCTTGCGAGCGAACGCGGATGCTCACCCTCGACGAGATCGGGCGCGAAATCTCAGGTGCTCGCGTGGCTCTTAAGCCGTGCGCAGAGACGTCGCAACGCGTTGAGCGCTCTGGTCCTTCGAGAACAATTAGGGTGAAATGGAGATCTAGTAGGGTTAATCCATCTAATGCGTTCCTTTTATGCAATCAAGCACTACTCAAAAGATAACCATGTTTAAAGCGTGTGATTGAAGAAAAAATGATTTCATAACCGAGCATGGCTTAGAATTTGGAGTTTGATTGGTGTAGAGAGAAATAATTTTTTATGGGCGAATTTTTCAGAAACATTTTTTACAAGCCATGCTGATTCTGGACTACCACGTGCTAATATGTACAGGTTGGCTGAAGTTTCAGGCTCATCCTTGCCATTTTGGAAATGATTTTATATAAGGTTGTTCGGAAAGTAATTATGTTTTTTGCGGATAGAGAATTTAATTGTATTTTTTCGAACCCAACTCCACACTTAAGCCGGTTGGTTGGTGAACTTTTAATGGAGAGCACTAAGCTGCATATTTTATTTTTTCACTATAGAAAAGGCAAAAATGTTGTTCAAGCCAGAAAGGAATTAACACCGATGTGTATGGAGAAGATGGGTTGACAGTACGCCAGTGCAAGAATTGGTTTGCAAAATTTCGATCCGGCAATTTTTATGTCTAAGATGCACCACGTTCCGGAAGGCCGGTTGAAGCTGATAAAGATATAATACAGGCATTAGTTGATGCAAATCGGCGAATAACAACACGTGATATCGGTGCGAGGTAAAATTTATCGAATTCAACTGTTTATGACCACTTGAAAGACCTGGGTTTAATCTCAAAGCTCGATATATGGGTTCGTCACATATTCATTGAGAGAAATTTGTGTCGTCGCCTTGGCATCGCTTCTCAATCTTCACAAAAATTATCCATTTTTGGAGCGAATCATTACTGGGGATTAATGGGTCGTATATAACAATGTTAAACTTAAAAAATCATAGAGCTCAAAAAATGAACCAGCTCAAAGCATTTCGAAAGTCAATATCCATCAAAGAAGGTGATGCTGTCTGTTTGGTGGGATTTTAAAGAAATCGTTTCTTTTTATCATTTACCGAAAAACTCAACAATTAATTCGGAAGTTTAATGTCATCAGCTGGATAAACTGAATGATGCACTTCAATAGAAAAGGCAAGAATTATTCAACAGAAAACTGTAGTGTTCCACCAAGATAATGCGAGACCTCATACAAGTTTGATCACTCGCCAAAAGCTTCTACAGCTTGAATGGGATACACCGCCACAACCACTATATTCTCCAGATCTGGCACCTTCGGATTATTATTTGTTCCGGGCATTGCAAAATTTTTAGGACGGTAAAACCTTTACTTCAAATGAAGAGGTCAAAAATCACCTGGCACGCAAAGATAAAAAATTTTCGGAGCGTGGAATTATGCTTCTACAGAAAGATGGCAAAGGGTATTGGACTAGAATGGCCAATATATAATTTAATATAATATTTATTCATTATACATCTTTCATTTTCAAAACAAAACGAAATTACTTTCGGAACAACCCAATATTATTAATTAAATTATGGCAATCTTATACAAATATTGGATGGAGTAGTCCGTTACTTTGTGAAAGTTTATTTTAAGATGGAATGAAATGAGAAGTTACTTCGTTTTTTATCACTTTTTACTGATAAATATACAGTGACTTGAGTTTCGTAGTGTTTACTACATTTTCAAACTGACTAAACATTATATTGTATTTAAAACGTGTAACAGTGTAACCGAGTTTGAATACATTTTTAGGTACGTGACCAAATAATGGAAGCACAAGTC
This sequence comes from Megalocaria dilatata, assembly GCA_034642435.1. Taxonomy (NCBI): domain Eukaryota; kingdom Metazoa; phylum Arthropoda; class Insecta; order Coleoptera; family Coccinellidae; genus Megalocaria; species Megalocaria dilatata. The sequence goes on from CM067856.1 coordinate 74,638,842, forward strand.
ATAAAAACTCTAGGTGTTTATTGGAGTTTGCCGCTAAAAATGCCATTAAAGAAAAATATTCAGTAATGGAGACTGATCAACATCTGTTTGTTCGTTCAAAAGGATTTTACGGGCATTATACCTGTTGATTTCAAGAAATTCTAAAAGTGTTAATCTAGAACTTTTGCTTTCAACGTGGATAATTTCATAATTATTGTTGAAATTATGCCTGAATTCCTTAAGGTGATTAGCATATGTCGAATGTACAGAATTGGATATATAACCCCTTTGGTGTTCTTGGACACGTTTCTTGAATGATCTACCATGTACACTAAAGGGCAATCTTTGCAAGTCAACTTGTAGACTCCGGATTTATTTTCTTTATTTGTACGATCTTTATTGTTTTTTTATGTAGGTACTAAGGTTATTAATTGTCTTAAAAGCCGCGTTATAATTGAAACAACTTTTGAAATATTTAGCAATATTTTCAGATAATCCATTGACATAAGATAACGAAAAATATTTCTGTGTATTATCCTCTTTTATGATTGGGTACACGAGATTTAATGCCATTTTATTTTGTTTATTGGATTCCATTTTCTCTATAAGAAAGGGATTGTGACCGTTATTTGACGCTATTTGTTTAATAATATTTAATTCTTTCAAAAAGTTTTCTGAATTCAAAGGGACATTCAATAATCTATGAATAAAACTATTATATGCTGTCATCTTTTGGTTGGTGGGGTGGTTTGAAGTTTTATGTATTGTGATGTCTGTATGTGTTGGTTTGTGAAAAATAATAAAATCATGTAAATTATTTAATCTAAGTCATTGCTCTTCACTATTTTTGCAAATTATGGAAAAAATTAAATTTCCGTAGGTATAATGTGTGTGTCATAATGAATAGGACACCTGCAGGTGGGAGATTCTGTAGCGGTTCAGAAAAATATGTTTTATATTTAGTAAAAGTCCCTCAGTTCTCGAGATGTTAGTATTTACGAAATTTTAAAAATATAAGACACTTCACTACTTCAAATGTCTGGGATTTTCGAATTTTGTCTAATAAAAATTAAATATATCGTATCACTGTATATGATATCAAGCTAAAAGTATGATTATTACACTGAGAATGAAGGTTTTGAATTTGCCAACACTTTTAGAATCGACAATATGTAAATAGATTACTATGTTGATAATAATCGCGATAATCTAAGGCCAGCGTAGGAACCACAAGCGACAAGGACTAGTATTACAAAAATAATAATGGATTTACATGTGTAAGAGGGTATTTGAAAACTTATTAATGGGTGTGTCCGAATGCATCCCTTCTAACAAAAAGAAAAATAACGAACTTGATTGGAAACATTATTTATAGATTAACTAAATAAGTTGAATGAAGTTTCTGATTGGTTATAGAAGGAATTTTTAGACTCACTGCTGATAAATAAGAAGAGAATTAATGCTATTAGGTTAGTCTCTTTTTAAAAAAGACGCTTTGGCAATAAAAGTTATTCGCAAGTTCTCTCCAAAAGGTTTCTATCTACAAGTGATTATAGATAAGCTGAGTATCCAAAGCAATAAATTACCAAAATTCGAACAACGAGATCGATAGAAATAAGTTGAAAATGTCAGGATTGCTATAAAAAGAGAGATTTAAATATCTGTTGACTGCAGAGGCACAGGACAAAGAAAATATTTTATAATGTGAATAGAGATGTCTATAATGAGACGTAACATTAACCATTTGAATTCTTCTGGAAATTGTTGTGAGGATGATAGCACTAGAAACACAGAAAATTGCATTCCAACAAATGTAGAATAGTAATGAAAAATCCACCAGATTTAGTTAGAAAATTCCTTGGTATACATATAGCTTGTCAATAACATGAATATTTCGAAATATACCTACCGAAGGAACTACGAACTAATAAATCGATCTTTATTACAGAAGAAAGTATCGATGTAACAAATGAAGAAGATGACACACCAACTTCAGGTTGTGGTGTTTCATCCAGTAGTGGACCACTCAGACCAGAACCTCACACTCTAGGCAACTTGACTGGAATCTATCCAGGAACTCATGAGACTATTTATGAAACTTCAGCCAGACTTCTCTTCATGGCGGTCAAATGGGCCAAAAACTTACCCAGTTTCGCCAGCTTGCCATTTAGAGACCAGGTAGCACAAAACTTATCAGATTGTTCTTGTTCGCAAATAACGTATTTTTTATACCCAACAGGTTATACTGCTGGAAGAAGCATGGAGTGAATTATTCTTGTTGAACGCTATTCAATGGTGTATGCCAATCGACGTTTCAGCTTGTCCGTTGTTCAATATTGGTGAACACTCAAAACACGGAAATAGTGCTACTGATGTCAGATATTTAGCAGATACACTGATACGTTTCAAGGCCGTTCACGTCGACCCTGCTGAATTTGCCTGTTTGAAAGCTATAGTTCTCTTCAGAGCAGGTAGGAATATATTTTTCAATAAAGACAATATGATTTTGAAATTAAATAAACTACAAAATATTACTCTCATAAAATGTAATTATGTTTCGAGAAACGCATATCGAAATGTTCATATTCGGTGAATCCAATTTGATTTACTTTTTGCAGGTATAATGTATTCATCATTATATGTCCAATTTTAACGCTCTTCTACTTCGAGATCAATTATTAAATCCATTGTTTGCTTTAAAGAGACTATTAACATTGAAATAAATGAATTCGGCTGATCTGTACCAAATATCATTAATAAAAGAATATGAAATTTTAATATCATAACAGATTTAATCCATTAGTCTTCTACAATTTTAATTTAAAAAAAAAAATTTTTTTTTATTTATTCAAGAAACTTTAAGGATTAAATTAATGTCTTTATAAGCACTGCTTTTATTTAATAGACGTATAAAATCGAAACTCATTATAAAATATCAAATGGAATTAAGAAAAACCCAACGAATATAATTTGTCAATTAAATTTAATAAATGAATATTTTTTTTTCGTTCCATGCATGAACTCATCAGACAAGCTCAAGAGCCCTGCTTGTAACAAAATATTTTGTTTTCTGATCTTATATTTATGAAAACTAAATCTTTCTTAAAAATATACAACATAATTTTAAGAACTTCCAAAAAAACTAATTTATTTGAAATATTTAATATATTTAAATAAATTACTTCAAAAACTCTCAAAACATGTAGCACATCCTCAAAAAATAACTAGAATTCAGATAAGACCAGTTCCACTTCACATATGAAAAAGATAAACCAATTAACAATAAATAGACTTACCGAATACGATCTCTAGGGATATGTGTTGGTTAAACATTCAACATTCAGTTGAATGTTCTAACATTCAGTTGAATGTTCTAACATTCAGTTGAATGTTCTAACAGTCAGTTGAATGTTCAATTTTCAGAATTTTTTTGGATGTTTTCGGTCGTAGCCACTTCAACTGGACAACCTAGACGCTGGTGGTTGTTCGACCGCGTTTAATATCTCCATACCAGCAGCAAATCGGTGTTTTTGACGGGCACTTTTTCTGGTTCCCATTAAAGACAGTGTACAGCAAATGTATTTTCTGCTAGGAAGTTTTGGGTACTTCAACTGAAATAATTAAACAAACGAAACTTATTTATTCAGCAGTAAATGACGAAATTGTTAGTTATGTTATTTCGATAAAATCTAGAGGTCGACTTCAAACAGGTACGCTGATGCAGATCATCACCTTAAAATAATGAGTTTTTATAAAAGTATATGATTAACGCATATAATTCGTTCGTATCGAACGTTCAAAAACAAATATAGTGTAACTCGACCTTTAATATCTCGACACGACTAAACCCAATGTATTAAAAATTTTAGAAGTATGTTTTGAAAGTTAATATTATACTATCAGCCGAAAAAAATGACATGGCATTGACAGCGCCAACGGTGTGTCAGTTTCGATTCTTATAATAATGTCTCATCTAGTACTTTTATAAAAAATATATATCAAGGTTTATTAAAAGTTTCGTTACATTGTTCTATTGTTTTTACTAAAATAGGCTGGAACAGCCAATACTGGATTTGTCATATAATTTTAAATTAGTAGAAGCGCCAAGATAAGTTTGCGGTAAAAAATTTCAATTTTAATGGAATATATTTTAATATAATGTAGTTATTACTAGTGATGTCAGTGTTTATCGAACACAACAAACACTATCAATATCCTGCTCCTAATAAAATGAATTTTCTGAAAAAAAATTATATTTTCAGAAACCCGAGGTCTAAAAGACCCCAGTCAGATCGAAAATCTTCAAGATCAAGCCCAAGTGATGTTGTGGCAACATTGCCGAACACAGTTACCAGGACAGGTTGCCAGATTTGGAAGACTCTTATTGATGTTGCCCCTTTTACGAATAGTTCCACCCTCCAGGGTAGAAGCTGTATTTTTTCAAAAAACTATTGGAAATACACCAATGGAGAAAGTTTTATGTGATATGTATAAAAATTAGAGCACCAATCGTTTTTGGTTTTCAAGTGATTACCCTGTAAAATTGTCATACACTTGAATTTTAATCTATTCAAGGGCATGTATGAATATATAAGTCTTGTCATGTATAGAAATATTTAAACAATCATTCGTTTTGTAAAATATCAGCTACTCTGAAAAGAATGATTCAAAATGTATTATAGCAATTAAAATATTATAATCAGTTGCGTTTGAACTTTATTTTAGAATACAATATAATACTATGTGATATACTCAGAGACATTATAACCATGGTATTAACTCTGACAAAAGTAGAGTTGTTGCCAATCGAGATGTCCATTAATTATATCGCGAAATTAGTTACCATGTAAATTGTCTTCAGTGATGGTAAAGCATGTGTCTCATGTGTGAAAGGAAGAAGATAGAGGAACACGAAGAAAACCAACTGGTCAACAAGAAGCGTACCATACCGTGTCAAGACAGGCGCTTTAGACACAAGAAAATGTTGGTTCTACACGTCAAATCGCTGACGAACGCTTTGTAGAAGAAAGTAAACCTTTCATATGGACTCTTAATTGCTGCATTCGATCATTTGTACTTTTTTCATTCCGTCCTTCCTTTGACTGCATACCATGTCATCAACATTTACAATGGTAGAGAGAACGGTAGTATTGGGAACCAGAATGTGTAATCCGGTCATCACCGAGGAATCGCAATTCAATGTACTGAAGCTCTGAAGGATGCGGGTGTTGTGAGGGAGCTTCTACCTCTTAATTCAGGAGGTAGCGTTTAGTTCTGAGCATGCGCACCTGAACTCTTCCCACAGGCGTGGTGCTCATGTCTACCTGTGACGCTAGTGACCTTTTGTTCCACGTCGGAACGGTCATCGAACGTTGTGTGCTTTGCTCTACTTGAAGTCGGCGGAGACGGTCGTATCCTCTATATGCTAGACCGGTATGCTACAGCAGAGCAAAGCAGTATTCTGGGCGAGAAGCGGCGAAGGTTGTTACACACTCCCCCTCCAGTGAGCGTCGGTAAGGTCACAGAATAGGGCGTTGAAATGTGGCAGGAAACAGTTCACCGCTGTGTTGGACGCTGTGCCATCTCCAGCGGGGTTACTGTGGAACGAAAGAAAAGTCACCTTGGAAATAGGATGGGACAATTAGGGCAGGATCGTCGGGGTCACCAATGAAGCTCTGAAGTAACGTAGGTGTTGTGAAGGAGCTTCTACCTCCTAATTCGCGAGGCGCCGTATCGTTCTGAGCATGCGCACTTGAACGGTCGTGGAACAATGTGTGCTTTACCGTACTTGAACTCGCCGGGACGGTCAGTCAGGTATTGTTTGAGACTAGTTGTGTCCTCTATATGCTTCACCAGCAAGCTGCAGCAGAGCAAAGCAGTATTATGGGCGAGAAGCGTTCTACAGTACGATGGCCGTACAAGGGTAAGTTGCCGTCCTGGAGAACGAACGAATGAAATCGGATATTTAATGTGGCCTTCCTGCCCTGGGGTCTATGGTCGCAACTCCAATAGGTTTAGGATAAGAATGCGCCTTAGAGTTTACAGAACTCAAGACACTCACCATACCAGCAGTTTATGCATTAGAATGTGCGACAGATGTTCACAAACACTTCGACAACTTTCCAACTAATAATTCTTTAACAGGTTCTAGGTCCACGGTTATAATAATACCAACTTTTTGAGAAAAAGGTTCGATTTCATTACAAAATCTTCATCAGGGCTATTTCTAAGTCGTTTGGTTTTTAGTCATATGGAAAATGTGAAATTTTGGAAATGACAACTACTGGCTGCTTGGAAGATTGTCGAAAGACTTTTTCACAAAAAGTTGGTATTACTATAACCCTGGTCCTAAAACCTGTTAAAGAATGATTGAATTGTTATATACATAGGTCCTATCTTAATTATTTCCAACTAATACTTCATTCCACAAATTTAAAACACGAAATCAACTTACCATAGCTTAAAGTATGCACAACAAAGATTCGACCAGTCGAGATCTAAAACCTACAAAAAGCTCCCAAATGCCACGAAAAGATTCAAGAAAAGCGTCAAAATAGAACTGCTGCTTATATAGCATTGAATGATTTATAGGAAATGAAATATTATTTTGTACTAATAATGAAGCATGTGAATTATTGATGTTGCGAATAGATATTACTATTATTATTATTATCATCGCGCAACGGGACTCGTTGGTACCAGTTGGCTTCAACTCCAAGAGCACTGGTTGAAATGAGGCATTATCCAACCTCTACTAACTATACAAGCTAGTACCCGAGTTGGGAAAACGCAACTCACATGCCGAGGGGATTAGAATCCCTCTACCTCAGCATGCAGGTTTTCAACCCATACGAGACCTAACCCAGTAAGTCGGCCAGAAATACTCCTACAGGCACCACCCTACTATCCTTGTTTCCACCAAGTTAAACCTAGAAGGGAAACGGTGCTACCTGAGATACTAGTAACCTGCATCATAACCACAGGCTCCGATATCTCATCTTATTCCTCTCCTACGACAAAGAGAACGAGGAGATATCAAGTTTGATATTGGGTCCCATATATACAAAGACTATTGGAGTAATCATTTGGGACGATGTTAGCTATGATAGTCGATCATCACTTATTTTTATTCGAGGTAGTATAAAAGGTGTGTGCTATGTTTATGATATCCTACAAACCAACTTACTATCTTTTCTAGAACGCCAACCACACGTTCTTTTTCAGCAAGAAAACGCAGGTCCAATATTACACATCTAACTATTGACTTTCCCCAAGAAATAGGTATTAGTGTTTTGCAGTGACCACCCCGTTCACAGAATTTAAATCCCATTAAATGTGTGAGGCATATGATGAGGAAGATACTCTCCACTTTGCACCTTTCTCTGAAGAGTCTGACACAATTAAAAGAAGAAATTTAAGTTGCTTCGGTCATCTTAAATTGTCAATTCCTATATGTATACAGGAGTACACACAGCTGCGGAGTCTGTAAAGTGAATTTTTCAACGAATAAATTTTTGTGTGAAGTTCTTAGACGGTAACATACCTTTAAGCAATGAGCTCGCAACTATACTCTTGAAGCTCTCGAATGAATGCGGATGTTGTGAAGGAGCTTTCACCTCTTAGTTAGGGAGACGGCGTTTTGTTTCCGAGCATGCGCATCTGAAACTCGTCAGACAGGCTTGATGCGCAGGCTCTGCCTGTTACGCCGGTGACCATGCGTCCACTTGGAATGCTGACTTTAAACGCATTGCCTTGCTCTATTTGAACCTGGCTGGGACGGTTAGTCACGATTCTAATGACTGGTCGGGTCTTCTATTGGTACGCCGGTCAAACTACGATAGAGCAAGGCAGGTTTCTGGACGGGGATCGAAGAAGTTGTTCGCTACACTCTAGTGGAAAAGGGATGGATTCTTTATTTTCTTCAGTGCTATTTGCTTATAAAAAATGAATTGGGTGCCAGATAGTCTTAATCAGTGTTCACTTTAATTTCCTGTAACCCCAACTAAAAGTATCAAACTAACTCTTAGAGATTTGAAAACTTGTAATTGAAGAGTGAAATAAAATATTCATTCAAATAATATATGTATATGGAAGAGATCCGTATTCTCGAGTGAGAGAATCCCTCATAGATTATATAAATTACATCATCACATCAGGGTATTTACCTGCGTTGTTTATGTGTCAGATATTATCTGGTACTATAACTTGACACGTATGCGATTGGTAGCAATAACAAAAAGAAGAACGTCCTTAGGGCATTCCCATTGTATTTTGAAGCGGCAGAAAGGAAGTAAACCTCATGAGCGACTTAAAAACATACTCGAGATAATAGTACTTATAACAATCCCTCTTGGTAACTTAATGTAAAATTAGTGTTTGTACGCTCGTCCATCCTACTTGCACTCATTGCTTTTCATTCTTGTATTTTTCTTTAGTGTTATTTAATCCGACCGGAATGTTTTAACTAAAATGCATTGCCTTTGTATATAACTAAAGCGGCACGACAGTCACAAGTTATGTATTTCTATTGTATACTTTCTCTCGGTGCCTGGTTGCTGTTTGTTGTATTTATTAATAGTGGTTCTTTATTTGTACTGTTCATGGTATTCGCCGAGCCTGATATGTAACTGATATGCATGTACTCTTGTGTGATCCCCGGTTAGCTATTGCTTGTTTGCTTTTATTGTCAATTTGTGTTACATATTTGCCATATGCATACGCCCGCTAACTTTGAGAGATTGTATTCCTTGTGAACCGGTGGCGTTCCTTAGGGTGAGTCCCTAATATAACTGTAACTGTAGCGGGCGACGTGCCCGCCCTCACCCAGAGTTCCGCTCTGCTCTGTTAAAGCGCTTCCCGGTGTATCATATAGAGGAAACAGCCATGCACATAGTCTCAGAGTGCCCAACGGTGAGTCCCATCAGGTTCGAGGCCTTTGGTCAGGCTTTTATAGCCCACTGCGAACTGAAAAAATTACCCCTGAACAAGTTTATCTGTTTTATCCAAAAACTGGATCTCGTCGGGGAGATATAAATTAGGGGTGAACCACAATATTCCGTGCGGACGCAGTGGTAGGGTGGACAAACGCCCGTTCATCATAAAATAATAATAATAATAATCATATAGAGGACGCGGCTGCTTTCCCAGAATACTGTAGCGACCTGTCTAGCTCTTCGCCCAGAATTCTACTCTACTCTGCTGCAACTTCTCGGCATAGCATATAGAGGCGCAACCGTTTACCGAATACCGAGCTCACCGTTCTCGTCCGGCTCAAGTAGAGCAGAGTGCGATCGTTCGGACAGCCGAGTTTAGACGTCATAGGCAGAGGTGCACGCCATTACCTATCTGATGAGTTCAAGTGTGCAACTCGGAACGAAATGCCGCCTTCCAAACTAAGAGGTTGAAGCTACCTCATAAGACCTCATTCACTTCAGAGCTTCATTGGTGACCCCAGACGATCCGATCCCTTCCATCATTCCGAGGTGTCTTTCCTATTTTCGTTCCACAGTTACCCCGCTGGAGATGGCACCACATCCAGCCCAGCGGCGGACTGTTTCCTGCCACATACCAACGCCCAATTCCGTGACCCTATCGACGCTCACTGGAAGAGGAAGCGTGTAGCGACCTCTCTCGCTCCTCGTCCAGAATTCTACTCTGCTCTGCTGCAGATTTCCGGCGTAGCATATAGAGGACGCTACCGCTTTCCGAATACCGAGCTCACATCCTCGCCCGGTCCAAGTAGAGCAGAGTGCGAGGGCCGAATTCCAACGTGGAACAAGGTCACTGGCATCATAGGTAGAGTTGCACCCCATTGCCGAGCTGATGAGTTCGGGTGTGCAACTCTGAACGAAACGCCGCCTCCCGAACTAAGAGGTTGAAGCTCCCTCATAAGGCCCCATTCACTTCAGAGTTTCAATACCTAGTGCACCGTCCTCGCTGGCTTCAACTAGAGCAGAGACCAAGCGTTCGACAACCGACCTTCCGACGTGAAACCAGGTCACAGGTGTCATTGGCAGGCTTGCACCCCATCGCTAATCTGATGAGTTCAGGGCTGCAAGTTGGAACGAAATTAAAAGGTTAGAGGCTCCCTCATAACACCACATCCTTAAAGAGCTTCAAAATATTGGCGGTGGTTTAGGTGTTTTTGTTACTATTTTCAATATTCTTAAGATTTGTCTGAGTTTTCTCATTGCTCTCACTCCGAGCCTGGAATCTGTTGTTAACTGTAACTGGAGCTGTGGTGTTTGAACTAATTTTTTTTTACTTTTGTACCGACTGCTAAGAATTGTTTACGCTGAATCTCAAAAACTCCTCGTCACTTCTTGATGATAATATATATAAAATTGAAGATCACCTTGTTGTTGGGTTTTTATTATGACGGCCTGTATATTATAAGTCGCTGATCCACATGTAGCTGGTGCTGAGCTCATGTTTTGTTTCCTTTTCCTTTTTTTGTTATCTTATCCATTTATCATCTGGACAGATAAGAAATATATTTTTAAAGATTTTTATTCGATCCTTCCGAATTATAAAAGATAAAAATATTTTTCGCAATAATCATACAGGAATAAATAATCCGTGAGACTTCTGTATTTACAGCAATTAGCTCGATCAATCCAGCTTTTTATACCCGGAGTCGGTGGCTTATTTATGTCGTGTTCACGATACTTAAATGCGCTGGTGGAAACGTTCAACACGTCTGCATTCGTTAAACAAACGTTGATGACCAAGTTATGATATAATACTAATTTTCTGCTTAGGTATGTCACTGTTTGGTTCTGTTTCATATGTTTTTTTGTTATTGTAATATCTTTTAACAAAGTTGAAACGTTTAAACTGCGGTGAAACCTGGGGTCTAAAGGCAAGGCAGATTTATTGACTATACACTATGGTAATTAGACCACAGATAATGTATGGCGCTGTATCATGGTGAAAGAAGGGACAACAAACTATTGACCAATATAAGCTCACCCGACTACAGAGACAGGCTTGCCTTGCAATTACAAGTGCGTTTCGCACAACACCCACTGCAGCCATGGAGATCCTACCAAATCTATCACCTCTGCATCTGCTCGTGCAGAGGGAGGCGGAACGGACCACATACAAACTACATCAACTGGCGATCGACAGGACAAAGGCAATAGTGATGGGAGGCTCAGGACTGCTGGACGAGCTTTTAACGAACAGCGCCCTATCGATGCCCTCGGTTCTAATGTAAAGACACACGAGCCAAGAACGGAATTTCAATGTAATCATCCCCAACCAGGACGAATGGACCCAGAATGCTGAGGATCTATTGAGGACCGGCCTCGACTTGTTTACAGACGGCTCGTGAACGACGAACGGAACGGGAGTCTATGGGAGCAAACCGAGAGTCAGACCTCATTGAGCCGCGGTCAATGCGCAACCATATTCCAGGCAGAAATATTTGCCATTGAGACCTGCGCAGAACTGCTAATAAAACGGAAAACTCACCACGACAAAATCAAACTATTTACTGATAGTCAGTCAGTACTAAAAGCTCTGGAATCCAGTTGTTGTACATCGAAAACAGTCTGGAGTTGCTGCATGGCTATAAATAGGCTCGGTATGTATAACAGAATCACTCTTGTTTGGATACCGAGCCACTATTTGGGTAACGAAGAGGCAGATCGGCTGGCGTTTGCTAGAGCTGCGCTGCCTCTGGTAGGACCGAACCATCCCTGGGGATACCACATGACGTGGCTAAGCGGATGATAACAGGCAGAATGAACTCAAGACTAGAGTCTTTCTGGCTGAACCATCCTGGCCTGAAACATTCGAAGGTGTTCCTTGGAACAGCTTCGAACCAAAAGATGGCAAACTTAGCGCTAGGTCTGGATAGGGCCAAACTAAGAACACTTGTCGGAACTAAGACAGGTCACTGCAGGCTGAAAGCGCATTTGCACGAAATCAGTCTGGCTGAAGACGATGAATGCAGGCTGTGTCTTGAGAACACTGAAACAGCCATGCACATTGTCTCAGAGTGCCAAGCGGTGAATCGCATCAGATTCGAGGTCTTTGGTCAGGCTTTTATGGCCCACTGCGAACTGAAAAAATTAACTCCGAACAAGGTTATCCGTTTTACACATAAACAAATATAGGGGTGAACCACAATAGTCCGTGCGGACGCAGTGGTAGGGTGGACAGACGCCCGCTCACTATAAATAATAATAAATAATGATCATTTATCATTTATCCCTTTATTGCCATTAATTTTAAATCATCTATCTGCTGGAAACAGTTAACTGTGGTGTGGTTGCTGATGCTCTCAATGTGTATATCACTCCGAAAATTTTAATTTCTTTAGACACACATCACTCATAGGCAAGGTGCTGGCATGGAAATTTTATAAACTTTGAAGAGTTTGTCTATGTGCAGCTCAACAGCTGTAATTTTTCAACCTTTATAATTCATTTTTTGCCTTGAATCACCATGTCAGTCGGATTGTGCTTTCAACCGATGCAGGCGAGTTGATCTTTATCGCCGTACTGAAGTGTGTTGTAAGACAGTGATTAGACAGTAATCAGCCACCGACTCCGGGTCTAAAAACCCGGACTGATCGAGCAATTGCTAATTCCGCTAATCCGGAGATCTCGAAATATATTCGATTTCCATTGGGTCAAAGTGAATAAAATCAGAAAACTGAAACGTTATCTTTATTCAGTCTAGATGACACATGGAGGAGATAAGCGCTGATAGCAACGAAGAACATGAGTTCCATTTCCATGCCAGACAAAACAAATAGCAATCTAACAACTAGTCAGGATGCTATACAGGAAGTCCTTATGAAAGACTCAATACAGAATATTTCTTCAATCAGTTCACATAAAATAACAGGCATATTTCCTTCAGGGAACCTTATCGGTTTCAACAATAATGGTCAACCAGTTCACAATTCAGCCAATACTCGTTCTCAGCCTACAAGGCAAATGCTAAATACATCATCAAGCGAGGATGAAGAACATGAAAGAGAAGGAAACCATAATAATGAATGGCAAGTAATAGGGGAAAACGAAAGAAGGAGAATATTCAGCAACAGACAAAATATGACAAGTAGCGAAACTGCAATACCAGCCATTTGTAGGGGAAATGCAGGACCCGATCAAAGAAAATTCTAAAAATGAGAAAGCTCAAAAACCGCCAATATTGGTACATGGAGTACAAGACTACAATAAAATGATCAAACAAATAGAAAGCTTGATTGAAAAACAGAATAATAGACCAAAAACCTGGGCAATAACGTTGTAAAAATCAATTCAGAAACACCAGCAAACTAGTTAGCGAATTTAGGAACAGAAACATATACCATCACACATATCAGGTGAAAGAAAAACGAGGTTATAGGGTAGTAATAATATACCTGCACCACTCTACAAACACAGAAGACATAAAAGGAGAACTATCCGAGCTGGGACATGAAGTACAGATTATAATGAATTTTCCCTACAGACTAACAAAAGAACCGCTAAATCCGTTTTTAGTACACCTAGAACCAGCCCTGAACAACAAATATATCTACAAGATAATAGGTTTACAAAATAGGATAGTACAAATCGAACTGCCCCTCACCCAAAAAAACAACCTCATACAGTGCATGAGGTGTCAACAGTATGAACACTCGAAAACGTACTGCAACACGCCATACATCTGCGTGAAATGTGGGGGAGATCATAACACCACCAACTGTAAAAAAATCGAAAGAAACGCCAGCTAAATATGTCCTATGTGAAGGAAATCACCCAGCCAACTGCAGGGGATGTGAAGAATATCAAAAATTATAAAAAGGTATAAAGAAAAAGCACGGTCAAAAATCAGCAGAACCAACATCAGCAAGACCAACGTGCACCAATATGCACGAATGAAGCCTACACAAAAAACCTAACACAATCCACTTCTTTTTCAAATGAGAGGAGCTAGGCTGATGTGGCAAAATCATCTGACACAGCAAGAGTCTCTGGATAAATTCAGAAATCTTTTCAACCAACTAATACAACAAAATGGTATGATCTTCAACATGATGACCACTCTCATTAACAAAGGAAATAAAAAATGGCGAAGTTCTTGAGAATTCCACAATGGAACGCAAATGGCCTTCCAAGTCATAAGGAGGAAATTAAAATATTCCTGAAAATATATCATATAGACATTCTGTTAATCAGTGAAACTCATCTCACAGTTAGAAGCTACTTCAACATACCGAATTACAGACTTTACCATACTAACCACCCTGACAGAAGAGCTCATGGTGGCTCAGCAATACTGATTAAAGAATCCATCAAGCACCATTAGTTGTTGAAGTTCGAAGAAGACCACATACAGTCAACATCTGTAAGTGTTATGACTCAACACTACACCCACTGATGTATACTGTCCACCTTGACACAACCTGAAAAAAGAAAACTTCGAAAACTTTTTCCAAACACTGGGTCCAAGATTCATTGCTGGAGGTGATTACAACAGTAAACATACCTTATGGGGTTCCCGACTCATAACAACAAAGGGACGTTAGCTAACTCATTTAATGCAGGAAGGTAACTTCTACTTCCTTTCAACTAGATCTCCTACTTATTGGCCCACTGACCCCAATAAAGTACAAACTAGATTTCTTCATAATAAACGGCATCTCTTCAACATACACAGATATAGTTTCAAGTTATGGCCTATCATCTGATCATAGTCCAATAATAGCTACATTGAGTACTACACCTATAAAAAAGCAGCTAAACCCCAACTGCATAACATGAAAAAAAATTGGGACACTTATCGACAAATCATCGAGGATACCTTAAGACCTGCCAACAAGTCTGAAAGGACCTGAAGAAATAGGGAAAGAATATGATGATTTCATAAACACCATACAACAAGCCGCCAGATCAGCCACTCCTAAAAGCACAATGGAAATAAGTGATAGTAATATGCCATTAGAAATAACAAAACTAATAGCTGAAGATCCTTATGGCAAAGGACACATACACCAGCTAGCAGAGAAAGTTTCAAAAGGATCAGTCATAAACTTAAAATCAAGTTGAAGTAGGTAGCAACCAACTCACTCAGCAACTATATAAGAAGTTTGAAATGGCAAGACAACACTATCTGAAACCAATCAAAAACAAAAGAAAACCTGTAACAACATCACAACCTATATGAACATATCCTCCCTCTTCAGACCTTGGGGCAAGAAGTGACAAAGAGAATGCTGATCCATCCGCTGAACACTTCTCAAATGTCTTTACTTCCCAAATTAATGATAGGGTACAAGTGGTGGATGAACCTCTTAATGAACCACCGCACGTAGAACCATTGGATTCATTACCAATGAAGGAGATTATAGGAGTAATCAAGGGCTTAAACCATAAAAAGCCACCAGAAATGGATCTGGTTATAGCGATAATGTTGAAGGAACTGCCAAAAAGAGGACTAATTGTTATTAGTCCTGTGATGTTTCACAACATGTCTTCAACGCCATTATCAGAACTAACTACTGGCCGCGTACACTGAAAATTGCACAAATTGTTAGGATACCAAAACCTGGCAAAAACCATACAGATGTCCTACCGCCCAATAAGCTTGTTGTCAACAATAGCAAAACTACTTAAACGCCTAATCCTCAGTAGAATAGAGAAAGATTGAAAACATCAAAATTAGATTCCAAATCACCAGTTTGGATTTAGACATTGTTGGGCCACTCTACTACCCAACAATGTCATTGCATAGTGAATGTGATCAATTAGTCTCTGGAAAATCAGCAATACTGCACAACTACCGTTTTAGACGTCAGCCAAGCATTTTACAAAGTATGGCATCCCAGCCTACTTTACAAAGTGAAACAACATCTTACTTCATACTTTGAATTGATAAAGACCTACTTGCATCAACGGGAATTTTTTGTGAAGGTAGGCGAGGAAGCTTCTGACCGAAGTAGGGTCCACTCTGGTGGCATTTTAGGTCCCTTCCTGTATTTACTATATACAAATGACTTGCCAACAACTCAGAAGACTACCGTTGGGACATTCGCGGACGCTATTTTTGCCACAGATACGGACCCCCCAAGAACACTTGAATTTGCTAGATGGTTGGATGAAAAAAATGGAAAATAAAAGTAAATGTGTCCAAGTCCTCTCATGTCACATTTACGCTCCGAAGAGAAACCTGCCCTCCAGTCACTAACTAGATCTTAAGGCTAGAGAAATCAACTGGCTCATTGGGAGGAGACCCAATCTCTCGTTAAAAAACAAGGTTCTCATTTACAAAACAGTGCTAAGACATACGGCATAGAGCTCTGGGGGCTCGAACACCGCTATCATCCAAAGAACACAGTCCAAGCTACTCAGTACAATAGCTAATGCGCCATGGTATGTTTCAAACAGTACGCTACATAACGACCTTAAAATACCATTTGTGAAAGATGTCATAAAAACAAATGCTACAACGCACCACAGCAACAGTTGCTACAATCCCCTTATAACAGGAAACTATGAAGAAAATGGCCAATAGACCTGAGGGAAAACTGAGAAAACATCGCTGTATGCTATCTCATCAAGCCATTAGTGTTTTTTTTTATTATCATTTATTCATTAGCAATCAGAATACAACAATTCTATGAGCTAATTTGCTGTCTACAGAGCTTTGAGCTCTCAAATGATTTGATATGGTCTTCTCCAGTGAAAAGACCATTTTAAATCTACTTCATATCAGCTGGCCAGGTCCTTTTGAGTCTTCTCATGTCTTGAGGTTGAAGCAACGGTTGTAGTAAGTCGTTTATATGACCATCTAACTTGGTGTGATGTTTTTGGCTCTGTTCCTTGATGACATCCTTCACATAGGGTATTTTCAAATCTTCATGCAGGGTTTGATTTGACACATACCATGGAGCATTTGTTAGCAATCTCAGTATTTTCGATTGGCATCTCTGGACTAGAGTTACATTGGACTTACTTGTACATCCCCAAAGTTCAATTCCGTATGTCCATATGGGCTTTATGATATATGTTTTATATATCAGCAGCTTGTTTTCTAATGAGAGTTTCGATTTTCTACCTATAAGCCAGTTCAGTTCTTTAGTTCTAAGGTCTATTTGCTTCCTTTTTTTAATAATATGCTCCTTCCAGGTTAGTCTGCTATCTAAATGCACTCCCAAATATTTAACAGTTGGGGAATTTGGTATCTTTATATTGTTCATAAAGATGGGTGGACACTGGTCTCTTCGAAGAGTATAATTTACTTGAACTGACTTGGTTTCATTAACTTTTATCTTCCACTTATGCAGCCATTCTTTTATTTCATCAAGATGAATTTGCAATCTATTAGATGCCTCTTTGGGATCTTCATGGCTTGCAAGAATTGCAGCATCATCTGCAAAAGTTCCCATTATCGTATTCGCATTTGTGGGCATATCTGCCGTATACAGCGTATACAAAAACGGTCCCATAACACTTCCTTGGGGAACACCGGACTGAATAGGATAAAAATCAGACACTTTATCATTCACCCGTACTCTGAATCTCCTTCCAGTAAGATAAGATCTCATCAACTTGTAGCAGTATAATGGCAGGCATTTCTTTATCTTATACAATAGTCCAGAATGCCAGACTTTATCAAAGGCCTGGCTTACATCCAAAAAAGCAGATGTGCAGTATTGTTTGAGTTCCAGGGCTTTGCTTATCTCATGACTTATTCTGTGTGTCTGCTGTATGGTGGAGTGATTTGTTCTGAATCCAAATTGGTGTGGAGGAATCCATTCTTTGGTGTTGGGATCCGACTTTATTCTCAGTAGCAAAATTTTCTCCAAGATCTTAGATAAAGTTGGTAGTAAGCTAATTGGTCTATATGATGTTACAGCGTTTGGATTCTTGCCGGGTTTCAGTATGAGGATTATTTCTGCAGTTTTTACGTGTTCTGGCCAATAATTTTGTCTCAGGATAGCATTGAATATATATGCCATCATTGCTACTCCTTTCTTAGGCAGTTCCTTGATCATTTTTGGTGTGACCTCATCTATTCCAGCAGCTTTTCGTGTGTTCAGGTATTTTATTTCTTTTTGTAGTTCTTTTATGGTGATACTTTTCATAGGAGTCGTATTAGAAGGAATATTTAACATTTCTCTTTCAACCTCGTAATCGTGTATGTCATCATTGGGTGTGAATACTTCAGCCAGGTGTTCTGCAAATGTTTGAGCCTTTTCATTGTCAGTCCTTGCCCATTGAATAGTTGATCCTGGTATGTTACGTAAAGGTGGTATATGGATTTTTGGTTTTTTTGAGTTTTTTATTGGTTTCCACACTGAATTATCATATCTATTTAAACTTAACACATAGTTGTTGAATGACAATTCTTTGTGTTCTTATCTTAAATTTTAGTTCATTTGTTAATCTGTTCAAGATGGTCTTGTCTGCAGGCGAGTGTGTCTGATGCCATCTCTTTCTAACTCTTCTCTTCTGTGCTAGAAGTCTTTTGATTTCCTCTGGAACATTATATGTTTTACACTTTTCTTCAGAAGTAGGCGTGGCTTTTCCCACAGAATATTTAAGAAGATGAACAAATGATGTCAACACTCCATCTATTTCACTTGGTCTTTTAAGACTTACATTCAGGCATATATGTTCTTCGATTAAACTTCTGTGTTCATTCCAGTCTGTTTTTCTACTATGCAATCGAGGAATTGATTTTTTATGAATTACAACGCTACTTATTGTGGCTATCATAGGGGAGTGATCTGATGATAGATCATAGCTTGGAACAATATTCATATAGGTAGAAGAAATACCATTTGTTATGAAAAAGTCTAGTAAGTCTGGTGTTTTATTAGGATCTGTTGGCCAATAAGTAGCGGTTCCAGTTGATAGTATGGAGTAATTATTTTCCTGAATGAGGTCCGCTAGTTCTCTACCCTTAGTTGTAATGAGTCGTGAACCAAATAAGATGTGCTTGCTGTTATAATCACCACCTGCAATGAATTTAGATCCCAGAATTTGGAAGAAAGCCTTGAAATCTTCCTTCTTGATGTTATGCCGAGGTGGACAATAGACTGCAGCAACAACTAAATCAAATGGTAGAGTTTGAACTTTTAACACTGTTGCCTGCAGATGGTCACATTGATATTTTGGTAGTTCTATATAGTTGATAGTGTTCTTGATTAAAATGGCAGTACCAGCATGGGCAGTATTATCTGGATGATTTGTACAGTATGTGGTATAACTTGCTATATTGAAGTAGGATCTATGGGTGAAATGTGTTTCACTTATGAGAAGGACGTCTATGGAGTTCTGATGGAGAAAATACTCAACCTCATTTTTATGTTGCAGAAGACCATTGGAATTCCATTCTGCGACTTTTATAAACTTAGCAAATTTTACTTATGACTGTGGTTAGCATGTTTAATATCATACTATTCTGTTGTATGAGCTGTTGGAACATGGTTTTAAACTCATCTAAGAATCTATTCATAATACTATTTATATCAGTTGATGGTTCAATATTTATGTTCTTGGTAGCGTCTGCATAACTTCTGGTTTGTTGCTGTTGCGGAAATTGCATACCTGCATGCTCTCCAGTTGTCTTGGAAGCTGAAGCATTATTGGTTAGAGTTTGTTGTTGTGGAAGTTGTGATATAATTGCAGGATTTATTTGTGTATTTGTCCTATTATGAATGTTTAATCTATTGTTTGCGTTGTTTGATTTCAATAGTTTGTGATAAAATTCACATCCCTTATAATTTGCTGGATGAGCACCTTCGCATAGTGCACATTTAGCTGGGGTGTCTCTGTTCTTTTTGGACATTGTAGTGTTATGCTCCCCTCCGCATTTGACACACACATATGGTCTGTTACAATATGACTTTGAGTGTCCGTATTGCTGACATCGTGTGCATTGTGTGATACCTTTAGTTTTTTTAGGTGGTTCAATTTGTATTGATCTATATTGAAGATGTTGAATTTTGTAGATATCTTTATTATTGATGGCTGGCTCTAAATCAATGAAAAACATATTTAAAGGCTCTTTGGTTACCCTATTCCTACAATTAAGGATATTTCTGACTTGATGTCCCTTTTTGGCTAATTCTTGCTTAATTTCTTCAATATCAGTGGTGCGATGAAGACGCTTAACAACTACTCTATATGCACGTTCTTCCTTAGGTTGATATGTGTGGTGTATAACATTTTTGTCTCTCATGTATCTAATTAGCTTCCTGTAGGTGTCTGGTAGCTCGCAATTTATTTTTATTGTGTCATCTGCTAGACATTTTGTGATGTACTTTCCATCTTCTACTACAGTTCGTAGTTGTTTCACCATTTCTCCATAATTTGTAACACCATAAACAAATATTGGTGGCGGTTTCGGTATATTATTATCATCATTGTTTTTACTGATTGTATTTGTTTTTTCATTTTTCTCACTCAACACGTTGAATCTATTGTTGACGGTTATTGGAATAGGGGTATTGCAACTGATTTTCCTTCTTTTTGTTGTTTTGGCCCTAACTGCCTGCCATGAATTATTTACTGGTTCATTTCCCGGGAAACCTAAAAATTCTTCATCACTTGTCGATGACATCCTTTAAAAATGTGTATCTACATTTGCATTATCTATTTTGATGTTTTGCTCTTTATTGGTTATTGGGTGACTGGTTGAAGGAATATCCTGTGTTGTGTCTTTCATATAGGCGTCCTGTATAGCATTCTGATGTGATGTTATCAAATTGCTGTTTCTTTTATCTGAGGTGGAACTCATGTTTTCTTCGATGCTATCATCGTTTATCTCCTCCATGTGTCATCTGGATTGAATATAGATAACGTTTTCGTTTCAGTTTTCTGATTTCTATTTATTGTGATGAAGTGGAAATTTAATAAATTTCGAGAAATACCTCGATTCTCGGGATTAGCGATTGTTTAGCAATAGCTCGATCAATCCGGGTTTTTATTCCTGGAGTCGGTGGCTGATTACTGTCTTAGAACACTCTTTGACACGGCGATAACGATAAACACGTCTTCATCGGTTGAACACATGCAGAAGAATGCCATTAGTGTACAATAAATTAATTGTATCAGCCATCATATTAGCTTATAGATTGTAACACTTTCTGATTGCCAATAAAGAGGCAGGAAAAAAATCACCATGTCATGCATGTACTTCCCACGGAATAAGCGATTCTGATAAGTCTTCTACAAATTCATTGAACATGCCATTAAAATGTATTGCCAAGAGATACTAAATCTCTACTTAATATAAAATTTTATTGGTTGTACGTAGGAATTTATACAACTTTCTGGGCTTAAAAAGTTCAATAGTTAAGTATTTACAATATGATACAAAATAATGTCACAATTCAACATAATTCCACTAAGTTATCACATGCTGCTGTTCGAATATTCAGCTACCTCATGATAAAAACACATACATATTCTATTCATTTTTAAAATCATTCAAGAAGTCCTTCATAGTATCTAAAAGCTCGGTCCACAAGGAATCTAATGTTGGATTACGCTTTCCACCTTCAGTCAGTTGAAAAATATAATAATTATAGCACGAAGTCAATGCTAACTTACATTCCATTATTTTCAAAGCTTGTCTGAAAAGATTTGCAATTAATAAAAAAAATTACTTTGATGTTTATTACTCACTCTCGATCTAGTAAAAAGCTTATTTTTGTTCCATCTAATTTCATTATAACTTGATCTTCACTATCCAACTGAGAAGAAAATTGTTTAGGATGAATCTAAAAATATAATGTAGGTTTATTCATGTTTTCTTTAAATTTTAAGAAATAAAGGAAAATTCTTTCACAAACAAAATGGTCAACAATGGAATGAATCTTCTGAAATATAAGTCACACAAAAATTTCCCCCTCCTATTTTTACCTGGATCAGCAGATCTAACTTTAAAGTATATTCTCGCTTAAAGTATATGCAAGAAATTTGGTAGATCTCATACCTAGGACCCAGAAATTGACAAGCATATGCACCAGCTCATATCTGATTATGTAATGTACATACAAATGCCTTTCCACAAAAACAAAGTAGTTATTATACATTATTTCAAGAAAGTACTAGGAATTAATTATTTAAAAGGTTGGCTGGAAGAGATTTTCTAAATTATTTTTGTCGATAAGTTGGCACAGTTATCCTCTATACTCACACAGAGTTTAAATTTTTACAGGACTATGAACCCCAAATTTTGGCCTAATGATGTTTGCGTCGGTAGGTTTTAACAGAAAAGAGAACGGTTAACTTTAGTAAACGCCTAATGTTCAATCCTCAGTTACTTTTAGTGAATCACAAAGTCTCAACGCAATTTTTTTTTTTTTTATCATTTATTCATTAGCAATCAGAATACAACAATTCTATGAGCTAATTTGCTGTCTACAGAGCTTTGAGCTCTCATGATTTGATATGGTCTTCTCCAGTGAAAAGACCATTTTAAATCTACTTCATATAAGCTGGCCAGAGTGTGATGTTTTTGGCTCTGTTCCTTGATGACATCCTTCACATAAGGTATTTTCAAATCTTCATGCAGGGTTTGATTTGATACATACCATGGAGCATTTGTTAGCAATCTCAGTATTTTCGATTGGCTTCTCTGGACTAGAGTTACATTGGACTTACTTGTACATCCCCAAAGTCCAATTCCGTATGTCCATATGGGCTTTATGACCGTTTTATATATCCAGCAGCTTGTTTTCTAATGAAAGTTTCGATTTTCTACCTATAAGCCAATTCAGTTCTTTAGTTCTAAGGTCTATTTGCTTCCTTTTTTTTAATAATATTCTCCTTCCAGGTTAATCTGCTATCTAAATGCACTCCCAAATATTTAACAGTTGGGGAATTTGGTATTTTTATATTGTTTATAAAGATGGGTGGACACTGGTCTCTTCGAAGGGTATAATTTACTTGAACTGACTTGGTTTCATTAACTTTTATCTTCCACTATGCAGCCATTCTTTTATTTCATCAAGATGAATTTGCAATCTATTAGATGCCTCTTTGGATCTTCATGGCTTGCAAGAATTGCAGCATCATCTGCAAAAGTTCCCATTATCGTATTCGCATTTGTGGGCATATCTGCCGTATACAGTATATACAAAAACAGTCCCATAACACTTCCATTGGGAACACCGGACTGAATAGGATAAAAATCAGACACTTTATCATTCACCCGTACTCTGAATCTCCTTCCAGTAAGATAAGATCTCATCAGCTTGTAGCAGTATAATGGCAGACATTTCTTTATTTTATACAATAGTCCAGAATGCCAGACTTTATCAAAGGCCTGGCTTACATCCAAAAGAGCAGATGTGCAGGCTTTGCTCATCTCATGACTTATTCTGTGTGTCTGCTGTATGGTGGAGTGATTTGTTCTGAATCCAAATTGGTGTGGAGGAATCCATTCTTGGGTGTTGGGATCTGACTTTATTCTCAATAGCAAAATTTTCGCAAATAAAGTTGGCAGTAAGCTAATTGGTCTATATGATGTTACAGCATTTGGATCCTTGCCGGGTTTCAGTATGAGGATTATTTCTGCAGTTTTTAGGTGTTCTGGCCAATAATTTTGTCTCAGGATAGCATTGAATATATATGCCATCATTGCTACTCCTTTCTTAGGCTGTTCCTTGATCATTTTTAGTGTAACCTTATCTATTCCGGCAGCTTTTCGTGTGTTCAGGTATTTTATTTCTTTTTGTAGTTCTTTTATGGTGATACTTTTCATAGGAGTCGTATTAGAAGGAATATTTAACATTTCTCTTTCAACTTCGTAATCGTGTATGTCATCATTGGGTGTGAATACTTCAGCTAGGTGTTCTGCAAATGTTTGAGTTTTTTCATTGTCAGTCCTTGCCCATTGAATAGTTGATCCTGGTATGTTGCGTAAAGATGGTATATGGATTTTTGGTTTTTTTGAGTTTTTTATTGGTTTCCACACTGAATTATCATATCTATTTAAACTTAACACATAGTTGTTGAATAACAATTCTTTGTGTTCTTTCATCTTAAATTTTAGTTCATTTGTTAATCTGTTCAAGATGGTCTTGTCTGTAGGCGAGTGTGTCTGATGCCATTTCTTTCTAGCTCTTCTCTTCTGTGCTAGAAGTCTTTTTATTTCCTCTGGAACATTATATGTTTTGCACTTTTCTTCAGAAGTAGGCGTGGCTTTTCCCACAGAATATTTAAGAAGATGAACAAAGGATATCAATACTCCATCTATTTCACTTGGTCTTTTAAGACTTACATTCAGGCATATATGTTCTTCGATTAAACTTCTGTATTCATTCCAGTATGTTTTTCTACTATGCAATCGAGGAATTGATTTTTTATGAATTACAACGCTACTTATTGTGGCTATGATAGGGGAGTGATCTGATGATAGATCATCAGGATGATGGAACAATATTCATATAGGTAGAAGAAATACCATTTGTTATGAAAAAGTCTAATCTGGTGTTTATTAGGATCTGTTGGCCAATAAGTAGCGGTTCCAGTTAATAGTGTGAAGTAATTATTTTCCTGAATGAGGTCCGCTAGTTCTCTACCCTTAGTTGTAATGAGTCATGAACCAAATAAGGTATGCTTGCTGTTATAATCACCACCTGCAATGAATTTAGATCCCAGAATTTGGAAGAAAGCCTTGAAATCTTCCTTCTTGATATTATGCCGAGGTGTACAATAGACTGCAGTAACCATTAAATCAAATGGTAGAGTTTGAACTTTTAATACTGTTGCTTGTAGATGGTTATATTCATATTTTGGTAGTTCTATATGGTTGATAGTGTTCTTGATTAAAATGGCAGTACCAGCATGGGCAATATTATCTGGATGATTTGTACAATATGTGGTATAACTTGCTATATTGAAGTAGGATCTATAGGTGAAATGTGTTTCACTTATGAGAAGGATGTCTATGGAGTTCTGATGGAGAAAATACTCAACCTCATTTTTATGTTGCAGAAGACCATTGGAATTCCATTCTGCGACTTTTATAAACTTAGCGAATTTTACTTATGAGTGTGGTTAGCATGTTTAATACCATACTATTCTGTTGTATGAGCTGTTGGAACATGGTTTTAAACTCATCTAAGAATCTATTCATAATACTATTTATATCAGTTGATGGTTCGATATTTCTGTTCTTGGTAGCGTCTGCATAACTTCTGATTTGTTGCTGTTGTGGAAATTGCATACTTGCATGCTCTTGGAAGCTGAAGCATTATTGGTTCGAGTTTGTTGTTGTGGAAGTTGTGATATAATTGCAGGATTTATTTGTGTATTTGTCCTATTATGAATGTTTAATCTATTGTTTCAGATTGTTTTAGAAGTTGATATTGTTGATTGATCTTCAGTTCTTATGTTTTACTGAAACTCATCACAATGGTGATACTACACTGCATAGAAACATTAATAGATTCCATCTATCTGCCGATGATTGTAGGAAGTAATTTTTGAAAAGGGTGGAATTGCATATATTCAAAACTTGAAAAAAAAAAGCAAATAATTTGATTTAAAAGAGTACTGCATGGATAAAGATTCAGAAATTTAGAGATTTTCATATAAAACTGGAGGAAATAATAGCATTATTTTAGCCTGCCATAATTCTCCCTGTGGGAATATAAACACTTTTTCAGAAAATATCTAGAAAGTTTTGGAACATGTATATAAATCCAACTACTACATAACAATTGTCGAGATTTTGAATATTGACTGGTCTGCCAATTCAACTGACATGTAAAATTTTAATAAATTCCTCCATATTTTAGACAATATGAATTCTGTTGCTGTGTGGCCCGCAAGAGTAACATATCATTCAGTCACTACTGGACTGACTGACGGAGCACTCTTCACCATGACAATGCGAGCTCTCACACTTTGGCTCAAACAACTTCATTTTTAAGCACTCAAATCGTCGATTTGAAAAGTCATCTTCAGTATAGTCCTGACTTGGCACGAATGACTTCTGTTTATTCCCGTACGTGAGAAATAAACTGAGAGGTCAACGTTTTTCGACACTTAAAGAAGCGGTTGATGCGATCACAATGCATGTTTTGGAGATACCTCAATCAAAGTGGCCAACGTGCTTTGACAATTGGTTCAAGCGCATTCAAAAGTGTTACCTTGGTCTTCATGGGGAATATTGTGAAAGATAGTTAAGCGATTTTCGATGATTAATATTTGTTTTGTTCTCTAATCCCAAAATATAAAAGGCAACCCTCGTATACTCGCATGTTTCAAACGCCTATTTTTGAAGATTTTAAAGTTTAAAATTTCTCGAAAGTTATTTCATCAAAATTATATATGAACCTTGTATTTTACTTCACATCTAAATACTAAATTTGAACTCGATCGTATTTGTACATTTGAAAAATAAAATTTCAAATGAGAATAACTCAGGAACCAACTGAAATACTTAGACTCCTACCCTGAGAATTTCAAGTCTGGAAGTCTTTTCGTTCGGAAATTAGCATTTTTACCTCCAGTTGTCCGTCCGGATGCCCAATCCTCAAGAAACTTGGCATAAATCTTCATGTCGTTATTAAACACCTAAATATCAAATTTGATTTTGATCGGGTCAGTAGTTTGGAACTATTGAAAAAATAATAAACAGTTTGAATAACTGCGAAGCTAGGGCTGATTTTGTCCATTAAAGAACTCAACCGAGATATTTAGGCCCTAAACTTACTCTGAAATTTTCTCAGTAGGTTATTCTGTTCAAAAGTTAGGGTGTTTGCGGAGGAACCATCCGCACAGAGAATTACCTCTGCGTAAATTACAGACATTTAGGCAAAACTATTTCCTGGAACAAGAGCGCTAAAATATTTGAGAATATTTTAAGGGATATTTTATTGCATGTAGAATTTGTATTTAATTTACAAACCGAAATTTTTATGAAGATGAGTTAAAAACGTTGAGTCTTTTTTACAAAGAGATACTTCTAAAGAGTAGTCAAAGAGAAATAAGGAATATCAACTAAGTATTCAGCAATTAATTATAAAATGATTTTTCCCATTTTTTTATGATTTTTTTAGAAGAAAAAACTCGGATACTCAATATCAAAAAAACTACTTACATCTTCTAATATCAGTTCCTTATTTGAGAACAACAACACCATTATAGCAGGAATCAGAGAAGTTTCTCTTATAAGCGTAATTCTCCTCATATTTGATCTTGTTTCATTAATATAAAGTAGAAATTTAGATTTGATTGAATTATTTTTAAAATTTACACTTTCTGGAGTTACTGTTGCTTTTTGATTTGTCCTGTAAAGGAAGTTCATTCAATAGTAAATCATTAATCCATACCAATTACTTACCTAGTGAGAAGTACATTATTCTTTTTTACCCTTCCTTTAACAACATCCCAATTTCTATATGACAAAAAAGAACCTACACCACTCAGCAACGTAGCCTTCACCATTTCATGATCATCAGAAAATTCATCCGAGATTGGTAATACATTTCGTTTTAATCCATTACGAATATAATCAAGATGAATTTTTTTCAAAGCTGAAAAATAAAGTGATTTGAAAAGTCTTTAGAAACAAACATTGTATATTAAAAATTTTTTTTATTATTTTGATATTTGGTTCCAGAGAAATTTTCTTAAACGGAAGTGATATTTCAGTCGATGATTCAAAAAATCTTTTTGAAGAAATTGGATAATTTCATGCTTGTAAACATTTTTCTAAACTTAGGGACCTAAATACAAAGATGAAAAGGATATCCAATGTGTTTATCCATCCTAATAAACTATTATTATTTTTATTATCCTATCCTATATAGAAGAGTAAGTCCAAATTTAATTTTGGAAAAATTCTGATATTCCCATTGGTATCAATGAACACAATTTTGTTATTGCATTTAATGACACTTAATATCTTTCATAGACAAAACAAAATTGAATATAGTTTCACAAGGACTTATCAACAACTTTCAGAGTATCAGCAGGTAATCCTTCAGGATTATACTATCAGGATTATCGAATAGACTCTTGCTCCAGCCCAAAAAACTAGAACCTGTAAAACATTCCTCGTCCTCCGTTATGAATAAAGCAAAATACAATGCAGCTGAAAAGTACTATTATTGCTGCTTGGAAATGCTGCAACTGGAGGACTGGTACATAGAATCATTACATGTCTACAACTGATGCGTGACATAATAGCATGTGGGTCCTTAGTGACAGATTACTTAGGATCTGTTGTACCAAATGCTACAGGTTGATAAGAAGGAATATAATATAATCAACCATAACTGAATCTCCCCCGCGGAAGGTGCTTCACAGGATATTCAATTTGTGCTCACTCTTCCAAAGTCATCAAGATTCATTAAGTGGACAAAATCTATGAATGAAAATTTTTAAAGTAATCTCCACAAAGGCTAATCCAGATTCACATGTGCTCAAATAACTCTGGAAGCAATAATTATATTTATTTATCAATACAGTAAAAATTGTGTTTTTGAAGGCATCAATTGCTTCTTTTCTTATCATGCACAACGTACTCCTGAAGTCAGAAAATCATTTTGTATCCAAGCAATGTTCCCTCCAGTATTTCCAAAAAAGGAGTTCAACAAACTGCTCAAAAATTATTGGAGGAGAATGGCATAAACATCGTATTTGTAGAATAAAATTTTCCAAAATTGAATTGTTCTAAATAAATTACAACATTAAATCAGTCATTTATGAAAACACAATCCTTGTTAGATAAATAGAATAATTCATGATGGAGAGGAAGTTGAAGTTCTTTACTGGACATATTTGTTACTGACACAAAAATTAAAACTCGAGTAAAGACACTTCTGCCTTGGTTTGAGTCATATGTTGTCCATCTACTACTCTATCAAGAAAGTACCGGGAATTTTCAATTAAAACAACATTTTTACATTTAATCGTCAAAATTTATTGGGTCGCCTCCAAAATAGGCTCCATTTGCTCCAATAAATCTATGCCAACGGCACTTCCAATTATCGAAACATTTTTTATAGGCGCTTTCCGGGATGGACTTTAGCTCTCGCGCCGAATTTTGTTTTATGGCTTCAATCGACTCAAAACGGGTGCCACGAAGGGGCAATTTTAGTTTTGGGAAGAGGAAAAAGTCGCAGGGAGCCAAATCCGGCGAATACGGTGGTTGCTGAAGCACGTTTGTTGAGTTTTTGGCGAGAAAGTCAGTCACAATCGTAGCTCGGTGAGAAGGCGCGTTATCGTCATGCAAAATCCATGAGTTGTTCGCCCACAAATTTGGCCGCTTCTTACGGATACGCTCACGCAAACGTTTCATAACGCCTAGGTAATACTCCTTGTTTACCGTCTGACCCTCTGGAACGAATTCGTAGTGCACCACGCCACGGATATCGAAGAAAACAATGAGCATCACCTTCATTTTCGAGCGGCTTTGGCGTGGTTTTTTCGGTTTCGGCACATTTTTTGTCACCCATTCCGATGATTGCTGGCTTGTTTGCATATCGTACTCGTAGACCCAGGTCTCATCACCAGTTATAATGCGTTCCATGAATGTAGAATCGGAATTACAGCGATCCAGCATGTCTGAAGCAACCTGTTCGCGATGACGTTTTTGAAGAAAATTCAGGTCTTTCGGTACGAGTCGTGCGGCCACCTTTCTCATGCCCAAAATATCAATCAAAATCGTACGTGTGGACTCGTGGGATATCTTAAGATCATGTGCTATCTCTCTCAAGCTGGTACGACGGTTTTCCAGCACCCTTTCCTTAATTTTATCGACGTTATCTTCGATCGAAGCCGTCGATGGGCGACCACTTCACGACCGTCCTTGAAGGCTCTGTACCACTGATATGCACGAGTTTTCGATAGAGCATTATCACCAAAGGCCTTTTGCAAAATTTTCAATGCATCGGCACACGAAAATTCATTTGCAACACAAAACTTTAAACAAATTCTTTGCTCAACGTAATCACCCATAGTAAAAATCGGCACGCACTCTGACATCGACTGACTTAAACAGCTGTTGCAAACACACTAGTTGACAGATCCCGCTCAAGCTTGGCATAGTAATTAAGGACAGTGGTACCAACCTAGGAAAAAAAATTTTTACCTGCCTCATTGCCCCGCCAGATTTAAATCGATAATTCCCGGTACTTTCTTGACAGAATGTATATTAAATTAATTTTCAATTAAAAAAATAGTCCTAAACCTACTAGAGTTGTTAAAAAGCGAATTTCTGGAGGCTAAATACAACCAGATAAACAATTATAAATTTGAAAAAATTGAGGAAATATCACTGGCTATAGAAAACTGGTGGAGGTGCACTATGAGGCAATTTAGCTGTTCATCCCTGAGAAGGTTACAAGATGTAACCCTCAAAGGCGCAGCCTGTTAAAATAAACGAAGAAAGAATGGAAGAAATTGTGGGATAAGTTTATATAAAAATTATTGACGTCCAAATAAAAAAAAATTCTGTGAGATAAGGTGGAATAGATCTTTGCCAAATGGAACTAGGAAACGTTCAAAATTATTACTGAAAGTAATAATTACAATAGGAGTAGATCATGTAACAACTGAAATAATTTAAGTGGGTAGTGGCATCCAACAGAATTCCGTAATAGGGACTTCTAGTGTTCACCGATCTACTGCTGAGGCTGCTTAAATTAGAGTTGCGGTTTTTAACAGTGACTCAAAGTTCTAGGAGAATCAATTGATGGGCCTCAATATGAAAAAGGATCTTATAACGATAGAATACTATGTATGAGTGTGTCTATTGAAAAAAATACAATGTTCTCCATTTGGGCAAAAATAATGCAAAGCCTACTTATATACTTAAGAACATACTTAAAAACACTATCATATGTAATATTTTAGCGTGATAACGGCTGAAGGTTTAATGTGGAGTACCATATAACTCCTAATTTTCAGAAAGTCAACTTCTTAGGGGCTTAGGTAGACGTGTACGTGTTAATGACAAGGCTCAAGCGTATATTGCCGAGTGACTCCCATTTGGTGGAGGCTCAGTTATGGTATTGAGAGACATATCTTTTAAAGCTCGCACAGAGTTAGTCTTTATCCAAAATGAGACTTTGACTACTACAAAGTATCCGACAAACGTTCTGGAAGATCTTGTACCATTCATGGTTATTCTTGGAGAAAACACAACCTTTATGCACTTTATATTATGTCACTTTATGCACCTTTATGCACTGCTATGCACTGCTCCACACTGCTCGGATAGTTACTACTTATTTTGACGAAGTTCAACTAACAAGATTTGTTTGACCTGCTTCAGATTTTAATCCGATAGAAACATGTTTGCGATGATATGGGGAGACGTTTATGGAGACACGTGCCGGTTTCGAGAAATTCTAGAGAGCTTCGCGACATACTGGTGCAGGAATGGGATAATATTCAGAAGTATGTGATTCAAAATCTTATCCAAAGTATACCTCCTCGTTTGCAAGTTGTTATCTTTGCTAGAGGAGGGAAGTGTATTCAGTACATAGTAAGAGGTTATATGTTCCTGTCAAATGCATTGCGGCAGTGTCCATCTGAATAAAATGCAGAAATGTTTACATTAAATCGCAGTAGGACCACTCCAGCATTAAAACGAATATTCACTTGTCGTTCTGAAGTATCTGCACTAGAAAATGATCAGATCTATCATAGAATTCGATGGCCACATTAGTGAAACTAACTCTGTAATGTTTCTCTCTATGGACAACAACTTTGAAAACTTTGAATTAATTCATCTCTTGGCATGTGCCGCAAGAAGATAGCCAAAGTAATGAACATAAATATTAGAAAAAGATAAGATCAAATTCAGCAGAAACTAGAATATTTCTCTATCAAAACGCCTGGAAATCAAATTGAGGTGTCTCAGAAGTAAAGTGACATCAAAAGTTCAACACAAAAATGGAATAAAAACAAATAATACTTGATTGATAGAAAAGTATTTTTGGTGTTCCAAAAATAAATTTTTAGGAAGTATGATAACCTTGATATGCCTTCGCTCATTCTATTATTTCAGAATAATTAACCAACAAATCACAATTATACCTACCTTTCATAAGATTCATCTTGGATGGCACCAAGCTTAAATCTTCAGAGAACTTTTTTGCCTTTTGTTCACAACCATCTTCTTTGAATTCATTCCAGATCTCAAATATTTGCATCAAGGACAGATGATCGCTTGATTTTGAAAAACTAGCTTTGAAATTCCTTATGTCTTCCTTTCTTTCTAATCCAGATCTAAAAATATCTGTTCCTGATGAAAACAAAGTAACAATATCCACAATTGGAGAAACACATTTGAATATAACAGAATTTACAAGTGTCTTGGCAAGTTTAGGCTCTAGCTGAAAGTGATGGAGAACCCGACCTAGAGGTGTCAGATGTTCATTTACATCGAACAATTCAAGTTCTACTAATTCATCAACAGCTAATTTGATTATTTCGTCTTTTGGAGGTGAAGGTAATTTGTTGAAAAATTCTAATGCCGTCATTTGGGAATTGAAGGCTTTTGAATCCAACACCACTTTAGTTAAAGAAACTCTCAAAACTTCGGGTAAAGAAAACTGTGGAAGGGTTTCTAATTTATTTTTGGGGTATAGATGGAAGCATTCCCCTGCTTTCACCCTACCAGCTCTGCCTTTTCGTTGATCCACGCTTGATTTAGATATCCAATGATTGTCGATGCACATCGAACCTGAAAATAAATAATTTATGAAAAATCACATTGGATGGTATAAATGATGTGATTTATGCTTATCTCCTATAAAAAACCTGACTGCAAGTGCAGGAGCGTGTAGACTCCATTTTAATCTCCATGGATAAAATAAGTGTAAAAATTCAAAATCATGTTCAAGCTCACTCAAGGGGTAGCTTCAAATTTTTTATATCAGTCAGATAATTAGAATACAAAATTAAATTTTTTCATATCTCACAGAAAATTATATACATGCTCAGCATAACTTATTCTTAATCAATTTGAAAGTCATAATAGAGGAGCTAACAAAAAGTTTATTCTTCTGAACTCTATAACTGTTATAACTCTTAAAAGATATCGAAATCATTTTTTAATGGTTGAAAAATTTTTAGAATTACCCCTCTCAATATCAAATCTCGTTTCCTTGTGAATTCCAGTATCAACAACATAGACGACATCATTTATTGTTACAGAAGTTTCAGCAATATTCGTAGCTAATATAATTTTTCTTACGCCTTCAGGAGATTTCTCAAATATTCGCCATTGCTCCAAATCCTGTAATCTAAATAATGAATATTATAAAAAGAAGCACTGAAATTTTTTTTTAATGATACACCTTCAGTCTTTCAGAAAGATTTTTTTCAGACTTGCAACAAGCAAATGTTTGTATTTGGTGAAATTTGAATATAAAATGGCTTGAAACAATTATATTGAATCTGAAGTCCTGTAAACATGATAACTTATAAAAGAACTAGCTGATGCCTGTGACTTTGTTCCTTTACCAAAAATTTTCAATATAGTATTATTAGTCATAACAGACAGACAAAATTCAAGTCATGTTTTTACTGTTTTTTATGTTTGGTCGTTGAGAAAAATTTCAAGGTTCTTGTACCTACTAATTTCTACTGCTTCCAAAAGCGAGAGTGTGGTACTTTTATGTTCATTATGGATAATTTCAGTTATTGTTGAAATTATGTCCAAATTCTTTCAAATGACGGGCATATGTTGAATGCGAGATGACTAACGTGTAGCTCCACTGGTGTTCGTGAATTCTTTTCTAGAAAGATCTTCCAGTTTGGCCAATATATACTATAGGACAATCACTACAAGTCAACTTATAGACTTGAGATTTATTGTATTTATTTGTTTAATCTTTGTTATTTTTTATATGAATTTCTAAATTATTAATCATTGTAAAAGCTACATTAAAGTGAAATTCATTTTAAAATACTTGGCAATATTATCTGATATTTTATTCACATAAGGAATAAGTAAATATCAGATAATATTGTCAAGTATTTCAAAATGAAATTTGACTTGAATGTAGCTTTTAGAACTATTAATAATTCAGGAATTCATATAAAAAATAACAACGATCAAACAAATAAAGACAATACATTTCTTTTGTGCGAAATATCACCTTGACAACGAGAATAAATCTGAAATTGTTTGATTGGTACTTTACAAGATATCAACCACTACAGCCATCTACTAAAAAATTAATGAATTTCTTTTTCCCCAACCTTATATTAACAAACAAAATTATCATCTGTGGTGTGAAAATAATTCATGACAGATTCATGAGAAACCTTTTCACCCAAAAAAATATACTGCTTGATATGGTATATGGCATATATGTCATATATTATTTCTTTTTAAATGCAAATGGATATGCAGTAACAGTTAATCATGATCCTGATATGAATGGTGAGACATAATGTCCTTTTTAGGAAACCCCTTTTTTTTATATAATATTTTGCATATTCACATAAGATATCTACCATGGCTTACCTAGAGTGTAAACATAGAACCATAACATCCTGTCTATCTGGAATCAAATCCCGTATTTTTCTAATATCTTCCCAGCCTGGTAAAAAACACAAGACAGCTCCCTCTGGTTTAGTCTGATGTATATGCATTAATGTTCTAACAACTTCATCATGAACGACTACTGGGTCGTCTTCATCACACATTTTTTTTGTCTGATCTAGGCACAACTTCAATCCATCAAGAAAGTATGACTTTACCGGATAGGTGAAACCTACAAAATAAAATTACCGATCAATAAAGATTTATTTATTAACACTGCACTGAGCAGGAATGAAAGGAAACCTCCAATATAAAAATATGGACTAAAATATAGAACAAACATACAGTGTAATCGTTGGACATTACAGTGCACTGAAAAATAACAAGTTCAAAATGTGTGCATGTCTGCTACTTATGTCCCAGCAATCAACAAAACCTAAGCAGGCTTGTTTGAGTTTAGAATTGTTAAACAGATGTATGTTACACTGTCTCCATTATATGGGAAAAATATTTTTCATCTATAGTCCACCAATCTTTGATGAATTGGCAACTCATCATGGGTTTTCAATAAAAAATTAACAGTGAAGGTGAAAATATATGATAGGGTGTGGACTAGAGTTAGAAAAGCAGACTTCTGAAGAAATGCAAAAGCTGGTAAAAATTCTTGAAAACCCAATCCTCCAGATTAGAAAACTATAAAAATTACAATAACATGGAATTACAAGAACGGAACCGTCACCAGGTTAACAAGAACTGCATTGAGCATCTTTGAGCTAAAATATACAGATTTCTAATTCTTACAATGATGCATGTACAATGAGTTACAATTTGGGAAACAACACACCAACAGTTAACCTGTTAAGGTATGATACTGCAAGGTGTCAAATTGTTTATTTGATACTGTAAACATAACATTAAAACAAGTTTGTTATTCTTACTTTCTCTGAATTTTCAAATTAAAACTTAATTATTTAATTTCATTCTTTCAGCAATTTCACTGAAATTTTTTTCTTTCGTTTTTTTGGTTATCAAATAATATGAACGAATGAACTGTTTGTTCAACTGTTCTTTTAATTATAATTCATTTATTAGCAATTAGAATATACACATTCTATAAGCTAATTTGCTAACTATGGACCTCGAGGCTCTCACATAACATTATAAAGCCTTTTCTTTTAACTTTATCTCAAGTCAGCTGGCCATTTCCTTTTTAGTCTTCTATATTACGGCAGTACTAATTGATGTAATAGATTATTGATATGGGTTTCAGTTTACAAGGATGTTTCTTGCTCTTCTTTTTAATGACAATCTTTACATAAGGGATTTGTAAATCTTCATGTACGGTTTGATTAGTGACATACATTGGAGTATTTGCTATCATTTGAAGTATGTTTGATTGGCTTCTCTGAATTATTGAAGTATTTGATTTACTTGTACATCCCCAGAACTCGATACCATCCACCTATATAGGCTTTATCACTGTTTTATAAATGAATATCTTGTTCTCCAGTGCCAATTTAGATTTCCTAACCTATAAGTAAATTTAATTCTTATGTTTTCAAGTCTATTCGCTTCCTTTTCTTGATTATGTGTTCCTTCCATGTATATTTGCTATCTAAATGCATCCCTAAATATTTCTTACTTGAGACTTCTGGTATTTATATATTATCCATATATACACTGGCCTCTCCATAAGGTGAACTTCACTTGCACAGATTTGAATTAATTTATTTCGATTTTCCACTGATTGATGAATCTGCAATTTATTGGTGGCATTTTGGGATCTTCATTAACAGCTAGAATGGCTTTAGCATCTGCAGAAGATCTAAATATGGTACGAGGATTTGTAGGTAAGTTGTAAGTAAGATTTGTACGTGTATCGCACGTACAGCAGTGATCCAATAACGCTTCCCTGAGGAACTCCTGATTGTATTGAGAAGTAGTTCGATTTCTCACCACCAGCTCGTATTCTGGATAGTCTTTCACTAAAATAGGATTTCAATAATTTCATCCAGGTGGATAGGTTTGATTTTATACAGCAAACCAGGATGCCATACTGTATCAAAAGCTTGACTCATGTCCAAGAATGCTGATGTACAGTATTGTCTGTAGCTTTACTTATTTCGTGATTCATTCTATGGATCTGCTGTATAATGGAATGATTTGACGAGAATCCAAACTGATGATCTGGTATCTATTCCTGTATATTTAGGTCGGAGTTTATTCTTTGAAGCACTAGTCTTCCTAGAATTTTTCATAAAACTGGGAGCAAGCTGATTGGACGATAGGATGTGATGGTGTTTGCATCTTTACCTGGTTTAGGTACAAGTATAATCACAACTGCTTGTAGTTGTTCTGTCCAATAGTTCAGTGTTAGGATGGCATTAAATATGTAACTAATTATCAACACTCTTTTCATTGGTAATTCTTTGATCATTTAGGGTATTATTTTATCATTTCCTAACATTTAGGTATTTAATTTCATATTGAACTTGCTTCAGAGTGATTTTCGGAATGAGTGTGGTACTTGCAGGAATTTTCAGCAGCTCTTTTTCCAGATCGTTATCAATTATGTCATTATTTGAAGTGAATACTTTAACCATATGTTCAGCAAATATTTGTGCCTTTTCTTGGTCGGTCCTTGCCCATTTCATCGTTGATCCTATTATGTTGCACAACAGTGGTATATTTCATTGGTCTTTTTATGTTTTTTATGGGTTCTTACACTCAATTATCATATCTACTGAGAGAACTGACATACTAATTGATTGATTTTTCCCTTGTTTCCAGTTTGTCTTTTGATTATGCAACTTAAGAATTGTTTTTTTGTGTATTACAAAACTACCTATTGTATGTATGATAGGAGAGTGGTCGGAGATAGATCATAATTTAAGAAAATAAATACTCCACTTGTTATGAAAAAGTCCAACAGATCAGGACTTTTGTTAAGGTCTGTACGAAAATAGGTAGGTCTTCAAGTTGGCAAGAAAGAGTAGTTGAATTCTTGGATCAGCTCTGCCTTTTGTCTGGGTGGTTTGTGCAAGATTCGATGTAATTCGGTATGATAATGTGCGATCTCTGTGTAAAATGGATTTCACTTATCAGGAGGATATCTATGGAGTTCTGGTGGAGAAAATATTCAACTTCGTTTTAACGTTGCCGAAGATCATCTGAATTCCATTCTACAATTTTCATGAAGTTACTAAATTTTGGTAAGAAGTGAAAAAACATGTTTGATACAATAGTATTTTGGTTTATGAGCTGCTGAAACATTGTTTGCAAATATTTGAAAAATGTATACATTATGTTGGTGGTCATTTATCTGTTCGTTAGGTTCTTCACTACATTTGCATAGTCTGGTTTGTTGCTGCTGGTGATGTAGATTTTTGGATATCTGTGGGATGCATTGTTGTATAAGTTATATTGTTTTATGGCTGTTGTTCTTGATGCTGTATATATTGTATTCTATTGAAAGAATTAACTGATGAACTGGTATTCGCATTAGGACTGTGATTTTTACATTATACAATTTCAGGAGCTTGTGATAAATTAAAAAAATATAAAAGAGACAGTATTTTAATTTCCATAAAAATGTTTATAATACAACAATTGTTTTACAACATTGTGGCTTCTTTAGGTATCACATTCTACTGGTTGA
Organism: Megalocaria dilatata; assembly: GCA_034642435.1. NCBI lineage: Eukaryota > Metazoa > Arthropoda > Insecta > Coleoptera > Coccinellidae > Megalocaria > Megalocaria dilatata. Next base: position 74,676,955 of record CM067856.1, read on the forward strand.
TGGTGTCCAGTGTAACGAAATTTAAATATAGTGTTAAGTACGTGATAAAATAATGGAAGAACAAGTTATAAAAACTCAAGGTGTTTATTGGAGTTTGCCGCTAACAATGCCATTAGGAAAAGATATTCAGTAATGGAGACTTATAAACATCTGCTTGTTCATTGAACAGGATTTTACGGGCATTGTACTTGTTGATTTCAAGAAATTCTAAAAGTGTTAATATAGATAATAAGGATCAATACAAAAAACACACTTCCTTGTTAAAATAATCTATTGACTTTCGATTTCGGCTTTGAGCCATCATCAGGCCACTGTCAGCAATAACATAAAATATTGTCAAAAATGCAAAAAATATACATGTATCAGACAAGTACATATAGAGGGGTAGCTTTTTTGTTGATGAAATATTTTATGTATAACCCTCAAAAACAGTAAACAACGGTGAAAACATACAAATGAGATATCGAAGAGCAGGGCGTAGGTAACAAGATGCGCACGCATATTAACGTCTGGTATGTGATGGATATTATTCAAACGGCGCGAAATATGAATAAAAATAAAACAGTTACTATGTGAGCGGTCCAAGGAATTTAAAAAGATTTCTATCTGGATAATCTGAGATTTCATTTAATAGGTGTTCGTACTGTTTGTTCTTTAGAATTTCATATTGTTCAAGGAATAATAGTCTCTGATAGTTGTAAATTTTCTATTGTGATCTTATGATTTAGTTCTATTAGATGATTTCCTAGTGCTGAATTTGGTCGATTCTTTACATGTTGGATGGAGTAGTCCGTTACTTTGTGATAGTTCATTTTAATGGAATGAAATAAGGAATTACTTTGTTTTCTATCACTTTTTATTATAACTGATATACAGTGACTCGAGTTTCGTAGTGTTTACTACATTTTCAAACTGAACGAACAAATTAGATCTCAACTATTATATATGGGGATTGTAGGCTTCGGCAGAGCTTCGAAGAGAGGGGTTTTCCAAACTTTGGAAAACCCCTCTCTTCGAAGCTCTGCCGAAGCCTACAATCCCCATATATAATAGTTGAGATCTAATTTGTTCGTTCAGTTTGAAAATGTAGTAAACACTACGAAACTCGAGTCACTGTATATCAGTTATAATAAAAAGTGATAGAAAACAAAGTAATTCCTTATTTCATTCCATTCTTTACATGTTCATTGAATCTTTTATTTGCTGAACGGGTGGTAATCCTTATATAAAAGGAAGAGCAGTCAGCACTGGTTATTTGGTATATGCTACTATATTGCTCTTTCCCTTCTTGTTATTAATCAAGATGCTTCCTAGGGTCTGATATCGTGTGTTAATTAATGTGTAGTCATGTTTTCTGAGAGTTGCGTTGATTTTTTCATTGAATCCTTTATAAAATGGCAAAGAAATGTATCGTTGCTTGATAGATGTGTATGGGTAAATCTTATTGATGAGCATTTTATTTTTTATAGATTTCAAAATATTATCAATGTATGATCTTGAATATTGATTATTTTTCCCAATTTGGTAAATGGTGTTTAATTCTTTATTATACATAAATGGTGTTTAATTCTTTATTATATAGTAATTTTCCCTAGATAGAGGTATGTTCAAAAGACGGTTGAACAAAAATCTGAAAGCTGTTCTTTTGATTGGGGCGAAATAAGAATCAAAGGGGATGATTGTATCTGTCTGAGTAGGTTTTCTTTAAATGTTGATGTTCTGTCATGGAATTATTGATGGATTTTTCCAGAGTAAAATGAATTCTGATATTTGTCCTCAAAGTATTAAAGAAAGTTGTGAGTTCATCCTCAGTTCCAGCCCATATACGAAATATGTCATCTATATACCTTCTCCATGGTTTTATATATTTTCCAAATGGTAGTTGCATGATTTGTCATTCAATATAACTGACATAAATATCAGCCATCAGTCCACTGAATGGAGAGCCCATGGGCATACCATCTTGCATTGTGTATATTATGTCATCGAAAATAAAAAAATTTTGTTCAGTGATTAGTCTGACTAGCATCATAATATTGTCTATATCTGTTGTTTCTAATTTAGTCATTATGCAATTCACTGTATTCGTTCAAAATATCATTGAGTATCGCAAGAGTGTGTTCACTATTGGTATGTTGGTGTATAAATTGATAATGTCAAAAGATATTAAGTGATATTTCATTTTTTTTTGTGTAATTTAACGGAGAGTATATCATTTATAAGTTCAAGTAAATTTTTTACTGAAAATTCTGATTTGAATTTTAATTTCTTATTCATTAGGTTGTTTAAGAATTTGGAAACCTTATGGACTGGTGAGTTGATAGCAGATGTGATGGGTTTTATACTCTTTTCAGGTGTGTAGTTTGATCAATCTGTACATTTTTGAAATTTATGGATTTTTTTCTTTTATACTGTATAAAGATTCATTAAATTTTTGTAATGTTGATAAAGTGATCTTAAGGATGTTGTTTACCGTAGCAGTGAATTTCAAGAGGGGATTTATTTTACTTTTAAAAATGTTATTTTCACTGAAAAAATTGAGCGTCTTCTCTAAATATAGGTTTTTTACAGTATGACCAGACCTGCATTTTTATCTACCTTTGTGACGAGCATCCCCTTTGATTCTTATCATTCCGCCCCAATCAAAAGAACAGCTTTCAGATTTTTGTTCAACCGTCTTTTGAACATACCTCTATCTAGGGAAAGTTATAATAAAGAATTCAAACACCATTTACCAAATTGGGGAAAATAATCAATATTAAGGATCATACATTGATGATATTTTGAAATCTATAAAGAATAAAATGATCATCAATAAGATACACCCACGCACATCTATCAATCAATGATACATTTCTTTGGCTTTATAAAAAGGCAAAGAAATGTATCGTTGAGGATTCAATAAAAAAATCAATGCAACTCTCAGAAAACATACTGTACTGTTTCAGCCGTTACTATTTGGTAGTTGATCATAATTAAAACAAGTTTTAGAAATTACTATTATTACAATTAAATGTGTAAAATATCAATTAATTGGTAGTAAACCATAGTAAATTCTACAACTTGTTTTAACTCAGAAAACATGACTACACATTAATTAACAAACGACATCAGACCCTAGAAAGCATCTTGATTAATAACAAGAAGACAATGATCAATATAGTAGCATATACAAAATAACCTGTGCTGACTGCACTTCCTTTTATATAGGGATGACCACCCCTTCAGCAAATAAAAGATTCAATAAACACGTAAAGAATCGACCAAATTCAGCGTTAATCATAAGACCACAATAGAAAATTTAAGAATCCTGCACAGAGAAGACAACTATAGGTAACTATTACTCCTTGAACAATATGCAATTCTAAAGAACAAACAGAACGAAAACCTATTAAATGAAATCTCAGATTTTCCAGATAAAAATCTTTTTGAATACCTTGGATCACTCACATAGTAACTATTTTACTTTTATTCATATTTCGCGCCGTTTGAATAATATCCATCACATACCATGGCTTAAAGCTGAAATCAATAGCCAATAGATTATTTGAACAAGGAAGTGTTTTTTGTATTGATCCTTATTATAACGTTCACACACTTATGGAAGAGTACACAACTAAAAATGTTAATCTAGACTTCTTACTTTCAACATGGATAATTTCATAGTTATTGTTGAAATTATGCCTGAATTCCTTAAGATGATCAGCATATGTCGAGTGTAACTTACATATTGGATAGATGGTGCTAGCCATCAGTTTATGGACCATAAGGCTGCTTCAGCGGCATCATCATCATTTCGCTCTAACAGCTGACGAAGATTTTCAACACACATCAAGCTAAGTACCACACACCAGTATATTTTTTATAATCTTAAATATGCCGAATTTTGTGCCTAGGAACTACGATTTGTGGACACCATTGATTTTCTATTATCAGAAAAGAACAGCTGCAGAATTGCGTCAAATACTTATCGAAATTTATGGTGAACATGATCTTGGTAAAACTCAGTGTTTCCAGTGGGTCAAGAGTGATAACTTTGATGTGAGAAAGGAAGAGCGTGGGAAACTACCGCAAAAGTTTACAGAAGATGATACTCAATCTCAAAAAGAACTCGTAGAAAGTAGTTTCCATTCGTTTGAAAACTATGAGAAAGATTCAGAATTTGAGAAAATGGTTTCCGTATGAACTGCATCCATTTCTTTAAAAACTTTTCACTGAAATTGAAAAGCAAGAATTTTTGATTGTCTCAGTCTTTACTTGACGGAAATTATTCTTCAATACAAGAAAAGCTTTCATATCATCATTTTCTCATCTTCAAATCCTTATAAACTTACTGGTATTTTACAATAACTTATTATTAAGAATACTGAAATATCAACCTTCTAGAAAACTTACCTGGTATGTTTATGAAACTAGATCCTGCGAAATATTTTTGAAACAATGCTGTATCAATTGTAGCACTCATTATAACTACTTTCAGAGCAGTATTATTATTCAAAACTTCCCTCAACATATTCAACAGAAGATCTGTATTTATATCACGTTCATGAGCTTCATCTATCACTATATGAGAGAAATTAGAAAGGTTTGGATCAGATTTGAAATGCTGTAATAGTATTCCATTTGTGCAGTACATAATTCGTCCCGTCTTTGGTTGAAAATTTGCCTTGAAACGAACTTTATATCCTACAATTTGTCCCACCTAAAAAAGATTGCTATTATCAATAATATAGAGCAAAGAAAAGACAAACTAACTGTTTCATCTCTTTCAGATGCAACACGGTCAGCTAGAGAAATAGCTGCAATTCGTCTAGGTTCTGTTACTACTATATTACAAGGTTTTCCTGTAATTTCAGCCTCTCTAGCCCATGCTTCTAATATATACTGGGGTACCCTAGTACTTTTCCCACAGCCAGGCTCTCCTTTTACTACCAGTACTCTATTTTGTTGTATCTTTTGTATAATATCTTCCCTGTAAAATATATTTTGGTATTGGATGGAGAAGTCCGTTACTTTGTGAAAGTTCATTTTTAAATGGAATGAAATAAGAAATTTTGGATGGAGTAGTCCGTTACTTTGTGATAGTTCATTTTAATGGAATGAAATAAGAAATTACTTTGTTTTCTATCACTTTTTATTATAACTGATATACAGTGACTCGAGTTTCGTAGTGTTTACTACATTTTCAAACTGAATGAACAAATTAGATCTCAACTATTATATATTCTGATTGTAGGCTTCGGCAGAGCTTCGAAGAGAGGGGTTTTCCAAAGTTCCGTCTGTTCGTTAAGTAGTTTTATTATTGGTACGTGTTTTTTATATTTTTCAATTTGTATGGATTCCAGGATGTCAAGTTTTTTCCCTTTTGCTTCCACATGCAAGATAACAAGGTTGTTAAATTCTGGGAACGTGTGATCTGTATTGAAGAAATGGTTCGCAAAATTGGAATTATTCTTCCGGTTCCTAAAAGCAGATTGATGCTCTTTGTACCTTTTATGGAAAGGTCGGCCCGTTTGTCCTATATACACACTATTACACTCTTGACAACTTAATTTATAGACTCCAGAATTATTCAGTCGATTCTCTTTGTCTTTCGGATTAAAAAAGAGATTAGAAATTTTATGGAAGGGTGTGAAAGCTGTTACTATGTTAATTTTTGACAAAATTTGAGTTATTTTTTGTGAAATTGGTCCAAAATATGTTAGTTTTATGAATTTATTGTTATTATGATCTGATTTGGAGATGGGATAAATTTGTTTACGAATTAGTTGCTTTTGTTTATGATGGAATTTATAGTTTTGGTTTCGAACTGATTTTTTGTGGCTATTTGTCTGATTGTATTCAATTCCCTCTTTAACATAATATTATCTAAAGGAATTGAAAATGCTTATGTACCATTGATCTATAAGCAGCTAGTTTATGATTGATCGGATGGTTTGAAAAATTTGGTATTGTTGTATCAGTTGATGTGGGTTTTCTATATATATCAAAGGAAATTTCATTATTACTGTTAATTGAAGTTAGGTCCAGAAAATTTATTTTATTATCAAATTGTGGAATCTCAGGAATTGACGGTAGCCGCAGTTTACTGCCCACCTCGACATAAAAATAAAAAACGAGCACTTCTGTAAAAATTCTTCCAAACAATATTTTTACTAAACGTACCTTTCAAGGTTCTGATGGATTGTGAACTAATTTATAAATACCTGAAAGTTAGTGTGCTATTTACAAAATATTTCTGTATATGAAAAAATAATACGTTCCCAGAATTACAAACTAGCCTATATAAAGAGAGCATGAGTAACCACCTGACATTTCAGTCACCTATATTAAAATAATAACTTACTTATAATCCGATATAGGAAGATGTACTTTTTCTTTGCTTTTGTATATATCATAACCTAAAAATTCCTGCTCACATGTCCTCAATTCATTAGATAAAACTTCATCTTCACTTTCCAATTTTGTAGTATTTTTACTATATTCAATTATAGGAAAGATTTGTTGTGAATAAAGGCTTGTTATATTTTCTAATTGTTCCATATGATTTTTATTAAAATTCAAAGCAGGTATATTTCCTCGAATTAGTTCTTGAATATCCTTCTTGTCATATAATATAGGTGAACCATTATTATTAATATATTTAGTATCTAGTAAATACTGTAATACTAATAATGCACACTTTGATGAGGCAATTTTCTTGGAATCAGCTACATATGAGAAGGTCGTTTCCACTGGCCATTTAATTTTATAAGTAAATGCCCACTTACGTTTTACCTGTTGGTATGTAGGGGAAAGCCAAGTGATATGGGATCCTTTTTCATTTTTAATGCTATTATATATATTACTTAAAGTATTTTTCGGTGTAGGAAATAATTTAACAACTTCATCTCTTATTCTAGTATCTTGAAATTCAAGAAGAGATTCATTTTGTCCATATATTTCATTAGAATTATCATCATTAACCATTTTTTTTGGCTTTTTCCCGTTTCTTCTTGTATGTCCTTGCGTACAATATTTAACAGTACCAGAAAAGGAACTGAAATTGTTACCAGAAAGTAAAAGATTTCCATTAGAATTCATCAAACTTCTCTGGCATAAAAACTCAACTGTGGTTTTCGTAGTGCCCTTCAAAGTGTTTCTTTTACTAGATTTAATAATGGGGAATACTGTTTCTTCTAGCCACTTAACTTTATCACTGCTTTTCTGGAATAGGGGTCCTTTAACACTATCGATCATAAGAAATGGAGCTATCCGTAAATCTGCAATAATGTTATAATATTCCAGCACTTTACCACAGGGGTTCCTCAAAAACTTTTCAAAGGTTCCATCCATTTTCATTTTGGTGAGCCAATCTTGAGAATTATCTCCAAAACTACATGATTTAAATATTTCATCGGGATTGTTCATTTTCCCTTGATAATTAAGTTCGTCATTGTAGTTTTCACCTGAAATTCCACTTGAATTTTTTTCGGGGTTACATATTTTCAAAAGCCGGCCCGTATTGCACCTCAGTTTGTTAGAAACAGAATAAAATGGTCTCCATACAGTCGAATATGTTTGTGGAATATACTTCAAATTTTTTGCAAACATATTGACTGCTTAGAAATATTAACACTTAACAATTCTTTAAAAAAAATAACCTGATTATTTTGAAAATTTGCCGTAGAAGATTTGAACCACTGAATTCCAAAATCATCACAGAGAAGGCACTTTTGCGTGTTGTGTGTTCGTGCCAAAGCGCTTACTATTATGATTTTAAGCAATTACATTAGAGCTACTGGGTAGATATCCATAAAAAATATTTGATTTGAAGAACTTATCTGACATAACTTTTAACAGTGAACTATCTCGTGCTATACGGAGATCCGGGATTTTAGGAAGTACTCTAAAATATCTGGGATTACACGGAGTACTCTAAAGAACGCTAACCTTTTTATCGTGATCGCCTAGTGGCGGGAGAATAGGACGTTAAGTTGTGTAGACAACCCAAATAACACCTAACGAGAATAAGGAAACAGTGACGGGAGGTTCCAATATTCAAAACACAGTATTGCCAGAATCATATATTTCTATTAGTAATATTAAAAAGCAACAACTCTCAATGAATGGACACACGTTTATCAGCCTGTGGTTAAATCTACTCTACGCAGTGGTTCACAAAGCTCCACAGTGAACCTAATAGCGCCTCGGATCTAAACGACTATTACTACATATCATTAGATCGGTAACTCGCTCAAATCGGATATCATTCTTATGCAGCGGAAGGGATTAGAAGGGACAGGATACAGTCAGCGTGCGCACCTTCAACTGCACTTCCGGTAACCAGTGCAGAACCTCCCGTTACAAGGGGTAAGTTTAAATGGACAGTAAGGTAAGGGTAACTGTAGTATGTCCAGGGGAATCTGAAATAATTCGGGTCGACCGGAAAAGTTACTATAAAATGGACTGTATCTGGCATCCTCGGGGTGGTCAAGACCCAGGAAGGCTCCGATATTACTGAAGAACGAACCGACTACTACCTGAAGGGTCACGCAAACTAATCCCTGGGGATATTACAATACCTCGGAACAATGATCTAGCAATCACTCATACATTCTCACAATAGCGTTGGATATCCGGAGTTATTTACTGTCTCTATACGATATGTCGTCCTCTACCAGGACTACTCGTCAATTTACCCTAAAGGACGCCACTGGTTCACAAGGAATACAGTCTCTCAAAGTAAGCGGTCACGTGCATATGGCAAATATGTAACACAAACTGACAAGGACATTATAAAATAGATACAGTACCACATCACCTAGGCGTGTTAATGAACGTTACAATAAGAACAAACAAAGAAATAGGTATCCGGGGGATCACATAAGAGTACATGCAAATCAGTTATATATCAAGTACCGGAACTAGTAAGAACAGGTAATAAAAAATCCCTATTAGCAAGTATTACGCAGATAAACAACCACTATTTACGAATACAGCAAAAAGCAACCCACCACCGAGAGAAAGTATACAATACAAAGAGATAATTTGTGAGGTCGTGCCGCTTTAGTTATATACAAAGGCAATGCATTTTAGTTAAAACATTCCGGTCGGATTAAATAACACTGAAGTAAAAATACAAGAATGAAAGGAGATAAATGGAAGTACAATGAACGAGCGTGCAATCACTAATTTCACATTAACACTAAAGTGGTATTCAGAGATGTAAAGCATGCAATTAATCGGAACCATTTAAAAGAAGTTTACTTACTAAGAGTTACCAAGGGGGACTGTTATAAGTACTGAAGCTCTCGAAGGGAATGCAGGTGTTGCGAGGGAGCTTCCACCTCTTGATTCGGGAGACGACATTTCAGAACTGCGCATCTGAAAGTCATCAGACAGGCGTGATGCGCAACTCTACCTGTGACCATATGTTCCGCTTGGAACGGTGATCGTCAAACGCTGTGCTTTGCTCTATTTGAACTTGGCGGGGACGGTTAGTCATGAATCCTTAGACTGGTACGCCGGTCAAGCTGCAACAGAGCAAGGCTGGTTTCTGGACGAGGAGTGAAGAAGTTGTTCGCTACAGTACTATTATCTCGAGTATGTTACTAAGTTGATCAGGAGGTTTATTTCCAAGAACCTTCCTCTCGAATGCTTCAAAATACATTGGAAATGCTATTGTTATTGTCACCAATCACAAAGTGTTAAGTTACAGTGCCACAGAGTATTTCACACATAAATAACACGGGTAAATGCAATGACGTAATGGTGGAATTTATAATATAATCTATGAGGGACTCTGTGACTCGTATGATCCGTAGAGGATATGGATCTCTTCAACAGATAGGGTCAAACCAGACAAAACACCATCACAATGTGAATCAAAAAGTCAAACTGTAAGGATCTGAACTGATAACACCTGGTTTTTAAAATATATTTGTACAGTTGTCCGATCGCGAGGTTGCCACAATGACGAAGCCTGCTACCACTCTGGGCAAGTCTTGCTTACGTTAACACAAACAGATCAGTGAAGCGATACTGGAGATTTTCTAATCCCGATTCCGGCTGCCCATTGTGAATGATTCCACGAAGTAAGCAAACCCCTGGAATAAAAACCTGTCAAACCTTAGGTCAATTAACATTGAAATAATCCTGTACGTAGTTGCATGTGACAGTAAAAAGCTTATGCCATAATTAAGGAGATTAAAGAGGAAGACCAGAAGACGGAATTTTTGGAACTACAATGAAAAAAAATCATTTTCACTCCTATAGCAGCAAGATTACAGAAAGTAGTGGCAAAGGGGAATACTATGGCGACGGACCCAACTCCTTCGGCATTACCCAGAATTCCGATCTGCACTGCTAGAGCCTCCCGGCATTTCGCAGAGAGGATGCTGTAATAAGCCACCTCTTTGTGGAAGGTGGTTGGATGGAAAATATTACTAGATTGACTTATTTACGAATGGTATGTGAACAAATCCTAGTCGAGCGGCCTTAGGAAGGGTACGGCCCTCGCGAAAATGGAAGGTCTTTGATGTCAATAATGAAAATGCTAATGAAACTCAATTATGGATTTTAATAAGTATAATAATAAAGTGTGTCAAAATACAATAGTCTTATCAATCCTAAACTCAATAAAATTTAAATAAAGATGACACACTGAATAACTAAGGAGAGGGCGATGCGGATCCCTCAAGCACTACGAATCATTTATATATTTCTTTTAATTTTGTTTAAATTCTTCAACCATAATAATTACGAATGTCAACCTTCTTCTTAATTTCTGACTCTACTTTAATTAGACAATTACAACCTGAATAATATACCAACATTTTTAGATACTTCTTACCCCTACGCTCCAAGACCATAGATTCAAAACAAAACTGGGCACACGGGATTTTCTACAAGAAACAACCTATTTAACACAAACAATAAAGAACGACTACCGGTACTTTTTAATTCCTTGGTCCGGAACTTAGCACTATATTCAATTTCTCTAATTCTTCTGACTCAATTCATATAATCAGTATAATTATAATAATACAACAAATTCTCTTTTGGCCCTTATAATACCTCGTACGCGTCGGATTTCTCCTTCCAAAAAGAAGCTATGACCATACATGAATACACTTATTTTGAAGCCGATAACATATATAAAAGCAACTATAAGAATTTGAATATGAATCTCAAAGAATTTCCAAATCTTTCAAAAAGACAAGAATGTACGGATTACTCAGAAAACAAAAAAAAAAATCCAGCAACCGTAGCTAGACAAACGTATTCACAAACACTCAAAGATAATAAAGATGGAACAATACATCCTAATAATACACGAAAGATTACTTCCATTTATCTAAGAAAAAGACCACCTCAATAATTATGGTAAGACAATTACTGGAATTCGCATCAAATGAGAATTCCTTGAACATAAACGTAGAAGTTTTAGTTAAAAAACATACATAAATTATAATCGAATGGAAATCATTTCAGACAACACAAAATGGGATGTTATAATAGCTCTGAGAAGAATAGATGACTCGTGGAATAGATTTATTGGAGAAATAAAATCAGCTGTCCATAGCAGCAAAGAAAGATATGGATATTCAAATTTGGATACTGAACAAAACCATATGGTGGATTTACTTATTGCCACATAAAGTGAACTATATTACTGCTAATTAAACATAAACACATATATAGGATCCTATTTTTATAAATATGCAGTATATTTCGATAAATTAACGAAAGTGTAGAAAAAAAAGTCCGTTGAATGTTCACAATGAAATCGAAATCTCAATTCAGTACTTTGTTGATTTAATGTCAATCGAGGCAACATTCTGGCCTCTATGAACAGGGCATCATCAGAACTAACAGAACCGTACTCAATTGGTTGAGATCGAATTTAAGAGCAATTTTTGTTGAAATGGTCTATTTTAACGAGTTCCATCTTTTAAAAAAGTAACATCTTTAAAGCATCTATATATATACACTATATATGCACTATTAGAGATTCTGAAGATCTATATAAAGGTGCGAATATATTCTCACTAAACAACTCTATGCTAGGGCTTTTCTCATATAGCAACATTAAAAGAACTCACCTGTCTCTATGAAAACGGACAGTGTATTAAGAAATTAATCATGTAAGCTTACTGAAATCCAATAAGAGCAACATCTGTTGTCCGAAAAATATATAAATTGTTATGTTAAGTAAATTCTCCATAGTTTTGAAAATGGGTTTAAACCCGAAACATATATGTCCACAACATAAAATTAAATTTTTGTGAAACTTAAGCAAAGTGATTTATTTACCTTATTAATAACAAATGAGAGCAGTTGTTTAAAGACTTTTACATACTTCTCTGCACTTCTATACATCAACCTACCAGAGAATTTGAAGGGGGAATTTTACCTAAATAAGATGATAGCTACTAACTAGGTCATCAACATTGGAACTTCTGGGTCACTTTCTGCAGTAGGATTAAGTTTATTTAGGAAATTCCATTTTATTTTAAAATTATAATACTCACCTTCACAGAAGAGAAATAAAGGTCAACATTGTTATAATTGTACTTACCACGGACACTTCGTAGGTCTATACATGTTTATTAATAGAAATGTATTTTGGTATTGAATTGAATCAGTCCTTACTTGGTGAAAATCCATATTAAATAAGGTTATTCTGATTTTCACATTTTGAATAACTTTATTCAAAATGTAATCTTGCCTGATGATGCTACTGTGATAGCGAAACGATTGTTGTAAGCATAACAATAAAAATTTGTGAAAATCAGAATAACCTTATTTAAATATTATTTAAATGTATTTTGGGTTTCCTGTGGGCTATCAACAAACATAAACATAACAAGCTGAAAGCTTGTTATGTTTTTTAGCTTTACATCAATTTTCGCTGTAGTATATCAGACTCATAATGTGAAAAGTTTTAAGGAAAGACAATGTATTAGATAGTAAACAAATTAATTCCTCCTCTACTTTATTTGAAAAACATATGGTTCTTTTTACTGATGAACTCTTGAAATATATTCACTCATATTACATATAATTTTCATTGACTTTTCAATTGAATAAATAACAAATATATTTACTACAGGGAAATGGCAGAAAAGATTCCTTTAAACCGAAATATAAGACTAATTACACTGAAAAACCCCCTAATGAATCAGTTCATAAGAAAAAATTTCATTATTTCAAACAATTAAAAACGATTCCTTTCCGTCATGCGAATTTAAATATATTTAAATAAATTTGAAATTTCACAGCACTGTGGAACTCTCAGGTTAAAATATAATTCACAATTCCATTACACAAATCTGGTAATTGAAATTATTCAACTACAATGTCCAGTACTTTACGTTGAACAACATTTAGAAGTTGCCCATTTGGACAATCACTTATGCTAAAAATATACAGCGTTCAGTGAAAAACAATACAGAGGGGTCCCGGCTATTCCCCAGTCCTTTTGAAGAATATCCAGAAAAATGTCAATTCTTTACAATAAAGATGAAACCAATGAATAACTTTCTCAAAGATTCAGTGTCAACAACTAACTAGTGTTTCTTATAGAAGATGTCTCAAAAGAAAGTAAATATTTGAATGACTATGCAGTAAGCATTTCTACAAACCTTCAGGAATTCATGACTCACAGGAATTCAGTTATCACCTAAATAAGCAGAATTGAAGTGCAATGAATCCAAATTACTATTATAAATATTTTGTACCACTTATAAACAAAGAATGTGATTAGAGCAGGATTGAGGCTACACATATCTAATACAGCTCCGCTACAACTTCCTGGAATTTTCTCATGCTAATTGATCTACAAGTAAAGAAACATAAATTCACTGCCAGGAAGTCTCGATTTAAAACCTATAACTTTTTCTTTTGGTGATATCTAAAATGTTCCTCAATCATTCGGCTTCTCTCAAATTTTAATAATAAATATTTTATTGACTATGAAACTTCTGTCTCATAAAATATACTCTTTTGAGACACTTTGGAGGGGATGATATCACTTCATTCTTAAAGGAAATCCCCCACTGAACTTGAAAAATTATCATGTATGTTTTCATCAAACTTTTTCAAATGTAGAAAGGTGAATACTAAAAAAATCATTAATGAGATCTACCATAGTGATGAAATATCATCAAACAATTTCATGTAGATTTAGGTGCTTATTAAATTCTTCCTAAATTTAGCTGCAGACATTTCTGAAAATTCAATCGTTATCAGATAGAATATTGAGAATGAAATTAGCACTTATACAGGATGTAACTGAATAAGTAATATTAGAATCCTTTAAAGAAATAACAAATAAATATATAACCCCCGAAATATCAACAAAATTTTAAGTAATTAATAATAATTATAACGGACAATTTCCAACAACACCACATTTAATAAGAGCAAATTTATTCTTTAGGAAAAAATTTAACAGTATCTATCCCTAAAAAAAGAAAGAAGATGATAATAGCCTAGATTTTAAATATGTACTTTTTCAATAGACGTAAGGAAATTAATTCTTTACCTTTATTGATTAGACATTTCAAATTGCCTTCATGTGTGGATAATATTAAAATTGTTCAGAGAAACTGTATTCAAATTAAGGCACAAAAAAAAAAGTGAACTTCAGTTCATTGACTGAATCAACTGCACACTATTTCAAATAGGTATTAAAAATATACCTTTTCCATTGTAAATCTATAGTCACACCCTGTATACTGTGCTTTATAAATTTATGTCCCCTTAACACAAATCTATTCAATTTTCACTTAAACACTTCCATTTTTCTGAGCGCCAAGATAGTGATCATGACTCGCCATTTCCGCTGTCATTATCATCTTCCGCATAATCTGAACCGTACGATGGATCATCATAGTCCTCATCATAATCATCGTCGTAAAAATCGGCCATCTCTGCCTGAGTATCTGATGATGAAGGATTGGGCTTCACCTGGGTTTTGATACAATAATCTTCAAGTGTTAGGGGAACTTGTATGCCATCTCGCTCTGCCTCAGCTCTAGCAGCCATGGCTTGTTTTCTGAAAACAAATTCTGTTAGCCTATTGTGGTAAAACTACTATAAAATGCATATTTTACGAATATGAAACTTCCAGATTACACCGAATATGTTCTGATTAAATCATGGTACAAGGTGTCCAAAAAAAGTTATTGGGTATTTGTTACTTCGATAAAACAAAAACTATTTAAAATAAATAAAAAAGTTTATTGTTAATTATTACAATATAAAGTGAAAAATTATTTGGAAAAGATCTAAATGTTGACCGTTACGCTGCTGTCACTCTTCTAATCGGGAACGAAGGGGGAAAGAATTCCTATGACAACACTGTTCTGAAAAAACCACCTGAAGGTGGCCATTTTTTTGTTTAATAGGAATGAGATGGCGGATGTGTTCTAGTTAAAAAGCTTTTTTTTGTTCTCTAAGCATCCTAGTTGAAATTTTCAAATTCGGTAATTTTTTTTTGAGTAATTTGATATTGAACATTATCAGAAGGGTAACTCAAACAGAAACCCAATACACCAGATCTGTAAGTAATGATAGTGAACATCCAGAAAAAAAATGTAAACTATTCAAAGAACTAACATATGTATTGTTCAAAATGAGCACTACCAATTTCCATACAATGATAAAGTCTACTTTCAAATCCTTCTCTAACATTTTCGAAAATGACTGGTGTCAGTAATTGGCATTCCATGATGATTCTTTGTCGCAGTTCTGGAAGATTTTCAGGTGGAGTTGCATAGACTTCGGACTTTAAATGTCCCCACAAAAAAAAATGTTGGGGGTTGTTGCCATCCCCAGGTGGTTTTTTCCGAACAATGTCGTCATAGGAATTCTTTCTCCCTAATACAGAACTTGAAAATTATTTTTAGATTCTTCAAAACTCTTAGGTTCTTGAGTTTGGGCGGTACAACTGTTCAACATCACCTTTTGACGGTAAGTTCAATATTACATTATTTCGTGAATAATGAACCGATTTTGAAAACTAACAGAGTTGTGTACAGAACACACAACTTTCAAACCAACCAACACTAGACATCTCTTCCCTATTCAAAAAATGTTGGGGGTTGATGCCACCTTCATAGGGGTGGTTTTTTCGGAACAAACTCATGATGTAAATTCGTGCCCCTCAAAACAGAAGTTTACCTGTTTTTTTGAATCTTCGAGAATAATAATCACTGTTTACATTAGAATTACGTTAGGATATTTAGATAAGGTTAGGTTAACATAGAATTAGATTTAGATTATTGATCACTGATTATAATATTTCAAATTACTTCCATAAAATATAATTTAAAAATTCAATCTTTTTAGAAAATTCAAATTGAACCCTCCCTCAAATATTAATCAAATTTAATAATATTTTAATTTCAATTATTCAAAATTATAATATTAAGAGCTAGCCGGAATCATAGAATACATCACTTACATACAAGGGTGATCTACACTTACATACAAGGGTGATCTAATAAATATTTAAATGAGTATTCATTACTAAAATTTCATTAATATAATACCATAACAATATATATATATATATATATATATATATATATATATATATATATATATATTGTTATGGTATTATATTAATGAAATTTTAGTAATGAATACTCATTTAAATATTTATTACATCACCCTTGTATGTAAGTGTAGATCACCCTTGTATGTAAGTGATGTATTCTATGATTCCGGCTAGCTCTTAATATTATAATTTTGAATAATTGAAATTAAAATATTATTAAATTTGATTAATATTTGAGGGAGGGTCCAATTTGAATTTTCTAAAAAGATTGAATTTTTAAATTATATTTTATGGAAGTAATTTGAAATATTATAATCAGTGATCAATAATCTAAATCTAATTCTATGTTAACCTAACCTTATCTAAATATCCTAACGTAATTCTAATGTAAACAGTGATTATTATTTCTAAACTTCTTTGGGAAAAGATTAACAGGATCGAATTTTTAATACCTTTGGTAAGTTTGTTCATCATTTTATGTATGTTCCTTTTAATTGTCTTCTTTGTTTCAGGAATAACACTCGTTTCGTTGGAAACAACACTTCTAGAACGTTCTGAAATTCACAGGCTACTTTGTTGATTTTCTTCAATATATCCAATACGTTTGAAACTTGATTTCTATGTGATATTTTTCCATTCACATTCAGGTAATGTATTTTCTGGATTGACTTTCCATTCACAATAACCAAATAATCTTCTTTTTTTAGATGATGATATTTTTTTGGCACTTTTTTTAATTATGGACCGACAAGGATTCTACTCTGCATATAATTGGAGACTGCCGACTTTTTCTGTGTCTGCCCTATTTATAGTTTTCAAGAAAAGTTGAATATCAAAGCTTACTAGCTTCTATCAAAATTATATAAAAATTATGCTTTTGATGATTTTACAAAATTTACAATATCTCCTGGTTTGAAATTACTTTTGAAAATTAGCTTATTTTTTTAACTACATTTTGATGTATGTTTCATGTTAAACAGAACAGTGAAAGACTTGCTTTTTGTTCGTACAGTATTTCAAGTGTCAAAATTTAACAAATTTTAACTTGTAATGCTTATAACTTATAAAATACTTGATATTACTCATGAAATTGATTAAATTTCTTTAGCTTAGATGCTATTACAATTCTATTGATGCCTAAACCTTTTCAAGGATCTCTCTTACATTAATCATTTGAAAATATCTGACGTAGATGCTATCTTTCATTGAATTAAGTGAATTTTGATCAAATTTGTCCTATTTACATCATTCTGGTGAGTTATATTTAATTTAGCTTGTTCTTTGTCAACAATTTCACTAAAGTTTATATGTGATTCATTTTAATAACAAATCTTTTCAACAAATTCTTCATCAATTTCAAATTGGATATCTAAATTCAAATTACTTCTTTCTATTGCAACTTTGGCTGGTTTTATATTGAATAATTGTGAATTGAAATCTCCCTGTGAACTTTATTTATAAACTGTCAACAAGAGTACTGTTTTTTGATTACCGTTCAAAGAATTTTCAATCGACTAGTCGTTATGTATCCTGAATATGCTTTTTCTTCATAATTTTAGCTTGTGAGTGTTTTTATGAATTGAATTATTAATATTTCTGTCAGAATGGATATTATTCAATGAATTTTGCTCTAGTTATACTCTAACGAGTCAAGTTATATACAAAGGTGAGTCTTTTCCTTAATATATTTATGTAATTATTTATTTTAACTGTAAATACCATTACAATATATATATATATATATATATATATATATATATATATATATATACATTATTAGAAGTATCAAACTATTACCGTTGTAAGGGCTCAAAATCAAAATTTCTTCTGAATGAGCAAACAGATTGCGACAGAAACCACTTGTTGAATATATTTGCTAAGTTAGAATACTTACTATTTCCAATAATTGGACCAAATATATTCTACTGCAATTTGAAGTGATATGGAAAAAAAAAGGATTTAGGATTCGCTCCTTGAATTTTTGAGAGTTGATTTCTTCAAGAAGCTAATATGTACCTTCAGTTCTTCATCGTCGGAAAATCGTCAAAGATATTTTTTCACATTTCGGAATAGGTAGTAGTCACTGGGGGCCAAGTCTGGTCTGTAAGGAGGATGAATAATTTCAAAGCCACATTACCGCATAGCAGCTTTCGCCACGCGGGCCTTGTGAACCGGCGCGTTGTCGTGAAGCAGCAACACTCCTGCTGTGAGTTTTCCTCGCCTTTTTCCTTTAATTGCTCCTCTTAAATTAAGCAAAGTGGTTGTATATGATGCTGATGTGATACTTTCACCCTTTTTAGTGTATTCTATAAATAAAATACCTTTAGAATCCCAAAAGACTGTAGCCATTATTTTTTCAGCAGATGGGATGACTTTAAACTTTAATCTACTACATGAACTCTTGTTTACTCTCAGGCTTATAGTGATGAACCCACGTCTCATCCTCAGCAACCAGCCTATTGACAATAGTCAATGGGTCTTCTCGACAGAGCTTTAAAAACTCTTTATAGCACTCGACTCACAAGCTTTTGAGGTGCGGTGAGCATTCTCGGTACTCATCTTGACATGTCCTTTGAGTCAGGTTGAGAGGTTAAGATGGTCATTAAGGATAGCATGTATGGTACCCACGGATAGGTTCGTCATCTCTGTTAACACCTTGATTTTTATTCTGGTATCTTCAAGTACCAGCTTTTCCACATTTTCTTCAATGGTGACGCTAACGGGCCCCCCGAGCAAATGATGGGTAACGACGGGGCAGGCTTGGTAAACAGCAACCATCACTTTATGAATTTTTTACTTTTTCCCTACTTAGTGAGGAACTTTATAAAAGCCTGATGCTCGATTTTCTTCATCATTGTGGCGTCAGTCATTCTGGTCGTCTTTCACTGAGGATACCTAGAAAACAGTATAAAAATGCTATTTATGAAATATATTGTAAGTTAAAAAATGAAAAAATATTCATTTTTCTCAGCTACTGTGGTAAACCATCTCTACAAATAAAGAAGTTCCTCAATATTACACATTAACATATCCTTCAGAACCAATGATTCTTTGAGAAAATATTTTTCAAAACTGTAAACCTAAAATATTTATATTGGATACTTGTAGGTAGCTAGATGCTAATGCTGTATACTTATATCTGGCAAGAATAGCTGTATCATCAGCAAATGTTCCCATGATGGTGTGTCTGTTTGTAGGCAGGTCTGCCGTATAAAGTAGATAGAGAAATAGACCCAGCACCTTACCCTGTGGTACTCCAGATGTTATCTGGTACTTTTCAGACACCTTATTATTTATCCTCTATCACTCAGATAAGACTTCAGAAGTTGGAAATAGGCAATAGGGAGAAACTTTTTTATTTTGAACGGAAATCTTGGATGCCACCTTATCGAATGCCTGAGCAACCAAGAACACAGATGGACAGTACTCTTCTGCTATGTTATTTGATGGTTTTGCTGTATGGTGGGATGTTTTGCTCTGAACCCAAACTGGTGCAGAGATATCTATTCCTCCATGTTATAGTCTGAATTCAATTTGAGATAATAGAAGACTGTAGTAGACTGATAGGGCGATATGAACTGATCCAGCTATGATCTGTTCCTGGTTTGGGAATAAGGATTATTTCTGCAGATTTCAGCTGTTTTGACCAATAATCAATTGACTTTCAGGATGGCATTGAATATATGTCAGCAGCATTACTCCCTTCTTCGGCAACTTTTCAACCATTTTTGAAGTTACTCCATCCATTTCTGGCGATTTTCGAATATTCAAGCATTTTATCTCCTTTTTTGATCTCAGCTACTCTGAATTTTTTATTGTTGGGACTCTTAAAAAATTCTCCAATAAACTCTTTTTTTTTCTACTTGTATAAAAATGTATCTAATAAGTTGAATTTTCATCCCTTCATTTTATAAAGCAAAGGTGAAGTAGAACTATCTAAGGTCAACCTCTAGCTAGAAACAAAGGTGGAACTCAAAAAGAATTGAATGCAAAGTTTTTCTTTTATAGCATGGTCTAAACGTCTAAACATAATACTGTAGGTATTACTGGTTTTGCACTGTTAACAGTAATAAACATCCCATACCAGAACATCACAGCTATGACTTTGTTTATTAACACACTGATGCCACATCAGTGCTTTTATAATTTCTTAACTATTGTATTCAATTTTAATTTTTTTTTATTTCTGTTGTGTCCCATAAACTGTAAGTAAATCATAGTAATATTTGATATTATCAATGAATTATCGCAAAAATAAATACCCACGAATATCCAAAGAAACAAAAATTTAGAATATGAAGTGAAATTTAAGAATGAATCATATAAAATTCTTCCGAAGCTGATAATAATTGTTGGTCATATGTAGGTTTCGGATGCTCCTAAATATAAGGCATCTAAATTTCATTAATGGGTGCTACTACTCCAGCCAACCTGTATACTTCCAATTTCCACAGCATTCAAAATAGTTTTCAACCTAACTAGACAATTTATATAAAATGATTCAAAAAAAAATTGTTACTAACTAAATTCTTAAGGAGTAGTTTCTTGTATCCATTCTGTCAATTTTAATAATCACCAATAATTGAAAACTGAATTGCTCAGATAGAGCTATGTATTCTAACAAGTTTTATCGCTTTGTCTTGAGCCAATCTGGATTAAATAGAAATAAAAAAAATTATTCACCTTATTATGTTTTCATACTCTTTATCTTTTCCTTTTGATTCTCTCCATCTCCTATACATGACTGAGGCGTCTACATTGGCGGGGCTGAAGGTATTTGGCTCATTGAGCAAGGAAATGACGCTGAGCAAAATTGTCCTCACGTTTTGTGTAGGATTCCAACGTTCACAGGGTAGTTCACCAGACTGAGGATCATCGACAGGTGGATGTAGGATACTGATGCATAAGTCCCCATTCTGAAACATCAAGTACTGATTTAGCGAAATCCAAAAAAATTTTCACTATAAAATTTGATATAAAATTAACACATAATAATATAACATAAGTGAAAAAAAAGTATGAAAAATGGTTATATTTATAATTGTTAAAAGTTTACATAGTTAGAAGATGATAAACTCTAATAACACTCAATACTTATATGTGTTCAGAAGGACATGGGAGATGTGAACTCAGTTTTTGAAATAAAACGAAACACTTCACAAGTGCCTATTATGTGAACCTTCTGTGGAAGCATCATTTTGCAGAGATGAAACGATATATTAAACTCCATTGTATCCTCTAGTACTGTTCTAATTATCAAGTAAGCAGCGAGAATGATTTCAATATTTCTTGGGTACTTTTAGATGTGAATACAGAGTTGTATACACCAACTATGTTATTATAAATAAGCTCAATCTACTGCCCAGCAATAATAATTCCAACATTAATATCCCTCAAATCTTATACAGCTTTCTACATAGAAATCACATATCTTTTTAATTGATTGTCTCAGTCCCTTCTTGACAAATTAAATCTGAAGTTAAAAATGAAAAAGAATTTTTACTTTCCTTTTTTTTAAATTTAACACTTTATTAGCAATCATAATACATTTATTCTTAGGCTAATGTGATGGCTCAAAACTGTGTGTTCTCTATGATGTGATAAGAGGTTTTCCAGTGATTATTATAATTTTATGGTGAGCGAGCGTCTGTCCACCCTACCACTACGTCCGTACGACTATTGTGGTTCACCCCTAATTTATATTTCCCCGACGAGATCCAGTTTTTTTATAAAACCGATATTTTTTTTCGGGGGTAATTTTTTCAGTTCGCAATGGGCTATAAAAGCCTGACCAAAGACTTCCAATCTGATGCGACTCACCGCTGGGCACTCTGAGATGATGTGCATGGCTGTTTCAGTGTAATAAAGGGCCTATGTTTTTCTTAGAAATAGGGAAATAAATTTTGATTCAAAGAAGTCTATTATAATGAAACTCGGGGACTTGAGAGGACCATGGCTGATAAGCGGCATTAATAGTTGCATAAACAACAGATGAGAATCTTAAAGCAACAATGCATTAATCAATAGATCGATTCATTTTTATATGTGATATATCATTTAAATGTGTTATTTTTGCTCTATCCATCTCCTCAGAAAATACTTTTAAAACAAAAGAGTTGTCCTTCGTGCAATAAGCACGAACCCAAGTTCTTTCCAAAAAGAGAGTTTAGTAAATATATGATTTGATATATTTTCGAGTTGGGAAATAGATTCAGGAATTATAAGTGGAATGTAGTAAATGATGACAGTGGTAAGTATTAATAGTTAGAAAAATATTGCCTATTATTTCGTTTTTTTTTCTTGTTTCATTATACAGAAATATAACTCAGCTATATTTTTTTGAAAGTAGGAAATAAAAATGTTTCACACAGTTACCCTCTTTTATAATGAGATAAACACCTTATATATCAAGGGAATCGACCCTGAGTGTGTTACAGATAAAGTGGTGTATTACATCAGTGTCCTCAAGACACAGCCTGCATTTATAGTCTTCAGCCGGACCGATTTTGTGCAAATGCACTTTCAGCCTCCAGTGGCCTGTCATAATTCTGACAAGTGTTCTTAGTTTGGCCCTATCCAGACCTAGCGCTAGGTCCGCTATCTTTTTGTTTCAAACTGTTCTAAGGAATACCTTCGAATGTTTCAGGCCAGAAAGACTATAGTCTTGAGTTCATTCTGCCTGCTATCGCCCGCTTAGCCACGTCATGTGCTATTCTCAGCAATGGTTCCAGTCCTACCAGAGGCAGCACAGTCCCAGCAAACGCCAGCCGATCTGCCCCTTCGTTACCCAAATAGTTTGAGTGACTCGATATCCAAATAAGAGTGATTCTTTTATACATAATGAACCTGTTTAAAGCCGTACGGCAACTCCAGACTGTTTTCCATGTACAACAGCTGGATTCCAGAGCTTTTAGTACTGACTGACTATCAGTAAATATTTTGATTTTGCCGTGGTGGATTTGCTGTTTTATCAGCAGTTCTGCCGCAGTCTCAATGGCAAATAGTCCTGCCTGGAATATGGTTGCGTTTTGACCAAGACTCAATGAGATGTTGATTCTCAGTTTGCTCCCATAGACTCCCGCTCCCGTTCCATTCGTCGTTCGCGAACCGTCTGTGAACAAGCCAAGGTCGATCCTCAATAGACCCTCAGCATGCTGCGTCCATTCGTCTCAGCTGGGGAAGATTACATCAAAATACCCTTCTTGGCTCATGACTTTTGACATTAGATCCGAGAGCATGGATAGGGTGCTGTTCCTTAAAAGCTCGTCCAGCAATCTTGTGTCTCCCATCACTATTGCCTCTGGCCTGTCGATCGCCAGTTGATATAGTTTGTATGTAGTCCGTTCCGTCTACCTCTGCACGAGTAGGTGCAGGGATGGTAGATTCAATAGGACCTCCATGGCTGCCATGGGTGTGGTGGGAAATGCACCTGTAATTGCAAGGTAAGCCTGTCTCTGTAGCCGGGCGAGCTTATGTTGGCCAATCGCTTGTTGGCCCTTCTTCCAGCATGCTACAGCGCCATACATTATCTGTGGTCTGATTACCATAGTGCATATACATCTGCCTGGGCTTTAAACCCCAGGTTTTACCACAGATCCGCCTGCATCTCCAGAATCCTAATCTGGCTTTATGATACACCATTTGTCAATAGTGCTCAGAATCTCTTGAAGGACAGCAGATATCGTCACCTCCGATTTATCTTTCACTATGATTGCCAGGTCCTCAGCAAATGCTTGAAAGTCGACTCCCCACAGCGAGATGATCGGTCCACAGTAAGGGTAAGTTTCCAGTTACTAGTGTTTAGTCCTCTTCAATCCTCAATCAGATCTGCTGGCCAGCAGTTCCTTTAGAGTCTTCTGCCATCCTGTGGATTGATTAATGGTTGGAGAGAAGTACTTTTGTGATAGTGTAATTTCTCATGATGATTTATACTTTTTGATGTCCACATATGGCACCTTCAGGTCTTCGTGTAAGGTCTGATTAGTACCATACCATGGAGCATGTGGCAAGAAAAGCTATATCATCAGCAAATGCTGGTGTGCTTGTTTGTAGGCAGATCTGCTGTATAAAGCAGATAGAGAAATGGACCCAGCACACTACCCTATGGCACTCCAGATGTTATCGTGTACTTTTCAGACACTTCAGAAGTTGTAAATAGGCAATAGGGAGAAACTTTTCTATTTTGAACAGAAATCCTGAATGAATGACTTGAGTAACGTCTAAGAACACAGATGGACAGTACTCTTTGTACTGATGCAGTGATATTCATTTATCGGTGTTATAATCTGAATTGAATTTGTGCATCAAAAGCTTTTCTAAGATTTTTGAGATTACAGAAAGTAAACTGATAGGATAATATGAATTGACCCTCTTATGATCTTTTCCTGGTTTGGGAATAAAGATTATCTCTACACATTTCAGTTTCTTTGGACAATAAATCTGTTTCAGGGTGGCATTGCAAATATGTCAGTAGCACTACTTATTTTTTTGGTAAATCTTTAACCATTTATCTATTATTTATTTCTTTTTCGACCTCAGCTATTCTTTTTTTATTGGTGGGATATTTTAGAAGATTTTCTAATAAGCTTTTGTCTATTTCATCATCAGGATTGTTAGTGTTAGGAGTAAACACCTTGACCAGCTGGTTTGCAAAAATTTTTGTTTTTTTGTAATCACTCCTAGCCAAGTGAAAGTTAGGTTTCCATATGGATTGATAAATCTATTAAGACTAGATATATACTCAAGTTGTTGTGCCAGTGGACAACCAAGAGTGGTTTTTTTCTGGCACCGCCATTCCTTATGACTCAATTTATGTGTCAAATCAAAAATTGAGAAAATTTTAAAAAATTTTCAATTATTGAATATATATTTTCCAGATGTATATTTGAATGCTATCAGCTTCAGCTCTCTTAATTTCTCTTGTGAAAAGTCTAAAATTTTATATTATATTCATCAAACCATAATAAAAAAGTAGAGTAATACAAAATATTTTCTATGCCTAACGTATTTCGTACTAAATTGAGAAATAAAAATGCAGCAAATTATACACCAAGGTTTATTATTTTACAATAACAACTCCAATATATTTTTAGAATATTTTTTTTAATTGAAATACTTAATTTTCAACTCTATTTCTCTCTAATTTCAATAAAAAGCTTGAGACACCATTGTTGAACAGCACTTGATTTTTATATTAAGTTTCACGAGAAACTCAAGAAGGAAGACGTACCGATTTCTTTTTTGTTATTTAACTTTTGAAATATTTTTTTCGTCGTTTGCACAGTTTTGAGAAAATAATAAACAGAAAGAATAAATAATTTTTGCTTTCATACATAAACATTTGTATTTTGAGTGTTTATTTGGATTCTGATGGAACTTTTGAAGAAAGAGACTAATTTTTATCATTATGATCCTTCACTAATTATTATTTTGTATCTCACGATAGAAATAAAATATTTTAAATTCAACTTACCTCATAGACATTAGGGTGCCAAACTTTTGTCAAAAATCTGATTGATGGTGGTGAATATGGATAATCTGGGGGAAATTTCATTCTTGCCTAAAATTAATAAACCATTTTTATTCAAATTGAAACCTTGACTTCAAGGTGGTCATTTATTAGAAATGTTTTCTTTCTACCACACAATAAGAAAGTTAAAAATAGATTATGAAACTTCTAGAGGTGAATATTCATGTTTTTTTATAAGGTAAAATTCAATAATTACCACAATATTGAATCTGACATTGTCCATTCTACTTCCTTTATTAGAACAAAGAAATTTAAGAGCCTTACCTTGAAACAACCCCCCATGTATAAAGTATCTGGGGGTCCAAATATAGCTACTTCCCATTCAAAGAGATTGTCATCGTTGACTAATTTAACTCGAAAACCTTCGACTGGTTCTTCTTGCAAACTTTTGTATTCCACAGCTAAAGCTCTTAAAGCACTACTCGTTGGTTTTGTATTCGCCATTGTGTGAAAAATAATAACAGTATTTCGAAATGTTTTTGTCTACGACGCCATTAACACTTCACCAAATCTCAATTTTCTCAATGTAGAGAATTCAATTATACCTGCACCTGTTCAAAAATTAAACGATGACTTTTTCAGATATTACTTTATTAATTAGGAGATTTCCTAACTGTACCGATGATTAAACACAAAACGTCACTACCTATCACACTACCAATCCGAGACTATTTTCGTTTTCACTTGATTTCGATTTTTCCTTGACTTTTGTTGAGGGAGAAAGGAAACAGCTGGAGGCAAATACTTACTTTTGCGCATGTCAATGTCTTGTCTTTCGTAAGATGAATAATTTTAATCAGATAGGATATTATCATTTTTTATATCAATTCGATGAATTTTTTTAAAATTATCTAAAAAATATATAAAAATGAATTTATCCTGGTTTTGTTATTTCAACCAAAATGAATGAAAAGAAAAATTGAAGAAAAAAAAATTCTCTATTCTATGATTTTGTATTTTTAAGGTTACGTATAATATTTTGAACTTTAGCGAAATCTTAATTATGATTGGGGTTGTATTTTTATTTAATTTTTTATAGTATACAAAAGCCCATTGGTCTTTTATTCGCAAAATTATGCCCCAGTCGTTGAAATTAAATGAAGAAATCCAAAAAATGTATTCTATTTTCGTTTTCTATATTTCTATCAGTTCTTGCTATAGCGAACTATTCAATTTATTTGAAATTAAATGATCTGAAAAACCCAACAAGGAAAGAAATTTCTCGTCTGAATAAAAGTATAGAAGAAGATATTATTTTTTATTCTAAGAATCTTCCTAAATCTTATGCAAATCCTAAACCTGCTATTGAGAACATCACTGAGATTTTCATTCAAAATATTAAAAAGTATTATGACTTAGGAAATTCATCTTACCCGTGGAAATTATCAAATTCCTGGATATCACAACAAATTATTGTGAACCATACACATGATGAAATTGGAAAAGTGTTTAGTGCTTTAAAATATGCTCCAATAATTAAAGCTGATTTAGATGGAAGAGGCAGTCAACTAAAGTTTTTATTGACACTGCAAGTAAGGAACATTATTGATTACAAAAAATAACTTGGCTGTGTGATTATCAAACGATTTTAGGGCAACCAAGAAGTAATATTTAAACCAAAATGGTATGAAAAAGGAAGAATTTTGGAAGGTCCAGTTTACGGTGGAAAAGATAGGCACTCCTCTGAGATTATTGGCTTTTATTTATCGGTTGTTCTGAATTTACCTTTTGTTCCATTTTGTGTTGAGAGGAAATTGAAATTGAGAAAGGAAATTGTACCTGTTGCTTCAAAAAAGTTTATGAGTACTACTTACATCCTCCAAAATAAAACATGTGTTTATGGAAAATGCTTTTATTGCTCTAAAAAGGATGCAATTTGTACTGACCAGTATGATACACTAACAGGAGCTGTGATATTTAATATTAAGAACAAATTGAAACTTTTAAGATCCCCTTGGATAAGAACTTATAAAACAGGAAAGTTAGCTGAATGGGAACAAAATGAATCTTATTGCAAGTAAGTATCTTCTCCTGTTCCTTCAGAATAATAAAGTTATTGGTAAATTTTTAAAGAATGGTATTCCCAAATTTCAGTTAAGTTCTTAATTTAACATGCATATTAGTCATAAATGAATATCAGTCCATATGTGTGAAACAAATATTTTATAGTTTTTAACTAACTTCTTTTAACTAGATTCTAACTAAATCTGCTAAAATTTTTAAATATTAAACATGACTTTTTTTAATAATTAAAGGAAACATTTTTAATTAGAAAAATTCTGTCATATTTTTTTCTTGCAAATAATGTTTAAGCTTGCCATTAAGTGAAATATAATTTAAGTAGTTGGATTCAAATAAACTTAGATTCATTAAGAATAATAGAGACGACACAACAAACAGAGCTGATATTTCAGTTTTTATTGAATTTTTGCCATACATAGTGTGTAAAAGAATATTTTCAAGAAATTTTCAATTATTCAAAATATACAGAGTGTTCCTAAGTTGATACGAAAAATTTTAAGAGATGGTTCTTTAGTAGAAATTAATGAGGGTCTCTCATATGATTTTTTCCTTTGCTCATTCCCCTCTCTAAGTTACTACTTTTTGAATTGGAGGAAAAATTTTGTTTTTATTGAATATCTCCTCTATGGAACCATTTAGAAGAACGAAATTTGGCAGATCGCTAAAGCTAATTTAATGTTGATAGTTTTTGTAATTCCAAAATGTTATCACAAAGGGTTGAGAAAATCGACGCCTATAATATTCTGCATTAGCACTTTTTGATGCTTCAACATTTTCTAAATTAAAAAATTGATTTGAAAATACACAATTTTATTTTAATTGAAAAAAATATTACTTCACCTTTTTTCACATGAATTCACAGATATGTTAATTTGTTGAAAAATTTAAGTGGGTTGTTCTGAAGTGTAGTAATATTAATTGATATCAAGTAGGCTGGTGTCAAATAAAGTCTCAATGCCAAATATTTTTATTGTTAAATTTTGTATGATCTCTAGAGGATTTTCTGAAATAATATAATTAATAAACAATAAAAACAAAATGAAGTAGCAACAAAAACAAAAAATTGTGATAAATGTTGAAAATGGTTTTCCGAAAAATTAATCACAATTCTTCTCTTCAACTAAAAGAATTTTGTATTCTTTGAAATGGCCGAAGTGTATACCTAATAACTACAGGATACGATAATACGATGCCTTAAATCATCGATATTTTGCACATAAATTGAATACACCAGAGCTTTAAGAAAACCCCAAATGGTAAATCTAAGGGATTCAAGTTCACAGATCAGATTGGCCAATATTGTGGGCCTCCCTGACCTATACAATGGTTTGGGTAAACTCTTCTAAGCAACAACAAGCCTCAATACTGAAATATGCTGGAGTACCATCATGCATGATCCCATATTTCTTGCCCGATTTATATAGAGATATCTTCAAAGAAGTAGTGATATTATTCAAAGAAAATATGGCCCAAAATTGAAAAAATCATCAATGATACCAAGCCACACATTTAGAGAAAATTGTTGTTGAAACCTAGATTTGATAATTTGGTAAGGATTTGCCTCACCCCATATTTCGATAATAATCACATTATTATTATGGAAATTTCTAGATAATTTGAAATATTCACTGACAAAAAATTAAGCAAGATAGAAAATCCCTAGGTAAGAGCGCTTTGACCCATTGGAGTACAACAATTGTTCTTTCAGAATTCTAAATACCAAGAAATATTGGACGAAGTAGTCTGTTACTTTGTGATAGTTTAGTTTAAATAAAATAAAAAATTACTTAGTTTTCTAATAATAGTTTTTATTAACTGAATATTCAGCGACTCGAATTTTGTAGCGTTACTACATTTCCAAACAGTTTGAAAATATTTTCATATTGTGTTGGCCTTTACGTGATAGAAATCCATTGTACACTTTAGTTAAATGAAACACATATATATGTAGATTTCTATTTATTGTCTTGAGTTGTTCACATGACGTTGAGAGAGAGAGAAGAAAACTTTAATGATTCTCGAATCAAATGGCTATTGACTAAAGTGTTCCAGCCAGTAATATACATTCTAATTTGTAATATGCAAGGTGTATATGAATAGTTGTGAAAAAATTTAGGGAATGATTCTTTGTCAAAAAATAGGGTGGGTCTTTCATATAAACTTTATTTTTTTGAACCCCCCCTGCTTAGCTACAGCCCCCTAAAGATGGCGCCCGAAAAACAGTTTTTAATTTTTTTTATTGAAAACAAAAAACTGACAAGAATAAAATTAACCAGACGAGAAGACACTCAAAAAAATTTTCAGAATTGAAAAAACTGCCAAAAATTGACATTTAGAGTCGGTTACCTTTCGAATATCATTGTTTTCAATCATTCCATATTTGAGAAATTCAATAAAAAACAAAAATTTCCATCCAATTTCAAAGGGCAGTTATTTGGAAGGGAACAGGTTTAGAAGAAAAAAATTATGTAAAATACCCCCAGTAATTCTACTTAAAAATCACTTCTTAAAATTTTTTGCATCATTTTAGAAACACCTTATATAAGGCACCTGAAGAGACTTCAGTTTCACCCAAATATTTATTTATTAAATAACATTCATTATATACATTATCAAAAACAATAATAATAGAGATAAATCAAAGAAAGAAGATAAATCAGAAGTTTATAAGTTAACTTGCAATTATTGCTTTTTAGTTTATGTTGGTTAAATTGGAAGATCATTCAAAAAAATAATATATGAACAGTTAAACTTCAAATACATCACATTCAACATAGAATTTGAATTTGAAAGAATTTGGACCTGATTTCAACAATGACTATGAAATTATTCATATCAAGATCAAAGGATGTACACTAACCCTCTTAGAATCACTTGAAATGAACAGATATAATTCCCAACAAATTCTCTGAAATGAACAAACAGATGTCAGTAGATAACCGTTATTGAATATCTCCATGTAATTCAGAAATACCCACTAAACAAACCCCAATAACTCTTATTATCATGTTCAGTTCTTATCACCTTCTTTACGTCCTTTGGAATACTAGTGACAAACCACAAATAGATCCTATGAAAGTTCTCACACCTAATTAGTTCAGATGTAGAACCTTATGAAGCCGCAGTATGGCGAAACAATTGTTCATTAATGAAAAGTTTGCGGAAAATTAATTATATTTAGTATTTATACATGTTATCATTATGAAAAATTCTGAATTGCTAAAAATTGATTTAATTTGATCAAAGATGTAATAAATGTTGATTTTTCCATTTCTTAGGACTGTAAGTAGCAGAATGTCAAAAAATCGATTGTTGGAACTGGTAGATACTGCAATTTTTGATTTTTTCATTCAAAATGGGGACCGGCATCATTATGAAACTATGAATGGCAAAATACTGCTAATAGATAATGGTAAGGGATTAGGAAATCCCTACAAACACCATATTGACATATTGGCTCCATTATATCAATGCTGTGTGTAAGTTGATATTTAATAATGTTGAAAAAAACAATTCATTATGAAAATCTATTTATTCCTACTTAAGTATGTTTTATTTCTCTTTATAAATATTTTTTTTAACATTATTTTGTTTAGAAAACTGTAAAATATTTCTTTCATTTGAAACATTATCTTATTATCTCTATTTATTCAAGATATTATTTGATCATTTTCAAATCATAAATATTTCAGAGATCTAGAACATCACAAAAATCAATTATATTATAGATGTTTGAAATAGATGAAATACATTCTGTCAAGAAAGTACCGATTTTATCGATTTAAATCTGGCGGGGCAATGAGGCAGGTAAAATTTTTTTTTCCTAGTTTGGTACCACTGTCCTTAATTACTATGCTAAGCTTGAGCGGGATCTGTCAACTAGTGTGTTTGCAACAGCTGATTAAGTCAGTCGATGTCAGAGTGCGTGCCGATTTTTACTATGGGTGATTACGTTGAGCAAAGAATTTGTTTAAAGTTTTGTGTTGCAAATGAATTTTCGTGTGCCGATGCATTGAAAATGTTGCAAAAGGCCTTTGGTGATAATGCTCTATCGAAAACTCGTGCATATCAGTGGTACAGAGCCTTCAAGGACGGTCGTGAAGTGGTCGAAGATAACGTTGATAAAATTAAGGAAAGGGTGCTTGAAAACCGTCGTACCAGCATGAGAGAGATAGCACATGATCTTAAGATATCCCACGAGTCCGCACGTACGATTTTGATCGATATTTTGGGCATGAGAAAGGTGGCCGCACGACTCGTACCGAAAGACCTGAATTTTCTTCAAAAACGTCATCGCGAACAGGTTGCTTCAGACATGCTGGATCGCTGTA
This sequence comes from Megalocaria dilatata, assembly GCA_034642435.1. Classification (NCBI taxonomy): domain Eukaryota; kingdom Metazoa; phylum Arthropoda; class Insecta; order Coleoptera; family Coccinellidae; genus Megalocaria; species Megalocaria dilatata. Next base: position 74,709,386 of record CM067856.1, read on the forward strand.
ATTCCGATTCTACATTCATGGAACGCATTATAACTGGTGATGAGACCTGGGTCTACGAGTACGATATGCAAACAAGCCAGCAATCATCGGAATGGGTGGCAAAAAATGAGCCGAAACCGAAAAAACCACGCCAAAGCCGCTCGAAAATGAAGGTGATGCTCATTGTTTTCTTCGATATCGGTGGCGTGGTGCACTACGAATTCGTTCCAGAGGGTCAGACGGTAAACAAGGAGTATTACCTAGGCGTTATGAAACGTTTGCGTGAGCGTATCCGTAAGAAGCGGCCAAATTTGTGGGCGAACAACTCATGGATTTTGCATGACGATAACGCGCCTTCTCACCGAGCTACGATTGTGACTGACTTTCTCGCCAAAAACTCAACAAACGTGCTTCAGCAACCACCGTATTCGCCGGATTTGGCTCCCTGCGACTTTTTCCTCTTCCCAAAACTAAAATTGCCCCTTCGTGGCATCCGTTTTGAGTCAATTGAAGCCATAAAACAAAATTTGGCGCGAGAGCTAAAGTCCATCCCGGAAAGCGCCTATAAAAAATGTTTCGATAATTGGAAGTGCCGTTGGCATAGATGTATTGGAGCAAATGGAGCCTATTTTGAAGGCGACCCAATAAATTTTGACGATTAAATGTAAAAATGTTGTTTTAATTGAAAATTCCCGGTACTTTCTTGACAGAGTAGTATGCAACAACTGCTTATAAAGTAGACTTTATTTTGGTTTATTAGTTTCTGAAATATTAAATCTTTGGAATGGTACAAGAATAAAATGTCTAATATTACCTGAAATTTTTCCACTCACTATCGAGTTTGGGGTTTTTCTCTCAGTTATTGCCAGAAAAACTATAAAACTTGGTACGAAAATCACGTATTACCTAAAATGATTATTGGAATTTTTCAATTTGACCAAGGAATCAGTTGAACTTTCAGAAATGTTCTGAATGTCTTGTCTGGTCATTTCTCTCATGAAGTCTTATTAATATTGACTGTTTATTAGGAAAAAATAGTTGGAGGTTGAAACAGGTGGCTCCAAAACCACCACATGTAAAGTGATGCTACTGGAAGATTTGTATAATTTAACTCAGAAAAGGGCTGTCAGAGATGTGAGATTGCAACCCACTAGCAGTGAAGCTGCTGTCAAAGGAACTAGGCCATCAGTTTAGAGATAGTATGCAAGATTCTCATACCTAAGTAAAAATAATAGGTCTTCGAGATCTAAATTCCCAGACACTGGAATCGGGGAAAACAAGAAACCTGACATACAAGATCATGAATCATATCTAGACTGGTTCCATGGATAAAGAAAATATTGCAGTACCATAGCAATGAACAGTATCTTATTAGAAATGTTAGTAGGAAGTTTCACGTCGAAAAGTTAAACCGAAGCTGTGCAACAAAATTTGAAAAAGATGATAATGACTGAAATTATGAAAATCGAAAAAATAGGAGTATCGAACGATCATTAAGTACCTGTATTTGTTAAAAAATAAGCAGACCTATGAAGATATGCCTAATAACAATCAGTATCTTTCATATACTGATGAAAAATTGGATTGCCAGCTTCAAAAGACTGAAAAAAAGTTTAAAAGGTCATCAATTTTCTTCGGATAAAGAAGCGCTAGAAGATGTGTAAACCTGGCTTGTAGAACAAGATAGGAATTGTTTCCTATATTTCTAGGGGTATTGTAGGTTCATTGTAGGTCAATTAAGAGGAACATATGTTGAATAATAAAATATTTGGACTTTTAAATTTTGTTTACTTCTATAGTGAGCTAGGAATTTCTCAATAAATGCTTGTACTAGCCAAAGTAGAAAGGTTCTGATATATAAGAAAACACACCTACAAAGTAATGTTCAGAAAGAGAGAACTACTCTGAGAGAATATTCCGGATTAAAAGTTTCTTCAGGACTTTAACACTAAGTTAAAAACTGATTTTGATGTTGATGCAATATTATCCTACATCTTCTCATGCCTGCATTATTTTCCAGAATGTAGATTTTGTTGAGAAGAATAAGAAACTTCAGAAGATTTTGTGATAGAATACTTCTCAATTGAAAACCAACGCGAAGAGTGCCATGAAACCATAAAAAATGGAGACAACCCTTCTCCAAACCGACTCAGCTGCTGAAGTTCATTAGAATTTTATCTGAAAAGTACCCAATAACATCTTTAGTACCTCAAGATAGTGTACTGGGCCCATTCCAATATCTGCTTTATACAGCAGATCTGCCTACAAACAGGCACACCATTAAGTGTAGGAAAGTAGACCTCACACTGGGAAGAGATAAGTCTACCAAATACTTGGGAATACATATGGACAAAAGACTAACCTGGAAAGAGCATGTTTGCAAAAAACGCAAACAAGATGATTTGGGAGTCAAAGATCTATTACTGGTTAGTAAGAAGAAAATCAAATTCATCGCTAGAAAGCAAACCAATATATATATAAACCTGTCATCTGACCAATATGAGTGTATGGAATTGTGGAAATGCATATGTCAAACATGGCTGTAGTACAGAGAAGTCTGTCAAAGATACTAAGTATGATAGTAAATGCTCCATGTTTCTTATCAGACCTTATATGAATACCTGAAGGTGCCATATGTAAAGGACATCATCAGAAAAAAGAGTATAAAGCATCAAGAAAAATTATATAAACACAAAAATATTTCTCTCCAACCATTATTTCATCCACAGGATGGTTTAAGTCTTTGAAGGAACTGATGGAAGGAGGACTAATCACTGGAGAAGTCTAATCACGTCATTGAACGAATTTTAATTAATAAGGTGTTCAAATTGCCTATCATTCATTTCTAAACAGTAATAGTGTCTTTATTCAACATTACCACCTGACATGTCACAGAATGTAAGATAAAAGACACTATTACTATTTAGAAATAAACGGTATGCAACATCTTATTAACTAAGATTTGTTCAGAAACTTGATTACTTAATGCACTTCACCAATCACTTCCAACGAGTTTTTTGCACCGCAACAAACGCCAAATAGAAATTGTTTAGCATATTCATAATTAGAATTGCAAAACCTTCAACATGATGCATCACTCGACCCCTATTGTCATTTAATACAGAAGAAAAAAGGACTTCTAGTAAAGTACCTATAGAAGTTCCAAAATGAAATTAGTGAATACAACTATTATTTCAGACATCTTATATGAAACTATAGAAACATTAGAAACCTATTATTTTCAATTTGCACTGAGTTTACATTATAGAATGATAAGGAAATAATAATTTATCCAAATAGCTTGTAATGAAAAAAAATCTAATGCACAACTTGTGGGCAAGTTCTCTTTTTTGTCATCGTTTAATAAATTTTTGGGATCTATAATATCACCTTAGTCAAAAAAAAAGGTAATAGATACTTGATGTGCAAAGGATTATTGGGATACTGAATTGATATAGCTGTCTTCACTGTGTAATTGGAAACATAATATACAGCATTATTTAATTAAAAAGAGTTCAAAAACATTCGTTTTGTCTTAGAACCACAGAAAAAAATTAATACTTTAATTATGATTGTTCACACTATAGCAATATCATATTGTTATAACAAATATGTGTCATGGTTTCTTGTTTTTCAGACTGAGAAAAAAGACTTGGAAAAAATTATTGAGTTTGAGCAACAATAAAATCAGCCAATACTTAAAGGTTATGCCTGATGTTGAAAATTTTTTGATTGAAGATCACTTTCAGGCCATGGATAATAGGCTCTTGTTGGTATATGGAACAATAGAATATTGTAAACATAAAAGAAAAATGTCCTTTTTAACATGATGTTATAAAAATGTAATTTTTTTATATTTGGAATAATAACCTCTGATTATAAAATTATTCGTTTCAGATGTATTATGCAATATATATTTTTGAATATAGTTCATTAATAACTATCCACCCGACGAGTACAAACTTAAATACCCATGAAACTCTTGTAAATCTGATATTCCATATAATCGTTAGATAATTCTTAGTTTATCTAGTTACGAGAGTGTTTCAACAGGTGAAATATTTGTATGAAAAACTCTGATCAGTTTTAGCGAAAATTGCATGGAAAATTATAAATTTTCAAGAAGAAAATTTTTTGAACCATAAAGGAGTCAGCAGCGAGTATATTCTGGAATAAAATAAGAAGGGAAAATCTTGCATTAGCCTTCTTGTCGTTTTTTTTATCTAAATACTAAATTTAAAATCGATCAGACTTGTTATTTTTGTTTTTGTTCAGAATATACTTCGATGTGGCCAAAATATAAAACAGAAAACTTCAAAAGAAAATGAAGGATAGGAATAAAAATTGCAAAATGCAATACAAAAAACCGAAATTAACAAAAATATTGAGAAATTATTGAGTTAAATTCTGAAATAAGAACTTTCAAAACAAATGAAAATTATATTTTGTATTGCATGACATTTCGGTCATTAAGATACCTCTGACTGTTTCGAAGTGGATTTATTATTTACAGCGAGCGGGCGTCTGTCCAACCTACCACTGCGTTTGCGTCCGCGCGGGGTTCTCTCCTGATTTATATTTCTCCGACAAGATCCAGTTTTTGAATGAAACCGATAATCTTGTTCGGGGGTAATTTTTTCAAATCGCAGACTCACCGCTGGGTACTTTGAAACGATGTGCATGACTGTTTCAGTGACCTCAAGACACTGCCTGCATTCATCGTCTTCAGCCAGACCGATTTTGTACAAATGCGCTTTCAGCCTGCAGTGACTTGTCATAATTCTGACAAGTGTTCTGAGTTTAGCCCTATACAGACCTAGCGCTAGGTCCGCCATATTTTGGTTCGAAGCTGTTCCAAGGAACACCTTCGAATGTTTCAGATCAGGATGGCCCAGCCAGAAAGACACTAGTCTTGAGTTCATTCAGCCTGTTATCATCCGCTTAGTCACATCAGGTGGTATTCCCAGAAAAGGTTCGGGGCCTACTAGAGGTAGCGTGACTCCACCAAACGCCACCCAATCTGCCTCTTCGTTACCCAAATAGTTTGAGTGGCTCGGTATCCAAACCAGAATGATTCTGTTATAGATACCGAGCCTGTTTAAAGCCGTGCAGCAACTTGATTTTGTCTTGGTGGATTTGCTGTTTTATCGCAGATCTGCCGCGGTCTCAATGGCAAATAGTTCTGCCTGGAATGTGGTTGCTTATTGACCAAGACTCAATGATATGTTGATTCTCGGTTTGCTACCATAGACTCCCGTTCCATTCGTCGTTCGCCAGCCCTCTGTGAACAAACCAAGGTCGGTCCTCAATAGAACCTCAGCATGCTGGGTCCATTCGTCCTGGCTGGAGACGATTACATTGATATGCCGTTCTTAGCTCGTGACTTTTGACATTAGATCCGAGGGCATTGATAGGGTGATGTTCGGTAAAAGCTCGTCCAGCATTTTTGAGTCTCCTATCACTATTGCCTCTGGCCTGTCGATCGCCAGTTGATATAGTTTGTATGTGGTCCGTTCCGCTTCCCTGTGGTAGATTTAGTAGGACCTCTATGGCTGCCGTGGGTGTGGTGCGAAACGCACCTGTAATTGCAAGACAAGCCTGTCTCTGTAGTCGGGTGACCTTATGTTGGCCAATCGTTTGTTGGCCCTTTTTCCACAACGCTACAACGCCATACGTTATATGTGGTCTAATTACCATAGTGTATAGCTAATACATCTGCCTGGGCTTTAAAACCCCGGTTTTACCGCAGATTCGCCTACAGGTCTAGAATCCCATTCTGGCTTTATGACACACTTTGTCTAGGTGTACATTCCAACTGAGAGTTTTGTCCAGGACTATTCCCAGGTATTTTGCCTCATTAGAGAATTGTATTATTTCACCACGGATTTTCGGCGTTTTTGAACCATCCAGCTTCCGTTTCTTAGTGAATGGTACTATAACAACCTTTTGTGGGTTAAGAGACATATTTTCCCTTATACACCATTTGTCAAGTATCCAGTGTCCAGTATCTCTTGACGGCCGATATCGTCACTTCCGATTTACCTTTCAGTATAATTGGCAGGTCATCAGCAAATGCTTGAAAGTCTACTTTGCACAGCGAGATAATCGCTAGCAGGTCATCGACGAGAAGAGTCCACAGCAAGGGTGAGAGAATACTCCCTGCGGGCAGCCCTTCTCAGCCTTGAACTCGAAAACCTCACCCTACATAGCATTGCCTGTATCTATCTACAAATAAGCGGGTCGATCCCTCTCGCAGAGATAGCCTCAGCGAGAGAAGCCGGCAGCGTATTGTTAAACGCACCTTCAATGTCTAGAAAAGCTGTTTGTGCTATCTCTCGATTATCGAGAGATTGGTTTAATTTTCCAACCAAATTGTGTAATGCAAGTTCTGCCGATTTTCCGGCCTGGTCCAGGTCCTTCAGAACCATGCAGACCTCCTCACAAGAAAAAACGAAGCTTAAGTCAACTTTAGCTGCAGACTACCATGAATTTTACAACAATTTGCTCCATGAATAATTGTTTTTTAGTAACAAATGTTTTCAATAATTCCTTTTAATTTTAAAATTTTCAGTTTTTTTTTTGGAACATATATATGATGATGAATTCCCTTTCTAATCATTTTTTCATTTTATCTAAATTAATAATAAGGGCTCATTTAAATTTAAGATTAATAAGGTGAAACTTAAGCCAACTGTATTTGTTTACCTTATTAATATCCAAAATGTTCCATCAATTTATTTGATTAGATCAATATTTACGAAAACAATTTTATTCAGGAATCGATAGTATGAATAGTATTTACTTTATGAAATTTTTATATTATTGTTCGGCAGAAGTGTTTTCTTTTCTTTTTTTCTTTATAAATTTTGTGTGGTTAAGCGCAGGCTCTTTTTTATTATTATTGTAGTCTTACTTGAATGTATTTCATATATTCTTTTTTTTGAGAGTTTGTTTTTCTATAGTGACTGGTGAATATATCTATGGCATGGAAATTCATAAAAAATATTCTGAATTATATCCATTATCAGAATAAATATTTGAGTTTGAAATGATTCCTTCAGTCTTTTGTGCAAATCATTAAACGGATTCCTATTTGGTGTGAGTAATATTAATAAAATGATTACTATTAACTTTGGTAAGAATATAAAAAAGTAGAACATTGTTGAATTTAGCTCTCTGAGTTATGGATAAATCTCAATAACATCAACTTTAACAGTCTAATGTCAAAAAATAATTGCTTATGTTCTATTCAATAATTTTCACTTCACAAGTATTTTTAAAATAAACACGAAAGCATTAATTCATAACAAGTAGCAGTAAATGGAAAAAAGTAAATCTGTGCTGTTAGTATTCAAATAGCATTTGTATAATTTTGAGATGCGAAATGAAACGAGAGAAAGCCAGATCCTCTCGTCGCTGCAACAATTTCAAATTTTGGAACTCCTTGATTATTTTCGTGTGCATCTCACAATTCGGTTAGATTTCACCTACTAGATGTTACGCCCCTGAAGTTTATTTAGATCAGCACTCGAACTGTCAAATTTCGTATCACACGTTGCAGGTACGAACCCATCAAAATCCATGTAGATGTAGAAGAAGATGTTGCGTACAGCAATCACCTTCTAAATATGACGTATGATCCTTCTATGTTATTAATCTTGAGTTTAAAATACAAGGAGCATAGTTTATTAATCAGATATTCATAGAAATCATATTTTTACCATGTTTTGAATTTGTCATTTAGTCAGAGATATACTTGTATATCTGAATTTAATGCTAGGAATTTTCCAAGTGCTTCAGTTACAACGGGTCCGTTACATTTTCGAAGAGATGTTACGACCATTCTCTGTTTTAGTGAAAAGCGTTACAACTTTTAAGTGAAAGAGGTTTCTGATCGATAGTGAAAATTCAACGCTTGTTGAATTTTTCTTGCATAACAGAAAGCTTGTTTTCAATCCAGTTATTAATATACATGTGTATGAATGTTTGTATATATACAATAAATCAAGTGAATTTGTTGAAAATTATAACACACTAGTAGTATCACAATGCATGCTTTTGAATGTTGAAAAAATAAGCGTTTATATCAAATTTAAATTGGTATTGTCAAACGGATTATATATATTTACATCTATGCGCATTATATCAGAAATGTCAGAAATGTCTTCTGAAATAATTTTCTATGGTATCAGTTTAGCGATATGAAAATTTGCATTATTTATTTTTACCTGTTTAATTAATTAAAACTTGGATGAAAATTGTGTAGAGAATTGAAATCTCTACACCTATTGTGTATTCATCATCTTGATGTTTAACTGTTGTATACAATCAGAGGACTCCGCGAAAGGTGAGGTCAGACCTATTTGCATCATTTCTATCCCCGCCGTTCTGGATTATCATGATTTAACATCCGCCATCTTTGCTGAGTTAATAGGCGTTGACTCGTATGTTTTGTTGTAGGTCCAATGGCTGCAATTAGAAAAAAATTGGTAATTGTTGGTGACGGTGCGTGCGGAAAAACATGTTTGCTTATAGTATTTAGCAAAGATCAGTTTCCTGAGGTGTATGTGCCCACTGTCTTCGAAAATTATGTGGCGGACATTGAGGTTGATGGAAAGCAGGTTGAATTAGCGTTATGGGATACAGCCGGTCAAGAAGACTACGATCGTCTTAGACCATTATCTTATCCTGATACGGATGTAATCCTCATGTGCTTTTCGGTAGATTCTCCGGATTCTCTTGAAAACATCCCAGAGAAATGGACACCTGAAGTGAAGCACTTTTGTCCAAACGTGCCAATTATCCTTGTAGGTAATAAGAAAGATTTACGCAATGATCCTAATACCATCAAAGAATTAGCTAAAATGAGGCAAGAACCAGTTAAGCCTCAAGATGGTCGTTCAATGGCTGAAAAAATTAACGCCTTCGCTTACCTAGAATGTTCAGCTAAAAGCAAAGAGGGAGTTAGAGAAGTATTTGAAACAGCTACTCGGGCTGCACTGCAGGTCAAAAAGAAGAGAAAGAATCGCTGTGTCTTGCTTTGAGCCGTAATGTATTCTTATTTTATATAATATCCGTTGTGTGTTTAATGATTTAAAGGGGGCTTCTGCATCATGTATGAAACTAACAAAATAAACCCCTCTTCACTTTGTTTAGTTCTCTTCTAAAAATTCCTGCTCCCTTTTGTACCTATGTATATCTAAAGTTGTTAGAGTGTGGAAGAAAACTTTTATTTAAAAACAAACTGACGAAGAATTTTGAACATTGGATTTTGGGAAATTTCGCATGTGAAACCTGTTGATATTTTTCAATATAAATGTAAACATACCAGTTCTCTGTTGCAAACATTTTAGTTCAAGGGAGATTTTTCTTCCATACAGTGTCTGATATTTTTTATAATCAAATTTAATGTTTAACGGTTAGAACATGTCAGTGTCAGCTGCACAAAATATATATGATTATATAGCATGCACATTTTTCTGGTTAAACAAATTCGAAAATTGAAAAACTCGTGATGAAATTTAGTTGGAATATACATTTTTTAATTTCATTTGGATTTCTTCTATTTTGAAGAAAGTAATATTTTATTTCAAGTTGTACTCTTTATTTTTTGTGATGACATTGATTGAAAGTATTATTTTTGTGTTGATGTTTAAAAGTTTTCTCCAAATTTTTTCAATTTAAACACTTAAATATCATCATGAAATTGTATTGTATAAAACTGAAGATATCATTTTCCACTTTTTTGTACTAAAATATCAAAGTTGCTTTCAGTTAGGTAGATTATTTTGTGAGGACTTGCTCTAGTACCTAAACATTGTCTTGAAATGTAATCACTTTCAGTTTGGTGTCGAAAGGAATGAATTATTAAGGTTGCCCTCTGTATATGTATTTATGGATTTACAGTCATTTTTAATGGATCATATTGAACAAGTCTTCATAATTTAGTAGGTATTCAAATTATTCGTATTTTTAAAATGAATATTAAAAATTATGCATTATTTTATATATTATATGTAATAATGATCAATTATTAAATTTACAATTATGTCATATTTTTGAATTTGACCATTCGTTTTTTTCAGACACAGGTCTAGTGTCTGAAGCTGTTATTGTAGCTTTAAGTTAGTGTGTATCTTAAAGGTAAATAAATTGTTTCCCTTTATTATAAATATCTTTTTATCAATTTCTTATTAAATTCCAAATTAGTTGAAAATTTGAATAAGAATCTTCTTCCTTATGTTAACGTTTGGTTGTTCAAATCCAATTTTAGCTTCCTGTAAGTATATTAAATGAAAGAATTATTATTTTGCCTCACATTATTTTTGTATTACATAAATGTCTAAGGAAGTTTTTCTCTTGAATACCATAATACACTAAAAAATTACTGACCTAAATAATACTAGGAGTGTAAATTTACACTAATTTTTAAATGAAGTTTAATGTGTTATAACACCACTAATAAAAGTTAATTTTCTTATTCTGAAACATTGTCACTTGAATGAATACTTAAATCTATTGGAATTATAACCTTCCAGAAAACGTTTCTGTTATAGAACTATAAATTTTTAATATGTTTTGTTACTTTTGAAAAGTTATTATATTATATCTCTGATTATCTTTCAGATACTATAGAACTGAAAGTAAGTCAAATTCAAACCAATGAGTGGATAAACTTTTGGGGAAAATGTTGATTTTTTTAAATAACTCGCTGATACTAAATGTACATACAAATTTCCAGATAAATACAGTTAATTGCTTAGAGATATTCAAAATTTATTGAATCCAGATTGCTCTTTCACATTTAATTAAATTTGTATATTTGGAGATATTTAGGATACTAATTTTCAAATAAGGATATTTCTGCACGTAATTGGTTAACAAGTGGATTTACTCATTTCGTACTCAAATTCTTTTATAAATTATTATGCTTGTAAACTGCCAAATAGGCAGACAGTTACATATAGGTAGTTTTAGTATCACAGCATACAGTCATTTGAACAAAACACGATTAAACCCTATATTTGCTTTCCTTCCAAAGTAATTTTTTTAGTGATCTAATATTAAGGTTAGCATTTCGGAAAGGTTTTTCACATAGATTCATTTCGGTAATTATACAGTACTCTCATACAAAAGGCACTATAACAATGGAACAGAACAAAACTAACTTAAATGAGAATATGAGTATAGAAGATATTCATTTGATTTAAGTGTTATAAGTATATTATCTTTTTAAATATTATTAATTACTTACAGAATATCTGTACATAATTAAATTTTATCATCTTTTATCTTACCCTGGTTAGCACAACTGTATTTTCAGTTTTACTTGTGCTCTTATAATTTTATTATATTAGTATGAATAAATTATAAAGAATTCAGAAATCGTGTATATTTTGAGGAAGTTGGCAATGAAATTTGGTTGAGATTTATTATGAAGATAAAGAAGCAAGTTAACAAAATATAAGCTCTCTTTAGTTTTCTAACACCTATAAGTTTATATAGAGAACTAAGATAAAGGGGTAAACATTTCTAGCAGCTTCTGATGAAAATCATCCAATGCAAATTCTGTTTGTTCAGATAACGTAAATTTATATTTTCAATTATTTAGGTTATAATTTTCAGAACGAATTTCATAAAGAGATCATCTCAAGTCTATACTTTCCATTTTCTTATTAAAACTGACTAATCCAACTTCGACGAATTTGTATGAGTCATCTTTAATTCGGTTCAAACTGGAAGATATATAGGGTGTATCATGAATATCAAGGTATGTCAGATGGTAAAAATATGGTCATTTTTAAGTAAAAACCAATGTTCCTATGAATGTTTATCCTCTAAAACATTGTTGTTAAGACACAGGGTCTTGGAAAATTTCCTGAAATTCTAATCCGATTGCTTGTATCGAAAATAAAAATAAATGGAATGATTGATGGTAAATTGGCGAAAATATAAAGGCTCTGTCAAAGACACAGTGGCGTTCTAATATGTGTGGCTATTCGTACCTGGTAAGAATAGCAATAAGTATCAAAAGAAAAATGTAAAAAATATTACAATTGATTAAATTTATTGCTCACTCTATAATCTATCTTATGTTTTCATATGGAAAAGACAGTCGCAAACATGGGAAATTCAATGTTAATCAGTCCAGTGGAGCAGTGGAAGAATCAAAACTTCAGCGCGATGACGCATAAACAACTGTTCTCTCTCAATGGCAGTGCAGGATGCTTCGATCAGTGCAGAGCCTCGTTTCGATCGAAGCATCGCCCCACTTCCACTGCTCCACTGGACGTCTTGATTACCATTGAATTTCCTATGTTTCCAACAGTCTTTTCCATACCTGTGTACATACAGGTATGGAAAACAAAGTCGAAAACATAGGAAATTCAGTGTTAATCAAGACGTTCAGTGGAGCAGTGGAAGTGTGGCGATGTTTCGATCGAAACGAGGCCCTGCACTGCTCGTTTCAGGCTTTCGTCCAGTCTGTTTTCACTCCCCACTACCATTGAAAGAGAACAGTCATTTGTTCGTCATCGCATCGCGCTGAGATTTTGATTCTTCCACTGCTCCACTGCATTCTTGATTAACACTGAATTTCCTATGTTTCCGACTATCTTTTCCATACCTGTATAGAGGAAATATTTAAATAGAATTGATATTAATATGATTTTATAGGTTTTTTCAGTAAGGGCGGGTTATTGTTGAAATGGAATAAGGGAAACTGTATGTGAGGTATTAGCGATATTATTTTTTTATTTAAAAAACAACTTGAATGTCATTATGTATGAAATCGTTCAATGAGCCATGACTTTCCACTGTGGAACGGATCCGAGTGGTCCAATTTTCAATCACTCTGCCGCATAATCCGGTTGATTAGAGTATTGCCAATCACTGGATTAATTCTCAGAAAACTCTACAAGTCTAATCTAAGAAATCTCTTGAAAAATTTTTGAAATTAAATTGAATAAAATGACTAAGAAACACTGTTTCACTTTATAGACATACAGGCATGGAAAGGACAGTCGGAAAGATACTAAATTCAATGTTGATGAAGACAACGACCAGGGTCCAGTGAAGCAGTTGAAGAATAAAACCTTAGCGCGATGCGGTGACGAATAAACGACTATTCTCTCTCAATGGCAGTGGCGAGTGGGGAACGAAAGGCTCTGCAGTCTGCTTTCATTCGCACTTCAAACTTGAGATCCGTTGGACCATATCGTTTGAAAATAAAGTAAATCGAAATGTTCGCTGTAGAAGAAAACATTCAGATCATAAAATGTTACTTTGGTGGTCAATCAATTCAAGACACAATGAATTTCTTTATTTTTGCCTTTGAAAATAGACCGATTCCTTCAAGTTCGGCTATTTCTAAAATAATTGAAAAATTCGAGAAGTGTGGGTGTTTACGAACATGCAGGCATTGCAAGGTTGATAAACCACCAAAAACCATTAGTGAAAATCATCTAAAAAAAGAAGTAGATGCGTGTGCTGCTGTTGGAACCAGTGCACCTTGTTCGAGTAACAAATTGCTGAATAAATCGATATGAGCGATAGAAGTGATCGGAATATTTTGAAAAGGAATCTTTACCGATGTTATAAGGTTAAAAAAAAACAAAACATTTTTCCAGAAGACCATATCAAACGAATGGAATTTTGTGAAACTATGATAGAAAAAGAAAATCGTTCATTTCTTAACAATATCTTATCTAAAGAGTCATCGTTTTCCTTGAATAGGAAACATAACTCATCAGTAGTAAGATATTGATCTAGGAAGAATAAGTATCTGAGTATTCCTGTGCATACCCAGTATCCCCAAAAACTTAATGTTTGGACAGGAATACTAGGGAATTACCTCATAGGGCCATTTTTTATCGATGGTAACCTGAACGCTGTCAAATATCTGGAGATTTAAAGAATCAAATTATTCCGACAGTTCGACAGCTACCAATTAATTTGGATGATTTCTGGTTTCAACAGGATGCTGTATAAGTCACAACGCAAGAGTAGTCACACAATATCTCAGGACTACTTTTTCGGACCTTGTCATTTCTACTGAAGCTCTCGAATGAATGCGGATGTTGCGAGGGACCTTTCACCTCTTAGTTCGGGAGACGGCGTTTCGTTTCCGAGCATGCGCATCTGAAACTCGTCAGACAGGCTTGATGCGCAGGCTCTGCCTGTTACGCCGGTGACCATGCATCCTCTTGGAACGCTGACTTTCAAACGCATTGCCTTGCTCCATTTGAACCTAGCGGGGACGGTTAGTCACAATTCTTATGACTGGTCGGGTCCTCTATCGGTGCGCTGGTCAAACTACGATAGAGGAAGGCAGGTTTCTGAACGGGGAGCGAAGAAGTTGTTCGCTACTCTACAAATGGCACGATCAAATGGCCCCCTCATATCACCAGATTTATCTCCCAATAATTTTTTCTTTTGGGGATATCTGAAAAATGTATGGGCATGAAATTAATAGAGCGATCAATATTAATGAATTGAGGTTCAAAATAATCCAATTTTGTGCTAAAATAGCAACTGCCGAATCTGCTCAGAGATATGAGATTATCTCTTTATAATAGATTTGGCTACTGTTTGGCTCAACAAGGTGGATTATTTGAAGATTTAATTTAAATTTATCGACCAAGTTATGGCGAAAAAGAACCTAAGTACATCATTTTCACAGAGAAAATTATTTGTGTCATTAATCGTAGCAAATAAATTCCTTGCATACGATGAAATAAGATTGTCGTATTTATTTTTAATCGACATGGTCTGCGAATAAAAGCAGACTGCAGAGCCTTTCGATCTCCACTCGCCACTGCCATTGAGAGAGAACAGTCATTTATTCGTAATTGCATCGCGCTGAGGTTCTGATTATTCCACTGCTCCTTTGGACCCTGGTCGTCGTCTTGATTAACATTGAATTTCGTATCTTTCCGACAGTCTTTTCCATACCTGTATAGAATTGTTAACACATATGAGAGATAGTTAACCAATAAAGAACCAATAGAAAATATAGAATATTGACCGTGATTATCCAGCAAACATCACCAAGACAGCCTGTTCCAACAGGATGTTAGAAATAACAAATTCCATTACCAAAAAATACTTCACATAGAACTTAAAAAGGTCTTTTTTTATTTCCCTTTTGAAAAAATATATAGCTCATTCTCCAGAAAAATCAGTTGGAAGCTATTTGTATGCTAAACAAAAACAATCAATAAAAAATATATCTATTATACATTCCTTCATTCACTAGATATCGTGTTTAGAAACGAACTTAAATAAACGTGTTCAGCTAATTTAGCAGCATTTATAAAATTTTTAAGAGATTTTTTATATTGGACTTGTAGAGGTTTCGAAAAATGGATCCAGTTATTATCTGAAATATTTGAGAAAACCTTTCAAAGTAATTTTCAATTTATAAAGGGTTTTCCAATAAGAGGTTTCATTTTGATATTGGAAAAAATATTTTAAGAGAAATCAATGGATGTTTATTTCATTGTAAAGAGAAAGGTATGCCCAGTGGCGGATTATCCGTAAGGCAAACTAGGCACGTGCCTAGGGGCGCGTAGTTACAAGGGGCGCGCGAGCTCAGAATTTTTAATTAAGATGGCCATTTATGGCCGGTACAGGGGCGCCGACAAAGTTATTGCCTAGGGCCCTCTGGACCTTTAATCCACCACTGGGTATGCCATTAGTAATGGAAAACAATATCAATGGACAACACCATATCCTTTTTATCAAATATTCATGACCAATTTGCGACTATATGTCCTCGATAACTTCACGAATTCCATCTTTAAGATCTCGAATCGATTGGGGAGCATTGACACAGACCTCATCTTTCATGTGGCCCCAAAGAAAAAAGTCTAAAGGTATAAAATCACAAGATCTCGTTGGCTAATTGTGATCACCTCTTCGAGGCAAGGAAACTTTTCTTGCGAAACTGCGATTGTTTCGTTGCTTGTATGGCACGTAGCGCTATATTGTTGAAAATGAACGTCGTCCACATCAATATCTTCTAATTCCGGTCATAAAAAAATCATTAATCATAGCTCGGCAGCGCAATCCATTCACCGTAACAGTTGCACCAGCCGACTTTGGCTTGTTCACAGACGGCTCGCGAACGACGAACGGAACAGGAGTGGGAGCCTATGGGAGCAAACCGAGAATTAACATCTCATTGAGTCTCGGTCAAAACGCAATCATATTCCAGGCAGAACTATTTGCCATAGAGACCGCGGCAGAACTGCTGATAAAACGAAAAATCCACCACGGTAAAATCAAAATATTTACTGATAGTCAGTCAGTACTAAAAGCTTTGGAATCTAGCTCTTGTACCTCCAGAACAGTCTGGAGTTGCCGCACGACTTTAAACAGGCTCGGTATGTATAACGGAGTCACTCTGGTTTGGATATCGAGCCACTCAAACTATTTGGGTAAGGAGGAGGCAGATCGGCTGGCGTTTGCTGGAGCTGCGCTGCCTCGGGTAGGACCGGAACCATTCCTGGGAATACCACATGATGTGGCTAATGAGGCGATAACAGGCAGAATGAACTCAAGGCTAGAGTCTTTTTGGCGGAGCTATTCTGGCCTGAAACATTCGAAGTTGTTCCTTGGAACAGCAGGTCTGGATAGGGCGAAACTAAGAACACTTGTCGGAATTATGACATGTCACTGCAGACTGAAAGCGCATTTGCACAAAATCGGTCTGGCTGAGGACGATGAATACAGGCTATGTCTTGAGGACACTGAAACAGCCATGCAGATCGTCTCAGAGTGCCCAACGGTGAGTCGCATCAGATTCGAGGTCTTTGGCCAGGCTTTTATAGCCCACAGCGAACTGAAAAAATTACCCCTGAAAAGGATTATCGGTTTTATCCAAAAACTGGATCTCGTCGGGGAGATATAAATTAGGGGTGAACCACATTAGTCCATGCGGACGTAGTGGTAGGGTGGACAGACGCCCGCTCACCATAAAATTATAATAATCACTGGAAAACCACTTATCACATCATAAAGAACACACAGTTTTGAGCCATCACATTAGCCTATAGAATAAATGTATTCTGGTTGCTAATAAAGTGTGGACAGACGCCCGCTCGCCATAAATAACATAACATAACATACACTATTGCCGACCGAGAAGTTGCTTCATGAGAACCTAAAAGTGCTTCAGATTTGCGAACTGTGACTGCAAAATTTTGTAGTGAATTTTAACAATTTCAGTGCGTATGTTGAAGCGTGCATCGTTTCAATTTTAGTAATGGCGTAGTTTCAACTTGTCAAATGTCAAAAGATGGCCGGCTTCAAAAGTGACAGCTGCCCAGATAGTGGGCTATTCGATATGAAACCCAGCATTGGAAAACCCTTTATTTGTTCATAATTTGTATTTTCACACATACGCGTGGCAGTTTTCAGATATTGGGTCTATTATCATATATACTTTTCAACAGTTTTCTATGGAAGAACCTAGTTTTATAAATGGTGCTCAAGTAGCTCAACTCGTTTATTTAAGTTCGCTTCTGAACAGGATATTTGGTGATGTTTCTAAATAACTTCCACCCGATGAGAATTTCAAATGTTTTTTCTAGAGAATGTCCTATATGTTTTTTTGAAAAGGAAAATAAAAAAGAACCCTTTCAAATTCTTTGTGGAGTATTTTTTGGTAATGGAAAATGTTATTTTTGAATATCCAATCGAAACAGGTTGCCTTGGATGATGTTTGCTGGATGATCACGGTCAATGTTTTATATTTTCTTTTGATTCTTTATCTATTAACTGCCGCACATATGTGTTGATAATTCTAAACGTCTATGAAGTGAAACAGTGTTAGTAAGACATTTTATTTTACTTAGTTTTTAACAGATTTTTTTAGATTAAATTTGTAGAGACTTCGGAAAATTGATCCAGTTATCGTATGAAATGTTTTAAAAAACCCTTCAAAGTAATTTTCAGCTTATATTTGTTAGAGCACTGGCATTGGTTCTGTCGACGTTTTCTGATGTTTGACATTGATCTGTTACTTAAGGTAACTCACAAAACGTTCTAGCGGGACCAAATCGCACGATCTTGGTGGCCAATTCATGTAAATCTGCAAGATAAAGCATTAATTCAGAATGTTAATCGCGGGATCCGCTGCGTGGCACAAGTCTACAAAAACAACACATTGAAATTGTTAAAATTCACTACAAACTGGTAAAAATTTTGCAACCACAGTTCGCAAAACTGAAGCAATTTTGGGTTGTCGTGATGCATCTTCACTACCGGCAATAGTGAAACTAGTGGAAACGTTTGAGCTGTTGGGACAAGTAAGTGATGTGAAGAATCGAAACCATGTGGGTTCGCTCAATAATAACTGAGAATATTGCTGCTGTAGCCCGTAGTGTTGACGAAAACCCAGGTTTGTCGATTCCTCGTCGATCTAACACGGCGCTACGTGCCACACAAGCAACGAAAGCAACGCAATTTTGCAGCGAAAGCTTCCTGGCCGTGTTATTTCTCGAAGAGGTGATCACAATTGGCCACCTAGACTTGTGATTTGACACCTTTAGACTTTTTTCTTTGGGGCCACGTGAAAGATGAGGTCTATCAATGCCAATGCTCCACAATCGATTCAAGATCTTATATATGGTGAAGCTCTCGGATGAATGCTGATGTTGTGAGGGAGCTTCCATCTCTTAGTTAGGGAGAGTTCGTTTCCGAACATGCGCATCTGAAACTCGTCAGACAGGCTAATGCGCAGGCTCAGCCTGTTACGCCCCTGACCATGCGTCCGCTTGGAACGCTGACTTTCAAACGCATTGCCTTGCTCCATTTGAACCTGGCTGGGACGGTTAGTCACGATTCTTATGACTGGTCGGGTCCTCTATCGGTACGCCGGTCAAACTACGATAGAGCAAGGCAGGTTTCTGGACGGGGAGCGAAGAAGTTGTTCGCTATAATGGAATTCGTGAAGTTATCGAGGACATACAGCCACAAATGTGCGAATTGATCATGGAAAATTTCATGAAAAGGATGGACCAATCCGGTCCGTCCGTAAATATTCTAACTTTCGAACGGCAAGAGACTTGAAATTTTTAGAGTGCAGTTGATGCCTGAATATCTCGGTTTAGGCCGTTTATGAAAAAAATCGGTCGAATTGTTCTGCAGGTATTTGAATTTGACATTTTTTGTCTCAATAGTTCCGGAACTACTGATTCGATCAGAATGAAAGTTGGTACTTAAGAGACTTGAAATTCTCAGGGTAGATTTAAGTCTGAATATATCAGCTACGTACAAAAATGGACGGAATCTGCTCAATAGTTTTTCTCATACGAAATGCTTGTTTCCAGATATTTTGGTAATTACCACACAAATTAGATTGAATTCAATTTTAGAATATAGATGTGAAATAACGATAAGGAAGCTAATACATAATTTCGTGAAGATAAATCAGGAGAATATTTTGTATTTTTTTTTATCCGAATTCGGCAAAAAGAAGTAAAATACATTAAATTTTGTTTCTTATATTCCTTTCTCACTCTTTATTGGATGCCTTTCAACCATGAAATTTTTATGGATTCTCCATTTCTCCAGGAGAATAGCTCTATAATTGCAAAAAATTCTGATTATTTGAGTTTCGGATGACAGAACACCGAATTATGTGTTTTTTATTATAATTAGTAGCTCTTTTAAGAAATAATTCATAGATTTGAAATTTTTAGGGAAAATAGACTGTTGAACCAGCGTCCAAACTTTAATCTCTGGACAATGCTTTTCACCATTTTTTGGATACATCAATTTCTGTATCTGCTTTACACAGCAGATCTGCCTAAAAACAGGCACACCACCATGGGAACATTTGCTGATGATATAGCTATTCTTGCCAGACATAGGGATCTAGCATTGGCATCTAGCCATCCATAATATCATCTATATGAAATTAAAAAATGGCTGTAGAATGGAGAATCAAAATAAATGAGACTAAGGCTTGAAAAGTGGGCTTCACACTAAGAAGATATCAATGCTCACCTGTTTTCATCAACAATAAAGATACCGGAATCCACATCTTGTCATTCAGTTTGATAATGTAGTAAACATTACGAAACTGTATATTCCGTAATAAAAAGTGACAGAAAACGGAAGTAATTTCTTAATAGTTTGGGAAAAATACATTATTTTTGCGTCAATTTCAAGACTTTATTTAACATGTTTCGGATTGTTCGATTTGGTTCAAATATGCATCGTTTTGTTCTATAATTTGTTGTCATTTTAAAGGTAGTTTCACAATGCCTTTCTCATAAAAGTCTTGGTCCTTATTGGCGAAAAACTCTAGTAATCGATTTTCACAATCTTCTCTTGATGCCAATTTCTTATCAATCAAGAAGTTTTGCAATGCGAGAAAAAGATAGTAATCGCTTGGTACCAGGTCGAGATTATATGGTGAATGCATATGGAGTTCAGGAGCTCCCAACCAACCTCCTGAAGTTGGCACACATGTGTGTGGTTGGCGTGGTCCTGATGGAACAGAACACCTCTTCTGTTGGTCAATTCTGGCTGTTTGGTTCAATTGCTAGCTTCAAACAGTCCCACTAAATGCACAGTAAAACCTTCCTGGCCGTTAGTACTGGTTTGGCCACCATTTGAGCTACTTCACCGCACTTTGACTTAGATCTTTTTCGCACATTACATTTCTCATCCTCAGTCACCATCAATTTAATAAATGGGTCGATTTCACTCCGTTTGTACAAGGCTTAGCAGATGGAAATTCGATCCATCATGTTTGTGGTATAAATTGGTGTGACATTCAAACATCGAGCTTCTTTTTGAATCCAGCTTTGAGCAAATGGTTTAAAACTGTTTGATGCTCGATCTTTAGCTCCTAGGAGATGCTACTACTACTAACTTGCCGGTCAACTGCGATTATTTCTGTGATTTTGTCGACATTTTCGATGACGGGTCTGCTTGTGAGAGATGCATCTTTAACATAAAAAATACATGAACGTAATCGACGAAACCAAAATTGCAGGTAATTAGCTATTATAGTATAGGCACTATAAACACCATTCACATTATCAGTTGCCTGGCTTGAATTTTTGATTTTTTCAAAGGAATACTGTAAAATATACCGAAATTTCTCTTTGTTGACTTCCATTTTTAACAGTCTATAACTCACAACTGAAAGAACCAAACAAAAAACAGCAAAAGAGTTTTTTCAATGTGAAATGTCATCTTGACAACAAACATAAATCAAAAATTGTTTTATAGATACTTTACGATATAACGATCACTACATTCATCTACCGAAAAAATAATGATTGAAAGAATAGAGTATGCGGCTCTAGGTGAAACATTATAACAATTTTATTTAAAACATTCACACAGTTTTTATGTTTCACAATTTATTCAGAATCATAACAAGTGTTTCGGTCTTTCAACCATCTTCAAAGGAGTACAAAAAGTAACTAAACTTAAAATGCAATTAAATTAATCCGGCTGATCTGTACCAAAAATTATTAATAAGGAGTATGAGCTTTGGTAATAGAAAATTCTAGAAATCGAGAAAGTGTAACATACATCTGTATAACCATAATTTGCCTCTATGATCAACAAAATCTTCTCGAGTTTGTTTGAGTATAGAATTGTTATACAGATGTATGTTACACTGTCTCGATTTCTAGAACTTTCTATTACCATAGCTCATACTCCTTATTAATAAACTTAAAATTGGAAAAAGGTTATTTTATTACACTTAGGACATCTGTATATCTTTATGGCGCATGGAAATAACAGCATCCAATATAGGAGTGTTCCCAAAGAGTATTTGGGAATTTTTTGAATTCACCTTTTTCTCAATGGCTCTTTTGATTGAAAGGATCTCCAAATAGTCCAACAATTTACCCTTTTTAACATTGCATGTTAAAGTGACATCTCTGTCATTAAAAAAATGATTATTTTCTATACAATGTTTTGCAGAACCGGTTGATTTCTGGTTTTTCAAAATAGACATCCTATGTACTTTGATTCTATGTTGTAAATATCGGCCTGTTTGTCCTATATATTTAATTCTATCAATCCCCGATTCGGAAAAGATGAAGTTTTCCTTTCTTTATTGTTCACCAACATCTTAGCTAAATTTACTACTATTTACTACTAAAGAATTAATTCCCATTTTATGAAGACCATTAGAGATCCTACTACTGAAACCTTTTATATAAGCCATTGAAAACCATATTTTCTTTTCTTCATAAGGATCATTTATATTGATATAAAATTGTTTTAAACTAGGTAAGTTTTCTTTTCAATCTTTTTGTCAATGATTTCAGTTCTATTGCCACTGTTCAGCTAAAGTTTCAATTATATTGACTTCTGTTCGGAAATTGACTTCGTTCAACAGGATGCTCAAAAGTCTATGAATGCATCTATGGAATGTGTATATTTAAATTTGCCATGACTGATTGGATTTTGAATGGATTATGGTATCAGAAGTGGTAGGTTTTCTAAAAATGTTGAATTCGAACTTATTGTTACAATAACTTATATTAAGTTCTAAGAAGTTGATTGAAGAATTTTCTTCTATTTCTATTGTGAATTCAATATTTTCATTCATACTTTTCAGATAATTCAAAAATTGCGATAGCAGCCTGTCGTCGTCAGTTCTAGTCCTAATGCAAAATATGTTATTTACATATCAAGCCCAAAAATGAACGAGTTTTATTGACTCATCATTTTAAGTGTTGGCAAATAATAATTTTTTGAAGTAGGACATAAATAATTCAGCTAAAAGTGCACTTATTGGACTTCCCATTGGTAAGCCATCGATTTGTTTAAAGAATTAATTGTTGAATTTAAAATAATTCTGTTCTCAACACATTTCAAAAGCTTTGAAAAGATTGTCTTCATTATTTTGTGATATATTACTGATATTGATTATAGTTTTTAACAGTGTTTTGACTTCATCACTTGGAATAGATGTGAATAGACTTTTCACGTCGAATAAGATGAATTTACATTTGTTCGGTGAGGTAGTCTGTTCTAATTTCTTGATTATTTCTAGAGAATTTTTGACAGTATACAAAGAAGTAAAATTCATTATGGACGGTAGGTTTATAGCTAAATCTTCACATACATTATAAGCTGGTGCATTTATATGTTTCACCTAGAGCCAACCGCATACTATATTCATTTAATTAATAGTGCTAGCTCCACTTGAAATTAATTCATGATGAATTGGTCCACAAGGTGATATTTGAGGAGTTCCAAGCCATTGATAGATCAGCCCGAGAAGACGTCAAGTTAGTGGTTCACCAACAATACATAGGTCAACTTAAGGAGTTAAACAATCTCAGAAGATTCAAAGAAGCAAGCCCCATCCGGAAAACTCAAAAAAATTTTAATTGTGAATTTAGTTTCTATGATAGAGTCAAAAATCTCACCGAAATAAGTTTTGATAAAATAGGATTTAGAGATAGGACTGAAATACTGTCGAGATTAGAAAAATTTCAAAGACATAGAAACGTTAGCCTCTAAAACTGAATCAATATTAGACATATCAAAAAAATCATTAAGTGTTGAATCTTTAATAGCTCAAAATTTCAATTTGAAAAATATGCGTAGATTTAACAACTCTGAAAATATAATTATAAAACAGATAAAAAACAGATTTTAATCTAATAATCTAATTATGAACAAAGCAGATAGAGGAAATATCCCTTACAATTGTATCAAACACAGAGTATAAAATCAAAATGGAAGACTTAATAAAATCAGAAAATTTGGGAGAAAAATCCAACAAACACTTTTCACATATTGGTAAAACAATTATCTAATGATAACAAGAATATTTTTAATGTTAAATACTTTAAATGTTATGAATTCTCCATCACCTCGTCTTTATGGAATGCCAAAATTATATGAAGAACACATTCCTACGAGACCTTTCATTGTTTCATATATGAACTTATAATTTATGTAAAGATTTGGCTACAAATCTACTGTCCATAATAAATTGTTCAATGTGTTTAGAACAGAATTATTTTAAATTCAACAATAATTTCTTTGAACAAATCGATGGCTTACCAATGAGAAGTCCAATAAGTCCACTTTTATCTAAATTATACATGTCTCACTTTGAAACATTTTTATTCGCCAACGCTAAAAATGACGAGTTTGTAAAACTAGTTCACTTTTGGTCTAGATATGTAGATGACGTATTTTGCATTTGGACTAGAACTGACAGGCTGCTATCGCAATTTTTGAATTATCTGAATAGCATAAATGAAAATATTAAATTCACAATAAAAATAGAATAAAATTCTTCAACTTCTTGAATCTTAATCTAAGTCATTGTAACAATAAGTTCGAATTCGACATTTTTGAAAACCTACCACTACTGATACCATAATCCATTCAAAATCCAATCAGTCATGGCAAATTAAAATGTCAACATTCCATAGTTTCATTCATAGACTTTCGAGCATTTCGTTGAACGAAGTCAATTCTATATTCAAACAAACTCGACAAGGTTTTCTTGATCACAGAAACAAATTGCAGTCATGCGCACGTTTCAGACTGATTGGTTTCCGTCAGTGCAATTGCTAGTGACTCCAGAACAGTCAAGTACCCAAATTCGCCATACACAGAGACATTAAGGTATTAATAATAGACCAGCGCCATCTAGTGTACTTATGCAAAATACACACAATACATACCTTCGCGAGTTAACTCAAGTAAAGAATTCTCGATATTTTCACGTTATGCTCATAATTAGCAGATTCATATTCAAATAAATTAATTCGGCTGATCTGTACAAAAATCATAAATAAGGAGTATGAGCTATGGAAATAGAAATAATAATAGAATATGGATACTTAACATATCTGAAATTTGCCTCTGTGATCAACAAAACCCTGTCGAGTTTGTTTGAGAATTTTTATATAGATGTATGTTACACTGTCTCAATTTCTAGAACTTTCGATTACTAAAGCTCATACTCCTTATTAATAAAACTTACCTATTTTAAAACGATTTTATATCAATATTGATGATCCTTATGAATAAAAGAAAATATGGTTTTCAATTGCTTATATACAAGGTTTCACTAGTAGGATCTCTAATGGTCTTCATTAAATGGAAATTAATTATTTAGCTGTTAATAGAAATAATTTAGCTAAGATGCTGGTGAACAATAAAGAAAGGAACCCCAACTTTTCCGAATCGGCGATTTATCGAATTAATTGTGATGATATGGGACATATATAGGACAGACAGGCCGATGTTTACAATATAGAATCAAGGAACATAGGATATCTATTTTGAAAAACCAGAAATCAACCGGTTTTGCAGAACATTGTGTAGAAAATAATCAGAATAATAGCTGGAATTAATTCTTCAGAACCTCTACAGATTTTAATCTGAATAAATCCCATGAAAACATTTAGAATATCATTTTAAAACATGACCTAAATACACTATATCATTTTATAGACATATATATGTATATATATATATATATATATATATATATATATATATATAATATATATATATATATATATATATATATATATATATGATAATAATAATATATATATATATATATATATATATATATATATATATATATATATATATTAATAATAATAATAATATATATACATTCTGTCAAGAAAGTACCGGGAATTATCGATTTAAATCTGGCGGGGCAATGAGGCAGGTAAAAATTTTTCCTAGGTTGGTACCACTGTCCTTAATTACTATGCCAAGCTTGAGCGGGATCTGTCAACTAGTGTGTTTGCAACAGCTGATTAAGTGAGTCGATGTCAGAGTGCGTGCCGATTTTTACTATGGGTGATTACGTTGAGCAAAGAATTTGTTTAAAGTTTTGTGTTGCAAATGAATTTTCGTGTGCCGATGCATTGAAAATGTTGCAAAAGGCCTTTGGTGATAATGCTCTATCGAAAACTCGTGCATATCAGTGGTACAGAGCCTTCAAGGACGGTCGTGAAGTGGTCGCCCATCGACGGCTTCGATCGAAGATAACGTCGATAAAATTAAGGAAAGGGTGCTGGAAAACCGTCGTACCAGCTTGAGAGAGATAGCACATGATCTTAAGATATCCCACGAGTCCGCACGTACGATTTTGATTGATATTTTGGGCATGAGAAAGGTGGCCGCACGACTCGTACCGAAAGACCTGAATTTTCTTCAAAAACGTCATCGCGAACAGGTTGCTTCAGACATGCTGGATCGCTGTAATTCCGATTCTACATTCATGGAACGCATTATAACTGGTGATGAGACCTGGGTCTACGAGTACGATATGCAAACAAGCCAGCAATCATCGGAATGGGTAGCAAAAAATGAGCCGAAACCGAAAAAACCACGCCAAAGCCGCTCGAAAATGAAGGTGATGCTCATTGTTTTCTTCGATATCCGTGGTGTGGTGCACTACGAATTCGTTCCAGAGGGTCAGACGGTAAACAAGGAGTATTACCTAGGCGTTATGAAACGTTTGCGTGAGCGTATCCGTAAGAAGCGGCCAAATTTGTGGGCGAACAACTCATGGATTTTGCATGACGATAACGCGCCTTCTCACCGAGCTACGATTGTGACTGATTTTCTCGCCAAAAACTCAACAAACGTGCTTCAGCAACCACCGTATTCGCCGGATTTGGCTCCCTGCGACTTTTTCCTCTTCCCAAAACTAAAATTGCCCCTTCGTGGCACCCGTTTTGAGTCGATTGAAGCCATAAAACCAAATTCGACGCGAGAGCTAAAGTCCATCCTGGAAAGCGCCTATAAAAAATGTTTCGATAATTGGAAGTGCCGTTGGCATAGATGTATTGGAGCAAATGGAGCCTATCTTGAAGGCGACCCAATAAATTTTGACGATTAAATGTAAAAATGTTGTTTTAATTGAAAATTCCCGGTACTTTCTTGACAGAGTAGTATATGTTTCGATTGGATGTTAAAGAATCACAAGTTCCATCACCAAAAAGGTTCAATATATAATTCAAAAAGGCCTTTTTCATTTTCCTTTTTGAGTATTTGAACAAAGAAATTTATTATACAGTGTTGAATGTTTTTTACTAAGACCATTAAAGTGCCTTATATTGTTTGTGTGATTTTGTTGTGAGCATAGAACATAGAGTACCTTGGATATTAGTATACCTAGTTGAATGTTCTTCAAATCACATATTTCCAGAGACGGCATTTGGTAAGTCTATTTATTGTTAATTGATTTTGTTATTATTCTTTATATGTAAAGTTGAACTGGTCTTATTTGAATTCTAATAATTTTTGAGGATGTGCTACATATTTTGAGAGTTTTTGAAGCAATTTATTTAAATATATTAAATATTTCAAATAAATTGGTTTTCGAGAAGTTCTTAGAATTATTAAAGTTCCATCACCAAAAAGTGTTCAACATATAAATCAAAAAGTCCGTTTTTTATTTTCCTTTTTTAAAGTATATATACCACATTCTCCAGAGAAAGAACCTGATAAATTCGGACCCAAAATCTCTTCAGTAAGGAGTTATTTGAATAAACAAAATAACCATTCAAAAATATATAAAATACCTTTTTTATTACTAGACATTAATGCAAAAACGAACCAATTTTGGGATAAGCAGGGCCTATACGAAAATTATTATAGCTTCTATCACAGAAATATGCAATGAAAGAAGATACGACTTAGACTCTGCATTAGATAACTGCCACGTGTTTTAAAAATTAATTCTAAATGTTTTCATGATATTAATTTAGATTAAAATCTGTAGAGGTTCTGAAGAATTGATTCCAGCTATTATTCTGTAATATGCAAATACTTCTTCGTAGTCATTTTCAATTTATATATATATATATATATATATATATATATATATATATATATATATAAATTGAAAATGACTACGAAGAAGTATTTGCATATTACAGAATAATAGCTGGAATCAATTCTTCAGAACCTCTACAGATTTTAATCTAAATTAATATCATGAAAACATTTAGAATTAATTTTTAAAACACGTGGCAGTTATCTAATGCAGAGTCTAAGTCGTATCTTCTTTCATTGCATATTTCTGTGATAGAAGCTATAATAATTTTCGTATAGGCCCTGCTTATCCCAAAATTGGTTCGTTTTTGCATTAATGTCTAGTAATAAAAAAGGTATTTTATATATTTTTGAATGGTTATTTTGTTTATTCAAATAACTCCTTACTGAAGAGATTTTGGGTCCGAATTTATCAGGTTCTTTCTCTGGAGAATGTGGTATATATACTTTAAAAAAGGAAAATAAAAAACGGACTTTTTGATTTATATGTTGAACACTTTTTGGTGATGGAACTTTAATAATTCTAAGAACTTCTCGAAAACCAATTTATTTGAAATATTTAATATATTTAAATAAATTGCTTCAAAAACTCTCAAAACATGTAGCACATCCTCAAAAATAATTAGAATTCAGATAAGACCAGTTCAACTTTACATATAAAAAATGATAATAAAATCAATTAACAATAAATAGATTTACCAAATGCCGTCTCTGGAAATATGTGATTTGAAGAACATTCAAGGTACTCTATGTTCTATGCTCACAACAAATTCACACAAAGTTTATAAGGCACTTTAAT
Source organism: Megalocaria dilatata (assembly GCA_034642435.1). Lineage (NCBI taxonomy): Eukaryota > Metazoa > Arthropoda > Insecta > Coleoptera > Coccinellidae > Megalocaria > Megalocaria dilatata. Next base: position 74,737,980 of record CM067856.1, read on the forward strand.
GGTCTTAGTTAAAAACATTCAACACTGTATAATAAATTTCTTTATTCAAATATTCAAAAAGGAAAATGAAAAAAGGCCTTTTTGAATTATATATTAAAACTTTTTGGTGAAGGAAGTTGTGATTCTTTAACATCCAATCGAAACATATATGTATATGGTGATGTCTAAATAATTTGATCATTTTTTTATATTTCTTTCACATACAGTGTATTCAGGACTTTTTTTAAAATTTAATTTCAAATGTTTTCATGAGATTTATTTAGATTAAAATCTGCAGAGGTTTAGAATTAATTCCAGCTATTATTCTGTAATATGCAAATACTTCTTCATAGTAATTTTCAATTTATATGTAGAAAATAATCATTTTTTAATGAGAAAGATGTAACTTTAATATATAATGTTGAAAAGGAGACAATTTAACAAATTCCCAAATAATCTTTGGGAACAATCCTATATTGGATGCTGTTATTTTCATGTGCCATAAAGATACACACATGTCCTAAGTATAATAAAAAAACCTTTTTTCAATTTTAAGTTTAGTTTCTTTTTATACTCCTTTGAAAATGGTTAAAAGAGCGAAACACCTATCAGGATTCTGAATAAATTGTGAAACATAAAAACTGTGTCAATTTTTTAAATAAAATTGATAAAATGATGGATTTATTTTTCCCCAACTTATTATTTCAAACCATTTTATAGTCTGGGAGGATATTAAATGGATGTTAAATGTCTGTCCGTATAGAGATATCCAAACGTCTTAAAATAATAAACCTAAAGTACAATCATCGAAATTGACTTTAATCACTCTGTATGCGGGTGAAGAATTTATTTCGTAATTCATCCTCATACATAGGTGCGTTACTTGGGTCACTCAGTAAGAAACGGGACACATTCGAAGGTCGTCGACACCGACATGGGCCTCGACCGTCAATTAGCTGCATTTCGAAGAGTTTACCTGCGAACACTAATCAATAACTTGGATACGGGTACCCCATGGCGTATTTCCCGACCGGCCTCTATGGCACAATTTTGGCTGTTGTCCGCACCCTCGTGGGCCCACAGACGGCGGCAACATCCTTAAGTATCTGCTTTTAGTTAGTTATTGCCCAAATCAGGGTTTCTTAACCTTTCGGTTTATTAATTTCTCAAATCGAGCAGCGAAAATATTTTCTAAAACTTGAATGGCACGTTCTAATTACGAGGAATTTAAATATTGAAGAATATTAAATAAGATCATTCTGATTTTCAAAAATTTTGGAACGAAGTTCCTTATCGCGAGTTGCGAAAGGGGGCTAGACGGAATAAATTAAGACCAAAAGTTGTAACGACACTTTTTGCTATAGTTTTAAGCCATGCGGCGTGCACGTGTTTCTCTCTCTCTCTCTCTCTTCTCTCTCTCAAAGAAAGCAAGCCACTTATTTTCGTTTCGTCTTTCTATTTCGCATTAAACAGTGTGGTGTCGCGATTATTTTTGTTAAGTGTATACAGGTTTTTTGTACATAATAAATAATAAACAGTGTTTCTGCACAAGTTCCGGATATTGTTTATTACTCTCTCGTGTAACAAGCATCGAAGGTTTATTTATCGTTACATTTGATGATGATGAAACTAAATTTCGATTTCATCATAATCGAGTTCAAGCTTCATCAACAATATCTCTAGTACAAGAGTTTCAGAGATTGTCATTAAATAATAGGTCAAAAAAACAGAATACTATGAGAAAAAAATGGATAACTAACGCACTTCTCACATCCGTTAATGAAAAACAGCGATTATATAATGCCACACAGGGTGATCCCAGCAACTCAAATTTGAGGATGGAATATGTGGCATATAAAAACAGATTGACTAAATTAATAAGCATCGCGAAAAAAACTTATGCTCAAAAATTAATAAGAGACAATATAAACCAGACCAAGGCTCTCTGGAGTTGCGTGGATTATATATGTGATCAGTCCAGGCCTGAAACGAAAATTAATAAAATTTGATCGATAGAAGGTACATTATTGGAATCGAAAAGAGAAATTTCGAATAGTTTCAATGAATATTATAATTCACTAGGTCAAAATTACGCAGAAAAAATCAAAATCCCCGAAAACTGTGTAGAGAATGATAAGAATGTACAGAACTCCATGTGTCTTTGCCTACGGACGCCGAAGAAGTTAATAAAACAATAATGCAACTAGGACAAAAGAAAACACCCAGATATGACAATATAAGATCAGAGACTTTAAGAAAATATCTGATGAGGTAAAAATGCCTCTAAGTTACTTGATAAATTGTTGTTTTAGGGAGGGATACTTTCCGAAGAGACTGAAGATTGGAGTTGTGAAACCTCTGTACAAGAGTGGAAATAAGCTGGAAGAACTATAGACCGATATCTCTATTATCCAATATCGCTAAAATCATGGAAAAAATACTGAAGAAGAGAATAGCAAAATTTTGTGACAAATATAAGATTGTTTCGCAGCGACAATATGGATTCGTGGAAGGGAGGTCAACGGAGGATGCACTCTATCACTTGACGTCTCGGATCTATGGTTCAATGGACAAGTGCAGACCATCCTTATGCATTTTTTTTTGATCTCTCTAAAGCTTTTGATACTGTCTCTCACGAAAGACTACTAAAGAAATTAGACAACTATGGTTTGAGAGGAAAAGTATATGCCTTACTTAAGAGTTATTTGACTGATCGAGAGCAGAGGGTGAACGTCGATGGTGAGCCGAGTGAGCCCATGTATGTGACCTATGGTATTCCACAGGGTACTGTACTCGGATCACTGTTATTTACTATATATATTAACAGCTTATTGAATCTCAGAACAAAGGGCAAAATTCTTAGTTTTGCTGACGATATTGCACTACTTTGTGAATCTGACTCTTGGGAAATATTGAAAGCAGAAACTGAGGCCGACATTAGAATTCTAGAAAACTGGTTCAGTTACAACATGCTCACCCTAAACCTGGAAAAAACGAGGTACTTGCCCTTTTCCTCATACTCTAGTGGACTGCCGTCTATGGGGCCCTTGGCAACCGGAACTGTTTCTTATATCCTGGAGGCAGAATCAGTCAAATATTTGGGTGTGATCATTGATCGACATATGAGGTGGGACCTACAGATGAAAAATATAGTTAATAAATTAAGAGGTGTGCTATATAAGATAAAATATTTGACGGATTACCTTGATTTGAAACACCTCAAACTGCTGTACTTTGCGTTGGTCCAGTTACAGCTAACGTATGGAATTGTGGGCTAGGGGGGTGTTAGTGATGCTAATCTAGAGGAACTGAGCGTTGTTCAGAGGTGGATTTTACGAATAATTTATAATAAACCACTCACTTTTTCTAATGACAGATTACATGAGGAGTCCGAAATACTCGATGTGAGACAACTATTTTGTTTGAGTATGCTGATGAATATAAAAAAATCCATAATAAATTTTAAGCCCATTGTACACCTTCACAACACCAGAGCCAAAATTAGCTCCTTGACCGTACCAAGATGTGAAAAATCTATAGGACAACGCCACTGTGACTATCTTGCGTCGAAACTCATCAATCAGCTTCCTGCTAACATCTTAAAGATAAACAATATCAGTTTATACAGAAAGAAATGTAAAGAATGGATTTTCTCCTACGGAAGGAAAGGACTACATGACTTCATTAACCGGTGGTAGGGGTGTAAGGGGAAAAAAGAAAAAAATATATATTTTATAGACAAATAAAAAATATTATTCAAAATATAATGAATTTTTAAATTAAAAAAATATTTAAAAAAATAATAATGAATGAAAAAAAAATAATAAATGAAAAAAAAAATTAAAAAAAAAAAATATAACAAAAAGAACTTTTTTTGGTTTGTGGGTGGATTGGGTATTCCAGTTTTGGTCCACTTTGTTCACTCATCATCGGGGGCAATTTTTTCTCGATATGACACCACGTACAAGCGATGGCTAGCCGGAGCTTCTGTGGTATTGTCTATTTGTTCACATATATATGGATATGCATACTGCTTTGTTTCAACTTTTTGTAAATGGTTTTATGGTGAATAAATATTATTATTATTATTATTATAAGCTTGAAATGAAGGCAAAATCAGTCATTGATTTCATTACTAGAGACAAAGGCATTTCATTGTGTAGGTTCAACCTCCAAAGCCTTCCTAAATATTCAGTTGATTTAATCGACTCTGTTACAGAAAAAACGATCATTTTGTTATTATCAGAGACATGGTTGGACAATCGAGAAGAATGTGATATACCGAATTTTAATTGTATAGCTCACTTTAAACGTGATTTTGTTCGTTCAGGTGGAGTTGCGATTCATCAAAACACAAATGATACAACCAATCTTGTAACACCAAATATGTCGGTCATTATGAACAATATTCAGGACTTGCACGTAAGAGGTACAAGTGTTGCAGATTTATGTGCAGCAGTGTGTAATGAAAAAGGCGTTACTTTAATCATGGCAGTCATATATGTCTCACCAAATAACAAATTAATAGAGATTCAGGAGTTCATTCATCGAGCACTGCTAGAGTATTCTAAAGATGTATCTCAAACGCTTAGCAGATATAACAGAAATTTAGATAAACGTCCACTCATTTTGGCCGGTGATTTTAACATCAACTTCAGTAATGAAAAATCAAAACCATTGCTACAGTTTCTAGAGGAAGAATTTGATTTAAGAATAAACAATAATCCAGCAGAATCAACAACAAAATATAATACTACCATCGATGCAGTTTTTTCAAGACATTTAAATAAAATAGAATCCCAAACATATATTTCCTACTTCAGTTACCACAAGCCAATTATTACTAAAATTGAGCCTACTAATTAGGTTTATATTACATTATATTTGTTAATAATAAAAAAAATAAAATTTTATTACAATTCCTTCACTAATTAATCGAAAGGAACTTCGTTCCATCCGGGTGTCCCTTGACACCTCTCAATTTTTGTTATTATTGTAATACAACGAGCGTTTCGGTAACACAATAGCATCTTTAGGTAGGTCTTATATTTTTGAATAACTGTTTTCGAAATTTGTTTTTTTTTCATATGTTTTCGAAATCGGTTTTTTTTTCATATTAGAGTAGGTACAGAATTTTTATTCAGCACTAAAACCCAAAAAAAGGGGTTTCTGTAAATTCCAGTTCATCCGAATATATTTAACAATGGAGAGATATTTAGGTCTAATTATTCGTTGAGTACTATTCCGATTTCCTTGACCTATGTCGGGTTTCCAACTTGTTCCCTCACGAAGCCATAAGATCAGCGATGGAAGAAAAAAATTTCGCCCCTTATAATTGAGCTTATAGCTGCATCTCTCCTGTCTAGCGAATAACTGAATTAACTTTCGAAATCGGCTTCTCTTTATATTAAAGTAGGTAAAAAATTTTATATTGAGCACTAAAACAAAAGTCTTGGCCTCCTATCAACTCTCAATTTAATGGAATGAAATAAGGAATTACTTTGTTTTCTATCACTTTTTATCATAACTGATATACAGTGACTCGAGTTTCGTAGTGTTTACTACATTTTCAAACTGAATGAACAAATTAGATCTCAACTATTATATATGCTGATTGTAGGCTTCGGCAGAGCTTCGAAGAGAGGGGTTTTCCGAAGTTCCGTCTGTTCGTTAAGTAGTTTTATTATTGGTACGTGCCTCTTATATTTTTCAATTTCTATGGATTCCAGGATGTCAAGTTTTTTCCCTTTCGCTTCCACGTGCAAGATAATAAGGTTGTTCAATTCTGGGAACGTGTGATCTGTATTGAAGAAATGGTTCGCAAAATTGGAATTATTCTTCCGGTTCCTAAAAGCAGATTGATGCTCTTTGTACCTTTTTATGGAAAGGTCGGACCGTTTGTCCTATATACACACTATTACACTCTTGACAACTTAATTTATAGACTCCAGAATTATTCGTCGGTTCTCTTTGTCTTTCGGATTAAAAAAGAGATTAGAAATTTTATGGGAGGGTGTGAAAGCTGTTACTATGTTAATTTTTGATAAAATTTGAGCTATTTTTTGTGAAATTGGTCAAAAATATGTTAGTTTTATGAATTGATTGTTATTATGATCTGATTTGGAGATGGGGTAAATTTGTTTACGAATTAGTTGCTTTTGTTCTTTGTTTATGATGGAATTTATAGTTTTGGTTTCGAACTGATTTTTTGTGGCTATTTGTCTGATTGTATTCAATTCCCTCTTTAACGTAATATTATCTAAAGGAATTGAAAATGCTCTATGTACCATTGATCTATAAGCAGCTACCAAATTTTTAAAACCATCCGATCAATCATAAACTAGCTGTTAAAGAGGGAATTGAATACAATCAGACAAATAGCCACAAAAAATCAGTTCGAAACCAAAACTATAAATTCCATCATAAACAAAAAACAAAAGCAACTAATTCGTAAACAAATTTACTCCATCTCCAAATCAGATCATAATAACAATAAATTCATAAAACTAACATATTTTCGACCAATTTCACAAAAAATAGCTCAAATTTTATCAAAAATTAACATAGTAACAGCTTTCACACCCTCCCATAAAATTTCTAATCTCTTTTTTAATCCGAAAGACAAAGAGAACATACTGAATAATTCTGGAGTCTATAAATTAAGTTGTCAAGAGTGTAATAGTGTGTATATAGGACAAACGGGCCGACCTTTCCATAAAAAGGTACAAAGAGCATCAATCTGCTTTTACGAACCGGAAGAATAATTCCAATTTTGCGAACCATTTCTTCAATACAGATCACACGTTCCCAGAATTGAACAACCTTGTTATCTTGCACGTGGAAGCGAAAGGGAAAAAACTTGACATCCTAGAATCCATAGAAATTGAAAAATATAAGAGGCACTTACCAATAATAAAACTACTTAACGAACAGACGGAACTTTGGAGAACCCCTCTCTTCGAAGCTCTGCCGAAGCCTACAATCAGCATATATAATAGTTGAGATCTAATTTGTTCATTCAGTTTGAAAATGTAGTGAACACTACGAAACTCGAGTCACTGTATATCAGTTATAATAAAAAGTGATAAAAAGCAAAGTGATTCCTTATTTCATTCCATTAAAATGAACTATCACAAAGTAACGGACTACTCCATTCAACTCTCAACTTGTTGAATGTAACATGCCAGCGCACATCAAGGTTGGGAGGGGGGGTCATGGGGGTCATGACTTCCCCCCCGGGCTGGGTCTGGGTTGACTAGTGATAATTTTTCTATTCTTATAGATTAAACTTCTGAATCTAATGCAACATACATCAACAAAACTGTGCAAAATAAGTTGATTGATGTCTGCAAGGAAATCATCCAGGAAACAATATTACAGAAAGTGAAGGAAGCTAAATACTTTTCAATTTTATTCGATGAAACAACAAATATATCACTTATCTCACAGCTGAGCCCATAATTTTGATATCTTCACAATGGTATCATAAAGGAATATTTTGTGACGATCTGTGCTACATACGATACTTTTAGATTTGATGAAGTGGATAACAATAAAGACGTTATAGAGCCTCGATTGACAGGCGTAGCACTGGCGAAAATCGTTGAAAATCTCTGTCTCAAATCCCTACTTCCCTACTAATATTATAAATGCGAATGTAAGTTTGTTTGTTACGCTTTCACGCAAAAACTACTGAACCGATCATCATGAAACTTTGTACATATACTCTTGAAGGTATTAGAAGTAACATAGGGTACTTTATATTTAAAAAAAAAAATTTTTTTACGAAAGATAAAACAATTGTTTGTCAAAAAATCGTCAAATTTAGCTACTTCAGTAATGAAGTTTTACTATTATTATACTCTTACCCTTTATCTTTCATACTTATTTAATGACTCCACTGCGGGCGAAGCCGCGGGTAAAAAGCTAGTAATATTATAAATGCGAATGTAAGTTTGTTTGTTACGCTTTCACGCAAAAACTACTGAACCGATCATCATGAAACTTTGTACATATACTCTTGAAGGTATTAGAAGTAACATAGGGTACTTTATATTTAAAAAAAAAAATTTTTTTACGAAAGATAAAACAATTGTTTGTCAAAAAATCGTCAAATTTAGCTACTTCAGTAATGAAGTTTTACTATTATTATACCCTTACCCTTTATCTTTCATACTTATTTAATGACTCCACTGCGGGCGAAGCCGCGGGTAAAAAGCTAGTAATATTATAAATGCGAATGTAAGTTTGTTTGTTACGCTTTCACGCAAAAACTACTGAACCGATCATCATGATACTTTGTACATATACTCTTGAAGGTATTAGAAGTAACATAGGGTACTTTATATTTTAAAAAAATTTTTTTTACGAAATTATGTAGCCTGTTCACGTGTATCTAATGCCAGGAATTTACACATATTTGCACGCGACAGGAAAACTTATAACATTGTCTACAAAAATATCTTAAATTAATACTTTGTATTTTATTTTTTTAAATTGTTAGAATTCAGAATTATTTATTTGTATTACGGTGAAATATATTTTAACATTTGTTGATGCATTTCAATAAGCATATATTAAAGTGTTGAAACTTCTGTCTGTAGTAGATTTTAAAAATTGTTGATCTCAGCCAAACAATAAAATTTAGTTATCATATTGACTCATTACTATTATTATACCCTTACCCTTTATCTTTCATACTTATTTAATGACTCCACTGCGGGCGAAGCCGCGGGTAAAAAGCTATCCCTACTAATCCCTACTATCCCTACTAATATTATAAATGCGAATGTAAGTTTGTTTGTTACGCTTTCACGCAAAAACTACTGAACCGATCATCATGAAACTTTGTACATATACTCTTGAAGGTATTAGAAGTAACATAGGGTACTTTATATTTAAAAAAAAAAATTTTTTTACGAAAGATAAAACAATTGTTTGTCAAAAAATCGTCAAATTTAGCTACTTCAGTAATGAAGTTTTACTATTATTATACCCTTACCCTTTATCTTTCATACTTATTTAATGACTCCACTGCGGGCGAAGCCGCGGGTAAAAAGCTAGTTGAATATAAATTCAATTTGTTTGGAGTTGTCAAAAAAGCTGTAAATGCCAAACGTTGCCCGTGCAGCAATCACGTTCTTAATAATAGATTAGATACGTCATCCAAAGTTATTTCTTGCCGCAACACCTCGGGCATGATAAGAAAAATTGTGGCATTTGCTAATGCATTCGCTAAGAGACATCAAATTTTTAAAAAGAACTTGGAGTGACAATGCAAAGTATCTGTGAGACGCGCTGGGTCGAGAGGAAAGATGGGCATCTACAATTTCAAGTAGACCACTTAGTGAAAAGTTTGTGCGCTCTGAAAAGATTTCTACTTGGCAAGACCACAAAACTGCCAATGACGCGCATTGCTTACTGCAATCGTTGCGCAGTTCGGACTTCATCATAACATCTTTCTGCTTGAATAATGTTTTAGGTACCTATACATTTTTTTTATTCTAAAAAACTAATGTATGAACGTAAGATCTGAATAATTGATTTGAATATTAACTATTGAGCATTTCAGCAAAGGCAGTTCAAATTACCGTTTATATCACGTAAAGAGCCAAACTGTAATTTAAATATAATTTAATATTTTTCAGGTACAACAGTAGCCTTAAGCACAGTATTGCAAACGAGGTCAATTGATTTAAAAAGGGCTACAGACACCATAAATGATACAATGACTGTCCTACGAAATAAAAAAGAAAAGGCTGACACAATTTTCCGACAGTTCTTTGAGGAGGCAAAAGAAGTAACTGAGCAACTAGATACTGAAATTAAAAGCTCCAGAACAGTTTCACGACAAACATACAGAGCCAATAACCATCTTGCTCAATCTGCTGAAGATTATTTCCGCAGGGCTGTATACTTCTAGATTCTGTAAAAAATGACTTAGAGGACCAGAAGTACTAAAATTATTTCAACTAGGCGTTTTTATTCCAAAAGTCGATTATACTAATGAAGATGAAGACAATGAAATTGCTTAACAGCTTACAAACGAATATAAACTCCTAATAGATAATACTCGTTTCAGTAAATATAAACGAATATCGGCTGTGTGAAATAGCAGCGAAATCAGAATATTCCGCAGTCGAACCAACCTTCAACTTTTCAGGAATTGAGTTTAGCCCTTCAGGAAGAATGGAACGATATGCCTGAAAATTTCACTAAGGAGTTGATTCTTGGGATGCATAGGCGTATTGGGCAGTTGATTGAAAGAAGAGGTTGTAATACGGACTATTGAATTTGGATTCAGTTGTGGAACAACTATAATAATCAAAAATGAATAATCGATAAATTTAGATTATTTCTCATTTTGCCTATCTTGTCTCGTCCTGCATAAAGCAAATAGCAATAAACAAATATTTTCTATCAAATATATTGCAGTTGAAATAGAGGAAAATATTTCTCTCATTTCCAGAACATAGATTGTTTATTTCTTGAGAAACCTAGGAGGGTCAAGACATTTGACATTTGTGTGTATTTAACAGTTGAGAGATATTTGGCTTTAATTATTCGTTGAGAAATATTTCGATTTTGTTGTATTTATTTCTCGTGACTCTAACAAGCTTAAGGCATAACTTTTACTTTCTATATGTTAAATCTCAAAAATTATGATTGAAAGTATGTCCCGTTTCTAACAAATGATTCTAATATGTGGAAATATTTTTGTTATTGAGGAAACTCTTCAGATGTTCTCCAATTCTCTGTCGGAAAGTTATTCTGGTCTGTCCTATGTAAACTTTTCAGCAATCACCGCAGGTTAAATTATAAACTAAAATAATAAGAAGCGGTTTTTTATTTGATAGAACGATTATTACAAACGTTGAATATAAAAATAGATTCAATCTGTTGGTCTCCTACTATTTTGATTTACAAAAACTTCATTTAAAAACTTTTAGAATAAAATTAATGTCTTATAAGCACTGCTTATATTTAATAGACGTATAAAATAAAAAGTCATTATACAATATCAAATGGATTAAAAAAACCCGACAAATATAAATTGTCAATTGAAATTAATGAATAAATATTTAAATGAGTGACATGAACTCTTCAGACATGCGTGGGGCGCATGTCTGCCTGTGACAAAATGTTTTGTTTCTGATCTTATATTTACGAAAACTAAATCTTTTTCAAATATACACAACATAATTTTAAGAAATTTTCCAAAACGAATTTATTTTAAATTTTTGAAATATTTAAATAAGTTACTTCAAAAACTCTCAAAACATGTAGCACATTCTCAAAAAAACAATTAGAATTCAGATAAGGTCAGTCCAACTTCACATTTGAAAGATAAAATCAATTAACAATAAATAACTTACCCCTACGCCCTCGTGGAATCTTGTTTGTACAACATTAAAACTAGATACCTTTAAAATCCAAGGTATTCTATGTTCTATGCTCTTAAAAAAAATTACAAAAAGTTTGTAAGGCACTTTATGGTCTCAGATAAACCACATGATATTAATATAATGAAATTTTTTAAAAAACAAAAGGATAATTATATATGATATATAAAATAAAATAATAAGAAGCGGTTTTACTTGATAGAAGGATTGTTACAAACTTCAAATATCAAAACAGATTTAATCTCATAGTCTCCTACAATTTCAATTTCAAAAAGTTTTATTCAAGAAGATGTGCTATATGTTTTAAGAGTTTTTGAAGAAACTCATTCAAACATTTTAAATTTCAAATAAATTAGTTTTGGAGAAGTTCTTAAAATTATGTTGGGTATTTTTGAAAAAGATTTATTTTTCATAAATATATGATCAGAAACAAAACGCCTGTCTGAAGAGAACAGGTGCACATGCTCGGAATGAAAACCACTCATTTAAATATTTATTTATTAATTTTAATTGACAATTTATAATGTTGGGTTTTTTATTCACTGAAGTGGAATTAATTTTGTTATTGTGGAAACTCTTCAGATGTTTTATAATTCTCTGTCTCTGTCTACTGTCTGTCCAATGTCAACTTTTTGGAAATTTCCGCCAGAAGTAACTTATTTAAATATATCAAATATTTCAAATAAATTAGTTTTGGAAAAGTTCTTGAAATGATGATGTGTAGTTTTGAAAAAGATTTAGTTTGCATAAATATGAGATCAGAAACAAAACGCCTGTCTGAAGAGTTCAGGTCCATATGCTCGGAACGAAACGCCACTCATTTAAATATTTATTTATTAATTTTAATTGATAATTTATATTTGTTAGGTTTTTCATTCCATTTGATATTGTATAATGAGTTCTGATTTTATACGTCTATTAAATATAAGCAGTGCTTATAAGACATTAATTTAATTCTAAAAGTTTTTGAATAAATTTTTTTGAAATTGAAATTGTAGGAGACTAACATATTAAATCTGTTTTGATATTCGAACTTTTTGAATTATAAACGCCCGATTTATCATGTTCATGTGTAATGCTTTCTAAATATTTCTAATGAATTTATTGAGGTTTGAATACGTTTGGAAAAAACTTCTTTAATCATTTTTAATTTGGAGGTATGTAGCAATTTTCTGAGAAATACTTTTAATATATTTTAAGGAAATGTATTTAATTTTTTTTTGTAGACGGATATACCATATTAAAAGCTATTTTATTATTTTTATTCATTAAAAACTTACCTATCAGTGTAGTATCGTAATCATTATTAACAGTTATTTGTTTAATAATGTTAAGCTCTAAAATATAATTTTCCCGATTTAGAGCTCAGCATCACTAAACGAATAGCTATTAACAATAAATAGTAAAGATCCTATACTGATAGATAAATTGTTAATGAATAAAAAAAATAAAAATCAAATATTGTATATCCGAATACAAAAAAAAATTTTAAATACAGTTCCTCAAAATATACTCAAGGTATTTCTTTGAAAATTGCTACATACCTCCAAAATAAATATGATTTAAAAACTTCATTCAAAACTCAAAAATTTATTGAAAATAACAAAAATATTACACACTTTAATCGTGCGTTTATGAGTTAACCTGCGGAAATTGCCAAAAAGTTGACATTGGACAGACAGGAGACAGAGACAGAGAATTGTAGAACATCTGAAGAGTTTCCTCGATAACAAAATCGATTCCATTGCAGTGACCTTCCTCAACCGAAATTCTGATCTGTTCTACTTCCCAGAGTAGCATATAGAGGAAATGTCTTGGACAATATCTGGGGGCAGTCGTTGAAAGTCCTCATGCTGGACTAAAAGGGTATTCCATCTATATGTTCACAGCAACTCATGTTCAGGATATTTCGAGAAATGCTTCAGAGTTTAGCAAGACTTGACGGTTCGATTGGCCTCTTCCTGAACCAGGATGGATTGCGAGACGTTTCTGGGGTTTGTGGATCTCGATGATACGGCAAGAGCGTTGGTGCTTGAAGCCAACTGAAAGATTTCACAAACGTTCCTGGGTCTTGACGTACAGGCTGGATTGACGGTGCGCGAACCAGGATCCATTGAGGCATTAAACCTTAAGACTATCTTGGTTCATGAGACTGCGTTCGGGTAGTTGTATAAGAAGCCCTTCGGCGAGTGAGTTGCATCACAAAACAACTTGGGTATTGACACTACAGAATTAGAAGAGGTTAGATTGTACTTCGCTGCTACCAGTCATGGTGTAGGTTCTCAGACTGATGCCGAAACTGAAAGCTCGGTGGGCTCAAATCTTCGGAGTGGTTCTCGCTATGCGCTATGGTAAGACGCAACCCTTATCACACTTTCCGCTTCCTGGACAGCCTGTGGAGACTGCCGACATGGAACACATGGTCACTGGCGTCATAGGTAGACATGCGCACCACGCCTGTCTGAAGAGTTCAGGTGCGCATGCTCAGAACATATCCAAAGCATTCATATTCACACATATTCGAACTATTTCAACACATTCGAACCATTTGTTAGAAACGGGAAATAATTTCAACCATAAATTTGAATGTTGAAGATCAATTTACAGGGCTAGGACCACTGAAATCAGGCGACCATTTTGGACTAAGCCAAACGTTTCGTCTACATATTCAGACATTATCAAGGCTACAGAGAAAAACAAACAAAATAGGCATATGTTGAAGTGACACATATGTATGAATAAAAAGTAAGAGATCTCAGTCATAATATCCCTCGAATTCTTAAAGAGAAATCAACAACAACAAAATTGGCATTTTATAATCTAAAAACCACACGTAGACTATTGTCTAAATTAGATAACCAATCTAATTTGATGTATAAAATACCTTGACAGGGATGCTACATAGGTCAATCCAAACAAAATGCAAATGAAACAACATGATTGCGATGAGGGATTCAGAGATAAGGAAAACACAACCGCCCTTGATCACACGTTCGACTTTAACAACACGAAGGTTGTGGATTATGAAAGGAATAGAAAGAAAAAGAACATCGGCGAATTTTTTTTATTATCTTGATACCCTAGATCTTCTGTGAAGATCCCTCAAAAATGATTTTCATAAAATTGAATGAGATTAATTACAGGACCGATACACAGGATTTAAGCCAGGTATATGCTAATTTATTAGACAGATATCGCGAATTCCACAAACGGTAAATATGTTAACACATGACATCTGTAAGAAAATATTGAAAATCAAAATATAACTCATTCAACAGTTTGTTCTGACGGTGATTGCATTTTTGTAATAGACTTTCTAGTGTTTATGTCATTCTATCTTGGTTTTTATACATTTAACAAAAAGTTACTGTCAATTTCCAATATTCTCTGTACTGATATTTGTTCGATTAAATGAACTTGGTAAGCAAATATTTCAAACTTTAACTCTGTTACTTTTTATTTATACATATGTCTCGCTTTAACTTATACCTATTTTGTTTGTTAAAACACCGAAACTATAACTTTGAATTTTCACATATAGAAAGTAGACCTGTAGAGTCAATAGAGATAAATAAAAACTACAAAATTGGAATAGTTTTCAACCAAAAATTAGTTCTAAATAACTCTCCGCTGTTGAATGTATTCAGATGAAATGGAATTTACAGAAATCTCCTTTTTTGGGTTTTAGTGCTCAATAAAAATTTTTGTACCTACTCTAATATAAAAAGAAGCCGATTTCGAAAGCAAATTCAGTTATACAAAATTGTAAAATATACCATCTACCTCAAGATGCGTGTTAGCGAAAGGATAGTTGTATTATAATAATAAAATTTGTGAAAATCGGTATGACCCTATTTAATACTATTTTATATGGATTTTCAACAAGTAAATACTGATTCAATTAAATATATTGAAGTTCTGATTAGATGGAAATGCGGTATTGTGTATTACGTGTTAAAATAAGTGTTGTTATTTGTCTTCAATTTGTATTGTCGCTTCCTATTTCTTATCATTAAATGAAGTTATCTCCTTTCTACGGAATTTTCTGGTGTTTATTAAAGTTTGCTGTAATAAACAATTCCGATGATTTTCTATCATTATTTTTAGTTTTCTGTATTACTTTATTTGTTTATCGGAATGGCGCTCAAGATGGTGCATGTGGCTGCATTTCGAATTGTTTCGAATTAATTATTGCGCACATATTATTAAAACGTTTCTTTTTACAATCAGTCTTTGAAGATAATTGCTTGCACAGATTGCCAAATTTACCTTGCCTTTGTCATTATAAAATTTCGTATTCGGATTAATATTTCTCTAAGAAAAGTTGCAATTTAATAATAATAATTTTCACTTGTACCTGCAGATTGAAGTGAAATTATTTTTCAATTCGTTGGATTCAGCAACAAAGAAATATCTTCTATTCTTTGAGCCTGCTCAACATCTCGTAAGTAATAAATCCATAAAGTTTTC
Organism: Megalocaria dilatata; assembly: GCA_034642435.1. Taxonomy (NCBI): domain Eukaryota; kingdom Metazoa; phylum Arthropoda; class Insecta; order Coleoptera; family Coccinellidae; genus Megalocaria; species Megalocaria dilatata. Next base: position 74,753,831 of record CM067856.1, read on the forward strand.
CGTTATGAAACAATTATTTCATTTTACAGAAGGCTTCTACGTATTTTTTCGCCTGTTCCTACTGTTAACAACTATATTTGCGTACTACATCAACACCTATAACCGCTTAGCGAGGAAAATTCCAAAAGTTTGAGGAACTTAAATTGGACTTGATAAGGTCAGATTTAACCAATTTAGATTTCAAATTGAGTGCAATTGAGAACTTTCTTTTATTCAAAAATCATATTTTTTTCATTTCGACCAAATTAGACATCATATTTTCATTAATTATTATTTTAATCGACGCAGAACTGATAAGAGAGAACATTGTATTGTACTGTAATTTTATTTGCGGATTGATAATACTTGTATACAATAAGGTACATTCAATTAAACAAAAATCGCGTGGCGCCCAAAAAAAACATGATTTCTTTAATTGAAAATAGTTAGCTGTTGCATTATTCTTACTTAATAATTTGTATGTTCTTTATCTTTAAAATAATTGGTGATATGTGGGGGAACTTTTACCTCTTAATTTGGGAGGCGGCGTTTCGTTTTGAGCATGCACTTGAACTTTTCAGACAGGCGTGATGTGCATGTCTGCCTGTGACGCCAGTGACCTTGTGATCCACGTCGGAACGGTCGTCGAACGCTATGTGCTTTTCCCTACCCGGTGGGGACGGTCAAGGAAGGAAGTATGGTTGCTTAATGTTACCCACCTGCCCTCAGGCCTACGGTCACAGCCGCCATGGGCGCGGGATTAGGATACGCCGAATCAGCGCGCCACGATTGATTCGCAACTTCCAGTGTGGCTTCAGCTTCCAAGACTTAGCCCCCCACTGGCATAGGGCGCAGCACTATCCAAAATACTTGTAACTATGCAGGTTAGCTTCCGAGTTGGAATACGTAACTTACACGCCGAAGAGACAGAACACCTCTAGCCCAGCATGCAGGCTTTCAACCACTGCCCTCACGAAACCTATCCTCTACTAGAGCGGCCAGGATTTCTCCTGTAGGCACCCGCCCTCTCGTGGTAGCAATCATAGAGCCATTGCTGGGACTTGCTTCGGGAACGCATTCCCTTGCAACTTTAGGGCCTTGAAAACCCAGGTCTTGCTGAAGCCAGCTAGGGTAATGCGGGATTGCCACACCCGTCGGCACCAGGCCGAGTCAGGAAAACAGGGTCGTGCTCCGATCCACCACAATCGGAGCCCCAGACATCAACTCTTCAACTACATTACCGCCTTGCAAGCGACCACCATCATCCATCAACATCAGCTCCGATCTCGTTCCATAGTATCGAGAAATTCAGCCTTCTTCCCCAGATCGCCCCGAGAGAGACACCTCAATGAGTCTATATCTTTTTTTTAAGAAGACCGCCCTGGAGAAGCTCTCCATTCTTTCATATCTTTCATTCGTCTCTATCATCCAGCTTGTATCATACAAGCTTTCATTCGCTCCTCTTAACATTCCTCCAAAATTACCATTCTTTCGTCCAGGTTACATTCATACAGGACATGGCTCCAACTTTCAATCTCTCCGCACACGCATCTATCATGCTCAGAGAGGCCCCTCCTATACAGAAATTCATTCAAACTCCCATGACCCGCTATTAAGTAACCTAGATATAGGCCAGGAGAGAACCATTTATTCTCACTGGAGAAATCTACTCTTGAGATGAACCTATGAGTGACTCGCCCATCTTCACTCTCATCCCATCTTCTTTGCCACTCAGCCTTCATTCTGACCTTTAAATCAATCACACACCCCTCAGGGTTTTGATTCCTTTCACCAACTATCATCCTCTCAAATTCGCTCAGCACCAAACCTTTCCTAAGTTTGCACTCCACATCCATTTCTTTGGCCAAAAGATCCCATGGAGGGACACCCATCAATACATTCATGGCATCCGTGGATACCGTCCGACACACTCTTAGACATGCGTACATAACCACCAGCTGACACCTATTCAACGCCTTTCTCACATATGCATACCTCATAGATTCATACCATACGTTCGCTCCATACATGGCGCACGCTTTAAACATGCCACCATATATCACATTCATGGCCTTTCGCTGCACTCCCCAGTCACGTCGCAAGACTCTTCCCAAGCAGCCCAGCACATACTTTTCCTCGCTTTCTCTCACAACTCTCACAAACATGAGCCAAGCGTCAACAGTAGAGCTCCCCCTCCCGAAGCCACACTGCCTGCTGGACATGCCCCCAGTCTTTCTCTCCAGCCTATCTACCAACAGTCTTTCCATAACCTTCCCCAGGACCGGCAGAAGACATATCGGCCTATATGATCCCGCTTCCGTCTTCGGTTTCTCCATTGATTTCAACAAGATCACAACCGAGGCAATCTTCCAGATCCCAGGAAAGATGCCCTCTTTCGCAACCATGTTGTACATAGACAACACGTTCTCAGGTATACTTCGCCACACATGCTTGGCAATTTCAGGATATATACCATCCAGACCTGGCGCTCTACCAGTCTTCATTCGCTTGATAGCATCATCTATCTCTTGCATACTAAACTCCTCGAAATCATTCATCTATTATACTCTCTCATTTATAATACTGTCATCGACGGGAAAGAATGCACTCATCAATACATTCACCGTCTCGCTCCACGTTCTAGTAACGTTTCCTTCTGTCCTTATCCCACATAAACCCACCTTTCGCCTCTTTCCCATACATACTTTAAACGCTTCACCCCAAGGCTTAGCAATACCTTTCAATCTAACGAATTGTTTCCAATCTTTCTTCTTGCATCTCATTATTTCACACTTATAGAGTCTCCGTAAGCGGAGATACTTCATTTTCTCTCTCTCTCATACGCAACCTCTCGCTCTTTTGCTTTCTGAAAAGCAAGTCTTGCTTTCCGTACCTTTATCTTGTACTTTTGGAAGCCAGGAGATCACCATGACGCCTAATCAGGCGTTGGCCCCTGTCTCCTCAACATTCTATCTTTAAATTTCTCAATCCATGTATTCATCATATCAATCTTACTTGCAGTCTGAAGTCCGTTATACTGGCTAAAGCCAATAATATCAGACTCCAGAGCTATTTGCCTTTCATACTTTCCCCAGTCCACACCTTTTATCCTCCATGTGGTTTTCCCCGTTCTCACTTGTTCATACTTTCTTTTTCGCTTTCCTAGAGTAATCAGAATACAGTTATCTGTTATTGTCACTGATACCGCACTCCGGCATCACACACCAACTTGTGACACATTTCGCATCCATGCTACCATTCATCAAGTTGACGTCAATATCTGACTCACCCCGAGGGCCACTGAAGAAATAAAATTCAGAGCTCTCATTCAGCACGAGGAGTTCTCTTTCAAATATAAAATGTTCTATTCTAATTCCTCTGTCAACGATATTCCCGTACAAACCTTGCTATGCCACAAGGAGGATACTGCATTTGCATCTAGCCCGACTAAAATCGGGCTATTCCCCATTAGGGAGAACAAACGTTCCATATATCCCAAATATGGCCCCAAGTCATCGTTATACTTACAATAGACTGAAGCCATATATTCTTCCACGTGATCCCTCCTCACCCAGACACATACACCATACTGATCCGTTAGTTCCGGGACAGGCAGGACATCTATGCCATCATCATTAACGACAATGGCTGCCCACCCCCCACAGATCCATATACTCTCATGGGACTTGACAGTCCACACACTCTACCATCTCTCTCGTATGGTTCCTGCAATAAACCCATACAGATCCTATCTCTCATAATGCACACACCAATCTCGCTCATGGTGCCGTAGCACCTAGACGCATTCAATTGCAGGACCCTCATTTGCGCCATTGAACTTAACTCACCATTCGTTCCATAATCTTTTCTGCCCGGAGTCTATACTCCGGACAGGTTGCACTTGTGCTGTATCGCACATCCTTCCTCCCTTTTTCCTTGCATACACTGCATTCTTCTCCTTTCTCACAGTTCTTTTTCAAGTGCCCCTCCTTACCTCACTTCCAGCAAGCATTCTTTTTCATGTTGCATTCCTTGAACTTATGCTTAAAACTCATACACCTGTAGCACCTCTCAACTACATCGTACTCTTTAATTCTGCAGGAGCTGAAACGCATATAAATACACCCCTCCTGCAGCCATCCATTCTTTAGTTGTGCTGGAATTTCCAGCACAACACTACCTTTCTTGCCAGATCCAATCCACACTACTCAGTATGACCTCAATTGCAATCCTACTGACCTTGTTCGTATCTTTCAATACGAACTTTCTCAGGTCCATACTCAGTCTCCTCATTCTTGCCAAGACATCCATGTCCTTCTGATCTCTGGCAAAACGAGCACTTGCACCTTCCGATGCAATGCTCTCACATTCACTTTCCGCCTGTCCAGCGCTCCTTTCATCTTTAAGGCTCTTCATCCTACTTATATTTTCCTTCACTTCTTTTCCTTTATTTAATTTGTCTTCCATCATGTATCCCACGAATTGGGACTTCCTAACGGTCACCCTCCAGCAGTGCGCAGTGCTCTTCTAAATATACGTCTTCTCGTAATTTTGTATGAGAATTCTTGTCATTATTTTACATATCAATGCTAAATTTGAACTCGATCTGATATCTTTATCGCTCAACACAGCTCCGCTCACAAATTTTTTCACTTTGTTTGGAAACTTTTAATCGAACGATTCTCATGAAATTTAGCATGAACATGTGCGTTACCTTCATCCTTCTAAGCCCCAAATTTCAGATCAATCTAATGTGTTATTTGGAAACTATAAATATAAATAAAAGAACACTAAATTTTGCACTAACAAGCGCGCTTCTATTCTACTCTCAAATGCCGAATTTTAGATCGATCGAATCTATAGTCTTCATAAAATTTGTAAAAATATGAGAAATTTTCAAATGTGAATCACTTTGAAACTATTGAATCAATTTAGCCCATAAATAAACTCAGCTGGGATATTTGGACTTTCCAACTTTCTCTGAAAGTGTCAGGACTCTAGTTTTTCGTTAAAAAATAAGCCTGTTTAAAGACAGACCGGCTGCTCGGACATAATTACGTTCCACTTCGGATTCTTCATCAGTGAATCTAACCTAGTCGTTTTAGACCATTTTCGGATCGAAATTCCAAAATTATTAGGAGTACAAATAAGTTTTTTAACACAAATTAGATATTTATTATAGAAGAACGATGTGAGACTGCTTGCTGAGTGACTTCTAATGTTAGAGCAAGTTCTTTTTGTGTTTGAGATGAATCTTCCTCCAATAATTCCTCCAATTCTGCATCTTCGTAAATTTTTGGCCTTCCACTGCGATCTTCGCCTTCTACGTCGAAATCACCGTTTTTAAACTTTTGAAACCCCTCTCGACACGTTCTCTCACTCAAAGCACCCTCACCATATGCTTCTACGAGCAATTGATGCGCCTCAGCAGCAGATTTCTTTAAATTAAAGAAGTAAACTAATATTTCCCGCAAATGACGCTTACTTGGCTCAAATTTTGACATTTTCAACTTATAAAAATTATATTTTACCAATATAAAATCAATGATATTAATAGGTTATGTTGTTCTTGAATGTCCAAATTATTTTTTAAGCCGGTTATCATCTGCGAAAGCTAACCGAAACTCCGTGCCGCGCCATCAACAAAAAAACGGCGGAAACTTATTTGTAGTCCTAATACAAACATTTAGGCGAAACGATAGAACGCTGTTTCCTGGAACTAATGCGCAAAAATATATTAATAATATTTAGATATAATATATATTATTTATAATAGGTAAGAAGCTCCTTCATTCATAGTGAGTTTAGCTGATTGGTATTAGGAGTATAAATAAGTTTGTACGAAGTAGTGGCGTGCATCGATTCATTTTTTGACTTCATCGTAATAAGAGAACTGCTAGGCAGCCAGGTCATGTTGATTAGAAAAGATGGTACTCATTTTAATGTTAATGAGTAAGTTTTAACGGACGACGCAACATGTGGTCATGAATTTTCAGTAACTTTGTCTGACGGCGTACTGCGGCAGTTTTTCTCACGATGTTCGGTTCGAACGCATCAATTATCATCGGAAGACCTCCCTTATGATCCTCTCGTTCGATTTAAGCACTTCAAAATACACCACACCCAGGTGGTCCCACCAAATACACAGCATGATCTTCTCGCCATGAATATTCGGATTGAAAGTTGATAATGAGACATGGACGGGGTTTCCATACTTTGCCCAACATTTCGTATTATCGTAATGGAACAATTCATCGCCAGTTACAAATCGATGCAAAACCCCTTTTTTTGTCGTTGGAGATTTTGTTCACACGTGTAAAAAACGACGTTCGACGTCTCTTGGCTTCAGTTCATACGGCATCCAATTTTCTACCTTTCGGATCATTCCCATTGCTTTTAAACAATTTGAATGGCTGGTTGTGTGACACCAAGTTTTTTTGCGAGTTTCTCTAGCGTTTGTGATGAATTTTTTTCGAGCCTTGCCTCTAATTCTTCATCCTTAAACTTTGGTGCCGCTCCGGGTCGTTCTTTTTCTTCTAAATCAAAATTGACACTTTCAAATCGGGCAAACCACTAGTGACACGTTTGTTCTGCTAGAGCATGGTCACCATAAATGTCCACTAAAATACGATGACTTTCGGCAGTCTTTTTCTTCATATTGAATTAATGAAGTAAAACTCGCCGCAAAAACAGATTATTCGGTACAAAAGTTGATCTTTTCACAGCACACAGAAACTATGTTTTTTGCACTTCAGCGAAATATCAAATACTGAAAAGAAAGCCTAATTATGACACATCCACATGGAGGTGTTGCCAGATAAAACAATGGAATAATAAACTAGCAGCGACATAAGCGAAGTTAATAAGTTCATTCGAACAAATAAGCTTTTTGAAGAACGGAATCCACAGCTGATTTTTCAGACTCGTTCATAAATGTATTCAGCTGGTCCCTTTTATAGCGCCCTATGTCCTTGACAGAACATGGCCAATTAATTCTAACTGAATTTGCGGATTTTTTCAAGCGATCTTCAAGACATGAATCCAGTCGCTGTTGACTTATCAGCAGATCTTCGCTGTTGAGGAAATTGATTCCATTTTTGAGTTAGCCTGCGACCACAACCCCCTGTAGAAAGGAAATATCCAGACCTCCGTCTCTAGTTGACGCATAGATAGAACTGTCAGATCTAGATTGTTTTTGGTGAAGGATATCTTTTACTGCTGCTCTGATGATGGAGTCAAGCTCTTCCATGTAAGTGTTGGCCTGGGTTTGACATATCAAGGGGTGAAGATAGTGGGGGATTATGGAGCGTTTGAGTAGATCTATATTTTGTTGGAGCTTAAGACTTAATTTCTTAAAATGATTCCGTACGGCCTTGATGTCTAACTTGATTGAAGTTCCCAAGTTACTCTTCCATGGGTTTATTCGGGCACCTAAGTATGTCACGTATTCGCCGGCTTTAAGGGCCCGAATTTTCTTGCCGCTGTGAGCTCGGAATCTTTCAAGTAGAAGCTGTTCCTCACCATAGACATTTGAAAACAGACGCATTTAGGGGTAGATATTGTCATTCCCAAGCAGCCCACGAACCTGTCAGCAATGCGGACGATTTTTTGTGCCTTGATTTTGTTATCGGTTATGATGGTGATATCACCCGCAAACGCTAGACAGGAGAGATTCAGCTATAAGCTCAATTATAAGGAGCGAATTTTATTTTTTTCCATCGCTGATCTTATGGCTTCGTGAGAGACCAAGTCGAAAGCCCGATATAGGTCAAGGAAAACGGCTACCAACTCTCTTCCGTTGTTCTTGAGTTTGTTGCTTAATTCATTGAGAACATGAATGTTTGAGTAAGTACGGTCCTCCTTGACAAAACCTTTCTGGCGGCAGAACAACGAGTTCTGAGATCTATGCTTATGGTCCAATAGACTCCAGAACTTACGCCTAATATTTGAAGATTGATTTGAAAGAGAATTTTATGACATTTGTTTTAAAAATAATTTCCCGCATATGTCCACCACGACTAGCTTTGAGGAACCGCATTCGGCCAGACCAATTTTGGACCACTTTTTCGAGTAATTCAGGTCTTATTTCATCAATAACACGAGTTATGTTGGCTTCCAAAGCGTCTGTTGTTTCTGGTTCATCAGCATAAACCAATGACTTGATATAACCCCAAAGAAAATAATCCAGTGGAGTTATGTCGCATGATCTTGGAGGCCAATTGATTGGACTATTTCTCGAAATAATGTTATCGCCAAATCTTTATTTCAATAAATCAATTGTTACGGTAGCAGCTTTAGGTGTAGCACCATCTTGTTAGAACTAATACACTTCTGGGTCGATACCATTCAAATTTTGAAACAAATAATCATTGATCATCGATCTGTAACGAGCACCATTCACTGTAACATTAGCTCTAACACAGTTTTTGAAAAAATTATAGACCGATGATATCTCCAGCGAGTAAAATATACCATACAGGGATTTTCCAGGATGCAATAGCACCAGCAGAACTTCTTGAGAATTGTTTTCACTCCATATACGGCAGTTTTGCTGTTTTACATAGCCGTTCAACCAGAAATGAGCTTCATCACTAAACACAATTTAACGATAAAAAAGTGGATCAACTTCAAGCTGTACTTGGGCCCAATCAGCAAACAAACGACGCTTATTATGGTCAAGTGGCTTTAGTTCTTGAACCAGGTGGATCTTGTATGGGTGTAGACCAATATCTTCACGCAAAATTTTCCATGAGGTGGATGCACAGAGTCCAACTTGTTATGAACGTCGACGAATAGACAAATCAGGATCATCATTAACACTATGACTTACAGCAGCGATATTTTGTTATGTACGTACAGTTCTTTGTCTTGTTGTTGTTGTTGTATCGAGTAGAGAAAACGTTGTCCGAAATATATCGATAATTCGACGAATAAGCTGCTCTGATGGACGATTATGTAAACCATAAATTTCATTTTGAAAATAAATTCCAACAATTTGCAAACGTTGTTGCGGCTTGAGTCTTTCCATGATAATTTGTCAATGCTTACTGAACAGAAATGTCAAAACAACATGGCTTCTACCTTCTATCAAATCACAGTTATCCCTATCGAAAGTTCTATCACTCTGAAAAAACACCCGATAGTTTATTGAATAGTTGTTGTATAGTGTTCAAATAAATTCATTTATTATTATTTACAGTATTTAGATTATTTATATTATTCAAATTATTTATATTATTTACATTATTTATAAGGTTAATTGTATCCACATTTGTCTCTTATTTTCAATTATGTTTACAGGAGGCATTACAAATTCAGGACATGGACTTGATTGGCCAGCAGACTCCTCGACAGGATTGCTCTGTTGTTCAACGGGCCAAGTCTGGATAGTGGCCATGGATGACATTTCCATGGAAGCTCTGAAGGACCTGGACTATGAACCCCTCTTTGGGTTGGGAAGAGTACAGTTCCGGACGACAAAGGCCACCAAGGTGGCACAAAAAACCATCTCAGAGCAGGCAGAGGGGGAGACGGGGCGTCTCTCAGAACCCTCATCTGAAATATGAATTGCCTCGGTCGGGGTGGAGAGGGAGGCCGCGTCTTCCTCAAAGCCAATGCCCAAGTCGGTAAGAGTAAAAATCAAAAGGAAAGGCGCGGTAAATCTCACCTCCAGTGTCCCAAAATAAGACAGGAAAGGTTTCTAAGAAAAGGGTAAATCCGTCCCTGGAAAACCTCTCCTTAAGAAGTCGGCCAAGGAGAAGGTGGCAAAAAGTCACCATCCTAGGGCACCGAGGCCGGCCTAGAAAAAGAGGCCATACGCTGTATACAGGCCAATCTCCAACATGCTGCTGCATCGTTGGCCCTTGGCAGGAGATTCATAGAGGAGCAGATAGACATTGCACTAATCCAAGAACCCTAGATATCATCCTCGAGTAAGGTAAGTGGACTCGGAGGAATTCCAGGAACTATTATAACCGGGATCTCAGTTGGAAAGCTGAGATCTTGTAAGGAAAAAGATAGACTATTTCGTTCTTCCAGAGTTCTGCACGAGGGACATGACATCCATTCATGTCCGCTGCCAGAGGGTAAGGAATGTGACAGAGTTCATCGTCTGCTCTACGTACTTTCCTAAGACAGAGCTACCGAAAAACCCTCACCAACAGCCGTGCGGGATTTAGTCCGCCACTGTAGGAAGGAAAACATCCTATGGTCTGAACCATCATGTTCAGGCCATAGGCATATACTCTTCAGTATAAGAACAGGTCCTAGACCATTAGAATATTACAGAAATGCTAAGGAAACAGACTGAATTGGTTATACAGAAACCTTCCGGGCTAATCTTAGCACGTGTATATCTGAAATATTCAAACAGAATAACTTGGAGATCCTAGCGGAGCAAATCAAAAGCGCCATGGTCTCCACTTATCACGAAAACTGCCCACTAAGATGTAAAAAGGATAACCGAAATTCATCTTGGTGAAATAACAACCTAAATAAACAGAGAAAGGAGGTTCCGAGGTTAACCGAGTTGAAGCGACCGGCTTATGGGGCAAATACAAGGAAGCTCTAACCCTCTACAATAAGAGCATTAGGAGGGTCAAGAGGGACTTGTGGAGTAAGGTCTGTGAGGGTATAAATGAAGCCACCGGAACTGCCAGAATAAATAAGATTCTCTACAGAGAGCCAGTGAGTACAACCAGTTCACTCAAACGACCGGAGGGTGGTTCCACTGGTATCAGAAAAGAAACATTAGAGCTTCTTGCGAACAAAAACTTCCCTGGATGTCAAACCTTGAAAGATACAAACGCCAGATCCAACCCTGACCATTCAATCTGGCCTGTGAGGGGCAACTGGCGAATATCCAAAAACATAGTCACGACACAAGTGGTCAGATACGCAATAAACCCTTAAACCTTTCAAAACAACGGGGGTAGACGGAAACTTTCCACCCCTACTTCAAAAGGGCATGGATGTGTTGATTCCGCATCTGTTAAAATTATTTAGGACAAGTTTTGCTTGGGGGGTTATCTCTACAAGCTGGACACTAACTAAAGTGGTCTAACTAAGGTGGGACGAATAGAACAGGAACCCTCATCGTTCAGACCAAAAAGTTTGACATCGTTCTTGCTGAAGAGTCTGGACAAGGTGATTGATGTCCATATCAGGGGGAAGATGCTAATTGACAGTCCCACTATCCCTCATCAATACGCCTACTAGGCCGAAAAATCGGCAAAACTTGCATTACACAATTTGATCGGAAAACTAAACCATTCTCTCGATAATCAAGATAGAAGTAACAGCGTTTCTAGACATTGAAGGTGCTTTTAACAATACGCTGCCGGCTTCTCTCATTGAGGCTATCTCTGCGAGAGGAATCGACCCGCTAATTTGTAGATTTGTAGACATACTAATAATGACCTCATACTAGGATGAAATATTTGAGTTCAAGGCTGCGAAGGGCTGTCCGCAGGGGGGTATTCTCTCACCCTCACTGTGCACCCTTCTCGTTGATGACCTGCTACCGATCACTTCGCTGTGGGGAGTCGACAAGCATTTGCTGATGATCTGGCAATCATAGTGAAATTAAAATCGAAGGTGACGATATCGGCCGTCCTTCAAGAGATACTGAACACTATTGACAAATTGTGTATATGGGAAGATATGTATCTTAACCCACAAAAGGTAGTTATAGTACCATTCAATAAGAAATGGAAGTTGGATGGTTTAGAACCGCCGACTATCCGTGGTGAAACAACACAATTCTCATATGAGGCAAAATACCTGGGAATAGTCCTGGACAAAACTCTCAGTTGGAATGCACACCTAGATAAAGTGTGTTATAAATCCAGAATGGAATTCTGGACATGCAGGCGGGGTTTAAAGCCCAGGCAGATGTATTGGCTATACACTATGGTAATCAGACTACAGATAATGTATGGCGCAGTAGCGTGGTGGAAGAAGGGCCAACAAACGGTTGGCCAACATAAGCTCACCCGACTACAGAGACAGGCTTGCCTTGCAATTAAAGGTGCGTATCGCACCACACCGACGATAGCCATGGAGGTCCTATTAAATCTACCACCCCTGCACCTACTCGTGGAGAGGGAGGCGGAACGGACCACATACAAACTATATCAACTGGCGATCGACAGGCCAGAGGCAATAGTGATGGAAGGCTCAGGACTGCTGGACGAGCTTTTAACGAACAGCACCCTATCGAAGCCCTCGGATCTAATGTCAAGAACGGCATTTCAATGTAATCGTCCCCAGCCGGGATGAATGGAGCCCCTATGCTGAGATTCTATTGAGGACCGACCTTGGCTTGTTCACAGATGGCTCGCTAACGACGAACGGAATGGGAGCGGGAGTCTATGGAAACAAACCGAGAATCAATATATTATTGAATCTCGGTCAAAACGCAATCATATTCCAGGCAGAACTATTTGCTGTTGAGACCGCGACAGAACTGCTGATAAAAGGTAAATCCACCTCAGCAAAATCAAAGTATTAACTGATAGTCAGTCGGTACTAAAAGCTCTGGAATCCAACTGTTATACAACGAAAATAGTCTGGAGTTACCGCACGTCTTTAAACAGGCACTGCTTGTATAAAAGAATCACTCTTGTTTGGATACCGAGCCACTCAAACTATCTGAGTAAGGAAGAGGCAGATTGGCTGGTATTTGCTGGAGCTGTGCTGCCTCTGGTAGGACCGCAACCATTCCTAGGAATACCACTTGACGAGGTTAAGCGAGCTATAGCAGGCAGAATGTACTCAAGACTAGTCTTTCCGGCGGTGCCATTCTGGCCTGAAACATTTGAAGGTGTTCCTTGGAAGAGCTTCGAACAAAGAGATGGCAGTCCTAGCGCTAGGTCTGGGTAGGGCCAAACTAAGAACACTTGTCGGAATTATGACAGGTCACTGCATTCTGAAAGCGCATTTGCACAAAATCGGTCTGGCTGAAGACGATGAATGCAGGCTGTGTCTTGAAGACACTGAAACAGCCATGCAGATCGTCTCAGAGTGCCCAGTGGTGAGTCGCATCACATTCGAGGTCTTAGGTCATGCTTTTATAGCTTTTATATTCACATAAAATATGTGCTGAAAATTGGATTCAATAAGAGCGTGTGGATTTTTAATCCTGCCATTCATGGATATCATGAGAATTCATAACACAGGTTGCTCTGCAAAGGAGACGATCGGGGATGTTTGGAGTTGCTTGGGTTAACTCCTCTCAGTCTACCAGACTTGTTCCTCAGCGGAAGTGAGTTGGTGTCGAGTTGAGAATTTGTGGACCTCTGACTTCTTAGATTTTTCTTTATACAGGTCGAATCCTCCCTATGGACGAATGCATTCCACCGATAAGCAGTGCAAACAGTGTGGGGCTATATTTCAGTTTCTTTGGCTCTCCTAAACTAGCTCATATGAACTCGTTTGCGAAAACTCAACAAAAAGAAGGAATCTACCCTCTAAAAGTCCTGTTTTCAGGCTATTCGAGTGTTAGACTCCTTTAGCTCGGTCGGGATAGAAAGTGGCAATGATAGTGGCTGGACGTCTGCCTCCTCTAAACTATTTTCAGGAGGAGGTTTTAGACAGTTAGTGGAAGGTGTATCAACCTTCCATCGGGGGGGAGATTTCTTAGAGCTCGGTGTCCCCTTTTTAAGGGGCTCAGAGGGTTGATTTGCGCGCGTCAGTCGACGCACCTTCTTTAGTATCTCGGTGGTGATTTCAGGTACTACTGATCGTCACTGGAATGTTCATTTGGGGTGACTTCGGGGTGTTCACCTTACACGGTGCATTTTTTCGATGTTGCACTGGTATACTGTGTTTTGCAAAATAAATGATAAAACACATAAATGGGGGAATTTCGCCGATATCTTCAACCAAAAAAACATTTCTGACCATTAAGTGTTAGGGTCAGTGCGCCCCTGGCGGTCTAGAAGACTTATGAGGAAAGTGTTGGAAACAAATCATTACTGATATTTGTTTTGACTCAAATAAAAAAGGGCCATAATCGGTTGAGTCTTTCGGAAGTTATATAAAAAAACTGAATTATGGGATTACCGTTTGAAAATACATAAAAAATTAAACCATTCGTCTTTATTTACTTTATTCACTCCTGAGAAAGTCACATAGTGCCGGGACATCCTATATAAATATACATTAATAAAATTTTTATTTGCCCTGTTTACCTAGCCAGTTCCCTGTTTGAACTCAGAACCTCACTACAGGTCTGCAAATTCGAATTCTACTTCGAAACTTGGAATGAAAATTTCGCTGGACGTTAGAAAAATGCTTTCGTTTTGCGAATGAAAAGTGAGCTTCTACAATCCATTTATAAATCCGCGAATGCGTATTGAACACAGAAGTGGAATATATCGTCCGAATTTTCGATTTGCCATGCGGATTTCCTATATTAATCAAATATAAGGATTTCCTCCAACAAAATAGCATAAAACAACAGTACCGAATTGGTAAACATGCGCAACGCCCACTTTTTCAACAAACCCAAGACGAGACAACCGATCCGTACAACGTAGCGATAGCGAACAAACCAGACCAGCTAGTTTACTGCAAGCCAAGACATCCGCAGCCAACTCTGACAGTTGTTCCAGTGTTATTCATTTGTTGTCTAAACGCCAGTGTGTTTTTTCTTCTGGCACTCCCTCGTCCAACTTTTCTGCACGGAAAAGTCACAAATTTGAAAATTTGTAAATAGTGGATTGAATCAAGTTTACTCATGTATAGTACGCTGCCGTTTCCTAGGAAACAAACGTGTTTATTGTTAGCTTGAATTTGTATTCAGTGTGCCAACAATGCTAGTTCGGGTTCTTCGTCGGTGATGGTTTGTTTGTATGTGTCTTCGATAAGGTCGCATCCTCGCGTGTGCAACTGATAAAAAATGACTATTATGATGAAAGGAATGAACAATGTTTTCAGTTGATAGCTTGAGTTACATGGATATACCGCTGGATTTGCTAGACTTCTTCAACACAATGTAAGTAAGAATTTTTTGCACTCTCAAGTTTTGTAAGTACCAAAGATTCAAAAGTAAGCTTATTGAATATGCACAATATGTGATCTGTTCAATTCATTCGTTATCTGATAACGCATTCTTGAGTGTTCGTTGTTTAGTACTTTAAATAGGAAAATTGTAAAATATGATTAAAAAATGAAAGTCTCGCGTATTTTGGATTCCATGCCGATTTTTACTTGACAATTTTTTGGCTCTCATTCGATTAGAATCCTATTTTCACAGAAGTCCTTTCAACCGAAAAAAACACACAATAAAATGGTGTAATTAAATTAACTATTTTTCGACTCTTTTTTATGTGGACTTTAAGAAAACTAATTCTTTGCGTCAGATACATTCATAATCAAATGAATTAAACTCATTTGTAAAAATAACCACTTCTTTTAAATGAGCAGAAAATTCAATATGTTCGAATATTACCTTCCAGACATCGCCAAATTTATTATTTCAACTTGATTATGTCTTATTTTATTTTTAGAGACCAACATAATATTAATAATCAACTGAATTCATCAAAGGGCTGTTTATACCTATACATACATGACAATTCATTCATGATTTTTCCTGGAAATATTTTGTAGTAACTGATTTTTTGACTAATATTTTATTAACCCCTCTCACGTTTATATAAATTAGTATCTTATGCTTTTAATGCTCTATCCTAATAAAATTTAAACTAATTAAAATAGTTATCTCCTATACAAATAATCGATTTCAACTTGGTTGAATTTTTAATAAGATAATAAGAAAACAGAATGGGCATATTTTTGGAACTATCAGTTGGATTTTGACTATTGACGAGTTGACCATTTGGGTTCCTCAACCTATCCTATGAATATATGGTGTGGATGTTTTTTCAAATTTTTCATTTGTTGGCTGAATGTAATCGTTAGAGACCGTTCAAATTTTTACAATTGTTTCAGGAAAATTATCAACTTCGTGAAGCAAATAATTTTCTAAGGTAAAACACTAAATATTTGATGGTTGCAGAAAGATTCTCTTGAAGTGAAACGACTACTCCTAAAATAATTGAATATTTTGGGGCGATATTGTCTCAATATTTTGTAACACGTAAACCTATATACAGATAATAGCTGGATTAATTCTCCGAAACCTGTACAAATTCTTTCCATAAAATCTTTCAAAACATTTTTAGAATTAAATTGGAAAATGTCTTAGAAACAATGTTTAACTTTATAGACATATAGAATTATCATCACATATGAGGCGGAAGTTAACCAATAAAGAATCAAAGGAAGCATAAAGTCCAAACCGTGATCATCCAGAAAACAATATCCAAGACAAGCTTGTTTCGATTAGATATTGAAAAAAAATTCCATCTTTATTTCCCTTTTTAAAAAAATATATAGCTCATTCTCCAAAAAAACAACCCGAAATTCTTATTCTCTTCAGTTGGAATATATTTGGATGCTAAATAAAAACAATCAATAAAATATATCTACATACCCTCATTCACCAAATATCCTGTTTGAAAGCGAACTCAAATAAAGGTGGTCAACTAGTTGAGCACTATTTAAAAAACTAGGCTATCCCACAGAAAAATATTGAAAAGAAGATACGATCATAGACTAAATATCTGAAAACTACCTCGCGCATGCGTAAAAATACAAATTATAAATTTACTTGGAAGGGTTTTCTTGAAATATTACAGATAATAGCTGGACAAATTCTACGAAACATCTATAACTTCGATGAAAAATCTCTAACCTTTTTTGAATTAAATTGAATAAAATGTCTTAGAAACACTGCTTCACTTTATATACATATGAGCGCGAATTAACCAATGAATAATCAAGAGAAACATAAAGTTCTGACCGTAAACATTCAGAAACAATCATCCAAGACAAGCTTGTTTCGATTGGATATTCAGGAATAGCAAATTCCATCACCAAAAACTGCTCTCTAAAAAGTTAGAATAACCTTATTTATTATTATTTAATATGGATTTTCACCGAGTAAAGACTGATTCAATTAAATATGAATTTCTAAAAAGTTTTCAAGAGATTTTTCAGATTAAATTTGTGGAGATTCAAGAAAATTAATTCAGTTCTCATCTGTAATATTTCAGAAAAAAAACCCTTAGAAAAGTATTATAGAAAATGTAAATATCAAAACAGATGTATTCTGTTATCCTCCTATTAATTTTAATTTCAAAAAAATCTTATTCAAAAACTTTTAGAATTAAATTAATGTCTTATAAGCACTGCTTAAATTTAGCAGATATATGAAATTAAAACTCATTGTATGATATCAAATAGAATGAAAAAAACCCAACAAATATAAATTATCAATTAAACTTAATAAATGAATATTTGTTTTTGATCTTATATTTATGAAAATCAAATCTTTTTCAAAAATGCAAAACATAATTTTAAGGACTTCTCCAAAACTAATTTATTTGAAATATTTAATATATTTAAATAAATTGCTTCAAAAATATAAATAAAGTCTTCGTCAGTCCAACTTCACATTTAAAAAATAAAATCAATTAACAATAAATTACTTACCAAAAAGACCACGTGGTATCCTTGTTGAACAAACACTAAAATTAGAAGACTTAAAAATCCAATGTATTCTATGTTCATCACTAAAATTGATATTATATAATGAGTTTTGATCTTATATGTCTACTAAATTTAAGCAATTAAATCTGGATGACCCCAAAAATTTCAGTATAAATATAAAATTATCCAAACATAATGATGCCAACATTTTTTTTATAAAAGAATATATTTACAATGTAGCGAATCAATTGTCGTATTCAAATAGTTTTTGAGAGTTTCTATCAAGTAAAGACAGATTCACTACATTTGTATTGGAATGAATGATCCCATGATTTTTATTCTTTTGTTTTCACGAATAAACATTGAAAACAAAATAAATTAAAATGCAGTCGATACTAGATAGAAGTAATTAAAATATTTTTGAATTCAGAATTATATCTTCGAACTTCAACAACATATGAAAAATGATATCATAATCAATATAAAATATTTTTCAATGTATAAGAATTTTTTTTTCTTTACGACATGAAACGTATTAATTCAAATGTATTAACAAAACATATACAGGTATGTATATAAACATACATATACAGAAAAATCCACTATTCAAAAATTATGCAAAGTTCTCGGAAGTAAACGATACATGAAAAATAGTTGAACCAGAATTCCAACATTTGACAAGTATATATAATTGTTTCGACTTAATTTACCTCATCAGAAATGTAAAGAATTCAGATTCAAATATATCACAAAATAAATTTTTAACTTACTGGAAAGATTAAACTTGAAACGAATCAACTCAACAATAAATTTGATGTATCGAACACTTGAGAAATGAATTTGTAAACATAGACCATAACTCACCTGTACTCAGAACACAGAAAACCACAACATATACTATTCCTCCTAAACAATGTCTCATGATAAGAAAAATATACAAAATTTCAAAAAATAACATATAATTACGGAATATTTTGTAGATATTTGACTCTATATGAAATTAATCCATGATATAAAAAATAAATTGAAATGAGTCGATACTAGATAGAAGTATTTAAAATAACTTTAAATTCAGAATTATACTTTCGAACTTTACATTCACAAATTGGTGGACATTCAACTATCTGCATTTGAATATAAAATTTATTCAACTGGATTGATTACATTACCATATTCGGTTCTAATCGAATTCGTAAATTATTTTTTGATACATTTCCTTTATTATGTAAAGTTGAACAAACTCTAGCAGAGGTTGATAGAAAAAGTTCACCAGATAAATTCCGCCCAATGCATCAAAATTTCCATATTTCAGGTCACTTGTTTTTTGATTGATGTTTAATTAAGGTAGGTTATCAAGATGAATCGGACATCAATTATAAAAAGAATATCCTGTAACCTTTTCAAAATTATTAATTCTGATTAATTCAGTAATTATGTAATTAAATTAGTATTATGTCTCAGGAACGCTGCTTCTATTTGTGACACTAAAAATTATAGATATCAACTTATATATCAGATTTTGAATTCAATAAAATTTTGTGAAGAGAGTAAATGACGCTGATATATCAATTTGTGTTATTATAATCTCGATACGGATTATATATAAGATGATTCAACTTTCAGCAGGCCAAGTTTACCAATTATTATTATATTGTCTATGCAATGTTAAAGGAAAAAATGTGCATACAACTTAGTAACGATAAGAAAAAACTCACATGTGTACAAATTAAATCCGATCTGTTTGTGCAAATTGTGTGCGAAATCAAGAAATAAAAATTACGAAAACTGAAGATTTTGTCTGGAGATTCAAGACCTCAATTTCCATGAAAAAAATTTCGTTTTCCATCAATATTTCCGCGTTTACGCGGAAATAAACGCAATCAAAATAACGCTTTATCGCGAAGTACAAGTCACATCTGCTGCAAGATAAAAACGCATAAGATTCTTCAATGATCGGACCATACATTGAGAAGATTTATGTCTTCTGAAAATGATATTGGCTCACAAAATATTGTCATCCACCAGAACCAACATGGATTCTTAGGTTTTCCACCAGATGAACCAAGTACTGTAGCAGCACAATACTTGAATAATATTATGGACAATTTCAACAATCATTCTAAGGGACTAAAACATACCAAAACACTAAAAATAGTTACTCCAAACCAAGAAGAAATGGATTTCAGCAGTAGGAATAATTGGCAGGCGGTGAAAAAACGGAAGAGGTCAACTACACAAACCCCTAGTCCCTCTATAACTCCAACAGAAAATAGATTTTCACCACTCAAAACAATTTCATCCACGGAGCCAAACGAAAACAGGAAAGAAAAAGAAAAGAAACCATCAAGACCTCCGCCAATATATATCGACGATGTTTCTGATTATCGAGCAATGATCAACTGCTTTGCTGAAGTCATTAAAAATGATTCCTTCCATTCTAGAGTACTGGCGAATGATATAGTTAAAGTCACTACACTTATCAAATGCGGGAAGAACGAGCCTACGGAGTGGTTATCAGAATCTGCATCATTCAGTGCCTATTGAAGAAATAAAAAGCGAACTAACATCCTAAATATCCAACACAGAGTAACTAAACAACCACTTTCCATGTTTTTTGTTGATCTTGAGCCACAACCCAACAATAGAACCATCTATGAATTGAAATATATATCTAGCACTAAAGTAACCATAGAACCTCCGAGAAAAAACACATGCGTTTTTCACACATCTCATGCGTACAATGCATGAGATGTCAGGAATATGGCCATTCCAAGGCGTATTGTTATCGACCCCATAACTGTGTTAAATGAGGCGGACAACACGATTCGAGAAATCCAAGAATACACCTGCGAAATGTGCCTTGTGTGTCAGAAACCACCCAGCTAATTACAAGGGATGCCAAGTGTACAAAGACCTGGTACAGAGAAAACAGCCAAGAACTGCTAACCAGTCCCCGAATATCAACATGAGAATTCCTCCACTTGGACCAACATCTTGTAACCTGCCACAGCAAAACAACCAACCCCCAAGAACCTATGCGCAAGCCACAAGAAACAAGAACCAGGAAGAATTTTTACCTCAGCTATCAACAATCCTTGAAGAATTCAAAAACAATTTCTCACAACTGTTAAACCAGAACAGCATGATTTCGTAACTACTCACCACTGTTGAGTAAACTTCCATAATGGCTAACAAGATTCTTGCAACTTGGAACGCGAATGGTTTAGTGAATCATAGACAAGAAATCCTGACATTCTTAGATTTGAAAAAAGTCGACATCCTACTAGTTTCTGAGACACACTTTACCAGCCGAACAGTGTTCTCAATTCCACATTACTCCGTCTACCACACCACACATCCTGACGGAACAGATCATGGAGGTTCTGCTGTAATTATTAAAAGTTTCCTTTTTCACCACGAGCAGGAAAAATTCCAAACGGACGCCATTCAAGCAACCTCCGTAAAGATCACAACTAATGCTGGACATATATGCATAACATCGGTGTACTGTGTCCACCACGACATACAATTTCAACCGACACTTACAAAGATTTCTTCGCTACTCTTGGGCACAAATTCATCGCTGGAAGCGACTGGAATGCCAAACATGCATGCTGGGGTTCCATATTAACCACAACCAAAAGGTCGTAACTTGTTACGGGCACTGACAAAGAAAAACTATAAACACCTGTCGAATGAAGAGCCCACGTACTGGCCAACAGACCCAAGAAAACTACCCGATCTCCTAGATTTCTTTATAGTGAACGGTATTGCTACATAGAACTGCCTGTTGGAGTCCAGTTATGACTTAACATCCGATCATTCTCCTGTTATCATGAATTCAAATAGTGCTCCCATAAAAACTGATGCCCAAATTATCCACGTATTATACTAGGTGGGACGACTTCAAGGAACATATTAATGAAAAGCTGACCAACTGGTGCATTAAAAACCATCAGAAACAGACGCAGCTGTTCAACATTTCACTCAAACCACTCAATAGCCAGCTTGGCACGCTACTCCTTGGATCAGAAAAGAAATCCTCATGGAAATCAGCACTCCGCTTCATATACGACAACTCATTGCTGAAAAAAGAAGAGCAAGAGGTGTACGGCAACAATCCACGTAACATCAATGATCTTCGCTACTACCGAAGACTGTCACGGAATTTAACAAAAACCTTAAGAGAACCTTTTGAACAGTACACTGGAGAATTAATAAATTCAAAAGACCAACACCCTCTGTTACCCCCATACGAACATCTAATGGCTGGGCACGTTCAAACAAAGAAAAAGCAGAGGCATTTGCATCGCACTTATCGAGGGTATACGAAGAGCCAGACCAAATACCAGGATTTGAAAATAATGTTGGGAAATTCCTGGTTTCACCTCGTCACCTATCCAAGCAGCAACTCCTAAGGAAATTGAAGCGGAAATTCGCAAGCTTAAAAACATCAAAGCTCCTGGTCATGATTTAATTACTGCACAGGTACTTAAGAATCTACCCAGAAAAGCAGTAGTCTTCCTAACCACAATTTACAATCGCATGCTGAATTTGGGCCATTATTCAATACTATGAAAATACTCTATAAAAGTGGCAAACCTTCACATGAACCATCATCATATAGACCGGACCGATAAGTCTCTTTCCAATAATAATAATAATAATAATAATAATAATAATAATAATATTTATTCATTAAGAGTAGATAACACATCAAAAATTATTTTTAAGCTCATTCACAAGTACACACTACACAAGGTGAATAAATAAACGATATCACAGAAGCTTCAGCTCCGAGAAGCTATAGCTTGTACGTGATGTAATACTATTTAAATTACTCTTTTCCTACGATGGACGAACAAATATCTACAGAAAAATATAATATACAAAAAGAAAATACACACAAATATATCCTATCTTAATGAGAACCTTTGATTAACAAAATTATGTAGTTCTCTCCTTCCGTACGAGAGAATCCAGTTTTTCAAATTTTCCTTAAACATGTTAAGGCTGTTAATATTCCTAATGTTACGAGGAAGTTCACTGTAGAGTTTCGGTGCAAGGAAGCTGCAGTGACGCTGTCCCACAGACTTAACACAATGAGGGACGCTGAGTGCATTTACCCTATTTCGTGTATTGTAACAATGTGTGACGGGATTGGAAGCCATTTTGGATTTCTTGATATTAATCAGCATGTGCATACAGAAGAGTTGTCTAATATCCAGTATTTCAGCCTCCTTGAATAGTTTTTCACCAGAGAAAGTGAGAGGTCTACTATAGATGATTCGAAGAATCCATTTTTGAATTACAGGAAAGATCCCAGGAAAGATTTTTGAGCGAATTCTCTTAAAAAGAATTCAAGATAATCATGATATTTCAGAACTCATACTTGACTATCGGTTTGGTTTTCGTCAAAAGATGTCAACATCCCATCAGATTCATAGAATCGTCAACGTCATTTCAAATTCTCTTGAAAAAAAACAGTACTGCAAGGTAAGGTCTGGCATGCAGGCCTATCATATAAAATAAAAAAGAATTTCAACAATAACTACTATCAAGTTCTGAAATCCTACCGGTCTGATAGGAACTTTTCAGTAAAGTACAGTAACGCACATTAAGAGACAGAGTTAGAAACAGCGATATAAGATCTCTCTGTAAAGTTGAAGATATAGTGAGATGGGGAAGGAAGAGGAGAAGATATTGGCGAGACCACGTAGAAAGAATGGACCACAATAGACTAGCATACATCGCAAAGGACGGAAAACCAGCAAGCAGAAGGCCATTAGGAAGACTACCCAAACGATGGAAGGATAGCGGAGTTCAATCTCCCAGGAAGCCGCTTCCTAAGGGGGAGACCTTCACAGTGAACAGACCTTAAGGTCTAGAAGAAGAAGAAGTAACGAACTGTCTGGATACCTACCGATAAAATCGGGTGTACCACAAGGAAGTATGCTAGGGCCATTTCTGCACTTACTCTACACAGCTGATCTGCCTGATACAACAATTGCCACATTTGCTGACGACGTCGCGGTCCTATCTTCAGATGATGATCTTATGACCTCCTCTAGAAACATTCAAGAAGATCTGGACCAACTGAGCAACTGGTATAAGAAGTGGAGGATGACTTTAAACTAGAACAAATCCGTACAAGTAGAATTTCCCACACGTATCAACACCTGCCCTAAGGTAACTCTGAATGGAGTTAATATTCCAACAAAGACGAATGTTAAATACCTTGGCATACACCTGGACCAGCGGATTACATAGCAGAAGCATATAGACACAAAACGAAAACAATTAGACATAAAGATTCGACAAATGCATTGGCTTATTGGAAGAAAATCAAAATTGATCATGGAAAATAAAATATTACTGTATAAGACTGTCCTTAAACCTATCTGGATTTATGGTATACAACTGTGGGGTTGCGCCAAACCATCTAGAAGAAAGACCATTCAAAGATTCCAATCTAAAACTCTACGTTTGATAGCCGACGCTCCTTGGTATGTCACTAACCAAAGGCTCCATGAAGACCTCCAAATAGCCTATATAACAGATGTCATAAAATCCTTCTCTACCAACTATCAAGGACGACTGCAGGGCTAGCCCAATGACCAAATACAAATCAGTGGAAGGTCAAGACCTCCGAAGACTGAAGAAGACATGGCCCGAAGATCTCACACAACACTGAAATAGTGAACGAGTAGAAATGTCATTGGACACTTCACTCCCATGTTTTATTTTATAACACAATTACTTAATACTTGTACGAGTTGATTGTATCTTATGCAATAAATGACATAAAAAAAAGTTAGTAACATCTATTTCGCTCCAAAACGGAGATCGAAGGTTTTGTAGAAACCAATATTTGAAATAAAAATCAAGATCAAATTATAATCAGTGGCGTGAATATGTAAAAAGTGCAACTCTTCGAAAAAAATATACGCTACTGAACAAAAATTTATGTTATTAAGAATGCTCAATCATTTTACTATACAAGAGTACTCTTGTATAGAACGGATGGTTATAAAGTTCAGAGAAAAAGTGCGGAGTAGGGTTTATATCTGTTCGAAGTAATGACTATCAACTCTATATACATTCTTCTTATTATTCGATTCCTGTTTTTTTCATTCGTGCCTGTAGTGCATCTCTCTCTACACCTACATCTGTAATATTCAATAAGTCGCTGTCAACTAGAATTTTCCAAAACCAATGGAAAGGGGCATGCACTGTTCCTGTTTATAAGGCCGGCGGAAAGAACTGGATAGAAAATCAAGCCAATCAGTAAGCTTTGTATTTTTGGTAAATCATTAGAATCGTTGGTTTATCCCACTTGCTTCATCTTGTTCAATTAGGAATAATTCCTCAAGCGTTTGATAATTTCCACGGAATACCTTCTTAAAATTCTTGATGAAGGTATTCAACTTCACCAAGGCCTTTGATAAAGTGAGTATCCAGTTGCTGATTACTAACGGCCAGTTTCATAAACAACATCAAAAGGCTCCTTTATGATAAAGTCCCTTTATGAAAAAGGATCATTTAAATGGGAGCATCAGTTTCATAAACGCACATCGTCCGTCCTTTACTTAAAGCTTCCTTTAATGCGCCGGTAATATGTTTCCGACTGTTGGCTATCCTGAGAACTAGTGATTTTACGAATGTAGTTGGTGATATTCTGTAAAAATTGTGAGTTATGCGTTGGAACTTGTAAAAAGAAAAAGAGAAGAAGCATAAATCGATCTTTGCATAAACATGGTTATGTGCAGAAGACAGTATATCGAAATTTATATCATTATTACGTGCGAATTGTCATATTTTATTACGTGGGTTATATGAACGTATATGGAAGAAAAGAGAAAAAAAGTATTACTTTAAAACCTGAGGAGAAACTGTGCCTCTTGGAATTGATTGAAAAAGAGAATTTTAATATTATAGGATAAAGTCTGGCAGAGAAAAGAAACTGCTTTCAATGCAACAGTTCTCCATTGGAGAAATGGGGACCAGCTCAAATCCAAATATGACAATATAAAAACTAAAACTAGAAGGTGGTAGCTGCTCAACGCAGTCATATTGACTGGTGGTGGGGCTCCATTGAAATTGAGGGAGCCAATTTCCAAACAGTTGCGACCAACTGTTACGAACCCACTTGCCGAAGCGAAAGAGATTTATTATAAAAAAAACAGCTCTAGTAGAAGCTCAGATAGTGGCTATCAAGGAAAAGAATAGAAGAAAAGAAGAGGAGCATTCAAAGCTTAAAATATCAGATTTGCAAATTATGGAGATGAAGAGCAAATTAAATAATAATAATTAAATCTTTTTTATTTTGAATGCACTTTCTGGAAAAAGCGGTATTAGAATTCTATTAGCATTGCTGCAGACTATGAAGTCCCCTCAAATTTGAATTAAGAACGGAAATTTCAATAACACATAATATTTTTATTTCTTTATTCTCACTTGAAACTTTTTCAGATGTTACCTAAAGTAAAACAATGAATCAGAAATACAAACATAGAAGCCTATCTAAATACATAACTTGTAAAATCTTATAAAAATTATATGAAATCTTGTCATGTTGAAGATACAAATTGAATATGAAGAATAGTTCCACAAGTGACAAGCAAAATCATTTTCAATTATCACACAAATATAAATTTCAAATTAGCAAAATGTTTATTAATAATAGACTCTCGCTTGACGAGCTGCATTAACATTAGTTGAATTTGTTTGAAAGTCCTCTTCCTCCTGCAATCATTCATTTGGAAATATTTCGTTCATATCTAGATATTGTGCAAAACAGCGGTAGCAACAATAATTCCCCTTATGGTCGTTAACTTAACACTCATTCCTTTAGATACTATAGGAAAATGACGTTTCCAAACTCCATACTTTCTCTCCACCACATTTCTAGTTCGTATAATTGACTGCTTATATAAATTTTCAGCTGCAGTTATAGCTTCCGGTAACTTTGTCATAAGATAAGTCTGCAAACTATAACCACTACCACCAAGTAACAAATACCGTCCAAATTTACTACCCTCAAATTGTCTCTTCAAGACACTGTTATTAAAGATGGTTTGATCATATATTTCCCGTTCCATAGAATCTCAATGTCAAAAGTAGTTGGTTCATCGGTTCAATACAGCTGCCTCTCAAAATTGTCAATTTAATGATTTGGTATACATAAAATATTTCAACAAAATAATAAATCGAAATTTGTTTACATGTTAAATGGGAAGTACAATTGATCTGCAATTTTTTGAAGCAAAGATTAAACAGTTGGTTTTGTCAGGCAAAAACGATAGAAGAAATCTAGATCATCTAACGTGGAAAAATGTCTCTCCTGTAAATTTTTGATCTTCTCACAATTATTTCTTTATCATTTGATGAAGAAGTAGAACTAAAATCAGCATTCAACATTTGGTGCAACATATTTCGTAGTACGCTAAAATTAAACAAAATGGGTAAATGTGACAGAACAAGGTTATGTCCACTGTTTTCGTGTTTATCGAGCACCTGCGCAGTATCGAGCTTCTCGTTAAAGGATCCTTTTCCAGCCGTAAAGGGCCGATTTTCACACTTTAAGATAAAGGACGCTTTTAAGTTCCCTTTAACCTTAAAATTTGTTTATGGAACACGTTTTATCATTAAAGGAGACTTTTTGGGAAAAAGGAGACTTTAATTTCATTTATGAAACCGGCCGTAAGTTGCGTGAGATTGGGGTAAGCGACTCACTTCTATGTTGGTTTGACTTATATTTGAGCAGAAGTCCGCAATATGTTTCAGTAGAGGGATTTAAGTCACAATACATTTCAGCAATTTCTGGTATAACTCAAGACTCTCATCTTATGGGTCCCTTATTATTTATAATAGATAAATAAAAGCACTGAAGATATGAAAATTTCTCCCTTTCGCTGAAAATTTTAGAATTTTTTTAAGAATTATAAACCTAAACGACAATGTTTTTCTTCAGGAGAGACTCAATAGTTTCATCAAATCTTGTGAAACAAATGGCCTCATCTTAATGCCATGTATTTTCTATGTATTATACATATACATGCAACGAAAATTTGACCCCCCGCAGAAATCAGAAACGGAGAATTTTCGAAGATTTCAAAAAAGGTCAACTTCTGTTTTGAGGGGAACGAATTTCCATTATGAGTTTGTTCCGAAAACCACACCCATGAAGGTGTCATCAACCACCAACATTTTTTGATAGGGAAGAGATGTCGAGTGTTGGTTAGTTTGAAAGTTATTTATGTTCTGTACACAACCTAGTTAAAATTTTCAAAATCGGTTCATTAGTCACGAAATAATGTAATATTGAACTTACCGTCAAAAGGTGATGTTGAACAGACAGTTGAAGCGCCTAAACTCAAGAACCTTAGAGTTTTGAAGAATCCAAAAATAATTTTCAAGTTCTGTATTAGGGAAAAAGAATTCCTATGACAACATTGTTCCGAAAAAACCACCTCAGGATGGCTCCCAACATTTTTTGAATAGGGAGGAGATGTTGGATGTGGTTTAGTTAAGAACTGTTTTCTGTTCTCTAAACAACGCAGTTGTAATTTTCAAATTTGTTCATTTATTGGCAGAACAATTCGAGTTTTTAAATTTTTTACTTTAAAAACATTCGATTTTCTTATCGTTCTTATACATTACAATGTATACTTAGTCCAGGAGGAATCGGAGCATGAGTACCGGAAACTATTCCACCTCAATTTTTTATGCGATTCTCTTCAAATTACCCTACTAATGATATAAATACATGTTGTCTTGGGGCATCCCCGTGCTATATTGTTTAAACCGAAATTGTTTAAGCAATTTCAACCGGAAAAATTTTTTTGTATTCTTTGTTGAAATACAATTAAAAAAAAGTCCTATGGCTTATTAGGATAAAGTAATTATTTTTCGAGATATAAATTTTTAAAGGTTGAAGAAATCTTAAATTTGGATACTTTTGACCCATGAGAAATAAAATTTGAATATCAAAACAGAATTAATCTGTTAGTCTTCAACAATTTTAATTTCAAAAAAAAATTTTCATTCAAAAAACTTGTAGAATTAAATTAATGTCTACAATAAGCACCGCTTATATTTAATAGACGTATATATTCAAAACTCAATATACAATGTCAAATGGAATAAATAAACCAACCAATATAAAAAGGCAATTAAAATTAATAAATAAATATTCGAAGGAGACAATTTTTTTTTGTCTAATAAATATAAGCGGTGCTTATTGTAGACATTAATTTAATTCAAAAAGTTTTTTGAATAAAAATTTTTTTTGAAATTAAAATTGTAGAAGACTAACAGATTAAATCTGTTTCGATATTCAAATTTTGTTATATTTCTTCTATCAAGTAAAAAGCCTTTTTCTATTTTATTTTATACATAATATATAATTATATTGAGGCTTGAATAATTCTCATTATGGAATGTCAATGGTGTGAAGAAAACCATAGAATGCCTTACAGTTTTCTGTGATTTTGTGACAAACTGACTACCTGGATATTTAAAGTTAGTCTGTTTCAAACAAGTCCTGGGTTAAATTCTAAGGTATGATATACTGATGGTTAGTTGATTTTGATATTTAAATGTTATCTAGGGCCGATGAAGAGATTATCCGTATTCTAATTGTTTTTTGAAGATATATTGCATGTTTTAAGAGATTTTTGAATTAACTTATTCGAATATTTAAATATTTCAAATAAATTATATTTTTGAGAAATCCATAAGTTGTGTTTTATGTTTTTGAAAAGGAATTGGTTTCACTATGGTAAGATCAGAAACAAAATTTTGTCTCCTTCAAATATTTATTTATTAATTTTGATTGCCTTTTTATATTGGTTGGTTTATTTATTCCATTTGACATTGTATATTGAGTTTGGAATATATACGTCTATTAAATATAAGCGGTGCTTATTGTAGACATTAATTTAATTCTAGAAGTTTTTTGAATAAAAATTTTTTTTTGAAATTAAAATTGTAGAAGACTAACAGATCAATTCTGTTTTGATATTCAAATTTTGTTATATTTCTTCTATCAAGTAAAAAGCCTTTTTCTATTTTATTCCATGAAAAATATATTAAAAAAAAATAAAATAAAAATTATATATTTTTTTATTCTTTATGGAATAGTTAACAATATCCCTAATTACGATTTCAAGTAATTTAATTGTTTATAACTGTATTTAAATCGTTAATTCCGGGCGCTCAAATGTTTACTCGCTTACCTTTAAGTATCACCGTCTCTCTCTGACTCATACGCTGCGTCGGCCTCTCGGTGTCCTGAATCATTATTTATCATTTATATTTTAAACTATCAATTTAATCAGAATTTTTTATGAGAGCAATGTTATCAATAATTAAATGCTCTACAATTTGTTCTCAACAAATTATTTTCTAAAATCAGATTTTATTTGTGCTAAGTATTTATTATTGGTCACGCTTGAAAGGAAGTGGTTGTTCCGGACTATGGATGGAAATTAATAATAAAAAAAAACGATTTCTTTCTTGTCATAAAGCAGCTGATTGTCTGACGTACCCAGTTTGTGAAATCTTACCTGCTTTACACGCATTTACGGGTTGTGATACGACTAGTAAGATTGGCACAAAAAAAAGCTTTAGAATTAATAAAAATAAAAGAAAATCCTGATGCTCTTCTGGGCGTAATTTTCACAAAAATTTAATTTATGTCGTTGACATAAATGTTTCTGGTTTCAACCTATTTTCAAAATTAAGGGAATTTTACTCAACATTACAATTTATATGTTTCGAACACGAGATGGAAGTGACGGGGATTTTTTATTTGATGTTGTAAACAGTAAGTTATACCTGTTGACGATATTTGCTTATTTTTCAAAAGAACTAATTATTGACAGATGTCAGAAATGGGTATAGATGAAATTCCAACTGATCAATTCCAACTGATCATTTGTTATTGCTTAATGTTTTTCTTTAAGTGGGCCGAAGAGATCTTCAGATATTGGAGTAGGTCCAACTTTTTGCATTCGTTACCTGAATGTAGAATTTCGGTTTTACCGAAGTCTATGAAGTGGTTTCCAATGGGCAGAAAAACCAGTAGTTGTTTATTTTTGGACCTCGTTTTGGAGTATAGATTTTTTATGTTAATAATAATTATGTATATAAATTTGAAATGATCAATTGGAATTCCATGTATCTTCATTACTGCTAATAACTAGTTCATTTGAAAAATAAGCAAATATCGTCAGCAGGTATAACTCACTGTTAACAATCTCAAATAAAAAAACCCCGTCCCTTCTATCTGTTGTCCGAAAAATATATAAATTGTTATGTTAAGTAAATTCTCCTTAGTTTTGAAAATGATTTGAAACCCGAAACATACATGTGAACAATATAAATTAAATTTGTGTGAAACTTAAACCCAATGTATTTGTTTACCTTATTAATATTTTTTTATCTCTTCCAACCGATCGAGGGGATCAAATGCTGCATCATGAAACCGCATACTATACTGAATATAGTAACACCTGAAAAGAGGAAAAATATATTAGAAACCAAGAAATCTGTATTTGAAAAACTTTCACTCATATTTAACGACCTATTATTTAACTAGTAATAAATAAATAATATTCTGAATTGTCTTGAAAAGAATGAATTTCTTATATTTCCATTGAAGGAATTATCGTGGAAAATCCACTCAGCTCTATTTTAGCAGAAATGTTCATGGATGATTTAGAATCAAAAATTCATTCAAAGCAAATGAATAAATATTTCCTTTATTGGTTCAGATTTATAGATGACATTCTATGTTGCTTAAAAGGAATAAGTCGATAACTAAACTCTTTTCAAATTTCATTAATAACCTACAAATTCACCTATGAAGAAGAGAAGAACCAAAGTATCAATTTCCTAGACATGAATATCACAAAATTAAATAATTCACATTAATTTAGCATATTTCATAAACCTACACACACTGATATCACAATACATAGAATTTCTAATCATCCCTCCAATCAAAAAATGTCAACCTATAATAGCTTTATCCATAGATTAAAGTACCGATGAAACCTTCAAAATTTTTCTAAAGAACTTAATATAATAAAATAAATAGAATTTAACAATGTTTTCAACCCATCTCTCATAGATAAAATGATAAACAATAAACAGAAAAATATAGCATTAACTATTCGTAAAAAATTCATACAAATTTCATATATAAATAGAATATCCGAAGACATTGCCAATTAATTTAAGAAAAATTTTAATTACATAGCAGCTTTCAATATTACATTATTTCGTGAATAATGAACCGATTTTAAACATTTTAACTGGGTTGTGTACAGAACATAAATAACTTTCAAACTAACCGACACTCGACATCTCTTTCTTATTCAAATAATGTTGGAGGTTATGCCACCTTTATGGGGGTGGTTTTTTTCGGAACAAACTCATGATGGAAATTCGCCCCCCTCAAAACAGAAGTTGACCTGTTGTTTTAAAATCTTCGAAATTCTTGGTTTCTGAGTTCTGGGGGGGAATCAAATTTTCGTTGAGACATCCTGTAAATAAGAACCTATGTAAGTTTTTATACAGTATTAGTTCAAGTGTAGAATATGATTGAGCCACAGTGTGGCGAAAAAATTGTCTTTCAACAAAAAAAGTTTGTGGAAATTGAATTTTATTTATAACTACTTGAAAATGAATTTCCATCAAGACCGAATAGATCTATTATTTGTTTTTTTTTTAAATTTGAATATCAAAACAGATTTAATATATCAGTCTTCTACAATTTTAATTTCAAAAAATTTTTATTCAAAAATTATTATTAAATCTCTTTTGATATTCAAATTTTGTTATATTCCTTCTATCAAGTGAAAGCCGTTTCCTATTTTATTTTATTCTATTATTTGTTTTTAACCCATTATTCTTCAGATCATAAACAGCAAATATTAGCAGTTAATAGAATATTTTTGTGTTACGGATTTCTTCGGTTTATATTTGAAAATAATAACCTTTTCTATATGTTCCACTACGTTTAAAATGAATAATGCTGGACAGAAATAATGGAAAAGTACGATTTTGAAATCTGTTCAACATGCATATTATCCAGTAATGAAATAGATAATCCGTTATGTGTACAATCTGAAACAGTCTCATAATTGAATTGCAAATATTGTTGCGGAAAAATTGGTCTAGAAGTTTTTTCAAGGTATAATGAATTTATTCGAATGAATAAATGAATTTGACTTTCTCTCAAGGTAAATATATGAAATGTTCATTAAAGATGAAAATAGTTTGATTTCATTCAGTTACCCTTGACGAAGTGCAGATTACATTTATATTTTCGCTCGTTGAAATGAGAAAAATCGTTGGTTGGTGTTATGTAAGGATAGAATTGTTTATTATCCCGACGGTATTTATTCATTCAGCATATGCATCATTGTACAGTTATGAAAAGAAAGGAAATACAGATAAGCTATGACAAAGTGACGTATGCGCCTATCAATAAGGTTTTAAAATGCATACTAGTATGATCATTTTTTCAGAACGGGATTTACTTCAACTCCTTAGTTCACTTAGATACATAGTTAGATAATATCATTTATTTTGCATCCAATATTTTAAAAATGAAAACAAAAAATTCTATAAACCTTTACATAATTCATCTAATTTGAACAAATTAAACTAAAATGTCTTATAAAAACTTAGTCTTTCATTTGGTAGACAAATGGAAAATCCAAATTTTATACAACATCACAGATTAAAAGGGAATCTATAAAAATGAAGAGAATTTGTGAAAAATATCATTCATTCGTGAGTAAAATAATATTATTTCGTTGGAAAAGTATGACTTGCAAATTTGGACCTAGAAAATGCACTACATAAAAAGAAATATAACACATTTTTAATTTTATATTCCAAATAAAATTCAACCAACCTTCATATTTTTTGATATTTAGGACTTCTTGAACTTAACCTCGATTAAAAAAATGTATATAAGACAGTAATTAATTTCCACAAAAATTTATGTACTACTACAACAATTGTTTCACCACAATGTGGCTTCTTCAGTTATTACATTGTACTGTCTAGTTAATGAGTTTCCACCGAGTAAAGACCGAATCTGTCAAATATAACCTCGATTTATATTGTATTTGTTTTGAAAATATTGTACTATGTTTGAACATAGATTTGACTATATGTTTTTAACTAACTTTCGTCAAGTTCTTTCATGTTATAGACAGACGTACTTTTTACTCAAGGTAATTTAATATTTGTTTTATGATAGAATATAACACATTTTTAATTTTGTATTCCAAATAAAATTTAACCAACCTTCATATTTTTTGATATTTAGGACTTCTTGAACATAACCTCGATTTATATTGTATTTGTTTTGAAAATATTGTACTCTGTTTGAACATAGATTTGACTATATGTTTTTAGCTAACTTTCGTCAAGTTCTTTCATGTTATAGACAGACGTACTTGTTACTCAAGGTAATTTAATATTTGTTTTATGATAGAATTTTGTTTTTCGTTTTCAAGGTTGACTGAAGACAAATTTTCAAATGTTGTTACAAATATTATGTTATATTGGGTTGTTCGGAAAGTGATTTGATTCTTTTTGGGAAAATGCAAGACAATTTCCGTATAACGAATAAATATTTTATCAAATATATTGGCAATTCTGGTCCGGCACCATTTGCCAGCTTTCTGGTAGTAGCATGATTTCACGCTCATACAATTTTTGGTTTTTGCTGGCAAAAAACTGATCCAGGTGATTTTTGACCTCCTCATTCGAAGTAAAGATTTAACCGTCAAAAAATTTTGCAATGACGGGAACAAATAATAATCCCAAGGTGCCAAATCTGAAGAATATGGTGAATATGCCAGTGTATCCCATTCAAACTGTAAAAGTTCATCATTCAGTTTGTCCAGCTGATGAGAGTAGACTTCCGAATTAATTGTTGTGTATTCCTTGAAAGCTCAAAAAAACGGTTCCTTTAAAATCCCACCAAACAGACAGCATCCCCTTTTTTGATGTATCGGTTGTTTATTTTAGAGTGATAGAACTTTCGATAGGGATAACTGTGATTTGACAGAAGGTAGAAGCCATGTTGTTTTGACATTTATGTTCAGTAAGCATTGACAAATTATCATGGAAACTCTCACGCCGCAACAACGTTTACAAATGTTAAAATTTATTTTCAAAATCAGTGTTCTATTCGCCAAACTTATAGAGCATATCGTAAAATTTATGGTTTACTTAATCGTCCATCAGAGCAGCTTATTCGTCGAACTATCGATAGATTTCGGACAACATTTTCTTTACTTGATGCAACAAGAAGACAAAGAACTGTACGTACAGAAGAAAATATCGCTGCTGTAAGTTATAGTGGAAACTTTAGCGTAAAGATCTTGCTCTACACCCAAACAAGATCCAACTGGTTCAAGAACTTAAGTCACTTGACCATAATAAGCGTCGTTTGTTTGCTTATCGGGCCCTAGAACTGCTTGAAGATCCATTTTTTCATCGTAAAATTTTGTTCAGTGATGAAGATCATTTCTGGTTGAACGGCTATGTAAACAAGCAAAATTGCCATATATGGAGTTAAAACAATCCTCAAGAAGTTCTGCAGGTTCCATCGCATTCTGAAAAATGCACTGTATGGTGTGTTTCACACGCTGCTGGCATCATCGGTCCATATTTCTTTAAAAACGATGCTGGAGCTAATGTTACAGCGAACGGTGCTCGTTACAGATCGATGATCAATTATTATTTGTTTCAAAATTTGAATGGTATCGACCAAGATTTGTTTTGGTTCCAACAAGATGATGCTACACCTCATGCTGCTACCGTAACAATTGATTTATTGAAAGAAAGATTTGGCGATAACAATATTTCGAGAAATTATCCAATTAACTGGCCTCTAAGATCATGCGACATAACTCCACTGGATTGTTTTCTTTGCGGCTATGTCAAGTCATTGGTTTATGCCGATAAACCAGAAGCAATAGACACTTTGAAAGCCAACATAACTCGTGTTATTGGTGAAATAAGGCCTGAATTACTTGAAAAAGTGATCCAAAATTGGTCTGGTCGAATGTGGTTCCTCAGAGCTAGTCGTGGTGGACATATGCCGGAAATTATTTTTAAAACATAAATGTCATAAAATTATCTTTCAAAAAAAATTGGCTTCAATCTTAATTTAAATGTGTTTTGTTTCAATTTAAAGTTCTATCACACCCGATGTAAAGAGTCTTTTATTAACAGCGCTCCATTTTGTTTTGTAAATAAAGCACATTATTTTTTCGAAATCTATTGAAATTTTTATTTCATTATAAAGTACAATGGATACCATTAGTTATGAAACAGAACATAATTTATATGTCCACCACAGAAACGCTGGCAGAAACAAAGTCGTTGAACCTAATTTTCCATGACTCTCACAAAAATCAGGTCGTATGTTAGTAATTAATTACTCGTTCAATATTGATCTGTAAATCTTCTAAATTTGCTGGATGGTTTTTGTAAACCAATGACTTAATGTAACCCCAAAGAAAAAAGTCCAATGGGGTTAAAACGCAGGAACGAGGCGGATAATTTATCGATTCATTTCTTGAAATAATCGAATCACTGAATTTTGTTTTCAATAAAGTCATTGTGTCATTGGCAGTGTGACAAGTGGTTTGAGTTCTTGGGTTGAAACAATTTTGGATGTAAATCAAGGGCTTTTCGTAAAATTCGCCATAAAGAGTTCTGGGAGATGTCTAGTAAGAACTAGACATCTCCCAGAACTCTTTGTGGCGAAATTTATCGATTTCTCGACGTTCACAAAAGTGAACGTCGAGAAATCGATAAATTTCGCTCTTCAGGAACATTTTCACGTACGGCAGCAAATTATCTTCACTTCTTGCATTTCTTTGTCCCATTGGCATTGTAACATCATGAAGTGTAAAATTTGTTTCATACTTCTTCACTAAACATTCAACTGTTATTTTATCCGGACGATTTTAACGACCAAAAATTGGAGTTAAAATACGTAATGTTAGAGTAACAGATCGAGATTTTTCATAATAAATTTGGATTATTTGTAAACGTTGTTGGAGTGTACCTTTCTATGATTAAATGCCATTAACAGATACAACTATCAATGTCACAAATAAACAATGGCTACCATGCGTGAGTAATGTCAATTCAAAAATAGTCAATTAAGGAAATTTTCTGAAATTAAAATCAATAAAGAGAGGTGTAACAGAATTAATCTGCATGATATATAAGATGTTGCGTTTGTTTTGCTGCAAGGTGTCCCAAATAGAATTTAATGAAAAGGTTTTTAGACTACCAATTAAATGAAGAAATTTTCTTTACTTTGGGACGCAATATTGTGAAGAACAGTAAAAATAAATTCCTTGTTTCTTCACTATTCAATCTATCCATCATAAAAAATATGACATAATTCGTTTGACTTGATGGAGTAAGATACAATAAACGAATTAATGTGAATTACCGAATTATAGAAGCGTTATCATATAATCTTTCTAACGGTATTAATCGACATTTGGAGAGGATGTTCTTATTACCACAATTCTTAAAAATAATCGCAAAAATTCAAACATCATCTTCTTTATTTAATCCTCATCGAATGTTGCAATGGGTTGAACTTTCAATTGAAGCCAAGGTTATTCATACTGTAAAAGAAAGAGTCTCTTTCATTTTATTAGATATCGAATTTGAGAAATTATTGATCAACCACCAAGAATCTCTCTTCATAACAATGGCGGTCGAATACCCGATTCTGTACAAGCAGGTCCGTCGTTGCACTGTTGGAATTGTTCATTCCATTATGGAATATTCGATAACTTTCTTTGAAACATAAATTTTAAAGGAGTCGTTGGAAAAAATATATACACCCATAGCAGTGTGTTATTATTTATCCTAATGACAGCAATTTGGCAATTTTTAGCCGAAATTATCTCAGACGTGCAAATTGATGACCTTTTTTCCACCCGTTTTTGAGAAATTTAACTTACAAATGGAATAAAATGGAGAATTGTTCTCTATCTTAAATCAGATAATCGATTTTTTAAAAGGGATAAATCCTAAGAATTTAGGCCGGTGACATGATTGGACTATATTTTTTCGTGGATTAATATGATCGCTATTTAATGGTTAATTAAGATCGTGCGATATTGGAACACAATTTTTGGCCCGACTTAGATAGATCTCAGTGATATGTGATTCCAACACTGAATGCCGACAGCTCACTAGTAGAGCATAGGGCTTATAACCGGAAGGTCGCGGTTCGAATCCTGTTCAGAGGGGAAAGAAATTTTCTAGTTGGACGGATGTCGGCCGTCATTTCACTGTTGGGTCGAAAATTAACAGTGCTGTGACCTAAAGTGGCGCAAGATCGCAGTAACAAAGCCTACCCAGAACACAACTGAACTCCTAACTCGCACAAGCTGAAAAAGCTTCTGAGGAATCTTCACAGGAGATCTATTAGTATCAGGATAGTAATAACAAAATAGAGCCTATGGCATACGCCTCCCGCATGGTCAAAATTTTGTCTCCTTCAAATATTTATTTATTAATTTTAATTACTTTCGTATATCTGTTGGGTTATTTATTCCATTTGACATTATATATTGAGTTTTGATTATATACGTCTATTAAATGTAAGCGGTGCTTGTGTAGACATAAATTTATTTCTAAAAGTTTTTTGAATAAAAATTTTTTTGAAATTAAAATTGTAGAAGATAAACATATTTCAATTTGTTTTAATATTCAAATTTTGTTATATTTCTTCTATCAAGTAAAAGGCTATTTTATTTTATATATAATATATAATTATATTTTGGCTTCAATAAATCTCATTATAGAATGTAAATGAATTTAAATAAACCTTAAAATAACTCACACTGTTCTTTGATTTTGTTAGAACATAGATCAATCTTGAATTATATAGTTGATCTGTATTTCGAAGCTTAAGTCTTTTAACACGTGAGAGATATAGGTTATAAGTTTTTGATTTTGATATTTGGAATATTAAATGAGGACTGAAGACGGGGTTCTCTGGAATTATATTTGTTTTTTGAAGATATAGTGCACATTTTTAGAGATTTTTGAAATAATTTATTCGAGTATTTAAATATATTAAATATTTCAAATAAATTATATTCTTTGAGAAGTCCTTTAAGTGTGTTCATGTTTTTTAAAGGCAATTGGTGTTCTTAAAGTTAAGACCAGAAAGAAAATTTTGTCTCCTTTAAATATTTATTTATTAATTTTAATTACTTTCGTATATCTGTTGGGTTATTTATTACATTTGACATTATATATGGAGTTTTGATTATATACGTCTATTAAATCTAAGCGGTGCTTGTGTAGACATAAATTTATTTCTAAAAGTTTTTTGAATAAAAATTTTTTTTTTAAATTAAAATTGTAGAAGATAAACATATTTCAATTTGTTTTAATATTCAAATTTTGTTATATTTCCTCTATCAAGTAAAAGGCCTTACTATTTTAATTTATATTATTGGAGGAAGATCCATCTCAAACACAAAAAGAACTTGCTCTAACACTAGAAGTCACTCAGCAAGCAGTCTCACATCGTTTAAAATCATTCTTCTATAATAAATATTTAATTTGTGTTAAAAAACGGCGGAAACTTATTTGTACTTCTAATACGTCCCTTAATTTTTCGCCTCGAGTTTTGAATCACCCTGTACATGCAAATATATAAAATTGTTATGAAATTATTAATATTTAGTCGAACCATCTCTTGCTGTAATGCATCCACTCTTCTGGATATATATATATATATATATATATATATATATATATACTACATATATATATATGTAGCTTAACGCAATTTTCTTCAATTCATTATTGTGGTCCCAATGATATATTAATTATTCTCTGTATCAACTGCATACTGTTTGTAATGTTTTCGTCATTTACTGTTTGTCAGTCTTCAAGAAAAGGTGTTTTATGCAAATCGTCCTAATTCAACCGCTTTTTGATCATAGCTAGTGTTAATTTTGGCTTTTTAAGTGGTGTTCAACGTTCGGAACCCATGCCATACAAATTTATCCGTATTGTAGCCATAGATACAGAACAGCCTGTCTTGAAATTTATTCTTAATTTCACAGTGGCTTCACCTCTTTAATTCAGTGCCAGATTCTTCAAAATTTGATGTCTCGTAGGAGTTATTGAGGTACTCCACACAGATTTGCGATATCTCTTTAACTGAATGTACTACGTAATGGTTTATGAGGTTTTCTCACTTTACAGTTTATTTTTTGAATATTCTGGAAACTTCAATTCCTGTCAAGCTCAACTTCAGTATATATTGTCTATGTGAAAAAACGACACGAAGGTTCATGCCTAATTTCATGAAGATGAATTACTAAAATTTTAAATCTAAAAACGGACGTAGCTCAGGTAGCAAAAAGTATAAAAAGTATATTAAACTTTGTTCACTATATTCTTTTATGTACTATGTACTATTTCTTGACAATATATGACGACGAAGATCAAAGGGAGAAGGAAGGAGCCTTTTAACCATGTAATTTTCCTTTTCAAGAGATTTTCCGTTTCTTTAAGAGAACACTTCTAAAACTGAAAAAAATAACCTTTATTCCACTTTCTGAGATAAAATATAGATTTTTGTATTTTTATTCATCACATTCAGCTTTCATAGATTCCAAATTTTCAGGAGAAATAGACTATTGCCAAAGCGCGCTAAATTTTCCGACTTCACGTCCGTGCTTTTCACCCTTTGTCAAGCAGAACTGACAATAATTTATTAGAGGACTTTTTGCGCCAAAGGCCTGAAATTTCGATTAAGAAATCTGAAAACACATCAATTTCATAATATCTTCAAATTTTAAGGGAATGTAGACCTTAAAAACATATTGGACAAATCTGCACTAATGTTCAACACTGATGAGTCAGTCGGCTTTGAAAAACAATGAGCCCTGGCATTGGAAGCGGTAAATAGAAAAAAGAATCATTTTCTAGAGAATAATCTGATCACATTAGGTAATTATACACAGCGATGTAAAAAATTAGTAGATTGGCTGTAGTGAAGAGTGTCGTATAACAAAAAAAAAGACGAATTGTTGCAATCTCTAGTTTTATGAGAGTTGTATGACATTTGTTATCCGTTTCCAAAAACGTGGAAACAGCTTCCAAAAAATAAGACGACGGCTTTTCTCCTACCTATCATTGTCCTTCATAGGTTAGGATATATGGACCGTTGGTTTATGGAAATTAAATTTTTTAAAATTTTACAGATAATTTTTTTTTACTTTATAACTGCAACAAAATAAGTATCAAATCTAA
This sequence comes from Megalocaria dilatata, assembly GCA_034642435.1. Lineage (NCBI taxonomy): Eukaryota > Metazoa > Arthropoda > Insecta > Coleoptera > Coccinellidae > Megalocaria > Megalocaria dilatata. Next base: position 74,794,721 of record CM067856.1, read on the forward strand.
GTAGGTTTAACAAAATGCAAATTTGTACTTTGAACAATAAATAAATAAAATTTACTTTCAATATTTAAAATATAACACAGATTTCTTCTGTAAACCTTCTACAAATTTAAATTTTAAAAAAATTTTTTATTCAAAAATTTTTAGAATTAAATTAAAGAAATGTCTTTAGAACACACCGTGTCAATTTAGTGGACATATAGAATTATTTAAATATTTTAATATTAGCTTTCTACATATTTAATTTTCAAAAAATTATATTTAATAATTATAACTTCAGGAATTAAATTGAAATAATGTCATATAAGTTCCACTTATATCAAACGACATATAAAATAAACATTCATTATAAGACAACCAAATGATATAACAAAATCCAATAAATAAAAATTGTTAACCAAAATTCTATAAATTAAATATTTTGAATAGACAAAATTTTGTTTCTACTGATCAATCTTATGAAAACAAATATCTTACAAAAATGTTTAAGATAATCTTCAGAATTTCATCATAAAACTATCTTTTCTAAATTGTTGACGGGTGAGTGAATATTTGTTGTTGATCGATGTTATATTTTATTGAACATGAATTATTTGAATACTGACGAAGCAAAGTCTCTCTTAAAACTTGTTTTTCAGTAATGTTTTTACATATCTTGAAATTTTATAGAAAGTAACTTAGTTAGATATCCAATAATATTGAATATTCTAAGTAAGATAGTTTTATGATGAAATTCTTAAGATTATGTTAAACATTTCTGAAAGATATTTGTTTTCATAAGATTGATCAGTAGAAACAAAATTTTGTCTATTCAAAATATTTAATTTATAGAATTTTGGTTAACAATTTTTATTTATTGGATTTTGTTATATCATTTGGTTGTCTTATAATGAATGTTTATTTTATATGTCGTTTGATATAAGTGGAACTTATATGACATTATTTCAATTTAATTCCTGAAGTTATAATTATTAAATATAATTTTTTGCAATTGAATATGTAGAAGGCTAATATTAAAATATTCAAATAATTTTATATACCTTCTATCAAGTTTTAACCTTTATTTATGTTACATATAGAATTAATATTCATTACACAGTACCAAAGGGAATGAAAGAAATTCAAAGAAATATAAATTGTCAACTAAAAATTATTAAATGAATACAAAACTTTGTTTTATTCCTTGTTTTATGTAAACTAAACTCCCTTTCAAAAATGTAAAACATAACCTCAAGAACTTCTTCAAAAATTAGTTTCTTTAAAAAAATTCCTAAAACATGTAGAACATTCTTAAAGAACAGTTTAGAATAATAAAAACGATAAATCATCAGCTCCACTTCATATTTAAAAAATAAAAATAATTAACAAAGATATCTTACCAAAACGACTGTGTTTACTGCACAAAACATTAGAATAAAGTGAACTTATAAATATCCTAAATATATGTTCGACACAAAAATAACATAAAGTTTGGAAGGTATTTTATGGACCCCTTTAAAACCAAATGATAATATGTAATGAGCATAAACCAAAATATATAATTATTATATATACATTCTGTCAAGAAAGTACCGGGAATTATCGATTTAAATCTGGCGGGGCAATGAGGCAGGTAAAATTTTTTTCCAAAGTTGGTACCACCACTGTCCTTAATTACTATGCCAAGCTTGAGCGGGATCTGTCAACTAGTGTGTTTGCAACAGCTGATTAAGTCAGTCGATGTCAGAGTGCGTGCCGATTTTTACTATGGGTGATTACGTTGAGCAAAGAATTTGTTTAAAGTTTTGTGTTGCAAATGAATTTTCGTGTGCCGATGCATTGAAAATGTTGCAAAAGGCCTTTGGTGATAATGCTCTATCGAAAACTCGTGCATATCAGTGGTACAGAGCCTTCAAGGACGGTCGTGAAGTGGTCGCCCATCGACGGCTTCGATCGAAGATAACGTCGATAAAATTAAGGAAAGGGTGCTGGAAAACCATCGTAACCGTCGTACCAGCTTGAGAGAGATAGCACATGATCTTAAGATATCCCACGAGTACGCACGTACGATTTTGATTGATATTTTGGGCATGAGAAAGGTGGCCGCACGACTCGTACCGAAAGACCTGAATTTTCTTCAAAAACGTCATCGCGAACAGGTTGCTTCAGACATGCTGGATCGGTGTAATTCCGATTCTACATTCATGGAACGCATTATAACTGGTGATGAGACCTGGGTCTACGAGTACGATATGCAAACAAGCCAGCAATCATCGGAATGGGTGGCAAAAAATGAGCCGAAACCACGCCAAAGCCGCTCGAAAATGAAGGTGATGCTCATTGTTTTCTTCGATATCTGTGGCGTGGTGCACTACAAATTCGTTCCAGAGGGTCAGACGGTAAACAAGGAGTATTACCTAGGCGTTATGAAACGTTTGCGTGAGCGTATCCGTAAGAAGCGGCCAAATTTGTGGGCGAACAACTCATGGATTTTGCATGACGATAACGCACCTTCTCACCGACCTACGATTGTGACTGACTTTCTCGCCAAAAACTCAACAAACGTGCTTCAGCAACCACCGTATTCGCCGGATTTGGCTCCCTGCGACTTTTTCCTCTTCCCAAAACTAAAATTGCCCCTTCGTGGCACCCGTTTTGAGTCGATTGAAGCCATAAAACAAAATTCGGCGCGAGAGCTAAAGTCCATTCCGGAAAGCGCCTATAAAAATGTTTCGAGAATTGGAAGTGCCGTTAGCATAGATGTATTGGAGCAAATGGAGCCTATTTTGAAGGCGACCCAATAAATTTTGACGATTAAATGTAAAAATGTTGTTTTAATTGAAAATTTCCGGTACTTTCTTGACAGAGTAGTACAACAAATCAAATAAAAAAAAGTTTTTTTCTTGATAGAAGGATTATTACAAAATTTAATATATCATACAGATTTCTTCTGTAAACCTTGTACAAATTTTGAAACCTCTTTCTATTCAATTTATTGTATATATAATAATCATATATTTTGGTTTACGCTTATTACATATTATCATTTGGTTTTAAAGGAGTCCACAAAATACCTAGCAAACTTTATGTTATTTCTGTGATGAACATAGAATATTTAGGCTGTTTATAAGTTCACTTTATTCTAATGTTTTGCGCAGTAAACACAGTCGGTTCGGTAAGATATCTTTGTTAATTATCTTTATTTTTTGAATGTGAAGTGGAGCTCCACTTCATTTAATATCTGGTCAGTATATTTGTTTGGTCTTCAGAAAAATAGAAGATTCGTTGTTATTCTATTCGGTATCCCAGTGACCCGATTTTTATGTTTCAATTTATACACTCCTTTTTTGCATACTATAATACATTCGGACCACGCTCAATTAGTCAATGACATTTCGGCTGGCGTTTGCTGGAGCTGCGCTAACGAGGCGATAACAGGCAGAATGAACTCAAGGCTAGAGTCTTTCTGGCGGAGCCATTTTGGCCTGAAACATTCAAGTTGTTTCTTGGAACAGCTTCGAACAAAAAGATGGCGAACCTAGCGCTAGGTCTGGATAGGGCCAAACTAAGAACACTTGTCGGAATTATGACAGGTCGCAGCAGACTGAAAGCGCATTTGCACAAAATCGGTCTGACTGAAGACGATGAATGCAGGCTGTGTTTTGAGGACCCTGAAACAGCCATGCACATCGTCTCAGAGTGCCCAGCGGTGAGTCGCATCAGATTAGAGGTCTTTGGCCAGGCTTTTATAGCCCTGAACAAGATTATCGGTTTTATCCAAAAACTGGATCTCGTCGGGGAGATATAAATTAGGGGTGAACCACAATAGTCCGTGCGGAAGCAGTGGTAGGGTGGACAGACGCCCGCTTGTCATAAATAACATAACATAACCTCTCCACCTTCACCCTAATAAAAGAATGTTGTTCAATGGTATTTTCCATGTAATATTAGCCAAAGAAAACATTTAATATCTCATCACTATATTTGTTAGGTCTTCAGGAGAATAGAAGATTCGTTGTTATTCTATTCGGAATCCCAGTGACCCGGTTTTTATGTTCCAATTTATATACTCCTTTTTTGCATTGTACATTCGGACCACGCTCAATTAGTCAATGACATTTCTATGTCGAGTGGATATTCCCGATGACCGCCTCTCTTCCACTTTTCTCACTCTCGTTTCTATTCAATCGGATAGCGAGCGTTGAATTCCTATACGCTCAATTTAGATATACAGTTTCAATATTTTCGACCGTCGAAAAAGTCAAGCAAAGCGGCGTTTTGTAGGTACCGTTAGGTTGGTAGTATGTGATACGCGGCTGTCTACTATTCGCGTGGGCAAGAGTTAAAAGGTGTGTCCGTCCACTAACCAGAAAGATACGTGTCATGTAGGTAACGCAGGATTTAAATTGAATCTCATAACCGAAATCGGGATTATCGACTTTGTACGTAAAATTGCTTCTGGCGTTCCTGTTTACTTGATAGAACCGTAGTTTGTGACCACAAAAATTTTCCACTCTAAAATCTGAACGAATATTTGATCCGACAAAAACGGCAAAATGTGGCATAAAGTAATAAAAAAAAATAGATAATATTTTTACAATAGATTAGAAATTTTTTCTCTACTAAACATATACAGTGTGTCCCAACGAAAATTTAAACCCCCCAGAACTCAGAAAGGAAGAATTTTTGAAGATTTTAAAAAAACAGGTCAACTTCTGTTTTGAGGGGGACGAATTTCCATTATGAGTTTGTTCCGAAAAAATCACCCCCATGAAGATGGCATCAATCCCCAACATTTTTTGAATAGGGAAGGGATAACGAGTGTTGGTTAGTTTGAAAGTTATTTATGTTCTGTACACAATCCAGTTAAAAATCGGTTCATTATTCACGAAATAATGTAATGTTGAACTTACCCTCAAAAGGTGATGTTGAACAGACAGTCGAACCGCCCAAACTCAAGAACCTAAGAGCTTTGAAGAATTCAAAAATAATTTTCAATTTCTGTATTAGGGAGAAAGAATTTTTACGACAACGTTGTTCTGAAAAAAACTCCTGAGGATGGCAACAACTCCCAAAATTTTTTGAATAGGGAGATGTTGGATGTGGTTTAGTAAACAAGTTTTTTCTGTTCTCCAAACATCCCAGTTGAAATTTTCAATAGCTATTTTGTGTATTAAGAGCGCAAAATGATATATTGTCGATTGAAAGAGAGTCAATCACTTGAAATCGACAAAGAATTTGCGCTCGAATTACACACAAGATTTTTTCTACAATCGAGCAGTTCATATATTTCCAAAAATTTACTTAATTTGATATATGAAAATTAAAAGTACAGTTTTTAATCAAATGAAAGATGTCATTTCCTCGTTGTCATGAGATACTCTGAGCAATGCATATTCGATTTATAGTTAATAATTGTGAGAGCAACCTTTTTTTCTTATTTAGTCGCTTATAAGCGACCAATTTTCTTTGGGGCACCCTGTATAGATGCATGTCTTGATATCAGGAGATCAAGCGGGCTCCTAGATCAATATTAAGAAACAAATTCACTGCTTAGTGACAGTCGTTACAATTTGAAGTCAAATATTAAAAAAAAATATGAAAATTACTCACGTGAAGTCGGAAGTTTTTGCGCCCTTGCCATTTCACAATAGTTTCTACAACTATATCACGTTTAAGTTACTTGCTCGATTTTACAAGTTGTTTGGATGAACAGCTTGTAAAATCTAGCCTTTTGACAGCCTAGGCAACTCTGTGTGAGGCCTCAATTAGTTGAAATCTTCATCGGTAAACCCAGCTAGCTGAATAATCTGCCATTCAAGGAGTTACTTCTGATTTCATTGATTGACTTGATGACATAATGAAGTGATGTATGAAGGCGTTCACTTAGATTTTTTTACAACCAAAGGCTGGCGATGGATTACGGAACGTGCAGCAAGCACACCAGGAACTTTATTTTTTAAGCACGCTGTGACCGCTTTGGCATAGCTGCTGAACAACTGACAAAATATTCTCTAAAGGAATTTCCTTTTTGGCACAAAATTTTCCATAGTATTGAATATAGTTTCTTGCTTTGTATCTGTTTCGCAATTTGTAGCAAACAATAGTTCCTGACATTTGTTCTTATCTCTAATGAACCTTACGTAGGACAATCATAATGCTTCATTAGTGACTGAGGTTCTGAAGCCGCTGAATTGATTATTGAAAAGTCTGCAGATAATTGCATAATGATACTTCGATGTTTATAGCCATCTTATGGGTTATATTGAATAAGGTTTATTGATTTTGACAAATTTCATTATTATTTTAATACAGGGTATCCCAGAAGTCGACGTCAAGCCGGAATCGGGTAACAGGCTCATAGTAGTCATCAGAAAATATTTAAAAAAATCTAAGTCGTGTACATTTTGAATTATATTGCATTTTTTATTATTCGAAAAAATGCACACCTGTGATGATTTTTGAACTGTTGCTACAATCTTTTACTTTCTTCAAATTTTATTTTTCCTATGTTATTCCAAATAATGCTTCTGTAACCAAAGAATTCTAAGCCAATTACTCTAGCTTGAAAAAAAAAAGGTCACCTTTTGCCGAACCAAGTATTCAAAATTAATATTTCGCACAACTTTAACCGACTTTACTGAAAAAAAACTGTACTTCATCAGTTTTTAAATTACTTTAAAAGTTAGCATATTTATAAGGGATTGTAAAATGGTATAACACGTACTACATGACTTCTTAGATCGGCCAAAAAAACGGTCTTTCTTAAAGAAACACAGTTTCGAACAATTTCTTCGAACTTTCTCAAAATGATTCTAGTGCATCCAATACTTTAAGCGTCTGGTTTGAATGAGATGGGGTGAGTCCTTCCATAAAGTGTGAGTGAGACAGATAGTGACGCAGCTATTTGATATTGGCACCCGTAAACGCAATACAGATCAGTACGATACGCCCCTTGGTGTACTGCGCATCTTTCCGTATTTGATCGTGTTATTTGTGTACTTACGACTTTTGGCTTCGTTTTTTAGATTTGTTTGCTTGCGATTTGGATAGTTTTGCACAGGAGTGCCCAAAAGTACAGCTCACCGACTATTGAAAAAACATAAGCTCCATCCATATCCTGTACAGCGAGTACAAGCTCTGTTACCTAGGGTTGCGTTTTGCCAAACCGTGCTACTAAAGAACCGGGAAGACCCACAATTCCTAGAAAAAGTTTTGTGGTCGGATGAATAAACATTTAAAGAAGATTGTTACATGAACCACAATTTACACGACTGGCACGTAGAAAGTTCCGTCTATACGTTGGATGTGACATCACTTCCCATCCAAGATTTGGCTTTGGCGAGTGACCAATGATGTGTTTACTGTTCTGCAAATTTATGATTGAAACATTTTATATTGGGAGTACAAATTAATTCGTTCTGGTTCTAAAAACATTGAATTTTTAAATAATCACAACTGATTGGCGAGGTTTTAGACAGATTGAATATCTGCCGATAAGATCCAGTTTCAATTGTACTGAGTTTCCTACAAAACGTTTTACCTTACGCTGTTGAAAATGCTAGAATTTTTGATAACTAAAAAGCATTTGCGGGAAGTTTTAATTTTTTGTTTTAATTGGAAAAAAGTGCAGCTAAAGCTCATTGTATGCTTGCAGAAGTTTACGGTGACAATGCTTCAACTGACAAGTCATGTAGAGAATGGTTAGGAGCTTCAAAGGAGGTGATTTCTTGATAGAAGAATTATTACAAAATTTTAAATATCATACAGATTGATTCTGTGAACTTCATACATATTTTAATTTCAAAAAATTTTTATTCAGAAACTTTTTTAATTAAATTGAATAAATATCTAGAAACATTGTTTCAATTTAGTAGACATTAACACTTGAAGGATACAAAATTTTGTTTCGTACCTTGTTTTACGAAAACAAAATACTTTTCCGAAAATGCGAATCATAACTTCAAGAACATCTTAAAAACAACTTGCTCCAAATAAGTTCCTTCAAAAAAATTCCTAAAACATGCAGAACATCTTCAACAAGAAATTTAAAATTCTCACAACGGAAAACCATCAGCCCTACATCATATTTAAAAAATGAAAATAATTAACAAAAACTATTTTACCAGACAAGCTGAATGTGTTCATCTAAACAAAACACTAGAATGAGGTGAATTTTCTAAAAATCCTACGTATTTTAAGTTCGTCACAGATATTACACGAAGTTTGTAAGGTATTTTATGGACTTCCATAAAACCAAATAATAATATGTATAAATGTAAACCAAAATACATAATTATTATATATATACAATAAAATAATAAAAAGAGAGGTTTTTCTTGATAGAAGGATTATTACAAAATTTTAAATATCATACAGATTTATTCTGTTAACCTCCTACAAATTTTAATTTCAAAAAATTTTCATTCAAAAACTTAGAATTGAATTAAATAAATATCTAGAAACTCTGTTTTTTTTGTATCCTTCAAGAATATATTTAGTGATTTTAATTAACAATTTGTATATTTTTTAATTTTTTTATTCCCCTTTAGGTAATGTGTTCATTCAGAGTTAAATTTTAAAAAAACATGTCCTAAATACACTGTATCACTATATACATGTATATCATCATCACATGTTATGGAAATGAACTAATAAAGAATCAAGAGAAATATAACATAATGATAAAATTATTTCGACATCACCTTATACATACTACTCTGTCAAGAAAGTACCGGGAATTTTCAATTAAAACAACATTTTTACATTTAATCGTCAAAATTTATTGGGTCGCCTTCAAAATAGGCTCCATTTGCTCCAATACATCTATGTCAACGGCACTTCCAATTATCGAAACATTTTTTATAGGCGCTTTCCGGGATGGACTTTAGCTCTCGCGCCGAATTTTGTTTTATGGCTTCAATCGACTCAAAACGGGTGCCACGAAGGGGCAATTTTAGTTTTGGGAAGAGGAAAAAGTCGCAGGGAGCCAAATTCGGCGAATACGGTGGTTGCTGAAGCACGTTTGTTGAGTTTTTGGCGAGAAAGTCAGTCACAATCGTAGCTCGGTGAGAAGGCGCGTTATCGTCATGCAAAATTCATGAGTTGTTCGCCCACGCAAACGTTTCATAACGCCTAGGTAATACTCCTTGTATACCTTGTATACCCCGTCTGACCCTCTGGAACGAATTCGTAGTGCACCACGCCACGGATATCGAAGAAAACAATGAGCATCACCTTCATTTTCGAGCGGCTTTGGCGTGGTTCCGGCTCATTTTTTGCCACCCATTCCGATGATTGCTGGCTTGTTTGCATATCGTACTCGTAGACCCAGGTCTCATCACCAGTTATAATGCGTTCCATGAATGTAGAATCGGAATTACAGCGATCCAGCATGTCTGAAGCAACCTGTTCGCGATGACGTTTTTGAAGAAAATTCAGGTCTTTCGGTACGAGTCGTGCGGCCACCTTTCTCATGCCCAAAATATCAATCAAATCGTACGTGCGGACTCGTGGGATATCTTAAGATCATGTGCTATCTCTCTCAAGCTGGTACGACGGTTTTCCAGCACCCTTTCCTTAATTTTATCGACGTTATCTTCGATCGAAACCGTTGATGGGCGACCACTTCACGACCGTCCTTGAAGGCTCTGTACCACTGATATGCACGAGATTTTGATAGAGCATTATCACCAAAGGCCTTTTGCAACATTTTCAATGCATCGGCACACGAAAATTCATTTTCAACACAAAACTTTAAACAAATTCGTTGCTCAACGTAATCACCCATAGTAAAAATCGGCACGCACTCTGACATCGACTGACTTAATCAGCTGTTGCAAACACACTAGTTGACAGATCCCGCTCAAGCTTGGCATAGTAATTAAGGACAGTGGTACCAACCTAGGAAAAAAAATTTTACCTGCCTCATTGCTCCGCCAGATTTAAATCGATAATTCCCGGTACTTTCTTGACAGAATGTATATGTCTACTAAATTGACACAGTGTGTACTAAAGATATTTATTTAATTTAATTCTAAAAGTTTTTGAAAAAAAATTATTTGAAATTAAAATTTGTAGGAGGTTAACAATAAATGTATGATATTTAAAATACTGACAAATATAACTTAACCAATGTGTTAAAAAATAACTTCGTGGAAGTGAATTAACAGTTCCATTTCTGGAGATAAGAACTACCAAACTTTAATCCTAATAAAGACATTGGCAAAATGTGTTAATTCAAATAAATTTTGTCCAATTTTGATAACAAAAATCTATTGAAATTGATCGATAATGACTATTACTGTATCTCTAAGAAGCTACTCCAACAGAGCCAACAAATCATAAAAACTTCACCGCACATTTACTTGCTTATCCTATATCTAGTGCGGAATATTACCATCATAAAAACGATGATTTTATCTGTTGGCAAAGACGTCTAACCAAAAGTGAGCTTCATCTGAAAAGATTTTCTTCAATAAATCAGGATCAATTTCAAGTAGCCTTAGAGGAGCAAACACTCGACACGTACGGTGGTGACTTCCTTTTCAGAAAATATATATTGCAAATTTACAATGAAGAGGTTCTTTGAATTTTACACATAAAAGCTGGATTAATTAATTCTCCGGAACCTGTACAGATTTAATCTAAAATTCCTTAGAAACACTGTTTCACTCTATAGACATAGAATTATGAGCACATTTGGGCGGCAGCTTACCAATAAAGAATCAAAGAAAACTTAAAGTATTGGCTGGACTAGTCCGTTACTTTGTGATAGTTCAATTTAATTGGAATGAAATAAGAAATTACTTTGTTTTCTATCACCTTTTATTAATTGAATATGCAGTGACACGAGTTTCGTAGTGTTTACTACATTTCAAACTGAAAACAAAAACAATCAAAACAGATTGATTCTGTCAGCCTTCTACAAATTTTAATTTGAAAAAATTTTATTTAAAAACTTTTGAATATTGAAACAAATTAATATATGTTTATCTTCTACAATTTTAATTTAAAAAATTTTATTCAAAAAACTTTTAGAATTAAATTAATGTCTAAAACAAGCACCGCTTATATTTAATAGACGTATATAATCTAAACTCAATATACAATGTCAAATGGAATAAATAAACCAAAAGATATACGAAAGTCCCTTTCAAAGTCTTTTTCAAAAATGCAACACAAAATTTTAAGAACTTCTTCAAAACTAATTTATTTGAATCAATATATTTAAATATTTAAATAAGTTTGATAATTTTTCTTTAGTTAGGTTTTTTTATTCCATTCGATATTATTTAATGAGTTTTGATTTTATATGTCTACTAAATTTAAAAAGTGCTTATAAGACATTAATTTAATTCTAAAAGTTATTGAATAAAATTTTTCGAAAATAAAATTTGTAAGAGGCTAACAGAATAAATCTGTTCTGCCATTTAAATTTCAACTATTATATATTTTCGTTGAAGGCTTCGGCAAAACTTCGAAAAGTGAGGTATGCCAAAGGTCCGTCTGCTCATTTAATAGTTTTATTGTTGGAACGTGCTTTCTGTGTTTAAATAATTCGATGAATTCTAGGATGTCTACTTTTTTCCTTTCGCTTCCAGATGCAATATTTCAAGATTGTCCAATTCTGGACAGATATGATTGGTTTCGAAAAAATGTTTCGCAAAATTAGAGTTATCTTCCGGTTCCTTAATGAAGATTGATGTTCCTTGTACTTTTTGTGGAAAGATCTTCCGGTTTGTCCTATATATACGTTTACTGCGCTGTTGACTACTTAATTTATAGACTCCAGAATTATTCAGCCGGTTGTTTTTGTCTTTTGCGTGAAAAAAGAAGTTAAATATTTTATGTGAGTGTGTGAAAGCAGTTATTATGTTTGTTTTTAAAAATATTCATCTCTTCATGAATTATTCCTGCTTAGTTTATAACGGAGCGATGCTCGATTTTTTTCATCATTGTGGCGTCAGTCATTCTGGTTGTCTTTCGCTGAGGATATCTACAAAAATAATAATCGTAAATTAGTGAAAATTCATATTTATATCGTAAGATAGTGCTTAAAAAGCGCACCATATTAGAAAGACGCGTCCAAGTGTTTTTTATAATTTTCAAACATAAGGACACAAAGAATTTTATCGCATAAGTGGTTTCTTCACTGTATAATCAAAGATTGAAATAACATTGCAAATATTTTCTGTACTTGATTTCACATGCATCTTCTCATTTGTCAAGTTTTTTTTCGAAACATATTTGATGGTTTTCTATTTAATTATTCTGGTATTAATTAGACAGCTGCCAACTTGTTTCATTATGCATATAATTTGGAGAATTAAAATTTTCTCTTTCTTGATTCTTGCCGGTCCCTATCAGATATACCAGTCATTAGCCGCACCTCATGATTCAACTAGGTCTCACTTATTTTCTGAAGTATGCTTTGTCTCCAGTTCCAGATGAATAGAAAAGACCCACCCAAGTAGGTCACGTAAATCCTGCAGATCTGCGTGGTTGGGCCTTTATGTCGTCCGTTTCCTAGGAATAATTCGTATTAAGAAATATACTAGCCAACAATAATTTGGTATTGTGTGTACATTGAAACTTTCAATCATTAGAATTGTATATTAATCGATTTATTTTTTCCATACTCATTTTAAGATACATATTTAATAGAATAATTTAAAATAGCCATATATTGATTTCAATGGAAATTGTTCCGCTACACAGTAGCTTCACCAGATATTTTATTTTGAAAAAGAGGTTATTACATTTGGATAAATTTGTTCAGCGAATATTCCCAGCGAAGGACTAAAAGAATTCCTATTCACTAATCACTAATAAGGAGCTCTTTAAGCAAAATTTCAATTTTATTATATCTGTTTATCGAATCATCGAAATATACATATCTTATATTTAATTGATTCAATTTTTTATCGATGAAAATTCATATTGAAAAACATTTAATGAGGTTATTCTGATTTTCACGAAATTTCCTATTATTGTAATAAAACGATAATTTCGCTAACACAGCAGCATCTTCAGGTAGGTTTTACATTTGTAACATTTGTGGATAACTAAATTTATTTTCGAAATCGGCTCTTATTAATATTAGGGTAGGTAAAAAAATTTTTATTAAGCACTAAAACCCAAAAAAGGGGTCTCTGGAAATTCCAGTTCATCTGAATATATTCAACAGTGGACACTTATTTATGTCTAATTGTTCTTTAAGTACTGTACCAATTTTAGTGTATTTATTTATTTCTAGTGACTCTTACGGGTTTAAGGTACAACTTCTACTTTCTATATGTAAAATTACAAAATTATGGTTGAAAGTATGTCCCATTTCTACAAGTGGTTCGAATATGTGAAAATACTTTTGTTATTGAAGAAACCCTTCAGAGGTTCTCCAATTCTCTGTCGAAAAGTTCTTTCTGTCTGTCCTATGTAAATTTTTTGGTAATCACCTGAGGTTAACTTATAAACTCTCGATTTATCATCTTTATGTGTAATGTCTTTAATATTTTTTATGAATTTATTGAGATTGGAATAAATTTTGAATGAAGTTTTTAAATCATATTTATCTTTGAGGTATGTAGCAATTTTACCTTTAGTTTATTTTAAGAAAATAAAGTTAATTTCATGTTATATTTAGATATACCATATTTAAAGCCATTTCATTATTTATATTCATCAACAATTTACCTATCAATGTAGGATTATTGTCATTATTAATGACTACTTATTTAATGATATTGAGCTCTAAAATATAATTTTCTCGACTCATGGGTATGTTAAGTAATCTGTGGATCATAAAATTAAATGCTGATATTTTGCGGTTTATTGAATGATTTGATTTATTGTGTATAATATCATCTGAATATGTTGGTTTATGAAATATTGAAAATTCATGTGAATTATTGATTCTGGTAACTGTTAAATCAAGAAAATTAATAGAGTTATTATGTGCCTTTTCTATGGTGATTAATATTGAAGGATCTGTTTGGTTTACAATTTTTTTTGATAATCTGTACCTATGAAGCAACAAAAAATATCGTCTTTATATGTATACCAATATAAAAAATATTTCATAAGTGGATTTTGGTGAATTTAAGATTCAATATTGTTCGTAAATATTTCGGCTACTACAGGACTTCAAGAATTTTTCATAATCAAACCTTTTTCGGGTTTATATCTAAATCCGAACCATTCGTTAGGTTAGGTTAGAAACAGGACATACTTTCAACCATAATTTTTAAATTTTAGATATAGAAAACCACTACCACACCAAATACAAAATTGGAGCAGTTGTTCACACGTGAAAGAACGACGTTGAACGTCTTCTCTTGGCTTCAGTTCATAAGGCATCCAATTTCCTACCTTTCGAATCATTCCCATTGCTTTTAAACGATGACAAATGGCTGGTTGGGTGACTCCCAAGTGTTTTTGTGAGTTCCTCTTGCGTTTGTGACTGATCTTGATTGAGCCTTGCCTCTAATTCTTCATCCTTAAGCTGGCGCCCCGGGCCGTTATCCGTCTTCCAAATCAAAATTGCAACTTTTAAAATGGGGAAAACCGCTTCTGACACGTTCGTTCAGCTAGAGAATGGTCGCCATAAACATCCACTAAAATACCATGACATTCGGCAGCCTTTTTAGTCATATTGAAGTGAAACTCCGCACAAAAAACACATTATTCGGTACGAAAAATTACATTTTCAGAGCACACAGAAACAATGTTGTTCACACTTCAGCGAAATGACATATACTGAAAGGAAAGCCTAATTATGACACTTCAAAATTAAAGTATTGCCAGATGAAACAATGGAATAATAAACTAGTAGCGACCTCTGTTATCAAAACTGCATGAACTGATTTCTACTCCTAATATATGAATCAATTTGTTCATTCATTTTTTTCATATTATTTTTATGAATCAATGAATCTGAATAAATCGGAAATTCGATAGAATAGTGAAATTTTAGATAAACTTTTATGGGAAAACGGTTGTAATTTTCTATGCAATAAGTGCAAAAATCAAGGTTGACTTTTTCTCGGTGAAATCCATATATAATCTATATGTTTTTGTTATTGCTAGTTGATCATTTTTTCTCTTTTACTAGATTGACCCTCATCTCATGGTTCATACCTTCATTTGTAGTTATTGTTTAAGGGCTTCAATTTCATAATGGTTATTTCTTGGTAAGGATAATGTATAAAGCTTAATGTCTAATTAATTAATTAATAAAATTGGATTAGAACAGAAAACTCGTAACCACCGAAATGTGTATTCGTACAGACTCCAACCACATATTCCGGTTGTTAGGCAATTTTATGTGAACAATTCTCTGAAAAATGATTTAAATTACCGACTTCTACATTTCTCTAAAAACAGGATCACCTCTGAAAACAACTTGAATGCAACTGCAAGGAAGAAATTTCAGTTAACAAAGGGCTTCCTCCATACACATATAAGTAGATGAAAGTATCGATATTCTGCAAAGCTGCACAGAGTTCTATCTGGAATGAAAATTTTAAAAAAATATAAAAAGAACACGGAAATAAATCACTGAATAGTCGTTAAAACTTTTAACACAGTCATTCATTAAGTTAAGTAAAAAATTTCAGCAATCTGTAACAATTATTATCATTAATTAAAATTCATGAAAATGTCTAAATTATTCCTTACCTACAAACTGGTAAATATTTCTATTACATTCATGAAAGGTACATTTAGTGACCTCAGTTAACCCAAAGACTGTCGAAATAATCAGCATCCACTTCTCCCTTCCAATGATGTTGAATGATGGTGAAAATAAGCTCATTTTCATGCTTGCTTAGCCAAGTATTTAGGTAATGAATTTCATAGATCGTGATATCTGTATTGTCAATTTCGACAACAATGGACAACAATTATTATAATTAACTAAAATTCATGAAAATGTCTAAATTATTCCTTACCTACAAACTGGTAAATATTTCTATTACATTCATGAAAGGTACATTTAGTGACCTCAGTTAACCCAAAAACTGTCGAAATAATCAGCATCCATTTCTCCCTTCCAATTATGTTGAATGATGGTGAAAATAAGCTCATTTTCATGCTTGCTTAGCCAAGTATCTAGGTAATGAATTTCATAGATCGTGATATCTGTATTGTCAATTTCGACAACAATTGAAAGTGGAATTGGGGTGAAAAACTAAGGTAGGAGGTAAACGTTATTAGCTATTTTTTTCTGTATTCCGAAGACCTCCTTTCTCTTATTTATGTTCGATTGAATTTGAAGTTAGCCTCATTACTAGTGCCTCAAGCATTTGAATTTCATAGGAGTCAGTTTGATTGAAAGGCTGTTTAGGACTATTTTTTAATAGACCGTTTTTACGCGCTTGGCCTAGGGAAGAGCGTGCTTTCGTTTTACCCATAGGTATGTAATTTTCGATACTTCAACCGAAATGGTCTTAAACCACTAGATTGGAATTAAATGTGAAATTACTTTATTTTCTATCACTTTTATAAAGTGATAGTAAGTAATTTATCATAATACCGACGCCGTACAAGTACCAAAGAATTAACCTATAATGAGCTACTCTAAGAATATCATTTATATTCAGTATTAGTATAGTTGTTTAATAGTGATGAATATGTTATAATCTTTTTCTTTATTCTCAATAATGATTTTTTTAACCTTAGGAATTATGAACCGAAAATTGTCTCGAACAATTTAATTATCATCGTGTTGGTCTAGTCCAATAATATCTACGTACTCAAATTTTGAAACAATCTCTTATAAACTTTAAATTTTAAAAGCAATTTCAATACCCAAATGGAAAGATAAATTTCGCGAACGGACATCATTAAAGATCATAAAGAATAAAGAAAGGTACATAAGTCTAAACAAAAATCTTTTTGCGATTGTGATATTATTCATTATGATTCCTTTGAAAACTAACCACTTTGCTGTGTTACCACATAACTGTTGTGTAGCTGCATTGAAAATGTTTATACCTTATAGTTGGAATTTAGTTCAATTTAAGTATATTTTTCGATCCTTTCAACCGATACAAAAATTCCTAGGGATAATACTATGATAAACGTAGACAAAATTATTAATCTACGAGCGAGCTAAAACGTTTGACGTCAAATTAGCCGATGAATAATTTTTACAATTGATAATAAAAAATCCACAACAAAAAAGATTATATATTTTTTTGCTATGATAAAACAGGTTAATATTTTCAGAACAACTTTCAGTTGATCGTGATTGTTGTGTATCTTCTCGAAATAGCAACGAGTCATAGAATCGAAATGCAATATAATCAATGTCCAAGTGTACTGAACTCTTGTCGTAGAAAGTTGAAATCCACAAGTTGAGTTCCTCACATCCATATTCATAGATGAGTAATGGGTTTGAGGACCCCTACGAATTTACGAGAGAAGAGAGGTCAATCTCAAGGTTGAACCACTGTGTGTGTATGTTTGATCTTTGTACATCGAGTAGTCTGCAAGCCAGTAGTCGATTGTGTCTCGTTTGCTCTTTGGTGATGCGCAGAGGAATACGAGTATACTTTAAGGAATAAGATAACGAATCACCCACATCCACACACACTCAAAATATTGTAGTTTCATGATTGTACTGATTTTTTGTTTCATATTTTAAGTGTTACATGTTTAAAATAGCTTTAATTCTATGAATAAAGTGTGCTGCAATAAAATAGAAAGGCTTTTTACTTGATAGAAGAAATATAACAAAATTTGAATATCGAAACAAATTAAAATATGTTTATCTTCTACAATTTTCATTTCAAACAATTTTTAATTCAAAAAACTTTTAGAATTAAATTAATTTTTAAAACAAGCATCGCTTACATTTAATAGACGTATATGAATATTATTTAGGACCGAAGAAGGGATTGCTTAGAATTATATTTGTTTTTTGCAGATATAGTACATGTTTTGAGAGACTTCTGAATTAACTTATTCGAATATTTAAATATATTAAATATTTCAAATAAATTATATTTTTTGAGAAGTCCTTTAAGTGTGTTCATGTCATGAACAAAATTTTGTGTCCTCTAAATATTTATTTATTAATTTTAATTACTTTCGTATATCTGTTGGGTTATTTATTCCATTTGACATTATATATTGAGTTTTGATTATATACGTCTATTAAATGTAAACGGTGCTTGTTGTAGACATAAATTTAATTCTGAAAGTTTTTTGAATGAAAAATTTTTTGAAATTAAAATTGTAGAAGATAAACATATTTTAATTTGTTTTGATATTCAAATTTTGTTATATTTCTTCTATCAAGTAAAAGGCCTTTCTATTTTATTTTATATACAATATATAATTATATTTTGGCTTCAATAAATCTCATTATGGAATGTCAATGAATTTAAATAAGCCTTAAAAATAATTCACACTGTTCTTTGACTTTGTTAGAACATAGATCAATCTTGAATTATAAAGTTGATCTGTGTTTCAAAACATTCATTTACACGTGGTGCGTTGTTGATATAGGTAAGTTTTTTGATTTTGATATTTGGAATATTATTTAGGACCGAAAAAGGGATTGCTTAGAATTATATTTGTTTTTTGAAGATATAGTGCATGTTTTGAGAGATTTCTGAATTAACTTATTCGAATATTTGAATATATTAAATATTTCAAATAAATTATATTCTTTGAGAAGTCCTTTAAGTTTGTTCATGTTTTTAAAAGGCAATTGGTGTTCTTGAAGGTAAGAACAGAAACAAAATGTTGTCTCCTTTAAATATTTATTTATTAATTTTAATGACTTTCGTATATCTGTTGTTTTATTTATTCCATTTGACATTATATATATTGAGTTTTGATTATATACGTCTATTAAATGTAAGCAGTGCTTGTTTTAGATATTGATTTAATTTTAAAAGTTTTTTGAATAAAAAATTTTTTGAAATTGAAATTGTAGAAGATAAACATGTTTTAATTTGTTTTGATATTCACATTGTGCTGCAATACTTTGGATTGATGTTAAATGTGAGCATATCATAAACGTCGTTTATTTGGTAAGGTATAGTTGTTTATTTTGACATCTTCAGTCATTTACAAATTGAATCATGAATCAATTGAGCGTTGAGCAAAGTGTTAAAGTGATTGAAGCCTATTAGGAAAATTTGTGTTCAAATAAAAGTGCATTTCGTGATTTTTTGGATCCTCATAATCGGACAATTGAGAATACTACTGGAAAAATTGCGGAAAAATTCCTAGAAACCGGGTCTGTGGAACATATTAATGAGCTAGTATCTGCTCGTACAGGACGTTCAACCGGCAGCGTTGCTTCTGTGAGAGAAAATGTGGCCGAGAATCAAAAAACTCTATTCAACGAAGTCGAGTATGCTCTCTGTTTTTAGGGATTCGATGTTGAACTTTGTTACTGAATCGTGTTGTTTGTCCGCTTTTGTTGGTCTTTTCGTTCAAGATATTACACCTAGCACCAAACTGTGGTCAGACCCTATATTTGCCGATGTTAATGATCTAATATCTACCACTTGTTCTGGTACAATTGCTCTATTCGTTAGGATAGGCTTTTCATAAAGATTTATTCTGCTAACTTCACTACAATTTTCAATTTTGATTTTATAAACATTTCTTCTCAAAAACTTTTTAAAATTAAATTGAATCAATGTCTTAGAATTAACACTCATTAAATACACCCTAAGGAATAAAAGAATAAGAAGAAAATATAAATTATCAATTAAAAATATTAAATGAATACCTGAAGGATACAAAGTTTTATTTCGTATCAATGTATCATGAAAACCAAGTTCCTTTCCAAAAATGCACAACATAACCTCAAGAATTTCTTCGAAAATAACTCTATTCAAAAAAATTCCTTCAGCATATCTTCAAAAAGGCCATTTGGTATTACCACATCGAAAGCTCATCAGTTTGAAGATATGCTGCATGCTTTTGGAATTTTTTCGAAGGAACTTTTTTAAATAGAATTATTTTTGAAGAAATTATTGAGATTATGTTGTGCATTCATTGAAAGGAATTTGGTTTTCATAATACAAAATTTTGTATCCTTCAAGTATTTATTTAATATTTTCAATTGATAATTTATATTTTCTTTGTTTTCTTTTATTCCTTTTGGTGCCGTATAATGAGTGTTAATTCTTTATGTCTACTTAATTGAAACTGTGTTTTCTAAGACATTTATTTAATTAAATTCCAAAAAGTTTTTGAGAAAAAATATTTAGAAAATTAAAATTAAAATTTTTAGTGAGATTAGTAGAATAAATTTTATATCAACAATACTTGAGTAATTTCTGGAATTCAGAATGCATTTTCTAACATGAAGCATAATTCTGAATATTCCTATAGTGAGAATCAACACGTATTGTTAATATTTCTCTTAGGAGGCTTATCGAAACAAACTACAGATTACATTATGGTAAGATCAGAAACAAAATTTTGTCTCCTTCAAATATTTATTTATTAATTTTAATAGCCTTCTTTATATTGGTTGGTTTATTTATTCCATTTGACATTGTATATTGAGTTTTGAATATATACGTCTATTAAATATAAGCGGTGCTTATTGTAGACATCAATTTAATTCTAAAAGTTTTTTGAACAAAAATTTTTTTGAAATTAAAATTATAGAAGACTAACAGATTAAATCTGTTTACACTAAAGCTATTTCAAATATAAATATTATTTAAGAAGTTCACTCTGAATAAATTCATTAAAAATAATAAAGTACACATAAAGATGATAAATCGGATCATCTTTATGTTTATAAGTTAAATTGGGGTGATTGTCCAAAAGTTTACATAGGACAGACTGGGAGAACTTTTCGACATATAAATTGTGTACATTTGAAGAGTTTCCTCAATAATCAAGGTAATTCCACATATTTTAACCATTTGTTAAAAACAGGACATACTTTCAACCACAATTTTGAAATGCTACATATAGAAAGTAAAAGTTATGCCTTAAACCTGTTAGAGTCCCTTGAGATAAATAAACACAATTAAATTGGATTATTACTTAACGAACAATTTGATTTAAATAACTCACCCCTATTAAATATATTCATACAAGCTGGAATTGCCAGAGACTTTTTTTGGGTTTTAGTGCTCAATAAAATTTTTTTGTACCTACTGTAATATAAATAGCAACCGATTTCGGAAACAAATTTAGTTATTAAAAATATACCTGAAGATGCTACTGCGATAGCGAAACAATTATTTTATTAAATAATAATAAAAATTTGTGAAAATCAAATTTAATATTATTTAATATGGATTTTCATCAAGTAGAGACTGATTCAGTTCAATATTTAAGAAGACTATGTTTTTGATGTAGTTTTTATAACTCGTTCAGATGATGGCACTGTGTGTTGAAACAATTGTCGACTTCATAGAAACTTGAAAGGCCAAGTTATTAAAGACGTCTATTAATCGATCTATTTTCATAATACAAAGTTTTGTATCCTTCAAGTATTTATTTAATATTTTCAATTGATAATTTATATTTTCTTTGTTTTCTTTTATTCCTTTTGGTGCCGTATAATGAGTGTTAATTCTTTATGTCTACTTAATTGAAACTGTGTTTTCTAAGACATTTATTTAATTAAATTCCAAAAAGTTTTTGAGAAAAAATATTTAGAAAATTAAAATTAAAATTTTTAGTGAGATTAGCAGAATAAATTTTATATCAACAATACTTGAGTAATTTCTGGAATTCAGAATGCATTTTCTAACATGAAGCATAATTCTGAATATTCCTATAGTGAGAATCAACACGTATTGTTAATATTTCTCTTAGGAGGCTTATCGAAACAAACTACAGATTACATTATGGTAAGATCAGAAACAAAATTTTGTCTCCTTCAAATATTTATTTATTAATTTTAATAGCCTTCTTTATATTGGTTGGTTTATTTATTCCATTTGACATTGTATATTGAGTTTTGAATATATACGTCTATTAAATATAAGCGGTGCTTATTGTAGACATCAATTTAATTCTAAAAGTATTTTGAACAAAAATTTTTTTGAAATTAAAATTGTAGAAGACTAACAGATTAAATCTGTTTTGATATTCAAATTTTGTTATATTTCTTCTATCAAGTAAAAAGCCTTTTTCTATTTTATCAAACTACAGAGAGATCAGACGTGACGCGAAAAGAAGAGAAAAAGGTGAGTTTTATGTATGTTTTTCATGACTAAGGTTATATTTCGAACACAGAATATTCGCCAGCATATAATATTTATTTTTTCTTATCCGCAAAAGTGAACGAAATACTTAAGTCATAACAATTACAGAGTACGCAACCCATAATAAAAGTTGGGAAATTATAATTTTCCAACAACAGCTATCATTTGCCAGAGTTTGCCATAGATCTTGTAGAACGTACTGTATAAGATGTTACTTTTTTAGTGTTATTTCAAAATGTAAGCCTCAAAATGCCCAAGTGTTAGCGAAACAATGGTTTTCATTCAATAAATTTGTCGAAATTGTCCTTTATTATTTCATTTATTTAAAGTTATTTGCTTAAAGTTCTAAAAACTATCATATCATATTGCTCCATATATTTTCGAAATCAGGCATAAAGCAGTATAACGATTTTCTTATTTCAAAATCAAAATTTCAGACTTCTTGAAGTAATGACCTTCTGTATGTGAAGAGGATCGTCGCTCGCGTCTGTTAACTAGAACAACGTAACAATACACGTGCGCGGCCATCGTGTTGTCTATTTTCAAATGCCAGATTTCAGGTGTGAACACCCCAATCAATAACCAAGGGAAAACATGAACTCACTACTCAGTCTGATGAAAACGTTGTACATGCAAGCGAAACGCATCCCGTGGGATCATTGATATACAAGCCGGAACAAAGGTTTCACTAGAGGTATGTCTGTTGATAAATCTGCTTCTTTTTTTTGTTGATTCACGCTTTCATGACCTATGGGGTGAGATTCTGAATAGTAAGCATGACAAATAGTTATTCTTAGTGATCGAAGAAAATGAAATTAATCCTTTCTGAAAGTAAAAAGTGACCCAATAACTTCTTCTCCAAATATTTGAGATAAAAGCAAAACTTTTCTTTCAAAGTACAATTTATCACAATTATTCTGTGAACCCAATTTGCGGACTTTTTTCGATAAATCATACGGAATTTCTTAAATGCGTTAAAAAATTTGAATATCAAAACAGATTTAATCTGTTACTCTTCTACAATTTTAATTTCAAAAAAATTTTTATTAAAAAACTTTTAGAATTAAATTAATGTCTACAATAAGCACCGCTTATATTTAATAGACGTATATATTCAAAACTCAATATATAATGATATGTATATATATATATATATATATATATATAAAAGTCATTAAAATTAATTTGAATGACTTTAATGAATTTAATGACTAAAAAGTCATTAAAATTAATTTTAATGACTTTCTTATATCTGTTGGTTTATTTATTCCATTTGACATTATATATTGAGTTTTGATTATATACGTCTATTAAATATAAGCGTTGCTAAATTCATTAAAGTCATTCAAATTGATTTTAATGACTTTTTTATATCTGTTGGTTTATTTGTTCCATTTGACATTATATATTGAGTTTTGATTATATACGTCTATTAAATATAAGCGTTGCTTATTGTAGACATTAATTTAATTCTAAAAGTTTCTCAATAAAGAATTTTTTGAAATTAAAATTGTAGAAGACTAACAGATTAAATCTGTTTTGATTTTCAAATTTTGTTATATTTCTTCTATCAAGTAAAAGGCCTTTTTCTATTTTATTAAATGCGTTCGTTCAGATGAATCTTTAGCTTTAGCTTTGTTATTGTAGTCAACATTTTTAAATACATTCTAAAACTTTCAAAGGTTTGATTATAACTTCTTGGAGGCCAACTGTTCCATTCGGTTAACATCACATACCAAATTCTGTTACTCCATCTCTTATTTGCAAATTAAAAATAAATATTGATGGTTTCACTATGCCAAATTAAGCATTGATTTCTTCTGCATTTAAGGACTTTTATGAATCTGACATCGATTATGTTCACATAAACACTAAAAAATTTTTGTTTGGACGGCATCTAATACGTGCAAATTAATCTTAACTGCTAACTAAGGGAAAATAAAATATAATTTCCAATTTACACAAAATATTTAACATCAGTCTTTATGAAGCTGACAATTTTTTCAACACACAATCATCATCTGAGCGAGTAAGAAACTGAACTGCATCAAAAACATTACATGTGTATTTAGGAGTTCAAATAGCTTCACTTATTTTCTGAGAATTTTGTGGGCATTCATGATCCACTTATAACAAACAACTCCAGATGCCTCCAGAATATGGATGCCGACAAACTTCTCAAAAAATAAATTAAGCTATTTGAACTCCTAAATACACATGTAAACACTAATTAAGAAGACGATGATATTAAATAAGGTTATTCTCATTTTCAAACATTTTTATTGTTATTTAATACCACAATTGTTTCGCTATCATAGTAGCATCTTCAGATAGGTTTACATTTTGAATAACTAAATTTGTTTGGGAAATCAGTTGCTATTTATATTAATTACAGTAAGTACAAAAAATTTATATTGAGCACTAAAACCCAAAAAAGGTCTCTGTAAATTCCCGCTTATCTGCATGTATTTAACAGGGGTGAGTTATTTAAATCTTATTGTTCGTTGAGTAATATTCCAATTTTATTGTGTTTATTTATATCAAGGGACTCTAACAGGTTTAAGGCTTAACTTTTCTTTCTATATGTAGAATTTCAAAATTATGGTGGGAAGTATATCCTGTTTCTAACAAATGGTCATAATATGTGGAATTACTTTTATTATAGATGAAACTCTTCAATTATTCACAAATTCTATGTCTGTTCTATGTGAACTTTTCGGCAATCACCGCAGGTCAACTTATAAACCCCTGATTCATCATCTATATGTGTACTGTCTTTATTATTTTCAATGAATTAACTCAGGTTTGAATACGTTTTGAATGAAGTTTAAATCATATTTATTTTTGAGATATGTAGCCATTTTCTCAGAAATACCTTTAGTGTATTTTAAGGAAATGTATTTAAAATTTTCTTTTTTATTGGGATATACCATATTTAAAGCTATTTTATTATGTTTATTTATCAACAATTTGTCTAGCAACGTAGGATCATAGTCACTATTAATAGCTATTTGTTCATTGATGTTAAATTCTGAAATATAATTTTTTCGATTCATTGGAATATTAACTAATCTATGGATCATACAATTGAATGCTGATAACCTTCGATTTAAAAGATGGTTTGATTTATTGTGTATTATAGTATCCGTATATGTTGGTTTGTGAAATATTGAAAAATCATGTGAATTATTTATTCTAGTAACTGTTAAATCAAGAAAATCAATAGAATTATTATGTTCGGTCTCCATAGTGAATGATATTGAAGGATGTACATTCTGTCAAGAAAGTACCGGGAATTATCGATTTAAATCTGGCGGGGCAATGAGGCAGGTAAAAATTTTTTTCCTAGGTTGGTACCACTGTCCTTAATTACTATGCCAAGCTTGAGCGGGATCTGTCAACTAGTGTGTTTGCAACAGCTGATTAAGTCAGTCGATGTCAGAGTGCGTGCCGATTTTTACTATGGGTGATTACGTTGAGCTACGAATTTGTTTAAAGTTTTGTGTTGCAAATGAATTTTCGTGTGCCGATGCATTGAAAATGTTGCAAAAGGCCTTTGGTGATGATGCTCTATCGAAAACTCGTGCATATCAGTGGTACAGAGCCTTCAAGGACGGTCGTGAAGTGGTCGCCCATCGACGGCTTCGATCGAAGATAACGTCGATAAAATTAAGGAAAGGGTGCTGGAAAACCGTCGTACCAGCTTGAGAGAGATAGCACATGATTTTAAGATATCCCACGAGTCCGCACGTACGATTTTGATTGATATTTCGGGCATGAGAAAGGTGGCCGCACGACTCGTACCGAAAGACCTGAATTTTCTTCAAAAACGTCATCGCGAACAGGTTGCTTCAGACATGCTGGATCGCTGTAATTCCGATTCTACATTCATGGAACGCATTATAACTGGTGATGAGACCTGGGTCTACAAGTACGATATGCAAACAAGCCAGCAATCATCGGAATGGGTGGCAAAAAATGAGCCGAAACCGAAAAAACCACGCCAAAGCCGCTCGAAAATAAAGGTGATGCTCATTGTTTTCTTCGATATCCGTGGCGTGGTGCACTACGAATTCGTTCCAGAGGGTCAGACGGTAAACAAGGAGTATTACCTAGGCGTTATGAAACGTTTGCGTGAGCGTATCCGTAAGAAGCGGCCAAATTTGTGGGCGAACAACTCATGGATTTTGCATGACGATAACGCGCCTTCTCACCGAGCTACGATTGTGACTGACTTTCTCGCCAAAAACTCAACAAACGTGCTTCAGCAACCACCGTATTCGCCGGATTTGGCTCCCTGCGACTTTTTCCTCTTCCCAAAACTAAAATTGCCCCTTCGTGGCACCCGTTTTGAGTCGATTGAAGCCATAAAACAAAATTCGGCGCGAGAGCTAAAGTCCATCGCGGAAAGCGCCTATAAAAAATGTTTCGATAATTGGAAGTGCCGTTGGCATAGATGTATTGGAGCAAATGGAGCCTATTTTGAAGGCGACCCAATAAATTTTGACGATTAAATGTAAAAATGTTGTTTTAATTGAAAATTCCCGGTACTTTCTTGACAGAGTAGTATGTATAAGGTGATGTCTAAATAATTTTATCATTATTTTATATTTCTTTTGATTCTTCATTAGTTAATTTCCATTACATGTGATGATGATATACATGTATATAAAGTGATACAGTGTATTTAGGACATGTTTTTTTAAAATTTAACTCTAAATGTTTTCATGAGATTTATTAAAATTAAAATCTGTAGAGGTTCTGGTGAATTAATTTCAGCTATTATTCTGTAATATCAAATGATGTTAGAATTAAATGTAAAATCTTCTTCAAATTTCAGCTGAAAATCTTGTGTAATGCAGATGAGGAAAAAATTCAAACTTTAACATCTAGCAGCTAGAAATCGAAGAGTTTGCACTGGAACTTTTATTCTTGATTTCATTTATTCAAATATTTTAATATTAGCCTTCTACATATTCAATTTCAAAAAATTATATTTAATGATTATAACTTCTGAAAATAAATTAAAATAATGTCATATAAGTACCACTTATATCAAATGACATATAAAATAAACATTCATTATAAGACATCCAAATGCTATAACAAAATCCAATAAATAAAAATTGTTAACCAAAATCCTATAAATTAAATATTTTGAATAGACAAAATTTTGTCTCTGCTGATCAATCTTATGAAAACAAATATCTTTAAAAAATGTCTGACATAATCTTAAGAATTTCACCACAAAACTATCTTACTTAGAATATTCAATATTATTGGATATCTAACTAAGTTACTTTATATAAAAACTCAAGATATGTAAAACATTACTGGAAAACAAGTTTTAAGAGAGATTTTGCTTCGTCAGTATTCAAATAATTCAATAAATATAACATCAATCAACAACAAATATTTACTCTCCATTCAACCATTAAGAAAACTTCTGGTAAACTGAAAAATCTTTAAATGTAGTGCAACGGTTAACTATTATATATAAATATTTCTGTGGTTTACCCTTGATCTAAAAGGTTGAAAGACAATTTAACGGCCTCTGTTATAGCACAAGGACTATCTGTATAAAGAATGTTAAGGAAACCAAATAATTATATATTATGAATAAAATAACATAAATAGAGGTTAATTCTTGATAGAAGGTATATAAAATTATTTAAATATTTTAATATCAGCCTTCTACATATTTAATTTCAAAGAATTATATTAAATGATTATAACTTCTGAAAATAAATTAAAATAATGTCATATAAGTACCACTTATATCAAACGACATATAAAATAAACATTCATTATAAGACATCCAAATGGTAAAACAAAATCCAATAAATAAAAATTGTTAACCAAAATCCTATAAATTAAATAGATAATAAATTATTTCATCCAAGTAATCACCTCTCTTCGTTTATACCTCCAATTTAGGAACACCTGTAATAAACACATGTGGTTAAGTTACATCTAACATTTAGAATACGATTACTATAACTTTTAAAAGCATATCGTCTCTATTGGGAAATGTTATTATGAGTAGGATGATTCAAAAAGAAATGTTATCCTTTCTTTCATCAGCAGTCTCTGAAGTTAAACCTATTTGTGATAATTTCTAGTTTGCACAGCTTGATCTTGAATTGAGAAGGGAATACAATCTACCAAGAGTCAACCAATTGTTCTCGACTATAATGTCAACATATTCCTGGATAATCTCATTCAAATGCATGCCAAGCCTATGTATGCATTGTAGAAATTCGAACTAGGTAGCTCTCCTTCAATGAACTTTTTACTACCTTCGATTCAAAAATCTTCTTCGTTCATCTATCTTTCGGGTTCAAAATTCTTATTCGTTTTTCAAGCACTAACTGGCACCCAATGGAGCAGAAATTTTACATGCATAATTCAAGTTACAAACGTATTCAATAAAAATTTGAATATCAAAACAGATTTGATCTGTTAGTCTTCTACAATTTTAATTTCAAAAAAATTTTTATTCAAAAAAACTTTTAGAATTAAATTAATGTCTACAATAAGCACCGCTTATATTAAATAGACGTATATAATGCAAACTCAATATATAATGTCAAATGGAATAAATAAACCAACAGATATAAAAAAAGTCATTAAAATTAATTAATAAATATTTAAAGGCGACAAAATTTTGTTTCTGATCTTACCATTAAGAACACCAATTGCCTTTCAAAAACATGAACACAACTTAAGGACTTCTCAAAAAATATAATTTATTTGAAATATTTATTATATTTAAATATTCAAATAAGTTAATTCAAAAGTCTCTCAAAACATGCACTATATCTTCAAAAAACAATTATAATTCTGGTAATCTCTTCATCGGCCCTAAATAATATTCCAAATATCAAAATCAAATAACTATCACTATATCTCACCTCCATGTGTTTAACAGGATAAATTGCTTTAAACAGACTAACTTTAAAATTCAGGATAGTCTATGTTCTTAACAAAATCACAGAAAAGTGTAAGGTGTTATAAGGTTATCTTTGAACCATTGACATTCCTTAATGAGATTTATTAAAGCCTAAATATAATTATATATTATATTATATATAAAATAAAATAGGAAAAGGCTTTTTACTTGATAGCAGAAATATAACAAAATATTTAATATCAAAACAGATTTGATCTGTAAGTCTCCTACAATTTTAATTTCAAAAAAAATTTTATTCAAAAAAACTTTAAGAATTAAATTAATGTCTACAATAAGCACCGCTTATATCAAATAGACGTATATAATCCAAACTCAATATATAATGTCAAATGGAATAAATAAACCAACAGATAAAAAAAGTCATTAAAAATAGTAAATAAATATTTAAAGGAGACAAAATTTTGTTTCTGATCTTACCATTAAGAACACCAATTCTCATACTCATATAAATGCATGGAGGCAATACAACACTATATATATGTAAACGTAAAATCGGGAAAAATATCCCGTGATAAATGAATCCGCCATATGATTTCGTTGAAAATATGGTTAATTTAGTTAAAAAAATGTATATGAGACAGTAATTTATTTCCACAAAAATATTTATTAAAAGCTGAAACCAGCTTTTTGGTCTTATGGTATTTCAAGCTTCTGTTGAGAAGTAAGAAGAAATAGACAGTACAATGTAATACCTGAAGAAGCCACATCGTGGTGAAACAGTTGTTGTAGTAATACAAACATTTTTGTGGAAATAAATTACTGTCTCATATACATTTTTTTAATTGAAATGAGTTTCCACCAACTAAAGACCGAATCTATCAAATATGGTTAATTTAGATTTTTGATTAGAAATCAGAATTGTTGGTAAATTTGAATACCCATATCTTTTAATTTTTATAAGGCGATTTTTTCTCAGATGTTACACAGACAGAAAAAGCCTTACAGAAAAAGTCTTACCTTTGAAAACACCCCCTAAAATACAATAACCGGGCAGCCTTTTTATTTATATCGAATATTGAAGTAAAACCCCTCAAAAACACATTATTTGATACAAAAGTTGACATTTTCAGAGCACAAACAGAAAGCCTGACAGAAAAAGCCTTACCTTTGAAAACACCCCCTAAAATACAATAACTCGGCAGCCTTTTTATTTATATCGAATATTGAAGTAAAACTCCCTCCAAAAACACATTATTCGGTACAAAAGTTGACATTTCCAGAGCACAAACAGAACTTTGTTGTTTACACTTCTGCAAAATGACAGATACTGAAAAGAAAGCCTAATGATGACAGTTCAAAATGAAAATGATGCCAGATGAAACAATGGAATAATAATTTAGTAGCGACATCTGTTATAAAAAACGAACGAACTTATTTCTACTCCTAATAATAAACTTTTCTAGTCGACCGAAAAAAAATTAAATCCCCAGTAAATTTCACTATTTGAGTTTTGAGATATATTTTCTTCAAAAAGCGCATAAAAGAAGTGACCATTCACTGTCTTCTCCGAAAATATTAGAGAGAAATTCGTGAAACTTAGTATAAAATCAAGTGAAGTTCAACCGAATATATTCACTGTAAAAATTACGATTTGCAATTATAAATATATATTTATCAGGAAATTATTGCTGGCTTTTTATATTATAAACTTTTTGTGAAATTTCAACTATTTTTCCTGCGCTTTTTTTAGGGAACAGCATGCTACAGTTTTGTCTAAATATTTGTAATTTTCGAATTTTGAGCTGAAAATATCTCAAACAAAAAAGTTTGAGATAATTAACTCTCCAGTATTCTTACTAGGAAGTGAGAAAGGGTAGGAGAAGATTCAAACAGCCATCCAGTTGAATATTAGTCACCATTTGTAACGTACAATGATGTTATTCTTGTGCTGGGCAACTGGCTTAATAGCTCCTCTTGTGAATGCATGGTGAATCCTACATTCCAAAAATTATTTTCGGTACTTGTATAGTTATTACGAACGAATTTGCGTCATTTAATTATTTAGTAGGAGACATTTAAGTGTTGCGTATCTATTCAAACAAAACAAAATCGCCAAATGGAAAGCCAACGCTATTCAATAATAAGGGAATGAAGACAAAATTAGCTTCAAGTGCGGTGACCGATTACAATATTTAAGTGAGAAACAAGGATATTTAGGGACGGAATCATGTAATGGGAACTTATTTCTTCAATGCAAAAATGTTTAACTGTCAGATATGTTGATTTGATCTTATATACTATTATTTCAGAGAGATTTTTCTGCTGTTATCCTTATGAGAGACCTCTTAAATTATAAATAAAAATAGCGAAAAGCACTAACGAGAAATCTGAAGCTTTTGCGCGCTTGTTCAACAGCCCATTACCCATGAAAATTTCAAATTTTCTTTTCTTAATATAAGGAAAATCACAGATTTCTGTGTTCTGAGATCCAAATATACTTCATTTTGCAGTTACGAACTGTGCTACTAAAGAAACGGAAAACCTCATCGGAAAGAAAAATGGTAAAGACTCCATATCTTTCGATCTACATATTGGCAAGAAAAATTGTATAAAGAATATATTGAACAAAACTCTTAGATTCATTACAGATATATTTGCAGGTTTCAAATATCCATTTTTATATATACAATAAAATAATAAGAAGAGGTTTTTTATTTGATAGAAGGATTATTACAAAATTTAAATATCAAAACGGATTTATTCTGTTAGCCTCCTATAAATTTTAATTTCAAGAAATTTTATTCAAAAACTTTCAGAATTATATCAAGCACTGCTTAAATTTAGTAGACATAAAATCAAAACTCATTATATAATATCAAATGGAATAAAAAAAACCCAATATAAATTGTCAATTGAAATCACTGAATGAATTTAAGCAGTGCTTATGAGACATTAATTTAATTCTAAAATTTTTTTAATTTAAAATTTATAGGAGGCTAACAGAATAAATCTGTTTTGATATTTAAATATCCATTTTTGATGATTTGAAATTTTAAAAATCGAACCCTCGCGAAATTATACATGAGTCTTTCTGTCGTCATTTTACATCTTAGTACTGAATTTGCTCTCGATCGGGTGCAAATTCAGTACTTCATTAATTCCTGAATACCTGCTTTAAAGAATTGCGTTTCTCGTTAATTATCCTGTCCAATATTTCAGTTGAAAAATTTACGAAACTGTGGTTATTTGGACAGTTTTAATCTGCTGGCATTATAATCTAATTCCTTTTTAATAAAATCATTCGTTAAGACAATTGGGAGAGTAGTGATTTACCTATTAAGAGAAACTGATTGCATGTGTGGTAATAAGAACCATCCTGTAAATCTCGTAGTAAATTTATAATTATATACTCTCGCTTGAGTGAATTAGTAAAGAAACTCAGTGAAATGAAATAAATGAATAATGACTCTTGCAATAAGTCATTTTCCATTAATTAAAATTCCTAAATAATTAACATTAACCTGATTTTATCCTTGTCAGGAAAATGTATTGTGGATATAGATCAGAAAGACATATTACCTCCTAATTTTAATTTTTCGAAGTATAAACACTGGCTGATGCAAAATGAATTGATATAAGGGTGAGCTATTTAAAATTTGCATTTTTGATCGGCTATAAATAAAAAACTAATAGATATATTTTCAAAGTTATGAATTCATTAGAAAGGTTGAACCTTGACATATACGAATGAAAACAATATCGTTTAAATGACCGCCATGACTGACTATAGTACCCCATCCGATCAGCCCAATTTTTCAGTAGATTGTCGGTTGTTTTGGGCTCAAACTTATGAAAGGCAACTTCGATTTCGTGTTTCAAGGCATCAGTCGTTTCGGGCTGGTTAGCATGACACGACAGAAGATTTCAAGTCTCCACGAGGAAAATCGAGAATCAACCCGTCTACAGTCACGGGTTTGAAAATACACTAGATCAGTTTTATTCACATTTAAAATAAGGAAATTTTATAGTACTTGACAAGCATCTCACATCTTGTTTTGAGTTCCCAAGGATTGTTACTATAAATGACGTGTCGTCAGCAAACAATATGATGCCAATATCCTATGAAATAGTATACGCTTTTATAGTATCTGGTAAATCATTCACAAATAATATGAACAATAATGGTCCCAACACAGACCCCTGTGGCACACCCATATCTAAAGGGTATTCTAGGAATTCTGCTGACCTACTCGAACGAACCTTCTTCTTCTTCCTTCTTCATTATAGGCATTTTTGCCTGTTCCTTCTTCGTAACTTCTCCGGTGTTCAGTTGGCAGTCAGGTTATCGCTCCACCTTTTTCGCGGTCTTCCTATACTTCTCCTTCCCATTAGAGATTTATCACGTGCGATTCTGACCACTCTCTCATGATCCATTCGGTCTATGTGTGCATTCCACTCGTGCTTTCTCCCCAGGATCCACTCATTCACCTCTTCCACCCCGCACATTTTTCTTATGTTGTCACTGCGCTCTCTATCTAATAGCGTTTTTTCCAAAATTTGAAAATGTTCTTTCTTATTTTATTTAGCGTTTTTTCCAGCTATTTTCGAACGAACCTATCTCGATCAATTAAAAAATTGTGGATCCAATCAAGAAATACGCCCGTAAAACCAAGATTGTACAGCTTATCAAGAATGAAGTTGAAATTCAGACAATCAAATGCACGTGATTCACCAAAGATTAAACTCGCCACACAGATGCCGTTATCTAAGCATCTATAGACAAAATCTACAAATTGACGTGCCGCAGTTTCCGTTGATCTACCAATTCGGAAGCCATGCTAACAAGTCGTTATAATTGAGAACTTGTTTAAATATCCCAGCATTCTTTCGTATACTAATCTCTCTACAACCTTATGGATATCTGACGATAATTTGCTATATCGTCAGTAGAATTTTTTTGTGGACTGGAATAACCCAAGCTGACTTAAAAACGGAGGGAACCTTTCCGGAAATGACTGAAACATTAACAAAATGTGCCAAATGTTCCGAAATTTGGGGAGTATCACCTTCAAAAGTGTCACAGAAATCATCTCCTTTTCGCAGGCTATTTTTGTTCTTTAGATTCCTTATAACTGTGAGGACCTCGTCGGCCAATATTGGAAGGAAGAAAAAATTATTATTCGACATAGCCTGTGTCGTACATGAGGAAGACCTTTTATCACGACAGCGCTAAGGAACACTGACAACACCGATGCTCGAAAAATTGCTCCCAAAAGCCTCAGCTACCTCCAATGGATCAGATATAGCCAGGCCGTTCACAGTCAAAACAAACCCCTGACCAAATCCCAAATACTCTTGTTTATGTTCGTGGAATTGTCCAGAATATTTCTATTAAAGTGATACTTAGTGTACCTCAAAAAACTCCTGTATTGCGTTTTAGCGCTCAAATAGTGATTTTTAGAGTCGCCCATTCCATTTTGAAATATCTAGTGAAGATTCTCAAAATCACTACTTGCCTGCCTCATCTCCTTTGTGATACAAGCAAATCGGCAGCTCCCGGTAGAACGGGTCTGCCTGACGGGGCATGTGTTGTCAATAAATGTTGTCAGTATGCCACAGAAATGCACAAAACCACTGTCAATACCAGAAGAACCATATATGGTGTAGTATAAGCTGCCATCAAAGACAGATCTCCCAAATTTTTGTCCGGCATCACACGAAAAGATGGGGGAATAGCTTCTTCCGAAGTGGTGAAAGTGCCACAGTCGAATGACAAGACAATAGCCTTGTGATCACCGATATTAACATCAACTACCCTGGGGGTAACGAGATTTTGCGTTAGTTAGAATGAAATTAATTTTAGTAGAACTTGTGTTGCCATGTTTGTTCGTGAACACTCTGGTAGCATCAGTATAAGTTTTTATTAAGATTGAAGCTCATTTGTAAATATTCTACACTACTGCTGGAGTAATTTATATTCAAATCACCACACATGAAAACAATCTTGGAAGCAGTGACGCAATAATCCAAAACACAGGAGAATATATTGCTAAACAGCAAATCTCCACCATGAGGCCTGTAAACACTAATTATACCAACGTCTGAAGAAGCACTTTTCAAATTATTACCACAAAATTCACATTGTTATTCTAGTGAAAATTTATCAATATACTTTATTTGCTTAGCTTGAAGGTTAGACTTTATATAGATGGCGGTTCCTTCATATCGACGCGTTGGTCGGCCATAATGTAGCCTTTAAGCGACATGGAAGGTACCTGATAAGGGTCGCACCAATGCTGTACAATGCTCAAGATATCAGAATTTTCTAGATGGGTAAAAACTTCAAGATGATTAATTTTGTTGGACAAACCCTGAGCATTTTGTTGGACGACCTTTAGTTTTTTTGTTAAACTGGTCTGTTTTAATTTTATTGACTGACTGATTTCACCTCTTAAGATTTGATGGTCGACTGGCGACGTTTCGTAAAAAACTTATTCACTGCAACTCCTTCAGGCCAAAAGGCTGGATTCATCGCTCCACTCAAAAAGGGCTGTAGGTAAAGTTATATTGAAGGAGGAATAAATATCCGGTTGCTTAGAGGTCAGCTTCTCACACGAAATCTCAGATGATTTTCCGCCAAAGAAGTCTTGTAGATCACTTGTTGTAGTTTTAGGGCTGGGTCTGATAACATGCAAACAGGATAACTGCTTCTTGGGGACAACACTCAGCATATTTGACTTCATGGTGCCGACAAAAGATTTGAACATTTTACTGGACGAGATAGTATTCTTTAAAGGAAGTTTGACTAATGTTTCAGTTTTTTCTGCAGTTTTAGGTGTGGATCTTAGTTTATTAGACTTTTCCTTTGGCGCAACAATGGTCCATTCAGTTAAATTATTTTTATTTCCTGTAGTATCGTCAAGTAGTTCAGAAACGGAATTCCGAACAGATGGAATCCCAGAGATGAACACATCAGCTGTTGTGATAACATTTTTGTTGTTTCTCAGTTTTTAAATCGTCTATTTGTTTATTCTGCGATATAATTAAATTTTTCAATACAGCTATTTCTTAAGTGAATGATGATGTAATTTCACTTACAATTTCCATCTTCAAAGTTGAAAAATCATTCCTTGTTATATAAAATTCATTAGATTTGGAAGCTAGATGTATGATATCTCTATCACCTGTGGATTGATTACATTTCTCACAGTTCTATTGATTCAAACTTCTATCCTCACGGATTTTATTAAATTCTTCCATGGATAATGAAACACACTTAATGTGATAACTATTTTCACAAGTTATACAAATAATTGAATCGTCATATCGATCTATTTTAATTGAACATCGAGAGCAACAATTACCTCGACCGCGCGACATCATAGCTTTGCACATATTGAATGGTCAAGAGGCTTACGGCCAGTTTCATAAACAACATCAAAAGGCTCCTTTATGATAAAGTCCCTTTATGAAAAGGATCCTTTAAATGGGACCATCAGTTTCATAAACGCACATCGACCGTCCTTTACTTAAAGCTTCCTTTAATGTGCCGGTCATATGTTTCAGACTGTTGGCTATCCTGAGAACTAGTGATTTTACGAATATAGTTGGTGATATTCCGTAAAAATTATGAGTTATGCGTCGGAACTTGTAAAAAAAAAAGAAAAGCAGCATAACTCAGTCTTTGCATAAACATGGTTATGTGCAGAAGATAGTATATTGGAATTTATGTCATTATTACGTACGAAATGCTATATTTTAGTAAACGTGAGTTATGTAAGTGAATATGGAAGAAAAGAGTAAAAAAAGTATTACTTTAAAACCTGAGGAGGAACTACGTCTCTTGGAATTAATTGAAAAAGAGAATTTTAATGTTATAGGATAAAGTCTGGCAGAGAATAGCAACTGCTTTCAATGCAACAGTTCTCCATGGGATAGATGGGGGCCAGGCTCAAATCCAAATATGACAATATAAAAATTTAAACTAGAATGGTGGTAGCTGCTCAACGTAGTCATATTAAAGGAACTGGTGGTGGGGCTCCATTGAAATTGAGGTAGCCAATTTCCAAACAGTTGAGCCCAACTGTTACGAACCCACTTGCCGAAGCGAAAGAGATGTATTATAAAAAAAAAACAGCTCTAATAGAAGCCCAGATAGTGGCTATGAAAGAAGAGGAGCATTCGAAGCTTAAAATATTAGATTTCCAAATTATGGAGAGAAGAGAAAATTAAATAATAATAATTGAATCTTTTTTATTTTGAATGCACTTTCTGGGAAAAGCGATATTAGAATTCTATCAGCATTGCTGCAGACCATGAAATCCCCTCAAATTTGAATTAAAAACAGAAATTTCAATAACATATAATATTTTTATTTCTTTATTCTCACTTGAAACTTTTTCAGATATTACCTAAAATAAAACAATAAATCAGAAATACAAACATAGAAACCTATCTAAATACATACCTTGTAAAATCTTATAAAAATTATATGAAATCTTGTCATGTTGAAGATACAAATTGAATATGAAGAATAGTTTCACAAGAGACAAGCAAATTTATTTTCAATTATCACACAAATATAAATTGTACATTATCAAAATAATCATTAATAATAGACTCTTACTTGACGAGCTGCATTAACATTAGTTGAATTTATTTGAAAGTCCTCTTCCTCCTGCAATCATTCATTTGGAAATATTTCGTTCATATCTACAGCTATATTGTGCAAAACAGGGGTAGCAACAATAATTGCCCTTATGGTCGTTAAATTAACACTAATTTCTTTAGAAAGGATAGGAAAACTCCATACATTCTCTCCACCATATTTCTAGTTCGTATAATTAACTCCTTATATAAATTTCCATCTGCAGTTATAGCTTCCGGTAACTTTGTCATAAGATAAGTCTGCAATAACCACTATCACCAAGTAACACATTCCGTCCAAATTTACCACTCTCAAATTGTCTCTTCAAGACACTATTAAAGATGGTTTGATCATGAGTTGAACCAGGTCATCTAGCTACAATAATTCTGATACTCAAGTCTGAATCACACACGGTTTGAACGTTAACATTTCTCGTAGTACGCTGAAATCAAACAAAATGGGCTAACGTGACAGAGGAAGGTTATGTCCAGTGTTCTCGTGTTTATCGAGCACCTACGCAGTGTCGAGCTTCTTGTTAAAGGATCCTTTTCCATTCATAAGTTTTTTTTTTCAGCCATAAAGCGCCGATTTTTTCACTTTAAGATAAAGGACGATTTTAAGTTCCCTTTGACCTTAAAATTTGCTTATGAAACACGTTTTATCATTAAAAGAGACTTTTTTGGGAAAAGGAGGCTTTAGTTTCGTTTATGAAACTGGCCGTTAACTTCATGCACCAATTGAATTTCGTAAGCTTTCATACTGGGGTCATTCTGGGCTACAACAGCAATATTTTCAGGTGTGCTCACTAGACGAGAACATGAACGGGTTTTCTTACCAAATAACGATCGAGCTTCACAAATTGATCCACAAATTACCGTGAGAGCATTTCATTTCCACCGAATTTTCCACGTAAATTTATAGCAGTGTGGATAGACCAAAAAAAGCTAGGGAAATCAGGTTCAACTGAAAATGACGAATGCAGATTCTGTGGGGAGATAAAGAAATTTTTGTACATATTATGATAGATTGACTCGTCATTTGAAGCCAGCGATAAAAATAGTTGTGGCATGTTGTCATTAAAAAATGGGGACATACTTTTCTTGAAACCATCTCAGCTACTGGAGTTCGTTGAAACCGTAGAAAGGCTGAAAAGAGGTAGCTAGTATATACTTGCGATCTCAAGAAAAGAAGTCGCAATAAATCATTTGATCTAGGTGCACTGATTCTCCTAATCCTCAATAATAATAACGAATAAATCGTGAAATTTTTATGTTTGTGATTTTTGGAGAAATGGATATTTGTGTTGATTTCTTAAAAAATATTCTGTATAGAAGAGTGTCAGCACTTAGTCTGTTTTGCAGCTTATTGTTATTATTATTATCCTGATACTCCTAGATCTTCTGTGAAGATCTCTCAGAAGCTTTTTCAGCTTGTGCGAGTTAGGAGTTCAGTTGTGTTCTGGGTAGGCTTTGTTACTGCGATCTTGCGCCACTTTAGGTCACAGTACTGTTAATTTTTGACCCAACAGTGAAATGGTGGCAGACATTTACCTGATAATTTCTACAATCTGTAAAAAGAGAGCCCTACCTTTTAAAATATCGTTTAAATGATTTGAATATTTCTCCTAAGTTATTTTCATTTCAGATATGAAGTGACAAAACGTATGGAAAGATGGCCGCCACATCCGGCCAAATCATAGCAGCGGCAGCCCGTTGGACAGACGAAGGATACTACATTCAGGAGTTTGTATCGAAGAACAACTTACCTGCCATAGTGAAAATAATAAAAGGCCAATACAGCGGTCTTGGGGTACCTACATTACCAAGTCCGGGCCTGCAATCGATCGCGCTCTTAGTTTCTGTGGGAAAAAGACAAAAAATACTTGCACAAGCAGTGAAAATAAAGGAAGGAAAACGTTTAGTTAGTGTCGGTCCTAGACTAGTGATTCCGGAGACGTATTCGGGTTATTTTGAACTTTTGAGTGAAGAGGGTAGAGCAGTACGATGCATCGAGAGTGTTTCCGAGTTGTCCAGACGGAGAGCCGAAGGAGGGTGTTTAGTCAGGGAGACTATAAGAGCAGTACAAGCCAAAATCGATCCTCAAACCGGATCTGTTAGTCCAGAAGGTGCCAGAACTATTCCTGCGGGTGAAATACTAGTCCCATTCGGAGAGATCAGTCTACCAGGTGAGTAGTTGATTTATTGTCTTCAAAAAAATAAAACTTCGAAATTGAACAACGAAATATTTCTGTCAATGCACACATCAAAAATACTATTTTTCTGATCTCAATTTCACATATGAAATGATCCAAAAGTGACTCAATATTGATTCTATTATTGATTTTTAATACAGAAAATGTAGTCATCTACATTATTAGGCAAATTAAAATAATAGGATGCGGTTTTTTACTTGATAGAAGGATAATAACAAATTTTGAATATTAAAACAGATTTATTCTGTTAGTCTTCTACAATTTTAATTTCAAAAAATTTTTTCAAACATTTAGAATTGAATTAATGTCTAATAATAAGCACTGCTCATATTTAATAGACGTATAAAAATCAAAATTCACTATACAATATCAAATGGAATAAAAACCCAAAGAAATAAATTATTACTTAAATTTAAAAATAAGTAGTATCGAATGTTTCGTTCCAAACATACCCACCTGAATTCGTCGGAAAGGCCGTGGTACGTATGTTTTGCCTTTGACAAACATTTGAAAACATGTTCAGTTTCTGGTCTTAAATTTATGAAAACTAAATCTTTTTCAAAAATATACAACATAATTTTAATAACTTCTCCAAAACTAATTTATTTTAAATATTTAATATGTTTAAATATTTAAATAAGTTACTTCAAAAACTCTCAAAAACATGTAGCACATCTTCAAAAATAATTAGAATTCAGATAAGTCAGTTCAACTTTACATTTATAATATGAATTCAATTAAAAATAAATACACTTGTAATCTTACCAAACAATTTCTGGAAAATCTGTGAATGCACTTAAACTAGGTAGGTACATCTAATATCCAAGGTTATCAATGTTCTATGCTAAACACAGAAATCACAAAAAGTTTGAAAGGCATTTTATGGCCTTCATTAAACCACTGGAAACTGTATAATAAATTTCATTATTCAAAATCCTAACTTATATATATATATATATATATATATAAAAATATATATATATATATATATATAAATATATATGTATATATATATATATATTATATATATATAGAATCCATGTCCTATGCTAAACACAGAAATCATTATTTTATTTTATATATAATATAAATTATATATATATATATATATATATATATATAATTTATATTATATATAAAATAAAATAATGATTTCTGTGTTTAGCATAGAACATAGATTACCTACCTAGTTTAAGTAATTCCTTTATCTTTATCTTTATTTATTTACTCAACAACAATATATAGAATTAACAATAAATACAATGTGCTAGATTTAAGCAAATAAACAGTACACAATCCATGTAGTACCGTTTCCGGTACTGTCTATGGATATAGACTCTAAAACTCTCGCACATACATCACGGATACTTAACATTTCAACATTAGAGTAAAAACTTACACAATACAAATATTCAATTTAGTGATATTCAAAAACACATACATAGAGATCCATGAAGAAAGAGGAGGTAAAATTTGATCCCAACCCAAAATTTTGCCAATCAGTGAGCGGAACAATCAGCGAACAAAAGTCCAATTTGTTAAGGACACCTAAAATTCTCAACCACTAGACAGGGTCAATCAACAAGTGAGTAAATCTTCTACCCTGTTGAAGAATCCATAACTTCAGTTCTCTCCTGAATCCACATTTCGACCGCATACTGCGCAACCTCTCAGGGATCAGACTAAAAGCTCTAGGTGCAATATACGTAAAGGATCTCTGACCAATAGACTTATTGGCTCTCGGTAAGTGAAAGTTGTCACTCAGTACTCCACGAGTGTTATATGGATGATCCAGTTTCTTGAGGAA
The DNA here is from genome assembly GCA_034642435.1 of Megalocaria dilatata. Taxonomy (NCBI): domain Eukaryota; kingdom Metazoa; phylum Arthropoda; class Insecta; order Coleoptera; family Coccinellidae; genus Megalocaria; species Megalocaria dilatata. Next base: position 74,836,478 of record CM067856.1, read on the forward strand.
AGTTTTGCCTTCCTTTGCAAAAACTAATATAACCCTGAGGAACAGCTGTCGTACGTCGAGGACTCCCAAGTCCATGAACAACTGATTCGAATCATATCGGGGAGGCTTAAAGGACATAATCTTCAAAAGTTTCTTCTGAACGACCATTAGAGGTGTAAGTATAGTTTTCCTTACACCACCCCATCCAACAATCCCGTAGCTCAGCAGCGACTCAGCCAAGGCAGCATAAACAAGCTTCAACTGTGATAAAGGTAGTATATATCGTATTTGGTAAAATTTGTAAAACAATGAACGGATCTTTTTTTTCAGATTAGTAACCTGTATGTCCCATCTTAAATAGGAGTCAATGTGAACACCCAGATAACGAACACCATCAACAATCCCAGCCTGTTCCGCACCGAAAGAAACATAATTATAGGAGGGCAGTGAGGCCCGAGATGGCGTGAAAGGTACAACCTTCGTTTTAGCTACATTTACTGTCAACAAGTTACTTCGAAGCCAGTTATTTATCCTTTGCAGATCAATCTCTGCCATATTCCTAACCTCAGTCCACGAGTCTGCGCAATACAGAAAGGTTGTGTCATCTGCGAAGGAAATCGCCGTACCCGGGGATTCCGAGGTGAGCAAACCATTTAAAAATAAAATAAATAATATTGGCCCAAGGACGGTACCCTGTGGCACACCACAGCAAACCCTTCTGCTCGAACTGATCTTTCCTCCGAGCTTTACCATTTGTCCACGATCGGTGAGGAAATTCTCAAACAGCTTCAGAACGACCCCTCTTACACCCAGGTGTTCAAGTTTTTCCAATAGCAGCCGATGGCTCACCGTATCAAACGCCTTCTTCAAATCTATAAAAATCCCCAAGCATGGCTTTCCATCATCAATGGACTGGTAAATCAATCTCGTGAGTTGTGCTATGGCATCCTGAGCACCAAGCCGCTCTCTGAACCCGAATTGATTCGGCGATAGTATTTTGTGCGCAGTGAGGTACTCCCTAAGGCGTGTCTCCACTATTTTCTCGAATATTTTTGAGAATGATGATGTCAACGAGATAGGCCTATAATTGTTCATATTATCCTTTTCTCCGCCTTTATGTACCGGTATTATGTAAGCTGTTTTAAACATATTCGGGACAAACCCCTGAGACAGGCACAAATTGAATACATGACATAGTGGTTCCAAAATGAAATTCTTCATGATTTTAATTGTTTCATTTCTAATACCATCCGGACCAGGTGCCTTGTTGTCCTTCAGTGATGATATGAGATTGTCTATTTCAGAGGTACTGGTTGGCTTGAGGAACATTGAATGTGTCCTGCGTGTGTTCTCAGTTCTATCGTTGTTTTCATTGTTTCCATCTTCTACATCATCTAATCTGGAAATTATATCAGGGCCCACGTCCGCAAAAAACTTATTAAAACGATCAGCAATCTCTTGAGTATCCGTTATTTCCTCATTTTCGTCCATTTTTATCCTTTCAACACCCTGATCTTTTCTCCCATACTTGTTCGTGAATTCATTCAGTACCTTCCATATGTTCCTAGATGATCCCATGTTTCGCTCTATTTCAGTCCTGAAATATGCACTCTTTGCCCTTCTCAGCAGCTTGTTCAGCTTGTTCCGATAATCGACAAAAGTTTTCTTGCAAGTCGCGTCATGCGGTGAATTCTTGTAAACCCTGTATAATCTATCTCTCGTCTTTATGGATATTATAAGTCCCCGAGTGATCCAAGGTTTCTTCTTCTTTTTTTCGTGAAATTTACTAATCGACGTTGAATCAGCTACAACATCCAACACTCTGGTGAAAAACAAACTCGTGGCATCTTCCGCATTATCACACTCATAGAGATCGCTCCAATCCGCCCGCTCCAGACAATTCAGAAGTCCTGTTTGACCCAGTATGCCGCGACTCTTATCCCCGCCTGATACCTCAGGTATCTCGCCCCGAAGGCTGGTCGAAGCTATGGTCGCATAGTGGTCCGTAACATACGTCTTGAGTATTATTGCCCTTGTGTTAAATTCGAAGCTCTGACACTTGCTACGTGCAAAAATGTGATCTATACACGTTATGGATGAGTCCGTGACCCTAGTGGCCCTATTAATGAGTGATATATACCCATTTTCATATAGTGTATTCTGGTACATATCTGACTCTGTGGTGGCCTGCATGATGTCTATATTTATATCTCCAACCAAGTATACATGTTCACAGCAAGTAAAAGACCGATCCCGCAAAACCTCATACAGACCGTCCACAAACTCCTCGACATTTGATCCTGGCGATCGATATACAGCAACCACACCGATGTTAACGCCCCCCACCTCCAGAATCAACTTAAGTGCGTTCGCAGGACCTACCCTTATATCGGATGAAACAAAGGAAATATCCTCTCTTATGTATACAGCAACACCGTCATTCTGATTCGCCCTATTCTGCGTTACCACCATTTTATACCCCTCAAGAGAAAACAGAGACCTGTCCTCCACCTTCCAGGTTTCCGTCAGAACAATGCAGCCCGGAAGATCGATCTGAGAAAGCAACACCTCAACATGTATGAAATTCTTCTGGATGCTTCTTATATTCATATGGAATACAGAAAAATGGCAACCCCTCACCTGTAGCATATTATCAAGTTCACTGATTGACTCCGCTTCCACTGTTACAACATTATCGCATACAAAATCATCAATATAAGGATCCATTCCTTTTTAGTTCTATACTATCCAAAAATAACTTTTTTTTTTTTTCAGGTACCAACCAATGAAGAGAGAGTTAAAAAAAACAAAAACAAAGAATTTGAGCAATATAAATAAAACAACAAATGTAAAAAAAAGACAACCAAATGAGTAAATGTGCAATATAAACAAAAATGCAATAAAATTATCTATTGGAACGAGTCCTACCTCTCTTCGCCTTTTCCAATATGCCCTGTCCCCTGATAGAACCACCAACCTTTGGAGTATTGAGTGGTCTGTGCACCGTTCCTCCCACAGATTCCCCAACTTCAGGCTTCCCTCGGACGGCTGCTGCAGATGGTTTCCCGGAATCGACCCTGGTCACAGAAACTTGGGCAGGTCTCGCATCCGATGTTCGTGCTGGTGTTGGTGGGGCACTATTCACTTTGCCCTTACTGCGGTTCTCGAGCTCAGTCAATTCTTCAGCGGAATAAGGTGTATTATTAATGTGCAACCTTCCCTTCTTGATGTAGCATATGTTCTCAGGGTTCTCCCTGTATTTGGCTAAATGATGCCTGAGGATTTGATATTCCTCACGTTGTTTTTCTGTCAGATCGTTTGATACATATATATTCGTACCTTTTAGTTTGCTGGAGTTTCTCAAGATCTCCCACTTTCTCAACTCAGAGATGAGCTCCAGTTTGATGGGAGCTTTTTCAGATTTTCCAATAGTGTAAAAATTACCAATGTCTGATGATCTTAAATCGACTCCAAGCAAGCGTTGAACTTCACCGCAGACAAATCCGACTGACAAAGCAGTAGAAGGCTTTTTGAGACCGAACATTACAATGTTCTTTTTTCTGCTAACTTGATCCAGACGTTCATTTTCTAACTTCAAACCAATATTTTCTCTCTCAAGTTCCTTAACCTTGAAATTAAGTTCCTCAATTTTCAACAAAACCCTAGCCTCACTCGCCTGCAGCAAACCTCTTAGTTCCTCCTTGATACTCCTGAGTTCACCCCCAGTTTTCACCACTTCGTCATACAATCGTTCCAAAGTGACCTCTCCCTGGTTCTCCAGCATTTCCGTTAATGTATGTACACCTTTACAACGGAACTCGCACAGCGATCGTTTTTTTTTTTGTTTTCGATAACTGATAAGATAAGATATAGCTGACTCGGATTCCCGGGTTCTTTCTTCTTATTCAGAATTGAGAATGATGTATCGTTTGTATATTAACGCAAGTAGATTTTATATTTCTAAATGGTATTGATACGTATTTTCAAAGTTTAAAAAAATCGTTTGCAAACGAAAACAGAATGGAATTTCTTACGGGAACACTCGAAAATCGACCACACATGCCAACTCAAACAACAAATTCACAGTGCATTCACAGATTTTCCAGAAATTGTTTGGTAAGATTACAAGTTGAATTTATATTATAAATGTAAAGTTGAACTGACTTATCTGAATTCTAATTATTTTTGAGGATGTGTTACATGTTTTTGAGAGTTTTTGAGGTAACTTATTTAAATATTTAAACATTTTAAATATTTCAAATAAATTAGTTTTGGAGAAGTTCTTAAAATTATGTTGTGTATTTTTGAAAAAAATTTAGTTTTCATAAATATAAGACCAGAAACTGAACATGTTTTCAAATGTTTGTCAAAGGCAAAACATACGTACCACGGCCTTTCTGACTAGTTCGGGTACGTTTGTTTGGAACGAAACATTCGATGTTACCTATTTTTAATTTTAATTAATAATTTATTTATTTGGGTTTTTTATTCCATTTGATATTTTTTAGTGAATTTTGATCTTTATACGTCTATTATATATGAGCAGTGCTTATTATTAGACATTAATTTAATTCTAAAAGTTTAAAAAAAAATTTTTGAAATTAAAATTTTGATATTCAAAGTTTGTAATTATCCTTCTATCCAGTAAAAAACCGCATCCTATTATTATTTCATTTTATATACAATTATATTAGGTTTTTGAATAATGAAATTTATTATACAGTTTCCAGAGGTTCAATGAAGGACATAAAATGCCTTACAAAGATTGTTTGATTTTAGTGTTTAGCATAGAACAAAGATTACCTTGGATATTATATGTACCTACCTAATTTAGGTGCATACACAGATTTTCCAGAAACTGTTTGGTAAAATTACAAGTTTATTTATTTTTAATTGAATTTATATTATAAATGGAAAGTTGAACTGACTGATCTGAATTCTAATTATTTTTGAGGATGTGCTACATGTTTTTGAAAGTTTTTGAAGTAACTTATTTAAATATTTATACATATTGAATATTTCTAATAAATTAGTTTTGGAGAAGTTCTTAAAATTATGTTGTGTATTTTTGAAAAAGATTTAGTTTTCATAAATATAAGACCAGAAACTGAACATGTTTTCAAATGTTTGTCAAAGGCAAAACATACGTACCACGGCCTTTCTGGCGAGTTCAGGTACGTATGTTTGGAACGAAACATTCAATATTACTTATTTTTAATAAATAATTTATTTCTTTGGGTTCTTTATTCCATTCGATATTGTATAGTGAATTTGGATTATTAAATATGAGCAGTGCTTATTATAAGACATTAATTTAATTCCAAAAGTTAAAAAAAAAAATTTTTGAAATTAAAATTGTAGAAGACTAACAGAATAAATCTGTTTTGATATTCAAAGTTTGTAATTATCCTTCTATCAAGTAAAAAACCGCATCTTTATACTTTTACTTTTTAAAGGTTAGTTATACACATAAAATCATTTTAATGTATTTAACTAACTCTAATAATACAAAAAATTTGGTTTCTCAATCATAAGTTATTTATTTGGGTATTTTGGATTTTATTTACAGAAAAAAATTGAATAATATTAGGAGTACAAATAAGTTTCCGCCGTTTTTTACCACAAATTAAATACTTATTACAGAAGAATGATTTTAAACGATGTGAGACTGCTTGCTGAGTGACTTCTAATGTTAGAGAAAGTTCTTTTTGTGTTTGAGATGAATCTTCTTCCAATAATTCCTCCAATTCTGCATCCTCGTAAATTTTTGGCCTTCCACTGCGATCTTTGTCTTCTACGTCGAAATCACCGTTTTTAAACTTTTGAAACCACTCGCGACACGTTCTCTCACTCAAAGCACCCTCACCATATGCTTCTACGAGCAATTGATGCGCCTCAGCAGCAGATTTCTTTAAATTAAAGAAGTAAACTAATATTTCCCGCAAATGACGCTTACTTGGCTCAGATTTTGACATTTTCAACTTATAAAAATTATATTTTACCAATATAAAATCAATGATATTAATAGGTTATGTTGTTCTTGAATGTCCAAACTATTTTTTAAGCCGGTTAAGCCGGTATTTGTACTCCTAATAAGTCAAAACAAATAGAAGTAATAAAAGAGATAAAAAATCATTTTTAACTAATCGGTAAAAAGCAAAATAATACATTAATAAATTATGATTTTATAGAAAAAAGTTTAGTGGTCCAGCAGAAAAAAGTTACTTTCAATATTTAAGTGATAAATTTTTCAATCAAGTGGAAAAAATTATGTGTAACGCAAAAAAAACGATAAATTACTTTCGAATTTAACTTCAACGTCGAAAAACTTTGGAAGGAGTGAAATTAATGAAAAATGTTAAGAAACTTTTTTTGTAGAGTATTAAATATCCTTTAAAATACGTATTTTTTACCATAAAAATATTGATATTTCTGGTAGTTACAAAAATGCAAAATCGAAACGCAAAATTGAAAAAATTAATCAATGTTTAAGCACGATAACAAGCAAACGGCTTGTTTTACATTAATTTACAAAGTGAGCTTTTTTGTAGGGAATTTAATTTCCTTTGAAAAGACGCATCGCTCAAATTTCTCAGATTAATAATTGACGAGGTTTGAGTGAAAAAATGCGATTACTGTTAAAAAACCAAGAGTCGTAACGATACACCCCTTAATACTATTATTAAGGGCTCAAACTTTCACGATAATTTTTTTTTATTAGCATGAATGATATTTTCACAGTATCATGAAAAACAAAAAAGTCGTTTTTTTGGCCCAGTCTAATGAACACCATAAATTTCAAACAGAGTTGAGCATTGTTTTATAAAGAGCGGTTTCTAAATAGACTCGAAAAATTTTAAGAGGCGGTTCTTTACCAGAAATTGATTCTTGAGTTTTTAATAAATATCTTTATACAAATCTCCATTTAGTTTTATATAAAGTTTTGAGATGTTTTTTTTTTGTAATTTGATAAACCTTTAATTGATTAATGATTTTACATCAATATTTTACCCGGAAATGGCTTCTTTGAACTTTAATTTCTTCTATACCCGCGTTCTACAACGGTTTAGAATTTGAAATCCGAATACCTTGATTGCTTCATTTGATCCGAAAAAGAATGAACGATTTTTTTTGTGTGTTAAAATTTTTAAGATTACACATTTGTGTGACGAATTTAAGTTTAGGATGAAACGGTGGCGGTTTCGAATTATTATTTGGGTTACTTAGGTATTTTTATTTTAAATTACCTTAATTTTTTTTTTGCTTTATTTAAATTGAATATCTTAGATAACTGTTTCATTATTCGGGGGGTCCCAACAAAAATTTGACCCCCCTTACCAAAACTCAGAAACGAAGAATTTTCGTAAATTTAAAAAAAAACAGGTCAACTTCTGTTTTGAGGGGGACGAATTTTCATCATGAGGTTGTTCCGAAAAAAACACCCCCATGAAGGTGGCATCAACCCCAACATTTTTTTAATAGGGAAGAGATGTCTAGTGTTGGTTAGTTTGAAAGTTATGTGTGTTCTGTACACAACCCAGTTAAAATTTTCAAAATCGGTTCATTATTCACGAAATAATATAATTATTATTAATATAATTTTGACTTACCGTCAAAAGGTGATGTTGAACAGACAGTAGAACCGCCCAAACTCAAGAACCTAAGAGTTTTGAAGAATCCAAAAATAATTTTTAAGTTCTTTATTATTATTTATATAGGAAAGAGGGAGAATATTATTATTATTAGGGAGAAAGAATTCCTATGACGACAGTGTTCCGAAAAAAACACATGAGGATGGCAACAACCCTGAATTTTTTTTTAATATAGAAAAGAGTTGGTGGATGTGTTTTAGTTAAAAAGCTTGTTTTGTTCTCTAAACGTCGCCGTTTCAAATTTGTTTTTTAATGGCAGAGCAATTTGAGTCCCTAATACAGAACTTGAATGATTTTTATTAAAATACCTTGGAGTTAATCTAGAATTTTCGTCATTCCGATAGTATAATTTTGCAATTTCTATTCTTTCTTCCATAGATAAGACTAATTTCGTTCACGTAAGAAAGTCTGTAACCCAATTATGATGCAGAAATGAAAGACTGAAACACATTTGAGAAATAATCTTCGAAAAAATAGTATACATTGTAATGAATTCCATGCGTTTCATACATTTTCTCATCATGAACGATAAGAAAATCGAATGTTTCTAAAGTAAAAACATTCAAAAACTTAAATTACTCTTCCATTAAATGAACAAATTTGAAACGGCGATGTTTAGAGAACAAAACAAGCTTTTTAACTAAAACACATCCACCAACTCTTTCCTATTAAAAAAAAATTGGATGTTGTTGCCATCCTCAGGTGGTCTTTTCGGAACAATGGGAAGTTCTTTCTCCCTAGTACAGAAGATGAAAATTATTTTTGGATTCTTCAAAATTCTTAGGTTCTTGAGTTTTGGCGGTTCAACTGTCTGTTCAACATCACCTTTTGACAGTAAGTTCAGTATTATATTATTTCGTGAATAATGAACCTATTTTAAAAATTTTAACTGGGTTGTGTACAGAACATAAATAACTTTCAAACTAACCAGTAGTCGACATCTCTTCCCTATTCAAAAAATATTGGGGGTTGATGCCACCTTCATGGGGGTGTTTTTTTTTTGGAACAAACTCCTGATGGAAATTCGTCCCCCTCAAAACAGAAGTTGACCTGTTTTTTAAAATCTTCGAAAATTCTTCGTTTCTGAGTTCTGGGGGGTCAAATTTTCGTTGGGACACTTGTAAACAGGAACCTGCAATGATGCGCTTCCATAGCTGCCAATAGACATTTTAGAAATTTCGTTCTAAAGCATGTATGTATTTTCATTTCTAGATCTCAGGAAATTATTTTCTGATATACAGGTGTTCCCAAAAAAAATATTCAACAAATGGGTGATTTTTTAAATGGACCAGCCAGTATATTTTCGTATATTTTTAATGGCCTTCAATATCTCTATCATTATGTAATATATTAGAGATATTTTTCCAAAGGTACAGATTTTGTTCAGAGAAAACTGAAAAAGTTAACATAATAGTAGTTCGCTAAAAGTCCTCTACCGATTGTCAGAAGCAATTTTTTAACACCAATTTGATCAGAAATTTTTTAACTGAAAGATTTTCCTAGTTATTCTGTCATATACAGGTGTCCGTTATTAATGGCCAAATATGAAGAATTTCGAATTGTTATTTCTCGATTTTTTCAAATGTAAATATTTTGTTTTCACGATAATATAGAGGATTGAATGCCTCATATTTTCTCAGAAATAACTTTTGAGCTATTTTTACCCCTGTGTTCAACAGACGCGAAAAATGATATCGCAACTGAAAATATTATTCGAATAATGAACATAATAACTAACGGATATTAAAAATAGTTGAAACTATGAAACATGCTGTAGAAATCATTAGTAATTTTGTTTCAGCACAACTCGATGAATGAATGATTTCTCGGAATTTCGCTACTTATTCTAGGAAAGGCCAACCAAACACGGGGATTCAAGATAGTCCTTCATCACTAAAAGTTGAAGCGAGTGGATATAAATATATAAATAATACACGTGGAAAGTCATAGAAGATAATTGCACGAAAATGTTCACGATTTAATTTCATTTTTTGACCAAATGAATATTATCCAAATATCTGTAAACAACCCAAATAACACTTGTATGACAGCACGTACTGACTAGGTTCATCATCAAAAATCTTAGATTTCTCGATGACAATGTCAGATTTGACGTATTCACGTCAGTATTGCCATGTCTCAAAATTTAAGTAGCAATTCTCATATTGTACTGTTTCGTACAACGGTTAGTTTACCGCAGTATTTTGCCTATTATTTCAGTATTTTGAAATAACAAACAGTTGCGAATTAATTAATCACAGTGATTAATTACGATCAGTTCGTGGTCTGTATCTTTGTTGATTTTAACTTCAAAGAACACTGTGCAGTGGTGTCCAACTTCCTTTATCTAATAATGATAAACCACAACGACTATGAGGAATTGAAGTAAAACACTTATAACAAAAAACGATTATATTTTGATATCACTGTATATGATACGAAGCTAAAGTTATGACAATTACACTACGAGCAAATGTAATGTAGATTGCTACGTTTGTAGAAATCGGGATAATCTTGTACAATATACAAACGACAAATTTGACTATCACGAGAATAGTAATGATTTTACAGTCTGTTCAAAGACTGAATGTTAGAGGTGCTCGATGCATCCCTTCTAACAAAAAGAGAGATATTAACGAAATGTATTGGAAGGTCCATTTATATGTGGACTGAATGAATGAAAGAAAAATAATGAGATCAATGCTAGTAGAATAAGGATAGAATCAGTTTACAACTCTGAATGCTTCGACGACGAAATTCACATTGCAATAAATATATCAAAGTTCCTAAAAGACCTTCCATGTTTTCTAAGGCCATATATAATCATTAGAAAACAAATAAGTTGAAGTGTCGAATTACACGTCAAGTTCAAATGACAAAACTCAAAACTGCTAGACCGCAACTGTCAACATGGAAAGATCTGAATATCAAATAACAAAATAATGTCGAAATTAAACAGGGCCATCTCTGATGAGACGGTACAAAGAGGGATGAATTATATAGAATGTGGACAGGGCTGTGTCTAATGAGTTGGAACATACAAAGGGACTTTCATTAACAGCACCACATTTTGTTTTGTAAATAAAACACATTATTTATTTGAAAATTATTGAAATTTTTATTTCATTATAAAGTACAATGGATACCATTAGTTATGAAACAAAACATCATTTAAATGTCCACCACGGAAACGCTAGCAGGACTGAAATCGTTAAAACCAATTTTTCATGATTCTCTTACATAAATCAGGTCAAGAGCAATTACTCGTTCGATATTGATCTGTAAATCGTCTAAATTTGATGGATGACTGATGTAAACCAATGACTTAATGTAACCCCAAAGAAAGAAGTCCAGTGGAGTTAAATCGCAGGAATGAGGCGGATAAGTTATTGGTTCATTTCTTGAAATAGTCGAATCACCGAATTTTGTTTTCAATAATGATCTGTCTTTTCGTAAAATTCGCCACAAAGACGTCTGAAAGATGCCTAGTTCTTGTGAACGTCGAGAAATCGATAAATTCTGATATTCACGAACACTCACGTACGACAGCTCTTCACTTCTAGCATTTCTTTGTCTCATTGGCACATGAAGTGTAAAATTTGTTCAAAACTTCTTCACTAAACGTTCAAACGTTCTTTTACCGGGCGATTATAACGACCAAAAATTAGAGTTAAAGCACGTAAAGTTAGAGAAACAGATCGCTATTTTTCATAATAAATTTGTATTATTTGTAAACGTTGTTGGAGTATGTACTTTCTCATGATTAAATGGCAGACATTGACAAATACAACTGTCAATGTCGCAAATAGACAATGGCTGCCATGCGTGAGTAATGTCAATTTAAAAATGGGGTGTTCCCATTGAAAGACCCTTTACCTTGAAATGATTGTAGGTATAAGATCATAGGAAAGTACTTGCAAATTTTCATTAAAATTTCTTTAAATTATTCATTGTCAAAAAAAAAGACATGTATTGTAACATCCATTCAATCAAGGTGATTGATATAAAACATTCATTAGATTTGATGTTCTCGAAATATGCATTAATTCAGACTTTACTCCAAAAGTTAGCATCTGTGGTTAATCTAAAACTATAGTTAATAATTTAATCCGGCAAGCATCTTTTGCTGACATAAATTTACACGCTAGGATTTTTGACATCTTAGTCTACATTAGTGTATATTTATTACTTGATAATTTATAATTATTCAGTATTATTTAGCTAAGATAACAAATGTCACAAACTATTTGCGATAACTTAACGACATTCGTATCATATATAAAACAAGTGCTTTCACGACGCGTGCATGTTTGGAATAATCCCCTCATTTCTTAGAAGAGTAGAATTATATCATGTTCTTCTTTTCCAGGTTCAAAGGGTCGTTATCTCAAGTGCCTTGATCAGAAAGGTGATACTCTTCTATTAGGGTTGGAACAGAGAGGCAAATTCTCCGTTTTAGCTAGAGAAGATAATATCAGCGGTGTCCACACGGCCAAAAATTTACTTAGTAAGAGGTTACCGCTTACGGTAAGGTTGGTACACGGCACCGCACCTAGAGGGATCAAAAGTCCCAGTCAATTTGTGCCAGAAATCAGACTTCTATCAATCGTCGAAGAAGAACACATTTTTGCTGTGCCTCTGCAGAAAGATGATCAGAATGTAGTTGCTTTACCTTTAGGAGCACCTTTGAAATTACTGAAAGCTAAAAATGAAGATATATTGAAAGGTAATCTATTCATCATTTTTATAGTAGGAATATTTGAGGAATAACTTCGTTGGATATTAAAGCACATCATAATTCCGTATTTGAGTGTATTGAGTTTTGGTAGATCGTTGATTTCTGGGCCGGTTTCAACTAGAACAAGTTAGATATTTCCTTTTTTAGAACACTATATGTTTCTAATCATTGTAATCGTCTTTGTAAATTCTCGTTTTCTATTACAATTTGAGCCAAAAAAGATGAACGTTTTTAACGTCAGGGGAAATGTCGCGAATATCAACTATCCATTTTTGGGCACAAGCAATACTCAAAAATTTCTGATCTACCAATTTATCGTCATTGGTTGCAAATTATTTTTTGAGAAAATAAATGCTTTTGAACTTTTTGAGTTTCTGGAGGACCTTTCACTAGTTTCGTCCTGATCCAGTTGCATTACAAATGCTTTTGATAGAATCTCTCGCGTTCCTTCCTATTCATGAAGTATGTGATATCCTAAGAAGCTCTTCATATATCATTTTGCTACGAATGTGTTTTAAATATTTAAACAAGAAAAAGGTCACGTCTACTTCAGAGAATATGCTTGGTATACTTCACACTTTTTATGTTTGCGCGATACTTTTATTGTATATTATACAATTTAATTGGCAATAGAGCTGTTTGCTACTAATTGGTATGAAACTATAATACATTAATTATTACTTTTGTAATAATGTGGGGTAATACACAGGGTGATTCACCCTTTATATATAAGGGTATTTACCCTCAATATAACAAGATAACTGTTTGGACCTTTTCATATTTCCTACTTTCAAAAATTTCAATAAATTTCACTTTTTAAATAATTAAACATTTTTCCAAACATTTCGAAAAGATAAAAAAAAACCAAAGAATATCCGTTTTACACAAAATAAAAATCTTTAAGGTCTTGAAACGATTGTGGAGTATTGGCATAGACCTCATCTTTCACGTGGTCCCAAAGAAAAAAGTCTAAAGGTGTTAAATCACAAGATCTCGATTACCAATCGTGTCACCTCTTCAGGAAAGTATAGTACTTCAACTCATCTTTTTGAAAGTAAACGTCGTCCACATCAATATCTTCCCATTCCGGCCATAAGACATAACTAATCATAGCTCGGTAGCGCAATCTTTTCACCGTAATAGTTGCACCAGCCTCATTTTCGAATATGTAAGGTCAGCCAGCACAAAAAAATGCACCAAACAGTGATACGTTGAGGATGGAGAGACTTTTCAACAATCATTCTTGCATTTTTCAAGCCTCAAATGCAACATTTCTGCTTATTAACGTAGCCTCCTCATTTTGATGCATTTGAAGGATCCAATCAGCGAAGATACGACGTTGCTGGTGATCGACCAGCTTGAGTTATTGTGTTAACTGAACTTTAAAAGCATTAAGACCTAAGTATTTATGCAAAATACGGTGTAATGTCGCTTGTGGAATGACTAATTCCAAATATCGACGAGGAATCGACTGGGTTTTTGTCAACACTACTGGCTACAGCAGCAATATTCGCGGTTGTTCTTGAGTGACGCACACGGTTTCGATTTTTCACATCACTAACTTGTCCCAACAGCTCAAATTTTTTCCACCAGTTTCACTATTGCCGGCCGAGAAGGTGCTTCACGACGACCCAAAAAAAGAAGTCTTGTACCTGCATAGCCGCAAAGTGGAGATGCGCGTAATTAGAGCGAAACAATGAAGATATTGCCACAAGTATGGCTTTAGTTTCTAAACACTTAGGTGCTAGCCGGTTAGAGGAGACCCTACCTAACCTCCACTAACTATACAAGTTGGTAACTGAGAACGCAAGTCACACGCCGAAGAGAATAGAACCCCCTCTAGCCTATTATGTAGACTTTCATCCACTGTCCCCACGAAACCTGTCACAATAGAGCTAACGGAAATATTTCTGCAGGCACCGCCCTTCTGTGGTAGCAATTATAGCGTCGTTGTTGGGATATGCTGAGGAAAGGCGTTCCTTAGGAAATTTAGGAAATTTTAATCTATCTCTTGGTGAAACCAGCTAGGGTAGTGTGGGATTGCAATACCAAATAACACGGCAATATAGGAATCGGCACGCATCAAGAATACACAGGCGGTGGTCCGACCCACCGACCGTTAAGTGGTGGCATTTGAAGCAACATCCCTTTGTATCTATATTAATCGCCCTACACTACACAAGGAACATCCCCTCGCATAGGAGAACAACCGTTTCACTCACCATCAAAGATCCCCCGAAACGAAACAACTAATCGAACCTTTAATCCTCCGTTTGGAGATAAATTAACCTTTTACACCCCAATGCCCCAACGTACTTAGCATTCAACCAAAGAGCACTCTCGAGGGAACAATTCAAAAAGCCTATATCTGTACTTTCATTTCGCGAAGGCTGTCCTGAAACATCTCAGTATCCATATGTATCTTTGAGTCGTCACAATAATCCAACTGGTATCGTACTTCGTCTCATTCATTTCTGTAAGCATTCCCTCCGATAATACAATAGGTATGCTCTTCCATTTCAATGAGAGCAAAAGCACTTGCTAAAATATACTCAACAACCAACTTTTTCTTCACAAGATGCTATGAAAGTACATCCATCAATACGTTTATAGTATTGGGAAAGATGGATACCACCGTACGCCATACTTTCAGACAGGTATACATAACCATCCTTAGACTTTCATCCAGCTTTTTCCTAACCTATCTACGCATACATTTACAACATCCATGCCACACGAGTTCAACATACCACATATATCACATATAAGCCTTTCTCTGCAGTAACCAGTCACACTTCAAGACTTTCCTCAAACATCTTTTAGATTGGAAGACGTTTTAGAGACGAACTACTCTTCAAGCCCATCCAATCTTCCCATCAGCAGAGATTTGACCGACAGTAGGTATATAAAAGGCGAGATAAAAAGTGACCAAAAATAGACTACCTCGCATTCAGCGGTTCTCATTTTATCTATTGACATTTAGGAAGCCAAAAAACAAGGCGACAGAAAAATGAGTTATTTTCGAACGAAACCAGGATCAGTCCTACATTACATAATAGATGAATTTTTTTTGAATGGCCGTGAAAGACAAATTAGTCCTCCGTTCGAATATAAAGGTGAAATAATGAGAGTCTTTTCTATTTATATAAGATAATGCCCCAGTACCTACATACTGGCAAAGTCTCTAAAGCCTTGGAGAGGTAGGTGTGAGAAATCTACCGCAAATCGACAGTTTCAACGAAAGCATGCTACGATGATTTTGTGCTTGCATTGAAGCAATATATGAAAATAATTATAATGATATTTAGAACTCCAAAGATACCGGCATTTTATTTAGAACTTATAATATATACTTCTCACTTTATCTGAAGACTTTTATTCATTTTTATGAAAAATAAAATGTGTTTGAAATTAGCAATTTTTTGATATCTAACGAAATGTTCATCATGGTAGTGTATTTGACGAAAACCCTGGAAGATCTTTCGAGCAATCAATTTTTATACAAATATCATGAATTTCTGTCTAATGATTTAGAAAAGAAATTCAGGACGACATACAGCGGATGAACGTATTTTTTTCGATTTGTAGAATTCATGCACTTCACAACGTAAATTATGTGATCTTTTTAGGATGTAAAGAGACATTATTTCTTGAAATGATAAAAAAACAAGTGAGTATCTTGCGAATATAAAACTCAAAAAGGTTACAAGGTTTAAAAAAGTGACAGTGTATTACGCTCATATTATGTTATGATAAGTCTATTAAATTAATCATAAATTCGAATAATCTCTCAAATAAAATATGGCATTATGCAGTATTGATAACAACATACATTCTTTTAATAAGAGATTCCATGCATTTTGGTTCGATAATCTTGCATTGCTTCTTGGCATAATATTAATATATATAAATTTATTTCAGGAATGGTTGAATATAGTAGATTGGTAGAAAGGGTAACAAAACTCGCAACCGAAGTTTGCGATCGAATTCAGATCATTGAAGGAAAATCGGGAGAAAGCAAAAAGCTCCCTCCAGCTCATCCTCCGGATCCAAGAAATGGCTTCCTGCTGCGCCGTAGTGCCTCATCAGATTCAACGAATCATAAACCAAAGCATTCTCACAGGAGAGATGAAAATTTCGTACCTACATCGAAAAACTACGACGAAATCGATCAAATTTATGATTACGTAAGGGGTGTGGCACCCTTACCTAAAAATATTCGTTCTCCCTATTCCGAACCCAGTCCTTCGTCCATTTCACACAGTTCTGCGCCCTCGAACACTCACTCGTCGACTGACATAAAACCCGAACCACCACCTATAGATACGATTCCAACTAAAAAACTACACGCCGAGAAACGAAACAGAAAAACGTCGACCATCCAAGAAACTCCAGCAAAGGGTATTCCAATCGTAGAAAAGCTCCCACCAGGATTGCCAAAACTCTTCGTGAAGAACGGACAGTCACAACGGGTGAGATTACTCAGACAAAAAAGCGCATCTCCTATCAAGGAAACTGCTCCAACTTGTAGATCAAAAACAGGTTCACCCTTGTTCAGCATAAGATACAAATCTTTAAACAATCTGCAGGTAATGGAGCTCGATGGTACGCTTGATTCCAGTAATTCCGGGAACGATTCAGGCGGTGTCATAAAACAGCCTGAGAAGCGCTCTAGGAAACTGTCAAGGCCAAGAAGTTTGACAAATCTTATCTGGGAAGTGAAGGAGTACCCTGACATAACAGTGCCAGTTATAGAGAAATCGAAGAAAGTTCAAGCAGCTGCCATAATATCGAAGAATAAGCATTCTAAATATACCATTAACAGTCAACGTCGTGGTACTCTGTATTTATGAATTAGTAATATTGCGGAGGGAGAACGTGAATTTTAATTGAAACATTTCAAATTTCGGTGATATTTAGTGATGAAGGTTGAATGAGAGCTTAAAAAAATTTAAAAATTCTTGTTTTCGAGAAAATTCAATGCACTCCATAGGTAAATACCAAGCGGATAGTACATCTGAGCAATCACGATGGTCATAAAGCCATGATGAATAAATAGACAGTCAACCGATTCAAGCTGTGACTGCATAGTAAACTAAATTCTTTCTTTCATTGATATGCTAAAGACTACATGAGCAACACGACAAAATTTCGTCTTCTAGTCTAACCGTTATAATACGCACATCTAATTGGTGTAGACTGATCTCATGCATTTAGTTCTATAAGCCGATGAAATTAGCTATCTCGTTCTCTCAATTATAAAATTAGATGAACCCGTAATTTTCTTCGTTTTCTATGTATGAATTTATGGCAGCAACAATAGAGATTTTGTCCTGGAAACCACATTGCAGTATAATTGTCAACTCGTAATATTGCTCGAACCAGTCCATTTAATGTAAACAACAATTTAATGTAAACAACAAGTTGATAGAACGGCGTAGATAGTATTCATTGGCGTGAAGGAGAAATACCTTCAAAATAGTTTTCATAAAATAAGACACCCGGTTTCGCAATTGAAGAATTAGATGTCACCTCTTTGATGAAGAGAAAATTAAAATGAAATGTCAAGCGGGAAAAAGATCAATCAAAGTGCATTAAAGTTTGTTGAAAATAAAAACGGAAAAAAATTTTGAATCTCATTTGCTGTTTTCTGTATTCATTCATATCCGGATGAAAGAAACGTTAACCCAATAATCAAAATTCAAAGGCAAATAATATGAATCAATAAACAATATAACGAATTTCTCATTAATATAATTTGTTGGTAGTTTATATAATTTTTCACGTCAATAATACATCATCGTGTGACCTCTCGATCAATCGCAACGATGGTTATAATTTAATAAAATCGAGTAAAAATTCAGCCCATTTTATTTTTATTGTGATTACTTGGATGTTTCCTCCCACTTTAAACTTAAAATTTATTAATGGTACTGGATACATCATATATAAGCATACTTGTTAGACAAGAATACAATAATTAATTACAAAACCTACCAAGAACAGGTATCTAGAATTGCTATCACCAGGTTAACAAAATAAAGTTAATTCATCAATATTTCGTTTCATCTTTTACTGCTTTCCTTTTCTCAAAGGTAGATTACAATGTGAATCATTCCATCAAGTGTCTTACCAAAAATTGAAGAGTTGAAGATTATGCATCTATTCACTTGAAAGATCTCATACTCCTAAATATCACCTTAAAGATATCCATTTTATTTCAACAGGAAGGTTGATAATGAGATAAAAAATTCTTCAGTAATCCTCAACCACAAATAAATAAGGCGTCATTAAATCATATTTAAATATTTCACACCTAATATCATTCCAAAAAATTCATCCGGCAATAAATTTCAATACTACAAATATAGTGAGTGTAACTTTGTATAGAATATCACAACAGTGGACCTAGTAGTTAAATGCACAACAACATGTTTCAACATATTCTTATGCTAATAAGTCTATCCTAATATTATTCGTCCTATGGAAGTAATTTAAGACAACGTACTCACGCGATACGAGCATAGATGAGGCACGATATATATAAATAGGGGAATTTCTTTTCATGTCAAAAATTAAAGAAAAATTTTTCTTAATGTTTCCAATGTCTCTTGTGAAAAATTTTTTAGTTAAAGACAACGTTTTTCATCTTAATTCATGCTCCAATTTGCTTTTCTGGTACCTCTTAATATCATTTTTCCCTAAGATATTCTATTTCAGATTAAAAAGGAGACCCAATTCACATTCTGGGGCACACGTCTTCTAATTTTCATTAATAATGCGTGTGCGAGTAGTATTACTTCCGTTGGATATCGCCATTTTGAAAATTGAAAATTATACCACATAACATAAGGCACATGTAAAAAATGCCCTGATAAATGTCATGCTTGATTTTTTATATTCGTGAAGAAAAGAAATCTCAATATTTTTTACATGAAAATTTTCAGTTATACTATAGCATATTTTCATCGTTCATTTCTATCATATAAGAACTTATTCCGGGCATTCAATTTATAAGAAGTGAAATAATGAAAACATATCACTCACTAGTTTTTTTTAATGATTTTCAATGTGCCTTTCGAAAGACTAAATATTTGTTATTATTGTGTAAGGTATGCATAGAAGCTATTCAAAATCGTGAGTAGGCTCCCTCCCAATATAAGCTTGTGATTATATAGTATATAATAGCATGCCTTCCATTTTTTTGATATTTGTGATTTTTCTAGTTTTAGTTTAACTTGAATAAATCTTATTGTGATAATGTTTTTGCGAGAGTATTTTTTCGAAACTTTTCTACCATATAGGTCATATTTTATTCGCATTGAGAATATTTCCAAGGATCTACATATATTATTTGAATATACATGATAATTACATTTAATACTGTATGGATGCTAAAAGTAATGTACTAGTATTTATGAACATTTTTGGTCGAATTTAATAAAGTGCTATTTTCGTCAGTTATATTTTTTTACTCCCAAGAAATCCTACGAGGTTGCATTGATATCTGATTAGCTTAGAATGGTTCCATGGATAAAGAAAATATTGCGGTACCATAAAAACGGACGATAGAAGTGTCAGTATAAAATTCCACGTAAAAAATTCAATCCGGAGCCGTGTAATAAACTTAAACTTAAAAAAGGATTGTAACAAAATCATCGACCGAAATTGTACAAATTGAAAAAATGCATTACTGAGCCATCATCAAGTAACTGTATTTGAAAGGTAAGCAGACTTAAGAAAATATGATTAATACCTTTGGCGATGTCATCCGTATGTGAACCCTTGATTACAAGCTTCAAAAGAGATTAATTTTCCATCAATGAGGACCGATCAGAAAGGCCAGTTTCTGTCTTAGTCCCCAAAATTATTGGAATGAAATGAGAATTTACTTTGTTTTCTATCACTTTTATTTACTGATATACATTCTGTCAAGAAAGTACCGGGAATTATCGATTTAAATCTGGCGGGGCGATGAAGCAGGTAAAATTTTTTTTTCCTAGGTTGGTACCACTGTCCTTAATTACTATGCCAAGCTTGAGCGGGATCTGTCAACTACTGTGTTTGCAACAGCTGATTAAGTCAGTCGATGTCAGAGTGCGTGCCGATTTTTACTATGGGTGATTACTATGGGATGATAACGCGCCTTCTCACCTAGCTACGATTGTGACTGACTTTCTCGCCAAAAACTCAACAAACGTGCTTCAGCAACCACCGTATTCGCCGGATTTGGCTCCCTGCGACTTTCTCCTCTTCCCAAAACTAAAATTGCCCCTTCGTGGCACCCGTTTTGAGTCGATTGAAGCCATAAAACAAAATTCGGCGCGAGAGCTGAAGTCCATCCCGGAAAGCGCCTATAAAAAATGTTTCGATAATTGGAAGTGCCGTTGGCATAGATGTATTGGAGCAAATGGAGCCTATTTTGAAGGCGACCCAATAAATTTTGACGATTAAATGTAAAAATGTTGTTTTAATTGAAAATTCCCGGTACTTTCTTGACAGAGTAGTACAGTGACTCGAGTTTCGTAGTATTAGTATATTTTCAAACTGAATTCAGTTTGGATGGCAACACTATTTGTTAAATTTTGTTGATTGTCAACAGGTATACAATTTATGAAATAATGTCGCAACTAGAAAAAAGAAAACAGGTAGAATATTTGTATAGGAAAAGTTTTCGAGACGTTAAAACATTGGTGCAATTGACGGAACTGGGAAAAAGTGCTGAATATGAGACAATGAATAGGATAAAAAATGGCATGGATATAAGGAAAAGACCAGTTTCAGGAAGGATCAAAATATAAGAGTATGTCCAAAAACCGTCCGTATGTCATTGAAAAGACAAGACTACATATTAAGGAAAACAAAAAAATCCCTATAATGAGACCTTTACAAAAGGAACGAAGAAAAGAATTTTGTGAACGTTTTCAAGATAACGAGTAGAGTCGATTGATCTATATTTTTCGATCGATCCGGTTTGAAAAAGTCAATTTTTTAATAATTTTCTATAATTTTAGGTGGGATCTGCTTTTCGTTCAAATTCCGTCTTTGGTCACTCCCGTTTGGTCATCCCTAGGCGGCATACGCGTAGGGCGGTGACCGTTTGGCGAGCGCGGGAAAAGTCCGGAAATTTTCATCCGCTCATTTCGTCGCGACGGAAAGTCATCCGCGAAATATATGGGCTTTCGCGGGTAGCGGGTCTATCGGACCTTCGGTCCGAACGGGTATATTCGCGACGGGCTTCGCCCGTCGCAAGATATATCCGTTTTTTCCGACGGTCCGAAAATTTTCGGACGGTCTCCGTACTTAACTTCGCGGATCGCCCCTATACGTACACCACAGAAACGGTTCGAGGTCGCGGTGGGGTTTCCAACTTGGTGGAAATCACTTAAAAATCCTATCAAGACAATCTGTTACCGTTCAAATTTCCAAATTTCCCACCAAAATAGTGGTTTGGGGAACAATATCTCAGCGTGGTGCTACGCCCCTCTGTATAGTGGATGGTACTTACCATTAATAGTGAAAAGTATTGTGGCATTCTAACCGATTTTCTCCTTGAAACGGCGCATGCTTTATATCCTGAGGGGTGGCGTTTTCAGCAGGATAATGCTAGATGCCATACTTCGGTCTATACTCAAGCTTGGAGGCAATAACACCAAGTGACAACCATTTCATGGCCAGCAGCCAGATCTTAGTCCCATTGAAAACATACGGGAACAAATGAAGATTGAAGTTGAACGAGCAGCGCCACGAAATAAAGATGATTAAATTCAGTCAGTTTTACAGTCCCGGACTACCATCACCGAAAATTATGGAGATGATCTAGTTTCGGGTATACCTCGACGTTTAGTCAAGTGTTTGGAGGTTGTATAAGTAAATCAGATGAATATTTTGTTATAATTTTCTAATTCAAGAATTAAAAATATATATTAAATAATTACAATTGAATTGAAGCTCTCGATGAAGGAAATGCGGATGTTGCGAGGGAGCTTCCACCTCTTAGTTCGGGAGACGGCGTTTCGTTTCCGAACGTGCGCATCTGAAACTCGTCAGACAGGCTTGATGCGCAGGCTCTGCCTGTGACACCAGTGACCATGCGTCCGCTTGGAACGCTGATCGTCAAACGCGGTGCCTTGCTCTCTTTGAAAATGGCGGGAACGGTTAGTCACGATTCTTTTGACTGCTCAGGTCCTCTATCGGTACGCCGGTCAAACTACGACAGAGCAAGACAGGTTTCTGGACGAAGAGCGAAGAAGTTATTTGCTACACACTCCCCCTCCAGTGAGCGTCGATAAGCTCACGAAATAGGGCGTTGGGAGCAGGCAAGGATACAGTCCGGCTGGTCGCGGTGCCATCTCCAGCGGGGATCTGTGGAACGAAAGGAAAGGGCCATCTCGGACGATGGATAGGGGGCAATTAGGGCCACCTAATGAATGGGTTGGTTCGCTCTTAAAGCAAACCCCCCAATCACGTCGGGGTCACCAATGAAGCTCTCTTGGATGAAATGTGGTGTTGTGAAGGAGCTTCCACCTCTTAGTTCGGGTGACGGCGTTTCGTTTCCGAGCATACGCATCTGAAACTCATCAGACAAGGCGTGATGCGCAGCTCTGCCTGTGACGCCGGTGGCCATGTGTTCCGCTTGGAACGGTGGTTGTCAAACGCTGTGCCTTGCTCTATTTGAACTCGGCGGGGACGGTTAGTCATGAATCTTTAGACTGGTCGGGTCTTCTATTGATACGCCGGTCAAGCTGCGACAGAGCAAGGCAGATTTCTGGACGAGGAGCGAAGAAGTTGTTCTCTACAGTGGGTTTGTGATTTAAATTCGTGTTTATCAATTTGCGAAAAGGAAGAGAATCGTTTCATTCATGAAATATCCCGAACATGGGAGTATTCTCATGAAATGACTCTGGGTTTAACGGTTTGGACTGTAAAGCGGGTGGAGTAGAACTTACGTTGATATAATGCATTCATACGTTGCCGACGTTTTGGATTATCGTAATTGACCCACTTTTCATCACCAGTCACAATTCGATAAAAAAAACGCCTTTCTTTTTACCGTTATTCACACGTGAAAAAAAAACGGCGTTCGACGTCTCTTGGCTTCAGTTCATATGGCACTCGATTTCATACCTTTCGGATAATTCCCAGACTTTTAAACGATGGCAAATGGCTGGTTGAATGACTCCATTGTTTTTGCGAGTTCCCCTTGCGTTTGTGATGGATTTTCATCGAGCCTTGCCTCTTATTCTTCATCCTGGCGCTCCCAGTCGTTCTTCCTCTTCCAAATCACTTTTAAATCAGGCAAACCACTTCAAACACTTTATTTCAGCTAGAGCATGTTCATCATAAATACCCTCTACTAATACGATGCCTTTCGGCAACCTTTTTCTCCATATTGAAGTAATGAAATAAAACTCCCACTCAGAAACACATTAATTAGTACAAAAGTTGACATTTTCAGAGCACACAGAAACTATGTTGTTTACACTTCAGCGAAATGATAGATATTGAAAAGAAAGCCTAATGACACTTCAATATTAAGATGTTGCGAGACTAAACAACGGAATAATGAACTAGTAGCCACATATGTTGTCAAAATCACACGAACTTATTTCTACTCCTAATATTAGTTTAGATATAGGGATGTAAACAAAGAATCCCTTTATATTCAGTATATATTTAGTGAGGAAAAGAAGGGCATTCCTATTAAAAATATCAAATTAAAGGATTTGAGACAGCAAATTTGGACACCAATTTCTGTATAAATTTTTGGTAATGTGTTAAAGGTTGAAAAATTCATAATTTTGCTCCTCACAAAATATGCAATAGCGCTGACAATATCTTCCAGTTCTTTTTAAGTTTTCTTGCAAGAGATGCAAGGTGCAAAGAAACCTTCGGTAAAACCTTATGAATTAATATTCAGTAAATATTTGATTGATTCAGTCTTTACTTGGTGAAAACTCATTTTAATTAAAAAAATATATATGAGACAGTAATTTATTTCCACAAAAATGTTTGTACTACTACAACAATTGTTTCACCAGACAGTACAATATAATACCTGAAGAAGCCACATCGTGGTGAAACAATTGTAATAGTACCAACATTTTTGTGGATATAAATTACAGTCTCATATATATTTTTTTAATTAATATTCAGTAGATTACTTAATACTGCTTCATCTGATGAAATAATTCTTTTTTCATTTTTTTAGTTGGATATGAATCAGTTAGCTCACCATTTCAATAATATGTACAGTTTCAAAATTGTCCTATATGAACTGGAATCACATAATTTGCAATGCCAAAAACTGAAAATTTCAACATAGTTTTTATAAAATTTCCAATCGAGTAATCAATGAATGTATGATATGAGCATATCAAATTTAAAATTTTTTTTTCATTCCAATCATACTACACAATTCTATAGTTCTTACTTGGGGATATTGCAATTGATGAGATTTTCTCTTTCAGCTGCTGCAATTCATTTTTGAACTAACATATTTTTTATTCAAGCGATTTTATGGATCAGGGTCATAATTTTCAATTCTCTTTAGTAATTTGGTTTCATTTGCACCTCTAGGAATAAATCCATCATAACAAGAAGTTCAATGAATTGATGGATTATTTTAGTACTCTATTTCTACAGCAAGAACTTATTGTCAATATTTTAGGAACAACTCTAGATATTTGGATTCTTAATTCTGTATACCTCAAAATATAAAAAAAATGAAATGTTTTAATTTCTAGCAAATTTAGTATCGCAGATATTCATCTATAAATCAAATAATCCTGAAATAATGATGTTTCCATCTAAACAACAACTTTCAGTGGTATTTTATTCAACAAAAACATTACAATGGAGTCAAAGACAAATAAATTCAACAAATCAGATAGAGAGAATGTGGTAGGTATACAAACTACAAAGAAATATGAGAAAAAATTATATATACTACTTATAAAATCAATATAATCCAAATAGTATCAACATATTCGATCACTTCTGTGAAATTACTTCAATATTTACCAGGACCTTGTATAAACTGACAAATAGGAATGTATATAATTAAATAAATAAGTTAAATGCAATGTCAATGGTATGTATATTTCAATCCACCGCACCATATGAATGCATTTCCCAAACTTTTTCAAGACTGGCAAGATTGAATCTAGTTTGAAATGAAAAATGTTTAGGTTATGCCATTCTTGAGTTGCTGAGAGATCCTGTAGTCAGATCATTGGAATTATATTTGTAAAATACAAATGACTAGATCTTATACTTCATTTAATCACTGTCCTCACTTTTTCATAACCCCAAACGTAGAATTCATTCACTTTTTGTTGCGCGGTATGCAAAAGATCAAGCACAACTTTTCCCATATGTTCTGGTGCCAAGTTTCCACTGAAAATTAAATATAATAGGTGAGTCCATGAGATTCACAATAATAATAGATAATTTTGAATTTCCCTTTGTATAGAAAAACTCTTTAGTTCATTGAACATGATCTAACTCAAAAAATTGAACAAATGTAAATTTCTTATTTATTCCATTTCTAAAATGAACTATAACAAAATAACGAGCACTCCACCCAATATTTTATCTCTCATATAAATTCAAAATTTGAAGTCCACATCTTGAACTGTTTTATCAGCCGTTGATAGTTGATTATAATTAAAACAAATTTTTAGAAAATACTATTTTACTGCCAAAAAATTCATAGTTCACACATTTTAGTGACTGCAGTTTTTAAGTATTATTACATCTTCAGACAACTGAAATCTTCGGATAAAAAATCCGAAGTCAAAAGTAATTCTGTCCGGCCGGTCGTTCGTCCGTAAACATGCGAACACAAAGAGCTAAAGCTTTGAGAATTTCAGCGAAGGTTTGCGGTCTGAATGCCGCGGCTAAGTCAATGGGCAAAAGCAACGCAATGGGTTCGCATATTTTATATTTTTCGCAAAATTTCGAAACTACAGATTCAATAGATTTGAAATTCAGTATTTAGAAGTAGAATAATAACGCGCATGTTCGTGCAATATTTCGTAAGGATCGTATAATTAGAAGACCAAAATAATTATTTTGTGAGTATCATGCAAAAGCTCCGGACTTCACATCAGTGCTTTTCATCTTTTGTTATTTTTTATTAAACATCATTTTGATCAAGAATATTTTCCCTGGGGTATTATTGTAAATTTTATTGTCCATCATTTATGCACTCCCAATATTTTTTGTAAATAAAGTATTTAAAACAAGATAATTTTTTCAAACATCTTTGGTATCATTATATTACGTCATTACTGTGGCGTCAGCTCAGTGATAGTGCATCGTACTTGCAACCCAAAGGTCTAAGTTCTGGTCCTGCCTGCGTACAAATGAAATTTTCTAGATAGACAGTTTCGGTCACCATTTCACTGTTAGCCAAAAATTAAAGTGCTTCTCTGAGGTGACGTAAGAACACTGTAACAAAGCCTAACCAGAACACTAAACTACTCAGTCACACAAAACTATATAAAGCTTCTGAGGGATCTTAGCAGAACATTTTGGAATATAAGGATAATATCAAATATGGATAAAGTCAAATTATAAATTATCATGCAAAGAAAGTTTTCAGTTTACATTAAATAGTAAATAGAATAAAAAGTGATGCAAATTCCCCTAATTCAAATGCATCAATTTTTCCTGTTGTTTAGTTACTAGTTTCTTCAATTCCCCAGCCACTTTTTCAAGCAACATTGAACGTTACTGTAAGAAAGATTAAATTGAGCAAAACAGAAGGGAAACACAGCTATAACAACCAAAACACTCCCTTCTTCATTTAAAAATTTCATACAATTAAATTCCAGAATCACAATGTTCTGTGATCAGTAGTTTAAGGTTATAAAAAAAATTGTTGTTAAATAGTGGAAAATGTAGGGGAACTTTTCAACGAAATTTCAAGTAGGATAATATTTAACCAAATTAATGGCTATCACAAATCATTAATCATCTTAACCCCTAAATTCTAAAGTATTAAAGATTTGTTACTTATTGGTAGATAAACAATTACAGCTATAATATTCCCTGATAACTAACTCCACAGTATAGAGTCTGATTACGATAACATTGATAACCTCCAACAGTCAGTTTATCATGCGCCTGGAATAACTGAAAGTGTTGTTTGAAAGTTATATAAATAACACATAATGGTTAAATACAGGATATATACTATGCATATTCTAATGAAATGTTATGAAGACATACCTACATGTTCAAGTGAAACTGTTTTTTTTTTTTTAATTTTTAAATTAATTTGATTTCAATATTGAACTACTAGATTATTATTCACTAAAGTGAAAATAATTCAAAAATTGTATGAATACAAATTTCTGTGCAATCGCCAAAATTTTATTCCAAATATTATATATATATAAATTATTAAATTATTGAACTTACACAAAAACTTCTTCCCTGAGGTACTTTCCACTTTTCTTAGTGAAATTTGTTATTTTCAATAAAGCAGTTTTTATTCCATCCCCAGTTTGATCCAGCAAGCCTGGTGCATATTCTTCTATCTATCATATAAAAATAATGAGTATTTAAGAAAATAGAGAATTTTAAGATTCCTTACCTTTTTTAATAAGTTTCCATATACTCCATGAACAGATTCTTTTGCATTCAAGATTACTCTATAGGCAATGAAGCTTAAATCAGAAAATAGTTCAGAGTAAGGCTCCAAAGTCTCATGTAATTTTTTTTCATATCCTGGAAATTTCTTATCAATTTCAGAATTAATCCATCTTAATCCTTCAGATGTTTTATTGAGAACTTTATGACCATATTCACAGACATGATACTCTTCCAGGAGATTTCCAAGTACTGAGTCTAGAATTAATGGATATTTTTTTGATACTGTACAAAAAAAAATTTATAATTATCACCTTTCAGACTTCCATGTTTTTGAATATCAGTTAATATAACAAGTCCTAAAAGGCCGAAAAACAAAATAAAGAACGTTTTGAATGAAGTCTTATCGCCAGTTGCCTTTTTAGATTCCTTAGATTGTTGCTTATGTTGTTTGGAGGCTTTCTAGAAAAATATCGTCATATTAGATATATCTTCAAGCATTAATTGCTTTGGTAAGAAATATTTCATAAGATTTTGTTGTTTTCAAGTATAACTCACCTTTTTTGAAGACATTTCTAAAATCTGAAAGTAAGTAAACTATTCTTCCGCTAATACAATAGGAGAACCTTAAATGTATATTGTTTGGAGCCTGAGTGCCACTGGTATGGATTTTTGTGTTGTGTTGGCACAAATGAAGGATTCGTAATCGTGGAAGTGACAGCCAGTCGCGGAAACACACCACAGAATTTAATTAATATGTGGCCGTAGATCCACATATGTGGCACACTGAACATAGAATTATATAACTCAATTATTAACGTTTCAGTTGGAAAAGTGGCGGTTGCTTCGGAGAAGGCCATGGGGCACTTCTTTCTTGAAAAATTTCTTCTCATAGATTCACTAATATTCACCTATTATATAAGTTTTGATATGTTATTAAGCAATAAACTTGTCAATAGAGATGTTATATTTCCGTAAGTGTCTTATCAATAGGTAGAATACGCCATTAAGCCGGATACCACCAGTAGTCGGACAAAACACAAATAAATTGGGATAACTTAAAAAATCTACAGCCAAATTTCCGTGAATAAAAAGGAATATGCAGAAAAAACATTTCACCGCCTTTTTAGTAATTTTGGACCAAGTAGTTTCTAGCTCTGACATTTTAAAAGCGCGCAAATTTGGTCATGTGTATGCGATTGTTAGGTGTTAGCCTTTGTGATTAGGAAGAACATTTTCTGCAGGTAGGAAAACTTTATTATTTCACATGTTACATATTCACACTAATATTAAATGGATTATAACTATTATAACATTGGGATATAACTAAACCTAAAGGCGAAATGAAAGTAAACGTCCGCCTCGTGCGGACTGAGGGAAGATGATCGGTCTCAATGACCGTTCCGCATTCCCGGGGCGTCTCATTCTCATTGCGAGACGAGGCGCACCTAGAGCGTACACGCTGGGACCCGAAAGATGGTGAACTATGCCTGGTCAGGACGAAGTCAGGGGAAACCCTGATGGAGGTCCGTAGCGATTCTGACGTGCAAATCGATCGTCGGAACTGGGTATAGGGGCGAAAGACTAATCGAACCATCTAGTAGCTGGTTCCCTCCGAAGTTTCCCTCAGGATAGCTGGCGCTCGTTGCGTACGAGTCTCATCCGGTAAAGCGAATGATTAGAGGCATTGGGGTCGAAACGACCTCAACCTATTCTCAAACTTTAAATGGGTGAGATCTCCGGCTTGCTTGAATGTGAAGCCGCGAGATTACGGATCAGAGTGCCAAGTGGGCCATTTTTGGTAAGCAGAACTGGCGCTGTGGGATGAACCAAACGCCGAGTTAAAGCGCCTAAATCGACGCTTATCGGATACCATGAAAGGCGTTGGTAACTTAAGACAGCAGGACGGTGGCCATGGAAGTTGGAATCCGCTAAGGAGTGTGTAACAACTCACCTGCCGAAGTTACTAGCCCTGAAAATGGATGGCGCTGAAGCGTCGTGCTTATACTCGGCCGTCAGCGGCATGTGCGGTCGCCCTTTGGGCGGTCATGAAGCCCTGATGAGTAGGAGGGTCGCGGAGGTGCGCGCAGAAGGGCAAACGTGCTTTATGTTCATTCGAAACTATATTTTTTTTAAATTTTAATATAATCATCGGGAGGCCGGTACTGGAAAAACAAATCGCTAAAATTCTAGTAGTCGGACAACTGTCCGATTAATAGCATTCAGCTGCTTAATAAGTATGTTTTTTTTGGCGTATTCATATGGCCCATTCAACATCTCTTTCTTTTATCGGACTATTTAATACTTCAGCTAAACCCCAGCCGGTTGTCGGTCAGAGAAAACTGAATGGATATTATAGATTTAGGCCAATAAAAGCTGTCCGACCACTGGCCACCATGAAAATGTTTGTATTTCCAAAAATAGGACACTTTTATTTTCTTCCGCATGACACAAATTATCATTTTTTTAAAATATTTTTTCATTACAGATATGAAATCTACAGTAAAAACGCGTAATTTTCGAACATATGACAAAAATGAATTAAAAGAAGCGGCGCGGGCAGTGAAAAAAGGGGGAAAATTAAGGGAAATTTGCCGGAGATATGGAGTTCCTAAGTCCACGGTGCAGGACCGTATTAAAGGGCATGATATATTCAAGTCCATGAGACCACCTCTATTTTTGACTGTAGAATTTGAAAATAAAATTATAAAATGGCTTGAATATTTGGCGAGATGTGATTTCTCAATAAATAAAAAGGAATTATTGGATACGGTTCAAAAAATTGTTCAAGCCGAGAATTTGAAAACACCTTTCAGAAATGGTAGGCCAGATGAAAGGTGGTACCCCAATTTTATGCGGAGAAATCCCCACCTTACTCTGAAAAATGCAGAAGTATTGGAGAAATGCAGAGCGCA
Organism: Megalocaria dilatata; assembly: GCA_034642435.1. Taxonomy (NCBI): domain Eukaryota; kingdom Metazoa; phylum Arthropoda; class Insecta; order Coleoptera; family Coccinellidae; genus Megalocaria; species Megalocaria dilatata. The sequence goes on from CM067856.1 coordinate 74,867,362, forward strand.
GGTAACAGAATACATCCGATACTGGTTCGAAGATTTAGAATCATTTCTCAAAGATTCAAATGCATATGACATCTTGGATGACCCAAGCCGTATACTAAATGCCGATGAAAGTGGAACCTTCAGCAATATCCTCTAATGCCTGGAGAAAATACTATGAAACAAAACAAAAAAAAAGGAAGAGAAAGAAAATCTTAAAAAGAAAAGGAAAACAGATACAAACATAATAGATGATAAAACTCTGCAAGCGAAAATACCTTCCCCCATAGATGCAGTGCATGAAATACAAGAAAAAAGTGAAGAAGTAAATCAAATGGAATTTTGTGAATTCTTGGAAAAATATGATATGTCTGTGATACTGAATGTGAAAATGAAAAGAATGTAGGCTGTAATTTTTGACCACGATGGTATCATTTGGGATGTACCAAGTTGACGGGAATGCCGTATAGTGATGTATCTAATTTAAGTTTTATCTGTGATATCTGCGAGAATATAAATCGTTTGAATCATTGATACTACCAAAGATTCCTTCGATTTTGTATGTGTACTTTATTACTTACGAGTTTTCAGTTTATATATACATTCGATGTAAAAAAATTGTTCCTTTTTATTATTGCCCTTATATTCTTTGTAAATGTATATTTAGCGAATAAGATTAAGCATCGAATGTGATTTTTGCAGGAACTGTGATTATTTTTCCTTTACTTTATGTTTGTTGTGAATAAAGGTTTTCGTTTTTGTTATCTTGTCTGTGATTATTCTTTGAACAAACCATATAGATTCAAGTGATAATAAATTTACGCAAAGTTTGTTTGAAACTTATTTAGTAGGAACTTGTTGAAAATCAACCAATCGCAGGCTTTCCGACTTCTAGCTACTACCGGTCGAACACTGGCCTAATTTGTCTGACAACTGGCAAAAAGGCACTTTTTTAATATTTCTATTATTCAAAAATGTTATGTACATGAATGAAATTTTCTTTATAATCAGACATGGAGCTAGATACTCGATATGTTGCACGGAAAAAGATTTTGTGCGATTACTATAAAATTGAAGATATTGTTCAAGTTTTAAATCCAGAGATGCCTAAACTGTCCGACTACCGGTACATTCACCCTAGTTGATACTTGAGATCATCGGTTCATTGTTGGTTCTACTAGAGCCGAATAAGACGACTGACTGTCTCAAAGACAAATTACTGGTTTGTCTATGGACTCCGTGATAAGCCATCTTGCATATTGACTACAAAACCTATACAGAATGGCCCACAAAAAACAGTTCGTAAGTATGAGTGTTTCCGGAAAACGGCAAGACAACTCAATTTTTATTTGGAGGCGGACATCTTTTGATTGCAAATTCGTGGGTGTACGATTATCCTCTAAGCGAGGTGGCAGCCACCTCGAGAATCATTAATGGCAATAGGAGTCGCATGACCCATCATTTTTAAGATTTTGCAATTCTATTTGTAAATATGCTCAAAAATGTCTGTTCGTTTCAGTGTAAAAAACTCGTTGAAAGTGATGGGTGAAGTGATTTACGTGGCCGGGTTACTGCGTACCGCTCACTTCTAAAAAATAATAGTATCTTTGTTCAACGTTTTATTTTACATACTGTAACATTTCAGGTATTATTTCATAAGATGCTTACAGAAAAGTGCCAAATCAGGAGATCGTGAAGATTTCAATAGGATTACTCCTTCCAACACAATTCGCGGAAAAATGATGATTAAGAAAGTCACACACTGGGGCTGCATAGTGTGGCTAAGCACCATCTCATTAGGAAAGTTGTACGAACGGCGGCTTCATGAAAGGAAATTATTTTACTCTAGGCTATATATTATAATAACACATTAAACAGTTCATAAGAGCTGATTGTACGAAACGTAAAAATATTACTTCAGATGAGTTTAGGAACGGAAACTTTCAGAGAAAAACGCTGACGTCGAAATTAACACTTGTGGCTCGACAAAGAGTTGAAATTTTGAAAAGTGGTTGCAATTTTGAGAGGGCGAACGGATCAAAAATTTGGAAGGAGAAAACCGACTCGTGGGAGGTATTAAGAGGGCCAAAAGAGAGTTGGTTAGAGAGTCTTGATACGCCGGAAAAACTAGTAAGATCGACGAGAAAATATCGCGGTGTGATGCTCGAATTGGTATCAGAATTTAGCATTATTATAATTATATTGAGTGATATTAGCAATTGTTTTTGAAAGTCTAAGAATTGAGTCAGAAGAATTAGAGAAATTGAATTTAGTGCTATGTTCCGGAACCAAGGAATTAAAGAGTACCGGTAGTCATTCTTTATCGTTTATTGTTCGTGTTAAATAGGTTGTTCCATTCTTGTAGAAAATCGCGTGTGTCCAGTTTTGTTTTGAATCCATGGTCTTGGAGTCTAGGGGTAAAAAGTATCTAAACAATTTTGGTATATTATTCAGGTTGAAATTGTCTAATTAAAGTAGAGTCAAAAATTAAGAAGTAGGTTGACATATCTATTCGTAATTATTATGTTTGAAGAATTTAAACAGAATTAAGAATTATATGAATGATTCGTAGTGTTATATGAATGATTATTCAGTGTGTCATATTTATTTGAATTTTATTGAATTTAGGATTGATAAAACTATTGTAGTTCGGTACACTTTATCATTAAACTTCTTAAAATCCATAATTGAGTTTCGTTACCACATTCCATTTTCGCGAAGGCCGTACCTTCTTAGGACCGCTCGACTAGGATTGGTTCGCACCCCATTCGTAAATAAGTCAATCTAGTAATATTTTCCATTCAACCCCCTCCCACAAAAGATGGCTTATTACAGCTGAACCTACAGCTGTCAGGGCCACGCAGGATGGGATCTAGATGAACAGAAAGGAGAATAATATGGTATTTCTCGAAGGTCACCCTGAAGGGATGATCTAACATAACATGAGTGAACCGAAAGTGAAACTATCAAAAGGAGTGTTTCTGACCCCATAGCGGTGACCAGTGCCAGGAAGGCTCAGTTAACAGTCTAAAAAAACCGCATACTACCTGAAAATTTGCGTGAACTAATATTGGGGTAACCACGATACCTCGGGAACATCATTTACGTACACATTTCACACAGGAGCATTGGATATCCGGAGTATTAACCATCTCTATTAGGACTACTCAAGGATTTACTCTAAAGAACGTTACTAGTTCACAAGAAATACAATTTCTCTAAGTAAGCGAGTACATCAAAATTGGAAACATATTACATTTTTAAAATGATACAGAACCTCATCACCTTGACATGTTAGTGATTGTTGCAATGTAAAACAAAAAAAAGGTAACTGGGAAATCATACAATAGGACATACAAATCAGTTATGTACCAGACACCGCGGATCTTTTTTTTCAAATAATTTTAATACTGAATGTTTGCCCCTTCTAAACATTGCTGACGTAGTATCGCATCCGGTTATCGCATGTAAAAATAAAATATAGTTTTGGCATTTTGGATAAGCTGATAAACTTTTAGAAGAATATATTTTTGTCCGTTGCTGCGCCTTCCCAGGTTTTAAAAAGTAAATAATTTTATCAGATGGAGTCCTTGCAGTGAGTAGAGTACTAACAAATCAACATCTTCACCCACTACAATAGTTGTATTTCTTGCATTAAATTGTTCTATTGCTGTTTCAATTATGAGGACATCGGCGTCATTCGGAGCTTGTTTCACGGCAATATTTTCAGCTATTAATTTGTTACTCAACATAGAAATAAAACGAGATTTATTATTAATGTTTGCAAAAAAATGTTGTTGATTTACTGGAACTATCATAAATTCATCAAACATTATGTCGGTACCTGATGCTCTTTTTATAGTTCTTCATCCGTTTGATCGCCACAAAATAAGCAGTGTTTTTTTAAAACAAAAGCTAGATTCACTTATTCACGCTCTAGTATGAGATGGACTTATTTTTGAAGTACTGGCCTGTTCTTCCTCACGTTGTCTTTTTGATGCAAAGATTGAAGTTTCCGGGTGTATGATTTTCTGCAATCCACGTGAATTGTAACGGACTTTTGGCTTCTTAAATAATCAGCAAACTCATCACTTATCGCGACACTTGCATCGATTAAAGTTGGCATTCCACGACTGACGACGACAGTTTCATCTTCAGTCAAAAGTTTATTACAAATAAAGCAAAATTGTGACAGAAAATTATTTAAATATTTTAATATTAGCCTTCTACATACTTAATTTCAAAAAAATTACAATTATGTAGAAGGCTAATATTAAAATATTTAAATAATTTTATATACCTCCTTCTATCAAGAATTAACCTCTATTTATGTTATAAAATTGTGACATTTTTTTTTAATATTGATCAGTACTAACTACAATAGTAGACTCTTGTAATAAATACGTATAGTCACTCGAACTGTTCGTTCAACACTAAAAGAAGCAGGTATACGTGAACGACACCACACGGACAAAAGAATAGGCAGATGTTATTCCAGGCCAGATGTTATTCAAGTAGAGGGGATTCGGTAAGGGACAGGCGGTCTTTTTAGAGTATATTTTCTTAGAATAGTATAATGTATACATAAAAGAGACACGAGTAGGCATTTTTGCTTGCTTGAGTACCTAAATATGTATATACGTGGCATATGTGTGCATACTATGTAGAACATGATTCATACAAGCGCAATATCTGGGAAATAGTGGGTCTTGGAGAAAAAATCACAAAGACCATTTTTATAGAGAATTTTAAGATCTACAACTTTGCTCTGAAGTACTTTTTCGATAAAACTTACCGTTTTCGAGAAAAATCCAAGAAACCTAAAATTTTGACCTTGGGGCCCCGAATAAGTCCCTTAGCGCACATGGAACTGATTGGGACTTTTGACACTTTATTCCTTGTGGTAAACCTAAGGTCTATACGAAGATTTGGCTCTGTCGGAATTTTCTTTACTTCAATTGTCTAAATTGACCGGACCATTGTAAATAGATAAATTGTGAGGGTTATAACACTTAAGATTCTGTACTGTTCCGTACTTTGAGGTTTCTACTGAAAACCCCATACCTTTCTATCGTGATCATCTAATGACGGGAGAATAGCACATTACGTTGTGTAGACAATCCAAGTAAAACTTGAAGAAAAACAAGGAAACAGTAACGGGAAGTTCATAATGCAAGGTTAAATAAAAACACAATATTTGGTTGTGGAAAGCAGGGTCTCGTACCTGACTCGATGCATGGAAGCGAGGTTGCGCTTTAGGAGAAAAAGAGTCAGGGATAAAAACGTGGACCTCTCTTCAGCTTCCATACATTCTTCAACGCTGTCCTTCCAGTTATTTATAAATTTAAGGTTCCAGAGACCAAGCGCGGATCCAGGGGGTGGGTCATGGGGGTCATGACCCCCCTTTGGGCTGGGTCTAGGTTGACTAGTGATAATTTTTCTATTATTATTGATTAAACTTCTAAATCTAACGCAATTTACATCAACAAAACTGTGCAAAATGAGATGATTGATGTTTGCAAGGAAATCATTCGGGAAACAATATTACAGCAAGTGAAGGAAGCTAAATACTTTTCAATTTTATTCGACGAAACAGTAGGTGTATCACATATCTCACTGCTTAGCCTATCATTTAGATATCTTCACAATGTATCATAAAGAAAGATTTTGTGACTATCTGTGATACGTACGATACTCTTAGATGTGATGAAGTGGATAACAATAAAGACGTTATAGAGCCTCGGTTGACAGGTATAGCACTGGTGAAAATCTTTGAAAATCTCTGTCTCAAATTTAATATTAATTTAACATGGTTTGTGGGTATTGGGACTGACAGCTGCTCGGTTATGGCCTTAGATACAAGGGGTACTGACCAGGAGTTGTCAAAAAAGGCTGTATATGCCAAACGTTGCCCGTGCAGCAATCATGTTCTTAATAATACATTAGCTACGTCATCCAAAGTTATTTCTTGCCGCAACACCTCGGGCACGATGAGAAAAGTTGTGGCATTTGCCAATGCTTCCACTAAGAGACATCAAATTTTTAAAAAAATTACTTGGAGTTACAGTGCAAAGTATCTTTGAGACGCGCTGGGTCGAGGGGAATGATGGCCATCTACGATTTCAAGGAAGCAACTTGGTGAACTTTTGTAGCGCTCTGGAAAAGATTTCTCTAAATAGTCTAGGTATTTAGAGATTCAGAAACTTAGTAAGATCAAAATCACTATAAAAGAGGAAAATAGTCGTATTTATTACACTCGCTATAACATCCAACCGTTGGAACAACTTAGGTTGAAGAGTGCTATGGTATTTACGTATAAAATCTTAACTAATTATTATGATTCACCAGCTAACATCAATGATTTTCTATCATGTTCCTCCAAGACATACTAGGAACAAATAGTTACTTGCTAACCTTAGCTTCAATACCAATATGAGGAGAAACTCTCCAATCACAAGAATGGCTGTTTCGATAAATATTGTGGTAGCTTGGACATTTTCCCCCTGAATTTGTTATCGTTCAAGAGATCAATTAGGAATATTTTTCATAAATTGTAACTTTATATACCTATGGGTGAATGACGTAGTAATAATTAGAGATGTTTGTGAATTTGTTTTTTATTAATTGTGTGAAAATCGAGTACCATACATCTTTACTGAACTATTGAAATGTAATGGAGGATTCTGGCATGGGAATTTGTCCTGTTTGTATCCCAAATTTGAATAAATAAATTCACCCGGAATGGGTGAGACCCAGTAAATGTCCCAGCGAAACTTGATTAAAAAACTTAACATAGGTACCACACAACCGTCATTTCGAATCTAGTGTCTGGTCATTGCTCATCTCTAGCTCACCTCAAAAGAATTAAGATTGAGGACTCGCGTTTGTGGAACTGTGATAAATTCGGGAATTTAAATCACATATTTCTTTCTTGTGGAAGGAATATTGACATTGTCAATAGATAGTATCGCGATCTGGTTGATCTATGTATATATGGTGTTTTCTTCTTGGACAGAACAGAGGTAGTTGGCTTATAGTTTGGATTTCTTAGGAGCTATGGGATTGATCTTTAACCGCTTTGTCTTTAGCTTATAGTAACGCTGGTCAGCATATATTCTCCTCTAATCCTATTGTCCTTACAGAAGTATGATTGCGTCTAATCTCCACCCTGAGACCTGTGTGGGTGTGTCACTCAAAAACATAAAAAATTGAAGTGAACCTTACTGCAGTCTGGTATTGATACAATCTAGACTTCTATACCCCTGAAAACAGGACTATGAAACCACACAAATTACGTTGTGATTGGGTGCATAATCTTTAGGCTGTCCCAGGATTCTGTGCTGATCTCATTATGGGGGATTGCATGTGAAAAAGCTGGAGTCCGGAATAATTAGTGGTGTTTTAGCTAAGCTTTCTTACGCCTTAGATAAAACAGTATTTGACCTAACAATGTTAGGACGGCCGGCCGTCCTAGCTGGTCTTTTTCGCTCTGAATGACAATCAGCAATCAAACCAATTATAAGCTGAGTGGTTCAATCACTGATACATACATCACTGACTCTCCAACAGTTTTTTTTTATAGTCATTTATGGCAAGTAGTGTAGCGTCCACAGTTGATTATCTTGTTATGTTTATGATGGAAGTAAGAAATTATATGAACACCAAATTTTAATGATCAAAAGTATTTAAAGTGAAGGAGTGCACGGAATTGAAAACTGATACCTTGTTTGTGTACATGTATGTTAGCAAAGGATGATCAATGTGTAAACTTCATAAACAACGAATCCTTCATTACCTGATTATTAGACAATTTTCAAATGTTACGAATAAAATTTTTTACCTGAGAATCAAGTGCAGTTTCATTACCATAAAATGTTGGAACATATTGAAATTTCGAATGGCAAAAATTTCTCCAACTGTGATCTGAAATAGAATGATATTAAAATTAAACAATACTTAAGCTCAGAATAACTCGCCTTTATATTTATAGCGATAATGGGAAGGCATGATTCAACTTGAAATTTTGTTGACATTTCAAAAAAACATTCGTATTTGACATCTTACGCAGGCATATCTTAGCTATGCGGACATTTAAAATTAATTCAAATTCATTTTTAGTTTTTAAGCTCTCATACCACTGTATATTTTTCAAATTTTCAGTCGAAAATAGTCCCAAATGATTACATTGGGTATACAGATGAAAAATTTGTATTTTTTTTTGTGACTTATGGCATCAACTGCTGTGGTCATTAGCCATACCCCACCAGCTGACATACACAAATACACTCATGGCACAGCGGGATTCGAACTCCCAATTCCTGGCACCATAGCCAGCATCTATACTATGTAATGTCCAACAACTACAAATCTGTCAAATATCTATATTCGTTCTGCACAGGAACACCAATGTATTTATCATACACTGACGTCATCTAGTGCATGCACATATACATACCTTAGCGAGCCAATAGCATGATTAATACCTTAGTATTCCTGTGCAAAACGAATAAAGGTACTTGACAGATTTGTAGTCTTTGGTCATTAAAAAGCACTGAAGAGAACCAACAAGTTTTAAACGTGCCCATGTCTGCTACTTATATCCCAGTGATCAACAAAGCCTAGCAGGACTTGTTTGAGTTTAGAATTTTTATATGGATGTTACACTGTCTCGATTTGTAGAACTTTTTATTAACATAATGCACACTCCTTACTGAAACTTAATTAAGTAAAACAATGAATCTTTTCAGTGCATGGAATCGCTTGACTTAGATTTAATGGATATCTCAGAAGATTTATAGGTGCACTACGAAATTTAAAAATATTAAAAATAATTCTAATAAGCTTCTACTATATCTCAAATATTATTTGATTTATTCTATTAAATTCACTACAAATTTTAATTTTAATTTTATAAACATTTTTTCTCAAAAAGTTTTTGAAATTAAATTTAAAGAATGTCTTAGAAAACACAGTTTCAATTTAATACACATAAAGAAGTAATACTCTCCACACAGCACCAAAGAGACTGAAAGAATTTAAGAAAATATGAATTATTGATTAAAAATATTAGATAAACACTTGAAGGATACAAAATTTTGTTTCGTATCAATATATTCTGAAAACCAAATTTCGACAACATTCGGAGCCTTCTCGAGTGCTCTATCCAGAACTGCAGAAGCAGAGCATTTCTAGATAGACGGTCTAGGTTCTAGAAGTATTCATTGATTTTTAATTCGAATGATCATAAGATCATTGAAACAATTCAAATCCGCATAATCTGATTATTGAAATCGTCCGATTATGAACAACACTAATATTGTCATTTGGCGTCAAAAAGATTTCTCCGCAATGGATACCGCATAATTTGACAATCGCCAAAAAAAGCTCGTGTCGATTGGTGCAAATAAATGATGAAAAAATTTAATTACGGTGCTTCTAAAGACAACTATATATAGGATCTTGACAGGTGACGAATCAAATCAAAGCAATTGATCATATGTTTTTTCGTAAAAATAGGCATTTCACTACAGTTTCGTTAGAGCAATGTAGAACGAACAATTCTACGCCAGCATTTGTTCAGAAGTATATTAAAAAATTATTTACTGAAGACGAATCATTCTCCACCACGACAATGCTAGCTCTCATACATCAGTTCAAATAAAAACTTTTTTGAGCAGTCAAAACATTGAACAATTAGGAACCCTCGTATAACTCAAACACATTAAAAATGGCACAAGACTAAAGTAAGACTTTAGAAGGATCAAGATTGCATGAAATAAGTAAATTTAAAACAAATTCCTTTATTATTTATTCCTGTACAGTCCTAAGACCATTTATTTATTACATTATTCTGCATTTTGTTTTCAAATAGCACATCCAATACTTATTGCTACTTTGACTTCAATGAAAGGAATTTATACAGGGTGGCTGAAGAAATGATATCCAAAATTGAAATTTAGATGCTTTATATATAATGAGGGGTATTAATATCATCCTTGGGTCATCAAAATGACCCAAGATTTTAAGTAGTTTTTGAGTTTTTATAATTTTTTTCCATAATTTTCTATGACTTTTTTTAGCCAACACTACTAATAGGCACTTATTATAATTAAAATTTCGCTAAAAGTCAAAAATTGTTCATTGAGAACAGCACCTGAAGAAGTTCAAACTATCCAAAAGCTTTTTAAAATCGTTTCAGGGAGAAAAAATTCTACACATATTAACAATTTTTGTTGCTTTCAATAAAGTTTAATGAATAATCAATAATAGTAAAAAAAAATTGACGTCATATAAAAATTAACTAACACAATAATAAAAGAAAATCCACACCCTAAACTAATAATATCGCCGCACATACATATGAATGATTCAATAAATTTTCTGAATGTCATCTCTGAAGCCACTCTGTATAATAAATGAACTACAATTATACATCCAATAACAAAGAATAATATTACATCACAGCACCAAAATAAAATTAAAACAAAGTTTATTGTATCACAAATGATCATTAATAAGTTTTGTATATTTTCGATGTACATTCAAGAGACTAGAATTGATGATATGATTAAAAAACAAAAGAAAAACAATGGGAATGTTCGTTTTCTGCAAATATATAAATATTTCAAATTGATATGGATAACGATTTCACTCACTCTCTACATAGGATAAATGAAAAAAATCGATTCTTAGGAAATATGAATTGTTATGATCAAAGACCTTTTCCACAGAGTGTCAGTGGATAAAAAAAACATCTGCAAGTAAATGTGCAGAATCAGTCTTGAAAATTTAACTTCACGATTTGATGTGAAACGTACATTTTGAGACAAATTTTTCATAAGACTGAGGGTTATATTCACAGAAATTTTTCCCTAATTGGGGTTTACTTAGTACCTTTTGTAAATGCTCTCTGACCAAAAACACATTACAGAAATAAGTATGAAGTAAATGACAATACTCAATTTTTTCCATTACGGTTTTCTTATATTTCCTTCTCTCATGGCCCTTCTGATATGTGATAAAATTTTCAAAAATAGATTTTCATGGTGGTTGATACACTTCCAAATCTTCATAATAGAAGGCAATGGCATTGACAGTGACGTTTAAATTGATTTTAAAATCGTCACTGTCAATGGCTATTACTCATTACTATGGCCAAAAATTTTAAATTTTACCTGAATTATGTGACATAACAGAAGAACTATGAGTAATAGAACATTTCAATCAGAAATGATTCAAAATTGGGAAAGTTAAAAAATGTTCTATTTAAAAAATATGAGTTTTTAACGATTATAGGACAATCATTTTTGGGCCACTTAAATGTAAATTCAACAAACTGATAGTAAAAAATTAGGTTATTTTTGTTTCTTTAAACTTCCTATCCTAGTTGAAGGGGTTAAACAAACTAATCATTAAATTGTGGGATGGAAAACAAAAATAATAAAACATTATAGGGTATTCCATTCCAAAGATCGAAGACTATGCTTACTATTCTGAACTGCGAAGGACACATGCAACAAAAATTTTCTTTAGATTCCTCAATCATAAAAATTTCGATTTTAAAACTTCAGAATATTATATAATACTATCCAAAAGAATATATGAAGGGTTATTTTCTGTGAATACCTTTGCAGAGTCTGTGTATTGAAGCAAATCAGGCATGACAATAACCTCTGGTAAGATATATTGCATCATTTACGATATTTTAAAGAAGAAAATTTTAACTGTAATATAATGCAAAAAAATCACAATAATATGATACATAAGAGCCACTCAATCTAAAATTTATCTTACACCACATCCTTTTTTCTAGAGAGCAATCATATTCGATACTGATACCTACATTCTTGTTTTAATATTAAAGCTTTCGGAATGTATTATTCTTTAATACATATGATAATATACTTGGTTATTTCCCATGAAGGGCGTCGTGCATTTTAACCTTATCTGGAATTGCTGCAGCTTCCAGTGGAACACGAGCCATCAATTCTCTGAGATTGCTTGCATAGGTTATCTTGCGATAAAATTTGGAACTGTAAATAAAATAAAAAATAAGTCGATATCTTCTTGAAAGGATTACAGACAACGTGGAACATAGGTTTGAAAAAATGCATGCATTATAATTTCTGAAAGTTTACAAGAGGTATATTAAAATCGGATGATTACACTGATTGACAAAAAATTTTTTTTCGGTTGTAGCATAAAGCTGAATAGCATATTATGGTAGAATGGACGAATCCAAATACGAAAATGAGAGAAAAAAAAGTTGTAATACGTAAGGTTTTCTTGTTACATTTATGGAACCAATAGAACCACATTTAATGTTATAATATCTGATATGTATTGAAAAAATGATTTCAGAAATTTATATCGACTTTATGTAGTTTTACACCTACTAAACTTACCTTACATTTAAGAAAAACACAAAGATTAAAAATATTAACTTGAAATACTAATTAAATTCTATTTTTCCTTTTATGAGGGGTCATATCTTCTCTCTTCAAAAACCAGCAGTAATCACCCATCATGACTGGATCCCATCGTCCTTGATAGTGAATTTCCATTGTCCTAACAGCCCATCACGTAATCCTGCGGTCGTAACCGGCCGCCGGGAGATGTCGTGTTAGGAAGGGTCCATTATCTCGCATGTTCGCGGTGCGTTCAAGTCCATCTTGAATGGGGCCATCGCCCATAGAGGGTGCCAGGCCCGTAGCGACCGCTGCGTCTTGCGAGAGGATCTCTTCTGAGAGTCAGGTTGCTTGAGAGTGCAGCCCAAAGTGGGTGGTAAACTCCATCTAAGGCTAAATATAACCACGAGACCGATAGCGAACAAGTACCGTGAGGGAAAGTTGAAAAGAACTTTGAAGAGAGAGTTCAAGAGTACGTGAAACCGTTCAGGGGTAAACCTGAGAAACCCTAAAGGTCGAATGGGGAGATTCATTCGCGTAAGCCGTTGGGACGTTCTGACTGAGGAAGCGGTGACGTTAGCGTCGGCCGCACCCTTCGGTTCGCCTCCTTCGGTGGACGCGTGCACTTCTCCCCTAGTAGGTCGTCGCGATCCGTTGGGTGCCGTTCTACGGTCCGCAGTGTAGCCCTGGAGTGCGGTTTTTCCGACGTTTCAGGACACGCGGTAACCGAACGGCCCGCTCGACGGTTAACTGATGGCGGGAGGCCGCGGCTTAGTTCGCGTCCGGCCCGTGGCAAGTATGCGATTCGTGATGGCCTCTGCTCCTCACTGATAGCTCCCAAATTTTCAGGAAAAAATGATAGATGTGAATGAAGGAAATTAATTTTTAATAACATTCTGGCACCAATTTGTAGGCATCTAATAGTTCATTAACTAATTGTTGGTAGTTTGCATCCATATTATTGCCCAAAAATCCTCTTACCACACTAAAAATTGAGTTCCCTGCTCTGAGTTCCTGCCTGGTAAGCTTCTCTGTAAAATTAACGTCGTGCAGCAATTTTCTGATTTGTGGTCCAATAAAAACGCCTTCCTTTAATTTAGCACCACTCAACTTGGGAAAGATTTGTTTTAAGTATTTGAATCCATCATCATCTTTATTCATAGCCTTGACAAAGTTTTTTATCATCCCAAGTTTAATGTGAAGACGAGGCAGAAGAACATTTTTGGGGTCTATAAGAGATCTAAACATAACATTTTGAGATCCCGGTTGAAATACACTTCTTTCTGGCCAAATTTTGTAAATCCTCCCTGAAGTCCCACTAAAATTCCTATAACTTATTAGTCCCCCCATATCTGCCATTTATACGTGTTGTACTTTATTTAATACAAAATAGTGCGCATATTTTTATAACTTTCTGTCATCGTCACTGAATGGGCAACTGGTATATAGAGTTTTGAATTTCCATTATGCAATAACGAATCTATAACTAAACGCTCAATATCAAGTTCCTGCATTAAACCATCAATATCAGTACACGCACACAACCATACTATAGAATGCAGAAAACGGAGCATTTCTTTTTCTGAAATTCGTAATTTTCATTTCGTTGCCTAATAAGTTCAGACTGTTGCTTTGATAACTCCAAATCACGTATTAAATCATTTAACTCACTTTGAACAATTAAATGTCGCTCGGCGGAACTGGGACTTAAAGTAAAAGTAGGGTTGGTGCACTGTTCTTCGGAGCTGCCTGATGATGTCTTCCAAAACAACATTTTGTAAATCTAAAGGTAAATCTGCATTATGAGGAACAGGTTGTATTGCAGACTGCAAATTTGGATAGTCGATCTTGCTGTTTCCCTTTTTCGAATAACCTTCAATCCTTGTCAGGCAAAAAGAACAATGGTCTAAATGAATAGTGGGTTCTCGCCATACCATAGGGACTGCAAAAGACATGCTTTTTCTCTTTCCTTTTATCCACTCCACCAATGATACGCTACAACTAACACAGCACACATGGGTACCCCACTGCTTGTCTTCATCTCCAATTAAAACAGCAAAATATTGAAAGCAGGCTTTTTTAACATTTTGAGAAAATGGCCTGGCTTGTGATTTCACCATAAATTCTCCACAAATACAACAAAATTTATCAGGAGAGATTTTGCAATTGTGGCGCGTCTGTCTTGACATTTTCGTCATAAAAACACTTTCTTATCTACACCCAGGGAACCACTCACTTCGAAACTCAACAAAAGACTGATTTTTAATCTTAATTTTGTCTAATGTTGTAAACACAGCTAAGGTACTTTTCCTGTTATAAAATACATCCATTTTAACTGTGCCCCCATAAAATTGACTCCTTGCTAATGTAAAATGGTCTTATTGAGTTATTGAAAAGTGGTACATGTTAGGGTTTGAGGAATATTTTTCTTATTATTAGAAGGATATTTCCATCAAAAAAATAAAGATCTGCTTTGTCGACCAGTGTTATTGATGAAAATGATATAAAATATAGAGACCTGCATTTACATATAAATATTAATTTTAACTGAAACAAAGTAAATATCCGCCATTATTCATTAATTCAAGCCAATTTAATGAGGTGATGGAGTAGTCCGTTATTTTGTGAAAGTTCATTTTAATTGAAATGAAATAAGAAATTACTTTGTTTTCTATCACTTTTTATTAACGGAATATACAGTGATTCGAGTTTCGTAGTGTTTAGTACATTTTCAAACTGAATCAAAATTCAGTCAAAACTCGAGTCAGCCTATATTCAGTTAATAAAAAGTGATAGAAAACAAAGTGATTTCTCATTTCATTCCAATTAATGAGGTGAGCATAAAAAGTACACCACTCAGCAATTGAAGTTGATATTTTCTAAACTAATAGCATTTTATAATGCCATTGATAATTAGTTCTTCCATATTTCATTCATTAAATCAGGGGTTGTAACAACTGAATCCTTTTTTCCTTCATATTGCTCTTCTTCTTCATCAATGGTTTCAATCCTTAAAATCGACCTTCTGCCAACGGTGTTGCAATCGGGACACATCCAACTGTTATCTGATCTTCGAAATAATTTGATTTCTTCAGGTTTTAATGTTGAACATTCTGCACAAAACCATTTTTCACAGGGTCCATTGCATGATATTTTGTATACCCATCTTGAAAATTTTTTATTATATTTGACTCATTTATTTTCATCATTCATTTTCACTGAACAGTTATTCTTGCTTTCTTTTTTTGCCCATTCTATATACACGCATCATTTGATATACCAGTTATGGAAGTGTCTCACTTATCCAGGTCCCACTTAACCAAGTTTCACTGTATTTATCTTTACTGAGCTATCTTGTTCACGGGAAACAGATGCAGGGGTAAAATTGACGAACAACAAATTTCTTTGTATTTCGAGTCTCTTGTTTTCTTCAAAATTTGGCAATTTATATTAAGTATCGAAAAACTAATACCTACTTGGATGTTAGGGGTTCTTTTGGAACCATATATGAAAATTTTCACCCAGGTTTGAGTACCTTAATCTCACTTTATTTAGCTTGATAATTTATACGTCAGAACACTTGAAATATGCTACTGACAATAATATTCAAGAAATATTTTCATGATCAACTTACCTTATGAAAGGTTTCGCCATAAATAACATGGTTTTAATCCAGAGGGTGGGATGAACTAAATACAAATGTATAAGATTCTTTTTCAATTTTCTCCCAACCATTTGATAACACCGTTTGATCCATCTGAAGGCAGGAACTTTGGTTGCCCCTCCATGCAAGTAGACCAATACATAATC
The DNA here is from genome assembly GCA_034642435.1 of Megalocaria dilatata. Taxonomy (NCBI): domain Eukaryota; kingdom Metazoa; phylum Arthropoda; class Insecta; order Coleoptera; family Coccinellidae; genus Megalocaria; species Megalocaria dilatata. The sequence goes on from CM067856.1 coordinate 74,883,555, forward strand.
ATCGGTAACTAATCTTTCAAGGGTCCATAACACATATCTGCAAAACATTAGTTTAAGTACTTTATATATTTTGAGTAGACAAAATTTTGTTTCTGCTCATCCCTCTTATGAAAACAAATATCTTTCAAAAATGTTTAACATAATCTTAAAAATTTCATCATAAAACTATCTTACTTAGGATATTCAATATTATTGGATTCTAACTAAGTTACTTTTTAGAAAGTCTCAAGATATTGAGATTGATGTTATATTTTATTGAATAGGATTGAGTACTGACGAAGCAAAGTCTCTCTTAAAACTTGGTTTTTAGTAATGTTTTTACATATCTTGAGATTTTCTAAAAAGTAGCTTAGTTAGATATCTAATAATATTGAATATTCTAAGTAAGATAGTTTTATGATGAAATTCTTAAGATTATGTTAAACATTTTTGAAAGATATTTGTTTTCATAAGAGGGATGAGCAGAAACAAAATTTTGTCTCCTCAAAATATTTAATTTATAGGATTTTTGTTAACAATTTATATTTATTGGATTTTGTTATATCATTTGGATGTCTTATAATGAATGTTCATTTTATATGTCGTTTGATATAAGTGATACTTATACGACATTAATTTAATTCCTGGAGTTATAATATTAAATATAATTTTTTGAAATCAAATATGTAGAAGGCTAACAGAATATATCTGTAAATATTAAAATAATTTTATATACCTTCTATCAAGTATAAACTTACATTTATTTTATATTATTAACAAGTAGCATTTTCTATGTTTTAGGTGAAGAATCCAGTAGAAATCCAAAGGTTACTCAATCAGAACTTCAAAGATAATTTCTACATGTCTTGGGAATGAGAGTATCAGTATAAATTATTAGAAAACGATTTTTGCCCCCCAGAGAATTCTATGTTTGGCACAAATAAGAGTATGTAATTTAAAAACTTACATCATTTTGATACATCCTCTTGCAGTATTATCAACAAAAAAAAAACTCAACTAGGATTTCAAAAAAACAACTGCTACAAAATCCATCAATTGGCTTGAGCTTTGGAACAGCAAAATTGGACGACCGAAGAATAGCAAAAACAGAGGAAAACATGACTGGTCTTACTTTTAATGATTGTAAAATCCGTGTGGTCAGAGACCATGGAAAACAAGCTAGGCCTCAAGATGCCAGACTGATTCTCAAGTATTAAGGAGTATGTATCAGTGATGTTTTAGAATAGTGTCATATTACAAGTCATTTGCCATTTGATAATATCAAATTGTATCAGCATGGTTCATATACAGGATAGCTAAAATTCGAGGCTCATCATTGGTATTTCAGAAACGATGAAAGAAACACAATCAGGTAAATTATGGCTTAACTGGTATAATTATAATAATAATATAATTCTGTTTTAAATACTTTCGATCATTTATGAAAAAATCCAGAATTTTATAAAATCCGTTTCATGTTTTCGTGAATAAAATGCAAAGTGGTGTTGGTAAATTTGAATTTCAACATTTCATACTCCAGGAACTATAATCATTTTGTAATACAGGTCTGAATTTTAATTCCATTTCTATAACAAACTGGATATTTTCTCCATTTTGAAAATGTTTATTTATTATGCTGTAATATTAATAAAGATTATTCATTTGATAATATATACGATTGCTTGCTGATAGCTCTGTGGTCAGAGCTCTGGGCTGGGAACAGAAAGATCCCAGGTTCAGGCCTCGTTTAGAGAGGAAAGACATTTTTTAGCTACACGGATTTTTGCCACTATTTCACTGTTGGGTCGAAAATTAATAGTGGTATGTCTAAGATGGCGTAAACACGCAGTAACAAAGCCTAATCAGAACACAACTGAACTCCTAACTCGCACAAGCTAAAAAGCTTCACAGAAGTTCTAGAAGTATCAGGATAATAATAATAATCGTCATAATATGTAATCTTTAAGAGGAATTAAATGAACCTAAAATAAATGTTCAAATAATTTATCTTCCACTTCCATGCATTTTCAAATTCGTCTTCCTAGGAAGGGCAACATCCTAGAGTGGAAGAACCGTGAAATTATAGGAGGAATAATAAAGTGAGAGACTCTGCGAAAGTGAATTAAAAAATGCATGGAAGTGGAAAGCGGATTAATTGAGCATTTACTTTAGGTTTTCACTTCATTTCCCTTCAAATTTGGACAGTTTAGTTTCATTTGAATAATTGATATTAATATTACACTCCAGTAAATATTTTCAAAATGATGATGTTAAATTTGTCATTGAAATATTTGTAATTTCGAAAGGTCATATAAATGAGGGTACCACAAGAAAACAAAAAAATAATTTTAATATAAATAACAATAATAATATAGTTTATTGTGAGAAGCTAACTACAGATATAAAGGAAAATCACAGAGGCCTGTACGTGATTAATAAATTTAACAAAACATTGTTTCATATCCAGTACTATTAAATTTAATAAATCAACAAATTTTAAAAGGGAAACTGAAACAAAAAAAGGAAATAAAAAACCAAATTAACAGTGATTTCTAGAGTAAGAAATGTCGAATACAAGTTTGACATTAGTATTTTGTATGAAGGAGAATATTGCCTTGATAACGTGTCATTCATTCGGATACATTTTCTCAAATAAGTTATAAGAAAAACATGAAACAGATTAGATTCTTGTGGATACTTTCGAAAGTATTTGGAATTTCTAATTTCTCAATACGGAATTTTGTTTCACATCAAATTTTCCATAATTTAACCTGCACTGTAACTATCATCAATACTAAAATAACAATAGTGGGTATCGTATTTCAGCCATCCTGAACATTTCTGCCGCTAGGAATATTATTTTGTCGGTCAGACAAGGTTATCGTATTTTGTTGACTCAGGTTCTGAATTATATTTCCGCTAACTTAATTTTCAAAATTATGTAGAAAATCCGATGATATGATATTATCTTGATACAACACACTATATGATTACAATGTGTGATTTTTCCAATGGATGCTTTTACAATGCCAATACGCCATTTGCTCGTTAGAGCAGGCAAGTAGTCCGGGCGTTCTCAAAAATATTTCTTACTGCAGTTCTGTTTTCAATCAAAATTTTTATAAAAAACGATAAAAAGCATTGACCTGAAATTACGCTTTTTCAATAGTCCATTTCTTCTGAAAATTTAAAATCTGTGAATTACTTTTTAAAGAAGGTACATATGACGAATAAAGATACAGAATTCTGTTCAGTTTGCTGTCATCCGAAAGACAAATAAACGTAATTTTCTGTAATTTTAGAATTTATTTCAAAAAAATCAATTGTATATTGGAGAATAAAATACTATATTTTATCAAACATCGTCCATCACATCATTGTCAAGTGTCTATCACATTCCTAGTAAATAAATTGTGAAAATTTGATAAAATAAAGTGTTTTAACCTAGATATTTAGGCCCCCAACCTAGTCTAAAAGTGACGCATCTAGCTCTTTCTGTTCGAAAGTTAGAGTGTTTACAAACCAACCACTCAGACAGAATTACTTTTGACCTCGGATTCTTCATCAGGGAGTCAAACCTAGTCGTTTGAGAGCATTTTCGGCTCAAAATTATAAAATTACACACATTTGGGCAAAACGATAGCACACAAAACATTTCACAACAATTCTATCAAATTGAAATGAAAATTTTTCCATTTTACTACACCCTATGCATCCATGGAAGGCTCGATTCTTTTCAGTTCCAGTTTGATTACCCAATTCGAGCAATTACAATAGAGATATATAAAATAAACAAAAAAGTTTGAGCGGTATCTTCAAATAAATTTAACTATTTATTAGGAAAAAATAATACATTATTATTCAACGTAGTAAGTACCACTCCCAACGTGTTACCTCTTTTGATAGAACGAATTTGTAGGACAAATAATAATCCTTTGGAATTGCATTGAATTTTTAATTTCTATGTATTTTGAAACTTTAATGTAATATATAAAGTATACCACTAAAAAAAACATTATCAGGACTATCGATAATTTTATTCAATTAGTCTCACTTCATTTCAACTACAAGCTATACCCAAAAGGGAACCCCCTATAAGTCCAACAGTTAAAGCTTTATTCTTGCTGACAAGAAATTTCATTTGGCCTGATGTTTTTGAGCAGTATTTAGAGCAGGTGTTGCCTATTCCTGTCTGGACCTTATGAAATACACTATCCAAACTGGTAGATACTAGTTTATTATGGTGTGCCACTTCATAGCTAATAATTCCCAATCCTGCCGCAGCACCTGCCTTCCTAGTCACTTTCATAGCCATATAGCCCATAAATAAACCACCAATGGTGCCAGCGGCGAGATTAGCAGCGTAATTGTTCAGAATTTGTGCCGCCATATTTGGAATCATAGGATTTTAAATTTTTGTCCCAAAAATATGACTATAACTTTTTGAATCTGTTTATACATTCTGCAAAAAAGTTTTCATGTCATTTTAAGAATTTTCTGAAATGTCAAACTTAATTAATCTGTCAAAACGCTTATCATTTCACTGAAATGTCGAATATATTTACAACAGATTACATTAGTTTACAGTGTATTATGATGCACATTTTAGGGTACAATTCATCTCTATCGGCCTCCTCAGTTTGAAAGCACGCTAATTTTCCAAACAAATAACATAATTGACCACGATTTCTTATAGCCTCATTAATTAAATAACGAAAGTTTGGTTAGATTGAGGCCAGAAAAACTTACGGTGTACAGCTCTCAAATACATTATGATTGAAAATAATTTTGAACGATTAAATTGTAATAATTCGTAGCCAAATTCGATTATGTCCAGAGTTCAAAATATAAACTTGATGAAAACAAAGTGTTGGCGAAACAATTGTCGTTAACTTAATAAATTATGGAAATAACCTATATTCTTTTATTTAATTAATTATATCCGACCTTTAAAACACGATAATCGTTTCTAAAAATAAAACAGTTTAGAGACTTGAAATTTATATTTTTGTAATTCTAAAAAATGGATTTATTATTACAAATTGGAAATCAATTGGAATACTGATGTGTTATCTAAATATTCATGATATAGTTATGACCTGACTGTTGTCCAAGACATAATATAAAAAAAAATTCACAGATTTCTTCAAATTCTAGGACTCAAATTTATTGCTGGAGGTGATTATGACAAGCACACTATATTCGGATCAAGGCTCACAACAATAAAAGGCAGAGAACTAACAGAGCTGATACAAGAATTCAACTACTGTTTCTTGTCAACAAGAAGACCTACCCATTTTCCAACAGACCCTAGTAGCAAAACTCCTGATCTGTTGTGTCTGGACTTTTTCATAACAAATGGCGTATCTACCTTCTATATGGATATTGTCCCCAGCTATGATCTATCCTCCGACCATTCTTCTGTTATAGCAGTAATAAGTAGTTTTGTTATACACAAAAAACCTACTCCAAAACTGCATAATCGGAAGGCAAACTGGGATGAATATAGGAACATAGCCGGGGAACTGATAAATATCGATATCAGCTTATGGAAGCACTAGCTACACAAGCTACTCCAGAGACCAAATAAAGGAAAAGAATAAACAGTATTCCGAAAGCATAAAGAAACTTAGCACAAAAAAGAAAAGCTAGAATGAAATGGCAGCAGACACACTCTCCAGGAGATAAAACTACCTTGAATAGAATAACCAACTAACTGAAATTCGAAATTAAAGAAACGAGGGGAAAATCATACAATGAGTATGTCACTAATCTGAATAGATATGATAAGTCAGTATGGAAACCCATAAAAAACTTAAAGAGATCAATGAAACATATACCACAGTTGCGCAACATAGCAGGATCATCGATGAAATGGGCAAGGAGCGACCAAGAAAAGGCATAAATTATTTGCTGAGCATCTGGCTAAAGTATTCACTTCAAATTATGACATACTTGATGACGAACTGGAAAGAGAGCTGCTGGAAATTCCTGCTAGTACCACACCTACACCGAAAATAATTCTGAAGCAATTTAAAAATAAAATAAAATACCTGAATATAAGAAAAGCTGCAGGAAATAATGAAATTACACTAAAGATGATAAAAAAAATTACCAAAGAAAGGACTGTTGGTGATAACTTACATATACAATGCCATCCTAAAACTGAACTACTGGCCAGAACAACTGAAAGCAGTCGAGATTATACTTTTCTCTAAACGAGATAATGATGCAAACACCATCTCATTCTATCTTTAGCTTGCTCCCAGTTCTACAAAAAAATCCTAGAAAGACCGATGCTTCACAGAATAAACTCCCACCCAAATACAGAGGAGTGAATACCAGATCATGAGTTTGGATTTCGGTAAACCACTCCAGAATACACCAAATTCATAGAATTAACCACGAAATAAGTAAAGCACTTGTACACAGGTACTCTACATCAGCGTTCTCAGACATAAGTCAAGCTTTTGATAAAATCTGGCATCCTGGTTTGCTCTATAAAATCAAAATATATCTGCCTGGTTGTTATTATGAATTATTGAAATCGTACCTTAGTGAAAGACGATTCAGAGTGAGAGTTGGTAGTGAGGAATCGAACTACTTCCAATTCAATCAGGGGTTCCCCAGGGAAGTGTCATTGGACCACTGCTGTACGTGCTGTACACCGTTGACCTACCTACAAGTTCTCATACCATATTGGAAACTTTCGCAGATGCCATCAATAAATTACAGACACATTTGAACGAGATCCAAAAATGGCTCCACAAGTGGAAAATCCAAATAAATGAGTTCAAATCTGTGCAAGTGAATTTCACCTTACGGAGAAGCCTGTGTTCGCCGGTACATATGAATTATGTACAAATACCAGAGGTCTGAAATACAAAATACTTGGGGATGCATTTAGATAGCAGAAATACATGGAAGGAACACATAATTAAGAAAAGGCTTATAGGTAGGAAATCTAAATTAGCACTGTAAAACAAGATACTTATCTATTAAACAGTGATAAAGCCTATATGGGTATATAGCATTGAGCTCTGGGGATGTACAAGCAAATGAAATATATTAATTATTCAGAGAGGCAATCAATAATACTTCAAATTATAGCAAATGCGATATGGTACGTCACTAATCAAACGCTACACGAAGATTTACGAATCCCTTATGTAAAGGATGTCATCAAAGAGAAGAGCTAGAAATATAATGCTAAACTGGAAAGCCGTAGCAACCATCTATTACATCCATTTGAACTACCTCAATGTAGGAGGAAATGGCCAGCTGACTTGAGATATAGTTGAAGGAGTTTTTTCACTGGAAAAGGCCTTATAATGTCATGTGAGAGGCTCAAGCTCCACAGTTAACAAATTAGCTTATAGAATGTGTGTATTATGATTGCTAATAAATGAATTATAATAAAATTTAAAAAAATTATGAGCTCTGGTAATAGGAATTTACACAGATGTAAGCTATTAATGAACCAGCGCGCTTAATATTCTTACATAAAATATGTGGTCTTATGAATTTTTAATGCTATTTTTGTATTTTTCAGTTTCAACCATTTCATTTAAAAATCTTTTTTATAATTATTTTGACTTGATATCACAGAAGTTCTACTAGAGAAAACGAACTAAATGTTGAAACTTTTCGAAATTTTCCGCAAAGACAGTTTTTGTTCTGTTATAAGTTTTCACATCACTCTTACAAAAAATGATTCCAAACTCAAACGAATATATTGGGTCGTTCGGAAAGTAATTTCGTTTTTCCCCGACAGAGGATTTAATTGTATTTTTTCAAACCGAACTTCACACTTCAGCCGCATAATCATTATATGTTTTGAGAGCTGATCTAGCAAGGCGTGTGAAAAAGTTCAATTAATTCTACGCAGTAGTTTTTGGTTGGTGTCCTTTTAAATATGGAGAGCAATAAGCAGCATTTTCGTCATATTTTACCATAGAAAAGGTAAAAATGCTGTGCAAGCCAGAAAGAAATCAACCAATGTGTATGGAAAAGATGTGTTGGCAGCACGCCAGTGCCAGAGCTGGTTTACAAAATTTCGATCCGTCAATTTTGATGTTGAAGATGCACCACATTCCGGAAAGCCTGTTGAAGCTGATAAAGACACTATAAAGGCATTAGTTGATGCAAATCGGCGAATAACATCACGTGAGATCGGTGAGAGGTTAAATTTTTCGAATGCAATTGTTTATGACCACTTGAAAGGTCTGGGTTTAACCACGAAGCTCGATATATGGGTTCTCCATGTTCTCACGGGGAGAAATTTGTGTCCTCGCGTTGACTGTGATTTGCTTCTCAAACGTCACGAAAATGATCCATTTTTTAAGCGAATTATTATTGGGATCGAAAAATAGGTTTTATATAACAACACAACTGAACTCCTAATTCGCAGAAGCTGAAAAAGCTTCTGAGGGATCTTCACAGAAGATCTAGGAATATCAGGATAATAATAATAATGTCAAACGCAAGAGATCATGGAGCAAAAAAAGATGAACCGGCTCAAAGCATTTCGAAAGCCAATATCCATAAAAAAGGTGATGCTGTCGGTTTGGTGGGATTTTAAAGGACTTGTTTATCTTTGAGCTTTTACCGGATAACACAACCATTCATTCCGAAGTCTGTCATCAGATGGACAACATGACTCCAACAGAAAAGGCCAGAATTAATCAACAGAAAAGTTTTAGTGTTCCACCAAGATAATGCGAGACCTCATACAAGTTTAGTCACTCGCCAAAAGCTTCTATAGCTTGAATGGGATATACTGTCACACCCATCATATTCACCAGATCTGGCGCCTTCGGATTATTATTTGTTCCGGTCGTTGCTTTAGACAGTAAAACTTTTACTTCTTCAAATGAAGAGGTCAAAAATCACCTGGGTCAGTTTGCCAGCAGAGACCAAAAATTTTATGAGCATGGAATCATGCTACTACCAGAAAGATGCCAAAAGCTGTTGGACCAGATTGGCCAATATATAATTTTATAAAATATTTATTCATTATACGAAAATTGTCTTTCATTTTCCCAAAAAAAAAAAACCGAAATTACTTTCCGAACAACCCAATACAACAACCAAGGACAAGCAAATAATACAATTTAATTTTTTGGACCACATACAAGTTTGATTACTCGCCAAAAGCTCTTACACTTGAATGGAATACACTGCCACACCCACCATATTTTCCAGATCTGGCGCCTTCAGATTATTATTTGTTCCGGTCATTGCAAAATTTTTTGGACAGTAAAACCTTTACTTCAAATGAAGAGGTCAAAAAACACCTGGACCAGTTTTTTGCCAGCAAAAACCAAAAATTTGTGCGTGGAATCTTGCTACTACCAGTAAGATGGCAAAAGGTGTTGGACCAGAATGGGGAATATATATTTTAATGAAATATTCATTCATTATACGAAAATTGTCTTTCATTAAAAAAAAAAACGAAATTACTTTCCAAACAACCCAATACATTGCAAATTCACTATCAACTGAAATGAAACTAAGGTTTGAATTAGTTTCAAATTGTTTTTTTTTTGAGATATGTAGCAATTTTCTCAAAAAAACCTTTAAAATAATTTTTTATTATATTATTATAATAAGCTATAATATATAAGCTCTAATTTGTTGAGTTCATTTTATTGTTCGATAAAGGACTATTATTATTATTATCTTTATGATATTGAAGGAATGGGAATACTGAAATGAATAAACAACACCAAAGGAAAAAGGCAATGTGTAAAGGCTTATATCTATAACATTATGCAGCCTGGAATCATAGCCTTAAGGAATAGTAATAAGGGAGAAAATAAAGTAACCCCAAAGCAATTTTAGAAATACTAAAGAAGAACATAACACATAAATGTACAATCATTATCTATCAATATTCCAGTTTGGTCTGGAAACTTTTATTTATAACCAGGACAGTTTCTAGCAATTATTGAACATTGGTGAAGGCGTAAACAACTTTATAGCTTCAACTTAATCTCTAGCGTTTGTAGAAGCCAATACAGACAAAATATTTTAAATGGGTTCACATGCTGCCAAATAAAAAAATAAAAAGAATTTGAAGGCCTGATGTTTCTCATGATATAGAGTATTTCGTTTTTAAAAATTAAAAATCTAAAATAATATGCACTTGTTATAGTATGCATTTTTTACCTGAGCAAAGAAACCATTCTTAGAATATCTAGAAAAGGGATGGACAATGAGATAATAAAATATAACAGGTCCACGTATATCATATCAGTAAAGAGTCCTAGAGCTGAAACTGTAAAGAGATTTGGCTTCTAAATTTTAATCACAATAATGAGCAGAAAAAAAAAAGACTGGGAATCGCTATAAAACCACCATAGGGATAAGAGCTGGAGTATTCAGAAAACCAGGACCCATGAAAATACTCTGAATGGATGGCATCTTTCATGCAGAAATTCAACTAATAAGATTTATACAAATTACCATGGAAATAATCTATCAAAGATGTCATATAGCGATCCACAGTAATAATTAAGCCGAATAATAGGGTCTCATTGATTTGGATTTCACTTTGTAATCAGCGAAAAGGATCATTATAGTAGACTGAAAACGGCATTATTCATTTTGTAGGAACAGAAAAAGTTTCTGTGGCTTAGGTAAATCAAAAGAGGATCATTTTTTGCGAAATATTCTAGGTTTGAATCAGTCAAAAAAAGTTAGAACTTTAGCACTATCTAATAAAAAATCTATCTTGATTACAGCAAAAACTGCTACATCTTAAAGACTTTCTGTACAGTTAGATTAGGTTTAGTTGAAAAATGACAAATGCAGACTCTTGAGTAGAGGAAGATATTCCTGAACATCTTGTGATAGCATGACTCGTCAATGAAGGCCAAAGGAAAGAGTGCTTGGACATCATAAAACATTAAAATATCTATGGAATTGTTATTTCAAATAAAACTGCTTCTTATTATTTTATTTCAAATATATTAAATTCATCAACGTGTGTTTAACGACTGCCGAGGTATTGAACGTTAACGCTAGCGCATTTAAGTATTGTGAATAGACGGTAATCAGCCACCGACTCCAAGTTAAAAAACCCGTATTGATCGAGCTATTTACTGAGAATACAGGGGTCGCACAGGGTGTTTATTCCAGTGGAAATATTCTGAAAAAATATTTTCACTATCAATTATTCGAGAGAACCAAATGAAAATTCAACAAAAACAGATTTCTTATCTACCCAGATGATTAATTGATAAAATAAACGTAGGTAGCATTCAATACAACATGAGCTCAAAACCATGTGAACCAGCAAATTTAAATATAGACATAAATAACATGCAACAACCAAATAGTCTGCATTTATGTAGAATGACACAACAAGTGATGAAGAATTTTTGGGACTCGATGAAAATGATCTGGTAAGAAATTCCTGGCAGGCAGTTACTTACAAGAAAAATTAACTCAAATACCACAGTTCCGTGGTATTGGCATATTGGTATATATTGCTGACAACACAATTAAAATAAACTGTGAATTTCCAGAAACCTACAGAAAGTTAATCAAATATATGAGAGATATTATTATTCATTATATATATATCAGCCAAAAGAAGAACGAGCAAAAAAATAATGATTCAATAATTCTTTAATAGGTTCTAGTTCCAGGGTTATAATAATACCAACTTTTTAAGAAAAAGGCCAACTAGTTTCGATTTTATAACAAAATCTTCATCAGGGCTCTGAAATGCAAAACATGAACTACGGCTACAAAATCCTATTGAGTTACCTGAAGTTACGATATTACAATACAATTTTAAAATCAATACAAAACAAATATAAAATTTTTTGTAAGTAAGGAAAAATTTTCTGTTTTTTTCGTTTGGTTTTTGTCGTATGGAAAATGTAAAATTTTGGAAATGACAACTACTGGCCTCATGGGAGATTGACGAAATACTGAGGTGGAATAATCTGACTCTTTCGGAGGAAGCGTGTATAACAATGGTACGATGGAGCTGGAGAATAATGGGTTTAAATTTCCTTTGGAAAATTGTTTTAAATTTTGTATATCTTTCATTAGATAACAATATGCCGTATTTAGACTTTCAATGTCGGTTCTCTTATTAATTGAGTTTGGGTCTTGTTTGATAGATATCATCTCATGTATTAAACGTTTTTTCAAATTTTTTTGTTTGTCTAAAATTTTGATAGATCCCGGATCGAAATTGAAGGAATGAAGGGTGTTTTTTACATGTTCAGCTAAAGCGTTGAAAAACACCCTTCATTCCTTTAATTTCGATCCAAGATGTATAAAAATTTTAGGCAAACAAAAAAATTTGAAAAAACGTTTAATGCAGGATCAAACAAGATCCAAACTCAATTAATAAGAGAACCGACAATGAAAATCTAAATACGGCATATTATTATTTGATAGAAAATATAGGACATAAATAAAAATAAATATAAAAAAATTGAAAATTTAAAACTATTTTCCAAAGAAAATTTAAACCCATTATTCTCCACCATCGTGCCATACACGCTTCCTTCGAAAGCCGCAGATTATTCCACCTCAGTCTTTCGACAGTCTCCCATGCGGCCAGTAGTTGTCATTTCCAAAATTTTACATTTTCCATATGACAAAAACCAAACGAAAAAAACAGAAAATTTTTCCTTACTTACAAAAAATTTTATATTTGTTTTGTATTGATTTTAAAATTTTATTGTAATATCATAACTTCAGGCAACATTTTAGAGCTCTGTTGAAGATTTTGTAATAAAATCGGAACTAGATGGCCTTTTTCTTAAAAAGTTGGTATTATTATAACCCTGGACCTAGAACATGTTAAAGAATTATTGAATTGTTGTATACATATGTCTTATCTTAATTCATTTTAAAAAATAATTCACCATAGTACATATATAAATGAAATCAGACAAGAACTAAGTGGAAGCGGACATAAAATATATTCACCATATTGCAGATATAAATGAAATCAGAAAAGAATTAAGTGAACGCGGACATACATTCTGTCAAGAAAGTACCGGGAATTATCGATTTAAATCTGGCGGGACAATGATGCAGGTAAAAATTTTTTTTCCTAGGTTGGTACCACTGTCCTTAATTACTATGCCAAGCTTGAGCGGGATCTGTCAACTAGTGTGTTTGCAACAGCTGATTAAGTCAGTCGATGTCAGACTGCGTGCTGATTTTTACTATGGGTGATTACGTTGAGCAAAGAATTTGTTTAAAGTTTTATGTTGCAAATGAATTTTCGTAAGCCGATGCATTGAAAATGTTGCAAAAGGCCTTTGGTGATAATGCTCTATCGAAAACTCGTGCATATCAGTGGTACAGAGCCTTCAAGGACGGTCGTGAAGTGGTCGCCCATCGACGGCTTCGATCGAAGATAACGTCGATAAAATTAAGGAAAGGGTGCTGGAAAACAGTCGTACCAGCTTGAGAGAGATAGCACATGATCTTAAGATATCCCACGAGTCCGCTTGTACGATTTTGATTGATATTTTGGGCATGAGAAAGGTGGCCGCACGACTCGTACCGAAAGACCTGAATTTTCTTCAAAAACGTCATCGCGAACAGGTTGCTTCAGACATGCTGGATCGCTGTAATTCCGATTCTACATTCATGGAACGCATTATAACTGGTGATGAGACCTGGGTCTACGAGTACGATATGCAAACAAGCCAGCAATCATCGGAATGGGTGGCAAAAAATGAGCCGAAACCGAAAAAACCACGCCAAAGCCGCTCGAAAATGAAGGTGATGCTCATTGTTTTCTTCGATATCCGTGGCGTGGTGCACTACGAATTCGTTCCAGAGGGTCAGACGGTAAACAAGGAGTATTACCTAGGCGTTATGAAACGTTTGCGTGAGCGTATCCGTAAGAAGCGGCCAAATTTGTGGGCGAACAACTCATGGATTTTGCATGACGATAACGCGCCTTCTCACCGAGCTACGATTGTGACTGACTTTCTCGCCAAAAACTCAACAAAGGTGCTTCAGCATCCACCGTATTCGCCGGATTTGGCTCCCTGCGACTTTTTCCTCTTCCCAAAACTAAAATTACCCCTTCGTGGCCATTTTGAGTCGATTGAAGCCATAAAACAAAATTCGGCGCGAGAGCTAAATTCCATCCCGGAAAGCGCCTATAAAAAATGTTTCGATAATTAGAAGTGCCGTTGGCATAGATGTATTGGAGCAAATGGAGCCTACTTTGAAGGCGACCCAATAAGTTTTGACGATTAAATGTAAAAATGTTGTTTTAATTGAAAATTCCCGGACTTTCTTGACAGAGTAGTATAGTCAGGAATATTCTGAATTGCAGGCACAGGGTAACCAAGATAAAATACTTGAATATTCGAAAATTGCCGGGAATGGATGGAGTAAATCCATTTCTGACGATTTTCGAATATTCAAGCATTGTATTTCTTTTTCAACTTCAGGTCCTCTGAATTTTTTATTGATGGGACGTTCAAAAGATTTTCTCATTTTAATTATTTTTCGACCTTTTTCGATTTTTTATTTTCAAAAATGGTTAAAGAGTTGCTGAAAAAGGAAGTGCTGCTGACATATATTTTCAATGCCATCCTAAAACAGAATTATTGGCCACAACAGCTGAAATCTACTTATTCCCAAACCACAGTAAGGTCAATTCATCAGGTCAGTCTACTTTCTGTTATCTCAAAAACCCTGGAGAGGCTTTCGATGCACAAATTCAATTCAGACTATAACACAGAGGAATGCACCAGTTCGGATTCAGAACAGAACATTCCACCATACAGCAAAATCATCGACTAACATATCCGATTAGCCAAGCCTTAGGTGTCTGAAAAGTATCTGATAACATCTGGAATACCACAGGGTAATGCTGAGTCCATTTCTCTATCTGCTTTATACAGCAGATATGCCTACAAACAGGCACACCATCATGGGAACCTTCTAGTGATACTTCTGTTTTTATTGCAGGAAAACGTTTTTTCACACATTATCTTTTATAGTATTCTGCTTGATTCCTGACACTTTGCTAGAACTGGATCGGTTCTCATAATATTGTTTATACTATTTATATTATGTGCACTGCTGCTTTACCAGAAGTTGCTGATCGTGCTTCCTCGCATTTATCTGAACATCATCTTTGCTAGTCCAACCTGAATACCATGCTTGGTCACACATCTCAAATTAAATTGAAAGACTATTTATTTGGACCAATAAGAGTGCAGTTAATAGATTCTGATTAGAGAAGTTATAGATCAACATTAAAAAGCTAGAGATCCACATCGATAACAGGAGGATCCTGCAGCACTACGACTTTAAGATAAGCATTTTTGTGTACTTGAAGTTGTCAAATTTATAGATTCAACTGGAACAAATATTTGTTTAAATTTTAAATAAAATCTGGACAACTGGTTGTTCTTTAATAGTGCCCAGTCATGTCGTCCTCTTCTCAACCTTAATTGAAATTTTGTTTAGATACGAGCTAGTCAAGGTCATTGTGATACCATATATGCATGATTCTGAACAGAGATAAGGAAGTTCCCTGTCCTGATTAGGTACAACTTGGATTGTCTATTCAACATAAAGTCCTTCCTTTTTACTAGACGATACAGCCTGGTTTTTTAGAATATACTCAAGAGTGAGATAAATAGAGTAAGAAATTAAAAGTTGCATTCTTATAGTCTAATGGATCATTTTTAAATATATGCTCTATCAAACCAGTAATTTAAATCTTTCCTACTTGTTTGCTGTTAAGTGATTATTATAGGATTGCATAAATCCACTCAAAGAATAAATAAAAAAGAAAACCTTAATTCAATTTCCACTGAAGTTTATTTTTCAATAAATAGGACCGATTTCAACTGTTAAGTTATTATCAAGTGAAAATCCAGACAATAGTTACAGATATTTGAATAATTTCAGCAGCTACAATTTACAGAGATAAGGGTTTACAATTGTAGGTTAAGAAAAGATGAATTATTAATATCTATCAAACTGTTAGGCGTTTGGTGATGTGGTGTTTTCGTAAAGATTTCTAATTTCTACACACTCCAACAGATACATTTTTCTCCCTTTGTCACATATATGGAGTGAAGGTTTTCTACGGATGCTGTATGTTTTGTAGTTGTAATAGTATGTTCGAAAAAAGTGGATTTAGTAGTGTTCGTAGTTTCATGTTACTTGAAACGGACACTTGCTGTTTAGTTTTGGAAAATAATTTTTTATTGTATTTATCCATATTTTGAAATCGTTAGGTGAAAGGGATATGATTATTACTCTATGGATCATTGAATTGTAAGATGCTGGTTTGTCACTTATGATCAAATGTGTAACAATCTTTTACTGAAAAATAAATTTCAGTGGAAACTAGATAAGTGTTTTCTTTCTCATTTATAACAAATTCCATAAAATGGCAAAAGCATCTATAGCACTCAAAGAATACTCACAGAAATAGATTATCCATGACATATTCATAATCAATTCTGGAATCATAAGGTAAATGGCAAGCAGAAAAAATAACGATAGCAGTGTGTCCACCTGCCCGGAGATAGCCTCCGTGGGAGAGAACACATTTATATGGTTCTATAACCCTCATGTCAATAGTCCTTTGCTCTCCATCCGGTAGCACCATTCTTTGCCAGTACCTTGCATGCCTCCTTTCATCTGCAGCACTCAAGGGTTCTATGGGTTCTGTTATTTGATAATCTAAAAAAAAAACAGAAAATTGTAACCTGACAATAAAATACATAATGAATTTATATGGAATCAGCCTGTATTTATATGGAATCAGCCTGTATTTTCCAAAGAGTATTAATAATGAAATTGACATTGAATATAAAAATTTAGTTTATTTCACCATATTTTATTGCAGAAAAATAAAATTCCTTATACACCGTATCCCTCAGAAAACTTTTAATGTCCAATATCTTTAAAACGATAATCTACATAAGAAAATGAAAAACCTATTCTGAGGGTTCAAAGGAGAAACCAATACAACCTACTTTTCAGCTCTCACTGATCTATCCCTTTAGTGGTAGCCACCACGTTTTGAATTTTTTTCGTTATTTGATTAAATGTTCAAAGTGCTCTTTATTATTTTGGAGGCAATAGACGATTCTCAAATTCTTCTCCTAGTTTTTCGAGAGTTTCGATATATATGTTCCAGTATGCTTTTCTTAATTGATGACATAGATCTTTGGAGGAGTATGATAAACTACAGATTTAATGTATCTCCATAATTTGAAATGCAATTTTTGACTGGCAATGCATGACACAGAGGCCCACGTCGTGTTGAAAGTAAAAACACTTCTCCATCATCAGGTTACAATCACTTCCTGTCTGATTTTCGATTTCTATAATTAATACATCATAGTATGTAACCATCAGATTAATTTGCCATATTTTGTAATAAGTATTTAATAAATATAGGATAGAACATGTTTTATGGAAATTTTACAATAATTGCATCAATAATAAAGCATCTGCGAGTTCATAAACGAATATTTGAATTGAAAAGAATCGAAATAGAAGGCAATAACTATTCAAATGAAGTCATGATGAAATTGCACATTCTTCTTGATAAATGTGTCAGATCAGAAATGTTTTTTTCTTCTATGAAAACTGCCTTTCCTGGAAAATTTAGTTTCGTCTGTCCAAATTATTTTCTTTTGAAAGTTAAGATCTTAGATTCAAATCAGAATATTTTCACAAAAGTGTATTCTTCTGATTTCAGGGCTTAAACTTTCGTTAGCTTTTATTCAAATAGGTCAGGATTACGAAGGAATATAAGCATTAGTTAAGCCTAAATCTTTCTCTGCAGCTTTGATGGATTCTTGGGAATATGCGAGAAAATAGGTTAACTCATTAATAATTCCTTTGAAGTTATAGGCTTAAGCAAGTTTTGTTACCATATTACTTTCGACCAATAACTGATGAAATTATTTTGTATTTGAACTTATCTTTTTTATTGGTTTTAAGCTGGGATACATTTTGTTAAACCTTCTGCATATTCTTGCCCTATTGAATCACATTCACCATAGAAAGTAACCAATTTTAACAAAACTTCATGAGATTAATTTCAAATCTAATGCTCACTAATGACCTCACAATGGTTTTATTATTGATTAATTGTCACATTCGGTGAACTAATCATCAAATTTTCATAAAGGCATGTTCTATATTTCATAGATACCTAAAATATTGATCATTGATACCTAACACAAAACATGATAATTTGTGTCGGCCATAAAAAATTGCCGCTGTGACAGCGAAACTGCGAGGAAATTGGATGTAAGTCTCTTCAGAGTATAACGAGTATTTTAGCAATATGAAGAGACTGGTATGCTTACTAGAAGACTTGGTTCAGGACGAGAAAGGGCCACACAGAGACGACTGCTTTCTCATTTCTAGTGCTTTGAGAAACTAAATTGTCAGGGCAGTTTCTCTTCGAAATCATCCACAAGAAGCGCGAAATGTAAAAGTAAGTGGATAGTTAGGAGATGACCTCATGCTGCTGGATTATCTTCTCGAACTAGGACTACCAGACTGCCGCTTTCACGGGAGCAGCAAATTGGAAGGCTGGCTGAATTTTTCACGAGAATGCTTGGCTTGTACAATAGATGATTGGAGTGGAGTATTTTTTTCCGATGAATCACGATTTTATCTTATGGTATCAGACAAACATGTAAGAGTGTGGAGAAGATGAAGCAAGAGATAATCATAAGCATGTATTGCCGAGCGACTTCTGTTGGTGTCTCAGTTATGGCATAAGAGGTGTATGTTTTGAAGCTCGCAAAATGATCCAAAATGCGACTTTCAGAGCTCAGGTATCTAACAGGGGTTCTAGAAGACCAGGTTGTACCATTCATGGTTATTCTTGGAGAAGACATTATGCACTGCTTGGATAATTAATGCTTAGCTCGATAAGGTTCAAATTACAAGATTTGTTTGGTCTGCTAAAAGTTCAGATTTAAATCAGACAAAACATGCTTGGGATGATATGAGGAGATGTTTATGCAGACATATGCCACTCCCAAAAAATCTAGAGAGCCCCACAACATAACTGGTGCCAGAATGGGTCAATATTCTGCAGTATGTGATCCAAAATATGATCCAAAGCATTCCTCAATGTTTGCAAACTTGTATCACTGCTAAAGGAGGAATATTCTACTGAAGTTTTTAAATTCTAATTTGTTTGATTCAAGTGCATATCAAATTAAATTTTCTAAATGTTTGATTCTGTCTTTACTTGGTGGAAACATATTTCAATTAAAAAATATATTGGAGACAGTATTTTTTAATTAAATTTTCAGTTTTCAACTCTGAATAAAACAACAAAAGCTCTTTTTTTGAATATCGAAACAGATTTAATCTGTTAGTCTAACTATGTTACTAGTAAGAATAAAAAAAGAGATTTCTAAAATAAATGCAAAAAACTCTAATGACTAATTTTATGCTTAGCAGTGTACATAAAGAAGAATATTATTTATGAATATTCAAAGTTACCATCTTCATTCTCTAAATCCTCCATATTATTGAGGTCTCCCTTAAATACATCTTCCGACCTCAAACTATCATTAATACTTTCAATTGAGGACACATCACTGTCATCACTTGCTTCCCTTTGTACCACTTTTATCCTCCTTAATTTATTACTTTTCTTGTTCTGGGAGAGAAAATTCAAATTTCCTGAAAATAATAATTGCTTGAATATCTCAATAGAAAAATCGACAATAATTTCAAATCCTAATAATTATTAATCTACTAGAATATTTGGAGCATATAATTATAGAAAAAAATTTTAAACTAAGTGATATATTACATATATAATTTAAAATTTCAATGTTTTTTTTTAATTTAATAATTGCAGTTTCTTTTCAAGTGTTCAACCAAATGGTTAAGAGCGTCTATCTTTTTGTCAGTGAAAACTATGAGAATAAATTCAATTGTTTATTTATTACACAATAATCATGAAAGAAATGGAAGTTTCAGAACCAGGAGGAAGAAAGAAAAGAACAGTCAGTGAAACAGAATTACTGGGTACTGTAACGTACCACTGTTAGTTTACCGCAGTATTTTGCCTATTAATTTCAGCATTTTGAAATAACAGGCAATTGCAAATTAATTAATCTCGATGATTAATTTCGAAAGGTTTAGTGGACTGTATTTTTTATGTAATTGGCGAAAAGTTTTACTTCAAGAGCACTTCTATGTAGTTATCTCGATGATGAACTGGATTTGTTTATCCAATAAGATAAACCAACGAAAATGATAAGGAATTAAAGTAAAACACTAGTAATACACTATAATAGCAGCGAATTATAATTCTTGTTTTACTGTATATAAACCAAGTTAAAGGAATGATTATTACACTAACAACAAATGTAATGAATTTGCCAATACTTTCGCAATCGACTGCATTACTATATTAACAATAATAACCGCGATAGCTGGGACCGAAATGTCACAAGCTACGTGCAACAAATTTGACTATCCGAATCTGAGGGTATTGAAAAATTGTTGGATTCATGAAAAAATTCCAAATGTATGCGATAACGATAAGGACGAATTCATCGGAGTCTGCGTGCCACCCTCAGGTGGTTTTTTCGGAACAATGTCGTCATAGGAATTCTTTCTTCGTACAGGCATTCTAGCTGTTGACGAAGTTCCACAAAATGCCACTAATAAATTATAGAAACATTTGAATGAAATTATAGAAATAGATTCCTCGCTCAACACTTGGTGGAACATATTGATTAACATAAAATACAAAAATAACACTGGACTAAGTTCGCACGAATTTATTAAAATAAAACAAAACATTCAGTTTACATGCATGTTTCGGGTTTTATCCCATTCTCAAAACTGACAAGAAAACACACAATACTACATAATTATAATCAAATGACAGCTGTTAAAATTGGAGATAAGCGGAACTCCAGCTGATCGTACACAATCGGTAATTGGCGTTTATGTGCTGAGGATATTTCTAAAAATTCTAAAAAGTCCAATCGTTTACTTTTTTCCCCCTCGTGTAAATTTTTGTTTTACCGAAATCTATAAAGTGATTGCAACTGATACAATGAGCAGAAAATCCAGTAGTCGCTTTGTTCTGTAATATCGACTTTCTATGTTCATCAACCCTAACCTTTAGAGAACGACCAGTCTGGCCTATGTAGAATGCAGGACATTCATCACAGTACAGTTTATAAACCCCACTCTTTTCCGAATCAGTTAATCGGTCTTTGCCGTTTAGAAACATTGATCTTAAGTTCTTCTTATTTGTGCATATTACTTCAATTTTATTCTGTCTTAATCTACTACAAATTTTATCGCTTAATTTTGGGATGTAGTTAATGTAGACAAATTTTTTCTGGTCTTTGGGTTGAGGTGGATAGATACATGTTAACAGTTTAGAATATTGCTTTTTGAAAATCAACCTATCTATCATGTCAGGAGAGTAGCCGTTGTTATTGGATAGTAATTTTAACATTTCGATTTCTTTTTTGAAGTTATTTTCTGACAGTGGAATTGAAATTGATCGTTGTACAAGAGAGTGGAACGCTGACATTTTAATTCTATATGGGTGGGAACTGCTGTTATGAATAAGAACGTCCGAAAAAGTGGGTTTTCTGAATATATCGAATTCAAGATGGTCATTTACCCTCTTTATCTGAACATCCAAAAAATTGAGTGAATGGTTTACATTCTCTACTTCCAAAGTGAACTGAACGGATTCGTAAAATGAATTAATTAGTTTCAAAAACGACTCTAGTTCTAAATTTGAGCCAGTCCAAACACAAAATACGTCATCTACATAGCGTTTCCAATATAGTACATATACAGTCAGATTAATGTTTTCTGGCGAGAATATTTTCTTCTCCAAATGTGTCATGAAAATTTCACAAATTTCACTGAAAAGGGTGGAGGATGGGGAACCCATTGGCAGACCTTCTAGTTGTTGATAAAATTTACCATTAAACTTAAAATAACTCTGTCCGAGACATATAATAGAGGAAACATTGAAACTGCTAGAAATATGTCTCGGACAGAGTTTAATGGTAAATTTTATCAACAACTAGAAGGTCTGCCAATGGGTTCCCCATCCTTCACCCTTTTCAGT
Source organism: Megalocaria dilatata (assembly GCA_034642435.1). Classification (NCBI taxonomy): domain Eukaryota; kingdom Metazoa; phylum Arthropoda; class Insecta; order Coleoptera; family Coccinellidae; genus Megalocaria; species Megalocaria dilatata. The sequence goes on from CM067856.1 coordinate 74,905,654, forward strand.
GAAATTTTCATGACACATTTGGAGAAGAAAATATTCTCGCCAGAAAACATTAATCTGACTGTATATATACTATATTGGAAACGCTATGTAGATGACGTATTTTGTGTTTGGACTGGCTCAAATTTAGAACTAGAGTCGTTTTTGAAACTAATTAATTCATTTTACGAATCCGTTCAGTTCACTTTGGAAGTAGAGAATGTAAACCATTCACTCAATTTTTTGGATGTTCAGATAAAGAGGGTAAATGACCATCTTGAATTCGATATATTCAGAAAACCCACTTTTTCGGACGTTCTTATTCATAACAGCAGTTCCCACCCATATAGAATTAAAATGTCAGCGTTCCACTCTCTTGTACAACGATCAATTTCAATTCCACTGTCAGAAAATAACTTCAAAAAAGAAATCGAAATGTTAAAATTACTATCCAATAACAACGGCTACTCTCCTGACATGATAGATAGGTTGATTTTCAAAAAGCAATATTCTAAACTGTTAACATGTATCTATCCACCTCAACCCAAAGACCAGAAAAAATTTGTCTACATTAACTACATCCCAAAATTAAGCGATAAAATTTGTAGTAGATTAAGACAGAATAAAATTGAAGTAATATGCACAAATAAGAAGAACTTAAGATCAATGTTTCTAAACGGCAAGGACCGATTAACTGATTCGGAAAAGAGTGGGGTTTATAAACTGTACTGTGATGAATGTCCTGCATTCTACATAGGCCAGACTGGTCGTTCTCTAAAGGTTAGGGTTGATGAACATAGAAAGTCGATATTACAGAACAAAGCGACTACTGGATTTTCTGCTCATTGTATATTTGCAATCACTTTATAGATTTCGGTAAAACAAAAATTTTACACGAGGGGGAAAAAAGTAAACGATTGGACTTTTTAGAAATATCCTCAGCACATAAACGCCAATTACCGATTGTGTACGATCAGCTGGAGTTCCGCTTATCTCCAATTTTAACAGCTGTCATTTGATTATAATTATGTAGTATTGTGTGTTTTCTTGTCAGTTTTGAGAATGGGATAAAACCCGAAACATGCATGTAAACTGAATGTTTTGCTTTATTTTAATAAATTCGTGCGAACTTAGTCCAGTGTTATTTTTGTATTTTATGTTAATTTGAATGAAATCCAAAAATGGCTCCACAAGTGGAAAATCCAAATAAATGAGTCCAAATCTGCACAAGTGAATTTCACCTTACAGAGAGGCCAGTGTCCACATATATATATATATATATATATATATGAATAATGTACAAATACCAGAGGTCTCAAGTATAAAATATTTGGGCATGCATTTAGATAGCAGACATATAAGGAAGGAACACATAATTAAGAAAAGGAAGCAAATAGACTTAAAACGAGAACTAAATTGGCTTATAGGTAGGAAATCTAAATTGGCTCTGTAAAACAAGATACTTCTCTATAAAACAGTGATAAAGCCTATATGGGTATATGGTATCGAGCTCTGGGGATGTACAAGCAAATCAAATATATCAATAAATCACAGAAGCCAATCAAAAAATACTTCCAATGACAGCAAATGCTCCATGGTACGTAACTAATCAAACACTACACGAAAATCTACAAATTCCTTATGTAAAGGATGTCATTAAAGAGAAGAGCAAGAAACATCATGCTAAATTGATGGCTAGCACCATCCATAGGAAAATTCTGGTTTCATTCAGGTATTTGGAAATTTTAACCCACAAACTCAAACGAAGTTGACCACTGCATTTCTCATTTGAGTATCCATTGATAAAACTTCATTTTTATGAGTTGCTAGTTTACGTTAAGATGTCTAAAACTACAATATTTTCACTAATTGAATTTTGTTTAGAACTTTTGTGGAGTGTTTGATTAAAGTGTTGTTTCCTTTGTAGCATATTTCAAAAAATGAAGGAAAATGTTATGATTTAGCTATAGCACGGATTAATCCATCCATAATATGAAGATATTTTTGTTTCTGTCAATCTTTACTAGAGTTTTATCAGTCAGAAAAATTTTATTTAATTGTGTGTAGTTTAAATGGCACTGAAATTTTTTCATAGCCATAACCTGTTAATGATCCGGGTGGGGAAAAATTCACTGCCAGCATTGAACAATATGGTTATTCGTTCATAAAAAGGTACTTCCATATTTTTATTGAAATTTATTTGAAAAATGATATATCCTCAAAAAGGAGAAATATAACTCATTTTCATTTGAAGATGAGGATATACACATAGTATTCCAATAAATTGGTTGTTAATAACTCGAAATTTCGATGATGTGCATTAATTTTGATTTGTTATAGATGAGAGAAGCAATGGGATTGCCATAAAAACCATTCAAGAATTTAATTCAATCTGTCCTTACTTGATTAAATAATTAATAAATTAAATAATGAAGAATATTTCCCCGATTTATTAATTTTTACGTCCTTTTTGCCTAAACTACACCTACATAAGATGTGATATTATTTTTTTAGAGTTAACTGAAAATGTAAACGAAGACACAATGTTGGCAAACCATTGTAGTTAATTTAATAAATTGTGGAAATATTCTTAATTATTTTATTTAACCATGTGATTCAATAAAACTAAGGTCTTAATCTCATTTCTTAATTGATCAAATATTCAGATTTATAGGTTTGCAAGTTAGATAGAACACTATTGTAGCTTAGATAGAACAGTATTTCTAAATGTATCTTTATTATTACTACTGTTATTTCACTTAATTAGACCAAAACTTTTATGGATAGAAATATACAAGTATTGGATGGAGTAGTCCGTTACTTTGTGATAGTTCATTTTAATGGAATGAAATAAGGAATTACTTTGTTTTCTATCACTTTTTATTATAACTGATATACAGTGACTCGAGTTTCGTAGTGTTTACTACATTTTCAAACTGAACGAACAAATTAGATCTCAACTATTATATATGGGGATTGTAGGCTTCGGCAGAGCTTCGAAGAGAGGGGTTTTCCAAAGTTCCGTCTGTTCGTTAAGTAGATTTATTATTGGTACGTGCTTTTTATATTTTTCAATTTCTATGGATTCCAGGATGTCAAGTTTTTTCCCTTTCGCTTCCACGTGCAAGATAACAAGGTTGTTCAATTCTGGGAAGGTGTGATCGGTAGTGAAGAAATGGTTCGCAAAATTGGAATTATTCTTCCGGTTCCTAAAAGCAGATTCATGCTCTTTGTACCTTTTATGGAACGGTCGGCCCGTTTGACCTATATACACACTATTACACTCTTGACAACTTAATTTATAGACTCCAGAATTATTCAGTCGGTTCTCTTTGTCTTTCGGATTAAAAAAGAGATTAGAAATTTTATGGGAGGGTGTAAAAGCTGTTACTATGTTAATTTTTGATAAAATTCGAGCTATTTTTTGTGAAATTGGTCCAAAATATGTTAGTTTTATAAATTTATTGTTATTATGATCTGATTTGGAGATGGGGTAAATTTGTTTACGAATTAGTTTCTTCTGTTTTATGTTTATGATGGAATTTATAGTTTTGGTTTTGAACTGATTTTTTGTGGCTATTTGTCTGATTGTATTCAATTCCCTCTTTAACGTAATATTATCTAAAGGAATTGAAAATGCTCTATGTACCATTGATCTATAAGCAGCTAGTTTATGATTGATCGGATGGTTTGAAAAATTTGGTATTGTTGTATCAGTTGATGTGGGTTTTCTATATATATCAAAGGAAATTTCATTATTACTGTTAATTAAAGTTATGTCCAGAAAATTTATTCTATTATCGAATTGTGTTTCCATGGTGAATTTGACCTTATTGTGCAAACTATTGAGATATTCTAATGTTTCATTTAATTCTGAATGTGTTCCGCAGAAGCAAGCCAATATATCGTCTACATACCTGTACCAAAAAGTGATATGCTTTGCGTGTGTGGATTTTAGAATGTTTCTTTCAAAACGGGACATAAAGATTTCAGCGAGTAATGGGCTGAGAGGTGATCCCATGGCAAGTCCATCTTTCTGTTTGTAAGATTTACTATTGTATTGAAAGTAATTTTCTTCCACGCAAAGTTCGAAAAGGGTTAAAATTTCGTTTTTTATCACAGGATTGATGTTATTTTTTGTTAGGATATTTTCGATTATATTCATGCATTCTATATTTGGTATATTCGGGAACATATTAACTACATCAAACGACACTAGAATACTATTAACTGGAAGGATAACATTTTTTAGTTTTTTTGTGAGCTCGATTGAATTTTTTATTGAATAGGGTGAGTTGAATTGTGTTGTTTCTTTAAAAATTTGGTTTAATTTAGAGGCTAGTTTCGCAAGGGGGCTATTAATATATGATACCACAGGGCGTATTGGACAATTATCTTTATGAAGTTTAATAAGGCCATATAGTTTGGGAGGTGTAGGATTCATATTAATAAGTTTGAATTTATCATAATCTGATAAAATAATTTGAATATCTTTGAGCGTTGTTTTTAGTTTTAGTTGAATTTTTGCGGTGGGATCTCTTTTTAGTTGTATGGGCGATTCTTTCTCTAAAAAATTGTTTATTTTCTGGTCATAATCTTCTTTGGATAGAGTAACAATAGAATTTCCTTTGTCGGCTTTAGTCATTATCAAATTATCATTTCGAATTTTGTTTTGAATTGATTTTACTATTGATTTTTCTTTTTTATTCTGTGAGTCTGTATGGGTTAGTAGTAAGTTTTTTATTTTTTCTTTGGTGAAGTTTGGGTTCGGTGTTTTAATTAGCGCTAATTCGATTTCGGAAGTTAATGTTTCAATGATATTTTTTGAGGTTATGTGGGGATTGTAATTTGGACCTTTCTCAAGAAGCCTAATTTCATCTGTAGAAAAAGTGGTATTCGAGAAATTTATGAATCTATTATATGGTGTTGTGTTAGGAATTGAATTTTTTTGTTCACTGTTATTTTGTTTAAATATCAGGTTCTTCAGCTTTTTTGATTGATTGATATATTTTTTGTGTTTTATGATAGATATAGTATGTCTAGTTTTATCATCTAGTAAGTCAAATTCAACCGGGTGGAGTCTATAAGTAAGTTCAGAGTGTAGTACCTTAATATGTAGAGACAAATTGTTCCTGATGCTGAACCATTTTTTACTTTCTTCTTTAAGCCATTTGGTTTGTCCTGATGTTATTGCTCTTCTGGATTGGATAGTGTTCGTCTTGCTTCTTAATTGAATGAAAGTTGGGAAGACTTTGTTCCGAAGACATTGTTGGGTAAACCAGGCATTCTGGATAGCTGTTTGGCGTTTGAGATGCAATTTGAAGTATAGTGTGGACTGTTTTTCTGTACTTGCTTGTTTCAAATATTGGATGGAGTAGTCCGTTACTTTGTGATAGTTCATTTTAATGGAATGAAATAAGGAATTACTTTGTTTTCTATCACTTTTTATTATAACTGATATACAGTGACTCGAGTTTCGTAGTGTTTACTACATTTTCAAACTGAACGAACAAATTAGATCTCAACTATTATATATGGGGATTGTAGGCTTCTGCAGAGCTTCGAAGAGAGGGGTTTTCCAAAGTTCCGTCTGTTCGTTGAGTAGTTTTATTATTGGTACGTGCTTTTTATATTTTCAATTTCTATGGATTTCAGGATGTCAAGTTTTTTCCCTTTCGCTTCCACGTGCAAGATAACAAGGTTGTTCAATTCTGGGAAGGTGTGATCGGTAGTGAAGAAATGGTTCGCAAAATTGGAATTATTCTTCCGGTTCCTAAAAGCAGATTCATGCTCTTTGTACCTTTTATGGAACGGTCGGCCCGTTTGACCTATATACACACTATTACACTCTTGACAACTTAATTTATAGACTCCAGAATTATTCAGTCGGTTCTCTTTGTCTTTCGGATTAAAAAAGAGATTAGAAATTTTATGGGAGGGTGTAAAAGCTGTTACTATGTTAATTTTTGATAAAATTCGAGCTATTTTTTGTGAAATTGGTCCAAAATATGTTAGTTTTATAAATTTATTGTTATTATGATCTGATTTGGAGATGGGGTAAATTTGTTTACGAATTAGTTTCTTCTGTTTTATGTTTATGATGGAATTTATAGTTTTGGTTTTGAACTGATTTTTTGTGGCTATTTGTCTGATTGTATTCAATTCCCTCTTTAACGTAATATTATCTAAAGGAATTGAAAATGCTCTATGTACCATTGATCTATAAGCAGCTAGTTTATGATTGATCGGATGGTTTGAAAAATTTGGTATTGTTGTATCAGTTGATGTGGGTTTTCTATATATATCAAAGGAAATTTCATTATTACTGTTAATTAAAGTTATGTCCAGAAAATTTATTCTATTATCGAATTGTGTTTCCATGGTGAATTTGACCTTATTGTGCAAACTATTGAGATATTCTAATGTTTCATTTAATTCTGAATGTGTTCCGCAGAAGCAAGCCAATATATCGTCTACATACCTGTACCAAAAAGTGATATGCTTTGCGTGTGTGGATTTTAGAATGTTTCTTTCAAAACGGGACATAAAGATTTCAGCGAGTAATGGGCTGAGAGGTGATCCCATGGCAAGTCCATCTTTCTGTTTGTAAGATTTACTATTGTATTGAAAGTAATTTTCTTCCACGCAAAGTTCGAAAAGAGTTAAAATTTCGTTTTTTATCACAGGATTGATGTTATTTTTTGTTAGGATATTTTCGATTATATTCATGCATTCTATATTTGGTATATTCGGGAACATATTAACTACATCAAACGACACTAGAATACTATTAACTGGAAGGATAACATTTTTTAGTTTTTTTGTGAGCTCGATTGAATTTTTTATTGAATAGGGTGAGTTGAATTGTGTTGTTTCTTTAAAAATTTGGTTTAATTTAGAGGCTAGTTTCGCAAGGGGGCTATTAATATATGATACCACAGGGCGTATTGGACAATTATCTTTATGAAGTTTAATAAGGCCATATAGTTTGGGAGGTGTAGGATTCATATTAATAAGTTTGAATTTATCATAATCTGATAAAATAATTTGAATATCTTTGAGCGTTGTTTTTAGTTTTAGTTGAATTTTTGCGGTGGGATCTCTTTTTAGTTGTATGGGCGATTCTTTCTCTAAAAAATTGTTTATTTTCTGGTCATAATCTTCTTTGGATAGAGTAACAATAGAATTTCCTTTGTCGGCTTTAGTCATTATCAAATTATCATTTCGAATTTTGTTTTGAATTGATTTTACTATTGATTTTTCTTTTTTATTCTGTGAGTCTGTATGGGTTAGTAGTAAGTTTTTTATTTTTTCTTTGGTGAAGTTTGGGTTCGGTGTTTTAATTAGCGCTAATTCGATTTCGGAAGTTAATGTTTCAATGATATTTTTTGAGGTTATGTGGGGATTGTAATTTGGACCTTTCTCAAGAAGCCTAATTTCATCTGTAGAAAAAGTGGTATTCGAGAAATTTATGAATCTATTATATGGTGTTGTGTTAGGAATTGAATTTTTTTGTTCACTGTTATTTTGTTTAAATATCAGGTTCTTCAGCTTTTTTGATTGATTGATATATTTTTTGTGTTTTATGATAGATATAGTATGTCTAGTTTTATCATCTAGTAAGTCAAATTCAACCGGGTGGAGTCTATAAGTAAGTTCAGAGTGTAGTACCTTAATATGTAGAGACAAATTGTTCCTGATGCTGAACCATTTTTTACTTTCTTCTTTAAGCCATTTGGTTTGTCCTGATGTTATTGCTCTTCTGGATTGGATAGTGTTCGTCTTGCTTCTTAATTGAATGAAAGTTGGGAAGACTTTGTTCCGAAGACATTGTTGGGTAAACCAGGCATTCTGGATAGCTGTTTGGCGTTTGAGATGCAATTTGAAGTATAGTGTGGACTGTTTTTCTGTACTTGCTTGTTTCAAATATTGGATGGAGTAGTCCGTTACTTTGTGATAGTTCATTTTAATGGAATGAAATAAGGAATTACTTTGTTTTCTATCACTTTTTATTATAACTGATATACAGTGACTCGAGTTTCGTAGTGTTTACTACATTTTCAAACTGAACGAACAAATTAGATCTCAACTATTATATATGGGGATTGTAGGCTTCGGCAGAGCTTCGAAGAGAGGGGTTTTCCAAAGTTCCGTCTGTTCGTTAAGTAGATTTATTATTGGTATAATATAATAATAAATAATAATAATAAATCTACTTAACGAACAGACGGAACTTTGGAAAACCCCTCTCTTCGAAGCTCTGCCGAAGCCTACAATCCCCATATATAATAGTTGAGATCTAATTTGTTCGTTCAGTTTGAAAATGTAGTAAACACTACGAAACTCGAGTCACTGTATATCAGTTATAATAAAAAGTGATAGAAAACAAAGTAATTCCTTATTTCATTCCATTAAAATGAACTATCACAAAGTAACGGACTACTCCATCCAATATTTGAAACAAGCAAGTACAGAAAAACAGTCCACACTATACTTCAAATTGCATCTCAAACGCCAAACAGCTATCCAGAATGCCTGGTTTACCCAACAATGTCTTCGGAACAAAGTCTTCCCAACTTTCATTCAATTAAGAAGCAAGACGAACACTATCCAATCCAGAAGAGCAATAACATCAGGACAAACCAAATGGCTTAAAGAAGAAAGTAAAAAATGGTTCAGCATCAGGAACAATTTGTCTCTACATATTAAGGTACTACACTCTGAACTTACTTATAGACTCCACCCGGTTGAATTTGACTTACTAGATGATAAAACTAGACATACTATATCTATCATAAAACACAAAAAATATATCAATCAATCAAAAAAGCTGAAGAACCTGATATTTAAACAAAATAACAGTGAACAAAAAAATTCAATTCCTAACACAACACCATATAATAGATTCATAAATTTCTCGAATACCACTTTTTCTACAGATGAAATTAGGCTTCTTGAGAAAGGTCCAAATTACAATCCCCACATAACCTCAAAAAATATCATTGAAACATTAACTTCCGAAATCGAATTAGCGCTAATTAAAACACCGAACCCAAACTTCACCAAAGAAAAAATAAAAAACTTACTACTAACCCATACAGACTCACAGAATAAAAAAGAAAAATCAATAGTAAAATCAATTCAAAACAAAATTCGAAATGATAATTTGATAATGACTAAAGCCGACAAAGGAAATTCTATTGTTACTCTATCCAAAGAAGATTATGACCAGAAAATAAACAATTTTTTAGAGAAAGAATCGCCCATACAACTAAAAAGAGATCCCACCGCAAAAATTCAACTAAAACTAAAAACAACGCTCAAAGATATTCAAATTATTTTATCAGATTATGATAAATTCAAACTTATTAATATGAATCCTACACCTCCCAAACTATATGGCCTTATTAAACTTCATAAAGATAATTGTCCAATACGCCCTGTGGTATCATATATTAATAGCCCCCTTGCGAAACTAGCCTCTAAATTAAACCAAATTTTTAAAGAAACAACACAATTCAACTCACCCTATTCAATAAAAAATTCAATCGAGCTCACAAAAAAACTAAAAAATGTTATCCTTCCAGTTAATAGTATTCTAGTGTCGTTTGATGTAGTTAATATGTTCCCGAATATACCAAATATAGAATGCATGAATATAATCGAAAATATCCTAACAAAAAATAACATCAATCCTGTGATAAAAAACGAAATTTTAACTCTTTTCGAACTTTGCGTGGAAGAAAATTACTTTCAATACAATAGTAAATCTTACAAACAGAAAGATGGACTTGCCATGGGATCACCTCTCAGCCCATTACTCGCTGAAATCTTTATGTCCCGTTTTGAAAGAAACATTCTAAAATCCACACACGCAAAGCATATCACTTTTTGGTACAGGTATGTAGACGATATATTGGCTTGCTTCTGCGGAACACATTCAGAATTAAATGAAACATTAGAATATCTCAATAGTTTGCACAATAAGGTCAAATTCACCATGGAAACACAATTCGATAATAGAATAAATTTTCTGGACATAACTTTAATTAACAGTAATAATGAAATTTCCTTTGATATATATAGAAAACCCACATCAACTGATACAACAATACCAAATTTTTCAAACCATCCGATCAATCATAAACTAGCTGCTTATAGATCAATGGTACATAGAGCATTTTCAATTCCTTTAGATAATATTACGTTAAAGAGGGAATTGAATACAATCAGACAAATAGCCACAAAAAATCAGTTCAAAACCAAAACTATAAATTCCATCATAAACATAAAACAGAAGAAACTAATTCGTAAACAAATTTACCCCATCTCCAAATCAGATCATAATAACAATAAATTTATAAAACTAACATATTTTGGACCAATTTCACAAAAAATAGCTCGAATTTTATCAAAAATTAACATAGTAACAGCTTTTACACCCTCCCATAAAATTTCTAATCTCTTTTTTAATCCGAAAGACAAAGAGAACCGACTGAATAATTCTGGAGTCTATAAATTAAGTTGTCAAGAGTGTAATAGTGTGTATATAGGTCAAACGGGCCGACCGTTCCATAAAAGGTACAAAGAGCATGAATCTGCTTTTAGGAACCGGAAGAATAATTCCAATTTTGCGAACCATTTCTTCACTACCGATCACACCTTCCCAGAATTGAACAACCTTGTTATCTTGCACGTGGAAGCGAAAGGGAAAAAACTTGACATCCTGGAATCCATAGAAATTGAAAAATATAAAAAGCACGTACCAATAATAAATCTACTTAACGAACAGACGGAACTTTGGAAAACCCCTCTCTTCGAAGCTCTGCCGAAGCCTACAATCCCCATATATAATAGTTGAGATCTAATTTGTTCGTTCAGTTTGAAAATGTAGTAAACACTACGAAACTCGAGTCACTGTATATCAGTTATAATAAAAAGTGATAGAAAACAAAGTAATTCCTTATTTCATTCCATTGAAATATACAAGGCTTTTGACATGATAACTATACATAAGTGCTGTCATTTCTATGAGTTTTTAATCTATAATTATTGAATTATAATTGTTACTTATCTACACCAACATATCAAATATCATGGAAATTTCAAGAGAACCGAGTTTACAGTATAAAGTCTCTTTCAAATAGGGTACAGATGTCACTCAATTTGACTGAAACTTTTACCGGTATAAGTATACATGCTAAGGTTCTAGGCCTCTTAGTGAATTGTGGTGAAAATGAAGTATCATTTTTATATTGCTGTTTGGAATTAGAAAACCTATTTCACATCATAAAAATTCTTAAAATATTTGATACTCAAGATTTATTCACATAAAAATGCTTTGGAAAACAAAACATTTTATTTCATTCTATGTAAATGTCTCGTATCTTCATACCCAGATTTAATGCAAAAATTGAAAATCTAAATATAATGTTTTTTGTTTGGTACAATTGATACACTTTTTCATATGGGGAATATCTCAAAAATAAGGTTTCATTCAAGTGGGTGAAAGCCATTCTATTAATGGACTAATCGATAAAAATCACAGCAATCAATTTAGAAATAAAGTGGGCTCTAACTTTAGAAAACTCACTTGAGGTACTCTCAACACATCCATTCAAGGCAATGTTGAAAATAACCTGAATTACTTTCAATTCTAGCATCAATATAACATATAAAAACATTGTTAAATATGACTTAATGTTTAGTATCTAGAAATATATAGAATATTGCACTCACAATACACAAGCTCATAATAAAAACCGATGTCCAGCATTTATGATTTCTATTGTGTCAAATTTTAATTTATAACTGTTTATATAACATTTGAAACCAAATCATGCATAAATAGAGAAGTTATAAAAATTAAAAATCAATCTATAACACCTAGTATATAAAAATATTGCCAACACATAACTACATAGATCTCACCTTCTCTTTCATTCATTGTTAAGCTCACATTTTGAAAATTGTCACTTAAATGAGCCTCGTACACAGATTTTTCATTTTCATTATCACTTATATCATGATAAGATACTTCTACAGGTAATTCAAATTTCAATGATTTCCTTAACGCTGATGGACTATCTGGAAAATCTGTAAAAAAAATATTTTTTTAGATTTTCAGTTAATATTTTTTTTTATTATTATGATCCTGATACTCCTAGATCTTCTGTGAAGATCCCTCAGAAGCTTTTTCAGCTTGTGCGAGTTAGGAGTTCAGTTGTGTTCTGGGTAGGTTTTGTTACTGCGATCTTGCACCACTTTAGGTCACAGCACTGTTAATGTTTGACCCAACAGTGAAATGGTGGCCGACACCAGTCCAACTAGAAAATTTCTTTTCCATCTGAACAAGATTCGAACCCGGACCTTCCGGTCACGAGCCTGATGCTCTACCACTGAGCTGCCCGCACTCATATATATATTGTTTTTTTTTTAAACTGATGTATTTGAATATATTTTCAAATAGAAAACTCCAAAAATAATAAATCATAAATAATGATATTTATATAAGGGAGTGAGGCCAAACCTGGTAAATCTTCATTATACTCCAAATATGCAATATCTGTTTGTGAATTCAGAGACTGCACATTATCCTCCAAAGTTTTACTATGGTCAGATGAAATTAATGAATTGTTTTGATCTATATTTGTAAGTACTCGTTTCGGTTTTTCAGGAATGAGATCAGGGTAATCAGGCGACACTGATGAGTACATCAAAGGATGAGAGTTTGTTGCATGCTTATCCATTTCCATTTCTAATCTGAAAAGAATGATTATGCCGAATTAATTTTATAATGTGAAAGAAAGTAAACCTATCATGTCATTTACGCTAGAAATGTAATACTTCGATACATGAATTCGTAAACGTGTGAAAAGAGCAATTAAATTATATAAAGACAATTTATGACATTACAGATTGAAAGTTATAAATTTTACTCTACTAACCGATTCACTAGTTCAATTAAACAAACTCATTATACACTTTTACCAACAGTAATTTCTGAAACGATTTCAAATAAGCTTGTAAACATACACCAAATGTAATAGAAATCATAACATAACCATTCGTCAAACGTCACCTAAAAACATCATAGATTATATAAACCAGAGAACCGTGTATTCTATTATTCCATTCTATTTTTTTGAAACATTGAACTATCGGCATAGACAGAATAACAATGTAGTAACGTCAATGACTATCAAAGATTAATTTATTATTGTGAAACTATTATAAAAAATTATTTCATATAGTGCAGACGCTAAAGAAAGTTGAGAATGCAAAATGTGAGGATCGGAAACTATGGTCAGATTCTTTCAACTGAAATACCAAACAAAAAACTCATGTCGGCTTGTGGAAGACAGTATCTCTTACTGTCGCCCGGAGAAATACCACCAGATCATACTATGGGCGCCGTAAAATGATCACAAGAAATTGTGGTTGTATTTCGAAGGCTGGCAAAAGGTCCGAAGGTAAACTCACCCCCCGTTCGGATTTCCAGAGTGTGGGAGCTATCCCGGGGAGAACAGCTTAAAGATTCTGCTAGATATAATCCTCAAACCAAGCAATCGAATCGTGTAATAAAGAGGTCTGGGCTTTAACACTGTGAATGTAGATTGCAAAACAACAAAGTCAATATATTCATCCTTACCGAAACCCAGATAAAACCAGCCATAAACAATACGTATCTATCATATCCAGGATATGAACTACATTCTAGATTTCAATTCAAGGGTGGCTTTTGTGTATTTGAGCTCAGATCTGACTTGTCAAAGAGAGGAAGCGATGAACCCAGCAACCTGGATATCATGTGGCTCAGATTCATGTCACGTGACCACATTATTTAAGTGTGTTGCGTCTATCGATCTCAGAATGACAAGAACACAACAAGATTCTTCAAACATCTCTCCAGCAAGGTCAACTGGGTTCATTCAAATCAACCACCCAAATGCCGAAGTTATCGTACTTCAATGCTCATAATTCAGATGGGTTCAGACACTCAAACATAACTGAGCGTTATTAGGTTGCTATTTCAGCACCACTGGGCAATTCCAATCACTGCCTTGTGTAAGCGTCGCATCTGGCTCCAAAAACCGACCCTGTTCCGTCTAGAAAACTCAGTAGGTATTGACACTATAATGGAGCAGACTTGGATGCTTTACGTGATTTTTATGCCTTGTATCCATAAAATTGAACATGCTTTAATACAAGAAACAAACAGCATTGTTGATTGTGTTCCAGATGCGATTCTTTTTGGAATGAACATTTTTTTTAAATGCAGTCAAACAACCCTCAAATAACAAGCCATGTTTTGGAAGTGACGGCAGATGGGCCACAACTGCAAAAAATAGAGCCTACTGACGGTGGCCGTCGAATCCACCTGACTATGCAACTGCATTCAGCACAGAATCGCATGCAATCAGACCATACATGAAGCCAAAGAAGCATATAATTTAAGAATAGCTAATAAGCTCATAGACTGTTCCAGTGGATCGCGTCAGTTTTGGTCGATAGCAAAGAAAATTAGCAACAACTTCTCTCATTCAAATTTTTTCCCTCTGATAGATGAGGATGGTTCACTTGCAACTACACCAAAAGCTAAAGCCAATCTATTCGCGCGGATATTCATTGCTAACTCGACTATCGAAACATCGGCAACCTCCAATAATTTCAACTGGTTCATCTATGGATGAGGGATATATACTTCAGACCATTGATCATTCGTCGAGTTCTTGGTGGACTCGATTCCAAGAAAGCAACTGGACCAGATGCCATTGCATTCAAAAAGTGTTCACCAGAACTTATACTGTTCTCTGTAAGATTTTCACTGATTCATGGAAAAGTGCACGAGTGCAGCCTATAACAAAAAACGGGAGGAGGTATTTTCTATCAAACTACCGCCTAATAGCGATAATATCTGAAAGTTATGGGAGCACCTATCAACCTCGAAATAGTTAGACACCTGGAGAGCAAAGGTTTCATCAGTGACAGACAATATGATTTTCGCAAACACCGATCAACAGGTGACCTCCTTAGCTATGTGACGCAAGTGTGGATAAGGGCTATTGAGCGCTATGGGAAATGTAGGTCAGTTACTCTACACATCTCCAAGGCTTTCGATCGTGTCTGGCATAAGGTGAATAAGCTATCTTCGTATGGCTTTCTCGGAGGTTTTTGTAATTAGATGAAGAGTTTGCTGACAAATAGAAGCATTCATGTGGACGTGAATGGTGTCGGTTCCCGTGGTTTCAATATGAATGCTGGAGTGCCACAAGATTCAGTTTTGTCGCCACCCACTGCTTGATCCGCATAAACCATCTTCTTAGTACAACCAAGAACCACATTGTGAGCTTCGCGGATGATAGCACGCTGATGTCCTCTTTCACCAAACCTTTAAGAACCGTTGAGTCTTACCTCCATAGATGCAAGCAAACTGATTCCCTGAACGCCGATCTCATAAAAATAAACGAATGGGGCCAACGAAATCTGGTGCCTCGAAGGCCTAAAAAAACTTTCCCAAAAAACTTCTGACTTGATGACGGAAAATCAGATAGTTTACCCAAAGGATTCCATGCATATTCTTGGCCTGACTACAACTCTTCAGTCTGTTGGGGAGAACTGACATTGCGAAATCTGCTGCGTATAAGCTGGGATATTCATTCAAGGCTAGGAAATATATCTCTGCATATTAAGTTCTGCTGTATGAAGGCATTACTTTTTCTCATTTTTTTTGGCAATTGACGCATCCCATCGCGAGAAAAGGCCGGCTCTTTGGCCGATATCCATGCATCGATTCATTTGTTGCCTTCATCGTAATTGGATAAGTACTGGTCTGCCAGGCCATGTTATATCATCTTGGATTCTACCGGTTAGGTAACTGGCATGTGAATATTGTTCTTTCACCAGGTGACTATTCAGCAGTGTCCACAATCTGCCCAGGAAGTAGAAAGTATGATAAGGGTACGCCTTATCATCGCGCATTAGCGAGAAGCACTCCAAGGAGTTGAACCCACCAACCTGGCTCTGCAGTGTCAGTACCCGAGTTCTTTTGTGACGCAACTCACTCGCCGAATGGGTTACTTATCCACCCACCCAAATGCAGTCCCATTAACCAAGATAATCTCAAGATTTAATGCCTCAATTGATCCTGGTACGAGCACCGTCAATCTGTCCTGTACGTGAAGAACCACGAACCCTTGTGAAGTCTTTCAGTTGATCCTAGCTTCAAGCACCAACTGTCTAGCCGCAAACCCCAGAAACGTCTCGCAATTAATCCTGGTTCAGGACGAGGCCGGTCGAACCGTCAAGTCCGCTAAACCCTGAAGCATTTCTCGAGATATCCTGAACATGAGTTTCTGCGAACAGATAGATGGAATACCCTTCTAGTCCAGCATGCGGACTTTCAACTCTCAAGTTCAATACCAATTGGGTGGCCAGGTCCTAAGAATACTTCCCGAGGGCCTCCCCTTTGCCGAGGTAACGCAGTATGCTACATAACGCACTCGGCCATTAGACAGAAAAATCCGGAGATTTACTGCAATAAGGTAGAGTACGTTAGTTTTAAGGGTGAAGCCCTGTGCTGCGACAGACACCCTTGTCACTAAGTTTAACAACGCGGCTCAGCCCTCCATTTCACCTTTACAGTAAAACTAGGACCCCATTCGGTTGAACTTCCCCCCACGGGTCCAGTGACATTGCTTTAGGCATCAAGACTTAATCCTCCATTTCACCGGGATGAAACTAGGATCTTAGTCAAGAAAAGCGCCCCCAGCGCGTCACGCTACAAAGTCATGGGGGCGGCCATGTTGCATTAATCCGAAGAGATGGTAATCGGAAGGAGCAATGTCTGGGCTGTATGGCACTATTTGAGCGTTTATACGTTTCAATGGGCGACGTAACAGTTGGCCTTGCATTGTCATGCCGCAAACTTTGTCGTGTCTGTCAGCGTATTGCGGCTGTTTTTCTCGAAATCCTCGGCTCAAACGCATCAATTGCCGTCGGTAGACCTACAATGTGATCCTTTTGTTCGATTGTAGCAGCTCATAATGCACCTCACCCAGCTGGTCTCACCAAATACACAGCATGATCTTCACGCCCTAAATATTCGGCTTGACAGTTGATGACAGTCGTCTTCCAAATCAAAATTGCCTTTTTTAAATTGCGCAAACTACTTCTGACACGTACGTTCAACTAGACAGAGCAAGATCACAATAAATATCATCTAAAATACGGCAGCTCTTCATACTGAAGTGATAAAGTAAAGCTCTCCGTAAAAATACAGCAAAAGTTGACATTTTCAGAGCACACAGATACTATGTTGTTTAAACTTAGTGGAATGACAGATATTGAAAAGAAAGCCTAATGATGACACTTCAAAATGATGAAACATTGAAATAATAAACTAATAGCTATATCTGTTATCAAAATCACATGAGCTCATTTTTTATTCCTTATATATTCGCATCAAGTGTAAAATCCTAGTTTGTCCATAGGCAAACTGTAGCTTGTCTGTGTGCGTGCCGTAGATGAAGGAGTTTTTTACTTGATAGAAAGCTTTTTCAATATCTTGAATGTCGAACAAATTAATTCTGCTAGCCTCACTATATATTTAAGTTTTATAAATGGAAAATTTTTCTCAAAATTTTCTTAAACTTAAAATAAATAAATGCCTTAGAAAACACAGTTTCCATTTTAGTAAAAGAATTCTTTTATTCCTTTTGATGATGTGTAATTAGTGTTATTTCTATATGTCTACTAAATTAGAAATTGTGTTTTCTAAGGCTCTCATTTAATTAATTTCAAAAAACTTTTGAGAAAAAATTTTCATAAAATTAAAATTTGTAGTGAGGTTAGCAGAATCAATCTGTTTGATATTTAAGATAATAAAAAAAATAGCGCATTAGGTTGTTGCTTTAAGCAATTGTTTGCTGCCAACATCATCATGTTTAGATGTTTTTGGTTTTTTCATATTTTTTCCAATACCACCAATGGCGTTTGCATGAAAGTGTGGAAAGTTATCCGATTTGAGATTGAAACGAGAATAATAAGGATCTTAACATAATATCTAGGATTATCAGGATAATAATAATTTCACAAACATTGAACATTTTATAAATATCTGTGTGTTGGTTTGGCTAGAGTTGACTTGTTTAGTTTTTTGGCGCCATTATAGAAAATTTCTCCATGGAATTCATCAGAGTGCAGATGATTTGTGATACAGTGGCGGCTCGTGGTACTTAAAACAAGTGAGGCCCGAAGAAGGAATAAATTTCTACGCCACTTTGGTGCTTAGACACCTAAGGTATTATTCCTTGACGCGTTGACCTTTTATATGGAGGTCATCGCCAATAGCCCTACTAAAACTATATAATTTATTAACAAGAACTAATAATAGAAAAACATAACATTGTGTATATATAAAATTAACAAATATAACGTTTTCTGATTCTTTGGAGTAGAATGAAAAGTTAAAAAACACAAAATAATTTCCTTATTATAAATAAATATTATGTACATATATACAAAAAATAATAAGTAACAAATAAGGAGGCCAAAATGATAAACACATTGCTGCTTATTTGTTATTTACTTGAATAAAATACAAACCGATATAAAAACATATTTTATAATTTTTTACTTTTTGTACATCAAGTCTATTCGACGATTTTTTTGTAATTGCAAATTTATGTATAATATCTTCATAAGATTGGGGATCCCCACTAACACTTTGTACTATTCCTTTTTCTATAGCCAAGACTGACAAACCTGTTAGGCGCTTTTATGTCATCGTTTTTCTTAAATACGTTTTTATGCGCTTAAGACACGAAAATTTTCATTCGACCGAAACACTTGTTGTGAATAGTTAACACTGGGCAAAACAGCTTGTATGTTTAATTTTAAATTCCTTGTATATAATTTCTAATATTTGCTGAACGTCTAGATTATAAAACTGTTCGTCCCTGTTTAAAACACTTAGTTCGTTTTTCAACCGGTCTATTTCGAAGACATTAGGATATACTTTCACCAAAGATTTAAATGATTTATCGGAAAATTCTTTGTATATTCAGTAAATTTGGAAGAATCTACTAACGAAAGAAAATTTAAATCGTGTCAAACAGTATTGCAATATCGGCGACGTGCGAGGAGTAAGCCCAATTTTCGAAAATTCCCGTATTATGCCCACCAAGTGCTACTAAGGCAGTGGGGGTGCGTGGCAACTATAGCAGGACGTTCGACTAGCGATTTGTGACGTATAGGAAGCTCAAATTTATGGGGTTACTATAATGTGCTGGGGTAACGATTTCAGCGTTTAGAATTAAAGTTGGATAGTGGGAAGGAGAGCGCGCTTAATTTGAATGGTAATATTTTCAACTTTGATGGTAATTCGATGTTTTGATAATTTATTTCGGTGACTGGAAATCAGTTAAAATCGTTTTATATTTAAATAAATAATGTGTCAAAAATTTCACATTTTATTAATTTTTACATGTGAGGCGCGGCCTCAGTTCCTTCATACGACGAGCCGCCACTGCTGTGATAAACAGTTTGTTTCGTACCACGGCTAGTTTACCGCAGTATTTTGCCTATTATTTCAGTATTTTGAAATAACAGTTAATTGCAAATTAATCACAATGATTAATTACGATAAGTTTGTGGACTGTATCTTTGTTGAGTAGCAGTAATTTTGACTTCAAACTCTGTGTGCAGTTGTTTCCACTTCTTTTATCTAATAATGATAAACCATAACGACGATGAGTAATTAAAGTAAAGCACTTATAACAAAAAACGATTATATTTTGGTATCACTGCATATGTTACCAAGCTAAAGTAATGACAATTACACTACGAACAAGTAAGATGGATTGCTACGTTTACAGCAATCGCGATAATCTTGTACAATATACAAACGACCACATTACAAGAATAGTAATGAGACCTTACTTGTATTAGAGGGTATAATTTTATCATAGGAGTAGGGAAAAATTAATTTATTTTATCAAGACAAAAAGGAGATAAATTAACAAAGTTGATTGGAAATAATATTTTTGGGCTGTGAACCCACAGTGGAATAGATTTTTATTGGTAACAGTTCTCCTGGAATGGGAATTTTGGGATGGAACATTTCGAGTATCTGCTGACCGATAAAGGAGGAATAAGAGAGAATATAATTTACTCAGCGTTAAATATAATTTAACACTAAGTACTAAATATATCAATAGCATTCAAATCTTGCCATGTTTTCTAAGGGTCATATATACTCATTAAAGAACAAATAATTTGAAGTATCGCAAGTAATAATTCTCCGAAGTTAACATGGATCATCGACAAGTCAATTGGAAATATCAACATGAAAAATTTAAGTGCTTTCACAGCCACCTGCAATAACAAACAATAAAGAATTATTATAACGCAGGTAACGCTGTCTCCTAATAGACGTAACACAGTATGTAATAATAATAATAATCCTTTAGGACACAACAAAATATATATAACACAGGTCAAGATAGAAAAATTCAATAATTTTCGAGCTTATCGCTGAAATACTCACTAACTGTATAGAAACATTTTTTTAACAATAATTCCTAAACTACTTTCTTAAATCTACTCACACTCAGTGATTGTGCTCTGCGGTAAATGATTAAAAAGTTTGATGCCTTGATACAATGGAGACGATTCAAACTTTGAGGTCCTATGTACAGGAAAATACAAGGTTTCTTTATTTCTAGTATTGTGGGAATGAAAGCTAGAGTTTTACAAAACTTAAAATTTTGTCTATGGCGATTTTCTCCATAAGCATTTTGATGTGATTCGCGTATATGGTAATATATATTTTCTATGAATTTGAACCGTGGATTAAAGTGGTTAGTTTCTTCCAGCCTTTGAACTATTATTTTGATATTCAACAATATTTTTTGCATATTCATTAATAAAGAACAGGGCTTCTAAAGCCAAAATGTCTGAAAGTGATACTGGCAGTGACTCAAAATCTGAGGAAGACTCGCAGGCTTCAGGTAAATATTATTAATTATTGCAGAAATGCTTTTATTCAAATAAGTTTATAGAAATTTAACAGTTCTTGGATGGAATTGACAGAATACAAGGTATGGCTTTGACCAGTTGATAACAATCAATATAGAGCGAGATGTGCGCTATGCAATGCAAAATTTATTAGTGAATTATCTACAATAATAAAAAACACAAAAATTTAGCCAAACATGAGAATAAATCCAAAGCTAAACAAACCGGAACGTCAATAAACAGATATTTTCAATCTGCCAGTATTTTTTCCAATATCCATGAAAAAAAAAATGTTAAGGAAGCTGAAATGTAATTATCAGGATTTCTAGCAGAACACAATATTTCGTTTCATACTATGGACCACTTGTCACCATTACTTTACAAAATATTTCATGATTCGAAAATTGCTCAAGATCTGGCAGTTCGTAGAATGAAAACAAAATCAATTATTACTAATGCAATAAGTTTGGCACATAAATCAGATTTAGGGACCATGCTCAAAACAAAAATATTCAGTGTTTTGACTGAATTTACTGATATTGGGGTCAATAAATCTGCTTTCATTGTTGTACTATATTTTGATAGATAGATAGATAGATAGATAGATGAGTTTATTCAACATTTATACAAAGTGTTATAAACTCTAGACACTGATGAATATCAGTGTAAGGTAGAGTCATTATTATGGAAGCTCTTGCCAATATACATTCTGTCAAGAAAGTACCGGGAATTATCGATTTAAATCTGGCGGGGCAATGAGGCAGGTAAAATTTTTTTTTCCTAGGTTGGTACCACTGTCCTTAATTACTATGCCAAGCTTGAACGGGATCTGTCAACTAGTGTGTTTGCAACAGCTGATTAAGTCAGTCGATGTCAGAGTGCGTGCCGATTTTTACTATGGGTGATTACGTTGAGTCGTTAATGCGCCTTCTCACCGAGCTAGGATTGTGACTGACTTTCTCGCCAAAAACTCAACAAACGTGCTTCAGCAACCACCGTATTCGCCGGATTTGGCTCCCTGCGACTTTTTCCTCTTCCCAAAACTAAAATTGCCCCTTCGTGGCACCCGTTTTGAGTCGATTGAAGCCATAAAACAAAATTCGGCGCGAGAGCTAAAGTCGATCCCGGAAAGCGCCTATAAAAAATGTTTCGATAATTGGAAGTGCCGTTGGCATAGATGTATTGGAGTAAATGGAGCCTATTTTGAAGGCGACCCAATAAATCTTGACGATTAAATGTAAAAATGTTGTTTTAATTGAAAATTCCCGGTACTTTCTTGACAGAGTAGTATGATGAAAATAAAGATGTGGAGAAGCAAGGAACAGCACAACATTATTTTCAAAAAATTGTCAAGACTTTTGACTCAAACCTCATACCTAGGGAAAATATTATTGGACTTGCTTCAGATGGATGCAACCTTATGATGGGTGAAGTTAATTTCGTAGCCTCTAGGTTTAGGAATGAGTTCCCAGAGATTTTCATAATGAAATGTGTATGCCACTTGTTGCATTTATGTAGCAGTCAGGCATGTAAGACCTTGCCAAGGGCGCTTGAAGACCTTGCAAGAAACATACATTCACATGTTAAGATATGTAACTGCAAATTTCTTATCCAAGTTAATAGTGACAAAAATAAATTTTGTCAGGTCAGCAGCAGAAGGCAATGCGAATTCAATCAATTCCAATATTTTGTTGAGATAGAGGCACATAAAATGTTACATCCTTTTCACAAACACGTTGGCTATCACTAGCTGCTGTTGTAAAACGTGTTGTAGAGCCAACACCACCTAGGTGGTGTTGGTAGAGCCATGGCCAGCATTAAAACTATATTTTAACTCTAAATATTTAGATGAACGTCTTCTATCAGTAGAGCAAATTCATTATTCTATGAACGATCCTTTCCTTAAGTTATATTACCATTTCCTTAATTATATTTTGCCAAAAATTACAAATTTAAATCAAAATTTTCAGTCAGAATAGGTAGTACTGCAGTATTTGCATAAAATTATGGTGGATGCTTATGGCTTTCTATTATGCTACTTGGAAAGACAATATATAACAAAAACTGCAATATCTGAAATAGATCAAACAAAACATGGTTTCTACCAAAGAAAAATGTTTATGTTGGCGTAGAAGTAATGAATGAAATTCTAAGTGAATTATTTCAGGAATGCCCGAGGAGTTGTTAGAAATGTTTTTTGAAAAATGCCAGCTTTTCTACTCATGTCTCTGTGTGTGGAAATTAGAAAACAGTATGATTTCGACAATTTTATCTTGCCAAAATTACACATATTTGTGCCAAAAAATTGAGTTTTTTTAGAAATACACCAGCAGTTCCCATCACTAGCTCATTTGCTTCAAAATATTACACGTTTTTATGACAGTAGTGAAGGTCAACTAATTGATGAACAGTGGAGGTTGTTGCTAGATTACCATTTTAGTACTAAAAAAAAATAGATGTCAACGAGGATATTGACATTCTGGGAAAAAAAACTGAAATATGATAATGAACAAGGAGTTTTTGAATGTATCAAAGTTCATACTGAATTTATTATATATTCCACACTCAAATGCTGAATGTGAATGAGTGTTCAATAAAATAAACTTAGTAAAAATGAAATCAAGAAATAAGTTGATAAAACAATCCACCGCAGTGTGTGAAAAGAGATGGAAATTGCGTTAAAAAATTAGCAGCAGTTTTTTACTTGATAGAAGGAATATTACAAACTTTGAATATCAAAACAGATATAATCTGTTAGTCTCCTACCATTTTAATTTCAACAAACTTTTTTAAAACTTTTAGAATTAAATTAATGTCTTATATTTAGACTTTGGGTTTTTTAATTTCATTTGATATAGTATAATGAATTTTGATTTTATACTACTCTGTCAAGAAAGTACCGGGAATTTTCAATTAAAACAACATTTTTACATTTAATCGTCAAAATTTATTGGGTCGCCTTCAAAATAGGTTCCATTTGCTCTAATACATCTATGCCAACGGCACTTCCAATTATCAAAACCTTTTTTATAGGCGCTTTCCGGGATGGACATTAGCTCTCGCGCCGAATTTTGTTTTATGGCTTCAAGCGACTCAAAACGGGTGCCACGAAGGGGCAATTTTAGTTTTGGGAAGAGGAAAAAGTCGCAGGGAGCCAAATCCGGCGAATACGGTGGTTGCTGAAGCACGTTTGTTGAGTTTTTGGCGAGAAAGTCAGTCACAATCGTAGCTCGGTGAGAAGGCGCGTTATCGTCATGCAAAATCCATGAGTTGTTCGCCCACAAATTTGGCCGCTTCTTACGGATACGCTCACGCAAACGTTTCATAACGCCTAGGTAATACTCCTTGTTTACCGTCTGACCCTCTGGAACGAATTCATAGTGCACCACGCCACGGATATCGAAGAAAACAATGAGCATCACCTTCATTTGCATATCGTACTCGTAGACCCAGGTCTCATCACCAGTTATAATGCGTTCCATGAATGTAGAATCGGAATTACAGCGATCCAGCATGTCTGAAGCAACCTGTTCGCGATGACGTTTTTGAAGAAAATTCAGGTCTTTCGGTACGAGTCGTGCGGCCACCTTTCTCATGCCCAAAATATTAATCAAAATCGTACGTGCGGACACGAAAATTCATTTGCAACACAAAACTTTAAACAAATTTTTTGCTCAACGTAATCACCCATAGTAAAAATCGGCACGCACTCTGACATCGACTGACTTAATCAGCTGTTGCAAACACACTAGTTGACAGATCCCGCTCAAGCTTGGCATAGTAATTAAGGACAGTGGTCCAACCTAGGAAAAAAAAATTTTACCTGCCTCATTGCCCCGCCAGATTTAAATCGATAATTCCCGGTACTTTCTTGACAGAATGTACATCTATTAAATATAAGCAGTGCTTATAATACATTTATTTAATTCTAAGTTTTAAAATTTTCTTTTTCAGTTTCAAAGTTTGAAATTGCGTTATTTTTACATGAACCCAGTATATGTACGGAAGAATGAATAAAGTGGACATGTATTCTTCCACTTCTAGTATCGATGTTTATGAAGACGAGTTTATTATTTAAACTTCGACTATAGCTTTTTTGTACAATATACCAGTTGATTATACATATATATTGTTTACTTATTATCCTGACATTGAAGGGTTGGGAAAATTTGTATAAGTTTGTAGGTTAGGATAGTAAGAATTATTTCTTTCTCTTTGAAGTTCTGTGGTACGGTGTACAAGGAAGGAAGTATGGTTGCTTAATGTGACCTACTTGCCCCTTACATCGGAGAACTGACCAGAAAATCTGTATCTCTCCTCCACTCTTATTCCCAGGTACCTAACGCTTTTAGCGTACTGAACAGCAGTGCCATTCCGACGCACGTTCGGAGGCCTACTCGCGGCCAGCTTACCTTTAACTAGCATACATACTGTCTTGCTTTCTGACACCCTTACACCTGCCTGAGCAGCCCAATCACTCAACAGATTCAGATAGTGCGTCCCCCTCTCTTCGAGAGTGAGACGACTGTTCCCTTTCACCAGAAGGAGCACATCATCGACATAGGCTACTACCTCGCATCCTTCCCTATCAAGATCTACCAAAAGTCCATTCATACAGAGATTCCACACCTTAGGGCCTGTAATATGGTTCAAGTTTATGTAAATATAAATTAGAATAAGCACTGGTTAACAACTGTTTTATTTAATTACTATTATGTACATGTACTTACAAGCTTGTCTGTTTTGTTACTTGTGTAGGGAGGTTATGTTGTTGCTTCTGTGTCACAGATCCACAGAACACAACAAGATAAAGAACAGGTGCGTTCCACTAATAACCTAACATCTCCCTTCATAACAAATATTTACGGCCGGTTTCATAAACGAAATTAAAGCCTCCTTTTTCCCAAAAAGTCTCCTTTAATGATAAAACGTGTTTCATAAACAAATTTTGAGGTTAAAAGCGTCCTTTATCTTAAAGTGAGAAAATCAGCCCTTTACGGCTGGAAAAGGATCCTTTAACGAGAAGCTCGACACTGCGCAGGTCCTCGATAAACACGAAAACAGTGGACATAACCTTGTTCTGTCACATCCCATTTTATTTAATTTTAGCGTACTACGAAATATGTTGCACCAAATGTTGAATGCTGATTTTAGTTCTACTTCTTCATCAAATGATGAAGAAATAATTGTGAAAAGACCAAAAATTTACAGGAGAGACATTTTTCCACGTTAGATGATCTAGATTTCTTCTATCGTTTTTGCCTGACAAAACCAACTGTTTAATCTTTGCATCAAAAAATTGCAGATCAATTGTACTTCCCATTCAACAGGTAAACAAATTTCGATTTATTATTTTGTTGATATAATTTTATGTAATCATTAAATTGACAATTTTCAGAGGCAGCTGTATTGAACCGATGAACCAACTACTTTTGACATTGAGATTCTATGGAACTGCAAATATATGATCAAACCATCTTTAATAACAGTATCTTGAAGAGACAATTTTAGAGTGGTAAATTTGGACGGTATTTGTAACTTGGTGGTAGTGGTTATAGTTTGCAGACTTATCTTATGACAAAGTTACCGGAAGCTATAACTGCAGCTGAAAATTTATATAAGCAGTCAATTATACGAACTAGAAATGTGGTGGAGAGAAAGTATGGAGTTTGGAAGCGTCATTTTCCTATACTTTCTAAAGGAATGAGTGTTAAGTTAACGACCATAAGGGCAATTATTGTTGCTACCGCTGTTTTGCACAATATGTAGATATGAACGAAATATTTCCAAATGAATGATTGCAGGAGGAAAAGGACTTTCAAACAAATTCAACAATTGTTAATGGAGCACGTCAAGTGAGAGTCTATTATTAATAAATATTTTGCTAATTTAAAATTTATATTTGTGTGATAATTGAAAATAAATTTGCTTGTCACTTGTGGAACTATTCTTCATATTCAATTTGTATCTTCAACATGACAAGATTTCATATAATTTTTATAAGATTTTACAAGGTATGTATTTAGATAGGCTTCTATCTGAAGAATAATGATTCATTGTTTTACTTTAGGTAACATCTGAAAAAGTTTGAAGTGAGAATAAAGAAATAAAAATATTATGTGTTATTGAAATTTCGGTTTTTAATTCAAATTTGAGGGTACTTCATAGCCTGCAGCAATGCTGATATAATTCTAATACCGCTTTTTCCAGAAAGTGCATTCAAAATAAAAAAGATTTAATTATTATTATTTAATTTGCTCTTCATCTCCATAATTTGCAAATTTAATATTTTAAGCTTTGAATGCTCCTCTTCTTTTCTTCTATTCTCTTCCTTGATAGCCACTATCTGAGCTTCTACTAGAGCTGTTTTTTTTATAATACATCTCTTTCGTTTCGGCAACTGGGTTCGTAACAGTTGGGCTCAACTGTTTGGAAATTGGCTCCCTCAATTTCAATGGAGCCCCATCACCAGTCAATATGACTGCGTTGAGCAGCTACCACCTTCTAGTTTTAATTTTTATATTGTCATATTTGGATTTGAGCTGGTCCCCATTTTTCCAATGGAGAACTGTTGCATTTAAAGCAGTTTCTATTCTCTGCCAGACTTTATCCTAAGATATTAAAATTCTATTTTTCAATCAATT
Source organism: Megalocaria dilatata (assembly GCA_034642435.1). Lineage (NCBI taxonomy): Eukaryota > Metazoa > Arthropoda > Insecta > Coleoptera > Coccinellidae > Megalocaria > Megalocaria dilatata. Next base: position 74,933,292 of record CM067856.1, read on the forward strand.
CCAAGATACGTAGTTCCTCCTCAGGTTTTAAAGTAATACTTTTTTTCTCTTTTCTTCCATATACATTCATGTAACCCACGTAATAAAATATAACAATTCGCACGTAATAATGATATAAATTTCAATATACTGTCTTCTGCACATAACCATGTTTATGCAAAGATCGATTTAGGCTTCTTCTCTTTTTCTTTTTACAAATTCCAACGCATAACTCACAATTTTTACAGAATATCACCAACTACATTCGTAAAATCACTAGTTCTCAGGATAGCCAACAGTCGGAAACATATGACTGGCGCATTAAAGGAAGCTTTAAGTAAAGGACGGTCGATGTGCGTTTATGAAACTGATGCTCCCATTTAAAGGATCCTTTTTCATAAAGGGACTTTATCATAAAGGAGCCTTTTGATGTTGTTTATGAAACTGGCCGTAAAAGCGTCCTTTAGATAAAGGACGCTTTTAACCAGAAAGTGCACTCAAAATAAAAAAGATTTAATTATTATTATTTAATTTGCTCTTCATCTCCATAATTTGCAAATCTAATATGTTAAGCTTTGAATGCTCCTCTTCTTTTCTTCTATTCTCTTCCTTGATAGCCATTATCTGAGCTTCTACTAGAGCTGTTTTCTTTATAATACATCTCTTTCGTTTCGGCAGGTGGGTTCATAACAGTTGGACTCAACTGTTTGGAAATTGGCTCCCTCAATTTCAATGGAGCCCCACCACCAGTCAATATGACTGCGTTGAGCAGCTACCACCTTCTAGTTTTAGTTTTTATATTGTCATATTTGGATTTGAACTGGTCCCCATTTCTTCAATGGAGAACTGTTGCATTGAAAGCAGTTGCTATTCTCTGCCAGACTTTATCCTATAATATTAAAATTCTCTTTTTCAATCAATCCCAAGAGGCATAGTTCCTCCTCAGGTTTTAAAGTAATACTTTTTTTCTCTTTTCTTCCATATACATTCATATAACCGACGTAATAAAATATAACAATTCGCGCGTAATAATGATATAAATTTCAATATACTGTCTTCTGCACATAACCATGTTTATGCAAAGATCGATTCATTCATCTTCTCTTTTTCTTTTTACAAATTCCAACGCATAACTCACAATTTTTACAGAATATCACCAACTACATTCGTAAAATCACTAGTCCTCAGGATAGCCAACAGTCGGAAACATATTACCGGCGCATTAAAGGAAGCTTTAAGTAAAGGACGGTCGATGTGCGTTTATGAAACTGATGCTCCCATTTAAAGGATCCTTTTTCATAAAGGGACTTTATCATAAAGAAGCCTTTTGATGTTGTTTATGAAACTGGCCGTTAGTTAATTACCAATACATTAAAGATTCAGTTTTCTTGGAGGCCTGACCGTCCTTCCAGATGTGGTTTTTCTTTGATTTGGCATCTGACTACTGAAACTTGGTTCCAACTCAGGACTTTCGGTCAAACCTACATTTTCTCTTACATCTTCTAAGTGATTCTTATTCTCTATCTCTATATAATAGTTTACATTTTCTTTTGGATAAACTGGAGAATTGTGTTCTACTTTCCTAGACGTTATGTTACATGGTACAATTTTTATGAATTTTCTATTTCTGTAAAGTTTTCCACCATTCTCCATTTCAATTCTATAGACCCTATCTCTTAATTTTTCAATTACAATACCAGGGGTCCAATTAGAATTTGGTTCGGTCTGAACATAGACTTTAGTATATAGAGGAATTTCTGGCAATTTTTTAACACCTTTATTATAATATTTTTCTTGTGTGAGGCGAGTTTTTTCAAATGTTTTATTCACATCCTTAACTATCCTAGGTTGATAATAATTTTTACTACCTATTAAGTTAGATCTGATGTTCCTTGACATCAACATCTGTGATGAGGTATATCCTGAATCGAGACAAGCATTTTTGAAATTCAATAGCGCTAAATATATATCTTTTTTTTTCTCCATAGTTTTTTTAATGATTTTCTTTATAGTTTGTATATGTCTTTCCGCCATACCATTACTTTGAGCATATGTAGGCGAGGACATAATATGTGTAAACTCCCAGTCTTTTGCGAACTGTTTGAATTCATCTGATGTAAATTGTGGACCTCCATCTGATATCAACGTTAAGGGTATTCCATGTGTGCAAAATACCGATTTTAAAGAATTTATAATATTTCTGCTCGTAGTGTTATTATTTAGAACAACTACTTCAACAAATTTTGAAAAATAGTCTACCACTAACAAGAATTTTTTTCCATCTATTTCAAAAATATCACAGCCTACTTTATTCCATCTCAAATCTGGTATATTATGTGAAATTAACGGTTCCGAGCTTTGTGAATTAGCATATTTCAAACATAAATGACATTGACTGATTTTCTGTTTAATGAGATTTTTCATTCCTGGCCAAAATATTGAATCTTTCACCATACTTATAGTTCTATTAATACCTAAATGACTATAATGCGCTCTGTCCAACATTTCCATTCTCAAACTTTTAGGAATAACTATTGCCTCACCTTTAAATATGATTTCATCTACTATGTGAAGTTCACTCTTATATGGGAAATACAATTTCAGATTTTGACTCAATTTTTTACTATTATTTGGCCATCCATTTTTGATAATATGCATTAACGTTTGAAGTTCTTCATCATTTTTTGTCTCTGATTTCAATTGTTCTAACTTTTCAGGCGTGGCATTTATACTATTTTTTATTAAACAAACTTGTGCTTCAATTTCCGACTCCAAAGTGTTAAATGTGTCAGGTAAATATGCTCTTGAAAGTGCATCCGCTATTATCAAGTCTTTGCCTCGTTTATAAATTACATCGAAATCAAATTTCTGTAATTGTAGTAACATTCTTTGTAATCGAGCAGGACAACTATTAAGAGGTTTTTTGAAAATTTGAAGTAAGGGCTGATGGTCAGTTTCAACAATAATTTTCCTTCCATAAATATATTCATAAAACTTTGTCATACCAAAACAAATTGCTAACAATTCCTTTTCAATTTGAGCATAATTCATCTGTGTTTCTGATAAGGCCTTTGACGCATATGCACACGGTAAATTATTCTGTAATAATACAGCACCGAGGCCATTTTTCGAACTATCGACAGATAACACTATAGGTTTATTTCTATCGTAAAATTGCAGTACTGGTCCTGACACTAATAATTTCTTTAAATTACTGAAAGCCTTTTTCTGTTCATCCATCCACATAAATTCTACATCTTTCTTTAAAAGTTGACGCAGTGGCCAAGTGTTATGTGAAAAATTTTGAATATATTTGCTAACATAAGTTAGAATACCCAATAACCGTTGAACTCCCTTCTTATCTGTCGGTTCTGGCATTTCTAAAATAGCTTTCATTCTTTCGTCCGTGGGTTTTATTCCCTCTTGGGTTATTTCCTGACCCATAAACTTTATTTGTTCTTGTCCGAATCTACATTTATCTAAATTAAAGGTAATGTTATTATTTCGAGCTATCTCTAATACATTTCTCAATCTCTGATCATGTTCACTTTTAGTTTTTCCCCACACAATAACATCATCAATATAAATTTTTGAAAAATTTGAATATCAAAACAGATTTAATCTGTTGCCTTCTACAATTTTAATTTCAAAAAATTCTTTGAGGAAACTTTAAGAATTAAATTAATGTCTTTATAAGCACTGCTCATATTTAATAGACGTATAAACATAGACATTAATTTAATTCTTAAAGTTTCCTCAAAGAATTTTTTGAAATTAAAATTGTAGAAGGCAACAGATTGAATCTGTTTTGATATTCAAATTTTGTAATAATCCTTCTCTCAAGTAAAAAACCGTTCCTTCTTACTTTATAAATTTTTGAATTTGTTGATTTGAATAAATTTTGAAATTTTTGCTGAAAAACTTCTGGAGCAGGTTTTAGTCCATAAGGCAACCTCAAAAATTTGAACCTACCAAATGGGGTACCAAAAGTGCACAGATCAGAACTTTCTTTATCTAACATTATTTGGTAAAAACCCTGAGCAGCATCTAAAGTACTAAATATTGTTGCTCCAGCCATATCGCTTGTAATTTGATCTAATGTGGGTATCGGATAATATTCCCTTTTTACTACCTTATTCAAGTCTTTTGGATCTAAACAAATCCTCAATTTTCCACTGGGTTTCTTTACAATCACCAGTGGATTAACCCAATCAGAAGGTCCCTCCACTCTCTGAATAATTTTATTATTAACTAATTCCTCAATACTCGTTTTCAACATATCCATCAATGGAATGGGGACTTTTCTCACTGGATGCACCACTGGTACAGCATCTTTTTCGATTTGGATGTGATATGGCTCAGAATTTAAACACCCTATCCCAGTAAAAATGTCTTCAAATTCATTAATTAAAAAGTCATAATAATTTCCATTACTTATATTATCAATTCTTTTGAACAGATTAAATTTTTCACAATCTTTTAAACCCAATATTGATTGAGAATTATTATTTACAATGTAAAACATTATGTCAAATATGTTATCACGTTTTTGACACTTCAATTTACATGTTCCCTTTATATCTAATAGATCGCCTGTATAAGAAGCCAATTTTTGACTAGTTTTTTCGATTAAAGATTCATTCAAATTCAATTTTTTAAACATTTGATAAGGTAAAACATTAACCATGGCTCCTGTGTCTACTTTAAAATTAAGTATTCTATCATTTATTTTAATTTCTGTAATCCATTCATCCCTAATTGCATTGATTCTTTCAACATTGCCTATAAAAAATGAACTTGAATTATCTGTACCTGAGATTTGAATCACTTCATTTACTTCTTGTTCCACATTATTAACTCTTCTGGTCTTCTTTTGCTTACAACAATTGGAGAAATGATTCTTCTTCTTGCAGTTGAAGCACTCTTTACCATATGCTGGACATTCGTTGATTGCATGGTTGCCTCCTCATCTCTTGCATGACTTAATTTGAATTCTCCTGTTTACTGCATCTACTTCCACTGGGTAATTATGACCTTGAATTGCCTCACTTCTTTGTTTCGATGTCTCCAGTATCTGACATATGTGGACAGCTTCTTCGAGAGTCATTTTATCCTCTCTATCTTCTTGGAGCAATTTTTCTCTAGTAGCAGTGTTCTGTATGCCACAGATAAGGACAGTTTTTGTTAAGCTCTCCTGAAGGCTTCCCAACTTACATTTCATTGATGCTTCTTTCAAACTTGTGACAAAATTTTCTAGCGATTGGCCACTTTGTTGCCGACTTGAAAAACATTTGTACCTTTCGTAGGTAACATTTTCCTTCGGTAGAAAATGTTGTTCAAATTTCTCAATTAGTTTAGACAATTTGTTCTTCTCGTCTTCTTCAAAGGTGAATGTCGTGTAAATTCGAAAACATTCTTCTCCAATGTAATGTAATAATTGTGCACATTGTGTAGACTCACTCTTAAGATTAACTTCACTGGCTACCAAATAATTTTCGAATCGGCTTCTCCATATCTTCCAGTTTTCAGCCACGTTGCCTTCCAACTTCATTTGTGATATTCCATGACTGTCACCCATTATTTTGAATTATTTAATTACCAATACTTAAACTGTTCGCAGCGTCATGTAATATGGTTCAAGTTTATGTAAATATAAATTAGAATAAGCACTGGTTAACAACTGTTTTATTTAATTACTATTATGTACATGTACTTACAAGCGTGTCTGTTTTGTTACTTGTGTAGGGAGGTTATGTTGTTGCTTCTGTGTCACAGATCCACAGAACACAACAAGATAAAGAACAGGTGCGTTCCACTAATAACCTAACAGGGCCCACTATGGAGCCCTGAGGGCATCCTCTCATTGTCTTCCTTACAACAGATTCAAACTGTCCTCCCATTCTTACTTCCCTTTCATTAAAATAACTTCGCGAAAGTGCCATTTCCTCACAACCCACATCACTTAAGCACTTCAAGACATACCTCCACTTGAGGTAGTCGAAGGCACCCTTGAAGTCAACAAATACGCCCAGCACATACTTTTCTTCGCCTTCTCTCACAACTCTCTCAAACATGAGCAAAGCGTCAACAGTGGAGCTTCCCCTCACGAAGCCACACTGCATGCTGGACATGCCCCCAGTCTTTCTTTCCAGCGTATTTACCATCAATATTTCCATGACCTTCCCCAGGACCGGCAGAAGACATATGACCCCGCTTCCGTCTTCGGTTTCTCCGTTGACTTCAACAAGATCACAACCGAGGCAATCTTCCAGATCCCAGGAAAGATATCCTCTTTCGCAACCGTGCTATACATAGACAACACGTACTCAGGTATACTACGCCACACATGCTTGGCCATTTCAGGATATATACCATCCTGACCTGGCGCTCTACCAGTCTTCATTTGCTTGATAGCTTCATCTATCTCTTGCATACTAAACTCCTCGAAGTCCTTCGGCTCATATATTCTCTCATTCAAAATACTATCATCGACGGGAAAGAATGCACTCATCAATACATCCACCGTCTCGCTCCACGTTCTAGTAACGTTTCCTTCCGTCCTTATCCCACATAAATCCACCTTTCGCCTCTTTCCCATACATACTTTAAACGCTTCACCCCCATGGGTTAGCGTTACCTTTCATACTAACAAATTGTTCCCAATTTTCATCTTGCATCTCATTATTTCATACTTATAGAGTCTCTGCAAGCGAAGATACTCCATTTTTTCTCCCTCATGCACAACCTCTCTCTTTCTTGCTTTCTGAAAAGTCTTGCCTTCCGTACCTTCATCTTGTACTTTTGGAGGCCAGGAGACCACCATGACGCCTTATCAGGCGGTGGCCCCTGTTTCTTTAACATTATTTCATTAACATTTTTAATCTTTGTATTCACCATATCAATCTTACTTGCAGCCTGAAGTCCGTCATACTGGCTAAAGCCAATACAATCAGACTCCAGAGCTATTTGCCTTTCATACTTTCCCCAGTCCAAACCTTTTATCCTCCATGTGGTTTTCCCCGTACTCACTTGTTCATACTTTCTTTTCCGCCTTCCTACTGTGATCAGAATACCGTTATGATCACTGATACCCCACTCCGGCATCACACACCAACTTGTGACACATTTCGCATCCATGCTACCATTCATCAAGGTGACGTCAATATCTGACTCACCCCGAGGGCCACTGAAGGTATAAAATTCAGAGCCCTCATTCAACACGAGGAGTTTTCTTTCAAATATAAACTCTTCCATTCTAATTCCTCTATCAACGCTATCCCCGTACATACCTATCCTCTTGCTATGCCACAAGGAGGATACTGCATTTGCATCTAGCCCGACTAAAATCGGGCTATTTCCCAATAGGGAGAACAAACGTTCCATATATCCCAAATATGGCCCCAAGTCATCGCTATACTTACAATAGACTGAAGCCATATATCCTTCCACATGTTCGCTCCTCACCCAAACACATACACCATACTGATCCGTTAATTCCGGGACAGGCAGGACATCTATGCCATCATCATTAACGACAATGGCTGCCCCACCCCCCACGGATCCATATACTCTCATGGCACTTGGCAGTCCACACACTCAATCATTTCTCTCGTATGGTTCCTGCAATAAACCCATACAGATCCTTTCTCTCATCATACACACACCAATCTCACTCATGGTGCCGTAGCACCTAGACGCATTCAATTGCAGGACCCTCATTTGCGCCATTGAGCTTAACTCCCCATTCGCCCCATTATCTTTTCTGCCCGAAGTCTATACTCCGGACAGGCTGCACTTGTTGTGCTGTGTCGCAAATCCTTCTTCGCTTTTTCCTTACATACTTTACATTCTTCTCCTTTCTTACAATTTTTCTTCAAATGCCCCTCCTTTCCACATTTCCAGCAAGCATTCTTTTTCATAGTGCATTCTTTGAACTTATGCTCAAAACTCATACACCTGTAGCACCTCTCAATTACATTATATTCTTTAATCATGCAGGAGCTGAAACGCATATAAATAGGTCCCTCCTGCAGCCATCCATTCTTTAGTTGTGTTGGAATTTCCAGCACAACACTACCTTTCTTACCAGATCCAATCCTTCTCAGTATGGTCACCCCATCCATAAAGGATTTCTCATTCATACCACAGGAGTTCCTTTTATAGAACTCCTGCTTCAACATGTCCATCGGTATCTCCGATGGCACGTCGTACACTTGCACTCTGCAGCGAAGTTTCCTTGGCTGCTCCACTTTCATCCCAATTCTCTCAAAGTGCTTACATTTCTTGAGCTCTTCAGCTCCCTTTCGCTCTTTGTCTCAATCACAATTCCTCCTCCCTTCCACTTGCGAACAGCAGTCACCCTCACACTCACCTCCGGTGCTACTTCCGCAAGTACTCTTTTTTTAACATCTTCACTCTTTGCCTTTCCAGACACATTCCTCACAATCAATGCGAAGCTCATGGTAACAGGCTTTCTAGGAGCCTCCACTACAGGAGTGGAACTCACCTGACTAGGCTTCGCCGCAACCTTTTGCTACGCATTCTTCGGACCTGCTCCCACAGTCCTCTCAGCATTCATACTGGTGGTTTTACCCACATTCACACTAAAGCATATTTCGCCACTTGCCACCTTTCTTTTCCACTTTTCCTTTTCCTCGCATACGCCCTTCATGCGTTCTACCTCTCTCGCCATATCGACGATCATGCTTTCAAACGAGGCCACACTACTCAGTATAACCTCAGTTGCCATCTTATTCACTTTGTTCGTATCTTTTAATACGAACTTTCTCAAGTCCATACTGAGCCTCCTCATTCTTGCTAGGACATCCTTGTCCTTGTTATCCCTGACAAACCGAACACTTGCACCTTCCGATGCAACGCTCTCATATTCACTTTCAGCCTCTCCAGTGTACGGTGGGTGTACAGTCAAAATATAAAATATAACAAATAGGGTAATTTCTCGTCTCGGATACGGTAATCTCAGGATTTTTGGTTGGCAACGCTGCTTAACACTTAAAATTTCTTTTCAACTGATATCCCACCATTGTCAATAAACCTCAAAATTTGTTAATGAAACACGTTTTATCATTAAAGGAGACTTATTGGGAAAAAGGAGGCTTTAATTTCGTTTAATTTTCGACTCTTTTTTCAAACTAAAAAGTTTATATGAACATTACGTTTTTCTGAAAAAAGAAGAAGATACATTCTATGATTTATTATTTGAAAAACCGACCTAAGCCATACATTAACGACTCTAGTTTATCTATGGGCAGTGTGTTGTATTAGCCTAACCTCTAGTTTCGTAAACGTTAGTTATATTTGGAGCACGTGTTGTTTTGTGTGGAATCAGTCATCATGGATAATTCCTTAGTTAAAGAAAAGAAGAAAAAAAATAAACTTGTGGAGTTGGAAGATCTTCAAAATAAAGGAAATTTCATGGTTGATCCATCTGAAATTGCACTAAAATTAGAAACATCAAAGTGGCCGCTGTTATTGAAGAATTATGACCGATTGAACGTAAGGGCTAATCATTATGTACCTCTGGAATTTGGATCTTCGCCCTTAAAACGGGACATAGCTGAATACGTTAAGGCAGGTTTTATTAACTTAGATAAGCCTAGTAATCCAAGCAGTCATGAAGTTGTGGCATGGATTAAACGAATATTGAAAGTGCAGAAAACGGGACATTCTGGAACCCTAGATCCAAAAGTTACAGGATGTCTAATTGTTTGTATTGAAAGAACTACTAGACTTGTGAAATCACAACAGACAGCAGGTAAAGAATATGTTGCTGTTTTCAAATTACACTCTGCTATAGAAGGGGGCATTGCTCGAGTGAAGAGAGGTCTTGAAAGCTTGAAAGGTGCGCTTTTTCAAAGGCCTCCTCTAATATCTGCTGTTAAGAGACAACTTCGCATTAGAACGGTGTACGATAGTAAATTAAACTTTTATGATGAAGAGAAGAACATGGGTGTTTTTTGGGTGAGTTGTGAAGCTGGCTCATATATACGTACATTGTGTGTACATCTAGGTTTGAGACTTGCAACTGGTGCTCAAATGTTGGAACTTAGACGAGTAAGATCTGGTATTCAAACAGAAAGCGACGATATATCAACTTTACATGACGTGTTAGATGCTCAATGGGAATATGAGAATCATAAAGATGAAAGTTACTTGAGAAGGGTCATCAAACCATTAGAATGTCTCTTAGTTGCACATAAAAGGATAATAATGAAAGATAGTGCTATAAATGCTATTTGTTATGGAGCTAAAATACTTATTCCAGGAATTCTAAGATACGAAGATGGTATTGAAATGAATGAAGAAATAGTGATCATTACAACTAAGGGAGAAGCTATATGTTTAGCCATTGCTTTAATGACTACGTCTACCATAGCTAGTTGTGATCATGGTATTGTAGCTAAAATTAAGAGAGTTATAATGGAAAGAGATACATATCCGAGAAAATGGGGACTGGGACCCAGAGCAACTAAGAAGAAAGTACTCATAGCCAGAGGAGAGCTGGATAAGTATGGAAAACCAAACGATAAAACACCTAACGAATGGTTGAATAGCTATGTTAATCTCCCCATAAAACAAGAAACTTCAGAGTTGGTGGAGAATCCCGCTAAAAGGGTCAAGGTAGAGGTTCTCGAGGAAGAGGAATTTTCTGAAGAAACACAGACGATACAGAAGAGACACCACAGTGATGATGATAATGCTGAAATGAAGAAGAAAAAGAAAAAGAAGCATAGTAAAGATGAAGGAGCTACATCAAATACATTGACAGAAGAAAGTTTTGTTGACGACAATACTCCTAAAGAGAAGAAAAAGAAGAAGCATAGTAAAGATGATGAAGCTACATCAAATACATTGACAGAAGAAAGTTTTATTGATCACAATACACCTAAAGAGAAGAAAAAGAAGAAGAAGGATAAAAATAAAGACAGGGAATGAAACCATTTGGTACTTTAAATTTTCTTCATCTATATATATATAAATAAATTTTTTTTTTTATAATTCATGGCATTTTAATATGAGAAAATATTGTAGTTTTGATTTTGTCTTAGACTTGAAAGTGAAAAATCAGGTTTTTTTATATTTGATTCAAAAATATATTGTATATTGTACATTACCTGAATTTTATAATAAATCACAGATGGCCTGTATGTCATGCCTCAACATTCATTAAAAAATAATACATTATTACTACGAGTTAAAAAATTTTTTATTCTTGATATCTGTTTGGATCGGTTTTAATCATAGAGAGACTATGTATATACGGTGCCCAAGTTATTTTTGGCCAAATTTCATGAGATGATTCTACAGGCAATTTACATTACAAAAATTTCTATAAGAGTATAGTTCAATTATATTTCGTTGTAAAGTTATTCAAAATTCTACTATTTTGTAATGCTTCACAATATTTTCACTAAAAACATAGCATAACTTGAAAACCATCATATTAATCAAAATTCAGTGTACACCATTGGAAAGAGCTGAAAATTTTCCTTATACGGTGATTTCATGGAGATTTTTAGGAAATACTTATTACAGGGTGATTAAGGAAATTATTATAAAATTTTTCAGTCATAATTTTTGCTCTAAATTCTGCATTGTGAACCCCCTTGAGTTTTGAAGTGAAAAAACTGCCTTATTTATAAAGCTCCCCAACAACATATAATAATATTAAATATTCATTTTCATAGGACAATAGATGTGAAAGTAAAAACAGTGGAATAAACATAATCTTACGAAAAATTATTATTTACACCATTCTTCATACAAGTTTGATACTTATCACAAAAAATTCTGAAAATGCAAAGCCTACCTACATCTTTTTCTGATATAATCCATAGCTTTCCTCAACTGCCCCTGTTGCCTTAGCATATTGCAGTAGTTGTGTATTCTTTCGATAAGCTGATCACATGTATGCATTGAGGTAGTATACACCATATCGTCGGTGACCTGGCAATAGCTTATGTGGCTTCGAGTACATTTTACAGGAGGATGAAAAACTACATATTCATTGTAATATTAGTTTTTTTTTTCTATTTTTATAACTTCTTAATGTTTCAATATGTATGTTAGTTTTGTGATATCAAATAATTGTCTATTTTTATCGTTATCAGATATGAGGTATTGCTTTGAACATTATGATTGATAAGAGAATTGAGGCCCTTAATCTAAGAAGAAAAAATAACCAAATGTATTGTGTGAAACAGGAAGAAAATCTTAGAATGACTACGAATATTTATAATTTTTCTTGGAAAATGAACAGGATATAAACATAAGTATGTACTTCACAAAACATTTAACATTCAATTAAGTTTGTTTCTTATGTCCAAATCAAAGTATGTAAAATGCTGTCATAAAAATTGTGTGCATCTTTTGGTAAAACAGATTTGAGATCTTGCAAGTGCTGGCATTTTTTTTAAACTTAATCTTTCAGACTTAATTTTTGTTGGGATCGGGAACAACGGTGAATAATTTAAAATAACTGGAATATTTTTTGGTCTAACAGGAAGTTGTATAAAATCTTTGTTGTAATCAAGTTGAACTTTTTTAGTTCCATTTGTGTCACATTTAACACATTTTATGTAATTTGTGACGGGATCAGTGGCTTTTCTTCCAGGTCGTATAGAAGAATATCTCAAATTATTGGAAGAGGAAAAATTTTTGAAAATTGTATAATCCACAAGTTTGACACCATACGGCTTAGGAGATTTTCTGGCCTCTACAGTCACAGAAGGGTAATCACTTGGGAGGTGAATTTCTTTATGCCTAAGACCCTGTTCGATCACACTGTGAACTGAGTCGCACTCCATTTGAATGTGACCCCGTTCAAGATATTTTTGGAATACCAGAATTTCACATTTAAGGGGAAAATCAATAATTCATCAGCAAGAACATTATTACGGTTCTGATAACCACACTCATCGGACTAAATAACAATTAGAGTTTTTTCAGATATGGCAAGATAATCCATGATGCACGACACAAATGTAGAAACCTTCAGTTGATTGTTTTTATTCTCAGAAAACCAATAGTACATCACCTCAGAAGTTTTTAAAACGAAGACAGTGAAGTTATGGCAATGCAACTTAATTTTGAAATACACTTTATTAGCTGGTAAGAAGAGACAACTTGACAGTCACAAGGTCCATCGTAAGCTATAATTCCACTTTGTTCAGCTTTGTTCTTCTAGATTGCTCTTTAGTCTTCTTGTAAGTTGGCATTTTGAGTACGTGAGACACTACAAAAGCTTTACGTTGATCCCAAGTCAAACTCCAGAATTTCCTGAATATCTTCTGACAACAATCTTCTGCAATTTTTTTTGCAATATTTCAACTTAAAGTTTCTGCACTTGATCGAATCACAAGTAACTTTCAGAGACCTTGCTTTTCTTAGGTAGTTCTCCTCAATTTTTCCTCTTTTCTTTTTACTGAATCCTATATAAGCTTCTTCTTTCATTCTGGGTCATTTATTTTTATTTCTTGTGCAATTACTCTGATCTAGAATTTTCTTTCACTTCCTAGCATCGTTAGTACTTTCACATTCCATTTTCATTTTTTTGAAGAACACTATCTTCTGAGCTACTATTTGTTTCTGAAGGTTCATATGATTCTTCTAAAGTCTCAACTTCATCCCAGAAGGAACTTTCTGGTCCTCTACTTTTTTCTATGGTGTCGTTGGCTTCACAGCTTTTTCCACTAAAACAAGTATCTAATTGCTCATATATTTTGTCCACGATGTCATTTTCATTCCAACATAAATTATTTGGTCCCTCAGTATTATTTGAAGGCTTATAAACTCCACTGAGCGCTAGAATAATCATAAGGAACTCAGGAGTATCCCATTGTTGACTCTTCCTGTCATTTTAATCAGTGCATTTTCATTTCTTACACAGTATTTTTCACTTATTTCGTAAAAATCATCACAGTTGATATTCTTTAGGTAACTTTTATCACAGTTAATAATATTTGTATTGCTGTTATTATTAAAACAGTCTTCTAAGTTACAGTTGCGCTCTTCGTAATTTCAGTCGAAATATCTTACTTTCTGTGTTCAATATACTTTGCAAGATTATTTACTTTCTGAGCTAAAGAAAGTATTTGTAATGTTCAATCAGACATTTTGGATGTACAATTTATTTTATGTAATGGAAATTGTATCTGAATGGTAAGTCTCTAAGTCTTTCGGTGAATGACTGGAAAGCAATTTCTCCTACCAGCTTTTTAACAAGTCACAAGTACGATGCAAATTCTCCTATCTGAAAATATTCATAAAATTAGCCTTATTAATATTCTGAAGTAACCTTAAATGTTTCAAATGGTATCTGGAGTTCTATTACTATGTCACCAAGTAACTATTTTGAATTCATTCAAAAACTCACCAAAAATCAGGATATTTCGATGAAAACTTGCATGCGAATCACACGCCTCCCTGATTGTAGGGCAATACTGTGGTAACTGACGAGATAGGACCAATGTTTTCGCGTTCTTTCAGGTGGGAGAGTTTGCATTAGTCATATTAGTTATTTTCAAAAAATCTTTGCACTCAGGAGATTTTACAAGTGAAGTAATATTGAATGATTGTTTGAAATCTATCATCAACTCATTTTCATTCAAAATGGCTGAATGGAGGTTTTGCCACGTCACTGACGATATCTTTTCAAACACTCCAGAGGTAGAAGTCTAGAGGTGTAAGGTTGGAGTTTCGAGCTATTTTCCTTCATAATGAACCTCCATCCAATCTGTAATTATTCTACTATTGTGTGCTGGACAGCTGTACGTTTGAAACCAAATTTGGATCTGTTGGTTCAGAGGCATGTCTTCTACTTATACTCAATTGTCTAGCTGCTTGTCTGGTGCTGGATAGAAAATTCGGACCAGTTAGATGGCCTGCTCGAAGTCCCGACCTTACACCTCTAGACTTCTTCCTTTGGGGTATTTTAAAAGACATGGTGCATAATACCTCAATTCATACTTGTGACTAGCTCATCGAAAGAAAACATATATGCTAAGACAACAATGGAGGCAGTTGCGGAAAGTTGTGGATTCGATCTGAAAAAGATGTAGGCTTTGCATTAGGAAGGAGGCAGGTATTTTAGGAATTTTAGGATCAGTTTTAAATTTGTATCTATAATAAAGAATGTTATAAATAATTTTTCCTCAGTTGGTGTATATTTGAGGAATGTGTACTTTCACATTTAAGTCTAATGAAAATGAAGATTCAATATAATGTATTATACGTTGTTGGAAAGTTTTACACATAATCCAGGGCAGAATTTATAGTAAACTTTGATCAAAGATTATGGCTGAAGAAAATTTTATAATCAATTTTTCCTTAACTATCATATAATAAGTATTTCATAAAAATCTCCTGAAACCAGCCTAGTCTAAGGAGAACGTTCAGCTCTTTCCAATGGTGTACGCTGAATTTTGATTAATATGATGGTTTTCAAGTTCTGCTATGTTATTACTGAAAAAATTCTGGAACGTTATAAAATAGTAGTCTTGGATAACTTTATAATGAAAGATAATTGGACCATACTTTATAGAAACTTTTGTGTTGCAAATTGCCTGTAGAATCATCTTGAGAAATTTGGGAAGAGATAACTAGGGTGTTCTCTATAGTTTATCAAAATATGCAAGAGAATTAGCATTTTGAAAGGATATGTAATTATTGATTTTCATTTGATAAATCTTCAAGTCCCAAGTATATATCAATTGATAAACTACATTCCTACTATAATAGTTTGTTTATGTCATAGATAAACAAGACTATATATTATTGTTAATCTATGGTTTATGTATATATCAATTTCAGATTTCTGTTACTCTCCGCCCGTCTTAGTTGAAATTTTTTTTGGAGGTCAATTTTTCGTGATGAATTTTTCGGATATTCTATGGTTTATAGAATATCCGAATAGTTCATATGAGTCTCAAATCACGGAAAAACATATATAACCAACTTCCAAACAATTGATTGGAAAAGTAATTTTAAGGAATAGAAGTCTTTCCTGAGTTCGTGAGCTCCTTTCATTTCATATTTTGTATAGAAATTAGTTAGTCTCTTGAAACACAAGGAATTATGTCTTCAAATTAGTTATAAACCGTTCTAACGAAACGTACAAATAATTTTTAGAAAGCTGCCGCTGTTTGTTTCTTTGGATACCCAAATTCTTCCAAACGCAGTAAGTGATAATGATAATCTGTTAAGAAATGCTTGCATTTCAGTGTTTCCCTAATTCTACTGAATTCTTAATGCACAACATGTGTGTGTTTGATCATTAGTTTGGAAGGGAATGATCATGATTTTTTTTGCAGAAGGTAAACTCATAAATAAATCATTTCATTAAGCATAGCCCATATCAAACTTGCAAAATGAAGGATTTAAAAATTCGCCAATAAAATTTATTCTTTTGAGATTCTGATAACAGTAGATTCTTCAAAAGAAATTTATAAATAATCAATTTTAACTTCAGTTAAGTTTTATTACTTGGACAACAAATTATTTGTCATACCATGACTTCATCAGATAAGTATTTAAACAGAGTATACAATTTTAGAAATGTTCCTAATTACTAAACTCTGTTCACAACAAATATAGAGGGGCGAGTAAAAAAAGAGGGGTGAAGAAAACAGTTAATAATCATCAGGGGAATTATGTCCCGTGTAATGTCAAGTGATTTGCATATGTTGAACTTAGTTTTTTATTAATATCACATCTTTCATGTTCCCTAATTCTTGTTTGGAATGAACATCCCGTATGTCCAATATTTATATACCAGCAAATGCAAATAACACATGTTAACTTGTAAACCTCTGTTTTTTGGCATGAAAAAATAGATAAAATAAAAATAATAACAGATTAATTTCAAAGAAAAAGAAATCAGGAGTTTGTAACCTATGGTGAGAAAGAAACTTGAAAGTTTCAAAGTAGGTGTGGGGCCTAATGTCTCGTTATTATCAAAATCAGTCCAATGCTTCGGCAATTATTGACATTTGAAACGTTTTCTTAATAATAATAACAGGAATTTATTGCTCATAGCAAAAGGCCATCGACCTTTCAGCCTATTTGTAAGATTTCTTAACATTTCAGAAAAAAAAATGATATACAAACACATAAGATTATGAAAGTAGATTTGCTTCATCAGTTTCTCCCTTGTTCTTCTAACGTCAGTATCAGTGATTTTGATGGATATTTTCTGCTTGGCCGATCTATTCACAGTGGAAGAGTTCCAAGAAGTCCTGCGATTATTTCAGACATAAGTTAAAATTTTTATTGAGCTTTTTAAGTCGTTTTTCTATGGATTGTACTTCAAACGGTACATTGGATGGATTGTGCAGTCTGTTATTGGGATGTCTAATTTTTGTAATTGTATGAAGAGATGTAGTTTCTGCAGTTTTCAAGTTGTTTAGTGTAAGTGTACATTATTTTATTTCAGGTGTTTTTTGCATAAGGAATGTGCTCATGTAGAAATTCGATAATGCACCACTACTCAATGAATTCAATTTTTGCATTTCGATACACTTAACAGTAAAACATATTTCCTAGTTTTTGCCTTTGAGTTGGATGCATACAGAGTGTTTCTAAATTGAAGGTACAAACGAAGAAGGGAGATTCCTTGAGTAATTTTAGGAAAAAAAAAGTCCCATAAACATGGGACCGCAAACGTTTTGTTTTTGAGATACAGTGCGTTAGGCCAGAGTCAATAGTGATGGGAGGCTCAGGACTGCTGGACAAGCTTTTAACGAACAGCACCCTATCAATGCCCTCGGATCTAATGTCAAAAGTCATGAGCGAAGAATGGCATTTCAATGTAATCGTCCCCAGCAGGGAGGAATGGACCCAGCATGAGAACCGACCTTGGCTTGTTCACAGACTGCTCGCGAACGACGAACGGAACGGGAGCGGGAGTTTATGGGAGCAAACCGAGAATTAACATCTCATTGAGTCTCGGTCAAAACCAAACCATTTTCCAGGTAGAACTATTTGCCATTGAGACCGCGGCAGAACTGCTGATAAAACGGAAAATCCATCACGGCAAATTCAAAATATTTACTGATAGTCAGTCAGTACTAAAACCTTTGGAATCCAGCTCTAGTACCTCGAGAACAGTCTGGAGTTGCCGCACGGCTTTAAATAGGTTCGGTATGTATAACAGAGTCACTCTGCTTTGGATACCGAGCCACTCAAACTATTTGGGTAACGAGGAGGCAGAATGGCTGGCGTTTGCTGGAGCTGCGCTGCCTCTGGTAGGGCTGGAACCATTCCTGGGAATACCACATGACGTGGCTGAGCACGCGATAACAGCCAGAAAGAACTCAAGGCTAGAGTCTTTCTGGCGGAGCCATTCTGGCCTGAAACATTCGATGGTGTTCCTTGGAACAGCTTTAAACAAAAAGATGGCGAACCTAGCGCTAGGTCTGGATAGGGCCAAACTAAAAACACTTGTCGGAATTATGACAGGTCACTGCAGATGAAAGCACATTCATACAAAATCGGCCTGGCTGAAGACGACGAATGCAGGCTGTGTCTTGAAGACACTGAAACAGCCATGCACATCGTCTCAAAGTGCCCAGCGGTGAGTCGCATCAGAATGGAGGTCTTTGGTCAGGCTTTTATAGCCCACTGCGAACTGAAAAAATTACCCCTGAACAAGATTATCAGTTTTATCCAAAAACTGAATCTCATCGGGTATATATAAATTAGGGGTGAACCACAATAGTCCGTGCGGACGCAGTGGTAGGGTGGACAGACGCCCGCTCACCATAAATAATAATAGTTCGAATTTTTTTCAGTTTTTTTTCCTCATGGTATCTGCACTACACAAGATATTCAACTGAAATTTGGCATATGTATTACAATTTAGAGTTTACACCATGTAACATGCCAATTTTGATTGCAAATCCACCAGGTGATATTTCTTTTGGAACATTGTCCCCTGTTTTACTCCAGAACTTTTTTCTCGTGAGCCAATGTTAGTTTGATAAATTGTAAAAAGAAGTTTTGTTGTTATACTAAATTTTATGGTCTCTTGTAGCTTTGTCGTATCTGCTACCGATTTCGTGAAAAAAATTTTGAACCATTCTCTCGAAATCCTCTGGCTTATCATTTTTGAAAGGTGTTTTCAAATTTTCGGCTTGAACAATTTTTTGAACCGTATTCAACAATTCCTTTTTATTTATAGGGAAACCACATCTCGCCAAATCTTCTACCCATTTTACAATTTTATTTTCAAATTCTATAGTCAAAAATGGGGCTGGTCCCATGGACTTGAATATATCATGGCCTTTAATACGGTTCTGCACCGTGGACTTAGGAACTGCATATCTCCCGCAAATTTCCCTTAATTTTCCCCTTTTTTTCACTGCCAGCACCGCTTCTTTTAATTTATGTTTGTCATATGTTCGAAAGGTACGCGTTTTCACTGTGGATTTCATATCTGTAATGAAAAAATACAAAAAAAAAAGATAATTTGCATCATATACTGCCGAAGAAAATATAAGTGTCCGACTTTTGGAAATACAAACATATTCACGACAGCCAGTGGTCGGACAGATTTAATTGGCCTAAATCTATACTATCCATTCAGTTTTATCTGGCCAACCACTGGCTGAGGTTTAGCTGAAGTATCAAATAGTTACAAGAAAGCAATATCACTTGTATATCGAAAATTTCAAAATTCAATCGAAACCAAATTTATTTCATTAACTTACATAGGCCAAAAAACTGAAAAGATTGCTAGATATTTAAAGAAAAAAGAAAAATATAACATCTCTTTTAAAACTATTAATTCTTTAGGCAGCTTAATAAAAAATAATTAAGACGTCATTCTTAAAAACAAAAAATCAGGAGTTTACAGTGATTGCCAGTGGGACAGACAGGCCGTTCATTCCAAACAAGGATACGAGAACATGAAAAATGTTACATTAATAATAAACCGAATTCAACTTATGCCAACCATTTGTTAAAGACTGGCCATAATTTTAATATGAACTATGAAATATTACATATTGAAAACAAAAGTCAGAAACTAAATCTGTTGGAAACTTTAGAAATCAATAGATATAATAAAAGACAAATTTTATTGAACGATCAAATAGATTTAAATAGATCCCCCCTTCTTAATATTTTTCATTAATTGTATACCTCTCTTTCCACCCCTCTATTTTTTGTACAAGAGCTTTGTATTTAAGGTCATGTTTTGCATTGTATACCTCAGTTTAAATACTCACCTGATGAAGTCATGGTATGACGAAATAATTGTTGTGAAAATCAATAAAATAGCGGAAGTTAACATTTGTTTTTCTTATATCAAATAGTTCCATAAAAGAAAGAGACGTTGAATGGGCCATATGAATACGCCAAAAAGAAACATACTTATTAAGCAGCTAAATGCTAATAATCGGACACTTGTCCGACTACTGAAATTTTAGCGATTTTTTTTTCCAAGTACCGGCCACCCGATTATTATATTAAATTAAAAAATATATATAGTTAAGAATAGCAACTTTCAACTGTTTATAATCCATTTAATATTAATGTGAATATGTAACATGTGAAATAATAAAGTTTTCCTACCTGCAGAATACGCTCTTCCTAATCAAAACGGCTAACACCTAACAATCGCATACACACGACTAAATTGGCGCGCTTTTAAAATGTCAGTGCTAGCAACTACTAAGTCCAAAATTACTAAAAAGGCGGTGAAAAGTTTGTTCTGTATATCCCTTTTTATTCAGGGAAATTTGGCTCTAGATTTTTTAAGTTACCCCAATTTATGTGTGTTTTGTCCGACTACTGGTGGTGTCCGGCTTACTGGCGTATTGTACCTACAACTAACGTAAAACTCAAAAATTAATCTGTACAGAAACACTAAATAACAACAAAAGAACAGAACTACAGCAATTGTTGAAATTGCTGTACTAATAATTTCTTACAATTAAAATAGAATAGAAAGGCCTTTTACTTGATAGAAGAAATATAACAAAATTTGAATATTAAAACAAATTGAAATATGTTTATCTTCTACAATTTTAATTTAATTCTAAAAGTTTTTTGAATAAAAAATTTTTTTGAAATTAAAATTGTAGTAGATAAACATATTTCAATTTGTTTTAATATTCAAATTTTCTTAAAATTATGCAAGGAATCTCCCCTCTTCGTTTGTACCTTCAATTTAGGAACACCCAAATGACCAAAATCTTAATAACGATTTTGATTAGGATGATTCTTCAGCTAGGCAAGCTCATTATTAACATCGAAGGAATGAAAATCTATATAATTATAACATATTTAAAGTATCATACAGTAAAAATTAAACTAAATTAATGAATGAATACATGTGCATTCCCTGATTAATTTCATTACGTTGAAATCTGATAGCGTTCATTAAATTTATAAAATTTTTATTTCCGTCAAAGTGATAATCAAAACATCGAGAATTCAGATCGAATCACAAAATCTATTGCAATAAATCTGTCAGTGCCTCTGAATTTGAGGAATTTTTCTCAAAAAAGATGCTACAACCTCACAAAATACGTCGGAAGAATCCGAGAAAGAAGATATAACATTCAAGAAGCCCGCTAAACGAAAAAGGAACAGAAAAGGTAAAAAACGCAAAACATCATCAAACGAAAACAAAAAAAAGCAGCAGATATATATGTGGATCTGATGACTAATAACCAAACTAGCCAACAAAAGGGAAACCTCCAAGAATCTCAAGCACAAACATCAAACCAAAACACACAACAAATAAACTACCCAAACAAAAATATACATAAAAATTTCTTCGCAAGAATGGTGGAAATTCAAAACGAAGAATACGACCATCTGTTATGCATAATGGTCCACAATAAAGAAATAATAGACTTAATTGAAATGTTAGACTTGCTGAATACAAAAAAGCAAAATCCTATGACGTAATATTGAAAATGAAACTTGGATACTTATTGAAATCAAATAACAGAAAAAATATAAGAAGAACTACACTTGGAAAAGAAAATACTCTCATTCAAAGAAACTAAAGCAAAACCAACGACGAGAGAAAAAAACAGAATCACAACAATCATACTCGGTAGAAAAAAATATAAATGAGGAAGAAATAAGTCATCTTCTCAAAAATGAAAAACTGGAACATATATATTGCAAAAGGATAATATCCAAACAATATAGCTTATCAACAGGCAACATAAGAATAATTACAGGTCAAGTCAAGACCTTCGAAGATCTGCTTAACAATGAACTGTTCTTCAAAAATAGACACTATGCAGTCTACCGTAGCAACTCACCAAAACCCACTCCTATACCATGCAAAATCTGCTTAAAATTTGATCACATAGCAGAAAATTGCACAAGTTCAATACAGTACATAAAATCCTGAGAGACACATAAAACAATTGCATGCAAATCAACACTTAACCTAAATGCACATCCTATAAGTATGAGAGCCATCAAGCTTGGTCGCTGAAGTGTCCGAGTCACCCAAAAAAACCTGTTGAAGGAATTCCCAATGCAACCATTAGATCACTCAACAAAAAATTCCATGAAATAGATGATCTATCAAAGAAAAAAACAAGGATACATTCAACAATCACTGTCCACGAAGACATAATAAAAACCTATATAAGGAAATAAACAATCCACAATACTGAAATAGAGAAGAATTGCTGAATAAACTAAAAAAAACTCCATCAACCAGTACAGAATAGACACCACTGTTATTTTCTCGAGAAACAGAGTTTATATAATATGTTATGTTCGATATAAATGACCATGAAGTTGAATAAAATATCAAAAAGGGACAAGAAGTAAAATATAGAGACTGAAAGATTCTGAAGAAAGTAGGATATGCTAGGCAAAATACTAGAGGAGGCAGCATTGTTAAGTGTCACCAAAGTTTGAGGATGGATTAAGCGAATTCAACAATATTAAACAACAAGTTGAATTATTAATATCCTGATAGTCCTAGATCTTCTGTGAAGATCCCTCAGAAGCTTTTTCAGCTTGTGCGAGTTAGGAGTTCAGTTGTGTTCTGTTTAGGCTTTGTTACTGCGATCTTGCGCCACTTTAGTTCACAGCACTGTTAATTTGCGACCCAACAGTGAAATGTTAGCCGACACCCGTCCAACTAGAAAATTTCTTTCCCACCTGAACAGGATTCGAACCCGCGAATACTTCCGGTTACGAGCCCTAAGCTCTACCACTGAGCTTCACGAATAGAGGAGGAAGCAATATTCACCAAAGCGGCATTATATAAGTACTCAATAATATTTTGGTTGTGAACTTTTCTATAAATGTGTAAACGTTATAATAAGGATCAATACAAAAAACACACTTTTTTGTTAAAATAATCTAATATATATATATATATATATATATATATATATATATATATATATATATCACAATAAAAATACAGACTCACTGGCCATAAAATACAATATTGTTCAAAAAATATACTCATATCTGACAGGTACATATAGAGGGGTAGCGTTTTTTGTTGATTAAATATTTTATGTATAACCCTCGAAACAATAAACGGTGAAAACATACAAATGAGATATCGAAGAGAAGGGACAAAAATGAATAAATTCTAAAAAAATTCTCCCAAAATATTTGTAATGATGGTGGTCTGCATTTTTATTGTGAAGTATGCATGTTTTTTATATATATATATATATATATATATATATATATATAATATTTTGAGAGAATTTTCTTAGAATTTATTCATTTTTTATAGATTATTTTAACAAAAAAGTGCGTTTGTTGTATTGATCCTCATTATAATAATAGGCGACTTCAATATATACAAGGAAAAAAACAAATTTCTGCATAATCAATTATTTACAAGAGACAAAAACCACCTACGTTTCTTATGGAGAATAACTCAGATGATTGATCTGATACTCCACTCTACAAACCTTGAGGATGCGATGGTAGTCTTGTGGTTTAGACATCGGACTCATAATCGTGAGATTGAGAGTTCGAACCGCGGGCCAGGAAAGAAATTTTCTGGTTTCGGGAGATCGCCCAACCATTCGCTTTTGGGTAAACAATTAACAGCGCTGTTCCTAAAGTGGCGTAAGAAAACAGTAACAAAGCCTACACAGAACACAAACCCCATGTGGTTACTATAGTGGACTTCTGTCTGTCTTTATCCCTGGGGATCAATTGAGGCATCAATCTTGGGATTATCTTAGTTCTTGATGCGTTCGGATGGATGGATAAGAAGCCCTTCCGGCGTGTAAGTTGCGTCCCAAATAACTCGGGTACTGACAATGCATGGCCAGTAGAGGTTGGATAGTGCTTTGTTGCTACCAGTCAGACAGTTGTAGGTTTTCGAACTGAAGCCCAAACTGGAAGCTGGTGGATTCTTCATCTCTTCGGAGGGATTCTCGCTTCGCGCGATGATATGGTGTAATCCTTATCACACTTTCTGCCTCTGGTAGTCTAGTCAACAAGTGCCTTTTGGGTCAACTTTTTTCAGCAGTCCTCGAAAATTATGATCAAGGTGTCATTCGATTCGAAATGGCATCTAGATGCTTTTTGAAAAAAATTAGGTTCCGCTTGCAAAAATTGCAAAAGTTATTAACAATTAACTAAAAAAAAGAGGGTTTAGTTTTTTGTAAATATCTCAAAAACTAATAAAGATTTTTGAAATAAAAAAATTGACACCAATACCTTCTATGAAATAACTCAATAATCTTGTTCGACAATAAAATAAATTTCAAGCGTATATGTAGACCTTTGGTAGAGTATGCAGCTACAATCTACGCAAACTGCCAAACATCAGCGTTTAAAAACATAGAATTAGCAGAAAGATCAGCTCTACGAACAAAGAACACAAGAATAATACATCCACTAAACAGACTGCACAACCCCTCCAATGAACTACCATACTCAAAAACAAACATAAAACCGTTCAAGAACCGACTTCACAAGCTAAACCAAAAATTCCAGAATAGAAAAACTGAAAGATGTTTTATCTCTGTTCTACACTACTTACAACAAGGACCGTACTAGAAGAAGATTCCTTACAGAGACTGTTCTACACTACTTACAACAAGGACTGTACTAGAAGAAGATTCCCTACAGAGACTCCTTCAAGCACTAACTTCTAAGATAAAATATGTAAGATGCCATCATGAAAAAATCAAGAAGATCTAGAGTTTTCTTTATGTTTGTTGGATCGTAGGTTGATGTGCCAGTGGACAACAAGGAGTAGTTTTTTTTCTTGAATGGTATTGGTAAGCTCTCTGCCATCTGTAGTTATAAGGCATGATCCAACATTGTGTGTCTACTGTTATAATCACCACCATAAACTTCGGCCCCAATGTTTCTAAGAATTCACTGAAGTACTCATTTTTTATGTTATGTCGGGGTAGGCAGTAACCACTCCCTACAAATATAATATATATTTAATATATTTAAATAAATTGCTTCAAAAACTCTCAAAACATGTAGCACATCCTCAAAAAATAATTAGAATTCAGATAAGACCAGTTCAACTTTACATATAAAAAAATAATAAAATCAATTAACAATAAATAGACTTACCAAATGCGGTCTCTAGAAATATGTGATTTGTTGAACATTTTGAGAGTTTTTGAAGCAATTTATTTAAATATATCAAATATTTCAAATAAATTAATTTTTGAGAAGTTCTTAAAATTATTTTGTATATTTTTAATAAAGATTTAGTTTTCATAAATATAGGATCAGAAAACAATACATTTTGTAACAAACAGGGCTCGTACGTTTGTCTGAAGAGTTCAGTGCACATGCCTGGAACGAAACAAAAAATATTTATTTATTAATTTTAATTGACAATTTGTATTCGTTGGGTTTTCTCAATTCCATTTGATATTGTATAATGAGTTTCGATTTTATACGTCTATTAAATATGAGCAGTGCTTATAAAGACATTAATTTAATTCTTGAAGTTTCTTGAATAAATTCTTTGAAATTAAAATTGTAGAAGACTAACAGATTAAATCTGTTTTAATATTAAAATTGAGTAGAATAATATTTATCGTAAATCGAATTCATAGCGTCAGTTCGATAGTTTTGTTGACTGAAACCATTGTCCCGGAATTCTAACGACAAAAATTTGTTTCATCTGCAGGTTTTTGTAATGTTTTCTATGTTTTTGGAGCTTTAATTCAAATAGTTTAATGTTTAAACTGGTTACTTCACACTTAACTACTTTAATTCCACATGGGTTTACATATATGTCTTTTGAGATTTTTTCGTACTGAGCTTTCCTACTGAGCGTTACGGAGTACTCTAAAAGATCTAGGGTGTTACGGAGTACTCTAAGATCTGGGGTTTTACGGAGTACTCTTAAAGATCTGGAATTATAGGAAGTAATCTAAATAGCGCTAACCTTTTTATCGTGATCGTCTAGTGACGGGCGAATAGGACATTACGTTGTGTAGGCAACCCAAATTACACCTAACGAGAGCAAGGCAACAGTGACGGGAGGTTCAAATATTCGAAACACAGTAATACCAGAATAATATATTTTTATTCATAATGTTCAAAAGCAACAACCCTCAACAAATGGAAACCTTCATCAGCCTGTGGTTAAATCTACTCTACGCAGTGGTTCGCAAAGCGCCCCAGGGTCTAAATAGCACCCCGGGTCTAAATGACTTATTACTACATATTGTTAGGTCGGTACTCGCTCAAATCAGATATCATTCTTATGCAGCGGAAAGGGTAAAGTTATGCAGGAAAAAGGGGATACAGCCAGCATGCGCACCTACAACTGTACTTCCGGTAATCAGTGCTGAACCTCAATTACAAGGGGTAAGTTTAAATGGACAGTAAGGTAAGGGTAATTGTGGCATGCCCAGGAGATCTCCTTGAAGAGGGGATCTAACCTAATTCGAGTCGACCGGAGAAGTTACTATCAAAGGAACTGTATCTGACCTCCTCGGGGTGACAAGACTCAGGAAGGCTCAGATATTACTGAAGAACGATCCGAACACTACCTGAAGGGTCACGTAAACTAATCCCTGGGGACATCACAATACCTCGGAACAATTATCTAGCAATCACTCACACATTCTCACAGTAGCGTTGGATATCTGGAGTTATTTACTTTCTCCATACGATATGTTGTCCTCTACCAGGACTCCCCAGCAATTTACCCTAAAGAACGCCACTGGTTCACATGGAATACAATCTCTCAAAAGTAAGCGGGCACATGCATATGACAAATAGGTAACACAACTGACTAGGACATAATACATAGATACAGTACCCCATCACCGAGGCATGGTAATGGACGTTACAATAAGAACAAAGAAATGGGTATCCGGGGGATCACACAAGAGTACATACAAATCAGTTACATATCAAGCACCGCAATTAGTAAGAAAAGATAATACAAATCCCTATTAGCAAGTATTACGCAGATAAAGAACCACTATTTACAAATACAGCAAAAAGCAATCAGGCACCGAGAGAAAGTATACAATACAAACAGAAAACTTGTGAGGGTCGCTTTAGTTCTGTACAAAGGTAATGCAATTTAGTTAAAACATTCCGGTTGGATTAAATAACAGCGAAGCAAAAAGACAAGAATGAAAAGCGAAGTACAATGAACGAGCGTGCAGTCATTCATTTCACATTAACACAAAGGTGGTATTTAAAAATGTAAAGCATGCAATTAATCAGAAGCATTTAAAAGAGGTTTACTTACTAAGAGTTACTAAGGGACACCGTTATAAATACTATTATCTTGAGTAGACTACTAAGTTGTTCAGGAGGTTTTTTCCTCTCGAATGAATTTAAATACAATGGGGACGCTATAAGGACATTCTTCTCCTTTGTTATTGTCACTAATCACTTACTTGTCAAGTTACCGCAACACAGAGTATTTTGACACAGAAATAACGCGGGTAAATACAATGACATAATGGTGGAATTTATATAATCTATGATATATTTATATAATGTATGATCCTAAGAGGATCCGGATCTCTTCAGTACCATGGTTAGTTTACCGGAGTATTTGCCTATTATTTCAGTATTTTGAAGTAATAGACAATTGCAAATTAATTCATTCCGATGGGTTCAAGTGGACTGTATTTTTGTCGAATAGCGGTGATTTTGACTTCAGAGAACACTCTAGGTGTGGTGGTCTCCAACTTCCTTTATCTAATAATGATAAACCACAACGACGATGAGTATTGAAGTAAAACACTTTTAACAAAACAAACTATTGTATTTTGGTAGCACTGTATATGATACCAAGCTAAAGTATTGACAATTACACTACGAACAAGTGTACGATAATCTTGTAAAACTACGACCAATTTGACTATCCGAATGATAGTGCATAATATAGCAAAGGCTACATGCGATAAGTTTGGCTATTACTAGAATAATAATAACTTTACAGTCTTTTGAAAGACTCAACGTTAGAGGTGCTCGATGCATCCCTTCTCACGAAAAGGGGGAATTTAACGAAATTGATTGGAAGGTCCATTTGGAGGTGGACTGAATGAACGAAATAAAACTTGTCATTGGTTACAGAAAAATTATGAGATCTGTTCCGTCTCATTAGAGAGAGGGCCCTGTCGTTCGAAATTATTCTGTCATTTGATACTTAGGTCTTTTACGTTAATATGCGATCTACAAGTTTTGAGATTTGTTTGGAACTGTTTAGTTTTACTAGAAACTTCAGATTATTTGTTTTCTAATTATTATATATGGCCTTAGAAAACATGGAAAGTCAATTAGAGATTTGGATATATTTATGCCCGTTAATTTCACATGACGCAGCATTCGAAATTATAAACTGACTCTATCCTTCTTTACTTACCTTCCAATCAATTACGTTGATTTCCCTCTTTTTGTTAGAAGGGGTGCATCGAGCACCTCTAACGTTCAGTCTTTGAAAAGACAGTAATAGCATTATTATTCGTAGTAGTCAAAGTGGTCGCATGTAGCCTTTGCTACATCATGCATTATTATTATTCGTAACAGTCAGTGTTCGCATGTAGCCCTTGCTACATCATGTATCATTATTCCTAATAGTCAAAGTGGTCACATGTAGCCGTAGCTACATTATGCATTATTCTCGTTGTTCGTTTTATAATTGTACAAGCTTAACGCGATTGCTGTAAACGTAGCAATCCACCTTACATTTGTTGTTAGTGTAATAATCATACCTTTGACTTGGTTTATATACAGTAAACCAAGAATTATAATTCGCTATTATCATAGTGTATAACGAGTGTTTTACTTTAATTCCTTATCATTTTCGTTGGTTTACCTTATTGGATAAACAAAGCATCATCGAGATAACTACATACAAGTTTCCTTGAAGTAAAACTATTCGATAACTACATCAAATATACAGACCACTAAACCTTTCGAAATTAATCATCGAGATTAATTAATTTGCAATTGTCTATTATTTCAAAATACTGACATAATAGGCAAATACTGCGGTAAACTAACCGTGGTACGTTACAAGATCAATGCAAATAAGGAAGGATAGAATCAGTTTATAATTTCTAATGCTGCGTCATATGAAATTAACAGTCATAAATACATCAAAATGCTCTAAAAGACTTTCCATATTTTCTAAGGCCATATATAATCATTAGAAAACAAATAAGCTAAAGTGTCGAATAATACTAATACAGTTCGTCTAGTTCAGCTGAGAAACAGCTAGATCGAAATATTAACATGAAAGGCCTAAGTATCGAATAACAAAATAATGTCGAACTTAGGCAGGGCCGTCTCTTATGAGACGGAACAGAGATATTCAGAAAACAAAATGGGCATATGACAATGGACGGATTATCGCCCATACATGAATGATATACTCGTTTCAGCTCAAAACCTATTCTAATTATGGTATATACTACTCTGTCAAGAAAGTACCGGGAATTTTCAATTAAAACAACATTTTCACATTTAATCGTCAAAATTTATTGGGTCGCCTTCAAAATAGGCTCCATTTGCTCCAATACATCTATGCCAACGGCACTTCCAATTATCGAAACATTTTTTATAGGCGCTTTCCGGGATGGACTTTAGCTCTCGCGGCGAATTTTGTTTTATGGCTTCAATCGACTCAAAACGGGTGCCACGAAGGGGCAATTTTAGTTTTGAGAAGAGGAAAAAGTCGCAGGGAGCCAAAGCCGGCGAATACGGTGGTTGCTGAAGCACGTTTGTTGAGTTTTTGGCGAGAAAGTCAGTCACAATCGTAGCTCGGTGAGAAGGCGCGTTATCGTCATGCAAAATCCATGAGTTGTTCGCCCACAAATTTGGCCGCTTCTTACGGATACGCTCACGCAAACGTTTCATAACGCCTAGGTAATACTCCTTGTTTACCGTCTGACCCTCTGGAACGAATTCGTAGTGCACCACGCCACGGATATCGAAGAAAACAATGAGCATCACCTTCATTTTCGAGCGGCTTTGGCGTGGTTTTTTCGGTTTCGGCTCATTTTTTGCCACCCATTCCGATGATTGCTGGCTTGTTTGCATATCGTACTCGTAGACCCAGGTCTCATCACCAGTTATAATGCGTTCCATGAATGTAGAATCGGAATTACAGCGATCCAGCATGTCTGAAGCAACCTGTTCGCGATGACGTTTTTGAAGAAAATTCAGGTCTTTCGGTACGAGTCGTGCGGCCACCTTTCTCATGCCCAAAATATCAATCAAAATCGTACGTGCGGACTCGTGGGATATCTTAAGATCATGTGTTATCTCTCTCAAGCTGGTACGACGGTTTTTCAGCACCCTTTCCTTAATTTTATCGACGTTATCTTCGATCGAAGCCGTCGATGGGCGTCCGGAACGAGCAAGTCCTTGAAGGCTCTGTACCACTGATATGCACGAGTTTTCGATAGAGCATTATCACCAAAGGCCTTTTGCAACATTTTCAATGCATCGGCACACGAAAATTCATTTGCAACACAAAACTTTAAACAAATTCTTTGCTCAACGTAATCACCCATAGTAAAAATCGGCACGCACTCTGACATCGACTGACTTAATCAGCTGTTGCAAACACACTAGCTGACAGATCCCGCTCAAGCTTGGCACAGTAATTAAGGACAGTGGTACCAACCTAGGAAAAAAAAATTTACCTGCCTCATTGCCCCGCCAGATTTAAATATATAATTCCCGGTACTTTCTTGACAGAGTGTATATTGATTTGATAATTATTATTATGAGTTGAACACATGACGTGTTTAACTACATTGTACCTTCTCCAGATGCTTTTAAACGATTAGTTTATTGATGGTGACTAACCGTTATTAGTTACTATTTATTAAATTTAATTCATGATTAAAATTTTTCAAACATTAGGGAATTGTTAATAATCCCAATAAGTGTCCTACTATGATATGGAGATAACTTATGTTGAATTCAACTAAACGAACTTTTGGGTATTGTTATATCTGTATGAGTAGGCTTCTGAAAAATGGAAAAATTTTGTTTTTATTCACTCAGTACTTCTATGTAATGAATATAGTAAATATAGAAAACCATCAAACTGTCTAGTGGCACCTTTAAAGCGTATGACTATATCATTCACTTAACTGCAACAATAAACAATCTTGTTTATTTCTTATTTTCAAGAATGCGGGTTAAGCCATCTGTACTGCTGAGATATTCAATATTAAAACTGAAATAATTTTGATGTAAACAAATTTTTAGTTGTTGAATAATATCTTATTTCATCACACAATTATCTTTGTTTTCGAATAGAATTTTTTTTTTTAAAGTGCTATTACATTATCAGTTGGTACGCTCGGTACCAACTGAAATAACGGAAATAAATTGACTACATCGAATGAGACTTATTTTGAAATGGATGGAATTCCAATGTTTTTAATTTTGTCCATAAGTAGTGAGTTTTTAATTGACATAGAAATCAACGTATATGTGTATCATTTTATTAGTGTATAAAGTAAAGGCAAACACAATTCGGAGTATGATATTTTTAAGGCATCCTTCTCAAAAACACATAGAAAGACAAAATTTAATGTAATGGTTTCGGACGATTTTTTGCTCAAAATTCGCAAAATCGATTTAGAGGGCTTTATTATGAATGCGCGATGATACAGAAAAAGTCTTAGTTGTAGTATCTTTTTGTTTTAACGATTGGAAGGTCTAAAGCACTGTGTTATTTTTTATTTCTTTTTTTCTAGGTACATATATAATATTTTAGTAACATAGAAGGATTTACTATGGAGTCCGAAGATGATCAAGGAGAATCTACTTCTTATTATAAACCATCCTATGTTTTAATAGCCATTGATACACACTGTTCAATGTTCAAGTCTGAGGGTCAACCAACTCCGTTCAAGAATTGCATGAAAGCTTTATATAGGTTATCAGACATTTTACTCCTTAAATCAGATAAAAGAGGGTGGAGTCCGTTTTCTATACATTTATATGATAAAGATGATAGAGCAACTTTGGTGAACTTCAAGGATAATATGATTGAAACAACAAAATTGTTGAAACAAAAATCGAGTTTGAGTGAAAATGATATGAAAGATGAATACATGAGGAATTATGATTTAGATTTGGCCGCCTTTTTTCAGTACAGCAAGAGAAAATTCAGGGACGTTAGCAGTACATTCTACAAAAGAATTATGATTTTTATTACTAATGATCCTGACCCGGTAAGATAATATTTTGTTATGTTCAAGTATCTAACCTAATAGGATTTTGCTAATATTATATTTTACTCAGACCATTTTTTGTTGATTTGTCTTGATCTTTGGGGATTGCCTTCTATGATATAGATCTCAGGTTTGAATTTTGAAATCGGTGGGAAAAAAACTCCAGTCTTGAGAATACAATATTTTTTTTTTATTGAATACATATTAATATTATTTCATCATTTTTGAAAATTGATATTATATACGCTGTCAAAAGAAGGCTTAAAAAACTAATACGGTAGATAGTACTATTGAAATAAGAACAAATTCCCTGCAAATATGGGTCACAACTCTTTTAACTCCTGAGACACAGAGTGTTAAATTTCGAATAAACAACTCGTTTTTTGCAATAATTCCAAAATGGCTGAATATATTTCTATGCGACTCAAAGTTGAAATAGAAAGCAAATTAAAATAGATATAAAATATGACCATTGATTTGGGTACAAGCAGTCACAAATTATAATGACTTACAAATCGAATAAAACAATAAAATGTTCGCCTTCGAATTTTTCATGTTATAATGAGAAAAATTGTTCAACCATATATCATCCTTTCAGATAAAATCCATGATATATCATAAAATTTAAAAAAAAATGACTTTTTGGAATAATCCGTCTCCTGACGCCAAACTATGTTAGTAGGTTAGGTTAGGTTAGAGGATTAGTATGTTGGAGAGTTAATATGTTAGAGGATTAAGTATGTTATTTATTTATTTTATTTATATTACCCTGATACTCCTGGATCTTCTCCGAAGAACTCTCAGATGATTTTTCAGCTTGTGCGAATTAGGAGTTCAGTTGTATCTGGGTAGGCTTTGTAACAGCAATCTTACGCCACTTTAGTTCACAACACTGAGGGTTAGCATATTAGATGTTTAGTAAGTTATAGGGTTAGAATATTAGAAAGTTTGTATGTTAGAGGGATAGTTTATCAGGGCAGTTAGCATGTTAGGGAGTTCGTATTTTAGAGGATAAGTATGTTAGAGAGTTGGTATGTAACAGGGTTAGTATTTTAGAGAGTTGGTATGTAAGAGGGTTAATATGTTAAAGGGTTAGTATGTTAGAGAGTTAATATGTTAGTGGGTTAGTATGTAGAGTTAGAATACCCAATGAAGTAGCACTTTTAATTTTTCGTCTTCAAATATTTATATTAGTGTGGAAAAGTTGCTCAACTACCTGTTATTGTATTTGAGAAAACGATATATCATAAAATTTTAAAAAAATTGAAGAAATCATTAAATGATCCGTCTCCTGACAACAAATTATGATGACAACCGACAGTCTGTATAACGTTTAATCGAAAGGATTCAACGAATAAAATAAGTTATCCAATAATCCTCTTCATTTTATTGCAAAAGTTATATGGATTATCGCCAGCTGCAGCTCACATATTTGACAATGTTAAACACAAATGTTCCATCATCAAATCGAAGAATAAAAACAATATTCGTTGTTTCTCTTGCCGAAACCTATGACTAATTGCGGAACTTACATACAGATATGGAAAAAACAGTCGGAAACATGGGAAATTCAGTGTTAATCAAGAATGCAGTAGAGCAGTGTAAGAATCAAAACCTCAGCGCGATGCGATGACGAAAAAATTATTGTTCCCTCTCAATGGCAGTACGTAGTGTTGATGGCTTCGATCGAAAGGATATCCAGTCTGCTTTCACTCCCCACTACCATTGAGAGAGAACAGTTGTTTGTTCGTTATCGCATCGCGCTGAGTTTTTGATTCTTCCACTGCTCCACTGAGCTTCTTGAGATTAACACTGAATTTTCTATGTTTCCGACTGTCCTTTCCATACCTGTATATTCTAGTTAGCAACTGCTTACATATTCGCATATGTATAACACGATTGTTCAATCCGTATAACGAAAGGTAAAATCAAAGTTATTTGTTTCTCTGGCTGAAACCTTTGAATAAATAAGCATTAACATAATTGAAACATCAAATTGTATACACAATTAGTATAAAGCGTTAATCAAACAGAATTAAAAACGAAATAATGTATTCGATAAACCTTTCCATTCTATTGCAAAACTTTTGTAGATGACGCTTATCTGCTGCTCACATATGTACACGATATAATACCGAAAGCTATGAAAAAATGAGCGTTAACCCAATTGAGATATTGTAAAGTAAAATCTGTATCAAGAGTTACCCTGCATCTCAAATTTTCTCAAACTCAATTAAAACAAGTTGTAGAAATTACTATACATAGTAACATAGTAATTTCTACACTTGTTTTAATTATGATCAACTATCAAATAGTAACGGCTGAAACAGTTCAGTATCTTTCTGAAACTCTTTGAAAATTTGTTGTCTTGGGAATTGAAATGTATGTAAAAGGCCTTGTTCGATTTATCTAAAAAATAATATTGTTTACATGTGGCTTAGTAACAAATTCCTTTTACTTCCTGTATTATTTTGATCTTGTGAAGTTGATTCACTTTAAAGAAAATTATGAAATCGTATACATTAACTGAATTAGTACTAATTTTTATGGTCGTGCAATCGGCAACAGTAGAGCAGCTTTTGTCTTTACATTGCTGCTTATTCTAATCGAAGAGCTCCATCTCATAGAATATTTGGAAGAATGCATTTGTATATTTAAGAAGAAATGTGTGCCGTTAAGTGGGTTGAACCCTGGACTGGGAAACGAAAGGTCCTGAGTTCAGGCACTGTCTCGCTAGAAGAGAAATTTTCTAGTCAGACGGTTTCGGCCACCATTTTACGGTTGGGTCGAAAATTAACAGCGTCGTGCCTACGGTGGCG
This sequence comes from Megalocaria dilatata, assembly GCA_034642435.1. Classification (NCBI taxonomy): domain Eukaryota; kingdom Metazoa; phylum Arthropoda; class Insecta; order Coleoptera; family Coccinellidae; genus Megalocaria; species Megalocaria dilatata. The sequence goes on from CM067856.1 coordinate 74,968,774, forward strand.
TAAGAACGCAGTAACGAAGCCTAACCAGAACACAACTGAACTCCTAACACACGCAAGCTGAAAACTTCTGAGGGATCTTCACAGAAGGTGTAGAAGAACCAGGATAATATTATTATATCAAAAAGGATCGATTGGGGTTTACTGTAAACGCGTAAACAGGACTCTGCTGCAGAATAAACATTTTTCATAGACTAAGAAGAAATTTTGGCATATCTGCTCGAAGAGTAGCTACTATTGAAAGATGTAGTCACATATCATTTTGAAGAACTCTGCATATCCAATGGCTTTATTCCTACCATCTTCCAAGAGAGTACAGGCATTGAACTCGGAAGATTACCGTCGACGACATTTCTGTGGTTTGGTTGATTACTTCTGAACAAGATGGCACACAATCCTTGACGAAGCAGGAGTTACCCGCGGCGGTACTACAAAGCTTCACAATGCTCATCAATGAGCCAAAGCTTATCAGCAAGCAATTTTACATCAAGAAAGATTTTTGATAAACTTTTTTATAGGAACACATAGTGATTGACTTTTTGGTCAATCAATACCCTAACAGGTATTTTCTAATGAAATCCTTCCTATGGATGTATTATTTTACAATCTACTTTGACAGACTCGATGGCAATGACTACCTTCAGTTTTTAGCGGAGAATTTGTCTATTCTCCTAGAAATGTTTTCAAATCAGCACTGAAATTTATGGTTTTAGTACAATGGAGCACTGGCTTATGTTCTACTTAATGTTCGATAATACTATTACTTATATATACTATACTATATACTATTATTTATAGTGAGCGGGCCACTCCACCACTGCGTCGGCGCGAACTATTGTGGTCCACCCCTAATTTATAATTATCCAACGAGATCCACTTTTTGCATAAAGCCGATAATCTTATTCAGGGGTATTTTTTTTTCAGTTTGCAGTAGGCTATAATAGCCTGACAAAAGACTGCACTGCCTGTATTAATCGTTTTCAGATTTTGGCCACCACAGTTCTCGGATCTTAATTTGGATTTTTTCATATGGAGATACCCAAAAGATTTTGTTTCCTTGATTAAAATTGAAAATTGTGAACATCTTAAATGCATTATAATAGGATGCCAACACATTCAAAATAATGTTGGATATATTTATAGAATTCAGGAAAATTTGGCGCGTACGGTGACTGCTTGTATCGAAAACAGTGGTAGTCATATGGAATATCTACATTATTAATTTGCTTTCTGTTTCAAACTATTTTTTTTAGTTTTTCAATAAAAATCCAGTTAATTTCCAAGTATTCCCTTTTTTATGAAAAATCAAATCTGAAGATGTTTGAGGCTGTTTTCTCGAAAACAGTACAATTTTTAGAGAATAATCTTCAAAAATTTCAATTCTGTCAAAAAATTTGCGAAAATATCAGTGGCGGTCAGGATGGTACTGAAAATTTTTGAAACATACAAGAAATATTAAAAGTTAACTTTTAACCAGCTTGTGGCTATTTTGAGTCATATCAAAATATCTTCAGCCATTTTGAAATCATTGCAATGAACGAGTTACTTTTTCCAATTTAATACCCGGTATCTAAGAAATGAAATGGGATAGGACCCATTGCAGGAAATTTGTCCTTATCTATATTAGTACTATCTAACTTATCAATTTGTTACACCTACTCTTGGAAATCGGTTATATGAAACCAACTCCAGTCTTGGGAATACAATAGTTTCTTTTATTGAATAAATATCATTTCATCATTTTTGAAAATTTATGTTAAATAGTTCTTTCTTTATTGCCCTTTCAAACCATTATTTTCTATTACCATAGCTCACACTCCTTATTAATGATATTTGGTACAGATCAGCCGAATGAATTTATTTGAATCCAATTATTATGTTTTGAACTTGATTCATAAAATATCGAACTTCAGACCCATAATCAATTTTAAACAGTGGCGGCTCGTCGTATAAAGCAACTGAGGCCGGGCCTCACATGTAAAAAATAATAAAATGTGAAATTTTTGACACATTATTAATTGAAATATAAAACGATTTTAACTGATTTCCAGTCACCGAAATAAATAATTAAAACATGGAATTACCATCAAAGTTGAAAATATTATCTTTCAAATTAAGCGCGCACCCCTTCTCACTATCCAACTTTAATTCTAAACGCTGAAATCGTTGCCCGACCACATAATAATATTATAGTAACCCCAGAAATTTGAGCTTCCTAAACGTCACAAATCGCTAGTCGAACGTCCTGTTAGTTACAACGCACCCCAAACCGCCTTAGTAGCACTTGGCTGGCATAATACGAGAATTTTCAAACGGATTGAAGCCCATGAAATTGGGGTTACTGCGCGCACATCGCCGAGATTGCAAATTTACTGAATATACAAAGAATTTTCCCGAAAAATTATTTAAATCTTTGTTAAAAGTGTATCCTATTGTCTTCGAAATAGATTGGCTGAAAAACGAACTTAGTGCTTTATACAGGGACGAATAGTTTTATAATCTAGACGTTCAGTAAATATTACAGATTATATACGAGAAATTTAAAATTATCCTCAGAGAAACATACAAGCTGTTTTGCCTAGTGTTAACTATTCCTACAAGTGTTTCGGTCGAAAGTAATTTTTCGTGTCTTAAGCGCATAAATACGTATTTAAGAAATACTATGACACAAGACCGCCGAACAGATTTGTCAATCTTGGCTATAGAAAAAGAAATAGTACAAATTGTTAGTGAGGATCCCCAATTTTATGAAGATATTATACATAAATATGCAATTTCAAAAAACCGTCTAATAGACGATATAGATATACAAAAAGTAAAACATGATGAAATATGTTTTTATATCGGTTTATATTTTATTCAAGTAAATAATAAATAAGCAGCAATGTGTTTATCATTTTGGCCTCCTTATTTGTTACTTATTATTTTTTGTATATATGTACATAATATGTATTTATAATAAGGAAATTATTTTGTGTTCTTAACTTTTCATTCTACACCAAGGAAGCAGAAAACGTTATATTTGTTAATTTTATGTATACACAATGTTGTTTTTTAATTATTAGTTCTTGTTAATAAATTATAGAATTTTTTTGTATGGTTTTAGTAGGTGATGGCCTCCATATAAAATGTCAACGCGTCAAGAAATAATGCCTCAGATGTCTAAGCACCAAGGTGGCATGGAAATTTATTGCTTCTTCGGGTCTCACCTGTTTTAAGTACCACGAGCCACCACTGATTTTAAACCTTGGAGATCCAGAAAAAAAAGTCCTTAGTTCCTCTTGATCTCTGGAAAAATGAATAAATCAAGGTAGTTAAATAATACACATATACAGGTATGGAAAAGACAGTCGGAAACATAGGAAAATCAATGTTAATCTGTAGGACGATATCGGTCCAGTGGAGCAGTGGAAGAATCGAAAACTCAGCGCGATCCGATGACGAATAAATGACTGTTCCCTCTCTTTGGGAATGGAAGGGATGCTTCGATGAAAACGAGCAGTGAAGAGCCCCGTTCTCCCCGCCCTACTCACCTACTCACATTTAGAGATTATACTCGTTTATTCGTCACCGCATCGCGCTGAGGTTTTGATTTTTCCACTGTTCCACTGGACACACGTCCTATTGATTAACATTGAATATCCTATGTTTCAGACTGTCTTTTCTATACCTGTATATGTTGATTTCTATTTTATTTATTTTATTATCCTGAGTTACTCACATGACGCGTTTCGTTCGCGTAACTTTTTTTGCTTGTGAACAACAGTTGTTTATAAGCAACTGCCGTTATGCTCAAAAATTAGCATATTTATATTAAAATAAATTAATTCGGCTGGTCTGTATCAAAAATCATTAAATAGGAGTATGAGCTATGGTAATAGAAAGTTCTAGAAATCGAGACAGTCTAACATACATCTGTATAACAATTTTATACTCAAACAATCTCGACAAAGTTTTGTAGATCACAGAGGCATGCGCACGTTTCAAACTGATTGGTTTTCGTCAGTGCAATGTACGCTAGTGACTCCAAATCTGTCAAGTATCTATATTCGCTATACACAGAGACTCCAAGATATTGATAATACACTAGCGCCATGTAGAGTATGCAAAATACATACGCAGAGACTCTAAGATATTAATAATACACTAACGCCATCTAGAGTATGCAAAATAAATACAAGACATACCTTTGCGAGTTAATTCAAGTAAAGAAATGTATATAATTGAGTATGAGGAAAGTTTATTCTGCGTTCGTAACTTGAATATATCGAGAATACATTTCTTTACTTGAATTAACTCCCAAAGGTATGTCTTGTATTTATTTTGCTACTCTAGATGGCGCTAGTGTATTATTAATATCTTGGAGTCTGTGTATAGCGAATGTAGATACTTGACATATTTGGGGTCGCTAGTATACATTGCACTGACGAAAATTAATCAATTTGTAACATGCGCATGTCTGCAATTTGCCTCTGTGATCTACAAAACTTTGTCGAGTTTGTTTGAGTATAGAATTGTTATACAGATGTATGTTACACTGTCTCGATTTCTAGAACTTTCTATTACCATAGCTTATACTCCTATTTAATGATTTTATTGTTTTTAACGATAATAGTGTATTTCAGATACCCCTCCGTGTGACATTTCTTTCGTCTGGGAGTACAAGTTAATTCGGTCCGTTTTTTAGTTTGAAAAATTTATTCATTTCAAAAGATAATGAATCAACAAATTAATCAAAATTATTGTCCATCCCCAGCTCTCAGGAAATTTTCGAATTCCGTCTCGGAAAATATTCTTGCCTTTTGAGGCGATCCAATTTTGAAGCCAATTTTCGATTTCTTCGAAAGAAGTGAAGCAGTGACCTGTCAAATCGTGTTGAATCCGTCGAAATTGTTGGTAGTCAGAAGAATCCGACGGGAACGGTAAGATTTTCCATTTGATCAGAATATCAGATATTTTTTCAGAACTTTTGCGACGTGAGGCGAGCGTTGTCTTGCAAAAAAATAACTTTATTACGTCTGTCCTTATATTCTGGCCGTTTTTTTCGTAGTACACAACGCCTCCTTGATCCCACCAGATACACACTATCATTTTCGAACCATGAATTTTCAGCTTTGATCTTGATGTTGAGGTCGATGGCAGCGAGTGGCTGGGCAAATCGTAGTACTTTTTCTTGGCGTTGTCGTAGAAGATTCATTTTCCGTCACCAATAAAAAAACCCTTTCATTTGTGCCTTTGAATCAGTTGCTCACAAGTAAATAATCGCCTTACGCACTCTGCTTGGTAGGTCACCCCCAGTGTAAGTGCAAACTCATCTTGCGTTAGACTCGGATCTTCATCGGGTAATGTCTGTAATTCATCGTCTTCGAATTTTTTGGCTGCTTCGAGCGAAGTCTATCTTCAACGCGGAAATTACCACTTTTGAAGCACAGAACCATTATCTTCATGACTTGTCAGTTGGAGCATTGTCACCGTACACTTCCACAGACAAACGATGAGTTTAAGCTGTACTTTTTTCCAATTAAAGCAAAAAATTGAAACTTCCCGCAAATCCTGTTTAGTTATCAGCAAATCTGACATTTTCAACAGCGTATAAAAAAATATTTTGTTTGAAACTCAAAACAATTCAAATGGGATGTTTAAATTTTATACTGCTTTCTGACAATAATTGTCTATGACTGATAGTGAATACGTTATTCGCCATAAAAAATTTTAATACTACTTCTGTACTTTATTTTTTCACAAAATCAAACGTTTAACATAATGTTACATTCACAGCCAATTAATGAAATACACTATTTACAATTACAAACAATTATTTTATTCAATCAACTTCCCAAGACCTTCTCTATTACTCTAACAATATTATAATAAGCTGTGCATAAATGTGGTCAAAATTGTATACATAAGTGTTAAACAAAAAAGACAAGCCATTTCATGAGATACAGATCAAGTTTGGGAAAACTTCACTAAATCTTATCATATATTACAAATACCTGGAAATATATATCAACAAAAAAGTGAACTGGTACAAATACATAGAGCATATTATTGGCATGACAGTTCCTTGAGTAGACTCAATGGGAAGACGATCATATGTCTAAAATACCACAAAAATATGATCTACCATAGTCGAATTATTTCTAGGCTAAGGTATTTCAAACAGCTGTTTGAAATACCTCGACATATCGCCGAGAACATCCAAGGATGGACCGTGAACAGAAACACGATCACCTCTGCAATAACCACAATAAATTTCACCATCCTGAAGGACAACAAGCCCCAACCAAAAGGCCAACCAAAGTACATCCTGGATGTCTAGAGTATAGAGTAAGCATGGAAGAACTGAACCAACGACTCAGCAGCTCAAAATCGGGAACCCGTAATTGAAACGCTGCAAAGTGGAATCAGGAACTCCATTATGAAGGTGGCACCCAGAAGGAAAAGGTGCACAAACCGCCCAGACTGGTGGACAGACGAGGTAGAAAGACATCGAAAAGTCTACTTCAAGACAAAGGACCTATTCTACAAAAATAGATACAATGTCTACTCGGCCCACCTACACTCCAAAATGACTGCAACAAAAGAGAAATTTAAGGAAAAATTGAATCAAGCCCGGGAAAAAAGCTAGAATGTCTTCGCTCAAGAAGACATGAGGAACAACCCCTGGGGAGTAATATACAAACTGGCAGCTGAGAAGTTTCATCGTGCAGGAGCATTCAACTCCCTCAGAAGAGAGGACAACACAATAACTCTCTCTCCTGAAGAGACCGTGAGCTACCTAGTACGGTCACTCCTACCAGATGATGATCAAGGAAAAAACGACAACGTTCACAACGTGGAACAAACAGATTTCGACTCCTTCAACCCGGATAGAAATAACTGCACTGGCGACGACACGTCCAAAACCTTGAACCTAACAAAGCTCCAGGAGTGAACCAAATCAAAAGAAAAGTCGTAAAACTTGTTCATCCTCTCATTAGAACCTCCCTTCACATAATCTACAACGCCTGTTGGAGAGAAAGCTACTTCCTAAAGATATGGAAAAATGGAAACCTGGTGGAACTCCTCAAGGATCCAACTGGAGATACGGGTAGTATGAAGAATTACCGTCCAATAGTCCCCCTGCCAGAATACGGAAAAATCCTGGAGAAAGTCATCAGAAACAAAATGCGAATAGATCCCATATATCGACATCACGAGTCGCAATTCGACTTTATTCCAGGCCGATCCACAACGGACGCGTTGCTGAAATGCAAGAACAAGGTGAATAACAGCAACGCCAAGTACCTAAATACTTTGTTCATCGATAAAAAGGGTACCTTCGATAATGTATGGTGGCCCTCCCTCATGCGGATTCTGAAAAACAGAAAAGTTCCCTGCAACACCCTCCAGATGATGAAAAACTACCTCACGAACAGAACTGTTGAGTACGAACAAAATGGTTTTGTTTTCAAGAAGTACATCACTAAAGGATGCCCTGAAGGCTCGGTTCTAGGACCTGATCTATGGAACTTCATCCTTGATGAACTCCTAGAAACTGCTTGGCCAGATGGAGTCACACCCGTTGTCTACGCAGATGACCTGGCCATCACCATAGAAGCCAAGAAACAAGGGAAAGTTCTTCAGAAAATGCAGAACACGATGGATAAAATCCTTATCTGGGCGCACTCCAACAAGCTCCAGATATTGGAAGAAAAAACCGTATTCATGGCAAACACATCCCCAAAAAGAATAATACACCACAGGGATGTGCAAACTCGGATTTACGGCAGGAAAATAAATAGAGTGTATCAGCACAAATAGCTGGGTCTCGTTATTGACCCAAAACTGAACTTCGAAAAGAATGCTGCATACGCAACGAACCAAACGAGAAGGATAGCCATGTCTCTCAGGAAGTAAATCAAAACCAAATGGGATCAGGATACAAGAACTTCGGCCCTCACCATATACTGAGGGGCCCTCCTTTCCATCCTGAGTTACTCGTCCAACGTCTGGCTGGAGAGGGTGCCTTTCTCCAAAGTCAGCAAGAAGTAACACTCTATTCATGGCACGATCTCCAGAACCATGACACAGTGATACAACTCTGTGTCAACTGAAGCAGCAGGAGTCATAGCGGGCATAACCCCCGTCGACCTGAAAATCGAAATGTTCCAGAACGTAGTCATCAGGCCTCACCAGTTCGACTCCATCCACCATGCAAAACTGAACATCCAGATGAAGGCAGAAGACATATTATTATTATTTATGATTATTATCCGGATACTCCTAGATCTTCTGTGAAGATCCCTCAGAAGCTTTTTCAGCTTGTGCGAGTTAGGAGTTCAGTTGTAGAATACAACTGTACTGGATAGGCTTTGTTACTGCGATCTTGCGCCACTTTAGGTCACAGCACTGTTAATTTTTGACCCAACAGTGAAATGGTTGGACACCCGTCCAACTAGATAATTTCTTTTCTACCTGAAGAGGATTCGAACCCGGACCTCCGGTCACGAGTCCGATGCTCTACCGCTGAGCTATCCACACTCATATGGCAGGAAAGATGGCAAAACTCGAGTAAAGGTAGAATAACTCTTACTGAAGTCGCACAAGAAACACCTTTCAAAGTTGATTTCCTCAAAGCCCAAGTATTGTCAGGACACGGCGAATTCGGCTGTCACCTAAAAAGAATCGAGAAATCCGAATCTGATAACTGCGACGCTTGCCCCAACGAGACAGACGACCCGATACACCGAATCCTGAATTGCCCGAAATACCTGGACGCCCAGGAACTAATTAACGAGGAAATCAGAACGTGGCCACCCGACATGCAGCAAATCCCTCATCTGGAAAACAGAGACATCTTCGAACAATTAGCCAGATCCAACCTAATTGGTAACCAGAACTGAAACTCCACTACCCACAACTCAAAACCCGTAGGAAATCATTTCTTATCTGCCAGCGTGGTTAATCAACACAGAGAAATCATCAGGAAAACCAGGACCCTCACCTCTCACTCGTGAACCACCTGGCCATAACTCCAGAGAACCCCGGGGGAACCAACACCCTCCAGGAAAGCAAGAAAATGAAGACAACCTACTCGAGACGGAACCAGCAGCGGAAAAAACACAAGGACTCCAATAAAGTGTAATTTGTGAAGTGTTGTGAAGAGCATTGCGATAGTGAAGTGTTGTACCGTTTAAAGTGAAGCAAAGTGGTCTCAGAGACACAAGCAGGATTCCGAACAATATACATTCTGTCAAGAAAGTACCGGGAATTATCGATTTAAATCTGGCGGGGCAATGAGACAGGTAAAAAATTTTTTTCCTAGGTTGGTACCACTGTCCTTAATTACTATGCCAAGCTTGAGCGGGATCTGTCAACTAGTGTGTTTGCAACAGCTGATTAAGTCAGTCGATGTCAGAGTGCGTGCCGATTTTTACTATGGGTGATTACGTTGAGCAAAGAATTTGTTTAAAGTTTTGTGTTGCACATGAATTTTCGTGTGCCGATGCATTGAAAATGTTGCAAAAGGCCTTTGGTGATAATGCTCTATCGAAAACTCGTGCATATCAGTGGTACAGAGCCTTCAAGGACGGTCGTGAAGTGGTCGAAGACTTGCCTCGTTAATTGAGGAAAGGGTGCTGGAAAACCGTCATACCAGCTTGAGAGAGATAGCACATGATCTTGAGTCCGCACGTACGATTTTGATTGATATTTTGGGCATGAGAAAGGTGGCCGCACGAAAGACCTGAATTTTCTTCAAAAACGTCATCGCGAACAGGTTGCTTCAGACATGCTGGATCGCTGTAATTCCGATTCTACATTCATGGAACGCATTATAACTGGTGATGAGACCTGGGTCTACGAGTACGATATGCAAACAAGCCAGCAATTATCGGAATGGGTGGCAAAAAATGAGCCGAAACCGAAAAAACCACGCCAAAGCCGCTCGAAAATGAAGGTGATGCTCATTGTTTTCTTCGATATCCGTGGCGTGGTACACTACGAATTCGTTCCAGAGGGTCAGACGGTAAACAAGGAGTATTACCTACGCGTTATGAAACGTTTGCGTGAGCGTATCCGTAAGAAGCGGCTAAATTTGTGGGCGAACAACTCATGGATTTTGCATGACGATAACGCGCCTTCTCACTGAGCTACGATTGTGACCGACTTTCTCGCCAAAAACTCAACAAACGTGCTTCAGCAACCACCGTATTCGCCGGATTTGGCTCCCTGCGACTTTTTCCTCTTCCCAAAACTAAAATTGCTCCTTCGTGGCACCCGTTTTGAGTCGATTGAAGCCATAAAACAAAATTCGGCGCGAGAGCTAAAGTCCATCCCGGAAAGCGCCTATAAAAAATGTTTGGATAATTGGAAGTGCCGTTGGCATAGATGTATTGGAGCAAATGGAGCCTATTTTGAAGGCGACCCAATAAACTTTGACGATTAAATGTAAAAATGTTGTTTTAATTGAAAATTCCCGGTACTTTCTTGACAGAGTAGTACTTCCTAAGTGGAAGTCACACAAACCTACCCAATTTGCCTAACTTTGTCTCACTTCATAAACTCTGGCATACTGAGCTATGCATCACAGTCTCACATTTACACCTTTCTTTATTTATCTTTACTTATTTCTTTTTTTTTTTCTCTCCCTTATCTTTACTTCATAATATTTTGTACTATAATTGTTTCAGAAATCAAGCACCCAATATGGTGCTAGTCCTGTATTTCAATCCATTTTTTGAAAGAAACATGCCGTTGGGCATCTTTTTTTGTAAACCAGCCCTGTGATCCTTCCGTTCGATTGTAGCATCTCATAATACACCACACCTAGCTGGTCCCACCAAATACACAGCACGATCTTCTCGCCAAGAATATTCGACTTGATTGAATTGATGATGAGGTATCACCGGGGTATCCATAGATTGCCCGATGTTTTGGATTTTCGTTATGGGCTCACTTCTCATCGCAGTCACAACTCAATGCAAAAACGGCGTTCGACGTCTTTTGACTTGAGTTCAGACGGCACCCAATTTTATACCTTTTTTTTGTGATCATTCCCATTGCTTTTAAACGATTGCAAATGGCTGGTGTTTGTTAGTGTTTTTGCGAGTCTTGCTTCTAATCTTCTTCTTCAAATTTTGGTAGCGCTCTGGGTCAATATTCGTCTTCTAAATAAGAATTGCCACTTTTAAATCGGGCAAACCACTTCTGACACGTTCCTTCAGCTACAGCATGGTCAACCCTTTTTTGTTCATATTGAAGTAATGAAGTGAAACTCCTTGCAAAATCACATTATTCGGAATAATTCGGAAAAGTTGACATTTTGAGAGCATACTGAAACGATGTTGTTTACGCTTCAGCGAAATGACGAATGCTGAAAAGAAAGCCTAATTATGACACTTCAAAATGAAGGTGTTGCCAGATGAAACCATAAGATCAATAATATTGTGAGACTTGAATGGTGATGAGCGTTTCAAAAGGAAACATATTCTCAATTGAGAAATTTGGCAGCACGGGACTCGGTAGTTCTTACAATCAACCAATTGAATAATGAGTGATATAATGTTTGCCTTAGCACTAACTGTAAACAATTGGGTCTCTTTTAATGTGTCTGTGGTTGTAATACATGCACACATGAATTTTTTTCACAGATTACTTATGACTACTATCTGTAATCAGTGTTTTTTCGACAATGTTCTACGAGCATTATATCGCAAGTAATGAAGGAACTATTTTCTTATTTTACCATTGAAATCTACTTGAATCAAATTTTTCTTCCCTCAATTGACTACTAAGATTTATTATTTGGAAGTATTATAAGGTTTATAATTTAGAAATAATGAAACAGAATTTATCTATTTATAAAAAAAAATTAGTAAAGTTGTTCTTTTTGTTGATTTACAAAGTATATTGTATGCGGCAAATTATACTTATTACCTATTATTACAATTATGTATATTTTTATGAATATTAAATTATATTTGTAGGTGTGTGGGGATGCATCTAAAAGGTTCACAGCTCTCCAAGAAGCTAATAATTTTGAAGAAAATGATATCACTTTTCAATTAGTTGTCACCCAGGAGAATTTTGAATATGATACATTTTACAATGAGCTTTTATCTTTGTTGAATAAACCTCAAGAGATATGTGAAGATGAGGAAGGCTTATTTGAAAAAATTGTCTCTACTATTTGCTTCAGACACACTCAACGAAAACTCTGTTTTTACCCATTTGCAGATGATTTGACCAAGTACATTACAATATTCAAGAAAAGTTATCTTAAGTATGAGAGGCTTTTGAACAATGATTGGGTTGCAGAAGATGGTACTTCAGTAAAACGAATTACTCAAAATACCATAGGAGAAGATACGGTTTCATCAGATTCAAATTATGTTCTGCATAATAGGGATATCAAAGCAACTTTTGAAGAAATAGATTTTGATCTAGCTGAAAAATTGCAAACTGATCATAAAGGTTTACCTATTGGATTCACCTTACTATATGTATGCCATCGTTTAAATGGAATTGGCGAGGTCATAAGTGAGCCCAGAATTTTAGAAGCTGATATTAAAGAGGAATTACCATACTTCCGTCAATTCTGGCAATATTGCCTGAGTAATAATAAAGTTCTAGTATGTGCTAAGGTTATGAAGAAAGGAGATTCTCCAAAAGTTGTTGAACTTATTCCGAAGCTCATTCACCGTAATAAGGTAATTCCTTTGTTGTAACTAAAAAACTATATAAGGGTTATTGTAGGTAAATATAATATAATATAATGCATATAACAACGTCTGATAATAATAATTCTTATACCAGGCGTTTTAAAAGTTGGACTGATCAGGAATTCAAGGTCAATAGTAGTTATGTCTGGTCGGCCGTCCGTTAACCAACCGAACGGAAACAACTAGAGCCTTCAATCTTTCAGGAATGATTTGGGGTCTAAATATCTCAACTAAGTTCGTTAATTGGCAAAATCGATTCAATAGTTTCGCAGTTATTCACGTTTGAAAATTTTTCATATTTTTCCCAATATTTTCAAAACTACAGATTCGATCGATCTGAAATTCAGCATTTAGAAATATAAGAATAATACCGCTCATTATCGTGAGGAGTGTATAAAGTTTTAATATATATATTTTGTGAAGGAATCAACCTTAAGTGCAATCCTTAAACACTATAACTTTCGAACGGAAAAAGATAGACTTGAAATTTTCGGGAAAGGTTTGAGACTTTAATATCTTGGTTGAGTTCGTTATTGGGTAAAATCAGTACAATGATTTCGCAGTCATTCATGTTGGCAATTTACTTTTATTTTCATTCAAATTTTCCAAACTACAATTCTGATTGATTTGAAATTTGGGGTTTAGAAGGATAATGATAGCGCACATGTTTCTGCAAAATTTTATGAGAATCATATGATTAGAAGACTCAACAAAAACAAAAGTTTTGTGAGCATAACAAAAGTCCCACAGTCGAGTTTAAACTTAGGATTTATATATAAAATAAAGACAGAAAGGGTAATTCAAAATTTCATAAAAATCTTATAGTTAGAAGACCAAAAAAAAATTTGTTGCCTGTAAAGTCGGTATACGGGCGAAAGTTTTACGTGACAACGACTTTGAGTGGTAAAATAATTTTAATGTGAATATTCATTCGTATAGTAGGAAGAAGGATGAAATAATAGTAACAATTTAAAACATTTATTTATACAAAGAATTATATTTAAAACATTAATTTATACAAAGAATCTCGCACTGAATTTCATATTAACAAAATTTTATTTATCAATCAGTTGTTATAAATTATTAATAAATTTAACTTGTTTTACATTGTTATAAATATAAAAACTAAATTTAAAAGTTAGAACATTTATTTAAATCACATTAATTGTTAATATCAATCGATTTTAATTCAAAGTGTATTTTCTAAAAGGAGAAAACTAATTCACATTTGATCTTTGAATTTGTAAATCGCGCGCTTACGACCTTGCGCAGTGATTAGTCGTCTCGGTTTGAATGTTTGAAAGTTTCGATTTGACAGGTTGGAGGTTAAACATTGTTATTTCAATTTTTTACATAGCAAGTCGCGCTCATTTTTTCAAGTTAAACAAATTATTATTGGTTGAGAAACGATTTCTACTACTTTTTTGATTGAAAACTACCACAACATTGTGATTACTACAACATAACCTATTCACTTATGTCTTAGTCATTTATTTCATCATGTTATATTATCAGTCTGAAATTATTTACCTTTGCTGTTTGAATTGTTGCGATGGACGAAACTACCTTCACATTATCACTACACAATCGTTTTACAATTAACTGGCAACGTGTAAACTTGTATGCAGGCGCCTAAGCGAAATAGAAGCGCAAGACATGAACCTGTGTGTATGCCTATCTCTCTCACTCTCTCTCTCTCTCTCGCTCTGTCTCTCTTGCTCTTAGGCGGGCTAACTGTGCTCGAGTGGAAGGGACGCGTGCCTTTCACTTTTTATGTCTGTCTCTCTCGCTCTTAGGCGGGCTAACCATGCCCGAGTGGAAGGGACGCGTGCCTCTCACTCGCTCTCATTGTGAGCGCATAACGTGAGCGGAGCGTAACGCAGTTCTTGAAGTGTCACCCGGCAAACCAATTTATAAGACGTTGTCACGTCAAAAAAAAACTATTTTGTGAGGATCGTGGGTGATATGAACCAGCACGCAAAAACTCCTGAACTTTTTAACAACTGGTGTAGAAATGACCAAAATAAACTATATCTAAAAATCGTTTATATGTATATAATAGTTTTAGAATGAAGTTAATATTTCATTTTCAATATGGTACATGCTAAGAATTGTTTTGTGCAGTGAATTGACTTCTCCACTCAGATGTTTCAGATAAGGTATCCTTAAGTTTATGTTTCTTTACAGTTTTTTATTATTAAAACGAGTTTTTAGTAATGACCATATTTTACTACCAAAATATTTAAAATTTACATATAGTTTTGCGATTGCAATTTCCAGTTATTACTGCATCTTCAGACAACTAAAATCTCAACAATAAGTACTGAATATTTAAGCAACTGAACTCCTAACTCGCTCACAAGCTGAAAAAGCTTCTGAGGGATTTTCACAGAAGATCTAGGAGTATCAGGATAATAATAAAAATAATAATAATTTTAGATTTACATAGTTCCGTATAGCCTTTCATTACATTTTGATTATTTTTATTATGGATTAATTTATAAATTTTAATAGATTCCAAATAGTTACGCCTCATCCCTTTCGCTTCTAAGTATTATGGGTAAAGGGCAGTGGCGGCTCGTCGTATAAAGCAACTGAGGCCGGGCCTCACATGAAAATATTAATAAAATGTGAAATTTTCGACACATCATTTATTTAAATATAAATTTTAACTGATTTCCAGTCACCGAAATAAGTTATCAAAACATCGGATTACCATCTAAGTTGAAAATATTACCTTTGAAATTCAGCGCGCACCTCTTCCCACTATCTAACTTCAATTCTAAACGCTGAAATCGTTGCCCGAGCGCATAATAACCTTATTATAGTAACCCCAGAAATTTGAGCTTCCTATACGTCACAAATCGCTAGTCGAACGTCCTGCTACTTGCCACGTACCCCCATCGCTTTAGTAGCACTTGGCGGGCCTAATACGGGAATTTTCGAACGGATTGAGGCCCATGAAATTGGGCTTACTGCGCGCACATCGCCGAGATTGCAACACTGTTCGATACGATTTAAATTTTCTTTCGTTAGAAAGATTCTTCCAATTTTACTGAATATACGAAGAATTTTGCCGATAAATCGTTTAAATCTTTGTTAAAAGTGTATCCTAATGTCTTCGAAATAGATGGGCTGACAAACGAACTTAGTTTTATACAGGGACGAACAGTCCCGTTCAGCAAATATTAGAGGTTATATACAAGGAATTTAAAATTACACATACAAGCTGTTTTGCCTAGTGTTAACTATTCCTGCAACAAGTGTCTCGGTCGAAAGAAATTTTTCGTGTCTTAAGCGCATAAAAACGTATTTAAGAAATACGATTACGCAAGAGCGCCTAACAGGTTTATCAATCTTGGCTATAGAAAAAGGAATAGTACAAAGTATTAGTGAGGATCCCTAATTTTATGAAGATGATATACATAAATTTGCAATTTCAAGAAACCGTCGAATAGACTTGATGTACAAAAAGTAAAAAATGACACCTGGCTAAAAACTTATATTGGACAAAAGAGAAGGTCCTCACATCTTGTTAAAATTGTAAAAAAGTCTAACCTTTGAAAACACTGTTATTTATTTTATAAATTTTTGTATTTGTTTGTTTATAGGTGTTCCTTGAAAAAGATATAGCACATGCTAATGAAATATTCGAACCTGAAATTGATAATGAGGAAGAAGGAGAAATTCTTTCAATAACAGATTATCAAAAAAGAGTTACAGATAAACTGATTAATCAATTATCATTTGAATTTCAAAGTAGTTTCCTCATAGATGATGCACATCTTAAAAAAATGGAATACTTGAAATCAAAGCTACTTGAAGAAGAAAGAAAAGAAGTCCAATCTAAAGATCTATTAACATCGGAAGAAATTGATGAGAAAGTTGATGAAATTTTGGATGAATTCTTCGAGTGTTTTCCACCAGAAAAAGGTGTGAAAAGGAAGACATCTGATTAATGAAACCAAGAAATATGAAAATATATACCTTCTGTCAATAAATTGGTTAATTGTATGTGTTGCAGTTGTTAATGTAATTATTCAACCACTTTGATCAGACATACTAATTAATTAATGCAAAAATATATTTTAATTAAATAATACACATATATGTTGATTTCCATTTATTATTGTTGTTATTATGATTTTAATTTTTTTATTATTATATTATTATCCTGATACTCCTAGATCTTCTATGAAGGTCCCTCAGAAGCTTTTTCAGCTTGTGCGAGTTAGGAGTTCAGTTGTGTTCTGGGTAGGTTTTGTTACTGCGATTTTTAGGTCACAGCACTGTTTATTTTTGACCCAATAGTGAAATGGTCACCGACACCCATCCAACTAGAAAATTTCTTTTCCTCCTGAACAGGATTCGTGACCTTCTGGTCACGAGCCCAATGCTCTACCACTGAGCTCTTCGAGTTGTTTACTTGACGTGTTTCGCTACATAGTTACTTCTTCAAATCACAATGACAAATAGTACTCAACATATATGTGTTATTTAATTAAAGTGTACAATGGATTTCTAGCACGATTCGAAGCAGAAATATATATAATTTTATATGTAAAATTAAATGATAAATGGGTTCCAAGACTAATGTCTTAGTGACCCTTAAGTTTTTTTCAACAACGGCATTTTAGTATAAAAAATATTCATGTATGTCATAGCCAGAAGATTACAGTTAGAGGTGGTGTTATATACTATAGTATTAAATGGTTTATAAACCATTTAACCTTTAGATTCAAGGTAGTATATTTCAAATATTCATTCATGAATTTTATATGGGTTTATACGGTAATAAACATATTGAGTGAGATTTTCTCTATTGAGCATAGTCTTATATTCATCTATTCATTGAATGAACAAAGTACATTAAATACCAAGTTTTGTCTTGTGATTGCATAATTCATTATTTTAGACCTTTAACAAAATTTTGCTGGTTTCATATTTGTGATATATGATTATGTAAATAATATACAAGTACTGGTGAATTATAATCTAAATTTCTCAAGTGCTTTTTATTATGTTATAGAAGACATTTCTTATATCATAACAATATTTAATTTGTGAAATCTTTAATCAGGCTGTATGATACTGTATTGTATTTTGTGAATAAGCTTACATTGTTGGATTTTTGCAAGATTAGAAATATTTAGTATTACAGAATCTTCTGAGGTTACCGTTACCCATTTAAATAAAATTTTAAGGCTCTATTAAATGAGTTATGAACCATAAATAAAAAAATTGGAATTGAATGGGACTCAAACAAATTTTTATAAGTACTGTATCAAGGAATAAATATAATAAAATATTCTGTTGGTTTTGTTGTTGAGTAGCCATAATTAGACAACAGTTTTTTTTCAGTAAAAGAGTTTATGCTGTATTAACCTTGTATTCTGAACTTCCCGTCACAGTTTCCTCGTTCTCGTTTAAGTGTTATTTGGATTATCTACACAACGTAACGTCCTATTTTCCCGCCACTAGATGATCACGATAAAAAGGTTAGCGTTCTTTAGAGTACTCCGTAAAATCCCGGATATCTTAGAGTATTCTGTAAAGTACGGGATAGCTCAGTGTTTTATTGTCTTTAACAAGTGCAAATGAGTTTTTAGAGTGTAATAGTGATATCAGTTTTCTTCTTCTTCCTCTCTTTTCTCAATCCTTTGTTACTAAGACAATCGACACAACTCATAATTAAGACTGCTGATTCCAAATCTGATTCTTGACTAAGTCAACAATCAGTAGGGTTTTCCATGGAATTTTAAATAGTGATCAAAGTTTTATTTTGATTTTTTTAAAATGTATTGATTTGGTTGGAGGCAAAGTCGAATTCTCCAAATTTAGGCAAGTGGAAAGGACAGGGCAGTACAACAGGTCTACATCACAAACATAAGTAACTCTGAAGAAATTAGTTGTCAAAAATAGAGGTGAAGACACTTGAATTCCAAAGTTTTTAATTGGAGACTGACAAAAAATCAACTTAAAGTTTAACCACCATCGCAAGGGTTTTCCGAAAATAATACATCATATAAACTCATGGGCAGTAGTAGCTTTTTTAAGGTCAAAATTAAATCCGAACAGAGATTAATAATATTACCTAGATTTTCTCTACAACAAAAAAATAAATGAGTGAGATCACCATTTTCTACAGAAGTACATAAATCTGAGTTAACTGCTTTATTTTTGAATAAATGGGCCGAACCGTAGCAATGAGTAGGTCACAAACTTTAAGGGTAATGATATCATTTAAAGAGTGAGAATGGCAATTCGATATATATTTTCAAAGCACAAATCAATATTTTGTAAATCAAGTGAATGAATCCGAACGGATTCAGTATGAATTGGAAGGTACATTTGATAATATGGCAGCAAGAGCTCAGAGAAAACATAGCAAGGGTTCTGAATCGAGGAGAAACTCGTCCTTGCCTCAGACCAGTCCAATGCGGTGTTGCGAGGGAGCTTCCACCTCTTAATTTGGGAGACGGCGTCCCGTTCTGAGCATGCGCACCTGAAACTCTTCAGACAGGCGTGATGCGCATGTCTGCCTGTGACGCCAGTGACCACGTGTTCCACTTGAAATGGTCGTCGAACGCTGTGTGCCTTACCCTATTTGAACTCGGTGGGGTACGGTCAGTCAGGAATATTTAGACTGGTCGTGTCCTCTATATGAGTATGAATAAAGTAAATGTAATTTTGTCATAGATTTTCTAATGTTTCCCTATTATGTGATTGACCTTTTTAACACAGATCTAGACTCTACTAAAGTATGCTTAATTGCTTTGTTTTTCTCATAGTTCAACAAAAATTGTTGATTGTTTTTGCGCGGTAGTTCCAGGGAGCAGCGTGCTATCGTTTCGCCCAAATATCTATAATTTTCTAAATTTGAGCCGAAAATGCTCTTAAACCACTAGGTTAGACTAACTGATGAAGAATCAGAGGTCAAAAGCAAGTGTCAGACCGGTCCTTAACTAACTTTTGAACAGAAAGAGCTAGAGCCTTGAAATTTTCAAGGACGGTTGGGGGTCTAAATGCCGCAGCTATGTTCTTTAATGGGTAAAATCGCTTTAACAGTTTCGCAGTTACGTTTGAAAATGTTTTATATTTTTCCCAATATTTTCGAAGCTACAGATTCGATCGAACTGAAATTCAGCATTAGAAGTAGTATAATAACGCACATATTCGTGCGAAATTTCGCGAGGAGCATATGATTATAAGTTTAAAAAAAGAATTGTGAGTGGATCAGCGTTAAGCGTTACCTGAAACACTAAAACTTTTGGAAGGGAAAAACAGAGACTTGAAAGTTTCAGGGTAGGTACTGAATATCTCAGTTAAGTTTGTTAGTGGACGGGTCAGTCCAATGGTTTCACAGTTATTGATATTTGAAATTGTAAAATTTAATAAGGATTGTATGATTAGAAGATAAAAGATACAAATTTTGTGAGGGGAGCAGCGTTGAGCGCTAAAGAAACCAAAGCAACGAACCAGTTTAAGTTAAGCATTTACATGTAAAATAACAACAAGAAGGCTAATATCAAGATCGTATAATTCGAAGACCAAAAAAATTTATTTTGTGAGGATCGTGGGTGATATGAACTAACAGGCAAAAGCTCCTAACTTCACATCAGTGTTTTTCACCTTCATTTTTTTTCTGTTCCTATTGCCATTACCATGTATGATGTTTCTCACTTCTCACGGTTGATGTACCTGGAGTTGAGATATCGCACTAATTGTCTAAAGCTGTCTGGACTATTTCAGCTTGTTTTGACATTCTTCTCGTCTCCCTCCAAATCGTTTCGAATCTGTATTATCATTTGGGAGTAATTGGTTTTTATCCATATATAAAAATCGAGAGTGGTTTGATTATTTCACAGGGAAAGGACTGTCATAAGTTATGATTTGAATATTTCCTTTTTTGGATTCTGAGATTATCATTTTCTTTTGACTTATACTACACATTGTATTGCAATAATACGATAATACCAGTTGTGGAAGTATGAAATGGGAAGTTTTTTGGAAAAATTACATCTGCTGTTTGAAAATGATAAAAAATATGTTATTTAAAAAAACCTCAATGCAACTTATAAATTTTTCGCAACTTTGGGGTAATTTATTAACGCCACGCCAAAAAACAGTTCTTCTGAAATGATTCAGTTATCAAGTCATTTTGGTATATTTGAATAGATTGTAATTGGATGGAGCCAAATTTAGAGGATAAGCCGCATGTGCCAGTACTTCACAAGTGCGCCAGGATCATTTTCCTGACCCGCTTTACTGTGAGTGAACAGGCTTTAACATGGAGCAAAATTACTTTGTGCTGCCTTTTTCCAGATTCCGGTCGTTTTTCATGAAATGCTTGATTTAAATCAATCATTTAGTGTTGATGGAGATCAGTGTTTATTCACCAGGTTTTAGCAGCTCATAACAGATTACACATTTCTGATCCCACCAAAGACAGAACATTGTGTTCTTTACAAAGCGATTTGATCTTGCAGTGGATACCGATAATTCGCCCAGATTCACCTATATTTACGACGCTTAGAATTATCTAAATATCCACTTTTCAGCACCTGCCACGATTCAATGGAGACATGATTTTTTTGTATCTGTCAAACAGAATTTTACAAGTGGTTTGTCGATTTTATTGCTGCCTTTCATTTAGTTCAGCTAAGAATTGGTGATATAGAAGTAACACAATTTTTTTTTAATAAGACAACCTAATCATATGAATATTCAAAATAATATGCTATAATTTGTGGGAATTTGGTATTCTTTAGTTAAGAAAAAAATATTTATGCTCTTAGCTAAAATTAGATCCATTTTTATTTGCTTAAATAACTCAATTAGAAAAACATCTTTATTTACTAGCTAGTAAATAAAAAATTGTGAAATTCACAATTCTTTCATATATGCTCCCAAAATACTTAGATTTAAAAAATAATGGCAGTTTAGTCTTCAGCTCCCTTTAGAATATCTTTTCCAAAATTTTTTCACATCCTCATGTGAATTTTTATTTATTACCAAGGTTCTTTTCTCTTTATGACTCCATATTAGGTAACCATTGGTTTGGGCATATTCTTTCAATACATTGAAATCAGCCTAAAAAGAAAAGGAGTCAATAGAAATTTACATATAAAGAATAACTCATATTCTACACAAATGGCCTACCAAAAAATATAAAATATAAAAATCATTTCTATCTACGATTCATTATTTAAAAATATGACAAAACACCTATAAAATTTAGATCAACTTTTTATAACTTATTTGTCATAAAACATTAAGTTGGTATGTTTCTACTTAATTTGATGAGTCATAAGACCTTGCAAATCAGTCAAATTCAATTCTGTCAGCATGTTTGAAGCATCAAAAAATTTTAAAAAATAACTTAGACTTAATATTTTCAAGGTAGGTTGTAAATCTTAATGGGAAGTTTGTTATCGTTGAATCAACTCATTGGGTCTGGAAATCTGGAAATTTCTTTTGAGATTTTGTTTCCTCAAAATCTTAAAAAAGGTAGATTCAATCAAGAAGTGAAATAACGAGAGAGGTGAGCCAAAATTCAATTGACCCAATAAGAATATCATTTGGTTGAATTTTGACCAATCTCTCTCATTATTCAACTTCTTGATTCAATCTATATGAGCTCAGCACCAATTACATAGGGACCTGCAAATGAAAATATACAGGAAGTCATACTGAACGCTCAGCAACAAGGTCATCCCACATTTTATTGATTTTCAACAACAAGTAATGAGGAGTTTATGGGATTCAGTGAAAATAATTCCTCAGTTAGGACAAAAACCGTCAGAAATAGAAAAATTAGTTTAAACCACAGGCCCAGTTGCAATTAATAACAGATTCCATGCTTTTAATAAGAGCAATGACAAATCTTAATAACAGTGGGAACAGCAACAAAACATCTAAAATACCACCAATATTTGTCTATGGGGAATAAACTACGGAGAAATGGTTAAAAAAATCAATATTGCAATTAGTGTTAGGAAATATGTCACAAAATGTCTTCAGAACAACATAACCAAAATAAACTGCAACTTGCCAGATACCTACAGAACTCTGATCAAATATATGCGAGATAACTATGTGATACATCACACCCACCAATCAAAAGAAGAACAAGCATTTAGAATTGTTATGAAATATATTCATATACATTTGATAAAAATGAAATCTAGCAAGAACTAGGCAGAAACGGGCATAAAGTCAGGAACGTCCTGACCAAAGAACCCCTGAATATTTTCTTTGTCAGTTAAGAACCACCAAAAACATTAAAGAAGAATGCAAAAACAGATCTTCCAAATTGGTAAAGTTTTTTAACATCTTAATTAGATTGAGTGAATAATAGGTTGATGCAATTAAGCATATTTTCATTTATATAGCGCTACAATAGCAAATAAACGTTCTACTATCTTAATGATAAGCAGCTGGGCCGAATCTGTATTATTGATTATCATAACTTACTTGTGATAAGAATTGACTGAATAGTACTCCTTCCTGATAAATTAATCTGTTTCTTTCCAGTTCCCATAATTTAATCTGATCTACAATAGTAGGAGGAAGTGGATTTGTATTGTCTTGCAACATCTTTTCATGGGCATGCTGTTTTAAGTAACTAATAATTTGATCTGCTGTTATACCTCCCCTGAGGGCTTGCCTCACTGATTCTCTTGTGATAACACCTACTACCAGATTCGGAAACCTAAAAGAATAAATTAAAACTAAATCACATCTGTATCAAGTGTTTTTAAGGATGACAACAGGATAAAATCCATCAAAATAAATCTATTCACAACAAATCATCTATATAACAACAGCAGCGTACTCGATCCGCTACTATATCCCAAGCATGGCGCTTGCCTGCGGCGGAGCTCGATGCTGTTGGAGATGGTGCATTTTCTGGCGCGTCCGAGTTTCCAGATTTTGTGAAAAATATAATGCAGGAAATGAGACTTTTGCGCGAGAGTCTGTTGAGTCCTGTTCAGACAAGATTTCTGATTTTGAAGTGAAGTTGGAAGAACTAAACTATTATTGTGGGCAGACGGAGAAGCTTATGAAGGAGAATGAATCTCTTAGAAGGGAGCTTCAGGATGTTTCCAGTAGAGTGCTGGGCCTGGAGAAGGGTGCTCGTGAAAGAAATATTGAGGTAAACGACATTCCAGAGAAAATGAACGAGAATCTCGTTCAGGTGGCCCTGTCTATCGGTAAGTGCATCAGATTTGATTTGGAGGATTCCATGATTGATACAATATATATTTAGAGTGCAAACGATGGCAGAAAAAAAGGCAAAAAACATTATTATTAGGTTCACAACTAAGACCAACAGGGACAGATTTTTGGCGGCTGCTTAAGTTGCCAAGAGGAGTCTGGGTAACGGCCATGGTTTCAAAATGGAGGGACTATCCAACAGTTTCTTCATTAACGAGCACTTGCCAAAGCATACCAAACTGTTGTTGAGGCAGGTTCGAGAACATGCCAAAGCGAAGAGTATATATAAAGTTTGTATGGGTCCAAAACGGCAATATATTGGCTAGAAGAAGTGAAAGTCTCCAGATTAGGGGAACCATCGATATGGATTAATTATAGGGCCCTTTCCTCAGATTCTTTTCTCTCTATACTCATCTTTTGTATCCAGTGATGTTTCTGTCAGTATTTTACCAAAACGTCCATGGTCTACGTACTAAACTACATGATTTCAGACAAAATGTAATCAATTGTGAATATGACGTTATTTGTGTAACCGAATCGTGGTTGAACGGTGGTGTGCGTCACCTAGAGGTGGTCGATCTATCTGGATATTCACTTTTTCGTAGAGACCGTGAATCTAGCACGAGTAGTAAAGTGGATGGTGGGGGTTCGTTTATCGCAATAAGAAAAAGTCTGAGTGCTTCTCTTCTTCCGCTTTTCCAGTCTGCTGCTGAGGATGTATGGGTTTCCATCCCTCTGAATAATAGACAGAATTTGTTGATCTGTTGTGTTTACTTGCTGCTGCTTGTGCGAGTTTTGTTTCAAAATTGGGGAATCTAGATATACCGCAGGGTGCTTTAGTTTTGGTGTGTGGGGACTTTAACTGTAGTGGGTTTGTACGGGTGATGGTAACTTTTATGAGCCTTACACTGTGGAGGCTAAATATTCTCAGTTTATTGATGCTCTTTCTGTTTGCGGTCTTAGCCAATTTAATAACATTACTAATGTTAACAACAGAATATTAGGCCTTATATTGTGCAATGAACTATCTATGATTGAAAGTTTGGGTCATTCTTCCGAGCCTCTTGTTTCGTGGGATTTCAATCACCCTTCCCTGGAGTTTCTGATTAATATTCCCTCATTTCATAGATCTATTAAACCTCGTAATGGTGAATTTTACTCCAACTACCATAAAGCTGACTATCCTTCTATAATAGCAAGAATTTCTAATATCAACTGGGAAACTTTATTTGGAAATAATAATGTTGATCACTGTATTGAACTTTTTTATGAAAATATTTATGACATAATAAATCAATTTGTCCCAAAATTTAAAAAACGAAAAAATTTTCCACGATATTTTCTCCCAGAACTATACAACTTGTGAAACAAAAAAAAAAAAAATTATTCAAAAGGTGGAAAACTTATAAGAATGTAGGCGATTGACTATTCTCTGTACAAAATTTTTCGGTTTCTAAGCTTTTAATAAAAAAGGACTTTAAAATTTATATCGATTCATTAGAGGCAAACATAACTATGGACCCTAAACGTTTTTGGGATTATACATCTATAAAAAAGCAAATGTCTAATGCTATTCCCTTCGAAATGCAACTTGATCATGTGTTATATAACATTTTTTGTTGTAAATAACTTGTATGATCTCCCTTAAAGTTTGGCCCTTTCAAAAGTAGACACTCTGTATATAAAATAATATTCCTCGTCCAAAGTTATGCGTCTGTACCGATTTTGATAACAATTGAGAAACAAACGGTGAAATTTAGAACACAAATAAACTATGGTATATAATATTTTTGATTCATGTCCAATCATCTAGCATGCAATAAAAAATTATTATTGAAACAAATTTATTTACCTATACATAAGCTCTGTAAACAAACTTATGAGTGCTACTTGCAAATTTGAGTTTGTGTAGGCATAAACTCTGTAATTTGTTTCCACAATAATGTACCCTTTATGAGTATCATCTTCAATAACTGGAACACTTTTGTTAGTAGCACTGCTTGTGATATTAATAGCTAATCTTGTAGGATAAAATCTTCCTGCTTTTCTCTGAAAATTAAAAAATGAACTTGACTTTATTACAGCTATTTGATTAAATATTCACTTTTCGTTGGTAAACCAAACCGAATTCCCTCAAATGTTGTAGAAACACAAGAAGCTTTGAACTCATGCCTTCTGTGCTGTAATCCTGAAAAAATATAATTATTCATTTAATATTTGGAATATAGTAAAATTCTAGGGAGAACTGTACATGTATTGTAACTATACTAACAGCGATGTTATAAAGGTATGGAAAAAACAGTTGCAAACATAGGGAATTCAATGTTAATCTAGAGAAAGACGAATGTCCAGTGGAGCACTGGAAGAATCAAAATCTCAGCGCGATGCGATGACGAATAAACAACTTTTCTCTCTCTATGCCATTGTGAAGTGGGGATTTTTCGATAGAAAGGCTGTGTAGTCTGATTGTAGCACTACCGAATCATTCGCACTTTCGATAGAAGCATCCCCACTCCACAATGAAATTGAGAGAGAACAGTTGTTTATTCGTCATCGCATCGCGCTAAGGTTTCGATTCTTGCACTACTCCACTGGAAATTCCTGCTTCTCTAGATTAACATTGAATTTCCTATGTTTCCGACTGTCTTTTCCATACCTATATATAACCCATTTTTCGTCCACAGTAATGATGCGATTCAAAATTGGATCATTTTCGTGACGCTTGAGAAGCGAATCACAGACGTCAACGCGACGACACAAATTTTTCTCCGTGGGAACGTGCGGAACCCATATATCGAGTTTCGAGGAGAAACCCAGACCTTTCAAGTAACCATAAACAGTTGAATTCGATAAATTAACCTCTCACCGACCGCACGTGTTGTTATTCGCCGATTTACATCAACTAATGCCTTTATCGTGTCTTTATTAGCTTCAACCGGCCTTCCGGAACGTGGTATATCTTCGACATAAAAATTGCCGGATCGAAATTTTGCAAACCAGTTCTAGCATTGGTGTACTGTCAACACATCGGTTAATTTCTTTCTGACTTGAACAGCGTTTTTACCTCTTCTATAATGAAAAAGTTAAAATATGACGAAAATGCTGCTTATTGCTCTCCATATTTAAAAGAGCACCAACGAAAAACTACAACGTAGAATCAATTGAACTTTTTCACACACAAGCCTTGCTTTATCAGCTCTCAAATCATACAATTATTATGCGGTTTAAGTGTAAAGTTTGATTCGAAAAAATATAATTAAATCCTCTGAAGGGAAAAAACGAAATTACTTTCCGAACAACTTTATATTAATGAATTATTAATTTATTCAATTAACTGTTTTCTTCGTACTGGTAGATCACAGATTTACAAAATGTTGGAGAAACAAAAGCATTGCTTCTAGAAATATGTAATTATTTTTATAATGACATTAACCTCTATTCAACATTTTTCTCCACTTCGTATTGAATCATTAAATTTTTTAGAATGCAATGATTCTAACTAGCCCATGTTTATGAATAGAAACACTAAACAAAGTTAGGAGAATCTTAACCAATAACAACTACCCGATAGATCTAGTCAACAAAATCATTAAACAAAGAACGCACAGCTTTTACAACAAGATGAGAAACAGGAAAGAAATTCAAGAACAAAAATACATCTCGATTCCTCATATACAAAACTTATCAGAAAATATAGGTAAAATTCTGAAAGCACATAATTTGCAAATATACCATAAAACGCATAAAACACTGAAGACATTTTTTACGCCATTAAAAAGTGAAATACCTATAAAAAAATCAAACTTGATATACAGTATACTATGCAACGATTGTGAGAAGGTATATATAGGAATGACTTCACAACACTTAAAAAACAGATTAAATGGGCACAAATACATGAAAAACTCTAGCACAGCACTAAATAAACATATAATAACAGACAACCACAATCCAGACTACAAAAATTACGAAGATTCTTGCATACGAGACTAACAAAAGGAACATAAAAGAGATGATATATATAAAGAAAAACAAAAACGTCATGAATGATAGAACCGATATAAGGAATCTGAGCCAGATTTACCACACCATTATATAAAGATAAATGCTCAAAATTGATACAAAACCAAACATTACAAGAAATTTTGCACTATCACTTATTGAATTCACAACCATCCTATAACTGCTAATGATTTCTTTTGAAAGACAAATCTGACGGAAATGTTAAAAATACCGATATTTCACGTTGGACTGCGTCATTCATGCAGAACAACTAACACATAGACGATACTGCGTGCCAATGAAAGATAAATCATTGCTTAGGTACATCAACTCTTATTTCTATTTTATATGTTTATTTTTTTAGACTTGTCAAGTGACTGGAAAGTTTTAATTTGTTGCTAATAAAATTTAAAATGTCCTCAACCGAGAACGAAACGTCTTTTTAATATAAATAGTACTTTTCTGTTTTTGTTTATGGAATCCAATATCATATGAAACTCCAACCCGATGCTCTCCCGCTATTCACACTCATGTCTTTTCAAAAGAAATCATTAGCAGTTATAGGTGGTCGTGAATTCAATAAGTGATAATGCAAAATTTCTTGTAATGTATCAATGCCATCCTGAAACAGAATTATTGGTCATAACAGCTGATACCTGCAGAGATAATCCTTATTCTCAAAGCAGGAAAAGATCATAGCAGGGTCAATTTATATCGTCCCATTAGTCTACTTTCGGTTATCTCAAAAACTCTGCAGAAGCTTTTAATGCACAAATTGAATTCAGACTGTAATACAGAGGAATGGATAGCACTGTTCAGATTCAGAACAGAACACTCCACCATACAGCAAAACCATCGAATAACATATGAGATCAGCCAAGCCTCAGAACACAAAGAGTAGTATCCATCTGTATTCTTGGATGTTACTCAGGTATTCGATAAGGTCTGGCATCCAGGATTGCTGTTCAAAATATAAAAAGTTTCTCCATATTGCCTATTTCTGACTTTTGATGTCAGTAAGAAAGCCTATCCAGAACACGACTAAACTCCATACTCGCACAAGATGAAAAAGCTTCTGAGGGATCTTTACAGAAGATCTAGGAGTATCAGGATAATAATAATAATAATAATAATATTGGTACAATATATCTGAGTGAGAGAGAACTTTGGCCCAGAATAAATGACAAGGTGAAAAGTACCCGATAACATCTGGAGTACCACAGGGCAGTGTGCTGGGTCCGTTTCCCTATCTGCTTTATACAGCAGATCTGCCTTCAAACAGGCACACCATCATGTGAACATTTGCTGATGAATTGCTATTCTTGCCACCTACAAAATTATCTACATGAAATTGAAATATGACTGCAAAAGTGGAAAATCAAAATTGATGAGACTAAGTCTACAAAAGTGGACTTCACACTGAGAAGAGATCAATGCCCACTTGTTTTCATTATCAATGTACCGATATCAGAGTCTACATCTACCAAATACTTAGGAATGCATTTGAACAGGAGACTCACCTGGAAAGAGCATGTTTGCAAAAAACGGAAACAAATTGATTTGAGAATGAAAGATCTATATTGGATAATAGGAAGCAATAGAAGCAAATGGTCCATGGTATGTTACTAATCAGACCTTACATGAAGACCTAGAGGTGCCATATGTGAAGGACATAATCAAAGAAAAAAAGTACAAATCACATGAAAAATTACATCATCACAAGAATACTTCTCTCTGCCAATTACTTGATCCACAAAATGACAGAAGACTCAAAAGGAACTGGCCAGCAGATCTGATGGAGGATTGAAGAGGACTACTCACTGGAGAAGCCCTCATCACGTCATCTGAGAGCACGCAGCTTTCAAGTCATCACATTAGCCTATAGAATAAATGTATTCTGATTGCTAAGAAAGTGTTCAATAAAAAACAAGAATTTCTATAATACGATATATAACGAAATGACGGGCGAAATAGTGGAAGAGTACTTATTTTTGTGATTAGTTTATTAAAGGCTGGAAATGGGCACCATTCACTTCCATGCAGTAATGGAAGTTTTACTGAAAACGTTCACGTACGTTACTCAAGATTTCTGGTGTAATTTGACGGCATTCATTAATGGTTCGTGTTCGCAAATTATCCAGTGACTCAGGCTGGGTAGCGTAATTCTTGGATTTCAGGTGACCCCATAGAAAAGTCCAGGTCAGGTGATCTGGGTGGCCACTCAATATGTCCTCTTCTTCCAATCTAGGCGTGTGGAAAAATTTCATCCAAGAATTGACACAACGGTTGAACGAAATGAGGTGGTGCGCCATCTTGTTGGAAAATGATCGTTTGATGGTGCATTCTCCAATAGATCTGAATAAATTTGGCCAGTGAGATTACCAGGTATAAAAAATGGCCGATTATGTGATTTCCATAAATACCCGTCCAAACATTCATTTTTGGGGACGCTGAGTAGGCACCTCACGAAATAATCTTGGATTTTCATCTGACAAATACCGGCAGTTATGCCGGTTTACAATGCCGTTGAGGTAAAATGAACACTCGTTTGAAAAACAGATATCGAACATGTAGTTTTGATTACCGTTAATCATTTCACTGACCACTTCACAGAACTGTAGTCGGTGATCGGGATCATCCTCATTCAGTTCATGAACCAATCGTATCTTATAAGGATGGAATTTATGTTGTTTCAGGATTCTCATGATTATTGTGCGTGAAACACATCGGACAATTTCCTATTACTCAAGGTCGGATCCATTGCTACATGACCTAAGACAGCCACGTCCCTCGCTTCGTCTCTTTCATGCACCCTCTTTTTGTTTCGGACTGAACTAGCAGGGTCAAATTTGGTAACCAGTTGCACAACGTAAGCAGCGGATACATTTTTTCCAGGATGTCGTTCGTTAAATAAAGCCGCTGTTGTTCGCGCAGAGTCGTTATTTCTAAGAAATAATTTTATCATTTCCACCCTTTTTTCTACGGAATACACCATTTTAATTCTACTACAAATTTATAATCGCTTTGACACACTTGTAACGTTTTTAAAAATTCACGATAGACTATGGTAAATCAGAAACATGGTCCGTCTACTTTTTTCGACAAGAAATTAATACTTTTTTGGACAAAAAAATAAAAACATAACTAGTAAATACCTTTGAAATGTGTCAGTATGTCAGATACGAATAATATTCTCGAGATAAATTCCACATTGCCTCTTTCACTATTTTCGCTGTTATTTCATTATCGATGGATATTTTGAAGCGAAATTTTAGGGTCAGATAGTACTTGATACGATCTTCAAAATTAGTTATCACAACACCCCTCATCCCCATTCAAAATCAAGGGGTTTTGCTCACCCCCATTAGGGGGTTGAAGTTACGGAG
This sequence comes from Megalocaria dilatata, assembly GCA_034642435.1. Lineage (NCBI taxonomy): Eukaryota > Metazoa > Arthropoda > Insecta > Coleoptera > Coccinellidae > Megalocaria > Megalocaria dilatata. The sequence goes on from CM067856.1 coordinate 75,000,086, forward strand.
ATGAGAAAAGCGGAAAAGTTGTTCTCCCTTTAATCAGAAATTGATGGGTCCGAGCGATTTTCTACATTTTCATTTTAATGTCGAAAATCGAGGTGTTACATTTTCGTTGGACCATCCTGTATGTGCAGTAAATTCGTATATCATTTTTAGAAGTATCAAAATTGAGAGAGAAGATTCGAGACTGGAATTGATGAAAAATTTTGGAAATCAGCAGAATTATAGAGGAGAAAACGTAATTCACGTGTAAGACAGAAAATAAAAGTAGCAATTAGAAACATTCTCGGAAAAAATGAAGAGCAACCAATAGAACTAGTAGGTAGACTAGCTATTCGAAAATACTGTTCAATTTGTCCCAAAAAACTGAAACAAAAAATGTCTACATTATGCTGTAGATGCACAGGCATCCAGTGTGCCTACAATGTTCATCTGATATATGTTCAACATGCATTTGAATCACTTTCACCTTTTTTTATAGTTGAAGTTTTGTACTTGTTTTCTACATTTATGAATTTTGTTATGAAGGTATTTAAATCTGAAATAATTATTTACTCGTTTTCTTAAAATCTGTTATTTATTTGTTTCTTATAATGAATGTTTTTGAATTTGAAAATATTTTTTATTTTGAGAAACCTACAAGTTTCTCATATTATAAGAAAAAAAACACTTATACAGGTTCTTCAAAATACGAAGAGTCTATTTGGCTCCTGTCTGTGATTATGTTAAACAAATTCATGACTGTGGTTAAGATTTAAATAATTCCCATAGCACCTAGTTAAAAACTAGAAGTAGCTTTAGACATTAGGGTAATAATCTAGGAGCAGTTAAAACCTCAACAAAATATATCCTTCTTAAAAAAAATGATGGGTCCAAAGGGTTTTGCAAAAATCAATTGTAGGATGGATGGAGGAGCATTTTAATTGGGGCTGATATGTATGAATAAGTTGGAAAAATAAAATATTATTCATAGGAAATGAAAGCGATACATCAAAACAGTGTCGTTATCATTTTAAACTCATTAAAAGTATATTCCCACAAGATTGATAATTTGCATATTTAAAAAAAATTACTTACCTTTCCTAGAGTACTAAAACTCAACTGAAACAAGAAAGTCAAACATTCAACTAAATCCAGTCCTCTTTCCTCTGCTGTATCCAAGTATTGAAGAATAAAGTGCCAAACTTGAGCATGTCTATCCAATAATAGAAACTGAAATCCCTGCTTTGTGATGACTGGACTGCCATCTTCTTCATCTCGTTTCATCAGCTTAGCATGTAATAATATTCTAACGGCATCTGCAGATATACCTTCTTGTTGCTGTGAACCCACCATATAGTGTAATACACATTCCCATCTTTCTATTGAATATGAATCCAAAAAAGCTATATCTCTAGCTTTACTATCTGTATCTAAAGCAGATGACATACTCCAAGGTTTACCCCTAAAAAAATATTTAATAGTAAATTATTTTTCATCATCATTAAAGTGTATATCAAAAATAAGCTCAATAAAATTCCTCTTATACTGCTTAAGAATCCTAAAATTTAAATTAAAAAATATAATCATACTTGCCCTCCTAATAAAGTTATTTTCAAATTTCTTTTGAATGTTGGTGTTAAAATCCATCCAAGAAGACCACCAGGGATTGTAGCTTCTTGCCATACTGACAGCTCAGTGAGAATTCTACTAACAAGATTATGCTCCCTGAAAATAATATCACAGTTCATTCATTCTTTTATAGGCTAAGAAATTACGAGTTCTAATAACTGGTTATTCTTCAATACTATAGAAAACTCACTTCGAATAAGCAGTTGAACCCCATGAAGCTACAACTGCTTGAGGAACAGGCTGTTCTACAAATAATATTCGAATAACATATTGTCGGGCAAGTTCAGGTAGTTCTCTGGAATTAATAGATATTATTTTTTCTATCTACACAAAAATTAACAATTTTACCTGTACACTGCTAAACAAATTGTTGGATGGTTGTAGAGTTTTTCTAATATATTAGAAGGTCTAGTTCTTAAATAATCATACAGATTTTTACATTCTAAATTCGAAAATTTATTAAGGGAAAGTATTGCTGAGGTAGATGAAGAAGTGGACCCATTATCAGCCATAGGAAAGTTGGAAGAGGATATTCTAAAGTAATGAAAACACAATTATGGAGATAAAATTAGTTTGTTATTGAAAAATTTGAATATTATTTTCAGGTTATGAAACATAAACCACAGAATACTGAGATCGAATAACACATAAACGAAATGACATTTTGTTATAATCTTTATGGAATAACATACTGATTATACCACATATTCCTTCATCTTTTTGACTGGAAACATTGACGTATTACTTCTAATATAAGTCTACTATTTTTGTAAGAGTATTATTCCAAATACATAAGCTTCTTTCTTAAGATTTCTCAGTACACTGAGTTGATCTCTAATTTCTAAAATACTCAGATCACATTAAAATGTATTTGTTACATCTGTCAGTAATCTCAAAATGCCTAGTTTATTGAAGTAGAAGAATTCCATTTTTACTGAAAAAATATAAATTTAAATTCTAATTAAGACTAGCTTGATGTTAGTAGAAGCAGAGATAACTAACTCTATAAATTCTGTGGTGGATTTTGTCTGTCAAAGTCATAATTTTGAAATTTAATATTTGGATTCTTTAGATTACAGAGAATCTGATTGAATTTTTTTAGTTAGATCAGATAGAAAAGCAAACTTTAATCGGCCTAAAAAGTGATCTTTCTTTCCTGTTATTCTGATATGACTTATCTAATAGAATTGCTTAAAGAAAACAAATTATGTTTGTCCTTCTAGGAAATGGTTCAATATTCAAATTTCCAAAAGATGGAAAATACTTAATAGGAAGACATGTAGGAGATATAATAATAGGGAATTCTACAATTAGTAGAAAACATGCAGAGATTGAAATTATAAACGGTCAGGCTTTTCTTCAAGATTGCAATTCCAAATATTTCACCAAATATAAAGGAAAAGTTTTACTGGCAAATGAAAAAGTAAAATTGGAAGATGGTGCAGTAATCATTTTTGGAGAGGTTGAATTCTCCTTCAAGGCAATTGAAAAATTTGTAACATGTTCCACAGGAGTGAAGGATAATGAAGGCGAACTTCGTTCAGTTATAGAAAGTTTAGGAGGTGAATATTTGAAAGAATGGAATGAAACCTGTACACACTTAACAACGTGTGAAATTATGGTCACATTAAAAGTTTTACATGCAATTATGGATAATAAGAAAATAGTAACACCTGAATTTTGGAAAACGTACTTCAACAATATTAGTTCAAATAGATTGCCACCAAATCCTTCTGAATTTTATCCACCATTAGGAGAGAGTATGATACATTCAAAATATTTAGAATATAACCCTAATAGAAAAAACATCTTTCTCAACAAAACATTTGCATTTTGGAAAAAGAAACGACAATTAAGTATGAATGAAATTATATCTAAAGCAGGTGGAAAATCTTTATTTATCCTTGCAACAATAAAAACTAAATCAAATATTGAATTATTAAAATTAATGGATAACTGTATAGTTATGGACCCAGAGGATGCCAATATAGTAACAACATATTCTGCAGTTTTGGATGCTTATAAGGGAAGTGGAAGAAGGATAATTCCTATTCAAGAAATTGTTCTTGCAATTTTACAGTGCTCATGTGATGAAAACTGCAATCCACATTTTGATAGAGCCAAGACAGTTTTCATAAGAGATACCTTAAAACCTGATACTTCTAAAATAGTTGTTGGAGAAACTGAATGTTTTCAGATTGATTCTGAAAAGGAACAAAAACCAGAAGTCGTTCCCTCTTCTTTCAATCAGGAGGAATACTTGAATATACAAGTTGGAAATGATAAAATCGAAAACAAATTGGTTCCTAGTACTTCTAAAAGGAGTAGGGAAGTTGTGCCAGAAACACAGGTTGCAAAGAAGATTAAATTGGAAGCAGAGGTGCTTGACATACCTACTAAGAAAAAATGTGGTGAGTATATTGAAAGTATTATGGCATAGTATATTGTAGGTTAAGGTTTTAGTGAATTTAATATTAAATATAATACTCAAAAAGAATAATGCTAAGGAAGTAGACGTTTACTCCATTAAATAAAATTTAGTGCTTAGCATATAGATACAGTAGTAACAAAGTATTATCACTGTTATAAGATCTAAGGTATGTTTGAGTTTTTTTATTAGGTTTATGTTAATTTTTGCTATATCATAAGGCTTGAACTATCCCAAGTTATACGAAGTACTCTAACATATCGGGGGTTTTAAGGAGTACTCTAACATATCGGGGGTTTTAAGGAGTACTCTAAAGAACACTAACCTTTTTATCGTGATCATCTAGTGGCGGGAGAATAGGACGTTACGTTGTGTAGACCAAATTACACCTAACAAGAGTGTTACGTACCACGGTCAGTTTACCGCAGTATTTTGCCTATTCATTTCAGTATTTTGAAATAACAGGCAAATGCAAATTAATTAATCTCGATGATTAATTTCGATGGGTTCAGTGGACTGTATTTTTGGTGTAGTTCGCGAATTGTTTTACTTCAAGGGTACTTGTATGTAGTTATCTCAATGATGAGCTAGCTTTGTTTATCCAATAAGATAGACCAACGAAAATGATAGGAATTAAAGTAAAACACTTGTAATACACTATGATAACAACGAACTATAATTCTTGGTTTACTGTATATAAACTAAGTCAAAGGTATGATTATTACACAAAAAATAAATGTGATGAATTTGCCAATATTTGGCAATCAACTGGATTACTATATTAACAATAATAACCGCAGTAGCTTGGACCAAAATGTCACAAGCTATGTACAACAATTGGACTATCCGAATGATAGTGCATGATGTAGCAACGGCTACATGCAAAAACTTTGATTATTACTCAAATAATAATGATTTTACAGTCTTTTCAAAGACTGAGCGATAGAGGTGCCTGATGCATCCTTTCTAATACAAAAAGAGGGAAATTAACGAAATTGATTGGAAGGTCCATTTGGAAGAGGATTGAATAAACGAAATAAAACTTCTTATTGGTTACAGCAAAATAATGAGATCAGTTCTAGAAGAATAAGGACAGAAATAGTTTATAATTCTGAATACTGTGTCATGTGAAATTAACAGGCATAAATATATCCAAATCTCTAATTGACTTTCCATGTTTTTTAAGGTCATATATAATAATTAGAAAACAAATAATCTGAAGTGTGGAGTAAAACTAAACAGTTCGAAACAAATTTCAAAACTGCTAGATTGCATATCAACGTAAACGATCTAAGTATGGAATGACAAAATAATTTCGAAGCCTTCCAAGCCTTCAATAAAGTTTATACTGAAAAACTTCTAGAGAAACTAGATAATTAACGCTTGAGAGGAAATGTTCATAGTATACTGGTAAACGATCTAAGTATGGAATGACAAAATAATTTCGAAGCCTTCCAAGCCTTCAATAAAGTTTATACTGAAAAACTTCTAGAGAAACTAGATAATTAACGCTTGAGAGGAAATGTTCATAGTATACTGGAAAGCTACCTGATGGATCGTGAACACAGAGATTATGAGCTGAGTAATCCTTTACGAGTTGAATATGGAGTACCATAGGGAACAGTGATGGGACCGCTTATGTTTATATTATATGTCAATAGCTTACTAACATTTAATATTTAAGGCAAAATATTGAGCTTGAAGCTATATTTTAAGAGTCTGAATCATGGTAGTCAGTGAAATCAGAAGTAGAATAAGATTCCGAATTATAGAAAAGTGGATCAGACACAATAGACTCTTAATTTGGAGAAAACAAAATATCTAGCATTCACTTCCTATTCTAGTGAACTTCCTAATCTGGGCACCCTTTTTGTTCAACACAATCTTTGTATTCGTGAATCAGAATCCATCAAATATCTGGGAATTATATTGATGGTTACTTGAAATGGGATCTCTAAATGAAAAACATAGTAAATAAATTGGGAGGCATGGTTTACAAATTTAGATTTCTAAAACATCTAGATAACATATATCTGATTATATTATATCATGCCCTTGTTTGATCACATTTAACCTACAGAATAAGTGGTTGGGACGGAGTAAGTGGTGTTCATTTGGAAAACTTGAATGTCACACATAGAAGTATCCTAAGAACAATTTACGACAGATCACTCCTATATCTGATTGAGAGATTATAGGTAGAATTTGGCACGTTTCATATAAGACAGCTTTTCTGTTTGTCATGGTGGTTCATATGAGGAAAAATATTATTAGTACTAAACCATCACCCACTGTTATAGAACTAGATGACTACCACTGCGTCCGCACGAACTATTGTGGTTCATCCCTAATTTATATTTCCCCGACGAGATCCAGTTTTTAGATAAAACCGATAATCTTGTTCAGGGGTAATTTTTTCAGTTCGCAGTGGGCTATAAAAGCCTTACCAAAAATCTCGATTCTGAAGCAACTCACTGCTGGGCACTCTGAGATGATGTGCATGGCTGTTTCAGGGTGCTCAAGACACGGCCTGTATTCATCGTCTTCAGTCAGACCGATTTTGTGCAAATGAGCTTTCAGCCTGCATTGACCTGTCATACAGTCTGTCAAGAAAGTACCGGGAATTATCGATTTAAATCTGGCGGGGCAATGAGGCAGGTAAAATTTTTTTTTCCTAGGTTGGTACCACTGTCCTTAATTACTATGCCAAGCTTGAGCGGGATCTGTCAACTAGTGTGTTTGCAACAGCTGATTAAGTCAGTCGATGTCAGAGTGCGTGCCGATTTTTACTATGGGTGATTACGTTGAGCAAAGAATTTGTTTAAAGTTTTGTGTTGCAAATGAATTTTCATGTGCCGATGCATTGAAAATGTTGCAAAAGGCCTTTGGTGATAATGCTCTATCGAAAACGCGTGCATATCAGTGGTACAGAGCCTTCAAGGACGGTCGTGAAGTGGTCGAAGACTTGCCTCGTTAATTAAGGAAAGGGTGCTGGAAAACCGTCGTACCAGCTTGAGAGAGATAGCACATGATCTTAAGATATCCCACGAGTCCGCACGTACGATTTTGATTGATATTTTGGGCATGAGAAAGGTGGCCGCACGACTCGTACCGAAAGACCTGAATTTTCTTCAAAAACGTCATCGCGAACAGGTTGCTTGAGACATGCTGGATCGCTGTAATTCCGATTCTACATTCATGGAACGCATTATAACTGGTGATGAGACCTGGGTCTACGAGTACGATATGCAAACAAGCCAGCAATCATCGGAATGGGTGGCAAAAAATGAGCCGAAACCGAAAAAACCACGCCAAAGCCGCTCGAAAATGAGGGTGATGCTCATTGTTTTCTTCGATATCCGTGGCGTGGTGCACTACGAATTCGTTCCAGAGGGTCAGACGGTAAACAAGGAGTATTACCTAGGCGTTATGAAACGTTTGCGTGAGCGTATCCGTAAGAAGCGGCCAAATTTGTGGGCGAACAACTCATGGATTTTGCATGACGATAACGCGCCTTCTCACCGAGCTACGATTGTGACTGACTTTCTCGCCAAAAACTCAACAAACGTGCTTCAGCAACCACCGTATTCGCCGGATTTGGCTCCCTGCGACTTTTTCCTCTTCCCAAAACTAAAATTACCCCTTCGTGGCACCCGTTTTGAGTCGATTGAAGCCATAAAACAAAATTCGGCGCGAGAGCTAAAGTCCATCCCGGAAAGCGCCTATAAAAAATGTTTCGATAATTGGCATAGATGTATTGGAGCAAATGGAGCCTATTTTGAAGGCGACCCAATAAATTTTGACGATTAAATATAAAAATGTTGTTTTAATTGAAAATTCCCGGTACTTTCTTGACAGAGTAGTATATCCGACAAGTGTTCTTTGCTTGGCCCTATCCATACCTAGCGCTAGGTCCGCCATCTTTTTGTTCGAAGCTGTTCCAAGGAACACCTTTGAATGTTTCAGGCCAGAGTGGCTCAGCCCAAAAGACAGTAGGACAACTCCATTGTGAATATCTAGCATCCACGCTTTATAATTATATAAGTTCAAGGTCGTAAATAGCATGACTTTGATTGAAAGAAAAATAGATTTGATGTATCGGAAGACAAACATTACATGATTTTGTCAATCAATGACTTAAATACTGAAGGGAAGATGATATTTAGTTTCTACTTGGCCACCTCAATGAAACAGTGAATGGTCCTTACATCTTTAGTTATATATGATATTTTTACATGATATGATATCACGTACAAGCTATAGTTTAACTAATGCTTCTGTATTGAATTGTATCAGTCCTTACTTGGTGAAAATCCATATTAAATAATTTGAAATAAGGTTATTCTGATTTTCACAAATTTTTATTGTTAAACTCACAACAATTGTTTCGCTATCACAGTAGCATCATCAGGTAAGATCAGGTAAGAAGTTATTCAAAATGTGATCTTACCTGATGATGCTACTGTGATAGCGAAACAATTGTTGTGAGTTTAACAATAAAAATTTGTGAAAATCAGAATAACCTTATTTCAAATTATTTAATGCTTCTGTGATTTTGTTCTGTTTATTCAGACTTAGCATTTCTTCAAAAGAAGAATTGAGTTTGCGGTTGGTTCTAGGTGAAACATTATAATATTTATATTAAAAATAACACTCGGTTTATATTTCACAGTTTATTCAGAAATCTGACACGTGTTTCGGTATTTCAACCATCTTCAGAGGAGTACAAAAAGTAACTTTTTGTACTCCTCTGAAGATGGTTGAAATACCGAAACACGTGTCAGATTTCTGAATAAACTGTGAAATATAAACCGAGTGTTATTTTTAATATAAATATTTCTTCAAAACTTTGTTATTGTATTCATTAGTGAATAATCTAAATTATTGACGGTACTAAAGAGACCTATATCTAACAGTAAATTGAATGAATTTTTTAATATGTACCTTAAATACTGAACAAAACTCTCGAAATGCAAAACTTTCCATATTTTGAATTGATATTTCATATTATGCATTATATTGTATATGGACATTTTTATTTTTTTCTTTATAATAATAATGAGATATTGTTTATATTTTATTGTTTATCTCGATTTTTCAGCTCCAACGTTCAGAAGACCTGCACAGGAACCTCTAGAACTTGCTGAAAAGAAATCAAAAAGTAAGCCCGAAATGAAGTTGAATCCGTTCAGTGCCATGGGGTTGAAAATGAACCAAAGAGAATCTGGAACAAAGGATGTGGTTGATTTAGATCTGACTAATAACCCATTTGGACAAATTCAGTTGAGGAAAGATCTTAAAAAAGAGAATCTAACGAACGATATTATTGTAATTGATGATAACACTTCTTACTCCAAAAATTACAGTTCTAAAAAGAGAAAATCAGAAGATGTATTAGATTCTACGATCTCGAAAAAACGCACCAAAATAATTATTAAGAAAAATAGAAAATTCATCGAAGTAGCATCCATTCAATTCTCTAATTTAAGTCACAATATCTCAAGCGGGACTTGGCTAAATAGTAATATTAAAGAAGAGTTAAAGTCGACTCCTTTGAAGTTGGATGATGAAGAACAGAAATGGTGTGAAAGATTCAATAATTCCGTTGTCATTGTTGCAAAAGATCTATGGAGAAAAGATAAGGAGAATAAAATTAATTTTACTAGTACATCCAATCAAACAAACGTGAAAAATTTCAAAAAATTCCGTAAAATACCTGTTCCAAAATCTGGTCAGGTGATTAAATGTTCCAAAATTGTTTATGGACATTCAAATTTAGGAATTGATTACCCCCATTCGGATGATGAAGATAATAGAAAAATGTGATAAGTTGATTATGACTTTGTTATGAATATTTTATCAATATTTAAAGTTGACCATTAAATAATTTTTCAGTGATTATTATTGAAATTTATACAGATAAGTTTTAAGTTTTGCTATCTAGAAACTATATTAACATAGCATGTTCTCATAAGTTAGGACTCTTAGTTTTTCAAATATGAATATATTTAAAGTTTCCACAAAAGAAGGTAGTTGAACATCTTTATATTTTGGTACTGAAAAAATTAAAACTTGTTAGTTGGATATTAGAAGAATATCTGCTTTCATACTGCTGACAACCTTATCATTTTGTCCATTCTCATTTGAAAACATTGTTACTTGAAAGCACCAAGTTTTTTTTTAATGAACACTGATCTACATGATTTATGTGGATTTAAATTAAAAATAACTCCTATAATTTTTTTTATACAACAAAAATGTAGAAAACATTCAGGAAATTCTTCGAAGCAAGATATTTTTTTCTAAATATAACTATACACTTTAATTGCAAAATTGAAAGTCAGTGTTTCTTTGATTCTGCTTATTGCAAAAAAATAAGCTGTTTAGTTTTCTTTATACAACATTAACCTGTGTTGTTCATCTCAAGTTTCTATCTGTATGAGTTCCAAAAAATACATTAAGATTACATTATAGTGTAGTACGTGTAATTTATGTGCAAAGTATTCTCCCATATCATTATTCCTTGATTAACCTATTTAAATGAACAGAGTCTTATTCAGTCTCACCATTAGATTATTTATACTAACACACAAATTCCCTAACATATACAGTGTTTCCAAAGGCTAGTTTTTTTTAACAGGAGGAACTCGTCAAAATGAACTATTTCACCAAAAATTGCTTACATGAAATATTCAAGTTTTAAGCCTATACAATTGAATCGATATTGAAATTACAAGTAATATCAAATCCGGTTCTGTTACTTCAAACATTTCAATGGCCATATATTAAATCACCATTGAGTTCAGTGTAAATAAAGTATCTAGTGGTGATATTACAATTTCGGACTTCCATTCCTCAAATTATTTCGCTATACAATGTTCTTTAATGCTGACAAAAAAAATGAAACAGAATGTTCAAAGATAAAAATGTTACAAAAGTGTGAAATGGAATACAAAATGTTAAAATACTACTCTGTCAAGAAAGTACCGGGAATTTTCAATTAAAACAACATTTTTACATTTAATCATAAAAATTTATTGGGTCGCCTTCAAAATAGGCACCATTTGCTCCAATACATCTATGCCAACGGCACTTCCAATTATCGAAACATTTTTTATAGGCGCTTTCCGGGATGGACTTTAGCTCTCGCACCGAATTTTGTTTTATGGCTTCAATCGACTCAAAACGGGTGCCACGAAGGGGCAATTTTAGTTTTGGGAAGAGGAAAAAGTCGCAGGGAGCCAAATCCGGCGAATACGGTGGTTGCTGAAGCACGTTTGTTGAGTTTTTGGCGAGAAAGTCAGTCACAATCATAGCTCGGTGAGAAGGCGCGTTATCGTCATGCAAAATCCATGAGTTGTTCGCCCACAAATTTGGCCGCTTGTTACGGATACGCTCACGCAAACGTTTCATAACGCCTAGGTAATACTCCTTGTTTACCGTCTGACCCTCTGGAACGAATTCGTAGTGTACCACGCCACGGATATCGAAGAAAACAATGAGCATCACCCTCATTTTCGAGCGGCTTTGGCGTGGTTTTTTCGGTTTCGCTCATTTTTTGCCACCCATTCCGATGATTGCTGGCTTGTTTGCTTATCGTACTCGTAGACCCAGGTCTCATCACCAGTTATAATGCGTTCCATGAATGTAGAATCGGAATTACAGCGATCCAGCATGTCTGAAGCAACCTGTTCGCGATGACGTTTTTGAAGAAAATTCAGGTCTTTCGGTACGAGTCGTGCGGCCACCTTTCTCATGCCCAAAATATCAATCAAAATCGTACGTGCGGACTCGTGGGATATCTTAAGATCATGTGCTATCTCTCTCAAGCTGGTACGACGGTTTTCCAGCACCCTTTCCTTAATTTTATCGATGTTATCTTCGATCGAAGCCGTCGATGGGCGACCACTTCACGACCGTCATTGAAGGCTCTGTACCACTGATATGCACGAGTTTTCGATAGAGCATTATCACCAAAGGTCTTTTGCAACATTTTCAATGCATCGGCACACGAAAATTCATTTGCAACACAAAACTTTAAACAAATTCTTTGCTCAACGTAATCACCCATAGTAAAAATCGGCACGCACTCTGACATCCACTGACTTAATCAGCTGTTGCAAACACACTAGTTGACAGATCCCGCTCAAGCTTGGCATAGTAATTAAGGACAGTGCTACCAACCTAGGAAAAAAAAAATTTTACCTGCCTCATTGCCCCGCCAGATTTAAATCGATAATTCCCGGTACTTTCTTGACAGAATGTATATTCTAAGATGTGTACAAAATTATGGATTGAGTGGGATTACAAAAATAGTTTGAATTGAATTTTTTTTATTATTATTATATATATATATTTTTTCATTTATTAAAAATATTGTTTAAGTAAGGTCGTAACAGAGGTTGTCAAAAAAAAAGAAATTGTAATGTGTTTTACTTTTAAATCATATACAGTGGCGCATTTGTTTTTTAACTTTCATGAGTGTATCGAGAGATACCACATAATAATTCAAATATTAAGAGAGTTCAACCCCAGATCCAGCCCTGACCATTCAATCTGGCGAATATCCAAAAACATAGTCACGGCACAAGCGTTCAGAGACGCAATAAAGTCCTTCATTCCTTTCAAAACACCAGGGTAGACGAAATCTTTCCAATCCTATTTCAAAAGAGAATGGATGTTTGGATTCCGCATCTGATAAAATTATTTAGAACAAGCGTGGGGGGTTATCCTTAAAAGCTGGACATTAACTAAAGTGGGTTATTTACCAAAGGCGGGATGAACAGAACCGGACCCCTCATTGTTCAGACCAATAAGTTTGACATCGTTCTTGCTGAAGAGTCTTGAAAAGGTGATTGATGTCTATATCAGGGGGAAGGTTATAATTGATAGTCCCCCTAGCCCTCATCAAACGCCTACCAGGCCGGAAAATCAACAGAGCTTGCATTACATAATTTGGTCGGAAAATTAAACCAATCTCTCGATAATCGAGAGATAGCACTAGCAGCGTTTCTAGACATTGAAGGTTTTTTTTAACAATACGCTGCCGGTTTCTCTTGCTGAAGCTATCTCTGCAAGAGGAATCGACCTCCTAATTTGTAGATGGATACAGGCAGCAGAATTATAACGACCTCATACCGGGGTGAGGTTTTTGAGTTCAAGGCTGCGAAGGGCTGCCCGCAGAAGATTATCCTCTCACCCTTACTGTGAACCCTTTTCGTCGATGACTTGCTAGCGATCATCCCGCTGTGGGAAGTTGACGTTCAAGAATTTGCAGATGATCTGGCAATCATAGTGAAAGGTAAATCGGAGGTGACGATATCGGCCTTCTTTCAAGAGATATTGGACACTTTCGACAAATGATGTATAAGGGAAGATATGTCTCTTAACCCACAAAAGGTAGTTATAGTACCATTCACCAAGAAACGGAAGCTGGATAGTTCATAACCGCCGACAATCTCTGGTAAAACAATACAATTCTCTATTGAGGCGAAATAACTGGGAATATTCTTGGACAAAAGTCTCAGTTGGAATGCGCACCTAGACAAAGTGAGTCATGAAGCCAGAATGGAATTCTGAACCGGCAGGCGAAGAACTGTGTGTTATAAGTTAAGAGAACTTAAAACTTAAGACTTTTTTAGGGATGTTTCTTCAAGACTGCTTTGTGACTAACTGGAGTGAGAGAACTGTTTGAATTGAGACACAAAGAGAAATGTGATTAGAACTTCTAGAGAATGTATGTGGGATCAGAACTTAATGTTGGAAGAGAGAATATTGCATGACCGTTTGGTCGAAGCATGAAGAGAGGACCAACGAACGACTTCGAGGGATGTCTTCAACTGTGAACCTTTTGGCTAACTGGCCGAATGAGAGACTCTCTTAGGGCTTGAAATGTGGTCAGGTAAATTCCGATACGATATTCGTCTGTTGCCGTCTTTAAACGGCTTCGATTCTAATGGGTTTCTAAGAAAACTGTGAAGGACAAATATTTTCGGTCCCTAACAGGCCCAAAGGTTTCTAGGAAATAATGAGACATATTTAAAAAGCCTAAATTCCTGACTCGGGATCATAATTGTTATATACCTGCATATTAAATTAAAAATTCCTTGTTCGATGTAAATTCGAACACAAGCAGATAAAAAAACCTGGAATATCAATAAATCAAGATACGGAGCGAAACTTGACGTGGCATCTGGTGTAGTTTTATTCACTTCAACAGTAAAGAACTCTCAAGCTAAGCCTACCCCGCAGTCGGAAATGTCATCTACAACGCAATAACCTAAGACGGACAGTGTTAATATAAAAAAAAAAACAAATGTGGATTTCGTGAACAATTTATTGATCGATTGTTAAAGGAAATGAGCCTGGTAACGAAGAAAAATGGATAATGAATACAAAAGTATTCAATGATTCATTTTGGCCCAAAGGTATAATTTTGAGACAGTTTTCGACAATCAATTTTTTCGAAAGAACAGGCAACATTTCAATTTCAAGTTTTTCGCGATTTTTTCTCCATTCTGCAAGCGTTGCACACGCCTACGCCTAAATCCTTTGCTAAATTTTTATGCAATTTACCATTATCTAATCGTCGAACCGCTTTAAGTTTTTCCTGCAAGCTGATAACAACGCGTTTACGTTTATTGCTCTGACTGCATTTTGTAAAATATTTGAGAATAAAACTATTCTTTTTGCGATAATAACAGACATTAATACATATGTACTTGTAACACCCTGTCTAAAACAAACATAAAATACATTTATATCCCCTAATTTTACCAATATTACTTCAATCCGCGCAACAATAAGTAGGTACATTTAAGTCTTCCGTCGAGATCATGTAGTTTGGTAATTTTTTTTTCTATTTCGGTATATATTTTATTGGAAAACCCGGGTGTTTATTATTTGTAATATCGTGGGTACAATAATATAAGTATGTTTAACTCAGACTTTAATAATAAAATAACAATGTACACAACTCGAGTTACAACAGAAAAGAGAAAGAGTTTTTAGGTTACCAAGCGTACCTAACTTAAACCATAGAATGCAATTAAGATAGAAAGTATTTTCTTCATTTATTTTACAATTACTACTTTTATTTATATACATGATATTACATTATTGATTGATGGTTTCATGTATCCTACTTTTGTCAAAGTTCACTATCCACTTTTCAGTTCTCTTTTGAAAAGAGTTCTATTTTTTCGTTTAGTAATTTCTTGTGGTAATATAGTGTATAATCTGGGGCTATATAGGTGCAACATCTTTGCATGGATGTTGGTCGCTCATAATTTTTGTTAGCAGCTCTTGTTCGGTAGTATGTTCTCTCGCTCTGATAATAATTTTCTTCTCGTATATATTTATTAATATTTTCATCGCATAAGTTTGCCGTATGTCAAGTACTTTATTCTAAGTCTAATTCATGAAGATCTTAAGTGGAGTAGGTTATTTCTTTTTTGTACATAATTTTGAGAAAATACTTCTGAATTATATCTAATCTTTTCTTATGGCAATCGAGTACTCCTCAACCTATTATTTCATAAGAAAACTGGGATTGGACAAGCGCATTATATAGTATTGTAGCGAACAACTTCTTCGCTGCCCGTCCAGAAACCTGCCTTGCTCTTTGGTAGTTTGACCGGCGTACCGATAGAGTACCCGACCAGTCATCAGAATCGTGACTAACCGTCCCAGCCAGGTCCAAATGGAGCAAGGCAATGCGTTTGAAAGTCAGCGTTCCAAGCGGACGCATGGTCACCGGCGTAACAGGCAGAGCCTGCGCATCAAGCCTGTCTGATGAGTTTCAGATGCGAATGCTCGGAAACGAAACGCCGTCTCCCTAACTTCTTAGTTAGCTTCCACCTCTTGGCTTCCACCTCTTGGAAGCTCCCTCGCAACATCAGCATTCATCCGAGAGCTTCAGTATATTCAGATGTTTTGAGCTATCTATGACTTTTCTTATATATTTAAATCTGTACAAAATACCTCTCAATTTTCTTGTTAAATAAATCATATGCTCATCCCATTTCGAGCATTGATCAATCACTATTCCCAGATTTTTCACGGAGTTTACTTTTGAAATATTCAGTGTGTCGTTAATTTCCAAGATCTTCAGTTCTGGCTTTACTCGGTGCAAACGGTAAGTATTTCGTCTTCAAGGTGAGCTTATTTAGTTGGAACCATTTGCTTATTTTTTCAACATCTATTTTTACCATATTTTTCAATCTTCCCATGATGAGCCCTCGAACACAACTACTGGATCGTCTGCAAAACTTATCATCTCACCTTCACTTATCACTTCAAGCAGACTATTAATATGAAGAAAGAGAAGTGGTCCGAGGACTGTACCTTGTGGAATCCCGTAAGTATTTAACTTTTTTTCATTATCTGACTTCTGTTGGTAAGGTAGCTTTTCAATAAATCATAAATTGGTCCACGAAATCCATAGTTGTAAAGTTTTTCTAACAATTTTTCATGACTTACCGTGTCGAAGGCTTTTGCTAAATCAATGAATATCGAATCCAAAACAAGTCTAATGTTTTTTCGGACACAATCACAACATTCTGCTCCTGGTTATATTTATAAACCTTGTGAACTAGGGTGTGAAAAATGTATCGGACACAAAATTCTTGGGTGTATATGTTGATGAGTTTCTTAATTGGGAAGAACACAGAGAAAACTTGTTTGAAGTTATCCAATGGTGGATATGGAATCAAGACATTAGCCCACTACATGAATGAAAACACGTTAATAATTATTTATTGTACAAGACCATAAATTTGTAATTTATCTGTGAGAGTGTCTTTTAGCGTCGGGACGCTTATTACGCTCTAAAAAATAATGCGATTTTATAGTGTGCAATGCAACATTTTTTTCTATAGCAAGACTTTAAATTTAGGTGAAAAATATAATTTCAAAGAAAATTGTAATTTTTGGCACAAAAATCGCAACTGCCTTGCTCCGTTACTAGGGATATGAATTACTCTGCCAACCAATGTAAAACAAATTTTACATTCTGGTTTTTGCAGTGTTCAGTATTTTTGCCTTTTGTGTACGAAGCGAATACGAAATGAACGGAAAAGAATTAACACAAGAAGAAGAAAACCTGCCATCAGATGTAAAAGATGCAGCGTTGGAAGCAGGAAGTTCATTGTTGCCCCAAAAATCTAGGATGTTGTATGAGAAGGAATACTAGTTTTTTTTAAAAAGTGGAAAAGCATCAAAAATATCACATGGTAGCTGAAGAACGAGGAAAACAATGCCCCGTGTACAAGTTGTGGTGTTCCAAACATAGATGTTTCTAATAATGTTAATTGTAAAATTACACTTGTTGTTAATTCCTTCGAATTAATGTGTTTGAATTTGTAAATCAATTGAAAAAAAATGTTGAAATATTTTATCTACCCTTGCTGTTAAAGTGTTACCTTATCTAGCCTTGCGGTTAAAGTGATACTTTATCTACTCAAATGAGGTGTTATAGCAACATTTTAACATTAGCTATAGAATTATTTTGCAAATGTAGAGTCTATTTGGAGACACGGAATAATTTTTTGGAAGGAAATTGCAAAATTCGGTCAATATTTGTGGCCCAAGAGAGAATAATTAGGAACGTTTCAAAAATTAATTATAGGGAATCTTGTGGGGGCAAATATAAAAACATGAGTGTAATATCGTGGGTAAAATAATATAAGTATGTTTAACTCAGACTTTAATAATAAAATAACAATGTACACAATTCGAGTTACAACAGAGAAAGAGTAAGAGTTTTTAGGTTACCAAGCGTACCTAACTTAAACCATAGAATGCAATTAACATAGAAAGTATTTTCTTCATTTATTTTACAATTACTACTTTTATTTATATACATGATATTACACTCCTCCGTCACTAAATCTTTTAGGAGGTCTTATATTTGTTCTTAAACGGTTTTTTATATTAGGGGATAACAAGGCACTTTAATTTGTTTGTGCACTGTCTCCCTCCACTAAAACTGACTCGGTAATTCATTTTCAATAGATTCCGGAACCCTATTGTGATCCTGAAAATCTGGTGGTTTAACTTCCTGACTAGGAACAATTTCCTTTGGTTCAATGTTATTACTTCTAGAGTCTTTTATAGAAACATATTCTTTCACATTAATATCACAAATGTCATCATAACAACTTCCTACTTTCCTCATTTGATCAATAGGCCTCCTCCAAATTAATTTTTCCTTCAATGTTTTACAATTATAATTTTGAGTACCGAGAATCTGTACAATTACAGCCTTTTCCCAAGTGATTTTATTTGGTGTTCGATAGTATTTAATATAAACAACCTCACCTTCTTCAAATTCTACCATTCTTTTACCATGGCATTTAATCTGTCTTTCCAAAGCTTTTGAACGCCGACTTTTTGTTAACAGGTCTAATCGAGTTTTTACATGTCTTCCAAACATTAATTTCGATGGTGTTTCACCAGTGGTAGTGTGGTGTATTACGATATGAAAATAAATATTTACTCATTAATATTTCCGTACTCTCTGATTTTGTCCTGATATCTTTGAGGTATTTATTTAAGGAATTATTAAATGATTTAACACCGTGTTCTGCAAGACCGTTTGTTGAAGGATGATACGGTGGGGATCTAATATGAACAATATCATTAAAATTACAAAATTTTTCAAATTCTTCGGAAACTAATTGTGGACCATTATCTGATACAATTGTATTCGGTAAACCAAACCTAGCAAAACAATCACGTAATTTGTTTATAGTGGTAAAAGAATCTAATTTTTGCATTTCATAAATTTCAGGCCATCTCGAAAATGAATCTATAATTATCAAATATGTTTTATTATGGTAAGGCCCCAGAAAGTCGATATGAATCCTATCATATACTACTCTGTCAAGAAAGTACCGGGAATTTTCAATTAAAACAACATTTTTACATTTAATCGTCAAAATTTATTGGGTCGCCTTCAAAATAGGCTCCATTTGCTCCAATACATCTATGCCAACGGCACTTCCAATTATCGAAACATTTTTTATAGGCGCTTTCCGGGATGGACTTTAGCTCTCGCGCCGAATTTTGTTTTATGGCTTCAATCGACTCAAAACGGGTGCCACGAAGGGGCAATTTTAGTTTTGGGAAGAGGAAAAAGTCGCAGGGAGCCAAATCCGGCGAATACGGTGGTTGCTGAAGCACGTTTGTTGAGTTTTTGGCGAGAAAGTCAGTCACAATCGTAGCTCGGTGAGAAGGCGCATTATCGTCATGCAAAATTCATGAGTTGTTCGCCCACAAATTTGGCCGCTTCTTACGGATACGCTCACGCAAATGTTTCATAACGCCTAGGTAATACTCCTTGTTTACCGTCTGACCCTCTGGAACGAATTCGTAGTGCACCACGCCACGGATATCGAAGAAAACAATGAGCATCACCTTCATTTTCGAGCGGCTTTGGCGTGGTTTTTTCGGTTTCGGCTCATTTTTTGCCACCCATTCCGATGATTGCTGGCTTGTTTGCATATCGTACTCGTAGACCCAGGTCTCATCACCAGTTATAATGCGTTCCATGAATGTAGAATCGGAATTACAGCGATCCAGCATGTCTGAAGCAACCTGTTCGCGATGACGTTTTTGAAGAAAATTCAGGTCTTTCGGTACGAGTCGTGCGGCCACCTTTCTCATGCCCAAAATATCAATCAAAATCGTACGTGCGGACTCGTCGGATATCTTAAGATCATGTGCTATCTCTCTCAAGCTGGTACGACGGTTTTCCAGCACCCTTTCCTTAATTTTATCGACGTTATCTTCGATCGAAGCCGTCGATGGGCGTCCGGAACGAGGCAAGTCTTCCACCACTTCACGACCGTCCTTGAAGGCTCTGTACCACTGATATGCACGAGTTTTCGATAGAGCATTATCACGAAAGGCCTTTTGCAACATTTTCAATGCATCGGCACACGAAAATTCATTTGCAACACAAAACTTTAAACAAATTCTTTGCTCAACGTAATCACCCATAGTAAAAATCGGCACGCACTCTGACATCGACTGACTTAATCAGCTGTTGCAAACACACTAGTTGACAGATCCCGCTCAAGCTTGGCATAGTAATTAAGGACAGTGGTACCAACCTAGGAAAAAAATTTTTTACCTGCCTCATTGCCCCGCCAGATTGAAATCGATAATTCCCGGTACTTTCTTGACAGAATGTACATGTTTACCTTCTTGGAATTTAATTACTTTGGATTTTTCTGGCGTTTTCATGAAAGTCGCGCAAGCATCAAAATTTTTAACATAATTTTCAATATCTCTTTCCAAACTTGGCCACCAGACATACTGTCTGGCTAAAACTTTCATTTTAGTCATGTCATTGTGAGCACCATGAATCTCATCCAACATCTGACTTCTTAATTTTGTTGGCATTATTACTCGATAACCCCACATTATCAAATTATTCTCAATACTTATTTCGGAGGATTTTCTTTTGAATATTTCAAATTGTTCGTTAATTTCATCTGGCCAGCCGTTCCTAATAAACAAATAAACTTCACTTAGTATTGGATCTTTCCTTGTTTCGTTCGCTATATTATTTGCACTGATCGGTATTTGATCTAATAAGATATTACAATATTCGATGTCTGGGTCTGCCTCTGTCACGGTTATTGGTATTCGCGATAACCCATCAGCCCCGCCATTTTCACTGCCTTTAATATGTTTGAATACATAATCGAATCCACTCAAGAAAACAGCCCATCGCTGCAAGCGTCCTGCCGCCATTTGAGGTAACCCTTTGTGTTCTACAAATAATGCCTTCAACGGTAAATGATCTGAACACAAATAAAATTTATTTCCCATCAAATATTGATAAAATTTGTGTACCCCCCAGTATATAGCGAGAGCTTCCTTGTGAACAACTGAATAGCCCAATTCGCTTTTATTTAATGTTCTTGAGACAAAACTAATAGGTTTTTCTGTTCCATCTTCATATACTTGCAAAAGAACCGCCCCTATTCCTACTTTAGAAGCATCACAAATCACTTTAAGTGGAAGCCTTGGGTTAAAATGTGCTAAAGTTTGGTCTGATAAAATAATTCTTTTTGATTCAGTGAATGCGGTATCACAATTTTTGGACCACTTAAAATCAACATTATTTCTAAGTAATGCGTACAAAGGTTCTAATAACGTTGATATATTTTTTATAAATCTAGAATAATAGTTAATCATGCCTTTATGCCTTTACTTGACTTACATTTCTTGGCCTTGGGCATTCTGCAATAGCTTTAGTTTTTTCTGGATCTTTGTGCAAACCATTTTTATCTACTATATGACCTAAATATGATATCCTTTTTTCAAAAAAATTGCATTTTTCTAAGTTCAGCGTGAAGCCAGCATTTAGTAATCTCTCAAAAACGGTTTTTAAATTTTCCAAATGATCTACCCTATTTTCCCCCGTAACCACAATATCATCTATGAATATTATTACACCTTTTAACCCTTGGAGAACTTTCTCCATGGTATTTTGAAAAATTGAAACCGCTGGTTTTGTACCATATGGCAACCTATTTACTTTATATGTACCTCTGTGGGTACTCCACGATAAAAGAATTTTTGTTTCGTTGTCTAATTCTAATTGGTTATAAGCGCATAGCAAATCCAATTCAGTAAATTCCTCCCCTCCTTGAAGAGCTGCGAACAATTCTTCAATCCTTGGCAGGGGATGCTTATAATCTTCAAGATATTTATTTATTGTAATCTTATAATCGGTACAAATTCTAATCTTGCCATTAGGCTTCAATACCGGAACTAAGGGAGTACCCCATTCGGAATTTTGAATACGAGTGATAACACCTTGTTTTTCTAACTCGTCCGATTCTTTATCAATCAGTTCTTTGAATTTGAATGGAACCGGTCTTGGTTTACAGAAAATCGGTTTAACTTCAGGATCTACCGAGAATTTTACTTTTTCTAATTTATACAAGCCTAACTCATTTGTGAATAACTGTTCAAATTGTTTAAGAATTTTGTCTAAATTGTCGTTATGATCGAGTTTGTTCACATTAGACACCATCGAACCCTGCGAGGCAATATTGAATAATTTAATTAAATCTCTACCTAATAATGGAACCATCCCATTTTTGACTATGAGTTTGCAATTCCTTTTAAGAACATTTTGATATTCAATGTCCACATAAATCTCTCCATCTGGAACAATTACATTACCCTCGTATGTTTTCAACTTAATTTTCGTTGGAAATAATTTACAATTTTTGAACATGTGTTCAAAAACATTACCAGGAATAACAGAAATTCCCGCTCCTGAGTCCAGTTCCATTGTCAAAGGTTTTTTATTAATATGCACTTGAACTTTAAATGGTTCAATAGAACTGGTTCCACGTTTAGTCACAAAAAACATATCAATGAAATCTGTTGGACTACTCTGATCCTCTACTATAATTTCTTCCTTTACAAAGTAATTGTGGTTTGAATAACAAACCTTTGCCAAATGTCCAACCTTTTTACAAATTTTACATTTATAAGTTTTGAACTTACATTTACTGAAATTATGATTTTCCTCACCACAACTTCTGCATTTGGCTTTCTTTTCTTCCTGAATCTTCGGCTTGTTTTCTCTCTTCTCTTCCCTTGGGTATTGTTTTCTTCCATCTGCTCTTTTCCTTGATTCTTGGGTAAAACTAACCTTGTTTATCGTTTGGGTGAAAGAACTGGTTACTGCTGCTTCTTTCTTCAATGCTACTTGCACAATTTCTTCCAAAGAAATGGTATGGTCCTCTTCACAAACTCTGTCTAGAATGGCACTCCTTTTCAAACCTGACACGAACCTATCCTTAAGTATTTCGTTCAGGTTATTTCCAGATTTACATTGGATCGCTTTGTTTTTTAAACGAACAAAGAATTCTTTAATACCTTCATTGTCTAATTGTCTCAGGTTGTAGAATTCTATTCTTTCCTTGAAGACAGAAATCTTCTGTGAAAATTGTTCCTTCAATATCCTGCACAGTTCGTGATAACTTTTTTCTATGGAAGTTCTGGATCACACAATCCTCGTAGTGTTTCATATGCCTGTTCACCCACCATTGTTAGAAGAACTGCTACTTTCTTGTTGTCCTCGATATAATTAGCCTCGAAATATTGTTCCATCCTCTCCTGATATGTACACCAGTCTGTTCCCATTTGATATTCATTTAAAACACCTATCGTACCTCTTATGATATTTGGATACTGGCTAACAGCCGCTGAATCGCCTTGATTTTTCTGTGAAGTTGATTTGTGTGCCATTTCGTAATATTGTAGATAACTTCACACGTAGAATATTTACTTTGAGTTTGCTCTTTTTATGTTAGGTTGTTTTCTTTTTTCTTAGTGGGAAAAAAGTCCAAACTGATAAAAGAAAAGTTTCATTTTAAATAGTTATCTTCAACTCCTCAAGGTGATAGAGGATCGCAGGAGAAAATAACTTCATACTTTATCGAATTATCAAAGATATATTTTGGAATTTTCTGAATGGTGAGAGTTTATCGGAATATTCTGTTTATGTCCCAAGTTATTAAAAGAAAGTAGTGTAGCTCTTAAGGGAAATGCGGTGTTATGAAGGAGTTTCTACCTCTTAATTGGGAGGCGGAGTTTCGTTCCAAGCATGCGCACCTGAACTCATCGGACAGGCGTGATGCGCATCTCTGCCTGCAACGCTAATGACACCATTCCTCGTTGGAACGTGAGTCATTAAACGCTTGTACTCTGCCCTACTTAACCCCGGTGAGGACGGATGTCTAAGGTATTGTCTGCTATCAGTCGCGCCCCCTTACCCTAGCTCATATGCTACATCGGAAGCTGCAGTAGAGCAGAGTAGAATTCTTCGAGAGGAGCGGGCACGCCACATACTCCCCTCCCAATGAGCATCGGTAAGGTCACGAAATAGGGCGTTGGGATCCGGTAAGGAGACAGTCCCCTGCTGGTCTGGTTGTGGTGCCATCTCCAGCAGGGATATGTGGAACGAAAGGAAAAGGTTGTCTCAGAATGATGTATGGGGCCAATTAGGGCCTCCAAATGAATGGGTTGGTTCGCTCTTGAAGCAAACCCCCAATCACGTCGGACTCACCAATGAAGCTCTATAGGAAATTCGGGGTGTTATGAGAGAGTTTCTACCTCTAAATTAGGGAGACGGCGTTTCGTTCCATAGATCCCCACTGAAGGCGCGACCAGACCAACGAAACCGCAACCAGACCAACGGCAAGGCATACAGCGTTCAACGACCGTTCCGAAGTGGAACACATGGTCACTGGTAGAGGTGCACACCACGCCTGTCCGAAGAGTTCATTTTTGAGAAATATTGTTTTTTAGCTAATATGTAATTGAAATCTTCGATCCGAGGGATGGGGTTTCAGTCAGAAAAACTTCCTTCATTAAATCGCCTATAGTCTCCATAAATATCATTATCTAACATGAATTGAAATTCTCGTTTAGCTATATAAAATTTTTTGTTATAAAGGCGTCTGGGTTTACAATATACTGGTTGTCCTGTCGTAACGTTAAGATTTTCACTAAATAAAGTACTCACTACGTCTTTTGATAAGATAGACATCAATTCGCCTTTCTTACATAATTTCGTTTCCCCATCTACCAACTGTTGCCTCTTCAGATCAATGAGTAGGTTGAATGTTCTTAAGAAGTCGGCACCCAGAATACCTCTTGAGGTTTTGGCGATGATAAAAGGCCATTTGAACGCACGTCTTAGACCTAAGTCAATTTCCATTAATTTAGTACCGTAGGTGGGTATCCGAGTACCATTAGCAGCATACAGATAAAAATATGCTACAGGTTTCTGGTTATATTGGACAATTCATACATCTGCACCGCTGTCGACCAAAAATTGTAATCCCGTGTTCTTGTCTACCACGAATAAACGAGAGTTGCTGCAGAGGACTGAGTCAGTAGCAGAATATGCTGAAGTCTCTCCACTACTGACTGTAGTTTTCCGAATTCTTCCAAGCACAGGGAGCAGTAAATTTTTCATGGTGGCATCTTTTTCCATATCGGTGGTGGAAATAGCAGTATTTTTATATGAATTGGATTTTGACCTGTCTCGAGTTCTGCTTCTTCTTCTCGATAATTCATCTGCTTGATTGCTTTACTTAGTGCAGCAATTTCTGATCTCAATTGATCGAATTCATTGGGAGTAATTTTAGTGGAACTGGAAAGGTCGATAGCATATAATTCATTTGGATGGTTCATTTCGTATATTTTATCAGCCATATTTGCCAGCTGATCAACATTTTCTTCACTAGTGATGATAAAATTTTTAATAATCACTGGAAGATTTTCTAACCACAAAGTTTTAATTACGCTCTCATGTCCGTATCTGCTGGAGCTTTCAATTTCTTTAATGGTTGGTTTGGTTTCAAGTCACTCAGGTTATGTTCTGTTAATAACCTCTTTATCCTATTTTCTTCGCTTTCTGTGAATAAGCTTGTGAGCCTTTCTTTGACAAGTTGATACTTGTCATCATCTGTACCTGTTGCTATATCCCAAATGTTATCAATTAGAGAAGGTTCTAGCCGGGATATTAAGAAATCGAATTTTGTCGAATCCTTCTTGATGCCATTAATCCGAAATTGAGCGTCTATTTGATAAAACAAACGTTCAGGTTTTTCTGGCCAAAATGGTAATATCTTCACTGATATTTTATTCACTTCTGGAAGATCTTCACTACTCTTACCTTGCTGATTATTCATTTCTTCTTGTATAGGTTGGAGGAGCCACCCATGGCATTTGAGCTTGGCGCGTTGGGGGCGCTTGTCAAGACACTAGTTTCATCCCGATGGAATGGAGGGTTAAGTCTTGTAATGCCACTTGCGCCAGTCACTGGACCCGTGTGGTGTAAGATCGACTGAATAGGGCCCTAGTTTCACCGTAAGATGGAATGGAGGGCTGAGCCGCCGCGTTGACCAACTCAGTGACAAGGGAGTCCGTCGCAGCACAGAGCCTCTCCCTTAAAACTAGCGTACTCTACCCTATTGCTGTAAATCTCCGGACTTTTCTGTCCAATGGCCAAGTGCGTTACCTCGGGAGTCTGGATGCCCACAGATGGTACTTGTACCACCCGGCCACCCGATTGGTGTTGGACTAGAGGGGGTAGTGGTTGAAAGTCCGCATGCTGGACTAGGGAGGTATTTCGTTCTGTTCGCAGACACTCATGTTCGTGATATTCTCATGAAATGCTTCAGGGTTTAGCGAGATTTGACGGTTCGACCGGCCTCGTCCTGAACCTGGATCTATTGTGTAACGTTTCAGGGTATGTGGATCTCGACGAAACGGCTAGTCCGTTGGTGCATGACGCCAGGATCAGTCGAAAGACTTCACATGGGTTCGTGTGTCTTGGCGTACAGGCCGGATTGACGGTGCTCGTACCAGGATAAATGGAGGCATCAATCTTGAGATTATCTTAGTCATGAGATTCGTTTGGATGGATGGATAAAAAGCCCGTCTGACGTGTGAGGTGCGTACCAAACAACTCGGGTAATTACCATGCAGAGCCAGTAGAGGTTTGAAAGTGCTTCACTGCTACAAGTCAGACAGTTGTAGGTTTTCGAATTGAAGCCCAAATTGGAAGCTGGTGGGGTGGGTTCATCTCTTCGGAGGAGTTCTCACCTCGCGCGATGATAAGACGTAACCTTGTTTTTCTAACTCGTCCAATTCTTTATCCATCAATTCTTTGAATTTGAATGGAACCGGTCTTGGTTTACAGAAAATCGGTTTAACTTCAGGATCTACCGAGAATTTTACTTTTTCTAATTTATACAAGCCTAACTTATTTGTGAATAACTGTTCAAATTGTTTAAGAATTTTGTCTAAATTGTCGTTATGATCAAGTTTGTTCACATTAGACACCATCGAACCCTGCAAGGCAATATTGAATAATTTAATTAAATTTCTACCTAATAATGGAATCATTCCATTTTTGACTATAATGAGTTTGCAATTCCTTTTAAGAACATTTTGATATTCCATGTCCACATAAATCTCTCCATCTGGAACAATTACATTACCCTCGTATGTTTTCAACTTAATTTTCGTTGGAAATAATTACAATTTTAAAACATGTGTTCAAAAACATTACCAGGAATAACAGAAATTCCCGCTCCTGAGTCCAGTTCCATTGTCAAAGGTTTTTTATTAATATGCACTTGAACTTTAAATGGCTCAATAGAACTGGTTCTATGCTTAGTCACAAAAAACATATCAATGAAATTTGTTGGACTACTCTGATCCTCTACTATAATTTCTTCCTTTACAAAGTGATTGAGGTTTGAATAACAACAAACCTTTGCCAAATGTCCAACCTTTTTACAAATTTTACATTTATAAGTTTTGAACTTACATTTACTGAAATTATGATTTTCCTCACACAACTTCTGCATTTGGCTTTCTTTTCTTCCTGAATCTTCGGCTTGTTTTCTCTCTTCTCTTCCCTTGGGTATGGTTTTCTTCCATCTGCTCTTTTCCTTGATTCTTGGGTAAAACTAACCTTGTTTATCGTTTGGGTGAAAGAACTGGTTACTGCTGCTTCTTTCCTGCATGCTACTTGCACACTTTCTTCCAAAAAAATGGTATGGTCCAATTCACAAACTCTGTCTAAAATGGCACTCCTTTTCAAACCTGACACGAACCTATCCTTAAGTATTTCGTTCAGGTTATTTCCAAATTTACATTGGATCGCTTTGTTTTTTAAACGAACAAAGAATTCTTTAATACCTTCATTGTCTAATTGTCTCAGGTTGTAGAATTCTATTCTTTCCTTGAAGACAGAAATCTTCTGTGAAAATTGTTCCTTCAATATCCTGCACAGTTCGTGATAACTTTTTTCTTTTGGAAGTTCTGGATCACACAATCCTCGTAGTATTTCATATGCCTGTTCACCCACCATTGTTAGAAGAACTGCTACTTTCTTGTTGTCCTCGATATAATTAGCCTCGAAATATTGTTCCATCCTCTCCTGATATGTACACCAGTCTGTTCCCATTTGATATTCATTTTAAACACCTATCGTACCTCTTATGATATTTGGATACTGGCTAACAGCCGCTGAATCGCCTTGATTCTTCTGGGAAGTTGATTTGTGTGCCATTTCGTAATATTGTAGATAACTTCACAAATACCAATTTTCCTCGTCGCCACTTGTGATATCGATGGTAAAATAATATAAGTATGTTTAACTCAGACTTCAATAATAAAATAACAATGTACACAACTCGAGTTACAATAGAGAAAGAGTAAGAGTTTTTAGGTTACCAAGCGTACCTAACTTAAACCATAGAATGCAATTAACATAGAAAGTATTTTTTTCATTTATTTTACAATTACTACTTTTATTTATATACATGATATTACAATGAGCATTTTAACTGTATTTGGTTTGTAGGTACATATATGAGAGTTTGATGTTTGTTTTCAAGAATAGGAATATGTTCAACGCGAGTGGTGAACATAATTATAATAAAATTTGAAAATCAAAACAGATTTAATCTGTTGTCTTCTACAATTTTAATTTCAAAAAATTCTTTGAAGAAACTTTAAGAATTAAATTAATGTCTTTATAAGCACTGCTCATATTTAATAGACGTCAAAATTCATCATACAATATCAAACGGAATTAAGAAAAACCAACGAACATAAACTGTCAATTAAAATTAAAATTTAAATAAGCAAACATTTTTTGTTTCGTTCCAGGCATGCGTAATGAACTCTTCAGACAAACTTACGAAGCCCTGTTTGTTACAAAATGTATTGTTTTCCGATCCCATATGAATGAAAAATAACTCTTTCTCAAAAATATAAAACATAATTTCAAGAACTTCTCAAAAACTAATTTATTTGAAATATTCAATATATTTAAATAAATTACTTCAAAAAATCTCAAAACATGTAGCACATTCTCAAGAAATAATTAAAGTTACGATAAGATCAGTTCAACTTTACATATAAAAATAATAAAATCAATTAAACAATGTATAGACTTACTCAGTGAATCTTAGGAATACACGGTCCTCAACAGAAATAAAAGTGAACACCCTTATATATCCAAGGTACTTATGTTCCAAGTTCACAGAAAATCATACAAAGCTCATAAGGCACTTGGCCTCAGTTAAAACCGTTCAACACTGTATAATGAATTTCTTTATTTAAAAAACCTATTAAATATGAGCAGTGCTTATAAAGACATTAATTTAATTCTTAAAGTTTCTTCAAAGAATTTTTTGAAATTAAAATTGTAGAAGACAACAGATTAAATCTGTTTTGATTTTCAAATTTTGTAATAATCCTTCTATCAAGTAAAAAACCGTTCCTTCTTATTTTATTTTATATATAATTATAATAAAACAAACCTAGATATTATTTTTCCACATCATAGATTAACTAAAAAAAAGGGTCCATATTATTGATGTGTGAAAATGTTTCATGGATTACCAAAAAATTACTCAAAGAATGTCATGATATGGCTAAACTTAAGAAATCCATTAAGAGGTTGCTGGTTCAATTGGAACCATACCAAGTTTGTCACCATTTAGACGTCATTTAATTTTTTTTAATGTAGGAAATTATATGTAGAATTTGAAATATAGGAGTTTATTATTATTATTAACCTTCACACACTTAATGGAAGAAATCAGATTATCCTCTGGAATTATTTTTAAGAACACGGAAAACTGCTTAGATGAATTAATTTATTAATTATTCATCATTTCGTATTTGTGACTAAAATGTATCAAGAACGGGCGGTAGCATAAATTAAATCCACAAAAATTTTCGATGTTATCTATAATTGATGTTGTGATCTGTTTAGTTCTCTTTCGATCCTCAAACAATAATGACCATAAATCGGGAAGCAAAATACCTGTTTTCAGTAGAATTGTGAACCTTGAGAAAGCACGAAGATATAATCAGGGCAGTTGATGCAAATTGTATACATAGTATACATAGAAATAAAAATATAGACGATTATTTGCCTCAAGAACTTTTAAACGGTAAGTGTTAT
This sequence comes from Megalocaria dilatata, assembly GCA_034642435.1. NCBI lineage: Eukaryota > Metazoa > Arthropoda > Insecta > Coleoptera > Coccinellidae > Megalocaria > Megalocaria dilatata. The sequence continues at coordinate 75,030,154 of CM067856.1, forward strand.
GTTATATTACTTAATTTATTTACGATATCTTCTTCGTTGTCGCATAGCATGAGATATATTATATTTCTTTATATTATATAAATGAATTGGTTTTTACTCGATGGAAATTCATCTGAAATCTTATTTCAATGAGGCTATTTTAATTTACAATTTACAAATATTTATTAAAAATGGAACAATTGTAATAAGTAAAATTCTTATTTTATTATGTCTTTTCATTTCAAGTGCTTCTAATAAAAATAGGGTGAAACTTTTATTTTCAACATGCAAAATTTCGAAACTCTGATCATGTCATGTAAATGGTTTGAATGAGTGGAATTATTTTTCCATTGAGGAACATTTCTTTCCATGTTCTTGGATTCATTTTTGGGCAGTTCTACTAGTTTGTCCTTTGTGAAATTTTTGGAAATCACCCCAAAGTAATTTATAAACTCCTGATTATATCACTTTTGGATATAATATCTCTATTGTTTTTGATGAATTTACTGGGTTTAAATTTGTTTTAAATGAAGCTCTTGAATTATAATCATTTTCAATATATGAAGCAATCTTTTTAGAAACACTTTCTGTATATTTCAATAAAATATACTCAATTTTTCACGTTGGGGTATATCATATTGAATAATATTCTAAGATTTTTATTCATCATCAATTCATTCGTCAACATTGGATTTATCTCATTGTTAATGGTTAACTTTTCATTAATATTTAGTTGGGACATGCAATTTTCTTGATCCATTGGAATGTAAATTGGTTTATATTGGTCGTGCCCTTGAAAGCTGATCATTTTTGGTTAATAAAGTGGTATGTGTATATATTGTGGAATATTAATGTGATTCGTTAGATTTGTTGATGGTCCAAGAAGTCCAGAAAATTGAAACTATTGTCAGATTCAGTTTTTATGACTAATACTGACAAGTATTAAATAATGAAGAATAGGAAGAATTTACTTGTCTATTTGAACCTAAGAAACAACATATTGCATTTTGGTACAGATGTGCTGACAGGATAGGAGTAAAAATGAGTTCGTGCGGTTTAGTTACCAGATGTCCTTACTAGTTTATTATTAAATTGTTTCATCCTGCAATGCCTTAATTTTGAAATGTCATCATTAGGCGTTCTTTTCAGTATATGTTATTAAGTGTAAACAAAATAGTTTCTGTTGCTCTGAAAATGTCAACTTTTGTATAGAACAATGTGTTTTTGCAAGGAGTTTTAATTCATTAGTTTAATATGAAGGAAAAGGCTGCTGAAAGTCGTCGTATTTTAGTGGATATTTATTATGACCATACTCTAGCTGAAAAAATGTGCCAGAACGGGTATGCAGGATTTAACAGTGGCAATTTTCATTTGGAAGTGAAAGAACTACCCGGAGCGGTGCCAAAGTTTAAGGATGAGGAATTAGAGGCAAGGCTCGATGAAGATAAATCACAAATGCAATAGATCCTTGAAAAAAAAATTGGAATCACTCAACCAGCCATTTGCCATCGTTTAAAAGCAATGAGAATAATCCGATAGGCAAGGGCGGATCCATCGTTCAATTCGGGGGAGGTCATATACATCATATTACAAATAAAAAAATATGTAATGTAATATATATATATATATATATATATATATATATATATATATATAATAACAATAATATAACACCAATAATAATGTTTACTCAGTAATAATGATACACCAAAAGTGGAAAAAAATGGAGGTATGTACCACCATCCCACGAATAAACAGAGACAATCAATATTTGCTGTAAATACAGCTGTGCGTGATAAACAATTTGATTCTATAAGTGGTTTATGACAGTATAATATATATATATATATATATATGTATATATATATATATATATATATATACATATATATATATATATATATATATATATATATATATATATATATATATATATTATATATATGCATTTGTGAACGTGGAGAAGTGCCAATCCAGTTAGGCGATCTTCTACTTTTAAAGCTGTAAGCCAAGTTCTGAGCCTCCTAAGAGTGGAAAAGAACATTTCTGCTGTGGCCATACTAACTGATAGTGTAGCAAGAATATATAAAAATTTTCTTATATTAGGATATATTTCAGTACCACAATTTGCTATAAGTAGAAATCTTTTCCAGAGCACAACAGATTTTCGTTAGGTTGTCTCCTTGAAATTCTAGATGCCAATCATGCCTCTCATCTCAGTGCGTCTCACAGATACTTTGCATTGTAACTCCAGGTTCTTTTTTAAAAATTTGATGATTCTTAGCGAATGCATTGGCAAATTATTATTATTATTATTATTATTATTATTATCCTGATACTCCTAGATCTTCTGTGAAGATCCCTCAGAAGCTTTTTCAGCTTGTACGAGTTAGGAGTTCAGTTGTGTTCTGTGTAGGCTTTGTTACTGCGATCTTGCGCCACTTTAGGTCACAGCACTGTTAATTTTTGACCCAACAGTGAAATGGTGGCAGATACCCGTCCAACTAGAAAATTTCTTTTCTACCTGAATAGGATTCGAACCCTGGACCTCCCGGTCACGAGTCCGATGCTCTCCCGCTGAGCTATCCACACTCATATGTCAAATGCCACAACTTTTCTCATCGTGGCAAAGGTGTTGCGGCAAGAAATAACTTTGCATGACGTAGCTAATATATTATTAAAAACGTGATTATTGCACGGGCAACGTTTGGCGTATACAGCTTTTTTTGACAATTCCTGTAGAACACCCCTTTTATCTGAGGCCATAACCGAGCAGCTGTCAGTCCCAATACCCACACACCATGTTAAATCTATATTCAATTTCTTCTTCTTCTTCTTCCTTCTTCATTATAGGCATTTTTGCCTGTTCCTTTTTCGTAACTTGTCCGGTGTTCAGTTGGCTGTCAGGTTATCGCTCCACCTTTTTCGCGGTCTTCCTATACTTCTCCTTCCCATTGGAGATTTATCACGTGCGATTCTGACCACTCTCTCATGATCCATTCGGTCTATGTGTGCATTCCACTCGTGCTTTCTCCCCAGGATCCACTCATTCACCTCTTCCACCCCGCACATTTTTCTTATGTTGTCACTCCGCTCTCTATCTAATAGCGTTTTCCCAGCTATTTTCCTTAGGACTTTCATTTCACATGTTTCCAACAACCTCTTAGTTTTTGTTGTGTCTGGTCGTGTTTCTGCTGTGTACGTCATTATTGGTCTTATGGTAGCTTTGTAGATTCTTGCCTTTGTCTCGGTTCGCAAGTGTTTGTTACTCCATATGGTATCGTTCATGCATCCAGCTGTTCTCATTGCCTTATTTACCTGTTGTCTCACCTCAGACTCTACATCCCCAAAACCACAAAGCTCTATTCCCAAGTATCTGAACGTCATCTCTTGCTGTATGATTTGGTCATCGACGACGAGTTTACATCTGAGAGGATATTTGGATGTAGTCAAATATTTTGTGTTTGTGACAGATATAACCATATTCAGGGATTTTGCTATGAAATTGAAGAGATATAGAAGCCTCTGCAGGTCGTCCTCGTTCTCTGCAATCAGCACCGCGCTTTGTTACGCATCAGCGTAACAAAGAATCGAAATATTTTTATTTCCCATTTTATACCCCCTGAGATGGCGAACTTTCTTTATTATTTCATCCATGATCAGGTTGAAAAGCAATGGGCTCAAAGAATCACCCTGTCGAATTCCCTTCTCCACTGATATACTTCTGGTGAGTTCTCCATCGATTTTAGCCTGTATTTTGTTGGAGCTATATATATATATATATATATATATCTTCAATTACTTTAATTAAGTTGTGCGGTATCTGTCTTTTGTAGAGAAGGTGTACGACATCTTGTATTTGAATTCGATCAAATGCTTTCTGAAGATCTACAAAGCACATATATGCGGGCCGGTTATATTCAATAGATTTCTCAACGATCTGTCTCATAACAAATACTGCATCATTACATGTTCTCCCTGATCTGAAGCCTTGTTGCTCATCGGATAGGGAAATAATATTATTGATCTTATTGGTGATTATTTTAGTTATTAATTTTAATGTTGTACTGAGTAGATTTATACCCCTGTAGTTCTCTGGTTTTTTCTTGTCTCCCTTTTTAAACATGAGGATGGCGATACTTGTTCGCCATTGGTCCGGTATTCTGTGGTGGTAGAAGGGTCAACTGTTTAACCAGATGCTGCCACTCATACTTGAGCAATTCATTTGGGATGCCATCTAGTCCGGGGCTTTTTCTATTCCTCAGCTGTTGGAGTAGGGATGATCGATATTCGAAAAACATCGATGTTGACATCGATGTCATAATCGAAAGCCCGACATCGATATTCGATATTTATCGAAAACCGAACATCGATGTTGGATACCATCGATGATTTATGCAATAATAACTGACAAAAAAATGAAACACATTGTAAAAGTTCGGAATTTATTAAGAAAGAGATCAAATGATTACATATTCCAATATTTTTTATCAATTGACGCAGGAAGAGTAATTTTGATAAAGAAGAACCTTTTAATCTATTTCTTTGTTGATAAAGAGTAGAGCCAGCTTTTGAAAACAGTCTTTCGGATGGCGTTGATGTCGCGATAGTACTCAAATATTTCAGCGCTATTATTTTTAATTTCGGGTAAGTGGAACCGATGACATTATTCCAAACTTGGAAAGGATCTTGTTTAAGATCAGATACTGAATTTTTCAAAAAGTAGCTCAACTCGGAAGGCATTTCGTGATCATGAGGGGAATGTTTTTGACAGTTACAAGTTTATAATGTTCGCTCCACAAATTAAATTCTTCTGTTGGATCTGGCGAACGACTAATAACTTCTTCAATTACTTCTGTTTCCGTCGTAGTAGTTAGTAATTCTTTGACAAATTTGATTGCTTTCGAACATGCTATGGGATCTTAAAAGTGAATATTTTTGAATCTTGGGTCTAGCAATGTTGATAAAGCAAGTATTTGAACATGTTCCGAGGGTAACAAGCGTTTACTGATTTCAGTCATTATGTTCTGCTTAAGATCCCGACCCATAGAACTCTTTGTTTTAATGTTGCTCATTTTTAAGTTTAGCATTCGTGTTATGGGAATGACTTTGCTGCTGGTAACGTAGTCTTCTCCACATATTTCTTTAGTAGCAACTTCAATAGGGCGTAAAACTTCAAAAATTTCAGTCAACTCTTCAATACCTTTTGCAGTTATCATTGGGGAAGCACTTGTATGGCAATTAACAATTTGATTAATTGTTGGTCGCAGTACTTAAAATCTTTCCACCATATAAAAAGTGGAATTCCAGCGAGTGCTGACTTCTTGTATTAATTTTAGATTAGAATGCTTTCGTAATTCATCACTCGCCACTACACTATGCTTGAACCAAGTGACAATCCTTTTGACAGATCCAATTAATTCTGGCAATTCCTTTGTTTTTGCGATTGATTTTCGAGCTACCAAATTAAGTAAGTGAGCAAAGCAAATAATATGGCATTTTTTTTCAAATGAGATATCTACAGCTTTAACATTTGCTCCTCCATCAGTTACCACAGCGGATACTTTTTCTGAATCTATACACCATTCATGACATGTCTGCAACAGCATTCTTCCAATGTATTCAGCAGTATGTGATTCGGCTAACTCATAAACTCCTGATGCCATACGTTCTTCGTCATAAAAGTGTACAGTGACACCAAGAAAACTCCTAGTCTGCATGGTATCCGTCCATATGTCGGTTGTCAGGGTAATATTACTACGTAGGCCTTTGATTTTATTTTTAAAAAGATTATGTGTAACTTCATATCGGTTCTCTAGCATTCTCTTGAAAGTATGCCTGGATGGGACTTTATACAGAGGTGCAGCTGCTTTCATTAAGTTTAGAAATCCTTCATTTTCAACCATTTGGAACGGCTGTGAATCTTTGCAAATCATAAACAAGATAGCATTTGTAAGGCGAATTCCTTTAGCTCCATTTTCAGAAAATTCAGATATGCTCCTGAAACTCTGATTTAGTGTCGGCTGAAATATTTTTTTGCGAATAGACGATGCACTTATGTCACTTGCATTAAAACTACAATCAGAATCAACTGAACTATTTTCATGTAAAGCAGAGACAGATGCAATTATCTCAGCAGAAGTAGAAGCAGTTGACATTACAGGTTTTACGAATGTCTCCTTAAATGATCTCTTGGCGCCTGTTTTATGATCTGTGTTCTCCTCGTTGCTATTTTTCCCTAATAATGAACTATGCATTTTTTCAATGTGCAACTTAAGATTTGTGGTGTTGCCACAAGTTTTTATGATTTTATGGCAAGACCGACATCTGGCTTCATTATTTTCAAGTCTTTCAAAAAATTCCCAAAAGCGACTTTTTGGCGGCAATGAAATTTAAATAAAATTCAGACACGAACTCGAAATAACCAGAACATGCAAAAATATTCATAGAAAATACACAAAATAAAATGTTCTGTCACCTTAATATACCATTTTCAATGCAAGCAAAACAGTAAGCATCCACACCACAGCCGTAAAAAAAGAGATAAATTGTCTATGGCCCGAGACATTCAAATTTTGCGCGAGAGAAAACGATAATTGTTTTGATCTGTGCTCTCTTTGTCTCATATACAGCATTCATAACCTTAAAAAATAACAATTTCGTTTAGCATGCAGTGCATGCCATGCACAGAAAGCAAACAGATGAATTTAATATTTAGAAGTTAATCAATAAAAACTTATATATTGTTGTATTCCACGTAATATTATATGCACAATAATAGAATACTATCAAATGAGTAAATTAAAACAGCCGACGCACGCACAACCAATTTTTTTATCAACAAACGAATGGGAGGGGAGTGAGAGAGAGCGCGAGCGAGGAGATGACGAAGAACGTACGAATGAAAGGAACGACCGGTGCGCCCTGAATGAATACGCGTTCAAAATAAACTTGATTTGTGGATGCGTTCATGAAAGAAATATTTTGTTTCGTAACTTCGTAGTTGCATTGGTCGTGTCGTGCGTGAGGCCGTGAGTTAACATCGATGATAGCTGCCGTTAATATCGATGTTACGATATTTTTCGTATAGCAATATCGATGTTAAAACAGCGATGTTTTTGCTTTCAACATCGATGATCATCGAACATCGATGTTCATCGAGCATCCCTATGTCAGAGTGCCAATTCTACGTCTGCATGCTCTACTTCTATATTGTCACTGGTAACTATTGCTGGTGTGTTGTTGCGTTCGATGGTATCTTCTTCTTTTTTATAGAGTGTTTCCAGATATTCGGTCCAGGTCTCCTTTGATATGTGCTTAGGCTCAATTAATTCATTCATTTCCTTTCTCTGGGATCTTATCAATCGCCACATCTGTTTTTGCAGTCCATAAAAGTCACTCTCCATTCTTTTGGATAACCTTTCCCAGTAGCTGGTTTTAGCTGATCTTATGATCGAATTTGTTTCGTTACGGATTGTTTTGTACTCTTCATATGATTCTGGAGTTCTCTGTGCTCGATATTTCAGATACACTTGCTTTTTTTCACTGCACTTCTTTTTTATTTCGTTGGTAAACCAGGGGGTTCGATTAATACCCTTGTCCATATTTATCATGCGTATGCCAAGTACCTCATTCGCAGCTTCTTCAATGTTGGTCTTAAACTTTTGCCAGCAAACATCGACATCGTTTCTCGAATCTATTGGGTTTGTTTCTATTTTTTCCTGTAGTCTTCGCTGGTATAAATCTTTTGTTGCGTCGTGCCATAGGGATTCTACGTTCAGTTTTTGTTCTTTTTTGTTAGTTTTGTTGTTTCTTTTTAGGGGTAATTTTAGTTTAATTTTTCCCATCAGTAGCCTGTGACCACCATTGACATTAGCTGAATTTAAAGTTCTCACGTCTCGTACCTGAGCAGGATGTATATGCCTGTTGCTCAATATATAGTCAATGGTCGATCTTTGCCCTCTTGAATTTTCGAACGTGTATATATTAAATTTGATACAGATATTTTCAACGATTTTTGTCAGTGCTACACCTGTCAACCGAGGCTCTATAACGCCTTTATTGTTATCCACTTCATCACATCTAAGAGTATCGTATGTATCACAGAAAGTCACAAAATCTTCCTTTATGATACCGTTGTGAAGATATCTAAATGATAGCCTGAGCTGTGAGATATGTGATATATCTGTTGTTTCGTAGAATAAAATTGAAAAGTATTTAGCTCACTTCACTTTCTGTAATATTCTTTCCTGAATGATTTCATGCAAACATCAATCAACTCATTTTGCACAGTTTTGCTGTTATATGTTGCGTTAGATTGAGAATTCTCTAAATGGATGTTGCAATTTTGTGTCACCAGATTCTATACGGAATTTTAAAAGGGCTCTGAAATTTCCTTCATCAGCTACCATGCTGCCCTTATCCGATTCTTTGGCCAACAATATACCATCGTCGCGATGGCCACGTAGTGATATATTTTGATGACCACCTGATGAAGTAAAGTGTAAATTACGAAACAATTGTTGTGTAAACATAAAATATTAGCGGATATAAAGTGACATGAATAGAGGTTAATTCTAGATAGAAGGTATATAAAATTATTTAAATATTTTAATATTAGCCTTCTACATATTTAATTCCAAAAAATTATATTTGATATTTAATTTATAGGATTTTGGTTAATAATTTTTATTTATTGGATTTTGTTATACCATTTGGATGTCTTATAATGAATGTTTATTTTATATGTCAATTGATATAAGTGGTACTTATATGACATTATTTTAATTTATTTTCAGAAGTTATAATCATTAAATATAATTTTTTGGAATTAAATATGTAGAAGGCTAATATTAAAATATTTAAATAAGGATATAAAGTGTTTTACTCTGAATCATATCAGTTTAAACAGGTGTTTACATGCTAGCCTAACTCAATAACGACATTAACTATGATAATTTATTACTTACCATCTCCTGCAAGGCGATTTGCAACAACTTTCAAGAACTCTGCTTCTGACTGGTAAAATTTTAGGTATTTGTGCTAAGCAAGCAAGTGAAGCAGTACGATTGGCGTTCTTGCGGTAAGGGATAGAGAACTACACGAACTGACGATTTACACAAGGATCGTCCCAGGCCAGTGTGCAGGCACAGAATAGAGAAGAAATACTTCTTTATTTTGTGGTGCAGGAGTGCCCAGCGCGTGTCTTCATATGTGTTTAATCAATAAGACTAGAAAAATTATCACCAGTGAACCTAGACCCAGCCCAGAGGGGGTCATGACCTCCATAACCCCTCTCATGGATTACCGCTTGCCGAAAGGTAGGAAATTGAGTGCCGTATGAATTGAAACCAAGAGACGTCGAACGCCGTTTCCATGTGTGAACAACGGCTACAACGGCAAAAAAGGAAGGGGTTTTTGCATCGAATTGTGACTGGTGATGAATAGTGAGTTCATTACAATAATCCAAAACGTCGGGCAACGTATGGATAACCAACCATCGATGCGTCAGAGCCAAGTATTGCGAGAAAAATGGCCGCAATACGCCGACAGACACGTTAAAGAAATTGACAATGCAATGCATTGATTACCATTTCTTCCAATCGATGCAATATGGCCTGGCTGATCAGCACTTCTCCTATTACGATGATGTCAAAAAATTGATCGGTGCATGGATAGCGGCCAAAAAGCCCACTTTTTTCCGCAACGGTATCCGTCAATTGACAGAAAGAAGAAAAAAGTGGCTAGCGACAGACAATACTTTGAACTATGAATGTATAACCAATTTTTTACAATATGGCTTTCAATTTTAGACAAAAAACCGCACGAACTTATTTATACTCCTGGTATATGTTGTTTAGTAGATTCATATAAACAATTAAATGAGCTCCATCTCTTCGTCAATACTTCATATCAGTCAATAGTAGTCACCATGGAAACTGAATTTGAGAATAATTTTAATTTTCTAGACTTAACCATGAGCTAATCTATAATTATTCAAAATATAATTTCTTTAAATTTACGACATTTTAATATTGATAGTATGTATATTCATAACTATATTCAGATGTAAATAAATTATGTTTTCCTGAGAATCACTATAATCTGTTTCTATCTTCACTTTGTTTGCGATTTTAATGAAAAAATTATAATTATATTCCATAATTTCTACACCCCTCTGGTTAAACGTAATCTTTAGAAAAAAATAATGTGGAGATTCGATATTTGGAAGACAGATTCTAAACTCGATCGATATAATCTTCTGGAATACAGTAATTCCTATCATTGTCCTTGGCAATATAATTTTTGAATGTTTGTCTACTCGATGAATGAAATATCATCAGTAGAATTATGAAATTGCACAGAACCATAAGTTAAACATCAAGATTAGTCTTCAGTTTCTAACAAATTCCAAACTTAATTCGTTAGCAGGAAATACTGGAACTGCACTACAATTATTTTGAACAAAACGCTCGAGAGTTTTCATATTCGAATCTCGCCCATACAATTTCATTCCATATTTCTTGCGCGACTGTTCTGGGGAGAGAAATGTCTGTTTTTTTAGAATATTCAGCTGAGAATGGTCTCAAACGACCGGGTTAGACTAACTTATGAAGAATCCGAGGTCAAAAGTAATTCTGTTCAACCGGTACGATCCGCCCGTAAATACTCAACTTTTGAACGAAAAGTGCTAAAGACTTGAAACTTCCAGATGAGGTTTTGAAACTGAAAATCTCAGTTTACTATATTTCGTTAATGGCCAAAAGTGGTTCTGCAGTTATTCACATTCAAAATTTTTTCTTGCTTTCCTATCAATTCCGAAACTACTTGAAGCTCTCGAAGGAAATGCGGACTTGCGAGGGAGCTTCCACCTCTGATTCGTGGGACGGCATTTTGTTCGGAGTCTGCGCATCTGAAACTCATCAGACAGGTGTGATGCGTAGGCTCTGCCTGTGACGCCGGTGACCATGTGTTTCGCTTGGAACGGTGATAGTCAAACGCTGTGCCTTGCCCTACTTGAACTTGGCTGGGACAGTTAGTCAAGAATCTTTAGACTGGTTGGGTCCTCTATTGGTACGCCGGTCAAGCTACGACAGAGCATGGCAGGTTTCTGGACGAGGTGCGAAGAAGTTGTTCCCTACATACTCCCCCTCCAGTGAGCGTCGTTAAAGGTTACGAAATAAGGCGTTGGGAACCAGGTCAGGGAATAGGGCGCGACCAGCCCAGAGGCGGACTGTCTCCTTGCCATCACCAGCGGTAATCTGTGGAACGAAAGGAGGGGTCGTCTCGGAATGATGGATGGGGGCAATTAGGGCCACCTAATGAATGGGTTGGTTCGCTCTTGAAGCAACTGCTCCCAATTACATCGGGGTCACCAATGAAGCTCTCGTGTGAAATGCTGTGTTGTGAGGGAGCTTCCACCTCTTGATTCGGGAGACGGCGTTTATTTTCCGAGTCTGCGCATCTGAAACTCATCAGACAGGCGTGATGCGCAGGCTCTGCCTGTGACGTCGGTAACCATCTGTTTCGCTTGGAACGGTGATCTTCAAACGCTGTGCCTTGCCCTCTTTGAACATGGCTGTGACGGTTAGTCACGAATCTTTAGACTGATCGGGTCCTCTATAGGTGCGCCGGTCAAGCTACGACAGAGCAAGGCAGGTTTCTGGACGAGGAGCGAAGAAGTTGTGTTAGATGTATAATAACAACATGAAATGCTAATTCCAGGAATGAAGGATCGAAAAACTTGAAATTTGCAGGGCAGGATCTGAATCTAAATATATAAATTCCCTTCAAAAATGGACAGAATCGACTCAATAGTTCCTGAGTTATTTCTCAGAGCAAGGCAGATTTCTGGTCTTGAAATTTGCAGGGCAGGATCTGAAAATAAATACATTGTTTTGTGGTCTTGTCAAGTAGAAATCTTTTCCAGAGCACTACAGATTTTCATTAGGTTGTTTCCTTGAAATTTTGGATGCCAATCATGTCCAAGCGCGTCTCACAGATACTTTGCATTGTAACTCCAGGTTCTTTTTTAAAAATTTGAAGATTCTTAGCGAATGCATTGGCAAATGCCACATGAAATGCTAATTCCATAAATGAAAGTTCGAAAGACTTGAAATTTGCAGGACAGGATCTAAATATAAATACATAAATTCCCTTCAAAAATGGACAGAATCGACTCAATAGTTCCTGAGTTATTCTCATTTCATTTTTCACATATTTTCAAATTCGTTGTTTTTATTCATCATATGTATAGCTTCTTTGAGAGGTAATTCAAATATTTGAAATTGTAATGGAAAATAGACCATTGAAGAATAGCTCAAAAGTTTCTAATTTCAAGTCAGTGCTTTTCTGCATATTGAAACATTCGCTTGAAATGTTTATTATTTGAACGCTAGCAGTTTTAAAAATACAAATCACTAAAAACCTCAGTTTTATTTTTTCTATTAGTTTCGGATACCATTATGACAAACCAATCATGAATTATTTTTAGCTGTTATTATGCCACAATAAACTATTTGCCGATTTCAGTATAAGACTTTCAGCCTATTAATGGCACGTGAGTATTTTTTATCTTTTTCTATATCCTTCATTTGAAATTAGTTTTTTCCTAAATTTTTTTGTTCCAATAGGTCCCTATCTTGTCTTGCGACTTTTATTTAATTCTACTTTCAATCACTGAAAACATTGAAAGAAAGAATAGTAATATTTCGCAAAATAGAAAGAAGAAGGAAATAAGGACATATTTTAAGACTTTTTCAACATAAGGTCATTTGGAGTTTAAACGTTTGCTGTCTCAGAATCTTCTAGTTAACTTGCTCATGAAGTATTTTTGCTTGATTATGTTGAAAGTTTCTCCAATTCGAGGATTCAATTAGTTCCTGTAAGCAAAATCTTTTTCCAAACATTTCCGAATGAAGCTTGAAAAATTGGATAACCATAAGCAAGTATTTTTTTCATAATCATGATGCGTCTTGATATGTTATGGATATACTACTGTAGAGGCAAATATAATATTGATTATTTTCATTAAAGTCATTTGGACATGAATTCCCAAATATTTTGATAAAAGAGTGGCAGGTCTATATATATGTTAAGATGATAGAGAATAAGAGTTCTGTGATTAGAACACAGAATGTATATTTTTGTGGTTAACGGAGAGACAAGATCTCCCCTCTTTTCGCCCTGAACTTCAAGCAAGCTGGTAAATATAACCTTTGAGTACGTTTAAAAAGTGTTTTGTTAAATCTTTCCCAAATCCTAAATAATAAAAGTGTTGAATAATTTCGAGTACCCAAGAAACAAATAAACTAACAATTGGTGATCCCGACTCGTGTTCAACTTACTCGTGATTATAAACCCAAAAACCAGTGCACTAACATGGCTCAAGATGCATCCCCAACTATAGACGTTAGCTGTATTGGCATGTGAGCGTAGCTCTTTCACCAAGGATTACTCAGCAGTCTCTACAGCCTGCCCCCAGAAGCAGAAAGTGTATTAAGGGTTACGTCTTATCATCGCGCGAGGTGAGAACTCCTCCGAAGAGATTAACCCACCAGCTTCCAATTTGGGCTTCAATTCGAAAACCTACAACCGTCTGACTGGTAGCAGTGAAGCACTATCAAACCTCTACTGGCTCTGCATGGTCATTACCCGAGTTGTTTGGTACGCACCTCACACGTCAGAAGGGCTTTTTATCCATCCATCCAAACGAATCTCATGACTAAGATAATCTCAAGATTGATGCCTCCATTGATCCTGGTACGAGCACCGTCAATCCGGCCTGTACGTCAAGACACACGAACCCATGTGAAGTCTTTCGACTGATCCTGGCGTCATGCACCAACGGACTAGCCGTTTCGTCGAGATCCACAAACCCTGAAACGTTACACAATAGATCCAGGTTCAGGACGAGGCCGGTCGAACCGTTAAATCTCGCTAAACCCTGAAGCATTTCAGGGTATCAGAATATCACGAACATGAGTGTCTGCGAACAGAACGAAATACCTCCCTAGTCCAGCATGCGGACTTTCAACCACTACCCCCTCGAGTCCAACACCAATCGGGTGGCCGGGTGGTACAAGTACCACCTGTGGGCATCCAGACTCCCGAGGTAACGCACTTGGCCATTGGACAGAGGGTAGAGTACGCTAGTTTTAAGGGAGAGGCTCTGTGCTGCGACGGACTCCCTTGTCACTGAGTTGGTCAACGCGGCGGCTCAGCCCTCCATTCCATCTTACGGTGAAACTAGGGCCCTATTCAGTCGATCTTACACCACACGGGTCCAGTGACTGGTGCAAGTGGCATTACAAGAGTTAACCCTCCATTCCATCGGGATGAAACTAGTGTCTTGACAAGCGCCCCCAACGCGCCAAGCTCAAATGCCATGGGTGGCGTCCCCCAACCTATACAAGAAGAAATGAATAATCAGCAAGGTAAAAGTAGTGAAGATCTTCCAGAAGTGAATAAAATATCAGTGAAGATATTACCATTTTGGCCAGAAAAACCTGAACGTTTGTTTTATCAAATAGACGCTCAATTTCGGATTAATGGCATCAAGAAGGATTCGACAAAATTCGATTTCTCAATATCCCGGCTAGAACCTTCTCTAATTGATAACATTTGGGATATAGCAACAGGTACAGATGATGACAAGTATCAACTTGTCAAAGAAAGGCTCACAAGCTTATTCACAGAAAGCGAAGAAAATAGGATAAAGAGGTTATTAACAGAACATAACCTGAGTGACTTGAAACCAAACCAACCATTAAAGAAATTGAAAGCTCCAGCAGATACGGACATGAGAGCGTAATTAAAACTTTGTGGTTAGAAAATCTTCCAGTGATTATTAAAAATTTTATCATCACTAGTGAAGAAAATGTTGATCAGCTGACAAATATGGCTGATAAAATATACGAAATGAACCATCCAAATGAATTATATCCCTGTGCTTGGAAGAATTCGGAAAACTCCAGTCAGTAGTGGAGAGACTTCAGCATATTCTGCTACTGACTCAGTCCTCTGCTGCAACTCTCGTTTATTCGTGGTAGACAAGAACACGGGATTACAATTTTTGGTCGACAGCAGATGTATCAATTGTCCAATATAACCAGAAACCTGTAGCATATTTTTAACTGTATGCTGCTAATGGTACTCGGATACCCACCTACGGTACTAAATTAATGGAAATTGACTTAGGTCTAAGACGTGCGTTCAAATGGCCTTTTATCATCGCCAAAACCTCAAGAGGTATTCTGGGTGCTGACTTCTTAAGAACATTCAACCTACTCATTGATCTGAAGAGGCAACAGTTGGTAGATGGGGAAACGAAATTATGTAAGAAACAATATTTCTCAAAAATGAACTCTTCGGACAGGCGTAGTGTGCACCTCTACCAGTGACCATGTGTTCCACTTCGGAACGGTCGTTGAACGCTGTATGCCTTGCCGTTGGTCTGGTTGCGGTTCCGTTGGTCTGGTCGCGCCTTCAGTGGGGATCTATGGAACGAAACGCCGTCTCCCTAATTTAGAGGTAGAAACTCTCTCATAACACCCCGAATTTCCTATAGAGCTTCATTGGTGAGTCCGACGTGATTGGGGGGTTTGCTTCAAGAGCGAACCAACCCATTCATTTGGAGGCCCTAATTGGCCCCATACATAATTCTGAGACAACCTTTTCCTTTCGTTCCACATATCCCTGCTGGAGATGGCACCACAACCAGACCAGCAAGGGACTGTCTCCTTACCGGATCCCAACGCCCTATTTCGTGACCTTACCGATGCTCATTGGGAGGGGAGTATGTGGCGTGCCCGCTTCTCTCGAAGAATTCTACTCTGCTCTACTGCAGCTTCCGATGTAGCATATGAGCTAGGGTAAGGGGGCGCGACTGATAGCAGACAATACCTTAGACATTCGTCCTCACCGGGGTTAAGTAGGGCAGAGTACAAGCGTTTAATGACTCACGTTCCAACGAGGAATGGTGTCATTAGCGTTGCAGGCAGAGATGCGCATCACGCCTGTCCGAAGAGTTCAGGTGCGTATGCTTGGAACGAAACTCCGCCTCCCAATTAAGAGGTAGAAACTCCTTCATAACACCGCATTTCCCTTAAGAGCTACACTACTTTCTTTTAATAACTTGGGACATAAACAGAATATTCCGATAAACTCTCACCATTCAGAAAATTCCAAAATATATCTTTGATAATTCGATAAAGTATGAAGTTATTTTCTCCTGCGATCTTCTATCACCTTGAGGAGTTGAAGATAACTATTTAAAATGAGACTTTTCTTTTATCAGTTTGGACTTTTTTTCCCACTAAGAAAAATTGAAAACAACCTAACATAAAAAGAGCAAACTCAAAGTAAATATTCTACGTGTGAAGTTATCTACAATATTACGAAATGGCACACAAATCAACTTCACAGAAAAATCAAGGCGATTCAGCGGCTGTTAGCCAGTATCCAAATATCATAAGAGGTACGATAGGTGTTTTAAATGATTATCAAATGGGAACAGACTGGTGTACATATCAGGAGAGGATGGAACAATATTTCGAGGCTAATTATATCGAGGACAACAAGAAAGTAGCAGTTCTTCTAACAATGGTGAGTGAACAGGCATATGAAACACTACGAGGATTGTGTGATCCAGAACTTCCATAGAAAAAAGTTATCACGAACTGTGCAGGATATTGAAGGAACAATTTTCACAGAAGATTTCTGTCTTCAAGGAAAGAATAGAATTCTACAACCTGAGACAATTAGACAATGAAGGTATTAAAGAATTCTTTGTTCGTTTAAAAAACAAAGCGATCCAATGTAAATCTGGAAATAACCTGAACGAAATACTTAAGGATAGGTTCGTGTCAGGTTTGAAAAGGAGTGCCATTCTAGACAGAGTTTGTGAAGAGGACCATACCATTTCTTTGGAAGAAATTGTGCAAGTAGCATTGAGCAAAGAAGCAGCAGTAACCAGTTCTTTCACCCAAGGTTAGTTTTACCCAAGAATCAAGGAAAAGAGCAGATGGAAGAAAACCATACCCAAGGGAAGAGAAGAGAGAAAACAAGCCGAAGATTCAGGAAGAAAAGAAAGCCAAATGCAGAAGTTGTGGTGAGAAAAATCATAATTTCAGTAAATGTAAGTTCAAAACTTATAAATGTAAAATTTGTAAAAAGGTTGGACATTTGGCAAAGGAAGAAATTATAGTAGAGGATCAGAGTAGTCCAACCGATTTCATTGATATGTTTTTTGTGACTAAACGTAGAACCAGTTCTATTGAACCATTTAAAGTTCAAGTGCATATTAATAAAAAACCTTTGACAATGAAACTGGACTCAGGAGCGGGAATTTCTGTTATTCCTGGTAATGTTTTTGAACACATGTTTAAAAATTGTAAATTATTTCCAACGAAAATTAAGTTGAAAACATACGAGGGTAATGTAATTGTTCCAGATGGAGAGATTTATGTTATGAATAGGTAGTTCGTATTAAAACAAAAGTTTATTAAAGCTGGTGAGAGGGCACCTGGATATAAGTAAAGGACAACCACTCGTATTTAAATATTATATTTACAATATTATTATCATTTATACAGAAATAAGAGATTTATATTATGAATAGGTATCAAAATGTTCTTAAAAGGAATTGCAAACTCATTAGAGTCAAAAATTGAATGGTTCCATTATTAGGTAGAGATTTAATTAAATTATTCAATATTGCCTTGCAGGGTTCGATGGTGTCTAATGTGAACAAACTCGATCATAACGACAATTTAGACAAAATTCTTAAACAATTTGAACAGTTATTCACAAATAAGTTAGGCTTGTATAAATTAGAAAAAGTAAAATTCTCGGTAGATCCTGAAGTTAAACCGATTTTTTGTAAACCAAGACCGGTTCCATTCAAATTCAAAGAACTGATGGATAAAGAATTGGACGAGTTAGAAAAACAAGGTGTTATCACTAGTATTCAAAATTCCGAATGGGGTACTTCCTTAGTTCCGGTATTGAAGCCTAATGGCAAGATTAGAATTTGTGCCGATTATAAGATTACAATGAATAAATATCTTGAAGATTATAAGCATCCCCTGCCAAGGATTGAAGAATTGTTCGCAGCTCTTCAAGGAGGGGAGGAATTTACTAAATTGGATTTGCTATGCGCTTATAACCAATTAGAATTAGACAACGAAACAAAATTAAGAAGTCAGATGTTGGATGAGATTCATGGTGCTCAGAATGGCATGACTTAAATGAAAGTTTTAGCCAGACAGTATGTCTGGTCGCCAAGTTTGGAAAGAGATTTTGAAAATTATGTTAAAAATTGTGATGCTTGCGCGACTTTCATGAAAACGCCAGAAAAATCCAAACTAATTAAATTCAAAGAAGGTAAACATGTATATGATAGGATTCATATCGACTTTCTGGGGCCTTACCATAATAAAACATATTTGATAATTATAGATTCATTTTCGAGATGGCCTGAAATTTATGAAATGCTAAAATTAGATTCTTTTACCACTATAAACAAATTACGTGATTGTTTTGCTAGGTTTGGCTTACCGAATACAATTGTATCAGATAATGGTCCACAATTAGTTTCCGAAGAATTCGAAAAATTTTGTAATTTTAATGATATTGTTCATATTAGATCCCCATCGTATCATCCTTCAACAAACGGTCTTGCAGAAAACGGTGTAAAATCATTTAAGAATTCCTTAAATAAATACCTCAAAGATATCAGGACAAAATCAGAGAGTACGGAAATATTAATGAGTAAATATTTATTTTCATATCGTAATACACCACACTACCACTGGTGAAACACCATCGAAATTAATGTTTGGAAGACATGTAAAAACTCGATTAGACCTGTTAACAAAAAGTCGGCGTTCAAAAGCTTTGGAAAGACAGATTAAATGCCATGGTAAAAGAATGGTAGAATTTGAAGAAGGTGAGATTGTTTATATTAAATACTATCGAACACCAAATAAAATCACTTGGGAAAAGGCTGTAATTGTACAGATTCTCGGTACTCAAAATTATAATTGTAAAACATTGAAGGAAAAATTAATTTGGAGGAGGCATATTGATCAAATGAGGAAAGAAGGAAGTTGTTATGATGACATTTGTGATATTAATGTGAGAGAATATGTTTCTATAAAAGACTCTAGAAGTAATAACATTGAACCAAAGAAAATTGTTCCTAGTCAGGAAGTTAAACCACCAGATTTTCAGGATCACAATAGGGTTCCGGAATCTGTTGAAAATTAATTACCGTCTAATAATGAAGAGTCAGTTTTAGTGGAGGGAGACAGTGCACAAACAAATGAAAGTGCCTTGTTATCCCCTAATATAAAAAACCGTTTAAGTACAAATATAAGACCTCCTAAAAGATTTAGTGACGGAGGAGTGTAATATCATGTATATAAATAAAAGTAGTAATTGTAAAATAAATGAAGAAAAAAGTATGTAACTTAAATGATTTCTGACAATTAATGGGGATTGGGGTGGAGCTCTTTCACATAAACTACATTTTACTTCTTACCTCTAGTGACAATTCATCCAAAATATCATTTAATGTATGAAAAAATGATAAGAATCTCTATTTAAATTTGGAGGCCCTTGCAGTTGGTGAATGGTAGAAATTTTTCTTTAAAATCCGAATTGATATTAAGGGAAAGATATTCCTAATTTGGCGTTCATTCTTTCTGTCAAAAATTTTTTGAAAGTTTTTACCCAGTGTAGGAAGCAGAGTGATAGTAATTTTCTAATATACTGTGGTATGTTTTTTTCGGAATAATGATGACTATTCCCTTCTTCAATTATTTGGGGAGATAAGAGTTTGCCAAGCAGAAATTGTATATTTTTATTTTGTGTTGGTGAATTTACGAGTCTAATTTTCTCAACAATTTTCTGGAAATGTTATCATAGCCAGGGGAAGTTTTCTATCCATGGTGTAGTGCTCTATAATACTCTTCCTCTGTAATGGTTGCAATATCTTCTTCCACTCCTATTTGTGAGAAGCTATTTTCATGCTAGTTTTCTACCTTGTTTTTGTGGTCTTCATCATATTATTTGTTGATTGACTTCTCCAACAGCTTTCTATAATATTCGGCGACAGCATCGGTGATA
Organism: Megalocaria dilatata; assembly: GCA_034642435.1. Classification (NCBI taxonomy): domain Eukaryota; kingdom Metazoa; phylum Arthropoda; class Insecta; order Coleoptera; family Coccinellidae; genus Megalocaria; species Megalocaria dilatata. Next base: position 75,050,263 of record CM067856.1, read on the forward strand.
TCTGCTGAATGCCTCAAATTCTTCTACGTCGTACGATTTTGCGTGCTCAATTATGAAAACTCCGCTAAACTTGCAATTGTAATTTTTTTTAGTCCAACAATCTTTTATTAAGGTATGTCCCAATAGTGATGGTTCTCCATGTATATTGGATACATTATGCTATTTTCAATCTTAATTGTCTATTGTTGAAACAAAAACTTTGAAAGAAATGTACTCCAATAGTAAGTACCTTTCTGGAATATTTTCACTCCCCTAAAAATGACTACAATATGAACTTTAGGTAATGAAATGAGTAAAATAACTAAGAAAAAACGAACTAAAGAGAGAGAGAAAAAAAGTTTATTGCTCTAGCAAAACTAACTACTTTTTTCTGCCAGTATAAAATACATTCTTTATATACATAGTATTTTTCTTGAAAAAGAAGTGTATATAATTGAGAAAAAAAATAAAATGTAAGTCGAGGGTGTTATCTATTGTTTCCACATGCACCATATGACATAGGGTGTTGGGATTTGGCCGGAAGCAGTCCGCCACTCAGCTGGAAGTGGCACCGCGTCCAGCTCAGGAGCGATACTGTGGGACGAAAAGGATAGTAACTTCGGAAATATCGGATGAAATAGTCGGGATCACGAATAAAGGGATCGTCGGGTCTTCGGATGACTTCGGGGTTACCAATGAAGCTTTTAAGCGATGCGGTGTAAGAGGGAGCTTCTAATCTCTTAGTTTCGGGAGGCCAAGTGTTTCGTTCCAACTTGCAGCCCCTGAACTCTTCAGATTGGTGATGGGGCGCAAGTCTACCAATGACGCCTGTGACTTTGTTCCACGTTGAAACGTCGGTTGTCGAACGCTCGCGCTCTGCTATACATGACGCTGCCGAGGACGGCGAACTAACAATCGAAAAGCGGTATCGCCCTCTATGGCATATGCCAGGAGGCTGTAGCAGAGCAAAGAGGAGTTCTGGGCAACCATAATTTTATTGAAAAATATTTATCCTCAGTTTTTAAATATGAGTCACTTTCTCTCTACTTTCGTTATTTTTGAAATTTTATCCTTATGCTCCTAGATCTTCTGCGAAGATCCCTTAGAAGCAGTAGCTTATGTGAGTAGAAGATCATCTGTGTTCGGGTTAGGTTTTGTTAGGTGCCCTTAAGCCTCTTTAGGCAGAGCACTTTCAATTTTTCACCCAGCAGGGAAATGGTGGACGGCCATCTTGATGAGAAAATTTCTTCCCTCGTCAAGATGCGAACCAGCAAGAAAGAGGAATCTGCGCAGCATCTAAAATCATTATTAATAAGGAGTATGAGCTATGGTAATAGAAAGTTCTAGAAATCGAGACAGTGTAACATACATCTGTATAACAATTCTATACTCGAACAAACTCGACAAGGTTTTGTAGATCACAGAGGCAAATTGCAGACCGCGCACGTTTCAAACTGATTGGTTTTCGTCAGTGCAATGTATGCTAGTGACTCCAAATCTGTCCAGTATCTATATTCGCTATACACAGAGACTCCAAGATATAATATCTAACAATACACTAGCGCAATCTAGAGTATGCAAAATACATACAAAGAGACTACAAGATATTAATAATACACTAACGCCATCTGGTGTATATAAAATACATACAAGACATACATTTGCGTGTTAATTCAAGTAAAGAAATGTATTCTCGATATTTTCACGTTACGAACGCAAAATAAACTTTCCTCATGCTCAAATCAGACCATAAATTCCCGGAATGCTCAAAAATTAGCATATTCATATTGAAATAAATTATTCCGGCTGATCTGTACCAAAAATCATTAATAATACTCCTTATTAATGATTTTTGGAACAGATCAGCCGGATTAATTTATTTTAATCTAGAATCATTACTCTTTACCCCTGGAAGACTTTGAGATAACAGTTTTTCGAGTCATCAACCCATTCGTATTTGATTACGTCATAAGTATAGAAGCAGATTTCATCCAACTATAGCATTTTTTTGACATCTGGTGTTCTTTTATTTGTCATAAATATTTCTGTCGAAATGAAACTATACGATGGAATTCCATAATAATCATTATGCTGTCAATTTTTTTTATGTCTAAAAGGACATTCCATCAAAACACTTAATATCATTTTGTAAATTTGCAATGAGTTTATTGCAAATGGAATTTCTGTGTAATCGAAATTGCCTGAAATTTGTCGCTGGTAGAAATATTGGCAGTATATCAAAATAGCCTTCGTATTTCAGAATCAACGTAGTATTTGATTCTCTAAGATATACTCAATATAAATGGTGTGTGTTTGGAATTGATGTTGTATTTATTATTAGATATAACTAATAATATAGAGCAACGAACTAGATGATAGATAAGTGGACTGTATTGAATGAATGAATCAAATGAATTGAATTAAATGATTGCATTAAATGTTGAACCTGGTTTCAGGGATTAAAGGAATACTACAAGTATAACAAATATATTGAAATATGAAACATGTGTCATAAATGTTAATTATACAAACTTATCTTACTGAGCTTCTTCTGTCTGTGCTGGAGCCACCGCTGCCTTGGGAATGCTGCTCCTGGGGTCTGGTTGTCTTCAGATCTGTTCTTGAATAGTGATACTCTCTTGTTTTCGACTTGTTACATTGACATTTACACGAAATTTCGTCTATGGTTTCTATGGTTGTTCTTCTTTCATAGAGAAATTAGGCGCAACCACGGTGTAAAGAGTATGCTTCATACAACAATATTGGCACTATAGAATGTGCATGCGCAAACACTTTGCGCATGAGATTTGCGACTTAACACATTTGTAGATTCATAGTCATATGCGCTGAATAATCTTCTTTCAATTTATTGAGAATAATTCCAAGGATGGCAACCACATTGTTTCTATATAAAATATACACTATGCCTTTGTTGATATCTCTTGCGAAGTATTCTAAGCTTTTATGTTTTTGAATTATAAGTTTAAAATATGCTTAGCCACATTGTAATATTGTCGAGTAACTCATTTTAAGTAATTCACACATCCTGTCGATGATAGAAATTTGAGATTTATCATTATTCTCATTTGACAAACTCTTATAAATCTTTAGCACTATACGTTGAAACTGCACATGTACATCCAAATTCCGGATCAGCTAAATCCTGCATATTTTTTGTGGGTTCATCAAGTTCTTCCAAGTGTCTCTACAAAGCAATAATTAAAAACAAACAGACAAAATATTCACACAACATACTTAATTTATTGAAATAAAAACTTAAAATGGTCCTGTTATTATCCTATCTGAGCACCTCACTATCAACAGGCTGAATATTCGCAGTCTACACTTGTGCAAGATGTTACACATTTTAACCAATGAAGGAGAGCAAAATACCCTAGACTAGATTCGAATACGAATTGTAAAATATCGGGATGAAGTAAAAATAACTGGACCGAAATAAATTTTCAGTTCCTCATTGAATTGCTGGAAATGAAACCCTGTATATTTGATATATTTCTGAGTTTGTAAAGTGAGGTTCCATAGACTATACTAAATGAATCTCAAGAATTTCTGTTTCTTTAAAAGTAATGTGTAGGCCTGATATGGAGTTGACAAATTCGAAGCTAATCCACCACGAAATTATAATTATTTCAGATAATAAAAACTATGGAGAAATCTATGGAATGGAAAGTTTTTAATTGTGACCTCCGGATATTTCTATCGCTGGCAGTCTTGGTGTGCACATTTTGGCTCTTAAAATTCTTCAGTAAAAAACTGCAGTTTTTCAAGAAGGCCTCTACAATTCCTAGTTGTAAAACAGGGCCATTTGGCGCTCTAGGGGATATGGCTGGAAAATCTGTTAATGGTAGGTACTGTTATACAAGTAACGAAAATTATTTTTGGAATATAGGATTCATCATGCTTTACAAGCTATTAAGCCAGTCGCCCAGCACAAGAATAACTTTATTCTATAATACGTTATGAATGGTGACTAATATTCAACTGGATGTCTGTCTGAAACTTCACCCACCTTTTCGCACTATTTAGCATTCTGCTGCAAGTTTAACTCGAACTCTAAATTGTCAGTACGAAAACGTTAGACAGAGGATGTGCGTCTTACTGTCTTACTGGTTGGGAGGCTGTTTACGACATTCCTTAGCATGAGAAATGTATTTGTTGCATTAAATGCAATAAATGATTTATTTCAGTTCTGAAAGTAATTGTTCAATTTTTTTGCCATAACGAATTTGGAAATAAAAAAAATTCCTGGAACATAAAATAAATTCTGATAAAATAAAATATATATTATACGGAAATAAAATAAATTCCATATACAATAAAATAACAAAAAAAGGTTTTTCCTTGATTGAAGGATTATTACAAAATTTTTAATATCATATAGATTTATTCTATCAACCTCCTACAAATTTTAAAAAAACACACTGTGTCAATTTAGTAGGCATATAGAATTAACAATCATTACACAGTCCCAAAGGGAATAAAAGAATTCAAAGAAATATAAACTGTCAACCAAAAATTATTAAATGAATATTTCAAGAGTACAAAATTTTGTTTCATTCCTTGTTTTATGAAAACTAAAATCCTTTCCAAAAATGCAAAACATAACCTCAAGAACTTCTTCAAGAACAACTTGCTCAAAAAAATTTCTAAAACACCCAGAACATTTTCAAAAAGTAATTTAGAATTGCCCCAACCGAAATTCATCAGCTCTACCGCATATTTAAAAATAAAATAATTAATGAAAAATATCTTACCAAAAAAACTGAGTGTATTTACCGGACAAACACTAGATGGAATGAACTTTTTTAAAAATCCTACGTATTCTATGTTCGTCGCAGAAATCACATAAAGTTTGCAAAGTATTTTATGGACTCCTTTAAAACCAAATGATAATATGTTATTAGTGTAAACCAAAATATATTATTATTATACATTCTGTCAAGAAAGTACCGGGAATTATCGATTTAAATCTGGCGGGGCAATGAGGCAGGTGAAAATTTTTTTTCCTAGGTTGGTACCACTGTCCTTAATTACTATGTCAAGCTTGAGCGGGATCTGTCAACTAGTGTGTTTGCAACAGCTGATTAAGTCAGTCGATGTCAGAGTGCGTGCCGATTTTTACTATGGGTGATTACATTGAGCAAAGAATTTGTTTAAAGTTTTGTGTTGCAAATGAATTTTCGTGTGCCGATGCATTGAAAATTTTGCAAAAGGCCTTTGGTGATAATGCTCTATCGAAAACTCGTGCATATCAGTGGTACAGAGCCTTCAAGGACGGTCGTGAAGTGGTCGCCTATCGACGGCTTCGATCGAAGATAACGTCGATAAAATTAAGGAAAGGGTGCTGGAAAACCGTCGTACCAGCTTGAGAGAGATAGCACATGATCTTAAGATATTCCACGAGCCCGCACGTACGATTTTGATTGATATTTTGGGCATGAGAAAGGTGGCCGCACGACTCGTACCGAAAGACCTGAATTTTCTTCAAAAACGTCATCGCGAACAGGTTGCTTCAGACATGCTGGATCGCTGTAATTCCGATTCTACATTCATGGAACGCATTATAACTGGTGATGAGACCTGGGTCTACGAGTACGATATGCAAACAAACCAGCAATCATCGGAATGGGTGGCAAAAAATGAGCCGAAACCGAAAAAACCACGCCAAAGCCGCTCGAAAATGAAGGTGATGCTCATTGTTTTCTTCGATATCCGTGGCGTAGTGCACTACGAATTCGTTCCAGAGGGTCAGACGGTAAACAAGGAGTATTACCTAGGCGTTATGAAACGTTTGCGTAAGCGTATCCGTAAGAAGCGGCCAAATTTGTGGGCGAACAACTCATGGATTTTGCATGACGATAACGCGCCTTCTCACCGAGCTACGATTGTGACTGACTTTCTCGCCAAAAACTCAACAAACGTGCTTCAGCAACCACCGTATTCGCCGGATTTGGCTCCCTGCGACTTTTTCCTCTTCCCAAAACTAAAATTGCCCCTTCGTGGCACCCGTTTTGAGTCGATTGAAGCCATAAAACAAAATTCGGCGCGAGAGCTAAAGTCCATCCCGGAAAGCGCCTATAAAAAATGTTTCGATAATTGGAAACGCCGTTGGCATAGATGTATTGGAGCAAATGGATCCTATTTTGAAGGCGACCCAATAAATTTTGACGATTAAATGTAAAAATGTTGTTTTAATTGAAAATTCCCGGTACTTTCCTGACATAGTAGTACATACAATAAACTAATGAAAAACACATATACATATGCCGATAAATGAAGAGAATCTTCAATAATGTGAATTGTTATTGGGCAGATTTTGCAGTGTTGAGATTTATATTGAAGTCCTAATTATAAACGTATTTCTTGTAGAAGTTATAATGGAATATTCAACTGAGACTCACCAAATTGAGATTTTAATGATGATCGGTAACAGGGATAATTGCAGATGTTAAGTTGAAGTTTTAAACTTATTAAATCAGAGGCATCCTCACTTGCCTTATATTTCACAAGGTACTGTGTCTAAAACTGGTTCCAGCAGAATGGCTAGAACTTACTTAAAAGCAATCTGGCCCAATAAATAGATTGGAGGAAGAGGTACTATTCAGTGGCCAGCTAGTTCGCCAAATTTTACGCCCTTTTTTTTCTGTGGGGTTATTTCAAGAACAAAGTTTATGCAATATATCCGGCGGACATCGCAGATCTCACAGAAAATATAACTACAGGAATGTAGAATATTGCCACTCAAACTTTAAACAAAGTTACGAACGAGTTTAATTGGAGACTGTGTTTTAGCCAAGACGTGGTGGAGAACATTTTGAGCATTTATTTTATTGTATTAAAATCAATTACATCAAGTAATTTGAGTATTGAGTCTCTTGAAATTATTTATAAATACTTTCGAAATTTCATCCGATATTATTCATAATAGACCATACATGATATAGTTTGTTGAAATTAGGTTATCACAGAGCTTCAGAAAAATATACAGGCTGTTCCGTTTAATATGAAGAGGACAGACTATGCTGGACTTGCGCGAATCACCCTGTATATTTGAATTTATTCAAAAATTCAAAAGTTGACGTGTCCCAGTGTTTTTATAATTTTCTAGCATACGGACACAAATAATTTTATTACATAAATGGTTTTCACAATGTATATCTATCAAATCGAGTCAAGAGGAGTTGTATGTAGTACTTAAAAATTGATATCATGAATTTATTTCTAATGGAAAAATCAAGTTATCAATATTATATTTTCTAAATATTTTCCCAAATAATATTTCAAGTAATGGTTTCTGTAGATTTGAGAAGAGTTTTCAGTAATTCTTGATATTATGGGCCTCCGTGAACATTTCGCTATTATTATAAAATAGTCTTCAATGTCTCAGGCACCTCAATTTTCAGTAACCTAGATTGACTGATATTCAAAATTCTGTCTTCTGTATAGAATATATTTATATCGACGAAGGATTCTGGAACAATTTTACAACTGATTCTTTAAGTATTTTATGTGACTTTAGCATCACAAATGTATAGTTGAGAACAGAAGTATACTTCTCAATTCTGGATCTATTAACTCCAAACAAAATATTGAATTGTATCAGTCCTTACTTGGTGAAAATCCATATTAAATAATTTGAAATAAGGTTATTCTGATTTTCACAAATTTTTATTGTTAAACTCACAACAATTGTTTCGCTATCACAGTAGCATCATCAGGTAAGATCACATTTTGAATAACTAAGCTTGTTTCCGAAATCCGTGGCTATTCATATTACAGTAACTACAATAAATTTTTATTAGGCACTAAAACCCAAAAAAGGGTCCCTGCAAATTCCAGCTTATCTGAATATATTTAACAGAGGTGAGCTACTTAAATCTATTTGTTCGTTAAGTAATATTCCAATTTTATTATGTTTATTTATCTCTAGGGATTCTAACAGATTTAAGGCATAACTTTTGCTTTCTATATGTAGAATTTCAAAGTTATGGTTGAAATTATGTCCTGTTTCTAACAAATGGTTGGAATATGTAGAATTGCTTTTATTGTTGAGGAAACTCTTCAAATGTTCACACATCCTATGACGGAACGTTCTTCCAGTTTGACCTATGTAAATTTTAGGGCAATCACCGCAGGTTAATTTATAAACCCCAGATTTATCATCCTTATGTGTGTAGTCTTTATTATTTTTGATAAATTTACTCAAGTTTAAATTAGTTTTAAATGAAGTTCTCAAATTATATTTATTTTTGAGGTATGTAGCAATTTTCTCAGAAATACCTTTAGTGTAATTTAAGGAAATGTATTTAAAATTTTCTTTTATATTAGGAAACACCATATTTAAAGCTATTTTATTATTTTTATTCATCAATAATTTGTCTATCAACTTTGGATCATATTCATTATTAAAAGCTATTTGTTTAATTATGTTAAGTTCTGAAATATAATTTTCTCGATTCATGGGAATATTAACTAATCTATGGATCATACAATTAAATGCTGATAATTTTTGATTTAGAGGATGATTTGATTTATTGTGTATAATAGAATCCGTATAGGTTGGTTTGTGGAATATTGAAAAATTATGTGAACTATTTATTCGAGTAACAGTTAAATCAAGAAAATTAATAGAGTTATTAAGTTCGGTTTCCATAGTGAATTTAATTGAAGGATGTATTTCATTGATGAATAAAAAGAATTTTTTCAAAAGTCTGTCTGTACCTGTGAAGCAACAGAAAATATCGTCTACATATCTATACCAATATAAAAAAAAAAATCCAAACAAAATTACAAACTTACTGTGAGAAAATTATTATAGTCGATTGAATGATTATTATTACACAAATTTTTATTGTTATGTTTACAACAATTGTTTCGCTATCACAGTAGCATCATCAGGCAACATTACATTTTGAATAAATTTATTCCAAATGTAATCTTGCCTGATGAGGCTACTGTGATAGCAAAACGATTGTTGTAAACATAACATAAAAATTTGTGAAAATCAGAATAACCTTATTTAAATATTATTTAATATGGATTTTCACCAAGTAAGGACTGATTCAATTCAATATTATTTCTTTTGATTTAAAATGAAAATAGGAAATTTTTGAGACATTGAGTATTCCGATATTTGTTAAAATGAAAAATATTCCAGTTGTTTTTCAAAGTTTCTTATTTTTCAATTGCAAGAGGACATTTTACATCCCTATAATATTCTTATAGATTTCCATATCAGTAAGGAGATATACAGTTGTTGTCTGCTTATGGATACCGGGTGTAGAAGTATGAAGCCGAAGATTTTTGTACGAACTACAAATCTCTTATTTGGAAAAAAAAAATATTCAAATAATCTTCATTGTTATTTATAAATTGTTCCTACTGAGCTATTCGGGGTTATACGGAGTACTCTAAGATATCTGGGATCATAAGGAATACTCTGAAGAACGCTTACCTTTTTACCGTGATCATCTAGTGGCGGGAGAATAGGACGTTACGTTGTTTAGACAACCCAAATTACACAGAACGTGAGCAAGGAAACGGTGACGGAAGGTTCAAATATTCAAACCACAGTAACGTCAGAATAATATATTTATATTAGTAATATTGAAAAACAACAACCCTCAATGAATTGAAAAAAACATTTATCAACCTGCTGTTAAATCTACTCTACTCAGTGATTCGTAAAGCTACACAGTGAACCCAATAGCGCCCCGGGTCTAAATTACTCATTTCTACATATCATTAGATCGGGAACTTGCTCGAATCGGATATCATTCTTATACAGCGGAAGGGGATAGAGAGTACAGGATACAGCTAGCATGCACCAACAACTGCACTTCCGGTAACCAGTGCAGAACCTGCAGTTACAAGGGGTAAGAATTTGGATGGACAGTAAGGTGGGTAACGTGCTATGCCCAGGAGATTTCCTTGAAGAGGGGATCTAACATAATTCGAGAAGACCGGAAAAGTTATTATCAAATCGACTGTATCTGGCCTCTTCGGGGTGTCTAAGGTCCAGGAAGGCTCAGATATTACTAAAGGTCAAACCGAACAGTACCTGAAGGGTCACGCAAATTCACAATACCTCGAAACAATGATCTACCTATCACTTACACATTCGCACGGTAGCGTTGGATATCCGGAGCTATTTACTGTCTCAATACGTCGTCTTCTACCGGGAGTACTCTGTGATTTACCCTAAAGAACGCCACCGATTCACAAGGAATACAATCTCTCAAAGTGAGCGAGAGCATGCATATGGCAAATATGTAACACAAACTGACTAGGACATTATAAAATATATACAGTACCCCACCTCTTAGGCGTACTGATGAACGTTACAGTGGAATAAACAAAGAAATAGGTCACTGGGGATCACACAAGAGTATATGCAAATCAGTTACATATCAAGCACTGCGAATACCATGAACAGTACAAATAAATATAACGGACAACAACCAGGCACCGAGAGAAAGTATACAATTTAAAAAGATTACTTGTGAAGGTCGTGCCGCTTTAGTTATATACAAAGGCAATGCATTTTAGTAAAACATTCCGGTCGGATCAACCAACACTGAAGCAGAAATACAAGAATCAAAAGCGATGAGTGGAAGTACAATGAACCAGCGTACAATCACTGTTTTTACATTAAAACTAAGGCGGTATTAAAAGCGTGAAGCATGCAATTAACCAGAAGCATTCAAAGGAAGTTTACTCACTAAGACTTACCAAGAGGGACTGTTTTTAAGTACTATTATGTCAAGTATGACGTGTCTCTGTTATTGTCACCGAGCACACGCGTTAAGTTACAATGCCACAGAATATTTGACACAGAAATAAGCAGCTAAATACCGTAATGTAGTGATGTAATTTATATAATCTATGAGGGATTCTATCACTCGTATAATCCTTAGAGAATACGGATCTCTTCAGTCGCCCCTTAGTAATTTATGGTAAGTGAAACGAAGTGAACGAAGCTAAGTTATTACATCTGCAAATTAACAAATTAGCAAAAAAGTGTTGGCATAGCACTATGCCTGGGCTCCATCAATTCTGGTGGTAGCATGGCTTCAGCTATTGGTGCACTAGTATTTTCATTGGTTAGGAAGTGCTATAAGTGTATATGTATTTGGGCCTTTCCCTTTGGAAGGCCTGGGCTACAGTCGGTGGTATTCGGAACTTGGTTGGTCAGGAAAATGGGCCTCATCATCCTAATTAATCTGGCTAGTGATATATAGTGATATTAAAAGTATACAATATAAATAGATAACTTCTGAGGCTAGTGCCGCTTTAGTAATATACAAAGGCAGTTCTTTTAGTAAAACATCGGGTTAAATAACACTGAAGCAAAAATACAAGAATGAAAAGCGATGAGTGGAAGTACAATGAACGAGCGTGCAATCACTAATTTTACATTAAAACTTAGGTGGTATTCGTAAAGCATGCAATTAAGGAGAAGTATTTGAAAGAAGTTTACTTACTAAGAGTTACCAAGAGGGACTGTTTTAAGTATAATACTATCATCTCGAGTTTTTTTTAAGTCGCTCAGGTTTATTTCCAAGAAGCTTCCTCTGTGCCACTGTTTGACACAGAAATAAGCGGGTAAGTACTGTGATGTAGTGATGTAATTTACATAATCTATGAAGGATTTTGTCACTCGTATGATCTTTAGAAAATACGGATCTCTTCATTACCTCTCCAGCAGATTATAAATACCACGTCAAAAAACAGTTTTTTTAAGCAGGCGAGTTGAGTCATTTTGATCCATTTTCATACGAATTGAAGATTATTTAGCGAGAGTGTGTCTAAGTGATGCAAATAGATGATAATGGGATGGAGCCAAGTCTGGTTAATGAGTCGCATGCCCTAGTATTTCTCAAATAAATACCCTAGACCGTTTCCTGGCTCGTTTTACTGTGTGGGATAGGATATTATAATGGAAAAAAATGACTTTGTGTTACTTTTTTCCATATTACGTTGGCTTTTATTTAATACTTGATTTTAAGTCGATCATATTCTGTAGTTGTCAAATATTGTCGACGGTTTCTTCAGGTTTTAGTAGCTCATAATAGATTATATCCTTAATTTAATAAGGGGTTGAGCTACGGTAATATAAAGTTCTGCAAATCCAGACTTTGCAAAATACATCTGTGTCAATTCTGATCTCCAACAAGTCCGATTAGGTTTAGTTGATCGCTGGGATATAAGTAGCAGACATGCACACATTTCGAAAGTTGTTGCTTTCTCGTCAGTGCCCTTTATTATGATATTTGTTATAGATTATCAGCTGAATTAATTTATTTGAATATCCCGACATTTCCGTTCCAAAGCAATTTGATCTTACACTGGATGCCGATGGTTTGCCTAGATGCGAGTTCTATAGAGTAACATTTCACAGGTGGCTTTTCGGTTTTTATTCAGTTCATGTGGAATCCATTTTCTAAATCTTTCCCATAGCTTGCAAAATATGGAGAGTGCTTTCTGCGTCATATTCAATTGATCCGCGAGTTTTTGATGACATTTTTATTCAATATGGCTTGCAATTTGTTGTCTGCGAACTTTTCGGCGATTTTTCAGGCTCGTCGTTTTTGACGCCAAAATTAACTTTTTTCAATTCTTTGAACCACTCGAAATACTGCGTTTTACCAAGAGCATGTTTACCTTAAGCTTCGACAGGAATGTTGATGCAATTCTATAGCAGTTTTCTTCACACAATAATAGGACACTAATGCTGTCCGCAAATCGTTATTCGTAGGCACAAAACTCGACATGATGGTTAAGAAAAATGTACCGGTTTAGAGAATTTGGGTTGTTGTGTGTTGAAAACCTTCGTCAGGTATTAGGAGGAGATGATGGCGCTGCAGTTCTGACCTAACGTCCTCTAAACTGATGGCTGACACCATCTAAAAATATTGCGGTTTCATAATTCTACACCTGGTATATTATTGATAATTTTCTATATTAGGATATTCCGAACTGCAAATGATATCCATGGAATCCTATGTCATGATATTTGGGTGACTGAATACGAATTTTAAGAGTAGTTGTTTTAGTCTGAAGAATTTTCCTTCTTTGGTATCATTGTCATATTTAAAACATTGACCAATTTAAGAATCACCTAAATTTAATTGTTCTGCATGTAACAGTTGATTGAAAATATGCTCAATTCATGATTATGAAGAAAAGTTATCGGAAATAGTCCAAATAAAATTGGTGAACAAGAAAATGTTCGGATTTAGGTACGGCATTTCTTGACAACTATAACGAATTTTGAGCTTCTTCAGACTTAAAGGGTATTGAGCTATCCCGTACCTTACGGCGTACTCTAAAGATCTAGGGTGTTACGTAGTACTCTAAAAGATCTAGGGGTTTACGGAGATCTGGAATTATACGAAGTAATCTAAAGAGCGCTAACCTTTTTATCGTGATCGTCTACTGGAGGGCGAATAGGACGTTACGTTGTGTAGGCTACTCAAATTACACCTAAACGAGAGCAAGGAAACAGTGACGGGAGGTTCAAATATTCGAAACACAGTAATACCAGAATAATATATTTTTATTAATAATGTTCAAAAGCAACAACCCCTCAACAAATGGAAACATTCATCAGCCTGTGGTTAAATCTACTCTACGCAGTGGTTCGCAAAGTGCCCCAGTGAAACCAATAGCGCCCCGGGTCTAAATGACTTATTACTACATATTGTTAGGTCGGTACTCGCTCAAATCAGATATCATTCTTATGCAGCGGAAAGGGTTAAGTTATGCAGGAAAAGGGGATACAGCCAGCATGCGCACCTTCAACTGTACTTCCGGTAATCAGTGCTGAACCTCAATTACAAGGGGTAAAATAACATAAATAGAGGTTAATTCTTGATAGAAGGTATATAAAATTATAAAAATGTTTTAAAAAAATTTCAAAAAATTAGCATTAGCATTAGCATTCTACATACAAGGGGTAAGTTTAAATGGACAGTAACGTAAGGGTAATTGTGGCATGCCCAGGAGATCTCCTTGAAGAGGGGATCTAACATAATTCGAGTCGACCGGAAAAGTTATTATCAAAGGAACTGTATCTGGCCTCCTCGGGGTGGTCAAGGCCCAGGAAGGCTCAGATATTACTGAAGAACGAACCGAACACTACCTGAAGGGTCACGTAAACTAATCCCTGGGGATATCACAATACCTCGGAACAATTATCTAACAATCACTCACACATTCTCACAGTAGCGTTGGATATCTGGAGTTATTTACTTTCTCTATACGATATGTTGTCCTCTACCAGGACTACCCAGCAATTTACCCTAAAAAACGCCACTGGTTCACATAGAATACAATCTCTCAAAGTAAGCGGGCACATGCATATGACAAATATGTAACACAAACTGACTAGGACATAATGAAATAGATACAGTACCCCATCACCTAGGCGTGTTAATGAACGTTACAATAAGAACAAACAAAGAAATGGGTATCCGGGGGATCACACAAGAGTACATACAAACCATTTACATATCAAGCACCGCAATTAGTAAGAAAAGATAATACAAATCCCTATTAGCAAGTATTACGCAGATTAAGAACCACTATTTGCAAATACAGCAAAAAGCAATCAGGCACCGAGAGAAAGTATACAATACAAACAGAAAACTTGTGAGGGTCGCTTTATGTACAAAGGCAATGCAATTTCGTTAAAACATTCCGGTTGAATTAAATAACGGCGAAGCAAAAATACAAGAATGGAAAGCGAAGTACAATGAAGGAGCGTGCAGTCATTAATTTCACATTAAAACAAAGGTGGTATTTAAAAATGTAAAGCATGCAATTAATCAGAAACATTTAAAAGAAGTTTACTTACTAAGAGTTACCAAGGGACACAGTTTTAAATACTATTATCTCGAGTAGACTACTAAGTTGCTCAGGAGGTTTATTTCCAAGAACCATCCTCTCGAATGAATTCAAAATACAATGGGGACGCTATAAGGAGTCATTGTTCTCCTTTGTTCTTGTCACCAATCACAAACGTGTCAAGTTACAGCGCCACAGAGTATTTTGATACAGAAATAACGCGGGTAAATACAATGACATAATGATGGAATTTATATAATCTATCAGGGACTCTGTGACTCGTATGATCCTTAGAGGATCCGGATCTCTTCGGTATATTGAAATAATTTGAAAAGTTTTAAGAATGATGTGTTTTTTAGATATTATTATTCATAAGTCATTCGTTTGAAATAATATCCTAATAAACAAATAGAGATTAATAAATTAAAATGAACATGTTCTTGTGCAGAATGTTTCCAAAAAGTGCTTCAATACTTTCAAGAAAGTCCAGAGATCGCAAAAGTATGGTTTGGCAGCTATATGTTAGTTGGAGTAACGAAACCAGAATATTTGGAAGTATTTATGAATTGTACGGACTGTTTGGATAAAGGCCCTTTGTTAGAATTTGCCAAATCCTATTTTGGCGATGGTCTTGTAACTGCATCAGGCAAGTATTATACCATAACTCTTTCTTATTTTTTATTATTTATATTTTAGCTTTAAACTTGTATAATATAGCTGCTATAAAACTTTAGTTAGAATTCATTAGAGTAAACTATGATATATTAGTACTTTCACCTGTACTGTTAATTGGGTTTGAAAAATGTGAATTTTTACTTCTACTATCTTGAAACAGTTATTTTTTCAACAAGTGCGGGCTACGTACTTTCCACATGAGATAGAAGCAACACTTTTTCTACTAGCGTTTGATTATTCAACCGAAAAATATTATTATACAGAAGTACTAAGAACGAATAATATGAATTAACAAAAAATAATCAGTATAACAACACTTATCACTTCAAGGATTGCCCTGACCCTCATCATCAGATCCTGCCGTATCGCGAAATCGATGCCCTAGAGACCCGTGCCAGTCAAGCGCTAGTTTCGGAGAAATGACATACCTAACAATTCAATTATTCACCGTTGAATAAATTACTTTCGTTTGTTGAATTATTTCAGTCAAAGAATCCTAAACTTCCTAGCGTAGAATACAAATTGGCGTCAATGTAGTGGCCTTAGATTTTGAAATAATGTTTACTAATCATGAGTTTGATTCGAAGAAAATCGGTGGTTTTTGTATGTGTACTTTTATCGTTTAGTACAAATACAAACCATTTTGATCTTTTGCAAGTGGATAATATGGACGTTATTCGGCAGGCGCTTGGTCAGTGCTTCAACTGCGTAGGACTCCTCGAAATAATGGCAAAAACTATTTCTTTTGAGTATCGTGAATATCCCAGGATAGCAGCATTTGTAGCAAGTTCTAGTAGGCAAGAAATACGAATGTCTTTAGGCAATCTGTAAATATCTGCAAGTACTGAGTTCGTTTGTTGCATTTCCGTATTGATGAAATTTCAGTGCTGGAATCGCGTTCTTGTTTAGAACAAGTAAATTCACGAATTTCAGTAAAATGTCTGTCACGATTACCGACGAAGTACTCGTCTCCATTCGATGGTGCGAAAGTCAGTGATGTCAATGCATTGTTGGACGCTGTTGAAATTTTTGAGACTGTATGAAAGTGTGCTCCTAGACGGTTTCACCGTGACATAGTTTTAAGATGTCAAAGCAACACTAACAACGTGGGAAGACATTGTAGAACTTTTCAGAACTACATTTGTCCAGGAAAACCGCTGTGAAAAGTGTATCCGGAGTTGTTCAAAATAGAACAAAACTCTCAACTTCTCACTGAAGTGAGAACGACGTTTTCATCTGCAAGCGTCGGTCTATTCTCACGCTGTTACTAACAGGGATTCTCACTGAAGCTACTCAAATAGACATGGTGTACGGTTTATTCAATATGAAAATTCAGGAAAGAGTACCTAGATATCAAGTCACCGCTTTCCTTGATCTTCTTTCTGAAGCTTGCTTTGCGGAAGAGACTTTCTCCTCCAGGGACGTATCATTCCAACAAGCTTCACTCGGGCACAAAATCGTACGCTGCTTGGAATCGATTTCACCATAGATGCAAAAATACAACTGAATCTTGATGAACGAATGTGGAATTTTTCTGATAATGAAGCGCAATTTGAATTGGAATTCGAACCTAAAACATCTAACAGAGATTTACTTGTGACTAGTTGGTAATGCTTGATGACAGGCAGGGACTACGATAATTAAATTTTTTGAATAAAAACTATGATATTTTCAACAAAACTGGTAAACCTATCATATATGCGAAGCTTACCATCAATACAGGGGACCATACACCTATATCATTGTCGAATATTGGATGGAGTAGTCCGTTACTTTGTGATAGTTCATTTTAATGGAATGAAATAAGAAATTACTTTGTTTTCTATCACTTTTAATTATAACTGATATACAGTGACTCGAGTTTCGTAGTGTTTACTACATTTTCGAACTGAATGAACAAATTAGATCTCAACTATTATATATGCTGATTGTAGGCTTCGGCAGAGCTTCGAAGAGAGTGGTTTTCCAAAGTTCCGTCTGTTCGTTTAATGGTTTTATTATTGGTACGTGCCTCTTATATTTTTCAATTTCTATGGATTCCAGGATGTCAAGTTTTTTCCCTTTCGCTTCCACGTGCAAGATAACAAGGTTGTTCAATTCTGGGAACGTGTGATCTGTATTGAAGAAATGGTTAGCAAAATTGGAATTATTCTTCCGGTTACTAAAAGCAGATTGATGCTCTTTGTACCTTTTATGGAAAGGTCGGCCCGTTTGTCCTATATACACACTATTACACTCTAGACATCTTAATTTATAGACTCCAGAATTATTCAGTCGGTTCTCTTTATCTTTCGGATTAAAAAAGAGATTAGAAATTTTATGGGAGGGTGTGAAAGCTGTTACTATGTTAATTTTTGACAAAATTTGAGCTATTTTTTGTGAAATTGGTCCAAAATATGTTAGTTCTATGAATTTATTGTTCTTATGATCTGATTTGGAGATAGGGTAAATTTGTTTACGAATTAGTTGCTTTTGTTTTTTGTTTATGATGGAATTTATAGTTTTGGTTTCGAACTGATTTTTTGTGGCTATTTGTCTGATTGTATTCAATTCCCTTTTTAACGTAATATTATCTAAAGGAATTGAAAATGCTCTATGTACTATTGATCTATAAGCAGCTAGTTTATGATTGATCGGATGGTTTGAAAAATTTGGTATTGTTGTATCAGTTGATGTGGGTTTTCTATATATATATCAAAAGAAATTTCATTATTACTGTTAATTAAAGTTATGTCCAGAAAATTACTTTCAATACAATAGTAAATTCTACAAACAGAAAGATGGACTTGCCATGGATTCACCCCTCAGTCCATTACTGGCTGAAATCTTTACGTCCTGTTTTGAAAGAAAAATTCTAAAATCCACACACGCAAAGCATATCACTTTTTGGTACAGGTATGTAGACGATATATTGGCTTGCTTCTGCGGAACACATTCAGAATTAAATGAAACATTAGAGTATCATAATAGTTTGCACAATAAGGTCAAATTCACCATGGAAACACAATTTGATAATAAAATAAATTTTCTGGACATAACTTTAATTAACAGTAATAATGAAATTTCCTTTGATATATATAGAAAATCCACATCAACTGATACAACAATACCAAATTTTTCAAATCATCCGATCAATCATAAACTAGCTGCTTATAGATCAATGGTACATAGAGCATTTTCAATTCCTTTAGATAATATTACGTTAAAGAGGGAATTGAATACAATCAGACAAATAGCCACAAAAAATCAGTTCGAAACCAAGACTATAAATTCCATCATAAACAAAAAACAAAAGCAACTAATTCGTAACCAAATTTACCCCATTTCCAAATCAGATCATAATAACAATAAATTCATGAAACTTACATATTTTGGACCAATTTCACAAAAAATAGCTCAAATTTTGTCAAAAATTAACATGGTAACAGCTTTCACACCCTCCCATAAAATTTCTAATCTCTTTTTTAATCTGGAAGACAAAGAGAACCGACTGAATAATTCTGGAGTCTATAAATTAAGTTGTCAACAGTGTAATAGTGTGTATATAGGACAAACGGGCCGACTTTTCCATAAAAGGTACAAAGAGCATCAATCTGCCTTTAGGAACCGGAAGAATAATTCCAATTTTGCGAACCATTTCTTCAATACAGATCACATGTTCCCAGAATTGAACAACCTTGTTATCTTGCACGTGGAAGCGAAAGGGAAAAAACTTGACATCCTGGAATCCATAGAAATTGAAAAATATAAGAGGCACGTACCAATAATAAAACCACTAAACGAACAGACGGAACTTTGGAAAACCCCTCTCTTCGAAGCTCTGCCGAAGCCTACAATCAGCATATATAATAGTTGAGATCTAATTTGTTCATTAAGTTTGAAAATGTAGTAAACACTACGAAACTCGAGTCACTGTATATCAGTTATAATTAAAAGTGATAGAAAACAAAGTAATTTCTTATTTCATTATATCATTGTCGCCATATAGGAGAGCTCGTAAAGAACAGCTTAAGAATGTACATCATAAGCAACAATCTCGATATGAGGGAAATGCCTATGGAAAGCATTCCAAAGTAGCTCCGTATGCAGAAGGAGATCAGGTGTGGTTGACTCTCAAGATCCAAAGCTCTAGTGCTAAAAGGACCACAAGGAAGTTCGACCCAAAACGAGATTATTATTATTATTATCCTGATACTCGTAAGATCTTTTGTGAAGATCCCTCAGAAGATTTTTCAGCTTGTGCGAGTTAGGAGTTTAGTTGTGTTCTGTGTAGGCTTTGTTACTGCGATCTTGCGCCACTTTTAGGTCACAGCACTGTTATTTTTTGACCCAACAGTGAAATGGTGGCGGACACCCGTCCAAATAGAAAGATCTTCTTCCATCTGAACAGAATTCGAACCCGGACCTTCGGTCACGGGACCGATACTCTACCACTAAGCTCTCTGCGCTGAGAGATACAACTGTCGAGGATTTCGGTTTTTTCAGCTTGCGCGAGTTAGGAGTTCAGTTGTAGAATACAACTGTACTGGGTAGGCTTTGTTACTGCGATCTTGCGCCACTTTAGGTCACAGCACTGTTCATTTTTGACGCAACAGTGAAATGATGGCTGACACTCATCCAACTAGAAAATTTCTTTTCCACCTGAACAGGAATCGAACCCGGACCTTCCGGTCACGAGCCTTATGCTGTACCACTGAGCTGTCCATACGATGTTTCCTATGAGCAGGTAGCTGTTGGTTTCCTAGGCAAACCAGTTGACCAGATCCAAAAGAGAGGTTGGCCCTGGAAGAAGGGAAGAAGCAAGTAGTCCATGTGATTCTTCCCCGGGCTGAGAATAGATCATCCTCATTACTTTAAAAACGGCCCTGATCATCAATTAAACTTTTAATTTAGTCGCCCTTAGTATTAAATCAAATTATTGATCAATTCATCGATTTCTCAATATATTTCAATTATTCATTTATTCATTACATACTGTATGATTTATCTGCAGCTAACATATGGAAAAGAAATCGTAAGCTCATCAACCCGGCTTTCAACCAGAAAGTACTGAATTCGTTCATTCCAAATTTCGCAGATATTTGCGATATTATGATTGGACTTCTTGAGAAACATGTTGGTCAAGATATCGATATCAAGGATTATTTATCAAGGTGCACATTGGACACAATATGCGGTAAGATCAAATTTATCTTAATAATCAGACCGTTTTTTGTTTTATATACTGATTCTATTGGAAATAGTCTCCTTCAATGCTTTATTCAACGAGTGATTCACGTCGTCCAGGAAATATTTTCTGTGAAATGATAATAATAATAATTTCATTGTTTCCAAATATCAATGTTACAATAGTATATAAGAGAAAACAAATGTTGTCCGTATACCCTGGAAAGGCGAAGACTAGCCAGTGCTATTCTCACTCAACCCCATCAAGGATCACACATAAACAAACGAATTACAGTCATGCCTCAAAAATCAAGAATCAACAGTGCATAAATCCCACAACTCATCTTGATTAAAAAAAAAGTCGATGATGTAGAACACATGTATTATGATCTAAAATTCCCAAAGACAGGCAACCCACATCGTGAGAAAGAAACATCACCCCTTTCTTGTTCAGGTTTCTGTTCGTTCATTATGAATTGTCGCAACTTGAATTTGAAATTATTTATATTGAAAGATTTTAAATGATCAGGTATTCAATTGTAAACTTTTACAGCATTATTAATAGAGGATCTTTTGAACATGGCAGTTTTATGTTGGGGTATAGTAAAAAAGCACCGAGATCTTGTATATTTGCCATGAGCTTCAGTTCGTTTTACGAATATGCTTTTCAGCGTATGGGAAGCCTATGGGAAGCAATTATTGAATAAAATTCGAGAGATGGTGCCTTCGATGGTTCTCCATATTTAGCCAGTTGCTTTCTGATATTAAATGCGATACAGGGTCAAATTTACGCAATCCACACGTTTCTCTGCAGCACGCATTCTGCACCCTCTGTATTCTGTACTGGTCTTCAACAGTTAAACACGGCCTATAAAGAAAATCGCAGTAATTAAAATGGGATAGAACAAGACTATCATACAACATTTTTTTCAATGAAAAATCCAAGATATCCTCGTCTACAATCAAGCCCAGATCCCTCGCAGTGGTGATAAAACGAACACGTAAACCGTCAACATTCAATCTCAAAGAATTTTTCACCATAACCCTCTTGGTGTCAGTCTTGGGATTTTCTCAATATCGGCATAACGCTTTCCTTACATTCAAAAATGCAACTTCTGCATAGGTTTTGCACGGTGTTGAATCATAAAAATAGGGTAGCTGTGATAACTGAAATCCGATTTTTTCAAAAAAATTAATTACAGGTTTTTCAATCTTAAGACGCTACCTTCTTGCTTCGCGATTTGCTGGCTGAATTGAACAAATAAGCTTCAATCATTTTGAATACCAAGAAAGTGCCTGCATCAACCGTGGAATTAGAAGAAAATACCTCTTTACGAATTAAACTCAGTGATATTGAGGGAGTTATTCCCAGAAGGAAAAATATCTTCAACTTTACGTTGTGGACTACTACATGAATGGTGAAACTATGAACGTTTAATCTTCGATTATCTTTTGCGAGAATAAGATTTAATTTTTTTAAGAAACTAGTTCTGAGGGCTTATGACTGGTACAAATATGTGCAGTTATTACGCCTCCGTCTACCAGTTTCAAGCGATCAAAACGTCTTGAATTCTTGATTGTTTCTGTCTGTACTTTACGGAAATTCATTATATATGAATTAAAGTGAAACACTTTATTTCCGCTGATTTTTATTGTTTACACAAAAATTGTTTCGTCAATTACATTTTGACTTCATTAAATGAGTAGGGTAACCATACTCAACTATAAATCCAAAACGTCTTGAGTTCGAAGACGTCAAAATTATCAGCAGTACCGTCTTTCACAAGATAGGAATTTTAGTAAGGAAAAGTGTCCATGTGAATAACTTCAAATGGTCCTTTTGTTAAAAGTGGATCAGAAAATTTTAATTTACAAGGATGTCTTCCGTATTTAGATTGAAGACATAATTCACATTGGTTAATGTTTTGTGTTACTCTTTGTTTCATTTTAGGCCAATAATACTTTTTTGATAAGTGATTGCAGGTTTCTGAGCTACCATTGTGATTTTTGTCATGATATTCTAAGATACGAGGGTGGTTCAAGTATGATCGAGACAAACTCTGTAGATGGCGCGCATGTATGTTTCGAAGGTCGTGGCTTGAGTATGTGATAGCTGGGTCTCTTACGAACAGTGTGGCATTTGTTTTCGTCGGAGCACGTGTTTCACGCGTGTGCTACGACCATGAGTGAACTTCAAGTGCAGACTGCCGTTGCGCAACTTATTAACGTACGTTTTTTAGAGGGAAAATACGTTAAAAACACGGATATTTTTGTGCGTTTGCAAAAGCAGTTCGGTAGTAAGTGCCTGAGCAGGGCTGCCGTGTTTAAATGGGCGAAAGCATTCAAGGATGGAGGCGAAACCGTTGAGAATGAGCCGCATGACCGCCAACAGCGAACCAGCGTCACACCAGACAACATTCGCCGCGTAGAACAACTCATTTTAGAGAACCATAGGATGAATGTTCAAGACATTTCGGCTGAAGTCGGCATCAGTATTGGTAGTGTAGAGTCTATCATCCACGAACACCTTCAATATCGCAAAATAACGGCGCGATGGGTTCCTAAACTGTTAAACTTTGAGCAAAAATAAACGCGGTTGGAAGTTTGTCGCCGCTTACTGATGCGATACTAGGCGGAGGAGAACGGTTTTTAACGCCAATCTTCACTACAGACGAAACATGAGTACACCATTACACTCCCGAAACCAAGGTGTTAAGTAAAGAGTGGGGGAAGAAGGAGGCAGGGGCGTCAGTCAAAGTGAAGACAACCTGGTCCGCGGGTAAGGTAATGTGTACTGTGTTCTGGGACCAGCAGGGTGTGCTGTATTTCGATTTCCTGTGCACTCAACGAACCATCACTGCTGCATACTACTCTAACCTTCTGAAAACACACGTGAAACCCGCTTATCGCTCGAAACGGAGGAGCATTCCAGCACGAAGTGGGATTCTCCTCCAGAATAACGCGCGCCCTCATACGCTCGATACAATATCGGAATTGGGGTGGAAGGTCCTGGAACACCTCCCCTACAGTCCGGATTTATCGCTCTGCGACTACCACATGTTTGGACCACTGAAAGAGGCCCTCGGAGGTCAAAAGTTCAACACCGACGACGAGGTAGAGGGGTTCGTGCACACATGGCTGTCCGAGTTGCCCAAGGAATTTTTCGATACCGGCATGAAAAAACTTCAGGAAAGGTGGAGAAAATGTGTAAATAGTGAGGGGAATTACCTAGAACAAATGTGATTTTTTGTAAATTTTTCGATGATGAATAAACGTGTTAGAGTATTTGTCTCGACCATATTTGAACCACCCTCGTAATTTCCCTTTGATGTTGTTCGGAAATTATTTCATATTTCATATTTTCATATTTCATTTATTGCCCTCAGAACATACAGGGAATGTCACATAGTATAAATAAATATAAACATTGTAATCTAGCTAAAATACCAACGATAATTTTAAATAACATCACATAATATACAATCGGACAAACAACTGAAAGACTGGATGATACATGTAGCATTTGGCTAGAACTGACAGGTCAACAATTCGTCCATTGCGTAAGCAGCGCGCTCGATGAGAAGGGACTTCATCTTTTTCTTGAAGGCTACACTATTTAACGAAGTAAGATGTTGGGGAAGCTTATTGTAGATTCTCATCCCATTGAATATATGAGTATTTTGAGTAGTTTGTAGCCTATGCTTTGGTGTTATGTAGTTATTTTTGAATCTGGTGTTATGTTCATGAACTTCTGAGTGTTTTTGGAGACTGTTTTTATTACCGTGTATATACAAAAGACATTCCAATATATAGCAGCTTGGTACGGTCAATATGTTGAATCTTCGGAACAGTGGCCTGCAGCTGGTCAACTGACTTACTTCCGCTAATGCCCGTAGTGCTTTCTTTTGTTTTATTATTATTATTTTTATTATTATTATTATTGTTATTATCCTGATACTCCTAGATCTTCTGTGAAGATCCCTCAGAAGCTTTTTCAGCTTGTACGAGTTAGGAGTTCAGTTGTGTTCTGTGTAGGCTTTGTTACTGCGATCTTGCGCCACTTTAGGTCACAGCACTGTTAATTTTTGACCCAACAGTGAAATGGTGGCAGATACCCGTCCAACTAGAAAATTTCTTTTCTACCTGAATAGGATTCGAACCCTGGACCTCCCGGTCACGAGTCCGATGCTCTCCCGCTGAGCTATCCACACTTTTATTAGCACTTTCTCAGCCTCTGTTGATGCACCCCACAATATTATGCCGTAAGTCATTTTACTGTGGAATTGAGCATGGTATGTGAGCAAGGCCTCTTTTTCTGTCAAAATATTCCGGATCCTTCTAATTGCGAAAACTGCCGATGATAGTTTTCCGCACAGTACCTCAATATGTTTCATCCACGGCATATTCCCGCTGATCTTCATCCCCAACAGGCAGATGTAACTCGAGTTGCTCTGTCGGGTGCTAACAATGAGTTCCTGCGTTTTGTCCGTGTTCACTTTCAAGCTGTTTGCTGTGAACCAGTCCACAGCATCCTGTACCGAGCTCTGGGATTTATCCTCGAGTAAATGGGCATCTTTGGATTTGTTCAGGAAAGAAGCATCATCGGCAAATAGAAGTTCGTCGTCGGCTTTCACGTTACTCACCAGGTCATCAATATATACCAGGAACAGAATCGGCCCAAGCATTGATCCCTGAGGCACTCCTGAGGTCATTATCTTCGTCGAGGACTTCTTTCCTTCTAGGTCCACAAGCTGGTAGCGATCTTGCAAATATGATGTTAACAAGCTCAATGCAGGGCCCCTGACTCCTATATTCTCGAGCTCACGCAACAATATGCTATGGTTGACGCAATCGAAAGCCTTGCTCAGATCGATGCAAGATATTTTGACCTCCTCTTCCTGATCAAGCGCACACGTGATGAATTCGATCAGCTGGGTTAGGGCAGTAGTTGTGGACCTTCCTCCTCTAAAGCCATGTTGGTGTTTGTCTAGCAGAGCGTTACCTTCCAAAAACGACACCAATCTCTTCCTTAACAGGAATTCGAAAATTTTGGAGAAAACTGGCAAGATCGATATGGGTCTGTAATTCTCAAGTGAATCGTGATCACCCTTCTTAAACACTGGGATTACTCTGGCAACCTTCAGTTCTTCCGGAAAGTAGCCCTGCTGAAAACAACCGTTTATGTGTTCAGAAAGGGGGCTTGCCAGACACGGGATTATCATTTTCAACAATTTAACAGAAAAACCATACACATCCCGAGAAGATTTGTTTTTTATTTTTGATACGACATCCATAACTTCCTCCGGAGTTGTTGGGGAAAGAAAGAAGGAGCATGACTTTCTCATTCTCTTTTTTTTCATAAAATTCTCGCTCTGCACCGGATCGCTGTTTGGTCCAGTCAACTTTTCTGCTACTTTTGAGAAATATAAGTTGAAATCCTCTTCAGTCAGTGTCTCTGAATTCACGGAATCTTTGGTTTTCAACTTCGAATTTATGACTTTCCATATACCCCGACTTTTGTTTTCCGATTCATTAATTAATTTTATATCTTCACCTCTTATGATATCTGTTATCAATAGTTTCTACTGTTGTTTCAATCCCATATATAGTTTTTTCGAATCTTCGTCTTTTTTTACTTCGTATATAGTCTGGGCTGCATCCATTTTCTTTTTCAGTTCGATTAATTCTTCATTTTCCCAACATTTCCTCCTTCGTCGCGACTGCCCTAAAGTTATCATCTTCTCAGGGAAACAATCATCATAAGCTTTCATAATAACTTCATGGAATCTCCTGTATGAGTCACGACTAGTACCCACGTGAATGAAACTCCAATCGGTGATTCCCAACCTTTCTTTAAATATCCGGGTATTCTCATCATTTATGATACGAATATTTCTCCACTTCTTTTTCCTACATACACCCGCCAGCTGAATTTCCAATCTCTGCGCCAGATGATCAGAAACATGATAATTTATTGTTTCGGTTTTGTAAAGGTTTCGGTTTATATCTGTGAACATATTATCGATGCATTTACTTGATGTGGGCGTTTTACGGGATGCCTCCTTGAAGACTACATGCAATCCATATGATATGAGGACTTCTTCGATTTTCCGTCTTTCATTATTATTTTCAAGAAAGTTTATATTGAAGTCTCCCGCGATAACTATTCGATTATAGGGTTTGCCAGTCACCATGCTCAAGGCTTTCTCGAATTGCTCGATGAATAAGTCGAAGTTTCCCTGGGGTGATCTATATATGCACATATAGAATGTTTTTGTTGCTTTCTCCGATACTGCACATATTTCTATGTGCTTTTCAATAGAAAGTTCATTAATGCTTTTTAATTCAGGACCACTCTTAAAATCTATGGCTGTAAGTATCAGGCTGCCGCCGTGTTTGAAAGCTTTTCTAGAAAACGAACTAGCTACCCCATAATTCGGTATATTGAAACTTTTTATTTGGTCGACGGTCATGCAATGCTCAGTAACGAAAGCCAGCTTATATTTTCCTGTGTTCAAAATGAGATCGACCGCGTCCTGTTTATTGCTTAAACTCTGAATATTTATATTTAATATTGCGTCACATTTTAAGTTAGACGGTTTTCTTGATTTTGCATCGTTATTTTTCTTAGTCTTTATCTCTTCTTTGTCCACGAAAAAATTTGAATCGTTTTACGACCACGCCTGCAGGCCAGTTTTGTGGCTTATAAAGCTCGTCAACAAGTGATAAGTTCGCACCTATTTTAAACGAAGAACTGTTGTATATGTCTTTTTTTGACAGTTTTTCAATGGAGAAGTCCTCATTTGGGAATATTTCTTTTAAGTGATGTTCTATTTGAGATTCATGTACTTTTTCGCTTACTCGCCCCACGTATATCCATGCGCGCCTTTGCGCACACAAGAAAGTCGACGTTCCATTACCAGTTCCAGTTACACTTATTTCTTTTCTATATCCCATACTGCTTTCTCTTTCTGAATGATCTAATCTAGATCTATCATTGAAATTAGTGTTTTCAGTTGACCTGAATTTATGACCACTAAAGTTTGCCTTATTGCACCTTTTCCTATTTCTTTTTTTTCGTTCATATTTTTCACTAGTTCTAGATTTGGATACGGATTCCTTCAATGTGCAATCAACATCTTTATCAGAAGGATTCTTTTCATTTTGCAGTACTGTGCTGTATAGTCTAGAGACATCGATACAGTTTCCTATATCACTTTCAGATTTATTTTCCACATCTTTAAATTTTGTATCTGTGTTGGTATTTAATGCAGGTTCCTTCAGCATGTGGGTTACATTTTTTCCTGCAGATATTACCTGATGTTGTTCTTGTAGTTTTACTACCTCATTTGAGGAAGCACTCATAGATGGCATTGGTGATCTGCTTTCTTCTAATTTTTCCAGTAAGACTATTTGTTTTTTCAACACTTCAAACATCTAAACATACATCTAAAAGATAATTATTTCTAGTGAAAAGTTTGGCTGAGTAATTGAATGACGTTTTACAAAATCTAACGAATGTTACGTAGTTTGTTATCTCTAAAATAAATTCCGTAAGATTCATTCGATCTAAAAATTTCTTTGAAAAGTTTCGAAAAATCATTTTCCATGTGATTTTGGCCTATTGATACGTTATAAGTATTTTGTTCCAAAAGGTTTCGTATATTTCAGATTGTATTGCTCTCCTATATTCAGAATTATTCTATTGGGGTAAATGTTCACGGATGATTCGGTGAATGGTATAACTTTTCCGTTATCTTCTTGGGTGGAATGAATAGTAGCATCAGAGTTATTATCTCGATTCTGATCTTCGGTTTGATTAAGATTCTGATTATTTTCCGAATTTGAGATGTTTTCTACATCTTCATCTTCTAATACTGGTATTTCATCAACGTTTGGTAAAACTGAAGACACATCGATATCAGAATCGTCGTCTGATAATAATGAGTTATTTTCAGTTTCTCGATTATTAATTTCAATTCGAGAAAGTGCGTCAGCAACTTTATTTTCTTCACCTTTAGTATCAATGATATCGAAATAAAATTCATCTAATTTTAATTTCCAACGTATGACTCGAGGATTTGGAGCCAAACTAGAGGATTATGATTGGTTTCAATAGTAAAATTCTGTCCAAAAAGGTATAGTCTGAAATGTTCAGTTGAATATAAAATTGCAAGTAACTCCTTTTTAATAGTTGAATAATTTCTTTCGGCTGAGATATTATAGTACAATACCAATAGCAACATTCAAAGCGTCGGTGGTCAATTTAATGGATTTTTTGAAATCTGGGTATGCTAAGATCGGAGCATTCATTAGTAATTTTTTACAGAATTGAAATGCTGAAATATATTCTGGATCGTCAGGTTTAATTTTGGCTCACTTTTGAGACTTTTCGTAAATGGTGACAAAATATGGGCGAAATTTTGTATGAATCATCGATAGTAACCTAAAAATGATTTTATTTCTTTGATCATTCGTGGTATCGGTTAATTTTCAATTGCTTTTAATTTTGAAGAATTCGGAGATATTCTTCTGGGGTTATTAAACGACCTAAAAACTCTAAGTTTTTACTCGAGTATTCATATTTGTCAAGTTCGATTTTGAGATTTACTTCTTGTAATTTCTGAAAAATTAATTTCAAATGGCAGATATGTTCTTGTGGTGATTTAGAAAATACAACAATATCGTTCATATACACAAAACAAAATTTATGCAGAAACTTTTTTAATACATTGTCCATTGCACGTTGAAATGTGCTTGGACCATTTTTTAATTCGTATGGCATTCGAAGATATTCATAATGACCGTTGTTGACTGCGAGAAATGCTGTTTTCTCAATGGACTCGGGATCCATTTCAATTTGATGGAATGCTTTTGCCATATCTAAGGTAACAAAATTTCAAGGAAACAAAATTTCGTCTCTGTTGATTTTGTGGGAATTGTCTTGTAGAGACAGACATGGGTGAAACGGGTTGTCTAAATGTGTTTTGTGTCGAAATTGACATGGGGGTTTGGTTCCGAAAACTTCACGATTTGTGGGAAATCTTTTTTTATCTGTTATTGGCTTATGAATTAAATAAGGAAGGATTTTGATTATTGCCAATTTGGTTAGAAATATTGTTTACAGAAATTCCTGATTGAATCGATTTGAATAATTTTGTGGTGCTGGAGGGGCAAAACGTGCGTAGGTCGATTCTTGTGATTATTATTTATTATTATTATTATTATCCTGAATCTCCTAGATCTTCTTTGGATAGACTTTGTTACTGCGATCTTGCGCCACTCTAGATCACAGCACTGTTAATTTTTGACCAAACAGTGAAATGGTGGTCGATAGCCGTTCAACTAGAAAATTTCTTTTCCAGAACAGGATTCGAACCCGGATCTTCCGGTCACGAGCCCTATACTCTACCACTGAGATGTCCGCATTCATAAATTTCCGAAGGAATTCGCAGTATTCTCACTCTTGTCTACAATTATCGAAAAATTTGCATCTATTGATACATTCTTCGATAGTTATCGGATAGAAATTACTCAAACATGATCTATAAAGTTCTAAGATTCCAATATGGAATGTTTTTAATGCTAATTGTTCAATATCTAGTTTTTTGTATAGAAGGCAATTTTGATCTTGAATGTGTAGATATAAATATTGCAATACGTCATTTAGGTTTTTGGAAAGTCCACTATAGTAGTCTAAATAATTTTCGGTTCAGTTTTGAACGCATTATGAAAGTGATGAAACTAGCAGGTCTCCGTATCTTTGTAATAATAGTCTTCTATTATAATTATAGGCCAGTCTGAGGCATTTTGGAATGAGATGAAGTCATTAGCTTAGTCCTTAACTTTTGATCTTATCGAAAATTTGAGGGCTCAGGTTAAGTCTTGGTTTAATCTACATTGAAGATGATGTAAAAGATTGTCAACTTCATTGATGAAAATTAATCAATTCTGACCAGGGTACTATTCTGGAATTGGGTTAAGTAATAATTGTAAGTCCTGTCTAGACTTAACTTCGGAGTGTTTGTGTTAGAAGAAGTTTGGCTATTCATTTCGGATTACGTCAAATTTCTTCTAAATCTTCTAAATCCATTATTTCTGATTGATTGGTTATTAAGAATATTCACTCTAATTCTAGTGTTTCTGAATCTTCAGCAATTATCTCCAATTCCTGGAAAAAATTGTTATCTGTCATTAGATCTGAAGGAATTCGGAAAAAAATGTGGATGGATTTGAAGGACTTGCACCAAGATGTGCATCCTAGAGTGTGGTTCCTTCCTTCTGGATCGAAGAGTTTGTGGCTCCCTTCTAAAGTGGAGGGTAGCGGTTTCTCTTCTGGTTTGGAGGTAATGTTGATGCTGGTTGATGGTGTTGGTATTGCACAAAAATTTGAAAATCACCCCGAGTTTCCCGAATGCGTTTTTGGACCGTTCGCTAGTGGAAAACTAATTTCAGTTTTTGTCACAAACTAAAATCCCGTCCGAATATCCTGTTCGCAGCGCCAATTATGAAACACGACTTCAAAGTCCGTTTTTAAAAAGAAGGTCTCTTTTAAGGTTTTTTTTATTAATCACAACTTGGAAAAGGTAAAGGATTATAAACACTACAGTTGAAGCCGTATATTACGTGAGCCTAATATGCTTACAATTAAGTGGTCAGATTAGAACTAACTGTATTTCATTTTACAATACAAGAGGAAAGCTAGTTTGGAAAGATCAGCGTTATTAATTTCATAGAAAAGTAAAGCAACGCCCGGTTGTGAATCTGCATCGTCGGCTGCGTCTGGTAGCCGGGATTCCTTTACAATATAAACAAGCGCATAAAAGCTCTTGACTTCACGTCAGTGCTCTTCTGGAATTTTTATTCTTACTTATTCTGTTCATCTAGAGTTTTTTTTACTGTCTCATCGTAAAATACTGATTTTTTGTAATCGATGACGCCTGAGAACATGCTTTTCTAGAATTTTTAATAATTTATTTAAACCACTCACGCAGACTCCTCAACAAATCGAGGTAGGCCAAGTAGTACTTTGGTTTTTGAAGATCTATTTGTATCTTATAATTGGGAGGTGATACAGAAGTTTAGCAAAATATTATTGAACGAGGATGATACTGAATAAAGAATTTTATGAAATGGATATGTGAAGAATCGGAGATACTCATTATACTCTTTATCAAATAAAAGTTCGCTAAGCTGAATAATGAGAAGATGAGACAAAAAACGATTAAATTTTCATGAATTTCAGAAACAACCATGGGTACTACAGTGAAAGCTCAAACTACTGACAATTGTTATGGAAAAACATTGGAAACGTGAGTTTTTTTTCAGAAAACATTATTTATGCATAAAATATGACTGTAATTTGAAACTCTGCAGATTTCTGGAAATACTTATGGTCAGATGGAGGAACATTTTTTTCCATTCTCAAATAATTTTTGAGATGACAAAGACTGGAAAGTTGTGGTGGAAAATGGTGACAGAAATGAATGATTTTTCGAAGAAAGTAAGTAACAAGATAAGCGTTTTGAGAGTTTCAGGGTAAGACTCAACTTCTTATATGTTATCTGACAGTTCATGAACAACAAACAAAAACGTGATCATATGGTCAATCGTTTGAATGCAATTTTCTCTTTGAATAAACCATATGCTTAATTTCTGTTCGTTAGTGTATCTGAAGAATAGAGTTAGGTAAGTTAACTGTACCAGTACTAAATATTTCCCATTTCAATTAAGCAACACTAAACCACTCAACTGTGTAATTAACGAACATAAAGTGTATCTATAAAATTTTCTTCAAAGTGTAAATAAATCCTACTCTAAGGATAAATATCTAAAATATCAGCATTACGAACTGATGTTATTAGGAGTACAAATAAGTTTCCGCCGTTTTATTGTAGATGGCGCGGCACGGAGTTTCGGTTAGCTTTCGCAGATGATAACCGGCTTAAAAAATAGTTTGGACATTCAAGAACAACATAACCTATTAATATAATTGATTTTATATTGGTAAAATATAATTTTTATAAGTTGAAAATGTCAAAATTTGAGCCAAGTAAGCGTCATTTGCGGGAAATATTAGTTTACTTCTCTAATTTAAAGAAATTTGCTGCTGAGGCGCATCAATTGCTCGTAGAAGCATATGGTGAGAGTGCTTTGAGTAAGAGAACGTGTCGAGAGTGGTTTCAAAAGTTTAAAAACGGTGATTTCGACGTAGAAGATAAAGATCGCAGTGGAAGGCCAAAAATTTACGAGGATGCAGAATTGGAGGAATTATTGGAGGAAGATTCATCTCAAACACAAAAAGAACTTACTCTAACATTAGAAGTCACTCAGCAAGCAGTCTTGCATCGTTTAAAATCATTAGGAATGATTCATAAACAAGGAAATTGGGTTCCGTACGGCGGAAACTTATTTGTACTCCTAATATATTTGCTAAATACAGATCCCGCAATAATTTTACGAAACTTTTTATTCCTTTCGCGAACGCCATATTAAATATTTCAATTTAAAATTTACAATTTTTTTCAGTATTAAATTTGTTTTGCTCCCCAGGGGTGTCTACAGATATATTATTGAAAAACAAACTCCGACATGCTTAGAAAGGACATTTCATTCTGGTTTCCCTACAATTTTTGGAATTTATATTTCCTTGTTATATTAATACAAGATCATTAATCATTTAAATTCTTTATGAACCACGTAAAACATGAAATCTATAATTGTCGCTCAACTGTTGTATTCATTATTTTTATATTCATATTATCCTGATACTCCTAGATATTCTTTGAAGATCTCTAAGAAGTTTTTTCAGCTTGTGCGAGTGAGGAGTTCAGTTGTGTTCTGGGTAGGCTTTGTTATCTTAAATGATCAGTTCCCCGGTATTTCCTTGACTGATTTCATTTCCAAATGTAATATGAAGGACATGGAATCATTCTTAACTTCTTCCATAAACTTTAAATATTTCGGTTCATCCAAAATTGAACGTACATCTGGTATTTCATTCGGTTTATTTGGATTTTTCAGGTTATAACTGAACAGAGAGCTGTTTTTGAAGGAAATTTGCGAGGGGACTACATCGAAGGAGGTAATATCAAATTCTTTTATTTAATTTTTTTCTGGTTTTTTTATTATGACAAAATAGATACAATAGTTGAAAATATGTTTCTTTCCGCTACTGTAAGTGAATATTATACTTATTTAATAATATTTAAATAAGGTTATTCTCATTTTCACAAATTTTTATTTTTATGTTCACAACAATTGTTTCGCTATCACAGTAGCATCATCAGGCAAGATCACATTTTGAATAACTAAGCTTGTTTCCGAAATCCGTTGCTATTTATATTACAGTAAGTACAATAAATTTTTATTGAGCACTAAAACCCAAAAAAGGAATTTGCAGAGACCCTTTTTTGGGTTTTAGTGCTCAATAAAATTTATTGTACCTACTGTAATATAAATAGCAACGGATTTCGGAAACAAGCTCAGTTATTCAAAATGTGATCTTGCCTGATGATGCTACTGTGATAGCGAAACAGTTGTTGTGAACATAACAATAAAAATTTGTCAAAATCAGAATAACCTTATTTAAATATTATTTAATATGGATTTTCACCAAGTAAGGAATGATACAATTCAATATGAATATTATACGATACGAAATCGCAACTATAAAACTGGAACAATTATTAATATTGAACCATTTTAGACCTCAGTATTTGATACTTGATCATAATAAGAACAAATTCTTAAAGTTGTTTTATTTATGAAAAATTCAAACGTTTAAACAATTTGGAGAATGCAGATTCGAAGGATTATATCATCTTCGGACAAGTGAAAACTTAATAAAAGGCACTTTCAGGGAATCCGAACCACTAAAAAAGTTATAAATTATAGGCTCAATAGAGATAATTAATTATCAGATGCTATTGAAATACTTGTATTGAATATTTACATAGGATCCACTGATAGAGGAACAAGCAGGAACAATTATAAACAATGAAATCAAATCAATTCAACCTCTGGAACACGAAGATCAGTTGAGTGAATTCGGTAGGACAGTTGAGGATATCGAAGAAAATCTATTAAGATCGGACATAGAGAAAAAAAAACCTTGGATGAGCGACGAAATTTAAAAATTAATGCAGGAACGACGAAACAAAGGATGATATCAATACATACAATGAACTAATAAGAACAATCAGAAAGGAGATCCGAGAAGCCAAGAAAGGGGGGATTAAGGCAAAATGTGAAATAGAGACATCAAAGAGAAAATGTGATAGTTTCAAGGTACAAAAGAAAGTAAGAGAGTTGACCGGAACCTGTAGAAGCAGACAGATAACTACGCTGAAAAACAAAGAATGAAAAATCTAGTTGTCACTGCTGAACTCAAAGATGCTTGGAGGTCATACATAGAACAACTATTTCATGATACATGACCTGACCAACCAGAGACGGTTAATGATACAGTACCCCGTATATTACTCGATCAAGTTAAAGCAGCGATAATGAAGTTGAAAGAAGGAAAATCTCCTGGTCTGATAACATCAATTCAGAGTTTTTATTAGCTTCTAGATGAAGAAGGCGTCAGATGGATACAATTAATTCTCAATCGAATATATATGGGTGATAAGTTTCCACGTGTATGGCTCAGATCGGAATTCATCACCTTACCGAAAAAGATAGAAACTAAAAAATGTGCGACTATGAAAACATTAATCTCATAAGCCACCTTCTGAAATTGTTTCTCAAGGTCATCCATAAGAGAATATACCGAAAGTGCGAGGAGCAGATATATCTCCAACTCAGTTTGGATTCCAAAATGCAGTAGGAACAAGGGAGGCCATATAGAGCATATGGGTGTTGTTCCATGTATGCATGTTTCGTCGATTATTTGTCGACACCAGAAGCTGCACCAGACTGAAGTATATTGTCCTGTATGAAAAGGATATTCGAGTGATAGCTGATTTGTACAGGAATCAAAGAAGATACTGGAAGGTGTAAGAAAGGGTTGTATTCCCTCTCCATTATTGTTCAATCTTTATTCAGAATTTATATTCAGAGAAGCATTAGAAGACTCTGAGCTCGGCCTTCTTCTCAATGGAGAGAAAATCAATAATATCCGATATGGTCATTTTCGCAGACAGTTTGGAGATACTGCAGCAACTTTCTGCTTACAGCCAACTATATGGCCTCGATATTAACATAAATAAAACGAAATTGATGATCATTAGTAAAAAAAAACTGCATTAATCTCCGGAACTATAATCCGATTTTTTGTTGCCCTCGAGCGAATGAACTTCACTCTCGTGGGCAATCGACAACTTCTCGCACTAGTTGCACAATATACTATTCAAGTTCTGTATTAGGGAGAAAGAATTCCTATGACGACAGTGTTCCCAAAAAACTACCTGAGGATGGCAATAACAACATTTTTTGAATGGAGGAGATATTGGATGTGTTTAAGTTGAGAAGTTTTTTCTGTTCTCTTAACATCGCAGTTGAGATTTTCAAATTTGTTTATTTAATGACAGAACAATTTGAGTTTTTGAATGTTTTTACTTCAAAAACATTCGATTTTCTTATCGTTTATGATGGGAAAATGTGTGAAACGCATGTAATTCATTACAATGTATTCTATTTTTTTGAAGATTCTTTTTCAAATTTGTTTCAGTCTTTCATTTCTGCATCATAATTGGGTTTGAGATTTTGGATGGTCCCTATCATGACTTACAGATCTGGTGTATTTGAATGTATTGAATGTATTTATTCTGTTTGAGTTAACCTTCTGATAATGTTTAATATCAAATTGCTTAAAAAATAGCACCGAATCGAAAATTTCAACTAGGATGTTCAGAGAACAAAAAAAGCTTTTTAACTAAAACATATCCGCCATCTCTTTCCCATCAAAAAAAAATTGGGGGTTGTTATCACCCTCATGTGGTTTTTTCGGAACAATGTCGTCATAGGAATTCTTTCTCCCTAATACAGAACTTGAAAATTATTTTTGGATTCTTCAAAACTCTTAGATTCTTGAGTTTGGGCGGTTCAACTGTCTGTTCATCACCTTTTTGGCGGTATGATCACTATTATATTATTTCGTAAATGATGAACCGATTTTGACAATTTCAACTTTTGTTCCTTCATGAGGGTGCTTTTTTCGGAACGAACTCATGATGGAAATTCATCCACCTCAAAATAGAAATTCACCCGTTTTTTAAATCTTCGAAAATTATTAGTTTCTGAGTTCTGGAGGTCAAATTTTCGTTGGGACATCCTGTATATTGATTTATCGCAAACCACCTGATCAAAAATTCTAGATATTGATCAGGTAAACAAATACATTCGGCTTGAGTTTCATAAAAGTTTAATTCATGTTGTTGAGATATATGTTTCGAGATTTGAATATTAAAACAAATTGATATATGTTTATCTTCTACAATTTTAATTTCAAAAAAATTTTTATTCAATAAGTTTTTAGAATTAAATTAATGTCTAAAACAAGCACCGCTTACATTTAATAGACGTATATAATGAAAACTCAATATATAATGTCAAATGGAATAAATAAATCAACAGATATACGAAAGTTATTAAAATTGATAAATAAATATTTAAAGGGGACAAAATTTTGTTTCTGGTCTTACCTTTAAGAACACCAATTGCCTTTTAAAAGCATGAACACACTTAAAGGACTTCTCAAAGAATATAATTTATTTGAAATATTCAATTTTATATTATTTTATATGTTTCGAGTTTTTCAACCTATTTCCAAAACTAAGGAGAATTTATTCAACATTATAATTTATATATTTTTCGGACAGCAGATGTGAGTGAGGGGGTTTTATCATTTGAGGTTGTTAACAGCAAGTTATACTTGTTGACGATATTTGCTTAATTTTCAAAGGCACTAGTTATTAAAAGATGTGTGTAGTGGATATAGATGAAATTCCAGTTAAGCATTTGTTACCGCCAAATGATTTTTATGTGCCGAAGAGATGTCCAGATGTTCGAGTAGGTCCAACTTTTTGCTTCTGTTACCTGAATGAAGAATTTCAATTTTAACGAAATCTATGAAGTGGTTTTCTTCTATGCAATCTGCAGAAAAACCAGTAGTTGTTTTATTTTGGACTATAGACTTCTTATGTTCATCTACTCTAATGTTGATTCACTGCAATGCAATTTGTATATGCTACTTTTTCTACAATTTTCACACAATCTTTGTTTTTAACCAAAATTATCCACAGATTTTTCTTATTTGTACATATTGTGCTGGAGTTGTTTTTCTTTGAGTCTTCTGCAAATTTAGGTACTAATTTTTGGAATACAGTTGATAATGTGAAATATATTTCAATCTTTTTCTTGAAGAGGCGGATATATGGATGCTAGTGACTTTTTATGCTGTTTTTTGGAAATTATTTTATCTGTTATATTTTCGTTATCACCGTTACTTGATGTTAATATTTTTAGAACTTCAATTTCTTTTTTAAAATTATCATTTGAGAGTGGGATGGAAAGTAACCTGTGTATAAATGAGTGGAAAGCGGACATTTTGATATTTCCTGGATGTAAGCTACTATTATGAATTGAGTATCTGTGAAGGTTGGTTTTCGGAATATGTCGAATTCGAGGAGATTATTTTTTTTTTGTAATTTTATTATCTAGCAAATTTAGTGAACTATCGAGGTTTTCTGATTCCATAGTAAATTGAATTTTGTTAAAAAGTGAATTCAGAAAATTTGAAAATCAAAACAGATTTAATCTGTTGTCTTCTACAATTTTAATTTCAAAAAATTCTTTGAAGAAACTTTAAGAATTAAATTAATGTCTTTATAAGCACTGCTCATATTTAATAGACGTCAAAATTCATCATACAATATCAAACGGAATTAAGAAAAACCAACAAATATAAACTGTCAATTAAAATCAAAATATAAATAAGCAAACATTTTTTGTTTCGTTCAGGCATGCGTAATGAACTCTTCAGACAAACTTACGAAGCCCTGTTTGTTACAAAATGTATTGTTTTCCGATCCCATATGAATGAAAAATAACTCTTTCTCAAAAATATAAAACATAATTTCAAGAACTTCTCAAAAACTAATTTATTTGAAATATTCAATATATTTAAATAAATTACTTCAAAAAATCTCAAAACATGTAGCACATTCTCAAGAAATAATTAAAGTTACGATAAGATCAGTTCAACATTACATATAAAAAATAATAAAATCAATTAAACAATGTATAGACTTACTCAGTGAATCTTAGGAATACACGGTCCTCAACAGAAATAAAAGTACACACCTTTATAAATCCAAGGTACTTATGTTCCAAGTTCACAGAAAATCATACAAAGCCTATAAGGCACTTGGCCTCAGTTAAAACCGTTCAACACTGTATAATGAATTTCTTTATTTAAAAAACCTAATATAATTATATATTATATATAAAATAAAATAAGAAGGAACGGTTTTTTACTTGATAGAAGGATTATTACAAAATTTGAAAATCAAAACAGATTTAATCTGTTGTCTTCTACAATTTTAATTTCAAAAAATTCTTTGAAGAAACTTTAAGAATTAAATTAATGTCTTTATAAGCACTGCTCATATTTAATAGACGTCAAAATTCATCATACAATATCAAACGGAATTAAGAAAAACCAACGAATATAAATTGTCAATTAAAATTAAAATATAAATAAGCAAACATTTTTTGTTTCGTTCCAGGCATGCGTAATGAACTCTTCAGACAAACTTACGAAGCCCTGTTTGTTACAAAATGTATTGTTTTCCGATCCCATATGAATGAAATTCATTACGCATGCCTGGAACGAAACAAAAAATGTTTGCTTATTTATATTTTAATTTTAATTGACAGTTTATATTCGTTGGTTTTTCTTAATTCCGTTTGATATTGTATGATGAATTTTGACGTCTATTAAATATGAGCAGTGCTTATAAAGACATTAATTTAATTCTTAAAGTTTCTTCAAAGAATTTTTTGAAATTAAAATTGTAGAAGACAACAGATTAAATCTGTTTTGATTTTCAAATTTTGTAATAATCCTTCTATCAAGTAAAAAACCGTTCCTTCTTATTGAATTCAGAAAGTTTAAAAAATTTCTTAGTTCCCTCATAGAACATAATCAGATACAAAAAACATCTACGACTTATCTCTTACAATAAAGAACCTTTTTAATCCTAAAATACATAAAACAGATTGTCCAATGAAACTCATTATATAATAATAATATGTTTATTGCAGAATTAAATACAAAAAAAAAATCACACTTCTACTATATTGAAAATATACACTGTAAAAGGAC
Organism: Megalocaria dilatata; assembly: GCA_034642435.1. Classification (NCBI taxonomy): domain Eukaryota; kingdom Metazoa; phylum Arthropoda; class Insecta; order Coleoptera; family Coccinellidae; genus Megalocaria; species Megalocaria dilatata. The sequence goes on from CM067856.1 coordinate 75,090,281, forward strand.
CTACATCAGAAAAACTGTTATTAGTGTATGACCTATGGTTACAAGACTAGATTAAAAAAAGCCTCCATATTTTATCCATTCCAGAATTGATTTTATAATATTCATACAGAATAAGCACACCCAGATAATGAGACTATACACCAATTAAAACGGAAACCCGTCAATATCAAAATCATAATTAGTTATTTGAACCTAGGAAAAACTTTTTATAATATATTTAAACTTAAAAATCAACTGTCTATAAAGTTTAAGAGGAGCCAAAACGCATTTATATAGGGAGTATATAGAAAAAGGAAATGAGCGTCGGAACAAGGCAGTCCTGAACACAGGTGGGGAAAGCTTGCCCCTGAATCTTACATTTACGTTATGTTCATCAGACCTAAACCGTATCTTATTATATAAATAGGGAGGAGATTTAAACTATACAATTGAATGGAACAAAACCGCAGAGTGTAGCGGTTTTGCTCCATGCTCAACCAGCGACAGGACTTCAGTTTATGAATAACTGGTTCAAACTTTTTGATGCCAAATATAAATCTCAAACATGAGCGCTGAACTCTCTGGATTCTCATCTTATCCGCCAGACGCAAGCAAGGAACGTAAACAGCGTCACAAAAGTTAAAATTACTTAGAACCAGAGAATCTGTAAGTAATGTTTCATTTCACATTGAGACAGTAGGTCTCTATGTGGCCACAACCGTCTTAATGCAACATAAGCTTTTTGAACACAGGATGACACATGTTCAGTAAACCGAAGGTATGTATTCAGAATAACTCCCAAATTACGAACAGATTTAACACTAGCAACCCTAGTTTCATTAACCCTCAAACCCAACTTATCAGTGACACACTCTGCCGCCCTGCCAAAAACAATAACCTTAGTTTTACCCGGATTCAACAATAAATGGTCTTTCAGAGAATAATCTCCCAAGCAAGCCAGATTAGCGTTGATCTCCTCAGCTACTCGCTCAACATCTGATGCCCTAAATGAATACAAGAGCTGAGTGTCATCAACGTACTGATAATCCGTGCAAAATTTGAGTCCTTTCGTAATGAAAAAAGTGTAAATGCAGAAAAGAACAGGAGCAAGTACAGAGCCCTGTGGCACCCCACATCTTATAGTGCCAATCTTAGATCTACCTGATGATGTTTCAATGAACTGGCACCGGCTCTGTAGATAATCAACCATTAATTCAACAGCAGATGCAGAGAAACCTATATGTTTTAGAATATCAATGAGTATCTTATGGTGTCCCCTCTATCAAATGCTTTGGAGTAATCTAATAATGTCAAAACACAGATTTCACTACAATCTACCTTAGCAATGATAGAGTCGATAACATCAAGGAGAGCTGTGCAACAACCATATTCCCTCGTAAAACCAGACTGATGAGGTGGTAAAATATTATATCTCTCAAGGTGTGACACAATTTTATTTCCCAAAACTTTTTCAAAAATCTTTGGAAGCGGTAAAACCCTCGAAATCTTCCACACTTCTGGAAACTTTGAATCCAGCATAAAACTGTTGAAAATGTTAACCAAAAACTTCAGAATATGCGGGCTCCACTTAAGCAGCGTTTCAACATTCAACATTTTGTACATATCATATATAAGTGCACCTGTAACGGAACTCTGCAAACACTTTAACATGTTTTTACCAGATTTTAACCAACACACCCGAAAATATTGTATCAAAAACACCATTCCACTTACTGACGACCTTAAATCCCTCAAAATCTTCCCTAACGCAAAACATATTTCCTTCGATGTTGTCAATTCATTACCCTGCATACCCAACATAGAAATGAAAAACATAATTACATAAGAATCTATCACTCACCACTCAATTTATATGTGAAACAACGGTTTTGCTCGAAATATGCCTGAAACTAAGTTATTTCAAAATTTAATAAAATAATTATCGACAACTGGATGGTCTTCTTATGTGTTCGCGCCGATCACCACTGTTAAGTAAAATTTGCGTGACATATGTCGCGAATTATTTCCATAAAAAACAACTTGATTAAAAGAATTCTTTATTGTAAGAGATATGTCGATGAAGTTTTTTGTATCTGGTTAGGCTCTATAAGAGAAATAACATTTTTTTCAAACTATCTGAATTCACTTTTTAACACAATAATTCATTTAACAATAGAAACAGAGAACCCACTAAATTTGCTAGATATTAAAATTACAAGAAAGAATAATTTTCTCGAATCCGATATATTCTGAAAACCAATCTTCACAAACACCGTAATTCATAATAGTAGCTCCCACCCACGAAATATCAAAATGTCCGCTTTCCACTCATTTGTACACAGTCTGCTTTCCATCCCACTCTCAAATGATGATTTCAGAAGAGAAATTAAAGTTCTAAAAACATTAACATCAACTAACGGTTATAACGAAAATATAGTAGATAAATTAATTTCCATAAAACAGCATAAAAAATCACTTTCATCCATATATCGGCCTTTTCAAGATTAAGATAAAAAAATTTTGGCAGTATCAACTTTATTCCGAAAATTAGTACCCAAATTTGCAATAGACTAAAAAAAACAACATCAACACAATAGGTTCAAGGAGACAAATCAATTTTGGTCAAAAAGATTGAAAATTGGAAAAAAGTGGCATATACAAATTGCATTGTAGTGAATGCCCGGCTTTTCACAAAGATCAAACTGGTCGTCAAGCCGGAATCAGGTAACCGGTTAATTCATAATAGTCATCAGAAAAACAAAAAAGATAATCCAAGTCCTGTATTTTTCAAATCATATTGCACTTTCTTTTGCACAATGCACACCTGTGATGATTTTTGAACTCCTGTTGCTACAATTTCTTACTTCTTGAAATTTTATTTTTCCTATGTTATCCTGAACAGTGATTCCGTAACCTGTAATCTTCAATTCTAAGCCAATTGCTCCAGCTTGGAAAATATTGTCACTTTTTGTCGAACCAAGTATTCAAAATTAAAATTTCACCCAACCTCAATTGACTGTACTGGAAAAAAAATTTACTACATCAGTTTGGCAAAATACTTCAAAAGTTACCACATTCAATAAGGATTATAAAACGCTATAACACTAACTACATTCTTTTTCAGATTGGACAAAAAAGGTTTTTCTTAAAGAAATTCAGTTTCCCTTTATGACAAGATTTAATAAATTCACAAAAGATGTTCAAAGTGCCCTTATTCAGCCACAATACATGCACGACATCTTCTTAAAAAAGATCGGGATATCAGACGGGCGAATTTCCGTTATTGACGAATTGCATTGTTTCCCTAATTCTCTCCCGAAGTTCAGCTACATTTTCAATTTGTTTTGAATAAATTTTTTCCCTCACTTCCAGTAAAAAATATTGAGGGATTCAAATCAGATGAACGGGCTGGGCACGAGAATGTACCAGATCGCCCTATCCATCTACCCGGATATTCTTCATTTAGATATTCTCTCTAACTGAGAGGGCATAATGCTCTGCGTAGCCATGTTGCTGAAACAATATTTCTCTGAAAATATTAAGTGGCATGTCTTCAAGAAAATTTGGCAACTGATTTCGTAAAACATCTAAATAAATTTCAGCATTCAAAACCTCTGGCAACTCAAAAGGTCCTATGATTCTTCCGTGTTCAAAATTCCAGTCCACATGTTCACTTAGGGCGATATTGAGATCTATTTTGCCTCATTAAATTCGGATTTCCTACGTGCCGCTCCTGTAAATTGGGTAGGTTCATGTAACCATATTTTTTAAATGTTGATTTATCCGACCACAAAATGTTTTCTAAAAATTATGGGTCTTCTTGGTTCTTTTGTAGCATGGTTTGGCAAAACGCAATTCGAAGTTCATAATCCCGAGGTAACAGAGCTTGTACTTTTGGGCACCCCTGTGCTTCGCTGAATTTCACGTAGCGAAGTATTAAGATCTTCCTCAACTGCTTGAAGTACAATATCGTCGTCAGGTAAGGAAATTCTTGAGTCTTACTCTCACTTTATGGAAGGACTCACCCCATCTCATTAAAACCAGATTCTTAAAGTATTGGATGCACTATAATCATTTTAAGAAAGTTGGAAGAAATTGTTTGAAACTGTGTTGCTTTAAAAATGACCGTTTTTTGACCGATCTAAGAAATAATGTAGTAAACGTTACACCACTTTAGAATCCCTAATAAATGCGCTAACTTCTAAAGCAGTTTGCCAAACTGATGTAGTACAGTTTTTTTTTCAGTACAGTCAGTTAAATTTATGCGAGGTATTAGTTTTGAATACTTGGTTCGGCAAAAAGTGATATTATTTTTCAAGCTGGAGTAATTGGCTTAGCATTGAAGATTACAGGTTACAGAAGCACTCTTCGGGATAACATAGGAAAAATAAAATTTGAAGAGAGTAAAAAATTGTAGCAACAGGAGTTCAAAAATCATCACAGGGTGTGCATTTTCTCGAATGATAAAAAATGCAATATAATTTGAAAAGTACACGACTCAGCGTGTTACGCGATTCCGGCTTGACGTTGACTTCTGGGGCACCTGTATGTCAACGACATAAATAAAACTTTTGTGAAACTTATGCCAAGTGTATTTGTTCACCTTACTAATATGAAATAAATCACGTTTAGGCCTCTATTCCCAAAAATAAAAAGAATTACACTTGCAGCGTATATAAAGGTAGTTATGAAAACAACAGAAGGAATAAATTGAAAAAAAAATGAGTTGAACACAGACTGCAAAAAAAAATTAAAAAATCTTGTATTTTCCATATCAATATAGGTTTTCCTATTTAATCCAAAATCAAACAATGGTCCCTAATTAATTTGTAACATACTAAAAAATTTGAATTAGTATAACCAGAGACAAAATCTAATCAGTAGTCAGTCAATAAATAGTATTCTGTATGAATTCAATTAGTTACTTCTAATAGATACATCTTTTAGTTAAACTAAAATCACATGAAACAAAACTCCATAAATAGATGTTTTGAATAGTTGCGAAGATAATCACGACGTTAACGTCGAAATCCTAAGAATTATAAATTATATTTTCCGGTGGCCAAGACGTTTAAATTTTGATTTAACATATAAAAAATTCCATCGATTCTTGGAAATATTCACTTATCAGCATGATTTTTTGCCTTGAACACGAGATAGGTCTCTTAATTAGAGACTGTTCAATGTCAGTAAGCTTAGCTGATGACCTCGAGCTATTTGAAAAGAGGTGCGGTGCACTGTTCGAATATCGCTGAATTGGAAGAATATACATAAAATGTGAATTTATTGAGAGTAAATGAGGCAGTAATTAATCGGAAGGTTGTGCTTTTAAGATTTTTGTCGTTTATAAGACTTTCGTTATATTGTGAGGATATGTTTACATCACATTGTACACTATTAATATTCACCGTTAATTATTTTCACGGTTTGTCATAAAAATTCAATAAAATTTAAAAAACAAATTACATACACAAACACTTTGAAATTCGTTTTAGGCTGTTTATTGTGTTCTGCAGCAATAATTCCTCCAATTTTTTATTGAAACATTATTCTTTCAATCTTTTGATGTCATTGGCCAGTTTATTGTATGATTTTATACATGTGAAATTTGGGCCTTGCTGGGTTTTCTTTAGTCTGACAAATGGAAGAGCAAAGTTATGTTTCTGGCGAGTGTTATATTCATGGAAGTGAGAGTTGATTAAAAATTTGTTTTTATTCTGATGAACATATTTCACTTTTGAAAACACCTCAGCAGCTTTCAGTTTGTTTCAGAGCAAAGAGTGTTCTTATTGCCCTTTTTTAGTAGAACCTTTTCGATTCTAGTATTTTATCCCCATATAATGATTCCATATAACATCTGACAGTGGAAGGGCGAATAATATGTTAGTTTGGCAGTTTTCACACTTAAAATTAGTTTTATTTTTCTTATCATAAATATCGCCGTCGAGAGCCGTCCACATAATTCATCAACATATTTGTTCCAGACAAGTGAAGACTGAAAAGTTATCCCTAAGTATGTTAAAGATGCATTAAATTACTTTTTTGTAATAGAAAAAAACTTTTGGATTTTTTCGGTATCTATTTGGAAACCATTGGCGTAAAACGATTTTCTGGCATCTTCTAGGGATTTTGCTGTCTTATTTTCCAGATTGTTTCTGAATATGTTGAGAACTGCTGTATCGTCTGCATAGCTGCAGATTTTGTCAGCTTCTACATCTACTTATAAATCATTCGTGAACAGAATGAACAAGATAGGTATCAATATAAAACCTTGTGGTACTCCAGTCTCGACTTTCCTTGTGTTCGAAAAGGAATTTTGACACTTGACTTTTTGGGATCGATTTGTCAAATGATACGAATATTTCATAGATCTTTCCTGTCATGCCATAATATTGAAGCAGCAGACTCGCATGTGGAAGGCTATCGAAAGCCTTACTTAGATCGATGCAGGATAGCTCAATATTCTCACCACTGTTATATCGCTCAATAATCTCCTCGAGTACATCAACCATTTTCGTTATAGTTGACTCACAGCGTCTGAAACCATGTTGGGAGGGATGAAGGAAACAATTTTTCTCCAGGAACTCAATCAAACGGTTTTTCAAGATTGACTCGAAAACTTTAGATAGAGCTAGTAGGATGGATATTAATTAGTCTATAGTTCTCCTAACAATCTGGATCTCCTCTCTTCAGTATTGGTGTTATCGCCGCAATTTTCAAATTTTCTAGAAACATTTCCTATTCAAAGCAGTCATTTACTACTCTGTCAAGAAAGTACCGGGAATTTTCAATCAAAACAACATTTTTACATTTAATCCTCAAAATTTATTGGGTCGCCTTCAAAATAGGCTCCATTTGCTCCAATACATCTATGCCAACGGCACTTCCAATTATCGAAACATTTTTTATAGGCGCTTTCCGGGATGGACTTTAGCTCTCGCGCCGAATTTTGTTTTATGGCTTCAATCAACTCAAAACGGGTGCCACGAAGGGGCAATTTTAGTTTTGGAAGAGGAAAAAGTCGCAGGGAGCCAAATCCGGCGAATACGGTGGTTGCTGAAGCACGTTTGTTGAGTTTTTGGCGAGAAAGTCAGTCACAATCGTAGCTCGGTGAGAAGGCGCGTTATCGTCATGCAAAATCCATGAGTTGTTCGCCCACAAATTTGGCCGCTTCTTACGGATACGCTCACGCAAACGTTTCATAACGCCTAGGTAATACTCCTTGTTTACCGTCTGACCCTCAGGAACGAATTCGTAGTGCACCACGCCACGGATATCGAAGAAAACAATGAGCATCACCTTCGTTTTCGAGCGGCTTGGCGTGGTTTTTTCGGTTTCAGCTCATTTTTTGCCACCCATTCCGATGATTGCTGGCTTGTTTGCATATCGTACTCGTAGACCCAGGTCTCATCACCAGTTATAATGCGTTCCATGAATGTAGAATCGGAATTACAGCGATCCAGCATGTCTGAAGCAACCTGTTCGCGATGACGTTTTTGAAGAAAATTCAGATCTTTCGGTATGAGTCGTGCGGCCACCTTTCTCATGGCCAAATTATCAATCAAAATCGTACGTGCGGACTCGTGGGATATCTTAAGATCATGCGCTATCTCTCTCAAGCTGGTACGACGGTTTTCCAGCACCCTTTCCTTAATTTTATCGACGTTATCTTCGATCGAAGCCGTCGATGGGCGACCACTTCACGACCGTCCTTGAAGGCTCTGTACCACTGATATGCACGAGTTTTCGATAGAGCATTATCAACAAAGGCGTTTTGTAACATTTTCAATGCATCGGCACACGAAAATTCATTTGCAACACAAAACATTAAACAAATTCTTAGCTCAACGTAATCACCCATAGTAAAAATCGGCACGCACTTTGACATCGACTGACTTAATCAGTTGTTGCAAACACACTAGTTGACAGATCCCGCTCAAGCTTGGCATAGTAATTAAGGACAGTGGTACCAACCTAGGAAAAAAAAATTGTACCTGCCTCATTGCCCCGCCAGATTTAAATCAATAATTCCCGGTACTTTTTTGACAGAATGTATAATCTTGCACATTGGTTCTCTGATGTCTGGAATAATCTTCTTCAATAGTGATACTGAAAGGTCATATACATCTACATGTATATAAATAATGATTAAATTTTTGTTTCATTTTGTACTTCAACTTTTTCTCATATTTTTTTGTCGTTCATATCAAAATGTTTATGTATATAACAAGGGTTAAGTGTTAGAGCACCCTGGGGCTTTGTAGTTGGAATAAAGACTATTATTATTATGTTAGGATAATTCCATAGACAATTTACTTATGAGCCACAGAGACGTCTTACTTCAACATACGAGAATACACAATGTAACTTATTAATCATCCAGATAATACCACTCACAGCACCGTCACAATTGTGAGAAATATGATAAGAAATGTAGAACTACCAAAATGTGACAAACAACAAAAATTAAGGTATAGCTTGTAGAATAGGAAATGATCGATGCCGCAGTATACGGCTTCACCGCTTTATTAAAAAAGAAAATTTCAGTAACTTATTCCTAAGTTCTAATCAGGAGAAATTTTAACAGCAAACATACTCTATTTGGTTCACGGCTTACAACTACAAAAGGAAAGGAATTAGCCCATAAGATGAAATGACTGCAACTTTTCATCAAGTTCCTGCTTGGCCGAAAGATCCCAATAAGACCTTTTAGACTATTTTGTGACACTGGCATGTGTATTTCATCAAGTTACAACTTATCTTTGGATTATTCTTTGACAGTAGCAACAGTAAGTTTTTTGTAATCTACACAAAATAAATTCCAAGACTAGACAATACAAGAATCAGTTGGGGCAACTATGACAAAAAAATCGAGGATACAATAAATCAAGGGGTGGGAGTAAAAAACTCTTGAAAAAGTATTTTTTATAGTTAACAACCAGAACATACAGGCAGTGAAACAAGCAACCCAGGAAATTAAGCAAACCATTCCTGCAGTAATTAAGGAGCCTACAGCATAGAAGAGTAGAGCAAAAGCAAAGTGACACACATTTTCTAACAGTCAAGAATATCCTAATGAGAATAACTAACAACCCTAAAATCAAAAACGCGTTTTGACGATTATCTCTTAAATCATAACAGATATGATAAATCAATATGGAAACAGATAAAGAACCCCAACTATTTGCCGAACGCCTATCCACTGAAATAGAAATCATTTTGAGCACAAATGAGTTGCAAACTCATGGAACAATCCACGTGGTCAGCCAGAAAAAAACTGTATATTAACTTAACCTGAGTCAATCATTAGACGATATAGCCGTCTTCAAACTCTTGAGATACCATATTTAGAGTCAAAGTAAACGAAAAGTTAACATCCAATATTTCCAAAAAAACGTATTCTTTTCAATATTGTATCTATTGTATACTGCAGATCTATAATACCGTCCAGTTCACATATATTAATGGGTACAATGACGACGAAGATTCGATAGCATTCAAACTTTTGAAATAATTTGAATCAGAGTTGGCTTGTGACTCACCCGCCGGAGAGAATTCTTATCCAAGCACCCGAACGCAGTCCCATGAACTAAGATAATCTCAAGATTGATGACTTCTATTGATCCTGGCACGAGCACCGTCAACCGGTGTACGTCCTGACCGACCGAACCTATGTGAAGTCATTTGATTGATCCTGGCGTCAAGCACTAACAGCTAAGCCATTTCGTCGAGATCCACAAACCCTAAATTGTTACGCATTGATCCGGGACCAGGACAAGGCCGGTCGAACCGTAAAGCCCCGTTGAACCCCGAGTCATTTCATGGGAATATCCCGAACATGGGGGTCTGCGAACAGATAAATGAACTACCCCCTAGTCCAGCATGGGGACTTTCAACCGCTGCCTCCTCGAATCGAACACCAATGGGATGGCCAGGTGGTACAAGTAACACCTGACGGCAATCCACCCTCGAGGTAACGCAGTATGCTACATAACTCACTCGGCCATTACACAGAATGCGGAGATTTATACTGCGATAGGGTAGAGTCCGCCAGTTTTAAGGGAGAAACCCTCTGCTGCGACAGACTCCCTGTCACTGAGTTAATCAACCGGCTCAGCCCTCCATTTCACCAGAACGGCAAAACTAGTGCCTCATTCGGAAATCTTCCACCATATAGGTCCATCCACAAGCACCCCCATCACGACAAGATCTAATGCCCGGGGGGCGTGAACTCCAGTACATGCAAACCACTTTTGAATATCTGAATGTCCTACACTTAATTACCTGACTCAATTTCTGAACGATCGATGACTCAAACGAAAATCGCCATCAGATCTTGTGCAATTGGATAAGACCTCAGACACTTGAGAGCGTTAAGCTCTAAAGCTAACACCTAAGTTTGTAGTTGATTGTTGTTTTAATTATAATGAGAAAAAACTAAATAAAGCATCAACTACACCCAGATGTCACTTGATAAATTATAGTCCATTGATTATAAAATGAAGTTCAAAAGGAAAATGTTTTTACTTTCAGACGATTCCCAAACAAAAACTCTATTGGAATTGCTGTTTGAGATATCTTACAAGGGTGACCATTTTACCGATAAACAACTACAAGATGAAGTGAATACTTTCATAGCTGCTGTGAGTGAAGTTTGATTATTGAAACAAATATTCATCCTTCATACATTTTATTCATTTTGCAGGGTACTGATACAACCGCTGTTGCAATATCATTTTGTTGTCTAACCTTAGGTATGCATCCCGAATATCAGGTAAGTAAATCCGAACAAAAAACGGCTAATGTTGAATTTACTCAGTGTTTAAACTTTTTATTATATTTCTTTGTCTATAAGATAAGAATATGTGACCCTATCGGTCATCTTTCTTCTCGCTAAATATATACTGCCACATATAAAGAATATTTTTTACAAGAGGAACATTTCAAATTGGTTTAGTTCCTCCGATAGCCGATAAGACAGACGGGTTTTAGTATTAGTATGGTTTGGCAATTCATTATGTATTAAATAAAATAGAAAAAGGCTTTTTACTTGATAAAAGAAATATAACAAAATTTGAATATCAACACAAATTAAATATGTTAATCTTCTATAATTTTAATTTCAAAAAAATTTTATTCAAAAAACTTTTAGAATTAAATTAATGTCTAAAATAAGCACCGCTTACGTTTAATAGACGTATATAATCAAAACTCAATATATAATGTCAAATGGAATAAATAAACCAACAGATATACGAAAGTCATTAAACTTAATAAATAAATATTTAAAGGAGACAAAATTTTGTTTCTGATCTTACCTTTAAGAACGCCAATTGCCTTTTATATATAATATATAGTTATATTTTGGCTCCAATAAATCTCATTATGGAATGTCAATGAATTTAAATAACCTTATAAATAACTTACACTGTTCTGTGATTTTGTTAGAACATAGTTTGTTTTCGAAGCATTCATTCTTAACGTGGACGTTGTGATATAGGTGTAGTTTTTTGATTTTTATATTTGGAATATTATCTAGGACCGATGAAGAGATTAGAATTATATTTGTTTTTTGAAGATATAGTGCATGTTTTGAGAGATTTCTGAATTAACTTATTCGAGTATTTAAATATATTGAATATTTCAAATAAATTATATTCTTTGAGAAGTCCTTAAGGTGTGTTCATGTTTTTAAAAGGCAATTGGTGTTCTTAAAGGTAAGATCAGAAACAAAATTTTGTCCCCTTTAAATATTTATTTATTAATTTTAATGACTTTCGTATATCTGTTGGTTTATTTATTCCATTTGACATTATATATTGAGTTTTGATTATATGCGTCTATTAAACGTAAGCGGTGCTTATTTTAGACATTAAGTTTAATTCAAAAAGTTTTTTGAATAAAATTTTTTTGAAATTAAAAGACCGTAGTACCGTTCAGGTTCCCGGATGTCCCTCCGTTCCCTAGATAAATGCGGATAAAAATCGGGAATTTTCCCGCGAACTCCGACAAGCCCCGCCCACCGCCACCTCGAACCGTTTCTGTGGTCTACGTATAGGGGCGATCCGCGAAGTAAAGTACGGAGACCGTCCGAAAATTTTCGGACCGTCGGAAAAAACGGATATATCTCGCGACAGGCAAAGCCCGTCGCGAAAATACCCATTCGGACCAAAGGTCCGATAGAATCGCTACCCGCTAAAGCCCATATATTTCGCGGATGGCTTTCCGTCGCGACGAAACGAGCGGATGAAAATTTTCGGACTTTTCCCGCGCTCGCCAAACGGGCACCGCCCCCGTCAAGGGATGACCAAACGGGGATGACCAAACGGGGATGACCAAAGACGGAATTTGAACAAAAAGTAGATCAGACCTAAAATTATGGAAAATTATTAAAAAAAATTGATTTTTTCGAGCCGGATCGATCGAAAAATATAGATCAATCGACAAAATTAACATTAATTAACTTTCTAGAAGAAAAATTTAGTCTACAGCTAAATAATAATCCAAACACACCAACTACAAATTCAGGAGGGACAATAGATGCTATTTTTACAAGATATTTAGATAATGTCAAAACACGAACTTATATTGCATATCTTATTTTGAGCTTTTATCGGATAACACAACAATTAATTCGTAAGTCTACAGTCATCAGCTGGACAAACTGAATGATGCACTTCATAAGAAAAGTCCACAATTAATCAACAGAAAAGGTGCAGTGTTCCATTAATATGATGCGAAAACTAATGAAAGTTTGGTCACTTTCCAAAAGCTTTTACAGCTTGAATGGGATACAACGCTACACCCACCATATTCTCCAGATCTGGGGCCTTCGGATTATACTGGCCGACGAAAAAAAATTTTTGGTTGTAACATAAAGATGAATAGCATATTATGGTAGAAAGGACGTATTCAAATACGAAAATGAGAAAACAAAAGTTGTAACACGTAAGGTTTTCTTGTTACATTTATAGAACCGCATTCAATGTTACAATATCTAATGTGTATTGAAAAAAATGATCTCAGAATTTTTTAACCGTATATATAGTCTTTATTTAGTTTTACACCTACTAAACGTACTTTAAGAAAAACACAAAAATTAAAAATATTGACTTAAAATACTAATTCAATTCTATTTTTTCCTTTTATGAGGGTCATATATTCTCTCTTCAAAAACCAGAACTCATCACCCATAATGGCTGGATCTGATGGTCCTTCATAGCGAATTTCCATTGTCTTAATATCTTGGTGGAATATCTCACCCTGATCGTCACTGACAGGTCCCAAAATTTGAGGAAAAAATGACAGATGCGAATAGAGGAAATGATTTTTTAGTGACATTCGGGCATCAAGCGATTTGTAGGCATCTAATAGTCCATTAACTAACTGTTGGCAGTTTGCATCCATATTGTGGCCCAAAAATCCTCTTCTTTAACAAATGAGTTCCATGCTCTGAGTTCCCGCCCGGTAAGCTTCTCTGTAAAATTAACGTCGTCCAGTAATTTTTGTGATTTGTGGTCCAATAAAAAAGCCTTCCTTAAGTTTGGCATCACCCAACTTGTAAAATACAAATATGTTAGTATTTGAATCTATCAGCATCTTCACAAAGTTTTTCATCAGTCCAAGTTAAATGTGAAGAGGAGGCAGAAGGATATTTTTGGGGTCTACAAGAGGTCTAAACTTAACAGTTTGAGATACCGGTTGAAATACACTTTTTTCGGGCAAAATTTTTGTTATATAATGCTGATTTACAGCACGACTTTCCCATAGACAAATAAAACAGCAATATTTTGTAAATCCTCTGAATGGGCAACTGCTTTTAAAAAGTATTCAGACGAATCTATAAATAAACGTTACTCAGAGGGGGAATGCTCAATATCAAGTTCCTGCATTAAACATTCAATATCAGTACACGCACACTACGAATTTTCCATACTGTAAAATGCAGAAAACGGATTATTTCTTTTTCTGATAATAGTTAGTTTTGTTTCGTTGCCTAATAAGTTCCATTCCTTAGGACGAGAATCAAGAAATTCTGACTGTTGCTTTGATAACCCCAAATCACGTACTATGTCATTTAACTCACTCAGAACAATTAAATGTGACTCGCCGGAACTGAGACCTGGAGTAAAAGTGGTGCTCTGTTTTTCGGTGCTGCCTGATGATGCGTTGTCTCCAATATATTCTAAAACCACATTTTGCGGATCAAAGGTGGGATCGGCACTGGTAAATCTGCATTATGAGGAAGAGGTCGCATTGGAGACTGCAAATTTGGATACTCGATCTTGTGCATTCCCTTTTTGGAATAAGTCTTTGTGAGGCAAAAATAGTAATCGTCTAAATGATTAGTGGGTTCTCGCCATTCCATAGGGACTGCAAAAGGCATGCTTTTTCTCATCCCATTCATCTATCTTCGCTACAACTAACACAGCCCACTAATGTCTTGATCTCCAATTAAAACACCAAAATATTGGAAGTAGGATTTTTTAACATTTTCGTAAAATGATCTGTCTGACTTGTGATTTCACCATAAATACTCCACTTATATAACAAAATTTGTCAGAAGAGATTTTGCAACTGCATGTCTGTTTCGACATTTTCGTCCTTAAATCACTTTCTTATCTACACACAAGGAACCACTCACTTCGAAACTCAACAAACTGATTTTTAATCTTTATTTTATGTCTAATATTGTAAACAACAAAGTTAAGATTTTTCCTTTTTTAAAATGCATCCATTTTAACCGTCTTATTGAGCTATTGAAAAGTGATACATACGTACGTGTTAGGGCTTTAGGAATATTTTTTTCATTATAAGAAGGGTATTTCCATAAAAAAATAAAGATCTGCTTTGTGTTACAAAAATCTTGCCGACCAGTGTTATTATTTGTACCGGCCATTGCAAAAATTTTTAGACGGTTAAACCTTTACTTCAAATGAAGAGGCCAAAAACCACTTGGTCAGTTTTTGCCAACACAGACCCAAAATTTTATGAATGTGGAATCATGCTGCTACCAGAAAGATGGCAAAAGGGGTTGGACCAGAATGACCAATATAATATAATTCAATAAAAAAAATCATTATAGCAACATTGTTTACTAAAAAAAGTAATTACCTTCCAAAAAACCCAATAGTACATAATAGAAATAATCTGAATATAACAAATCACCATACAGATTCATATAAATCTTAAATTCTCCATATATTCCAGTAATATTTAGAGAACTTCCCTGTATCGCCGAGATTTTACATCACTTGTATTCTTTTTATTAATTTGTGTACCTAATTCTTTAGTTTAAACACCTTGTTAGTTTTGTTCACTTTTTAGTTCATCTAATAATGAAGTAAATGCCTTTTAAATGCAATCACGAAGAAAATAAAACATATTTATTTCTGAAATCTTGTTTAAAATATTTCAGTAATGTTGCAAAATGGACAGAATCCGCTCAACAGTTCCAAAGTTACTATCATTTAAAATTTAATCTTTTAAAAATATTTAATACACAAATCCGATCGAGTTCAATTTAAGTATTTAGGTATAAAATAACGACACGGAGGCTCATGCATAATTTCTAAAAGATTAATTATGCGAATTTACTTCAATTTAAATCTTCTGCAACCTGAAAATATATCTATACAGAAGCCAACAAATTCTAATAACTCAGAAAGCCTGACGGCTCGTATTTCGAAATTTTAAATTAGTTTTCAAATCCGTATCTTTTCGAACTAACATTTTCAAACTAATTTTCAAATCTTTTACTCATTTGAAATTTTATTTTTCAAATATTTTCTAAATTTAAAAATCGACTTTAAATTTAACCTCTGGATGTAAAATAACGGCGAGAAGGATAATGCAAAATTAAGTAAGGATCGCAGGTGCGTGCAAAAGCTCCCGAGTCATATCAGTGGTTTTCTCGAAATCTTAAGATAGAATCTCTTAATTTTGAATTAATCATTAGAATCAAGTGAATAGAGCTTTCATGAAAGTTGGCTAGTCTGCCTGGTCCCGTTCCTACGTACAGCTAGGTAATTTCGGGTAGCGTTTGAATAACTCTTATCATTATATTTTCAATGTATTTTTTCCACAATAGAATAAGTTCATTCACCCTCATGCAGTTCATTTTTACAGACAGATATATTCAACGCAATAAAAATTTTGCATATCTGCTAATTAGAGCGTTAATCTATCTGAAATTGAACAAGTTTTCATAACAGTTAATGTGATTTTCCAATAGAACTTCTTGGGGAATCATTCTTCTTGTTGCCTTTCCTCTTTCACTGATTTTGCTAAATATCAAAAAATGAATTTTATTGAATAATTTTAAAACGATGAGCATTCAGGATTTCGCCATTGGAAAAAATTAAGATTTATAATACAACCTACTTATTACAATTTTGAATGAAATAATTCTCACAGATTTTTTATGATGAAAATATCTATAAATGAAAGTTATTTTGTATAAGAAACATTTCAAACTACAATGCAAAAATTCTTCAAATTTCATTGTCTCTTGAGATAATCTCAAAAATAGAAGGGCTTTATTGAAACGGAAACAAGTTTTTGTGGAAAAACAGAATGCTGAAAGCCACAACCTCCTCCGATCCTTGCTTTTGACCTACTAACGAAAATTGACGCTTCGTAGATTTCACACAGAACTTCATATAATATATTTGATTTTGAAGCTATTGGTCTTTGAAACGAGCAGGCACTTTCATTACAATAAAAAGTGTTCTCAGACGTGTGCTTGTTCTAGGGTGCTCGTTTTGCCCAAATGTCTGTAATTTAAGAATATCGAGCCGGAAATGGTCCCAAATAACTAGGTTGGACTCGCTGATGAAGAATCCGGGTTCAAATGTAATTCTGTCCAACCGGCTGTTTCGGTCAGACAGTTAACATTCGAACAGAAGGAACTTAAGACTTTAAACCATCAGCGTAGGTTTGGTAACTAAATATCTCGGTCAATTGATGGACATTAAGGGGCAAAATTGTTTTGATTTTCGGTAGTTATAAACATTTGAAACTTTCATTTTCGCAATCGTTCCAAAACTACTGCAAGCACTATGCTGTGAAAACTGCAAGTTTATCAATTTAATAACATAATAGAGGTTAATTCTTGATAGAAGGTATATAAAATTATTTAAATATTTTAATATTAGCCTTCTACATATTTAATTTCAAAAAATTATATTTAATGATTATAACTTCTGAAAATAAATTAAAATAATGTCATATAAGTACCACTTATATCAATTGACATATAAAATAAACATTCATTATAAGACATCCGAATGGTATAATGGTGACATTATTTTAATTTATTTTCAGAAGTTATAATCATTAAATATAATTTTTTGGAATTAAATATGTAGAAGGCTAATATTAAAATATTTAAATAATTTTATCAATTCAAAGTTCAAAGCAGCTTACGATGTAGGCCACAGCGCTAACAGCTATAAATGTGGTTACTTTTTGTCTCATATAGATAAATTGGAGTCTAGAATTGCTTATGCAGAGTAGATCTAATAAGTATTTAAAAATTGCCCATTTTAATGTCTGCTCTTTATTTTCTAAATTGTATGAATTTTTTAATCTTGTATCTGCTGAAAGTGTTGACATTATTTTTTTAACTGAAACGTGGCTGAACCAATATATTTCGGATGAAAGTATTTCTATTTCAGGTTTCCGGATTTTTCGAGGTGATCGTGTCGGACGTGTTGGGGGAGGAGTTGGTTTTTATACACTATCATCAAGTAGAATATTCGTTGACTTTGACCCGCCCGATGGCGTGGAACATATTTGGATTGAGCTAAGGCTTGGTAGCGATACTATTCTGTTAGGTTGTATTTACAGAACATCCGCGTGTAATGCTTCAAGTTTCGTCCGCTATTTGGATGATTTTTTGTCTATGGTGTTCGCAAGTTATTCACATATAATTCTTGCGGGGGACATTAACGAGAATCAATTAGTTGAGAACAACTTTTCTGACTGCGTGGAATCTTATGGTCTGAAACAGCTAATTAATGAGCCAACACGCATAACTTCGACATCTCAGACTTTACTGGATGTGATTTGCTCTAGCAGACCCGAACTGGTGATTGATTCTGGTATTATTGATCATTCAATATCTGATCACAGGGATGTCTTTTGCAGGATAAATTCAAAGAGAAAAATAAATATCCTGAAGATTATTCGTTGTCGTGATTTTCTCTGCTTTTCCTTATATATGTGGCTGACATGCAGAAATATCTCGGCAGAGATATTGTTTGGATTTTCAGTCACGCAAGTATCTCTGTGAGACTCTCGTTTTGTCCAAACTAAACTATGGATTAACGGTATTTTACCCTTGCCGTGCCGTGATTCCGTGCAGAGGCGTAGACTACAGAAAATGCAGAATTCATGCTGCCGGTTTGTTTTCGGTTTGAGGAAATATGACAGTGGAATAAGGGACGGAATTAACAGCTTGGGATGGCTTAGGGTTGAGAATGTTTTCCGGCTCCACCTGACGACTATGGTTCATCAAATTTTACGTTCTTGTCTTCCACCGTATTTGAGGGAAAAGCTAATTTTTAGACGTGATGTTCATTGCGTGGACGTTAGGCATGGTCATAGGCTCATGTTGCCAAGATTTGGTTCAGCCATGTTTCAGCGCTCCTTCACCTTCAATGCTGTCAAGTTACATAATGAATTTTTAGTTTCGTGTGAAGGCGTTTTTTTGGGCTCACTGAGAAAAATTTTGAAGTCAAAATTCTTGACGAGCCAATTATAAATTAGGATAATTTTATGAATATGAAATATGTTTTGTTTAGTCACAATGGAATTGATTGCTAATTTTATTTTTTTTTCGCTTATTTTTGTTTCTATCCTTTTGTTTTTTTTTCAGGATTGAGTGGAGTAGCTTTAAGCTAGACTTCCTCCTATGTTTATATATTGTAAATGTATGAATAAAGGCACTATTATTATTACTATTACTATTATTATTATTATTATTATTATTATTATTATTATTATTATTATTATTATTATTATTATTATTATTATTATTATTATTATTATTATTATTATTATTATTATTATTATTGATATAGGGGCATAATAACGATGCGCAGACCTGTGCAAAATTTTTTGGGGAGCGGTCTAGCGAGCGGAAATTAAGTTGTTTTACTTTTAATCATCAAGATGTATTTCCGACAAGTAGAGACTGATACAATCAAACATTTAAATCCATATCATGAGGCTTCAATATTTTTGACTCGAAGTTTCAACACCAAAGTCCAAGAAGTCTAAATTTTATTTACATTATTATATTAAATATATATATATATATATATATATATATATATATATATAAATATATATATATATATATATATATATATATATAAATATATATATATATATATATATAATATGTGGTATGTGGTTTAAATATATATATATATATATATATATATATATATATATATATATATATATATATATAAATATTTAAACCACATACCACATACTACATTAGAAAAATACGAACTACCTAGATAATAAAATCTCTATGTTATCCATAAATGGTATCGTTACTTTAATAATGTTAGTTAACAAAAATTAAAATTTCTTTTCTCTTTTGTATAGCAAAAAGTCTACGAAGAAGCAATAGAGATATTAGGTGCAGATAGATATGCAACCAAAGAAGATTTGCCAAAATTGAAATTCACAGAGATGTTTATAAAGGAAACCCTACGAGTTTTTCCAGTCACACCTTTCCTCATTAGGATTGCTACAGATGATATCAGAGTTGGTGAGTGAAAATGCTGGAAATATCACACATTAATTGAAATCATAATTATTTGAAATTTCAATCATAGTTTAAATGGAAATATACAAGAGCCATCAGCAAAAATCGAATTGCAGGTATTCCGATTGCAATAATTGAATTTTTTCTTTGATTTGTTATTTTCTCGAATAATAAATCGAAAAATGCTCCCACAAGATCAATCCTTGCAATCAAATAATAGAATTAAACACTTCTGAAATTTTCAGAGCTCATATCAGAACTTGATTCCAAAATAAAAACAAACTGTAGAAATTACTATGTTTTACTACCAATAAAAATATATTTTACACATTTTTTTGTGACTGGAGTTTCGGGAAATTAACTATCCCATCATCAGACAACTTGGATTAAAACGATTAGTTCTACTATGTGAGGGTAGTTCATAAGTTAAATTGAAGATAAAAATATCCTGAATACTTCAACCGACTAACCAATCTCTAAAAATTGATAATATATCTAGGAGAAAAAACACACACTACCGAGCATAAAATTAGGGTCATCTATAAATTTCATTAATTAGAATATATGGCAATCTTTTGTTTTTTAACTTTTTGAAGAATGAACGCAATGCTTTTAGACAGCTTCGCCGCCACATGGTTTCAAGGTGTCAGAGCTACACTAACAACGTTGAGCGACACTGTAGACCACCTCAGAACTACATTCGTACCGAAAAAATAAAGTAAATTACGAGTTGTTCAAAGAAAAACAAGAAAAACTCTAAAGTGAAAACGGACATTTTCATCTGTAAGAGTCGGTCTATTTTCCCTCAGATACCAGCCGGCTCTCTAACCAAAGCTACCCAAATAGACACGGTGTATGGTCTATTGAATGTGAATTTCAATATTTCAGTATTTATACATATATATTTATATATATATATATATATATATATATATATATATATATATAGAATACCCGACATATATATATATATATATATTAGGGCGAGCCAAAAATAATTTTTAATTTTTTTTTTCTTAGCTACCATGAAAATCTCATCCGACATGAAAAAAAACAAGTTCTGGTAAGACCTGAGCTCTTAATATTAATATTATGAGGTGCCTCATCGATGTTTTCGATTTCCCATTTAAATAACACAGGAAATTTTGATTTTTTTGTTTGGATTTTTAATGTAAACAAACAAATATTTGTTAATCGAGAATCAACACTTATTTTTATAGGAAATTTACCGATCTACAAAAAAGGTCTGAAACATTTTTTGGCTGAGTCAACTCATTTAAAGTTATTCGTAGTTAAATTCCAACAGAAAATTATAAAAAATGATTTCCACAATTTTTCATCTTATATTACAAATTAATGGCTAATAAATATAACAAATCATTTTTTTCGTAAAACTCATCGATTGTTTAGCGACGTAACCATAGTATTCTCACAAAATATCGATCATCGTTTAATAAAATCAATTTTTTAAATACTTAATTTAAACAAAAACTTTGAACTCTACTCTGTGTGAGTGATGACTTAGAAACATTAATCGTTGCCTGAAAAAATAATGTGTCCTATTTGCTCTTGACTCTCGGGAAATGTAAATTAATAAGAGCCATTTTTCAGTAATTTTTCAATTGCAATACAACTTTTTATTTTATATCCCTTACATATTGATTATTTCAAAATTAAACTAAAGTCTTTTTGTTACAATCGGGAAATTTTTGTCGGTGATTTTTAACAACTTGCAATAAATATTGCAATTGTTCTTCATTTTTAGTAAGACATTTGTTGTACTCCTCTATTAAAGCAACACCTCTTTCTGCTACATCATTGACCACGCTGAGACGCTTAAAAAATTCCTGATTCTCTTGATAGCTTTCATCCTGTGACCAAGATTCCACATTTTTGTCGATGAAGTCAGTAGGTAAATCGAATATTTGAAATATAGTCATTGACTTTTTCGAAATAAAGTCACTCAGATCTACTGATAAGAATTGGTCTGAATTTCCTGGCTCAATTTCAATTTTTTTTTTTTTTTGGATCAGTGTTTATTTCTTTTTTATTCAAAGCCTGAATCATTTTCTGTTTTATGGGTAGAGGCACATTATCATCAAAAAGAGAAATAATGGCCAACTGTTCACTCAAATACCACAGATGATTTATCATTTTTGAACAAGCTGCAGTTGATACGGAGCTGTTCACAGTTTTTTTTTTACTCAACTAAGTCTTGCATGAAGGTCAGATCATTGTATGGTGCCAGAATCGCAGATGGAGCAGTGTACCAAGCTTTTAAATAAATCTTAACGAGAAAAATACAAACTTCACGTAAGCCATTGAATTCTCGCGCTGTTAGTTTAAATTCTTTTCTAAAGAGAAAAATTTTTAACGAATAAATGGCTTTCGCCATCCAACGAGCATGATGAACTGGACCTGGATATTTAAACGTAAAGTTCGGTTTTGGCTTTTCCCCCAAAAAAATCAGCGATAGCTCCAGAAGTTCTTTATAGTCATCTCTTGGTTGACAAACCTGTAAAATAGACACACAAATTTCAATTTAAATTGTCTTGTTGAGTGAGGAAAATGTTCATCAAGAACATTGCGTTTATAATTTTTATAAAGTCCAATTTATGAATTCGTACCCGTAAATTTTCTTCAATCAAGGTTACTAATGTTTTTTTGCTATTTGATAATACTTCATTAACAATACTATCGTCTATTCCAACCTTGAAATTGGATTTATTGAGATTATCCCAATTATTCTTAAACCTAGAAAAGAACTGAACGTTTGGGCCTGAAGTGGTTGGCCAATACACCTCAAACACACCTTTCAAAACAAGCTCAAAGATGTGACGGCGACAAGGTAAATAGATCAACTCTTGATTTAAAGCTTTTTCTAATTCAGCACAAGTCCCATGATGAATTCCTAAAAATTAAAACAAACATAGAATATTTATTATTAAAATAATTAGCTTATATCTCATTGACAACTGACCTGTATTGACCGCTGCTGTGTCGAAACACATCTCTTTGACATATGAACTAACACCCCACTGCTTGAGAGTTTCCAGAATGGCAACTGCTTGATCACTGGCACTTCCTGACTTCAGCTTCGGCACTCCCAACAATTGTTCAGTACCATATGATGTCAAAATAATTGGAAGTCTATCTACAGTATCAGTTCCCGTGATATCGGTTAAAAGCTTCCCGTCCCATTGCACAATATAATTATCTTCAAGCTTCAACCCATATTTTAACCCCTCTGCAATTTCTTTACGTAAAAGATTACGACTGCGCTGAATAGTCTTATAGCTGATATTTAGAGTTTTTAAATCAACTCCAACGCTCTTCAGAGTTGCAGAAATAATATACATAGCATTCCTACTAGAAACGTTTGAACGATCTAATGCAGCAACCAATTCTGGTGTCATAACTTTAATTTTGGGAACAACAGGGGGAGTTAATTCATTTTCATAGTCTGAGACTGATTTTGAGATTAAGCTTACTGATGACTGAGATGTTATTATGTCAGATTCTTGTCTGGTAATAGGAAGTTCATTATCTCTTACCGGCTGTTCTGCAATTGAAAATTTGAATATATTTATGAACAAATAAAAATGATTTAATATGCTAGTAAGTAATTGCCAATTTTAAGAAAAATAAAATAAAATAGTCGAAACTGAAAATAAATCAAATTGGGTTTCATTTAGTTTTATTTATTGATATTTTATAGTGGACAATATTTTCTAATAAAGTAATAAATCAATTTTACAATACATTTATGATTCATAAAAATTAATTAATGAATTATAAAATTTGTTTATTAAGCATCATCATTTTATGTAAAACACTTACTAATTTCTTCAACAACCATCTCTTCCACTTGAGTATTTGATTGTAAGCCTAAATTAATAATTCCCCTTCGAGTCGAACTTTTTTGTCCCGCTAGAAAAAATTTTTTTTATGATCTAGAGAGTCAACGCTTTTCGAATCCTTAATATCAAAGAGTTCAGTCAGCTTCTTTTGAAAATGAGACTGGTTATTTATTTGAGCTGCTGAATTGCATCTGTTTTGATTTTTCTGTACACTTTTTCACTTAAAATGTGAACTTCGCAACTTTTTTACAGCATTTTCTCTCCCACAAATTGGTAACCCCGCAGAATGCCATTGCTTTTCAACTGTTATTACGGTATTCATCAAACTTTTGTTAATTGTTTCCTTCAATACAATATGATGATAAAAAAACACAGACATAACCTCTTTAACGGTAGGCAACTTACGGCCAAAGACGTTCGGGTTGGGAGCACCAATTAAGTAAATCGGTTTGCAGCTCATTTTTAGAAAACAGCAAACACTTGCAATATTAAAACATTTCACCCTACTGTTACTAAATACAATAATAAAATACGAATCAAAACGACACAAGATATCAGACAGTAAACAAAGTTGGAGAGATTGACGTAACCTTGAATAATATTTACTTATATTGTCCTATAGGTGTCGCTAAGATCGATAATTATAATGACTTAAGCGGTAAAATACAAAAATAGTAATGAAAATTAACAATTAAGTTCAGCAAGACAAGATTGCATGAATTTATTTTATGAATTAATTAAATAAAGAGGAGATAAATCGAAAAAATATGATTTGTTATGTTTATTAGCCATTAATTTGTAATATAAGATGAAAAATTGTGGAAATCATTTTTTATAATTTTCTGTTGGACTTTAACTACGAATAACTTTGAATGAGTTGACTCAGCCAAAAAATGTTTCAGACCTTTTTTGTAGATCGGTAAATTTCCTATAAAAATAAGTGTTGATTCTCGCTTAACAATTATTTGTTTGTGTACATTAAAAATCCAAACAAAAAAATCCAAATTTCCTGTGTTATTTAAATGGGAAATCGAAAATATCGATGAGGCACCTCTTAATATTAATATTAAGAGCTCAGGTCTTACCAGAACTTGTTTTTTTATGTTGGATGAGATTTTTATGGTAGTTAAGAAAAAAAAAATTAAAAATTATTTTTGGCCCACCTTAATATATATATATATTTATATATATATATATATATATATATATATATATATATATATATATATATGTCGGGTGTTCTTTTAGAGTGATAGAATTTAAATTGAAATAAAACATATTTAAATTAAGATCGTATCCGAATTTTTTTCTATTTGAAAGATAATTTTATGACATTTATGTCATAAAATCCATAATTTCCGGCATATGTACACCACGACTAGCTCTGAGGAACCGCATTCGACCCTACCAATTTTGGAATTTTTCGAATACTTCAGGCCTTATTCAATCAATAACAAGAGTTATGTTGGCTTCCAAAGCGTCTATTGTTTCTGGTTTATCAGCATAAATCAATAACTTGACATAACCTCAAAGAAAATAATCCAGCGGAGTTATGTCGCATGATTTTGGAGGCCAATTAATCGGACCCTTTCTCGAAAAATTGTTATCGCCAAATCGTTCTTTCAATAAATCAATCAATTGTTACGATAGCAGCATGAGGTGATGAACTATCTTGTTAGTTAGTTACACTTCTGGGTCGATACCATTCAAATTTTGAAACAAGTAATCATTGATCATCGATCTGTAACGAGCACCATTCACTGTAACATTAGCTCCAGCATCGTTTTAAAGAAATATGGACCGACGATGCCTCCAGCGTGTAAAGCACACTATACAGTGCATTTTTCAGGATGCAATGGAACCTGCAGAACTTCTTGAGAATTGTTTTCACTCCATATACGGCAATTTTGCTTGTTTACATAGACGTTCAACCAGAAATGAGCTTCATCACTAAACACAATTTTACAATGAAAAAGTGGATCAATTTCAAGCTGTTCTAGGGCCCGATCAGTAAACAAACGACGCTTATTATGGTCAAGTGGCTTCAGTTCTTGAACCAGTTGTATGGGTGTAGATCAAGATCTTTACGCAAAATTTTTCATGTGGTGGATGCACAGAGTCCAACTTGTTGTGAACGCTGACGAATAGACAAATCTGGATCATCACTAACACTATGAATTACAGCAGCGATATTTTCTTCTGTACGTACAATTCCTTGTCTTGTTGTTGTTGTTGCATCGAGTAGAGAAAATGTTGTCCGAAATCTATCGATAGGACGACGAATAAGCTGCTCTGTAAATCATAAATTTCACGAAATGCTCTATAAGTTTGACGAATAGAACACTGATTTTGAAAATAATTTCCAACAAATTGTAAACGTTGTTGCGGTGTGAGTCTTTTCATGATAATTTGTCAATGCTTACTGAACAGATATGTCAAAACAACATGGCTTATACCTTCTGTCAAATCACAGTTATCCCTATCAAAAGTTCTATCACTCTAAAAAAAACACCCGATATATTTATATATATATATATATATATATATATATTTAAGATTTATTCATTTTAGATGATGTTAATAAATCAGAGTTAATAAATCACTAACTTACCTGAAGGTAGGATATCTTTACCCGGACTCCGAAGGAAGGATCATAGCTATTCAAGATCAGGTGGTGCCAACCCGAGAGTACATGAAAAGAATTACTGAAAGAATAACGCGATGGCAAAAATATTCCACAGGGGACTCACGAAAACGGCTTTAATAGAAAATACCGGGAATATCTATACATACCAGCCATGTTGCGTCCTTGAGAATGACACCTACAAACTGTACTGGTACACAACTATGGTTACAGACAGGGCAATAGCACACAACCGTCCGGACATTGTGTTATTCAACAAGATCGAAAAGTCTCCCTATAGATGTCACAGCCCGCTGATGGGAATATCAGCAGAGCTTATACGGAGAAGCTGACTAAATACCAGGACTTCGCATTCGAGCTGAAGGAAATGTACGGACTTAAGAAAACGTCAATTCTCCCACTGATAATATCAGTGAATGGCTTGGTGGAGAACCATATGATGGAAAACATAAGACATCTGCAATTAGATAGCCACTTGATTAGTCAATCTCAGAAGGAGATTATTTTGGCCACCACACGAATGGTTAAAAAAATTCTAACTTCCTCCTGAGAATAACCTTTACTGCAGTGATGGTTTTTCCTGGATATCCGCTTGTCGGCGAAAAAATTATATATATACATAAATATATATTACCGGATATACAGTTATATATCAAGCTACTGGCCAACCGTGTGAGTTACTTGCTTGAAAACGAAAATTTCTCAAACGTCGAACTAAGATCTATTGAGCGAAGCATGTGTCCGAAAACACCCTCACCATTCGATGAAGAGGAGACCGAAATACACGAAGAACAACCAGAAGATCAAGACAATCCATTGGATAGTGAGATGGACCGGTTCTTCAATAGAAATTATTTCTCGTTCGCAGGTGTGACCACGCAGAACAGACCCAAGATTTCTCAAATGCAGGGCTCTCGCATAATGCTGGAAGAAGTTCATCTAGTAAATGCGATAATCGAAACGCGCTTCAAAACCACCTCCGCCATCAGCGATATAGTAGATCTCGTATACGCGGGAGTAGCTGCTCTGTTGAAGTAATGGGAAACACGTAGATCAACCAACCACGAGACCGCAGAGAGACTAACCACCGTGGAAGACCCACCTAGAAGAAAAAATAATGAAAAACAGAAAGAAAATTGGCATATTATATACTTACCTCAATAATACGATCACATCAAATAAAGTCATCAAGGCAGCCCACAAGATAGCCTCCGAATTCCGGATCAAAAATCGAACACCCGACTCTAGGCAGCAGCTGGAGAACCTGCTTGATAACCTGAAGGTAAAGGTAAAAGCGTTAGGTAATCGAACTAAACGATACAATGAAAGAACCAAGAGATACATAAACAATCAGATGTGTTACAAGAATCAGAAGCAATTCTCTAGAAGCCTAGATAATAATACCACTGCAGAAGGCATAACGCCGAAAACAAAAGATATGCACAAATACTGCCAGGAGTTATAGGGCAAGGGCAAACACTATGATGATGATGCAGATTGGATCAGGGAAGTTGACGTGGAAAGTGGTAAGTTGGACATGGAGGACACCAAGATAACCAAACATGATATTGAGCAGGTGCTAAAGAAGGCAAACAACTGGGCCGCACTAGGACCTGATAAGATCCACAATTACTGATGAAAACATTACCCCGCACCCATCAACCTTTAGGGATCCTCTTCCGAAGAGCACTTGGTGACCCATCAGTTAT
The DNA here is from genome assembly GCA_034642435.1 of Megalocaria dilatata. Lineage (NCBI taxonomy): Eukaryota > Metazoa > Arthropoda > Insecta > Coleoptera > Coccinellidae > Megalocaria > Megalocaria dilatata. Next base: position 75,118,259 of record CM067856.1, read on the forward strand.
CCCAAAATCTCTCACACTCGGCACCACTCTTATGAAATCAAAAAGTAATAAAACACTGAATCCCCAGAATTTTCGTCCAAGAACATGTTTACCGACTATTTATAGAATCCTAACTGGCACTATCACCATTTGGAAACATGTGAGGAAGCACCGTAATTTGGCTCGTGAGTAGGGTGGTTGCTGCAAGGACGCGAAGAGCTGTAAGGAACTCCTTGTAATCGACCAGATTATTACCAAATAGGTAGCAAGTAAGCTCCGGAACATCTCCATTGCCTGGATCGATTACAAAATGATGTTTGACTCAAAGCCCCACTCCTGGCTGCTAAAAGTGCTTCGATTGATGGAATCTCAGAGACAATAATCAATCATTTAGAAGTCTTAATGAAGACCTGCCGTGCAAAGTTACTCACTGAAACAAGAAACGGAGCGAGCAGTTCAGAAGAGATTTCAATCAGATGCGATATTCCAGGGAGCTATACTGAGCGCGCTATGCTAAATCTTCTCAGTAAGCTTCTTGACAACACTTAATATGAATACATACTCAATAAAGTCAGGAAAATCAAGATCAACCATAATCAACCATAAATGAATGACCTGAAACTTTTTAGGCGGCCAACGAAGATCAGATGAGAAGACTGCTGGAAATAGCCTCATTTAGTCAAACCATAGGGATAGAGATGGGCCTGGACAAGTTGCGTGGTCCTGAAGGTGAAAAGAGGTAGGACCGTGAAAGGACAGGAAATGAAGCTTTGGGATGATTCTAGGATAGCAGCCGTACAACCTCAGGAATCATACAAATACCTTGGCGTACAGTAGGCCTTGGACCTAAAAAAGGCAGAAGTGAAAAAATTTTTTAAATTTAAGTACTTTGCCAGACTGAGGTGCTTGCTGAAGGCCAAACTGAACTCCAAGGCGCTCTGTTTTTGTATCTCATGGCAATAACTAGAAACTTAAAAATTGAAAAAGGTTCTATTTATTACACTTCACACATACGGGTATTTTCATAGCGCATTTATTATCTGTTATTTCACAGATGTCTGAAGTGTAATAAGTGGAACATTTTTTCTATGTAATCAATTTTATTCATTATAATAGTTTTATTATTTTTATACGGTTTTAAAACGATAAGCTGAGGATTAGCTTCAAGGAATGACCTGGTCTTATTGATCATTTTTAATTATTACTTTTGGAGTATGTTTAATATGGTGTTTATTATTTTCGATTTTTTCTTTATGACTATTTACAGCTTTTACTACTTTATTTCTAATTTCGTTTTTGTCATCTTCGCATGAATTTTTTAAATTGACTTCAATGTTCGCGATGATACATCGAAGTCAATTCAAAAAAATTATAGACTTCAATAGCATTTGTTTAATTAGGAGGGAATATTGTTCTTGAAACGTGCGTCAGACGATAAATTTATTTGGGAATAAATATATTATTAATAAAATTTTAAATATCATATAGATTTTATTATTTATCTTGACTGATGCTTGATGGCCCGTTATCGATTCACATGTTGAGTGTTATTCCACTTTGAAGGATTAATGCTCATGCCACTTCGCGCCAACAATAAGTGCATTGAATGTAATTTCTTGATTTTTTGATAAAAATCAGAGAAATAATTGACCAAAAAATTCAGGATTGCTCTTCGTAAGCTGTGTAAATTATAATTCATACAAATTGAAATTATGAAATAGATTATTGATACAATTTTATTTGCAGATGATATGGTGATTCCTAAAGACGCTCTTATTGTTTTTGGGGTACTCAGTTCACACAGAAATCCGAAATATTGGGAGAACCCACTTGAATTCAATCCAAACAGGTTCCTACCGGAAGAATGGGCGAAAAAGCATCCCTATTCACATATACCATTTTCAGCAGGCTTAAGGAGTTGCATAGGTAATGTAAATGAAAAAAGCAGAAGCAGTCTCATATTCTAATAGGTAAGGTTCAGTTACACCGCTAGCCCAAAAACAGCACACGTTGAGGATAGAGATGCTTTTCAACAATCATTTTTGGATTTTCTTAGTCCCAAATGCAACAATTCTGCTTAGTAACGTAGCCTACGAGGTGAAAATTGGCCCCATGACTGAAGATGATTTTTCGACGAAAATCCGGATCATTTTGATGCATTTCAAGGACCCCATCAGCGAAGATACGATATTGCTACTGTTTGATCGGCTTGAGTTATTGTGTTAACTGTACTCCAAAAGCCTTAAGACCTATGCAAAATACGGCGTAATGTCGTTTGTGGAATGCTTAATTGGATCGATGAGGAATCGACAAATCTAGGTTTTCGTCAACACTACGGGCTACATCCATCTATATTCTCAGTTGTTCTCGTGCGACGCTCACGGTTTCGATTTTCCACATCACTAATTTGGCCGATTAGCTCAAATTTTTTCACCAGTTTCACTATTACCGGTCGAGAAGGTGTTTCACGACGATCCAAAAGCGCTTTAGTTTTGCGAACTGTAAAGTATTCACCATTTTTGTTGTGAATTTTAAAAATTTCAGTGCGTGTTTGAAGCGTGCATCGTCCCAGTTTTAGTAATGGCGTGGTTTTCACTTGTTAAATGTCAAAAGGTGACAGCTTCAAAACTGTCAGCTGCCCAGATAGCAGGCTATTCTAAATGGAGGATCTTACTGGAAAACCCTTCCTCTGTAATAAAATATTTTGTATTTTTAAAAAATTATATGAATTCTATTAGGATTTCGTGCGATTTTGGTCGAAATTGAATCTTTATTGTGAAAAATAGGTTATACATTCTAAGTATTGTCGTTTGCTAGCTAATAATCTTTTCCTTCTTTCTGGCAATTGACGAATACATTTTTTGACTTCATCGTATTTGGAGAAGTGCTGGACAGCTAGGACATGTTGCATCGATCGGACGAGATATTAATCGGAAGGAACAATGTCTGGGCTGTAGGGCAAGTGGGGTAGGATTTCCCATTTGGACGTTTATTAGTACTTTTAACGGTCCACGCAACATGTGTATGTCGTCGTATTGCGACCATTTTTTCGCAATGCTTAGCTCAAACGCATCAATTGTCAACGACAGATCTCCCCTGTGATCCTTCCGTTCGTACGTAGCAACTCATAATACACAATATACAGCTAGCCTCAGTAAATACATGTTAGTTGATGATGAGGCATGGCCGGGGTATCAATACGTTGCTCGATGTTTTTGATTATCGTAATGGGTCCACTTTTCATCGCCAGTCACAATTCGATGCAAAAATCCCTTTTTTGCCATATAAGCAGTTGTTCACATTTGAAAAAACGGTAGGCAATTTAATCTTTTTGTCATTTAAAACTTGTTCAAAAATTCAATCACTTAATTCACTTCACTTATGACCTTCCAAAGTGTTTTTCACGTAAAAACGAACGCCAAAGAAAAATCTTCTCGTATATTCATGAATAGAATTGCAAAACCTCAAACCTTCAAAATGATGTATTACTTGATTCCTTTTTCCATTCAAGATTCTCGAAGGAATTGCCACCAAATAAATATTGACATATCTCGGCGTTTTCCGGAAAAACTCATACTGAAGGAAATATCTGGCTGAACTGTTTTATGTGGGCCACCCGGTATATAAATATATTATAATATAATGAATATAATAGTTTGTTATGAATGTAGGGTAAATATTATTTAACATTCTTATTAAATTATATTTTAGTGTGTCCTAAACAAAATCTGTCGAACGTACTCTCAAATCGTTGATTTTCAAAATTTGTTTCATTGTATTTTCAGAATATAGGACACTGCTGAAAAACTTCCACCCGAAGTGAAGCATACATTCAATATAATTATAAATAATATTTATTTGAATAATTTTCAACTGAAAAATTCTCTTATTCCAAGAAGTTACAATCTTCCAATTTACTCAAAATTTATTGAAATAAGTATTTTTATGATTAGAGAGTTATAATCGGCAAATTATTTCGCATGAAAATTTCCAGACACTAAAATATTTTTGCATGACTTTGCCCTCCTACAGATGAACATATATGACATTTAGATTTCTCAAATTATATGAAATATTATTTCTTTCACAAGCAGGACAAATGTAGAAAATAACTGAAGGCTCAAAATTTTCATTAAAGATTTTAAGCTGAATGTTCAGATATGTGAATTGACAGAACACGCCAATTTGGTCTTTAAATATTTAATTCAAATTTATATAATTATTTAAAAAAATTCAGACAAATCAAGGATTTTTCCTGAAAAAATATTAATTTGAATTTGGAGTAACATAGATATAATATGTTTCGTCTCATTAGAGACGGCCCTGTCGTTCGAAATTAGTTTGTCATTCGATACTTATGTATTTTACGTTGATATGCAATCTACCAGTTTTGAGATTGTTTCAAACTGTTAAGTTTTACTCGACACTTCAGATTATTGATTTTATAATTATTATACATAATTATAATTAGAAAACATAATTAGTTTGTCATTCGATACTTATGTATTTTACGTTGATATGCAATCTACCAGTTTTGAGATTGTTTCAAACTGTTTAGTTTTACTCGACACTTCAGATTATTGATTTTATAATTATTATACATAATTATAATAAGAAAACATGGAAAGTCAATTAGAGATTTGGATATATTTATGCCTGTTAATTTCACATGAAGCAGCATTCGGAATTACAAACTGACTCTATCCTTCTTTACTTGCATAAATTTCATAATTTTTTTGTAACCAATAAGAAGGTTTAATTCGTTCATTCAGTCCACCTCCAAATGGACCTTCGAATCATTTACGTTAATTTTCCTCTTTTGTTAGAAGGGGTGCATTATTATTCGTAATAGTCAAAGTGGTCGGTCGCATGTAGCCTTTGCTACATTATGCATTATTATTCCTAATAGTCAAAGTGTTCGCATGTAGCCTTTGCTACATCATGCATTATTATTATTCGAGTAATAGTCAAAGTTGTCGTATGTAGCCGTAGCTACATTATGCATTATTATTCGTAATAGTCAAAGTGGTCGGTCGCATGTAGCCTTTGCTACATTATGTATTATTATTCCTAATAGTCAAAGTGTTCGCATGTAGCCTTTGCTACATCATGCATTATTATTATTCGAGTAATAGTCAAAGTTGTCGTATGTAGCCGTAGCTACATTATGCATTATTATTCGTAATAGTCAAAGTTGTCGCATGTAGCAGTAGCTACATTATGCACTATCATTCGGATAATCAAATTTGTTGTACGTAGCTTGTGACATTTGGATCCAAGCTATCGCAGTTATTATTGGTACACAGTAATCCAGTCGATTGCCAAAGTATTGGCAAATTCATTACATTTCTTGTTAGTGTAATAATCATACCTTTGACTTGGTTTATATACAGTAAACGAAGAATTATAATTCGCTGTTATCATAGTGTAATACGAGTGTTTTACTTTAATTCCTCAACATTTTCGTTGGTTTATCTTATTGAAAAAACAAAGCTTGTTCATCATCGAGATAACTACATGCAAGTGCCCTTGGAGTAAAACTCTTCGTCAACTACGTCAAAACACAGTCTACTTGGAGCCATCGAAATTAATCAACGAGATTAATTAATTTGCAATTGTCTATTATTTCAAATTACTGAAATAATGGGCAAATACTGCGGCAAACTAACCGTGGTTCGAAACATTATCAGAAATCCAATACATTCAAATACACCAGATATGTAACTAATGATAGGGAACATACAAAGACTCAAACCCAATTATGATGCAGAAATGAAGGACTGGAACAAACTTGAAAAAAAAACTTCAAAAAAATAGTATACATGGTAATGAATTTCATGTTTTTAAGGTGAAAACATTCAAAAACTCAAATTGTTATTTTACTTTAATTCCTTATCATTTTCGTTGCTTTATCTTATTGGATAAACAAAGCTAGTTCATCATCGAGATAACTACATGCAAGTGCCCTTGAAGTAAAACTGTTCGCTAACTTCGTCAAAATACCACTTTAAACCTTTCGAAATTAATCATCTAGATTAATTAAATTGCAATTGTCTGTTATTTCAAAATACTGAGATAATAGGCAAAATACTGCGGTAAATTAACCGTGGTACGTTACATAATATTTCTGTTAACCTAGCATCTCACACAAGCGGTGTGGGTTTCTCAATAAAGCGGGATAAAAATTTAAAAAATCACGTCAGCGACTGCAGCGCCTCAATACCTTTCGACTATACACTCTGTCAAGAAAGTACCGGGAATTATCGATTTAAATCTGGCGGGGCAATGAGGCAGGTAAAAAATTTTTTTCCTAGGTTGGTACCACTGTCCTTAATTACTATGCCAAGCTTGAGCGAGATCTGTCAACTAGTGTGTTTGCAACAGCTGATTAAGTCAGTCGATGTCAGAGTGCGTGCCGATTTTTACTATCGGTGATTACGTTGAGCAAAGAATTTGTTTGAAGTTTTGTGTTGCAAATGAATTTTCGTGTGCCGATGCATTGAAAATGTTGCAAAGGGCCTTTGGTGATAATGCTCTATCGAAAACTCGTGCATATCAGTGGTACAGAGCCTTCAAGGACGGTCGTGAAGTGGACGGCTTCGATCGAAGATAACGTCGATAAAATTAAGGAAAGGGTGCTGGAAAACCGTCGTACCAGCTTGAGAGAGATAGCACATGATCTTAAGATATTCCACGAGTCCGCACGTATGATTTTGATTGATATTTTGGGCATGAGAAAGGTGGCCGCACGACTCCGTACCGAAAGACCTGAATTTTCTTCAAAAACGTCATCGCGAACAGGTTGCTTCAGACATGCTGGATCGCTGTAATTCCGATTCTACATTCATGGAACGCATTATAACTGGTGATGAGACCTGGGTCTACGAGTACGATATGCAAACAAGCCAGCAATCATCGGAATGGGTGGCAAAAAATGAGCCGAAACCGAAAAAACCACGCCAAAGCCGCTCGAAAATGAAGGTGATGCTCATTGTTTTCTTCGATATCCGTGGCATGGTGCACTACGAATTCGTTCCAGAGCGTCAGACGTTAAACAAGGAGTATTACCTAGGCGTTATGAAACGTTTGCGTGAGCGTATCCGTAAGAAGCGGCCAAATTTGTGGGCGAACAACTCATGGATTTTGCATAACGATAACGCGCCTTCTCACCGAGCTACGATTGTGACTGACTTTCTCGCCAAAAACTCAACAAACGTGCTTCAGCAACCACCGTATTCGCCGGATTTGGCTCCCAGCGACTTTTTCCTCTTCCCAAACTAAAATTGCCCCTTCGTGGCACCCGTTTTGAGTCGATTGAAGCCATAAAACAAAATTCGGCGCGAGAGCTAAAGTCCATCCCGGAAAGCGCCTATAAAAAATGTTTCGATAATTGGAAGTGCCGTTGGCATAGATGTATTGGAGCAAATGGAGCCTATTTTGAAGGCGACCCAATAAATTTTGACGATCAAATGTAAAAATGTTGTTTTAATTGAAAATTCCCGGTACTTTCTTGACAGAGTAGTATTTTTCATACTATAGATGACGCTAGTGTATTGTTTATACCTTAGTATCTCTGTGTATAGCGAATATGGATACTTGACAGATTTGGAGTCACTAGCATACATTGCACTGATGAAAACCAATCAGTTTGAAACGTGCGCATGTCTGCAATTTGCCTCTGTGATCAACTAAACCTTGTCAAGGTTTTTTGAGTACAGAAGTGTTATACAGATGTTTGTTACACTGTTTCAATTTCAAGAACTTTCTATTATCATAGCTCATACTCTCTATTAATAATTTTTGGTACAGATCTGTCGAATTAATTTATTTGAATATTACTACAAAGAGTTTTTTGGATATTTCAAATAATAGCTGGATCAAATTCTCCGAAACATCTATAGATTCAATCTAACAAATCTCTTGAAAACAATTGTTTGAAAAGAGAAATGAAAAGAACTTTTTGAATTCGTTATTCCTTGATATTCACTCGAAACAAATTTGTATATTTTTAAGTTGGTTGCCGCCCACATTTGTTGATAATCTATGTCTATAAAGTAACTGTCTTTGTTATTTACTCATTAAAAATAATAAAAACACATAAAGATGATAAATCGGGGGTTTATAAGTTAATCTGCGGTGATTGCCCTAAAGTTTACATAGTACAGACTGGAAGAACTTTCCGACATAGAATTCGTGAACATTCGAAGAGTTTCCTCAATAATAAATGTAATTCCACATATTCTAACCATTTGTTAGAAACAGGACATACTTTCGACCATAATTTTGAAATTCTACATATAGAAAGTGAAAGTTGTTCCTTAATCCTGTTAGAGTCCCTTGAGATAAATAAACACAATAACATTGGAATATTACTTAACGAACAATAAGATTTAAATAACTCACCGCTGTTAAATATATTCGGATATGCTGGAATTTGCAGAGACCCTTTTTTGGGTTTTAGTGCTCAATAAAAATTTATTGTAATTACTGTAATATAAATAGCAGCGGATTTCGGAAACAAGCTTAGTTATTCAAAATCTGATCCTGCCTGATAATGCACCTGTGATAGCGAAACTATTGTTGTAAACATCACAATAAAAATTGTTGTTGTAACCTTATTTGATATTACACAATATGGATTTTCATCGAGTAAAGACTGATTCTATTCAATATTAATATTCAATTCATTTTTGAATAGCATTTCTTATATAGGCGCTGTTACATCATCCGGTGGTATATTAGGAAATAAATTCACCACATCAAATGAAACTTATTTCGATACAATTGAAAATTATTTTAATAATGAATTCTACAGCATTACAGGTGGGTTAATTATGGAAGGTCCATTGAGCCCACGTTCAGCTAAAATCTTCATGGATAGTTTGGAAAAACTATTCATGCAAATAAAAATAAAATCACTAGCAAGTTTATTTATTGCTACACATATGCAGATTACGTAATCGTATGCTTTAAAGGTGCCAGTAATACAATTATAAAGTGTATTTACTAATTAAGGGTATTGATCATTAATAAGGAGTATGAGTTATGGTAATAGAAAGTTCTAGAAATCGAGACAGTGTAACATAGATCTGTATAACAATTCTATACTTGAGCAAACTCGACAAGGTTTTGTAGATCACAGAGGCAAATTGAAGACATGGGCACGTTTCAAACTGATTGGTTTTCGTCAGTGCAATGTATGCTGGTGACTCCAAATCTGTTCAGTATCTATATTCGCTATACATAGAGACTCCAAAGATATTATTAATACACTAGCGCCATCTAGAGTATGCAAAATACATACACAGATAATCTAAGATATTAATAATACACTAACGCCATCTAGAGTATGCAAAATACTGGAGTCACTAGCATACATTGCAATGACGAAAACCAATCAGTTTGAAACGTGCGCATGTCTGCAATTTGCCTCTGTGATCTACAAAACCTTGCCGAGTTTGTTCGAGTATAGAATTGTTTTTCAAATGTATGTTACACTGTCTCGATTTCTAGAACCTTCTATTACCATAGCTCATACTCCTTATTAATGATTTTCGGTACAGATCAGCCGGATTAATTTATTTTAATAAGAGTATTGAGTTCATAATGGAAGCAGAAACTGATGACTACTTGAAATATTTAGACTTAACAATAACTAGAATCAATAATATACATTATTTTTTTCTTTTTCATAAACCTACTCATACAAATAGAAAAATCCATAAAGTCTCGTTTCATCCGATTCAACATAAGTTATCTGTATATCATAGTATGACACATAGATTATTTGTAATTCCTTCATATCCAAGAAATTTCAATCATGAAATGAATTTAATCAAATAGCAACTCATAACGGATATTCGCCATCAACAATAGACAGAAAACAGTACAAAATTGCTATTTACGAAATATATCTCAAACACAAAACCAGAAAAACATTCAACTCCCTTAGGTCTTATAGTAAACAGCCTCTATAAATAAAAACTTTCCTCGATGACATAGACGTTAACATATCCTTTCGAACCAATAATGATTTGGGAAAAATTAAAGAAGCTCTTAACCTTAAATAAATCATAGTTATTAGGTGTTTACCAATTATCTAGTGGTAGTTGCCCAAAAACTTATATTGGAGAAACCAGAAGATCTTCTATTACTTGGCCATCTTTCTCCATTAAGTTAAGAATCTACGTATGCAGAACATCTAATAACAGAGAAATATGACTTTGATGATCATTTTAAGATTTCGCATAAGTAAAATAAGGAACTGAAGCTGAACATGTGAGAAAAAGTGGAAATAAACTACTTAAGAAATTCTGGGAATTTATTGAATGACCAAACCAAGTTACCTAGTAGGATTCATTCTCGTAGAGACTGGTCTTTTCTCCAAAAGTATTAAAAAATTTATTGTACCCTCATCTCAAAACAGAAATTATTCAAATAATGTATTCTTTCGGTCTCTACTTGATGGAACTTCATCGTATGATATGAAGTAAAACACTTTATTTCCGCTTATATATTTTAAGCGGATAATTAGGAATCAACAGGTGTATTATTATATTAATTCTACTATGGATGTCCATCAAATAAAGGCTTACACAATGCAAAATGATAAAATTTGGTGTTTTAAGATATTATTTATATCAAATTAAACTCAATATGAATAATATTTTAGAGCTATTTCAGTATTCTGAGTTTATGTTTCAATCCACTCTGTACAAATTTCTAAACGCCCTGATAAGTGACATGTTCAAGACTGCATTCATTCACTAGAGTGAATGAAATCTTGGTATCTATACCAATTTCAAACTAGATGAATTAAACCTTATACCACACTTCATTCCTTGCTTTTCATTTTTATCTGAAATTCAACATCAACTTAACTCAGCTATCACAAATCGATGAAAATCATTATAAACGAAAGTGTTAAAGATCAAAACCAAATGCTAAAGCCTTAATTTTTTCGGAATAAGTTTGATTCTTTATGAAATGGTTATTCAAATATCTCTATTTTAGGTCTCAGGTACGCTATGATGCTCATGAAATTAATCCTTTCGAAGATGGTGAGGAAATTCAGGATCAAGACCGATTACAAATGTGTAGAAGAAGTCGAACTGACGATTAATTTGCTGACATCTCCTTCACGTGGATTTAAAATAACCTTGGAGCCCAGAGATTAGGGAATTTATCACACATTCATGTGATAACTTGAGTTGTATGTGAAATGATCATGTCTTATAAAAAATAAATATTCAGGTTGGCTTTTAATGTATTTGTCATGCTGACATTGATTCTGGAAAACTATGAAAGGATATGTAATATAATTACTAACCGATATCAATTAACAGCGACAAGTGGAAATTAAATTATGAAAATCGTTGAAGTACTGAATGGAATGGAAAAGTTTTAGCGCATTCAAATATGAGTAGTTAGCTGAAATATCGATATATAATTCTGACATTCAGTTGAAGTTCATTCAAATATTCAGAAAACTCGTAACCTGAAAATATTAATTGTTTCAAAAAATGTTTTCTGTGTCAAATAACAGTCGTGTGCATATCAATTATTATTAGTTACTAGCTGACCCGGCGAACTTCGTACCGCCCTAGCGTAGCTTTGATGCACTACTTCATGTATAGCTGACCTATCTTATGTATGAGTACCTATTCAATTTGAACTGGAATCTATAATATCCTCCATATAAAAATGAATCCTTATTTCCCTGGTCTCGCCATACCTGAGGACTTTACTAATTTTTATTAAATAAAAAACAACATATATATTTTCATAATAGTGTTTATTCCATAGGGTTCAATTTCACTCATATTTTTACAAATCGCTATTTAACAACTTTGCATTTTGAAGTAAACACTGAGCTCAACACCACGCGCGCTCTATAAAGCAACTAATAGCCTCTATACCCTTCACTGCTTCTCTCTATTCTAATGCTTTTTGATAAACTATATTTTTAGTTTTATGTTCTGGCGCGTAAATAAATAATGTTGATGGTTTTCCGACACGGGAACAGACGACATATAATTGGCCATGTGAAAAACCTGGATTTTCTAATTTGATGCCACATACACTTAGCGACTGCCCTTGCGATTATATCATTACAATAATACCAATACCAATATCGAGCAGTTGTTTGGAAAACACTTCTCCAGACTGGTCTTCCTGCAATTCGACTCTCATTTTTATACTCAATTTAAGTGTTTTAATGTATTTCCATAAATTGGACGACTTCAAACATGCATTCAGTTCATCAGCAGGCGTTGAGCGTGGAACAACTGGCAATATTCGTCGAAAATCACCAGCCAATAGTATCATTGCACCACCAAACCGTTATTTGTTATTTCGTAAATCTTGCATCGAGCGATCTAATGCCTCCTAAAATTTTTGTGTGCCATCGTACATTCATCCCAAATGATCAATCTGGTTTGCTGCAGCACTTTGGCCATCGCAGAATTCCTCGAAAGGTTGCAAGTTGGAGTTTCATTAATTTGAAGGTTCAACGGCAGCTTGAGAGCTGAATGAGCTGTTCGACCGCCTTCCAACAACGTAGCTGCAATACTTGATGAAGCTAGGGCTAGTGCAATTCCATTTTCCGATCGAATCGTTGCCAAAATCAATGATAACAAAAAAGTTTTCCTAGTTCCACCGGGAGCATCTAAAAAATAAAATCCGCCAGATCCATCGTTCACTACATTCATGAGCGTATCGTAGGCATATTTTTGTTGTTGATTTAAAAGGGGAACTGTTCTATCAACCATTTCTCGTAATGTTTCGGAATCGTGTTGGGCTTGGCGTCTCAATTATTGATCAAATGAGTCGTGCATTGGCAGTCAGATTTAAATTTTTGTTTAAAAACACGTGCAGTGATATCATGGCGATGCATCGATGTTTGACCAGGCAACAACAAACTTTGAATTTAATCCCAGTTTGGATTACACGTAAATGTGATAAAAAGATCTGGTCGGAGATATGCACGTACGTAAGCCATGGCGTCTTGAATATACTCTTGCATATGACGCGGACTACCAATGTATCATCATACATGGCAGAATATATGCGCTACCGATTTTGTTGATGTCATTAGTTGCATCTACGTTACCAATAACGGCGTCACACAAATGAATGTACTCCTCAGCACGAAGTTTTGTTTGATTGAATTTTATATATCGTAATCTCTCACTTTCTATTTTAACGTACATATCGACAATATACTGAGAAAATAGCTGTCTGCATCGGAGAATGGTATTGTCTTCATTAGCACGAATCATCAATCGATATGCGTAGAATATCGATAGCACTAACTTTCTTGATCAGTTCTTTACCTGCAAATAAATACATATATGAGAGATACAGAAATTATTTGAAAAAAATAATCTGTAAGATAGTCTATAAGTCTATAAGTCTGTAGTTGGATTCCTTTGTTTATTATTTAAATGGTATCCATCTTCTCCTTCCTAAAATATCAACGGATACTGCAATGCATCGTAAGAACGATGATTGTCTTGAATTATTTGCATCGTATTATCTCTGCGTTGAATGCGAATATCCCGACGTTCACATGGGTCACCAGCCATAACAACTGCAACTTCATTAATAGTTGGAACATTATATGTACCTGCGTGCTCTCCATAGGGCACTTTGTCTGCTTTAATGATAATGGCGTAGTTGTCGTTTTGCAGTCTGTTAGAAAAAGTCTTGAACAATTGCAACAACTGGTTATGGTTTTGCAAAAATGTTTCCAAAATGTCCACAATTTCATTCAATTTTCATTTTCTTATGACTTAGTTTTAATTTTAATTTGTTTAAAGTATATAATTTTTAATAATTTTTCTATCTAATTTTTTAATAATTTTTTTTATTTCAAACATGAATAAATACAATATTTATGACATACACAAATAAATTTATACGTTAGGTTGGTTGTTCTATAACTCACGTGTAAATTTGATAAAAAATTTATACAAAATATACTTACTTCGATTCTGCTCTAAATTCGCAAAAATTATCGTTTTTTAGGCACACTTAAAAACTCTTCAAACATCAATTACTATTTGTAGTTAATATTTTTATCAGCACACGACTTGAACAAACACAATAATAACAACAAAATTTCAGATATTTTTCTCAATTTGATCGCAGCACTAACTATCGGGACTAACTGAAATTAATATAGAATAATGCTGCGATGACAGCGCAGTCTATCGGATCGAAAGTAAAACATTTCCAAAAACTCTTCAAACATCAATTTCTATTCGTAGTTAATATTTTTATTAGAACGGGATAAAAAGTATCCTATGTCCTTCTCCTGGCTCTAAACTACCTCCCTGCTAATTTTCAGCTAAATCGGTTCAGCCTTTCTTGAGTTATATGTGAAGTAACTAACACGACTTTCTTTTATATATATAGATTATATGTTATATCAGTGCCAAAAACTGACAGCCAATTTTGTAGAATTGCCAGACGATCATTGGTAAATAATCTGTATAATATGTAATCTGAATCCTAACATCGAAGGAGCAGTCCGTAGGACATAATAATGATAACGAAATATACTGAAGGAAGTGAAATCCATCTTTGAACTAAAACAAAATTTTTTTTTATTTTTTTATATATTCATTTCAAATCATCATAAAAAAGTATACAGTCAATTAGAAAATAAACAACTGCAGCCGCAGAATATGCAGTCTAATCAAGCTTGTATACTGTCATATTCTGCATGAATAAGATGAACACTCTCCAATCTGATTCAAAATTATTACCCGTATGAAGGTTCAGAAATATTATATGAATCGACAACAAATAAAAAAATTGAATTGAGTACAAAAAAATCAAAATACTGATTATGCAGAAAGGACAACCCTTAATCTACTTGAATTTAATCTTATGTATGTTTGGAGAACATTACTACATAGCTTAGTTCTTACATTGAATGATGCTTTCAGTTCATAAGGAAGAGGATTATAAAATTTTGGACCATAATAAAAAAAGGTACTTTGTAAGTATTTTTTTACAAAATAGAGGAGTAACTAGGTTACCATTTAGAATCTGTCTTGTTTGAAAGAAATGCTGAACAAATTATTTTCTCTTTCTTATCTGAACCCAACAGGAATATCACAATATACGGTAACATGTTACAGAATGCGGAATATTACAAAATAATAATGGATAAAAGAATTATATAATCAATAATTCACGAAACTAACCAAATATATTCAATAGAAGATTATCAGCACATTTACACATACAGTTCACCGGTGCCCGCTCCGACAACTTAGTACGAGCTGTACGCAAATGAAAAGTAGATGTAGACCTCGTTGCCAATCTTGGAACATTGAAATTTATTTTCTATAGCAGATAAGGTGAGTCCATCCTTCCGGTCAACAGTCTCTGAGCAAACTTTGCACACTGATTCTCGTGCCTAGGAAACAACGATGATATGCTCATCTCATTCATGATAGAAGATAGATACCACGATCGGGATACATGCCAGTCCGCCTAAATAACACAAACTAGAAAAACCTTCTCTGAATGCGCTCCAGTGATACCAAATGACAGTCGTAAATAGGAAACCATATCAAGACTGCACACTCCAACTTACTGATGACTCCTCAAAATTGACAGATCACTGAAGTCCCTACCTCAACACAAAGCCTAAAGTGCGGCTAGCAGAAGCACATAACTCTTCAACATGTGGAATGAAACTGATCTTGGAATCAAAGAGGACTCCAAGGTCATATATTTGATCTTTATGGCCAAAATAATTGTCAGCTATATGATAGCTATAAGTCAACCGATGTGACTTTCTACTGAATGTAACTTTAAAACTCTTCTTCATATTCAGCACGTGTTTGTTGCATAAACACCAACTATGAATATAATTCAAGCTTGACTGGAGCAGCACCAAATCATCAGCACTGCGTATTCTCAAGTAAATCTTCAAGTCATCGGCAAACGCTAAAACAGGACATTTAAGAGAAGTAAGAGGATCATTTATTTACATAAAAATAATTGTCCCAAATTATATCCCTAAAGCACTCCACATAAAAAAACATACTTAAGTGATCTATAACCATTGTAGAAGATGAAGAGATCCGTATTCTCTAAGGATCGTACGAGTCAGAGTCCCTCATAGATAATATAAAATCCAACATTACTTCGTTGTATTTACCCGCGTTATTTTATGTGTCAAAATTGTCTGTAGCACTGTAACTTGACACGTATGTGATTAGTGACTATAACAAAGGAGAACAATGTCCTTATAGGATTCTCATTGTATTTTGAAGCAGTCGAGAGGATGGTTCTTAGAAATAAACCTTCTGAGCAACTTAGTAACATACTCGAGATAATAGTACTTATAACAGTCCCCTCTTGGTAACTCTTAGTAAGTAAACTTCTTTCAAATGCTTCTGATTAATTGCATGCTTTACATTTTTGAATATCACCTTAGTATTAGTGTGAAATTAATGATTGCACGCTCGTTCATTGTACTTCCATTCATCGCTTTTTATTCTTCTATTTTTGCTTCAGTGTTATTTAATTTGACCAGAATGTTTTAACTAAAATGCTTTGTCTTTCTATATAACTAAAGCGGCACGACCCTCACAAGTGATCTGTTTGTATTGTATACTTTCGCTCGGTGCCTGGTTGTTTTTTGCTGTATTTGTAAATAGTGGTTCTTTATCTACGTAATACTTGCTAATAGGGATTTTGTATTATCTGTTCTTACTATTATAATTGCGACGACATATCGTGTAGAGACCGTAAAAGGCTCCGGATATCCAACGCTATTGTGAGAATGTGCGAGTGACTGCTAGATCATTGTTCCTAGGTATAGTGATATCACCAGGGGTTAGTTTGTATGACCTTTCAGGTAGTGTTCGTTTCATTCTTCAGTAATATCTTAGCCTTCCTGGGCTCTTATCACCCCGATAAGGACAGATACAGTCCATTTTGATAGTAACTTCTCCAGTCGACTCGAATTATATTAGATTTCCTCTTCAAGGAGATCTTCTGGGCCCTGACCTTACTGTCTATTTGAACTTACCCTTTGTAACGGTTAGGTTCAGCACTGGTTACCGGAAGTGCAGTTGAGGGTGCGCATGCTGACTGTATCCTGTCCCTTCTAACCCCTTCCGCTGCATAAGAATGATATCTGATTTGAGCTAGTTACCGACCTAATGATATGTAGTAATAAGTCATTTAAGCCCGGGGCCCCATTGGGTTCACTGTGGAGCTTTATGAACCACTGCGTAGAGTAGATGTAACCACAGGCTGATAAATGTTTGTTTCCATTCCTTGAGGGTTGTTGCTTTTTAATATTACTAATAGAAATATATCATTCTGGCGATACTGTGTTTTGAATATTTGAACCTCTCGTCACTGTCTCCTTGCTCTCGTTATGTGTAATTTGGGTTGTCTACACAACGTAACGTCCTATTCTCCCGCTACTAGACAATCACGACAAAAAGGTTAGCGTTCTTTAGAGTACTCTGTATAATCCCAGATCTTTCAGAGTACTCCGTAAAATCCCGAATCTTTAAGAGTAATCCGTATAAAACGGGATAGCTCAAAGATATAATTTATCCTATCCTCCAAGTATGATCCAATGAGCTGCACATATGCCCGACTGAAACCGAAGAACGAGATCTTCTTCAGAAGAGTATCGTGATCGACAGAGCCGAAGGCTCCCGATAAGTCAGTATACGCCACATCAATCTGACCTACATCATCCAAACATTCAGTAATATACTGTGCTATCGTTGCCAAGTTAGTCACAGTAGATCTTGCTCTAACAAAACCGTGCTGCTCCATGAAAAAATATGAACTGGCTCTGAAATATATATCTCCATATAACAGCACCTCATAAACCACCGCAAAATTGGACAATATTCAAATTAAAAAATAACAAAGCGTTGGTACCGTTTTGTAGATGACATTATTTGCTTGTTCGTCGGTACGTCTAGACAACTTTCGTCATTCTTAGAATTTATCAACCAGGTATACCCTACGATAAAATTTACTCACGAAGAAGAACAAAATGACAGCATAAATTTTTTAGACTTGAAAATAATTAAAATTAACAATAGACATCATTTTTCGATTAACCGCAAACCAACACACACAGACGGCACAATACATTCTTCTTCAAATCATCCTTTATCCCATAAATTAGCAGCATACAATAGTATGGTGTATAGACTAGTTAATGTACCTATGTCACAAGAGAATTTTGAAATAGAATTGAATATAATGAAACAAATAACAGTAAATAATGGGTATAATTCATCAATTATTGATCAACTATTGAATAAAATTAAACTGAAACAATCTATGTCATTAGTTTATCCACATATCAGAAATAATGAAAAGTTTATTTGCTTACCATACATAGGACAAAAATCTGCACAAATAGCTAGATATTTAAAGAAAAAACGAAATGTCAATATCTCATATAAAACAATAAATTCTTTAGGTAAATTAATAAAAAATAATAAAGATATCGTCAATAAGAACAAGAGATCAGGAGTATATAGGTTAAATTGTGGTACATGTCCATATGTATACATTCTGTCAAGAAAGTACCGGGAATTATCGATTTAAATCTGGCGGGACAATGAGGCAGGTAAATTTTTTTTTCCTGGGTAGGTACCACTGTCCTTAATTACTATGCCAAGCTTGAGCGGGATCTGTCAACTAGTGTGTTTGCAACAGCTGATTAAGTCAGTCGATGTCAGAGTGCGTGCCGATTTTTACTATGGGTGATTACGTTGAGCAAAGAATTTGTTTAAAGTTTTGTGTTGCAAATGAATTTTCGTGTGCCGATGCATTGAAAATGTTGCAAAAGGCCTTTGGTGATAATGCTCTATCGAAAACTCGTGCATATCAGTGGTACAGAGCCTTCAAGGACGCTCGAAAATGAAGGTGATGCTCATTGTTTTCTTCGATATCCGTGGCGTGGTGCACTACGAATTTGTTCCAGAGGGTCAGACGGTAAACAAGGAGTATTACCTAGGCGTTATGAAACGTTTGCGTGAGCGTATCCGTAAGAAGCGGCCAAATTTGTGGGCGAACAACTCATGGATTTTGCATGACGATAACGCGCCTTCTCACCGAGCTACGATTGTGACTGACTTTTTCGCCAAAAACTCAACAAACGTGCTTCAGCAACCACCTTATTCGCCGGATTTGGCTCCCTGCGACTTTTTCCTCTTCCCAAAACTAAAATTGCCCCTTCATGGCACCCGTTTTGAGTCGATTGAAGCCATAAAACAGAATTCGGCGCGAGAGCTAAAGTCCATCCCGGAAAGCGCCTATAAAAAATGTTTCGATAATTGGAAGTGCCGTTGGCATAGATGTATTGGAGCAAATGGAGCCTATTTTGAAGGCGACCCAATAAATTTTGACGATTAAATGTAAAAATGTTGTGTTAATTGAAAATTCCCGGTACTTTCTTGACAGAGTAGTATATTTCTACTTGCCGGTGACGTAGTAGATTTCTGCAGATAATGTTTTTTTTTGAAGCTCTAATAAAGCCTGACGTTGCTAGAATGTCCCTGTGGAAGTTCTTTCCGTTTGTGTCACTCTCTAATTTTGCCGTTGATATCCAGAGATTTTGAAATATTTATGTATAGACCAATCTATATATAGTATAGCTTATCAAGTATCAACTATAAGTACCTCTAGTCTATATAGTTCTGAACTTCAACTCCAGGAACGCTGTTTGCATGGAGTTACTGCGTAATCATGTTTTTCTTGTCAACGATGTTGACATTGTTCTATCCCGTATTATACAGAGTAATCTTAAATAACTGGCATTATATGGAGTATTCTAAGCTACCCATTATTACACGGAGTACGCTAACCTGTTTTTATCGTGATCATCTAGTGGCAGGAGAATAGGACGTTACGTTATGTAGACAACTCAAGATATATATGGGGAGATTGGAATAGTTACAGTTCAGGATAGAGGTAGATGAATATGTGATTGGTGAACTAATGCCTGGTACGGATGACAAAATTAAAATGATTCATGTTTGATTGATTCGGTCTTTATTTGGTGGAAACTCATTTAAATTAAAAAATATATGAGATATATTTTAATTTCCGCAAAAATGCTTATAATACAACAATTTTTTCAGCACGATGTGGCTTCTTCAGGTATCTACATTCTACTGACTGATGGTGTCCAGTGTAACTGAGTTTAAATACGGTTAAGTAGGTGACAAAATAATGGAAGAAAAAGTCAACTTCAATTGTTTATTGGAATTTATTGCTAAAAAATGCCATTAGGGAAAATTATTCAGTAATGGAGATTTGTTCAACCAAAAGGATTTAACGGGCATTGCACCTGTTGATTTCAAGAAATTCTAAAAGTGTTAATCTAGAACTTTTGCTTTCTACGTGGGTAATTTCATAGTTATTGTTGAAATTATGCCTGAATGCCTTAAGATGATTGGCATATGTCGAATGTACAGGATCCGATATGTAGCTCCTTTGGTCTTCTTCGATTATTTTCTTGAATGATCTACCTGTCTGGCCAGTATATACTCAAGTACAATCGTTGCAAGTCAACTTGTAGACTCCAGATTTATTTTCTTTATTTGTTCGGTCCTTATTGTTTGTAATCGAAACTATTTTTGAAATATTTAGCAATATTTTCAGATAATCCATTAACATAAGGTAACAAAAAGTATTTATGTGTATTGTCCTCTCTTATGATTGGGTACATGAGATTTAATGCCATTTGCCTTTCTTTAATGGATACTATTTCGTCTATAAGAAAGCGGTTGGCACCGTAGTTTGAAGCTATCTGTTTAATAATATTTCATTCTTTCAAAAAGTTATCTTTGAGTATATACTGGCCAGATAGGTAGATAATTCAAGAAAATAATCCAAGAACACCAAAGTACATATCGGATCCCGTACATTCGACATATGCTAATCATCTTAAGGAATTGAGGCATAATTTCAACAATAACTATGAAATTATCCACGTCGAAAGCAAAAGATCTAGATAAGCACTTTCAGAATTTCTTGAAATCAACAGGTACAATGCCCTTGAAATCCTTTTGAAAGAACAAACAGATGTTGACGAATCTGCATTACTGAATATCTTTCCCTAATGGCATTTTTAGCGGCAAAATCCCATAAACGCCTTAAGTTTTTATGACTTGTGACGTACTCAATACTGTATTTAAACTCGGTTACATCAGCCGGTAGAATGTAGGTACCTGAAGAAGACACATCTTGGTGAAACAATTGTTGTATGATAACCATTTTTGTAGAAATTAAAATACTGTCTCTTATATATTTTTCAATTAAAATTATTCAAGTTCAACTAGAATCTGAAGGTACACAACAACAACATGGTCGAACAAAGCTTTTTCTCTGGACAAAATAACTGATGGAAAACACCATAAAAAGGTTGAATCTAGGAATAAAAATGAATATATTGCTTGGAATCTTCGAGGTGTCCATCTCAATTATGAATAGCTACAGTTTCATGACACTACCGACTTACTCCCTGTATTTATGGCCTTATAATATAAATCCACATAGTTTTCACGTATATTTTCACGGACGGAATTATTGAGAATGTCATGGAGGAAAGCTATTCCGCAAGAAAAAATGAATAGTGCTCCATTATTTTGTTCTTCTAACAACAAACAATTAAGTAGAGTCTGTTATTATATGTCAATAGTTCACATAGCTAGTATTAAATCATTATGGTTCATGGAACAAAGCTATGATCATGTCAGAAATATGAGGACAGTAAACAGATTTGAGCAAATTAGATGCTACATTCATTTCGATAATAACCTCGTTCATCTACCACGTAATAATCCCGATCATATATACATACAGTTGTCGGAAACATGGAAAATTCAGTGTTAATCAAGATGTCCAGTGGAGCAGTGGAAGAATCAAAACCTCAGCGCGATTCCACGACGAATAAATGACAGTGCTCTCTTAATGGCAGTGCATAGTGTTGATGTTTCGATCGCAAGACTCTGCAGTCTGCTTTCACTCCCCCTACCATTGAGAGAGAACAGTCATTTATTCGTCATCGCATCGCGCTGAGATTTTGATTCTTCCACTGCTCCACTGGACGTCTTGATTATCACTGAATTTCCTATGTTAACGGCTGTCTTTTCCATACCTGTATATGATGAACAGCCAATTTAGTTGATGGAACTACGCAAAAACCTAGTATAAGTTCATTCAAATTTTTTATGAATGAGTTTTTCAGTTCTTGGCTTTTGAATCGAAGAAAAAAGTGCGTAAACAATGTGAGGCTTATGGAAAGTATAATCCATAAAAAGTCTATCGAGTAAGAAAGATTATACCTTGACATTTTGGGTAGTTTCACCCTCCGAGAGTACTATCAAGATTACATCGAATCGGGCACGTAAGTCTTTAATGCAATATATTCGAAGATTAAATATAAAGTCAACCTTATCTACTATTATTCTCTTCTTGTTTTTCATGTAGGGTTACACTAAAGAGTTTCCACTCTTCAATGATTTATTGTTGTAGTAAAAAATAATCAAGATTTTGAAATCATACGAACAATTTTTTCGATCATTTTTAATCTATCACATCACCACATTCTTCTTTTATTAACATAGATAATTTGACCTGAATCCACTGCTGACTGCTCTTTAAAAGTACTTTCCATTAACTGAAAAGAATATAATATGAAAAATATGTTTCAATCAACATAAAATAAACATGAATTCACTCAAGATTTCGTGCGGCAAGTAGGGATTACGCAATGTCAATTTTCATCAGACTGATTTTTCAACGTAGGGTGATTCATTTAATGATGGGACTACCAAAAACTGGAGTCTACACGTTGAATAATGACGATTTAAAAAATATCTCTCATTAAAATTTATGCAAGGAGTTGGTAGTTGAACTTCAATTTGTATTTCGTTACCTTCTATGTCTAGCCTAACATAAAATTTGATCCAAAATCTGAAATAGCAATAGTTTTATCCCTAATTGTATTTTCTTGTTTCATTTCTATATCTCTATCCGTTTTCGAGAAAAATCTCTACACAAAATTCATCTCAGTATGAAGATCGTGTCAGATCGTAAGAGAAACATGAAAATTCAACAAGTGAGGACACATTTTCAGAAATGTGAAACTCGGAAAAGTTGACAAAGATAAAATACTAGAAAGAATATACCTATCAATGACAAAAAATTTAAGCATATTGCAAATGAGTTAATTAAAAAATCCCAAGGTTACATATGATTTGAAGAAACAATATAGTCCAGTCAAGAAGATCGTGAAATCGGGTTTTTCGCTAATAGGGCCGAATTTATATAAAAATAATCAGAAAAAAGCGTATAAAACTGTGGGCAAAGTAAAAAAATTTTCAAACCCCGGGAAGAGGGTGAAAAAAATGAAAAACTACCCCAAAATACGATTTTTGGGTTAAATTTCGAAAATATCAAAAAAAGTTTCAACTAAAAGTTGTAGAGCATAAAATTTTAGGTCTACCTCTTTCCGACAATTTTTTCCCTAAAACGCATTCTTCTACCCCTAGGACGGTATAAAGGGTTTAAAAAATAAAAATTTAATGAAAAAATGTAAAAATTGGACTTTTTGAATTTTTTCTTTCATTCTCTTAAAAAAACTATAAACATCAATCGTAGAGAAAAAAATATTTTTTTTTATCCCTTCTATTGAAACTGAAAAAGTGAAAACGGATTTACCTCAATATTTCACTTAAAACGGGTAATATTAAAAAAAAAAATTTTTCAATTGATTTTTAAATTTTTTTCATAAATTTTGATGTAATATTTATATTTCTAGATTTTTACCTGCAGGTAATAAAACCTTTTAAAGACAGGTAATTTATGTATTTGTCATAGAAGGGATGAAAAAAAAAATTTTTTTTCTCTACAATTGTTGTTCATAGTTTTTTTAAGAGAATGAAAAAAAAAATTCAAAAAGTCCAATTTTCACATTTTTTATTAAATTTTTATTTTTTAAACCCTTTATACCGTCCTAGGGGTAGAAGAATGCGTTTTAGGGAAAAAATGGTCGGAAAGAGGTAGACCTAAAATTTTATGCTCTACAACTTTTAGTTGAAACTTTTTTTGATATTTTCGAAATTTAACCCAAAAATCGTATTTTGGGGTAGTTTTTCATTTTTTTCACCCTCTTCCCGGGGTTTGAAATTTTTTTTACTTTGCCCACAGTTTTATACGCTTTTTTCTGATTATTTTCATATAAATTCAGCCCTATTAGCGAAAAACCCGATTTCACGATCTTCTTGACTGGACTAAATACATTAATTTATTTTGCATACCGATAATTCAACAACTTCCAATCAATTTCGATGATATCTGGTTTCAACAAGATGGGTGTTCAAGCCGCAACGTCTCATACAATATCTCAGAACCACTTTTTCGGATCGTGTCATTTCTATAAATGGCACGATCAAATCCACATGCGTCAGCGGATGATTTCTTTCTTTAGGAATATCTGAAAAACTCGATTTATGGACATGAAATCGATAGAGCTACACATCTTGTTGAATTAGGGTTTAAAATAATTCAACTTTGTGCCAGAATACCCACTATGCCCAATCTGCTCAGAGATATGATGTTATCTCTTTATAATAGATTTGGGTATTGTTTGGTATAAAAGGATGGATAATTTGAACACTTAATTTGAGTTTGTGAGCATTCGACTTCCGTCGAGTTTCTTTAGAATTCGTTTTTATTTTCCTTCAAATTTTTTGTATTTTTTTCATTTTCAAACCAGTTATGGAAAAGAGATGAAATTATCTGCGTCATTCAATGTCGTAAATAAATTCCTCACATGCAATATGCAATGAAATAGAAATATCGTATCGTATTGTATTCGATTTTCAAGCGCTATGGACTACACACCAGCACTTCTTAGTTCTATGCGACAACTGAACTTGTGGATCACGCAAAACGAAATGTGGTGTCCAACTCCCACTCTCTACAAGGGCTACTTCTGTGTAAGAAACAAGAGTATTCTTTTCGAGTGTTACACTGGATTATCCATTATCTTAATGCCATAATCTTTCGATGATTCAAATGTTCGATTGGTCGGTTAGAGTTCTTTTTCTTATGCATTGAATATCCTAGCCGTAAAACGTAATTTTCTAAACCTGTTTAATTATACTATTTCAAAATTGTCATTACAGGAAATACTACTATATATACTGTAGCGAGCACCTTCTTTGCTCCTCGTCCACAATCCTGCCTTGATCTGTTTCACTTGACCGGCGTATCATATAGAGGACACGACTAGTCTTAGAATTCCTGATTGACCGTCCCCGCTGAGTTTGAGTAGGGCAAGGCACACAGCGTTCAACGACCGTTCCAAAGCGGAATACATACATGGTCATTGGCGTCATAGGCAGGGATGCGTCTTCTTGTCTGATCCCAACGCCCTACTCCGTGACTTTATCGACGCTCTCTTGAGGGTGAGTGTAAAGCGAGCACCTTCTTCGCTCCTCATCCATACTCCTGCCTTGATCTGTTGCAACTTGACCGGTGTATCATATAGAGGACACGACTAGTCTTAGAATTCCTGACTGATCGTCCCCGCTGAGTTTAAGTAGGGCAAGGCACACAGCGTTCAACAACCGTTCCAAAACGGAACACATGGTCACTGGAGTCACAGACACCACGCCTGTCTGAAGAATTCAGGTGCGCAGACTCAGAACGAAATGCCGTCTCCCTAATTAAGAGGTAGAAGCTCCCTTACAATACCGCATTTCCTTCGAAAACGTCAATACCATTAGATGGTTCATCATTATGGATTTAAAATCATTTTACCATAATTTTATCATGTCAGTCAGACAATACACAATAGAATATGCACATTTAAATATAGGGCCTGTTGTAAATATTTATTAAAATATAACTCATGATATTTAAAGTTATTGTTTAAGGAAATATACGTACTACCATTAGGATAAAGTTAACATGAATATTTCTAGGACAATTAAATAAAACAGGTATGCAAATGAATTAATTTGGCAGATAATCTATTCCAAATATGATTAATAAGAAGATATGATAGCAGAAAGTGTTTCGAATCAGGACAGTGCAACATACATCTGTATAACAGATCAATACTCAAACAAGCTCGAATAGGTTTTGTTGATCGCTGGGACATAATCAGCCGATATGCGCATTCGAAAATTATTGGGCTTCAATCATCAGTGCGCGCTGTAATGTCCAACGAAAATAAGTCAGCTACGAATCTATATTCGCCCTGCATAGAAACTTCAATGTATTTATCACACACTAGGTCGATTTTTTCTATCATTACAAACGCAGCAAACGTTCGTTATGCTCAAGTGATCTTCAATTACGCCGTGATGCTCATATTAGAATTTTGATTAAAATGATTTAATTCGGCGGATTCTCTGTTCCAAATATGATTAATAAGTAGTATGAGCTATGGTTGCAGAAAGTTCTTCGAATAATAATAATATCAGAAGGATCAAAACCTGCAAATAATTGGACCTTCATTCACGCCCAGAACGCAGTCCTTCTAAGTACCTACCACATAGTGAGAAAATTCCTACAAGACATTACACAACACCGGCAAACAACAGCCCATTCCTTTTGATGTGTGCACCTGGTATGGGCTCAGACACCAACATGTCTTGAGAATTTGCTCAAATTATAACAATTTATTCATCTGCAGAATAAATCAGCAATACAATACATGAGAGAAAAATATGTACTTTTACAAAATGGAGCTTGAGGCAGAAAACTAATATGAAATCAAGAACCAGAAAAAAAACAATTTTAGTTCACACAAAAAGAAAATATATAAAAAAATTAAAATAAAGTCACTCATTTCATCATAAAAAATTGAAAGATATGAAAGAAAAAAAAATATATATATATCATGGTTTTTATGAATAACACCTTGTACACGAGTTATGAATAACCATTATTTAAACTCAGAGAATGAAAATCAATAAAATTCAAGGCAAAGACTCAACCGTTGTATATATGTTGACTCGTTGAAGTGTAATCATATCAAAATCAATTAAATTAGATCTATTCAGACAGAAATTTTAATAATTTAACTTCCAAATTGGCGTTGAGTGGACTCTAAATATCTGCTTACTGGTTTCAATCCGGTTCGAAAGGACCAAATGTGTAGTTGTCTCCTAATTTTTTATTATAAAACACTTGGGTTTTAACACTAATATATTTGCTTTTATGATACAAATGAAGATCTAGTAGTATCAGGATAATAATAATAAAAATAATACAAATGCAGGTTATGAAATTTTGAGGTTATGACTGTACCAAATGAATGCCGATTGTCGACATGGTCGAGTATCGACCGAACAGGACCAGAGTTATGAAGCGAGAGAAGGAGAGAACTGATCGTCTCTCTAGGGGTGTCAACTTGTCATGGAATAATCTCCTATCACTCCACGAGATTTCTGACGTGGACTAATTAACAAATTATTATTAAAAAAATTTTTTCCGAGCTTTTTCTTTTTTTTTGCTCCAAAAAGTGCTTAAATTTAAAACAAAAAAAATTTTTTAAAAATCACAAAAAAAAATTTCGAAGCCCTGACTCGTTTCAAAAAATTTTTTTTTTCTTTTAAATTTAAGCACTTTCTGGAGAAAAAATTTGAAAAAAGCTCGGAAAATTTTTTTTTCTCATTTTCGAAAATTATGAGCTTTTCAGAGTAAAAAACGTGATCCGTTAATTTTTTCAAAAATTCGATCGAGTGAAACAAAAAAACGGCTGGCTGTATTAATTTGGTTTTTTGTAAGCTTTTTGTGGACATATTGAACTGTAAAAGGCACACATAACATTAATGGTTTCCTCAATATTTTCTATCTAGCGCTTGATTTTCCAAAAAACCACCAAAAGCCCTTTTTTGTTGCATTTTCAAATTCATGTGACAAAAAGAAAAAATTTTTTTTTCGAAAAGCAATGGCTAGTCGTTAAGGAGAATTCATTCAAGTTCTTGAAACCCACCTTTAGCTTTCTATGCGATCATTGGTTGCTGAGATATCGATAATCAAAGAAAAATGGATGCTTTTCCATTTGAAGACCGATATCTCGGCAGGAAGTGGACGTATCAAGGTGCATAAAAAAGAAATTGAAGCTCAATGAACAAAGTATCCGATCCTTATAATGGTTAAGCTAAAAAAATTTTTTCCACGCCCCAAGACAAAAAAAAAATTTTAAAAATTTTGAAAATTTTTTTGTTGCTGGTTTTTCTACGATTACTCAAAAACCGCAGAGGTTGAAAACTTTTAAAGTTCCAATCCAAAAACTAGACACTTGGAGCTACAATTTCTTTGTTTTTCGATTTCTTGTACGGCCATTTCTCTCGAAGTTACGGCCTGTTGAAAATTGCCTAAATATTTGGAATTGTTTTTTGATCCCTTAATTTTTTCCAGTAGAATATTTACAATTTTTTTCAGATAGTTCAGATGAAAAGTCTCAATAAGTATTTCATTTAGACATAATGATATTTTATTTTGATTTTATCAATCAAATCATCAATTTATTAGAATACCTGTTCTGTATGAAAAGTAAGTTGAAATGTCGACCATCTATTTTATTTTCCGTTATTCGTATTTATTACTCTTCCAAGTCAAACTTATTAACTGATAAATTATTTAGTTTTTCAAATATTTCAATCTGATTCAATTCTTTTGGGAAATCAATACCTTCATAATTTAATTTACTTCAAAACTTTGAACAATTGTCCACTCGATCTGAATGACTTTGTGCATGCCTGCTACAATATTATATAGAAAGCATAAATTATCATCATAATTCGCTACATTAATAAAAGCCTTTTTACTCTGAATTTCTCCAAGTGATCGGACGTATGAGTATCCTACCGCACCAATTTCATATTTTTTATTATTATTCATCTCTATGACTTAATTGATAGTAATGCCCAATCACTACACTATATTTCATGGTTATTTATATCATTTTTATATTTTATTTTTTCCCTATCAATATTTCTGTAAATTGATGGTTATTTGTTTTTTTTTGTATATGTTTTTCCAATATTTATTTTCGTAAATTTTTAGTTAGTTGTACCGTCCCTTTTTTCAAGTTTTTAGCTATATGAAAAGTGGAAGTAAAATAAATGGAGGTTTATACTTGATAGAAGGTATATAAATTTATTTAAATATTTTAATATTTACAGATATATTCTGTTAGCCTTCTACATATTTAATTTCAAAAAATTATATTTAATATTATAACTTCAGGAGTTAAATTAATGTCATATAAGCACTGCTTATATCAAACGACATATAAAATAAGCATTCATTATAAAACATCCAAATGAGATAACAAAATCCAATAAAAATAAATTGTTAACAAAAATACTATAAATGAAATATTTTGAGTAGACAAACTTTTTTTCTGCTCATCCCTTTTATGAAAACAGATATCTTTCAAAAATGTTTAACATAATTTTAAAAATTTCATCATAAAACTATCTTACTCAGAATATTCAACATTATTGGATATCTAAGTCACTTTTAAAAAATCTCAAGATATGTAAAGACATTACTGAAAAACAAGTTTTAAGAGAGACTTTGCTCGTCAGTACTCAATCATATTCAATAAAATATGATATCAATCAACAAAAAATATTTACTCACCTTTAATAATTCAGGAAACGTCTTGAAAAATTAATATTGAATATTCAAATGGAGTCTAATGTTGACTCAAAATAAATAGTTCTGTGGTTTACCTTTAATCTCAAAGATTGAAAGGCAATTTAAAGGCCTCTGTTAAAGCGCAAGGACCATCTGTATAAAGAATGTTAAGGAAACCAAATAATTATATATTATGAATAATATAAAATGAATGGATATTTAATTTATAGGATTCTTGTTATATATATTCATTGTATTTTGTTATCTCATTTGGATGTCTTATAATGAATGTTTATTTTATATGTGGTTTGATATAAGTAGTGCTTATATGACATTAATTTAATTCCTGAAGTTATAATATTAAATATAATTTTTTGAAATTAAATATGTAGAAGGCTAACAGAATATATCTGTGAATATTAAAATATTTAAATAAAAGAGAAGGTGTAATTTCAAGAAATATGTATTTCAAAATATAAACAGGACGAAGTCGCGAAACAATTATCGTTAAATTATTAAATTGTGTGAATGGATCCTTAATTCATCAATAAGGACCGATTCAATCAGGAAAAAAACACATAATTTTCTCCAGTCAAGATAACATAACCATGAAGATATTCAAGCACTTAACATTGTTAACATTGTAGATATTGTAGATATATATCAAAAGTTTAAGAAGAATAACACTCTATGTATAATATGTTTTTTTTCTATGATCAAGAGTTAAGATCTTTGAACGACTCAGTAAACTCTGTCTCTTTTAGTTCGGTCTGTGTAACAAGCAGGTTGTAAGTATCTTTTCTATTATACAGTCCATCGTTAAACCAAAAGCTGTTTTATTACAAACAGAGTGTTAGTTGTTGCAATTAAACTGCCAACGATATTAATCTACAACAGTAAATTTCAACACCGAAACTATCAGTTTTCCATCATTAGACTAGAACAATTTTCAGCTTTCGGTTCTTTCATTAGCAATGAACCACCCTGTATGTCGGAGACTAAACCCTAAAGCATTGAATTGTAATCAACATTGACCTTCAATTCTCGATCCTATTAGCGTGTCCTTCCCGAGCTTATAAAAAGGGAAGTTCAGACTTACGTGATGAAATTGCATGAGACATGGAGACAAAGGTGGAAATTCGTGAAAGTGCCCTTTTAGCAGCATCTGATATGCCGGGAGATAGTAGTCCTGTTTTCACTTGGTCACCATTGCCACCCAGGAGACAACTTAGTTTCACCGGTAAACAAAAGGTTAGTAATAGAAGATGATTTCCGGTTATTATTTCCAATAAAGAACGTAGGGAATTGAGAATCCTAAATTAAGTATCCACCAAATTTTTCCTTCAAGTACAAGTTTCGAAACACATATATACAATGAAAAAATAAAGAAACAATTATTTTTTTTCAAAATCATGCATTTGTGAATATATTGTAACATAAGCTGGCCTCTGTAGATTTATATAGTATGCCTTGATATTTCGAATGAGAATTTCTAATAATTGTAATAATCAATAAAGGTCAATCAATTTGTTCATTCAATAAATTTCTAAATCGGTTTATTTCTATACTTTCCAACTGGTTCAAGTTTAGACCCCTATTTGCTTCATGCAAAATCAAAAAACGTTTATCAAAATCATGGTACCGCAGGATAATTGGTAAACGCCTGACAAATATGATTTGTTCCCCTTAGGTTTTGCGTTTTTAAAAAAAATTTTATCACTTTTTATATCTATGTTATTGAGGAATTTTTTCATTTGAAATTATGGTTTTCCATAGTAAGTGAGGGAATTTTATGTTTTTTTCCCGGTTTTAAGGATAGGGTATGTTTCATTAACTGCATTTTTATATTCTTTTTTGACTATCAAACTATATATTATTATTGACGAATAATCGTTATTAATTGCTATTTGTGGAATTAAATTCAATTCTTGATTAAAATTATTCGGAAACGAAGGAATTGTGCTGATAAGTTATGTTATATTAGATGAAATAAATTTCTCGGAATTGTTATATCCGTATGAGGTTTATGAAATGAAATTATGTTTATTATTGACACTAGTCATAAATACATTGTTTCTTGCAAACAACTTGATGAAACATTTTGGATATTAATAAGGTTGAAGCTCTTAAATGATAACGGATGTTGCGAGGGAGCTTCCAACCTCTTAGTTCGGGAGACGGCGTCTCGTTTCCGAGCATGAGCATCTGAAACTCGTCAGACAGGCTTGATGCGCAGGCTCTGCCTGCGACGTCGGTGACCATGCGTCCGCTTGGAAGGCTGATTTTTAATCGCAGTGCCTTACTCTATTTGAATCTGGCGGGGACGGTTAGTCACGAATCTGTTGACTGGTCGGGTCCTCTATCGGTACGCCGGTCAAACTACGACAGAGCAAGGCAGGTTTCTGGACGGGGAGCGAAGAAGTCGTTCGCTACTCTCCCCCTCCAGTGAGCGTCGATATGGTCACGAAATAGGGCGTTGGGAGCAGGCAGTCCGCCGCTGGGCTGGTCGCGATGTCATCTCCTGCGGGGATCTGTGGAACGATAGAAAAGGGCCATCTCGGAAATATGGATAGGGGGCCAATAGGGCCACCTAATGAATGGGTTGGTTCGCTCTTAAAGCAAACCCTCCCAATCACGTCGGTGTCACTAATGAAGCTCTCGAATGATAACGGATGTTGTGAGGGAGCTTCCACCTCTTAGTTAGGGAGACGGCGTTTCGTTTCCGAGCAAGCGCATCTGAAACTCATCAGGCAGGCTTGATACGCAGGCTCTGCCTGTGACGCCGGTGACCGTCCGCTTGGAACGCTGACTTTCAAACGCAGTGCCTTACTCTATTTGAACCTGGCGGGGACGGTTAGTCACGAATTTGTTGACTGGTCGGACCCTCTATCGGTACGCCGGTCAAACTACGACAGAGCAAGGCAGGTTTCTGGATGGGTAGCGAAGAAGTCGTTCGCTACACACTCCCCCTCCAGTGAGCATCCATATGGTCACGAAATAGGGCGTTGAGAGCGAAGAAGTTGTTCGCTACACACTCCCCTTCCAGTGAGCGTCGTCGATAAGGTCACGAAATAGGACGTTGGGTGCAGGCAAGGATACAGTCCGCCGCTAGTCTGGTCGCGGTGCCATCTCCAGCGGGGATCTGTGGTGAGCGTCGATAAGGTCATGGAATTGAGCGTTGGGTTCGCTCTTGAAGCAAACCCTCCCAATCACGTCGGGGTCACCAATGAAGCTCTCGAACGATAACGGATGTTGTGAGGGAGCTTCCACCTCTTAGTTAGGGAGACGGCGTTTCGTTTCCGAGCAAGCGCATCTGAAACTCATCAGACAGGCTTGATGCGCTGGCTCTGCCTGTGACGCCGGTGACCATGCGTCCGCTTGAAACGCTGACTTTCAAACGCAGTGCCTTACTCTATTTGAACATGGCGGGGACGGTTAGTCACGAATCTGTTGACTGGTCGGGTCCTCTATCGGTACGCCGGTTAAACTACGATAGAGCAAGACGAGGAGCGAAAAAGTTGTTCGCTACAAGGTAAATGTTATAAATCACTTGGCTTAAGTTTTTGCTGTGTTTGATGTGGCAGAATTACATCTGAAGGGAATCGTTAAAACTGAAAAATATTTTATAGAAATTTTTTTATGGTATATTATCTCAAAGCGTTATGGGTACATATTATCACTCTTTCGCCTCCTTAGAAAAGTTTCTGTGGAATAGAGATATCTTTAAAGATTAGTGTGTACTGTCCATGGAAATCGCAAGTGTAAAAAAGATAATTCTTGAAAACGTAAGACTCTAGGGAAAATACATTCTGTGGCTTCCGAAAATTTTGATAAACAGTCAATTACAATATACAGTATTGTAAGAAACGTCTGATGAAGTCGATGTCCACCTATGATTATTGTAAGTGGGATACCAATAAATCTGTAAATATCAATATTTGAGTATTTACATCTATTAAAGCATTGAATGTAGGTGAAACTTGAATTCTGCCTTTTATTTATGATGATGTTATTGATCTATCAATTCAATTAATCGACCGGTTTATTGATATACTGATCTATTGATATACTGGCCCATATATCTGCAGGCTCACTTGCTCAAAAACTAAATCCATTTATATTCTTTTTACTTGATAGAAGAAATATAACAAAATTTGAATATCAACACAAATTAAATATGTTAATCTTCTTCAATTTTAATCTCGAAAAAAAATTTTTTTTTTTTATTCAAAAAACTTTCCGAATTAAATTAATGTCTAAAATAAGCACCGCTTACGTTTAATAGACGTATATGATCAAAACTCAATATTTAATGTCAAATCGAATAAATAAACCAACAGATATATGAAAGTCATTAAAATTAATAAATAAATATTTAAAGGAGACAAAATTTTGTTTCTGATCTTATCTTTAAGAACACCAATAGCCTTTTAAAAACATGAACACACCTTAAGGACTTCTCAAAGAATATAATTTATTTGTAATATTTAATATAAGTAAATATTCGAATAAGTTAATTCAGAAATCTCTCAAAACATGCACTATATCTTCAAAAAACAAATATAATTTTAAGTAATCCCTTCGTCGGTCCTAGATAATATTCCAAATATCAAAATCAAAAAACTACACCTATATCACAACGTCCATGTTAAGAAAGAATGCTTCGAAAACAAAGCAACTTTAGAATTCAAAATTGATCTATGTTCTAACAAAATCACAGAACAGTGTAAGTTATTTTAAGATTATTTAAATTCATTGAAATTCCATAATGAGATTTATTGAAGCCAAAATATAATTATATATTATATATAATATAAAATAGAAAAAGGCTTCTTACTTGATAGAAGAAATATAACAAAATTTGAATATCAACACAAATTAAATATGTTAATCTTCTACAATTTTAATTTCAAAAAAAATTTTTATTCAAAAAACTTTTAGAATTAAATTAATGTCTAAAATAAGCACCGCTTACGTTTAATAGACGTATATAATCAAAACTCAATATATAATGTCAAATGAAATAAATAAACCCAACAGACATACGAAAGTCATTAAAATTAATAAATAAATATTCAAAGGAGACAAAATTTTGTTTCTGATCTTACCTTTAAGAACACCAATAGCCTTTTAAAAACATGAACACACCTTAAGGACTTCTCAAAGAATATAATTTATTTGAAATATTTAATATATTTAAATATTCGAATAAGTTAATTCAGAAATCTCTCAAAGCATGCACTATATCTTCAAAAAACAAATATAATTCTAAGTAATCTCTTCGTCGGTCCTAGATAATATTCCAAATATCAAAATCAAAAAACTACACCCTTATCACAATGTCCATGTTAAGAAAGAATGCTTCGAAAACAAAGCAACTTTAGAATTCAAAATTGATCTATGTTCTAACAAAATCACAGAACAGTGTAAGTTATTTTAAGATTATTTAAATTCATTGACATTCCATAATGAGATTTATTGTCGCCAAAATATAATTATATATTATATATAATATAAAATAGAAAAAGGCTTCTTACTTGATAGAAGAAATATAACAAAATTTGAATATCAACACAAATTAAATATGTTAATCTTCTACAATTTTAATTTCAAAAAAAATTTTTATTCAAAAAACTTTTAGAATTAAATTAATGTCTAAAATAAGCACCGCTTATGTTTAATAGACGTATATAATCAAAACTCAATATATAATGTCAAATGAAATAAATAAACCCAACAGACATACGAAAGTCATTAAAATTAATAAATAAATATTTAAAGGAGACAAAATTTTGTTTCTGATCTTACCTTTAAGAACACCAATTGCCTTTTAAAAACATGAATATACCTTAAGGACTTCTCAAAGAATATAATTTATTTGTTATATTTAATATATTTAAATATTCGAATAAGTTAATTCAGAAATCTCTCAAAATTTACATTTATATTCACCTAGAATGATTTTCAGATTAAATGTTTATGGTCAGAGATGATCGAGACCCATAATATTCGATTAAATTTTACACCAATTCCATATGCAATTTGGTAACATCCTGATTTTTTCGTAGATAATGAAAATTTTCTTTTGCGTGATTCAAATCTGCTATAAATTGCCTTCAATCAGTTTGTCAGATTTCGTAGCTCTCAGTTCTCCATGATGATCAAAATGAGAATAACTAATTGATAATTAGCAATAAATTCAGGCTAAATTATGATCATTTTTTTTTTTTTAATTTCCTATAGCCTCTTTTTAATTAAATGTAAGATTTGGTTTCAATTTATCTGTTATATAATTGTACAGCTGCCTCATCGAATATCGGAAGAAGAACTTTATCCAAACTGTGATGTGAATGTTTGGTTACGTTCATGTGAGGAAGAAATAATCAAACCCTTGGAAGGAACTGTAAAAGGTACCGATTGATTGATTATTCACAAATTACCATATTTCAAAATGTAGATAACACATGAACAAAATATCATCTCTTTCAGGAATAATCCCAACTTGGTTGGAAGGATCTTTGCTGAGAAATGGACCAGGCTCACTCAAAGTTGGACATGAATATTTTGAGCATTTATTCGATAGTTCCGCTTTGATTCACAGGTAGGTTTTTATCATCGAACGTTTGACTCTGACTTAAAATATATTTTCATAGAGATTATAAACAGAACATTTTCATCTTATGATATGTCTACAAATAGTGGGGACAAGGTATTACAAATAAATTGTAATACCCAAATCTTCATAACAAAAACTACTGATCGTTATTAAAACAAATTGTAGAAACTACTATGTTTTACTACCAAAAATGATATATTACGCATTTTCTTGTGACTCGAGTTTCGGGAAATGAACTATCCCATCATCAGACAACTGAAGACCTAACAGTGGTACAGAGGTATTTAAACAAAAGTGATAAATATTTTGAATATTTCAATAGATTCTAGATAACACCTGATAGTGGTACAGAGGTTTACAAGCGGAACGTGATAAAAAACCGGGTTAAAAAAGAGGGGCCTTCTAACAGATATCGGAATGTCGGCAATCGACAAAGAAGGTTGTTAAACAGATGGTACCCATTTAAAAATCTCAAATAATTTTTGGGGTTACATAGCTCCGTACAGTCATTCATTATTTTTACATTATTTTGTTGTTTATCTCAAATATTTGAATTTACATAGCTCCATACAGTCATTCATTATTTTTTAAATTATTTTTATTGTGAACGAATTTGAAAATTTCAATAATAAAGTTTCTTTTCTTTTAAATCTACATGTAAAATTTTCTTAAGATTTTCTTTGTCGAAAGGAATTACTGTTTTCTAAAGAATGAGTGGCAAAAGTTGAATTTTTGTTTACTTTTCGTTAAATTAATTTTATGTTCGTTGAAAAAGATTTTAAAGAGATGCTACTTTTTAAATATCTCAAATATTTTCGATTTACATAGCTCCGTACAGTCATTCATTATTTTTACATTATTGTTATTGTGAACTAATTTCAAAAGTTCAACAGATTCTAGATAATCGAGTTTCTTCCCTTTTGATTCTACATGTTTATTTCCCGAAACTCGAGTCACAAGAAAATTTTTGGTAGTTAAACATAGTAATTTCCACAATTTGTTTTAATTATGATCAACTACCAAATAGTAACGGCTGAAACAATTCAGTATCTGAAAACTACTGATCGACTGGATTTTCGAGAACACAACCCGAAAAAGATTGAGATTCAAATGTATTATTTCGGCTGACAATCTGTACCAAATATCAATTATAAGAAGCATCACGATAATAGAAATCATCATCATGATAATAGAAATTTCTAAAGATTGAGACAGTGTAACATACATCTGTATAACAATTCTGAACCTAAACTAGTTCGATAAAGTTTGGTTGATCACTGGGACATAAGTAGCAAACATGCGCATGTGTCAAACTTATAATTGTTTAGATTAAACGGGGAAAAACAATTCACAATTTGTATCCTATTCTTACTAGAGGCTACTATGAACATAGAAATCGTCTGTAATTGACATGACGTTAAAACACCGAGTATTGATCTTATTTTTCTCAACACTTTCTCTCGATGAAAACTACTATTTTTTATAAACAAAATTTGTACAATCGAATTCAAAATCATACTGTTTAAAACTTTAAATACTCAAAAGTTTACAAACATTAACTAATGTCTTTTTACATAATAGTTTGGTAAGAAATTCAGCCAAATTTTCATTTGTGTTTACATAAAATGTTCTTTTATGTCGTTATCCTCGTTTTCATATATGCTTCCTTGCGTGTCTCACTCTGATTCTTCATGAGTAGGAGATCCTTCAATTAATACTTCGTTTTCCCCTTTCGTTACCCAAGTCGTATTTGTATCGTCTTTCTTTTCTTCCATTTTCTCTTGATCCCTTTTGTCTCCCAAAAGTATAACATCTCTACTGTGTATTACCTCATTTTTCCTTA
Source organism: Megalocaria dilatata (assembly GCA_034642435.1). Classification (NCBI taxonomy): domain Eukaryota; kingdom Metazoa; phylum Arthropoda; class Insecta; order Coleoptera; family Coccinellidae; genus Megalocaria; species Megalocaria dilatata. The sequence continues at coordinate 75,156,379 of CM067856.1, forward strand.
AATCAATCAATCTATAGCCCTTTTTATTTTCACCATAGCTTATGAAGATTAATTTTTCTGATTTGGCATCCCATTTTTGTGGAAGTACATCTGGTATAAGTGACATTACTTCACAACCAAAAACTCTTAAGTGAACTAATTTTGGTTTTTTGTTATACTAAGCTTCATAGGGAGTTTAACTCAATACTGCATTTGTGGGAGATTCATTTATTAGGTATGCTGCAGTGATGACTACTTCTGCCCAATACTTCTTGGGTTTGCTTCTGACAACATGGTACGAGCTTTTTCAACTATGGTTGTATTTGTTCTCTTACTGACGTCGACTATATCTAATGGTTGTTTGATAAATGATTCCTGAAAATTTTAAAAGCATTTCCATGTTTTTATTTACATATTCTGTTCCGTTATCAGTTCTGAGAATCTTAATCTTACATTCAGTTTCATTTTCTACCAAATTTTCATATTCTTTGAAAGCTTCTTCTACACGGGAATCTAAATACCACACAATTGTGTTCACATTTTCCGTTAAGCATGCTAAAAACGCTGAGTGTTCTTGTCGAACGTATTCTTCGACCGACATTCTGACTTATAATGGCCCATCTTCTCACAATTGTAACACTTCACGTTCTTTTTCTGGTTACCTTCAGATATATTTGTTTTAGTGTACATTGATGAACTACAATCTACTGATTTTGGATCATTTTGTGACTTCGCTTCTTTTAAAGGTGTCATATTGATTGAATCTCCACTTATTTTTGTACCGCTGCTTTCTAATCCCATAATCAGTGGACGATACTCAACTGGAAGACCTGCGAGCAACAGAGTTCCTACCAATTCATCCTTGACTTTGAATTTCATTTCCTTCAACTTGTGAGCAGTAGATATTATTGTGTTACAATATTCTTCGATTGATTTACATTCATCCAGTCTGGTATTGATGAGTGACTTTGAAAGACCAACTTTTCTTGTCAAACCTGAGTCCTCGAATGCTTTTTCCAGACTTTCGAAGTTTCCTTTGCCGTTGTTGCAGATTTAACATGAGAGTAATTGATTTTGTAGATAGACAATATGATTTTTGAAAGAGCTTTTTTATCCTTCTTCTCGTCTTTCTCGGTGCCACTTATAACATTCCAGAAATCGTCCAATTCAAGTACAGCTTTCGCGGCAAACTTCTATTCGCTATAATTGTTTCTTCCTGTCAATTTTTCAATAGCCATGAACGATGAGGAACCAGCCATTATTTTCGTTTTAAATCTGACACTTTCTTTCGAAATCTACTTGTCGTAAACTGGGCGCATAACCTGTTGACATGACGTTAAAACATCGAGTATTGACCTTATTTTTCCCAAAAGTTTGTCATGCACATATATTCACTCTGCACAGGAACGTTACGAACGCAGAAATTTTTCTCATGCTCAAATCAGATCTTATTATTCCGTGTCTGAAAGGAATAAAGTAATACTTATAACGCCGCGATGCTCATAATTAGCGTATTTATATTCAATTAAATTCATTCGGCTGACAATCTGTACCAAATACCCATTAATGAGAAGTATGAGCTATGGTAATAAAGAGATATACAAATCCAGACAATGTAACATACATCTATCTGTATAATCTATGTATTCACGTGCACTTCATGCATGATTAATACTTTAGTGCTCATGTGCAGAGTAATATAAATGCATGGCAGATTTGTAATCGTTGGACATTACAGGGGACTGACGAGAACTAACAAGTTCGAAACGTGCGTGTGAAACACTCGCCGAAGATCAACTCACCGGTTGATTCTAGCTGGCACGAATAAACTAATGGTCATTAATGGTCCGAGTAACTTATGTGAAGGGTTTTTCACTGAGAGATTTTGTTTTGAATAGTCCACTATCTGAGCAGTTGTCACTTTTGAAGTTATTATATTTTGACATTTGACAAGCACGTCATTACTACAAATGAAAGTATATACGCTTCAACAACTCATTGAAATTGTTAATGTTCACTACATAACTGTGAAAATTTTGCAGTCACAGTTCGAAAAACTAGAGCACTTTTGGGTCGTCGTGAAGCACCTTCTCAGCCGGCAATAGTAAAACTGGTGAAAAAATTTGAGCGTTTTGGCTGTAGCCCTTGTTGTATTGACAAAAACTCATGTTTGTCGATTCCTAGTCGATGTTTGGAATTAGGCAATCCACAAACGACATTACACCGTATTTTGCAGGTCTGCATAAAGACTCAGGTCTTAAGACTTTTAAGGTTCAGTTAATATAAGAACTCAAGCCGATCGATCTCCAGCAACGTCATATCTTCGCTGATTGAGTCCCCGAAATACCTTTAAATGATACAGATATTCATCGAAAATCATCTTCAGTGATGAGGCCCATTTCCCCCTCTGAGGCTACATTAATAAGCAATAGTCATTTGAGGCTCGGACAATCCATAAATGATTGTTGAAAAGCCTCACCATCCTCAACGTGTCACTGTTTGGTGACACGTTGATTAATGTTTTTTTATGGCCAAAATTGGAAGGTATTGATGTGGACGATGTTTATTTTCAACAAGACGACGCTACGTAACACACAAGTAACGAAACAATAGCAATTTTGCAGGAAAAGATTCTCGAAGAGATGATCCCAATTGGCCACCAAGATCTTGTGATTTAACACATTTAGACTTTTTCATTGGAGCCGCATGAAAGATAAGGTCTATGCCATTGCTTCACCATCGATTCAAGACCTTAAAGATGGAGTTTGTGAAGTTACCGAGAACATACAGCCGCAAATGTGCTAATTGGTCATGGAAAATTGCATGAAAAAAATATCGTGCTGCAACCATAGCTGTGGCGGCCATTTGGCTGATTTTTTTAGTATCAAAATGAAGCCACCTATTGGAAAACCCTTTATGTACGTTATCGTACAATCTGGTTATATTCAAGTCACTTGCCGTATTACAACGCAACGAATATTAGTAATTTAGTTCAGATATAAAATAAAATGTACAGATGTTCGTACAACGCACATAGAAACCTATAATTAAGAACTCTATAAGCGGAGCCGGAACAACGGCGTGACGAGTAAGGTATTTGCCACGGGCGCAAAATCGTGAAATTGTCTGCACAAATAATGCCTTTTTTAGCTACAAGGTCTATATTTCAGAGTAATGCAAAGTGAATAATCGGAGACGATAAGTAGTCAATGCTACCAAACAAAATTCCAAGTAATTATATATGACGATCCTGTATTTGGAAAACCTCTCCAGGGACTAAAAGAACCTACTCATCCTTCGCATCGGGGGTAATTCTAACGGCGCAACGTATCACAGGTAATATCGTTTCAATTCAAATAAGAGGAACTGTATGTATGATACGGTTATCGTCTAAGCGCGCCAGGAAATTCAGTTTCGTGTGACTTACAAAGCACACTGGGACAACTATCCCAGCCAATTTTTTGCACCTAGTCACATATCAGCACGAGGATTTTTGCGCGCTCGACGCGCTATCATTTAGACCAGCTATCTTCAATTTTACAATTTTAATTAATAATGATCTAAAACGATTGAATCTGACTTACTGATCAAGAATTCTTGGTCAAATAATATTTTGTCCGGCTAGCCATTACTTCATAAGCATGATAGTTGAAAACTTCCGGAATATATAGCTTAGAGACTTTAGATTTATAGAAATATGGATCAAAAAAGTTTATTGAAGAAGATTATTCCTTCAAGTATTGCACTTTATATCAGTGCAACTTGTGAAAAGATTCAATGCACTATCTGAAGTTTCTGAAGACTTAAATTTTCTAATGGATACCGATCGTGTTTGGATTATGGCTCTTCCTAATAAGCTATCTTCGTCTAGTTTAGTTTTCCCTGGAGTCTGTGCGATTGGATGAAGAGTTTCCTTGCCAACATGAGAATATGTGGTCGTGTATGGTGTCAATTAAAGTGGTTTTAACGTGAACGCTGAAGTGCTCAAAGGCTCAGTTTTTCCTCCCGATCCACATTAAGGATCTTTTAACAGTGATGAGCCTCGCTGGTGATAACACGCTGATTTCTCTTTCACCAAAGACAACTGAACAGAGATCTTATTCACACAAATTTGTAATCAAAAGATATCCCCCTACTATAAAAAATTGACCTGTCCCAATGTTTCACAGAAAACCTTATACTTACTGAAATATTCAGTTCGACTGTTTATATGGCTGTTTATACTCTTTTAAGGTAACTCTACCTTGGGTTACCGTATATTTATTTGTATTGGATGGAGTAGTCCGTTACTTTGTGATAGTTCATTTTTAATGGAATGAAATAAGAAATTACTTTGTTTTCTATCACTTTTTATTATAACTGATATACAGTGACTCGAGTTTCGTAGTGTTTACTACATTTTCAAACTGAATGAACAAATTAGATCTCAACTATTATATATGCTGATTGTAGGCTTCGGCAGAGCTTCGAAAAGGGGGGTTTTCCAAAGTTCCGTCTGTTCGTTTAGTGGTTTTATTATTGGTACGTGCCTCTTATATTTTTCAATTTCTATGGATTCCAGGATGTCAAGTTTTTTCCCTTTCGCTTCCACGTGCAAGATAACAAGGTTGTTCAATTCTGGGAACGTGTGATCTGTATTGAAGAAATGGTTCGCAAAATTGGAATTATTCTTCCGGTTCCTAAAAGCAGATTGATGCTCTTTGTACCTTTTATGGAAAGGTCGGCCCGTTTGTCCTATATACACACTATTACACTGTTGACAACTTAATTTATAGACTCCAGAATTATTCAGTCGGTTCTCTTTGTCTTCCGGATTAAAAAAGAGATTAGAAATTTTATGGGAGGGTGTGAAAGCTGTTACTATGTTAATTTTTGACAAAATTTGAGCTATTTTTTGTGAAATTGGTCCAAAATATTTAAGTTTTATGAATTTATTGTTATTATGATCTGATTTGAAAATGGGGTAAATTTGTTTACGAATTAGTTGGTTTTGTTTTTTGTTTATGATGGAATTTATAGTTTTGGTTCCTAACTGATTTTTTGTGGCTATTTGTCTGATTGTATTCAATTCCCTCTTTAACGTAATATTATCTAAAGAAATTGAAAATGCTCTATGTACCATTGATCTATAAGCAGCTAGTTTATGATTGATCGGATGGTTTGAAAAATTTGGTATTGTTGTATCAATTGATGTGGGTTTTCTATATATATCAAAGGAAATTTCATTATTACTGTTAATTAAAGTTATGTCCAGAAAATTTATCTTATTATCAAATTGTGTTTCCATGGTGAATTTGACCTTATTGTGCAAACTATTAAGATGTTCTAATGTTTCATTTAATTCTGAATGTGTTCCGCAGATGCAAGCCAATATATCGTCTTCATACCTGTACCAAAAAGTGATATGCTTTGCGTGTGTGGATTTTAGAATTTTTCTTTCAAAACGGGACATAAAGATTTCAGCCAGTAATGGGCTGAGAGGTGAACCCATGACAAGTCCATCTTTCTGTTTGTAGAATTTACTATTGTATTGAAAGTAATTTTCTTCCACGCAAAGTTCGAACAGGGTTAAAATTTCGTTTTTTATCACAGGATTGATGTTATTTTTTGTTAGGATATTTTCGATTATTTTCATGCATTCTATATTTGGTATATTCGGGAATATATTAACTACATCAAACGACACTAGAGTACATTAAATGGAAGGATAACATTTTTTAGTTTTTTTTTTTGTGAGCTCGATTGAATTTTTTGTTGAATAGGGTGAGTTGAATTGTGTTGTTTCTTTAAAAATTTGGTTTAATTTAAATTAAACCAAATTTTTAAAGAAACAACTTGGCAGTGAATGTTTTATCTACATTAATTATTTGTAATTAGATAATAATTTGTAAAAAATGAAATCAATAAAAATGAATTCGGTGAAAGTGAACAATGGTCAAAAAGCTCAAAGAACTGCTTATCCACGAACGGGATAGTGTTTTCACCGCAATTAGAGTTTGATACTACACCGGAACACCTCCCTCAATTTGGTTAAACAAATCTAACTTTTAAACTTGTAATATATGTATTCAGGATACAAATAAACCATTCAAGCCAATTATGCATTCTTCTTTCAACCCCATTTGAATGCTTAACCAAGAATTCGCATACTAATTGGTTAAAGTTTAATCAATTACAAGGAAGAATTCAAAAAGGCACCTCTTCATACCAAGAAATTCTTTATATGGTCCTTACGAGCCGGATTATATTTCCACATCTGATCATACCAGCCGGATATTCTCACGAAAGGTCCTTCGAAATTCTCAAATAAGGAAAAACCTGCCCTTGAAAATTGCAGACATATATCTCCAGTGCAGCCCGTGACGAATCAACTGTCTGTCTTCACTAGAACCATTTCATGGTTAGATAAATATTTAGAAACTTGCTCAGAAAAATTCAAATTAGATTTTCCCGAAAAAATACTCATTGATACATACGAAAGGTATGAAAAGGTCCAATTTAAGATTGAAAATATGATGGAAGAACAAGGACTTGACATTGAGTCTGAAACAGCAGAACATGATACCTTATTTAATCGATATCTAGATTATGTGGCTATGGTTGAAAAGAAAATACATTCACTTTCAAGCGCACACCCAAAGTCAAAATCTCAAACGGCTGAAATAAACTCACCAGTCAACAACATTAATACAAATAATGACAAATGAGCAAGTGAACAGGTAAGATATATTTTCTCAATAATTTTTATTTTTTAAATGTGAAGTAGGGCTGACGAGTTTCCGTTGTGATAATCTAAATTGCTTTTTGAAGATGTGCTGTATGTTTTAGGAATTTTTTGAAGGAACTTATTTTGAGCGAGTTGTTTTTTATTTATGTTTTGCATTTTTCGAAAGGAATTTGGTTTAGTAAAACAAAGTACGAAACAAAATTTTGTACCCTTCAAGAATTTATTTAGTAGATTGAATTGATAGTTTAAATTTCTTTGGATTCTTTTATTCCCTTTGGTACTAAGTGTTTTAATCTATATGTCCACTAATTTGACATGGTGTGTTCTTTGACATTTATATAATTCAATTCTTATTACTATTAAAGTTTCTGAATAAAAATTTTTTTAATAAAATAGAAAAAGGCTTTTTACTTGATAAAAGAAATATAAAAAATTTTTAATATCAAAACAGATTAAATCTGATAGTCTTCTACAATTTTAATTTCAAAAAAATTTTATTCAAAAAACTTTTAGAATTAAATTAATGTCTAAAATAAACACCGCTTATGTTTAATAGACGTATATAATCAAAACTCAATATATAATGTCAAATGGAATAAATAAACCAACAGATATAAGAAAAGAAAAGAAAGTCATTAAAATCTATATATCTATATATATATATATATATATATATATATATATATAAAAATCTTTTGCTGTTCGTTAGTCTCGCTAAAACTCGAGAACGGCTGAACGGATTTTTCTTATCTTGGTCTTGAAATGATCGTGGAGGTCTAGGGAAGGTTTAAAAGGTGAGAAAAATTCGAATAATTTCCGGAAAAATCCCAAAAACATGCCTTTTTTGTTTCCCATACAAACGTTTTTTAACGTAACTGAAGTAATTAAGATACCATTATACCCCACTTAAGATATGAGCAAAATCCCGAATGTAGAAATTCCCAGTATTATACTAATGCCCAATAAAATAAATAACATAAAATTACCAAGAAATCGGTTACTTAAACAGATACTAATGCCCAATAAAATAATTAACATAAAATCACCAAGAAATCGGTTACTTAAACAGATTTCTTGGTAATTTTATGTTAATTATTTTATTGGGCATTAGTATCTGGGAATTTCTTCATTCGGGATTTTGCTCATATCTTATGTGGGGTATAATGGTATCTTAATTAGTTTAGTTGGTAATTGATGAGATAAGAAACATCTTATAATATCAATTCAAGTTATCAATTACATTTGAATGATAAAGTAATAGTTTTGTAATTTCAAAAATTCTCCTCGTTTTGTTCAAATACTTGATAATAAGTTGATAAATGTATTTGAAGGCAAGACAGTTTGTTTAGAAATCAGTAGTCTGTATGATCTGAAGAAGTTACAATATAACGAAACGCGACATCTGCTACTCAATAAAAGTGTAAATTAAACAATTATTGTTATCATTTCATCTAACTTCAGTTTTTAATCTATCAGATTATTTTGTTTTAGATTAATAAATATTAAGTTTTGTCACAAATTAAATTTCTGAACGCAACCAAAATATTTGACATTAGATTTGACAACCAACTAATATATCAATCCATCCTGTCGCACTTCAGAACACGAAAAAAAGTATTGCGATATTGTGTTACGATATCTATGAGTGCGCGAGAACTTTCTTTACTTTGGTGATGCTTTGTGATAGTGACATTCCAAGTATTGTGCTCTTTTTTTATATTTTGTGATAGTGACACTTTACTGCTAAGTGGGTGAGAAATTTTCTCACTTTGATTAATTACAATTCACGATGCCGAGGAGAAGACGACCTGACTAAGGTCGTCGCAGTCAATCAAATGTTTGAAGAGCTACCTCGCGTGCTAACCGCACTGATGACCAGAGAGAGACAGATCAAGAAAATAGTCGCTATGTCAGATTGCGTTATTTAGTGAGTGACAAAGAAGTAGATAGGCTTAGAATGCAACGAGTTCGTGCACATCAAACACAACAGCAAGCACGACATAATGAAATTGAACGAATCCGCAGACGCAGTGCTCCTGTGATTCTTGATTCTTGAACGAGCTGCATTCCACTATGATCCGGCAATTGGTTATCGTACCGACAAATCGGTAACAATTGGGAAAATGAAAATAATTTGTAAATATTGTAAGGCGTTAAAATACACTGGTGAATCTACTGAATTATGTTGTGCTGGAGGCAAAGTAATGCAGAAATACTCGCATGTTAGTTGTTAATTGGAGTGTCTCTACGTACTGCCACAAATTCGATGATTTCAGGCATGCATTTAGCTCATCAGCAGCAGTTGATCGGGGAATAACTGGAAGAGTCTGACGAAAATCACCTGACAACAGAATCATGGCCCTACGAAAAATATTTTGGTTGTCACGAAGATCTTTCAACGTTCTGCAAATGTGTTTGCGAAGCAGTTGTTAGACATTGGAAATAATAAAATTGCCGTGGACACCTCGACCGGATTCATCACATTACCCACAGATTTATGTCACAGCACAGACTTAAAAGAGGAGGTTATTCAACGAGTTTTCCCAGATATAGCGCAAAAGTTCAATAACCATAAATGGCTGGGTGAACGAGCAATGTTGGCGGCGAAAAATAAAGATGTCGAGGATCTCAATGCGACCATTCAGAATTTTCTTCCAGGACAGTTGGTTTCCTTCAAATCAGTCGACACCGTTATGAACCAGGATGATGTAGTCAACTATCTCACGGAGTTTTTAAATTCACTGGAATTGTCTGGATTACCACCTCACAATTTACAGTTAAAAGTAGGATCAGTTGTCATCATGCTGCGTAACATTAATCAGCCTCAACTGTGCAATGAAACAAGACTGGCTGTGAAAAAGCTGATGAATAACGTCATTGAGGCATCAATCATAAAATGAAAATACAAAGGAGAGGATGTCTTGATCCCGCGGATACCGATCATTCCAACGGATTTACCATTCGAATTTAAACGCTTACAATTTCCAGTACGTCTGGCCTTTGCGATGACCATGAATAAATCGCAAGGACAGTCATTAGAAGTTTGTGGAATCAACTTGGAGTTTCCCTCTTTCGCGCATGGACAATTATACGTTGCGTGTTCGCGCGTCGGAAAACCGTCTTCTTTGATTATTTACGCACCACAAAACAAAAACAAAAATATAGTTTATAAAAAACCTTTAAATTGATTAACAAACTGTATCAAAGCAGTGTATGTCTGTCAATAACAAATTTAAACCTTATAAGCCGGTATTTCAGAAAAAATCTGTTTTGTAAGTAAGCAACATGGTGTGTCGAAAATAATAATAAAACTTCATGCTTCATTCAAAAAATGCTTTTTCATTAAATACGGATTCGTTTTGTTTGTTTTAAGATTATATTATACAAAAGTTTAGGTCTTTTATTTTTCGATTGAGGCAGTATTTTGTTTCTGATCTCACCTTTAAGAACACCAATTGCCTTTTCAAAACATGAACACAACTTAAGGACTTCTCAAAGAATATAATTTATTTGAAATATTTAATATATTTAAATATTCGAATAAGTTAATTCAGAAATCTCTCAAAACATGGACTATATCTTCAAAAAAACAAATATTATTCTAGGTAATCTCTTCTTCAGTCGTAAATGATATTCCAAATATCAAAATCAAATAACTATCACTATATCAAAACTTACACGTGTTAAGGATGGATGCTTCAAACAGACTAACTTTAAAATTCAAGATTGGTCTATGTTCTAACATTTTTAAATTAGAATTTGTAGAAGGTTAACAGAATAAATCTGTATGATATTTGAAATTACTTTCTTTCATCCGAAGTGTTACTGATAAAATAAGTTGTATCTTACGGAAACAATATTCATCTTTACAACAAGCAATAAAATATTCATCTTTCCTCGATCTCCCAAAGATTCAATTCCAATCGAATATCAAGGTGTATCATGCTTGGAATGTCCCAGTTCATATTTAGGTAAAACTAAATAAACGAGTGACTAACATAGTATAGGAACACCCACTTGCTGTCCATCTTGTGCCCTATTCACACATCACGCAGATACAGATCCCAAAACTGACTGAAAGCTGTAAAACTGTTTCAACGGAAATATGCTAACAAGTCGCATTATTCGTGTAGCCCTCGAAATTGAGAAGAGACTAAACTACCTCAACAAACGCGATAACAGCCAACGCCTGCCCGACACATGGAAACCTTTGATTTGTCTTCTTCCCATAACAACATAGGATTTCGCTCCCATTGCCAAGATGTATCGGACGAATTCCTGGGTTGCCCTGGAGATTAGATACTTTTATTTCTTGAGCTGCTGCTGAAAACATTAGAAGTTTCTTGAAAAATTATTTTTGTTTCAACTTTGGGCTTTTTGAGATTCTGTTTATGAAGACATGAATAAATTTGAAAGGTTTAGAAGATGTAGGATTGAGCATTAATTATTGTTTCAGAAGATCTCTATCATATCTGTTAATTTGGCATATTTCGCAATTTTTTTGTTTATTTATTCTTGGCCTCAAAATACAGTATGCAGTACTGGTGACAAGGCCTGTTTAACAACTTTCAAAATATTTACTTATATGTTCTTCTAATTCTAAAAATTGTCTCGATAATTCTACCCTTTGGTTTGTTTTTGTTTCATGCATGAATTGAATAGACATAGTTTGTTGATATTTATCCAAAATATCTCACAAATTATTATTGAATTTCACCAGTTTGAAAGCTGATTGTTTGAGAGTTTTCTTAAGTATCTCGCAGATCTGATGGTAATATTTATCTTGCTTGAAATATGCATACAGGATTCCTGGACGAATATATTTTTTGAAAAATTCTTTATTTATTGTCAGCAGCAATTTGAACAAAAATTCTTTGTTTGTTTTGGAAAATTCTCTGTATATTTACGTTTGCTGGAGAATGATGTACGAAGTCAAAAATTATTTGGTCATTAAAAATATTCAGAATTTTTTTAGAAATGGAAATTTCTTTTATGGGGTTCGCATGGTTTGAATGTATGGTGTTGTTGGAGATATCTTCAAAATTCTCCGATATTTGCAATTTTTTTTTTTATATATAATATATTGAAAGAATTGCTTGGTTTCGAATTCTTCAAAGTGACTTCAACTTCAGAATTATATATTCTTACTTCCATAATATATAGAAACTATATACAAAAACCATCAAATGATATCCTTGACGATGAAGAATATTTTATATTGATTATGACAATATAAAATATTCTTCATCGTCTCGGAAAACACCTTTTCACATCTCGAGATGAAACGTATTAATACAAATGTATTAACAAAAACTATATAAGTATTAATATTAACATACAAATACAAGAAAACCCACTATTCCAAAATTATCTAAAATTCCCAAAATAAAGGATCAAATGAAAGTAATAATAGAACGACAACTCCAACATCATTACTTCGAGTTCATTCGTTCCAGATTTTATCTTATTTGGTGAGTTAAATTTTGATCTTGTGATATATTTGAATCTGAATTCAATACATTTCTAAAGAGGTCTAGAGTCCTAAATAGCTATAAAATGTTGGAATTTCTCCTATGTGATCCTTTATTTTGAGAATTTTAGATAATTTTGGATTATTGGATTTTCTTGGATTTGTATGTTAATATACATACTTATATAGTTTTTGTTGAAACATTTTTATCACTTCGTTTCATGTCGGGATGTTAAAAGGTAAAAGACACTGAAGAATATTTCATATTGATTATATATAAGAATTTAATTTTGATAGTTTTTGTATATAGTTTCAATATATTGGAAGTTAGAATATATCTTTCTGAATTTAAAGTAATTTAAAATTACTTCTATCAAGTATAGACTCATATTCAAATTGTTCTTCCTAAGTAATTGATTAACTTCAATCAATTAATATGCAAATAGAGTAAGAGATATGTATATTAGGCTTTAATTGGTTCATTAGTAGCCTAAATAGATATGTTACAAATGTACAATTTTGGAATTGTTTTATACAAAAGTTGAGGGAATCGTTTCGGCTTAGTTTGAACTATAACTGCGGTAAAAACACTACCTTGTGCGTGAAGTGATAGTTCTTTGAGTTTTTTCACCGTTGTTTACTTTCACTGGGTTCACTTCTCGATTCACTTTACACACTTACTACCTAATTAGAAACGAATAATGTAGGTAATACATTCATTTCCAGGCCTTTTAGTGCGTTATGAGTTAGTAAGAAAGAGCCTTCCTTGGAAAGTTAAAGCGATTTCGAATTGAGAGAGTTTTTTCGTTTATGTGTAAATGCGAGATATGTGAGATTGTGTCTTGACTGAACGTAAAACGAGAGTTTCATCTTGTATTTCGTGGGTGAGTGGCAAAAGACAAATGTATTAGGGGTCGAAATGTGGCGCAGGTAGAAATAAATCTATCCCTAGTCTTGAAAACGGCGTCGGTATTAATGATTTTAAGGGTTCTATGAGAAATATGAAGAATAAATATTTTCGGTCCTTAACTAGTGTGCAGGCCCAAATTCTATTGGTAATACCATTCTTTGTTCAATTTCGAAGAAATTCGAACACAAGTCACTCGCGTTCGATGTATTCGTCCAAGACACCAAATGATATCTTGAGGCGATTTGGAATTTTAAGAGAAAAAAGTGTGAATGAAAAAACAAAAACCAAGGCTGGATCTTAGACTGAAGAGTTCTGTGGCAAGAGGCAAAGTTTGGTGATGGGACGTGTAAGGTTTCCATCGATAATATCATAAACATGTGTTTGCGTGAGGAGGGCGTCAGAGGTGTATGGAAATTTGATTCCACGTATAAGCACAAATTCTTATAAGGCTCGAGGGTTTAAGAAAAAGGCAGATTTGGTTCCATATGTCACAGTCAGTGAATGATCCGAGGGGGTGTTACGCCAAAGAATATCCTGCAAAATCATTTGGTTGGGATCCACTTTAATTTGGCGGTACATTTTATATATATCCGCCGTGAACGCAAATAGAAACTGTCTGAAACGGCACAGAATATTGAACAGGTCGTGTCATTAGATAAAGAACAAAGGGGTGACTTTTGGTTGTGTGAACTGCATTAACTAATCTTGCTCTTGCGGAGAGCATAGAGGTAGATCAATTTGCACGATTTTATCATCTGGGGCCTTCAAATTTGTCTTGAAGTACCTTCGTATAACAATGCTGAACAAGCCTGATTAGGTTTTGGTAATTGCTTGGAGATAAGTAGCATGTTTCGAAAGTTGTTGGTTTTCGTCAGTCATGTAATGTCCAACGACTACAAATCTATCAAGTACCTATATTCGCTATGCACAGCAACACTAAGGTATTAATAATTCGTAAGCGCTATCCAGTGCACGCAAATATACATACACGACACACCTTAGTGAGCTAATTCGGGCCTAATCGAGCTTGTTTGAGTTTAGAATTGTTATGCAAACATATGTTGCACTGTCTCGACTCGAATAATTTTCTATTACCACACCTTATTAATTATATTTGGTACAGATCAGCCAAATTAATTCATTTGAATCTTTTATTAATCGAAAATGCATCAATGGTTGCTACTTAACTTTACAAATATAAAAGCGCCATCTCTAACCAAAACTGACTAGCTCCTATTAATTTGTTTACAATTTGTAATATTCTCATTTTAGGTTCAACATTTTTGAAGGAAGAGTGACATACCAATGCAGATTTTTGAAATCTAACGTATTCGAGAAAAATAGGAAAGCAAAAAGAATAGTAGTAACCGAATTCGGAACGAAAGCAGTCGCAGATCCCTGTCACACAATTTTCGATAGGTGAGTAAGCAGTTCCATCTACAGGCTGTCTTCCATTTGGTAAGCACGTAAGTAGTGAACAAGTATTTTTTTCATATTCGCCATTTGATGCATTGCCAGAGGATCAATATTTTGAATCACAAATTTTCATGCAAACAACAGCTGATTGAAACCAGACGAAAACGCAAGAAATTTATTTATGAATGTATACTATGGGAGTGTGGTTTGTATGGAATAATACTGCATATTTTTCTGGTATATTCTAATCGGAATATATAATTTTATTTATTGAGATCGATTTTTTGTCCATTTTCAACGACTAAAGAGATATTTTAGACTAGTTTAAAATGAACACGACCTAGTATGTCGAACTCCAAAATACCTGTCCACTAATTGAACATGCGATCGTTCAACAAATTGCGGTCTAAGTATTCTTATGTTCTGGTATCATTAAATTGTCTAATGGTCACTAGACTGATTAAGTTTCCACTATACAACAGATATATTTACAGAGTTTGATTATTGACACAGAATTTATTTCTACACGTAATTTTCTACTGAACTATTTGAAACGACGCTGCTCGTTGACTAATCTCTACTTTTCTATCCTCATCCTCTGTCCACTGATATATATGAAAAAAGTTTCTCGAACTTTCTTGAACTTTCAGCAACATACTGACAATTCTAGAACAAGGGTTGGGAAAAAGCAGTGGCGTTAAGAGCTTGATCTTTCGCATAGGCTGTTCATATTTGGTACAGTGGCTAAATATACAGGATTCTTCGTTTCTATAATTTTCTCGCTGACTGAAAAAGCACCCAACAGTGTTTTTTCGATTGGAGACTCTTCCTGGATTATAACTGCATACTAAGATCTGCAGCCGGATTCCTTGAAAAATAGCTTCAAGCATATTACAATTCTTCAGTTAGGTTGATCCAACCCAGAACCCAACTTTGATACAGCAAATTTCTTGACTTCTTTATCTCTTTCCTCAAATTCAACAGAGCAATCCGTAGGTCTTGATAGCTCAGCTTCTCGTGGGAAAGTTTCCTAGTTATTAGACAGAGTAGGTACCGTTGATAATCGTTTAGCTTATACGCCTTCCCGAGTTGAAATTGCCGCCTGATTAATCTTTTTCTACACTATGGGCTAGTTAATCTGGCACTAAAAAAAGTATTGCTGCTCCTCCACGGTAATTCCAAATCTTGCTTTGCCAGTACATAAAGGTCTCGAAAGTTATGTTTTCGTGGTTGACCTTCTCACCATATCTATTTGGATATCGTCTTAGATGCCGTATTCATCTTCGTATATCATCCAATCTTTCTGGCGGTCAGAGACTACCTTAGTCAGATATTTTCCCACAGTTCTAGTCATTCTCTCAACCATGTTATCCATCGCTACCAATATGTATTTGTTTTCTTTTCTGGAAATGTGCCCACAATATTAATGATAACACCTTTTAAGGGACTACCTACGTTATATTTCCTCATCAGTGCTCTAAGACTTCCTCTCGGTCTGTTGGTAAAAACACCTAACTTGCACTCACAGTACCATTCTTTTATGTTATCTTTACAATTTACTCAGTAGAGATCTTCTCTGACCTTTTCCAATTTCTTTTTTTGGTATCAAAATGTCCACCAACTGTTCCATGATGTAACCTTTTCAATTCTCTGATAATCGGATTCTTGCGACAATCAGCTGAAGTATCGGTCCATATCTTCTGAAGATCCTTATAGAATACTAAGGAATCGCAGTGAACCCAGTAGAACTTGATTTTAGAGTTAGGATGACTCACTGTTTCCCAACCTGGTCTTTGTCCTTCTTTTTTCCATTCCATGAGTAGTTTCAACTCTGGGTCATTTTATTGATCTTATTAAAGCCTTTCAAACTGCCAATCAGTATTCACGATCGTTGTCCTCAAGTACTGCACCTTTTTCTTATCGGGGTTATTCTCTTTGACTGGAAACTCAGAACGTCGGCGAATATACCCTAATCCACCACAATTCCAACACCTAGGTCCCCCTCTGATATACATAAACGACCTTCTTAGTACGTCCGAGAACCACATTATGAGCTACCCGGATGATAGCGTGCTGATGTCTTATTTCGCCAGTGATGAAACTTTGAGAACCGTTAAGTCTCACATAGATGCCAGCAAATTGATTCCCTAAACGAAGACCTTGTCACGCTTTAAGTTCGCCGTTGAAATCCAAACATTTTACTTTCGTAATATTTCCATCGAATAATTAGGAAACTGATGCGCTGACGTGCGTTGAACAAAAGGATTCAAAATACATCTCTGGAGCCCCATCAGTGAGGAGCAAGGATCCGAACACTCCGTTTATAAGTAAACCATCATTTATTATTGAATGTTTGATTGATTCGATCTATGCTTGGTGGAAACTCATTTTAATTAAAAAATATATGGGAAACAGTATTTTAATTTCCACAAAAAAGTTTATAATACAGCAACTGTTTCACCACGATGTGGCTTCTTCAGGTATTCACTGGCTGATGGTGTCCAAGAAAGAAAGTAAAAGCAGCTTTATGTTACCTACCAGCCCTCAGACTTACGGTCACAGCCCCCATGTGTGCGGGATTAGGATTCGCCGAATCAACGCGCCACGCGTAACTTCCAGTTTGGTTTTAGTTTCCAAGACTTAGGCCCCCTTTGTCATAGGGCGAAGCACTATCCAAACCTGTTCTAACTATGAAGGTTAGCCCCAAGTTGAAAAACGCAACTCACAGGTCGAGGAGACGCAAACCCTCTAGCCCAGCACGTAGTAGAGTGGCCAGTATTACTCCTGTGGGCATCCGCCCTCCCGTGGTAGCAATCATCTTGTCATTGCTAAAACTTGCTTCGGGAACGCATTCCCTTGTAAATTTAGGGCCTTGGAATCCCAGGCCTTACTGAAGCCAACTAGAGTAATGCGGGATTGCCACACACGTCAGTACCGTCCATGCTGCGCCCAGGAACCAGGGAACCGCTCCGATAACACCACCACCAGAGCCCCAGACGTCAACCTTATAACCCGCAGTAACTGCCCTGCATGCGATCACCACCACCCATCAACATCAAATTCAATCTCGTTCCATTGTAATGAGAAATTTAGCCTTCATCCTCAGATCCTCTCGAAAGAGACACCTCAATGAGTCTATGTCTTCTTTTTGAGAAGACTACCCTATAGAAGCTTTCCATTCTTTCAAATCTTTCATGCGGCTCTATCATCCAACTTGTATCATACACACTTTAATTTGCTCTTCTCAACATTCCCTCAAACATCATCATTCGCTCTTCCAAGTACTCTGTACATTCATCATTCAAGTTTGTACCCCACTTCCATTTCTTTCGCTACAAGATCCCACGAAGGAACACCCATCAAAACATTCATGGCATCCGTCCGATATACTTTTAGGCATGCATATATAACTACCCTCTAAATTGATCAAGAAAGCAATTCATAATAAATTATTCCTTTCTAATCCCACCAAATGCACAGTAGAACCTTCCTGGCCCTAAGTCCTGGTTTAGCTACCATTTGAACTTGCTTCCAGCGCTTTGACCACGATCACTTTCGACAATATGGTCGTATGTGACTTTCTTCTCATCCCCATTCACCAACCGTTAAAGAAAAGGGTCGCTTGTTAATTGGTGTGGGACTCAAACAGCTTTGCACAAATGGTTAAAAATGGTGTTATGGTCAATTTTTAGCTCCTGTTCGATGCTGAGACTACTAACTTGCCAGTGAACTTCGATTATTTCTGTGATTTTATCGACATTTTCAACGACGGGCCTATCTGTGCGAGGTGCATCATTTACATCAAAAATATCTGATACCTGAACGAAATCGACGAAACCAAAATTGCACAGTATCAGTTACAGTATCAGGACCATAAACATCATTCACAATTTCAGCTGCCTGGCTTCAATTTTCGCCTTTGTCAAAAAAACTGAAATCTATCGAATTTTCCTTTCTTCACTTCCATTTTTAACACCCTGAAACTCACAACTAAATATACTTAACAAAGAAACTGCGAAAGAATTTTTTTTTGGTGTGAAATATCACCTTGACAGCGAGCATAAACATGACAGTCTGATCGATGCATTACGAGATATCAGTCACTACTAACAAATACCGAAAAATGGTGGATTTTTTCCCAAAACTTTCATTTTATAATATAACCATGTTTCGATTAACTTCGTTTCGATTTTGGGTTATAAATCAATCACAAACCTCTATGCGAACGCGCCTTAACCAACTACGCATGCTTATTAATCTAAACTGTTTCTCACATTGGGAACGAACCTTAAGACACCAGGAAGAACCACGGTCCTTAAAGAAAATTTTATAGTCTGATGGGTCCACTGTAGCGACGTGCCCCGTCCTCGTCCAGAACTCTACTCTGCTCTGCTACAGCTTCCCGACGTAGTGTAGAGGACGCTACTACTTTTTGTATGCCGAACTCACCGTCCTCACCCGGTTCAAGTAGAGCAGAGTACAAGCGTAAGACGACTAATGCTCCAACCGGGAAAAAAGTCGCTGACATCATAGGCAAACTTGCGCACCACGCTTATCTGAAGAGTTCAGGTGCGTATGTTCGAACGAAACGCCACCTCTGAATTAAGATCTAGAAGCTCCCTCGTAACACATTCCTTAAGAGCTTCGCTACATTGGCGAAGATAATTACAAAAATTTACATAATTTACACTAGACAAGACCAGGCCGGAATTACTCATTAGGTCAACTTAGGCCATGGCTTAGGGAGGGAGAGCAAACTAGGAAAGACGTTAAATATTTCAGTTTTCATACCATTAGATAAATATCGTTCCAGAGTAAATTTGATGTCTTGAATCGCGTATGCCGGAAAAAAACAATCTGCTAAACCAAAATATTACTTGCATGGAGATGAGCCTGTCCGCGTCAAAGAGCAAAGAGTAATGAATTAAATATACAGGGATGGAAAAGATAGTCGGAAATATAGGAAATTCAAAGTTAATCTAGAGGATGACCAGGCTCCAGTGGAGCAGTAAAAGAATCAAAACCTCAGTGAGATGCGACTGTTCTCTCCCAATGGCAGTGGCTAATGCGGGATGCTTCGATCGAAACAAGGCTCTGCACTCTGCTTTCAGCAATCAGAATCATTCGCACTTCAAAGGTGGGATGCGTTAGACCATATTCCATTGTATGCAAGGAATTTATTCGCTACTATTAATGACACAAATAATTTCCTCCGAAAATGAGCACTTTGCCATAACTGGCATAAAAATTGAATAAATTCGAAAATAAGAAATTGGAGAACAAAAACAAATTCTGAAAAATGCGAAATCAAAGGTCGACAAATTCAAATTGCATGTTCAAATAATCTACCTTGTTGAGCCAAACACTGAGCAGATTCGGCATAGTTGCTATTTTGGAACAAAGTTGGATTATTTTTAACCTTGATTCATTAATATTCGTCGCTCTATCATTTTCATGTCCATAAATAAAATTTTTCAGATATCCCCAAAAAAAAAATCATTGGGATATAACCATCAAAAAAGAACGGCCTTATCATGTACTTCCCTAGAATCCCAGTCCAAACATTAAGTTTTTAGGGTACCTGGTATGCACATGGATACTCAGATGTTTATTCTTCCTAGACCGATGGTGATGGTTTATGTCCACTATTCAAGGAAAACGATGACTCATTGGTGAATAAGATATTGTTAAGGAATGAACTATTTTCATTTACATTTTCCATCATAGTTTCACAAAATTCCATTCGTTTGGTATGATCTTCTAGAAAATTTTTTTGGTTTATTTGAAATTCTTTTTTCAGGCGATTTTCACTATTGATTTTTGGTAATTCATCAATCTTGCAATGCCTGCATGTTCGTTAACACCCACATTTTTCGAATTTTTCAATTATTTTAGAAATAGCCGAACTAAAGGGAATCGGAATATCTTCAAAGGCAACAATGAATGAATTTATTGTCTCTTGAATTGATTGACCACCAAAGTGCCATTTTATGATCTGAATTTTTTCTTCTACACTGAACAAGTCGATTTACTTTATTTTCAACCGATATGAACAGACGCATCTCACGTTTGAAGTACGAATGATTCTGATTGCTGAAAGCAGAGTGTAGGGGCTCGTTTCGATCTAAGCATCCCGCCCCACTAACCACAGCCATTGAGAGAGAACAATCGTTTATTCGTCATCGCATCGCGCTGAGGTTTTGATCCTTCCACTGCTCCACTGGACCTTGGTCATTCTCTAGATTAACATTGAATTTACTATGTTTTCGACTGTCTTTTCCGTACCTCTATACCTTATCCGCCACGATGTTAAAAAACATACGTGCTGTCGAGTAGGTACAACTGCTACTACTAGTGGGGATGATATGTCTTTCTTTTGAGGAGTATTAGGAATATAATATGTTCCTAACATATTAAGGCAAAGGCGTATTAAGATGTCATTACGGTAGAAAAATGTAGGATACATGGAATAAATCTATTGATTAAGACTCAAAGTCATCACATGTGGTGGAAATGAACTAATACAGAATCAAAAGAAATGTAAAATAATGGCCCAATTATTTAGAGATCACCTTACACATATATGTTTTGATTGGATGTTAAAGAATCACAAGTTCCATAAACAAAAAATGTTTAACATATAATTGAAAAAGACTTTTTATATTTTTCTTTTTTAAAGAATATAATAGATAAATTCGGACCTAAATCTCTTCAGTAAGGAATTATTTCAATCAACAAAATAATCATTGAAAATATTTGTAAATACCTTTTTTTTTCACCAGACATTCCTGCAACAACTAATCAATTTTTGGATTAGCAAATATACAAAAATTAGGTTCTTCTTCTTCTTCTTCTTCTTTACGAAAGCTTGCTAGCTTGTTTCACCCATTTTCTTCCTCTCGTTCTTGAGATGTTGAGGTCCAGCTGTCCTTCCACCTCTTTGGCGGTCTTCCTACGGGTCGTTTGGATGCTGGTCTTCCGTTTATAGCGATTTTTGCTATTTTGTCGCCTGTCATACGTGAGACATGTTCATTCCAGAACCTTCTCCTCGCGCGGGTCCATCTAACTACGTCCTCCGTCTGGCATTTCCTTCTGATCTCGTCGCTCCTTCTCGGGTCTCTCAATGTGTTCCCCGTTATTGCCCTCAAAACTCGCATCTCGTTTGTCCGTGCCATTCTTTTAGTTTCAGCTGTATCTGCTCTTGTTTCCGCCGCGTATGTCATCACGGGTCTGACGCACGCTTTGTAAATTCTCACTTTACTGGTTATTGTCATGCACTTGTTCTTCCAGATGATATTCCTTAGGGCTCCCGCTATTCTGGCTGCCTTATTCATCTGATGTCTTACACTATCTTTCAAGCTCCCATATGGCGATATCGTTACGCCTAGATAGTTAAAGGAGAATACTTGTTCGATGATGTTGTTATTTATCTCCAGATTACATCGGCGGGGTTCCATGCTCTTAGTTTTGGGCATCGATATTACCATGTTGAGTTTCAGAGCCTCCCTGTGAAATGCCTGCATCAACGTCTTCGCTATCCGCAAATAATGTTGCGTCATCTGCATAACACAAGATCTTCAACAGTTCATTCCCCATTCTGTATCCTTGGTTCACTTTTCGTACGTTATGTATTATCCTGTCCATTATCAGATTAAATAACAGTGGGCTAAGACTATCTCCCTGTCTCCCCCTAGGTTGATCTTTACTTTATCGGTTGTGGTTGCTCTTGTCTTGACTGTGGTAGTGTTGCCTGTGTTTAGTTGTTTGATCGTCTCTACAATGTTTGGGTGTATTCCTATGTGCTTCAGTTCGTCCACAACATCCATCAGTTGTATTCTGTCGAATACCTTACTCAAGTCTATGAAGCACATGTACGCAGGTTTGTCATATTCAATGGCTTTCTCCATTACTTGTCTGACAACGAATACAGCGTCGACCGTGGAACGATTTTTGCGGAAACCCTGTTGTTCTTCACTTAACGTGGTGTGCTGCAATATATGTTGTCCCAGTATGCGAGTGAACAGTTTCATGGAGGTGTTCAATAATGATATTCCTCTGTAGTTTGCTGGATCTGATGTTTTTCCCTTTTTGAATAGAGGTATTGTGCTCTGTTTCCATTCGTCTGGTATTATTAATTAGGTTATATCACAGAAAAAAACAATGAAAGAAGATACGACTTAGAATCGGCATAAGATAACCGCCACGTGCATGTGATATAATACAAAGAAATTTCTCAATATTTTATATATATATATATATATATATATATATATATATATATATAAACAGATCTAAATCTAAATAAATCTCATGAAAACATTCAAAATTAATTACAGCTATCATCTGTAATATAAAAAAAACAAGAAGTATTTCTTTTACAAGGTGGTCTGCTAGACATGGCGCTTCAAGGGCCCTGTAAGAAGAAAGCCATCAAAATGAGAAATCTGGGATCCGAGCAAGAAGCTGCAAGAGTTATCCATAGATTGAATGCATAATTCGCGTCTCAGTTATGGGAACAATTTTTTATTCACTTTTTCTTTCGTTCCATAGTTATAGTGTTTCAGGTGGTGCTCATTGCGGATCCGCTTAAAGTTTTTTTAAAACTTCTAATACTCACGAAATTCAGCACGAACATGCGCGTTATTATTCTACTCATAAGTGGTAAATTTCAGATCGATCTAATTTATAGTTTCGAAAATATTGAAAAAATAATAAAACTTTTCAAATGTGAATAACTGGAAAACTATCGAACTGATTTTGCCCATTAATATACTTCACCGCGACATTTAGATCCAAAACTTCCCTAGAGAATTCAAGGCGGAAAGTTTGGGCGAAACGTTAACACGATGTTCCCTGGAACAAGCGTGCAAAAAGGGCCGGCAATGTAAACTGTTTCATCATTTTCAGACAACATTTGCTAATTATCCATTATTTCCAGGGTTGCCGCAATTTTTAATCCATCTCTAGACCAGTCGGACAACGCTATGATATCTTTATATCCATTTGGTGATGAGATATATGCATTCGGAGAGATTCCAATCATTCATAAAATCAACTATGAAACTTTGGAAACAGAAAAACGAGTAGATATTAGCAAACATATTTCAATTGTTCATCATACGTCACATCCTCATGTTCTAAATAACGGTAGGAAAATTAAAAATATTCAGCAGCTAAATTGTTTCTTTTTTGTACACAAAAGTGTGTAATATAAAAACAGTATCAATATATTAGGAGTACAAATAAGTTTCCGCCGTTTTTTAACACAAATTAAATATTTATTATAGAAGAACGGTTTTAAACGATGTGTGACTGCTTGCTGAGTGACTTCTAATATTAGAGCAAGTTCTTTTTGTGTTTGAGACGAATCTTCCTCCAATAATTCCTCCAATTCTGCATCCTCGTAAATTTTTGGCCTTCCACTGCTATCTTTGTCTCCTACGTCGAAATCACCGTTTTTAAACTTTTGAAACCACTCTCGACACGTTCTCTCACTCAAAGCACCCTCACCATATGCTTCTACGAGCAATTGATGCGCCTCAGCAGCAGATTTCTTTAAATTAAAGAAGTAAACTAATATTTCCCGTAAATGACGCTTACTTGGCTCAAATTTTGACATTTTCAACTTATAAAAATTATATTTCACCAATATAAAATCAATGATATTAATAGGTTATGTTGTTCTTGAATGTCAAAACTATTTTTTAAGCCGATTATCATCTGCGAAAGCTAACCGAAACTCCGTGCCACGCCATCTACAATAAAACGGCGGAAACTTATTTGTACTCCTAATAGTACAATTTCACGAAATGTAAACTTGAAATAATTTTTTTTCAGGGGATGTATACAATTTAGCAATGTCGATGAGCTCAAAAGGGCCCCTCTTCAACATTGTGAGATTCCCTCATACTGACAAAGGTAAATAGTATGTAATTCATTCCATTTGGTAGGAGCTTCACTATAGAGGTTGCTTCAAAATTTAAGAATTTTTCAAAACGTACATTTTGGCAGATCTTATAATAGTGAAATCGCCCATAGAAAACTAGATAACATAAAACAATCTAGCCGGATATTTCTCTAGTATGATTTTGCCGAAAACGCCAGGGCAGATCAATTTTTATTTTGAGGGGTGCATCACGAACTGCTGCGGGGTGGCAACACTCTCAAGAATCTTGACGGTAATAGGGGTCGAGTGAAATATGATTCAGAAGATTTTGCAATTATATTCATGAATATGCTGAAAAATTTCTATTTGGTGTTCGTTTCAGTGTAAAAACTTGTTGAGAATAATGGGTGAGGTGCATTAAGTGATCGAGTTTCTGAACAAATAAATATTGAGATATTAAAATTGTTTATCATTCGTTTCTAAGCAGTATTTATGTTCTTATTCAATGTTTTTATCAACATTTTGCAGTACTTCAGTTAGAAGCAACAACAACAAACTTATAAATTGCAAAGAGTATTTTTCATAAGTGAATTTTGAATAAAGTTCATGAAAGTTTATAGGTTCCTCACTACAGTGGTCCAGATATAGTTGGTCCACATCGTTGAGTACATCATGAAGGCATTGGATGATGCGGATGATGTGATGCTGACCTGCATGGATCTAAGTCGAGCGTTTGATTGTGTCAACCATGAAAATCTTCTGCATAAGTTGGAGTACATTGGCATAAGAGGGCCAGTTTTGAATCTGTTGGAGTCGTTCCTTAAGGATAGGTACCAAATTGTAGATTTGGAAGGTAAAAGGTCCTCCAAGATGAAAATTGCTGCAGGAGTTCCCCAGGGATCTGTGCTTGGGTCTATTCTTTTCCTCCTATATATCGATGACCTGATATATAACGTTGGTGCTGATGATGAAACCCTCTTCGCTGACGATACAACATTTTTGAATAGGGCCAAGGGCAGAAATCTACTCCTAAATAAATCTCATGAAACAGCCAAAGATGCGATAGAATGGTTTAGTTCAAATGACATGAAAGTGAACGAAGAGAAAACTAAGGAGTTGATTGTGAGCACAAAACGTCAAGAACCAGAAAGTATTTCTCTGCTTGGGGTTTCAATCAGCGGAAATTTAACTTGGCTGAAGCACATAAATGAATTGTGCCAAAGACTCTCAACAGCATTATTTCCAATAAGAAGAATAAAAAACTTGCTCACAGAAAAGGAAGCGTTACTTACATATCACGCACATTTCCACAGCAGGATGAGCTACAGCATCATTTTATGAGGTGCATCTTCAGAGGCAGAAAGAGTGTTCCTGAAACAGGAAAAATCTTAAAGATTAGTAGCGGGAGTAAACCAGATCACTAGCTGTAGACCACTCTTTAAGAAATATGGAATACTTACTTTAACATGCTGTTATATCCTAGAATGTCTTATGTATGTGCACAAAAATCGTGATAATTTCCAGACACACTCAACGATTCACAGTCATGCCACCAGGTATAGAAACAACTTTGTTGCCCCAAGACATAGAGAGTTGCAGAGGACACAGAACACCAATATATTTAATGGAATGAAAATCTATAACCGACTTCCACAATCCCTAACAACACTGCATTCTACAACATTCAAGCGAAAAGTTAAAGCGATTCTAACTGAATGTGCATTTTATTTATGGATGAGTTTATGAAGTACCAGTTCTAGTCATCTACTTGCTGTGTTTCAGTTCGTATCTTGGCGTAATAGTTTGTTTTTTATTGATTGTTGTAGGTTTTAAAGTTGAAATATTTTAGTATGACATATTTACAATTTTTTATTTTATGATGACATTATCATATATTTCTTTGACAATCCCTAAATTTGAATTTGAATATAGTGCAATATTCATCATATATTGAAATTTTCCAAAATCGTTTATTTGTGATTTTCTGCTGTTTCCAACAATTAACGTCAGCATGATTCTCACGACCACAGGGAGAGAGAGTAGAAATAGTCGCTCTGTATTTCAAAAATAATGAAAATGCTAGACAAACAGGAAGAATTTTCAATGAAGCAAATGCAAAATATCAGTCATTCTGCTGTGCTCAATTTAAACTCCATATTAATGAGCAAATAGGTTCTTTGTTAACAAAAAACGTGAAAAGCCTTACAGTATTTCTGATGGAGCCGCAGAAGTGGCAGTTCTTGGATATATCGAATTGAATCATTCGTCGAGTACCAGAAAGTTATCAGAAAAGTGTTCAGAGGTTTTTGAAGATATATCATTTCCATCCCTATAAGAAACGCCTTGTTCAAGAACTCAATGAAGACATTTCTGATCTGTGCTAAGAATATTGGGAACAGATGATGTGAAAAGATTCTGCATAATCCAATTGTTTATATCTAGTATGCTTTCCATGATAAATGCTTATTTTTCTCAGAATGGTAATGTGAAGTAATATAACTGGAATGATTCGAATCCTAAAATTCTGAGAGAACAGCATACACAGTATCCAGAAAAGTTGAACATCTGGGCTGAAAATTCAGGGTCGTGGGTCCCTTTTTTCTTCCTAGCAATTTGATAAGTGAATCTTATCTCAATCTACTGCAAGATTTCGTATATTCATGCATTGTGGAGACCACAGAAAATGATGATCGGGTAGAAAACGTATTTTCCAACAAGATGGTGCTCCGCCACATGGTATACAGAATAGGACATAGAATAGAATTTCTTCTAAAATTCGAGGCTATGCACTGCTATTTACTCGATTTCCGACTATCTTTTCCATACCTGGATATCTGTATATAAGGTACCACAGGAATTCACCTTCTTCTTTTAGTGAATGTAAACGTGTACATAGATAAGATCAAAATATCATACAACTCGTTTGAATTGCGGAGTACGAAAATAGGTACAGAAAGTTCTTTGAATCGGGGCAACAGGTCAGGATCCAAACTGACTCGACTAAGAATCGTCAATTATGCGGCCATAAGCTACAGACGTGCATGTATCGAATTTGCTGGCTTCGTCATTAGTGCCTGCTCTAAAACTCAACCAATACAACGTAGGCACGGACTCACGTTAATTCTGTACAGGGACGTAAATTTTTTTTCAACAACAGCAACATTAAATGCACGTGAATACAGATACATAGCATAATCCACCGAGCCAATTCAAGCAATGAACTGTATTCCCGATTGCTCTTACAGTTATCCTTGTTGGGAGTTATATATTCCACTTCATCTGCCATTTCCTCATTGAGTGCTCCTCCGGCTTCATTTTCTGCAGTGACGTAGTCCTCGACTTCACTAATGCTCCTACCTTCTCCTACTTGCGTCGTGCTCACACTCCGCCCCAGAATAACATTGACTCGTTGTGTTTTACGTTTAACTATCTTCAAATTTCTAGCTCCAAACCGCTTCTCTCGTAAGAGCCCACCCAAAATATATTAATTTCCTGTCCTGGGTTATCATTCAAATATGGAATTTCATCCAAGACTTTATTGCGGTTTATGTGGAAGATGGCATAGCAGCCATTTAGATTTCTCTTTATACCAGTTTCCTCATCTCCTGGTTTTCTTTTAAATTGGACCTCCTCTGTATCCATTTTTTCAATCGCAGATTTCAGAAGCGACGGAAAAACTTCTTTAGCAATTCCAGTTGAGTTTCGGTTTTTCATTTTGAACGCTTTTAACAAATTCCTCCATGCAACCTTGATTGCTTTAAAAAACGCGACATCGAGTGGTTGACAAATATGGGTGGAATGACGGACTAGGCACACACACGCTATGTTGTTTTTCTCACATAGTGTTAAAATTCGATCATTGAAATGAAATTTCTTACCATCCAACTGCTTCGCGTCTGAAATAAGAATCAGAACCAATACTCTAATGAGGCATCCAACCTTGTGAGGTTCTATTGAAACGATATCCTTGAGAACAACATGGTTTCACACAACGAGAATATTCACTTATTCCTACTTCCTTCCAGGTGTTGTAGAGATGTTCACTCTTGTAAATTATATATGATGGAAGGACGTGCAGCTCTTTGAATAAATCACCACGGTTTCCGAATATTTTACTCCTCCTCTATAAACCAGCTTCTTACTACCAGGATCGTCGCCAACATTGGTTTCGTCATAATTAAATATGTTGCTGGCAGAAACATTTCCCAGAGTTTTTTCCAAATTATCCAAATATTATGTTATGGTTTCTCTAGATACTTATTCTCTAGCCTTCTTAATATTTCCTGAGACACGCTGTTAAACTCGATTCTTATGGCGTTGTAACAAACTCAAAGCCCAGTCTTTTTTCCAGGGAGATTTTTTGTGAATTTTTCTACTTTTCTTCCTCTGCCGTCAAGATATTTTTCTGCCAGCATTCTTATTTCCAAGAGATCCAGGGGAAATCCCCAGTCAGACTATTTCAATGCTGCGTTGAGAATCGATTTTTCTTCTATATCCGTGAAAACAGGCTGAACACCAGTATTTCTCCCGTGGAACTTATTGTGTAATGTTTTATAAGGAATTTTACATGTTTTTGAAGCTACTTTCATGGAAATTTCTCTATCGGCCACTCATCTCAGTGCTTCGTTCAATTTTTCATCAGTATAGTTTCTGCATTATCGGGTACCTAGAGATCTATGGTAATTCCGAACCATCTGGAAACCCAAATTATTCATGATTAACTTCACTGAAATCCAATTCTCAAAAACGAAGGTATGATATTTCACAAGAAGCGGTACGAGTTTGTTAGGGGGTCCCTATTATTTTCGCCTCACAAGTAGTATCAAACTCACCCCGTAAGCGTTAAGGAAAAATTCAAAAAGGAGTTGAGCCTAACCTTAAAATGTTTACGACTTTTCATGCAGAAATAACAACACTGTGGTATAAACAACATAGATTCAATAACGCTTACCTTACGGCACTTGAAGTTCTAAGGCTATAGGTTTTGATACTTCTATTTACTCAGTTTCTGGGAATCAGCATAAAAACTTTGGTTTTGTAGGCACTTGAACCTTTGTACGCATTGGATTTAACGGTATAACTTACGCTCTTTCGAACGACGTCCATAAGACATTTTGAAAATGAGTGGGGCATCAAGTCAAGGCATCAATCGTTTCTGACTCGATAGCGTAACACTTAACGGATCCCCAGAAAAAAGTCTTCCGATGTGAAAATGAGCTTCATCGCTAAAGATGATTTTCCTGGGGAAATGTTCAGCCATATTTTAGGCTACAACAGCAATGTTTTCAGGTGTTCTCACCGAACGAGAAGGTGAACGGTTTGTTTCACTAAATAACGATCCAGTTTCACGAACTCGCTTTAAAAAGTGATCCACTGAATGACGGCATATCATTATTTATTGAATTTTCCACGTGAATATCTAACAGTATGAATAAAAGATTCACCACTTCAGAGATAAGTTTTTAATATTTCCCAGTATTGTTCGAGCGTAAACTGACCCATTTTGTTAAAGACAAATATTGAGCTGACTTTCTGTCAAAACACGAATTGCAGATGTCTTTCCGAACTCTAAATGACCATTACTTCAAAATGCAATCTCTAAATGGCCCACCCTTTAATACAGGAGGTTTTTAATGATTTGGTATTATAACATTTTGTGTCTCGTGTTATGAAATTTGAGGATGAATATTTTGTAATGAAATCTATTCTTTCAGTTTGTCTCTGAAAATCCCTCAGAAGCTTTTCCAGCTTGTATGAGTTAGGAGTTCAGTTGTGTTCTGGGTAGACTTTGTTACTGCAATCTTGCGCCCTTTTAGGTCACAGCACCATTAATTTTCGACCCAACAGTGAAATGATGGCCGACACCCGTCGAAGTAGAAAATTTCTTTCCCACATGAACAGGATTTGAACCCGCGACCTGACGGTTACGAGCCCTATGCTCTATCACTGAGCTGTCGGCACCCATGATAGATTTTTTCTACTCTCTTATATTAATGCTTATGAATACTCATTAATGCGGAAAAATATCAGACGAACAATTGCAGGGAGGTTTTCATGAGATTTTCAAGTTAAAATATATAAAATGAATTAAGATGTGAGTCAACGCTAGATAGAAGTAATTAAAATAACTTTGAATTCATAATTATATCTTCTAACTTCTACAATACATGAAAATTTCATACAAAAACTATCAAAATGATATCCTTATATATAACTGTAAATTTGCAATGAGTTTATTGCAAATGGAATTCTGTGTGATCGAAATTGCCTAAGATTTGTCGCTGGTAGAAATATTGCCAGTATATCAAAATAGCCTGCGTATTTCTGAATCAACGTAGGATTTGATTCCCTAAGATATACTCAATATA
Source organism: Megalocaria dilatata (assembly GCA_034642435.1). Lineage (NCBI taxonomy): Eukaryota > Metazoa > Arthropoda > Insecta > Coleoptera > Coccinellidae > Megalocaria > Megalocaria dilatata. The sequence continues at coordinate 75,187,135 of CM067856.1, forward strand.
AGTAGTGTGTGTGTAGAATTGATGTTGGAATTATTATTAGATATAACTAATAATATAGAGCAACAAACTAGATGAGAGATGAGTGGACTGTATTAAATGTTGAGCCTGGTTTCAGGGAATGAAAGAATACTACAAGTATAGAAAATATATTGAAGTATAAAATGTTGAAGTATAAAATATGTGTCATAAAATGTATTCAAAATTAACTTACTGTACTTCTTCTGTGTGTGCTGGAAGCCACCGGTGTAGTGGGGCCGTTTGGGAATACTGACTGCTTGTGTGTGGTTGTGTCTTTCTTGAATGAATAGTTTACTTGGTACATCAAGAATTACACGAAATTTCGTCTATGGTTTCTATGGTTATTCTTCTTTCATAGAGAAGTTAAGTTAAATTGGAAGCAACCACGGTAGAAAGATTATGCTTCATACAACAATATTGAAATACTATAGAATGTACATGCGCAAACACTTTGCGCATGAGATTACATGTTGTGGCGGCAATTTGTGCCTTAACAATAACCAATATGAAATATTTGCCAATGTTTCGAAAGAAACTTTTTTACTTCACGACATGAAACGTATTAATACAAATGTATTAAGAAAAACATTTAGGTATGTATATAAACACACAAATACAGAAAAATCCAATAATCAAAATAAAATATTGAAAAATATTTTGAATTCATTATATTGGGATATTATTTCAATAGTTTTTTTGTATATTTTGTATATATATTGTAGAAGTTAGGAGATATTAATTTTGAATTTAAAGTTATTTGCATCACTTCTATCTTGTACTGACCCACATTTCAATTTATTTTTTAAATAATGAATTTAATTCATATAGAGTCAAAGATCCACAAAATATTCCTCAATTATGTATTCTTTTTGAAATTCTGGTTATTTTTCTTATCATGGGATATTGTTCGGTAGGCATAATACCTGTTGTGTTCTTTCTATACTGTATCAGAGAAAAATAGTTAATTGTAATATTTTCATTACAGAATCAATTAAAACAACATTTGAGAGGGCCAACATTGTTGCAAGTATTCCCACAAGATGGCCTTTCCACCCATCGTATATGCACACTTTCGGTAAGATAATTAGATATATTAATATACACACCCTAAAACTAATAAATTTCATGAAAACCGTCAACAACCATCATATATCATTTAAATCTAAAGATCACTGACTGAGTTCCAGAGAATGGGCAAACGTCACAGTTTCTTTATTAAAATCACGTATGCAGGTATGGAGCAGACATTCGGAAACGTAGGAAATTCAGTGTTAATCAAGAATGCAGTAGAGCAGTGGAACAATCAAAACCTCAGCGCGATGCGATGACGAATAAATGATCGTTCTCTCACAATGGCAGTGCGCAGTGTTGATGCTTCAATCGAAAGGCTGTGCAGTCTGCTTTCACTTCACACTACCATTGAGAGAGAACAGTCGTTTAAGTCGTTTGTTCTTCCACTGGTCCACTGGCGTCTTGATTAACACTGAGTTTTCTATGTTTCCGACTGTCTTTTTCATACTTATATATCTTTTAAATGCTTTTTGTTCAAAAAATGTTCATCCTTTATAGGTATAAGTCGGAAGCTTTTTCGCACTTGTTGAACAGTATATTTTCCTTGAAAATTTCAAATCTGTAAATTACTTCTTAAGGGAGCGCCATCCGAAAAACAAATAAACGCAATTCTTGCAATTTAATTGTTCTCCTGAAGAAACGGAATATCTCATATCTGCCTCTCTCTCTCACAAGAAAACTCTTAAAAAGGGAAAAATGCTTTTTTGGTTCAGGCAAAAACTGAAAAATTAACACAAATTGAACATTAAAATATATTAGGTGAATTATTGGTTCCAAATTCCTAAGTTGAGTCTGTCAATATCTATAGGCTAATTCATTTACCTGTTAATTTTAAGTGATTCGAACAGTATTAATCTGGTTCTCTTCAATATGAACAACTTCATAGTTATAAAATAAATGAAAAATTTGAGGAGTTTATTTATGATGAAAGTGAACAATTGATTTAAATAACCAAAACAGTAGAACCTCTACATAATTTATTCAATTTGAAAAAAATTTTATCAAAATGTCTCAGATAAACCAAGTTTCTATTTAAGTAGACAGATGAACATCCCAAAATATGATAAAATCTATAGAAAATAAAGAAAATTGATAAAGAATATAAATATATTTTCATTTTATATATAGTATTGAATTTTCACTTTGAGTTTCTGTTTTCTTATATGTCGTGCACAGTTGTTCAATATGTTTGCTTCTGGCTTTACGTTGTATCTATAATATTTATGTGCTTTTGAGAATATTTCTTTATTTTTGCGCTCTTGTTCCAGAGAAACGCGTGCTATCGTTTCTCCCAAATGTATGAAATTTTCGAATTTTGAGCCGAAAAAGGTCATAAACCACTAGTTTGGACCCACTGCTGAAGAATCCGAGGTCAAAAAAAATTCTGCTTATTCGGCCGGTCCGTCCGTAAACACGCTAATTTTCGAACGGAAAGAGCCATAGCCTTGAAACATTCAGGGAATGTTTGGGGTCTAAATGTTTCAGTAGAATTCATTAATTGGCAAAATCGGTTTCATAGTTTCGCAGTTATTCACGTTCGAAAATTTTTCATATTTGTTCCAGTATTAGTATTTTCGAAACTACACAATGAAAATTCGGCATTAAGAAGTAGTCGCCCATGCTCATATGAAATTTTGTGAGTATCTTATAACTAAAAGTTGAGAGGAAAATATTTAAATAGCCGCTCAGCGTTGGGCGCTGCTTTAAACATCATAGCTTTCAAATGAAAAGAAATAAAGACGTGAAACTTACCCTTTAGGTTTGACGGTTAAATATTTAGGTTGAGTTCGCTATTGGTCAAAATCAGTTCAATAATTTCGCAGTTATTTTTATTCCTATTTTCTTTGTAATATCTCATTGATCTAAAATTTCGGTTTCAGAAGGAAAATGATAACAAACATCTTTCCGCAAGATTTCATGAGAATTATGTAGTCAGAAGATTCAAAACAAAATAAAAATGTTGTTAGAGGAGCAGCGTTGAGCGCTGTAGAAACCATAACAACAGTCCTACAATCAATTTTAAATTTAGCATAATTAGATGTGAAATTACGACACAAAGGCTAATGCAAAATTCTGTGAGGTTCATATAATTAGAAAATATAAAAAAATGTGAGCAGAACATTTAGTGTTACCCAAACGATAGCAGTTGTACGATTGAGTTTGAATTAAGCATTCATCCATGAAATAACGACAAGAAGGCTAGTTTTCAAAACTTCAAAAAGTGATGTATGAAATGCTCAAATATATGTAGTAAGAAACCGACGATTCTACCAACTCCAGCATTAAACGAGTGGGTTAGACAGGGATCTTCATTCCGTACATTCACAATGTACTTGGATGCGGTGAGTTCGAACCCAGGTGCGAAGTAAAAGCCTTTTTGCATTAATTTTGGGGCGAAATAATTGATTTATATATCAGGTAATGATAAATGATATTGGAAATCAAGGTAAACGAGATATATAATTGTTTTCGTCTTGTTTCAATCAATAAAAGCACAATGGCAGAATCGACAAATATACTCACTCAGATGAGAAAACTGAAGATTTCTATGACAAGGGCTATATCGGAGACCCCAACAACATATAAGTCTGTAATTGAAGATTTCAACAAGAAATTAGGCCGAATACAGGGAAAAGGCAAAGTTTTTATGGATGAATATGGACATGGTACTCGCAATCAACGGGGTAAAACACTGCCTAATTTTATGAAGGAATACGGATTATTTTTAATTAGTTCATGTTTCAAGAAAAATCCAAAAATAAAGTGGATCTGGATCAACCCAGATGGTAACAACAAAAATGAAATTGATTACATCTTAACAGACTATAGGCAGATAGTACAAAACACCTCAGTTTTGAACTGTTTTGACGTGGGTAGTGATCATCGACTAACAAGAGCACAAAATTGCATGATAAAACCACATCGAAAATATAACAGAACTACAGTAACAAGTGAGGACTTACAAGATATAGCAGAATCCTTCCGAACCTCTCTGGAGGTGAAATTGAACACAATGTCAACTAATGAAGAGAATCTAGACATGGACAAACTTGCAACGGGTGTCACACGTATAATAAAAGAGTCTTTAAAAGAGGTTAAACGCAACAGAACGAAAAAGAAAAATATCAATCCATTTACTGAAGAACTTATAGAAAAGCGAAGAAGACTGAATATGGAGGGAAGCCGAATACAGTAGACTGAATAGGAATATGAACCAGAAAATTCGGTAACATAAAAGGAGATAACAAGAAAACTTAAAACGCGACATAGAAAACAACAAAAATATAAGATGCTTATGACCGCAAATAGGAAAACGATAGATAATAACATTGCTCAATGAATAAGGACAGTAAATTACGAATGGAAAAGAAATAATCAAGATAATAGAGTCGTTTTATGGTAAATTATATCGGTCGGAAGGTAACTAGAAGAAACAGAATGTAGGACAACTCTTGAAGAAAACTTTAATTAATTAATGTAGGTTCAGAGGAACTTCCTGAGGTCACAACAGAGGAAATAATGAAGACACTTAAGGATATGAAGGAAAATAGGGCACCTGGCAAAGATCAAATAACATTTTGATATGATATTGCACGGAACGTAAATCTCAATTAATCTTTTGGTCTTACTTTTTAATGAGTGTCCTCAACCTAGAAACATTCCAGCTGAATGGAAAAAGTCCAGAGTTGTACTACTGTTCAAAAGGGGAGACAATATTTACAAATTACTAATGAAGATCATTAACACGTTTAACAACGGAGCTTGATGATTATCAATCTCATGAACAGTCTGGATTCAGAAAAGGATACTCTATCTCGGATATTTCATTAAAGACGAAAATTTCAATCGTAAAACATAGCGAATAAAATTTTCCAATATACCTCGCCTATGACGATTGATAAAAGGCATTTGACTCAATAGAACATAAAGATCTAATCAAAGCTTTGCATTATTGTAGAATTGATAGCAGATAAATACAAATAATCACAGACAGTATGACAGTAGCAAGTGCTATATACCATCTAAATGACCTGGAAAAGACTGAGCCGGTAATATTACAAAAAGGGGTGAGACATTGTCTCCTAAACGTTTTACACTCGCCATGGAAGACATATTTAAGTGAATGGATTGGTCAACAAAAGTAATCAAAATAAATGGAAGATATCTCTCAAACCTACTATATGCTCATGACGTAATAATAATAGCATCATGCCTCGAAGAGCTGAAATGTATGCTAGAAGAACTAAGCAACGAGTCGAAAAAAGCCAGTTTGAAGATGGACTTTAGAAAACCAAAACAATCTATGATGAGAAAGTAAGCATGAGAATAAACAATGTGGAAATAGATAATGTAAAACAATAGTTTACTTGGGACAAAAGATCAAGTTAGGATCAAACTGAATAAATTAAACGACAAAAGAAACTAGGATGCGCCAGTTTTGGTAAACGGAGTTATATTTTAAGAACAAGAAAATACCAATTGATCTGAAGGTTTTTAACTCCTGTATATAGCCGGTAATATCGTATGGCGCACAGACTAAGGTCATGACTAAGACAAATGTGAATGTTCTGAGGCTCCCCCAAAGAGCTATGGAGAGGTAAATGTTCGGAATCGCGTTGCGAGATAGAATGCATATAGAGCACATCTTTTTGGGCTTTTTCAGACAGTTTTCTTCTTACTCCACCTACATTTCTGGGCATATTGGATGCTCCATCAAAACCAAATGCTATAATGTTATCATAAAGAAGACCAAAATATTTCATTTCTTCGTCCACACCATTCGAAATAGTCTCGGCCTTGCCATCAGGGATTTTTACTATCGCCAAAAACTTTTCAAAAGGCACTTTATTTTCGACAACTCTGAACACTATACTCAATTCCATTTGAGTCTTCAAAGAAGTGCTTTCATCCGCTAAAACGGAAAACATCTTATTTTTCAAGGAATCCTTGAATCGATCTCTCAAAACCTCTCCCATGCTTGGGTGAAGCAAATCACAAGCTGTATCGTTACTTCTATAATTGGCTCTGTCTGTGGTATGAGCAATTTCTTCTTTTACTAAAAAGTACAATCCTCTTAGCAGTATTTTTAAGCACCTTCTATTAGAATCCTTTTGACTATCGCTCTCTGACAGAATTTGGGCATGAAATGGTCCTTTCAATACCTCTTCTCTGAGTTTTTCCACTTCAATACTAGTGGTGTGAGCAGATGAATGCTCATGTTTTTCTAATCTGCCATTCTTTCCTAATGCGTTTTTCAAAGATGTGAAAGGAACAGGTATAAATACTCCACCTGTCTTTTGAAGATTATTTTTTCATATGAATTTGACATATTTTACAGAATGCTTCACCTTTTTGCTCATTGTACCCCAACCAACTATATTGTTTCTCCCAATTTTCGACTTGAATGTTATTTATGACACTAATTGGCATTTTTTAATGTTTTTTTATAATAGTTAAATTCTTCGGTATTCCTCTAGACTAGACCCTAAATTATTTCCTCTTTCAGCATTTTGAATATGTGAATTTTTTGTTCGGGAAGTAGACCGTCGTAACTGAATCTAGGCACTCCCAATTTTCTCCCGGGGGGCACTGCACCCCTGGCAGTGTACCTGAAAGAAACACTGGATACAGAAGTGAGCACCATTATCCAGTGAGCGCTATTTCCCCTCCCTACCCTAATAGCAGATCACTTCTTTACAATTTCACAACGAATATTATTGCATGTAAGAATAATCACAGCCATCTTCACCGAGAGAAAGTGTTTCAACTCTACCATTTCGGCACGCAAGACTAAACCAAATCAACCGACTACACAGAGTATTCGTAAATTCTTTATCAATGTCTAAATTACTATTTTCTCTAATTCATACAGTACTTATTATTCAGAATCAGAAAGTATTATTTTTTCACAGTTTTATTCTCTTGATTTCAAACTTTGATTTACACCGTCGTGTAATAAAAAATGTGAAACTTGAAAGTACGCTTATGATAGTCAAAGGGGCTTAGATGGTCAAAAACTACAAAACCGTGTTCTAACCTCAGTAGTACAGGGAATGATAAGCGTTACTTTCGCACAGATTTTAATAAGGGTTATTATAATTCATTTTCACATATGGGAAGCAAAAAAAATATATCGTCACTATCAAATAGTAATGAATGCATTCTTTTACGTGAAGGAGAACAAATTCAATTTGCACGACTAATAAGAAACACCTACATTTATTTTTATCCATGATTTTTCAGGTCTAACAGAGAATTTTTTCATAATAGTCGAACAACCTCTCAATCTAGCGGCAACAGCTCTAATAGCCAACAAATTCAAAAATGAACCACTCGCAGGTTGCTTCAGATGGTTTCCGGAAGAAAATGTTCGTCAAATAAATTAACTTGAAGAATATTATTAATAATATTCTTATTTTTCAGGCACAGATAAATGTTATATCTAGAAAAACTGGAACATTATGTCGAAAATTTTATGCAGAATCTTTCTTTTATTTGCACATTATTAATCAATATGAAGATTCTGGTCATATTGTGATTGACATTTGTATTTATCGAGATCCATCGATGCTTGATTGTATGTATGTGGAAACTATGAAGGTAAGTTTCTACGCTCATTTTTCTATTTGACAACTTGTAACTATTAACATATGTGTTAACTCACAACAAAACAATTATATGTCATGCGCGGTTCTTGAATATATTCGATATTGGAAGTATCTTGAATAAATAGTATTATTTTTATCTTTTATGTATATTTCTTTGTTTTTGAGAACATTTTCAGCCTTTCACGCACATGTTCCAGAGAACAGTTTTGCTATCAATTCGGCCGAACGTCTTTAAATTTTGGATTTTGAGCTGAAAATGGTCTCAAAGAACTTGGTTGGACACACTGATGTAGAATTCGAGGACCAAAGTATATCTGTCTGGCCGTTCCCTTCGTGCAGGTGCTACCTTTTCAACGAAAAAAGTAAGAGACTCCGCAGTTCTTCACGCAATATTTTTTTCTTATACTATACCAAAACTACCGATCCGTCGAAATGAAAATTGGTTTTTAAGTGTATAAGAACAATATGAGAGCTTGTGTCAAATTTCGGTACAATCTACCGTCCAGGCGCATAACTAGGGGTGGAAATGCTAAGAGGCTTGAAATTTTCACATAGTATACGTAATCTATGTTCAAAAACTGACAATCCAATGGCACCAGGGCTATTCTCATTTTAAATTCAGATTTTCAAATATTTTCGAAAGTACAAATCTGATCGAGTTCGAATTTTCCGTTTTTTCAGGAGTGCAGTTATGAAATTCCAAAAAATGACGGTTATTTGACTTTAGAATGACAGAACACAAAATTTTGTATTTTGCACGCCTATTCTAGGGAACAGGGTGTTATTTTTTTGCCATATGACTGTTATTTTCGAATTCTGAGCGGTCGACTCGGTTCGACCCACCTTTGAGATCAAGAGTAATTCCGTCCGACCGGTCTTTCTTAAATACTTTTGTTTCAAACGGAAAAAGCTAGAGATTTTAAACTTTCTGGGTTGATTTGATGCACTGATAAATCAGATGAGTTCGTTCATGGGCTAAATCTGTTCAATGGTTTCGCGGTTATTCACATTTCAATTTCTTATTATTTTTTCCAATTTTTTCGACTATCAATCCGACAGATATGAAATTTAGTATCTAGAAGAAGAATAATGACGCACATGTCCATACACTTCGTGAGAATCCTACAATCATGAAAAGTATTATATAAGCGGAGCAGAGTTTTAGCGCTAACGAAACCATAGCAACAGCTATCGAGTTCATATTTAGATGTAAAATAAGTATACAAAGGTAAGTGCTGAATTTTTTGAAGATCAGACGACAGATTGGAGGTAAACTCGTTAACTTTCAAACGTACTCAAAGACTTGAAATTTTGACGTTAAGTTTAGGACTTAAATATACTACTTAGTTTCAAATATACGTGAAATCGGTTCAATTTTTCCTAGGTTAGTACAATTTAAAATTCTTCTACCAATCTAGACCAAATTTTGTATGTGGATGTAAAATAATGATACGAAGAATCATACGAAATGTTGTCGGAAAAAACACAAATGTTCATAAAATATATTGAGCTATCCTGTATTATACGGAGTACTCTTAGCTACCCAGTATTTTACAGAGTACTCAAAAAAACGCTAACCTGATTTTATCGTAATCATCTAATGGCGGGAGGATAGGTTCAGATATTCAAAACACAGTAACGTCAGAATAATATATTCATATTAGTAATATTGAAAAACAACAACCCTGAATGAACGGAAACAAACATTTATCAGCCTACTGTTAAATTTACTATACTGAGTGGTTCGTAAAGTTACACAGTGAACCCAATTGGGCCCCGGTTCTAAATGATTTAATTCTACATATCATTAGATCGGTAACTTTCTCGAATTGCATATCATTCTTATACAGCGGAAAGGGTTAGGGAGGACGGGATACAGCCAGCACGCACCTACAACTGCACTTCCGGTAACCACTGCAGAACCAGCAGTTACAAGGGGTAAGAATTTGAATTGACATTAGGGTGGGTAACGTGGTATGCCCAGGAGATCTCCTTGAAGAGGGGATCTAACTCGAGTCGACCGGAAAAGTTACTATTATATGGACTGTATCTGGCCTCCTCAAAATGGCCAAGACCCAGGAAGGCTCAGATATTACTAAAAAAACAAACCAAACACTACCTGAAGGGTAACGCAAACTAATCCTGGGAATATCACAATACCTCGGAACAATTATCTAGCAATCACTCACACATTCTCACTGTAGCGTTGGATATTCGGAGCTATTTACTGTCTATATATGATATGTCGTCCTCTACCAGGACTATTAATGATTGACCGTAAAGAATGCCACCGGTTCACAAGAAATGCAATTTCTCAAAGTAAGTGAGCGCATGCATATGGCAAATATGTAACACAAACTGACTGGAATATTATAAAATAGATACAGTACCCCCTCACCTAAGCGTGTTAATGAATGTTACAATGAAAGAAAACAAATAAATAGGTAACCTGGGATCACACAAGAGTACAAGCAAATCAGTTACATATCAGGTACTGTGAATACCATGAACAGTACACATAGAGGACCACTATTAATAAATACAACAAACAATTACCAGGCACCGAGAGAAAGTATACAATATAAATAGATAACTTGTAAGGGTCGTTTTAGTTGTTTTAATTATATACAAAGGCAATGCATTTGAGTAAAATATTTCGGTCGGATCAAATAACACTGTAGCAAAAATACAAGAATGAAAAGCGATGTGTGAAAGTACAATGAAGGAGCGTGCAATCACTTATCTCACATTAAAACTGAGGTATTCAAAGCGTAAAGCATGCAATGAATCAGAAGCATTTAAAAGAAGTTTACTTACTAAGAGTTACCAAGAGAGACTGCTATTATCTTGAGTATGATTTTAAGTCGCATAGGAGGTTTATTTCCAAGAACCTTCAAATGTTCACATTGTGTTTGAGGTATGAATTCACTGTACAGATTTTTCGCGCACGATCTAGAGAAGAGGGTGCTATCTTATTTTCGAATTTTGGGCCGAAATGGTCTCAAACGACTTGGTTAAACTCGCTGATGAAGAATCCGACCGTAATCACTCGAACTTTCGAAGGGAAAGAGCTAGAGACTTGAAACTTTCAAGGCAGATTTGGGACCTAAAGTTGTTTACCTTTTTAGATCCATGCACGACAGCACCGACAACAATGTACAGGGTTCTGTTTGTCCTAATAGAAATTCCTTTGAAAAACGGACCAACTTCTCCTAAAACCTTCCTAACTAGATGATGGAAATTTGTCCTTCTTCTCGCTATACGCATAATACTTGAAGAAATGGTGTCAAGAGGTGTAAAGAGCAAAGTTAACAAGCGAACAATAAATAGAAGAAAGATGAACTTCATAAAAAATACAAATGATAATTAAATTCAATTGGAGTAAGAATTAATGCAGATGACAGCGATGACAAACACAGCTCTCACCGTAGATCAAAATCTACCACATCCATTACTGGAACTGCGAATGTCAATCGGTCTATGGTGCAACCAGCGGCGGAGAAGAAGATATGAATAAAACGGAAAGTGATGTGAGTCAACCAAAGAAAATTAAAAAAGAAAACAGGAGCGCAATACAAGGAATAGCGAAGGTAGTAAATTAGGGTTTTTTCAAAGGTGCCACCCAGAGGCCTTGGTTTTATATTGGTAGGCCTTCAGAAGACTCTACTTTTGCAGAATTGGTAAATAATTCACGGTCCCTGTTCCCGAATGAAGAGTTTGAGGTGAAAGAATGACACAAACCTAATTTTTACACAAGTAGAAGTAAGTCTTACAGACTTGGATGTTACTTTTTGTTAGACAAACTACATGATTCAGAAATTTGGCCAGAGAATATACTTTTGCGATCTCTCAGATTTTTCCGGTACACGAAGTCAACTCCGGTAGGGTTTTAAGTCTCCGAAATTGTTTCTCACTGTTAAACTATAATATAAGATATCTTCAGAACAAAGTTGAACTAATCTCACAATTGGATGAACATAAGAGAGATGTTATTCGTTTGACAGAGACTTGGCTACGGAAAGAGCAGTTACAATATATAAATTTACATAAATACAGCGAAAAGACTCATTTTCGTAGAGAAATAAATAAACATTTTGTGATTTTATGATTCCAAAAAGATCAAATTGGAAAGCGATTTCAATAGGAGAAATAAGCGAGATGTGTATTGAAAAATACTCAGAATTTGCAGGTATATATATATATATATATATATATATATATATATATATATATATATATATATATATATAGAATATATATATATATATATATATAGAATTTGCAGGTATATATATATACCTGCAAATTCTGAGTATTTTTCAATACACATCTCGTTTATTTCTCCTTTTGAAATCGCTTCCCAATTTGGATATATTAACACCGTTGTATAAGGAGTATACTCAACTAGTTCAGTAGAGGTACTTTTGGAACAAATGTCAAAAGGTTTGCTTTATTTGTTTGAGAAATTTCATGAAAAGAGAATAATGGTTACAGGAAGTTTAACCATAAATTGTCTGATGGGTAGTAGAAAATTAACTTACAATTTGTTTGAGACTTTTTTTGGTCCTAGAAGGAGTTTCTTCGAGGCTTCAAGGATGAGCAATAAAACAACAATTTGCGTGGATAATACATTTATAAACTCGGGATATGAAAAATATACAACAATAGAACTCCATCTGTTTAATCAGTTTGCACAAAAACTCACTTTTCCAGCTTCTATGAATGATCCTGAAAATAAGAAAGAAATTATTAAGAAAAGATATATAATGAAGAGGATACTCACCTACCAAAATGTTTATACCTGAAATATTCTGGAATGGCAAACCTAAGAATGTCAATGCAAAAAAAGAAATAAGAGTAGAAAACAATAAATTTTGAAATGAAAAACACAAAAAATTATAGATATAAAGGTTACTAGATGCTCTCAATAAAATAGCTGTTAGTTAAAGCAGATGATTTATCTTTTAAAGCAAACAAAAAAGAATACAGTACTGAAGTATATAAGATAATAAAAGAAAAAAACGAAGAGTATTTGAGCAGAGCCGAAAATAGAGAGCATTATGGGAGATAATTCGAGGTAATGATAATTCAGAGAGAAAAAAATATAATGATGACATTTCACTAGTATTGGCAAAGAAATTCGTGAGGAATCAATAACAAAAGCCCCCGAAATAACTGAGATACCAAAAACAAAAAATTTTAAAAATCAAAAATCCTGCTATTTATACGACTGTACAGAAGACGAAGTCAGAAAAATAATATAATCACTTAGATCGGAACGGGCTGCTGATATTGACAACATATTAATAATAATAATAATGTTTATTTAACCTCCGAACATGTTGCTATGGTACAGAATTATCCAACATAAATTTCTTCATCCTTTAATATGTTAAAAAAAAATCAGAATTTTTTTTTCTCGAAGGCATATCCATTGGCAAGCCAAGAATTGCCTTACGTGGGAAATTCATGTGTCACTATCACATTGAAAATTCAAATAAAAAATAAAATACAAGAAAAAGTAACTCTGCGGTGGCAGCAACTATTTTGTTGGGTCTCTTTCTTTTTTTTTTAATATAATATTCCGAAAACAATTGAGCAAGCAGGCACACCACTCAACTAAACATGAACGAATACGTTTTTTACATTGAACATCTCATCGACTCCTCTCACCGAAATCATTTTCAACCAAGCCTTGATTTTGTTCTTGAACTCAATAAGAGTTGAAGAAATTTTAATTGTTGTGGGAACCTTATTGTAGATAAAAGGAGCTAAGGTAGGTATGTGATGTTTGACTGTTTGCTATTCGTGGAAAAGCTATCCAATATCTTCTATTCTATTGATGTTCGTTGAAGCTTACCAGCAGTAAGTTCCTCTTCTGGTGGATTGCTAAGGTCAAAAAAAGTTTTCGCAAGTTCATAAGTCCGCTCTCGGCAAATAACCGTTCCGTAGGAAAAAATAAGGCCTTCGGAAAATTATCTTAATTAATCATTTTTGTGTCACCTCCAGTTTTTTCAAGTTAACTTTCACAACAGCCCCCCCATCCCAATATTTCATAAAGTAAATGGGGCTGAACCAAAACAATGTGTAGCCTCTTCAGAAGTTCCAGGTCAAATATAGGCCTTAAATTTCGGGACAAGCATGAGCAATTTTTTACCAGATTGTCAATCTGAATATTATACCTAAGATGTACATCCAAATAAACTCCCAGATATTCGACCTTATTCACTGTGGTAAACCAACAAGGTTTAGCATTCATGAAAGGGCTGTAATGATATAGGGATTAATTCATTGGACAAAAGTAAATTCAACGCGAGTTTCAATTCCCCAGATTTAATTTGTTTATTCTAATCTCCAGACCACTTAATGGTAAACTTAGGAATTCGCTGTCGGGGCACGCCCGAACGGCGGCTTCTAAAGGAAACTATTTTACTCTGACCTATATATTATAATAACAAACTTCACATTAAAAAGTTCATAAAAGCTAATCGCACAAAACGTAAACATATTCCTTCAAATGAGTGCAGCGACGGAAATTCCAAAGAAACACGCTGACGTCGAAATTAACACATGGGGCTCGACAAAGAGCTGAAATTTTGAGAAGTGCTTAGTTGCAATTTTGAGCGGGTGAACGGATCAAGAAAAATTTGGAAGGAGAAAACCGACGCGTACGAGGTATTAAGGGGGCCGGACCGGAGTTTGTTAGGGAGTCTTGACACGTCGGAAAAACTAGTAAGATCGTCGAGAAAAGATCGCGGTAGGAGGCTCGAATTGGTCTCAGAATTTAGCATTATTATAATTGTATTGAGTGATATTAGTAATTATTTTTGGAAGTTTAAGAATTGAGTCAGAAGAATTAAATAAATTGAATATAGTGCTAAGTTCCGGGACCAAGGAATTAAAGAGTACCGGTAGTCGTTCTTCATCGTTTATGTTTAGGTCGTTTCTTGTAGAAAATCGCGTGTGCCCAGTTTTGTTTTAAATCTATGGTCTTGGAGTCTAGGGGTAAGAAGTATCTGAAAATTTTGATATATTATTCAGGTTGAAATTGTCTAATTAAAGTAGAGTCAGAAATTAAGAAGTAGGTTGACATTTCTCTTCGTAATTATTATGTTTGAGGAGTTTGAACAGAATTAATAATTATATAAATGATTCATAGTGCTTGAGGGATCTGCATAGCCCTTTCATTAATTATTCAGTGTGTCATCTATATTTGAATTTTATTGAGTTTAGGATTGATAAAACTATTATATTTTGGCACAATTTATCATTATACTTCTTAAAATCCATAATTGAGTTTCATTACCATTTTCATTATCACAAAGAAAATGTATTAACATCAAAGACCTTCCATTTGCGCGAAGGCCGTACCCTTCCTAGGACCGCTCGACTAGGATTGGTTCGCACCCCATTCGTAATTAAGTCAATCTAGTAATATTTTCCATCCAACCACCTCCCACAAAGAGATAGCTTATTACATGACCACAGTGATCTTACTAACACTGCCGCATTCATTGAAAGACAAAGTCTGAAAATTGGGCCATCCAACGGAGGTACCAGAAAAAGGCATAAAGCAAGTTTTTTCATAATTAATGTCAACAATCTAGAATCAAAAAACTTCTTAATTATACGAAATTCATCTTCCACCAAAGTTTTGAGTTGATCCCACGTATCAGCTTGATAAAAAATAGCAGTATCGTCAGCAAAAGCGACCTCCTACTATTCAGAAAAAGGAGAATACAAATAAACAACAAACAGAAGTGATCCGAATATTGTACCCTGCAATACACCATATTCAACAGCAGAAAAAGAACTGAGGATATTTTCATATATTTCCAAATCAACAAAGCGTTGATTAAATTAATTGAATTAAATGTAATACTTATAGACCTTTTGCTATTCTGCCATGCTTCCCAAAAATTCTTGAAACAACTATAAAAAACAAGATGATAAATTAGATGGAAAAGAAAAAATATTTTACCGAATACCAACACGAATATAGAAAGGGATGTAGCACCACTACTGCACTTATAGATGCTCTGAATTAAATTGTTGAGGCTATGGATTATGGTGAATTTGTGAAGATGCAAAGCTTTTGATTCAGTTAAACATGCAGTGTTACTGAAGAAACTGCACGCTTATGATTTTGGGGACAATGTATTCAAATTAATATTTTTTTATTCATTTGAGCAATAGAACTCAAAGAGTTGACTGGAATGGTGTTACTTCCGCAGAGAAAAATGTATGTCATGGGGTGCCTCTGGGATCCGTACTGGGGTGCATACTTTCTCTCATTTATATTAAGGAACTGAACATCATAAACTGTAATTTCATGTGATTGTGCCGTGATGACCCTTCTATAATTATACATTCAAAGTTCAATGGCGATTTAATTTAAAAGACACAATTCCCCAAGGAATAAGTTGGGGGATGGTTTGGTCTGTATTCGCTCAAACTAAATTCGGATAAAATTATCCAGTTGAAGTTTGAGGTCAAAGATAATCAAGCAAGTGAAATATTTTTGGCCATAATCTTGGATAATGAGTTGAATCGGACGGCGGATATCGACAACCTATGTCTGTGGAAAATTATCCAAAATCCATTATATTCCGAGGAATTTGAATGGATGTGGTACTGCCGAGATGGTTAGAGCAGCATATTTTGCAAATTTTCAGAGTGCTATATGGTATACTTCTGTGGAGAAGTGCCTCGGACGCTACGAAAGTTTTCATCCTACAAAAGAAAGCAATGCGTACTATGTATGATGTGGCAAATAGAGATTCTTATAGACCGTTTTTTGTAAAGCAAAATTCCTATTGATAAGAGAATGTCTCAAATACTTTTGACAAAAAAACAATATGCCGAGAAATGGAACTCACCACTTATTTAACACCAGACATTGAACGATCTCTTCACAGAAGAATACGCAAAATATCTTGAGCTACTGGGGTAATAAAACAGGTTACCCGTCGATCTAAAGGACCCCCCAGAAAGAAATTTCAAAAAAAAGATACAGGTACTTTAGTGAAAGGTGCATTTTATTCTTTAGAAGAATTTTTTTTGTTGTAATTTGGCGTGATGTATGAATGTGCATATAAATAGTTGACAAACCTTGTAAATATTGATGGTAAATATATTATTAATATCATAACTATTAATGCCATGATCAGTTCAAACAGATTTCTATGACAAGCAGCGGTCATTTGCACAGAAAACGTTACTTTCACCCACTGTGATCACTGCGCAAAAAGCGGGATAACAAAATACTAACGTACTAAAATAACATAGAATCTGGTCATTTTGTAATATACCACTTTACCTCTAACCCACTCAGGGTCGATTCCCCTGATATTTATCTCATTATAAAAGAGGGTAACTGTGTGCAACTTTTTTATTTCCTACTTTCAAAAAAAATATAGTTAAGTTAATTTCACTTTCTAACTAATGGAACAAGAAAAAAAATAAATAATACCTAATATAAACCTTTTTCTAACTATTAACCCATACCATTGTCACCATTTACTATCTACATTCTACTCATAATTCCTGAATCTTTTTCCCAACTCGAAAATACATCGTCGCACGAAGGACAAGTCTTTTGTTTTAAAAGTATTTTCTGAGGAGATAGATAGAGCCAAAATAACACATTTAAATGAGGTATCACATATAATGAACTATTAGGGTGTCAATAAATAGAAATTTCAATATTTACAAATTTTCACAGTCTTTTGAAAAGCAATTGATGTAAAACGATATTCTAAAATCAAATCAAAGTAATTGTTCAAATCAATTTTTGGAAGACTTCAGGACCCTGGATTGTCAATTTTAATAAGTCATATTTTCATTCTCGCTTATAAACAATTTACATTGAAAACCAATAAAGAGATGTTAGTGACGTTACCAAAAAATCCTACCTTTTTCGGGACACCGATCCACAAAACCCGATACCATGTTCAATAGCTGAACCCTCTACACGGGGGTGTTGGCCTCAGCCCAAAGGCACAACGCCCCTTCAAGAACAAACACTATAATTTAGCCCTTTATTTTTCAACCTGAATTAAACAAAACTATCCCGACCACGAACCGATTAGTGACTGTCTGTCACCAATGCCTAACGACGACTACTCTCTTTTTTTTTAACTCCCAAAACGTTGACTTCTATCCTCCTACCCAAATTTTACTAAGTCGGCTTTTTCTAAGTTCCCGTCGTTTCAACGCCTACACACGTCTGGACCATCCAGATCTTTTGACTTGTCGATTTCTTATCTCGACTTTACTGAGAATTCCCAATCTTAGCCTTGAAGTTCTTTGTGTCGTCTGCACTAAAATCATAATCGCGAACTTCCGTTCCCAAGACCTCCTCGTTGAAATTCAAATGAATCGATCTATTAATCAACACATTGTTGCTTTAAGATTCTCATCCCTTGTTTATGTAACTATTAATGCTGCTTATCAGCCGCGGTCCTCTCAAGTCCCTTGAGTTTTATTATAATAGAATTCTTTGGATCAAAATTTATTTCTCTATTTATAAGTGAACCATAGGACCTTTATTATAATTTGCTTGTATTAATATTGTATTCAAAAGATGACATTTATCAAAGAATTCCAACTGTTGCAGGATAACACCCTTATTATATTATTTGCAGTCTATGCATCACAACGCAGACTATGCAAAGATGTTCAGAGGAAGACCAGCCAGATACGTCCTTCCGATGTACGCAGATGAAAATAAGAGAGATTCCGTGATCAACCTCGTAAAATTAGAACAAACGAAAGCGAAAGCATACTATACTCCTGATGGGGATATTTTGGTCATACCAGAACGATTATGTAATTTGGGATGTGAGACACCGAGAATAAACTACGATAATTTCCTAGGTACGTAAAAGATCATTGATTTCGTTCTATTATTATTAAAAAGTATTTTCTATACATTTTTACATCGGAATCACCATTATTCATTTGATTTCCGCCTTGCATATCTGGAGAATATAGTTATAACACGGGTCAACATGAAATTTGATTTTGATTGCAAAGCATTAAATTTCGGTAGTTTAGGTCGTAATAAGACGGAAAAAAAATATATGGCATGAAAAACTTTGCTTTTGTGCTTAGAAGTCTAATTGAACGAAATTTTTAAAAATCTCGGATTTTAATTTTTGATTGAAAATAAAACTATTGAAATAAAAATGTTTATTATTTTTATTAAGTTTTACTATCAAATTAGCTTACAGAAAAGTGGAAAATAACTTAAAAGTGCACACTTTTACTTTTGCTTTTATGTTCATAGTTACTTTCTCTCAATAAACCCCAAATATAGTCGCCCATCATGTTTTCATTGTATTGGCCTTGATAGCGTTGTTCAAAATTCATTATGTCCTGATGGAAACGTTCTCCTTGCTCTTCGGAATAGGCTCCCATATTGTTTTTAAATTTATCCAAATGAGCATGCAGCATATGTACTTTTAATGACATCCTGCAGCCCATGGCCTTAAAATTTGTAAGCATATCCTCAACCAACTTTTCGTAGTTTTCAGCTTTATTATTTCCTAAAAATCCAGAAACTACTGCTTTAAAACTGTTCCAACTTGCTTTTTGAGTACGATTCAGCAACGTTGGAAATTTTTCATCGGCGAAAATCTGTCTTATTTGCGGACCAACAAAAACCCCAGCTTTAACCTTTGCTTCCGATAACTTCGGAAAAAAATTTTTTAAGTATCCAAAAGCTTCTGAAGTTTCATCCAGTTTTTTAACAAATTGTTTCATCAACCCTAACTTAATGTGCGAAGGCGGCATTAACACTTTTTCCGCTTCAACAATCGGCTCAAATTTGACGTTCTGTTTTCCGACACACAATTCTGTTCTTACAGGACATGACCGTTGAATATAGTGTTTAGAATCCGCTCTGCTATCCCACAAGCACAAATAACACGGATACTTTGTATATCCACCCTGTAGCCCCATTAAAAATCCCACCATTTTAAAATCTCCAATCAGCTCCCAGTTATACTCACGATACTTTACAGATTCAAGCAAAATTTTGACACTTTCATAATTTTCTTTAAGGTGTACTGAGTGAGCAATTGGAAGAGACGGAAATTTATTTCCGTTGTGCAATAGAACTGCTTTTAAACTTTTTGTAGAACTGTCAATGAATAAACGCCATTCGCTAGGGACACAGGGTATGCCAATTGCTTCAAACATACCTTTAATGTCATTACAAAAACAAAGTCCATCCTCCTTCGTGAAAAACGTTGCAAACATTTCATGCCTAGTCCGCTGATCCGTGATCTTAACATCATCAATCAAATTCCACTGTTTTAACCGAGAGCCTAGAAGCTCTGCTTTATTTTTTGGCAAATTTAAATCTCTAATTAGATCGTTAAAATCTTCTGAAGTAATGAGATAGTGTTTTGGTTGTTCAGGTGTAGGCAAAAACTCCTTATCGGAATTACTTTTATAAGAACTAAAAGATGAGCTACTTTTCTGCGATAATTTTTTTGGTGGCTCAGGTACTGGTCGTGTCAGGTCGTGAGCAATTGGAGCAGAAGAAGATTCGAGGTCAGGATATTCAATAGGTTTTGCATTTTTACCTCTACGTCTTTTACTCGGATTCACCATACAAAAGTAGCAGTCAGTAATATGGTCTTTTGGTTCTCGCCAAATCCTTGGTATTGCAAATTTCATAGACCTTTTCTCACCTCGATAACAACCTAAAAATATAAAAATAAAAATTAATATGTCTATTATTTTGGATTCATCGCTTGATTAAATAAAAATTGCTTACCTTCCAAACACCTTTTACAATAACTACAAGCAACATGTGCAAAATATGCTTCATAGGCTTCACAGAGAACGTGAGATGTCTTTAGTTCATATTTCACGTCTCGAACTTTAATAAATTGACCACATATAAAACAAAAAGCATCAGCATCGTTTTTGCACTTTCGTGACGACATTTTAAGTTATTCTGAGCTTGTAAACAACACCTGATGGTTGTTTATCACTCGGGTGCCATCTAGCGGCACAGTGTTAACGTTAATACCCCACTCTCACCGCGCGGTCTTTTTAAAAATATTAAAATCAATTAAAATTTATGAAAAAATTGAAAAATGAGTATTATTATTATAACTATCACAAAAACAAACTTTATACCGAAAAAAGGTATTTTCTTTTCGTTTTTGTACATAACTAACTGGAAAATAATAGTATAAACTTTAGGACAAAGAACGAAAATTTTTTTGTAGAGTCGTGATAATCAGTGAGATTACTAGCATTACATCCAAGAGGAACAATTACTTCATCTTGATTTTGTGGCAATGAAACAATAACATTTGCAACAAAGAAACCCGAAAAGAAATTGATACTGTGTTTGTCGACTCCGTAGCTGATAACTCCTGTACACATATAGGTATCAACAAAATGTGATGGTCAATATCTCGATAGAGCAAGATGGGCAGTCTCCTGTCCATCACTGCCTACACATGTTCAATACTATTTAAATCCAATGCAATGGGTAGCCAGGGTAAAACATTTATGTCTACTCGTTGGAAAAAATCTATTTTTCGATGAGCAGCGTCATCTTGCTGAAAATGAATATAGAGGGCCATCTAGATAAGGTAGCAATATTTTAACCGTCCTGTGTAAATTTCTTTATTCCTCATTTTCCTTTCCACCGCGTTGTCACCCTTATAAGGTCATTGTGAATATCTAAACAGAATCTAGACGATTCATCGCTAAAGACGAGATGATATATGCTTATTTTTTTCTGCACCAGTTCAAGCGTTGATGAAAGTTATCCACACTTAGATAGAGTATAAGTCGTAGATGGTATGGAAAAAGTCGAAAGGATCGCATGAGGCCGGATAAGGTCTGCTATCTTTTTCAAACAATTGGTCAGCGATTTGACGAGTGCTACCAAAAAAGTCCAGATGCGATAGTAACCTGAAGCAACTCGTTTGGCCTTTTGGTTTTCATCGTATTTCTTCAATCACTTTCATCTTATTACTTCAGTTACTTGCTTTCTGCGTACAACTAATCCTTTGAAATCTGAATTACCGAATAGCTCGAAGATATTTTGTAAGCGCCATCCTTTCTTAAATAAAAAAGGAAGGGCGCGTTGTTATATGTATCTCAGGAAATGCGTTGTTATAGGTGGGGATAGGGAACCAACTATGATTTTGTGCTGCAAGGTCAGTAGATACTGAACCAAAAAAAAAAGCAACAACAAGAAGATTTAACTTTTCACCTGAATATCATTTAAAACAAACAAATGTATTCAGGTATCACAAGTTAACTCATGATGGTCCACATTTTTGTTAAATCATTTTGTTTTACTGACACCGTCTTCTAATAGACTTCTTTTCTTGTTCCCCCAGTAACCCTCTACATAGACATCAACTTTAAATACCAGTGAGCCCTGGATGTCAAATGAAAATTTAAGTGTTCCCCATACTTGACAGATCAAATTTTACCAGTCAAAAGTGAATCGTAGTATTGTTTCTCTGAACTTTATTTTACTGGAATCTCTGACTTTCATTATTTTTTCAAATTTGAGGAGTCATCCAGGGCTGAGGAGATCGTGTTATGCTTCGTGAGACATACAAAGCTTGTTCATCCAACAAATCCGAAATAACCGCGTTCAAATAATTTATTTTCTCATCGATGTTGTTGATGTTAAAATTTGTTCAAGATTCGAACTAGCAAGATCGCTCTGAAAACATTCTTCTGAAAAGTTTCTAAAATCTAAATGTTGCATAGCGCGCACTTTTAGTGGCTTCAAAGCTACCAGCGATGGTAAAAACAGGCATATCGTGATCTCCTATTGATTATTAGCAAGGATATGATCTAACAAGGCATGTAATATAATAATAAAAAAAATAACATAAATAGAGGTTAATTCTTGATAGAAGGTATATAAAATTATATAAATATTTTAAAAATTTTTTAAAAAATTTTAAAAATTAGCCTTCTACATATTTAATTCCAAAAGATTATATTTAATGATTATAACTTCTGAAAATAAATTAAAATAATGTCGTATAAGTACCACTTATATCATGACATAAAATAAACATTCATTATAAGACATCCGAATGGTATAACACAATCCAATAAATAAAAATTATTAACCAAAATCCTATAAATTAAACATTTTGAATAGACAAAATTTTGTTTCTGCTTATCAATCTTATGAAAAACCAATATCTTTCAAGAATATCCAACATAATCTTAAGAATTTCATCACAAAACTATCTTACTTAGACTATTCAATATTATTGGATATCTAACCAAGGTACTTTATATAAAAACTCAAGATATGCAAAACATTACTGAAAAACAAGTTTTAAGATCGACTTTGCTCATCAGTATTCAAATATTCATATTCAATAAATATAACATCAATCAATAATAAATATTCAACTCACCTTTCATCCTCTAGAAAAAGTTCTACTTAAATGAGACCTTTAAATAGGTATTCACTACACACAGAAATATATCTGTGGTTTACCCTTGATCTAGAAGATTGAAAGACAAATTTAACGGCCTCTGCTATAGCACAAGGACTATCTGTATAAAGAATGTTAAGGAAACCAAATAATTATATATTATGAATAAAATAACATAAATAGAGGTTAATTCTTGATAGAAGGTATATAAAATTCTAGAGGATGAAAGGTGAGTTGAATATTTATTATTGATTGATGTTATATTTATTGAATATGAATATTTGAATACTGATGAGCAAAGTCAATCTTAAAACTTGTTTTTCAGTAATGTTTTGCATATCTTGAGTTTTTATATAAAGTACCTTGGTTAGATATCCAATAATATTGAATAGTCTAAGTAAGATAGTTTTGTGATGAAATTCTTAAGATTATGTTGGATATTCTTGAAAGATATTGGTTTTCATAAGATTGATAAGCAGAAACAAAATTTTGTCTATTCAAAATGTTTAATTTATAGGATTTTGGTTAATAATTTTTATTTATTGGATTTTGTTATACCATTCGGATGTCTTATAATGAATGTTTATTTTATGTCATGATATAAATGGTACTTATACGACATTATTTTAATTTATTTTCAGAAGTTATAATCATTAAATATAATCTTTTGAAATTAAATATGTAGAAGGCTAATTTTTTAAAATTTTTAAAAATTTTTCAAAATATTTATATAATAATAAAAAAAATGTTTTCCAGTTGGTTTTTTTAAAAGTTGTTTTAATCCAAAAGTGTGAAGCGAGCTTAAAGAAAAAGATGTATCAGGTGAATCAGGATCCAAAAAATTGATATTCATGTCACCAGCAATTCTCAGCTAGACACAAAGATGCTAAGACTGGATTTCCTACGTCATTCTCAAGCAATTGTATATTTAATCTACCTTCAATTCTAGGTGATCTGTAAATTACACCAAAGAGCACCCTAACACCTCTGTTTTCAAGCAAAATACATGTTTTTTCCAACTTAACCGAGTTAACAACATTATAAGATAAATATTTCCTGATATAAATACCTGTGCCACCACCTCTAGTATATCTGCCATTCCGAACAAATTCAAGATACAGCTTTGGACCCCCATCAGTGAAAAGGAAGGATCCGATCACCTTGTTTAAAAGTAAACCATCTAATCAGCTTATTGGATTGGTATAATTCACGCAGTGAAAGGTTATGTGCGAGATTTGATCATTTTACAATTTAACATCAAGGACTGCACAAGGTCAGTGTATTTTTGACATTAAAGTACATTGAATTCTGGATGATATATAACAGCTATTGGATAACTGATTCAGTTAACAACTGTACAAATTTATGTGAACAGATATTTGGGATCTTTTTTTGATTTTTTGTTTACTGTATATCCTCAATGGATTGTCTGATTTGAAATGATAAAATATCATCATATATATAAAGTCTTGCCTGCGATAGGGAACCTGCTTTGAAAGCACAAAATCATTACCTCTTTCCCTTTTAATGACAATATAGTCATTTAAGTGGTTATATTTCCTTCTTTAAATTATAAATCTCCCACGCCTTAAGTTCAGTATATTATCTTGACATCCTGCTTGAAGAAGATGGCGTAACTAGCTTACCAGTAGTACTGAAAACTCTGAAACCATATGTGACATTTTTCCTCGCATTTGATAGTTTGATGGTCTCCAAGGACTCAAATTTCCGTGCACAAAGGGGTACTTAAACCAGGAGACCAAAATAAAATCACATGGTGCATCTCTCAAACGTTTCATAACACTTAGATAATATTTTTTATTGACAGTTTGACTTAACAAAAAAATAACCGGATCTGTTAAAAGCGGTCCATTCAAATTACAATTTGCCGGTCCATTTTGATCATAACATCTATATAAATTACTGAAATTAGATTTTGTTTCAGGAAAGCCTTACCGATATTTCTACGCCATCAGTTCGGATGTAGATGCAGAGAATCCAGGGACGGTAATAATAGCAATAATAATCAACTTATTTCTATTCAGAATTGAATACTGATAATTGTTTTCAGATAATAAAGGTTGACATATTCAACAAAAGTGCGAAGAAATGGTGTGAAAAAAACTGTTATCCAAGCGAACCCATTTTTATACCATCGCCCGAAGCAAAGGTAAAATTATCATTATTCAATGTTACTTAAGGAACTTAAGGAAGTGTGCATCTTGAATAAATGAGAATTCAGTGACGTAAGTACATATTATTCTAAAATTGAATAAAATAAATGACCACCTAATACCTTCAATAAATATCTTACAATATTTATAGATCTTATGAAACACATTTTTTCAAAGAAGCACTGCTATAAAATGACTAATTTTAAATTTTATCAACTGAAATATAACATTCAAAATAAAAAGTAATATAACACACATAGTCTAAATACTAAACATTTTAATACATATTATTTATTCACTTTCATCAGTTACATACCATTATGCTGGCTGAGATGAAAATAGTATAAATTCGCATAGGTTTCAATGCAATTTGCTGAATTAATATCAATATTGATTTCTGATTATGATCTTGCAAATTATAATGGAAATTTGATCAATTATAAACAATTGAATAGGATGGTTAATTATATACCCAGTGACCCACATTAAACTGTTGAACCGGATATTTTTCTGAGTAAGAGTTTTTCCGCAAAACTCTGGGACGGGCCAATTTTCAATCAGATTTTAAATTCAGAACTTTGAAACTGTATGCGACATTAAAAATTGGCGCCCAACGTGGGGCCCCGACATAACTACTCATTCACTTTTTTTATTGTGTGCTTCATCAGTGCCCTATGTGAGTCACTGTAAATAATACCATTACCATTTTTTTAAGTTTTTATCTTCAACTTGAGTACGTTGGCTGCCGCAGGCTATTGCTACTGTGTCCAGGTCTTTTTCCTTCACCGACAAACTTTTGTTTTTTTTTGTTTTCAAATTTCGATTTTCATTAAGGATCTTTTTATTCAATAGCCGTGATTCATTTGAACATTTGAAGTGTTGATTTTTTCATTTTTTTTTTTTGTTTTTGGAGTTGAGTGATTTTAGTAAATTAAAATCTGTTATAATTGTAAAGTGTTATTTAAAGATGGCACCCTCAATTCAACATGAATATTTCACTTAAAGATCAGTTAATTTATGCATTAAATGTAAGAGGTATTCAAGCATTGTCAACTCAAACAGTTGAAGATTTACGTACTTTTTAAGACCTTTATTAAAACTAAAGAGCGTTAAAAGATCAGTTACATATCCTGAGTTCAAGATAGTTAATTTATCGAAGGAATTTAGTATTATTGAGGAAAAGTTGAAGGAATTAGGTAAGCTCATGACATCAGTAGGAAATATCCATATTGTATGTACTCGGTTAAGTCATCTGTCAGGTAGGTGTGATAATTTAGCATCAGTAGAGCTTGGTGATGACTTGGGGGATAGGTTAATTGAGGTTAGGGCTACAATAGCAGATATTTTCAGGAATGTTGAGATAGCTAATTAAACCGGTGAGGTATTTCAGGAGATGTCTAGTCTGGGAGTGAATGATTCGAGTAGTGACTCTGAATCTGGCGATGATGCAGTTCAGTCAAATGTAGTTATGACTAGTACAAGAATGTCGTCGGCAGGTATGCATTCAACGCCCTCTCCTAATTTTCAGAAGTGGAATATGCAGTTTTCAGGTGACCCTAGGGAAATTTCAATTCATAATTTCTTGTAGCGTGTTGAACTTCGTAGTGCCAAAGTAGATACCGAGAAAAATTTATTTCATTCTGCTGATTTATTCACAGCTAGGGAGCTGTTCTGGTTTAGGTCAAATAGAAATAGGTTTACCAATTGGAAAGGATTAACACAGCGTTTGAAAAACATCATAAATCCCAAGTCTACCGCGGTCGTTTATTTCAGAATATTATAAGTTGGACCCAAGATCCATCTGAATGTATCATCGACTAATTAACCTACATGAATTCAATGTTTCGTCGATATGGTCAGGTTGATGAGGAGGTTCAGTTGAACATAATTGTACGTAATTCGGCCCCATTCGATTCTACGCACTTGCCATCAGTTGCTAATATAAGCGAACTCGAAGATGCCTGTTTGAAGTTGGAACAGAAGAAATTCCGCGCAGAACATTATGTACCACGTAGCAGATGTCAAGATTACATTGATCCAGATTTCGCCTACGTAACTGCTTGCCATTCCTCAGGTACAGAAAGTTCAGTTTCTAGGACTCAACAACCTGTGTCATCAACACAACAACTAAATTGCTTCCAGTTAGTTCAGCTTCTCAAAATGTTCTACCTGTGGGTTCTTCTAGGGCTTGTTGGAATTGTCAACGTTTGAGACACATTCTCAGGGAGTATACAATTCCTAAACAACTGTTATGCTATCGTTGCGGTAGGCACGGCTTCACGAGTGGAAATTGCTCCCATTGTTCTTCAAAGTCCAACCGACACAATTTAACAGCCGTAATATTGTCCTAAACCAGAGTTTTAGACCAACTGATACCTTTAATGGTTCTAATAACCATGAAAAAACCTTTAATAAGATTAGCAACCCCAGTAGTGATAATAATGGCACCCTTGCAGTTTTGGATTTTATTATTCTCCCCCAATGATCAAAGACCATATTTAGATGTTACAATTTTGGGCTATAAAGTTGGAGCATTGTTGGATACGGGTGCTTCGCTTACTATAGTGAGTAGTTCTGCCTACCAAAGTCTTTTGAAGTTGCGATTCAGGTTGACTCCACGTACTGTTCAGTGTTACGTAGGAAACGGTCAGACATGCAATTATTTGGGTCATGTTAGAGATCCTATGTCTCTGTAAGTCAAGGTTGAATGAATTGATGTTCTGGTAGTGCTAGAACTTTCTCCTATTTGTCTGATCAAGAAAAAAGACAACTCGTATAGATCCTGCATAGATTACCGTCGCCTCAACAGCATGACAAAAAAAGATGCTCACCCTATGCGCAAAATTTCGACCATTTTAGATCTTCTTCGGGACACTAAATATATAAAATCGAGGTAGCACCAAATTCTCGCGTGTTTACCGCTTTTCTATCCCTGGCAGGGGTTTGTTTAAGTTCAACCGCATGCCTTTTGGTAGGTTTAATAAAGGTTACAGCGCGTTATTGACTCTATTCTAGGCGCTGATCTGGAACCATATGTCTTGGTGTACATGGAAGACATTATAATTATAGCCCCAGATTTCTTAAATCACATAAAAATCTTGGAAATTGTTTTCGATCGGTTAATTTCTGCTGGTCTAGTTGTCAGTAAGGAGAAAAGCCAATTCTGCCGATCTGAACAGATATCTTGGCTATGTTGTCGATTCGAACGGTCTGAGACCAGATCCAGCTAAGGTCGAGGCCATACTGAACATCTTTCCACCCAGGGGTGTGACCGAGATACGTCGTTTTGTAGGAACAGCCTAGTGGTATCTTCGATTTGTGCCTAATTTTTCCACTTTAAACCACCCCTTACAGCTCTCACCAAGAAGAACGCCAACTGAGAATGGACTGAGGAATGTAAGTGTTCTTTTCGTCATCTCAAAGATAGCTTGCCAACCACCCCGATTTCACCAAGTCTTTCATCTTGCAGACCGATGCGAGTTCATATGGACTTGGCGCTGTTTTATGCCAAAAAACGGACAATGAAGAGCAGGTTATCGCTGCTCTACTACCTAACAAAAAATGTTTGGCCGTCATTTGGGAGGTCGTGATCACTGGCCATCATTCTGAGCTTTGGCTTAATAATCTCAAAGATCCTCAGGGTAGGTTAGCTCTTTGGGATTATGGCTGATGCCGTACGATTTCAAGATCATATATTGTAAGGGTAAAGATAACATCGTACCCGATTTCCTCTCTTGGTCTGTTTCTGACGATAACGTGAATTCCAGGGTTTCAAATGTAGTTAACGTTGATTGTATGTCTGGAGAGTTCAACAGCAGTAATTTTGCTAAAACAATTGATGAGTGGTACCTCAAAATGCACGACAATATTGAGAAATACCCAGCCAAATATCCACCTGGAGGATAGAGGGTGAACTTCTTTTAAAATATATAGATGGTAGGTTTCCCGGATTGTCTAGGAAGTCCAAAAAATGGTTATTGGTTTTTCCCAAAGAATTCCGTTCCAAAGAGTTCAGCTGTTTCCATCTAGATGCTAAAATTAAACTAGGTCAGGGGACTATTGTATTGAATCCAATAGCGCTCAACTTTGCTCTGCTAACAATTTATTTGAGCTCTTCTGATTATAAGATTCTCCGTGATTTCCCGAAAACATACTCATTATTAGTCTTCTTCTAAACACCAATTTCTTATCGATCGCCTCCGAGGCTCGAAAATATTGGGAAAAGCGCAAACTTCAAACGATCCAGTTATTGACAGTAGAGATACAAATTTAGTATTGGACCATATGGAAGCAACTTATAATAAATATTTCCTTTCCAATGCTTCCAAATGCACAGTAGAACCTTACTGGATATAAAAAACAAATGTTAACTTCCGCTATTTTATTGATTTACACGACAATTGTTTCGTCATACCATGACTTTATCAGGTGAGTATTTAAACTGTTTAAATACTCACCTGATAAAGTCATGGTATGACGAAACAATTGTCGAGTCAATCAATAAAATAGCGGAAGTTAACATTTGTTTTTCTCATATTGAAGATGAATTTCCGTCAAGTAAAGACCGAGACAATCAAAAACCTTACTGGGTGTTAGTCCTGGTTTGGTAACCGTTTGACCTGCTTCACCGCACTTTGACCAGGATGATTTACGAACAATATTATCGTATGTGACCCAGTTCTCATCCCTATCCACTATTCGTTTAAGGAATGGGTCGATTTCATTCAGTTTGGCCAAGGCTGCGCAGATGGAAATCAATTTCCTCATGTTTTTTTTGTGTTAATTGGTGTGGCACCCAAACAAACGAGTTTTTTTTTTAATCCAAATTTGCGCAAATGTTGTAAAACTGTTTATGATCCATCTTTACCCCTGGTCGATGCCACGACTACTAACAGGCCGGTTAACTTCGATTATTTTTGTGTTTTTAACGACATTTTCGATGACGGGCTTGCCTGTGCAAGGTGCAACTTTAACATAAAAAATACCTGAACGGAATCGACGTAACCAAAATTGCACGCAAATAGCTGTTTCAGTATCGGGACCATAAACATCACTCACAATTTCAGCCAACTGGCTTGTATTTTCGCCTTCATCAAAGCAAAAGTGTGAAATGTATCAAATTTTCTCTTTGTTGACTTTCATTTTGAACACCCTGTAACTTACAACTGGTGAACCAAACAAAACACAGCAAAAAATGTTTTTCAGTGTTCATTCAACTTGACAACGAGAATAAATCTGAAATGTTTTGGTCGATACTTCACGAGATATAGATCACTACACCCACCTATCGAAAAAAATAATGGATTTGTTTTTACACAACCTATTATTAAGGTCCAAAATCTACCTTGAATGTTTCAAATTTATAGCTCTTTCCGTTCGAAAGTTCAAGTATTTACAGACAAACTGGCCGTACAGAATTACTTCTGACCCCGGATTCTTCATCAGTGAAAAAATATTAATGGTTTGAGACCATTTTCGGAATTTTTTCAGAATTCGACAATTATAGACATATGGCCAGAAGGATAGTACGCTGTTGCCTATAATAAGCGCGCAAAACGCAGAATATTGTGTTCTGTCAGCCGAAAGTCAAATGAATGTCATTTTTTGCAATCTCATAGCTGCTCTTCTGAAGTAGCAAAACCTTTCATAAAGGGCCTTTCCTTAACAGGGCTCTTTTTCTTTTGTAAATATAAAAAATTATTTATTTGAAAATTATCGAAATTTTTATTTCATCATAAAGTACAATGGATACCATTAGCTATGAATCAAAACATTATTTAAATGTTCAGCACGTAAACGCTAGCAGAAATGAAGTCGTTGAACCCAATTTTCCATTAGTCTCTCGCAGAAATAAGGTCATATGTTAGCAATAACTCGTTCAATATTGATCTGTGAATCATCTTAATTTGCTGGAGGATTGCTGTAAACCAATGACTTCATGTAACCCCAAGGAAAGAAGTCCAATGGGGTTAAATCGCTGAGAATGATTTCCTTTTGAAAATCTACACCATTTCCGATTTTTTCTAAGCACCAATTACTGAAAACACATGATCTGTTGTTTTGC
The DNA here is from genome assembly GCA_034642435.1 of Megalocaria dilatata. Taxonomy (NCBI): domain Eukaryota; kingdom Metazoa; phylum Arthropoda; class Insecta; order Coleoptera; family Coccinellidae; genus Megalocaria; species Megalocaria dilatata. The sequence continues at coordinate 75,218,519 of CM067856.1, forward strand.
GTTCTTTGGTTAAAACAATTTTGTATGGATGTAAACCGAGGTCGTTTCGTAACAAAGACATCTGGGAGATGCATAGTTCTTGTAAACGTCGAGAAATCGATAAATTTTGGTCTTCATGTACAGCAGCAGTATTCTCCTAACTTCTTGCATTTCTTTGTCTCACTGGCACTGTAACATAATGAAGTGTAAAATTTGTTTCAAACTTCTTCACTAAACGTTCAACTCTTTTATCCGGAAGATTATAACGATGAAAAATTGGAGTTAAAGCACGTAAAGTTAAAGTGACAGAACGCGCTTTTTCATAATAATTTTGGATTATTTGTAAACGTTGTTGGAGTGTGTACCTTTCCATGATTAAATACTAGACATTGACAAATTCAACTCTCAATGTCACAAATAAACAATAGCTGCCATGCGTGAGTAATGTCAATTTAAAAATCGAGCGTTCCCATTGAAAGACCCTTGACTTGTTGCCGAAATCATATAAAAATTCGAAACATTCTCGTTATTTATTTTCACGAAATTAGATAAGAATGTTAGTATCGTTATGTCGAAATACTAAATATGAACTCGAAAGGATTTGTATCGGGTGTTTTTTTTAGAGTGATAGAACTTTCAATAAGGATAACTGTGATTTGACAGAAGGTAAAAGCCATGTTGTTTTGACATTTATGTTCAGTAAGCATTGACAAATTATCATGGAAAGACTCATGCCGCAACAACGTTTACAAATTGTTGAAATTTATTTTCAAAATCAGTGTTCTATTCGCCAAACTTATACAGCACTACAAATGATTCAAGAACTAAGGCCACTTGACCATAATAAGCGTCGTTTGTTTGTTGATTGGGCCCTAGAACAGCTTGAAGTTGATCCACTTTTTTATCGTAAAATTGTGTTTAGTGATGAAGCTCATTTCTGGTTGAACGGTGTAAACATGCAAAATTACCGCATATGGAGTGAAAACAATCCTCAAGAAGTTCTGCAGGTTCCATTGCATCTTGAAAAATGCATAGTGTGCTTTACACGCTGGAGACATCATCGGTCCATATTTCTTCAAAAACGATGCTGGAGCTAATGTGACAGTGAACGGTGCTCGTTACAGATCGATGATCAATGATTATTTGTTTCAAAATTTGAAGGGTGTCGACCCAGAAGTGTTTTGGTTCCAACAAGATGGTGCTACACCTCATGCTGCTACCGTAACAATTGATTTATTGAAGGAAAGATTTGGCGATAACATTATTTCGAGAAATGGTCCAATTAATCGGCCTCCAAGATCATGCAACATAACTCCACTGGATTATTTTCTCAAGTCATTGGTTTATGCTGATAAACCAGAAACAATAGACGCTTTGGAAGCCAACATAAGTCGTGTTATTGATGAAATAAGGCCTGAATAACTCGAAAAAGTGGTCCAAAATTGGTCCAGTCCGCAGAGCTAGTCGTGGTGGACATATGCCGGAAATTATTTTTAAAACATAAATGGCATAAAATTATCTTTTGAATAAAAAAAATTTGGCTTCAATCTTAATTTAAATGTGTTTTATTTCAATTTAAAGTTCTATCATTCCAAGAAAAACACCCGATACTTGAAAATATTCGAAAAAAAAATATTCAAATGAGAATAAGTCAGGAATCACTCAGCCCATTTGGCCAGTTTTTGAACTCACCTATATATTAAGGCTCCAAACCCACCCTGAAAATTTCAAGTCTTCACGTCTTGCCGTTCGGAAATTGGCATATTTATTTCAAGTCGTTCGTCTGGACACTAGATCGTTCCGAAGTTTGGCATAACTTTTTGTATTGTTATCTCACAACTAAATACCAAATTTCATTTCAGTTGGGTCGCTAGTTTCGGCACTATTGGGAAAATAACAAAAATAAAGTGAAAGTGAATAAGTGCTAAGCCATAAGGCCGATTTTACCTATATACGAAATTAACCGAGATATCAAGATCCCAAACTTACCCTGAAAGTTTTGAGTCTCTTACTCTTTGCGTTCGAAAGTTAGAGTGTTCACGAACGCACAGGCCAGACAGAATTACTCTTGGCCTCGGAATCTTCATCAGTAAATCCAACATAGTCGTTCTAGAGCATTTTCAGATGGAAAATAGAAATATCAGAGAGATTTGCTGCTTCTGCATTAAAGGGTGTGCCATTTAGCATTTTCATTTCGAAGTAGTGGTTATTTCGACTTCGACAACACTTCTGTCACTCGTGTTTTGACAGAAAAATATTTGGCATTAACGAAATGGGTGGATTTACGCTTCAACAAATCTCGGAAATATTAAAAACTTGAGTGGTAAATCTTCTATTCAAACTTTCAGAACTTTATGTGGAAAACTCAATAGAAATGAAATGCCCTCACGGCAATCTGTGGATTAATTTGTGAAACGAGTTCGTGAAACGGGATCGTTAATTGATAAAATAACCCGTTTACGTTCTACTCCAATGAACACACTTTAAAACATTGCTGCTGTAGCCCAGAATGTGACTGAACATCCATCAACATCAACTAGCCATCGTGCTCAAGAACTGAATATTTCTTTCACTTTTCTGAGGAGATTTTCGCATAAACATCGCAGTATGAAGGCTTACAAAGTTCAACTAGTGCAAGAAGTGAAGCCTCGTAACCATCCGATGCGTTTCTACTCAGCTCAAAGGCTATTGCATGGCCGCAAATGAGCATTGTTCCAATAAAATCATCTTTAGTGATGAAGCTCATTTTCACCTCGAAAAATATTTGAATAAGCGATAATCTCGCATATGGGGATCAGAGAATCTACACGTTATTGTCGAAAATCCGATGTGCCCACAACGAATAACTGTTTTTATTACTTTGTTTATTTATTTATTTCAACATTTTCTTCAGAAACAAATTTACTTCCATACAATATACAGGAAACATCAAGAAATAATAATATGGTGAAATATAAAGTTGCAGTCAGTCCCCCTCATGTGAGCGCAATTAAAAGCTTGAGTATGGAATAACACTGCATACAGGAAATTATTATTGTATCATCAAAATGTATCACCCACAAAAAAATCAAAACAAATTAATAAATAAAAAAAGATTCCAACAAAGGAAAACGATATCCTATTCCGAACATAGCTTCAAATCTTTGTTGTTTTATTTCAAATCCTATATATTCATCATATCATATCATTAATAAAAGACCCTTTAGAATACAGTATGTACATACGTCCTAATTTTCGTTCTTCTGTCTCCCTAAAGGAAAGTAATATCAACTAACCACTTCCAAAAGAGAGGACAAATTCAATTTATCACTTTTAAAACAATATTTTCTTGCACTCTACACAGATTATCGATTTATTTCATCAAAAATTTTTCCACAGTTTGAGGACGATGGTGTAGTTATTGCTGCCATGGTTTGGGGTGAAGACGACGTAAATCACGCAGGTGTAATTATTCTAGATGCTCACACATTTTCAGAGATTGCAAGGGCTGAATTTTATACCCCAAGTCCGGTTCCTAAATGTCTCCATGGGTGGTTTCTACCAAAAAAAAATACATAATATCTTTCTTCTCTATTTCCATATGTAGATGCAATATAATCAGCAATACACCAAAATGAGGAAATATAATGTTCTTCTAGGTTAAAGAAAATGATTAATTCTACTGGTAATCATATAATGTGTGTAATATATATTCAAAATATGTATCGAATAAAAATATAAAATATCTTCATAGTTCAATCACTCCAAGCTACGATGACATTAAGACCAAGATTCTCCAAGTCCTCCAATGCATTCCGTGAAATGTAAGTACCATCTGGTTTTACCACCATTATGAACGGTATGTGTGAAATTCCAAATCTCCAACGAATTTCGCTGATGGAAAATATTAAAATTAACGAGGGATCGTAAGTGATGAGAAATAAAAATCATAGAATTTTGAAAGTAAATTCAATTTATTTTATCCAATACTCAACTATATAGATAGTTTCATATTTTTTCACTTTTTACGTGTAACGTTCCACGGTATGTTTACCGTAGTTTTTTGCCTATTAATTTCAGTATTTCGAAATAACAGACATTTTTGACGTAATTGGCGAAGAGCTTTAATTCAAGGGCACTCGTATGTAGTTATCTCGATGATTAACTAGGTTTGTTTATCCAATAAGATAAACCAACGAAAATGATAAGGAATTAAAGTAAAATACTCATAATACACTGTGATAACAACTAACTATAATTCTTGGTTTACTGTATATAAACCCAGGTCAAAAGACATGATTATCACACTAAAAACAAATGTAATGATTATGCCTGTACTTTGGCAATCGATTGGATAATTATATAAACAATAATTAAAATTTGAATATTAAAACAAATTGAAATATGTTTATCTTCTACAATTTTAATTTCAAAAAAAAATTTTTATTCAAAAAACCTTTAGAAATAAATTTATGTCTACACAAGCACCGCTTACATTTAATTGACGTATATAATCAAAACTCAATATATAATGTCAAATGGAATAAATAACCCAACAGATATACGAAAGTAATTAAAATTAATAAATAAATATTTAAAGGAGACGAAATTTTGTTTCTGGTCTTACCTTTAAGAACACCAATTGCCTTTTAAAAACATGAACACACTTAAAGGACTTCTCAAAGAATATAATTTATTTAAAATATTTAAATATTCGAATAAATTATTTCAAAAATCTCTAAAAATGTGCACTATATCTTCAAAAAACAAATATAATTCTAGACAATCCCGTCTTCAGTCCTTATTTAATATTCCAAATATCAAAATCAAAAACTTAACCTATATCTCTCACGTGTTAAAAGACTTCAGCTTCGAAATACAGATCAACTATATAGTTCAAGATTGATCTATGTTCTAACAAAATCAAAGAACAGTGTGAGTTATTTTAAGGTTTATTTAAATTCATTGACATTCTATAATGAGATTTATTGAAGCCAAAATATAATTATATATTATATATAAAATAAAATAGAAGGGCCTTTTACTTGATAGAAGAAATATAATAAAATTTTTTTATCGAAAAACTTTTAGAATTGAATTAATGTCTAAAACAAGCACCGCTTACATTTAATAGACGTATACATTCTGTCAAGAAAGTACCGGGAATTATCGATTTAAATCTGGCGGGGCAATGAGGCAGGTAAAATTTTTTTTTCCTAGGTTAGTACCACTGTCCTTAATTACTATGCCAAGCTTGAGCGGGATCTGTCAACTAGTGTGTTTGCAACAGCTGATTAAGTCAGTCGATGTCAGAGTGCGTGCCGATTTTTACCATGGGTGATTACGTTGAGCAAAAAATTTGTTTAAAGTTTTGTGTTGCAAATGAATTTTCGTGTGCCGATGCATTGAAAATGTTGCAAAAGGCCTTTGGTGATAATGCTCTATCGAAAACTCGTGCATATCAGTGGTACAGAGCCTTCAAGGACGGTTGTGAAGTGGTCGAAGACTTGCCTCGTTCGATCGAAGATAACGTCGATAAAATTAAGAAAAGGGTGCTGGAAAACCGTCGTACCAGCTTGAGAGAGATAGCACATGATCTTAAGATATCCCACGAGTCCGCACGTACGATTTTGATTGATATTTTGGGCATGAGAAAGGTGGCCGCACGACTCGTACCGAAAGACCTGAATTTTCTTCAAAAACGTCATCGCGAACAGGTTGCTTCAGACATGCTGGATCGCTGTAATTCCGATTCTACATTCATGGAACGCATTATAACTGGTGATGAGACCTGGGTCTACGAGTACGATATGCAAACAAGCCAGCAATCATCGGAATGGGTGGCAAAAAATGAGCCGAAACCGAAAAAACCACGCCAAAGCCGCTCGAAAATGAAGGTGATGCTCATTGTTTTCTTCGATATCCGTGGCGTGGTGCACTACGAATTCGTTCCAGAGGGTCAGACGGTAAACAAGGAGTATTACCTAGGCGTTATGAAACGTTTGCGTGAGCGTATCCGTAAGAAGCGGCCAAATTTGTGGGCGAACAACTCATGGATTTTGCATGACGATAACGCGCCTTCTCACCGAGCTACGATTGTGACGGACTTTCTCGCCAAAAACTCAACAAACGTGCTTCAGCAACCACCGTATTCGCCGGATTTGGCTCCCTGCGACTTTTTCCTCTTCCCAAAACTAAAATTGCCCCTTCGTGGCACCCGTTTTGAGTCGATTGAAGCCATAAAACAAAATTCGGCGTGAGAGCTAAAGTCCATCCCGGAAAGCGCCTATAAAAAATGTTTCGATAATTGGAAGTGCCGTTGGCATAGATGTATTGGAGCAAATGGAGCCTATTTTGAAGGCGACCCAATAAATTTGTATTTGTATTCTACGGAATACACCATTTTAATTCTGATACAAATTTACAATCGCTCTGACACACTTGTAACGTTCTTAAAAATTCACAATAGACTAAGGTAAATCAAAAACATGGTCCGTCTACTTTTTTGGACAAGAAATTAATACTTTTTCGACAAAAAATTAGCAACATAACTACTTTGAAATGTGTCTGATAAAATAATATCATCGAGATCAATTCCATTCATTTCCTCTTTCGCTGTTATTTCATTATCGCTGGATATTTTAAAGCGAAATTTTAGGGTCAGATAGTACTCGATACGATCTTCAAAATTAGTTATCGCAACACCCCTCATCCTTATTTAAAATCAAGGGGTTGTGCTCACCCCCGTTAGGGGGTTGAAGTTACGGGGATGAAAAAGCGGGAAACTTGTTCCCTCTCGAATCAGAAATTGACGGGTCCGAAAGTCGAAAAATCGAGATGTTAAGTTTTCGTTGGACCAGCCTGTATATAACATACATCTTTATAACACACTGTTGATCACAGGGGCAAATTTCAAACATGCGCAAGTTTCAAACTTGTTGGTTTTCATCAGTGCAATGAATACCAGCGACTACAAATCTGTCAAGTATCCATATTCGCTATACACTGAGGCACTACAGTATTAATAATACAATAGCGCCATCTAGAGTATGCAAATATACGTACGTACCTTTGCGGGCTAATTCAAGTAAAGAAATGTATTCTTTCCTCATGCTCAAGTCAGACCATAATATGCCGTAATGCTCATAATTAGCATTCATACTCAAATGAATTAATTTGGCTGACCAAATATCATTGAGGTATGGTCATAGAAAGTTCTACAAATCGAGACAGTGTAACATAAGTCTGTATTACAATTCTATAGTCAAACAGACTCTATAAGGTTTTATTGATCACAGGTTCAAATTGCAGACATGCGCACCTTTGAAACTTGTTGGTTTTCATCAATGCAATCAGTGGAATGAATGCCAGCGACTACAAATCTGTTAAGTATCTATATTCGCTATACACAGAGACAATATTCTAGGCGCTATTATATGATTAATACCTTAATGTCTCTGAGTAGATACTTGACAAATTTGTAGTCGCATTCATTGCACTGATGAATACTAACAGGTCTGAAACGTGCGCATATCTGCAATTTGCTCCTGTGATCAACAAAACCTTATCGAGTTTGTTTGAGTTTAGAATTGTTATACAGATGTGTCTAACACTGTCTTGATTTGTAGAACTTTTTATCACCATAGCTCACACTTTTTATCATTGATATAAGGTACAATTGGCCGAATTAATTTATTTGAATATGAATATGCTAATTATGATCATTACGACGTATTATGGTCTGACTTGAGCATGAGGAAAGTTTTTTCTGCGTTTGTAACGTGAAAATATCAACGAACAACAAGACTCAAGTAACTATTCACTCTTAAATATATTCAGTGCAATTAGAATTTCCAGAGACCTCTTGAAGTTTAGTAATCAATTAAAAATTTGTAACTCCTTTAATATAAATAGAAGCCAGTTCCGAAAACAAATTAAGTTATTCAATAATGTAATTTATACCACCGATCGTTGTATTATAATAATAATTAAATTTGCGGAAATCGGAATAACCTTATTTGATATTATTCTTTTTTAGAGTTATTGGAAAATAGTAAACATAATAAATTCACAACCTTGGAGAAACAATTGCTGTTAATTAACCGTGAATTCATGGAGAAGACTCTTGAGTATTTCATTCAATTAAAATGAATTCCCATCGTGTAAAAACCGAATCAGTCAAATATATTTAAGATGACTGCCATGGCGTTTTGAAACTATTTCGTCGCCATTGGAAATTTATTTCAATTATTTCAATTCAAAATAGTAGTAATAATACACTTACTCAGCATTGGTGTCTATTTTCGTTTGATCTTCAAATGGAAGAGCATACCAGGGTCCACTCATTCTTCTAAAAAAACAATCGAAATCAGTAGCACTTTTTTCCGACGCTATCAGAATTATTTCAAATCCACAACGGTGTTTGAATGCTTCCTGGAATGATCAACTTTATAGAATACTTTAAGCATGAATAATCGAAAACATGTTATAACCAATAAAATAGAAAGGCCTTTTACTTGATAGAAGAAATGTAACAAAATTTGAATATTAAAACAAATTGAAATATGTTTATCTTCTACAATTTTAATTTCAAAAAAATTTTCATTCAAAAAACTTTTAGAATTAAATTTATGTCTACACAAGCACCGCTTACATTTAATAGACGTATATAATCAAAACTCAATATATGATGTCAAATGGAATAAATAACCCAACAGATATACGAAAGTAATTAAAATTAATAAATAAATATTTAAAGGAGACAAAATTTTGTTTCTGGTCTTACCTTTAAGAACACCAATTGCCTTTTAAAAACATGAACACACTTAAAGGACTTCTCAAAGAATATAATTTATTTGAAATATTTAATATATTTAAATATTCGAATAAATTATTTCAAAAATCTCTAAAAAATGTGCACTATATCTTCAAAAAACAAATATAATTCTAGACAATCCCGTCTTCAGTGCTCATTTAATATTCCAAATATCAAAATCAAAAAACTAACCTATATCTCTCACGTGTTAAAAGACTACTAAAGCTTCGAAATACAGATCAACTATATAATTCAAGATTGATCTATGTTCTAACAAAATCAAAGAACAGGTGAGTTATTTTAGAGATTTTTGAAATAATTTATTCGAATATTTAAATATATTAAATATTTCAAATGAATTATATTCTTTGAGAAGTCCTTTAAGTGTGTTCATGTTTTTAAAAGGCAATTGTTGTTCTTAAAGGTAAGACCAGAAAGAAAATTTTGTCTCCTTTAAATATTTATTTATTAATTTTTATTACTTTCGTATATCTGTTGGGTTATTTATTCCATTTGACATTATATATTGAGTTTTGATTATATACGTCTATTACCTAAATGTAAGCGGTGCTTGTGTAGACATAAATTTAATTCTAAAAGTTTTTTGAGTATTAAAATTGTAGAAGATAAAAATATTTCAATTTGTTTTAATATTCAAATTTTGTTATAACCAAGTCTCTGATTTAATCGACTCTGACTACAAATGAGTTTCTAATATGGTGAGGAAAAAGAACAGGAATTTTTCCGCGATAAAAAGAGATTACTTGACATTTCGACACATCAAAGTATAATTGATGAGTGCCACAGAATTTCTCTTACATTCGTTACTCCTCCTGCAGAACATAGAAATCAAAAAGTAATTCAATGACGAGGAAGATTTTCAAATCGAACGCATATATGAGTATCCTGCACCTTTTTGAAAGAGAAAAGCTATTATCGATGTAGATTGAGAAAACAATGGTCAAAGGTGACAACCCTGTGGCACACCGGAAGTGCAAACAAACTCCAAAGAATCATATCCGAATCATGAAATATTTTATCTTGCTTTGCTGAAGTACTTGTAGACGACGTCAATTGGAAGATTCTAATCTATCGCCACGTGCAAAAAGGTGACAAAATCAAGAAGGTTAGTTTCAATAAACCTACTGTTTAGCAATCCGTGTTGTTCGGGAATTATCTGATTTTTCAAAATATGGAACAAGGGACTATAAACAAAAGTTTTCATCAACTTGGAAAACACACTCAATTTACTGATGGGTCGGTTCTCCACAGTTCTCCACAGAGTGTCCATGTCCTACCTTGAAAATTGAGATTAAAGTAGCCTTTTTCCAACGACGTGGAAAAGTACTGGTTCTCAAAAATGCAAGCGACGTGAGCCGCACTGTAGGTACAAACTATTGCAAAGATTCTCAACCCCAACACAATTAACACCATTATATGGCATTGAGAATGGAAATCTATTACTGTTATTTTTTGAATGAGTTAAATTGAACAATAGTTTTGGATTTTGAGGCAGTGCTTCCTTCACATGTTTCATATAATTAAAATGATCTTGATCATTCATGATTTTTGGCAGGACTCGAAGGTGTCTGAACTCCAACATCTTCTTCGTCTTTCTTTAGACCTTACTTTGTTCACTTTGAAGGTCTCCTCAGTCGGGTACGGCTTCCTGTAAGATTGAACTCCAGCTATCTTTCCATCGCTTAAGTGGTCTTCCTAATGGCCTTCTGCTTGCTGGTTTTCCGTCCTTGGCGTTGTATGCTAACCTATTGTGGTCCATTCTTTCTACGTGGTCTCGCCAATATCTTCTCCTCTTCCTTCCCCATCTCACTACATCTTCCATCTTACAGAGGTATCTATTTTATCTGTTTCTAACTCTGTCTCTTAATGTTTTTCCTGGTTCTTAGAGTTTTCATTTCCGCTGTTCTTAGTTTTATTCTTGTCAGCTCGAGTTTCAATACCATAGGTTAGGACGGGCCTAACACAGGATTTATATATTCGCACCTTTCCATCGACATGCATATGCTTGTTTGCCTAAACAACATCTCTTAGACAGCCAGATATTACTGAGGCCTTGTTGACTTGCGACTTGATTTCCTCTATTGGATTATGGCTACTGAATATGTCCGCTCCCAGGTAGCGGAAGTTCATCACTTGTTCCACTATCTTATCATCTATGACTATTTTGCATCTTGATGGTCCTTTGAAAATGTCATGCATTTCGTCTTTTCATTAGATATGGACATGTTTTATTTTCCGCTGATCGGGTAAAAGTTTTGTATTTCTCTTTGTAAATCTTCTTCGGTTTCTGCTAGAATGACTGCATCATCCGCAAAGCATATCATGCCGATTGATTTACCATTCAGTCTGTATCCCCTCTTCATACTTATTATTTCTTGTATGATTTTTATCCATGACAAGATTGAAAAGGAATTGGCTGAGGCTATCCCCTTGCTTAATACCTGGTGGTGTTGGTATATCTTCAGTTGTTTGGTTGTCAACTCTTATTTTTGTTGTATTGTCTATATTTAGGTTCCTGATGACGTTTGTTATTGTATTTAGTATTCGTTTTTGCCTCAATATTTCGTTAACATGCTGAAGTTTTATTCTGTCAAAGGCCTTTGTCAAGTCAATGAAACCATACATATGCTGGATAGCTGTACTCGATGGCCTTCTCCTTCACTTGTCTCAAAATGAACAGTGCGTCAGTTGTCGATCTATTTTTTGTAAATCCCTGTTGCTCATCTCTATTCTCTATGGCATTCTGAAGGTTATCTTTTATCATGCTGGTGAACAGTTTCATGCAAGTGGAGAGTAAGCTTATTCCTTTGTAATTCTCCGGGTTGGTTTTTTGTCCCTTTTTGAATATCGGTATCGTGATGCTCTTATTCCATTCTGTTGGTATAGAAGATGTAGCTTTTATCTTATTAAATAGTTCGGTGAGCTTTTTCGCTAGTTCTTGTCCGCCATGTTTCAAAAGTTCGTTAGGTATCTCATCAACTCCTGGCGACTTTCGATCTTTCAGCCTTTTCACCTTCATCTCAACGTTCTCCTGAGTAATCATCACCTCATCTTTCATCTCATCCTCCGGTGCATTCCTTCGAGCTTCTTGATCATTGTGGCCGTATAGTTTTGTGAAATATGATTTCCACTCATGTAAATGAACGTTTTTGGTTTGGATGTACTCATTTACGGGCTTTTTTATGTTTTTAAGCATTTTCCAGACTTTTCTCTGGTCTCCATAAATATCGCGTTCCATGTCAACAGTGAACTTCTCCCAATGTTCTCTCATTATTTTCCTGATCTCCAAATTGACCATATTCCTTGTTTGCTTATATATGGTATAGTTCTCTTCGGTTGGGACACTCTTATGACATAAATAATTTTTCTTCCTTTCCTCTGCAAGTCACATTATGACTGAACCAGGGTTTGGTGTTATTTCTTGAATTCAGATTAACCTTTCTCTTTCCTATCGCATCTTCAGCCGCTTCATATATGCATATTCTGATAATATTCCAGATACCCTCCACGCTCTCTCCTGTTATGGTCTCAGCCTTAAGTTTTTGATTTAGCCTGCATTCCTATAGATTTCTGGTGGATTCGAAGTCAAATGTTTCCATGTTACATTTTTCGACTATAATTGGTCTCTGCTTAAATTTGCGATGGCTTTCCAGAATGAATTTTCCGAGAACTAGGTTGTGATCTGTTCCTGTATTGGCAGAGTTTAGAACTCTTACATCCTTTATCTCATCCGGTGTGAAACATCTATTAGCTATTATGAAGTCAATTGTAGACGTTTGTCCTCTAGTGTTGCAGAATATATACTTATGTTGATTTCTGTATAGAAAATACGTGTTGTTTATTCTCATCTCATTTCGTACACAGAAATCGTTCAGTAGACCTCCATTTTCATTCAACACAGATTCATTGAATCCAGCAATTTCCTCCGATCCGATCCTCGTATTAAAGTCACCAAAAAGTATTATTCTCCCACTGTTTTCAACCTTGTTGATGGTGTTTTGTAGCTCCGTATAGAAACTATCTGATTCTCTTGGCTTTGACATATCCGGGACGTAGATGCTCACAAGATGTAGATGTCCCCTAGGAAGGATAAGTGTCACCCTTAGTATTCTGTCACTCACGTAACCGACGGATTCTATCAGGTCAACGTATTTTTCATGTAGAAGTATGCCAACTCCAGAGTGAGTTCGCTCGTGTTTTGGTTTTCCACTATAAAATAGCATATCGTTTTGATATTTTGTAAAGCCCTGACCTTTACGTTTTGTCTCAGAAAGTCCACATATGTCCACCCTATGCCTATGCATCTCCAAAAGGATTTCTTGATCCTTTCCATTCCATGACGTTATATCCCAGCAAGCTATTCTAGTGATTTTCCGTTTCCGATTATTCCTTTTTCGCGCTCTTTTGGTTTCCAAAATCCGTCCGGTATCCGAGAGTTGACCTCCATTTCTGTGAGCAAAAGGTGATTTCATCTTAGGCAGGAAGCTAATCTCACCTAAGAACCCTCCTCCTTTATCCGGGCTTGGGATCGGCAGCAACTTCCACTGAACTACTCAATCCGCCCAATTTCCATTGCTGGCTGAATCGAGATACTTAATTGTTAACATCATGTCATTCGAAAACGTCCAACCAAGAAATTGCTGATATTGTAATTGATATTCACAAAAAACTCCAGAGGAGGGTGATGACTATCCTCTTTCACTACACAAGGACTTATATCAGACAAAACGAATTGGTTACTTGTCGGAAATACATCTTGATGATTAAAAGTAAAACAACTTAATTTCCGAATTTATTTAATTTCACAACAATTGTTTAGTCATGACAACATGACTTCGTCAGGTGAGTATGGTACTAACTACATGTTTGAGATTAAATTCTTTAAATATTCAAAATATACAGGAAAGAAGGTAGTGGGTATTTACAGTAATTTGTTATTTTATTATCACACAAAATTTCAGAAAAGGTTAAGTAAGGGGGATTTATTGGGGTCAGTCTGGTCGTTTGGGAGAATCTGTTTTTTATTGTATCTATTAATTTCGAGGGCTTCTAGGTAGTTCAACCTGAGGTTCTTGTTTTCTAGGTCTAAGATTTTGTAGTTGTCAAAATCATGTCCAGTCTCCAAAAGGTTGTCAGCATATGTTGAATTTCCGTTTCTACCAAGATGTGCTTTCTGGTGTTCACGTATCCTAGTGCCGAAAGATCTACCTGTCTGACCAACGTATACACATGGGCAAGTACCGCAGTTTAACCTATAGACTCCAGACTCTTTGTTTTTATGGATCAAATCTTTATTATTTTTCATTAAATTTCCTAACGTGTTTTTTGCCTTAAATGAAATGTTGCAGTTACTCTTTTTCTTTAAGTATCTTGCTATTTTTTCGGACTTTTTGTTTATGAACGTTAGAGAAATATATTTCGTATCAATAGCTATTGTTGGATATACAAGCGATATTGACTGTTTAAATTGCATTCGTTTCAATTATTTATTTATAATGAACGGATTGAAACCATTGTTAAATACAATCTGTTTTGTTAGGTATATTCAGTTCTCTATCAAAATTCTCTTGTGTCATAGGTATGTTGATTAATCTAAATATGCTATTATATGCTCGAAAACTAGCAACGTGGCGTAGCACCACGCTGAGATATTGCTCCCGGGAATTATCGATTTAAATCTGGCGGGGCAATGAGGCAGGTAAAAATTTTTTTTCCTAGGTTGGTACCACTGTCCTTAATTACTATGCCAAGCTTGAGCGGGATCTGTCAACTAGTGTGTTTGCAACAGCTGATTAAGTCAGTCGATGTCAGAGTGCGTGTCGATTTTTACTATGGGTGATTACGTTGAGCAAAGAATTTGTTTAAAGTTTTGTGTTGCAAATGAATTTTCGTGTGCCGATGCATTGAAAATGTTGCAAAAGGCCTTTGGTGATAATGCTCTATCGAAAACTCGTGCATATCAGTGGTACAGAGCCTTCAAGAACGGCTCGAAAATGAAGGTGATGCTCATTGTTTTCTTCGATATCCGTGGCGTGGTGCACTACGAATTCGTTCCAGAGGGTCAGACGGTAAACAAGGAGTATTACCTAGGCGTTATGAAACGTTTGCGTGAGCGTATCCGTAAGAAGCGGCCAAATTTGTGGGCGAACAACTCATGGATTTTGCATGACGATAACGCGCCTTCTCACCGAGCTACGATTGTGACTGACTTTCTCGCCAAAAACTTAACAAACGTGCTTCAGCAACCACCGTATTCGCCGGATTTGGCTCCCTGCGACTTTTTCCTCTTCCCAAAACTAAAATTGCCCCTTCGTGGCACCCGTTTTGAGTCGATTGAAGCCAGAAAACAAAATTCGGCGCGAGAGCTAAAGTCCATCCCGGAAAGCGCCTATAAAAAATGTTTCGATAATTGGAAGTGCCGTTGGCATAGATGTATTGGAGCAAATGGAGCCTATTTTGAAGGCGACCCAATAAATTTTGACGATTAAATGTAAAAATGTTGTTTTAATTGAAAATTCCCCGTACTTTCTTGACAGAGTAGTATACTAGTGACTCCAAATCTGTCAAGTATCTATATTCGCTATACACAAAGACACTAAACAAATTTATTCTCGATATTTCTACGTTACTAACGCCAAAAAATTTCCTCGTGCTCAAATCACACCATAATTTGCCGTAAAGCTTATAATTAGCAGATTCATATTGTAATAAATTAATTCGGTTGATCTGTAATGAGAATCATGCGGCCATGGGTCTATTTTTGTACGTCAGGTGGTGGGGTATGACTAATGACCACAGCAGTCGATGCCATAAGTGACAACGAAAAAAAATCCATCTCATGTCATGTCAATCGCGGCAAAAACGCGTATTCAATAATTGACCTTTCTGAGAGTTTTCTATTGGTTATAAATTCGAAAGGATTTTATCGAAAATTGACCATTTTCCCGAAGTTGTTTAAGATATTTACGCATTGAAATTTGCAGAAAAGAATCAACGATTATATATGATCCACTTTCTGCAATATTCTTCTGCTACCAACCCTTCAACTTAGTTAAAAAATCACTAAAATGAATCTTTCAATTTATGTTAACAATATTTCAAAGTCTTCAAACTTTGGAGATTTCTGCAATTTCTCGAAGATTTGAAGTTGTTTATGAGGGTATAGTGAGTATAGTGATTTTCGACGCTTGTTGGATGTCAGTTTGGTTCTTTCGGAACTCAGTACCTGCTTTTTTTTGGGGGGAATCTGAGCACGGTCCTATCAAGGTCGAGTTCGTTTCGGAGTGGAAGAAATTTGAGGTTTTTAGGTGTTCTAAGAAAATTGAAGGGAACCAGAATATACATCTCAAATTATCTGACAGCACCAGCGTGAGCAGCATAAAATCCTTCGACATCAGATACGAAGTATCAGGTTATCACGTTCACACCTAACAATTCATCTTTTTACTTTCCATATTGTTTTGGTGGTTAGGAAGTGTCTAGGTTTAGCCATGTTCGCGATTTTGGTTGGATTTTTGATGTCAAACTGATTTTTGATGCTCATATTGAATCCATTTTCAATTCATCTAATAGATTACTTTGATATCTACTTGATTCGTCAATTACACCCATTTAGTGATATAAAGACTATTAAAAGTCTTAACTTCTCTTTCATATTCCCAAAATTAAATTTCACTTCCTCAGAAGGTTACATATACTGATCCGCATTGGAAGTATTCAGAGGTGATTTTTAGGAATTATGAGTTTGAAATGCAGTTTTTGCCTTACTCCTGGAAATCCTGAAAACTGCAACCTCAGGTTATGGTCGCCCTAGAACAGCGGTTCCCAACCTGGACTACGCCAAAAATCAACAGTAATGGCGGACGCTGTTTGTACGGCCACTTTATACAGATTAGATTAAAAAATGAACAATAATATTTTGTCAGAATATATGTGTAGTAAGCTATTTTAAAAGAGTCTACCATCGAAGGACACTTGCTTTCATAACGCAATGTAGTAAAATGAAGGATACATTTTTGGAAGTACTTTTGGATTGAATAAATAATAAAAGGGGTACGGAAGGAGAAAAAAGTTGGGGAACAGCTGCCCTAGAGAATCGAAGAAGGATAAACATCTCATTCATTGTCAAACTTTTGAACGGACTTCAGAACAGTTACCTTTTGCAACAAATTGAATTCATTATTCCCAATAGAAGACTGGGACACTTGAGTATTTTCCAACCTAAGTTTCGAAATACCAGATGCGCTTAAAATTGTCCACGTCAGAGAATGATTTATTTATGCAATGGTATTTGTGTTTGGCTCAATTTGTTAGGCGTTAAAAATATCGTTATCAACCCAATAGATGAGTTTTTTCATTTTTCATCAACGTATTATCTCTGTATTGGATTTTATTGAATTTAGTTTTTATTTTCTTCTTTCTTATATTTTTGATTTTGTATTTCAGTTGTTATCTTGCCTGTGAATACAGATAGTGAACTTTAAGTAGTTTGTATTTCCCTATTAAAATAAATTAAAATGAAGAATTGAATCTGTGACCATACCTTTTCTTCATAATTTTTTCTGTGTAGGAACATAAGGTTTAATGAATGCTATAGAGTTTCCTCTAAATTGTTTGTTTTAGCCAGTTTCTCACCGAGAGTGAAATATTTTATACGAGTTGGAGTTTCAAACGCAGTTCTAGAGAATGTGCTATATTTTTAAAGAATGAGAAAATTTTAAATTTATATGGACCATACTTTGGAATAGAATTTTTTTTTCATAAAATTCATTTGAAACAGTTGCATCGGATAAAGTTAGCTAGGTAATTCCAATCAATATTCTATATTTTCTTTAAATTTTTCTACTTTTTTGGGTGTTGTACAATGTTTGATAATTGTATATGACAAACAACTACAACAAAAATTTCTCCTAGCTCCATCATATAGGAAGATTAATCATTTCCCAAATTGTACAAACCTACATGTTTGAGCAACCCAATTTTAAGTCTCACCAAATCATTCGTTCTTTTTCTATGAACGCAATTAAATGCAGGTATAGAATTACAGAAGTTGAAAACAAATAGAAAAATATTTGACATTACAGGAATATTCGGATTATTTTATTAAGAAACCTGAATCCACCTAAACTTTGCAATGGCACGTGTTTGCTGGTAAAATCACTGAAAATTTCCATAATAGAGTGCACAATACTCCGGATGTGGTACCCCGAATTCCTCTGATACCATCAGATTTACCGTTTCAATTTAAATGCCTACAATTTTCGGTAAAGATATCTTTTGCAATGACCATTAATAAAACGCAGAATCAAACATTCAACGTTGCAGGCTTAGATTTGAGTATTTTTCACATGGCCGTTTATGTCGCTCTTTAAAGAATAACCTCTAAAAAAAACATGTTTGTATTGTCTTGTAACAAAAAAGCTGTGAACGGTGTAAATAAAGACATGTAGTATATTTAGTATCAGCATTTCACCCGTGTAAAGCTAGGACGGGTCACTAGTCACCTATATATCCCAAAGTACACAGGGCCCTAACATTAAGGTTATTAAAACTGACCTATATGCCCTCTAACCTCATACTAAGTATGTTCCTCTCGTTTGTATAATTTGAATAAAATTTTCATCATTACGAGTACAGTAACACTCACTTTATGAATTTCCTTCAATAAGTTTAAGATCTCTTTGATACCTTTACAGGCAGAAGAGGCAAAAAGGAGTATATAAGCCATTTTGTTTTCCAAAACTTCTACGGCATTGAATCTTTCTCCATCTCTGTTTATCAGTGATTTTCCTACAAAAACATCCATATTTTACCATTCACACAATGAAGTCAAATTGACAATTTAAATACTAATTTAAATTGACAAATATAACATTTGATTCGAACCCACTTCAAATATTGGATGTAATAGTTCGTTATTTTGTCATAATACATTTCAACCAGAATATTACTTCGTTTTCTATTACTACTTATGTACACAGTTGTACCATCTAAGTGGTACTTTTCAGATACTGAATTGTTTCAGCTGTTACTATTTGGTAGTTGATCATGATTAAAACAAATTGTAGAAATTACTATGTTTTACTACCAAAAAAGAAATATTACACATTTTCTTGTGACTCGAGGTTCGGGAAATGAACTATCCCATCATCAAAGTTGTCTGATACAAAACTCGAGTCGCTGTATATTCAGTTAATAACGAGTGATAGAAAACAAAGTAATTTCTTATTCCATTTCAATTAAAATGAACCACCACAAAGTAATCTTACTCCATCCAGTATTTCAGGTTTCTGTAGCCTTTGCAGTATGATGTAATCCATGGGAAATGTATTATTAGTGCCAAATAAAATTAAAATTTATTCACGTTTTATGCAGTCCTTTGAGATAAAGTTTCGACACAAAAAGCGTTTTGACAAAAAAGCATATCTAAACAACACGAAATGTACACTTTCATATTAGCATTGTGCAGGTTTCACAAATCAATTGTAAGCACCACATAGAATTTTATCATTAAATAAATGAAATAACTTTCAACAAGATTTCAATGAGTGGAATAAGAAAACCATAGATATTTTATGATTTTATTAACAAGTTTTTAAAATTTCTTAAAACTCTTTTTTGAGCTACTGCCCTTTGTGACCTTCAATACATTGAACCTCACAGTCTTGGACAAAGGTCTACATTCACCTATGGTTACAATGTCACCAATCTCCACATCCCTGTAACAAAATAAAAAACATTAATCAATTTTATTTCTATGAGAAACATTAAATGAAAATAAAAGATATATGGGTATGAATTCTTCAATTCTCTACTTCATCTCTTTTGATAAATTTTATCCACGATATTCAATAACATCCTGTTCATACTGAGAATAGCTAAGCTAAAATAGATATTAACCACAGTGCATAATCTTCTGCTAACAAGCCATTCAACAAGTTTTGAAAAAAATCGAACGGGGCTAAATCTGGCAAACCATATATCGAGAACTGGTGCATTGTCTTTATGAAATTAAATTTTATCTCTCCTCAAATGTGGCAATTTTTTATAAATATCTTTACCAGAATGCTGCAATTAGTTGACCATAATAATAATAGCCTCCTTTCCTTCCTAAAGATAATCAATGAAAACTATCCTATGTACATAATAAAAAGAATTGGTACAATGACCTGTATATGAAACTTACACCTACTTTGGAAATGATTCACCATTATTTTATGATTAATCCTAACAATTGTTTGATCTATACAAACTCAACTTTATAGATAGGATTGAATAAATTAAATAAAAACTTAAATATTTATAAATAAGTTTTAACTAATACTAATGAACAACAATCTCACGACCATTTTATCCCATAGGTATAGTAGCAGCAGCATTTATTTGCAAACATATACCTCATACCCAAACTTTCAGTTTAACTGTTCCTTTTAAAATGCTTTCTTCACTTTTATCAAACTACCTTAAAAATTTAAAATTGCTACTATTGGTTAAGGAGCTTGTGCATTTTGTTTGAGAAAATAATGCATTTTTTATATTTAGGTATACTTTCATAGGAGCTCCCAAAGAATGGTTTGTTGTTCATAGAAAATTAGTATTTCAATAAAGCTTTTACCTTTTATTCAGAAATCTTTATTACAGAATTGGGGGACTACTCAAGGCTAAAATGATTTACACAAGTGGACTTTCAAATCAGAAATTGGATGTACCCTTTTGATTCACATAAATATCAGTAAATCTGTTAATGCTTAATATGATTTGACCATTGAGAATTTCCTACTGGAATGTAAAATTGTAGAAACTCAATATATCAATAACTTCATCAAAATTTATGAATACTTCCTCTCAAATCACTACTTTCCAAAAGAATGGAAAACAGAGACTATCTCACATTACCAAAGAAACAATCTGATCGGACCAAACTATCGAATTACACCACGTTAATCTCAAACTTGGGTAAAAATATAGAAAAAATAATTCTGGAACTATCAAAAACTCTTTGTGCAAAAATTCCTATCTATTAATTCGGCTTCAAAAATCAACATTCAACCTTACACCCTTTGATAGTCCTAACCAATAACCACCAAACAACAAAGCAAAAAGGAGGAAAAATGGCAGCTATCTCCTGGACATCAATAAAGCATTCAACAGTGTATGGCATGCAGGTTTGGTCTACAAACTCTACACCATGGATTCTCCTCACTACTATCAGACGAATTTACAACAGAAAAAGGCATACTCCAAGGATCGCCATTGCCACTTTCTACAACCTGAACTGCGCCCATATATTCTAAAACCCCAAATTTATTGACCAGAGATGTTATCTGCTACAATTTACCTATGTTATTAGTGAGTCATGCTAACAGTATACAAGAAGCTATGGAACAACTACACAGTATACAAGAAGCTATGGAACAACTACAAGATCTAGTAGACAGTACATCCTTATGGTTCAATAAATGGAGACTGTCCCAACCCAACAAGTCATAGACACTAGGAACAATTCTTTCGACAGTAGCAGATCGTAATACCATCAAGAATTTCAAAATGAATTTACGTCAATAAAGATGTATTTTTCTTGGCGTCAGATTCAATCTATAATAATTGTTTGTGTTTTAGGATATATTTGAACTTTTTGATTCTTTGTACAATTTTTTGTATTAATTTTTCTTCTTGGGAGAATTCTGTTAGTTTTGTTCGCATAAAACTATATTGTGTACAAAAATTTGAAATAATGGATGTCGGAAATCAACATGAATAATAAAAATCGAGACAATCAAATTAGCTTCATCCATCCGAATTAGTGTTTAAGTTAAAGCTCAATAAAAAAGAATAAAATCATTGTCATTTGAACTTTGTGAATTCTTCATATATAAAAATTTATTGGTTTTTACCTAGCGGACTCTGACTTTAGCCTGTTTTTGTTCAACACACTGTGATCATTAGTTGATTGCCATGGTACAGTTCATTTGAGAGATATCATTAATTGAACCCACACAGTGGACAAGGTTGGACATAATTATTCAAAGGATAAGTGTAACTTTCACATAAATATTAGAAATATTTATTTTCCAGACATCCAAAAACTATTGGCGAGTATAAATAAACTTATATTTTGTTATATATAAATTAAACATTCATATAAATAAATCAAACATATTTATGCTCTCAAATGTGTAGTGGTCACCAGTGGCCCCGAAAATCAGGCTGCCAAAAGGCAGGTTTGCTGGGAGTGGCAGTCTTCTTACTTTACCATTGCTGATTAATTAGATAATTGTGTTTTATTGTTATAGAAATGTCTTCAAATGGAAAAGACAAGAGGTTGCTTAAATATCATGATGTTGGAAGGAAATCATGGAATCGTGGAATGTCAAAGTGACCAGAAACTGAAATTCAGCAATTATAGAAGCATGTAGTGATGTTGAATCTGATACACGGGTAGATGCAAGCGGCGACTTCGATGACAATAGTGTAAATGACCCAGATGAAGTATCACATGAAGATGAGGAACTAATAGAAGAGTACATCGACCACATGGAAAGATCTACATCTGCTGATTTTCTCGGTTGTAACGTTATTAGTAAGCTAACAGAAGTAGAACAAACAGGAGGATCTACTGAAAAACGGGAATTTGAAGCAGAAGTATCACTTCTCAAGCAGGACCTTCTTCTAAAACAGATTTGCAACAGAGATATCATTTGAAGTGAGGATTGCTAAATATCCTCGTGTGAAAGGTCGACGACCGCATTCACCATCACCAGTGGAGGGGGCAAATGAGCCAAATATTTTATCAAATAATGGTAGTTTTGTTGGTAATCCTGGTAAAATAAATCTTCACAAGAGTTACAGAACATTGTGTGGCTTCATCATAATGAAGTACTATCAGGGGTAATGAAAGATTACCCAATAAAATAAATGAGCTTCATACATCATTCCAATACTTCAATTATTTTTTAATGACAAGCTATTGACAAAAATAGCCAATAATACAGTGCAACTGGTAATGTAGTCTTTGGTCTTTCTCAGACTGTTTCAAACTTCGAAAATCATATAATACACACTGACAATTCTCTATGCATCATTACCTCTTTTGGTATATCTAAGAATCTTAATATTTGCGCATTAGGCACAATTCGAACAGATCGAATTCCCAACTGCAACTGCTTAAGAGGAACAACAAATCAAAGAGACCATTCCGAAGAGTATGTCAGTGCTGCTCTTTGTGTAGATTTCACCATTGTAGTATGGAAAGACAACAAAAGAGTTAGACTCGCATTTACATATGTTGGTGTATAACAATATCGAACAGCAACGGCAACTACAAACACCACCTTCAAAGATTAGAAGATACAGACGAAAGAACAAAAGATTTGTAGATTTGTAGAAGTTGATCGCCCACGTATTATCAGAGAATATAACGATCATATGGGAGGAGTATAGATGGTCTTATTAGACGGTACCATAACTAACAAAAAGTAAATCATTGAAATAGTTCTTTCATAGTATTGGCACAACAATTGTAACAGCCTACCTTTACAGAGGCATCCATGAAGCAGGAGGAGCACAGAAAATAACAACTGCCTAAATTCCGCTATGAGGTTGCAAATGTTTTCATCAACAAAAATTAGCTAGAACACCAGTGGAACAACCTGTAAGTGCTGTAACAATTCCAGCAACAAGAGTTCCAAGAGAAATAAAAACTCATACAGATTGGGTTTACAAGCACATTACGATGATGAGGTAATATGCCTGATCATAAAAGTGCACCTGTAAATATCCTGGTTTCAAATTGGAAACACAAATGTATTGCCTCAAATGTAAAGTTAATTTATGCCTTTCATCCAATAAAAAAATGTTTCGAAATTTATCATACCAAACTATAATTATTGTAATTCATCGGTTTAAATCTTTACCGCCCTCTTGTATTATCAGTTTGTACCACTACCTCACATTTATAATACTTTTGTGGAAGCCATTTTCGATAAAACACTAAAAATACAACAAAACTAATTTGCATTCCTCAGCCAACTCTCCTCTTGTGTAATTTTAGACTTTAGACAAATGATCAGTAGATCAGGGATAATGCGACATAGAAACTTGAATCCTCTTTTTCAACTTTTAATACACCTCATTCCTAACAAAAATATCTATTTTTACATACCTGAAGCAGGGAGAAAGGTGCACTGACATGTTTTTGTGTCGTTTTTCAAAACGATTGTATTTACGGACATAGTGCAGATAATCACGACGGATAACGATTGTCCTTTGCATCTTCAGCTTCATTACAACTCCTGTCAGGATGCGTCCACGAATGGAAACATTTCCAGTAAAGGGGCATTTCTTATCGATGTAACTTCCTTCGATAGCCTAAATAAGAAAAAAGATTGGCTTCAGTATATTGATCAAGTCAAAAAATATTGTTAAAACAATCTACAAGAACCAATGGAAAAACTCTAAATCATAGTATATTAGTGACTATTACAGAATACTCTACTGTAATTAAAATTAAGTGTAAGAATAAATGATCCATTCACAGTCAGTAATTGCTCTCCAGTTCAAGAAATTGCAGTACCGTTATCAAAGTCTGTGGAACTGTCGCTGGATGTATGATTCAAAAATTGCTGCAACTTTTTCAAACTATAAAACAATCTCGAGTGAACTTGATACAGGTAAACAGTAAGATAAAAATTATTCAAATGTATTACATATTGTACAAAAAAAATTATAAAATCTTAATTCAAAGAAAACTTGAACTTTAGGAAGCAAAAAAAGAGGCTGTTTTTATTTTCATAAAAAACAAGAATTTCACAACACTGATGTGAAATCAGGAGCTTTTGCGTGTTAAATCATGTCACTAACAATTCCCCCAAAAAATTTTTTACCTTCTACTCACGAAATTTTGCACGAACATACGCGTTATTATTCTACTCCTAAATGCAGAATTTCATTTTCAAGTGAATCTGTAGTTTCAAAAATATGAAAAATTTTCTAACATGAATAACTGCAAATCTATTGAACCGATTTAGCCTATTAACATGGTATTTCGACCCCAAACCTTCCCTAAAAAATTCAAGGCCCTAGTTCTCAATTGAAAGTTAGCGTATTAACAGCCTCACGAAATTACTTTTGACCTTATTCAATAATGGTGAATCCAACCTAGTCATTAAAACGATTTTCGGCTCAAAATTCGAAAAAATAAATCATTCGCAGATTTATCGATAATTTCACTTTGTTAGTTCATTATAATCAACTGAAATAATTGATTTTAATTTACACCTTCTGTTGAAAAAAATTACCTGCTTGAATAATTATCGTCATAACACTTCATTATCGTGGATTGGCAGACTAAAGCAAAAGTCGAAAAATAACTTAAATTGTTTTCCAGTACAATATTCATCATATTGGCAGACTTATGCTTAAGTCAACCACATGCTCAACTTATATGCTTTAATCTACTGATTCACAATAAACTTGTCTACTTTTCTAATAATTCGAAAATGTTAGTAAGAATCAATTTTCCTGGACATATGTGTTTTCTATTTGTTTTACAGAGAAACTTTTAGTAGTTTAGTACATGTAAACACTGCATGATTACACAGTTGAAGATCAAAAATTCAAAATAATGTAATGTTCATATCTCAAGGAAGTTAAAATTCTAAAATTGAGTTAATGTAATGTCCATATCTCAAGGAAATTTAAAGCAGAGATTAATTAGAATTAAATTCAACCTACAATGATAATATAGATATGCCAAAGAAGCAGTCCATTCAAGTATATATTATTATCTCAGTGTTCAACTTGACCAGAACCTAACAAACTACTGAATGAAGAAATGAATAATGTGAAAATTAATTATGTAGGAAAGACAAGAATAAAACATTAATGTATACTCCCATATAAAACCTTTCCTATTCGAGTAAATAGGAAAAGACAATATTTCAAAGATCCCTGACTGAAGCAATAAGTCAAAAGAGGAGTAAAAGTTATATTGATTTTAAACATAATTTAGTGGCATGAAAAATGTATGCATACGCAATATTAAAATTTGTGTCGACTTTAAACAAATCACTTCTTATTTAGAATCAATATAACAAATTACTGGAGCAACGGAGAACTTTAAATATAAGCCTAATTAGCAATGAATAAATCTAACTACTCTGATCCTAATATAATATATATTATTCCATGACCTCCTTCACCAACCATGCACCAAGATTAGGCATAAGGATGACTGGCACCCCCAAGCCCTGAAAAAAATTAACGAACCTCTCTGGGTGTTTTAAACCCTAATCCAACATTCCTAGTATAACGTAGATTTTTCTTTTTAAGGCCTCCCTTCTTGTTCAGGAACACAGTCGGTTGCTTTTGAAACGCTTTTTCAGCCTAAATAACGAAAAAACAATTAGTAACAGTGAAATATTACCTACCTCACGAGGAGTTTTAAATCCCAATCCCACTTCACGGTGGTATCTCAAGGATTTCCTCGATTTTTTTCCAATGCCCTTTTTGCTTTTGATAGAAGCCAGGACATTAGCAACAGTTGGTTGCTTTTGGAATGCTCTTTCATTCTGCAAAATCAGCTATGATTAACATCAAATTTAAAAAGTGAAATTACACCACGTGCACGTAAAATAATCCAACAAGTGACATTCACTGTAATAAATCATTCAAAAACAAAAACTTTGATAATGAATAAGATCCCTTCATAAAAACATAAAATTTGCAATAATTTATATCGAAAATTCATCAAATTTTAAGAAATTTAGGTCTCACCTGATCCGCCATCTTGACACACTAGGCAAAAGAAAAGTAAAGCCGCTACTGATTCCATAGACAAACTACACATTTCCCGATGACAATTTCTATGACATATTTTTGACAAATACAAAAATTCATGGTATCAGAAAAGTACCAAAACATGTACAAATATATCTTGACTGTAATATATTATATTTTTCCTGAAAGCCGTAGAAGAAGGTTATCTGACGATATGAATTATATAATTCATAATAATTATGAGATTTATCATTAATGCATCAATCCACTTAACAGCGATGCATCTTGCAGTACACTTATCGAAGCATAGAATATCGAAAATAACATCTCCTTGATTGCTAACATTATTTAAATAAATAAATTATAATATGAGCAGTAACGTTTACTCAAATATTTGCTTCGGGCCTTACTTGATGGAATTTCAATTGAAGTAAAACAATTGATTTTCGCTAATGTTTATTGAATTATACAATTTGATTTCTTCAGGCGAGTATGGTAACAGTTACTACAGAAAATGTATTTGAATAAACAAGTGAATATTGGCGTAAATCATGTGTTTCACTCTAATCAACATTTATTCAAATAATTAAGTGAAGATGACTCTATTAACATTTTTCTATTCTAAAAAATCGCTGTTATCAGTAAAAAATTAAACAAAGTTATGTGTTCTTGGGTTATTTTATTTTAAATTATTCAAATATTCTCACGAAATAAATAGAAAGTTATTCAAATAACTATCCTTAATCCCATGGACGTATTAGAACTATGTTTAATCCACATGCATGACTAGGAATATATCTCTGGTTATGACCAGTGAGTTATTATGAATATAAGATGGTGAGGCACATCAGAAAAATTTTTTTTATTGTAGTATATATATTTTAAGTTTACGGACAAACTTTATCTAGTGAACTCTACTTGGTCAGTTGCATAATAATCATTATGAAAAAATTTATTACTAATAATCTGAATTATTGAATCCAAAAACAAATCTTCATCCTATTATGGCTGTATTGTTATTTAAAAAAAAATTCTTTGGTATTAATGCCCCAATAGATGACTTTTGAGCTTTTTTCAACATTGCTCTAAATATGAAAATCGTTATTATACAGCTGCGCAGCACGAACCAACGTGGAGGTGTAAAGCATTCTTGCCAGGTAAGGGATGGGTATGATGGAAATGAAAGAAAACGGGTTGGATGAAGATCGAAGATTTTAAAATAACAATATACTATTAACGAAATAAACTCTAAATCAATAAAATAAACTCTAAATTAACAAAGTGAAAAAAAGGACCTCAGCGTATAATATAGGATATATTCTGAAAGTTGTAAAAAAAATATTTATTCTAAATGGAAATCGTGAGTTCTAAAAATCAGAATTTTTTATAGACCAAAGGAATTCTGCGATTCTTCTGTTCGGCGAAATGATCTATTACCTCATCTGTAAAATGTTCTCATCCTGTGATTTTATAAATCCTTTTTCAATTTAAATTTTTGCCATATTACTCAATCGCGCCAGTAGTACTTCTAAAATAATTTTTAAATCTTTTCAACGCGGATAAAATTCTTTCTGTATAGAAGCAGTTATTACTGGCAAAACAACAAGATATAATGATTTAGAGTTCTGGCATACAAAATTTTAAGTCAGTATCATGAAAAAAAAGGTAAGATTTTATAAGGGTTTGTGCAATTTTTTATTATATCGTTTCCGTATAGCACAGTTAATACATTTTAATTTAATGTTAAACTTAGGAATTCGCTTTTGTGGCACGCACGAACGGCGGCTTCATTAAATTTTTCTACTCTGGCCTATATATTGTAATAATAAAGTACAGATTAAAAAATTCATAATAGTGGATTGAACGAAACGTAAATATATTCCTTCAGATGAGTTAATGAACGGAAAGTTTCGGCGGAAAACGCTGACGTCGGAATTAACTCGTGTGGCTCGACAAGGAGATGAAGCTTTCGAAAAACTGCTAAATAGGAATTTTGAGCGGGTGGACGAACTAAAAATTTGAAAGGAGAAAATCGACTCGTACGAGGTATCAAAAGGGCCAAAAGAGAGTTTGTTAGGAGACTTGACACGCCGGAAAAACTAGTAAGATCGTCGAGAAAAGATAGTGGTGCGAAGCTCGAATTGGTCTCAGAACTTAGCATTATTATATATATTGAGTAATATTAGTAATTATTTTTGGAAGTTTAAGAATTGAGCCAGAAGAATTAATTGAACAGACAGTGCTAAATTCCGGGACCAAGGAATTAAGACTACCTTGAGGTAGTCGTTCTTTATCGTTTATTGTTCGTGTTAAATAGGTAATTTCTTGTAGAAAATGGCGTGTGCCGAGTTTTGTTTTGAATGTATGGTCTTGGAGTCTAGGGGTAAGAAATATCTAAAAATGTTGGTATATTATTTAGGTTGAAATTGTCTAATTAAAGTAGAGAGAAATTAAGAACTAGGTAGGTTGACATATCTCTTCGTAATTATTATGTTTGAAGAATTTAGACAGAATTAAGAATTATATAATTGATTCGTAATGCTTGAGGGATCCGCATCGCCCTCTCTTTAATTATTCAGTGTGTCATTTTAATTTAAAGTTTATTGAGTTTAGGATTGATAAAACTACTGTACTTTAGCACACTTTATCATTATACTTATTAAAATCGATAATTGAGTTTCATTACCATTTTCATTATCACAGAGAAAATTTATTAACATCAAAGACCTTCCATTTTCGCGAAGGCCGTACCCTTCCTAGGACCGCTCGACTAGGATTGGTTCGCACCCCATTCGTAAATAAGTCAATAGTAGTAATATTTTCCATCTAACCACCTCCCACAAAGAGGTGGCTTATTACAATATCAAATATGTATATAAATATCTATGGACATGAGCTACCGGTAGTGTTCGAGTCCCGCCATTGCCTATGGGTTTCTTGTGTATGTCTAATAATGAAAAAAATATCTATATAATATTGCTAAAAGTGGAAAAAGAGTTTGATAATTTGGTTGACTTGTGTAGGTGGTCTTAGCAACCGAGTACATATAAAAGGAAAAAACCCATGGATAAATAAGTACATAGACAGATGAACGTATCATCTGTGGGTTTTTTCCTTTTATATGTTAAAAAGTTTAAAAAGCACATTAGTGAATTTAAAAGTTGACGTGTCCCAGTGTTTTTTATAATTACCTTACATAAGGACACAAATAATTTTATTCCATAAGTAATATTTAATGAGATAATTCTGATTTTCACAAATTTTTATTGTAATTTGATACAATTGTTTCGCTATCACAGTAGCATCTTCAGGTAGGTGGTATCTTACATTTTAAATAACTAAATTTATTTTCCAAATCGGTTGCTATTTATATTACAAAATTATGTTACAAAAATTTTTATTGAGCACTAAAACGCAAAAAAGGTCTCTGTAAGTGTTTAATAGGGGCGAGTTGTTTAGATCCAATTGTTCATCACGTACTATTCCAATTTTGTTGTGTTTATTTATCTCTAGGGACTTTAAAAGGTTTGAGGCATAATTTGTACTTTCTATATGTAAAATTTCAAAATTATGGTTGAAAGTATGTCCTGTTTCTAACAAATGGTTCGAATATGTGGAATTACTTTTGTTATTGAGGTAACTCTTCAAATATTCACAAATTATATGTCGGAAAGTACTTCCAGTCTGTCCAATGTAAATTTTTGGGCATTCATCGCAGGTTAACTTATAAACTCCCGATTGATCTTTATGTGTAATTTCTTTATTATTTTTATTGAATTTACTCAGGTTTGAATGAAGTTATTAAAGCGTATTTATTTTTGATAAATATATTTTTAATTTACTAAAGTTTGTGAGAAGAAAGAAAAATATATATATATATATTTTTTGTTTGTAGAGTGCCCTAGATATGTTAGACATGCATAGCAACGATCGAGCTTTTCTTTCTATGTATGTTGTCCATGAAAGATGTTTCGTAACCTTTAACAATTCATTTAATTATGTGTAATTCTAATTGAAGATTCGATTTTTCTGGGATATACTTTCAGTCCATGTATAATAGAATGATATGCTGTTAATTTTTGTGGGTGGGTGCACTGATTGTTTGTGTATTGAGGTGTCTGTATACTAGGTTTATAATATAGGGAGAGAACAGGTATGTTATTCTCGCGGGAGATTGTTAGATATAAAAAGTTTAGTAAATTATTGCCGTTTTCTATTTCTGATGTGAATTCGATGCTAGGATTTAAACTGATTAAATAGTTGAGAAAATTATCCAACTGACGTATCGTTCCAACCCAGCAAATGAAAATATTATCGACATATCGATACTAAAATCGTTTCCTGTGTTGGAACGATATGTCAGTTTCCCTAATTATTTAAACAGCTCAAACCTCAACATCGCATTCACATATTAAATAGAAAATGGTAATACAATAACACAAGTTTTCTCATATATCATGAACTTATATATACAGACACCATAATACACAAAAAATCAATGCACCCCCCACTCACAAAAGCATATCATTCATATACATAGACTGATAAAAATACCCCAAAATAAATCAAATTTTCAATTAGAATTAAACAGAATTGCTATCAATAATTGTTACAGAACAATCTTTCATAGAAAACATTCTTATATAACAAAAACTAAACAGGAAAACCTTGAATTTAATATACCCTCATATAAAAGAAAAGCCTGACCACAGCTATGCATTTCTAACATATATAGGACACCCTAGAAACAGAATATTTCGCTCCCTTCAGAAATAAAATATAAATGTCGCATTCAAGACCAATAATGAATAGCCTAGCTTTATTCATAAAAAAATCGAAGTCCAGACGGGACAAATTAAAAAATTCTAGAATTGACATATGTAAATGTGACGACTGCAATACCTTATATACAGGTTGTCAGCGAGAAACTGAACGTCGTTTAATGGTGAATAGATGATACCTTGGGGAGCCAGAAAACAACAATTAAATATGGTCTAAGGTTATTTGTTCTTGAGATACAAGGTGATTTATCAATTTTGGAAGAACATTTGGATGGTATGACTCCTGAATCGTACAACGTATTCGCTTCAAATTTGGCAGGTATTGTCATCTCAGGCCATCGAATTGTTCATGAGAACCATACCGAAATATTACAGACCAGGATTCGGAAATTTTGATTTTTATTTCCATGTCTAATAAAACACCCTATATAGAATATCAATTTGTTGTTAAAATTATCGGATTCTGCATAGATTTTTCTTTCAAATTCCATTTCCCTTGTGAACGGCACACCAACCTTTACCAAACTTTAATCAAAGTTTTGTTGCGAGGGATATTCAAATGTGTTTTGAATTTCTTCATTTTCGTCCTAATTTGTGTTTTATTATTTATGTTCAGTTAGATTTTCGAATTAAAAAATGTTTTTATAACCAAATTCAATCCCATGAGCATCTTATTACAATATGCAGGGCCGTAGGAGCACTAAAAAACCAGAAGGTTAAATTATTTTCGAGATATAAAAAAATGAACGGTTGGTGTGTTGTTCACTAGGAAAACGGAATTCGAAAGAAAAATCTATGCAGAATCCGATAAGATTAACAACAAATCAATATTCTATGCACAGGGTTTATTAGGCGTAGAGGTAAAAATCAAAATTTCTGAATCCTGGTCTGTAATAATTATTTCAGTATGGCTTATATGAACAATTCGATGGCCGGAGATGACAATACCTGCCAAATTTGAAGCGAATACGTTGAATGGTTAAGGAGTTATAGCCATCCAAATGTTCTGCCAAAATCAATAAATCACCCTGTATCTCAAAAACGAATAGCCTTAGACCATATTTAATTGTTGTTTTCTGGCTCCTCAAGATATCATCTATTATCCATCAAACGATGTATAGTTTCTCGCGGACCAATCGATATAGGCCAGACCGGCCGCAGTTTTTATTAAAGATTCGAGAAGTTATCAGTTGAATAAACATGATTGAAATTATACAATCACGTTTATTCAACAATTACAAATAAATAAGGAATTTCGAGGGATCAAGATACAAGTAATAAAAGAATGACTTATCGAATAAAAATTACACATTTTTACTCTTGGCATTATTGCCAACCAATTTGATTGGAGAAAACACTATTCATCTAAAGTTCGACCGTATTTATAAAAAAAGATCTGTACACTGGGGATCTTGAAAGGATTTGATGAATAAAACCAATAATAAAAAAAAACTTTAATATGTTCTATTAAACTAATTGCTCTACTAATCTCACGTATATTTGAGCAGCTTTAGAATATGCAATTTGCACAGCACGCATAAAGTAATAATTCATTACTTTATAAACAAATGAACAGACAAAACTTATATTTATTAGTTAGCAAGTTGTAATGTTTTTGTCTCA
Source organism: Megalocaria dilatata (assembly GCA_034642435.1). Lineage (NCBI taxonomy): Eukaryota > Metazoa > Arthropoda > Insecta > Coleoptera > Coccinellidae > Megalocaria > Megalocaria dilatata. Next base: position 75,251,492 of record CM067856.1, read on the forward strand.
TTTTTATCAGCTATCAAAATTCAATATCCTAAAGTGTTCTATAAATAAAAATGTTTTCAGTCATATTATTGAATTTGTCTCGGTTAGATCAAATTGTCAACTTCTGGAATTCACGTGGAATGTAATGAATATCTTAATTTAATTTAGTATTGATATCCAATAAATGTGACTGAAGAAATATTGCTCAAAGTTAAAATTTAATTAACTTGCATTGGGTAGCATCAAAATGACCTTTATATACAATAAGTGTTTCTAGTGAGTTAGGAATTAAAATTTTCTGTAAATTTGAAACATCAATTTTTGATTTTTTCTCTTACTGTGAGAATTTTTGTGGTAATAAATTGCTATAATATGAAAAATACCACTGGAAAAATTAATATTTAACTATAAAAATTTAATTGGAATAAGGAAATGATTTTGTTTGCACTTTGTTAAAAGGTGAACAAAAATATAGTTATTGTTGATTTTATTACATACTACATTTGAAAATAGAAAGTAATTTTATTGTATGAAAATTGAATCCAAAATTCTGAACTTTGTTTGATAGTAAAAAGTTTTAAACATTGTTTAACACTAATTATCACCAAAAAAATTAATATAAAATATTATCGAAAGTTTTAAATTGTTGCGCCATATAATAAAGTTCAAAGCATTAAATCAAAGCATTGACTCTCACAAAAAAATTTGTAATCTCCTATAGCAACAGAAAAAATCAGAATTGATATCAGTCGAAAGTGACAGAATATTTTACTTCTGATAGTGACAATCGTGGAAGGTATAAATTTCACTTTTGGATATTACTCTTCAAACCATCTGCTATAACCCAATAGTGAGATATATTCTTTTAAATAACGTGAAATGAAAATCTGATAGCATATAATCAGACAAAAATTATAAAAATTTGTGTAAATATAACGGTAAATAAATGAAACACTGTACATAAAAAGCAAATCTAATTTATAAGAACTCAATCTCAATAAATAGGAATTCTCAGTTAACAAAATATTTTCATAAATACTACAATATTTTTTTGTATCTACTTATTACATTTTTGAAAATTATTGATGATATATTAATTTACTGAAAGAAAATATGCATTAAGTTCTCAGTTAAAACTAAAACAGACTAGATCAATTAATAGATAAATATCAATAATTTCTTATGACTGAAAACTAACATTTGAATAAATAATTTAATGATAATATTGGCACGCGATATACATTCTTTGCAGCCAGCATGATCTATATAGATATATATTCTTTTTCTTCTTTTATTTGAGGAATCATGAAGCAGGCAGAGTAATCCATTTCAGGAACTCGGCCATTAAAGCTCTGAATATGAATAAATACTATCGAATTAGCAGCATTGCTTTCTTAATCTCATTCGGCGCTAGCCAATGGTACACCTACTAAAGCCACAGGCACGTATTTCACATGGGTCTGCCAAGTTGAGTTCAGTTGGAAGAACTTCACACCACTGAATTCCACACCATCCACATAAACTGAAAAAAACAATGGATCAAAAATGTCTATTAGAATAGTTATCATGAGAATACTAAAATCTTTTAGTACCAGGAAGGAAACTGACGTCAAACAACAAAATATAATTGGGTTAATGGAATACAATTTAGTGTTTGTGTCAAGTAGTCTCAAGTAAAGTTTCAATATAAAAGTGTCTTCAGAAGTGCGTGTTTAAGAAAAAATTCATCTAAATAAACTGAAAATTCAATGGGACAAATATACAGGTATGTAAAAGACAGCCGAAAAGATGAAATTCAATGTTAATCAAGACGACGACCAGGGTCTAGTGGCGAGTGGGGATGGCTTCAATCGAAAGGCTCTGCAGTCTGCTTTCATTCGCTTTTCAAACGTGAGAGCCCTTAGACCATATCGGTTGAAAATAAAGTAAATCGAAATGTTAAGTATAGAAGAAAAAATTCGGATCATTCGGCTCTTTTTGAAATAATTAAAAAATTCGAGAAATGTGGGTGTCCACGAACATGCAGGCATTGCAAGATTGATAAACTACCAAAAACCATTAATGAAAATCGTCTGAAAAAAGAAGAAGATATGCTGCTGTTGAAACCAGTGCAACTTGTTCGAGTATACAAATTGCTGAACAAGTCAATATGAGCGATAGAAGTGTTCGAAATATTTTGTAATGGAATGGTTACTGCTGTCATAAGATTCAAACAAACCAAAAAATTTTTCCAGAAGACTATAACAAACGAATGGAATTTTGTGAAACTGTGATGGAAAAAGTAAATGAAAATAGTTCATTCCTAAACAATACCTTAATAACTAATGAATCAAAGTTTTCGTTGAATAGAAAACATAACCCATCAGTAGTAAGATATTGGTCTAGGAAGAATAAGCTTCTGAATATTGCTGTGTACCCAGTATCCCCGAAAACTTGATGTTTGGACAGGAATACTGGGGAATTACATCATAGGGCCATTTTTTATCAATGGTAACCTAAACACTGCCAAATATCTGGAGCTTTTAGAGAAATTTAGAGAATCAAATCATTCCGACAGCTACCAATTAATTTCGATAATGTCTGGTTTCAACAGGATGGCTCTCTAAGTCACAATGCAGGAGTAGTCACACAATATCTCAGGATGACTTTTTCAGACTGTGTCATTTCTACAAATGGCACGATCCGATGGCCACCCAGATCACTAGATTTATCTCCCAATGATTTTTTTCTTGGTATATCTGAAAAATTTGGTTTATGGGCATGAAATTTATAAAGTAATGAGTTAAAGTTCAAAATAATCCAATTTTGTGCCAAAATAGCAACTATGCTGAATCTAAAATAGAAAAAGGCTTTTTACTTGATAGAAGAAATATAACAAAATTTGAATATAAAAACAGATTCAATCTGTTAGTCTTCTACAATTTTAATTTCAGAAAATTTTTTATTCAAAAAACTTTTAGAATGAAAATAATGTCTACAATAAGCACCGCTTATATTTAATAGACGTATATAATCAAAACTCAATATATAATGTCAAATGGAATAAATAAACCAACCAATATAAAAAAGGCAATTAAAATTAATGAATAAATATTTGAAGGAGACAAAATTTTGTTTCTGATCTTACCATAATGAAACAATTTTTGTTTATTAAATGATAGCGGAAATTAAAGTGGTTCTACTTCAAGATGAATTTCATTAAATAAAAACAGTAACATTCAATTTAATTTTCAATTGCAGTCTCATACATCATTTAGCTTCTTTCTATTAATTTATGTTTCCAATTTTGAAAAACTGATTCACTATTGAATAATTATCAATAATGAAGAGCAGTCTAAAGCTGATGGAGTTTTTTGAGAAAATCGATTATTCTCACTACAAACACAGTATCTTAGCTATCTAAAACATTGATAGAAAAAGTGGAACGAGATAAAAAGCCTAAATGTATATCAAGATATTTTTCCTAAATTTGCATCGAAAAGATTGGTTACTTCTGGGTATATCCTCATAACAACATAAATTATGAGAAGAGTTGCTGAATGTTGCACCAGTGTATCACACCTTTACATATGTACCCCTCAAGATGCAACTCGTAATTTAAAATTTTTTGTTAATCACTAATTAAATAATTCAGTTCTTCAAAACAATTACGAAAACTCACTGTCTCAATTCTAAAAATAAACTTTATTATACTAACCTTTCAAAGGAGTATTGTGAGAAGAACGAACTGAGCAAATCATTCTTGATACATTTTCTATGTACTGGTTTCGAGCTTCCACGTCCTTTTCCTTTTCTTTCTTTTTGCCTAATCTCATAACTGTAATATAGAAAATAATATACTGCACAAAAATTCACACAATTACAATATTAATGGTTAGTTAATACTTCAAGACTCGTTAATTTTATAATCATACAGTTTTTAGGGAGAGAACATTATTGATTGGAATAATTAAATGGCTATAGACCTAAGTCTTCCAGGCAGTTACATACCGATGCTGGTTATTTTACTTTCAGTGTTTTTTATGGTGGTATATTAGTGGATCCACAATTTCTAATGTTTTAGTTTGTGATGAATTTTTTATTAAGTTATGTAGTTTAGAACCAATACTGGTTCTCTTTTGGTTTGATATAAAAATTGGTTCAGAGGGTTGTACAATAGGTTCTTGCAATGTCTTAGTTTAGTAATTTTTCCTAGGGAAGTTCAGCTATTTTAATAATGCTGCCATACCCAACTTTAAACATGAAGCCTTCACCCCTTCCGCTGGATCCTACTGAATTGTTTTCATTCTCAAAATCAAAGACCAGCTTTAAGAACTCATTTGAAATAAAATCATTTAAGAGGATTCTTGTACAATAACCCCCAAACCAACTGGAAAAAATTAAACTTATAACACTCCTCTGGAAATGAAAAAACCCATAGCTCAAAAAAGAAGAAGCAGAGCTAGATGGCACCAGACACATGCACCAGCAGACAAGACTATCTTGAAAAAGGCAACATGTGCCTGCTACGCAGAATCCTATATGTGTATGTATTCGAACTCAAATCTGTATAAATTCAAGATCACTTGGGGTAGTTTTCAAACCTCAAAGCTAATCAGAACATGAGATTCGATCTCAATATTATATTACAATATTACTTGATACTTAAAAACATGCATTTGATTCTCAAAATATTCTGTGAATATGAAGAAATCTAGTAGTCTTAAAAACTAGATTCAGAAATGCCCCACCATTATTTTTAACAGCTCATAATACATTATCCAGAGCTGGTCCTATCAAATACTTGAAGAGTTGTGAATATTAGGCTTGGGCTAACACATCTAAGCAAAGTTGGGAAATTCGATAATTTTTTTCACTTTGGGTTATCGCAGATTACCCAATTTTCGACTCCACTGCCTTTCAAGCAATTGTTTACAGGTAAATGTTCAGTTCTTACTACACCTAATCTTCAGTCTTTGAGGTGATTTGGCTCCAAATAATTGAGCCAATATACTCCAAATAATTGAGCCAATTCTTCTTGACTTTGATATGACTATCGATTAAGTAAAGAATTCAATTCTGCATCTTAAAAAACCTCCTTCTAGAACAAATTCGCAGATTTAAAATTTTCAGGGGAAATAGGCTGTTGAACAAGCGCGTAAAAGTTTTCAACTTCATGTCAATGCTTTTCACCAATTTTGTTGATAACTTCGTAGAAAAAATAGTTTAAACTGACTTTATCTAATGTTTATTCATATATTTATATGATACTGATTTTTTTTTTCAGTAAAAGATTAATCTAATAAAATGCCTTTACTCACTTTTCTGCTTCTTCTCTTTATTAGCCAATTGAATGGCCACATTCAGTCCATTTACACATGTTGGCGTCACTTGAATACCTCTGAAAAGCCCCTTCATGGAAATCTTTCCATCAGGTTTGCCCTTCTCAGTCTTTTGAATATTTTCTCCTACTTTAGGAAACTGCCAATAGTCAATTTGTAGTTCCAGAGGTTCCCATAGCTCCCTAACCTGGACGTTGGGTGATGATGGAGGAGTCAAGGAAGGAACTGAAGGTGGGCTTGAACAGGTGACATCATCCAGGTCCACCGAGAGACCAGTGATTGGGTCCACTGGTCCAACCCTAACTTCCTGGAAAAGTATGAAATTTTATTATTATCTTTTTAAAAGTAGAAAATGTAATTGAGATTACCTTATGTTTCTTTTTATGATATGTATTAAACATATGATAAAAAGAAACAAAGATTGAGGAGCACCAGGGTAAAAATGTGATAAAACATGTATTGGTGTGTGTTTTGAAAAACTTGTTTCAAGATGATCAAACTTTGTTTTTTTAGTTCCTATCCTTGATTATTACTTTTTCAATAATATTGTTGGATGACTCCCCTTTGTCTTGTTAATATATTTATCCTTTATATTCAAACTTTTGCTACTTTATAATTTACTTCACAAAGAGTTTTGCAATGTCTTATGAGTAAGTGAATTAAACGTGAGTCCGACGCCAGCGGATGAATTACATGATCAAACCTGGTTCCTCCTACCCGTTTCAGCCAGATTCACCACGTCATTTGTCCAACTGGTCGAGTTTGATATTCACACCGGCTTGAATTTCGACATCCACCCACTTTTATCTCCAACAAATCGATGATTGTTCATATAACATATATGGTTCTTTGAAATATTGTATATTTATATTGTGTGTTTACCTAATTTTTTGTAAATCAGTTTTCTACATAAAAATTTAATAGCAAAAGTAATGCCGAACATGGAACAAGTTTCAGAACATGGTAATCTAACGATCCTATTTCTTCTTAAAGATACAAATTTGTTCTTTATTAACAATCAGAATACATTTATTCTATGGGTTAATGTGATTGGTTAAGAGCTGCGTGCTCTCAGATGACGTAATGAGAGCTTCTCTAGTGATTAGTCCTCTTCAATCTTCCATCATCTAGGTCTGCTAGTTAGTTCCTTTTGAGTTTTCTACCATCTTGTGGATCAAGTAATGGTTAGAAAGAAGTATTTTTGTGATAATGTAATTTTTCATGGTGCTTTATACTTTTTTCCTTGATGATGTCCTTTACATATGGCACTTTCGGGTCTTTCAACGAAGGTCTGATTAGTAACATACCATGGAGCATTTGCTACCATACATAGTATTATTGAGTGGCTTCTATGTATGATAGCCATATTTGACTTGCTTATACAGTCCTGTAGTTCTATTCTATATACCCATATTGGTCTGATGACAGTTTTGTATATTGAAATTTTGCTACCAGCGATAAATTGGATTTTCTTCCTATTATCCAATATAGATATTCATTCTCTAATCAATTTGTTTCCGTTTTTTACAAACATGTTCTTTCCAGGTGAGTCTTCTGTCCAAATGCATTCCCAAGTATTTGTTTGATGTGGACTCCAGTATCTGTACACTGTTAATGAAAACAGGTGGACTGATCTCTTCTCAGTGTTTTTGAGATAACAGAAAGTAGAGTAATAGAAAGATATGAATTGACCCTGCTATGATCTTTTTCTGGTTTGGGAATAAGGATTATCTCTGCAGATTTGAGCTGTTTTGGCCAATAATGGCCAAAATCAGGATGGCACTGAAAATATATCTCAGCAGCACTACTCCCTTTTTAGGCAACTCTTTAACCATTTTTGGAATTACTCCATCCATTCCTGGCAATTTTCGAATATTCAAGCATTTTTTGACCTCCGCTACTCTGGATTTTTATTGGTGGGACGCTTAAAAGATTATCCAATAAACCCTTTTCAACTTCATCATCAGGATCGTTAGTGTTACCTTGGCTAGGCTGTCTGCAAAAATTCCATTTTTATTTTGTACAATATTCTGAATTAATAAGGTAAATAAAAACACTTGGCTTAAGTTTCACTGTTTATTTCATGTCTGTTGACATATATGTTTCAAGTTTTAACCCATTTTCAAAAATAACGAGAGTAAAATAGAAAAAGGCTTTTTACTTGATAGAAGAAATATAACAAAATTTGAATATCAAAACAGATCAAATCTGTTAGTCTTCTACAATTTTAATTTCACAAAAATTTCATTCAAAAAACTTTTAGAATTAAATTAATGTCTAAAATAAGCACCGCTTATGTTTAATAGACGTATAAAATCCAAACTCAATATATAATGTCAAATGAAATAAATAAACCAACAGATATAAGAAAGTCATTAAAATTAATAAATAAATATTTAAAGGAGACAAAATTTTGTTTCTGATCTTACCTTTAAGAACACCAATTACCTTTAAAAAAAATTTTGTCTCCTTTAAATATTTATTTATTAATTTTAATGACTTTCTTATATCTGTTGGTTTATTTATTCCATTTGACATTATATATTGCGTTTTAATTATATACGTCTATTAAACATAAGCGGTGCTTATTTTAGACATTAATTTAATTCTAAAAGTTTTTTGAATAAAATTTTTTTGAAATGAAAATTGTAGAAGACTAACAGATTTAATCTGTTTTGATATTAAAAAAAATAAATAAAGAGAGTACACTTTAAAATCATATTTATAATATTGAAACAGGCAGACGATTGGACCTTTTAGAAAAATAATAGTTAAATAAGGTTATTCTGATTTTCAAAAATTATGAAAATAAGGATAACCTTATTTAAATATTATTTAATATGAATTTTCACCAGGTAAGGACTGATTCAATTCAATACCTTTTAGAAAGTTTGAACTTTCTTTAGCACACAGAAAGCATTCGCCGATAACAAATAACCAGCTGGAATTTAATTTATCACCATTGCTCTTATCTGTAAAAGATTAAACCAACCCAACACCTTACTTTTACCTCCCTCATAATTTTACCTGTTTCACTATTTTAAATATGATTTTAAATTCTACTCTCTTTATTTTTGAGATTGGGTTAAAACGCGAAACATATACGTCAACAGACATGAAATAAACAGTGAATCTTAAGCCAAGTGTTTTTACTTACCTTATTTATTTAAAAATGTTTCACCAAGTGATATGCAAGAAATCAATATCACAATATTCTGATTTTACTAATGTTTCAATTAAGTTTTATGGAAAAAAATGTGAATTAATTTGTATATACAAATTTTAAATTCAGATCAGGTCTTGTATAGATTAGATGAGAGGTTTCAGTGGGTGTTTTTCTTGTTTGTATCTTGGTTATATTCTTGTATGGAACCGGCTGGAGTACCCAAGCTGCTTTTTGCAGCCTACCTCTATGTTAGGTAGGTTTTCTACATTCAGTATTCTATTATTGATCTGTATATACATTCGGTCAAGAAAATACCGGGAATTATCGATTTAAATCTGGCGGGGCAATGAGGCAGGTAAAATTTTTTTTCCTAGGTTGGTACCACTGTCATTAATTACTATGCCAAGCTTGAGCGGGATCTGTCAACTAGTGTGTTTGCAACAACTGATTAAGTCAGTCGATGTCAGAGTACGTGCCGATTTTTACTATGGGTGATTACGTTGAGAAAAGAATTTGTTTAAAGTTTTGTGTTGCAAATGAATTTTCGTGTGCCGATGCATTGCAAAAGGCTTTTGGTGATAATGCTCCATCGAAAACTCGTGCATATCAGTGGTACAGAGCCTTCAAGGACGGTCGTGAAGTGGTCGCCCATCGACGGCTTCGATCGAAGATAACGTCGATAAAATTAAGGAAAGGGTGCTGGAAAACCGTCGTACCAGCTTGAGAGAGATAGCACATGATCTTAAGATATCCCACGAGTCCGCACGTACGATTTTGATTGATATTTTGGGCATGAGAAAGGTGGCCGCACGACTCGTACCGAAAGACCTGAATTTTCTTCAAAAACGTCATCGCGAACAGGTTGCTTCAGACATGCTGGATCGCTGTAATTCCGATTCTACATTCATGGAACGCATTATAACTGGTGATGAGACCTGGGTCTACGAGTACGATATGCAAACAAGCCAGCAATCATCGGAATGGGTGGCAAAAAATGAGCCGAAACCGAAAAAACCACGCCAAAGCCGCTGGAAAATGAAGGTGATGCTCATTGTTTTCTTCGATATCCGTAGCGTGGTGCACTACGAATTCGTTCCAGAGGGTCAGACGGTAAACAAGGAGTATTACCTAGGCGTTATGAAACGTTTGCGTGAGCGTATCCGTAAGAAGCGGCCAAATTTGTGGGCGAACAACTCACGGATTTTGCATGACGATAACGCGCCTTCTCACCGAGCTACGATTGTGACTGAGTTTCTCGCCAAAAACTCAACAAACGTGCTTCAGCAACCACCGTATTCGCCGGATTTGGCTCCCTGCGACTTTTTCCTCTTCCCAAAACTAAAATTGCCCCTTCGTGGCACCCGTTTTGAGTCGATTGAAGCCATAAAACAAAATTCGGCGCGAGAGCTAAAGTCCATCCCGGAAAGCGCCTATAAAAAATGTTTCGATAATTGGAAGTGCCGTTGGCATAGATGTATTGGAGCAAATGGAGCCTATTTTGAAGGCGACCCAATAAATTTTGACGATTAAATGTAAAAATGTTGTTTTAATTGAAAATTCCCGGTACTTTCTTGACAGAGTAGTAGTTTTGTAGATTCTGGATGCATTCGTTGAGTTAATACCACAGTTTTTGTAGATTAAAGATTGGAAGTGCTTGGCTATAGTTATAGTTTCTTTCTTCTTTTTGTTAGTATGGAGTTTGAAGCTTATATTATACAGAGTGTTATTGTGTTTTGGATTGGTTCAATATTTAACTGCAGCATTTGGATTCCTGATGATGGGTCTAATAGGTTATGTAAAAAAATTATTAGTTTGAATTTTTGAGGGTTTGGTAAAAATCTCAATTTTTTTAATCCGTATCACGGTTTATATTACTTCTATCAATACCACCTAGACTCTCTAGATAGTATTGCTTCTATAGTATCTGTCAGGTTTTTCCTATATGTGATGATGACTGTTTTGTTGCCCCATTGAAGATGATATATATATATGTACATAAATGTTGCGAGATATGATAGTGGAGAGCCTTGTGGCACACTTTGTTGAGGGTTATATGGTAATGAGTGATATTGTTGATTGATGATCATGCCCCACCAATAATTATCATGAATAATAATCAACCTAGTATCCAGATATAGTTCTATGCACCAATAATATGAAAGAATACATAAAAACCAAACAGATTCCCGACATAGGATCTGACCACTTGGCCATACAGATCACACTAATTCTACCTAACCAACTACCACATATAACACAGGATGTCTATTTGGATTTAGATAAATGCAACATCAAAAAAGTCAATGCTGAAACTCCAATAACACAGGAATACATAAATGGATTCCAAAGCAAACTAGCAGATCTAGTAAATAAACAGAAAGAAGTTTTGTACTATACTCTGTAGTAAGTTGGAGTATTCAGTTTATATAATAGCTCTTCACGACATACCATCAAATGCTTTTTTGATATCCATCAATACTGACTTGTGTCCCATTTCATTGTTTACATATATAAAAATGAATACTTTTTATAATATCTAAATTCTAGTTCATAACGTGAACACAAAATTTTAGTCATTTTTAATTACTGTTAGTTCTTAATTAGGGTTTATTCGATTGATGCAAGAGTAGACAAATATTGAAACAGAGTAACATATTACCCCCTAACCAATATTTGACAAATATTTAAATGTGTTTTTGGAATTTAATTATTCGAAAATTTTGAAATTAAACTGAATTCTCATAAAAATGTAAAAATTTGCATAATTAAAAAAATCTCAATTCTTACTTACGTTTATAAAGGGTATAAACTGTTGATTGGAATCATCATAACATGTTAACATTACTTCACTGATAGGCAACTGCGCAAATGGGGCAGTAGAAGGAGCAGAGATGTACTTCTGTAATTTTTGTATTACATCATCAATTCTGACATCCTGTTCTGTTGGAAATAGGGTAGCGTAACCCTGATCAAGTAATGTTAGTTGCTTGGCAAAATTACATGTTCCTATTGGTATCACATACAATCTTATGAATGAAAGCCAGTCTAATGGTTTTGTTGAAAGGAGTTCTACGTAAGAACGAACTACCCAACCAACTAGAGGGTCTCCACCCATTAGAATTAGTCTGATGAAAGTGAATGCTCCTGTTTTAGAACAGCTGTTGTAACTATAAAAAATGATATTGATTAAAAGTTATATTTATAGTACAGTTAAATAGCATGTAGGTCATTTTCAAAGGTTTTGTGATATGAGGTAGTTACACAATGTTCGAAAATACTTTCATAAAAATGATATTACAATGTGGGGCAGAATAGAGTACCTGATGTGACAGGTGAATATTAAAAAAAAAACAGTTGAAGATAAAAGAAAAAGTAGTTTATATCCAATAAAGTTTCAAAATAGATATTGTTCATGGTAGCCTTGATAGATTATAAAAATCTAGCGTTTGCAATTTGAAGTAGTGGTTATTTCATTTGTTTTTGGGTTTTGTCATTTGTGTTACGACTACGTTAGTTTAATATTTGACATTAACGAAATGGGTCGATTTACGCTCGAACAAAACTCGGAAATATTAAAAACTGATAAATAAAATTGATCCAATTTATTTACATAAGTTGCTCAAAATGTTCATCTCTGCATTCACTCTCCAAATATTCTTTATTTGAATAAATGTGCAGCATCTTTCAATAAATTCACGGAAACGTTCGAAATAACAGAAGCGGACTTGAAATTAGCTGAAATTCAAAGATATCCAATTCAACATTATAGGTAGAATAACTTTATCCCCTTGAATATTTTATAAAATTGATTTTTGGTAAAGTGGTTTACTTTGACGAGTTCTACTTCCAGTTAAAAAAATGACTCACCTTTGAAAACACCCTGTGTCCCAGAAGTCGACATCAAGCCAGAATCGGGTAACCGACCAAGTAATAGTAATCAGAAAAATATTTTAAAAAATCTTAGTCGTGTACTTTTCACATTATATTGCATTTTTTATTATTCGAGAAAATGCACACCCTGTGATGATTTTTAAACTCCTGTTGCTACAATTTTTTACTTTCTTCAAATTTTATTTTTTCTGTTATCCCGAATAGTGCTTATGTAACTGTGATCTTCAATTCTAAGCCAATTACTCCAGCTTGGAAAGTAATGTCACTTTTTGTCGAATATTTCGCACAGCTTTAACTGACTGTACTGAAAAAACCTGATTTGAATCCCTTAGATTTTTTTTACTGGGGAACAGCGAAAGAAAAAATTTATTCAAAACAAATTGAAAATGTAGCTGAGCTTTGGGAGAGAATTAGGGAAGCAATACAATTCGTCAATAAGGGAAGATTCTCCCGTCTGATATCCCGATTTTTTTTAAGATGTGCGTGTATTGCGGCTGATGGAGGACAGTTTGAACATCTTTTGTGAATTTATTAAATCTTGTTATAAAACGAAACTGAATTTCTTTAAGAAAAACCTTTTTTTGTCCAATCTAAAAAAGAATGTAGTTAGTGTTATAGCATTTTAGAATTCTTATTAAATGTGCTAACTTTTGAAGTAGCTTGCCAAACTGATATAGTACAATTTTTTTTCAGTACAGTCAATTGAAGTTGGGCGAAATTTTAATTTAGAATACTTGGTTCGGCAAAAAGTGACATTATTTTACAGGTTACAGAAGCACTATTCGTGATAACAAAGGAAAAATAAAATTTGAAAAAATTAAAAAATTGTAGCAACAGGAGTTCAAAAATGCATTTTATTGAATAAAAGAAAGTGCAAAATAATTTTAAGAATACAGAACTTTGATTTTCTTCTATATTTTTCTGATGACTATTATGACTAAACCTGTTACCTGATTCCGGCCTGACGTCGACTTCTGGGACACCTGTATATGACGTAAATAAAAAAAATTTAATAAGAAATATCAACAATAAAATCTGAATATTTACGTGAACTTGTAAGAGGCATTATATAACCATGAAATTTATGTAACTGTTATTATAGAAGTGAGCTAAAGCTGCTGATGTGATGTATATGTTTTTTTAAACTTTTAATAGTTACTCACTATTTATGAATTTTATTGCACAGATGTGATAGGATGGCCTTTACTTCTACTGCAGATATAGGTTGGAATACTTTATTATGAGCAAGCTTTGAATATAACGGGTTTATCAAACTGTCTGGTCCACTAAGTAAAAATATATTTTCAGGAAGAACACTTTCCTCTAAAGGTAAACTGCGGGATATTTGTTCCAAAAATGTCTTTCTGGCCTGAAATAAAACATTGAATTCAAGTTGATATTATAAAAAATTAAGAAAGAAAAGTTTATCAGTTCATATTTGAAGTTAATTAATTTATTATTTTACAGTTCGACCCTTTTATATTCATATTATTGTCGTTATTACGAAAAAAAAGTTTTCAAATATCTTGTAGTAAAAATAAATTATAAATAATATAAAAGTCCCACAAACCTACCGTTATTGTCTCAAAAATTGGAATATCAGAACAAACACTCAGAGAATTTTTTTTCTTTGCCGAAGAAGCGGAAGAACGAAAAAGTTTAGCCTTCCTCTCCGTCAATTCTTGCATGATATTGCTGAAATCATTATCTGCACCCTTAATCTTTTCAGATTTCGATGTTGGTTCTCTGGGAGGAGAACCAGTCTGTGCATCACTCTGTATTTCAGGATCTGTAGTACAGAGATCTGCATTTCCATCACTCCCTGAAAAAAGCATAAATGTACATATTTCACAATATTTTATTCTGTATTTATTTAAATAACCAAATAGTTTTGTATTCCAATTTGTCGCAATAAGTTCATCTATAATTGAGATAAATTTCTTTCAAGAGTGTGATAGCCTCCGCACAAGAGTGTTCAGTCTGTTTAAAGTAGAAAGGTACACAGATGTTCAAAAAAATATGCTTTGGGTCCCCTTATTCTGCTTGTTTTGTGTGATCAGTTAAGAAGCGGAAAGTTTGAGTGGGTAAGTCACTTGCGTGTTATGGAGGTAATTTGAACATCCCAACGGAGACTCCCATAAATCTTGTGTACAGCATTTACATCTTTTGCACTAGAAACAGATTCAACGTCTCTCTTGACACGTTTCAAAACCCATCAAGCCTAGTGCCCTGTATTTTACAGAATCACATGTGTTGTTCTGTTCTCAAACATGGACATTGTTTTCCTATCTCAGGATATATATTATAATCGCACTAAAAAGCTGGCTTTACAAACTTAGCTAACAGAATTCAAAAATCTGGCGTATTCATGAAAGCTTATAATTCGATTTTTTTTGTACACATAGTCACCTTTAATTTGTAATTCTTTTCTTATTTAATATACAGCCCACGCACAAGTTTCACTTTTGTGGGAAACCAATGTTTGTTTAATTTAAACTTTGCTGTGGTGTGAAAAAAATGTATTTTTGGGGAATAATCATTATTATCAATGAATTTTCGCATTTATTTATATATAATTACAGAATTTTTTTATATTTCCCTTGAATTCTTCATTGTATTTAGCTAAAGGGTCTTTCAATGGGAACACCCCATTTTTAAATTGACATTACCCAAGCATGGCAGTCATTATTTATTTGTGACATTGACAGTTGTATTTGTCAATGTCTAACATTTAATCACGGAAAGGTAGACACTCCAACATTTTTTACAAATAATCCAAATTTATTATGAAAAATCGCGATCTGTTATTCTAACTTTAAGTGCTTTAAATAAAATTTTCGGTCGTTATAATCGTCTGGATAAAAGAACAGTTGAATTTTTAGTGCAGAAGTGTGAAACAAATTTTATACTTCATGAGTGTGGACAGCTCAGTGGGAGAGCATTGAGCTCGTGACCGGAAGGTCCGGGTTCGAATCTTGTTCAGGTGGAACGGGTGTCTACCACCATTTCACTGTTCGGTCAAATATTAACAAGGCTGTGACCTAAAGTGGCGCAAGATCGCAGTAACAAAGCCTACTCAGAACACAACTGATCTCCTAATTAGCACAAGCTGAAAAAAAAGCTTTTGAAGGATCTTCACAAAAGATCTAACAGTATCAGGATTATAATAATAATGATGTTACAGTGCCAGTGAGACAAAGAAATGCAAGAAGTGAGGAGAATATTGCTGCCGTACGCGAAAGTGTTCGTGAAGACCAAAATTTATCGATTTCTCGACGTTCACAAGAACAGGGCATCTCCCAGACGTCTTTGTGGCGAATTTTACGAAAAGACCTTAGTTTACATCCATACAAAATTGTTTTAACCCAACAGATCATTTAAAGCGTCATGTATTCAGTAATTGGTGCTTAGAAAAAATCGGAAATGACGCAGATTTTCATCATAAAATCATTCTCAGCGATTTAACTTCATTGGACTTCTTTCTTTGGGGTTACATTAAGTTATTGGTTTACAGCAATCATCCAGCAAATTCAGACGATTTACAGATCAGCACTGAACGAGTAATTGCTAATATATGACCTAATTTGTGTGAGTCATGGAAAATTGGGTTCAACGACTTCATTCCTGCCAGCGTTTACGTGGTGGACATTTAAATGATGTTTTGTTTCTTAACTAATGGTATCGATTATACTTTATAATGAAATAAAAATTTCAATAATTTTCAAATTAGTAATGTGTTTTATTTACAAAACAAAATGGGGCGCTGTTAAAGAAAGACCCTTTTATACTCTATTAGCGAGTTAACATAAAATTTTTTTATTACACTCTCATGAATGTTCAACTCTTACCTGAGAATGTTTTTTCATCAAATAATTTATCAGTATCTATAAAAGTTTGACTACTAGAATCGAGAAGACTTTTACTGCTACTGAAGAATGGTCGTAAACTCGGTTTTGGAGTACTAGTAATAGACATAGTATCCTGTTCACCTCCTGAATCTTCATCGCAACTGAGAGATTCCAGTTCTTGAAACAAAGCCTGAATATCGCTAGTATTTGTGAGATCAGTACCTCTTCCTCCTTCACTATCAGCTACACGGAATCTTCTCAGCAGAGATACAAACCTCTGTTTAAGATTATGCTGAAAAAATGGTAAAATTTATTATTTTATTCAGGGATGTGAATCTAGTTCACTTCCACTCAATAAAATTAACATTAGACTGAGAACTCTAATGGTAAACATCATAATTATGAATTTAAAGAAAAATAATGTTCCAATATAAATACACACATTAGATGTTATGAATTTTGTTATTCTTTTATCCTATTTTCCAAAGCTCTACCTGCTTGTCTGAAATATACATATGAGCAAAAATCGCAATAGTGCGTTTTTCTTCCATAGCTACAGAAGCAGACATCTCAGAAATTTCGTACGGAAACAGGTTTCATGTATTTCTATTTCTGCATCTCAAGAAATTATTTTCTAATATATAGGCTGTTCCAAAAAAAAGATATTCAACAAATAGGTGATTTTTTAAATGGATTGCCATGTATGTATATTTTCAATGACCATCACCATCTCTATTAATAATATACAGTTTTTATAAAAATCAACCAATACATATTCAGAAATATAGTTTCAATAAACCGCAAAAACTCATTAAGGCATATTGCCTGTACGTGAGTTGTTAAGGTTTAGGATATTGGTTTGTTATACTAATACTAATTTTATTTTAAAAACAATGTATAGATAAAATGAAGATAAGTTATAGACAAATGTAGACAAAAAATGTACAAATACTAGTTATATAAACAAATGAAATGTATAGATAAAACATCATATATTGATAGAGTGTGTACAGCTAAAATGGTGTATTAATGAAGGTATGTATATAATATAAAATATAAGAAGTAATATAATTCAGTGTCACAAATATTTCTTTTCGCATGTCTATTATTTTGACAAGTTCATCTCTCGGGTACTTTGTAATAAATTCATTCAATCTTTTCTTCAAATGGCGTAGATTATGAAGTTCTGTTAGATCTTTGCGTAGAATCTGATACATTCTCGGTGCCAAATAAGTAAAACTGCCCGTCTTCGTTGAAAATGGAGTTCTGTAGCAAGTTCTATGTTTCCTCGTATTATATTGATGTGTTAGAGATCATAGATTTGATTTATTTTTGAATTGATATACCACAATGGAACGATAAAACGATTGCTTTATGTCGAAGATCTTTGTTTCCGTGTAGAGATTATCTGTCGGATAGGTATGAGGTCTCCTTAAGATTATTTTCAAGATTTTTTTCTGTATTATACTAATTTTTTTAAGGTGTGTGTTCATTGCTCCACCCCACCCTATGATACCATAGTTCAATCGTGAACCCACTAAAGCATGATAAACCATTTTAGGTTTGGTTGTGTCTAGAATGGTTCTCAGAAGCTTAAATTTATAGATTAAACACCTGAGATTCCTACTGAGGTTTTCTATACGCTTATCCCATCTCAAATGTTTATCCACAATAACACCCAAATATTTGATATAGTCGGTTCTTTTGATCACACAATTCTCATCAATTTTCAGTGTCTCATAGTCTGGTAAGTTTCTATCTAAGCAAGTGAATGTGATATATTTGGTCTTTTCAAAGTTGTCAATAAATTCTAATCCATCCAATCTTGGATAGATTTCAGGTCGTTTTCAGCTTGGTCTCTGAGTTCTTCCCAGCTATCAACTTGATATAAAATGGCTGCATCGTCTGCGAAACTAATTAGCTTCCCATGGCTATCCAATTCAAGTAGACCATTCATATAAATAGTAAATAATATAGGTCCCAGTACGGTTCGT
Source organism: Megalocaria dilatata (assembly GCA_034642435.1). Lineage (NCBI taxonomy): Eukaryota > Metazoa > Arthropoda > Insecta > Coleoptera > Coccinellidae > Megalocaria > Megalocaria dilatata. The sequence goes on from CM067856.1 coordinate 75,269,691, forward strand.
TGTGGGACTCCAAACTTAACCTCGAAAGCGTCACTTATACAGTTTCCTATTTTGACATATTGTTGTCTGCTAGATATATAGCTCTTTATCAGATTAAGCACATTGCCCCTTAAACCAATGTCTTCCAAGGCCTCCAATAATTGTGGGTGGCTTACAGTGTCGAAGGCTTTTACTAAGTCCAAAAAAACGCACAGAGTTGGCTTACTCCTATCTATAATAAATGATTGATACAAGCAGAGTAATCGCATCCTCAGTGGACTTATTTGGCTGAAATCCAAACTGTCTATTTCAGATAATACTTTTATCTAACACATATTTCTCCAATCTCTGTTTGATAATTTTTTCGAAAATCTTTGCCACGTTTGAAATTACTGATACTGATATTGATAGTTCACCATTTTAGTCTTATCTCCGCTTTTGAATAGGGGCTTTATTATTGCTTCTTTGAGACTTTTAGGCCATTCTCCCATTGAGATGTTTTGATTAATGAGGTAGGCAAATGGTTCACAGATGTGGCAAGAGATACATTTTAAAGTTTCTTCTCTCAGCCCGTCCAATCCAGGTGTTTTATTATTTTTTAATGTTTTTATAATTGCCTCTACTTCATGTTTATTAGTTGGTTCCATGAACATTGTATTTTGATTAATATGCTGTAGTGGATGCGTCGAGGGTTTTATAATCTTGTTAGCGAGACTCCCTCCTACATTTCCATTATCATATTATATATTTGTTGAAATTATTGCTCATATGGCGGAATCTGTTACTATCGTAAAATTTAAATTATTATATTATATATTATTAAAACGCAAAATCTTAGAAATATTTTTCTAATGGTGCAGATCTTATTCAGGGAAAACTGAAAAAAGCTGAGCGCACAGTACTCCGCTAAAAGACATAAAACGTTTGTAAAAACAAGACGTAACACGAATGTGATACGAATTCTTGGTTACTGAAAGATTCATAGAGTCATCATGACAAAAATATTAATATGTCATACACAGGATGTACTTTATTGATTGCCAAATATGATGAACTTGAAATTAATATTTCTCGATTTTTTCAAATGTAACGCCCTATTTATAGTACAGAGAATTGAATGCTTCACATTTTTTCAGAAGCAACCTTGGTGTTATTTCCACTCCCGTGTCTGGCAAATAGAAATATGCCATCGCAAGAGACAATTTGATTTGAATATAAACGATAACTGAAGGAATTAAAAAAAAATGATCGAAACTATGGAACCTGCTGTAAAATAGTCACTGAAAAGACAAGGCTACATATCAAGGAAACCAAAAAAATCCCTAAAATGACACCTTTATAAAAGGAACGAAGGATAGAATTTTGTCAACGTTTTCAAGAAGATAATTTTAATAACGATTTTATATCTGATGAAAGTTGTTTCCAACTTGGTGTAAATCACTTAAAAATCCTATGAAAACAACCTGTTACCGTTCAAATTTCCAAATTTCCCACCAAAATAGTGGATTGGGGTGCAATAACTCAGCGTGGTCCTACGCCTGTCTGTATAGTTAATAGTGTAAAGTATTGTGGCATTCTAAACGATTTTCTCCTTGAAACGGCGCATGTTTTATATCCAGAGGGGTGGCGTTTTCAGCAGGATAATGCAAGATGCCATACTTCGGCCTATTCTCAAGCTTGGATACAAGAACACTAAGTGACACGTGAATTCTACCAGAATAGTTATTGGCTATTTTGAGGATACCTCTTTTCCAAGTGACTACACAGCAGTCTCCACAGTCCACCCCTAGAGGTAGAAAGTGTGATAAGGATTACGCCTATCATCACGCGTGGCGAGAACCCCTCCGAAGAGATGAACCCACCAGCTTCCAGTTTGGGCCCCGACTCGAAAGCCAGAACCGTCTGACTGGTAGCAGCGAAGCACTATCCAACCCCTACTGGCTCAGCAGGTCAGTACCCGAGTTGGTTTGAGACGCAACTCATCCGCCGGAGGGAATTCTTATCCATCCACCCGAACGCAGTCCCGTGAACTAAGATAAACTCAAGATTGACGACTACAACTGATCCTGGTACGAGCACCGTCTAGCGGCCTGTACCTGACTCACCGAACCCATGTGAAGTCATTTGATTGATCCTGGCGTCAAGCACTAACGGCTAAGCCATTTCGTCGAGATCCACAAACCCTAAAAAGTTACGCATTGATCCGGGGCCAGGACAGGCCGGTCGAACCGTCAAGTCCCGCTAAACCCCGAGTTGTTTCATGAGAATATCCCGAACATGGGGGTCTGCGAACAGATAAATGAAATACCCCCCTAGTCCAGCATGCGGACTTTCAACCACTGCCCCCTCGAGTCCAACACCAATGGGGTGGCCAGGTGGTACAAGTAACACCTGTGGACAAACCACCCCCCGAGGTAACGCAGTATGCTGCATAACGCACTCGGCCATTACACAGAATCCGGAGATTCATACTGCCATAGGGTAGAGTAGGCCAGTTTTAAGGGAGAAGCCCTGTGCTGCGGCAGACTCCCTTGTCACTGAGTTAATCAACCAGCTCAGCCCTCCATTTCACCTGAGCGGCAAAACTAGGGCCCCATTCGGAGATCTTCCACCATACAGGTCCAGTGACTGGCGCGAAATGGCATTACCTTAGACACCAAGACTTAACCCTCCATTTCGCCGGGACTAAACTAGGGTCCTAGTCATGAGAGCGCCCCTATCACGTCAAGATCTAATGCCTGGGGGGCGAACACAAAGTGACAACCATTTCATGGCAAACAGCCTCACCAGATCTTAGTTCCATTAAAACATGTGGGGACAAATGGAGATTGAAGTTGAACGAGCAGCGCCAAGAAATAAAGATGATTTAATTCAGTCAGTTTCATAGTCCTGAACTACCATCACTGAAAATTATGGAGGTGATCTAGTTTTAGGCGTACCTCGACATTTAGTCAAGTGTTTACAATTAAATGGAGGTTGTATAAGTGAATGAGATGAATATTTTGTTATAATTTTCTAATTCCAGAATCAAAAATATACCAAATAATTACAATTATTGAGCTTTGTTTTTTTCCAGATACTTTCTAGACGGACTATATTTAGGATATCCGCTTTCTATATTTCAATATAGGTATTTTTGGGTAGCCCTAGTTTGTTAAGGCTCTTGGGAAGTTTTTTCAGAATGAGGCCTGTTGACACGTTTATTGGGATCGTATCCACTTTTTGAGTGTGCCACATTTGCTGGATTTCAAGCGCTAAGTCGGCATGGTAGTCCTGATTTCTCTTAATGTTTCTCAACCATGTTGTTATTAGGGACAGCAACGTCTATTAGGAATACGTGTCTGATTTTACCTTTTCGAACACCATACTGTCTGGTCTAATACTTGTAACCTGTCTGTCAGTGATTACAGACCGATCATAGTATAGCCTGACAGAAGCATTTAATAGCATAGACAGAGGCTGGAGTATGGCGATTAAGTGCCCAATATTTGGCAATATCTGTGAGCCAACTTCTGGTGCAAAATATCGCACACTTCATTATATCCACGCAGCTCCATATTTGTCAAATATGTGCTGCAAGATATTATGTATTTCAGACTTTCGGTCATATTTTCTGCACATGTTAACTGATAAATGCTGAATTATTCTGCACTAATCAGTTAACAAATGTAGAAAATGTCACCAAAAGTTTGTTGATAAAACCTTTAGTTTCATTCTTGAGTGTTTCATTCTCTACTTGACAGAAATTCATCATATATGATTTAAAGTGAAATACTTTATTATTGAAGTGAAACTTCTTAAGGCACGGGGTGAGCCTAAAACGACACGAAAATGCGTCACGCTAAATAATATAAGGGGAGGGGGATGATACAAGGAATAATCGGCTTTCACACGAGAAGCCGGTTGTTTCCGGTATCCCCACTACTAACTGCTAAGTGTGGAGAGTAAGGCCAGGGCGTTACTCAGTTTCGTGTCGCTGGCAACTGCGTCATATATCCCCACTACGAACTGCTGAGTATGAAGTTTTGGGTCTCTACACGCATGATGTCGCAGCTATAGTAAATGTAAATTACGATAAGATGCCAATGATTTTGAGTGGAGATTTCAATGTAAATTTCGCGGAACCAGAAGCAAAACCTTTATTAGAATTTTTAGAATCTAGATTAAATTTGAAAATGAACAATGATCCTACTGTATCTACGACAAAATATGGAACGATAGATGCTGTATTTTCTCGATATTTAAACAAATTACAATCAATAGTTTATGTATCCCATTTCAGTTACCATAAACCAATATTATCAGTCCTTGAATATGAGCCTATGGAAATTACAGAATAAATGTATTCGTTATTAATCATTATTATTAAATGTATTTGTAACTACAGATTCTTCTATTTATTTAAAATACCCTTTCTCGACCTTATTACTAGCCACAGAAGTTTCACTTCTAACATGTGTGGCGACCACACACTCTCTTTTATATTTATTTACAATAAATATTAGCGGAAATAAAGTGTTTTACGTCAAATCATATACTGAATTGTTTCAGCCGTTACTATTTGGTAGTTGATCATAATTAAAACAAATTGTAGAAATTACTATGTTTTACTACCAAAAAATATATATTACACATTTTCTTGTGACTCAAGTTTCGGGAAATGAACTATTGTCTGATGATGGGATAGTTCATTTCCTGAAACTCGAGTCACAAGAAAATGTGTAATATATATTTTTTGGTAGTAAAACATAGTAATTTCTACAGTTTGTTTTAATTAAAATCATATATGTTAGTTTTATAATCAGCGAACTTATTCAATTCTTCTATTTTTACTATTATTATCAAGTATACGCTCAATAAATTTATGTTATTTATACTTAACCCCACCAATGAATAATTCTAAGGCCTTCAAGTATTAGATCACACAAGATTCAACATATCTCTAAGTTTACCTCAAACTATATCGTCTGCTTAGACTTTACATTCCAAGCTAAGATCTGATATCTCATCCACCACCAGATTGCACATTAGAGGAGAAAGGCAGGTAGTACAAAGTATCAAGCTTCGAACATATTGAATTGAGTCATTGGAAGTTGTGGACTATCAGCCAAAAGCCATCTTGGAATTCAGATATCACTAGCAACACACTAGGTTTAGTTACTTGATCTCAAGAATATTGACAGAAACTTTAAGGTTGAAGTAGAAAAAGGCACTAACACACTGTTCATTGGAACATGAACTCATGTCACCGTCACTGATTGGGCAAGAGATGCTTGATGAATAGATAGAGTAATTACTAAACTCTAATTAGAAGAATAGTTCTGAAAAACAGGTAAAAAGGATCTCATTGCGCCTTCAAAAAACCTTTATTGTCAAATACTGATTTTGATCATTCCGCTCTGTTAATCAATGGTCATTGCGAGGTGAGACATCACCTACATAAGATCGGCAAAGAAGACTCTGCTATATATAAATGGCATAAACATGATCTTATAATCACATTGCCACCCACATCTGAGGCAAGATCTCAAGTAAATCACACAGACAACTGTCCTGAGTAAATTACAGTAGCTCTTCAAAGTTGTAATTGATCACAATGCAGAAAGAATCTCTTTAAGCCAACCCACAACTTTTTATCTGATTTAATAATTTTTTTTTAATCAATTTAAGGACTTATGAGATTCTAAGGCACCAATCGAGAAACTTTCTATGAATATTTAAAGTGGTATAAAATAATGATAAATGCACCACTCTACATTAACACATATATTCAATTATTGAGTATTATTAAATATCCAATAAGTGGTAGTCTAGACAATGTAATGGATAATGTGTAGAACTTAAAACAGTATGTAAATCTTCATGTCACTTATGAAGAGATTTGATGGACCATGTGGTGACACGCATGTATGAAGAAAAACCATACAATGCAGCACAGCAACCATTCTAACATACCTCGTAAAAGCTGATATAGTGATCATGAAATGGCCACTTTATCGCACCAATTTGAATTCCACTGAATAGGAGCTTGTAGGAAAAGTTTCTAGGATTACAGCCATGACTGACCTAAATTTCAAAATAGATAGTCTAATATCCTATCATGAGAAATATACAAGATAATTTTTATACTTAGGTAAATTTACAAGATGATAGATATATTTCCACTCTAACTTTTCACAAATTATTTTTGCAAATCTAACCACAAATGCTATTAGAGGATTAACAATAAATACAAGCTGGTGTCGTTAATTATTACTGTCTACGGTAAAATTTCCTCACATTAATTTAAAAACGACAATTTTTTCGCTACACAATAACTTCAACAGAAAAATTAGCTACTTTTTCAAAATGTATCAACTGTAGCGAAACAACTGTCGTATTTTCTTTTCTTATGGCATCGACTGATCATTCTTATTAAAATTTCTGAAACAGTATAAGAAATAAATGAATACCTTTGATATTTTGGAAGGTATATTTCAATTTTAGAAGGAAATATTAATTCAGAATACTATAACATTTGACAGCATTATCAATGAGCCATATACTTTTCACTAAACTCATTAAAATCATTTCTTCTGCGCTTTCTGTTTTTCTGGACCCCTAATATAAAATATTCAGTTAATTTTACTTAGATGCATTACAATAAGAACAGCCAGTAATACACGAAAGATTAGTTTTTGCAGCATATTGATATATTTTTTCAAATAATTTACTGCAGACTTCAAATTCAGTTAGGCCTTCAGAAATAAATTTACATTCAGATAACAAAAATGAAATATTTTAAAAATAAAAAAATTTATCAAGTTAATACTTGATAGAATAAAAATAGTTATATCCTAAATATAAAAACCACATTCTGTAACTTTTACACAATTATTCAAATTTAAAAGAATTAAATTAAAAATGTCTCAGAAAAACTGAGTTTCTATTTTGGTAGACATGGATTTTTCAAATATTGTACAGCTTTTTAAAATATAAAGGAATCTTAAAAAAAGAAATGGATAAATATAACTCAGTATGGTCAAGACAACATTGTTTCCCTAAAAAAATTGGACTAAAAAATTTTGATCTTAAAAATGCACTATATAAATTATAAAATATAACACATTTTCTGGGACAATGTTTGAAAACCTACTCTCCTCTTTAGTCCACCTTAAAAATGAAATATTAACCTTTATCAAGTATATACTCAGTAAATTAATTACTCACTTTATATATAGTAAAAGCATTTTTTACTTGGAATTTTTGTTTTTCATGTGTTTTGTGAGCTTTTAGGATAATAAGTATTTCTGAAAAAGAATGTCGATTACACGAGGTTATGTCCCATAATTAGGAATTATCATAGTGGTCAAATTTATAGATTTTCAAATGTTGCCCCAGAAAATGTTTATATTTTCTTTGTATGGTTTCATTTTCAGATAAAAATTCGTTAATCAAATTTTTCTAGCGAAACGTTGTTTAAAACATAATGAGTTAAATTTTTTATCAACCTCTTTTTTTGCCCCTATTCCTTCATATTTCAGAATGTTGTACAATATTTGAAGAATCCCCATATATACCAATATAGAAACTATGTTTTTATAATACTTTTTTAATTGAATTTTTCAAAAATTAAATAATTATTTAAAGGTTAAGATATTCTGTTTATATATTTAGAATTTAAAACTAAAAATTTTTATAGAAACGTTCATATAAAAATCTTAACAGCCTTTCCATTATTTTAAAATCGCGTCTTTAGGAACCCATTTTGTAAACTTGCACACTGCTAAAGATAGACATGTCTTGTGACATTTTGGTCTAATGATAGGTGATCCTTAATTGTTTTTTATTTTATTATATATATTATTTATTCCTTAGTGTATAATCGAGAAAATTGTTATTTTATTTGAATCTATCTTTGTTTTCATTTGTTTATTTTAATTATCATTTTATATTGCTTTTTTGTAAAATAATTATAGTAGGTGAAATTAACATTTTGTCTGCAGAATATCAGTGATTTTCAGGAATCCGTTTTTGAACTTTATAAAAGACAGACAATTTTTCATCAACCCAGCAAGTTTGATAGAAGTAGAAAAATGTGTATGTATGTGTATGATTTATTTTTAGAGAAATTGCCATTAGGGCAAACAGAAATCTGAATACTATAGTGGGTACTTGTCAAGCATAATTCTAAGAAGGCCGAATAAAAAGAATAAAGTATGTCGCATCCGAATCACAGAACGCGAAAATCGCCGCCTATGACTATTTAGGGAAATGCAAAACTTTGCATTGCAGAATGCAAAGTTTTGCTCATTGTCTTCATTGTTATCTCTCAATTATAAACACCAACTTGATCTACTAAAGTTGTGTAGAGAACAATCGCAATGGCTTCAGGAATACAGTTATCTCTTATAAAGAATTGAGATTCTGTATAGGAATGGATAAAGGTTGGGTAAGGGTTAGAAGAGGAAATGGCGAAAAAAGTAGTTCTTCATTTTCTATGGAAAATTATGTTTATTGCTTTGAAGAAAACCAAGTCAATTTGTTGCCTTAGCCAACCCGATATCTGGTTCTTTCACAAACTAAGCATATCGGGGATATTATGGATGGGGGATTACTTAATTGATCCCATCCTGCATAGACTTTGGTAGACCTTTTTCATAGATAGACTAGGATAATACTAGGATAATACAGCAGGGGTAATACAGTAAGAATGAACTCGATTACCTCATGTAAATGTGTGAATATGTAAAATCCATAAGACTTGTATTTCCTCAGGTTCTAACTACCTGATTTTTTGATCCTCTATTAAAGCCTAAGAAACAAAATTTATTGAAATATTCCAAAGAATACTGGATATTCTTATTATAATATCATATGGTATATTATCTCAATAGTGTCTCTTTGTGAGGTGATAAAATTTTTCTTAACACCTATTCTTTAGAAAAATTCAATCTGGTTCAGGTTTAGGCAAGAGACATTTTTAATTGAATTAGGAAAATTTAAATATTGCTGACTGCAAAGATAACTTCATGAAATCACACAAGGACAATTCATAAACTAAGCAATCCAGAAAGGTAGATAACTTAATTCATACTTAGCTCTGATAGAAATCTTGAATTTATAGACGTTTCATTTTGTATTTTTATTTATAATTTTTGTTATTCTTTATGCTGGCAAAACTAAATTCTATTTCAACTTTTACCCCAATTGCTTCGATATTAAATAAAATATCTTAATCATATTTCTAACAAATTATCTTATCTCACCATATACCAGGTATATATATATGCCTCCAGCCAAGGACTGATAGAGCTTAAACCTATATTTATTGTTAGTTCCTTCGGTATGAATGTGGTTGTGATACATCATACCATTATATTTGGGAAAAATTAGATTCCGTTAGGATTAATACTAACAAATTCATCCAGATGAATATTGATACTTCCAGATATTCTTGATATGAATTGAGTAATTTCTATTCTTTCAGGTCAGAAACATTAATTCTCATGGCTAAATTGAATCACGTAAAATTTTACAAAAAAATTACTACTTACCCTTGCATGTGGTATCTTAGTTCTGAGAGGCTCACTATCAGACAAATCCCCTACTTCTTCTTCTCCGGAACTTATCTCGTCATCTTCATCACTAAAATCATACTTTTGATCGGATTTTCCTTCATGATCAACTGGAGTAGAGCTGATCTGCATTACATTTAATCGGGCAACAGGTCCCGTTCCTTTTTCTTTACTATTGTTGTCCGACATTAATTCAAGCTCCAAATCCATGTGTTTCTGAAGAACCTGAAATTAGTACGAAAATGTAATAGTATTGTCAAAAAAAAGGTGAATTTATTATTTAGACATTCAGAAATTATTTTTTCATATCTTGTCAGTGTTGTATTCGACATCTATGCAGACTTTTATTTCAATATATTCAATAGACGTATCTGTTTAGGATGGCCAACTTTTTGTTATTCACATGAAAATCCGTACTTTCAAAATTTTTTAAACACTTGAAATATTGTGTTTTACGAAAAGCACGCCTAGGAAGCTTCGACAAGCATTCGATGTGATTCTACAGTAGTTTTCTTCAAAAATAATAACAGAAAAGCAATCCTGTAGGTTATAGAAACATATACTGGAAAATGTATACTTGAAAATAACATGATATTAAAGGATAACTAATTTAACTCATCCCATTATATATTTTACATTACTAAATTTACCATACAAAGTATTTTTATAATATATTCAGTATCGAACATCACCACTATCAAGATCGCTACAAAGTAAGAAACATTTGTAATTTGATATAGATAGATAGATATATTAAAATAGTGAACCTACATTTAAGGAAAATGATAACACTATGCAAAAACTACCAAGAATTCAAAAATAAAAGGACGCCTAAAATTATGTTGGAATGCATATGAAAATAACTGCTTAGAACATGAAAATATCAATGAAGTTTTATTCCCAAATTTGCAATAATTATACTTCTTGTTCCAACCAATAGATGCAAGATATGGATCTTGAGTAAAAGAGAAAGTGTATCAGAGATCAACTGAGAAAAAAATTTTTGGAATAAAACTGGGAAATCATAAAACCAATCAGTAAATCAGACAATGAAAAGGTAAATCTATGTAAACTTATTTTTCCACATGCATACATTATTCATGAATTCTCAATGAAAAAATTCAGTTCGTCACCTAAACTTATGTTTGTGCATACACCATAAATGTTGTACACATCTTTCTTTTCCATTTGTATGCTAAATAATCTATTCAAAATACCTAACAATAAGATCAAACAAAATTATAACAATTCTATTCAAAGGAAAAAAATAAAATCAACAATAATTCAAGATATAAAAATGAATGCCGAAGACAGCCGAGACCCGAACACAATTACATCCCAGAACACGAAGACCTTGTCCATTCTCTTAATTCAAGAGAAAACTCAATAATAATTCTCCACTTGAAGCAATATAATTCCTTAATTTAATATTTAAGGAACTCAAACACATCAAATTACAAATCTCCCTGGATAGAAGACAATAAAACTTCGGAGCGGGATAAAAACATTCCTTTGAGTGAAATTTTTTTTTAGCAGAAAAGTTTTTGAGGTAACTTACTTGTCTGGTGGGATAATAAAAGTCTTTTCTATGATAACTTCATTCACAGAACTGACTGATACAAATAAATGAATGAATGAATGAATGATGTGACTAAAAGTATATGCTCAATGAGAAACAGGATGCATATTATTCCAACAGATGAAATGGAAAGGTAATTGGATGAAAATGAATTACACAGTATAGGAAAACCTTGTAGTATGATAATGCAAGTTTATAGGGTTGAACTGATTCCGGGAAGCACAAAATAAAGTATTGTCTCGAAACACAAAAGAGGCTTGTATGCAATAAAGAAGCTGAGAAGAAAGAACAATCATTGTTCAAGATGTACTCTTTTAAGCAATTTATACTCAATCTACTTACTTGATCCATTCTTATTATTCCTTCTGCAAGTGTTTTATATCCTAACATAGTACGATTCTTATATCTTTTCCTCCTTTGCAGCAATATATGAAGCTTATTTCCTTCTCTCTTCAAAAAATGGGGATACTGGAGACAGAAGGTAAGATCTAAGGAGGCATCCAGTAAACCACTTTGTGGCAGAGTTAATTCATGTGATCGGAGTGTTCGTTTTGTAGACTGCATTTTCACAGCAATTGAAAGGGACTGTAACTCAGAGCCTAAGGGTTTCAAAATAACCAGCCTTGTAAGCGTAAGAGAACACAACCTGAAAAATAAAATTTTCAGAATCTATTAAATATATTCACAGAAATATTTACCTTGGTATACAGTTTGAAGGTGTTCTATCGACCCAAGTAGCATAAAGCCGCATCTTATTTGGAACAGTCCCAGAACTAGTCATGATTTTTAATTTTTCAGACATGTTACTAGCTACTCCTAATAATTATTTGCTCTAACGAATTTCAGTCATACTTTCCTCGTTGTGAGGTGATATTGTGTGGTTATTTATTGTTGCTTTACTTAAAACTTTTCCTCTTACATTTTTCATCTAAAAAAGTAAACCGATTTCTGTCAGTTACAAATGACAAAACAACCATCAGCAATCACATCAAAACATAAATGAATGAGGTTGGAATATTAAGGCTACCATAGATGTACAAATTTATATGTCAATACAATCATGATTTTCTAAATTCCGACTTTTGAATATACTTTTAAATTTGTATATTACAAAAAAATATCTAATATTAAAATAGATTTTTATCTTTCTGTTGAGTTATTAACATGGGATTACAGAGCATAAATGAAAATGTTTTCAGTTTAATATCTCCAACGGTCCTAAAAATAAGGACAAAAAACTAATATATAATTAAAAGAAGTTTTTAGAAATAACTTTATTTTTCTACAAAAAATTCAAAAGTTCACACATTTTTTGTGGCTGCCTTTCTCAGAGTATTTACCAGCAGCACGAAAAATGTGTAAATTTTTTTATTTTCTTAAAACGTTTTTTTTCTTATGATCAACTACCAAAGAGTAACGACCTAAACAGTTCAATAATATTATAATAACAATCATAGTCAATGTGACATTTTAAACTCCTTAAAATTAACAGTTTCATAAATTTTTATTTGTTAAATTGAATTTTCTATTACTACTTAATAAATAGATACACATTGACTCGAGTTTCGTTACTACACGTTCAAACTATTTTCTTATTTATTTGAAATGAACTATCACACGGTAATGAACTTTTCCATCCAATTTGTATTTCTTTTGTGACGTGCCCGCTCCTTGACTAGAATTCTGCTCTGCTGTAGCTTCCCGGCGTAGCATATAGAGGACGCGACCGGTATCACATAATACCCCACTCACCGTCCTCGCAGGGTTCAAGTAGAGCAGAGTACAAACTATTCCGACGCGGAACACAGAAGGTCACTGGCGTCATAGGCAGACTTGCACCCATGCCTATCTGATGAATTCAGGGGGCAAGTTGGAACGAAACACCACCTCTCGAATTAAGAGGTTGAAGCTCCCGCATATAACACCCCTTTCATCTCAGAGCTTCACTTTGTTCAAAAAAATTAGGAATGCGCGAGTATTTCTAATTAAATTATAAGCAACGTGAAAACTAAAAAACGAAACATATACCATTTGAAAACATACAACATTTGAATGTGGTAATCCAACAAGATATAGAATTCATGGAAGGGCTATAATGATACAGGGGTTAATCCAGTGAACAACATCAAATTCAACGCGAGGTTCAAGCCCTGAATCAATTTGTTTATTCTTATCTTCAGACCAGATAAACTAAGGAATTCGCTTTCGAGGCACGCACGAACGGTTTCACGAAAGAAAATTCTTTTACTCTGGCCTCCATATTGTAATAACAAACTATAGATTAAAGAGTTCATAAGAGCTGATTGTGCAAAACGTAAATATATTCCTTCAGATGAGTTACTGAACGGAAAGTGGAAAGTTTGAGCGAAAAACGCTGACGTCTAAATTGACACATGTGGCTCGACAAGGAGCCGAAGCTTTTGAAAATTTCTAAGTAGGAATTTTGAGCTGGTGAACGAACTAAAAAACTGAAAGGAGAAAACCGACTCGTACGAGGTATTAAAAGAGCCAAAAGAGAGTTTGTCGGTGAGTCTTGACACGCCAGAAAAACTAGTAAGATCGTCGAGAAAAGATCATGGTGCATGACTCGAATTGGTCTCAGAATTTAGCATTATTATAATTATATTGAGTGATATTAGCAATTATTTTTTAAAGTCTAAGAACCATATCAGAACAATTAGAGAAATTTAACAGATAGTATTGAATTGAATCAGTCTTTACTTGGTGAAAATCCATATTAAATAATATTTAAATAAGGTTATTCTGATTTTCACAAATTTTTATTGTTATGTTTACAACAATCGTTTCGCTATCACAGTAGCATCATCAGGCAAGATTACATTTTGAATAACTGTTATTAAAAAAAGTTATTCAAAATGTAATCTTGCCTGATGATGCTACTGTGATAGCGAAACGATTGTTGTAAACATAACAATAAAAAATTTGTGAAAATCAGAATAACCTTATTTAAATATTCTTGAACAGATAGTGCTAAGGACCAAGGAATTAAGAGTACCGGTATTCATTTGTCGTTCGTGTGGAAATAGGCCGTTTCTCGTAGAAAATCGCGTTTTGGTTTGAATTTATGGTCTTGGAGTCTAGCATATCTATCTTGACACAACTAAAGTTGAGTCAAAAATTAAGGACTAGTTGGTAGATTGACATATCTTTTTGTAATTATTGTGTTTGAAGAATTTCGAAAGAATTAATATGTATAATAAACAATTATACAAATGATTCGTAGTGCTTAAGGGTTCCACATCGCCCTCTCCTTAATTATTGGGTGTTATCTTTATTGAAATTTCATTGAGTTTAGGATTCATATTGATGAAACCATATTGTAATTTAGCACACTTTATCATTATACATCTAAAAATTAATAATTGAGTTTCATTACCATTTTCATTATCACAGAGAAATTTTATTAACATCAAAGACCTTCCATTTTCGCGAAGATCGTACCCTTCCTAGGACCGCTGGACTAAGATTGGTTCGCACCCCATTCGTAAATAAGTCAATCTAGTAATATTTTACAGTACAGTAAGTCCTCATTTAAATTCACCAAAATATTTTCGATCAAGCTCTCCTATTTTGAGGTATGAGCAATTTCTTCTTTTACTAAAATGAACAATCCTCTTAGCAGTATTTTTAAGTACCTTCTATTCGAATCCTTTTGACTATCGCTCTCTGACAGAATTTGGGCATGAACTGGTCTTTTCAATGCCTGTTTTCTGAGTTTTTCCATTTCAATACTAGTAGTGTGAGCAGATGAATGCTCATGTTTTTCTAATCATTTTTTCCTAATGCCTTTGTGAAAGATGTGAAAGGAACAGATATAAATACTCCACCTGTCTTTTGAAAAATATTTTTTTCATTTTTACATCTTCTGTACCAGATGGGCTAAATACCTTCTCGAAGTGGAGATCAGCAGAAGACGGACCAGCCAGGTTTTCCCCTTGCGAATCAGGAGGTTGAAAAGACGGCCTTGGTTCTATCGATGCATCAGGTTCAGGTTATGATACGATTGTAGGTCCTGTTTCCGTTTGACCTCTCGGTTTCTTCGGTGCGGCATGAAAGCAGGAGTCTATTGTTCTTTTCATTGTAATGACGAGCTTCAATCTGTGATTGAAAGGAAAATTACAAATATCTCCAATATTCCTGGAGAGAATGCTACACCAAAAAGAATGCAAAACCTGGATATTCGGAACTGTACTGATAATAAACAGGCTATACCGTTTAAAATCGGCGAATCGATAGCAGTTTCCGATATAATAAAAAATAACCAATCATTTCAGATAACTCGAAAGAAAGAGTTCATTCGCATTATGTTTCTTCACTTCTCAACATTTCGGAAAGATCCAGAATATATTTTTTCGGAAACTTCAATGGGCTCTGAACATTATTAGCCTTGAAACTAGATTATTAAAGCACTGACAAAGCAATTTCAGTCAGCTTATAATTATAATAGATAGGTCGATTTGCATTATAGCATTCACCAGTTTGAGAAACCGATGTGAAAAATTCTTAAATTTGCCAAAAAATTCGAAACAAAAATTCGTACTACCATATTCATGGAACCCCCCTGTAGAATCTGAACAAAATTTCGCGCGTACCTTGAAGACGTCATTGTTCATCTTAATGCGAAATTATATTTCGATCAAATAAGTAGTTTTGAAATGAAAAGGAAACAACATTTCGATCGGCAATATTTACGGAACACCATGTAGAATTTTTTCCGTAAACGATGCGAGGCATTCGTGACCCGAACCTATTCTGAAAATATCAAGACTCTATAGGACCCTTTCCCGATACGGTAGTTATTGAATTTAATTTGTCCAAGAACCAAGGATTCATCTTGAGTGAGTCGAACTCGTTTGGAACCATTCCCGGGTCAAAATTTGAAAATTACAATCGTGACGAAATAATATAGCACTCGTTTATGTAGTACCAGAACGAGCCCTCAAAAATGACTTTTTACGATTTGAAGTTTGATATGAGAATTACTAATTACAAAGCGTATTCATTCTGTGGTATCACGTGTGTACTGCAGCTATAAATAAATTTACTTGAAATAAATATTATATTCCTACTTACCAATTGAAAGCGAGAAAACAACTGAATATAAAAGTAACTGTTGTCTGTATAATTTATAACTGAAATACTGCTAAAATTAAACACAAAACATCAACACAAGTAATACAACGTAACGAAAGGAGATTTGTTTCAAGAATAACCAAGAATAAGAAGAATAAATCGGAAGCTGAAATATCAAAAGAGCCGCCCCTATTTACAAAACAACATCAGTTGGCGCTTTTATCATAGTACGCCGACAAGTTCAATCATGCCGACAAACTCCATCAACGCGAAAAACTCGTAAATATAAGAAATTGCAGGGAATCCTTTGTCGACTTGAATATTATTTATGACACGAATCGGCATTTGTAACAGTTTTTTTCATAATAGTTAAATTCATCGGTATTCCTCTAGATTAGGCCCTAAATTACGTCCTCTTTCAGCATTTTTAATATGTAAATTTTTTGTTCTTGAAGTAGAACGTCGTAACTGAATCTAGGCACTCTCAATTTTCCCCCGGGGTGGGGGCACCTGCACAGCTCCGGGGCCCCCCGGATTTCTTTCAGGTACATTTACCTGAAAGAAATGGTCATCGCCTGAAAGTGTCACTCATAACAGCTATAAATCTCTATGTATCATGTATATGCGATTACAGTATTTTATAATTAAGACTTTCTGACTATAATCTCAGTTATTTGCGAATTCCCTATTTTCATCGAATTTATTGGTTTAAAAAAGAATTTCTAGGTTTAGTCTTTTTTATATCCTGAGGTTACATCAAATTCACATCATGGAACAGATAAGAAGCTCTATGGTAAGCTTTAGTTCTACATATAGAATGCATAGAATATTCGTTTCACAGACTACGATAAATAAACATTTGTGCCAGCATAATTTTGACAGATGTCCATCTTTGGTATTATTTCAAATAACAAATAAAATAATGGATAATTTTAAAATAGATGCAATTGTAGTTATTATCGTAACGATAATAATCTGTTTTATTTCTGCCCATGATGTAATAAATAAAATATACATAAGTACATATCGTAGAAAATGTATTACTGGTCTATGGTATATATTATTTACATAGACGTATTATGATAATAAGTCTTTGATTATTTCAAAATTTGAATATCAAAACAGATTTGATCTGTTATTCTTCTACAATTTTAATTTCAAAAAATGTTTATTCAAGAAACTTTAAGAATTAATTGAATGTCTAATAAGCAATGCTTATATTTCATAGACGTATAAAATCGAAACTCATTATACTCATTATTGATATTGTATAATGAGTAAAAAAGTAAAAGTAAAAGTAAAAAAAAAAAACCGCTTTCTTATTAGTTTATTCTATGATTATTTGTTTTAGTTTCTATAGACTATAGTGATTTACTATAGACTATAGTAAATCACTCCACATGTTAGCCAAATTAAATTATAATTATCCATTATAAAACTAAGTAGTAGTAGAAACTTAATATGCTTTGTATAAAATTCAATATACTTGATGCAATTTCACTAGATGTAACAGATGTGGAAATTTAATGTTTAAAAAAAAAAAGAAGAAATTGATCTGTCAATCATGACATTTATTCGGCGCGAAGTTTTTTGTATTATTAAAAATATTTATGCACAGATTACTAAATTATTAGGCCTTCTGTAATATTTGAATATTTATGTTAGAGACCTTTAATCATGTCTCACAAGGGAACCAATAAATATAACAAATTTTCTTTCAAAAATAAAAAGCCGGCAAATCAAAGAAAAAATGTTTTATCTGATATAAGTGTTATTGATACCGATCCCTCACACGGGTATTACGGATTCAAAATTTATTATCCAGATGAAGGTATTTAGTTTTGATTTATTAGTATAATTGAGTATTTTCATACAACTTCTTACAGATTCAATCGATGTCAATATTTTGCTCATGCAACTAAAAATTTGTAGAAATTTTTTCGAACACAATAAGGGTCTATATGATCTCTGTTTGATACAGAAAAGAAAATATTTTTTACTCGAATATAAATTATTGCTGGAAGAGGAGTCTCTAACCCAATGGCCTGATTTGCAAAATGAACTAATCAGCAACACTGAATATGTTCTAAATTGCTTTGGCTTAGCTATGCACCAAACAATATGTGAAGATTTCATTTCGAAAAATGAAGATGATCTAGATGTGACACTTGAAATTTTTTATACAAACTTAGGCAAGATTAGATCTCAAATCACGAATTATGAGCCAACTTTACAACTCAAAGATCTTAAAGTAAATATTTATGGTGAGAATAAACTCTTGAATGCTATATCACTTTTCAATATATTATTTCTTTATAGAAAAACTCACATGTGTGCGAGGTACAGTTATTAAAGCTAGTGGAATCAAGATACAATGTGAATATCTGGCTTTCTCTTGTAGTTCTTGTAAAGGAACACAAATTGTAAGACAGAAAGATTCTATGTTTACATGCCCAATAAAATGTCTTACTAAAGGATGTCAATTTAAAAGTAATTTTTTGCCATTGCATTCATCTCCATATACAAGAACTATAAATTGCCAGATTATTAAAATTCAAGAATTGATAGGAAATGATCAGGTCAGGCTTAAATTTCTAATTATGTGTGAAATACTGATGAAAAAATTTGTAAAATTTTAGTATGAGAATGGTCGTACCCCTAGGACATTGGAGTGTGGGTTAACAGAAGATTTGGTGAATTCATGTATGCCAGGAGATGATATCACCATAACAGGAATAATCAAGGTATACTAAAGATAAAATTTAAGATCTGTCGAGATGTATAAAAAGAGCAATATAAAATTCAAAATTTCATTATGTACTAACCAGTCACTCATTATCAGTTGGGTAAAAATCAAGAACAGTTTAAATTTTGATTGAGATATTATATTCATGCAAGGAAGAGAAAAAGATAGAATCAAATAATGTTTATTAATTCATAAATAGATGAAAGAGATTATGTATGCAGATGTACCGGATGATTTTTTTTAAATTTACGAAATGAATTGCATGTTTATGCTAGGTTCGGTAGATAAATATCAGTATCCTATCCTTTTTGTTGCGAATACTATCATAGAGTGATTTCTATTTCTTGTAATACAAATAAATAAATTCTTTATTGCCTGTTGCAATTACATGAACTGCAAAAAGTAAGGTTCCAAAAGTCTTTAAATTTCTGGATATACATCCTGTAAGACCTTCAGTTGTTGAGGTAAATGATCATTAAACGTAATTCTTAATATTTTGTTTAAATTTAATTTAATTTTAATAATATATCTATAATATCACTACTAGCACCCCAAAATATAATACCACAACAAGATAATGATTCCCTACTTGCAAAATAAACATTTCTATGATAATTCTTTCCAGCATAATTCATCAAGACTCTCATACCAAAATACATTGAACTTAATTTCTTACTAAGCCATTCTATATAGATTTGGTGTTATATTGCTATTCCATGCTATGAAGCTGCCTGAGATTGAATATTTCAGGTTCTGCACACAGATTTTTTTATGAAATATTTAGAATTTTTGTTCATAAAAAGTTTTAAAAATTTTCATTGTATAACCTCGAGCAGGTGTAATTATGTTTTAGAATTTTTTTTTTAATAAGACAACAATACAGACTTGTCCCATTTCCTATGTTGAATTGAGTGGAACATATTTGTCTCCAGTCGTTTTAACCCTACAACTTTTTTTGAAGGTCAAAAAGGAATCCAACATAATTAAGAACAACCAACCATCTCTTTTTGCAATGTATATGGAAGGAATAGCAATTACTAATAATAAAAATAGAAGTCAAGGAAGCTATGGAGCTTCAGAACGTATAACATTCCATATGGATGATTACTATGCCATTCAGGTAAATATTGTCTATTACTATTCAATAATACATTAAAGTTAATGGTCACAGCAGAAGACACAAATCAAATTAATTAATAATGATTAACTAAACCTGGATAATATTCATAGCTTTCTACCATATCGTAATTAATCCAAGAGAATAATTATCTCTATATACAATATTTTTATACATTTCATTTAATAGTCAAAAGGTATTTCACATGGTGTAACACAGTAACACACTCAGGGTCGTATAATATATATATATATATATATATATATATATATACCTGGACTCTTAATTTTATTAAGTCATATCGCATTCTTAGTTGTAAACAGTTTCTATTTAAAGCCGATAAAAGAATGCTAATGAAGTTACAGACAAAAATAAATTCTACCTTTTTCAAGACACCTATCCACAAAACCAGATGCCACGTTCAATAGCTGAACCCTCTACATGGAGGTGTTGACCTCAGCCCAAAGGCACAATACCCCTTCAAGAACAAACACTATATTTTAGCCCTCTATTTTTCAAACAGAAGTCCTTTGTGTCTGCACTAAAATCATAATCGCGAACTCCCGTTCCCAAAATTCTCGTGGTCTACATTTAAATGAATCGATTCATTGATCGAACTTGAATGAATCAATCCATTATTCCTTTAGAATTCGCGCCCGTTATTTATGCTAAATTTCAATCTCCAATAATTAACACCCCTTGTCTGTCCTCCTGCTTTATTTAATAGATTTCTTTAGATCAAAATTAATTTCTCTATTCCCAAGAATAACATAGACCCTTTATTACAATGGCAATTTAAATGTAGACAGGAGTTGTGTTTATTTGGGATGATTTCTGCCAATGTTTTAGTTTTGGCATTAATCAGCTGTGAACTTTAGGTTGTTTAAAAATCAAATGAACAATGGGAAATCTGGAAAATGGGAATAGTAGAGGCTAAAGAATAAACATTGGGCCAATTATGCCTTATACAAATATTAATTGGGTACAGGATATTCAAATTGATAATATTATTTCCAAATTTCCCGATAATTCAGTAGATGTTTGTATAATCCAATGTGGCAATTGGTACTTGTGAATAATTTTTATTTAGAGCAATTGCTCCAAAAGTTCATCATCCTCTTCAATTCACTTTTCTATGTGTTTTCTTGAAGATCTTTTGATGACTAAAAATCTTGAAGAAGCAAAGCTTATTTACAAAATGAAAATTAAAAAAAACGTGATACTGAAACAAAATAGAGAATACCATGATTATCCATTAAGAGAATGTGAAAAATAAATATCAAAACACTACAAAGTCACAAAACTCTCCAGTATTTATAAGTGTGGGTGCTTACAATAAGATGCTAATTAATTAATTGCAAGGAAGAGAAGAAAACCTCAAAATGTACCTGAAATTTGAATATTTATTTCTTTATGTTGTTAGTCAAAATCTGAATCAAGGCCTTGGAACTAATTTAAGTTAGGAAACAAATATTAAAAAAAATTTTAGGTGTATAAATGAGTTCATGGTTTTTAAAAAAATTGAAGCTTTATTGTGAAAAATTGGTTAAACATTCAAAGTTCAAAGATTGTCCGTCGCTAGCCACTACTTTTTCCCATTTTTCTAACTATTGACGATCCCATCGCGCAAAAAGACCGGTTCTTTGGATGCTATCCGTGCATCGATCGGAAGAGAAGGAGCAATGTCTGGGCTGTATGGCGGATGGGGTAGGACTTCCCATTAAGTACGTTTTAACGGGCGATGCAATTTGTCACCGTGCATTGTCAATGACTTTGTCGTGTCTGTCGGCGTATTGGGCCGTTTTTCTCGCAATGCTCGGCTCAAACGCATCAATTGTCCTCGGTAGACCTCCCCTGCGATTCTTTCATTCGATTGTAGCAGCTCATACGCCCCCCAGGCATTAGATCTTGACGTGATGGGGGCGCTCTCTTGACTAGGACCCTAGATTCGTCCCGGCGAATTGGAGGGTTAAGTCTTGGTGTCTAACGTAATGCCATTTCGCGCCAGTCACTGGACCTGTATGGTGGAAGATCTCCGAATGGGGCCCTAGTTTTACTCAGGTGAAATGGAGGGCTGAGCCGGTTGATTAACTCAGTGACAAGGGAGTCTGTCGCAGCACAGGGCTTCTCCCTTAAAACTGGCGTACTCTACCCTATCGCAGTATAAATCTCCGGATTCTGTGTAATGGCCGAGTGCGTTATGTAGCATACTGCGTTACCTCGGGGGGGTGGGCTTGCCCTCAGGTGTTACTTGTACCACCTGGCCACCCCAATTGCTGTTGGACTCGAGGGGGCAGTGGTTGAAAGTCCGCATGCTGGACTAGGGGGGTATTTCATTTATCTGTTCGCAGACCCCCATTTTCGGGATATTCTCATGAAACGACTCGGGGTTTAACGGGACTTGACGGTTCGACCGGCCTGTCCTGGCCCCTGGATCTGTGCGTAACAATTTAGGGTTTGTGGATCTCGACGAAATGGCTCCGCCATTAGTGCTTGACGCCAGGATCAATCAAATGACTTCACATGGGTTCGGTGGGTCAGGACGTATAGTCCGCTAGACGGTGCTCGTACCAGGATCAATTGTAGTCGTCAATCTTGAGTTTATCTTAGTTCTTGGGACTGCGTTCGGGTGGATGGATAAGAATTCCCTCCGGCGGGTGAGTTGCGTCTCAAACAACTCGGGTACTGACCTGCTGAGCCAGTAGAGGTTGGATAGTGCTTTCGCTGCTACCAGTCAGACGGTTCTGGCTTTCGAGTCGGGGCCCAAACTGGAAGCTGGTGGGTTCATCTCTTCGGAGGGCTTCTCGCCGAGCGCGATGATATGGCGTAATCCTTATCACACTTTCTACCTCTAGGGGTGGACTGTGGAGACTGCTTGGTAGTCACTTGGAAAAGAGGCCTTCCTCAAATAGCCAATTACTATTCTGGTAGAATTCACCTGTAGCAGCTCATATAATACACCACACCCAGCTGGTTCCACCAAATATGATATTCTCATAATCACAACACATTATTCGGTACAAAAGTTGACATTTTCAAAGCAAACAGAAACACAAACTTCAGTGCAGTGAACCTTCGAAATGAAGGTGTTGCCAGATGAAACAAATGGAATAATAATTTAGTAGCGACATCTGTTATCAAAACCGCACGAACGTATTTCTACTCCTAATAAAAAAACAGTACAACCTTATTTTTGATTACATCGGCAGCTCCT
Organism: Megalocaria dilatata; assembly: GCA_034642435.1. NCBI lineage: Eukaryota > Metazoa > Arthropoda > Insecta > Coleoptera > Coccinellidae > Megalocaria > Megalocaria dilatata. The sequence goes on from CM067856.1 coordinate 75,292,977, forward strand.
TGAATTTTTTCAAGTAACTCTTCAGCAGAATCAATTCTTTCCTTGTAGATTACTTTCTTTATATTAGACCAAACAGAGAAATCTAGAAGGATAAAATCTAGATTTCTAGATGGCCAAGAAATTCACTTCCATGACAAACCATCCATGTGGAAACTATTCGTTCAGATACTCGCGCACAGAAAAAGAGCAGAGAAAAATGCGATGGTGCTCCATTATGCATAAACTAAATGTTTTGCCTGAGTTCAAGTGGTACACCTTCTAAATTTTGTTCTAGAAAATATAACCACTGAAACTAAATCCAGCAGAAGTCAGGATTACGCAATGAAAGCAGAAAGTTACTACTTAAATTAAAAAGCCGTTTCTTCGCCTTTTGGGTTCCCATGAGTTAAATTAATTTAAGTCAACTCGATTAACACCCGAGATTTGCATCACAAACGCCTTTTTCAAAAGATATAATGACTAATGATGAAAAATGAATAATTTATAATATCAAATGATGAAGTGGTCTCAAGACAATGAACCAGGATGAACAACATTGAAATGTTTAATTCGGACATTAAAAACTGAAAGGCGCCAAAAGAAGATTATGCTATCAGTTTGGTGGGATTATAAAGACATTGTGTATTTTGAACTGTTTTCTAGGAGCCAAAAGATTAATTCAGATGTGTATTGTTGCCAATTAGACGAATTAAAGTCTGCAATTCAAAGAAAATGACCAGATCTTGTGAGTTGTAAAGGTATTCATTCAACCACAACAATCCTACGCTACACATTACATTCATCACTTGATAAAAATTATAGATACTTGGATGAGTAGTAATGCCACATCCATCATGAGACCCTAACTTGGCGCCATTTACCCTTTTCAATAGTCTTTAAATGGTAAAACCTTCAATGCTGATAATGCTGTGAAATTATTCCCATATCCATTTTTTGTTGATAAGATCCAGCAATTCAATCAGATTGGAATAGTGAATTTATAGAATGGCAAAAGGAAATTGGTCAAAATGGATATTATTGAATAGAGTTCAATAATTATATAATTAAATTAATTCTCATTTGTTTAATATTATAGCATAGTATTAAAATATCAATTTAATTATTTCATTTATCTTGTAGAAAATACATTCAGAACCGATGTTATTCAGATATTTAGTTCAATCCTTGTGTCCAAGCATATATGGTCATGAAGTTGTGAAGGCAGGACTTCTCTTAGCACTCTTTGGAGGAACTAACAGAAATTCAACTCGAGCTGAGTCTCATGTCATGATGATTGGTGATCCAGGTCTCGGAAAATCTCAAATGCTACAAGCTTGTACAAATGTGGCTCCTAGAGGTGAGTTCCCTTAATTTTGTTTATATAATATGTATATTAGTGAAATCCTAGAATAATATTCTTTGTTTGTAACCCATATTCTGTATAGGTAACTGAATGACAAGTATTTGTCTGTTCATAATATTTGTCATTCATTAACATAAAAGAGCTCATGCTGACACTGCTATTATCATCAAGAATACTACTGATTGTTGCTATGAGAGGAGAGTGGATGGAAGAGAAATTTCCGAGCTTTTTTTAAAACTCTAGGACCTAAATCTATTGCTGGTGGTGAGTATAACGGCAAGCACACTCTATTCGGATCAAGGCTCACAACAACAAAACGCAAAGAACTAGCAAAGCTGATACAAGAATTCCTCAAGTAATACACAAAAAATCTACTCCTAAGCTGCATAATTGAAAGGCAAACTGTGATGAATATAGGAATATAGTCGAGGAACTGATAAATATTGATATCAGTCTATGGAATACAAGTGAAGTGAATGAAGCATAATCAGACTTCATAAGAATTCTCAAACAAGCTGTTGAACAAGCTACTCCAGAGATAAAGAAAAGAAGAGGATAGACAATGTTTCAGAAAGTATAACGAAACTCTTAGTGAAAAAACCTAAGGTGAGAATTAAATGGTAGCAGCAGATAAAATCACTTATAAGATAACATAAATATTGGATGTTAAAATTAAAGAAACGAGGGAAAATCATTTAATGAATATGTCACTAATCTCACTAGATATCATAATTCAGTGTGGGAACCCATAAAAAACTTAAAACGACCAATAAATCTTATACCACTGTAGCATAACAGGATCAACGATGAAATGAGTAAGGACCGACAACAAAAGGCACAAATATTTGCTGATCATCTGGCTTATGTCTTCACTTGAAATAATGACACATCTGATGGCAATCTGGAAAGAGAGCTGCTGGAAAATCTCGCAAGTACCACTTGGAAAATCATAATGAAGAAAATGAAATAAAATACCTGAATATCAGAAAAGCTGCAGGGAATGATAAAATAACACCAAAAATGATCAAAGAAAGAGGTGCTGATAATTACTTATACATTCAATGCCATCCTAAAACTGAATCAGATCAAATGCAGTTTTGCTCTAATTTTCTTTAAGGTGTTTTAAGCATATTCTTTTAACAATAGTGCACTTGAACAGAACGGGTCCTTTATCTAATTAATAGTCACTTTTATAAGTTTTATATTCTATATGTATAAATTACAATAATTTTTATTATCTTCATTCATTTCACATGTCTAAAAATTATCACAAATTCCGTTTAGTTAAAAAAATTTTTTCAACATATAGTGTTAGCTTTTATATGTATAATTTACGGCCAGTTTCATAAACAACATCAAAAGGCTCCTTTATGAAAAAGGATCCTTTAAATGGGATCATCAGTTTCATAAACGCACATCGACCGTCCTTTACTTAAAGCTTCCTTTAATGCGCCAGTCATATGTTTCCGACTGTTGGCTATCCTGAGAACTAGTGATTTTACGAAGGTAGTTGGTGATATTCTGTAAAAATTGTGAGTTATGCGTTGGAACTTGTAAAAAGAAAAAGAGAAGAAGCATAAATCGATCTTTGCATAAACATGGTTATGTGCAGAAGACAGTATATTGAAATTCATATCATTATTACGTGGGTTATATGAATGTATATGGAAGAAAAGAGAAAAAAAGTATTACTTTAAAACCTGAGGAGGAACTATGCCTCTTGGAATTGATTGAAAAAGAGAATTTTGATATTATAGGATAAAGTCTGGCAGAGAATAGAAACTGCTTTCAATGCAACAGTTCTCCATTGGAGAAATGGGGACCAGCTCAAATCCAAATATGACAATATAAAAATTAAAACTAGGAGGTGGTAGCTGCTCAACGCAGTCATATTGACTGGTGGTGGGGCTCCATTGAAATTGAGGGAGCCAATTTCCAAACAGTTGAGCCCAACTGTTACGAACCCACTTGCCGAAACGAAAGAGATGTATTATAAAAAAACAGCTCTAGTAGAAGCTCAGATAGTGGCTATCAAGGAAGAGAATAGAAAAAAAGAAGAGGAGCATTCAAAGCTTGAAATATTAGATTTGCAAATTATGGAGATGAAGAGCAAATTAAATAATAATAATTAAATCTTTTTTATTTTGAATGCACTTTCTGGAAAAAGCGGTATTAGAATTCTATCAGCATTGCTGCAGACTATGAAGTCCCCTCAAATTTGAATTAAAAACCGAAATTTCAATAACACATAATATTTTTATTTCTTTATTCTCACTTGAAACTTTTTCAGATGTTACCTAAAGTAAAACAATGAATCAGAAATACAAACATAGAAGTCTATCTAAATACATACCTTGTAAAATCTTATAAAAATTATATGAAATCTTGTCATGTTGAAGATACAAATTGAATATGAAGAATAGTTTCACAAGTGACAAGCAAATTTATTTTCAATTATCACACAAATATAAATTTTAAATTAACAAAATGTTTATTAATAATGGACTCTCACTTGACGAGCTGCATTAACATTAGTTGATTTTGTTTGAAAGTCCTCTTCCTCCTGCAATCATTCATTTGGAAATATTTCGTTCATATCTACATATTGTGCAAAACAGCGGTATCAACAATAATTGCCCTTATGGTCGTTAACTTAACACTCATTCCTTTAGAAAGTATAGGAAAATGACGCTTCCAAACTCCATACTTTCTCTCCACCACATTTCTAGTTCGTATAATAGACTGCTTATATAAATTTTCAGCTGCAGTTATAGCTTCCGGTAACTTTGTCATAAGATAAGTCTGCAAACTATAACCACTACCACCAAGTAACAAATAGCGTCCTAATTTACCACTCTCAAATTGTCTCTTCAAGACACTGTTATTAAAGATGGTTTGATCATATATTTCCAGTTCCATAGAATCTCAATGTCAAAAGTAGTTGGTTCATCGGTTCAATACAGATGCCTCTGAAAATTGTCAATTTAATGATTTGGTATACATAAAATTATATCAACAAAATAATAAATCGAAATTTGTTTACTTGTTGAATGATCTGCAATTTTTTGAAGCAAAGATTAAACAGTTGGTTTTGTCAGGCAAAAACGATAGAAGAAATTTAGATCATCTAACGTGGAAAAATGTCTCTCCTGTAAATTTTTGATCTTCTCACAGTTATCTCTTCATCATTTGATGAAGAAGTAGAACTAAAATCAGCATTCAACATTTGTTGCAACATATTTCGTAGTACGCTAAAATTAAACAAAATGGGTAAATGTGACAGAACAAGGTTATGTCCACTGTTTTCGTGTTTATCGAGCACCTGCTCAGTGTCGAGCTTCTCGTTAAAGGATCCTTTTCCAGCCGTAAAGGGCCGATTTACTCACTTTAAGATAAAGGACGCTTTTAAGTTCCCTTTAACCTTAAAATTTGTTTATGAAACACGTTTTATCATTGAAGCAGACTTTTTGGGAAAAAGGAAGCCTCCTTTTTCCCAAATTTCGTTTATGAAACCGGCCGTTAAAGGTTTATATTGTTTTTATCTATATTGTAATCTATGGAATATTGGCTCATTTCTTGGAAAAAATTCTTTTGTTTCATCTGTATAGTGGGAGACAAATAAACTTACTAAATTTGATATTTTCTTAGGAGTTTATGTATGTGGCAATACCAGCACTGGCTCTGGCTTGACCGTTACTTTAACTAGAGAAGGTGGAGGTGATTATTCTTTGGAAGCAGGTGCTCTTATGTTAGCAGACCAGGGATGTTGTTGCATTGACGAGTTTGATAAAATGCGAAGCCAGCATTCCGTAAGTGAGGATGATACAAAGTAATTGTTAAATTTAAAATATGAAATGTAAAGTCTCTGTTGGAAGCTATGGAACAACAAAGCATTAGCATTGCAAAAGCAGGAATAACTTGTACTCTACCATCTAGAACCACTATTTTGGCGGCAGCCAATCCAGCTGGAGGTCATTACAATAAAGCTAAAACTGTGGCTGAAAATTTAAAAATAAGTGCTCCAATGTTATCGAGATTTGATCTTATATTTATACTTTTGGACAATCCAGATGAGGTAAATATTTAAATTTTATTGAAAATATAGATAACTTCATTATTATATGAACATTACTATAAATATTGGAATGAAACCATATCTTGAGAATAAATAATTATCGAAACTATTCATATCATTATTTTTGAAAAATCTATGAAGAGTTCTTTATTGTCTGATGTACCGGGAAGAGCCATCGACTTTCAGTCCTTCACCTCGGTAAATTTTATGACAAATTATTTATTATACTAAAAAAAATATATGTGAAACTACAAATAATATCATATACTAATTCAATGGTTTTCTTTTATTTTTTGGAGGATTGTTGTAGGGAGCTTTCTTGCCCAGCTTGCTTGTGCATCTTCATGGTAGAGATCCATTAGGTCTATCATATTTCTCAGTTTGGTGTAACATGTTATATCTAGTTTCTGGAGTCTGCTTGAAATTGGTTCTATATTTGTCACCATGTGTGAAGAGTATTTTGAGGGAGAAAAATGAAATAAATATAATTTATTTGTATTTTGGTGTTTATCGCAGAATAAAAACAGGTCAAAAGTTATTTTTCTTGAAAACATTCCTGAATGATCATCAATATTTCATCTTGTACAGAGTTCTTATATTTCATTTTTGAACATTAAATATTTCATTTAATAAATATATTCAATGACCTCTAATGATATGTAACATATAAAATAAAATAGGAAAAGGCTTTTACTTGATAGAAGGAATATAACAAAATTTGAACATCAAAACAGATTCAAACTGACAGTCTTCTACAAATTTGATTTCAAAAAATTTTTTTATTCAAAAAACTTTTAGAACTAAATTAATGTCTTATAAGGACGGCTTATATTTAATAGACGTATAAAATCAAAACTCAATATACAATATCAAATGGAACAAATATAAATTGTCAATTAAAATTAATAAATAAATATTTGAAGGATTAATTTTAATTTTTTTCCAATTCATTTTTTCTTGCATCAAAATTTTTTTGCCTCAAATTTAACTGTGCCTATATAACGTGTGGATGGATCTGTGCCTATATAACGTGTTCTATCTTTTCCAATCAAAAACCCAATAACAACTTTGCACCATGCATGCACAATAGCTCTAATTTAAAATGTTTTGATATATTCAGTAGTTTAATTTGCATGAATAGTGCAATTTAAGAAGTCTGTTCAAGTGTTTTGTAATGATGAGATTCAACTCTTTCATAAATGTTTCCGATTGTGTTTTTTTTCTTTAATAATCTTGAATGATTTTAAAGACTGTTAAAATAAGGGTCAACCCCATCTATAGGATTTTAAGTCTCTTTTCCATTCGTTATAATACTCCCTACATTTAAACAGCATATTATTTTCTGGTTCTTCATTTGGAAATAAACATTTTTGGTATATTTTTTGCAGGTCAATCTTAACTTCCTCAAAATAACTTCAGCCATATAATTATCAGACAATTGTTCAAGTTCTAATTCTAGCAATTGGCTGGATAAACCCCTTTACGATCATGAGCCATATTTGAAACCCTAGCTAATTTTGCAACTCCTGCATCTAAAGCCCTGGAAATTTCAACAGGCTTCAAGCTCTTCAAATCCACAAACAAAAAATTCAGTTTTTTTCAGTGGTCATTTTCACAACTGAAGGTAAAATGATGCAATGACATACTGGAATTTATAATCATTGTCTTGAAAATATGTGTGAATGACCTTAGAGTTGGATTATTGAAAAGAATGACACCTGACTTGACCAAAAAAATTTTCCAGTGGTTCTTAATTCAACTGATATCCTAGCATGTATTTGAACTTTTCACTCTTTGAATAACTCCAAATTGAATTCTCTTAAATAAACACCCAGTTAGTCAAACTTGGTAGAGACTAGAATCTATGATTCCACTTCTGAAAATTCTTCATTCCTCGAGTTTCCCTGCTGCGATTGACCGAATTGAAGATTTGTTTCACTAGCACCCTATCCAACATTGCTTCTGCAAAAAAATTCTAAATGTAAATTTATGGTTTGATAATTGAGACTGATTAAAACTTATTATTTCTATACATTGTCGATGGAAAAAATCATCTAAAGGATCCTTCATTGAGAAGGAAAGGATTTTTATTTCAAATAAAACAACAAAGCTTTTGACATGTCAACTTGATTCTTGCTTTATTTTGAAGTTTGATCAATGCAGTTATATTCGGAATAAAATATTGTTCAAATGTCCACCTCGGCTTTGTTGACACTGACGCACACGATCGCTCAAATGCAACAGAATTTCATGTAACACTTTTGGGTTCTCCTCGCACCAATAACGGCAATTAGTAAGGAGTGTGGGCTATGGTAATAGAAAGTTCTATAAATCGAGACAGTGTAACATACATCTGTATAACAATTCTAAATTCAAACAAAGCCGGTAAGGTTTTGTTGATCACTGGGGCATAATTGCAGACATGCCCACCTTTCGAACTTGTTGGTCCTCTTCAGTGTACTGCAATGCCAACGACTACAAATCTGTCAAGTACCTATATCTGCTATACATAGAAACACAAAGCTATTAATCATATATTAGCGTCATCTAGTGCATGCAAACATACATACAAGACATACCTTTGCGAGCTAATTCTAGTAAAGAAATTTATTCCCGATATTTTCAAGTTACAAACGCAGAAAAAAACTTTCCTCATGCTCAGTCAGATCATAATATGCCTTAAAGCTCATAATTAGCATATTCATATTGAAATAAATTAATTCTGTGTTTGTAACGTGAAAATATCAGGAATACATTTCTTTAATACCTTATGTGTATAGTGGATATAGGTACTTGACAGATTTGTAGTCGTTGGGGTTGCATTGCACTGAAGAGAACTAACAAGTTCGAAACGTGCACATGTCTGCAAATTATTAACAATATTATTTCTGTAATTACCTATCAAATCCGCTATTCTTCAAGGCGTTACTGGCCTGCTTTTATTTAAACTGTTTATAACAGATCTACCTATGAATGCAAATACTATAAGAGAAACTTTTGCAGACATAACTGCTATTCTTACAATTCACAAAGATTCAAATGAGGCGTCTATATAATAAATTACAATATCATCTGGATCAAATACTAAATTGTTTCCACGAATGAAAGATCAAAATAAAAGAAACAAAATCAATATTTGATAGATTCGGTCTTCACTTGGTGGAAACTCATTTTAATTTAAAAAAATGTATATATGACAGTAATTTATTTCCACAAAAATGTTTGTACTAATACAACAATTGTTTCACCACGATGTGGCTTCTTCAGGTATTACATTGTACTGTCTGATGGTATTGAGTGTAACCGAGTTTATATACATTTTTAGGTACGTGACCAAATAATAGAACCACAAGTCATAAAAACTCTAGGTGTTTATTGGAGTTTGCCGCTAAAAATGCCATTAAGGAAAAATATTCAGTAATGGAGACTGATCAACATCTGCTTGTTCGTTCAAAAGGATTTTACGGGCATTATACCTGTTGATTTCAAGAAATTCTAAAAGTGTTAATCTAGAACTTTTGCTTTCAACGTGGATAATTTCATAATTATTTATTTAATGTTATTAAATCTCGTGTACCCAATCATAAAAGAGGACAATACACAGAAATATTTTTCGTTGTCTTATGTCAATGGATTATCTGAAAATATTGCTAAATATTTCAAAAGTTGTTTCAATTATAACGCGGCTTTTAAGACAATTAATAACCTTAGTACCTACATAAAAAACAATAAAGATCGTACAAATAAAGAAAATAAATCCGGAGTCTACAAGTTAACTTGCAAAGATTGCCCTTTAGTATACATTGGCCAGACTGGTAGACCATTCAAGAAACGTATCCAAGAACACCAAAGGGGTTATATATACAATTCTGTACATTCGACATATGCTAATCATCTTAAGGAATTTAGGCATAATTTCAACAATAATTATGAAATTATCCACGTTGAAAGCAAAAGTTCTAGATTAACACTTTTAGAATTTCTTGAAATGAACAGGTATAATGCCCGTAAAATCCTTTTGAACGAACAAGCAGATGTTGATCATTCTCCATTACTGAATATTTTTCCTTAATGGCATTTTTAGCGGCAAACTCCAATAAACACCTAGAGTTTTTATGACTTGTGGTTCTATTATTTGGTCACGTACCTAAAAATGTATATAAACTCGGTTACACTCAATACCATCAGACAGTACAATGTAATACCTGAAGAAGCCACATCGTGGTGAAACAATTGTTGTATTAGTACAAACATTTTTGTGGAAATAAATTACTGTCATAGAAACAAAATCAGTCCACATTAATTTTAGATTTCAGAAAAAGTAGTGTCTCTCTATCTACAAAATTCTCCATCCATCAAATATTTGTGAATACAACTTGGCAGAATATTTACTTGGAAGGACCATAATTTAAAAAAAGAAAACAAATATATCTGCTAATTAAAGATCTCAATTGGTTTATAGTATTCTATGTATTAATACAATACATCCATAATTCAGAGAAGTAGAACAAATATTTTGAGATTGATAACTGATGTATGTGACAAATCAACCTTACATGAAGATTTGAAGATATCTTATATAGCGGATATCATCAAGGAAAGACGTGAAAAACACCACAACAAAGTCGATGCTCATAAAAACAATTGACTAGATCCATTAATTCCTGAAATGCAGAAGACTCTAAGGAAAATGGCCAGCAGACCTGGAGTAGGGTGTAGAGGTATTCTCAACGGAAAAGGCCTTATAATATTATTTAAAGGTTCAATACTTTAAGGACATCAAATTAGCTCATAGAATTGGATTATTTTGATGATAATATGAAGGTGGATTAAATATAAACCTTTTTTTCTGGTCGCTGTGTGAAGTGATGCATGTGATGTTATGCTATGTGTTGGAAGGAATTCTCTAGTGAAGGGAAGGACAACGCTCCTTCACTATCATCATCAGTAGCATTATGTCAGCAAAAGGTATATACTTCTGTTGAGCAACAAATTATTATAAACTTTTGATCGCGGGAAGGCGTAAAACCTTGCGAAATTTTGCGTCGATTAACTCTACAGTTCAAGAACTCAAGTCTTATAAATGGTACAAAAAATGTTTAAGTGACCATGCAGCAGCAGAAAATGTGAGTTATGCCCACCTAACGCGAACAAGTTTTACTGACACGAATCTTCGTGTGATCCGTGAGCTGGCCGGCGACTTGCAGTACATGAAATTGCTGCAGAAGTAGGAATATCATATGGGAGTACTCAATCGATTATTTATAAAGAGTTGGGTTATCAAAAACTGGCAAGATGGGTTCCTCACCTACTAACGGCAAATCATAAAGCGTACCGTCTTGCTGTGTGTGAAAGTCTTTTAACGAGATATCGAGAAGAGGATAATTTCTTAAGTCACATTGTCACCTGTGATGAGATAAGGGTGCATCATTACACTCCAGAATATAAACAAACAAGCATAGAGTGAAGACAACTTGGAGAAGACTCACCATGAAAAGTCAAAACCCGTCTGTCTGCGGGAAAAGTTGTTGCAACTGTTTTTTGGAATAGAAAAGGCGTACTGCTTGTTGATTTCCTTCATGAACAACCTACGATCTATGTTGGATAGTATTGGAAGTTTTTTGATGAGGTAGAGCTGGCTTATTGAAGAAAAAGACGAGGCGTATCCACCCAATGTGTGATTTTTGTTCATAACACACACAAAAACTATTATATGCTGACACCCCACCAACCAAAAGATGTTAGCATATAATAGTTTTATTGGTAGATTATTGAATGTCCCTTTAAATTCAGAAAACTTTATGAAAGAATTAAATATTATTAAACAATTAGACAAAATGGTATCCAATAAACAAAAGAAAATGGCATTAAATCTCGTGTACCCAATCTTAAAAGAGGACGATACACAGAAATACTTTTCGTTATCTTATGTCAATGGATTATATGAAAATATTGCTAAATATTTCAAAAAGTTGTTTCAATTATAACGCGACTTTTAAGACAATTAATAACCTTAGTACCTACATAAAAAACAATAAAGATCGTACAAATAAAGAAAATAAATCCGGAGTCTACAAGTTGACTTGCAAAGATTGCCCTTTAGTATACATTGGCCAGACTGGTAGATCATTCAAGAAACGTGTCCAAGAACACCAAAGGGGTTATATATCCAATTCTGTACATTCGACATATGCTAATCATCTTAAGGAATTCAGGCATAATTTCAACAATAATTATGAAATTATCCACATTGAAAGCAAAAGTTCTAGATCAACACTTTTAGAATTTCTTGAAATCAACAGGTATAATGCCCGTAAAATCCTTTTGAACGAACAAATAGATGTTGATCATTCTCCATTACTGAATATTTTTCCTTAATGGCATTTTTAGCGGCAAACTCCAATAAACACCTAGAGTTTTTATGACTTGTGCTTCCATTATTTGGTCACGTACCTAAAAATGTATTTAAACTCGGTTACACTGAATACCATCAGACAGTACAATGTAATACCTGAAGAAGCCACATCGTGGTGAAACAATTGTTGTAGTAGTACAAACATTTTTGTGGAAATAAATTACTGTCTCATATACATTTTTTTAATTAATACATATGTATTTTTTTTACATAAGTCTGGCATATATTTGATCCACCCTCATAAACAAATACTGAGTTGTCTGATGATGGGATAGTTCATTTCCCAAAACTCGAGTCACAAGAAAATGTGTAACATATCTTTTTATTGGTAGTAAAACATAGTAATTTCTACAATTTGTTTTAACAAATACTGGGTTGAATTATAATTTATTTCAAAATTCAAACTGATTGTCAAAATAACAGTAACATTCAGAGATGAGGAATGACTGATACTATCTGGAACAGTAAAGTAAGCAATAAGTCTCTTCCAAACTGTTTTGAAGGATACAAATTCAAAGATTACTAACTGATTATGAGTTGAAGATATTGTTTTAGTCCAATATTCATTTTAATTTTCACAAGTTCACAATTGAGATATGCATATTAAACTTGCAGGAAGTAGATATGATGCTATCCAGGCATATTTTGGCAATGCATTCCAGTTCGAAAAATAGTTCTATGTCAAGATCGATTGCTTCTGCCGAAACATCTTCAAATGAACAGAGTTTAAGGTAATGTTCTCCATGTTTTAATTAACACATTTGGACTACCTATCGTTATAAATGTAACATTTCTGGAAAAGTATTTTTGGAATAATTTATGAAATCACTGACATAATATCAAGATCTTTAGCACACTAATACATAAGAGTTATATGATTTTACTAATTTCTCGAAAAATGGGTGCACAAATAAAGAATTGTAGCAAAAAAAAAGAAAAAATGAATGCTAATGCTGCCAGAAATAATTGCAGTTAAATTCTAATTGTTTTAATGGGTATATGTAACTGTGAATAAATTTTCTCTGTGAAATTATATTCTGTGATTTAATATCTAAAGAATTGAAAATTAATATTTACACTTAATTTCCTATATTCCTTGTATTGCCATATTATATTATCCTGATACTCCTAGATCTTCTGTGAAGATCCCTCAGAAGCATTTTCAGCTTGTGTGAGTTAGGAGTTCAGTTGTGTTCTGGGCAGGCTTTCTTACTGCGATCTTATGCCACTTTAGGTCACACCACTGTTAATTTTCGATCCAACAGTGAAATGGTGGCCGGAACACGTTCAATTAGAAAATTTCTTTCCCACCTGAACAGGATTCGAACCCGCGACCTTCCGGTTACAGGCTCTATGTTCTACCACTGAGCTGTCGACACTCAGGTGTAGATGTATGAAATCAGAATTTTTTTTAATTCATTTTTTTATTAAAAATCAAAAATACAACATTTCTATAAGCTAATCTGCTATCTATAAGACCATTGTGCCCTTAAGAAACTTTAAAAGATCTTCTCCATTGAGAGTACCCCTTCCACCCTACTTCAGGTCTACTGGCCAGCTTCTTTTGAGTCTTCTAGAGTTCGAAGGTTGAATTAGTAGATGTAGTATGTTGTATTCTGATATTATTCATGTATATGGGGTGACACTGCTGTTTACGAAGGGTGAAGTTTACTTGTACTGACTTTGTTCCATTGATCTTGATTCTCCACTTTCTATCTGATGGAGATGACACTGTAATTTGTTGGATGCCTCTTTATGGTTTTCATCGATTGCAATAATTGCTGTATCATCTGCAAAAGTTCCCATTATAGTATTCACACTTATGGGGAGGTTTGCTGTGTACAATATATATAGTAGGGGTCCAAGAACGCTTCCTTGGGGAACTCCGGATTGGATGCTTATCAGAGACCTTATCATCTACACATACTATGAATGTATATTTTAGTAAGGTAGGATCTCATTAACCCAAAGTAAAATATTGGAAAACATTTCTTAACTTTATAAAGAAGGCCAGGATGCCAGACTTTATCGAAGGTTTGACTTACATCTAAGAAAACAGATGTGCAGTACTTTTTGTGATCTAGGACTTTATTTATCTCATGGCTTATTCCGTGAGTCTGTTGTATAGTGGAGTGATTCGTTTTAAATCCGAACTGATGTTGAGTTATCCATTCATCTGTATTGAGATCAGCTTTTAGTCTTGAAAGCAAGAGATTTTCAAAAATTTTTGATAAAACAGGCAAAAGGCTAATAGGTCGACATGAGGTTACAGCTTTTGGGTCTTTACCTGGTTTTAAAATGAGAATTATTTCAGCAATTTTCAGTTGTTCTGGCCAATAACTTTGCTTCAATATTGCATTGAATATGTATATCATTATCAATACGCCCTTATTTGGCATTTCTTTAATCATTTTAGGTGTTATTCTGTCCACTCGGGAGATTTTCGTATATTTAAGTATTTTACTTCATTCTGAACTTCTTTTATGGTTAATTTCTTAATAGGTACTGAATTGTTTCAGCCATTACTATTTGGTAGTTGATCATAATTAAAACAAATTGTAGAAATTACTATTTTTTACTACCAATAAAAATATATATTACACATTTTCTTGTGACTTGAGTTTCGGGAAATTAACTATCCCATCATCAGACAACTTTTTAGTTATTTTCAAGATAATACCAATACTTCAGATTTTCTTAAGCCCTACATATCATTCAGTAGTAGATGTAGCATTCTGTACTTTGTTGGTTATTGCATAGAATGAATCCTTCATTAATTTTCATCATCAAGTATACTTAAGTTTCTAAAATATTCTAATTATACCACTGCTTAAAAATTTATATTTTTTAGCAAGTTATTCGACATAAAAAACTAAAATAACTTATTAAAAATTATACTTTTTAGGGCACGACTGCAAATACAACAAAATGAATCAATTGAATTCCTTCCACATAATCTCTTCAGAAAATACATTGCTTATGCCCAAAAATACGTCAATCCTCACTTATCAGATGGTGCTAAAAGAGCGATAAAGGAGTTTTATTTAAGTCTTAGAAAGAGATTCCAAACAGGTGAAAGCACCCCCGTTACTACAAGGCAATTACAATCTCTGATTCGTTTAACTCAAGTAAGTAAATAAAAATTCATTGAAAGTATAATATGTCCGTTTGAAATATTCTGTTTCTATGTATAACATTGAACACATTAACATACCCTTACATGTATTGTTACCAGTGGCGGCTCGTGGATAAAAGAAGTGGGTGTTCTGCACCTAAATCAGAAGGTGCAGACTCAGTATAATAGAGTGTTCAGAGTAAGCAGATATTGAGATGCAGAACATAGATGTTCCTCAAATAAGTTGAAAATAAGTAAACATGCAGTTTACCGGTCTAGCGCGACCGATAAAGAGACTAAAGACAGAAGGTTTCAGGCTATTTTAAAAATATTCTCATAATGTCGACGCAGTTAAATTTTTCACTGTTTCCAGATAAATTACCTAATTTGCTAAAAAAAATTGGCAGTTCTGCAGCTGATGAGCAGAAACCGTCCCTGATTGTTAGTGAGGTCAATGGATTTAATACGTTAGCATTGATACTTTGTATTTAGATGTAGATATTGCAACACCTAAAAGAGGTGGTAATTTTTTTACCAAATTGGTTCAAGTGTACAAATATAGAAAGGTAACAAGCATTGATGTGGAGTCGAAAGCTTTTGCCAGCTTGTTGAAAATTTCAAATTTGTGAATGACTTCTTAAAGAATGATAAATAAATATATGGAATTTTGTGTTCTATTATCCGAAAGTCAAATAAATGCCTTTTTCTGTAATTTTAGAACAGCTCTGAATCTTTTGCGTGCTTGTTGAACAATTCATTTCTCTATGACGGTATCCCAACAATAGTCATAAAAAAGAGAATCTCTCTGATTTCTCACCCATTTAGTCATTAAATGTCCCTAGCTCGGTGGTAAGTGCACGGGGTCGGAAGAGAAAGGTCACGGGTTCAAATCCTGTTCAGGTGGGAAAGAAATTTTCTAATTGGACGTGTTCCGGCCACCATTTCACTGTTGGATCGAAAATTAACAGTGCTGTGACCTAAAGTGGCTCAAGATAGCAGTAACAACCCTACCCAGAAGACAATTGAACTCCTAACTCGCACAAGCTGAAAAAGCTTCTGAGAGATCTTCACAGAAGATCAGGATAATAATAATTATAATAATAATATAGTGTTATGATCCTTTTTTCCTTATACAGACTTCTGCAGGATTCTCTAAACTTCATGTTGTATATTGTACTTATAGCTCTATTCTGTATTTTGAAAATCTCTTCCAAGTTCTCCCTGTTTCCATAGAATATTATACCATATCTCATTACAGACTCAAAGTTTGCATGGTATACTACTTATTCAATTTCCACTGGGGTACTCAACATGTTTTTTAAAATTGAGAATGGAATCTACATTAACACCCAGAAACTTCTCAATGTTCTCAATGTTGTTCTCACCCAGGTTTCTATTTTGTGGTTTCATTTTGTTGCTTCTATTGGTGTTAAAAATTAAGAGGCTTATTTTTCCTCTATTCAATAATGAGTTGTCAAATGAAACCAAGTTTTTGCTCCTGTTTTCACTAAGCTATCTACATCTTTAGCTCCTACCAATACATGTCATGTACAAAGTTGACCATCGATTCATTTTCGCCCCCAGTAAGTTTTTCCAGGTCATTTAGGAACACCAGAAACCAGAGACACCCCAAAATGCTTCCCTGGGTAACACCCTTTTCATTCATTAACTTCTCTGAAATGACTGTCTTTCCTTACCTTCACTTTCAGCTTTCTGAGGCTTAGATATGACTCAGCCCATTTTAATGCTGGTCCGAGGATTCCACAATTGTCCAGTTTCTTCAGTAATATTTTCCGGTCGGCTGAATTGTATGCCTTTGATAGGTCTAAAAACATTGTAAGTGCCAACTTGTTACCTTCTATCAATTCCAATGTTGATTTAGTAAAGTCAAAAATAGCACTCTGGACTGATCTGCCCTTCAGGTATTCATGTTGATCTGAATTTGTTTTTTATGAGTAACTCGTCATATTCTTTTTTGGTTTCGGTGTAAAGTTCTCCTAGATGTCTAGATTTTGAGGTTATTTCTCACATTTTCTTTCAATAAAAAGCCTTACAGGAAAACATTAAGAGAACACCAATTTATATATTGAATGGAATTCCTTCCATTTTTCGTTAATACTCACATTTAAATCGTCAGTGAAGATGAATGAATTGTTGTAATTTTTGTATGAACTTCTCTTTGACTTTCACAACCTACTGTGTAACATATTCGGTTTTGTGGTCACTTTATTGTAGATGGTAATTTCTTGCAAATATGAAATATGCAAATTAATCATTTTCGCCTTCCATTCAACCAAGTTCGTAAATATATTGTCCATACACCAACTTAGAGGATGGCTTATTCTAGTATAATCATGTTTTGGGCCAAGTTGAAGGACCCGAGCAGTGATAGTAGTTTTGCTCTCGTTCATCTCAATGTTGAAATCTCCTGCTATTATGATTGGTTTATTTTCCTCAATTATATTCATTAGTAGTTCTTCCATTTTATCAAGAAATTCTAAATTGCCATTTCGGGGGGCTATACAGTCGACTCTCGTTAATTCGAAACTCGAGGGACTCTTGAAATATTACGAATTATCGAGTGTTTGAAATATCAAATGGTTTGAAATTTGTGAGAGAAAATAAATAAAACTTCGAATTATTAAGTGTTGGTTAATTTTTATTTATTAATATAAAAATGACAAGAATTAAGAGGTACATTCGTGTACATATGTACATGTATTCGTAATGTGAATTAATTAATCTTTCGAAAGAACTTTGTTATACTGGTTTGCTTTAAAGCACAATTCTGCTGCTCACACTGCTCAATAACTTTTTTTAAGAGAAAAACTGCCTGAAATGCTTTTTCATCACTTTCGTTTTGTAGACAGAAGCTTTGTAAGGTATCAAATGAGGATCTTGCTTCCTTAACTGACACCTCTGCCAAAGGTTCCGATTTATCGTCCTCATCTTCATCGTTACTTTGCGTATCTGTCGCAGATAAAATTTCGCCATCGGTTAGTGAACCTGAGACAGCAACATTTTCATCCACTTGAAAACAAAATCAGAAAAACTCACACCGCTGATGTCAACTAATGGTTCTATTGCTGGTTCTTCATCATCTATAAGTATTGGAAGATTTTCTTGATTTTCTTTTAAGAAAATCATTTTTTGAAGCAGTTGAGAATCGTTAGGGGTGTTACAGCTCTCCATGCTTTGTCAATTAGTAAAATAGCTGTCAGAACCGTGATATTTGCAGTTAGCTGTTTGTTGAGAGATTCTAAAACGATCTTAACAATTTCTTTGCGATAGAACGTCTTAAAATTATGGATAATCCCTTGGTCCAATGGTTGCAATTTGGAAGTTGTATTTGGCGGAAAGAAGTAGAGTTCCACGTTAGACAATGTAGGAGGACTGTTGTGGACAGTGCAGTTGTCTAAAAATAGTAAAATTTTCCGCTTTTGTCGTTTCATGTCCCCATTAACTGTTAAAAGCCAATTGTTAAAAAGTTCTGTCGTCATCTAAGCTTTTTTTGTTAGCACGATAATCAGTTGGAAACGATTTCACTCCTTTGAAACATCGCGGTTTCATTGCTTTTCCTATCACTAAGGGTTTAAGTTTTTCCGATCCATCCATATT
The DNA here is from genome assembly GCA_034642435.1 of Megalocaria dilatata. NCBI lineage: Eukaryota > Metazoa > Arthropoda > Insecta > Coleoptera > Coccinellidae > Megalocaria > Megalocaria dilatata. The sequence goes on from CM067856.1 coordinate 75,311,542, forward strand.
TACTGCAAGTAAAACTGTCAACCTCTCTTTACTATGTTTTCCTCCGTGACATTTTTCATCTTTAAAAGTAAGCGTCTTGTCCGGTAAACATTTAAAAAATAGGCCAGTTTCATCAGTATTAAAAATGTCTCGGGCATCATAGTTTTCAATCAAGGTCTTCAATTTACCGTGCCAATCTAAACAAACTGCATCATCAACACTTCCCCAACAAACTTTTTTAAAAACAACTCCATTTCTCTTTTTGAAATTTGTAAGCCACCCTTCACTTGCCACAAAGTTTTTGATGCTTAGAGTAGACGCGAACTCTTTTGCTTTTTCCTTCAACAAGTTCCCGCTAATAGACACTTTTTGTCCTCTACACTGTCTTAGCCAAATGACCAGGCTTTCTTCCAGATGAGGAAATTCACCTTTAGTTGTTCTTTTCCGTACTCCAGCAGTTTGAGCAGCATTAATTTTCTCCTTGTGCTTTATTATTGTTGAGAGAGTACTCAGAGGAATCTTAAATTCTTTTGCAACATCACTCTTCTTCTACTTTTTCGATTAACTTTTTCTTTTCAGCAATCGTCAAACATCTATACTTTCTAGGGCTCATAACTAACACTAACTTTTAATCTGCATACCAACGAAAAAATAACAGTAACTGAATAACTAAACAAACCAATTCGTAAGAAGTGTGTGCGTCAAATAGTCAAACTAATCATAACAAAAACAAAGGCTCGTGTATCTTGATACAAGTTTGAACTTGTCGCATACAACTTGTCGCAAAATGTACTTACAATCTTTCCGCCTCTTCTCTGCAACTTTGAATTGTCGAGTGTTGGACGCTGATGAGTTCGAATTAACGCGTCGTTTTGTTAAATAGCAATGATTTTTTCGTTCGAATTACCAAGTGTATGAAAATGTATTGATTTAGTTTGAAATATAAAGAGATTTAGTAGGGAACTCGTGATAACTTTGAATTATAGAGAGGTTCGAATTATCGCAGGTTTGAATTAACGAGAGTAGACTGTATATTGTTATGACTAGCATTGATTCAGAATCTACTAAACATTCAACTACTACGCATTCAAAATTACCCTCACCTGACTGATGTTTCTCCCTTTGGTTTGTTTTCATTTTATTATCAACGTAGATATCTGGCCTCCATAACCATTAGACCTACAAAAGACTGCAACCAGTTTGAAACCCTGTATGACAATCGTTTCCAAATTATCTTGAGTTTTCCAATATTCGATAAGACAGATTATTTTATAATTTGGGTTGTGCTAATCCTACTTCTATTCTTTCTTTCTATTTTATCAAGGAGAGAAGTTTTAGAATATTATTTTTGTCTTCTGCTTCTTCTAACAATTTTTTTAGGTATCTTACTTGTAACTCTAAGCTTTCAGTTTTTACATCAAACACTTTGTGGTATTTAAACATCATTATTTTATAACTGTAATATCTTTATTTTTTACATCAAAATGGACCTCAAAATCTCTAACAATCTTTATTTAATTTCATTCAGTATTGATTTTAAGCATTCTTTCAGGCAAGAGCTAAATTAGAACTGAGAGAAGAAGCTACTACTCAAGATGCAAAAGACATTATAGAAATAGTGAAGAAAAGTGTGAGTGATATTTTTACTGATGAAACCGGCTTATTGAACACTACTAGATCTCAAAACAGTACAGGAATGAGCAGCAGAAACAAGGTGAATATTATCCGAAGAAGTTTTAATGTAACCGAATTTGGGAAATGGTATTTTTCGTGGGGTTCTAGAAATGTCTAATTAGTTGTAAAATATGTCGACCTGAACGTTAATGGAATTTATAGTTACTCTATAACACATTTAAGTCAATAACCATGAAAGTGGAAGCTCCTAAATCAAATAAAATGAAAAAAGTACTATCTCAGGAGCTTCAGTGCGTCTCTGGAGTAATAATTGAATGAATCTCATTGCGTCACAACATATGAATAACATCAGTTGAAGTTGATCCAAGAAATGAAGCAAAATATTTAGAAAATCATTTCAATTTTGTTATCACTTTTCATAAGAAAAAGCAATATTCATTAAAAAAAAAAGAGAAACATACATGTATTGGATTGGATAAGGGTTGGAGAGTGGTGATGGAATTTTTCATATTGATTTATACTTTTTTCTTTGATGATGTCTTTCACATATGGCCAGGTCTTCATGTAAAGTTTGATTAGTAACTTACCATGGAGTATTTGTTATCATATGTAGTATCTTTGATTGACTTTTTTGTATGATAGTAATGTTTGACTTGCTTGTGCAGCCCCACAATTCTATTCCATACACCCACCCATATTGGTCTGATTTTAGGTTTGTATATTAAAATTTTGCTCTTCAGCGATAAATTGGACTTTCTTCCTATTATCCAATATAGATCTTTCACTCTCAAATCAATCTGTGTCCGTTTCCTGCTCTTTCGAAGTGAATCTCCTGTCCAAATGCATTTCCAAATATTTGGTAGATGTGAATTCCGGTATCTGTACATTGTTAATGAAAACAGGTGGGCATTGATCTCTTCTTTGTGTGAAGTCTGCTTTTGTAGACTTAGTCTCATTAATTTTGATTCTCCACTTCTGCAGTCATTTTTAAATTTCAATTAGATGATCTTGTAGATGGCTAGATGCTAATGCTGGAATCGTATATCTGGCAAGAATAGCTGTATCATCGGCAAATGTTTCCATGATGGTGTATCTGTTTGTAGGCAGATCTGCTCTATAAAGTAGGTAGAGAAATGAACTCAGCACACTACCCTGTGATACTCCAGATGTTATCAGGTACTTCTCTTACTTACTCATTTATCCTGGTCCTAAACACTCTGTCACTCAGATATGACTTCAGAAGTTGTAAATATGCAATACGGAGAAGCTTTTTTATCTTGAACAGCAATCCTAGATGCCAAGACCCTATGGAATACCTGAGTAACATCCAAGAATATGATGGACAGTACTCTTTGTGTTCGAAGTCTTGCCTGATCTGATATGTTATTTATGGTTTTGCTGTATTGTGGAATGCTCTGTTCTGTATCTGAACTGGTGCAGTGGTATGCATTCCTCTGTGTTGCAATCTGAATTCAATTTGTGAATCAAAAGCTTTTCCAGGATTTTTGAGATAACATAAAGTAAATTGATAGGATGATATACATTGACTTTGCCATGATCTCTTCCTGGTTTGGGAATAAGAATTATCTCTGTAAATTTCAGCTGTTTTGGCCTATAATTAAAAATATATGTCAGCAGCACTACTCCTTTTTTCGGTAACTTTTAACCGTAAACATTTTTGTAGTTAGTCTATCCTGTCCTGGCTATTTTCAAAGATTCAAGCATTTTATTTCTTTTTTGACCTCAGCTACTCTGAATTTTTTTTTATTGGTGGTATTTTTAGAAGATTTTCTAATAAGCTTTACCTTGGCTGGGTGGTTTGAAAAAAACAGGTTTATTGTCTAAACAGGAAGGACTCCCAATTACAAGGCAGCAGTTAGTAATACAAAGTTGCTTGGATAAATATAAGAATAGATTCTTGTAAAATAGGACTGAAAAGTAGAAGTAGCATGCGATCAAAACCAATGCTGTCCAATTTGTGCTACAAGATTGTGTGGTCCACTCTATTGAATGCCTTCGAAAAATCAGTGTAAATTGTATCTACTTGAAGCTGGTTCTCCATAGCTTCACAAACAAACTGTGTAAATGAAGCTAAATTAGTTGTGGCTGATCTTTTATTAATGATGCTATGCTGATTCCCCAAGATAAGATTTCTGATAGAGGGAAAGATACATTCGATTGCACATGCACAAAGTCTTGGCGAAGTTCGATAATAGTGTTATGGGCCTATAGTTTGAAACTCCACTCTATCAGACTTAAAACAGGGCATACAACAGATTTCTTCCATAGATCCGGAAAGCATCTGCTTCCCAATGCAATGTTGAAAATTATATGCAGAGCTTTGGAAAATACATGAGCACAATCTTTCAGAACGAAACTTAGAATTCCATCATTACCACTCGTGAATGTCGGCTTCAGAGATTTCAGGGAGGAACTCGCAAATGCGACAGCATTATTGGAGATCTGGTTGAGATTTATATAGGGGATTTCCTGACTTCGCTCAGCATATGCACTGTGGAAAAAATTTGTAAAAATTTTTGTTTTTTGTTCATCACTCCTGCCACACTGTAAGTTAGGCTTCTGCTTCTTGAGTACAGATGGTGTATGAGTTTGAGGCTTTTTTGAGTATTTTACTGGTTTCCATATCGATTGGTCAAATTTATTAAGACCAGATATATAGGTATGGAAAAGACAGTCGGAAACATAGGAAATTCAGTGTTAATCAGGAATGCAGTGGAGCAGTGGAAAAATCAAAATCTCAGCGCGATGCGATGACGAATAAAAGATTGTTCTCTTTCAATGGCAATGCACAGTGTTGATGCTTCGATCGTAAGGCTGTGCAGTCTGCTTTCACTCCACACTACCATCGAGAGAGAACAGTTATTTGTTCGTCATCGCATCGCGCTGAGGTTTTGATTCTTTCACTGCTCCACTGGCGTCTTGATTAACACTGAATGTCCTATGTTTCCGACTATCTTTTCCATATCTGCATACTCGTTAAGTGACTTCTTTTGGTTCTTTCATTTTTTATTTAGTTGATTGGTTATCCTGTTTAAAATGTTTTTTTCTGATGAAGCATGTGTAAGATGCCATCTCGCCCTTGCCCTCCTTTTTTGCATCAATAATTTCTTGATTTCTGTTGAAATATGATAGAATAAATTCTCACTATTTACTGTCCTGGAAGTAGCTTGTTTTGTACAATCTTTAATGATATCAATAAACTTCTCTAATTCTTCATCAATTTCATTTGCACTGTTGAGGACCACATTGACATCCAGGCTACCCTCAATTGTGCATCTGTAATCGTTCCAACTTGTTTTTTGTTACGAAGTCTTGAAGCTTTTTTTGTAGACAATAACAGGGTTGCTATAACAGGACTATGGTCTGAGGATAATTCATAACTGGGGATAATATCCATGTATGCTGTAGAAATGACATTTGTGATGAAAAAATCAAGAAGATCTGGAGTTTTCTTTATGTCTGTTGGCCAGTAAGTTGGTGCGCCAGTGAACACCTAGGAGTACTTTTTTCTTGAATAGCATTGGCAAGCTCTCTGTCTTTTGTAGTTATAAGGCGTGATCTAAACATTGTGCGCTTGCTATCACTACCTGCAATAAACTTTGATTCCAATGTTTGGAAGAATTTACTGAAGTGCTCCTTTTTTATGTTATATTGAGGTGGGCAGAAAACTGTTACTACGTCAATTCCTAAGACTGCACGTTCACTTTTATAACCGTTGCTAGCAAATATTCTTATATGACTGTAGTATGTAGTATCTTTTATCATGATAGCATTACCAGCATGTGCAGTCTTATCTGGATGATTTGTTGAATAAGCTCTGTAGGGGGTATGTTAATTCTCTGCCAAGTGAGTATTGCCTATGAGAAGCATGTCTACTGAATTTTAATGGAGAAAAATCTCTAAAATATTCAAAAAAAGACTTTGTAAATTTCTTGATAAATATAAGGTACTCTCTAGTAAACAGTTTGGATTTCAAAAGAGAAAAATACTCAAGCTGCTATAGCTATATAATATTGAAATAAGGTTATTCTGATTTTCACAAATTTTTATTTTTATATTCACAACAATTGTTTCACATTTAAATCACATTTAAATGTGATCTTGCCTGATGATGCTACTGTGATAGCGAAACAATTGTTGTGAATATAACAATAAAAATTTGTGTAAATCAGAATAACCTTACTTCAATATTATTTAATATGGATTTTCACCAAGTAAGGACTGATACAATACAATATTTGCTATAGCTAAGCATGTCGCCATGATATCTAATGCAATGGATAATAAAATTTCGGCCCTGAGGGTTTTTGTAGACCAGGCTTAGGCTTTCGATACCGTGGTACATGAGGAATTACTTAGAATACTGGAATCAATATAACATGAATGCAGTATGCGGTTGGCACTAGGTGAAAAACATTATAACAATTTTATTTACAATAATTCACACAGTTTTTATAGATGGCATAAATTGTGAAACATAAAAACTGTGTGAATTATTTTAAATAAAATTAGAATCAATATGCTGCAAAGAAGTAGTACATTTGTTGCTGTTCCATTCCGTTGTAATTGTTGAATATGTTTTCAATTGTAATTTAATCTCTTTGTTATGACTACCTTTAGAGTTTTCTTGAACTAAGTATAACATTTGTATATGATGATTAATAAATAAGTTTGAAAGAAATCAATAAGGTCTTTATGAAATAAAGATTCGTTTTCATATATTTTTGACAGACTTTGTTGGCCGGCCAGAGCAGGACAAATCTTCTACCATATCTCGACCACTTTTTGATGCACTGTACCACTAACACGCACGCTTTTTTGATTAAGTCGATTCAAGCTTTCTGTAATATTTTCGGTGCTTCTGCAAACAAATTTTTAGAAGAAGAATTTTAGAAGAAAAATTCTTCGTTTGATATTTTTATTCATTCTAAAACACTTAAAATGAAGCACTGCGCAGGGTCTGTGTGATTATAAGACAGTTGTGCCAACTTAGTAACAGAAAAATTCTCAGCTGAATCTAATTGATTATTCTTAAGATATTGAAATTTTACAAAATGGATTTTTCTCTAGTTGTATATGATGAAAATTTTTCAATGGAAATTTGAATCGTTATTTTAAATTAAACTGAAGGAATTCAGCTTGATCGGATTTATATTTTTACAATACTGAGTAAAACTAAAAAATAGAAAATGAAATTTACTGAAAACTTCATATATATATATATATATATATATATATATATATATATACTCTATATATATATATATATATATATCTATGTACTCCTAATATATATATATATATATATATATATTAGGAGTACAAATAAGTTTCCGCCGTTTTATTATAGATGGCGCGGCACGGAGTTTCGGTTAGCTTTCGCAGATGATCACCGGCTTAAAAAATAGTTTGGACATTCAAGAACAACATAACCTATTAATATCATTGATTTTATATTGGTAAGATATAATTTTTATAAGTTGAAAATGTCAAAATTTGAGCAAAGTAAGCGTCATTTGCGGAAAATATTAGTTTACTTCTTTAATTTAAAGAAATCTGCTGCTGAGGCACATCGATTGCTCGTAGAAGCATATGGTGAGGGTGCTTTGAGTGAGAGAACGTGTCGAGAGTGGTTTCAAAAGTTTAAAAACGGTGATTTCGACGTAGAAGACAAAGATCGCAGTGGAAGACCAAAAATTTACGAGGATGCAGAATTGGAGGAATTATTGGAGGAAGATTCATCTCAAACACAAAAAGAACTTGCTCTAACATTAGAAGTCACTCAGCAAGCAGTCTCACATCGTTTAAAATCATTAGGAATGATTCATAAACAAGGAAATTGGGTTCCGTACGAATTAAAGCCGAGAGATATTGAACAATGCTCGTCCACATGTTGCGGCTCCCGTGAAAAAGTACTTGGAAATACTTGATTGGGAAGTGTTACCCCACCCGCCGTATTCACCACTTTGCACCGTCCGATTATCACCTGTTCCGGTCCATGGCACATGCTCTGACGGCGCAGCGGTTCACATCTTATGAGGATACCAAAAATTGGGTTGATTCGTGGATAGCCTCAAAAGACAAGGAGTTCTTCAGACGTGGGATTCGAATGCTGCCTGAGAGATGGGAAAAAGTGGTTCCAAGTGATGGGCAATATTTTAAATGAATTTATATTACAGTTCTTCTATAATAAATATTTAATTTGTGTTAAAAAACGGCGGAAACTTATTTGTACTCCTAATATACGAAATAAAAATTTGTCTAGAAGAATATTTATTTCTCATTTATGACATTGTATATATACAGATAGATGAAATTTTATTCAATGGTGTGAAACCCAAAAAGGACTACAGAACTAATAAAACATTTAATGCAAAATATACTGTTACACCTATTTAATGTATTTTGACAATCTGTGGATACATTTTGATTAACGAATATATTGCAGCAATTGACTTTCCATGCCGGATGATCACTCATATATTCTTAGTCCAATTGTTCCTCCAGTTTTCATTTTATCTGCAGCTGTTTGGCCCAGCATTTCACAACACACCTTTAGCAAATAGGGCTTGACGAGTTCTTCAGCAATTGAGTATGGTTTCTTAGATTTGGCAATATGTAAAGCAACTAATCACTTAAAAGCGATTTATCAAACGAGAAATATTTTTTGAAAGCATAATATTGAATTTTCATCTCTAATCTTTTTCTCTGGAATAAGTCTGAGGGTTTACTTTCCAGTTGTGGGTGTTATGTTTCTAAATGCCAAGAAAGCAGTATTTCACACTTTCTTTGGAATAAACATCTCTACAAACATACATATTCAAGTTTAGGACAATTTTTCTCCAATTGTGCCTAAAGCACAAAACCATATTTCAAGTAGTCTGAGGTATAGTGCTCCACAAAGCATTTTCTTTTTAGCAGATTTTGGATTATATTCATCTTCATATTAGTTTTTTTTTTTCAGGCTTTGAGGTTACTGACAGGCCTTCAGCAACTGTCCAAGACTACATCTAAATCTGAATTTTCTGTTAAAGAAATACAGGCATTAGGTGAAAAAATTGGCATACCACAGGAAAAATTTCACAATCTGTTGCAGACCCTCAACATTCAAGGTTACCTTTTGTATAAGGGTTCTAATAATTATCAATTATTAAGTGTTTAATACTAAATAGTAATGAACATTTTCTAAGTATTTGTTGTTATTATTATAGATCGATGATTTTAACTTTATTCTACTTTTAATAAATGAAAGATGTTGCCATTATGCAGTAATTTTTGTCCTTTTTATTTTTCTACTGGCAGTGTTTTAATTTTAAAACCATTCATAATGTACAAAGATGCATCATTGGGACTATGAGGAAGTGTCTAATGAGGAAACTTGGAAAATATTATTGATCTCACACTATAGACAAAGTATCCCACAAAGTCACTATTAGAATATCTGGGGAAGATGAGAGAGAATCAAATATCAAAGGTCCTGGCTATCTCTGAGTGAGTACATTCCATCTGAAGACCTTCCTAGGGATGAAAGTGGGTATTGAGAGATTTATCTTTGGTTGCCTCATTGCAAGATAAGCAAGCAAAAGGTTGAGAAAAGGAGTCCTTTCACTATATCATCAAATGCCATACTGAAAACTTTAAATCACATCATGAAGAACTGGAGTAAGTAAACTTGGGAAAAACTTTGACTTTTCATATGCAGAATATCTACGAGGATCTTCCCTTAATCCGGATAGGTGATTGTGTGGTAACTGAGCCTGCGAATAAGGTAAAATACTGGGGAATAATACTGGATAGTAAACTGAAGTGGGATAAACATATCATGACACTCGTATAAAAATCAGGAGATGTGTTTCTAAATTCAAACACTGTAGGCAAATGATGATTTTTTTGCTCTTGCGTATCTTTGGAAGAGAATATAATATTATTGATGAGTCGGGATGTAGTAGATTGGCCTCCAAGTGGTGCATCCTGGGCAACGTTACACGGTAACGGCGAACTATCTACGCCCCTACCCAGCTGGAGTGTCGTGGCCAAGGGTATTACACAGAGGAAACGATGCCACGACTTTACTTACTATAATTTTCGTAATTAAGTTTCATAATTTCATTTCAATCATAATTTCGTATCCACTGAGATGCAATTACATTCAAAAAATGAAATTGTCTAACAAGGTGATTTTATTGTTATAAATTTTCCGATTTAAAATTCATATAACTGAAGGAGTATAATTCTGCATGATAAATGTAACTGTTCTTTTGTTTCATATACTCATTTCATGTTTGCTACACGTACCAACATTAGTAATACATCTTCAGTAAAATCTCCTGTTTATTTTCCAGAAGATTTTCCTGTTGTTGATGGTAAATAAATAAATGAATTTGATTGAATTCCCAAGGGCATCTTTATGGTTACCTTGAGCATATTTTAACCAACTTTATATCTGGACTCAAAGTCTACCTAGCTAAGTTAAAGCAAAACCATTTGAAAGATATTGTGCTTCTTAAGTGATGGGCAGAACCATGAAATTTTCCTATGTATGTTCAATATCATAATTTGAGACCACTTTGGATTCAAATTTGGTCAATACTATCACTCAAAAATAAGAAGAACGATATCTATGTAACCTGTAACCAATATTTTCTTTTACTTTACTAGAAGCACAGATCATATTGAGGATAAGATGCATAATTTTGGAAAACTAAATGAAAACCTGGCATTATACTCAAAGAAAGACAAAATGTTCATTTCCTAATCTTTCATCTTTATTGATTTCCTGATTTTTCATGATCATTTTTCTCAGTTACTGATAATATCGAATCAACTGGTATCTTCCAAAACTCTTTTATATAGGGTAATCTATCCGATGGATCAGTACTCCAATGATGTAATCTACATTTCACTTCTTGCTTTTCTTTCGGACTGAACTGAAATGGATATAAATTCAATATTTAGAATGAAAGAAATTAAGTTTAATATCTCACCACAACAGTTATATAGAATTCTTTTCCTTCTAAATTCATATTGGGACCTTTGATTGGTGTTTCTGGAAGGATGATTGCCTTTTCAGGTACTTCCCAAGCACATTTTCTAAAGGAGACTTTCACATGCCAAGGTTTCAAAATCCAAGGTGATTCCATATTCATTACAACTGATAAAGTCATTCGTGCTAAAGATTTCATATACTAAGATAAAATAAAGCATATTAATTGTAATGTTTATTAGAGTAAAAAAAGGGCTTCAATATGGAACTTTATAAGATTCTCATCTCCTATTAATCATCAATAAATAATTTTTTTAGGAATTCATTCACATCAAAATACATTTACTTATGAAGGAGGGGATTATAACCGTTCAGTAAATTGGTAGATCTGATAGTATCCATCTAAAGATGATACAACTAAAAGTATAAACAAGTACCATTGCATATTTCATTATATAACATACATAAAGAAAAGTCTATATAATAATTTAATTTTTTTTCGAGGAAATAAGCCTCAAATTGAATATACATAAGTCAATTTGTATCATTCCCCATCCAAATAAACCTGCATCTGAACGCCTTTTGTATTATAATAAAAAGAAGTTTCTTCTTGATAGAAGGATCATTACAAAATTTTAAATATCATACAGATTTCTTCTTTAAACCTCCTACAAATTTAAATTTCAAAAAGATTTTTTATCCAAAAATTTTTGAATTGAATTAAATAAATGTCTTTTGAACACACTGTGTCAATTTAGGAGACGTATAGAATTAATACTTATTACATAGTATCGAAAGGATTAAAAGAAATATCAATTGTCAACTAAAAATTATCTATATGTACTCTTCAAGTATTAATTTAATAATTTTTAGTTGATAATTTATATTTCTTTCATTCCCTTTGGTGTGTAATAAGTATGAATTCTATATGTCTACTAAATTGACAAAGAGTGTTCTGAAGAAAGACATTTATTTTGTTTTATTCTAAAAAATTTTGAATAAATTTTTTTTAAATTAAAATTTGTAGGAGGTTTACAGAAGAAATCTGTATGATATTTAACCTTTTGTATTGAAATTTTATAGTGGAAATGGTCTTTCCTAAAATAAAAGTTAATTTTTGCTAAAGCACCTTAATTTATAAAAAAAAACTTTTATATCCTACAAATATTCAGACATCCTAAATTTATCATAATATGGAAATAATAATATATATAAATTTTTAAACAAGAATAAGACTATAAATATTCTCAGGACTATTGAGGTTCAAAGGTCTATATGGAGCTTCTTATTTTGACTAATTATAAACCACAATGAGCACATATATAAAGTTCAATTATGAAAATTATTTTCGTATTCATGATCTCGTGTGAACTGAATTCTATAAAAATATAATGAGAATAAATAACTGCTTACAATTGGTACAATGGGAGAAGATGGTTTATCTTCCACATCTGTTTTCAACTCTGCAAACTTTGAAAGGTTTTCTTCACTGGCATACACAGCTTTTTGCAATAATAATAAATTATTATATCCATAAGACGGTTTTACTTCTACTACCTCTCCTTTGCTACCCAAACCTTCTACATGTGACGTTAAGATCAGTTTCATTAATGGTTTTTTCTCAACTTCTGTGTTCTTTACTAGTTCATATACATAATGCTTGCTTCGTAGCTTTTTAGGAGGCATATTTTTCTTGTGGAGTTGAGTGGGAAATTTCCGTCTCAAAATGAAAGTGGTCTACAGAAAAATACTGTCAATTTTCAGAATATTCAAATTCAAATCTGAGGAACTCACTCTAACTTGTTGATTTAATACTGTGCTGGAAGTATTGTTGAGTGTCTGAAATTTGGGAATAACATTCCGCACAATAGGCCACATTCTTATAACGCTTTATTTTCTTCTTGGGCGTTCTAAAAAAATATACTCACTCAGGATCAGTAAAAAAAATTTCAATGTTTGGTTATAAATTGACAACCTGAAATTAACCATAGAAGTCAATTATAAAGCAGAAAACTATCTTAGAAACGGTACCTACTAATACTACAGATATAATACTAATAATTTTTTACATATTTTATAAATTTAAGAATCAGCTGTTCAGCTTTATGATTAGAAAATTTTATGATTGCTTCCTTAGAAGTATAATTCTCTAAACTGCGATGTGCCATACATTTTGATCTATTGTCACACCAGTGAAATAATCTAAAACAACAGCACCCAATAGCTTTCAAAATGGGAATGAAGGATATACTTTCTTAATATATCATACAAATATATTCCCAAAATTAGAAATATATATATATATATATATATATATATATATATTATAAAGAAACTAATAAAAAATATATTATAAGAATTTTAATACCTATATTTGTACAAAAAGATGAGAAATACATAACTTTTAAAACATTTTTCTATTTTGGAGATTCCAATAATGTTAGATTTTCTGCGTATCTATGATCCATGAAAATGGTGGTGCTTTTGCATTTGTGGCAATATTAATGAAATTTAAAAATATCTTTAAATGAACGATATAAAGCAGTGTTAATAAAATTATCAGGATATAGCCAGGATAAATTCTGTTTTATGCTTCAATCACTATGAACATTCGGTAAGTTAGAAGAGCTTTTGATCATCCAGAGTGATCTGCCTAATGTTATGGACACTTCAATCTATGTTGAACAATATCTAGAATAATTTTGGCATTGTTTGTAAATGAATTATGTATTGATGTGGTTTATATAAAAATGAATTCTATTTTATTTAACGATGATAAGTTCCTAAATTTCGGTGGACGAGAACGTATTTCACGTTTAACTAATTGAAATTCATAAATGGATATAGTAAACAATGGGACATATATGTATATTATTGTTTATCAATTTCAGTCCCAGTATTTTATTTACACCAATAAATTAAATTCTTCAAAGAAAGGTAACATCTTCCTCAGATATATTTGAAAGGTTAATTTTTAGGTTAGATTTATAGCATTTTAATTGGCAAATTGACGATTTGATCAGAGAATGCTGAATAACTATTCAGCATTCTCCACTGATTAATAGCACAATCCATTCTGATGGATACAAAATCAAATAAAACGAATAAACAGTAACAGGAATAAATTCTCTTTGCTATAATATTCAAAGCTTTCTATCAGTTCGCCCATTTTCAATATCATCCTTTTTAATTCAACTGTTTTGTATACTCCATAAAACTACTGCATTTGATAGACTGTCTTGATGACTTTTTTATTGTATATAAATCCATTTTAAATTAGGAATAAAACAATATATTTTACCAACCTTTTTCAGGTTATTTCTTTTTGGATGAATATTTGAAATTCAATAAAATATATTGTTGGAATTCAATATTCCAACTTATGTGGAATTGAAGAACGAACGTTCCAAGAGGATAGTTTCTGGATTGATTTAGATAACCTTAAAATAGAAAATTTCAGAATTCAGGTGAACAGTTCAGAAATATCCAAATTTTCAATTGGTCCAATTTATTATAATCCTGTGAGTTACAAATTCGATTATGTTGGATAGTGTATATATGCATGCAGGGTGAAGTTAATATATTAATTATGCAAATTTTAGGAAAAATGCAGATACAACATACAATGTATTTCGCTCCATAACATAACTTCAAAGAAAAAAATTAAAGAAAAAGTTGTTCATATTTTTCCCATTATTTTCAAAACTTCGGATTCGATCAATCCGAAATTCGGCATTTCGAAGTAAAATAATAACGAGCATATTCGTGGGCTTCATATGATTAGAAAGTGAAAAAAAAAAAAATTGTGAGCGAATCAATGTTCAGCTCTACCCTAAACCCTCTAACATTTAAACGGAAAGAGATAGAGTCTTGAAACTGTCAGGGAAGGTTTGGGGTCTGAATGTTCATGTTGAGTTCTTTATTGGGCACAATCAGTATAATGGTTTCATACTTATTAATATTTGAAATTTTCCCTTATTTTTATTAATATTTTCCAAACTACAACACCCATTGATCTATTTTATGAGTTTTAGCATTTAGATGTAGAATAACAAAAAGAAGACTAATGCAAAATTTCGAAAGGATTCTAGTTGATATGAAAAATCGTGCAAAAGCTCTACTAAAAATTTTTGTTGAGTGAATTCGATCAATATTCTGTACTTTCTTTGGATTCTGTTATCGCCCTTTGATACTGTGTGATTAATGTTATGTTAATTCTGTATGTCTATTAAAAAGTGAACAGTGTTCTCAAAGGCATTTATTCAATTTAATTTTAAAAGTTTTTAAGAAATTTTATAAAATTAAAATTTGTAGTAAGGTATTTCAGAATTTCGCTGTTTGATATTTAAGATATACGTTATTGTTATTTGTATCCATTTTTCAAGTTTTAATCCTTAACCATACTTATACAAAATATGATGTTACTTTTTCAGGATTAGTTCAAAATATAAACCTAAAAAAATTACAGTGTTTGCGAAACGATTGATGTTTATTCAATATTTGTGGAAATTATTCTTTATTTTTTTGTTTAATCAGGCCGAGCTCAGAATAATTGTCTGGACGTGAACAAATTGAAGTCTTTACATCACTAACTTGTCCAAGACTTTCAAATTTGTTGTTTAACTTTGATATAGCAGAATGAGAAGGTGCTTGATGATTACCAAAAGTAGTAGGAACTATATTGGTAAAATTCACACCATTTTTATTTGAATTTTCATAATTTTGTTGCGTTGTGTAATGGTATATCAGTCTTTTTTTCATTCATTCATTCAATAAATACAACTACAAAGCAACCAACACTGTCTGGTGTCGTAGATGATAATATTCGCATATTATATGTAGGTACTTAAAACATATTCTGCAAAAAATTCTCTTTAATTCTTTTTGTAAATACTTCCATATTCTCTGAAGCCTTTATATACTGGGACAGTTTGTTATGTACTTCCACACTATCCCTCTTCGTGGAACAGAACTTTTTCTGTATGTAGTGTGATGCAGCTCTGATATTGTAGGAATATGAATATGAATATTGAATATGAGCATGGTAGCTAACCCCTTTTTTGAGTAACTGCAAAAATATTTAGGGGTACAAATCAGATTCCTAAATTTTTTAGTAATTGTATGGGTATGACCTGCCTGATTTAAGTTTTCTCGATTAAATGTCCTAAATAACTGATCTTGTGCAGTTGTTTAAGCTAAACATTATTCATATAAAATAAAGGTTAAATTTTTGTTTTTGAGGGGGAATCTAACAATTGAAGTTTTTCATAGCAGAAGAAAGTTTTCAAGACACATGTTCGACCTCTCTTCAAGCAATCTTTCATATTTATTGTATATTAATAGGACTGTGTCATCTGCATACATGAAATACTTACATTGATGTTGAATTTAGGAGATATTTTCAACATAGAGTAAATAAAGGATGGATCCCAGAACAGTGCCTTGTGGCGGTTCGCATGTTATATCCTTTTCATCACTGTTACATTAATTAACAACAAATCGTTTTCGTCCTTTCAAGAATGACTTGATAAGGTGCTTTGATACCTGTTATTTCAAATTTTTTTAAATTAGATCATGCTCAACTGTATCGAATGCCTTTTGCAAATCTATGAAAAATTCCGCCACATAATTTCCTTGGTCCATCTCCTCTATCAAGTGTTTAATAAGATCGGGCTCTACTCCTGTTGTTGAGAAACTTCTCTGAAATCCATACTGTTGATTGATTTAATCAAAATTATGCGATTGTTGCCCGGTTTTTCTTTGGAACCTTTTTTATATACTGCCATAACTAGTTGTTTCGTAGTACGAAAGAAAGTCTCCTTTTTCAAGTACATCATTTATCAGTCTTAACAAAGTATCATTAATCACCGGTAGAGGGGCTTTCGAATCCTCAGTTGTAATTTCATCCTTTTATTTGGATTATGAGGTTTTCAAATAATAATTATAACCTTCATAATTGAAAAATATGATAAGTCCATAATGAAACCTCTTGTTGAAAGACAGATATACATATTTTATGCAGAACAAAAGTATTTTATACAAATTTATGCAAATCTTCACTGAAATTCAACTTATATCTGTAAAATATCTTTTGAGACACACAGCATCATCAACACTTTCATCATACACTTCAAATAGTGTCTCTGGAAACGCATTGTAAACTTATACACGAGTTAAATAATAAGAAGAGGTTTTTTTACTCGATAGGATTATTACAAAATTTAAATATCAAAACAGATATATTCTGTTAGCCTTCTATAAATTTTGATTTCAAAAACATTTAGAATTAAATCAACGTCTTATACGCACTGCTCATAATTAATAGGCATATAAAATCAAAACTTATTATATATAATATCGAATTATTAATATAACAATTCTAAACTCAAGCCCGAATAGGTTTTGTTGATCGCTTAGACATAGGTAACAACATGCACATGTTTCGAGGCTTATTAGCTTCAATCGTCACTGCCCTGTAATGACCAAAGAATACAAATCAACCACTGATCTATATTCGTTCTGGATAGGAACTCTAATCTATTTATCATACACCAGCACCATCTTGTGCACACAAATATACATACACGATATTCCCGATTTTGTTCTAACAACAACAGAAAACTTTCCTCATTCTCTAGTCAGATCCTGTTGAGCCGTGATGCACATAACTGAACATTTAAAAAAAAAATTTGAATATTAAAACAAATTGAAATATGTTTATCTTCTACAATTTTAATTTCAAAAAAATATTATTGAGGACTGAAGAAGGAATTGTTTAGAATTATATTTGTTTTTTGAAGATATAGTGCATGTTTTTAGAGATTTCTGAATGAACTTATTCGAATATTTAAATATTTCAAATAAATTATATTCTTTGAGAAGTCCTTTAAGTGTGTTCATGTTTTTAAAAGGCAATTTGTGTTCTTAAAGGTAAGACCAGAAACAAAATTTTGTCTCCTTTAAATATTTATTTATTAATTTTAATGACTTTCGTATATCTGTTGGTTTATTTATTCCATTTGACATTATATATTGAGTTTTGATTATATACGTCTATTAAATGTAAGCGGTGCTTCTTTTAGACATTAATTTAATTCTAAAAGTTTTTTGAATAAAAAATTTTAGAAGATAAACATATTTCAATTTGTTTTAATATTCAAATTTTGTTATATTTCTTTTATCAAGTAAAAGGCCTTTCTATTTTATTTTTGAACATTTTTATTCAAATGAATTAATTCGGTTGATAATCTGTACCAAATATGATTAATAAGAAGTATGAGCTCGGGTAATAGAAAGTTCTTCGAATCGGGACAACATAGTTCTCTGCTTGAATTGGCTTGCTGGGGGGTATGTCGTGTATGTATATTTGCGTACACTAGATGGTGCTAGTGTATGGTAAATTATGATACATTAGAGTTCCTACGCAGAGTGAATATAGATGCGTGGATAATCTGTATTCGTTGCACATTACAGGGCATTGACGATTGAACCCAATAAGCTTCGAAACATGCGAATGTTTGTTACTTATGTCTCAGAGATCAACAAAACCTATTCAGGCTCGTTTATGTTTGGAATTAATATACAGATGTATGTTGCACTGTTCCCATTTAAAGAACTTTCTGTTATCATAGCTCATATTGATCTAATTTTTTTGGTATTTTGTTACTTTTCTTTGATAACTAACTCTCTTTCAGTTTCCGGCAAATATTCACACAGTTCAATTATGTGTATTATTATTATCCTGATACTCCTAGATCTTCTGTGAAGATCCCTCAGAAGCTTTTTTTCAGCTTGTGCGAATTAGGAGTTCAGTTGTATTCTGGGTATACTTTGTTACTGCGATCTTGCGCCATTTTAGGTCACAGCACTGTTAATTTTTGACCCAACATTGAAATGGTGGCCGAAATCCGTCCAACTATTGGGAGTACAAATAAGTTTCCGCCGTTTTATTGTAGATGGCGCGGCACGGAGTTTCGGTTAGCTTTCGCAGATGATAACCGGCTTAAAAAATAGTTTTGACATTCAAGAACAACATAACCTATTAATATCATTGATTTTATATTGGTAAAATATAATTTTTATAAGTTGAAAATGTCAAAATTTGAGCCAAGTAAGCGTCATTTGCGGGAAATATTAGTTTACTTCTTTAATTTAAAGAAATCTGCTGCTGAGGCGCATCAATTGCTCGTAGCAATTGATGCGCCTCAGCAGCAGATGGTGAGGGTGCTTTGAGTGAGAGAACGTGTCGAGAGTGGTTTCAAAAGTTTAAAAACAGTGATTTCGACGTAGAAGACAAAGATCGCAGTGGAAGGCCAAAAATTTACGAGGATGCAGAATTGGGAGAATTATTGAAGGAAGATTCATCTCAAACACAAAAAGGACTTGCTCTAACATTAGAAGTCACCCACAAGCAGTCTCACATCGTTTAAAATCATTAGGGAATGATTCATAAACAAGGAAATTGGGTTCCATACGAATTAAAGCCGAGAGATATTGAACGCCGATTATGCTTAAGTGAAATGCTGCTAGCTAGACATAAAAAACAAGGGTTTTTTACATCGTATGGTAACTGGTGATGAGAAGTGGATACATTATGACAATCCAAAAAGAAGAAAATCATGGGGATTACCTGGCCACGCGTCAACATCAACAGCAAAACCGAATATTCACGGAAAAAAACTTATGCTGTGTATTTGGTGGGATCAGCTAGGTGTAGTGTATTATGAGTTGCTTAATCCGAGCGAAACAATTACTGGAGCCCTCTATCGAACACAATTGATGAGATTGAGCCGAGCTCTGAAGGAAAAACGCCCTCAATACTATTCTAGACACGAAAAAATTATTCTTCTGCATGACAATGCTCGTCCACATGTTGCGGCTCCCGTGAAAAAGTACTTGGAAACACTTGATTGGGAAGTGTTACCCCACCCGCCGTATTCACCAGACATTGCACCGTCCGATTATCACCTGTTCCGGTCCATGGCACATGCTCTGACGGCGCAGCGGTTCACATCTTATGAGGATACCAAAAATTGGGTTGATTCGTGGATAGCCTCAAAAGACAAGGAGTTCTTCAGACGTGGGATTCGAATGCTGCCTAAGAGATGGGAAAAAGTGGTTGCAAGTGATGGGCAATATTTTAAATAAATTTATATTACTGTTCTCCTATAATAAATATTTAATTTGTGTTAAAAAACGGCGGAAACTTATTTGTACTCCTAATAGAAAATTTCTTTTCCACCTGAATAGGATTCAAACCCGGACCTTCCGGTCACGAGCTGTCCGCAATTATACATCAATACTTATTATTTTTGAATGACTACAGGTATGGAAAAGATAGTCGGAGACACCGGTAATTCAGTATTAATCAAGACGTCCAGCGGAGCAGTGGAAGAAACAAAATCTCAGCGCGATGCGATGATGAATAAACGATTGTTCTCTCTCAATGGTAGTAGGAAGTGAAAGCAGACTGCAAAGCTTTTCGATCCAAGCATCAACACTGCGCACTGCCATTGAGATAGTACAGTCATTTATTCGTCATCGTATCGCGTTGAGGTTTTGATTCTTTCACTGCTCGCTCCACTGGACGTCTTGATTGACACTGAATTTCCTATGTTTCCGACTGTCTTTTCCATACCGGTATATTTTTTTTCCCCCACCCAATTTCAATGAGACGAAGCCTCAATGTCATTATAGGTTTCTCTTTATCAACCTGCGAAAATCGCATAAAAATCTGTCCGGGAGTTTCGGAGGTTAGGCGCACAAAACATTTTTTTTGTCTTCTGTTACTCTTTTTTGTCATTTCCCATAAATATTGCGGACAACCCAATTCTACTTTTTTATTATATGTATAGATCACTTTATCTTTTTCCTGCATCCGTCTTCCATAAAATAAAGCCGTAATATTGCTTCAGGCTTTTCCTGCTACGAGTATCTGTAAAATCTGTATGGAAATCCGTTTAGAAGTTTCACAGATTGTCTGCAATAAACAGACAGAGGGACGGTCAATAAATAGAAAAATCGTTTTTGTGTTCTGTTACTTTTATCATTCACAGTCGATTTGCGGCAAACTCTGGATCAAATGTTGATTTTAAGATATCTGAGATCGATTCACTTGATCGATGCATTACTCAAATAAAAATTTACAAATCTCAATCGATTAATCTATCACAGGGCACCCAATAGAATTGACAGCTAGAAAAAGTATGCATGGGAAAAAGAAAAATGAAATGTGGTTTTTACGTTTTTCTGTACAATTTCATCAATTTTTGTCCTCGTAAGAACCTTTCCGGGATGTATATTTAAAAAAAAATGCCGAATTGGTCCAGCTGTTCAAAGGCGTAGATATTTTCTCAAACAACAAATATGTTTCTTGTAAGAAAATAAATTTTTAATCAAAACAAACAGAAATAATATAGTCATAAATATAACATATGTACCTACAAACTAATGACTAAAAAACAATTGTTATGAAATGGAAATGAATCATTTACTCGTTATATTTTGTCTTTTTCTTGTTTTCTATAACACCAATTCCAAGAATCTCCTCTTTAAACCTGTCTATCACAGAATCAATATCTAGTTCAATTTACCTATGGACGTACAATAAGGCCAAACCTACCAATCTTTCTTGACCTATTCTTGATCTGAGCTAAGTTTTTAACCTCTTTAATGTTGAAAAACTCCACTCAGAGTTCACCACACTTAAACACATTACAGATATCAAGTAAAGTGCCAAGTAAATATTCGGATATATTGACTTATCGCAAAATTTTAGTGCACTCATTGCTTTATTTGGCAGATTGTCTGTCTCACTAGTGCATTTTTTATACCACAACTCTAATTCTGTTTCCATTAAACTAGAAACGGTACTATCATTATTTTCTTAGAATTTTGATACGAATTGGGATGAATTATGCTTAAAACCAGAACCACATTTCTCTTTTCATTTAACGATTTTGGAGGGAATCAAATCATTTATATCAAAAACTCGGAATTTGAGATCCACCAGAAATATTTTATTATTAGGAGAAAATTCCTGTTTTTCATCTTGGCTGGAAATTTGAAATTTTATATTTTGGATTCGTCTTGGCTGGAATTTTTAAATTTCATATTTTAGAGTCCGAAATTATGAATTTTGAGAAAGTTCTAAGATAATTGGAAATTAATATCATTAATCTGAAAATTTTTCACTATACAAGCACTATGTGACTCTGTCTCAGTTGTGAATAAAGAATATAAAGACGAGGCACATATCTCCGCAGGGGAGCGTAGTAGGAAAAAAAATTAAAGCATTTCGACTCGCCTTTATTCACACTTGAGTAAGAGTCACGTAGTGCTGGGACTCCGCATATATAAAAATATATTAGATTAATATAAAATATATAGTATAAAATATTTATATGTAATTTTATCACATTGTATACAACATGTACACGTTAATTTACCCATTAGTGTGAAAACCCAAAAAAGACTACAGAAATCATAAAATACTTAATTCAGAATAGCTTATTTTTGGAATTAAGTATTTTATTATTTCCGTAGTCGTCTTTCGATGTTCACACCAGTAGGTAAATTCACGTTTACACGTCGTATACAATGTCATAAAATGGAAAATAAATATTTTTCTAGACAAGTATTAATCAAATATATATTTTTTAATATGTATATGTAGTGAAAGTTTTTCATATTTCTGATATTAATTTTTATTTATAAAGAATTTTGAGATCAAAATTAAATCCTGATATTTTTCTTCAGATAATGATGTTTTTCAAAAAACAAAAATGTGAAAAGCACTAACGTAAAGTCAATAGCTTTTGCGCGCTAGTTTATATAACCCCACGATCCTCACAAATTAATTTGTTTTTGGTTTTCTGATTATGAAATCTTCACGAAATTTCGTATTAACCTTCTTGTCGTTATTTCACATGTAAGTGTTAAATTTGAACTCGATCATGGAACTGTTGCTATGGTTCCTTTAGCGCTCAACGCTGCTCCGCTTTTTGTTTTGAATCTTCTCATGAAATTTTGCATGAACATGTGCGTTATCATTATCGCTCTGAATCTCAAATTTCGGATCATTCGGACCTGTAGTTTGGAAAATATCAATAAAAATAATATATATATATATATATATGCATGTGTTGCTCTATCTCTCTTTTTTGAGAACTACAGAGACTCAAATTCGAAGAACCAGATTCATTAATCGGTTGTCAAATGGTAGGCTGTGGTAAATCAACAAACGACATTGCTAACATTATGTACACGTTGATACTCAATTAAATTATTTCTGAAACATGCATTACATAGAGATGGAAAATTTTGAAATATTTTCACCTTATTTGAAGAACAATAAAAGTAAGAAAGCTGCAAGGAGACATTATAGGGCATTACATCCAGGTGAGTGAGTACTGACAGCTCAGTGGTATTGCATAGGGCTCGTGACTGGAAGGTACGGGTTCGAATCCTGTTCAGGTAGGAAATACATTTTCTTGTTGGAGGGGTGTCGGTCACTATTTCACTGTTGGGTCGAAAATTAACAGTGCTGTGACCAAAAGTGGAGCAAGATCGCAGTAACAAAGCCTACCCAGAACACAACTGAACTCCTAACTCGCACAAGCTGAAAAAGCTTCTGAAGGATCTTCACAGAAGATCTAGGAGTATCAGGATAATAATAATAAATAATAATACAATTCCTAGTGAAAATATATTCCTTAATACTTACAACCATGTAAGAGTTTCTAAAAGTTTTAAGAGAAAGAGACGTAGCGTCTTACGGAATGATAATCAAGAACTCGACATATTGCTTTATTTTGAAGGTAATGTTATTATAATTAATTGTTGAAACTTGAATGTTATTGAAGTTGAAACCAACCGCACAACTCCATAAAAATTGTTTTAGAAAATGGATTAAAGGAAGCATTACGTGAACTTGCAGTAAGATGTTCGAAGATTCATAGAGTGTTGAAAAAGAACAATTATAGGCCATACAAGTTACTGCCAGCACAACTCCACAAAGTAGTATGTGCAAAATTGCACATAATTAGCTGTTATAGTACCTGGACCATAAACACCATTCACAATTTCAGCCGCCTGGCTTGCATTTTCACCTTTTTCAAAGAAAATCTGTGAAATGTACCGAATTTTCTCTTTATCGACTTTCATTTTTAACACCTTGTAACTCGCAACTGAATTGGCCAAACAAAAAACAGGAAAAGAATGTTTTTGGGCGAAATGTCACCTTAACAACGAACATAAATCTGAAATTGTTTGATTGATACTTTACGAGATATTGATCATTACAGCCATCTACCGAAAAAAATAATGTCTTTCTTTTCCCCAACCTATTATACCAGCTCGCTAAATTTCTGGCGTCAAGTCAGCTTATACTACTCTGTCAAGAAAGTACCGGGAATTTTCAATTAAAACAACATTTTTACATTTAATCGTCAAAATTTATTGGGTCGCCTTCAAAATAGGCTCCATTTGCTCCAATACATCTATGCCAACGGCACTTCCAATTATCGAAACATTTTTTATAGGCGCTTTCCGGGATGGACTTTAGCTCTCGCGCCGAATTTTGTTTTATGGCTTCAATCGACTCAAAACGGGTGCCACGAAGGGACAATTTTAGTTTTGGGAAGAGGAAAAAGTCGCAGGGAACCAAATCCGGCGAATACGGTGGTTGCTGAAGCACGTTTGTTGAGTTTTTGGCGAGAAAGTCAGTCACAATCGTAGCTCGGTGAGAAGGCGCGTTATCGTCATGCAAAATCCATGAGTTGTTCGCCCACAAATTTGGCCGCTTCTTACGGATACGCTCACGCAAACGTTTCATAACGCCTAGGTAATACTCCTTGTTTACCGTCTGACCCTCTGGAACGAATTCGTAGTGCACCACGCCACGGATATCGAAGAAAACAATGAGCATCACCTTCATTTTCGAGCGGCTTTGGCGTGGTTTTTTCGGTTTCGGCTCATTTTTTGCCACCCATTCCGATGATTGCTGGCTTGTTTGCATATCGTACTTGTAGACCCAGGTCTCATCACCAGTTATAATGCGTTCCATGAATGTAGAATCGGAATTACAGCGATCCAGCATGTCTGAAGCAACCTGTTCGCGATGACGTTTTTGAAGAAAATTCAGGTCTTTCGGTACGAGTCGTGCGGCCACCTCTCTCATGCCCAAAATATCAATCAAAATCGTACGTGCGGACTCGTGGGATATCTCAAGCTGGTACGACGGTTTTCCAGCACTCTTTCCTTAATTTTATCGACGTTATCTTCGATCGAAGCCGTCGATCTTCGACCACTTCACGACCGTCCTTGAAGGCTCTGTACCACTGATATGCACGAGTTTTCGATAGAGCATTATCACCAAAGGCCTTTTGCAACATTTTCAATGCATCGGCACACGAAAATTCATTTGCAACACAAAACTTTAAACAAATTCTTTGCTCAACGTAATCACCCATAGTAAAAATCGGCACGCACTCTGACATCGACTGACTTAATCAGCTGTTGCAAACACACTAGTTGACAGATCCCGCTCAAGCTTGGCATAGTAATTAAGGACAGTGGTACCAACCTAGGAAAAAAAAATTTTCCCTGCCTCATTGCCCCGACAGATTTAAATCGATAATTCCCGGTACTTTCTTGACAGAATATATATAATAATACTAATAATGTTTATTCACATCAGAAAGATACAGTACAATGCATGATAGTTTCATAGTAACGCTATATGTGTATAAACGAATAATCACTGAAGTTGCAAGAGCAACTTGTGCGTGATGAAAAAAATAATGAAAATATACACATAATAACAATAATATGATAATGATGTTTAATCAGCAATAATGATATACCAAAAGTTTCTTCCAGAACTTTTGCCGTTTTTTCCTCAAATACTTCACGGAGGAGGGGTTGGGTAGGCGTCGATGGGACACTATTTATCTTGATGGCTTCTTGTTGATCTTCTTCACCTTTTTCAGCTTCCAGTAGTTGACTTACCGAGTGTTCTGCCCCATCAACTACCAGCTTATTTCCTTTTATGAATGATTTTTTATTTGGGTTTTGTTTCTGGATCTGTAGATTCCTTTTTAGGACTGCCTGTTCTTCTCTTTGTTTGGTGGTGAGGTCTTGAGAGATTGATATTTTGGTTCCTTTCAGTTTTTTGCAGTTTGAGAATATGTATTTCTTGGTGAGATTCAAATTCAATTTTCACAGGACAGTTTCTTTTCGATCCCAAGCAATATATGTCTTTTATTCGACTTGAAGTAGTGTCTTTAACTGGCTTTGGATAAAATCAAGAGTGATTTCGTGACGTTCTCTATCGAGTCCAAATATGACAATGTTATTTAATTTCTGCTGCCGCTCTAGATTTTCAATTTTCCGTTTCAGAGAAGAATTTTCCACTTTCAATTGTCTGATTCTCTCGTATGACTCCTCTATTCTTAATTGAATTCTTGCTTGACTGGCATCAATAGCATTTTTTAGTTCTATTCTATTCTGCTGGATTTCGTCAATTATACGTTTTGTGTCAATGCCAGTGGAATGCATACTCGAAGCTGGATGAGTGTGTGGGCTGCTTTAATATTGTATCCAGCGAAGAAAGATAAGGCGATTGTTTTAGGTTTTTATATTCACACAGTGCTAGGTTTGCACTCTCTACTTTGCCCAAGATTTCGGCTTTTATTTAATTGACTACACTTGTTTGAAGTATTTGGTTAGTCACTGTTTGTCAAGATTTTTGATTAATTTCACGGAGGAACAATTCGAGTAACTTCATTGTTAGGCGGACCACATGTGTATATGTGGTATGCCTTGAAAGATTTAGTTTTATGAATATTTCAGGATTAGTTGAAATTTTGATTTTTGTTGCTCAATATCAAACAATAATAATATTCCAAAATATAAATGATAAACTTAAAGCAAATTCATTTTTATTGGCGAAACCATTTGTTCATTTACTATATTTAGAGCTATCAAAAACTTCTCGATTCTAAAGTATTACCCGTGGCAAAATCGTTTCTGTGTTGCCTCGGTCCGTATTGAAAACAGGTCCCTTTATTTTATTTTTACCCAAGTCTGCGTAATGATTTTTCACGAGAAGGAGAAACATAACATACATAGAACGAGGCGGCCTTGGCATTGACCGTTGGTAACGCGATGCAGCTTTGAATATTTTCAAGGTGATCAGGGTGCTACTAGTCACCGGAGATCGTTTGACCAAGATTCGGTACTTGTGGTATTTTTTATTGGACAATAGGCGATCAGAGCACACAAACAGATCGTGAAACTGACAATAATTGAAAATGAACAAACGTCAATTTTGCAACATTCCTTGATAAAGGAAATGAAGCATTAATTTATCACGATATTTGGTGTTATTGATATTTCCAGTAATTCAGTTCTATTCGAGCTACGAAAGATTCTGTCATTACAGAGTAAATCATTGAAATTACATTGATATTTGTTAGGAGAGCATTTAAAACTTAAATTGAAACTCGAAATATATTTTTCAGATTTACATAATGTCAAAAAAAGGAATCGATTATTTAAAAGGTCCGCTTAAAGAGATTGAAATTCTTTTTGTGGCAAAGTTGGTACAACTAACTGTCCTCTATACTCATGAGTGTTTGAACGTCATCTTTCATTTAGTTTATATTCAGTGCTTCATTTGGTCTGTTCGTCTCAAGAGTTTTGCGATTTTTATAATGGATAAGAAAGACCTGAAATTTCTGCAAAAACTCAATCATCACTGTAAACATGATAGAACGAGTAAGTTTTGACAATATATTTTTAAAACACATATTGTCTTTCGCTGGTCACTACTTTTTTCCATCTTGCTGACAATTGACGGATCCCATCGTGAAAATAAACCAGCTCTTTGGTCGTTATCCATGCATCGATCCATTTTTTGACTTCATGGTCATAGGAGAAGTGCTGATCAGTCAGGCAATACTGCATTGATCGGAAGAAGCAATGTCTGAGCTGTACGGTGGCGGAGGTACAACTTCCGACTTGAGCCTTTCTAAGAGCATTTTAACAAGCGACGCAACATGTGTCATGATGCGAAATATTTTTGTCGTGTCTGTCGGTGTATTACGGCCGGTTTTCTCGCAATGCTCGGCTCAAACCCATCATTTATCGTAGGTAGACCTCCCCTGTGATGCTTTTGTTCGATTGTAGCAGCTCATAATACACCACATCCAGCTGGTCCCACCAAATACACAGCATGATCTTCTCGCCATGAATATTCGGCTTATCAGGGTATCCATTCGTTGGCGGAACGTAGCATTCTAATGAGAGGACCGTTTTTAGTGTAATTATTTCGCTTGAAATCAACATGAAATAACTCATGTTGCCTCAGATTGAATGAAGGGATATATCATTTCAAGAATATTAGCAACCTGCAGATCGCCACCCAAAATTTTTGACAGGAATATGATGTCGTTCATTCTACGTCTGTCTTCGAGAGATAATAATTCAAATTCTTTTCTGGGAAGAGGATATTGATCTACACTATGCTGAAAGAACAGGTCCTTTCTGAAGGCAAAGCGTTTCAGAAATCTGTTTTGGACTGTTTCAAGGCATGAAATATAAAGGGTCTTTCAATGGGAACGCCCCATTTCTATAGTGACATTACTCACGCCATTGTTTATTTGTGACATTGACAGTTGTATTTGTTAATGTCAACCATTTAATCGTGGAAAGGCACACACTTTAACAACGTTCACAAATAATCCAAGTTTATTATGAAAAAACGCGATCTGTTACTCTAACTTTACGTGCTTTAACTCCAATTTTTGGTCCATATAATCACCCGGATAAAAGAACAGTTGTTCCTTTTATTGAAGAAGTTTGTAACAAATCTTACACTTCATGATGTTACAGTGACAGTGAGACAAAGAAATGCAAGAAATAAAGAGAATATTGCTGCCGTACGTGAAAGTGTTTGTGAAGACCAAAATTTATCGATTTCTCGACGTTCACAAGAACTAGGTATCTCCTAGACGTCTTTGTGGCGAATTTTACGAAAAGACCTTGGTTTACATCCATACAAAATTGTTTTAACCCAATAACTCAAACCAACAGATCATTTAAAGCGTCGTGTATTCAGTAATTGGTGCTTAGAAAAAATCGGAAATGTTGCAGATTTTCATACCAAAATCATCCTCAGCGATTTAACTCCATTGGATTTATTTCTTTGGGATAACATTAAGTCATTGGTTTACAGCAAGCATCCAGCAAATTCAGACGATTTACAGATCAATATTGACGAGTAATTGCTAACCTGACCTGAATTGTGTGAGATAGTCATCGAAAATTGGGTACAGCGACTTCATTCCTGCAAGCGTTTCCGTGGTGGACATTTAAATGATGTTTCGTTACGTAACTAATGGTATTCCTTGTACTTTATAAAATATGAAATACAAATTTTAATAATTTTCAAATAAAATGTATTTGTTTTTACAAAAGAAAATTGGGCGCTATTAATGAAAGAACCTTTAAATTTTATACTGTGGGTTCAAGATTACTGAGGCAAAGTTTAAGCGGCTGAACGTATGCATAGTAGGCATGTATTAGGGGTGTAGTGTTTCTGAAAGGTTGGCATTGCCTAAAAATATACCCGAGCATTTTACTAGCAGATCCAACAATGCTTTCAATGTGGTAACTGAACAAAAGTTTTGAATAGAATGTAACCCCCAAGTCTTTCATTTTGATAACTCGGTCAGCACTGTTTCGCCAATTCTGTAGTCGTGGGAGATAGGTAACTGATTTCTTGTAAACGTAGCATTTACTAATATTCAAGAAGAAATGATTCTATTAGGAGTACAAATAAGTTTCCGCCGTTTTATTGTAGATGGCGCGGCACGGAGTTTCGGTTAGCTTTCGCAGATGATAACCGGCTTAAAAAATAGTTTTGACATTCAAGAACAACATAACCTATTAATATCATTGATTTTATATTGGTAAAATATAAGTTTTATAAGTTTAAAATGTCAAAATTTGAGCCAAGTAAGCGTTATTTGCTGGAAATATTAGTTTACTTCTTTAATTTAAAGAAATCTGCTGCTGAGGCGCATCAATTGCTCGTAGAAGTATATGGTGAGGGTGCTTTGAGTGAGAGAACGTGTCGAGAGTGGTTTCAAAAGTTTAAAAACGGTGATTTCGACGTAGAAGACAAAGATCGCAGTGGAAGGCCAAAAATTTACGAGGATGCAGAATTGGAGGAATTATTGGAGGAAGATTAATCTCAAACACAAAAAGAACTTGCTCTAACATTAGAAGTCACTCAGCAAGCAGTCTCACATCGTTTAAAATCATTAGGAATGATTCATAAACAAGGAAATTGGGTTCCGTACGAATTAAAGCCGAGAGATATTGAACGCCGATTATGCTTAAGTGCTACCTAGACATAAAAAAAAGGGTTTTTTACATTGTATCGTAACTGGTGATTAGAAGTGGATACATTATGACAATCCAAAAAAAAGAAAATCATGGGGATTACCTGGCCACGCGTCAACATCAACAGCAAAACCGAATATTCACGGAAAAAAACTTATGATGTGTATTTGGTGGGATCAGCTAGGTGTAGTGTATTATGAGTTGCTTAATCCGAGCGAAACAATTACTGGAGCCCTCTATCGAACACAATTGATGAGATTGAGCCGAGCTCTGAAGGAAAAACGCCCTCAATTCTAGACACGAAAAAATTATTCTTCTGCATGACAATGCTCGTTCACATGTTGCGGCTCCCGTGAAAAAGTACTTGGAAACACTTGATTGGGAAGTGTTACCCCACCCGCCGTATTCACCAGACATTACACCGTCCGATTATCACCTGTTCCGGTCCATGGCACATGCTCTGACGGCGCAGCGGTTCACAAATTGGGTTGATTCGTGGATAGCCTCAAAAGACAAGGAGTTCTTCAGACGTGGGATTCGAATGCTGCCTGAGAGATGGGAAAAAGTGGTTGCAAATGATGGGCAATATTTTAAATGAATTTATATTACCGTTCTTCTATAATAAATATTTAATTTGTGTTAAAAAACGGCGGAAACTTATTTGTACTCCTAATATGTGCAGAATTCACTGAAATAATCCAATTCTTTCTGAATGGTTAGGCAGTCCGCTAGGTTTCTGATGAGTAAAAATATTTTTAAATCAGCTGCATATATAAGAAAATCTGAAGACAGCATGTATACTATTCACATATATTAAAAATAAGAGCGGACCCAAGTGCGAACCCTGAGCAACGCCAGACGTGCAATCAACATTATTAGACATGAACTTTCCATCAATAGAGACGCATCGACCTCTTTCCAAGTATGATATTGCCCACTTTAATAGCGAGCCACCGATTCCAAAAGCATCCAATCTCATCAATAATTTATCATGGTTTATTTTATCAAAACATTTCGTGAAATCGGTGTAGCCAACATCAACATGAATTCTCTCATCCAACATAGGAAATTTTCAATGTTGATCAAGACTTAAATGGAAACAATTTGATTTAATATTTTCTGTACAGCGTTTTTATAGTCCGGTCTAGAAAGCATCTGGAATTATTTTTCATAATTTTAATATACTTCTTTTTTGTAACATTGTGAGACAAAAGTAATGTATAAAATAGGTTGTGCAGATAGTCGACTATGGCCAAAGTTGCATGGCAACACTATTTGTCAGATATTGTTGATTGTCAACAGGTATACAATATATGAAATGATATCGCAACTAGAAAAAAGAAAACAGGTAGAATATTTGTATAGAAAAGGTTTTCGAAACGTTAAAAAATTTGTGCAATTGATTGAATTGGAAAAAAGTGCTGTCTGTATATGAGACAATAAAGAGGATAAAAAATGGCATGGATATGAGGCATAGAACAGTTTCAGGAAGACCGCGTAAGATTGAAGGAAACAATTTAAAGTTGATGACAACATTATTTGACAAATATTGTTGATTGTCAAAAGGTATACAATATATGAAATGATATCGCAACTAGAAAAAAGAAAACAGGTATATTTGTATAGAAAAGGTTTTCGAAACGTTAAAATATTAGTGCAATTGATTGAACTGGGGAAAAAGTGCTGTATATAAGACAATAAAGAGCATAAAAATAGCATGCATATGAGGCATAGACCAGTTTCAGGAAGACCGAGTAAGATTAAAGGAAACAGTTTAAACGCTTTATTGGCCTTAGGACAACACAATCCTCGCCTGGGGGTTCGCAAATTGGTTAACAAATTTGGAAATTAACGAAATATAAAAGTATGTCCAGAAACCGTCCGTATATCACTGAAAAGACAAGGCTACATATCAAGGAAACCAAAAAAATCTCATAATGACACCTTTACAAAGGAATAAAATTTTGTTAGCGTTTTCAAGAAGATAATTTTAAGAATGTCTTTATATCTAATGGAAGTTGTTTCCATCTTTGTAGAAATCACTCAGAAATCCTATCAAAATAACCTGTTACCGTTCAAATTTCCTACCAAAATAATGGTTTGGGTAGGAATATCTCAGCGTGGTGCTACTACTCTGTCAAGAAAGTACCGGGAATTTTTTTTTTTTTGCTCCAATACATCTATGCCAACGGCACTTCCAATTATCGAAACATTTTTTATAGGCGCTTTCCGTGATGGACTTTAGCTCTCGCGCCGAATTTTGTTTTATGGCTTCAATCGACTCAAAACGGGTGCCACGAAGGGGCAATTTTAGTTTTGGGAAGAGGAAAAAGTCGCAGGTAGCCAAATCCGGCGAATAGGGTGGTTGCTGAAGCACGTTTGTTGAGTTTTTGGCGAGAAAGTCAGTCACAATCGTAGCTCGGTGAGAAGGCGCGTTATCGTCATGCAAAATCCATGAGTTGTTCGCCCACAAATTTGGCCGCTTCTTACGGATACGCTCACGCAAACGTTTCATAACGCCTAGGTAATACTCCTTGTTTACCGTCTGACCCTCCGGAACGAATTCGTAGTGCACCACGCCACGG
This sequence comes from Megalocaria dilatata, assembly GCA_034642435.1. Taxonomy (NCBI): domain Eukaryota; kingdom Metazoa; phylum Arthropoda; class Insecta; order Coleoptera; family Coccinellidae; genus Megalocaria; species Megalocaria dilatata. Next base: position 75,344,155 of record CM067856.1, read on the forward strand.
ATATCGAAGAAAACAATGAGCATCACCTTCATTTTCGAGCGGCTTTGGCGTGGTTTTTTCGGTTTCGGCTCATTTTTTGCCACCCATTCCGATGATTGCCGGCTTGTTTGCATATCGTACTCGTAGACCCAGGTCTCATCACCAGTTATAATGCGTTCCATGAATATAGAATCGGAATTACAGCGATCCAGCATGTCTGAAGCAACCTGTTCGCGATGACGTTTTTGAAGAAAATTCAGGTCTTTCGGTACGAGTCGTGCGGCCACCTTTCTCACGCCCAAAATATCAATCAAAATCGTACGTGCGGAGTCGTGGGATATCTCAAGATCATGTGCTATCTCTCTCAAGCTGGTACGACGGTTTTCCAGCACCCTTTCCTTAATTTTATCGACGTTATCTTCGATCGAAGCCGTCGATGGGCAACCACTTCACGACCGTCCTTGAAGGCTCTGTACCACTGATATGCATGAGTTTTCGATAGAGCATTATCACCAAAGGCCTTTTGCAACATTTTCAATGCATCGGCACACGAAAATTCATTTGCAACACAAAACTTTAAACAAATTCTTTGCTCAACGTAATCACCCATAGTAAAAATCGGCACGCACTCTGATATCGACTGACTTAATCAGCTGTTGAAAACACACTAGTTGCCAGATCCCGCTCGAGCTTGGCATAGTAATTAAGGACAGTGGTACCAACCTAGGAAAAAAAAATTTTACCTGCCTCATTGCCCCGCCAGATTTAAATCGATAATTCCCGGTACTTTCTTGACAGAATGTACGCCTCTGTATAGTTGGTGGTACCATTAATAGTGGAAAGTATTGTGTCATGCTTTATATCCAGAAGGGTGGCGTTTTCAGCAGGATAATGCAAGATGCCATACTTCGGTCGATACTCAAGCTTGGATGCAAGAACACCAAGTGACAACCATTTTATGGCCAGCAGCTTCATCAGATCTTAGTCCCATCGAAAACATATGGGGATTTATGAACATTGAAGTTGAATGAGCAGCGCCACGAAATAAAGATGATTTAATTCAGTGAGTTTTACAGTCCTGGACTACCATCACTGAAAATTATGGAGTTTATCTAGTTTCGGGTGTACCTCGACGTTTAGTCAAGTGCTTACAGTTAAATGGGGGTTGTATAAGTAAATAAGATGAATATTTTGTTATAATTTTCTAATTCAAGAATTAAAAATATATACGAAATAATTTCAATTGAGCTTGTTTTTTTCCGGATACTTTCAAGACGGACTATATAATAGGTAGGTGCACTTAAGACGTTCAGTCTTCTCGAATTTTTTGAGTTTTCTTTATTATACGCTAGGATGAATGATTATTTCAATAATTTTTTGTTTGTAATGGTGACTTAAATCCATGTTTGTATTGAAAGATGCCCCAATTATTTACGTTTTTACTGAAGCTAACATTATATCGCCCATTATTCAACTGATCGAATGTGAATACTTCTATGTCATGTGTTCTAAACTGCTAATTTGAGAATATGTTTCCTTTTAAATTCGTCGTAAGCATTCAAGCCTCACAATATTATTAATCCTATAAACCCTTGCATTACTTATAAATTTCTCACAGTTATAGCTTCCTATTAATATTTTATGAAGTGAAGTTAGTTATTCATTAAACAATAAAAATAATGAACATTTTTCTTGTGTGATAATATTATGTTCAAGAAATTTCTTGTAGAATGTGGCAACCCTGCGAACTAAGAGACCCAATCACATGAGTTTGTATCCTTCTCATAGACCATGTTGAAGAGGATGGTTCACCTTTTCTTCTTCAAATATCAGTTCATACATTCCCGAGTTTAAATTTTCATTCGTAGTTTTGAGCTAGTTAGGGTAAATTTATTTATAATTGATGGACAACATGGTTCGTCAATGTGAAATCTGTAAAAATATTCAAACTTCCCATCTTGATTCATCCTATTACACTAAAGAAACTTGCTAATACCAGAGAATCACATTTTTTGTAGTAACTTATCGCGATAAACTATAATTGTCATGAATAAGGAATTGCCTTTCTGATCAACAAAACCTTGTCGAATTTGTTTGAGTATAGACTTGTTTCAACAGATGTATGTTACACTATCTCGATTTCTCGAACTTTCTATTACCATAGTTCATACTCCTCATTAATGATTTTTGTTTGGTACTGATCAGTTGTATTAATTTATTTGAACTATAATTGTATAACGTACTATATTGTAAAACGGTAAATCCTGAACTAAACATATATTGTTTAGGTTGACAGTTCGGTTTGAGGTATGTGAATGAAACAGAGATACCAAATCCATACTTCGGATTGATGTTTAAAAAAAATTGAATGAGCATATTCCTTGAGACAATGAGCGTATTTTGCACATTCACGAACTTGATCTTCCGAATTGCGCTTGAAATAAGTATTGAAAATTTTAAACCTGTAGTTATTGTGTGACATTGTCTTGGTCAACGATCACTTTATTCCTTTGTATATGGGGCAGTTTTTTAGAAATTTCTTCGTTCAATCGATCTGGGCCACGTAGTGATCGCTATTGAGTGTCTTGTTTCAAAGTATTCGATAACAGAGTACCGTACGCATCCCAAAATACGGAGATTTGTTGCACTTTGCATGAGGTGTACTGGCTGTTGTACACTCAGCGGAGAATCTTTTTGCTTGAGACGTATAGTAATGAAACCATGTTTCATCCATTCACAACAAGATCTTTTTATTCCAAACAACGCCCAGAATCATCGACTCGTTATTCTAGACCCACTTTTAGCAAACGGTGCTCCCATATCGAAACCAACTTTTTTATAGACGAAGGTTCATGCAGCATGAAGCATACACATTCCTTCAATACCTTTAAGTGTCATCTGTCTCCTGCATCTTCACTTTACGGTTTGCCAAAACGATTTTGTGTGGTTTTCCGGTGTGACTACCTGTTATGAGCGACCAGAGTGTGATACATTATTGGTGTTCGTATTACCACCTTTAAATTGAGCAAACTTAACGGATAACACTTATCAAGCGAAGTTTCAACGGTGTTTTTCCAATCTTTTGAAAGTCGCAACTTGTAACTTTTGAACCAAATGTCAGATCGCCAGAAAATTTTAACAGCTAACTTTTGAAGATTAGTTCTTTCTAACAAAAGTATTGTTTTTGAATTTGTGGCGCCATGTGTGTCAGACTGGAAACTTATTAACGGACGTAAAACTTATACATGTACCGTGAACAACACATATCCTCAATATGGAAGATCTTTGAAAATTCAAGTTTCATAAAACATTTCAGTGAGAAAAATATGTTTCATGATTATTCACACAAAATATTGAAAATAACAAAACCAGTCCAGTACTGAAATACTTTGTAACTTGCACTACCCCAAGCTATAAATAATAATTACTTGCTATCAAACATAAATAACTTTATCGTGCGCCGTGGAAAGGTCATGGACGTAAATCGGATTATTTATCAGAATCTAACGTAATTTTTCCCAAATAACATGCAGATTAGAACTAATGAAAGAAGCAAATGTGAATTTTTCTTTCGATATTATCACAGTTCACGTAACCCTTATCTCTGGTAGTTCAAAAACATATTTTGTTTGTATTTGAGCGAATTACATTAATCGCAATCGGACGACTTCGAAAAATTGATAATCAGAATTAGCTTTTTGCCCCTATCTTCGCGCGTTCATGAAGATCAAGTTGAAAATTGAAATTCAGTCACTTACTTTATTAAAATTTAATTTCAAAAATGATCTTTATTGCTTTATTATTTAGGATTATAAATAAGTTCGTGCTGTTTTTTATCGAAAACGCAAGCTTTATTGTGAAAAATTGGTTATACATTCAAAGTTCAAAGTATTGTCCGTCGCTAGCCACTAATTTTTCCTATTTTTCTGACATTTTTGGAATTCATCGTAATTGGAGAAGTACTGGTCAGCTAGGCCATGTTGCATCGATCTCGGCTCAAGCGCATAAATTGTCGCCGATAGACCTTCCCTGTGATTCTTTCATTCGATTGTAGCAGCTCATAATACACCACACCCAGCGGGTTCCAACAAATACACAGTATGATTTTCTCGCCATGAATATTTGACTTGACAGTTGATGATGAGGCATGGCCGGAGTATCTATACTTTGCCCGATGTTTTGGATTATCTTAATAGACCCACTCTTCATCGCCACTCACAATTCGATGTAAAATCCCCTTTGTTTTTTGCCGTTGGAGCAGTTGTTTACACATCAAACGTCGTTTGAAGTCTCTTGGCTTCAGTTCAAACGGCACCCAATTTCCTACCTTTCAGGTTATTCCCATTGCTTTTAAACGAAGGCAAATGACTGGATGGGTGACTTCAAGTGTTTTTGCGAGTTCCTCTTGCGTTTGTGATGGATTTTTATCGAGCCTTGACTCTAAATTTTCATCCGTAAACTTTGGTGGCGTTCCGGGTCGTTCTTCGTCTTCCAAGTCAAAATTGCCACTTTTAAATCGGGCAAACCACTTCGTTCGTTCAGTTGGAGTATGGTCACCATAAACATCCACTAAAATACGATGACTTTCGGCAGCCTTTTTCTTCATATTTAAGTAATGAAGTTAAATTCTCACCAAAAACACAATATTCGGTACAAAAGTTGATATTTTCAGAGCACAAACTATGTTGTTTACACTTCAGCGAAATGAAAGATAGTGAAAAGAAAGCCTAATGATGACACTTCAAAATGAAGGTGTTGCCAGATGAAACATTGGAAGAATAAACTAGAAGCAACATTTTGCACAATCATGCGAGTTATCATTTTGCTTTTAAATACCAGATTTCAGATCGATCGGATTTGTAGTTTGCAATACATTAGAGAAAATTTCAAATTTGAATTACTGCGAAACCATTCGACTGATTTTGCTCAATAACGAAATCAACCGAGATATTTAGGCCCATCCTAATACGAACGTTTTAGGTGTCTATCTCTTTCTGTTCGGAAGTTATAGTGTTCAAGGCAGCGCTCAACGCTAATCAATAAATAATTATCTAATCAGTAATACATTTTTTTGAACTTCTAATCATACGATCCAAAAAGAAATTGTGCATGAATATTTACGTTATTATTCTACTCATAAATGTCGAATTTACCATCGATCGAATCTGTAATTTCCAAAATATTGGGAAAAATATGAAAAATTTTCAAACGTGAATAACTGCGAAACTATTAAACCGGAATATTCAGATCCCAAACCTTCCCTGTATGAATTCTTCATCAGTGAGTCTAACTTAGTCATTGGAACCATTTTTGGCTCAAAATTACAGACATTTGGTCGAAACCATAGATCCCTGGTACTAGCGCGCAATAAATGTTTTATTTCTCAGGATAATCTTCATATTTACAACATAGTTTTTCTAAATTTTTTATTTGAATATTAAAACAAATTAATATATGTTTATCTTCTACAATTTTAATTTAAAAACTTTTAATTCAAAAAACTTTTAGAATTAAATTTATGTCTAAAACAAGCACCGCTTATATTTAATAGACGTATATAATCTAAACTCAATGTACAATGTCAAATGGAATAAATAAACCAAAAGATATACAAAAGTCCCTAAAATTAATAAATAAATATTTAAAGGAGGCAAAATTTGTTTCTGGTCTTGCCTTCAAAACACCATTTGCATCTTAAAAACATGAACACACTTAAAGGACCTCTCAAAGAATATAATTTATTTGAAATATTTAATATATTTAAATATTCGAATAAGTAAATTCAGAAATCTCTCAAAGCATGCACTATATCTTCAAAAAACAAATATAGTTTTAAGCAATTCCGTCTTCAGTCCTGAAATATATTCAAAATATCAAAATCAAAAAACTAACCTATACCAAACAACTCACCACGTGTAAATGAATAATGTTTCGAGACATAGATCATCTTTATAATTCAAGATTTATCTATGCTCTAACAGAATCAAAGAACAGTGTGAGTTATTTTTAAGGCTTACTTAAATTCATTGACATTGCATAATGAGATTTATTGAAGCCAAAATATAATTATATATTATATATAAAATAAAATAGAAAGGCCTTTTACTTGATAGAAGAAATATAACAAAATTTGAATATTAAAACAAATTAATATATGTTTATCTTCTACAATTTTAATTTAAAAAATTTTTATTCAAAAAACTTTTAGAATTAAATTTATGTCTAAAACAAGCACCGCTTATATTTAATAGACGTATATAATCTAAACTCAATATACAATGTCAAATGGAATAAATAAACCAAAATTCTAAAAGTTTTTTGAATAAAAATTTTTTAAATTAAAATTGTAGAAGATAAACATATATTAATTTGTTTTAATATTCAAATTTTGTTATATTTCTTCTATCAAGTAAAAGGCCTTTCTATTTTATTTTATATATAATATATAATTATATTTTGGCTTCAATAAATCTCATTATGCAATGTCAATGAATTTAAGTAAGCCTTAAAAATAACTCACACTGTTCTTTGATTCTGTTAGAGCATAGATAAATCTTGAATTATAAAGATGATCTATGTCTCGAAACATTATTCATTTACACGTGGTGAGTTGTTTGGTATAGGTTAGTTTTTTGATTTTGATATTTTGAATATATTTCAGGACTGAAGACGGAATTGCTTTGAACTATATTTGTTTTTTGAAGATATAGTGCATGCTTTCAGAGATTTCTGAATTTACTTATTCGAATATTTAAATATATTAAATATTTCAAATAAATTATATTCTTTGAGAGGTCCTTTATGTGTGTTCATGTTTTTAAGATGCAAATGGTGTTTTGAAGGCAAGACCAGAAACAAATTTTGCCTCCTTTAAATATTTATTTATTAATTTTAGGGACTTTTGTATATCTTTTGGTTTATTTATTCCATTTGACATTGTATATTGAGTTTAGATTATATACGTCTATTAAATATAAGCGGTGCTTGTTTTAGACATAAATTTAATTCTAAAATTTTTTTGAATAAAAATTTTTTAAATTAAAATTGTAGAAGATAAACATATATTAATTTGTTTTAATATTCAAATTTTGTTATATTTCTTCTATCAAGTAAAAGGCCTTTCTATTTTAAATTTTTTATCCCTTTTAAATCACAGATTTTCTCAAGCTCTGTAAAAAAGGCGCTTGTTGCAGTAATCGCCGTTTCATTTGACATAAATCTCTTATCGCCATTTCTTCAGGTTTAGAAACAAGAAATAGAGTACTTTTTCTTCGCCAAATGCGATCGTTTTTGCTTCAAATCAATGCCAAATCTGCAACCACTTTGAATAGTATTCACTGGTGATCGTTTTATCCTTTTCAAGGAAATCATTTGAATGATATCGCGCCTATCTTAAAAAAACGTTACCATGATCTTGATGGTCGTTGGACCCAAATTGGCTTATATTAGTGCACGTTAGGCGGAGTTCACTGCTTTGACCATTCTTCAGTCTCCGGTGTATTATACTGGATCCACGTTTCGTTCATAGATACGAAAAGACGTAAAAACACTTTCAGATTATAGTTGAACATCGCCAAACACTCGTGTAGATCTGGTCACAGTCGAGTGTGGTCAGTCGCGTGCAAAAGTTTTTTGTGCCCAAATATCCATGTGAAATGTGATGCTTCCGCTCGGTTTGTTGTTTTACGCAAAAAAAGATTGCTTGATGACACATGAAATTCAGTTTTTTCTATGTTCGTCAAAATTCACGACATTGCCCGATTTCAACACAAACTAAATGCAACTTACTTAATTTGACAGGCGGCAGTTGACTTGAGGAATTTGAAGTTACTAGGCGGCAAATTTTTCATTAGTCTTTGTGTAGTTAATTTACATCTATTTTAACTTTTAACTCGAACGTAGCTGCTCTGCTCATAAAATTTTTGTTTTTATTTAGAATCTTCTAATTATATGATCCTCATGAAATTTTGCAGGAATATGTTCGTTATCATTCTCTTTGTAAAACCCAAATTTTCGGATCAATCGGATTGGTAATTTGGAAAATATCAATAAAGATAAGAGAAAATTTGAATTGTGAATAACTACGAAGCCATTAAAGTGATTCTGGACAATAACAAACTCAACCGAGATATTCAGGATTTAAACGCTGATCCGCTCAAAAAATATATATTTTTTGATCTTCTTATCATACTATCTTCACAGAATTCAGCAAGATCATCAGTGTTATTATTCTTCTTTTGAATACTGAATTTCAGATCGATCAATTCTGTAGTTTTGAAAAATGGAGAAAAATATGACAAATTTTTAAACGTGAATAACTACGAACCTATTAAATCGATTTCGCCCATTAACGAACCTAGTTGAGGTATTTAGAGATCAAACCTTCTCTGAAAGTTTAAAGGCTCCAACTCTTTCCGTTTGAAAGTTAGATTGCTTACAAACTGACCGCCCGGCCACCTGCATAAAATTACTTTTGACCTCGGATTCTTCATCAGTGAATCCAACCTAGTCGTTTAAGATAATTTTCGATCCAATATTCGAAAATTATAGATCTTTGGTCGAAACGGTAGCAGGCTGTTGCAAGGAACAAGCGCGCAAAAACTGATTGTATTGTTCTTGAGTCAAATTTTGGACCGTTTGAGCAGCTAATTTGCAAAATTCCGTTTCAAAAATGCTCAAATTTTATGGAAATTTGCAAATTTAATATTTTTCTCGACTTCAGAGAACTATTCTAAGATTGGAAGTTCAAACCATAGCGTGTGTACCTTCATTTTCATTCTTTGATCTTTCTATTAGATAAGCAAGTAGTACATTTCGCTTTTCCACTCTTTTTCCAGTTGTTAAACAATTCATAGTGTTTTTCGTACCATTGTCCTGACTTTGTAATAATAAAATAACATAAATAGAGGTTAATTCTTGATAGAAGGTATATAAAATTATTCAAATATTTTAATATTAGCCTTCTACATATTTAATTTCAAAAAATTATGTTTAATATTATAACTTCAAGAATTAAATTAAAATAATGTCATATAAGTACCACTTATATCAAAGGACATATAAAATAATCATTCATTATAAGACATCCAAATGGTATAACAAATTCCAATAAATAAAAATTGTTAACCAAAATCCTATATATTAAATATTTTGAATAGACAAAATTTTGTTTCTGGTGATCAATCTTATGAAAACAAATATCTTTCAAAAATGTTTAACATAATCTTAAGAATTTCATCATAAAACTACTTACTTACTTCGAATATTCAATATTATTGGATATCTAAGTTATTTTCTATAAAATCTAAAGATATGTAAAAACATTACTGAAAAACAAGTTTTAAGAGAGACTTGGCTATTTGAATACTGACGAAGCAAAGTCTCTCTTAAAACTTGTTTTTCAGTAATGTTTTTACATATCTTTAGATTTTATAGAAAATAACATAGTTAGATACCCAATAATATTGAATATTCTAAGTAAAGTAGTTTTATGATGAAATTCTTAAGATTATGTTAAACATTTTTGAAAGATATTTGTTTTCATAAGATTGATCAGCAGAAACAAAATTTTGTCTATTCAAAATATTTAATATATAGGATTTTGGTTAATAATTTTTATTTATTGGATTTTGTTATATCATTTGGATGTCTTATAATGAATGATTATTTTATATGTCGTTTGATATAAGTGGTACTTATATGACATTATTTTAATTTAATTCTTGACGTTATAATTATTGAATATAATTTTTTGAAATTAAATATGTAGAAGGCTAATATTAAAATATTTAAATAATTGTAATAATAAATTCAGGGAAAAATTGCTAACTTCTTCTTGCAAGTCTTGGTGGAATATTAGTAAATTCTTCATCACCGTATTGACTAATTCACACTATTACAATTATTCTGAATAAGAACGTAACATTCTTTAATAGTTTTTTTCGTGGTAGGTTATCTGATAGCAACAAACCTACTGACTGAGTTTGAATTAAATATTTAATTGTAAAATATCGACGAGAAGGTTAATGCAAAATGTAACGAAGATCGTGGATATGAACAAGTGCGGGCAGGGTCAGTGCTTTTCATCATTTTTGCTTATCTACTCATAAATTTTATTAATATTTAAATTTTTGTAATTATTAACTTAAAAAAATCAAAAACGGTCTTAAACGACTAGGTTGGATTCGCCGATGATGAATACAAGGTCAAATGTAATTCTTTCTGTAAGGCTGGTCCGGCTTTAAACATGCTAAATTTCGAACGGAAAGAGCTAGGGGCCTTGAAACTTTCAGGGAAAGTTAAGGTTCTAAATATTATATCTGGACTGAGTTCGTTAAAGGGCAAAATCGCTTCAATAGTTCGCAGTTATTCACGTTTGAAAATTTTTCATATTCTTCCCAATATCGGCAGAATCGATCAATTCAAAATATATAAGTAGAATAATATCGCTTATGTTCGTGAAAAATTTCGCGAGAATTGTATAATTACGAGTAGACCAAAACATTTTTTTGGTAGAATCGTCAGTGATATGAACACGCGCGCAGGAGCACCTGTCTTCACGTTAGTACTTTTCACAATTTTTGTTTCGTCTTATCTACAGTTGTCTACATATATTGAAGTGGTTAGTATTCAATAGATATGGCTATTTAATAGAAATTCATAACATGATTCTGCAGACGATAGGTACAATTGGACAGCAATTTAGTCATGTAATGCAGAGAAAAATGTAGAAATTATAGCTGAATCTTAATTCAGAAATATTGAAAATAAAAGTTATGCCTTGACACGTTTCTTCAAGAAGAGAATAAATTGCGCAGTTTTAATCTCTAGAAATGGAAAGAATTTAACAATTTTGTATTTTTTTAAGTGGAAACATTTGAAGTCGTTGTTTTACATCAGTGAGCAGCATTAATGATGTTATATTTCATTTATTGCAGTAAGTTATCCAAAGGTGGGTTATTGATTCAAAGCAAAACTGCAATCAGTGGTACTTTGAAATGAAAAAAAGTTTTGCTTTTATCTGAAATATTTTGTACTTCGTTTAATTTTCAAAACATATTCTTATAGTACTTATACTCAAACTTAGCGTAAGTCATTAGTTCCTTGTTTAATGAGGTTTCTAAAAAGCTACAACTTTGTTACGGAATCAAAAAAAAGACCAGTAAACCGAGCAGGTAACAGACTTCCTCGAAACATATCCTACATGTCCGTCTGTCTTCTACTCGTGACTCGTGAGTGAGGTATGATCCGATAATATCCTGCAATCTTCGCGACAGTTCGTGGACACGACAGGTCGCAATCACTCGCCAGTTGCCAACCACCCAGTTAGTTTCAGGGAACTAGTGCGGGCGAACAACTCACAGTTTTCGTTAAATAAAAGTTAATATCTTTGTTAATGGATTAAAAGTATGTTTAAACACTGTTAATTTTGTGATTTTGACAACGAAGAATAATAATAATTTTTATTTCTAAGGAATAATTATAAGAAATTATAAAGTATAATAGTAATAACATCAAAGGATCAAAAAGTCAAGTCCAGATACTCAGCGATAGTATGGGATTACATATTTAGAATATATTATAAATAATCCAGAGTTCTGGTTTTGTAGACATTTTGTGATAAACAGTTTTCAAATAAATATTAATTGAATGAACGTACACTAGTACCACAGTAAGCACTCGGAAACCTCTAAATTTGCCTCTGCATGATTCTCTTGATTTTAGTTCGAGCACAATAAAAATCTCCCCCACATCACTACTGCCAACATTAAAAACAATACCACAACTAAAAACTAATTCAAAATTTGCGTGATAGACCATTCGCAACACGTCCACGTCTACATTCTATCTGGCCCAATACTCTCATGGACTACAAGACTGAATTTATTTATTTGGCAGATGTGCATGTGGTTGTTGAAATTTAGTGTGTTGTCTACAATGAAGTCCAGAAACTTGATCGTCTTCTATCTTGAGTGATTTATTTGAAATTTCTATTTCTTTGGGTTTGTAAAATCATGGACGGGTTGTGGTAAATATTTATTATTTTTGTTTGGTATTCATTGAGTATCAATCTGTTGCTCCTAAAACCTTTATCGACACTATAGAGACTCTCTTCAGCCACCGACATGTTTAAAATTCATCATTTACCATTTTCTGTACAAATTTCGTCCAGGTTGTTTAAGTAAGCAATAAAAATTACTGGTGCTGCTACGCTGTCCTGTGGCTCTCCATTTGAAATCGACTTGTGTCAGATAAATATGTTTCACATCATTTCAGAACAGGTTCTCGTGTGCCGTATGAATTCAAATTTTGCATGAGAGTTCCATGTTCCAAACAGTCAAATGCTGATGCTGATATTTCATACTATTACGGGTTATGTGATGGGGCACCTCTACAGCAGTTGGTTTCGCTAATCCCATTTGTCACATTAGAGCATGTTTGGTACGGCATTTTACCATGTTCGAGAATCGGGACGGGTTCAGCGACCCCAAAGTGATTCTCGTAGACTACACATCTACGATCCTACCGATGAGGAAGAAATTTCGGCCCAATTTGAAGCAGACTCTATAGATTCAATGAAAGCAGTGCCGGGGCGTCTTAATTTGCCACAGTAGAAAGTGTGATTCACTATGCATACTGCACGATAATGTCCTTTTCACTGCATACCAGGTGCACGCCAAATAAGAGGGAATCCTCTTATTGGCTGATTTCTCATAAACTGTGACATTGAAGATTCCGAGTACTTATTCTAAATTTGACCGAGATAGGATAACTAATTACCACAATGCTCACTATTGGATCCCTAAAGATCAAAACCTACGACAATTGAAAGAAACTACCCTCCATAGAGATTCTCTATTAATGTATCGTAAATGAATGGGCATCGTCCACGATTGCATCACTGGGCCAGATTTTTTGCTGGACAACTTAAATGAGGTCCCTACGAACAAAATTTTCGTTATGAGTTCTAGATGTTATTGGAGAATGTACCGTTGGCTACACGATCACAAATGATTAATCAACATGATGGTTGACCGAGCAATTCCCTGGACGGTCAGATATCCGGACTTAGCCCAATGTGACTTTTTCATTTGGAGTCACACGAACCGGTTGGTTTACAGTACTTCAGTGACTGACTACACTTGAAGAATTAAGTCTTAGTTACGTTGTTTACTCTTTTTGTGCTCTAGTTCTAAAAAACAGCGTGCTATCGTTTCGCTAAATGTCTGGTATTTTCCACTTTTGGACCAAAAATGGTCTTAAACGACTAGGTTGGACTCTGATGAAGAATTCTAGGTCAAAAGTAATTTTGCTCGGTCTGGTCTGCCGTAAATACGCTAACCTTCGAACGAATAGAGCTAGAACCTTGAAACTTTCAGAGAACGTTTGGGGTTTGAATGCCGCGACTGAGTTCGTTAATGAGCCAAATCGGTTCAATTGTTTTGTAGTTATCCACGTTTGGAAATTTTTCATATTTTCCCCAATATTTTCGGAACTACAGACTCGATCGATCTGAAATTCAGCATTTCGAATTAGAATTACATTATAAGAAGACAAATTTTTTTTTGTAAAGATCGTGGCTGATATGAACTAGCGCGTAAAAGCTTCTGACTTTACGTTACTGCTTTTCACCTGTTTCTATTCGATTGTTTTTAGATCCCGTGAAGAAGTTCATAATATTTTACCATTTTCAGGAAGCTAATATCTTTAAATTGTCCCCCAATTTTAAGTTTTCCTCAATTACTCAATTACTTCATCAAAGTTTCACAAAAAAAATTATTGCCACCTAAGAGTGTTTATTTCTGAGATTATTTGAGTTTTAGGTAAACATTTTTCCCTAAAATCACTAATTTTTCAGCTTTCAAAAAGTATCAACTGATGTTTACATTGTATAAGTTTTTACCTTATTGTTTCTGGTAGCAAGGAAAAAAATTTCTAAAAAGTCGTCATAGCTCCAGTAACCATTTATTTTTGACCCCTGGTTAACTAGACATAATTTGTTGCAAATCACCCCTACTTCAACCCTTTTAAGGATCACGTCGAATTTCAAATCTCCCTGTATAAAATCATTTAGTTTCACACTTATACCATTCAAATATCTCATCTACCGATAAATTCTGACAACGTTATAATTATTATAGTAACTCACAAGAAGAAATTTCTTTATATACCATATGGTTAAACTGTTATGTTTTTTTCAGGGTTTTCCACAAAGATGTGAATATTTAAAGAATTACAGGTAAGAGAAATTAAACTTAGAAAGGGTTTTTCAATGGGAACGCCCCATTTTTAAATTGACATTACTCATGCATGGCAGCTATTGTTTATTTGTGACATTGACAGTTGTATTTATCAATGGCTACCATAATTCATGGAAAGGTTTACGTTAAAAAAAAATTCAAATTCATTATGAAAATATTGATCTGTTACTCTAACTTCACGCGCTTCAATTTCAATTTTGGTCGTTATAATCCTCCGGATAAAATAACAGTTCAGTGAAGAAGTTTTATTGAAACAAATTTTACACTTCCTGATGTTACCATGCCAGTGAGACAAATAAATGCAAGAAGTGAAGAGAATATTGCTGCCGTACGTGAAAGTGTTCGTGAAGACCAAAATTTATCGATTTCTCGACAAGAACTAGGCATCTCCAGAAGTCTTTGTGGCGAATTTTACGAAAAGACTTTGGTTTACCCCCATAGAAAAAAGGGTTTTAACCTAAGAACTCAAACCAACAGATCACTTACAGCATCGTGTATTCGGTGATTCGATTATTTCAAGAAATGGACCGATAAATTATCCGTCTCGTTTCTGCGAATTAACTCCATTGGACTTCTTTCTTTGGGGTTACATTAAATCATTGGTTTACAGCAACCATCCAGCAAATTTAGACGATTTACAGATCAATATTGAACGAGTAATTGCTAATACATACGACCTGATTCGTGTGAGAGTCATGCAAAATTGGGTTCCACCACTTCATTCTTGCCAGCGTTTCCGTGGTAGACATTTAAATGATGTTTCATTTCATAACTAATCCATTGTACTTTATAATGAAATGAAAATTTCAACAATTTTCAATTAAATAATGTGTTTTATTCTTAAAACAAAATGAGACGCTGTTAATGAAAGACCCTTCAGTTAATGTCAGCTTATCAACAAATTGCCAATTGTTAGAATGTTTTAATATAAAATTATGCATCCAAGTGGTGTCATGAAATTGTTATATACTATTAAAACAAGTTACACATTTTGTTCAACAGCCGAAAAATAAAGAAAAAATTTCATTACATAAATAAGGCTTATAGTGAATCGACTTAAAAACACAGAGAATTGTGACTGAAAATAATCGGTATAAGTCTGAGAAAGATGAACGACGATTTTCAGCATGTCTTCGGCGATCCCTGTGCAATTTAGTTTTTGCAGAATATTCAGATCTTTCGGTACAAGTCGAGCGGGAAGGCGTTCATTCGAACATTGAACAGACATTCGCGAATGAAATACAATATCATCAATTGACCGTTACGACTGGATACAGTACCCCATCCGATCAAATCAATTTTTCAGTACATTGTCGATTGTTTGGGGCTTAATCACATGAATGGCAACTTCGATTTCGTGTTTCAAGGCATCAATCGTTTCTGGATAATTAGTCTAACACTTATCCTCCACAAAAATAGTCCTCCTAGGTGAAAATGAGCTTCATCGCTAAATATGATTTTTCTGAGAAAATGCTCATCTTCGGCCATGCGATCATTAGTCCATTGAGTGAAGTGGAAACGCATCATGTTCACGAAGCTTCACTTCTTGCTCTAGTTAAACTATTGTAAGCCTTCACACCGAGGTCTTTATATAAAATTCTCCTCAGAAAAGTGCTGGAATTTTTCAGTTCTTGAGCACCATAACGAGTTGATGTTGACGGATGTTCTGCCACGTTCTTGACTACTGGTACAATGTTTTGAGGTATACTCACTGGACCTGAACTTAAAATGTTGTTTTATCAAAAAACGATCCAG
This sequence comes from Megalocaria dilatata, assembly GCA_034642435.1. Taxonomy (NCBI): domain Eukaryota; kingdom Metazoa; phylum Arthropoda; class Insecta; order Coleoptera; family Coccinellidae; genus Megalocaria; species Megalocaria dilatata. Next base: position 75,360,150 of record CM067856.1, read on the forward strand.
CTTAAACGAACAAATTGATTCACAAATGGCCGACATTTAATTTCTATTGTATTTTCCATGTAAGTTTCTAACAGTTTGTATAGAAGATTCATCACTTCGGAAATAATATTTCTCAGTTTTGTTAATGTTAAATATTGAACTAATTTTTTGTCAAAACACGAATGACAAACGTGTTTCCAGATTCGAAATAACTACTGCTTCAAAATGCAAACTCCACATGGCCCACTCTTTAGTTTCGCAGTTATTCCTTTTCGAAAATTTCTGATATTTTTCCCAATATTTGCGAAACGACAGATTCGATCCATCTGAAATTCAGTACTCAGAAGTAGAATGATAACGCACATTATCGTGCTAAGTTTCGTGAAGATCTTGTGAATAGAAAACAAACAAAAAAATTATTTTTCGAGGATCGTGAGTGAAATGAACTAGCGCGGAAAAGCTCCTGATTTCAGGTCAGTGCTTTTCACGTTTCTGTTCATCATACAGGATGTCCCAGAAGTCGACGTCAAGCCGGAATCAGGTAACAGGTTAAGTCATAATAGTCATCAGAAAAATATAAAAGAAAACTGGAGTCCTGTATTTTTCAAATTATATTGCACCTTCTTTTATTCGATAAAATGCACAACCTGTGATGGTTTTTGACATCCTGTTGCTACAATTTTTTACTTTTTTTCAAATTTTATTTTTCCAATGTTATCCCGAATAGTGCTTCTGTAGCCTGTAAATTTCAATTCTAAGCCAATTGCTCCAGCCTGGAAAATGCCGAACCAAGGTTTCAAAATTGAAATTTCGTCCAACTTAAATTGACTGTACTGAAAAAAAATTGAACTAAATCAGTTTGGCAAATTACTTCAAAAGTTAGCACATTAAATTAGGATTCTAAAATGCTATAACACCAACGACATCCTTTTTTCGATCAAAAAAAAAAAAAGATTTTTCTTTAAGAAAAATCTTTTTTCGTTTTAAACAATATCCAATACATTCACAAAAAATATTCAAACTTCCCGCCTTCAGCTGCAATAGAGGCACGACATCTTAAAAAAGATCGGGATATCAGACGTTATTGACAAATTGCATTGCTTCCCTAATTCTTTCCCGAAGCTTAGCTATATTTTCAATTTGTTTTGAATAAATTTTTCCTTCACTGTTCCCCAGTAAAAAAAAATCTAAGGGATTCAAATCAGGTGAACGGACTGGCCACGATATGTACCAGATCGCCCTATCCATCTGCCCGGATATTCTTCGTTTAGATATTCTCCAACTGAGAGGTCATAGTGCGCTGGGCAGCCATCTTGCTGAAGCCATATTTCTCTGAAAATACTAAGTGGCACGTCTTCAAGTAAATTTGGCAACTGATTTCGTGAAAAATCTAAATAAATTTCAGCATTTAAAATCTCTGGCAACTCAAGAGGTCTTATGACTATTCCGTTCAAAATTCCAGTCCACATGTTGACTTTAAAACGTTAATGAGATCTATCTTTTCTAATTAAATTCGGATTTTCTACGTGCCACTCGTGTGAATTGTGTAGATTCATGTAACCATCTTTTTTAAATGTTGATTCATCCGACCACAAAATTTTTTCTGAGAATTGTGGGTATTCCCGGTTCTTTTGTAGCATGGTTTTGCAAAATGCAACCCGAGGCTCATGTATTCGCTGTACATGATGTGGGTGGAGCTTGTGTTTTTTCAATAGTTGGTGACCTGTACTTTTGGGGAGTCCTGTGCTTCGCTGAACTTCAAGTAGCGAAGTACTTGGATATTCCCCAACTGCTTTAAGCAGAATATCGTCGTAGTCTGGATAACGATCAACATTGGGGTATCTATCGCGATACATTCTCGAAGCTGCACTAGCGTTACATCAGCATTCCCCATAAATGAGGTGCATGTTGGCATATTCCTGTGTGGTATACACAGATATGATGGCAATACACAATCACAGGTTAGTCCAGGTAGAATCAAAGTTCGTCGTAAAGATATCAAAACTAACCAAATCATAAGCAAACAAATCTAATAAACGAAGCCAGAAGTCGTAAGTACACAAATAACACGATCAAATACGGAAAGATGCGTAGTAGACCAAGGGGCGTAGCGTACTGATCTGTAATGCGTTTACGTGTGCCAATACCAAATAGTGGCGTCAATATCTGTCTCACTCACACTCTATGGAAGGACTCACCCCATCTCATTCAAAGGAGACAAAGTATTGGATGCACTAGAATAATTTTTAGAAAGTTCGAAACGGTGTTTCTTCAAGAAAAACCGTTTTTTTTACCTCTCTAAGAATAATGTTGTAAGTGTTATACCATTTTAGAATTCCTAATAAATGCGCTAACTTTTAAAGTAATTTTCCAAACTGTTGTAGTACAGTTTTTTTTCAGTACAGTCAGTTGAAGTTGTGCGAAATATTAATTTTGAATACTTGGTTCGTCAAAAAAGACATTATTTTCCAAGCTAGAGTAATTGGCTTGGAATTGAAGATCACAGGTTACAGAAGCATTATTCGGGATAACATTGGAAATATAAAATTTGAAGAAAGTAAAAAATTGTAGCAACAGGAGTTCAAAAATCATGACAGGGTGTGCATTTTCTCGAATAATAAAAAATCAATATATTTGAAAAGTACACGACTTAGATTTTTTCAAATATTTTAGTGATGGTAACTATGACTCAGCCTATTACTCGATTTCGGCTTGATGTCGACTTCTTGTGCAGCCTGTAGGTGGCTTTTTCAAGACGATCTCACGAATTGAAAATTTTCATTATTGTGTATGTATTTTTTTAAATTCAGAATCATTGATCATGGCTATTCCGAATCGGATAGAAACCTTCTCACGAGCATAACAATTCCCTAATTTCCATAAAATGACGTAGATGTTGATGCATCGTCGGTCGATCTGCCGTTGCATTCGATTATCTCCCGTGATGCCCATTCGTTCACGTTCCGTGGGCCTCCTCTCCGTCGCGTTTTCAACTCGACCGGCCCACTCTAGCACGTGGGTATCGGAAATCAGCATCTCCAGACCGGCTTCTCGTTATTGTGTTGCGTTTCTTGCGACCGGTGCATTTCTAGGTGTTTTCGGAACGTGATTCGGGTGGAAGGTGGACCTTTGGCCCGTGATGGGTCTGTTCAGTTTCGGCTAGTTTTTCCGGGAGTTTGACGGAAAACTGGGATTTTAAATACTTTAAACCACCACATGTGTATAATCCGTCGGAAAATGGATAGTTGGATGCACGAAGTGGTAAGTTGTTTGTTGACATAGCGGATCAGATGTTTTATTTACATTGTAATTATCTTTCATTCTAAATTTACTTTCTGGTAACGAATTTTTTTCTTCTACTATGAGCCTGAATAGAAATATGGTTAGGCTCTGTGATTACGATTGTGTTAAGTTCTTGTTATATTAGTTCCTGTGAGAATGAATTGATCAATAATAACGGGTTTTCAAGTAGCGATAATTCAAGTTAAAAATGAAAAAACACATAAATCATTCAGTGAGACACAATTTTTTTTTAATTGAAAGGTTACATTATACCATTATGGAAAATGTTTTAAATGACTTTAAATTCAGAATTATGTATTCTAACTTCTACATTATATATTGAAACTATTTACAAAAACTATCAAATTGTTATATATAATCAACATAAAATATTTTTCAATGTCTCGGAAAAAACCGTTTTACATCCCGACTTGAATATATTAATACAAATGTATTAACAAAAACTATATAAGTATGTATATTAACATACAAATACAAGAAAATCCACTATTCCAAAATTATCTAAAATCATCAAAATAAAGGATCAAATAAAAATAATTGAATGAGAACTCGAACATTTGATAGCTGCTATTTCGGCCTATCTGACCTCATCAGAAATGTATTGAATTCAGATTCAAATATATAACAAGATCAAAATTCAACTTACCAAAATAAGATAAAATCTGGAACGAATAAACCTGAAGTAAGCTTTAAAGTATCCAAAATAAAACAGAAATGATCTACGTATTGTTACGTATAACCTATAACTATTTGTACTCGGAACACAGAAAAACAATAACAAAACTTATTCACCCCAAATAATGTCCCATGTTGAGAAAAATAAGCAGAATTTCAAAAATACTAAATAATTGAAGAGTATATTGTGTATATAAAGAGTGTATATGAATTTATTTCATAATTTAAAAATCAATTTGAATGTGAGTCAATACTTGATAGAAGTAAAATTTAAATGACTTTAAATTCAGAATTATGTATTCTAACTTCTACATTATATATTGAAACTATATACAAAAACTATCAAATTGGTACCCTTATATATAATCAATATGAAATATTTGATAGATTCGGTCTTTACTTGGTGGAAACTCATTTTAATTAAAAAAATTTATACGAGACAGTAATTTATTTCCACAAAAATGTTTGTACTACTACAACAGCTTTCAAGACAATTAATAACCTTAGTACCTACATAAAAAACAATAAAGATCGTACAAATATAGAAAATAAATCCGGAGTCTACAAGTTGACTTGCAAAGATTGCCCTTTAGTATACATTGGCCAGACTGGCAGATCATTCAAGAAACGTGTCCAAGAACACCAAAGGGGTTGTATATCCAATTCTGTACATTCGACATATGCTAATCATCTTAAGGAATTCGGGCATAATTTCAACAATAATTATGAAATTGAAAGCAAAAGTTCTAGATTAACACTTAGAATTTCTTGAAATCAACAGGTATAATGCCCGTAAAATCCTTTTGAACGAACAAACAGATGTCGATCATTCTCCATTACTGAATATTTTTCCTTAATGGCATTTTTAGCGGCAAACCCCAATAAACACCTAGAGTTTTTAAGACTTGTGCTTCCATTATTTGGTCACGTACCTAAAAATGTATTTAAACTCGGTTACACTGAATACCATCAGACAGTACAATGTAATACCTGAAGAAGCCACATCGTGGTGAAACAATTGTTGTAGTAGTACAAAAATTTTTGTGGAAATAAATTACTGTCTCATATACATTTTTTTAAATCAATATGAAATATGTTTCAATGTCTCGGAAAAACCTTTTTACATCCCGACTTGAAATATATTAATACAAATGTATTAACAAAAATGTTTTAACATTCAAATAACCACCACGACTTCTCCGTATGTATTGCAATTTTGTCACATAAATTTGACTGTATTTCATCAATGATTATTTTCAATTAATCTATTAAATTTGGATGCATATATTAGAAACTTTCAGATTGAGACCAGTCAAACGAATTTGGCTGAGACTGTTTATGAATTGTATTGTATATTCGATGAAACTGGAGTTTTAACATTTTCCACAGCAATATAAGAAGTATAGATAAGAATCTTGACGAGCTGAATATGGTATTTTTTACTCATGCTGCCAGTAGAGATTCGTTTTATCTATCGGAAATAAGCGAAGAGGAAACGATGGAAACAATCAATGAATTAAAGAATAATAATGCTCCAGTTTCAGATGGAATAACTGCTGAAACGCTAAAATGTATAAGACACATCATTGCCAAGCCACTAACATATGTACTGAATCTATGTTTCCAACGAGGTGAAGTTTTCAAGCTTTCAAGCTTGCGATAATAAAGCCTGTTTACAAAAAGGGATACATATCTCTCATATCAAATTTTTCAAAAATTACTGAAAAATACAATGGTCAGCTATTTGAGTAAATACAGGATATTATCCCGTAAACAATATGGATCCAGATGGGATAAGTCGGCTGAGGATGCAATAGCGGACATCGCTGGCAAACTCAGCACACATATAGACAAGAAGTGTCCAGCATTATGTGTTCGTCGATCTAGCGAAGGCGTTTGATACGGTGTGTCACGACTAATTATTGCTGGTGCTCGAGAATGTTGGTTTCAGGGGGATTTCGTACAAACTTATGAAGAGTTATTTGGAACATAGACGACAACTTGATTGCTGATACTTGGAGTGATGCTGTTGAAGTCGAATGCGGAGTTCCTCAAGGAACTGTATTGGGCCCATTACTTTTCACCCTGTATGTGAATGACCTGTTTACACTAAAACTCGATGGTGATGTGGTAGGATTTGCTGACGACACTGCGGTAATATATAGTGCTAAAGACTGGGACACACTGAAAAAAATAGTCGAAACCGACTTTGCCAAAATAATAGAGTGGTCCGATTGACGATTAACTCTGACAAGACCTGCTTCATGCCTTTCACATCTTATACTCGATACTTACCAAGATATCAGGATCTCGAGCTGCATATACATGGAACATTTGTAAAAGTTCCTTCTACGTACAGTTTCAGATACCTGGGTGTTTATCTCGACAGCCATTTGAGGTGGGATGTCCAGGTCAATCATGTGACAGATAAATTGAGACATACCTTACATAAGTTCCAATGCCTATCACAAATCCTTACTATAGAACAGATGCGGATTTCATATTATGCTCTAGTGGAAAGCCACCTCAGGTATGGCATTGTAGCGTGGGGCGCTGCTTCAAATATATACTTGGAAAAACTAGAAAAAATTCAAAAATGGATATTGAAGGTAATCTATAAAAAGCCGTATACCTACCCCACAGACCAGTTAAATTGGATAAGAATAACCTGCAGCGATATCACTTGTACTTGGCACCAAAATTCTATAACATAATCTCGCCAGAATTCAGGAAAATCAATTCTCATCAGCTTTTCAAATCGAGAATCAAAAGTGGTTGTCTTCAGAGCCTGGGTTGAAAATACATCAATACGTTGATGTTAGTTACACATATTATTATTGAAATATATTATGGTCTGTTTTCACTGCCTATTAGCTTTTTTCTTTTTTGTGGCTTCATGTGTTGGAGATATTTTTTTCTTTTAAATTTTTTTTTGTTTTTTAAATCTCTTTCATACTATGCTTGTTGCATTTTGTTTTATTTGATATCATTTCTTTGTTTCACACTTGTGTTCATTTTCTTTACACTAGATATTAATTAAAGAAAATTTGAATATCAAAACAGATTTAATCTGTTAGCCTTCTACAATTTTAATTTAAAAAAATTTTTTTGAAGAAACTTTAAGAATTGAATTGATGTCTTTATAAGCACTGCTCATATTTAATAGACGTATAAAATCAAAATTCATCATACAATATCAAATGGAATTGAGAAAAACCAACGAATATAAATTTTCAATTGAAATTAAAATATAAATAAGCAAACATTTTTTGTTTCGTTCCAGGCATGCGTACTGAACTCTTCAGACAAACGTACGAAGCCCTGTTTGTTACAAAATGTATTGTTTTCTGATCCTATATTAATGAAAAATAACTCTTTCTCAAAAATATAAAACATAATTTCAAGAACTTCTCAAAAAACTAATTTATTTGAAATATTCAATATATTTAAATAAATTATTTCAAAAAATCTCAAAACATGTAGGACATCCTCAAGAAATAATTAAAATTACGATAAGATCAGTTCAACTTTACATATAAAAAATAATAAAATCGATTAAACAATGTATAGACTTACAGAGTGCAATCTTCAGAAATATATGATCTTAAAAACATGTACAAAATCAAACAAAAATCATACAAAACTTATAAGGCACTTGGTCTTAGTTAAAACCATTCATGTATGATTTTTTGGGAACACGGAACATAGAGTACCTTGGATATAAATGTACCTATGTACATGTCTTTAAGATCATATATTTCTGAAGATTGCACTCGGTAAGTATATACATTGTTTAATTGGTTTTATTATTTTTTATATGTAAAGTTGAACTGATCTTATCGTAATTTTAATTATTTCTTGAGGATGTGCTACATGTTTTGAGATTTTTTGAAGTAATTTATTTAAATATATTGAATATTTCAAATAAATTAGTTTTTTGAGAAGTTCTTGAAATTATGTTTTATATTTTTGAGAAAGAGTTATTTTTCATTAATATAGGATCAGAAAACAATACATTTTGTAACAAACAGGGCTTCGTAAGTTTGTCTGAAAGTTCAGTACGCATGCCTGGAACGAAGCAAAAAATGTTTGCTTATTTATATTTTAATTTCAATTGAAAATTTATATTCGTTGGTTTTTCTCAATTCCATTTGATATTGTATGATGAATTTTAATTTTATACGTCTATTAAATATGAGCAGTGCTTATTAATTTAATTCTTAAAGTTTCTTCAAAAAAAATTTTTGAAATTAAAATTGTAGAAGGCTAACAGATTAAATCTGTTTTGATATTCAAATTTTGTAATAATCCTTCTATCAAGTAAAAAACCGTTCCTTCTTATTTTATTAATTAAAGAATAATTATCGTGAGAGTGAAACCCCGCTTTCAAGGCTTACCTTAGCTGTCTATTGATTTATTCACTCACATTGTATACTATTATATATGTTCAGTGTATTACAAACTGTATTGAACTGTGTGAATAAATGATTATTATTATTCTTAATTGCTCAGTTGTTGTTGGATTATCAGCATAAATGTGACGTGACATATCCCCAAAGAAATAAATCACAAGGTGTTAAATCACAGGACCTGCGTAGGATATCTATGATTGTTTCGGTCTTTACTTGACGGAAATTCATCTTGAAAGTACGAATAAAAACAATATCCTAATTTCCGTTTATATTTTATTACACTACGAGAGTTACGTCATACCATGACTTATTCAGGTGAGTATTACAAGATACTGAGTATACCATGAACAAGAATTTCATTATATAGTACATGGACATAACAAAAAATAGAGGAGGTGAAGAGAGTTTTACAATTCTTTTGGAATTCTGAATAATGATTAAAAAAAAAAGATTTAACAGAGGGGAGCTACTTAATTCTGTTTGGTTATTAAATAATAATTTTCTTTTATGATATCTATTAATTTCTAAAGTTTTTAACAAGTTTAATCTGAAACTTTTGTTTTCTGTGTGTAAAATTTCGAAGTTACTATTAAAACTATGTCCTGTGTCTAGAAGGTGCTCTGCATAGGTTGAATTTCCCTTTTTGTTACAATAACATTTTTCATGTTCCCTAAGTCTCGTCTGGAACAGTCTTCCTGTCTGACCAACATATACATTTTATGGATTCCTAAGAAACTAGCATAATAAAAAGCCCCTATTTTAAATGTTTCATTTATTGGTACAGATATGTTGACGATGTGCTATGTTTATTCAATGGCACTGATTGACAATTTTCTTTGTTTGTGGATTTCATAAACAAATTATCCCCAACCATACAATTACTTATGAATTGGAAAAAAACAATAGTATGAATTTTTTGGACTTAATTATCACAAAAATTAATAATAAACACGTTTTTTCAATATACCGGAAACCAACCCATACAGATAGCACAATTCAGTTCACATCAAACCACCCATCCTCACAAAAATTAGCAGCATACAATAGTATGTTATATAGATTAGCCAACATACCCATGTAACGTGAGAATTTTGACAAAGAATATAACATTATTAAACAGATTGCGTTTAACAACGGTTTCAACGTCTCGATTATTAAGAATCTTTTTACAAAAATACAATTAAAGCTGGCTTTGAAATTAGTATATCCCATAAATAATGATTCAATTGAAAGTAAATACATTTCGTTGACATACTTGGGATCAAAAACAGAAACGGTAGCTAGATATTTAAAGAAGAACCACAATTTTAGAATTTCTTATAAAACGAATAACTCCCTAGGAAAATTAATAGAAAATAATAAAGATAAAACATCTAAGAACAAGAAATCAGGTGTTTATAAGTTAACTTGCGGTATTTGCCATTTTGTTTATGTTGGTCAGACAGGAAGACCGTTCCAGACGAGACTTAGGGAACATGAAAAACGTTATTGTAACAAAAAGGGAAATTCAACCTATGCAGAGCACCTTCTAGACACGGGACATAGTTTTAATAGTAACTTTGAAATTTTACACACAGAAAACAAAAGTTTCAGATTAAACTTGTTAGAAACTTTAGAAATTAATAGATATCATAAAAGAAAAATATTATTGAATAACCAAACATAATTAAGTAGCTCCCCTTTGTTGAATCTTTTCTGAATCATTTTTCAGAATTCCAAAAGAATTGTAAAACTCTCTTCATCCCCTCTATTTTTTGTTATGTCCATGTACTATATAATGAAATTCTTGTTCATGGTATACTCAGTATCTTGTAATACTCAGCTGAAGAAGTCATTGTATGACGTAACGATCGTAGTGTAATAAAATATTAGCGGAAATTAGAACATTGGGAAGGATAATTAACTGGACCATGTCTTAAAATAATTTTGTTTTCAATAAATCGATTATTGAGGTGGCTGTATGGCTGGTAGCACTATTGTATTGAAACGACATATTCTCCAGATTATTCACAGCAACGTGAAAAAAAAAATTCATTCAACATTGTGTAGTATCGTTCTCCATTAACTGTTACTCTCTGACTATTTTCTTCAAAGAAATATGGACCAAGGACTCCGCCAGCATGAACGGCACACCACACAGTGTCTTTATCTGCATGTTATGGTATCTGGACAGTTTCAAGTGGATTTTCATCACTCCAAATTCTGCAATTCTGTTTGTTTACATAACCAAAAATGAGCTTCATCATCGAATAAAATTTTTTGATAAAATTGTTCATTTTCGAGCTGCTCAAGAGCAAAATCAGAAAATAAGCGACGTTTATGGTTACCACTGCGTCCGCACGGACTATTGTGGTTCTGCTCTAATTTATATCTCCCCGACAAGATCCAGTTTTTGGAAAAAACTGATTGATAATCTTGTTCAGGGGTAATTTTGTCAGTTCGGAGTGGGCTATAAAAGCCTGACCAAAGTGATAAAATACTTTCAATTAATTTACATGAACATATTTTGATATCGGCCTCAGAGCAAAAGATGTATTACTCAACTCGGGGCAAATATGTTGAATATGAACAACCTAGTATAGATATTCATCCCAATAAATGCCAAGTAATGTACAATTTCTACTCAGTTAAAACACAATCGAGATACAGTGTTCGGTTCATTAAACTCTGATATTTTATGCGAAATAAAATGGTTTATGTTTTTTCTTTATTCAGTATTAATCTATTCTTTGCAAATCATTCAGTGAGCTGCCCGAGTTGTTCATTTGCAAATTTTTACTCCATGCTAGGAAATTTGTATCATCTACATATTTAATCAATCAGAATCTGGATAGTCCCAGATCATTAAGATAGTAATAAAAAATGGTGAAGTATAAAGCTATGGTATTCAAGTGGCTGCAATTCAACACAATAATTAGATATATTAACTCAAATTTTTTTCTCAAAATACGCCAAGAAATAATTCTGGAAAAGCGAAGTTCTTGAGAATGTCCATTAATCGACCTAATTACATCTTCATCAATACTGGTACTTACACTATCAATATCCTCTTCTCTCTTTTATTTAATTTTCATTCATAAAATTCATGTCTGGTATCCTGTAACGTGAAATTTGTTTCAAATATTGCAACGATTTAATAAAGAGCAAGACAGTCGGAAGATTATCTGGATTAATATCTTCTCAAAGATCAAGTTGAGTTTGAATAAAGGCACGATTATTTCAATGGAATTCTTGGGTGATGACCAAAAATTGTCAGGCCATGAAAATCGCCAAACTGCTGAAATTACGACAGGTAGTGATGTTTCTATCATTTTAAATATTGCCCCAGTGACAATCTCTAGTAGGAAATTCAGGCAGTATGGAGAGGGCTTCATTTATTTGAAAAACATTGCAACTTCCTGCATTTTGTGAAAAAAGAATGACACACTTTGTTGCATTCATTTTTAAAAAAGCAAAAGTATCATTGACTAAAGAAAGTAAGGGACACACACATTCGAGTTTGCCTGAAACATTAGGGTCAACGGTTTCCAAGAGATAATAATTTACCGAAGTAAAATTTTAAACTATTCGAATCAGTCTAGATGGCTTGATCCAAACAACATAAATCTGTTCGTTCCGCTAAAACAAAGTCAAGGCTGGGCAAAAACCGTATGCGAGAGACCGTTGCGTTGCATTTAAGATGACCTTGATCTTGAATAATCCAGTTACTAAGTCGACTGGGATTCGGATTAGGCTGTTCCGTTGCAAGGACTTGCCGAATTTAATTGTTTGAATACAATTATTTCGAGAACATATCGGCCATGTGAAAATACATTTCGATTTCCAAATATCAAACCTATGGAAATAGAAAAGTGGTCAAATTAAGGGATGTAGGTCAATAATGGAAAGAATAAATACTCCCAAATAATGAAATAATAAAGAGTAATTAATTGATCATTAATAAAGAGTAATTTATGATGATCATTAATAAAATAAAATAATGATATTTGGTACAGATCAGCCGAATAGATTTATTTGAATATACATATGCTAATAATGAGAATCACGGCGTAACAGGATTTGACTTGAGTATGAAGAAAGTTTTCTGCGTTTGTAACGTTGAAAAAATCGGGAATACATTTCTTTACTCGAGTAAGGTATGCCGTGTATGTATATTTGCGTGCATTAAATGGCGCTGGTGTCTAAGTTATACCTTAGTGTTTCTATGCAGAGCGAATATAGGTACTTGACAGATTTGTAGTCGTTGGACATTTCAAGGCACTGACGAGACAGCAACAACTTTTCGCGTGTTTGCAACTTAAGTCCCAACGATTAACAAAACCTAATCGGGCTTGTTTGAGTTTACAATTGTAATACAAATGTATATTTGAAAATATTGTATATGTATATTGATTGCACTGTCTCCATTTCTAGAACTTAGAGAGCGATTTGCAGTTACCATTCCCTTCATATTAGCGATATAACATTCAGTTTGAGACGTTGATGACTAGTTAGAGTAAGCCGGGTGGGCGTTGCAACACAGGGCGCTCACCCATAAAATTGGCGTGGTTCAACCCGATTGCAGATACTCTGTCCGTAAAGACGAATACCTCAGAAATACATCTGTGCTAGCTTTAAGGAGAGGGATACTATGACGTGTTAGTTTCCTCGAGTTTGTAGATTCTGGCATCGAGTTGAATTCTTCTTGGCGGGCGTTAGCCTTCAATTGCTTCTCTTGGAAACAAGGTAATCACAGGAGAGTGAATCGGCCCGCAGGAGTATTCGTTCTCCTGGGCACCAATTTTAGCGTTGGACCGCTAGGATAGAAGGGTACTCTGCTGTTCAGAGTCGTTGTTCTTGTGCTTGGATAGCCGGGACTGGTCTGGAGATTTAGGGGTCTCGACCATACATTGGGCACAGGGTAGAACTTTTCTTGGAGGCCGTTAGCCCTCAAGGGAATCTTTTGGAAATAAGGCTACCACGGGTGGCTGGTTTGTCCCGCAGTGGTATTCGTACCACAGGAGTACTAGTACTTCTGGTCACCTAACTGAGGTTGAACTCGTGGGGCATTGGTTGAAAGCCTGCATTCTAGGCTAGAAGAGTATTCCATTCATCTGAGGTCGTAGTTCTTGGGCCTGGATGGTCCGGGACAGAACTTGAAGATTTGGGGTCTTAAACGTGCGCTGGCCGCTGGGTCTGAAACCGGATCAAACGGAGTATCCAGCAGAGGTACGATGGTACTTCGAAACTACCAGTCTTTATTGGAAGCAACAAGGGGCAATTTCGTTTGTGCACTAATTTGGTGCATCCAAATTTCGTCCCCATGGGGGCAGTAGCCATAGACTTAATGGGTAGGTAGATCATTTTAATCTTCAACTGGTTTCGTATTCGTATTGATCAGAGTAAGACAAAACTTTCACCACGTCTCGATACGAAATTTCATTTGCAATGCAAAAATTGAGACAGATTCTTTGTTGGATATTTAAATTCATTGTAAAAATCTCAAAACCCACCTGAGATAAACTGACAAAATTTGATACTGTAAACAAACTAGATGGCGCCCAAACTCTGCACGAATGTAGAGGACAGATGTGCTCTTTAAATGAGCTATTCTCATTTTGAAATGATGTATATTAACTTTACAGTTTTTTATTTTTCAATATGAATCCTTTAATTATCCCATAAACGTGTTATGGCGGTAGGCGTTTTTCAAGTAATATTAGATACAGCATTACTCTATCAATAGATGATTTCAAATCTAGACAAAACTATTACAAATTATTTAATTATTTTCATTTATTTTTTTAGAACATTCCCAAAATAATAATCTCTAACCATCAACATCAAAAATAATAATGGTTTTCCCGAATAAGCATCACATGTGTATTCAACCAATACATTAGTGTTTCATCGGTATTACAAAAATCGATTATCAATAATCAAGTGAATAGCTCAAGGTTTTACTGAATATAACAGAAGATCCACACACAAGCTAAATAAAGCTTAGGGAAGCCTGCGGTATAAATGAGCGTTCAGTTCAAAGTATCCTCAAAAAGCACAAGTTTCACGCCTACCACATTCAGATGCACCAGTCGCTTACTGATGATGATTTTGAAAACCGCCTGAAGCATTCGCTTCATCGCCTTGAAAATTATTTCACAATTTCTCTTTATGTCAATAGGCACAATATCCATTATCACTCTTTCGAAAATCCAAGAATGATAAAGAAAGTTGACCATCAGCACAAGTGATCATAAAATATTTGGGGAGCGGATTTGGCAATCATTTATTCGAAGGAAATCTGGACGGTGCTGCATATGTGAATTTTGTTCAGAACATTTTTCCTGGATTATTAACAGTGTTACCTACGCAAATAAAAAACGAAATGAGGTTTCAGCATGATGTAGCATCCGCTCATTATTATCGTCCTGAGAGAGAATTTCTGGATCACCAGTTTCCAAATAATTGGATTGATAGGCGATTGGATGACACAATCAAACAGAAAAGGTCTTAAAAACCGTTGTTTCACCAAGATTATGCACCGATTCAGAAGCCGATGAAATCTGGTCCCATCTTACTTCTACCTGTTCGCAGATCTCAAAAAGATGCTCCAAGGAAAGAGATTAAGCTCTAGAGATGAGGTAATAGCCACAGCTGAAGCCTATTTTGAGCCCAGAGACAAAACGTTCTGTAAGAAAGACATCGAAATTTCAAAAAACCTTGGAATTATTGTGTCGCTATAGAAGATGGACTATATTGATGGATAAAGTAGAATTTTGCAATAAAATGTGTTTTTTAGTGGTTAGTGCTTGGACTTCATAACCACGTGTTCTGTTTCTTTTAGATGACATGTATTTTTTTTGATCACATAGTTAATTGTGCTTGATTTTTCTTTCATAAAATTTACTGATCGTGAATGCCGTAGTTATCCCCTCGGGAATACCTTGTTATTGATAATCGAAATATCAAATTTTTCCCTGTTTCTGCATCACCACGGAGAATCTCCACCATTGTGACCTTGTAATTTAAGTTAGCCATGATTGGGTTAGGAAGCGTTAAATATCGTAGCTGTTAGAAGGATAATGTGCACGCAGCTACGTCATAACTCCAAAATCGAAAGCTCAATTCGTCCTAGGCGTGTTGTGAATTCATTCTCCCAGGTCGGGAACGCTTCGCAAACATCAATTCATCACGTCAGGTCTGGTAAACAGATGACGGGTTCATTAAAAAAATTTAAAATTAAAATAACCAGTCATCCGCAGATAAAATGAACGCGAATAAGAATTGCCTTGTAATTTTGGCAATGTAATGGATCCACGTTGAATATCTCGCTGTCTCTCTCCTCGAATTTTATCGTAATAGCCAGGTAAAAACTGCATTAACGTTAGGCGAAGTAGGGAATGGGTCCTGTGGAGTCTAGACGAAAGTCAAGGTCGCCAAATAGTCTTCATTGTTCAAACAAATTCAGAATGGAGCAATATTTTCTACTATTTCGAATGCAAGAGCTGCAAATTTATACTAAATTTTATTCGCTCATTAATATCTTTGGTGTGTTTCCATAACATTGGCTGTCGTCTGATTATTCTTTCGATGGAAAAATGGAAAATTAAAAAAAGCTGATTTCTTCCAAAATAATCAAGGCCCACAAGTTGTCGGACACAATTAAATTTTACCATTTATTCGCCTGTAGATTCAATGTCATCGTCGAAGCCCATTTTCGGCACAAAATTGGAAAGCGATAGACATTATGATATTATAGACGAAATGATGGGACCTTTGGAACGGGCGCGTAAAAAACATTATGGAATTAAAATTTGGTACGTAGCCAACGCTTTAGAATAATACTGAATTGTTTCGACCGTTGCTGTTCGGTAGTTTATAGCAATTCAACAAGTTTTTTAGAAATTACTATGTTTTATTCCAAAAAAATTCAACAGTTTGCACTTTTTTGTAGCTGCAATTCCAATTCTGACAATTGAAAACAATAAAAGGTCGACACAGTAAACACAAGTGCCCAACGGATGTTATTTGATTATATTGAATATTTTATAATCACGTAGATCCATATTCATTATATTTACTTTAATTTTATATGGACACATTCAACAGATTCAAAGGGTGAATATGGATGGTTTGAGTCACTAAGAATACAAATATATCAGTGGATATGGGTTTTCTGACTACTTGGAATACAATTCTATCACATAAATGTGAATTTGGGAAATCTGAGAATGTCATTTTTTTGTTTTATTCATAGTATTTTTTTGAACCCAACTTCACACTTAAGCCGCATAATCATTATATGTTTTGAAAGCTTATATAGCAACGCTTGTTTTCGAAAAAAATCAATTAATTCTACGCAGTAGTTTTTGGTTGGTGCTCTTTTAAATATGGAGAGCAATAATCGGTATTTTCGTCATATTTTACTTTTTTACTATAGAATGGGTAAAAATGCTGTTCAAGCCAGAAAGAAATCAACCTATGTATACGGAGAAGATGTGTTCCCAGTACGCCAGTGCCGGAACTGGTCGCAAATTTCGATCCGGCAATTTTGATGTCGAAGATGCACCACGTTCCAGAAGACCGTTTGAAGCTGATAAAGACACGATAAAGGCATCAATTGATGCAAATTGGCGAATAACAGCACGTGAGATTGGTGAAAAGTTGAATTTATCGAATTCAACTGTTTATGATCACTTGAAAGGCCTGGGTTTAACCTCAAATCTCAATATATGGGTTACCCATGTTCTCACACCGAGAAATTTGTGTCGTCGCGTTGACGTCTGTGATTCGCTTCTCAAACGTCACGAAAATGATCCATTTTTGAAGCGCAACATTACTCTGGACGAAAAGTGTCAATGCCAAACGCGAGAGATCATGGAGGAAAAAAAATGAACCGACTCAAAGCATTTCGATAGCCAGTATCTATCAAAAAAAGTGATGCTGTTTATTCGGTGATAACTTGAAAGAATGTTTTCTTATTATCTTTAACCAGATAACTAAACAATTAATTTGGAAGTCTACTGTCATTAGCTGGACGAACTAAATGATGCACTCCAACAGAAAAGGCCAGAATTAATCAATAGAAAAGATGTAGTGTTCCACCAAGATAATGCGAGACCTCATACAAGTTTGGTCACTCGCCAAAAGCTTTTACAGTTTGAATGGGACCTACTGCCACACTCACCATATTCTCCAGATCTGGGGCCTCCGGATTATTATTTGTTTCGGTCATTGCAAAATTTTTTGGACGGTAAAACCTTCACTTCAAATGAACAGGTCAAAAATCATCTAGATCAGTTTTTTGCTAGCAAAGATCAAAAATTTCATGAGAGTGGAATCATGCTACTATCAGAAAGATGGCAAAAGGCGTTGGAACAGATTGTCCAATATATAATTTGATAAAATATTTATTTATTATACGAAAATTCCTTAATTTTCCCAAAAAAAAAAACGGAATTACTTGCCGAACAACCCAATAGTTTTAGGTTGAAATGTAGACTTATTATCTTAACCCTTTACAGCGTATTGTGCCAAATTTGGAACATGTCCTTTTCAATTTATTATCAAACAGTCCCATATTGAACACTCTCGCTTCTCGCCGTTCAAGAACTATTGCCTCCATCTGACTCTTATTTTGTGAGTTCGGGAAACTTTAGTTTTTCTTTTACGACGTATTACTCACAAAGTTTTGGTGGTTAAAAAAAAACCTTGAAAATAGGATTTATGTGAATCTAAAAATATCCATTATACGGTAAGTGTTCCTTATTCCGCCTTTTTGTTTTTTTTAAATTTTAAGTTATTTGTTTATTTGTGCCTTATTCGGAACAATTTGCAATAAAGAATAGGCGCTCTCATTTCTTGTTTAGACGGGTCCAAGACGATTTTACGGTGTCAAAACTTTTGAGATTCCTGATTTATATTATGGGAGTGAAGATGAAAATTCCTCAGACGATAAAGATTACCGGAAAGAAATTTTTTCATCTCAAGTTTTTGTTGAACAAAGCAGTGGAGAAGATACTAACCAGTATGATCATGTCAAGGGAGAAGATATAATTGAGGGAAGCCATTGTTTCGATAGTGAAGACGATATTTCCCTTACCAATCTAGCTACAGAAAATAAAAATAAGAATAGTAAGAAAATAATTAATTTGAGTTGGGAAGAAAAATATTTGAGTTTTCCTATTGAGAATACTTCATTCATGGGGTCCCAATTCTTAGGAGAAACCATTATGAATTCGGAGAGTAGAGAAAAATATCGTCATTGGAATTTGTATACATTCTGTCAAGAAATTACCGGGAATTATCGACACGTTCTCTCACTCAAAGCACCCTCACCATATGCTTTTACGAGCAATCGATGTGCCTCAGCAGCAGATTTCTTTAAATTAAAGAAGTAAACTAATATTTCCCGCAAATGACGCTTACTTGGCTCAAATTTTGACATTTTCAACTTATAAAAAATATATTTTACCAATATAAATTCAATGATATTAATAGGTTATGTTGTTCTTGAATGTCCAAACTATTTTTCAAGCCGGTGATCATCTGCGAAAGCTAACCGAAACTCCGTGCCGCGCCATCTATAATAAAACGGCGGAAACTTATTTGTACTCCTAATATATATATATATATATATATATATATATATAATATAATAATATATAATATATAATATATATATATATATATATATATATATATATATATATATATATATATATGTAGTACCGGGAATTATCGATTTAAATCTGGCGGGGCAATGAGGCAGGTAAAATTTTTTTTTCCTAGGTTGGTACCACTGTCCTTAATTACTATGCCAAGCTTGAGCGGGATCTGTCAACTAGTGTGTTTGCAACAGCTGATTAAGTCAGTCGATGTCAGAGTGCGTGTCGATTTTTACTATGGGTGATTACGTTGAGCAAAGAATTTGTTTAAAGTTTTGTGTTGCAAATGAATTTTCGTGTGCCGATGCATTGAAAATGTTGCAAAAGGCCTTTGGTGATAATGCTCTATCGAAAACTCGTGCATATCAGTGGTACAGAGCCTTCAAGGACGGTCGTGAAGTGGTTGCTCATCGACGGCTTCGATCGAAGATAACGTCGATAAAATTAAGGAAAGGGTGCTGGAAAACCGTCGTACCAGCTTGAGAGAGATAGCACATGATCTTAAGATATCTCACGAGTCCGCACGTACGATTTTGATTGATATTTTGGGCATGAGAAAGGTGGCCGCACGACTCGTACCGAAAGACCTGAATTTTCTTCAAAAACATCATCGTGAACAGGTTGCTTCAGACATGCTGGATCGCTGTAATTCCGATTCTACATTCATGGAACGCATTATAACTGGTGATGAGACCTGGGTCTACGAGTACGATATGCAAACAAGCCAGCAATCATCGGAATGGGTGGCAAAAAATGAGCCGAATCCGAAAAAACCACGCCAAAGCCGCTCGAAAATGAAGGTGATGCTCATCGTTTTCTTCGATATCCGTGGCGTGGTGCACTACGAATTCGTTCCAGAGGGTCAGACGGTAAACAAGGAGTATTACCTAGGCGTATGAAACGTTTGCGTGAGCGTATCCGTAAGAAGCGGCCAAATTTGTGGGCGAACAACTCATGGATTTTGCATGACGATAACGCGCCTTCTCACCGAGCTACGATTGTGACTGACTTTCTCGCCAAAAACTCAACAAACGTGCTTCAGCAACCACCGTATTCGCCGGATTTGGCTCCCTGCGACTTTTTCCTCTTCCCAAAACTAAAATTGCCCCTTCGTGGCACCCGTTTTGAGTCGATTGAAGCCATAAAACAAAATTCGGCGCGAGAGCTAAAGTCCATCCCGGAAAGCGCCTATAAAAAATATTTCGATAATTGGAAGTGCCGTTGGCATAGATGTATTGGAGCAAATGGAGCCTATTTTGAAGGTGACCCAATAAATTTTGACGATTAAATGTAAAAATGATGTTTTAATTAAAAATTCCCGGTACTTTCTTGACAGAGTAGTATACATGTTTGTAGTACACTTGCCATCCACTAGAAGCTATTGGAGCACTGCTCTGAACATTCCTGCAAGAACCCTTACGATGACGTGCAAACGGTTTGTAGAAATAAAACGTTTTCTTCACTTCAGTGACAATACAAACCTTAAAAAGCACGATGAACCTGACTACGACAAACTTTTCAAAATTCGCCCATTTTTGAAAAAAGTCAAAGAGAGGTACCTGCTTGTTCCCAAAGAGGAACCTTGCTATCGATGAGCAAATTATCCCAACAAAAGCTCAATCCACTTTGAATCAATACAACCCTAAGAGAGCACAAATGAGGATATAAAGTATTCGTATTGAGTTGAGTATGAGGCTTTTGTTTCGATTTTGACTTTTTCCGTGGAACAACAAAATTGCAGTCGTATCAACCAGATCTTGGGGTTAGTAGTAATGTATTTGTGAAAGTTACGGAGTTCGTTTCAAGAAATCAAATCTATAAAGTGTTTTTCGATAACTAGTTCACCAGTGTTCCATTATTGTTTTATCTAAG
The DNA here is from genome assembly GCA_034642435.1 of Megalocaria dilatata. Taxonomy (NCBI): domain Eukaryota; kingdom Metazoa; phylum Arthropoda; class Insecta; order Coleoptera; family Coccinellidae; genus Megalocaria; species Megalocaria dilatata. Next base: position 75,381,037 of record CM067856.1, read on the forward strand.
CAAAGACGGCATTTTACTTCTTCGTACTGTTCGCAAGAATCGTATACCTAGTTGCGTATTTCCCAAAGAATCTGATATGAAAAAGAAAGGTAGAGGTACAGTTATCGAACAAGTTTCTAAAGTCGATGGAGTAGATGTTTCTGTGGTCTCTTGTTACGATAATAAAATAGTTACTACAATATCAACTTATATAGGAAGTCAGCCGATTTCGGAAGTAGAAAGTTTCTGCAGATAGGAGAAGAAGTATATTATGATTCCTCGACCAAAATGCATTGAAGTTTACAACACCTATATGAGTGGTGTTGATCTTCTTAATTCAATGTTAGGTTATCACAGAATACTCATAAGATCAAAAAAATTTTACTTTAGAATATTTTTCCATTTCCTGGATATGGTCCGCTGCAATAGTTGGATATTATGTGGGAGAACATTATTGGCCATAATAATAATAATACGTATTGGTATTGTAAATATAGATTTTTACCAGCAAGTTGAGGAAACAAGAGTACACCCGAGCGTTGAGGATGCCAGGAACCATTTAAAATCAAATTAGATCCAAAACCTCATTCATTTTAATATTAGAAGTATCCGTAAAAATAATGATAACCTAATGATATGTTTACAAAGCCTAGACATTAACAATATAGATGTTTTAGTGCTGTCGGTATGTTGGGAATCTAATGAATCATGCAATTATAATATACCGGGTTTCTATCTTTTTGTAATGAATCAAAACATAATAAGAATGACGGATTATTGGCAACGTAATGCGCTTGTGCCTTGAGGTTGGTGGGGTGACCTATGGTATTTCTGCTTCCTATAGGCCTCCGTCAATAAATGTTGAAACATACTACTCTGTCAAGAAATTACCGGGAATTTTCAATTAAAACAACATTTTTACATTTAATCGTCAAAATTTATTGGGTCGCCTTCAAAATAGGCTCCATTTGCTCCAATACATCTATGCCAACGGCACTTCCAATTATCGAAACATTTTTTATAGGCGCTTTCCGGGATGGACTTTAGCTCTCGCGCCGAATTTTGTTTTATGGCTTCAATCGACTCAAAACGGGTGCCACGAAGGGGCAATTTTAGTTTTGGGAAGAGGAAAAAGTCGCAGGGAGCCAAATCCGGCGAATACGGTGGTTGCTGAAGCACGTTTGTTGAGTTTTTGGCGAGAAAGTCAGTCACAATCGTAGCTCGGTGAGAAGGCGCGTTATCGTCATGCAAAATCCATGAGTTGTTCGCCCACAAATTTGGCCGCTTCTTAAGGATACGCTCACGCAAACGTTTCATAACGCCTAGGTAATACTCCTTGTTTACCGTCTGACCCTCTGGAACGAATTCGTAGTGCACCACGCCACGGATATCGAAGAAAACAATGAGCATCACCTTCATTTTCGAGCGGCTTTGGCGTGGTTTTTTCGGATTCGGCTCATTTTTTGCCACCCATTCCGATGATTGCTGGCTTGTTTGCATATCGTACTCGTAGACCCAGGTCTCATCACCAGTTATAATGCGTTCCATGAATATAGAATCGGAATTACAGCGATCCAGCATGTCTGAAGCAACCTGTTCGCGATGACGTTTTTGAAGAAAATTCAGGTCTTTCGGTACGAGTCGTGCGGCCACCTTTCTCATGCCCAAAATATCAATCAAAATCGTACGTGCGGACTCGTGGGATATCTTAAGATCATGTGCTATCTCTCTCAAGCTGGTACGACGGTTTTCCAGCACCCTTTCCTTAATTTTATCGACGTTATCTTCGATCGAAGCCGTCGATGGGCGACCACTTCACGACCGTCCTTGAAGGCTCTGTACCACTGATATGCACGAGTTTTCGATAGAGCATTATCACCAAAGGCCTTTTGCAACATTTTCAATGCATCGGCACACGAAAATTCATTTGCAACACAAAACTTTAAACAAATTCTTTGCTTAACGTAATCACCCATAGTAAAAATCGGCACGCACTCTGACATCGACTGACTTAATCAGCTGTTGAAAACACACTAGTTGCCAGATCCCGCTCAAGCTTGGCATAGTAATTAAGGACAGTGGTACCAACCTAGGAAAAAAAAATTTTACCTGCCTCATTGCCCCGCCAGATTTAAATCGATAATTCCCGGTACTTTCTTGACAGAATGTATATCGAAGAATTGAGCGATTATCTTTCCGCCATCAATAATCAACAGGTGGAAATATTCGTGAGTGTCATAAATATAAACATTAATGATTCAAATTGCATAAATAGTTTAGGATATCATTCCTGCCTAGGGTTAAATGGCTTCTTTCCGAAAATAACCAGAACAACAAGAGAAACTGAGAACTCTTCATTGATACTAGACCACGTTTTCACCAGTCAACAGGCAAATGAAAACAAAAATTAAGCTGCAATTTTCTATAATTCAGGCTACACTCACTGATCATAACGCAATAAATTTATCCGTTAAGTCTTTAAGTACCATAGCAAAAAATGAAACCTCAGAAAAAAATTATCAAGTGACAACTTCTCAGGTATGACAAACTCTGCGAGGATTTTTATAGCGAGGACTGGTTGAGCGTTTTAGGTGATAATGATCCACTGAGCTCATATAAAAAATTTATAACAACACTACAATTGTGTTAAAAAAAACTCAACTTGAAACATTTAAAAAATAATAAAAAGTACAAAAAAATTCAACCGTGGATCACTAACGGATCAATAACATCAATAAAGAAAAGAGATAAAATGGAAAAACAATTAATTAAGAACCCTTCTCTACAAAATAAAAGTTCTTTTAATACATATAGAAACCAGTTAAATTATAAAATTAATAAAACTACTAAAGAACGATATTATGGGGAGAAAATAACACTGACCGGTAGTAATCTGGGTAAAGTATGGCATGCAATCAATCAAATAAGTTGTTGAAATAAAACAAAGCAAATCTCTTCAAAAAAATTAATTATCAACAACAATATTATAGAAGATTAAGGCTAATAATGTTAATGAGTTTTTTGCTAGTGTGGGTGAACGAATGATTGAAGATACAGTAGAGACTCGATAATCCGGATCAATTAATGCTAGGGCTAATCCGAATTAATAAGGAATTATGAATATCGCGTCTTACAATTTAGTAGAGATGCAATTTAAAAAACTGTTCAAATAAATATAGGCTTTATTCTAGAAATCACAAAACAAATATATTATTTGAAATAATCAGATATTTTACGTTGTTTTTTAGCTGTAAGAGTAGAAGAATGCTTAATAGCTTTCTCCTGTATATCTTTCAGGAGCAGAATATCAATAATTCCAATATTATTCTCTTCTGCCCATTGCAATCCCAATGTAAAATATTTCATTGCGTCGACGTGCCTGATTTTGTTTGAGTTGATATCGACTTCATCACTGCTGGTTCCATCATCTATAGTCTCATGCTCAAGATCGCCAACCTCTATGACTTTTCAGCTTCTTCAACCCATTGATTTAGGTCAACATTTGAATGAACCTCGCCATGAATTTGTGTCAGCATATTTTAAATAACTTGATAGTCATGACTTATTTGCTGCATTTTTTTCTGTAATAAGTTTAGGGGAATCAAATCATTTGTATCATAAGGAGGTGAGTTGCCTGATAAAAGTTTGTGCCAACACTTTTCTAAAGAGTTCGTTGTCACTTTTTGCCATAAATTATGGAATAAACAAACTGCATCGAAAAGATTTATGCTCTTAATTCATTTGCCGACATCATCCCCGTCTTCGAGTATCGAAAGAATATGTGCTAAAAGGCTTTTTCGATAATTTTGTTAATTTGATAGCATTTTGATCCTTAGGCTGTATCAAAGTTTCAAAGTAGAGTTTGGCGGTAGAAACATTTTAAAATTTTTTCCATCTTCACTAATCAATTCCTCCTCAAAGCAGTGACTCAGAGCATTGTCAGTCAACAATAAGGCTTTTTCAGGAAGCCGTTGATTTTTCAAAAATTTCACTTGCTTGCAAGTTTTAAAAATTGCGGAAGTCATTCACGCGTTTTTACTAGAGACGTATTCCACAGGTAGAGTTTTGTTTTTGAATGCCCTTGGATTCTTTGCTTTCCCAATGAGGTCGAAGTTTATGAGTACCATCGCCATTTGTGCAAGCTAGAAACGTGATTCGTTCTTTGCTTGATTTTCTGCCGGGTGCCGTTGCTTCGTTGCTGTGAACTAAGGTTTTACCTAGAGCTAGATCTGCCAACTTTTTGCTCAGAGTTTTTCCAAGGAACTCCTTAGAATGTTTCAGGTCAGAATGGCTAAGCCAGAAAGACTTAAGTCTTGAGTTCATTCTGTCTGTTATCGTCCGCTTAGCCACGTTGCGGTCTTTCCAGGAATGGTTCTGGGTCTACCAGAGGCAGCGCAGCAATCGCCAGCCGATCTGCCTCTTAGTTACTCTGTATCTAAACAAGAGTAATTCCGTTACACATACCGAACCTGTTCAAAGCCGTGCGGCAACTACAGAGTGTTTTCGATGTACAACAGCTGAATTCCAGAGCTTTTAGTACTGACTAACTATCAGTAAATATTTTGATTTTACCGTGGTGGATTTGCCGTTTTATCAGCAGTTCTGCCGCGGTCTCAATAGCAAATAGTTCTGCCTGGAATATGGTTGCGTTTTGTCTGAGACTCAATGAGATGTTGATTCTCGGTTTGATCCCATGTCGTCTGTCGAGCCGTCTGTGAACAAGTAAAGGTTGGTCCTCAATAGAAGCTCAGCATGCTGGGTCCATTGGTCCCGACTGGGGACGATTAAATTGAAAGGCCGTTCTTCGCTCGTGGCTTTTGACATTAGATCCGAGGGCATCGATAGGGTGCTGTTGTTAAAAACTCGTCCAGCAGTCCGGAGCCTCCCATAACAATTGCCTCTGGTCGATCGCCCGTTCATATAGTTTGTATGTGGTCCGTTCCACCTCCCTCTGCACGAGCAGGAGCAGAGGTGGTAGATTTAGTAGGATGGCTGCCGTGGGTATGGTGCGAAACGCACTTGTAATTGCAATGCGAGCCTATCTCTGTACTTCGGTTAGCTTATATTGGCCAATCGTTTGTTGGCCCTTCTTCTACCACGTGGTTTGATTACTATAGTGTATAGCCAATACATTTGCTTGGGTTTTAAACCTCAGGTTTTATCGTAGATTCGCCTACAGTTCCAGAACTCCATTCTGGCTTTATGACACACTTTGTCTAGGTGTGCATTCCAACTGAGAATTTTGTCAAGGACTATTCCCAGGTATTTCGCCTCATATCAGATTTGTATTGTTTCACCACGGATAGTCGGCGGTTCTAAACCATCCAATTTCCGTTTCTTGGTGAATGGTACTGTAACTACCTTTTGTTGGTTAAGAGACATATCTTCCCTTATACACCATTTGTTCATAGTGTCCAGTATCTCTTGAAGGACGGCCGATATCGTTACCTCCGATTTACCTTTCAATATGATTGCCATCAGCAAATGCTTGACATCGACTCTTAAGTAAAGAAGTACTTGAAAACTTTAGTTCGTCAACCACAAAAATTCGACTTAATTTTAATTTCAACTGTAAAATTTATCAAAGAAAAATATTTTTAATTTTGGCAGCGTATTGTTAAAAGCACCTTCAATGTCTAGAAACGCTGTTAGACTCGATATAAGAATTTTCAAGTTTGGATATTATTTAAATTTATCGTACCTGACAAAATTCGGTTAACAAAAACTCTACATGAAAAATCCAAAGAAAACCACAAAATTATCTAAAAACTATTAAAATTTTGAAAAGTGTTAATGAAAAAAATTTTAATTGATAAACGATGAAAATTCAACATATTTAAAATATACCAATTATACATTAAAATGCTCTGAAATAATTCTACATAACTCCAATTGCGAATCTTATCATTATTTTATCTTTGTTCTTATCCCTTTGTACCTGATTTTATATAAAAACACCTAGTGCTCATTATTAAATTTTCAGTTCTGTCTGAAGCTGAAGGCGAAACTGCAGTTACACATCTAGTTTCGCAATTCAGTAGTTTTCAAAATTTGGGAGTAAATATGTAAACTAATTCCAAAAACTACTTTCATTATGATAAAAAATTAAGCAGTAACAGTTGAAATGGTTCAATATTAATAAAAACTATTAAAATTGCAGTTTCTTATGTTCCACAGTTTGTTACTCAATGGTAATGGCTTCTAGTAAAAATATCAGGAAATATCGGTTCCATTCCTATATTTAATATTAGAAATTGATTATATATGCATCTTCATCGACGATATAAAGTTTGTTTTGAGTATTTATTTTTATTTAAAGGTGTCGATGATGACGGACACCCCTGTCCATGTGGAGGTGACTTCGGCCGCCCCTCCGCCTTCATCCTCCGTTAAGAAGGAGGTGGATGGATTCGCTGAATGCTCGCCTTCAAATAGCAATACTTATTCTCCGACCACAACCATGGTACATGACCCTAGTGTAAGTAAAACCTACTTTCAGAAAATTTGATTATTTATGTGTTCGGACCGCGTCTGATGTTTAAAAGTGTTAGAATTTCGGCTGCGACTTTGAAGCCGTTATCAAGAACAATAGTTGAATTTAGTGATTCAACGCCAGGGCCTTAATCTGCCTACTCCCCAGTCCTCATCACCAGTAGTCTCGGAGATCACAGTGTTTTCACTGGCTCCAGCGAATTGATTTGTGCATGAACGAGTATGAGTATTTATACGTATTAGAGGTGGAACAGGAGTAGGGGTGGTGGGGGAAATAGTGAGTGGAGGGAATGTTGGCATGGGAAAACGACATCAAAGGTTTCCATGTGTCGGGCAGGCGTCATCGCGTTTTTTGAGGCAGAGTGGTCTCTTCTCAATTTCGAGGTCTTCACGAATAATGCAACTTATTAGTTCAGTTACCATACTCACCTGACGAAGTCAACCGTAATATGTAATTGACGAAACAATTGTCGTTGAAAAATAAAAATAAGCGGAAATAAAGTGTTTTACTTCAAATCATTTACGATGAATTTCCGTCAAGTAGAGACCGAAACAATCAAGAATGCGACTTATTAGCATTTTTTCTGTTGCAATAGTTTTGCAGCTATCAAAGTCAATTTTGTGACCTGTATCTACGTGATGTGTGAATAGGGCAGAAGAGGTATCAGCTTCACAGCAAGCAATAAAATATCCACCTTTCTTCGATCTCGCAAAGATTCAATTCCAAACTAATCTCAAGATACATATGAAATACCATGCTCGGAATTTCCCAGGTCATACATAGGTCAAACTAATAGACGAGTGACTAACAAAGTATATGAATACCAACTTCCGTCCGAAAAGCTGATCCAACCTCTGCCCTATTCACACATCACGCAGATGAAGGTAACAAAATTGACTTTGATAATTGCGAAACTATTGAAACGGAAAAAATTTTAACAAGTCGCATTATCCGTGAAGCCTTCGAAATTGAGAAGAGATCAAACTGCCTCAACAAATGCGATGACAGCAAACGCCTGTCCGACACATGGAAACCTTCGATTTGTCGTCTTCCCATAACAACAGTTCCGCCACATATAATTAAAAATATTGGATGGAGTAGTCCATTACTTTGTGGTAGTTCATTTTTAAATGAAATGAAATAAGAAATAACTTTGTTTCCTATCACTTTTTTATGAACGGAGCTCGAGTGACTCGAGTTTTGTAGTGTTTACTACATTTTCAAACTGAATAAAAACAAATTGTATCTTAACTGTTATACGTTGAAGGCTTTAGCTGGTGTGCCAAACCTCCATCTGCTCATTTAATAGGTTTATAGTTGAAACGCGATGTTTGTGTTTAAATATTTCAGTTGATTCAAGGATATCTAGTTTTTTTCCTATCCTTTCCAGATGTAATATTTCAAGATTGTCCAATTCTGGGAAGATATGATAGGTTTCGAAAAAATGTTTCGCAAAATTGGAGTTATCGTTTTGGTTCCTAAATGAAGATTGATGATCTTTGAAACCTTTATGGAAAGATCTCCCGGTTTTAATTCAGCCGGTTGTTTTTGTCTTTTGCATTAGAAAGGAGGTTAGAAACATAAAAACAGCTTTCATACCCTCACCTAAAATCTCTAATTTCTTTTTTAATGCAACTGTCATAACAGAAATATGTGTAGATGTTAATGTTAATCAATCTCCAAAGAAATTTGAGAATTAATGAATAATGAAACTGATCTGTATCATCCATATGGAAAAAAATTATCCTTCAATAAATTAGTTTTTGGATAATATCATTATTTCCGAAGTTAAATAACACTCATCATTTATCTTGAAGAGTAGTATAACCCTTCAGGTGAAAAAAGCGAACACCACTCTATTTTTGCTGAATATGGCCTTACAGATACTACACTGTTCAAAAATTGAAGAAAATATTTTTCGTATATATAATAATATACATGGGGAAATAAAAAGGAGATTTTGTATATGTACTGATGTGTTAAGTTCGGTGTCTACGTACGTTTAACCTGCCTGAAATGGCAACAATAAGCAAGACTGCTTTAGAGCGACAACATAGTAGAGAAATAAATAAACTGAAGATTTCGACCTAGTGGAGTCTGCAGGTTTAAAAAAAGGTTCCTTTTGCTAAAAACACCTTGAAATCACGGCTTAATATCGGGTGGGGTCTCCTCTAGCTCTTCGTAGTGCTCTATTCAACATTGTGTCAATGAGGTTATCAATGAAAGCTTGAGGAATGTTTTGCCAAATGTCCAGCAGCATTGGCGAGCTGTTATAATGGCTGCGGTGGGTCAGGTAAGCGGTGTAATTGCTGTGACATTGCAGACCAAATATGTTCAATATCACTTTGGTCTGAAGAGACAGCGGGTCAGTCCATTCGTTTAATGCCATGCATTTCTATGCAGTCGTTGATAATTCTTGCCTGGTGTGGACGAGCATTATCGTCGATTAACGTAAAATTGTCGCCAATCGCCACCAATAATTGGTTCAACAATCAAATTGTGCTGTTAGCCGTATTAGCTAATATTGTGCGATAGTCGTAGCTTTAACTCCTTAACCTCCTTGAGTATATGCAGCATTTTTTTTTATTTGAAAGATAATTTTGTGACATTTGTGTTTCAAAAATATTTTCCGGCATATGTCCACCACGACTCTGAGGAATCGCATTCAACAAAACCAATTTTGGACCACTTTTTCGAGTAATTCAGGCCTTATTTCATAAAAAATACGAGTTATGTTGGCTTCCAAAGCGTCTATTGTTTCTGGTTTATCAGCATAAACCAATGACTTGACATAACCCCAAAGAAAATAATCCAGTGGATTTATGTCGCATGATCTTAGAGGCCAATTAATTGGACCATTAATAATGGAAATAATGTTATCGCCAAATCTTTCTTTCAATAAATGAATTGTTACGGTAGCAGCATGAGGTGTAGCATCATCTTGTTGAAACCAAAACACTTCTGGATCGATACCATTAAAATTTTGAAACAAATAATCATTGATCATCGATCTGTTACGAGCACAATTCACTGTAACATTAGCTCCAGCATCGTTTTCAAAGAAATATGGACCGATGATGCCTCCAACGTGTAAAGCATACCATACAGTGGAGTTTTCAGGGTGCAATGGAACCTGCAGAACTTCTTCAGAATTGTTTTCACACCATATACGGCAATTTTGCTTGTTTACATAGCCGTTCAACCATAAAGGAGCTTTATCACTAAACACAATTTTACGATAAAAAAGTGGATCGACTTCAAGCTGTTCTAGGGACCAATCAGCAAACAAACGACGCTTATTATGGTCAAGTGGCTTTATTTCTTGAACCAGTTGGATCTTGATGAGTGTAGACAAAGATCTTTAAGCAAAATTTTCCATGTGGTGGATGCACAGAGTCCAACTTGTTGTGAACGTCGACTAATAGACAAATCTGCATCATCATTAACACTATGACTTACAGCAGCGATATTTTCTTCTGTGCGTACAGTTCTTTTTCTTATTGTTGTTGCATAGAGTAAATGTTGTCCGAAATCTATCGATAGTTCGACGAATAAGCTGCTCTAATGGACGATTATGTCAACCATAAATTTCATGAAGTACTCGATAAGTTTGGCGAATAGAACACTGATTTTGAAAATAAATTTCAACAATTTGTAAAGGTTGTTGCGGCGTGAGTCTTTCCATGATAATTTGTCAATGTTTACTGAACAGAAATGTCCAAACAACATGGCTTCTACCTTCTGTCAAATCACAGTGATCCTTATCGAAAGTTCTGTCACCCTAAAAAAACACCTGATAGTATATATTATGTAACGAACACAAAATGATGCACATTTTGCACGAGTTTGGAGGTTTGCGACTCGAGCCAAAGGAGAGTGTTGCAATTCAAACGAGTGCAAACTTGTTATTTTGTGTGAGTTGCATACTATAATTTTTCTACAACAACGACCATTTTAAAAACACACAAAAGTGAATATACAACTATTTTATTTATTACTCTGAGATACTGATCTTATTTGTCGTTCGGCATTCTATCGCAGAACTGTGTTCTATGGTCCTATTCTATAAGCTACCCCAGTCTTTGTTATCGAAAAAGCAGATCTATTACGAAATATTTCATTTTGCATTGATTGCCTAGCACCTAGTGCAAAATGAAATTCGGTACAAAATGTAGCTTATGATTCAATTTGCACTCTCGATATGAATATTTTTTGATGTTGTCCTAGAAAAAGGAAGTTTTCTCTCGGATATCCACTTCAATTTTTGAGCAGTGTAGATGGTACCTGGTGCTAATTCGTGACAGAAACTCTTCAGAAAACTTACACTGCCGAGCCTCACATCCCTTTTGGTCGTTTGTCCCCCTTATGAGGAGCTCCTTTACCTCATCAATATTCCCACTGTGGCGCACAGACAATTGGGAGGTGACCTCATTGCAGCTTTCAATGCCTTACATAGCTTCAACTCTCCCACGAGACAGCTCGTCCAGTTAGCTGAGGGCAACTCCTTCGAGGGTATCCGGTGAAGCTGTGAAGGAATATTTTCAGGAACACAATATTTTTTGCCAAATCGCATTTTCCACGAGTGGAATTCGTTGTCCGATGATGTCGTTGTGTCGGAAAACAATTATTTTTTGAAGATAATTTCTTTCAAATGTTGTCCGCGACTACTGTCAACAACGTCCATTCTGAAGTTCCAATTTTCAATTACTCGTCTGAGTATTTCTAATCGTATTTGGCCAATAATACGAGTAACGTTGGCCTCCAAAGCCTCAATTGTCGCCGGCTCATCCAGTCGTTAAAAAGTCGAGAGGTGTGATATCACACGATCTAGCCGGTCAATTCGTTGGTCCAAAACGTGAGATGATCCGTTCGCCGAATCGCTCTCGCAGTAAAGCCATGGTTTCACTGGATGTTTGGCAAGTGGCGCCATCTTGTTGGAATCAAATTTCATCGAGACCAGGGTCTTCAATTTCTGACATCAAATAGTCTTTTATCATTGCGCGATAACGGTCACCATTCACAGTAACATTCCGGCTGGCCTCTGTTTTGGAAAAATAGAGAGATTATTCCACCGGCCCGTAAACAACACCAAACAGTTTTCTTTTCTGGATTCAATTTCAGCTCTTGAACCTCTTCGAGTTGTTTTGTGCTATAAGCTCCTTCATTCCTGCAGATATTAAAGGTCTGGTTTGCTTCATTCATTACTGGGTTTGTTTCACTGCCTATATGATCTAGTTGTTATATTTTCGTAGCACTTTTTTCAGTTTCATTTGTGCTGTTCATGCTGACGTCTAGTATTATTGTTTCATCGATTTCCTTTCGATATTCGTCCTGGTTAGATCTTCAGTTGTAATTTTCCAATTTGTTTTTTGGAGATAACAAAAGCACCTACCTACCTAATACGTCGTAGCTTGGTGAAATATTCATATTCAATGGACAGAATCTGTTTGTCACCAAAGAGTCTAGAAGGTCAGGAATCTTATTGGAATATGTGGCCCAATAGATGGAATTGATAAAATGTTGCAGTCATTTTGTTATATGAGACTAGCAAATTCCTTTCCTTTTGTAGTTGTAGGCCGTGAACCAAAAAAGTTTGTTTATCGTTAGGTTTTTTTAATCTTATGGCGTGGGGGGCAGTACGCTACGGCAACTGTTATTTCATATCTGGTTTGGATGAACTTTATTGTTGTGGTTTGTAGCAGTTCTTTGTCATATTTTGGAAGTTCCACATGTCTTATAGTTTATCTTTCAACGATGGCGGTGCCGGCGTGAGCAGTTTTATCAGGATGACTTGAGTAGTATGTTGTATATTGCGGTTGTTGAAGTAGAACCTTGAATATCTTTTTATGTTATTATCGGGCACCAAATCCCAGGAATCATTTTTCAAGACAATCCCTAATTAGGACTGGTCGGGGTCAGGCAATCATAGTTATCGGATTAAAAAATCTTATTTAATGATCTCTGTATTTTGACTCGGATAGCTCCTTAATAGTTCCTTAATTAACAGCACTGTGTTAGGCCATGATTTAAAATAAATGCAACAAAAATAAAACAAACTGTGGCATTTTTTTATTTTATTTTTATCCAAATAATTCATAACTGAAGAGACTTGGGTTAGAATTTTTCAGATTCTTTTTCTGGAGAATGTGCTATCTATTTTTTGAAAAGGAAAATAAAACGTGTCACATGACACGTTCGTTCAGCTAAAGCACGGTACCATAAACATCTACCAAAATAAGATAACTTTGGGCAACCTTTTTCTTCATATTGAAGAAATGAAGTTAAACTCCCGGCTAAAACACATTATTCAGTACAAAATTTGACATCTGCAGAGCACAACACAAACTATGTTGTTTATACCTCAGCGAAATGGGAGATACTAAAAATAATGATGTTGGCAGATGAAAAAATGAAATAGTAAACTAGTAGCGACATATCTCATCAAAACCGCACGCCCTTATTTTCACTCCTAATACATAAAAATATACTTATATACAGTGTGGAAACCACTTGTGGAACAAAAATTATTTGTGTGCTTATGTTAGAAAATTATAAAAAACACTGGGACACGCCAATTTTCAAGTTCAATGGTGCGCTTTTTAAGCATAAATTAAAATATACATGATGATTCGCGTCCTCTTTATTTTAAATGTAACGCCCTGTTTATTTTCATATATTTAAAGCTACAGTATAAATCTATAACTAAATACAGTCTATTCCTGTAATGAAATAAGAAATTACTTTGTTTTCTATCACTTTTTATTATAACTGATATACAGTGACTAGAGTTTCGTAGTGTTTACTACATTTCCAAACTGAATGAACAAATTAGATCTCAACTATTATATATGCTCATTGTAGGCTTCGGCAGAGCTTCGAAGAGAGGAGTTTTCCAAAGTTCCGTCTGTTCGTTTAGTAGTTTTATTATTGGTACGTGCCTCTTATATTTTTCAATTTCTATGGATTCCAGGATGTCAAGTTTTTTCCTTTTCGCTTCCACGTGCAAGATAACAAGGTTGTTCAATTCTGGGAACGTGTGATCTGTATTGAAGAAATGGTCCGCAAAATTTGAATTATTCTTCCGGTTCCTAAAAGCTTTGTACCTTTTATGGAAAGGTCGGCCCGTTTGTCCTATATACACACTATTACACTCTTGACAACTTAATTTATAGACTCCAGAATTATTCAGTCGGTTCTCTTTGTCTTTCGGATTAAAAAAGAAATTAGAAATTTTATGGGAGGGTGTGAAAGCTGTTACTATGTTAATTTTTGACAAAATTTGAGCGCATATTTTGTGAAATTGGTCCAAAATATGTTAGTTTTATGAATTTATTGTTATTATGATCTGATTTGGAGATGGGGAAAATTTGTTTACGAATTAGTTGCTTTTGTTTTTTGTTTATGATGGAATTTATAGTTTTGGTTTCGAACTGATTTTTTGTGGCTATTTGTCTGATTGTATTCAATTCCCTCTTTAACGTAATATTATCTAAAGGAATTGAAAATGCTCTATGTACCATTGATCTATAAGCAGCTAGTTTATGATGGATCGGATGGTTTGAAAAATTTGGTATTATTGTATCAGTGGATGTGGGTTTTCTATATATATATATCAAAGGAAATTTCATTATTACTGTTAATTAAAGTTATGTCCAGATTATGTACAAAAACAAAAGCAACTAATTCTTACTGTCCGTTACTATCACAAGGTAACGGACTACTCCATCCAACAGTCTATTCCTGTCTTCCCGTCACCCTTCTCCACACCCCTCTATCTAGAGCGTCACCAGCTTCTATTTAATGGGCCTCCATTGCTTCCATTTATTGTATCGTTCCAGGATTTCCTTGATCTACCCCGTTTTCTTCTAGCGTCCACTGAAAAACCCTCCTCAGCAACCTAATCTCCTGCATTCGAAGCACATATCTAAACCATATTAGATTTCTGTTTTCTATCCGTTGTAGTACTGTATCCTCTACCTTCATAATGTGTCTTATTTCGCTGTTAGTTCTTTGCATTCTTGATATATCACCGCTTTTTCTGAGGTAGTCCATCTCCACTGTCTGAATTTTTTTCCACAGCTCTGAGCCACAGTACCTGTTCATCCATTGTTCGGCCTAGTCTTTTTTTATTTTGTAGGATATGTTTCGATTCCACCAAAGTCCATTGAGACATCCAATTTTCTTTTTTCTATTCTGAATTCTGGTTCTTATTTTCTCCTTGCCAATGCCATCCTTTTTAATTGTGACTCCAAGGTACTTGAATTTGTAAACTTCTTGGATGTGCACATCATCGTTAATGAGTACTTCAAAGCGAACGTCGGAGTTTACAACCAGGTACTCGGTGCTCTTCAAACTAACTTGTAACCCCATTTCTTATACTCATCATAAAGTCTCTTATTAATAAAGTCCAGATCGTAGGAGTCTTGGGCAATCACAACCTGATAAGCAGCTAAACTAAGTGAGAAGAATCTTCCATTCCCAATAGGTATTCCCATCCCCTTGTTCTCCTCTTCCCATCTTTCGGTACCCTTTCGACATAGACATTAAAAAGCAGGGGAGTCAAGCTGCATCCCTCTCTTAAACCCTTTGTGGTCTTTATTGGGTTCGAGAGACTATGTCCGATTTGCACATAAGATTGATTTTCTCTGTATAGTTCTTTGATGACTTTGAGAAGCTTTCCATCTACTTCTAAGGCTTCGAGAGCTTCCTAGTTTTTTCGAGGTATTGGATCGTAGGCTTTTTCAAGATCTATAAATCCCTTATGGATTTCTCGGTTTATCAAAATCTTTTTTCCATTATCTGTTGCAGAATGAAGAGGTTGTCCATGCATGATTTTCCAGGTGTAAAGCCGCGCTGATCCTCTGATATTTTATGGTCATAGCTATCTCTCAGTTTTTTCTGTAGAATGATTTATCATGTGTTAAGTGATGTTATTTTTTTAAAAACCCAAATACAGCCTTGGAATGGAATTTCTGAACTATCAATTAAGTTGGGAAAATTTCTAAAGTCAATTCCCGATACTTTCATGGATCTTGGTTTTGTTAATATGTTTTATTGAAACAAATTGTAGAAATTACTATGTTTTACTACCAATAAAAATATATGTTACACATTTTCTTGTGACTCGAGTTTCGGGAAATGAACTATCCCATTATCAGACAACTGAAGACCTAACAGTGGTACAAAGGTATTTAAACAAAAGTGATAAATATTTTGAATATTTCGATAGATTCTAGGTAACACCTTATAGTGGTACAGAGGTTTACAAGCGGAACGTGATAAAAAACCGGGTTAAAAAGGAAGGGCCTTCTAACAGATATCGAAATGTCGGCAATCGACATAGAAGGTTGTTAAACAGATGGTACCCATTTAAATATCTCAAATAATTTTTGGGGTTACATAGCTCCGTACAGTCATTCATTATTTTTACATTATTTTGTTGTATATCTCAAATATTTGGATTTACATAGTTCCGTACAGTCATTCATTATTTTTTACATTATTTTTATTGTGAACGAATTTGACGATTTCAATAATCAAGTTTCTTTTCTTTTGAATTTACATGTACAATTTTCTTAAGATTTTCTTTTGTCGAAAGGAATTACTGTTTTCTAAAGAATGAGTGGCAAAAGTTGAATTTTTGTTTACTTTTCATTAAATTCATTTTATGTTCGTTGAAAAAGGTTTTAAACGGATGTTACTTTTTAAATATCTCAAATATTTTCGATTTACATAGCTCCGTACAGTCATTCATTATTTTTACATTATTGTTATTGTGAACTAATTTGAAAATTTCAACAGATTCTAGATAATCGAGTTTCTTCCCTTTTGATTCTACATGTAAAATTTTAAGATTATCTATTGTGGGAAAGGAATTACCGTTTTCTAGACAATGAGTGGCAAAAGTAGAATTTTGTTTTTTTTTTTTCATGAAACTCATTTTATGTTCGTTGAACCTCGTCTTGAAGGAACGTCTTTTCCTATATATTTATTACTGCACGTAGAACAAGATATCTCATAAACTCCTGATTTGTGTATGTTTGGAGCAGGGTCCTTTGCGTTAAATAATATTGATGATAATTTGTTTTGCGTTTTGAAGGCATTATTGACATCTGATTTTGAAAAACTATTGGCCACTTTTTGACTTATGCTACCAAAGTACGATAGAGAAATGATTTTTTTATTTTCTTCAGTTTTTATGATGGGATAAATTTGGCTCATAGCTATTTTAGATAGTTTCTGTCGAATTAGATTATCTATTATATTGGGGTTGAAACCGTTGTTCGCGGCTATTGATTTTATAGTTTGGACTTCAGCTTCGCGGTCATTTTTTGATAAGGGTAATGCGAAGGCTCTATGGATACCTCTGTACCACTGTTAGGTCTTCAGTTGTCTGATGATGGGATAGTTCATTTCCCGAAATTCGAATCACAAGAGAATGTGTAATATATATTTTTATTGGTAGTAAAACATAGTAATTTCTACAATTTGTTTTAGTTATAATCAACTACCAAATAGTAACGGCTGAAACAATTCAGTATCTGAAACACGTTTTATCATGTATACCTAAAAAAGTATCTACATATGTCGATAAATAATAAAAATCTGCAAATAATGTGGATTTTTATCTGTCAGATGTTGCGGTCTTGAGATTTACATCGAAATAGTAAATTCCTAATTGAAAACGTATTTCTTATAGAAGTAATAATGAAATATTTAACTGACACTCATCGAATTGAGATTTTAATGATGATCGGAGATAATTGCAGAAGTCAATTTAAAGTGGCAAACTTATTTAATCAGAAATATCCTCAGTTGCCTAATATTTCCCAAGGTATTGTGTCGAAAATTCATGCACAATTCAGAGAACTTGGACATGTCAAACCATTAAAAAGAAAACTGCAATTCGTTGAAGATACTATGAAATTGGATATTTTGTTAGGTGTTGCAGAGGATCCAACGACAAGTACACGTCAAATTGCCCGTGAAAATAATGTCAGTCATTCGACATTATTTCACAAAGAAATCTTCATCCATATAAAATCACTCTTGTGACTGAACAGAAATTAAATAGCTGTTGGTACAATCTTTTTTTCTGATGAATCAACATTTACATTGAACGAGGAGTTAAACCGACAAAATTGTAGTTATTGATCAGCGAATAATCCTCATTGGATGCGCGAGACACATACGCAATATCCTCAAGAGGTGAACGTTTGGGTATATATCATAGGTGACCATATTATTGGTCCTATACTTATAGATGGGACTCTGACAGCCGAAAAATATTTTAGTTTGATTAGAGACGAAGGTGTTCCTGCGTTAGTCAACTTATTTCCTAATGCAATAGATGCAAGCCTACCAAATGAAAATGTATGGTTCCAGCAGGATGGAGACCCACCCCATTTTGCTTCAATGATCAGAATTTACTTAAAGCAATCTTCCTGAATAAATGGATTGGACAAAAAGGTACTATTGAGTGGCCAGCTAGATCGTCAGACCTTACACTGTTGGTTTTTTTTTGTGGGGTTATCACATGTTTATGCAACACAGCCGACGAGCATCGTAGACCTCAAAAAAACGATAACTACAGAAATGCAGAATATTTCTTCAACTCAAACTTTGAACAAAGTTAGGAACTAGTTTTATAGGAGACTGTGTTATTGCCACAGAACATTTTGAGCATTTATTTTAATGTATTGAGATCAATTACATCATGTTTCTTAAGTATTCAGTTTCTTGAAACCAATTATAAATATTTTCGAAATTTCATCCGGTATTATTTATAATAGACCATACATGATATAGTTCGATGAAATCAGGTTATTAAGGAATTTTAAAAAATATAAAAATATACAGATTGTTCCATTTAAAATAAATACGACGGAATATGTTGGACTTGCGCGAATTACCCTGTATATTTACATTTATGTTTAAAAAGCGCACTATTGAATTCGAAAGTTGACGTATACCAGTGTTTTTTATAATTTTCTAACATAAGGACACAAATAATTTTATTCCATAAGTGATTTCTACACCGTATATGAACACGATAGAATTAAGAATTGAAAAATTACACGACTTTTACTTTCTGTCAGAAAGAAGAAAAACAGAAGAATCAAATTGAATTCAAATAAATTAGCAAAATGTCTCACGTTTATTTGCTCTTGTGGCAATAATAAATGGCAATGTGAATTTTTGAACAGCTTGCAAAATTATTATATTGGAGGACATGAAAAAAAATCTGGCATACATTGTACGTGTTTGATGAACGGCAAAAATTGAATTGTGTCTCTTAATCCACCTTTGGTTTCATATATGCTAATTTTACCACTTTCAGTTGTACTATAACCTTTTGTGCATTCTTACCTCATTTGGTTATCCACTAACTCGTCATTGTAGTTCGTAAAACCTAGTTGAAACTGTTTCATCCAATATTTTAGTAATTAACTGACTCCATAGTGTATTCTAGGGCTCTTGTATATCATCAAATAGCTATAACTGATACCCTTACTATTTTTGACCAGTCCTGAACGAGTTATACTGAATATAATTTTCTCTTCCAGATCGATTATCAAGAAAGTACGAAATACGAAATAAACTCAAGATCTCCAGGCAGTCCAGAAAGACAGTATTGTTCTTCTACCACACAACCACATAATGACTCAGGATTAGAACTGAATGTAAGTTCTTTAAGAGTTTGTTAAGTTTTTTTTTTTTGACCATTATAAAATGATACCTAGAGAACATAACTATTCTCATAACATTATGGTCTTGTATGCCGAGAACGGTTTTAGCAGAAGAAAGTCATTGAACCCCAAAATTTCTCAGTCTTTGTTAACATCTTCAATTTCGTTTTTTTAACCTCTTCGATTTTATCATTAATCAACTGACTGTCAACATCTTTAACTTATTCCTTAAATCTCGCCAAACCCGGGTCTTCTGCCCATCCCGTTTATTCTAGACTTGGTTTATATGCATGAAAATGTAAGACTTCAATCAGTAGTTTATCGTAGTGACTTTTTTGCTATTTCCATATTTAGAAACAACGGCACTTTATTAATCTTTATGATTTATTATGATGGATTGTAATTCATAATTATCTTGAGATGTTTAGGAAATGCGATGTTGCGAGGGAGCTTCCACCTCTTATTTAGGGAAACGGCGTTTCATCCCGAGTCTACGCACCTGAAACTCTTCAGACAGGCGTGGTACGCAGCCTGTGACCCCGTTCCTCATGGGAACGTTAGTCATCGAACGCTGGTACTCTGCCCCACTCAACTTCGGTGAGGGCGGATCGTTGAGATATTGTTTGCTACCTGTCGCGCCTCCTCATTTGCTACATCGGAAGCTGTAGTAGAGCAGAGTAGAATTCTTCGAGAGGAGCTGGCACACCACGTACTGAGCGGGCACGCTACAAGCTTAAACATCTTTTAATTATGGATATGTGACACAGTTGATTACGTGTTTTAGGTTTTTTATTCGTAATTTGTATAATAACAATGTAGACTAGTAGGTTAAACTTGAATATATTTTTAACAGAATGTATTCTTGCTGTTATAAAGGAACATGAAAAATCTCTTAAATGAATAAGTATAATGTTGTTACTCCAGAAACTTGGTAAAGAGAATTAAAGTGATCATAGAGTTGAAGAGTAACAGATGAGATCGACATATGGATTGAATAATATACCAAAAGAATTTCACAAATATGGTGGCAAACACTTCTAACAGAGCAAAATTTTGGACAATATCTAGAAGACATCACAAATTTCAGATGAAGTAGTACCCATCTTCAAAAAGAACAAAAAGTATGCTCAGAAAATTATAGAGAAAATCTCTTTTGTGTATAACTATGAAGATACTTACAAGCATTCTGAAGGAGAAGTTAGAAACATGAATAGAAAAAAGGGAAGAACAACGGCACTTCAGGAAAGATAGATCTGCAACAGATGCTATATTCATAATTAAACATTTAAAAGAAAAATCAATAGAATTCAACAAACGAACCTAACTCTGCTTTCTAGATTTGATAGAAATCCTTGACAGAGTGTACTTAAAGTACCATCAGATATAGTGAAACTGATACACAGTAGCAACTCGACGAAGCTAAAATCAGGAGAACATAACTGATAATATTCCAACTCAATAAAATGGTCTAAGGATTGTCTAAGCGAGATCTTATAGATAACGGCCAGTTTCATAAACAACATCAAAAGGCTCCTTTATGAAAAAGGATCCTTTAAATGGGAGCATCAGTTTCATAAACGCACATCGACCGTCCTTTACTTAAAGCTTCCTTTAATGCGCCGGTAATGTTTCCGACTGTTGGCTATCCTGAGAACTAGTGATTTTACGAAGGTAGTTTGTGATATTCTGTAAAAATTGTGAGTTATGCGTTGGAACTTGTAAAAAGAAAAAGAGAATATGCATAAATCGATCTTTGCATAAACATGATTATGTGCAGAAGACAGTATATTGAAATTTATATCATTATCACGTGCGAATTGTTATATTTTATTACGTGGGTTATATGAATGTATATGGAAGAAAAGAGAAAAAAAGTATTACTTTAAAACCTGAGGAGAAACTATGCCTCTTGGAATTGATTGAAAAAGAGAATTTTAATATTATAGGATAAAGTCTGGCAGAGAATAGAAACTGCTTTCAATGCAACAGTTCTCCATTGGAGAAATGCGGACCAGCTCAAATCCAAATATGACAATATAAAAACTAAAACTAGAAGGTGGTAGCTGCTCAACGCAGTCAGATTGACTGGTGGTGGGGCTCCATTGAAATTGAGGGAGCCAATTTCCAAACGGTTGGGACCAACTGTTACGAACCCACTTGCCGAAGCGAAAGAGATGTATTATAATAAAAACAGCTCTAGTAGAAGCTCAGATAGTGGCTATCAAGGAAGACAATAGAAGAAAAGAAGAGGAGCATTGAAAGCTTAAAATATTAGATTTGCAAATTATGGAGATGAGCAAATTAAATAATAATAATTAAATCTTTTTTATTTTGAATGCACTTTCTGGAAAAAGCGGTATTAGATTTCTATCAGCTTTGCTGCAGACTATGAAGTCCCCTCAAATTTGAATTAGGAACGGAAATTTCAATAACACATAATATTTTTATTTCTTTATTCTCACTTGAAACTTTTTCAGATGTTACCTAAAGTAAAACAATGAATCAGAAATACAAACATAGAAGCCTATCTTAATACATACCTTGTAAAATCTTATAAAAATTATATGAAATCTTGTCATGTTGAAGATACAAATTGAATATGAAGAATAGTTCCACAAGTGACAAGCAAATTCATTTTCAATTATCACACAAATATAAATTTCAAATTAGCAAAATGTTTATTAATAATAGACTCTCGCTTGACGAGCTGCATTAACATTAGTTGAATTTGTTTGAAAGTCCTCTTCCTCCTGCATTCATTTGGAAATATTTCGTTCATATCTACATATTGTGCAAAACAGCGGTAGCAACAATAATTGCCCTTATGGTCGTTAACTTAACACTCATTCCTTTAGAAAGTATAGGAAAATGACGTTTCCAAAATCCATACTTTCTCTCCACCACATTTCTAGTTCGTATAATAGACTGCTTATATAAATTTTCAGCTGCAGTTATAGCTTCCGGTAACTTTGTCATAAGATAAGTCTGCAAACTATAACCACTACCACCAAGTAAAAAATACCGTCCTAATTTACCACTCTCAAATTGTCTCTTCAAGACACTGTTATCAAAGATGGTTTGATCATATATTTCCAGTTCCATAGAATCTCGATGTCAAAAGTAGTTGGTTCATCGGTTCAATACAGCTGCCTCTGAAAATTGTCAATTAAATGATTTAGCATGCATAAAATTATATCAACAAAATAATAAATCGAAATTTATTTACCTGTTAAATGGGAAGTACAATTGATCTGCAATTTTTTGAAGCAAAGATTAAACAGTTGGTTTTGTCAGGCAAAAACGATAGAAGAAATCTAGATCATCTAACGTGGAAAAATGTCTCTCCTGTAAATTTTTGGTCTTCTCACAATTATTTCTTCATCATTTGATGAAGAAGTAGAACTAAAATCAGCATTCAACATTTGGTGCAATATATTTCGTATTACGCTAAAATTAAACAAAATGGGTAAATGTGACAGAACAAAGTTATGTCCACTGTTTTCGTGTTTATCGAGCACCTGCGCAGTGTCGAGCTTCTCGTTAAAGGATCCTTTTCCAGCCGTAAAGGGCCGATTTTCTCACTTTAAGATAAAGGACGCTTTTAAGTTCCCTTTAACCTTAAAATTTGTTTATGAAACACGTTTTATCATTGAAGGTGACTTTTTGGGAAAAAGGAGACTTTAATTTCATTTATGAAACCGGCCGTAAATCAAGTATAGTCCGTCTAGAAAGTATCCAGAAAAAACAAAGCTCAATTGTAATTATTTGGTATATATTTTTAATTCTTGAATTAGAAAATTATAACAAAATAGTCATCTTATTTACTTATACAACCTCCATTTAACTTAAACACTTGACTAAACGTCGAGGTACACCCGAAACTAGATCACCTCCATAATTTTCGGTGATGGTAGTCCAGGACTGTAAAACTGACTGAATTAAATCATCTTTATTTCGTGGCATCTTCATTAGTCCCCATATGTTTTCAATGGCACTAAGATCTGGTGAAGTTGCTGGCCAGGAAATGGTTGTTACTTGGTCTTCTTGCATCCAAACTTGAGTATAGGCCGAAGTATGGCATCTTGCATCATCCTGCTGAAAACGCCACCCTTCTGGATATAAAGTATGCGCCGTTTCAAGGAGAAAATCGTTTAGAATTCCACAATACTATTAATGGTACCATCAACTATACAGAGAGGCGTAGCATCACGCTGAGATATTGCTCCCCAAACCATTATTTTGGTGGGAAATTTGGAAATTTGTACGGTAACAGATTGTTTTGATAAGATTTTTAAGTGATTTCCACCAAGTTGGAAACAGCTTTCATCATATGTAAAGACATTATTAAAATTATCATCTTGAAAACGTTGACAAAATTCTATCCTCTGTTCATTTCGTGAGGGTGTCGTTATGGGAATTTTTTTGGTTTCCCTGATATGTAGCCTACTTTTATATTTAGTTGGTTTCCAAAACTGTTAGCCAATTTGCGAAACCCCAGGCGCGGATTGTGTCGTTGTAAGACCAATAAAGCATTTAAATTGTTTCCTTTAATCTTACTCGGTCTCCCTGAAACTGTTCTTTGCCTCGTATTCATTTTTTATCCTCTTTATTGTCTCATATACAGCAATTTTTCCCAATTCAAATTGCACAAATTTTTTAAAGTTTCGAAAACCTTTTCTATACAAATATTCTACCTGTTTTCTTTTTTCAAGTTGCCACATTGTTTCATAAATTGTATACCTGTTGAAAATCACCAATATTTGACAAATAGTGTTGACATGCAACTTTGGCCATAGCCGACTATCTGCACAACGTACTTCATACATTACTTTTGTCTTAGAATGTTACAAAAAGAAGTATATCAAAATTTGAAAAATTATAAATTCCGGATACTTTCTAGAGGGACTATACATTTGGGTGAAAATACATAGGGACAATATCATAGTGGAAATGGAAATAAATCTTATTTAAATTAAATTCAAGTCTCGAAATTATTTCTGTATATAGTTATAGATTGGACCTGAATAAATTAGTATATTGAAAGTACTCAGTTAAATTAACGTAAAGATAACGGTGTCTACAATGGTGCAAATATATGGAATAAATTCATTTTCTCTGAAATAACCAATTTTTGTTAAAAATGCTGAAACGTCGATTTATATTTTTGATTACCCCATTTTTTGTTATTCATGCGAAAGAAATTACGTCATTCGTATAGCCGAGGACGTCCTCGATTATTTTTTTAATGGGAAGGAACATGTCATGTGAACCTCATTTTGAAGATCTTTCAATGACGTATTCAATTGTAAAAATTATTGTAATATCTATATATACAGGGTGAGTACAAACATGTTTATTTGTTTTAGTGTCATATTTTTTATTACAGTAGTTTCATTTAAAATGGTTATTAAAATTACATTACAAACTCGAACTTATGTCCTTCAGCGACATTAAACTGAACAATAAAAAATTGCTCACGTGCATAACTAAATATCCTACGCTCACTTGATGACTCCAAGTGTGTGGCCTTGTTTTTACTTGACTTCAGCAGGGCTTTCGATTCGGTTACGCACGATATTCTTATAGCTATTTCAAGATCTTGTGGAGTCTGCGGGAATGCGCTTCATCTCTTTGAGTCATATCTCACGGGACGTTCGCAAAGTGTAAATTTGGGTGAATAAGTCTCCTATGGTGGAAATGCTCTGGATGGAGTTCAACAAGGCTCAGTCCTTGGTCCGCTGCTTTTTTGGTTTACACCTGCCAATTCATCAAGTTCATTCTATATTGTAACGTCCATATGTACGCAGATGACTTTCAGCTTCACTACGATTTGACCGTAAGTGTAAGTGACCTAAATAATGCAGCATTGAGAATGAATGATCTAAAACAGCTAGCGGACATCGCAGCGAAACATTCATTGAATTTGAACACAAAAAATAATTTGCTCTAGCATTCGGTTCGAATGAGAACAAAAAAATTGCTAAAGACAAGTTCAAGCCAACAATAAATAATGTTATTAAATTCGTCAATTGCGCAAGAGACTTAGGTTTGGTCTTGGACGATTCTTTCAGATTTCGTGAACACCTGGTGAGTGTAGTTCGAAGATCGTATGGAGCATTGATATTGCTCTACCCACTTAGGTCATATCTGCCCATTTATACTAAAAAGGTTCTGTGTGAGAGTTTGGTCTTGTCACAGTTCACTTATTGTTCTCCTGTGTTTAGTTTTTGTCTTGATCAAGAAACGTTAGGTCGGATCCAGCATGTGCAGAACTACTGTATCAGGTTCATCTATGGAATTGGGAAGTATGATCATTGTTCACATAAGTTGGGAGAGTTGAGTTGGCTTCCAATGAGGATTTTTTTTAAATTTTACGCTCTCTGTATATTTCATAATATCATGTTGAAGAGAAGCTCACCTTATCCCTATCAAAAATTGGTTTACAGAGCTGACGTTCATAATATCAACATACGTCGCAGCCATATATTATCGTGTCCTCATCACAGGACATCTACTTTTGAGAGAAGTTTCAGTTACAACATTTACAGGCATCCATAATGAATTTAAACTTTTAAATCAAGCTAGGTTCAAGATGAAGATCAAAGCTTATCTCCTCGATTCTTCATCAACATGATGTCTTGATAATCTCTGTGAATTATTATATGTTTACTGATATGCTCATTTTTTCTTTGGGTGAACTTCCCCTTGAGGTTTCTGGTAAAATAAAGACATTTATTATTATTGTTATTATTAATAATGAAATTTAAATGAAGTATAATATTTTTCAGGATGATATCAAAGCAGAAGGCTCTCCAAGGAGAATATGTTTAGTTTGCGGAGATGTAGCTTCTGGTTTTCACTATGGTGTTGCCTCGTGTGAAGCTTGTAAAGCTTTCTTCAAGAGAACTATACAAGGTAACATAGAATATACCTGTCCAGCAAATGGAGAATGTGAAATTAATAAGAGGAGGAGAAAGGCTTGTCAAGCTTGTCGATTTAGAAAGTGCTTGAGATCTGGTATGTTGAAAGAGGGAGTGAGACTGGATAGAGTAAGGGGAGGAAGACAGAAATATAGAAGGAATCCTGATTGTCCTTATCAGATACAAGTGGTTTCTTCACAAAGACCTATTCTTCAGCTCGAAGGTGAGGAACCGTTATTTTTTCCATAAAAATAGTGTAATACATTCTTATTGTTCCTTTTCAACAAACAAAATATTTTTCTTGCTTTCGTAAGAATTATCAATAATATTTCTCTAAATGCTCTAATATATACATTGCATTTTAATGTTTTAATTATTATTATTATTTCCTGATACTCCTAGATCTTGTGTAAAGATTCCTCAGAAGCTTTGTTTTCAGCTTGTGCGAGTTAGGAGTTCAGTTGTGTTCTGAACATAGTTTTTGTTTTCTATTTTGTTGTGTTTATGTTCAATATTCAATACAGATTATGTAGGCCTTATTTATCAATTGCTTCGAGGTAATCGATTTCCAATCGCTTTACACTTCGTCTCAATTGTTATTACGTGAATATCTTGTAACAGGTATGAATAAAATTCACTGTTTACCCCTCCTGTATTCGTTATAATCTGTAACTATGTGCGTCTTTCGAGATAACAAAATTAATCAACACCTAATAGTAATAATTCAGGGCTCTATGACATAAAGTCTTTCAATTTGTACTTGAAATTCACCTTACAAATTAGTATCTAGTCTCCAAGACATTTGGACGTCCTGTTGCTTGTGGGGAAAATTAAATGATGTAATATAATTAATATCCATTTATTAATCTGAGCCTTATATATTTATTTCGAATCCAGTAATAAAAAAAAGTAATTTTTATAATATTGAATAGCATTCTTATGAGCATCCTAAATAGAAAGATTTTTCAATTCAGAGTGTTCTAATGACTGGAGAGCATTGGTATTTCCAATGTAAGGTATAGGCCAGAGTGTTTCCGTCTACATATCTTACATTAATATATGTTTACCATCTCGTCTGTATTCAAAGATAAGACTTTGGTAGTTTTAGAATAAACACCTTATATACATTTACAGATTCTTTCCATAACACATTAACATGATATTGTTAATTATAGACCGATTACTATACTTAGTGTTCTCTCAAAGGTTTTTGAAAAAATTGTCTACAACCGAATGATGAAGTATATAGATAAATACAATATTCTGGACACTGCCCAGCATGGTTTCAGATCAGGTCGCTCAACAAGGACGGCTGCTGTATCTTATATGGAATTTGTTCATAATTGCCTGATAAAAACTTTTTTATCGCAGGATTATTCTTTTATCCAACACTAGCCTTCGATAGCCTCTCTTATAATTTAACTACATCTGAAAAGATTGATAAGGTTTTCTTGCAGGAAAAAAACATTAACTTGGGTGTACCTCAAGGGTCTGTTTTGTGACCACTTCTTTTCTTGTTGTTCATTAATGACTTACCTATACATTTTAAAAACATGTTTTTTTTTGTCTGGTTACTTGGACTTTGATTTCCTCATGAACTCATTGAGATTGGTTTTATTCGCTGATGATACTTCAGTAGTAATTAGCGCAAAGTTAATTACAGAATTTATGTCCACTGTTAATGAAATGCTTTGTAGACTGGTGTCGTCAGAATAATTTAATGATTAATGTTAACAAAACGGAATGTATGTTCTTCAGAAGCAAGAATGATGATTGAACTCGGCTAACTTTGAGGCATTCTGATTGCGAGATAGAGCAAAGTGTGAAATTTTTGGGAGTGTAGCTAGACCAGAATTTAACGTGGTCTTCACACGTCTATTCTGTGCAAGAAACTAAATAATTCCTTCTACGCTATCAGTAGGGTCAGAAATATTATGCCCCTGCAATCACTATTGAACATCTATGTCTTGTGTACAGCCACATTTCTTATAATATCATGTTGTGGGGAAATTCATTTGATGTTGGTAGAGTGTTCATAACTCAAAAACGAATTCTGCGAATGATGTTCAATATCATACCCAGAACCCTTTTTCAAGAACAATTATATTTTGACTGTATTTTCAGAGAAAAAAGATATAGGATAAATATTTTTTGAAATTTTCAGATATAAAAATGCTGGAGGCTTTGGCAGCTTGTGAGCCTGACCCATTAGAGATTAACGCATTGCTAGGAAATTCAAAATTACGTTATTTGCCAATCCTCAGTGAACTTTTTGATAAAGAGTTAGTTGGAATCATTGGTTGGGCGAAACAGATACCTGGCTTCACTGATCTGCCTATTAATGATCAGATGAGGCTATTGCAAAGTAGCTGGGCTGAAATCTTAACGCTCACTTTGGCCTATAGAAGTCTGCCACTGTTGGGTTCATCTAGATTGAGATTTGCTACTGATTTCACCCTTGACGAGAAGCAGTTGAAGGATTGTGGAGCCTCTGAACTCTATCAAGGGGTAAGCTATTGTTGTTATTCTTCGTCGATTATTGATTTAAGAAACAATTAGGTTCATATATTAGCCCATAGATAAATGATTTGCATCTAATGACACTAGCCACTACCTTAAGTTTCCCTTTACTATAAATTAATCTATGGTTTTGCGTCATTGGGAAAGGGTTTTTATTTATATCAGAAGACCCAAAATAGAATATTGTTTGATAAATTTGGAATAATACTACCCACAGGTATGACGTATACCATATATCGGCTCTTTTTTTTTTGAGTGATAGAACTTTAAATAGAAATAAAACACATTTAACTCAAGATTGAAGCCAAATTTTTTTTATTTGAAAGATAATTTTATGACATTTATGTTTCAAAAATAATTTCCGGCATATGTCCACCATGACTAGGTCTGAGGAACCGCATTCGGCCAGACCAATTTTTCGAGTAATTCAGGCCTTACTTCATCAATAACACGAGTTTTGTTGGTTTCCAAAGCGTCTATTGTTTCTGGTTTATCAGCATAAACCAATGACTTGACATAACCCCAAAGAAAATAATCCAGTGGAGTTATGTCACATGATCTTAGAGGCCAATTAATTGGACCATTAATAATGGAAATAATGTTATCGCCATGTCTTTCTTTCAATAAATGAATTGTTACGGTAGCAGCATGAGGTGTATCATCATCTTGTTGGAACCAAAACACTTCTGGGTCGGTACCATTCAAATGTTGAAACAAATAATCATTGATCATCGATCTGTAACGAGCACCCTTCACTGCAACATTAGCTCCAGCATCGTAAAGAAATATGGACTGATGATGCTTCCAGCGTGTAAAGCACACCATACAGTGCATTTTTCAGGATGCAATGGATCCTGCATAACTTCTTGAGGATTGTTTTCACTCCATATACGGCAATTTTGCTTGTTTACATAGCCGTTCAACCAGAAATGAGCTTCATCACTAAACACAATTTTATGATAAAAAAAGTGGATCAACTTCAACCATCAGCAAACAAACGACGCTTATTATGGTCAAGTGGCTTTAGTTCTTGAACCAGTTGTATCTTGTATGGGTGTAGACCAAGATCTTCACGCAAAATTTTCCATGTGGTGGATGCACAGAGTCCAACTTGTTGTGAACGTCGACAAATAGACAAATCTGGATCATCATTAACACTATGACTTACAGCAGCGATATTTCCTTCTGTACGTACAGTTCTTTGTCTTGTTGTTATTGCTGCATCGAGTAGAGAAAATGTTGTCCGAAATCTATCGATAGTTCGACGAATAAGCTGCTCTAATTGACAATTATGTAAACCATAAATTTCACTATAAGTGCTCTATAAGTTTGGCGAATAGAACACTGATTTTGAAAATAAATTTCAACAATTTGTAAACGTTCTTGCGGCGTGAGTCTTTCCATGATAATTTGTCAATGCTTGAACAGAAATGTCAAAACAACATGGCTTCTATGTTCTGTCAAATCACAGTTATCCCTATCGAAAGTTCTAACAATCTGAAAAAAACACCCGATACATAACTTTTAAACTGGTCAAGTTTTTGAGGTCTTTAATTTTCATTTATTTTCATGGTAAACACGATTTTATGACCAATAATGACACAACGTGTGCTATCAAATAAGAAAATGAAATTGAATATAAACAATATTTAAATTTGTGAAAATTGCAAATAATACATTTCAGTGATACTCATTTTCCACTAATATGATGTGGTACAACCTGCACCATAGGCACTGATGCAAATTATATAAGTGGGTATAAGCCACTGTTCCAGATAAAGTTGTTTTAGATTTAAATAAAAAATGGTAAGAAGCACTAACACACAGAATTCTGTGTTCTGCCCTCCTAAAGTCAAATAAATGCTGTTTTTGCAGTTTTAGAACTTTCCTCCGAAAGAAACAGAAAATCTCATGAAAATGAAAATTACATAATTTTAAAGCTATACCCTGTTCCCTTCGCACTGTATCATTACATATTGACAAAGAAAGAGTGGAAAAAATTTATTTAAAAAAACTTCTTACTTTCTTAATTTACATGATTTTAGTATTTTTCACAAACCAACACATACAGACATCACAATACATAAAACTTCAAACCACCCCACCAACCAAAAGATGTCAGCATATAATAGTTTTATTCATGGATTATTGAATGTCCTTTTGAATTCAGAAAACTTTTTGAAAGAATTAAATATTATTAAACAAATAGCGTCAAACAACGGTTACAATCCCTTATAGAAAAAATGGTATCCAATAAACAAAAGAAAATGGCATTAAATCTCGTATACCCAATCATAAAAGAGGACAATACACAGAAATATTTTTCGTTATCTTATGTCAATGGATTATCCGAAAATATTGCTAAATATTTCAGAAGTTGTGTCAATTATAACGCGACTTTTAAGACAATTAAGAACCTTAGTACTTACATAAAAAACAATAAAGATCGAAAAAATAAAGAAAATAAATCTGGAGTCTACAAGTTGACTTGCAAAGATTGCCCTTTAGTATACATTGGCTAGACTGGTAGATCATTCAAGAAACGTGTCCAAGAACACCAAAGGGGTTATATATCCAATTCTGTACATTCGACATATGTTAATCATCTTAAGGAATTCAGGCATAATTTCAACAATAATTATGAAATTATCCACGTTGAAAGCAAAAGTTCTAGATTAACACTTTTAGAATTTCTTAAAATCAACAGGTATAATGCCCGTAAAATCCTTTTGAACGAACAAACAGATGTTGATAAGTCCCCATTACTGAATATTTTTCCTTAATGGCATTTTTAGCGGCAAACTCCAATAAACACCTAGAGTTTTTATGACTTGTGCTTCTATTATTTGGTCACATACCTAAAAATGTATTTAAACTCGGTTACACTGAATACCATCAGACAGTACAATGTAATACCTGAAGAAGCCACATCGTGGTGAAACAATTGTTGTAGTAGTACAAACATTTTTGTGTAAATAAATTACTGTCTCATATACATTTTTTTAATTAATAAAACTTCGTATAATTTTTATACTTTATGTAGAAATCGGCTGAGAAAAAAAATTTAAAAATCACGCTGCGCCTAGATTCGAACACTGGTTGAAAATTTCAAAACACGATCCATTAGCCATCTGGCAAACTGAGCTATTAGACTTTGTCGATTTCTAAATAGATATGTTTGGAGGTTTCAAACATATATTTTTAATGGTTTGAAAGTTTAAAAAATTCTTGTAATTTATAAACGATAGCACGCTGTTCCTTGGAACAAGCAGGCACAAAGCATTTTGTCAGTTTTTAAGTTTTGGAAATTAATTACCCAGGATCCTTACGAAATGTATATTAGCCTTCTTGTCATTATTTTTGCATCTTAATTCTTGATCTAAACTCATTCGTAGGATGTTATAAATATATTAGGAGTACAAATAAGTTTCCGCCGTTTTATTGTAGATGGCGCGGCACGGAGTTTCGGTTAGCTTTCGCAGATGATAACCGGCTTAAAAAATAGTTTGGACATTCAAGAATAACATAACCTATTAATATCATTGATTTTATATTGGTAAAATATAATTTTTATAACTTGAAAATGTCAAAATTTGAGCCAAGTAAGCGTCATTTGCGGGAAATATTAGTTTACTTTAATTTAAAGAAATCTGCTGCTGAGACGCATCAATTGCTCGTAGAAGCATATGGTGAGGGTGCTTTGAGTGAGAGAACCTGTCGAGAGTGGTTTCAAAAGTTTAAAAACGGTGATTTTGACGTAGAAGACAAAGATCGCAGTGGAAGGCTAAAAATTTACGAGGATGCAGAATTGGAGGAATTATTGGAGGAAGATTTATCTCAAACACAAAAAGAACTTGCTCTAACATTAGAAGTCACTCAGCAAGCAGTCTCACATCGTTTAACATCATTAGGAATGATTCATAAACAAGGAAATTGTGTTCCGTACGAATTAAAGCCGAGAGATATTGAACGCCGATTATGCTTAAGAGAAATGCTGCTAGCTAGACATAGAAAAAGGGTTTTTTACATCGTATCGTAACTGGTGATGAGAAGTGGATACATTATGGCAATCCAAAAAGAAGAAAATCATGGGGATTACCTGGCCACGCGTCAACATCAACAGCAAAATCTAATATTCACGGAAAAAAACTTATGCTGTGTATTTGGTGGGATCAGCTAGGTGTAGTGTATTATGAGTTGCTTAATCCGAGCGAAACAATTACTGGAGCCCAACACAATTGATGAGATTGAGCCGAGCTCTGAAGGAAAACGCTCTCAATACTATTCTAGACACGAAAAAATTATTCTTCTGCATGACAATGCCTGTCCATATGTTGCGGCTCCCGTGAAAAAGTACTTGGGAAGTGTTACCCCATCCGCCGTATTCACCAGATATTGCACCGTCCGATTATCACCTGTTCCGGTCCATGGCACATGCTCTGACGGCGCAGCGGTTCACATCTTATGAGGATACCAAAAATTGGGTTGATTCGTGGATAGCTCAAAAGACAAGGAGTTCTTCAGACGTGGGATTCGAATGCTGCCTGAGAGATGGGAAAAAATGGTTGCAAGTGATGGCCAATATTTTAAATAAATTTATATTACCGTTCTTCTATAATAAATATTTAATTTGTGTTAAAAAACGGCGGAAACTTATTTGTACTCCTAATATTTTTTCAGTCTTCTGAATTTACGAGCCTCACGAAAATTCGTATTAGCCTTTGTGTCGTTTTTATATGTCTAAATGCTGAATTTCAACTCAATCGTACTACTGTTGCTATGTTTCTGGTCTGCTCACAAAATATATTATTTTTAATCTTCAATTATACGATCCCCACGACATTCTTTATCAGCAGCCCCTGTTGTTATTTGACATCTAAATACTGAATTTAAACTCCATCGTAGGGTCGCTGCTATGTTTTTGGTATAGCTCAGTGCTGCTCTGCTAACAAAAAATTCATTTTTGTTTTGAATCTCGTAATCATACGATCCTCACAAAATTTCGCATGGAATTAAGTAATGGAGCAGAATCAGTCTTTCCTTACTGTTATTGACTGCTCTGTCTAATTTTGACTTCACGTAAAGTTGGTTAAATGGAATGTAAAAAGTGATTGTATTGAGTCGAATAATAATTTTTTCAACTTGGAGATACAATTGAGGAAAAATCAAGTATTGCTTATATCCAATTGAAAATTTTTTCTGTTGTTTCAGTGTAGTCATGTGATAGAGAGAATTGATAGTCTGTCTATTTTAAAAGAAGAATACTACCTCCTCAAAGCCCTTGTTTTGACTAACTGTGATGTTAAATTGGAAGAAAACCATTCTTTAAAGAAATTCAGAGATACTATATTGTCGGCTATGTCTGACACTGTTGGAGTACTAAGGTGAGTTGATTGTATTTTAGTGCTTGTACACAATTAAAAATCTTGCACACTGGGTAAAATAAAAAAAACCAAGTGAATGTTAAAACTCAAGGAAATTTTGGTGATTGGGGAAACAACTGAATTCCTCTGATGGAATTTTGTTTGGTACGTAATTAAAAAATGACTGCCCCTGATGGTGCACAGTGGCGATTTTTGATATGACCAAGATCCTCAAATATTTTTCAACAAAACCAGATGGACATGTTTTTGAATAAAAGTACTCATATGTTTTTTATTATTATTTATAGTGAGCGGGCGTCTGTCCACCCTACCACTGCATCCGCGCGGACTATTGTGGTTCACCTCTAATTTATATATTTCCCTGACGAGATCCAGTTTTTGGATAAAATCGATAATCTTGTTCGGGGGTAATTTTTTCAGTTCGCAGTGGGCCATTAAAGCCTGACCAAAGACCTCGAATCTGAAGCAACTCACCGCTGGGCACTCTGAGACGATGTACATGGCTGTTTCAGTGTCCTTAAGACAGCCTACATTCATCGTCTTCAGTCAGACCGATTTTGTACAAATGCGCTTTCAGCCTGCAGTGACCTGTCATTATTCCGACAAGTGTTCTTAGTTTGCCCCTATCCAGATCTAGCGCTAGGTCCGCCATCTTTTGGTTCGAAGCTGTTCCAAGGCCAGGATGGCTCAGCCAGAAAGCCTCTATTCTTGAGTTCATTCTGCCTATTATCGTCCGCTTAGCCATGTCGTGAGGTATTCCCAGCAATGGTTCCGGGCCTGCAGAGGCAGCACAGCTCCAGCAAATCTGCCTATTTGTTATCCAAATAGTTCAAGTGCCTCGGTATCCAAACAAGAGTGATTCTGTTATACATACCGAGCCTGTTTAAAGCCGTGCGGCAACTCCAGACAGTTTTCGATGTACAACAGCTGAATTTCAGAGCTTTTAGTTCTGACTGACTATCAGTGAATATTTTGATTTTGCCGTGGTGGATTTGCCGTTTTATCAGCGGATCTGCCGCGATCTGAATGGCAAATAATTCTGCTTGGAATGTGGTTGCGTATTAACCGAGACTCAATGAGATGTTGATTCTCGGTTTCTTCCTATTGACTCTCGTTCCGTTCGTCGTTCGCGAGCCGTCTGTGAACAAGCCAAGGTCGGTCCTCAATAGAACCTCAGCATGCTGGGTATATTCGTCCCGGCTGGGAACGATTACATTGAAATGCCGTTCTTGACTCGTAACTTTTGACATTAGCTCCGAGGGCATCGATAGGGTGCTGTTCGTTAAAAGCTCGTCCAGCAGTCCTGAGCCTCCCATCACTATTGCCTTTGGCCTGTCGATCGCCATTTGATATAGTTTGTATGTCGTCCGTTCCGTCTCCCTGTGTACGAGCAGGTGCAGGGTTGGTAGATTTAGTAGGACCTCAATTGCTGCCGTGGGTGTGGTGCGAAACGCATTTGTAATTGCAATGCAAGCCTGTCTCTGTACTCGGGTGAGCTTATGTTGGCCAATCGTTTGTTGGCCCTTCTTCCACCACGCTGCAGCGCCATATATTATCTGTGGTCTAATTACCATAGTTCCAATACATTTTCCTGGGCTTTAGTCTCCAGGTTTTGCCGCAGATTTGTCCAGAATCCCATTCTGGCTTTATGACACACTTCGTCTAGGTGTGCATTCCAACTGAGAGTTTGGTCCAGGACTATTCCCAGGTATTTTGCCTCATTATAGAATTGTATTGTTTCACCCCGGATTGTCGGCGGTTCAAAACCATCCAGCTTCCATTTCTTGGTGAATGGTATTATAACTACCTTTTTTGGGTAGTTATAGTCCCTTTTATACCATTTTTCAATAATGTCCAGTATCTCTTGAAGGACGTCAGATATCGTCACTTCCGATTTACCTTTCTATGATTGCCAGGTCATCAGCAAATGCTTGAACATCAACTCGTATATAAAGTAGTACTTGAAAAATTTAGTTCATCAACCACAAAAATTCAATTGAATTTTAATTCCAACTATAAAATTTATTAAATAAAAATATTTTTAATTTTGTAACTTCAACGTCCTCTAAACTTGGTAACGAAGAATTGTAGGGAAATTCCTGTATATATTCAGAGTATAAATAACTTCGTTGCGGTTTTTTTCGAAAATTGGTTATACATTCAAAGTACTATCCGTCGCTAGTTACTACTTTTTCCCATTTTTCTGGCAATTGACGTATCCCGTCGCTATCCATGCATCGATCCATTTTTTGACTTCATCGTAATTGGAGAAGAGCTGGTCGGCCAGGCCATGTTGCATCGATCGTAAGAGATGGTAATCGGAAGAGGCAATGCCTGGGCTGTATGGCAGGTGGGGAAGGACTTTCCATTTGAGCGTTCCTAATTACTTTATAACGGACGACGGAACATCCGGCCGTGCATTAAAATTAATTTTGAAATGCTAATTATACAAATAATAGCTGTATAAATACATTGCTTAGAGAGAGAAATAAAGAAGACTTGCTTGGATTCTATGTGGAACATTTTTTGGTGATGGAATTTGTTATTCCTGATTGTTTAGATTAAATCTGTAGTGGTTTTGGAGAATTAATCCAGCTGTTATCTGTAATATTTAAAAAACCCTTCTAAGTAAATTTTCAATCTATGTATTTGTTTGAATTGCTGCTAATTATACACTTAGGATGATTGTCATTCGACTACTAATGGACCATCAGGGATGTATTCTGGATCCACATAAAGTATTTCAACTACAGATATGATTCAAGAACTTATCCTAAGAGAGGGTCACAATAATCATCCTAAGCTAGATATATATCAGCACTGAAAACTAATTATATCAATTGGTTATCCCATATGAATCAAGCAGTATGCATATTTACCCTTATTTGAATATCTGGTTACGTACGCGCCAAAATTTATATAATAGGCATATATAGGATGATTTTATAACCTTAAATGCAAAATTGGATTGACTACACTCATGTAATTACATCCAATAATCAGAATTTCCTGGAAATTATAATTTAAATAAACTGCCATTAACAGATCCAGTAATTTTCTTTTGTCAAGTTGCTACTATACCCTTAACTGATATTTTTGTTAATTTGACATTTATTAGCGGGATCAGATCATTAGTTTTTGAACCTGTTTACATCAGATAAGTTTTGGTGTTTTTTTGCATCTTAAAATTAATAATTCTGTTGAGTGTTGTTTGAAATTTTATGTTGCAAACAAAATTTCGTATGCCGATTTGTTTCAAATTCTGCAGGAAGCCTTTGGTGCTCTACATCTCATATGGAACGGCCCAGCACATTGTTGTGGATTATTTAGACATGAAACGCGTCGCAGCACGGTTTGTACCGAAAGAGCTGAATTTTCTCAAAAAAAAACCTTCGAAAGATAGTGGCCAAAGAGATAATTTGGGAGGCAGCTACCGATCCAACCTTCACGAAACGTATCATAATTGGCGATAGACCTTCTTAATGGCGCGCACCAAATGAGGCGAAACCGAAAAAACCACGTCAAAGTCGATTAAAAATCAAAGTCATTCTCACTGTTTTCTTTGATTATCCTGGTGTCTTGCACTACAAGTACTTGTCGTCTGGTCGAACCATTAAGAAGGTGCGTCGACGGTAAAGACGGAAAAGAGCGCCACAAAATTTCCAGATAGACCATAATAAAGATAGCCTGGGAGGGCGCAAAAGAACGCTTAATTTCTAAAAAGAAGTTTGGTTATATTTGCACAGTCCAGGAGGATGTTTATCGTAAAATTTTTTAACAGAAAACATATTGTTTTTGGAGTGATTTCATTTGATATTGATCAGTAAAACTGTATTATGTACTGATTTATGTCAAATAAACTTTATTATTATTATTTATTATATTGTAAATAAGAGTCACTATTTTAATTGTTGAAATAAATGAATAGGGAGTAAGAGTTTGCATTTTAACTATCAGATTGACAATTTGGGATTCATTCGGGAAAGACGAGTTTTATTTATCTTCTCATTGCTCAATATGAGATTTTATGAAGTAGGATGTTTCATGTGCTGACGGACAAAATCGTTTGGGCAAGCTAGAGCGTTTTAGTTTCACTTCCTTTTATCTTTTTATCATAGCCTTCGCTGTGGTGGGTTAGCGATTTTGGTTTCAAGTCTCAAAATTTTTAAAATACCCAGACCTTTTCAATTGCTACCATAAGTTGAATTGACTCGTGTATGTTGTCAATGATTGGCGTACTAAAATTTCATTAAAATATTTTTGATAGTATTTTAATGGATATTTCAAAAATTTTGTTTACTAATTCAAAACTTTTTTTGCAGACCTTCTGGTATGTTATACCAAGTACAACAATTGCTTCTCTGTTTGCCAGCCTTACGCCAAGCAGATCATATAGTTCGGAAGTTCTGGTCTAATGTTCACCATCAAAATCTGGCTCCAATGAACAAATTATTCTTAGAAATGTTGGAGGTTTACAGTCGGTAGCTACGTTTACGTATTATCCAATGGAAATCGCATCTAATTGGTGGAAGATCAATTGTGTGCTCAAAGGAGGAAAGAAATTTGTGTACAAACAGGGATCACCAATAGTTCTTGCGGGCCCTTTGTTATTATCTCTGGGCATACAATCAGGTTAGGTGAAAAGTGTATAGAGAGATTTTATTCAGTTCATTACCATGAAAAATTTTAGAGAACTGAGTTATCTATGAAGAGTTTATTCAATTCATACTCATTGTTTCTTTTAAGTACAAAACGGTAGAATCTGCTTCATTTTGAGTTATTATTGCCATCTCGATCTACTATAATAACTATTAATCTTATTTTTTTCTGAAATCATTGATTTTGATGCATAGATTGATTTTAAATTGATAATGCAGATGTCTCATTATTGTCAAGGATTTGATGTACATATTAATATGTACATAATAGAAAATATCATCTGTAGAAAAAATCAAAACAATTTTGCAAGAAGACACAAAGTATTTATTCATATAATTACTCACAAAGCTATTTGGGTCTGTTAATAATGTAAGAAGTTCATCTTTAAGCATTTATTGAAGGTTTCAATGAAGAAATGAAAATCGAAGTATATCTTTAAAGATTTGTTTAAAGAAAAATTCATTTATTAGTAGTAGTGATTATTATTTATTCCTATTGTTGAACGACTATTCGATACATAGGATCATCCTTAAGGAATTTAGTGATAGTTATATGGAACTAATACTTCCATAATAAATACTGCATGACTGATTGACTTAAGAAAAGTCAACAGACCTCCAATAAAAACACTGCAACGTCTTGTTTCACCTTTAGGTACTACTTATTGATTAGAAATTCTGTGTATTGAAAATCAAATTCGTTTTGATTGGTGTGCAAAAGGATGCATAATTTGAGGTGGATTGAATGATCTGTTGAAGGAAACATCCTAGTATTTTTGAATTATAAATTCGTTTAAATGTGCAAAATTGTAAGAGATCTGAAAACATCTTTCAAGGCGTTTAAGTTATTCTTTTTCGCTTTTAAATTTCATTATATATATGATTAATATGAATTTATTTTTATACAGCTTAATGAGTTATAGGTTAATATGCTGCTAAGATGTTTCATCATTCACAAATATTTCGGAAATCCATCAAATATTTTTTATATTTGATACCTCATTTTTCTTTGTTGAATTTTATTCCGATATATTTTTTTCTAATCGAAAGAATTTCTGAACTCAGCTTATTTTATGATCACCTGGCAATCTGAAGTCCAATTCCTCATCATAAAGATTACATGTATTTTGTTATTGGACGTTTCAGAGATTATTTCGATTAGAAAAAAAATATCAGAAGCGAAAACAAAAATCAATAGAGAAAAGTAATGTATTAAATATAAAAAATAACAATGGAGTGCCAAAATAGTAGTGGATGATGAAATATGTTATTAGCAGTTACCATGGTATTGTATAAAAAAATTCATATAAAGCATATAAATAATGAAATTTATAAACGAAAAGAAATAAAAACTCGAACTGAGCGGCGTCAAAGACGTTTTCAGATATCGTTAGATATAGTTAGATTTAAACGAATTTTTAATTAAAAAATATTTCCTTCACGCTTCAACGAATCTTAGAATGAAAAAGAAGGAAATGATCACTTTAAAGGACGCATCCTTTCGTGCACCAATCAAAACGAATTTGATTTTCAATATGTGTTGAATTTACAATCAACACATGGTATCTAAAGGTTAGACAACACGTTAGATCACTAGGGTTTTTTTAATAGAAAAATCGGACAACCAAAATAAGTGTATGTAGTATTCTAATTATGTCAACACTCTAGAATGCACTATCGAATTATCTGCTTAAGATATTTTTAATGTACTTTCTCATTTTCTCACTTTTTCCTTGTAGGATATATTGAAAAAATCTGGAATGTCGAATTACATCAGAAGTTGATATTTCTGAATATTCTATGCTTTGATGGAGGAAATTCAAATTTCTGTATTTGCAAAGTTGTACGAAGTTTTTTTTGTCAAAGTTAGACACAATAGATATGTTACATTATGATAAATTACATTTAATTGCAGTTTGGATATTTCTGTCCATATTCAAGAATTGATGAGACAGGTTATTTTTTCTAGCATCATGTAGATTTTCAATACTTAAAACCAATTTTTGCATCAAATTTAATATCCTGCAAAACTTGATTTATATATGTATACGCCGATATTTGCCGATTTTTTGAACGCGTTAAAATTCAATGAATATGTAAAATGTTATATAAAAATGTTTAGCTGAGAAAAATAATTGTTGAATAGTAGTTTTAAGTAATAAAGTATTTTGATTAATATTTGTATGAATTATTGAAATTAATGTAATATTTATTCTGCAACACATTTGAAAAGGGCCATTCCCAAATGATCCTGCGAGAATTGGTACTTAGTTTCAAGATATGGCAACACTGATGTGAATATGTCAAATCATCATAAAGTTTGACTTTTTAATGGTGAATATACTCGGAACGTGTTGTCATACCAGTACTATTTGTATTGTTCACAGATACTTAAATATTCATCTTGGTCAAAATATGGTATTGAATCGTGAATATTTTTGTGCAATGATTAAACCAATAGCAGTGTGCTGATCAACTGGTTCCTACTTTTGGTGATGAAGAACCTCGAGTCACAATATTTAGCTGGTTTTCCGAATTTGATTATGATCACATTTCGTGAAGGTAGTCTAAAATCGGCTGTTATGCTGGAAAACATCGATGCTGTGCATGAACTGATGTTGCAAGATCATCATGTGACATACTGTGAGAGATGACAAATCATTCTCCTCCACAGCAATGCAAACTCTTGCACATCATATAGATCTTGCACCATCAATATCAAGACATACTTTCTGAATCCAATCCTGTAAGTAACTCCCCATTAAGTTTAACTGCTGTCTGATTCTGTAAAGAAACAAATCACGAATGCATTACGTAAGCAAAAGCCTTAGAAAAATCGCCAAAAAGTCCCATTGATTGGAACTTCATCACCCAGCGAAACCTTCAGAATTCACCGTACCAGCTAGAAATTCGCTATATTGGTGCTCTTTGCTTATAAGAATCAGAAAAAACCAAATTAAAAAAAATCAGAAGCATACTCCCTTTCAAGTAGTTCAGAAAAGGATTTCCTTTCTTTAATAGAGACTTCACAACTGCTATCTACAGAGATCTTAGGAAGATCACCTTCTTGAGTGCCGATAGCTCAGTAGTTAGAGCTTTGGGCTGGGAACCAAAAGGTCCTGTTTAAGTAGGAAAGAAATGTTCTTGTTAGACGGGTTTCAGCCACCATTTCACTGTTGGGTCAAAAATTAACAGTGCTGTTAATTGGATTGCAGATTTTTTGAAATGTCACCTTCTGTATTTTTTTCACGATAATGTGGATAATTTTGAATGCCTAACATTTTCTCAGCTGTAACTTTAGGGCTATTTTCACTCTTGCGTTCAGACATGAAAATGACATCATACTGAAAATTATTTTTGAATAATGAAAATAATAACTAACAGATATTAAAAATAGTTTATTAAACAATGGAACCTGTGGCAGAAATTACTCAGGTAATATTCGGTACATATTTCTTTATTTTAATAATCTACGAGATGTTCAAAGCGTCGCTTGCACAAAGCAATCCGATCGTGGAATGAGCTACTAACCCTGGTCAGCATGGTTGTAGTAATATAATTTTTATGTTGACACTCGAGGATTATGATTCTGTAACTAGCTCAATGAAAATATTAGGTGCACCAGAAACTAATGTCGCTTTCTTAAATTAAATTCAAACGAATACATTATTAACAAGTTTTTATTTTTAATCAATAATGTAATCATCTGCATTATCAACAATCTTTTGCCATCTAGTGTGCAAATTTTCAATGCAGAATTGATAAAAATCAAATGGCTTTTCAGTAAAATATCTCGAGATGGAATTTTGGTCATCACTCAAATTTTCCAACGAACCTTGGGAAAAATTAATAAATTGGGGTGGGAGGTACTGCCCTACCAACCATACTTGCCGGATATCGCACTCTCGGATTTCCATTTATTCCGATCGCTACAACATTTTCTTAAAGGTAAAAAATTTTGATGATGTCCAAGATGCCATCTCGAGATATTTTACTCAAAAACCAATTGATTTTTATCGGTCCAGCATTGAAAATTTGCACACCAGATGGCAAAGGGTTGTTGATAACGAGGGTGATTTACATTATTGATTAAAAATAAAAACTTGTTAATAATTTACTTGTTTGAATTTAATTTAAGACATCAATATTACTTTCCGGTTCCCTAATAATTTGATGGTTTGGAATAGTTTTCCGTACATTTTGAAAGATATTTTAGCAAAATTTCCTAGAATAAGTAGTCGAAATTCTGAGAAATCATTCATTGATCGCGTAATCCTGTAATGAATTTTACCTGAATAATTTCTGCCGCAGGTTTCATTGTCTTAATTATTTTTAATTTCAGTAAGTTATTATTATTATTATCCTGTTATTCCCAGGTCTTCTGTGAAGATCTCTCAGAAGCTTTTTCAGCTTGTGGGAGTTAGGAGTTCAATTGCGTTCTGGGTAGGCTTTGTTACTGCGATCTCACGTCACTTTAGATCACAGCACTATTAATTGTTGACCCAACAGTGAAATGGCAGCCAAAACCCGCCCAACTAGAAAATTTCTTTCCCACCTGAACTTGAACCTGACTTTTCGGTTACGAGCCCTGTTCTCTTACCACTGAGCCATCGGCACTCATTTTATAATAATTATCATATTATATTTTGAGTTCAGATTATGATTTCATGGGAAGCACATGTCAGTGAATTTGATCAGTGTGATATTTCGGAAACGCGATAAATTAAAATTTCGCGATCAAACTCATACGGTGCCACAGATTTCGAGAAATTTTTCTCAAAAATGATTTCGGATGAAAAAAGTTCAGAAGAATCTACAGACGATCCATCGTTCAAGAAACCTTCTAATAGGAAACGTAAGAAGAAAGGATTATCTAAAAACAAAAACAAAAAAGTCAACGATAACAAAACTCCCGAGACAGAAATTAGCCAACCGCATCTGGAACCACAAAAAAACAACCAAGATAACAGTATCGCTATGGAAACAGACATCCCATCTCATTCTTCCACACAAAACATTTCAACTACTAAAGGAACCCATACACAGCAGGACAAAACTGAAGTACAACCACAAACAAATCCCAACAACAAGACTACCTTTAGGAATTATTCAGCAAGAATGAACGAAATAAACAAAACGGAATACAAACAACTATTTTATCTAACAGCAAATGAAAACTTAATAACAGACAGAATTAAAATGGCAGATGAATGGAACAAGAAATTTATAGAATCTACAGATATTGTGATAAAAACCAAAATCGGCTATCTTATCAAATCCAACAATGAGAAAGAAAAAATCGTTAATGCTTTAGAAGAAATGAAAACCCAGAAAATCATCACCCAATTTAAACAGACAATACCTTACATCCAAGGAAAGGAAAGACTAGAACCACAGCAAACTTTCTCAGTAGTAATAACCGGAGTGGAAAAATCTATCCAAGATGAAGAAATTAGTGAACATCTTAATAAATTGAATTTGAAGCACAGATTTTGCCGAAGAATTATATCTAGGAATTACAATACGCCCACAACTTACATAAGAATTATCACAGGAGAAGCTACAACATCCGAAAGATTACTCAATGAGGGAATGTTCTTCAAAAATAGGCACTATCTAGTTTATGCAAGTCATCCTCCTGAACCCATACCAATTCCATGCAACAAGTGCCAACAATTCGATCATATAACGGAAAACTGCACTCAACAAGCAAAATGCAACAAATGCCAAGGCGCCCACAAAACATCACAGTGCAGAACTAATCTACCACCTAAGTGCAGTGCCTGCGGTTCTGAAGAACATCAGGCATGGTCAGGCAAATGTCCAAAACATCCTAAAAAACCCATCGAAGGTATTCCGAATGCAACCATAAGACGTCTTAATAAAATGACCAGGGAAATAGAAGACTTACATAAGAAGAATAACAGAATACATGCACCTATAACTATACACGACGAAATTGTAAATACCTATATGAGAAAACTGAACAAGCCCAAATACACAAACAGGGAGGAACTACTGCAGAAACTAAAGAGAAGATTCCTGACACAATTTAAAGTTGATACAACTGCAGTTTTTTCAGGAA
The DNA here is from genome assembly GCA_034642435.1 of Megalocaria dilatata. Taxonomy (NCBI): domain Eukaryota; kingdom Metazoa; phylum Arthropoda; class Insecta; order Coleoptera; family Coccinellidae; genus Megalocaria; species Megalocaria dilatata. Next base: position 75,425,765 of record CM067856.1, read on the forward strand.
ACCGAGTATATATCCTCATGTTCGATGTGGAAGATCAGAATGAACCGTCACCAACAGAACCTATCGACAACAATATTAACCGCCAAGTTCAACTCTAAAATTAAAATTCTCTACAACAATATCAATAGTTATCTACCAAAAAAATATTTGATCAACAACTTCATTGAAGAGAATGAGATACAATTAGCCATGTTCGTAGAAGCCAAAACCAAAAAGGAACACAACATCTCCTACAGAGATTGGGATATTATACATAGGCTAGGACATACAATTATCAATACACGAGGCGGGAGTATAGTACAGTGCCACCCCAACCTGAAAATGGGTAAGGACAATTCACCTAGTATTAATAACAACCTCAATGAAGCAACACATTTCACAATCCCTTTTAAAGATGACAACCTGCACATCATTTTGATATATATACACCCTCATTCCAAAATCGACGAAACTATATTCACAAAAGCAGCCTTATATAAATATTCTATAATCATTGGCGACTTCAATCCCAATCGAACAAAAAATAGACAAATTAACAAATTTCTCCAGAGCGGTTCCTTCAAAAAATATATGACACCTCCAACATTCTTGATGGATAATAACCCTGATAGTACTCCTGATTTGTTGATATACTCCACAAATTTAGAAAGTAACATCACAGATATAGAGCTTGTGCCTGACCTGGGTTCCGATCACCTAGGAATGGTTATTACATTGGACATGAATACACAGCCAAAAGAAACTCAAAAGAAAAAAACGTTTCAATTCGACAAATGCAAGGTCAATAAAGTGAATGAGGAGATGGCCAAGTTCATTCACTCTCATAGAAAATCAAATATGGACGAGGACTACATCACAGCATTCAATAATAGACTATCTGAATGTATTCGAAAATATACACCTACTGTAACACATCACCCATTCCTTCATGAATTACCACCCTTCATAATTTCAATGATCAAGAACAAACGGAAAATGTACAGAGAATATCGCCGCTCCCACAACCCACATGTTAAAACCCAAATAAATGAATATAACTCTGCTATTCATAAAATGATCCAGCAGTATAGAATCCATAGATGGAATGAAGCCTGCAAATCAATTAGCAAAACCAAAGGAAGAACATTTTATCAGCAGATCAAAAAGCTTTCCAAGTACAAACAATTCCATAAGATTCCCACTATCATAGAAAACAATAAAGAATATAAGACAGATTCCGAAAAGGCAGAAATATTTGCAGAGCACTACAAACAAGTATTTCAATATGGCAAGGATAGGAATTTTGACGTTGAAACAGAGACAATGGTTGAGGGCTGGTACAGGGAATTTTTTAACAACCCACCTGTGAACACTGATTCAATCGAAATAGAAGAAGCCACCTACTATGAAATGCTACATAACACCAAGAACAGTTCACCAGGATCAGATAATATACCGTGGAATATCGTTAAAAAACTACAGCAGAGCATACATGAACATATAACAAAATTATTCAAATGGTGTCTCAATAACCAGTCCTTTCCGGAAGTATGGAAAACAGGAACAATCACCCTCATAGCAAAACAGAACAAGGATCACAAAAAAACAGAAAATTACAGACCCATAACGTTGCTACCTGTACTTGGAAAGCTTTTTGAAAAAATAATTAAAAACAAACTTGAAGAACATTTCCACGAATTAATTCCTAACTATCAGTTCGGCTTCCGCAAGAAAAAGGCTACTGTTCACCCACTGACTATCTTCATATCCAACTTACAAAATGCACAATTAAACAATAAAAGAACAGCAGTAGTTTGCATTGACAACAATAAAGCATTTGACAGTGTGTGGATAAAAGGATTACTATATAAAATGTTTAAGAAAGACACACCTGCATATTTGATACATATAGTAAGAGCATATCTGGAGAACAGAAAACTAAAAATTAAAATCAATGAAGCAATATCCACCATCTTCACCCCTATGCAAGGAACACCTCAAGGATCTCCTCTATCGCCCCTGATATACAACATCTATTGCAGTGACATGGGCACAATACACAACCAAAAACAATACATACTACAATATGCGGATGACACTACAATAATATCACATGAGAAATCATTGAAAAGCTGCATTGATAATCTACAAGAGTACATAACTACATTGACAATATGGTTTTCCAAGTGGAGGTTGAAGATTAACCCAGAAAAATCCCAACTGATAATTTTCAACCATAAAATTAATCATCAGTCCCCCATCATTTCAATAAACAATAAATCAGTCAAACCAACACCTTCAATAAAATATCTCGGAATTCAAATTGATAATAAAGCAACCCTTAAAATACACGCAAATAATACAAAGAAGAAAATTATCAGCAGAGCCAAGCACTTTAGAAAATTGACATACAGGAACGAAGGAATCAACATGAAAACAGCATCCATCATCTATAAATCCATATGCAGACCATTAATTGAATATGGACATCCCCTTTATGCAAACTGCAAAGAATCTGTGAAGAAAATTTTAAAGGTGGCAGAGACAACATCCCTAAGAGACATTACCAAAATGAGACACCCAAAGAACAGACTGTACAACCCTCCCAACGATCTCCTTTATCAGATAACCAGGATAGAACCCATAGAAGACAGAATTAAGAAACTGAACACAAAATTCAAGCAGCGCCTTTACGAACTGGAAGATATAAAGACTCTCATGCACAATGATCCAGTAGAACGCCCCCGAAGAAAATTCCCAACCCAAACGCTAATGCAGAGACTGAACACCTATCAAAACTAAGATATTGTAAAATTGTATAAATAATGACCTTTTTTTTTTTTTTTTTTGTAAACTTGCTCTAAGATTTTGTTAATATAACTTGGGCTGAAGGACCTCGGTCGATTGCCGGTTGATAACTTGTTATCAATAAAGATCAGTTATTATTATTATTATTATTATTATATTTATTATTCAAATGAAATTTTCAGTTATGTCATTTTTCCTGTCTGTTGAACCAAGGAGTTATCACATCCCATAAAGTTAATATACTTTACTTTTTCCTTTATAAAAAAAAATTTATTTCTGAAATAAATGAAAATTATAGGATAACTCTAATTTTATGCTAGGCAGTGTATTACGTTAGATTTGCAGTTTACAACTCGAAATCTCAAGAATACCATAACATGCATCAATTTTTAGTTAATCTCAAAAGTTGCAAATGACAGAATGTGGTAAAGTATAATATATGCTAATGTCATAATTGAAATTACTTTAGATTTTAGTATAGATCATAGAAATCTCTCTTAATTAAATGTATTAATGTCATCCATTCTGGGCTAAACTTAAAGTATTGATCTTTAATTAAAACAAGCTTTTTGAGATTGTTTTGTTACAAAAAAAATTTTAAATGCATGAATTTCTTATGACAGAAGATTTAAGGTATTACCTGCAGTTACAAATAAATGTGTAAACTTTAAATTTGTTGGTAGTAAAACATAGTAATTTCTAAAAACTTATTTTAGTTATGATCAACTACCAAATAGTGACGACAGCAATAGAATTGATCTATGTTGATTTGCATAAAAATGCCTTTCCAATTAATTATTATTATATTAATCAATTGATGCAGGTACCTCTTCTCATACATTTTGTTGAAGTCTTACAATTGAAAGAGATAGGTTAAAAAATACTTCAATATTCAGTAACCAAGTTTAATTGCAATATACTTTAAAAAAATAATGATAATAACCATCCATTACCGTTTCATAAAATGTATTCTTTCATGGCATGAAAACAAAATTAAAATTATACCAATCATATTTTTACCTTTATATAAAGTTGAATTTGTTCAAAAAAATCAAACAAAAAACTTAACAACATAAATCATGGATCAACAAGTGAGGTATAAAAAATTGCATCAATAGAGAAAACAAGATACAAGGCAGTGATACTAACTAAACAGTAACTATCTATGGAAATTTGAATTAAAATAATTCAATACACACCATCGAAAATATCTCTTTGAATTTTTTTTATTTCCTAAAACGAATACATATTTAAATAAAATCACAGTATATTGATTCATATTTTCATAATTAACTCGTAAATTTGACAATTATGGCGTTTGGTGAGTATACACCTTCTTCAACTTAAAACTAATATTATATACATTTATAACTGCTGTTTTGAGTGAACATTGCATTGGAAGAAGGCAAAATTTTTTAGACTAATATACATCATGAATATTTTAGAACATTTGAACTGTATACAACGTGGCAGACCAGTCCATCAAAACTAGTAACAAAAATTATAATTTATAAATCTTCAAAATTAAAAATATTGTGCATTTTTATGAATGATTTAACTGGTTTTTTTGTAATTTTTCAAGTTCATCCATTAATAATTTGATTTCTTCAAATGAATCAAATTTGAAATCATATCTACATTGCAGGATGTCTCGTTCAATTGATGAATATTCATTCACCTATTTTTAGTAGTTATTATGAACAAACAAGGGTAATAAAAATGATATATAATTTTAAAACTGTGTAGATCTTGAAGGATCAGTTCATGATTGAATGTAGATTTTTTCTTTGGTGCTGTCAAGTTTCGAATATATTATTTATATTACTGGAAAACTAGTTACATGTGAAATCACTAAAAGAATAATTTAAGTGCTTAATTATATAATAAATAAATTGGGGTAATAGTAATAATTAACTGCAAAGACTCCACGGCTCAAAGAGATGCTCTGTATATTTGGTATATGGATAACTATAAATATATTGATGTCTCAATATTTTTTTTTATTTCCATCGATATTTCTCAAACAACAAGTCGTTCATTAAAATTCTTAAATTTCTTGATTGTAATATATAGTAAAAGTTCACAATTCGATTGTTGAGACATCCTGTATGAAAAGTTTTGACACGACTGATCCCTTTTATTCTTTAAAAATTCAGATTTTTCAACCTCAAATTTTCTGTTATGAGAATTTCAAGGATGGCAGGTTGCCACAGTATAATGGAATTATTTTTTTCATGAGTTATTGTCATTTGGTGTGGCAATAACATGTACCTGTTTACCTTTTGTTGCATTGTAAACTTGTCCAGCACTAAAAGGTTCTAGTCTTGGATGTGTTTCATTTTTTCCTAGAGGAAAATAATGAATAATGTTAGTAAATTATTAGTTTTGTTATATAAATATTGTTTATAATACATCATATAAAGCAGATTCCTCTTATCCAGTCACCACCGGATATTATATAGAGTGTTTCTACTTGATGCGAAAAATTTCAAGGGGTGGTTCTTTAGCAAAAATTAATGGGAATCCTTCATATAGTTTTTTGCTCTAAGCCCTTTCAAGTTACTGCCCTTTGAAATTGGGGGAAAAATTCTGTTTTTATTGAATATCTTTTTTATTTAGGAAAACGAAATTTGACAAATCTCTAACGTTAATTTAATGTCCCTCTCTGACAGTTTTTGTGATTCCAAAATGTAGGGAGTAAGAAAATGAACCCCTACAATATTCTGCATCAGAACTTTTCGATGCTTCAACATTTTCCAAATCCAAAAATTGATTTGAAATGAAAAATTCAATAATAAATTTTTCTGTATCTTGAGTTTTCCCCTAAAATTTTCAGTTTAATTAAAAAAAAATAATATATTACTAAAGCTCTTCTAACATAAATTGCTGCAGAAGTTATAACTTGTTGAACTAATTAAGTAGGATCCTCTCAAATGTAGTCATATCAATTAATGCAATTATGAGATACTTAATTACCGGTTGGGAGACGAAACGCGTACGTACATAAACTTCGAACTTTCGCGTGAAGCCGGCGATCGACTCGCGGCCGAACGTGAAGCTTTAAAGAAAACACCTTTTCCACAAAAGTTCTCTTAATCCTTCTATGTGATTCGTGTTCGAGAACGATTACTACTTTTTATTAGCATAGGATCAAGTAGGTTGGTGTCAAATTGAGTCTTAATAATAAATATACTTGTTTTTTCAAAGTTTTGTCTAAAATTTTTTTCTGAAATAACACTTTGAAAAAATGCTATCATTTGATAAGTTGAAAAAAAAAGATAATTAAAAAACACTTAGAACAAACTGAAACAGCACCAACACACAAAAAGCAAAAGTTTTAATAAATGCTGAAGATGGCTGCCGTTAGAAAGAAAGAGAATGACCCTACTCTTTTCTAAAAGAATTTCGTATTCTTTGAAATATTAGGGGTTTATTCTTAATAACCTCACAGTATGCGATGATACGGTCTTTCACACGGAAGTTGAATAGACCAGCGTTTTAAGAAAATCCCAAATGCAAAAAGTAAGTTTGGAAATCGGACAGCACAATTTTATGTGCCTCCCAGATCAAGTTTATCCAATAGTTTGTATAAACTTCATCCAAGTTGTGACGAGCCTCAATACTGAAATCGCCTAAAGCATACATGAACCATATTTCTTATCTTTTAGGGGCAAAAGTCAGGACACAAAAATGTTGCTCATTGAGTTTATTTTCTTGCATCAATTTTTTGATTTGAAAAGATGTGATGCAAAATATTGCAGGGATTGATTCTTCCAACCCTGGGTGATAAAATTTCGGAATCGAAAAACCTATAAAAAACTGAGATTTAAATAGTGTTCGCTGACTTTAAAAATTTTATTCTTCTTAATAATTCCACATAGGCAATATTCAATAAAAACAAAAATTTTCCTCCAATTTCAAAAGACAGTAACTTGGTAGGGAAAGAGCTTAGAACAAACACCTGGTATAATGATTAAAGATGTCTGGAGCCTTGTTGTGTACACTTACACGAATGAGTAACAACTGCACACTTGATTAAGTAAAGTTATCATAACTTCAGATAGAATTCATAATCAATTCTTATGGCATTCGAATTCTATCATTTACAACTTGATGTTAAATTAGCATTAATGTCTCTTTTAGTATCCTGAAAATTTTGGTATGTATATACCAAATTTAATAAAAAATTATCATTTTTTGGTATGATGATTATTGAAATGATGGCATATATATTTTCCTTATTTTCAATTATTATTAGGTTCTGAATATGGAATAATTATATAACTAATGAATTTGACAATTATTCATCTGTAGGTACAATATAGAGCTTCTGGCTGAAATTAAACCAATCGCAGAAGACTACAACAATGCAAGTTCTCATATATAAGCTCAAGTCAAAACATCGAACTGATGGGTCATCTGCTGTACGGTTCTTGTTTGGCACCCGATGATTTCTTCTTATTCCCTCAGATCAAAATTGCGTTTTTCGATGCATGAAAAAGCGGTTTACGGCTCAAATTATATGTTTTGGAGTTATCTTAATTGGAATTAGAAAAAGTGCATTGAAAATTTGTTCAAACGCATAGTGTATTGATCTTGATGGAGAATATTTTGACAAACAACAAAGCAATTTTATATTATAAATATTTAAGACCAGTATATCTTGACTAATGCTTGATGGCATTGTATAATGCTTGATGGACCATATTCGGTTCACATATCTAGAGGGGTTATTCCACTTTGAAGGGAAGTTATTGATAATACCCATGCAACTTCACGCCAACACTAAATAAATATTGGTCATCTCAAAACTCAAGTAGCAACCCTTGTATAAGGATAAATGTAATTGATAAGGAGTGTGAGCGATAATAACAGAAAGTTCTACAAATCGAGACAGTGTAACATACATCTGTATAACATTTCCATACTCAAACAAACTCGATAAGGTTTTGTTGATCACAGGGGCAAATTGCAGACATGCGCACTGCTCCTGTTATCAAGAATTTCCAATTTTCCAACTGGTTGGTTTTCATCAATGTATGCCAGTGAATATAAATCTGTCAAGTATCTATATTCGCTGTACACATAGACACTAAGATATTGATCATACACTAGCGCCATCTAGAGTATGCACACATATATACAAGACATACCTTTGTGAGATCATTCAAGTAAAGAAATGTATTCCCGATATTTTTACACAAAATTTATTTGAATATAAAGGTAATTCCTACCTGATTGTCCCTCAGCAGGTATATATTTTGAAATCCTAATAAGAGGTAATGGTAAATATCCAGCTGTTAAAGGCATTATGTCCAAGACTATAACTTCAGGTTCCACATCAGATTCAAAGCTAACCACTCCTGCAGTCCTTCCACAAACAGCCCAAACACTCTGTTCTGCAAGTACCTCATACATTATAGATTTCGTTTTAACTTTATTATCTTGAATATTTCCAACATTCTTGATGGTTAAATTGAGATGGCAAAGAAAACCAACACGACAAAATTCATTTCCTTTAGCAGGCTCAAGGGTGGCATCTAAGATATATAGAGTCTGAAAAGAAATATTTATGATAATTTTTTATTAATACATGTGAATTAAAAAACTATATCAAAGATAAAAATGTAGGCTTTTTAAATCAATTGAAAAGGGTTTTTGATTTCTAATGCTAAACCCATTTTAAAAGTCTTTCTTTAATGAGGTTTCCTAAAAAATTTAATCAAATACATTTTTGTGCAGTGATAAAGAATCTGAGCAAAAGTAATTCTGTCAATCCGGCCGGTCCGATCCGTCTGTAAACACTTTATTTCAAACAGAAAGAGATAGAGATTTGAAAGTCAGAGAAGGTTCTAGGCGTAAATATATCGGTTGAGATGGTTAGTGGGCAAAATCAGTCTAATGGGTTCGCAGTTATTTTTCCAATAGTTCTGAAACTAGTGATCAGATAGAAATCAAATTCAGTATTTTAGGTGTATAATAATGACGCGAAGATTTATGCCAAATATAATAAAGATCGGTCAACTGGGCGGACGATTGGAGATAAAAATGCTAACTTCTGAAGAGAAAAACCTAGAGACTTGAAATTTTCAGGGTAGATTTGGAATAAAAAAATTATATTTAATAATTATTAAATATAATTTTTTGAAATTAAATATGTAGAAGGCTAATATTAAAATATTTAAATAATTTTATATACCTTCTATCAAGAATTAACCTCTATTTATGTTATTTTATTCATAATATATAATTATTTGGTTTCCTTAACATTCTTTATACAGATAGTCCTTTTGCTATAACAGAAGCAGTTAAATTGTCTTTCAATCTTTTAGATCAAGGGTAAACCACAGAAATATTTATCTATAGTTAACCGTTACACTACATTTAAAAATTTTTCATTTTACCAGAAGTTTTCTAAATTGTTGAAGGGTGAGTAAATATTTGTTTTTGATTGATGTTATATTTATTGAATATGAATTATTTGAATACTGACGAAGCAAAGTCTCTCTTAAAACTTGTTTTTCAGTAATGTTTTTACATATCTTGAGTTTTTATATACTACTCTGTCAAGAAAGTACCGGGAATTTTCAATTAAAACAACATTTTTACATTTAATCGTCAAAATTTATTGGGTCGCCTTCAAAATAGGCTCCATTTGCTCCAATACATCTATGCCAACGGCACTTCCAATTATCGAAACATTTTTTATAGGCGCTTTCCGGGATGGACTTTAGCTCTCGCGCCGAATTTTGTTTTATGGCTTCAATCGACTCAAAATGGGTGCCACGAAGGGGCAATTTTAGTTTTGGGAAGAGGAAAAAGTCGCAGGGAGCCAAATCCGGCGAATACGGTGGTTGCTGAAGCACGTTTGTTGAGTTTTTGGCGAGAAAGTCAGTCACAATCGTAGCTCGGTGAGAAGGCGCGTTATCGTCATGCAAAATCCATGAGTTATTCGCCCACAAATTTGGCCGCTTCTTACGGATACGCTCACGCAAACGTTTCATAACGCCTAGGTAATACTCCTTGTTTACCGTCTGACCCTCTGGAACGAATTCGTAGTGCATCACGCCACGGATATCGAAGAAAACAATGAGCATCACCTTCATTTTTGAGCGGCTTTGGCGTGGTTTTTTCGGTTTCGGCTCATTTTTTGCCACCCATTCCGATGATTGCTGGCTTGTTTGCATATCGTACTCGTAGACCCAGGTCTCATCACCAGTTATAATGCGTTCCATGAATGTAGAATCGGAATTACAGCGATCCAGCATGTCTGAAGCAACCTGTTCGCGATGACGTTTTTGAAGAAAATTCAAGTCTTTCGGTACGAGTCGTGCGGCCACCTTTCTCATCCCCAAAATATCAATCAAAATCGTACGTGCGGACTCGTGGGATATCTTAAGATCATGTGCTATCTCTCTCAAGCTGGTACGACGGTTTTCCAGCACCCTTTCCTTAATTTTATCGACGTTATCTTCGATCGAAGCCGTCGATGGGCGACCACTTCACGACCGTCCTTGAAGGCTCTGTACCACTGATATGCACGAGTTTTCGATAGAGCATTATCACCAAAGGCCTTTTGCAACATTTTCAATGCATCGGCACACGAAAATTCATTTGCAACACAAAACTTTAAACAAATTCTTTGCTCAACGTAATCACCCATAGTAAAAATCGGCACGCACTCTGACATCGACTGACTTAATCAGCTGTTGCAAACACACTAGTTGACAGATCCCGCTCAAGCTTGGCATAGTAATTGAGGACAGTGGTACTAACCTAGCATGAAAAAATTTTACCTGCCTCATTGCCCCGCCAGATTTAAATCGATAATTCCCGATACTTTCTTGACAGAATGTATATCCAATAATATTGAATATTCTAAGTAAGATAGTTTTATGATGAAATTCTTAAGATTATGTTAGACATTTTTGAAAGATATTTGTTTTCATAAGATTGATCAGCAGAAACAAAATTTTGTCTATTCAAAATATTTAATTTATAGGATTTTGGTTAACAATTTTTATTTATTGGATTTTGTTATACCATTTGGATGTCTTATAATGAATGTTTATTTTATATGTCATTTGATATAAGTGGTACTTAAATGACATTATTTTAATTCATTTTCAGAAGTTATGATTATTAAATATAATTTTTTGAAATTAAATATGTAGAAGGCTAACATTAAAATATTTAAATAATTTTATATACCTTCTATCAAGAATTAACCTCTATTTATGTTAATAGCTTAATTGTTAAAATATTCTCCATTAATATCAATACACTTCAGTAACCATCCTCATATTTACTTGTCTGGAAGATTATAAATGTTGCAATCATTTTGGACTGAACTAGAACGTAGATACTAACCTGGTGGTTTATGCTCTAGATGCACATGGTCAAGTTCAAATTAATTTTTTTTATAATAATTCATTTAATAGTAATCAGAATACACACATTCTATAGGCTAATTTGCAAACTATGGAGCTTGAGGTTCTCACATGATATTATAAGGCCTTTCCCAGTGAAAAAACCTCTTCAACTGTATCTCAAGTCAGCTGGCCACTTCCTTCATAGTCTTCTATACTGGATATATTTTTGGATTTCGTTCAAATGTTTCTGTAATTTATTGGTGGCATTTTGTGGATCTTCAGCTAGAATGCCTGTATCATCTGTGAAAGTTCCCAATATGGTATAAGGACTTGTAGGTAGGTCAGTGGTGTACAGCAGTGGTCCAATGACACTTCCCTGAGGAACTCCTGATTATATTGGGAAGTAGTTCGATCTCCCACTACCAACTCTTTCACTAAGATAGGATTTCAATAATTCATAATAACAACCAGTCAGATATGTTTTGATTTTATAGAGCAAACCAGGATACCAGACTTTATCAAAAGCTTGACTCACTTTCAAGAATGCTGATGCACAGTATTGCCTGTGTTCAAGCGCTTTACTTATTTTGTGGTTAATTCTATGAATTTGCTGTATTGTGGAGTGATTTGACCGGAATCCAAACTGATGATCTGGTATCCACTCCTCTGTATTTGGGTCGGAGTTTATTCTTTGAAGCACCAGTCTTTCTAGGACTTTTGATAGAACTGGGAGCCAGCCGATTGGACGACAGGATGTTATGGTGTTTGCATCTTTACCTGGTTTAAGGACAAGTATAATCTCGACTGCTCTCATTTGTTCTGGCCGGTAGTTCAGTTTTAGGATGGCATTGAATATGTAAATAATTACCAACAGTAATTGGTAATTCTTTGATCATTTTCGGTGTTATTTTATCATTTCCTGGAGCTTTTCTTATATTGAAATATGTTATTTCATTTTGAACTTGCTTCATAGTGATTTTCGGTATAGGTGTGGTACTTGCAGAAATTTCCAGCAGCTGTCTTTGAAGATCCTCATCAATTATGTCATCATTTGGAGTGAATACTATAGCCAAATTTTGAGGAAATATTTGTGCCTTTCTTGGTCGGTCCTTGCCCATTTCATCGTTGTTCCTAGTATGTTGCGCAATGGTGGTAAATGTTTTCTTTTTTGTGCTAAGAGTTTCTTTATACTTTCTGGAATATTTTTTATTCTTTTCCTTTCTTTGGCTTTTTTTGTGAATTCTTTTGAATTCTTCTACTGCTTCATTCACTTCATTTGTATTCTGTAAGCTGATATCGATTTTTATCAGTTCCTCGACTATGTTTCTATATTTATCCCAATTTGTTTTTCGATTATACACCTTAGGAGTAGGTTTTTTGTATATAACTAGTTATTATTGCTATGATAGGAGAGTGGTCAGAAAATAGATCATAGCTTGGGACAATATCCATATAGAAGGTCGATCTGCCATTTGTAATGAAAAAGTCCAGCAGATCAGGAGTTTTGTTAGGCTCTGATCGAAAGTAGGTAGGTCTTCCTGTTGACAAGAAAGAGTAGTTGAATTTCTGAATCAGCTTTGCTAGTTCTCTGCCTTTTCTTGTTCTTGTCAGCCTTGATCCGAACATAGAGTGCTTGCTGTTATAGTTACCTCCAGCAATAAATTAAGGTCCTATAGTTTGAAAAAAATGTCTGAAATTTTCTTTTTTTATATTATGTCTTGGTGGACAATAGACTGCAGCAACAGACAGATCATAGGGCAGAGTTTTAATTTTTATCATTGTAGCTTGCAAGTAATCCTCTTTATATTTTGCCACCTCCACATGGTTTGTGGTATTCTTGATGATAACAGCTATGCCAGCATGAGCTCTTTTATCTGGGTGGGTAAGTATATTACGTTCGCCTCCACATTTGACACAAATATAAGGTCTTTTACAATAGGTTTTGGGGTGGCTATATTGTTGCCATATCATGCATTGTGTGATCCCTTTTGCTTTTTTGGGTGGTACGATTTTGATTGACCTATTTTGAAGATATTGTATTTGTAGACTTCTTTATTATTTTCTGCTGGTTCTAAGTCGACAAAGAAAATGCTCGGAGGTTCTTTGGTCACCCTGTCCCTGCAGTTCATGGTGTTCCTGTCTTTAAGCCCATTTTAGCCTAGTTCTTGCTTGATTTCATCTGTATTGGAAGTATGGTAAATGAATATATTTTAGATCAATTCTAAATGCTCTTTGTTCTTTTGGTTGGTAGGTTTGACGTATCACATTTTTATCTCGTATCAGAGTTCTGTAGGTGTCTGGCAAGTCAAAGATTATTTTGTTGTGTCAGGAAGACATTTTGTAACGTATTTCTCAGTATTGATTTTTCTTTTACTATTTTCCCATAGCTAATTACCCCATAAACAAATATTGGCGGTGATTTAGATGTATTGTTAACGTTTCTACTGTTCTTAAGATTAGTCTGAGTTGTTTCATTGCACTCACTCAGAGCCTCAAATCTATTGTTAACTGTAACTGGAGCTGTGGTGTTAGAACTAAGTTTTCTTTTTTTGATTCTTTTTGTCCCGACTGCCTACCAAGAATTGTTTCCGCTGAAACCCAAAAACTCACTTGTTGATGATAATCTATAAAATTGAGGATCACCTTGGTGTTCGGTATTCATTATGACGTCCTGTATATTATCACTCGGTGGTCCACATGTACCTAGTGCTGAGCTCATGTTTTGTTTAACGCTATCTGCGCTTGTTGATTTATAATCTGGACAGATAAGACATATCTTTTTGCAAAATTTTCATTCGATGCTTCCGAATTATAAATAGTAAAAATAATTTTCGAAATATTAAATACTCCGGGCGATTTCTGTATTTCCAGCAAATAGCTCAATCAATCCGGGTTTTTATACCCGGAGTAGGTGGCCGATTACCATCGTATTCACAATACTTAAATGCACCGACGATAACATTCAACACATTCGTTAAACACACGTTGAGCCTTTAAGTCAATGCATGACGATTTCTCTAAAGCTTTTGATAAAGTTGATCAGGACACCCTGATGAAGAAAATGTCTGCAATCAGTGTGCATGTCTGTATTGAAAAAAAAACTTCACCTTCACTCAGATGAGTGGTGATGTATAACTTTTAACTTTTAGTCATAATAAAGATATTGATTATCATAATTACAATTTGATCAACAGTTTTTTGTAAATGATGTTGACTTGAGGGATCTTGGTGTCACATTCCATACAAATCAAATACCATATAATAATAATAATGAAAGTCATTTTCAGGGAAAGTGAATAAATAAAACATATTGAGAAATCAAAAGTAACAGAAAGTAGGAATATGAAGAAACTTTATATCTTCTCGACCCTTGAAAGTGTATAAACATAAACTTCAAATGTTACAGAATAAATTTTCCAGATATTATAACAAAATTAGTTTCTTTTAGATTTCGTTTCAGAGAACACACTTTTCAATCAAGATATGATAAATATAACACTAAATATTACCAAATGAACAAATTTTTTTGTTACTCTTACTTATGGTTGTTTGAATTTATATTTTTCACAGACTGCTGGTAATTCTGTATAATATAAGTAGGGAGCATATTTGAATGATAAATAAATAAAATAAACACGCAGTAATTACATTCAAACGTATCAACCATTTCTGTTTTTGCACACCACAATTTAGTGAAACTCACCTCATAATCTGAAATATCAAAGAAGTACTGGTATAATTTTGGTTCCATATCGACTTCTTTTATTTTATAAGTGATGTTGAATTCGGCACTAAGAGTAGATCCTTTCAATTTGGAATTCAAGATAAGTTCCCACATCAATAAGTAAGTATGACCATGCTGTAGAATCTGAAATGGAAATTGAAGATTTCGCTTTTTATAATGCTGGTTCCACTTATATAACAAACCAAAATTTGTCATAAAATTAAATTATTATTATTGAAAATAACTTTTATTTCGAATTTCTCGCCTTTTTACACTGCTGAACTTAATTAATTTGCATTTATTTCACAATTTTTTTTGTTTTTTCGGTTGTAACATAGGTTACTAAGGTCATCAATCTTATGATTTTGTCGTGATTGCTTTAATAATTTTTTGCTGTTTTGTTCAAAGTTTTTTGAAAATGATGAAAACTAAAAATTTAATCTGATTTACTTTTAGGTCACACAAAAAAATAATAAGAATCTAACTAGTAGTGATAGAAGCTTAGAAACGACTAGGAATCTGATTTTAGATCACATTATTATCCTGATACTCCTAGATCTTCTGTGAAGATCCCTCAGAAGTGTTTTCAGCTTGTGCCAGTTAGGAGTTCAGTTGTGTTCTGGGTAGGCTTTATTATTGCGATCTTGCGCCACTTTAGGTCACAGCACTGTTAATTTTCGACCCAACAGTGAAATGGTGGCCGACACCCGTCCAACTAGAAAATTTCTTTTCCACCTGAACAGGATACGAACGCGGACCTTTCGGTCACGAGCCCGATGCTCTACCACTGAGCTATCCGCGCTCATATACTGAGAAATATTGTCCATTTTGCAGTATGTCTCAAAGCTCTCTAGAAGAGTGCTGAGCGCCAGCACACTTCTCTGTAAACGTGTCTGTAGTCGTGTAAACTTCTCTAGGTATACAAATTTAGTGTTCTGAACCTCGTCAAGGTAAGCGGTTACTACTCATGCATAAAGGTTGTGTCTTCAAGAATAACTACGAGGTCTTCTAGAACCTATGACAGGTACCTATGATCAGTCGAAATCCCATTTTGGATAAATACTAACTCCGAGTCGCTTGGCTTAAGCATATCCCTCGCCTTGTGGTCGCCACACTCTTACAAGTCTGTCTGAGCCCATAAGACAAAATCGCGGTTCATCGTAAAACAAATTGTAGAAATTACTCTGTTTTACTACCAAAAAATATATATTACACATTTTCTTGTGACTTGAGTTTCGGGAAATGATAGTTTTATGGGCGGATCGACGTTGGCAGCCTGTTGTGGCCATTTAGTTTTGGTGGCTGTCTAACTTATTTATTTTTCAACTATAGATACTAAATCACTAAAAAAACAATCAGCCAACATTCCAGATTAGTCAAGAATATTGCCATGGTAGGTGAAAGTGTGAAGAAGAACCCCAGACAGTCAATGCTACGCCGTGTACAAGAATTCGGTCTTTCATAGACTTCAAATTGGCGAATATTGCTTCGGAACTTGGTCCTACAATCATACAAGATCCAGCCGCCCAGGAGCTCAAAGATAATGACCATAAACAACGCCGATTGTTAACTGATTGGGCTTCAGAATATTTGGAAGAGGGCCCCAACCTTGGCAGAACAAATATCTTTTCTAATGAGACTATGTTAACAAGCATAATGGCTATACAGGTATGAAAAAGACAGTCGGAAACATAGGAAATTCAGTGTTAATCAAGAATGGAGTGGAGCAGTGGAAGAATCAAAACCCTCAGCACGATCCGATGACGAATAAATGATTGTTCTCTCTCAATGGCAGTGTTCAATGTTGATGCTTCGATCGAAAGGCTGTGCAGTCTGCGTTCACTCCCCACTACCATTGAGAGAGAACAGTCATTTGTTCGTCATCTCATTGCGCTGAGTTTTTGATTCTTCCACTGCATTCTTGATTAACACTGAATTTCCTATGTTTCCGACTGCTTGTATGGGACTAAGCCAACTCACACGAGGTTCACCAGGTGGCTATCCTGATACTCCTAAATCTTCTGTGAAGTTCTCTCAGAAGCTTTTTCACCTTGTACGAGATAAGAGTTCAGTTGTGTTCAGGGAGGGCTTTGTTACTGCTATCTTACGCCACTTTAGCTCACAACACTGTTAATTTTCAACCAAACAGTGAAATGGTGGCCGAAACCCGTCCAACTAGAAAATATCTTTCCCATCTGAACAGGATTCGACCCCGCGATCTTTCGGTTACGAGCCCAAAGATCACTGAGCTAACGACACTATTAATGTCTATGTATCCACAAAAAGTTTGGTGCGAATTTTGGGTCGACGGCTTCATTGATCTGTACTTTTCTGAAAACGACGTAGGTGAGGCCATCACGGAGTGCTAGAGAAAGATGATAATCAATTTATTTTGGCTCAAATCGAATTATATTGACGTAGACAGCATGTTGTTCCAGCAAACGACGCTACGTACCACACAGCGGACGTCATGATTGACATTCTGCATGAACAATTTGAGGGTATGCTTATCTTTCGCAGGGGGATGTGAATTAGCCGCCAAGATCGTGCGATTTTACTCCCCTAGACTTTCTCTTGTGCTTGTGTGGGGTTCCCTGAAGTCCCAGGTCGATAACAATAAGCCGCAGACGACCAATGTCCTTAAAATCAACATAACTAATGTTATTTATCAAGTTCAGCCGGATCTAAAAGCGGAGTCATTGAAAATTGGACCACTGGGACCCGTGAGAAGTCGGACATTTGACAATGCTATATTCCATACATAATGGTTTATGAGTAATAATGGATTATGAGTGTCGATAGCATAATGGTTAGAGCATTGGGCTGGAAACCGGGTTCAAATCCTATTCAGGTAGGAAAGAAATTTTTCAGTTGAACGGGTTTCATTTCACTGTCAGGCCAAAAATTAACAGTGCTGTGACCTAAAAGTGGCATAAAACCGCAGTAACAAAGCCTACCCAGAAAACAACTACACTCCTAACTTGTACAAGCTGAAAAAGCTTATGAGGGCTCTTCACAGAAGACCTAGGAGTATCAGGATAATATATATATATATATATATATATATATATCACATACACATACTTTCAAATCAATGAAGAATTTTATCAAGACCTCACATAATTTGTTGAATTCCATTTCAACATCTTTCCGTACCTATTGAAAAATCCTATAATAATTATAATAGTCACCTTATATTCACTTAATATGTTTTCAAGGTATTATCAAATTGTCTTTAGAAAAAACATTATAATTATCAAATGTGTTTGAAAAAATTCACTCACCTCAAATTTATAATTTCTATCTGCAATTTCACAGTCTTGTTTTGTGGTTAATCTGGGTTCTCCTATAGTTATATCAGTCTGACATTGTCCAGTTAAACTAATTTGTACAAATTTTCTAAACTTGACCGTATGTAACTTCCAACTGCTGGTCAGTGGTGGTGTGAAACTTAAACTAACCACTATTGGTTTGGGATTCCAAGGGCAAATTATCGAAACTTGGTGGTTTTTTGAGAGCATATCAGCCATCACCCTTAACTTTCTTCGGACACTTGAAAATATTTCTTGTTGACCTACTTCAAATTCACAGCTATTGGTTAAAGGGGCATCTTTACACATTTGTAGCGCTAGACCTCGAGAAGAAGTGAGTTTTACTTTCAGAGTCTGAAAAAAAAATTTTTTTATTATTAGTGTACCAATTTTCACTTTTTGTATCTATATTTATCAATCTTTCTTACATATTTAAAATAACTTTCGTGATAACAAGAATAGTGGAAAAATACCTTACGGCAGTACTCTGAATTTCGTGCAAATATAAATAATTTTATAATAATGAATAAAACTAATTTTCAGAAGGCTATTTTCCTCTTGTGTTGAAAACTGTAAAACTCTTCCTCATTTATGAAGGAAAAATGAGTGATAATTACAGAGCGAAGAGATATAGACTACTTCTACTGTCCTAATGAAAAAACATTACTTCATAGGGGATTATCTGCTAAAATCAGCCTTCAAAGATACTGAAGAAGAAAATTTCTATGATCGTGATTCGATTAAAATAATTAATTAAGGCATTTTAATCATTCCTAAGGGTGATTATGATATAATGCGAGTAAAGTAACTGGGGATGCTGAGTCATCAGACTCTTCACTAAAGTATTATGAGTATGTTACACCATTCTACAGAAAGACAAATACATAGAATATCCCAAGCTATTGCGATATCAAAATTTGGAAAAGTTACCTGAGAGAAATAAGAGATCTACCGAAGAGAGCCATTATGAAGAAAATTAATGATATATTGATTACTAAAGCTTCATATTCAATATAAGAATTTGTGAGTTTGGATATTATTCAAATTTATTGTACCTGACAAAACTTGGTTAACAAAACCTCTACATGTAGAATCCAAAGAAAACCACTAAATTATCTAAAAACTATTAAAATTTTGAAGTGTTCATGAAAAAATTTTGAATTGATGAATGTTGAAAATTCAACATATTTAAACTATACCAATTATACATTAAAATGCTCTAAAATAATTCTACATTACCGCACTTGCGAATCTTTTCATTATTTTATCTTTGTTCCTGATTTTATATAAAAATACCTTGTGCTCATTATTATGATAAATTATTGCTGAAACAGAAAAAAGTAAAATATGACACTTTAGTTGAAAATTCCAATAACAAGAACAAAACAACGTGGACCCTGATAAATTACTGAAAAATACGAACAGAAAGAAGACCGAATTAACTGGAGATCCGTTAAAAACAGTAAATGAAATGAACAACTTTTTCATGAAAGCTGGACCAACATTAACAAAGAATATACAAAAAGCTAAAAAAGTTGGCAATTTTCAAGAAGTAGACAAATCTATCTGTTTTAGGAAAATTACTCAAAATGAAATGCTAGAGATAATAAAGTTATAAAAAATTAACCTTCAAGTGGATATGATGAAATCTCTAACCATATTATAAAACAAACAGCTGAAGAAATAATTGCACTAATTACACACATCACTATCAACTCCCTCAGATATGGAATCTTCCCAGACAAACTCAAGATAGCTGTCGTGAAACCAATTCATAAAAAATATCCTTGACTAAAACAACTACAGGCCGATAAGTATTCTACTGAGTTTTTCCAAGATTATAGAGATGGCATACTGCAGACAAATAATGGAATATTTGATAGTGAATAAATTATTAAGAGGAAATCAACGCGGATACATAAAAGGAAAATCAATTAAAACAGCAATTAACCAGTTTATCAACAAAGTAGTAGAATCTTTCGAAAATAAGGAGTTGTCCATGGGAATTTTTAAATTTATAATACTCTTCCAAAAAAGATAAAAATAAATACTGATATGAAATGTTTAAAAAAAATGTCCAAATAGTTAATTGATTTGGAACCAACCATATAATTTAGAGGACTATATGTCTCCCATGTGATTTGTACCAATATCCTTAACAATATTTCATTTTGTTTTCATAGCTGCCTTAGATGTATTAATTCTATTGGGAATAAAAAGTAATTATTATTATTATATTTCCAGTTCTGCCTGAAGGTGAAGGCGAAACTACAGTTACACATCTAATTTCAGAATTAAATTTTTTGCAAAGTTTGTCAGTAAATATTGGATGGAGTAGTCCGTTACTTTGAGATAGTTCTTTTTAATGGAATGAAATGAGAAATTACTTTGTTTTCTATCACTTTTTATTATTACTGATATACAGTGACTCGAGTTGCTTAGTGTTTACTACATTTTCAAACTTAATGAACAAATTAGATCTCAACTATTATATATGCTGATGGTAGTCTTCGGCACAGCTTCGAAAAGAGGGGTTTTCCAAAGTTCCGTCTGTTCGTTTAGTAGTTTTTTTTTTTTAAACTACTCAACCAGTAGCGTCAAATTTGGCAACCAGTTGCACAACGTAAGCAGCAGATACATTTTTTCCGGGATGTCGTTCGTTGAATAAAGCCGCTGTTGTTCGCGCAGAGTCGTTATTTCTAAGAAATTTTAATTCTACTACAAATTTACAATCGCTTGTAACGTTCTTAATAATTCACGATAGACTAAATCAAAAACACGGTCCGTCTACTTTTTTGGACAAAAAATTAACAACATAACTACTAAATACCTTAGAAATGTGTCGGATACGAATAATATTGTCGAGATAAATTCCACATTGACTCTTTCACTATTTTCGCTGTTATTTCATTGTCGATGGATATTTTGAAGCGAAATTTTAGGGTCAGATAGTACTTGATACGATCTTCAAAATTAGTTATCGCAACACCCCTCATCCCTATTCAAAATCAAGGGGTTGTGCTCACCCCCGTTAGGGGGATGAAAAAAGCGGAAAAGTTGCTCCCTCTCGAATCAGAAATTGGCGGGTCTGAGCGATTTTCAACATTTTCATTTTAAAGTCGGAAAATCAAGGTGTTAAGTTTTCGTTAGACCACCCTGTATGATTGAGTACATAAAGATATATTGAATATTTTATTTCTGCACAAATGAATTAAAAAACAACTTACAGGATCTACGGGATAACTGCCAATAGTAAGTATCAAATTCATGGCTTGTTCAATGCCAGATAATAAAGGTGCAGGATCTTTGTACAATCTTAGGGAGGGACCCTCTTCTTCTACCTCTAATGCAAGTCTTGGAACAATTGGCTGAGAAATTAGTTGTAGTTGTCCAATATGAATAGCCATTTGTCCTAAATGGTATTTCCCTGTATTGGTTGCCTTTGCGTTCAGTCTCAAAAGATTTGTTCCAGGAGTTAGTAGAAATGGCTGAAAACAAGAAATGTAAATTTTACATAACGGTTCGTTATTTCCTTCAAAGCATATTCAAATTACTCTCATTTTTGATTCAATGGTTTGAAATAATAACACAAAATTGCTCAAAAATATAATACAGGCAACCAAGATTCGAATGTGGTAAAATTTCAACCCAATGCATTTAATAAATAAATCTTATCGTCTACAGCGATAGTGATGCCAGTAGTGCGTCAGTAGAAGTACAATGAGAGTATTATGAAAAATCGCGATCTGTTCCTTTAATTTTACGTGCTTAAACTCCTATTTTTTGTTGTTATAATCGTCCGGATAAAAGAACAGTAGAAATAACCACTTTCACACCCTCACATAAAATTTCCAACCTGTTTTTTAATGGAAAAGACAAAAACAACGGGCTGAATAATTCCGGAGTCTATGAATTAAGTTGTCAACAGTGCAGTATATATCTAGGACAAACCGGGAGATCTTTCCACAAAAGATATAAAGAACATCAGTCTTCATTTAGGAACAGGAAAGATAACTCTAATTTTGTGAAATATTTTTTCGAAACCAATCATATCTTCACAGAATTGGACAATCTTGAAATATTGCACCTGGAAGCGAAAGGAACAAACTAGACATACCGGAATCCATCGAAATATTTAAACACAAAAAGCATGTACTGACAATAAAACGATTAAATAAACAGGCGGACCTTTGGCACCCCCCACTTTCTGAAGTTTTGCTGAAGCCTTCAACGAATATATAAAATAGTTGAGATACAATTTGTTTTTATTGAGTTTGAAAGTATAGTAAACACTAAGAAACCTAAGAAACTGGAGTCACTGTATATTCAATTAATAAGAAGTGATAGAAAACAAAATAATTTCTTATTTCATTACAATTAATTTTTAATAGACAGGTAAACCACTGAAACAAAACATAAGCTGATAATGAGAGTGATTTTATGCTCAGTAATCTTGTTGAAATGATTATGGATCAAACTTTCGAAGTATGCCTTTTTATTTGCACTCTAAAAAGTGAGCTATTAGAGGTCCTTTCTAAATTCAAATGAAATTGAAGAGAAAGATCACCATATTTTTTTTTTTACTTCAATTAACACTTGCAGATTCTTCATAATCATTAAAGGTAAGAGTCAAGAAGACTTTAAAAAGTGCTAAGCGCAGGAAGGAGTGGAATTCCTATAGCAGAGTACTGACTGAATATAACAAAGAACAGCAAGACTTTAGAAGGTCTTTATAAAGTGAGCATAAGCCTAACTGCTAACAAATTATTCACTACAAAGAGAATTAAATGGGCGATTAAAATCTTTAAACCTTATAAATCGGTCGGAAAAGATGGAATCTTCCCAGCTTTGCCGCAAAAGTATCTGGAATTTCTGATCTCACAATTGCAGGAAATCTTTTAGGCCTCTTTTGTACTCCCTACACCTCCAAATGTTGGAAAGAGATAAAGGTTCTGAATATAGAAAATGCTTTCGATAAGCTGCATATACAGCTCCCACAGCAGGAAAAGAGGTTTTATTGGATCTTACAGCGCTGAAAAAGAAGAATGAAGCATATAGGGCCTAGATATATGACGTATGAGAATTCTGGAATCACTAATGGCTGAACTTCTTTCCTTACCGAGAGATTGCATGCCAATTCAGTATAACATTAATGCCAACTATGAAATGATCATAGTGACCGCCAAGGTATGGAAAGTATAGTTCAACTTCGGAAAAATAATCTCATCTGGTATACTGATTGGTCCCTAAGAGAGGCCTCTTTTGTACTCCCTACACCTCCAAATGTTGGAAAGAGATAAAGGTTCTGAATATAGAAAATGCTTTCGATAAGCTGCATATACAGCTCCCACAGCAGGAAAAGAAGTTTTATTGGATCTTACAGCGCTGAAAAAGAAGAATGAAGCATATAGGGCCTAGATATATGACGTATGAGACTTCTGGAATCACTAATGGCTGAACTTCTTTCCTTACCGAGAGATTGCATGCCAATTCAGTATAACATTAATGCCAACTATGAAATGATCATAGTGACCGCCAAGGTATGGAAAGTATAGTTCAACTTCGGAAAAATAATCTCATCTGGTATACTGATTGGTCCCTAAGAGAACAAGGAGTAAGGATAGGCATATATGGTCCTAAGTATAGGGAATCTCTGCCTTTGGGAAAGCCTATAACAACGCTCCAAACCGAAATTCTGGCTATAGAGAGATGTTCCCAGGTCTGTTTGTTTATAGAGTACAAGGGAACTACAGTTTGTATTACCTCTAATAGTGAGATGGAAATGAAACAACAGATGGCCGTTGAGTGTATATGAGGCACCATCTGGAGCTCTAAATTATCCCTCATATCACTGGCCAAAAGCAACAAAGCACTAATACTACTTCGAGTACGAGTGATTACCAGAGCATTGATGGAAATGAGAAAACAGATAGATGCTTGCAAAAAGAGGAACAAACACTCCCTTCATCAGACCGGCACCCTTGTGTTGCCTTGTGGGTCACACTGATAATGGCTGAAATTGATGAATGGGAAAAGAGAGAGAAGAGCCCTCATTGGTTTAACACCCCACACCAATGACAAGGCAAGACCCTCTATGGAGAATGCCCAATTAGTCCTATAACTATCAAAGATTGAGCTGAGGTTATTAACTGAGCTTCTCATTGGTCACTGGGTCGTGAGATATCACCTATACACAAGATTGGTAAACAAAACTCTGATATCTGTAGGTTATGTGAATCAGCAATAGAAACCATCAAACATATAATCTGCCAATGCAATGCGCTGGCGCAAACCAGACTTATTCTGTTTGGTAGTTTACTTTTGTGTACTAATTAGATTTTTCCTATCTAATTTTGGCAAAAAAGATGAAAAGTATAAGAAGTTTTGTTCAATATATACAGAACACAGATTTATGTGTTTTATTTATTAGATGAGAATAAATTCACGGATTTAAAATTTTCAGGGGAAATGGACTGTTGAGTAAGTGCCCAGATTTCAAGTCCGTACTTTTCACCATTTTTTATTTCAATTTGTTCAGTCAGTTTTTGAATGATGTTTTCTTGAAATTTGAATCTTTACTTTTTAACCCTAAGACTGAATTAATAAGTTTGAAAAAATGGAGTATTGATGCCAATGCCGCAACTTTGATTTATGAGAAACCAGTGACCAGTTTTTGAAAAGTATTTAATTATTCCAACCCTTGATTTTCAATATAAAAATCTTAGGAAATAATTCCAGGTAATAAATGGTTTTTGTATAAATTTTCATGAAAATCCGGTGACAAATTAAATAATATTAATTAATATTAAATAGTACACATAAATTGTATGAATTGTCATGCACTAATTTTGGAGAAAAACTCAACATAAAATATTGTGGCATGACATCTTGGGAACATCCGAACAGATACTAGCCCATTTTTTGCAGATTGATGCTCATTTTAATAATAATAATATAGTTTATGTCTGAGAGGTTATCTACAGACATGAATTACTACAATTGTTGTTTCCACCTAGTGTTGGCAGAAAATCTGATTATATCGCTGGGAATAATTCATTCATCAATCAATAGAACTGTAGTACTTTTTAGACTTTGTATGATTATCCTAATAACCGTTTGGGACTAAAAAAATTGTAATTATCATAAAAATGCTAGAGGAAATGTTGTTTTGAATTTAAATATGCAACAGAGATATTGATAATTTTAGCCAAAATAGTTGTGCAATACGCTCAAAGTTTCGGAATCTACACAAATCAAAATTTAAATTGTAGAAATTTAAGGACAGCTACTTTTTCTGTTTGATCATTTTATTATATAAGGAAATAATGAAAAGGTAGCAACTAATGATAAATGACAATAAATTGCCTTGATATGGCTTTTAGAGGTTTTTAGAGAGCATAATTAATCTCCATAGAAAAACTCTAAAGGTTTTTAGAGTTTTTCACATTGGACGCCGGTATTAGTTAAGGTTGGATATTAACTGGATTATAAATACTATGGTGATAGTTGCATCAGCTTTGACCATTACTAAATAAACAAAAGCAAACATATGACTTACCAACTTGATAGATTCCAAGTACCTTCGAAAATCACTATGTACAGGTGGACAACTATCCTTTCTCTTAAGCTCATTCAATTTACAAACAACACTAACACTAGACAATTGTTTATCTTGTTTATAATCCAAGTGTCTGTGGATCTTCAATTTTCTCAAACCCACATCAGTATCCTTCAAATCTTCTTCTGCTAGACTTCTTCCTTTACAATATTTTTCAGTCCTTTTATTAGGTTCATTCTCTAATGAAACCATTATATTTGAACATAATATCTCTCTGGGAAAATTTGACTCTACCACACATTCCAATTCAATATTATTGTCCTGCATTATAATTCCTAAATTTTTTACACTAATGCTTATTATTTTAATAATATCACTGAAAGGCACAACTAAGGGTTTGTCTAACTTGTCAATGTATTTGCGCATCTCATCATAGTACGTCCATCTCACTAATGTATCTAAATCCACTGCTGATGATACATGTGTGCAGCACCTGAATAAAAAATGCCAATGGTTAAATTATAAAAAAAAAATTACGCCAAACAATGTAACGTGTATTAGAATGAACTATTCTATCTTGAAAATGAAAATAAATTTAGTAGTGTCTGAAGTGTTGAATATACAACATATAATATCATCAATGTCCATCATGTATCAGGCAGAAAAACAGATTTCTTTGTTGCCATGGCATGAATCCACCCCTCTTAAAACATCAAATCTCTCTTGTGTGTATATTTGTTCACAGGCAAACACAAACAAGGAAATAAGAAATTATTTCAATTAAGTATGTAGAATTTACCACCTGTAGGAGTAGGGAACCAGAATTTCCCTGTAGATGATGCTAGCTATTAGTTTAGGAACCATCAGGCCGCTTATGCAGCGCCATCATATCCCTCTTAAAGCTGACAAAGATTTTCAACACACAACAACCAGTTTCGTAGTATATTCTTGTATAACATGTTAAGTTTAAGTGTGCCTACGAACTACAATTTTCAAACAGCATTGGTTTCCTGTATTTATTTAAAGAAAACTGCTATAGAATCGCATTGAAGCTTATGATGAACACGCTAAGATAGTGTTTCGAAACGTTCAAAAAATTCAAAAGTGGTGATTTTGACATGAGAAACGAAGAGTGTGGGAAACCACCGAAAAAGTTCGCAGACAACGAATTGAAGGCTTTATTGGATGAAAATGATATTGAAAATTCAACAAGAACTTGCGGATCAATTGAATGTGATGCAAAAAGCCGTCTTTAGTCATTTGAATGGTATGGGAAAGATTCAGAAAATGGGAAAATTCCACATAAACTGAATGAATACAGCAAGAAAATCAAAAACTACTTGTGAAATGCTGGGTGAATCCAAGCAAACCATCGATATCCACTGCAAAATCAAATCATTTTGGAAAGAAGACAATGCTCTATGTTTGATGGGACCAGAAGGATATAATCTATTATGAGCTGCTAAACTTGGTTGAACCATCAACACTGATTGCTGCCAGGAATTGCATGATTTAATGAATCTTTCTCTTTTCTTCACTAAACTTACATAATGCTCACAAAAAAAGTTGATTCACGAAGAAAAAACGTTTAAAAAATGTTCTTCTACTATATTTTCAAGTCTATCTTAATAGATCATCAATTGTTCCACACTCACAACTTTAAATATTGGTTCTTTTTTCCGCACTTGTTTCAGGGAACACAGTGTTCAAATCCTGTTCAGATGAAAAGAAATTTTCAGTTGGGCAGGTTTCGGCCAACGGGTCGAAAATTAACAGTGCTGTGACCTAAAGTGGCGTAAGATCGCAGTAACAAAGCATAACCAGAAGGTCCAGGAGATCTGGATAATTCAAAATAAATATCCTAATCGATTTGACCAGTCCATATGGAAGCCAGTGAAACATTCAAAACAGCCACAGACTCATACTACTCTGTCAAGAAAGTACCGGGAATTTTCAATTAAAACAACATTTTTACATTTAATCGTTAAAATTTATTGGGTCGCCTTCAAAATAGGCTCCATTTGCTCCAATACATCTATGCCAACGGCACTTCAAATTCTCGAAACATTTTTTATAGGCGCTTTCCGGGATGGACTTTAGCTCTCGCGCCGAATTTTGTTTTATGGTTTCAATCGACTCAAAACGGGTGCCACGAAGGGGCAATTTTAGTTTTGGGAAGAGGAAAAAGTCGCAGGGAGCCAAATCCGGCGAATACGGTGGTTGCTGAAGCACGTTTTTTGAGTTTTTGGCGAGAAAGTCAGTCACAATCGTAGCTCGGTGAGAAGGCGCGTTATCGTCATGCAAAATCTATGAGTTGTTCGCCCACAAATTTGGCTGCTTCTTACGGATACGCTCACGCAAACGTTTCATAACGCCTAGGTAATACTCCTTGTTTACCGTCTGACCCTCTGGAACGAATTCGTAGTGCACCACGCCACGGATATCGAAGAAAACAATGAGCATCACCTTCATTTTCGAGCGGCTTTGGCGTGGTTTTTTCGGTTTCGGCTCATTTTTTGCCACCCATTCCGATGATTGCTGGCTTGTTTGCATATCGTACTCGTAGACCCAGGTCTCATCACCAGTTATAATGCGTTCCATGAATGTAGAATCGGAATTACAGCGATCCAGCATGTCTGAAGCAACCTGTTCGCGATGACGTTTTTGAAGAAAATTCAGGTCTTTCGGTACGAGTCGTGCGGCCACTTTCTCATGCCCAAAATATCAATCAAAATCGTACGTGCGGACTCGTGGGATATCTTAAGATCATGTGCTATCTCTCTCAAGCTGGTACGACGGTTTTCCAGCACCCTTTCCCTAATTTTATCGAGGTTATCTTCGATCGAAGCCGTCGATGGGCGACCACTTCACGACCGTCCTTGAAGGCTCTGTACCACTGATATGCACGAGTTTTCGATAGAGCATTATCACCAAAGGCCTTTTGCAACATTTTCAATGCATCGGCACACGAAAATTCATTTGCAACACAAAACTTTGAACAAATTCTTTGCTCAACGTAATCACCCATAGTAAAAATCGGCACGCACTCTGACATCGACTGACTTAATCAGCTGTTGCAAACACACTAGTTGACAGATCCCGCTCAAGCTTGGCATAGTAATTAAGGACAGTGGTACCAACCTAGGAAAAAAATTTTACCTGCCCCATTGCCCCGCCAGATTTAAATCGATAATTCCCGGTACTTTCTTGACAGAATGTATATCTCCTGTACTCAATGAGCAGGGACCTAACTTATAGTGTATGATTTATATTATTTTCGCTAAATTACGATGAATTTCCGTCAAGTAGAGACCGAAACAATCAAGAATTGATTTACAGTGGTTCATGAGTGATGACCAAAAAAACAAAAGTTTTTGCAGACCGCCTAGCCCAAGGTACTCCTAACAATAACAATCCTGATGATGAAGTGGAAAAAGGCTTATTGGAGAATCTTTTAAGCATCTCACCAATAAAAAAAATCAGCGTCCAATTCATCCTGAAAAAGTCATTTTTTGGTGTGGATTTTCAGCTGGCGACGTCACTGGTCCATATTTTTTTGAGAATGACATTGGCCAGGACATCACCGCCAACGACAAGCGCTATAGGTCGATGATTACCAAATTATTCAAAATGTAAACCTACCTGAAGATGCTACTGTGAAAGCGAAACAATTGTTGTATTAACTAACAATAAAAATTTGTGTTAAGATCAGCCTGATTTATGGGCCAGAGTCATGGCAAATTAGACATTTCGGATGCGCGCCACCCACCGAAGCCGCGGCGGACATTTGCAAGATTTCATACAAAATGGCATCTATAGGTCTTTGAAACGAAATAATGAAAGACCCTTTGTATTAAGACTGAGTCACTATATGTTTGGAACCCTTACAGCTTACTCATACTTATGTTCATTTTCTTATGGGTTATGTTCTTACCTGATAAACTTCCTCCAATCCTGTGCCTGTTTATAACAATCCGCTAATTCTTTCTCAGTTTGAGCGGCCACCTCGTGCCAGCCATCTTGCCTAAAAAGTCGTGCAGCATCACTCAAAAATGCCGCCGCCTTCTGTGTTTCTCCTAATAATAAATAAAAGGATGCTACTTCCCTGCCAACAAGTCTTGCAGATCTAGCTCTACCAGTGTGCTTGTAGGTGCCCATTGCCAAT
The DNA here is from genome assembly GCA_034642435.1 of Megalocaria dilatata. Lineage (NCBI taxonomy): Eukaryota > Metazoa > Arthropoda > Insecta > Coleoptera > Coccinellidae > Megalocaria > Megalocaria dilatata. The sequence goes on from CM067856.1 coordinate 75,455,682, forward strand.
TCAGCTAACTCCTGAAGGAAAATTATACACATAGTAGTCCAAAAATATATATTTATTTTTTGTGCAAAAAAAACAATTTTGCTGCTTCTTCATAAAATAAAACTGGATAATTTGTTGAAAAAATTTACAATTATATCATAAAAAAATATATTTTAAATGGACACTGTGTTAAGAAAATCTAAAAATCTTAGCTTCTTATATCCAGGTACGTTATTTTAGAATTTCCTTCGAGTTTATCCATTTGTTTTCTACAGCACATAGATTTCAGTATTTTTACTTTTCTTACATTGAAGAGAACACTTTTTGCCCAGAAAAATTTTAATCATTTTTCTTTCTGAAATTTAGTACATCAAAAATTTCGTAGTTGGATTTGATTAGTTCTTTATTGATAAACATGTTCCTAGTTTTATGGAATCCTAAATCCATAAGGATCTTCATAAATTATTGTAAAATGGTAGAAAATTTAGGCAGCTATAAAAGAGTTGTAGTGGTGCGAAGGAGGAAGACTGTTTTATGATTTAGTCATTGGCAACTTTAAATATTTTTTCAATGTGAAATAGTTTCTTCAGCCTATTTGTAAATACCAGATTCGTTAACATTTAAAAGAAAGGAAAATTAATAATGATATATAACATAATATTATGAAAATAGATTTGCTTTAAGAGTGTCTCTCTTGTTTTTTCAATGCCAGTATCAGTGATTTTGATGGATATTTTGTGGCTGTTTGGGCGATCTGCTCGCCGTGGAAGAGTTCCAAGACGTCCTGTGATTCCCTTAGACATATAAAAATTTTTATGGAACTAACCAACCTCCTTGTCAAATGGCAAGACGATGTGTGGGTGACCCGAAAGCATTGATTATGGGGCGAAGAGGTATATCGAGTTTGTGTATTTTTGTAGACTGTATATTCGAGGAGTGCGAGATGATTTTTCATTTTTTACGAGGGAGGTTTGAGGAGTTTATGAGGGTCTTCGTTCTCTTTTCTAGGTAGGTAGTTGGATCTCGTGCTGTTGGTTTGTATTCAGGGCAATTTAATAATGTTGTCATTTTGTCTATATAGTCTATCGTGTTTAGTATAACTGTAGCATTTTCTTTATTTGCCGGAAGAACCATAATCGGGATTATTGCGAAGATTTATTTCAGAAAGTGTAATGTTGGTAGGGGGGTTGCCGTGTTTCTTCGGCCTGGTTTATAGGAAGGATATAGCAGTTTCCACGCTTGTGCTATCGTTTTGCGCATATATATACATACATATATTATATATATATATATATATATATATATATATATATATATATATATATATATATATATATAAATAACTTACCCTGAAAGTTTCAAGTCTCAAGCTGTCTCTGTTCGAAAGTTATAATATTTACGGACAGACCGGCAGGACAGAATTGCTTTTGACGTATTCTTCATCAATGAGTCCAACCTAGTCTTTTGAAACCATTTACAGTTCAAAATAAGAAAATTATAGACATTTGGGCAAAACTATAGCACGCGGTTCTCTAGAACAAGCGCGCAAAAAGAGATAATGGATAGTTGAAACCTGCAAAATTATTTCATATTCATCTGCACGTTTTACTTAAATGCCAAAAGCCTCACTATGAGCAACCTATTAGGCCCCCTTTCATCGGAAATATTTATGAATTATCTCGAAATTGAAATCGAAAAAAACGCACATTTTAAATATTTTAGTTATTGGTATCGTTATTAAGACGTTATGTTTATTTAATGACACAAATAGACACTTTTGTTTACTTGCAAAATTCATCAACAAATTACATCCAAAAATTAAATTTATCCATGAAGGAGTAAATAATAGTATCAATTTCTTAAATTTTAAAATTACAAAACGATTTTCTAATTCACCGCAAACCAACACACACATATTACATGCTACCTTGAATCAACCATATTCACCTAAATTAGTAGTGAATAATAGTGTGCTTTACAGATTAGTAAAGGATCTTTCAATGGAAACGCCCCATTTTTAAATTGACATTACTCACTCATGGCAGCTATTGTTTATTTGTGACATTGACAGTTGTATTTGTCAATTTCTACCATTTAATCATGGAAAGGTACACACTCCAACAACGATCTGCTACTTTAACTTTATGTGCTTTAACTCCAATTTTTGGTCGTTATCATCGCCCGGATAAAAGCACAGTTGATCTTTTAGTGAAGAAGTTAGAAAAAAAATTTAAACTTCATGATGTTACAGTTCCAGTGAGACAAATAAATGCAAGAAGTGAAGAGAATATTGCTGCCGTACGTGAAAGTGTTGGTGAAGACCAAAATTTATCGATTTCTCGACGTTCACAAGAACTAGGCATCTCCCAGGCGTCTTTGTCGCGAATTTTATGAGAAGACCTTGGTTTACATCCATACAAAATTGTTTTAACCCAAGAACTCAAACCAACTGATCATTTAAAGCGTCATGTATTCAGTAATTGGTGCTCAGAAAAAATTGGAAATGACGCAAATTTTCATCATAAAATCATTTTCAGCGATTTAACTCCATTGGACTTCTTTCTTTGGGGTTACATTAAGTTATTGGTTTACAGCAATCATCCAGCAAATTTAAACGATTTTATGAGAAGACCTTGGTTTACATCCATACAAAATTGTTTTAACCCAAGAACTCAAACCAACTGATCATTTAAAGCGTCGTGTATTCGGTGATTCGATTATTTCAATAAATAGACCGATCTGCCTCGTTCCTGCGATTTAACTCCATTGGACTTCTTTCTTTAGGGTTACATTAAGTCTATGGCTTACAGAAATCATCCAGCAAATTTAGACGATTTACAGATCAATACTGAAAGAGTAATTGCTAACATACGACATGATTTGTGTGGGAGAGTCATGGAAAATTAGGTTCAACGACTTCATTCCTGTCAATGTTTCCGTGGTGGACAGTTAAATGACGTTTTGTTTCATAACTAATAGTATCCATTGTACTTTACAATGAAATAAAAATTTCAATAATTTTCAAATAAATAATTTGTTTTATTTACAAAACAAAATGGGGCGCTGTTAATGAAAGACCATGTACATGTCATCATAATAATCGACAGTTATTTTAACTTCATGTAGACCTTCATCCAAAAATCCCCTTCACTTATTCTTGAAAGATAGTATTCATGTTCTTACTATAGTCAATCCGAAGGAATTATACATAAATTATGCATAATTTGCTCTTTGCAAATTATCAGTTAGTTTGACATTTCATTAATTTATTTAAAATCTGTTTTGGCCCATACTATTTGGTAGTTAATCATAATTAACTATATTTTACTAGCAAAAAATTCTAAGATTTACAAATTTCTTGTGACTGCAGTTTTGAGGTATTATTACGGCATATTTAGAAAACTGTTATCTGACAATGGTTGAAGAGAGTCACTTAGAAGGCTACCTGACATCACTGTAAGCAGGCAGTTTTCATTTTTAAATCATGTTTTTAATTTCAGGGTGTTTTCTATTTTTCCTGCTTTTCCTGTTTTTTTATGTTACTCTTTTTATTATGAAGATTAAATAATGCGGATAACATACGTTCTTTATTTTAAATTATGTTAGTAACATAAAAGAACAATAAAAAATGTGCCTATTCACATTATGATTGAAATTCCAATAGTTCAGTTACAACAAACAACTAAAAATCATGATCAATAAACAACTTTTTTCACTCTATATGGAGGTATTTGACATGAAATTTTAGTTAAAATGAGTTGTGAAATGTTCACAATAGTTTAAACTTTTTACCAAACTTGAACTTTGCCATCACTCACCAGATAAGTTTTGTTGAAGGCATCCTGGGAGCAAAGAGCCTCCTTCAATTTATCAGTAGGTGAAGGAGCAATAGGCGTTCCAGGATTATCTCCCATTCCAGCTGATAAACCAACAACAATATGCAATTGTTCAGAAGTTGGTGTACTTCCAGGTAAGAGGCCACAAAACTCACCCAGAGCTTTAAGCTGAAGAAGAAAGACTCAATGTTTGAAAGAATTTATACAATATGAGCTAATATATGCCTGTATTTGGCAAATTTTTAGCTTCAAATTAAAATTTGGACTAACTAGAACTAAACAAAGAACTACAATTAAAAAAAAAATACCTTACAGATTACAGACAGAACAACTAGAACAACAAGAAAGTTGTTTGAAGATATAAAAAATAAGGTAACATTTCAGACCTTAAACAGGGATGGTTATCCAAGATGAACAGGGAAATCTCACAACAAGCAAAAAAAGAGTTTTAGACACTAGAAATGAACATTTTGACAAATTATTATTATATACTATTGAATATAAGACAATATCATGTAGCAGTAGAACGTATCTCCTATGGGGCCCAAACAATATATGAAATTGAAAAAGTCATTCATAAGTTAAAAACAACAAAGCTCTAGGAGATGATGCTCTGCCAGCAGAATATCTCAAGATGGAAGACATTGCTTAGAACCCTTTACATGCTGATCAGTGAAATGGTAAAAAAAAAGAAATACCCTCAATCTGAGAGAGTCTTTTAATTCACTCGAAAGGGGAAAGGTTAGAATGCTCAAACTATCAGGACATATCTCAAAATAAACAAACAACACATCACAGATTACCGGGATCGGACAATTGTGAAAAAATCGGTAACAAAACAAACAATACCAGAGGCTGTAGCTTGATTCAATGCATCTAAGAACTTAATCTTGGAAAAGTGAACCCCTCATCAATGAACAACCCTCTGAACGAAATCCTTCAATTGCCCAATACCCATGGGCAATGAAAAACTTCATATTTTTCTCTCATACATACATCATCACTCAATAATTGAAGAAAATATATTCAGAAAAGGACCACAATACAAATATGCTCTACTCATTGGTAATTCGGTCAATCTCTTGAAAACTCAGACTTCACTCAAATCAAAACCCCATCAGCATTTTTCATGATTAATAATCCACCTAGTACCCCAGATATAGTTCTATGCACCAGTATCCTGAAAGAATTACATAAACACCAAACACTGACTTGGGATCTGACTACTTGGCCATTCCGATCACAGTAACTTTACCTAACTAACTACCACACATAACAAAGAATGTGAATCTAGATAAACGCAACATCAAAAAAGTCAGATATTTTCCTTATAACTCCTAAAGAGTTAAATTTTTATATCGAGGACCAACTAGATGGCTATCATTGTGGATTTAGATAACAGATCAGATTTTCATAATTAGACATTATTAAAATAGAAAGGCCTTTTACTTGATAGAAGAAATATAACAAAATTTGAATATTAAAACAAATTGAAATATGTTTATCTTCTACAATTTTAATTTCAAAAAATTTTATTCAAAAAACTTTTAGAAATAAATTTATGTCTAACAAGCACCGCTTACATTTAATAGACGTATATAATCAAAACTCAATATATAATGTCAAATGAAACTTCTCAAAGAATATAATTTGTTCGAATATTTAAATATATTAAATATTTCAAATAAATTATATTCTTTGAGAAGTCCTTTAAGTGTGTTCATGTTTTTATAAGGCAAGTGGTATTTCTTAAAGGTAAAACCAGAAACAAAATTTTGTCGCCTTTGAATATTTATTTATTAATTTTAATTACTTTCGTATATCTGTTGGGTTATTTATTTCATTTGACATTATATATTGAGTTTTGATTATATACGTCTATTAAATGTAAGCGGTGCTTGTTAGACATAAATTTATTTCTAAAAGTTTTTTGAATAAAATTTTTTGAAATTAAAATTGTAGAAGATAAACATATTTCAATTTGTTTTAATATTCAAATTTTTTTTAGACATTATTAGTTATCTTACCTTTTGACTAGCATATGCCCACAAAGAAGCCGTATGTTTAGAATATGCTTCTACTTCACCAGCATGATTGAATTTGTCACATGTCTGAAGAACTTCCATGGCTGCTAAAAAAAGCCAACAATCAAGTGCACCAGGTGGTGATGGAATTTCTAGTATTGATAATTCTCTAGTACATGTATGCAAGAAAGGTAAACATCTGGAAGCCATCTGAAAACAATTTCAAATTATAAATCGTTTTTTCTACAGTGGAGATTTTTTCAGTGATATAAAATTACAGAATTATTAATGAATGAAGCAAAAATCATACAATAAAATTGAGAAATGACACAAAAATGGTTAAAAATATTCAAATCTTATTAAAATGAAGGGCCAATAACAAGAGTGAACAAAAAATGGAAAATCCTTTAAAAGAAAATATATTAGATAGAAAATTTTGTTTCCATGGGTTATTTACATATTTTAGCTACTTTATAATGATATTAAATTTTAAGATTTATCAGATGTAAGAAAATGAAATGATAATACTTCACTATCACTATACCTTTAAATCGTTATTTTGTTTGCAATACACAAATGCTGGTTGTCATGGAGATAAATGAAATATGACAATGAAAAGGATTTCTCTATTTCTATGATATATTTTTATTTTCTATGTATTCAATCAAATGCTCTAGGAGTAGGAGTACTGTTTTTAATGCCATATTTTTAGTTTTTACATTACATTCTTATGAATTCATTAATCAAAATAATAATAGTTCTTTCAGCCGAAGTAGATAGAATGAAGTTCCCTTTTTAAACTAAAGATCTTAAAAAAATTATAACAGTACTATTAGGATTAGAAATAAGTTCGTGCGGTTTTGCTAGTTTATTATTCCATTGTTTCATCTGGCAACACCTTCACTTTAAAGTGTCATCATTAGGTTTTCTTTTCAGTATCTGTCATTTCACTGAAGTAAACAACATAGTTTCTGTGTGCTCTGAAAATATCAACTTCTGTACTGAATAATGTCTTTGCGCCAAAAAAAAAATTTTGCATCGAATTATGACTGGCGATGAAAAGTGGTTCCATTATGATAATTCAAAATGTCGGGCAACGTATGGATGTTTCATCATCAACTGTCAAGCCGAATATTCATGATATGTTGTGTATTTGGTGACACCAGCTGTGTGTGGTGAATTAGGAGCTACTACAATCGAAGGAAAGGATCACAGGGCAGGTCTACCGACGACAATTGATGCGTTTAAGCCGAGGATTGCGAAAAAGACTGCCGCAACAGGCCGACAGACATGACAAAGTTATTGACAATCGTTGCGTCGCCTGTTAAAACGTACTTAGAAAGGTCCAAATACGAATTCCTACCCCACCCGCTGTACAGCCCAGACATTGCTTCTTCCGATTGCCATCTCTTCCGATGGAAGCAATGTGGCCTGGCTGATCAGCACTTCTCCTATTAGGATAAAGTCAAAGAATGGGTCAATGCATGGATAGTGGCCATAGAGCCGACCTTTTTCACGATCACGTCAATTGCCAGAAAGTAGTGGCTAGCGACAAACAATACTTTAAGCTTTGAATGTATAACTAATTTTTCACAATAAAGCTTCAATTTTCAAACAAAAAACCAAACGAACTTACTTATACTCCTAATAGTTTGTTGTTTTTAAAAATTAATAATATTTTCTTGTTTTTATATAAATACTTAAATTTCCACTCTCATTAATTTACTTTTTATTAAATGATATTTGTAATTTAATACTGAATCTCGGTGGCATAGTCAGCATAGATGCTGGCTATGGTGCCAGGGATTGCGGGTTTGAGTCCCGCTGCGCCTACGGATGTATTTGTGTAAGTCAGATGGTAAGGTATGGTTAATGACCACAGCAGTCGATGCCATAAGTCACAACGATAAAAAAATACACTAAATCTACTTTCTTCTTCTTAAAGTCTTTAGGTTTTTTTCTTTTGAATGTTACAATGCTCATAAATAGCCTGCAAAAACAGAAGCTTCTGATACAACTTATTAATGACTAACCTGCCACACTTTATCAGTCAGCAAAAGCATATGGGCTTGATTAGCGAATAGGTAAGCTCTGAGTTCTAGAATAGAAGGATTGTTGGGAAGCTGAGAAGGCCCTAACTTCAGAGCATGCCATCTTTCCAACGGTGTTTGGAAATCACTCAACCATGCTACTGATTCGCAAGTTACCCCATTTACCACAAACTGAGAGAAGAGAGCATCTAATTCATCGAACTGTACCAATGCTTCATCATAAAGACCTAACATTTCCAAGACTTGTGCTAGTTCCTCCTGTAAAGTATTTCAAAATGAGTGACAATTATGTAATACATGTAAATAAGCCGAACACACAAAAGGGATAATTTTAATCAGGAAACACTAGGAAAGTTCGGTTTACATTACCTATTTAAACAATTCAATTTATTATTGTAACTTAAAATATAATACCATAAGGAATATACATACAGTGATTTTCAGAAAAATAAAAACAAAAACATACTTTAATTATAATAATAAATAAAATAAAACAGAGAGGCCAACTTAAGATTCCTAGATAACATTTTATCATGTAAAATTTCATCCTACAATTCTAGTGGCAATTGCAGCAACCCATGAATTGGAAGAGGTAAGTGGTCCTTGTTGAGTATGGTTCTATTCCATACATAGAGGTCTAGAGGATCGAGCAGCAGCTGCATTACTGATTTATTGAGGGTCTTTAAAATCACCCTAGGAACTACCTAACTTAATAACTATAAATTGATGAAGGGTCAGTTAGAAGTATACTTTCACATTAAATTTATACCTTACAATTATTTAATTAAGGTTGTTCCGTCTCATTAGAGACGGCCCTGTCGTTCGAAATTAGTTTGTCATTCCATACTTATGTCTTTTACCTTGATATGCGATCTAGCAGTTTTGAGATTGTTTTAAACTGTTTATTTTTACTCGACACTTCAGATTATTGATTTTTTAATTATTATATATGGCCTTAGAAAACATGGAAAGTCAATTAGAGATTTGGATATATTTATGCCTGTTAATTTCACATGACGCAGCATTCGGAATTACAAACTGACTCTATCCTTCTTTACTTGCATTATTCTCATGATTTTTCTGTAACAAATAAGAAGATTTGGTTTGTTCATTCAGTCCACCTCCAAATGGACCTTCCAATCAATTACGTTAATTTCCCTCTTTTTGTTAAAAGGGGTGCATCGAGCACCTCTAACGTTCAGTCTTTGAAAAGACTTTTACAGTCTTTTCAAAGACCATTATTATTCGTGATAATCGAAGTGTTCGCATGTAGCCCTTGCTACATCATGCATTATTATTCGAGTAATAGTCAAAATTGTCGCATGTAGCCCTAGCTACATTATGCATTATTCCCCGAATAGTCAAGTTGTTCGTTTGTAATTGTACAAGCTTAACGCGATTGCTGTAAACGTAGCAATCCACCTTACACTTGTTTGTAGTGTAATTGTCATCACATTAGCTTGGTATCATATACGGTGATACCAAAATATATTAGTTTGTTTTGTTATAAGTGTTTTACTTCAGTTCCTTATCATCGTTGTGGTTTATCATTATTAGATAAAGAAAGCTGTAGACCACCACACATAGTGTTCTATGAAGTCAAAATCACCGCTAATAATCGAAAATACAGTCCACTATAAACCTTTCGAAATTAATCAACGAGATTAATTAATTTGTAATTGTCTGTTATTTCAAAATACTGAAATAATAGGCAAATACTACGGTAAACTAACCGTAGTACGAAACAAGGGTTTTATAGTTATTTTAAATCAGCTCTGCCTATGAATAGTGAGTGTTTTATGGATAGAGGGATAATTAGAGTTTGGTTGCAGTCCCAAGGTCAACCGCATACCTCGATAAAAATTTTAGAATACCCATTTATCAAAAAATTAATAGATATGTTGATTTATCTAAAAAAGTACAGCTAATAGAAAAGTATTCTGCACCAAGAATAAAAAACTGCTGTAGGTTTATGTTATCAAGACCCTCAATGGATTAGGGAATTACCCTCTAAAGATTATGGTAGCAGGGATAACTAAGGATCATGTTATTGATCCCTTTTTCATTGTGGATATTTGGATGGAGAAAGTTATTTAACAATGCTCCAAATCCATATTTTATCAACTATGACAAATTATAGCTAATACAATATGTGTCCCAGTATGATGTAACAGTAGCCAACTACTACGTTAATATTTGACATTATCAAAAGCAGTAGATATGAAGGGAAGGGTTGCTAGAATGGCTAATATAATCATTTATATTTACTAAAGAGCTCTATACAGAAGAGGATATTTATTTGTTTAATTATACAAAAAGAAAACACCAAAAAAAAGGCCAAAGATCAAATAGTATTTTTATTTCTCTCAATAATATAAAAAATTAATAACATCTAAAAAATCCACTTGAAAATAAGCCTTGTAAAATCCTACACGTCTTAGCAATTAAAAAATTTTCATTTTAAAATTTTTTGCTGACACAAATAAAATGAAAAACAATTAATTACTTTGTGTTCCGTCTCATTAGAGACAGCCATGTCGTTCGACATTATTTTCTCATCGATACTTAGGTCTCTCCATGTTAACAATTTCGATCTAGCAGTTTTGAGATTTGTTGTTCTAACTGTTTAAGTATTATTCGACACTTAGGATTATTTGTTTTCTAATGATTATATATAGCCTTAGAAAACATGGAAATTCTTCTAGAGATTTTGATATATTTATGCTTGTTAATTTTACATGACACACCCTATTCGGAATTATAAACTGTTTCTGTCCTTATTCTACTAGCATTGATCTTAATAGGAAGGTTTATTTCATTAATTCGGTCCACCCAGAAACAGTCTTCCCAATCAATTACGTTAATTTCCCTCTTTTGTTAAAAGAGATGCATCGAACGTTCAGTCTTTGAAAAGACTGTAAAATCATTATCGTTCGGGTAGTCAAACTTGTCATATGTAGCTTCTGCTACATTTACATTATGCATTATCGTTCGGATAATCAAACTTGTCGCATGTAGCCCTTACTACATTAAACACTATTATTCTCATAATAGTCAAATTGGTCATTTGTATATTGTACAAGATTATCGCGATTGCTGTAAATGTAGCAGTCCACCTTACTTATTCATAGTGTAATTGTCATTATTTTAGCTTGGTATCATATACAGTGATACCAAAATATAATCGTTTTTTGTTATAAATGTTTTACTTCAATTCCTCATTGTCGTTGTCGTTTATTATTATTAGATAAAGGAGGTTAGAAACCACTGCACACAGAGTGTTCTTTGAAGTTCAAATGACCGCTACACCATAAAGATACAGTCCAACCTTATCGTAATTAATCATTGAGATTAATTAAATTGCAATTGTCTGTTATTTGAAAATACCGAAGTAATAGGCAAAATACTGCAGTAAACTAACTGTGGTACGAAACACATTGCATTCCCCTATCATTCTACATATAAGTGAGTTCTTAGATAGTTGTCTCTTTGACAAGCAAATAAAATAAAAATCAGTGCTTCTCAATAAGTGAAAATTATAAAATAGAACCTATTGGAGCTGATGACTTGAAAGAAAGAATGATCTTGGTTACTCATCGCATGCCGAATGACGTTAGGAGAAACTTCCATTTACAATTAGGATGCTGTCAGGACTTATTATTTGAAAATCTGCTACAATGAACTTGGTTTCACCCTCATAGAAATATGTATACTGTGTACTAGTTTTTCTGAGGTTACTTTTCTGTATAACAACAATTAATTTAATTGAACAGCAATTTTTAGTTTATTTCAGAAAATCATATCACTAAGAGTTACTGATTTTGTTTTTTTTATTTCTGAATAGATTAAAGAATCTTTCAAATGAGGCAACACAAGTTACTCCAACTTAAAATTTTAGAGGATGCAATTACCACTAGAATGGGATTAAATTGGGGGATGAAATTTTCACATAATTTGAGAATGTAGAGTTGAACTATATCGGTATTTTTCATAAATATTCATCCTAATTAAAATAATTTATTTAATTAGACTAGGACATGCTGTATACATTCATCTGTTATGGAAAGAGGTATAACTCTTGTAGGACTTTTTTAAATACGTCTTCAAATTATTGTTTTAAGACAAAGCGACATTCCTTGAAAAAGATGACGTTTGCATTGTCAAATACCAGCACAAATGTCTACTTTAGATATCGATTGTAGAATAAATACTTAGGAATCACAGTGGATAATAAGACCAATTTTAAGATACATTCCAGTAATAATAAAGAGAGAAATTATTTCTAGATCTAGACACTTCCGATCCCTCACCTACAAAAACCACAGCATAAACCACACAACAATTTCAAGAATCTACAAAACTATTTGCAGACCGATATTACTATGTATATATGTAATATATAATAACTGTAGAAGATCCATCCTTAATAATATCAAAGTAGCAGAATGCAGTAGTTTAAGGACATGGAGTAAGATACGCCATCCAGGAAATCCACCGAATGACCTTTTCTATGAAAAAATGAAGATGAACTGATTCTGAATAGACTTCAGATCTTGGAACAGAAATTTGTGAACAGACCACACAACCTCTTGATCTACAAGATCCAAATCAAGAACAGAACAAAAGTATCGAACCCCTAATAGGTGCAATAGAGAGCCTTCCCGATGGAGGTGATAGATAGCACCGTCCCATCACACTTAAAATTTTTTTTTCTCAAAAATTATTTACAATCCATTTATATATATATATATATATATAATATTGTTTATTAATTTTCCACATCAACTAGAATGAAGTATGGTAAAACAAGTCAAAAATCATAACTGCAAAAAAGGTACACTAGAATGATTCAAAATTCTTACAGTAGTCAAAGAATTCTCGAAATTTGTAGTTCACCTGTGTGTATGTGTTTTTGATCATTTAATATTTGACTATTTTGCAGTGAAATGATTCCTAAATCTATAATGAAAACATGTCAAGCCGAAGGAATTCTTGAGGCATGATTGCATCAAGTTGATGTTGCCACTGCTTTGAAAACTACTCAAAGAATTATTTGTCGCCTCTGGAATCGATATCTTCAAAGTTGTAGCATAAGAGAGAAACATTCTGATCAATCAAGAAACCCTTTCAATGGTCAGATATGTTCAAATAGAAACACAAAAAAATAAGATTGCTAGCTATTTCAACTATATAGTTTGTTGCTAAAATGTTAATAGTATGCATTTTTCGAGAAATATAATCTACAAAAGATTAGGGAAGGCCTATCTAGTTAATAATAATGTAGATGTAAACATTTTTCTTCATTCTTTGTAGATCAAAAATTTTTCAACAATTAGGAAAATTCTGAGATATGTTAGGCAGCTGTCACTGAAACGACAACTACCATAAATAATAAAGGAGTGTTAACACTTCTTACTTCAAGGAAATGCTTTTATGAATTTTTATTTCAAAAAATAATAAACCAAAATGTATTAAATACAGGAGTTCACTGAACAATCCTGCTAGGATTCATTTGTGTAAATATAATATTTTATAAGGCTTATACCTCTTTCTAGTAACAGATGAAGGTATTTTTCTCTGCTAAAAATGGGCTAAAGAGTAGAATATCATTACTTCATCATAAATAAAATCTAAAACATGTAGAACTGAATATTTTATACCTGTAAATGAAAATAGTTCATAAATTTCCAACCTGGTTCATTTCTCTTCTCCCTTTGCTGCCTCACATGGTCTTCTAATCGTGAGACAGCTTTTGAATAAGCGACTAAAAGCAGATGTCGAATACGACTCACTAAACCTTTCCATGACTCGGTTGTGTCCGATTTACCAGGATTGATAACAGAAATACACCGATCTCCTGAAAAAATAAGTTTCATGAAGAAAAAATACGTACATTTTTAATACAAATGTCATTAAGAGTTTATTTTTGGGGGTAAGAGAGACATTCAATTAATGAGAGTAAATTATCAAATAGATATAGACTATATTATATTTTAAATAAGGTTATCCTAATTTCCAAATTTTTACAATAAAAATGTAGAATTTAGAATACAATAGATTGTTATCAAGTAAAGATCGATTCAATTGCAGTACTCTGTTGTATTGCTGTGTGAATTTATCTAATAATAAGCTCTTCGAACATCTTAAGCACTTATTATTATTAAAGCATGTATCGAAATGATATTTTAGCTTGTCTTAAACTTCCTGCTTAGAGCACATATTGTGAAAGGTAAGAATGAAAAAATAACATATATTATGAAAGGTACGAATGAAAAAATAATTATATACAGTGTACCAGAAGTCGACATCAAGCCGAAATCGAGTAACAGGCTGAGTCATAGTTGTCATCAGAAAAATATTCGAAAAAATTTAAGTCGTATACTTTATTAATTTATTAATTATATTGCATTTTTATTATTCGAGAAAATGCACACCCTGTGATGATTTTTGAACTTCTGTTGCTACAATTTTTTACTTTTTTAAATTTAATTTTTCCTACGTTATCCCGAATAGTGCTTCTGTAACCTGTGATCTTCAATTCTAAGCCAATTTTTCCAGTGTGGAAAATAATGTCACTTTTTGCCAAACCAAGTATTTAAAATTAATATTTCGCACAACTTTAACTAACTGTACTGTAAAAAAAAACTGTACTACGTCAGTTTGGAAAATTACTTTAAAAGTTATTAGGGATTCTAAAATGGTATAACACTTACTACATTATTTCTTAGATCGGTAAAAAAAAAACGGTTTTTCTTAGTTTCGAGCAATGTCTTTGAACTTTCTAAAAATGATTCTAGTGCATCCAATACTTTAAGAACCTGGTTTGAATGAGATGGGGGTGAGTCCTCTCATAAAGTATGAATGAGAGAGATAGTGACGCCACTATTTGGTATTGGCACACGTCAACGCAATACAGATCAGTACGCTACGCCCCTTGGACTACTGCGCATCATTCCGTATTTGATCGTGTTATTTGTGTACATACGACTTTTGGATTCGTTTATTAGATTTGTTTGCTTGTGATTTGGATAGTTTTGATATCTTTACGACGAACTTTGATTTTACCTGGACTTACCTGTGATTGTGTATTGCCATCATGGCTGTGTATACCACACAGGAATATTCCAACATGCACCTCATTTATGGAGAATGCAGATTAAAACAAATTGTAGAAATTACTATGTTTTACTACCAAAAAAATATATATTACACATTTTCTTGTGACTCGAGTTTCGGGAAATGAACTATCCTATCTTCAGACAACTAGAAAATGTGTAATATATATTTTTTTGGTAGTAAAACATAGTAATT
Source organism: Megalocaria dilatata (assembly GCA_034642435.1). Lineage (NCBI taxonomy): Eukaryota > Metazoa > Arthropoda > Insecta > Coleoptera > Coccinellidae > Megalocaria > Megalocaria dilatata. The sequence continues at coordinate 75,470,883 of CM067856.1, forward strand.
TCTACAATTTTTTTAAATTTTGATCAACTACCAAATAGTAACGGCTGAAACAATTCAGTATCTGAGAATGCAGATGTAATGCTAATGGAGCTTCGAGAATGTATAGCGAGAGATACTATGCTAATGCTAATCGTTATCCAGCTCATCGAGTTTTTACGAATGTGCACTGTCTACTCTTCACAGCGGGCCAACAAAGTGAATGGTGAAGGAAGAATTTCCTTACCTTACGACGATATTGTGCTTCAAGCAGTTGAGGAAGATCTAAGTACTTCGCTACGTGAAATTCAGCGAAGCACAGGAGTGCCCAAAAGTACATCTCACTGACTATTGAAAAAAACATAAGCTCCACCCATATCATGTACAGTGAGTATAAGCTCTGTTACCTTGGGATTATGAACCTTGAGTTGCGTTTTGCCAAACCATGCTACAAAAGAAAGCTCATATGAAATGGGGGTTATGTCCAATATCCTTCCTTTCTTGTTTAAACAAGTCCCTCGATATCCCTTCTTGCATTCTAATCCTGGACTCAGATGTCACGAAGGTAGCTATAGCTTCCTCCATGTGAGATGTTGGCTGTTGTCCTGTAAACCGGGGTCTCCTGAGTGAAGCAACAAATTGGCGGCTGGCTTCTGCTGTTGACTCTGTTAGTTCATTGTTTTTTTTCACCAACTGTTACCCATCTTTACACTTCTTCCACTGTACTGAGGGTTGAGCCGCGTTGTGCAACTCAGTGACAAGGGTGTCTGTCGCAGCACAGGGCTCACCCTTAAAACTAACTAATTACCCTATTGCAGTAAATCTCCGGATTTTTCTGTCCAATGGCCGAGTGCGTTATGTAGCATACTGCGTTACCTCGGAAGGGTGGAGACCCTCAGGTAGTATTTGTACGACCTGGCACCCATTTGGTGTTGGGCTTGAGGGGGCAGTGGTTGAAAGTCCGCATGCTGGACTAGAAGGGTATTCCATCTATATGTTCGCAGAAAGTCATGTTCAGGATATGTCGAGAGGTGCTTCGATACGGCTAGACCGTTGGTTCTTGAAGCCAGGATCAATTGAAAGACTTCACAAAGGTTCGTGGGTCTTGACGTACAGGCCAAATTGACAGTGCTCGTACCAGGATTAATTGAGGCATCTTGGTTCACGGGACTGCGTTCGGGTGCCCCTTCGGCGTTTAAGTTGCGTCCCAAAAAACCCGAGTACTGGCACTCCACGGTAGAGGCTAGATAGTGGATTCGTCGAACTATCGATAGATTTCGGACAACATTTTCTCTACTCGATGCAACAACAACAACAAGACAAAGAACTGTATGTACAAAAGAAAATATCGCTGCTGATGATCCAGATTTGTCTATTCGTCGACTTTCACAACAAATTGGACTCTGTGCATCCACCACATGGACAATTTTGCGTAAAGATCTTGGTCTACACCCATACAAGATCCAACTGGTTTAAGAATTAAAGCTACTTGACCATAATAAGCGTCGTTTGTTTGCTAATTGGCCCTAGAATAACTTGAAGTTGATCCACTTTTTTATCGTAAAATTGTGTTTAGTGATGAAGCTCATTTCTGGTTGAACGGCTATGTAAACAAGCAAAATTCCCGTACATGGAGTGAAAACAATCCTCAAGAAGTTCTGCAGGTTCCATTACATCCTGGAAAATGCACTGTATGGTGTGCTTTACACACGATGCTGGAGCTAATGTTACAGTTAATGGTGCTCGTTACAGATCGATGATCAATGATTATTTGTTTCAAAATTTGAATGGTATCGACCCAGAAGTGTTTTGGTTCCAACAAGATGGCGCTACACCTCATGCTGCTACCGTAACAATTGATTTATTGAAAGAAAGATTTGGCGATAATATTATTTCGAGAAATGGTCCAATTAATTGGCCTCCAAGATCATGCAACATAACTCCACTGGATTATTTTCTTTGGAGTTATGTCAAGTCATTGGTTTATGCTGATAAACCAGAAACAATAGACGCTTTGAAAGCCAACATAACTCATGTTATTGATTAAATAAGGCCTGAATTACTCGAAAAAGTGGTCCAAAATTAGTCTGGTCGAATGCCGTTCCTCAGAGCTACTTGTAAACGTAGTCATAAATGTCATAAAATTATCTTTCAAATAAGAAAAAAATTTGGCTTCAATCTTAATTTAAATGTGTTTTATTTCAATTTAAAGTTCTATCACTCTAAAAAAAACACCAGATATGTCATATGTTCAAATTCTAGTTCAACTATTTTTTAATCAATTTTGAGAATTTTATATTATTTTGAAATTGTAGATTTTTCTATTTATGTATGTGCCCCTTGTGTTAATACATTTGTATTGCTACGTTTCATGTCATAAAGGAAAAAAAGTTTTTTCCTAGACACAAAAAAATATTTTATATTGTGATATTATTTTGATATATATAATTTTCGATATATATTTTAGTAAGTAAGCTTCCAGATATAATTCTGAATTTAAAATTATTTAAATACTTCTATCAAATATCGACTCGCATTTTAATTTATTTTGTAGACTTTATTATGTTTATCTTTGCAATTTTCAGGGAACAGTCTGCTATCTCTTCACTCAAATGTGTGTAGTAATTTGCGAATTTTCAGCCGCAAATGATTTTAAACGTCTAGGTTTTTTTTAACACCTGAACTTTCAAACGGAAAAAGTTAGAGCCTTGAAACTTTCAGGGAAGGTTTAGGCTCTCAATATCTAGAATAAGTTCACTGATTGGTTTAATAGTTTTGCACTTATTCACGTTTGAAAATTGTGGATATTTTTCCCAATATTTTCGAAATTACAGATTCGATCGATCTGAAATTCGGTATTTAAAAGAAGACTAATAAAACCCAAATTTCGTTAGGATTGTATGTTTAGAAGTTTAAAAAAAATACATTTTATGGCCGGATTAGTGTTGAGCGCTATCTTGACCCTTAAACGCCGTCGTGCGGTCACTGTGACCCCAGGCCAATTGCGATCGACGTCTGTTTCCATCCTCTTTTAAGTTATTCCCTACAGCGCCACAATACCCTAAAACAACATGATTAGCAGTAATCTGATGCTAGCGAAAGGCGGAGTATACCATAGTTTATTCTTTAGAAGCAGTAAATTTGCAAGCGGTCACTGTGACCGCAGGACGTTAGTAATAGTTTTCGGTTTTGTTTAAACTTCGATTTTCGGCAATGTCTAATCAACCTGGACCATCCAAAAAGATGAAAACTATTAAAAAAGTCACTGCATCGGATCCTGAATTTGAAAAAATGTGTCCACAGTAGTTTGAAGAAGAGGAATCTGACTTTTCTGACCAAAACGATATTAGTTAACATTACTTCGAACTCAGTGATCATGATAGATCTGAATTTGAATTGGGAAATGAAGAACCTGAAAATCAAGGCACAAATCAAGAGGATAACGGAAAGGTAGTCATGAGTGACGGATCAGATGAAGAAATTGATTTAAATGCTGCAAAAAAAATTCGACGTACACAATACTGGCCAATAGTTATTTCCTTCAGAATTGTCTATATTAGTGGTGTAAACGCGCATCTACTTTAACAATCCTATAAAGACAACCCAGTTCTGAAAAAAGCAGACAAACCCACAATCAAGTTTAAATTCAGCATTCAGATGTAAAATAACAACACAAAGGCTAATACAAAATTTTTATTCATCACATGAAACTTAGTCAACATGTGTTTAACGAATGCAAACGTGTTGAATATTATTGCCAACGTACACAAGTATTGTGAATACGATAGTAATCATCCACTGACTCAAGGTATAAAAACCCAAATTGATGAAGCTAAGTACTGTAAATACGGAATTCGCAAATTTCGAAAAATATTTTTACCACTTATTATTTATTATTCATTCGGGAGGATCGAATGAAAATTCTGCGAAAAATATTTCTTTGTTTAAACACCAAAGCTCCAGTTGCAGTTAACAACAGATTGCAGGCTTTAAGTGAGAGCAGTGAAAAAACTCAGACAAATCTTAATAACAGTGGGCATAGCAACAAAAAATCTAAACCACCGCCAATATTTGTTTATGGGGTAATTAATTACGGGGAAATTGTAAAAAAATTAATAGTGCAAGTTAGGAAATACGTCTTACAGACAACACAATCAAAATGAACTGTGACTTGTCAGATACCGACAGAACTCTGATAAAATATATGTGGGATAACGATGTCATACATCGCACCTACCAGCAAAAAAGAGAAAAAGCATTTAGAATCATGCTAAAATATATTCACCATACTACCGATAATACCGATAAAGATGAAGAACTAGGTGAAAAGCGTCAGGAACATCTTGAACTGCAGGCAAAGGATGACCAAGGAAAACCTGAACATTGTTTTTGCCGACTTAGAATCGGCTAAAACTAATGAAGAAGTCTACAAATACAATATCTTCAAAACAGGTCAATCCAAATCGAAACCACCCATATCACGAAATGCATAAGATGCCAACAATATGGTCACTCCAGATCCTATTATAACAGACCGTATGTCTGTGTCAAATGTCGAGTCAAACTTAATATACTTAGCTGCAAAAACAGCAAAATGTGCTCTATGTGGGGGTATCCATTCCACTAACTACAAAGAATGTGAAATTTATCACAAGCTCCTGAAATCAAATAATGCAAACAATAGATGAAATATCTATCATTATCGTAATGCAAATACCAGTTCGCCAGTTAATTCTTCAAAATGAGTACAATATATACAATACCCACAAAACACTATAACTTATACAAGAATGCACCCCACAAATATCCAAAATCCACCTCGCCAGCAGCACCAAATGAGCCTCTATACAAATGTAGTGAAGAACACACCTAACGAATAGATAAATGACAACACCAACATAATGAGTACATTTTTGGAAGAGTTCAAACAATGTTTCAGCAGCTAATAAACCAAAATACTGCATGCTCACCACATTTCTATGTACATACAAAATTCTAAACTTTATAAAAATCGCAGAATAGGATTCCAATGGTCTTCTACAACATAAAAACGAAGTTGAATATTTTCTTCACTAGAACTCCATAGATATCCTCCTGATATATGAAAGCCACTTTACATAGAAATCACACATTAACATACTGAATTACATTACATATTGCACAAACCACCCAGATGAAAGAGCTCATTCTGGTACCATAAACCATGGAGATGGCAAAATATGAAGAGGATTACTTGCAAGGTACAGTGATAAAAATCGATCTGACTGTTGCTGCAGTCTATTGCCCACTAAGACATAACATCAAAAAAGAAAACTTCAGAGATTTTTTTCAAACTCTAGGACTTTAATTTATTGCTGGAGGTGACTATAACACCAAGCACAATCTATTTGCATCAAGGCTCACAACAAAAGCAGAGAACTAGCAAAGCTGATACAAGAATTCAACTGCTCTGTCTTGTCAACAGACCATAACAAAACTCCTGATCTGTTTGACTTTTTCATAACAAATGGTGTATCTATACATAACAACAATAAGTAGTTTTGTAATACAACTAAGCTGCTTAATCGAATCTAGTAACATAGTCAAGGAACTGATAAATATCGATATCAGCCTATGAAATATAAATGAAGTGAATGAAGCATTAACAGAATTCAAAAGAATTTTCAAACAAGCTGTTGAACAAACTCCTCCAGAGACCAAAGAAAGGAAGAGAATACACAATGTTCCAGAAATTATAAAGAAACTCTTAGCATAAAACCGAAAAGTTAAAATGAAATGGCAGCAGACACACTTTCCAGGAGATAAAACTACCTTAAACAGGATAACAAATGAATGAAAATCCAAAAATGAAGGAAACGAGGGAAAAATGGGTGGAAACCCATAAAGAACTTAAAAAGACCAATGAAACATAAACCACTGTTGCGCAACATAACAAGTTCAACAATAAAATGGGAAAGGACCAACCAAGAAAATTTCCAAATATTTGCTTCTGGCTAAAGTATTCACTCCAAATGATGAAATCATTTATAACAATCTGGAAAAAAAGCTGCTGGAAATTCCTTTAGGTACCACACCTATACCAAAAATCACTATGAAGCAAATTCAAAATGAAATAAAATAAAGTAATATAAATTATTTCCACAATTTACTATCGTCAACACTGTGGCTTTTTCAAGTTTACATTTTGAAGTAAACCAAATATTCTGTATATTTATCCTATTTCTTAAAAGAAGATTGAAATACCACAGGACCAAACAGCTGGTTTCATCTTCAACAAAATTGAATTGAATGGGTCCTTACTTGATGGAAATTAATTTTAATTAAATAAAATAATATCGATTATTTCCACAATTTATTAAGTTAACGACAATTGATTCGCCAACACTGTGCTTGATAAAGCCGCATGATCAGGAGTTCCTCAAGGAAGCGTCATTGGACCACTGCAGTATGTGCTGACTTAACTACAAATCCTAATACCATATTGGGAACTTTCGCAGATTTTTGATTGTCTCAGTCTTTATTTGACGGAAATTCATCTTCAATATAAGAAAAACAAATGTTAACTTCCGCTATTTTGTGAAATCGCGGAAGTTAACATTTGTTTTTCTTATACTTTCGCAGATGATACAGGCATTCTAGCTGTTGACGAAGTTCCACAAAATGCCACTAATAAATCACAAAAACATTTGAATGAAATCCAAAGTGCAAAGTGCAAGTGAATGCCACCTTACAGAGAGGCCAGTGTCCACTGGAACATATCAATAATATATAAATACCACAGGTCTCAAGTACAAAATAAGGGGATGCATTTAGATAGTAAACATATATGTAAGGAACACATTCAAGAAAAGGAAGCAAATAGACAAGAAAACACAAGAACCAATTTGGCTCATAGGTAGGAAATCTAAATTGGCACTGGAGACAAATGCAATCATTGAAGAGAAGAGAGAGAAACATCATGCTAAACTGGAAATCCATACCAACAATCTATTTCATTAATTGGTGGTTCCTCAATATAGAAGACTAAAAAGGAAATAGCCAGCTGACTTGAGATAGAAGGGGTTGTTTCTCTAGAAAAAGCCTTATAATGTCATGTGAGAGTCTCAAGCTCCATAGTTAGCAAATTAACTTATAGAATGTGTATATTCTAACTGTTAATAAATGAATTATAATAAAAAAAATATGTAACTTTTTTCAAGAAGCTATTCAGAGATTTGAAATTGTCACAGGAAATGGACTGTTGAACAAGTGCGCAAAAGTTTTCGACTTCACTTCAGTGCTTTTATAGATTTTTATTATTGTATTTATTTGCTTGAAGTTTCTGATATAAATAAAATCAAATACTTAAACTAGACTGAGTATATATTTAAAGGTTCAATATATCGCCACTTAGAATAATTGTATATTTGATGTTTTAAGGAAAATTCAACATTCGACAAGTTATGGCTGATTTACTGTAAAGACTGAGGCAATTAATTAATGAGATTACACCAGCCATGGGGGGCCTGATGACCAAAATCATATTTAAGTATTAATGTCATAAAATAAAGACAATTTCATGGATATTAAAAAGTTCTTAGTCTATAAAAAATAAATATGGAAGTTTTATGAGTAACTCAATATCTGATAAATTAATAAGGTAAACAAATACACTTGGCTTAAGTTTCACAAAAGTTTAATTTATGTTGGATGGACTTGCCATGGGATCACCTCTCAGCCCATTACTCGCTGAAATCTTTATGTCCTGTTTTGAAAGAAAAATTCTAAAATCCACACACGCAAAGCATATCACTTTTTGGTACAGGTATGTAGACGATATATTGGCTTGCTTCTGCGGAACACATTCAGAATTAAATGAAACATTAGAATATCTCAATAGTTTGCACAATAAGGTCAAATTCACCATGGAAACACAATTCGATAATAAAATAAATTTTCTGGACATAACTTTAATTAACAGTAATAATGAAATTTCCTTTGATACATATAGAAAACCCACATCAACTGATACAACAATACCAAATTTTTCAAACCATCCGATCAATCATAAACTAGCTGCTTATAGATCAATGGTACATAGAGCATTTTCAATTCCTTTAGATAATATTACGTTAAAGAGGGAATTGAATACAATCAGACAAATAGCCACAAAAAATCAGTTCGAAACCAAAACTATAAATTCCATCATAAACATAAAACAGAAGCAACTAATTCGTAAACAAATTTACCTCATCTCCAAATCAGATCATAATAACAATAAATTTATAAAACTAACATATTTTGGACCAATTTCACAAAAAATAGCTCGAATTTTATCAAAAATTAACATAGTAACAGCTTTCACACCCTCCCATAAAATTTCTAATCTCTTTTTTAATCCGAAAGACAAAGAGAACCGACTGAATAATTCTGGAGTCTATAAATTAAGTTGTCAAGAGTGTAATAGTGTGTATATAGGTCAAACGGGCCGACCTTTCCATAAAAGGTACAAAGAGCATGAATCTGCTTTTAGGAACCGGAAGAATAATTCCAATTTTGCGAACCATTTCTTCACTACAGATCACACCTTCCCAGAATTGAACAACCTTGTTATCTTGCACGTGGAAGCGAAAGGGAAAAAACTTGACATCCTGGAATCCATAGAAATTGAAAAATATAAAAAGCACGTACCAATAATAAAACTACTTAATGAACAGACGGAACTTTGGAAAACCCCTCTCTTCGAAGCTCTGCCGAAGCCTACAATCCCCATATATAATTTGTTCGTTCAGTTTGAAAATGTAGTAAACACTACGAAACTCGAGTCACTGTATATCAGTTATAATAAAAAGTGATAGAAAACAAAGTAATTCCTTATTTCATTCCATTAATTTATGTTGTTGACAGATATGTTTTGAGTTTCAACCTATTATCAAATTTATATACATAATCATTATTAACACGAAAAATCTATACTCCAAAATAAAACAACTACTGGTTTTTCTGCCCATTGCATAAAAGAAAAGTACTTCATAGACTTCGGTAAAACCGAAATTCTACATTCAGGTAACAAAAGCAAAAAGTTGAAACTACTTGTATATCTGGAGATCTCTTTGGTCCATAAAGAACATTTGGCGATAACAAATGATCAGTTGGAATATCATCTATAACCATTACTGACATCTTTTATTAACTAGTTCCTTTGAAAAATAAGCAAATATTGTCAACAGGTATAACTTACTGTTAACAACTTCAAATTAAAAAATCCTGTCACTTCCATCTGTTGTCCGAAAAATATATAAAGTTTAATGTTAAGTAAATTCTCCTTAGTTTTCAAGATGAGTTGAAACCGGAAATATATATGTCAACAAGATAAATTAAACTTTTGTGAAAGTTACGCTAAGTGTATTTGTTTACCTTATTCATATCCAAAGTGTTACATCAAGTGGTTTGCGAAAAATCAATATATTTAATCTGATAAATAGTCAACCCTGTTTGCAAACTTTAAGCCTTTCAACAAAATTTTCTATAAATATATTATTAATATTAATATATTATATATATATATATATATATATCCAGCGTACAAGGCTGCATCCCCCCATGTAAAATTATCGGTATAGATGGCATCCAAGGTAAGGTGGCATCCAATATACGGATGCCAACTTACCAACACAAAGTGACATTGGTAAATGATATAAGGAAACGTTCTTTATCGTTTGCGCTAATTTTCAGCAGGATGCCAAATTGACCCTTTTTGGACCTATCTCGACTGCCGTGGATACTTTAGGTTCACCGAGTTTTATCATGGTGGCGCTCGGGTCGATTTCGTGTATACTTTGTATATCATGGGGCTATCGAAACAACGGTTCACTTGGCATCCAGTACATTTGACAACGTGGATTTGTTTACTTTGCAATTATCTTGCATTCGTTCTTGGAATTCATAAGAGTAGAAGGTGAAGATGGTTTTTTTCCGTTCGATCGATACGTAAGCAGACTGTGAACAGCTGTGGCTTCCTGAAAGAGCGCAGTGACTGTATTATGCTCGAAACTTGCGATATTGTAGAGCGCTGAATTGTTATTTAGCGCTACGTTGGACATTAATTCGTATTGATGTTAAGGATTATTATTTTATTATGGATTTTTTTGCGTGCATGTCCTAGGTAATATCTTGCTATCTTTGAATTTTCAAGGTAGGTTTGAAGGCGAAATATTTTTACTGGATTCATTAATAAGCAACTTAGTTCTCTTGATTTCAAAGTTATTGATATTCGAAATTTTTTCTCATTTTTTACAATATTTTCGAAACTGCAGATCTTTTCGAAATGGAATGTGGTATAAAATAGTAAAATTATAACGCATACGTTTGTGAAAAATTTCGTCGGGTTCACATAATCACAATAATCGAAATAATATATTCAAATCAAGATTTTCCCCTAATATTTCATATCAGTTCATATCGATTTTGTGTAACTGATTATACATTTTCGTTGATTTCGTTGAAAGGTTTATGCGTTTTTGCAGCTCAGTAATTGAAATTTTAGGAATAATCCACTCGGCTGATACGTAAACTTTTGGGATTGGAGCGGCATTAGAAATATATTGGATTGCATTAAATTCATGAAGATTTTTTTTTCCCATTCATCGTTTGAATAAAAACAAGCGTTTTGTATCGGTTTTATAGAATACATAATTTTTTTCTGTAAAATGGCGGTTTAACGTGATTTGGATGACTTTAAGTCAAGTGGAAGATAATTATCGCTGTTATCGAAAGTTTTATTCGTTCATGCAGCTCGGCGATTGAATTTGATTGAATAAACAGATTCTATCAATGCTCACCTTCGAAGTTAAGGAGTATTTTTCACCAAAGTTACTTTATTTATGTAACAATTCAATATTAAGACTTTTCTTCATTCCGCACACTCCTTATATCTTCTTCTGAAAAAAAAAGTTTCTCTCGCATAGTACCAACTTGGTAATGACTATTATTCGCCACGACTATAGAATTTGATTCGAAAATCTGAAAGCTATATTTCAAGTTTGAACAAACATTCATTTCTACAAAGAAATCCTCTTTTCGTTCCAATTTTCATGCGTCACCATGAATCTCATAGCCAATCCTTGCACATAGTTTTTTTGTGTATCCCAATTCTATGAGCCTTTTGTTTGAGTAAATTTGAGTAAATGAATTCATGTATATTAAAAATTATAAAAAATCATCGGTTCGACATGATAATCAGGATCTAAATGAAATGCCGAATTATCATTCATCAACAAATCAGACGATGTAGAAAAAGGTTAGGAAAAATTCAAAAATTTTCTCGTTAGTCAACTAACGAAGGATCACCCAAGGTATTCGAATGCAACCCATAGGATCGGAAAGAAAGTTCGAGCTTTCTCTCTGTTAGTTTTGATATAAAAATATGCAGATTGAGTATTAATAAATCAACATTTGATTATGTCAAACAAATCATGAAAATCTCAAAAATTAGTTAAGTATATTACGGCAAAATCAGTTAATGCCGAAAACAATTAAAAGCAATTCCAATCTTTTCTCCGTAGTATTCTTGCCAGCGCCTGGCCTAATGGACTCATACCGTAACGTTGAAAGTTCGAACCCAGGGCCAGGAAACAAATTTTCTGGTTTCGGGGGACCGTCTGACCATTCGCTATTGGGTAAATAATTAAGGGCGCAGTTCCTAAAGTGGTATAAAAAAAAACAGTAACGAACATAGAACACACGCTATCTCCTAACTCGCACAATCAAATGGAAAAATAAAAATACAAAATAAGATATTTCCTCGAATAATAAATAATATTGGTAGATTAGTCAAAAAAAAAAGTGAATAAGTAAAAATGAATTCAATGGAATGAACAAGAGTAGTAAGTTTTCACTGTAATATTTCCCTGCTGTTATCTGATTTAATTTATTTTGTTTCCATACAATGTGATAATGATGAAAAGTAATAGTTTACCAGAGGAGATAAATGATCATATCATTTTTTCTGTCTACTCATAATATAATCTGTCACCACATCAAAAAAGTATTTTCAACTCGCTCAATATCTGCTATTAACTGTTTGAAATATTTTCCAAAAATATTTGCAGATTTTGCATTGCAATTTAGACTTGAAATTTACGTGAAAATTTGAAATCTCTGAGCTTATTGCTAAAAATAAAAATATTTATTCACTTAGTCATTTATATACATTCAATAAAAATGCCTTCAAGCACTGCCATTTTCCAACGACTGTTTCATTGAATTAACACGAAGAAAAATATTGTTAATCATAAAAAAAATAAAAATCTACAAGAATATGGATGCTTCGATTTGAATTTTTTAATTCCTGGAAAAATTCAGTGGTTATCAGAAAAAATCGTCATTTTGTCAATAGTCATTATTACATATTTCAATTAGATTATCTCCTAATACAATCTGAACGAATCATCCAACCTTTGTGCAATCAATAATGTTTTCACATATGACATCGAATGTCCTTTCTGATTCGGCGTCAAAATAAATAGTGCTGAACATAATTTTTTTTTAAAAAGCACTGACGTGAGATCACTAGCTTCCACGCGCTTGTTCATCCATGAAGAAATTCGTAAACGGCGGGTAAACGGCTGTTGTAATTTTTCCAATATCTCAAAAAACAGAGATCCAATCAAATTGAAGTTTGACAAGAAGTTAAAGAATGACGGCTTTTTCAAAATTTTTTTCATGTGAAATGAATTTCGTGAGAATCGTATAATTATGAAATAAAAAAATAAATATTATGTTAGAGCAACGTTAGTAGAGAAAATCGAACGCTACCAGAACCTTGATGGGTGAAGGCATGTCAGCGCCTTCGAATTGAAATTTCGTATTTGGATAAAAAATACATAAAAAGAAGTTATTAGAAATTACTGTTTTACTACCAATAAATTGATATTTTACACATTTTTTGTAACTCAAGTTTCGAGAAATAAATATTCCTTCTTAAGACAACTGAAAACTTAACAAGCAGGACAGAGTATTTATGCTTGTACAGGTGAAACAGGTGATGAAAAGAGGTTAAAAAGAAAACAAACCCTTAACAACTATTGTAATGTCAACACGCAAAGAATGTAACTTATTTGAATTCATCTTTTTTCGAGAATATTTTTTCGTCAGAATTCGAAGTTTAACATCGTTTGAACGAAAAAATAACACGTTCTGTGACGTTGGAAACCGCGAAAAAATTAAATTTCTAATTGTAATTACTTAACAGCGGTTTCGGAAATCTTCCAGAAATCATAATCTTCTGGCGATATCGATATCGCCTAGTCTGCGATTCAAAGTGCATCGAAACCACGCACTGGACATATCTCATACAGAGTAGACTCCTTTGGACAATAACGGCCAAGTCTGAGATTTGATGTGCGGGGTTACGCATCAAATATTCTCACTAGTTTTCGATTACTTCATCAGATTTCTGCGGAAAATCAATAAGAAAAACTGCTGGTTATTCATTTTCGGACCCTCTCAAATAAAAGACACCTATATTTTAATTGAAAAATCTAAAATGGAACGTAATTTCTAATTTGAAATATTGTGAACCAGCTCTCTTGTAAATAACAACGAATTACACTTAGCTCGTATTCAGTAATTCTGGAGAAAAATTCTAGTAAGCACTGATGTGACTTTAGGAGCTTTTGACCGCTTTCTTATTCATCTGTCGATTTACAGTTCAAATCTACTCTAATAATTTCAAATCTGTCAGTAACTTCTTGAAAAAGGGTCATATGAAATAGTGCCATCTCCCTCCAACTGATCTCATCCGAAACCTGAAATATATCCTAATGTGAAAAAAGCTTTGAGTCGACAGGAATGTTAAGGAATCGAATTGAAACTTAACCTTGAATTTTTTTTTTCATATGATTCTCCGTTTTTTCAGAAAAACAATTCAAAATTTGCAAAAATGTTAATCATCGAAAAAATCTAATTAGAAGTTTCAATTCTGATTTTTTTATACCGATATCCGTCCAATTATTCGCTTTTGGGTAAACAATCAACGCTGTTTCTGAAGTGGCGTAAGGAAAGAGTAACAAGACCCACACAGACCACAACCGATCTCCTAACCATTTCACCTAGAGCAAACCGCACTCTCCATTCATCTCATTAATAGTTTATTTCATTATCAGTCCTAAAAGTGAGCTTTTCCCGTGCGCGATCGATCAAGTCTAGTAACCATGGGTGGAGCCTTTCTGAACAATATTTTTCGTTATATCATTCATATTTAAAATTTATTAAACAAGGAATATCAGTAATAATCAATCACTTAATTCACAAGGTTTTGTCAATCACAAAACATTGTCGAGTTTATTTGAGTATAGAATTGTTTTACAGATGTATGTTACACTGTCTCGATTTCTAGAGCTTCCTATTACCATTATTCATACCCCTCATTAACAATGAAAATTAGAGGAAATAAAGTGTTTCCTTTAAATCATACTCAATGTTTCTGGTAGCTAATGTCAAAATCTAATTACAATTAATAATTGAATTTTCGGTTATTATTTGCAATAACGGTGATAGAAATGTTAATAACACTTCGTTCTAATCTTAATATTGCTTTTGGGTCAGTATTTTTCGTAGTCATGCTCAATGAAATCATTTTTGAGGCAATTGAAAAAACGGAACACAAGAACGAAATTAGATACTTTCGATGAGATATAATGAAGAAAATAATAAGAATTCTGTGTTTTCCATATAACAGGTGGTCGATTTTATAGCCATCAGCATAGAAATTACATTAACTTGTTGAATTCTAATAAAAGTTACATAAAAAATATTTTTTGAATTTATAACGATTGGATGCCTATGGTTAAAGTTTACTAATTGAAATATGACAATTCAAGACCAATTTTTCAGTATAAGGTATTAGTGTTTCTCCAAGAAAACATAAATTTGAAGTCCTATACTCGAAATTTTTGTAGAACGTTTTTATCGCGTGATTAATGATATTTTTCTTCATATTCTACGCACAGGTTCCTCATTACGCAAACAATTTAACCTATGAAATAGTAAGATACAACAGCATACTGTTGTATAGGTACTTTCATGTAAATCCCGAAATTCTGCTAGAATAAACGACTCGTTCATTTGATAACGTGGAAGTGGATTTCAAAATCTCAGTTTCATCAGATCGGTATTTCCCTCTTACATTTGTATCTACATATACCTACAAACCTTTTCCGTTAAAACGTACCCTTAAAATTTCCACTATTCAATTTATTCCGTTCGAGTTTTTTATTGCTCGTGCACCAACACGACAAATTTCTATTTGACCAAGGATTATTCATCTTCGTCTTGTGTTTATAATCATCTAATCGTTTGAGACCGTCTACCGGAGACTCGCGATATATAGATATTCGACGCCTTGGAAGGTGCTTGCTAAACTACGTAATATTTAACATGTATGGAATGATACTTAATCTCTACTAGGGCAATCTTCATTTCATAATGGATTCACAAAATAAAAATGAGTTCTTTCCAATTACTCAAAAATATTTATATTATTGTAGATCGGTATTATATATTTTTTTTATTCCTGCAATAAAAATGTTTGTTCGGGCGATCCAAAGTTATTTCGAAACATCCGTCTTATTGGAATTCGAAATGGAATAGTTTTCAAACGTGGAGCGATTAAACACAACGCAACAAAATTGCGGAATAGGATTATGAACAAAATATCAATATAATTTGATATATTCTTTCATTTTTTTCTCTTTTATCTTTTTCTACATTGAATGATGTTAAGCTTCCAATTCTGCAATGAAAAATTAAAGTTTTATATTCAGGATTTATACACAACTAAGCACAAAAAACCTTTGAAGTCGACTGAAAATAAGAAAGTTAAATTCTGAAGAGAAACTTTCATTTTTATCAGTGTTACATTAATCTTGTCGTTACGAAAAAACTTTTCACTTCCTTAATAATGAAAGATGTGTTTAAAAACAAATCTCCTATTGGGAATATTGTTCATTTTGGAGAAGGATCAACAAAAAATGTATCATCAGTAGATTTAACTTGAAAACACGTAATTTTTGGCCATTCTTGAACTCTTCTTGTAATGAAACATAAAATCTCAACAAAATAAAGAATGCGCACTTGAAAGGCTCCACTTTTCCGCCTCTAATCAATACATATTGGCAAGACATACTGGAAAAAGAATATATTGGACTAAACTTTATACATATACTTTTTGCCAAAATCTGATGAGAAAAAAAAAGCCATTTTCTCTTCGTGGAAGAGTCTTCTGGACTACATGTTGCAAATCATTTCATCAATATCCTCTACTTCCGGTAAGTAATTTCCGAAATATTGACTTTTCAAAAAAAATATTTTTTTTTACCTTTGGTGTGCAGTTCAGCTGTTCTGCTGAATCATTGAAATCGAGTGAGACATTTAGACTATAAAATTATCTGCAAGTTTGAAGTCACTAGGTCTTTTTTTTATCGTGCTTGAGACCAGCCGTCAGACAGAATTTAATTCGACCACGAATTCTTTCGGTAGGTCCAACTCAGTCGTTTGAGGCCAGTCTCGGCTTAAAATCATAAAATTACAGGTATTTGGACGAATCGACAACGCGTTATGTTCATAGAATCAGAGAGGAAAAAATATTGAAATCTATTCAAACAGAGAGAGTTTTGAATATGAGAATATGGAAAAATATATAAGGAAATAGATTATATTAAACTATATGATGAAATTTCAAAGAAATATCAATTCTTCAATAATATTCACGAGAAATTCAACTAATCAATCAATTCAATAATTCACAATAATGAACCATCAAAACTTGCGTACCGTATGACTTATCCGAAGCAACATAATAACAGCAAACCCTGAAAAAATCCCCTTCATGCCAGCAATAGTTCTGTGTAATATTTACCGCTTAAGTATTACCATTCATTACACCAGACAAATACAGCAGTATGGCAACATTTCAGTGTGCCACCTTGGCTGGTACTAAATTATACGGCAGCCAACTTGTACCATTATAGGTAAAAAAGTATACGGATGCCAACTCGACCGCTATCTATACCGGAAGTCATCTTGTGCGGAAAAAAAACTCTGAATATACACGAAGTATACACGAGGATGCAGGCCGATACCCTTTTTGTACGGATGCCAGCTAGTTCGGCAGAGGTTACAGGTTAATGTATCTTTCTTTTAGTATTGGAATTTTTAGAATCAATTTTAAGTTCTAGCTATTATTCTGTAGATATAAAGAAATTTCACTTCTATATTAATATATTGTAAATTGTATAGGATAAACAAGATAAATATCATTTTACTTTCAGAAGTCATCTTCTCACTCAATAGATTCCAAATTTAATAATCTATAATAAAAATAAAAATAATTATATTAACAAATTTTTTCTCACCTTGTTTCAAAGCAAAATCAGCTCTTATTTTATCTAAAACTGTTGTTCTTGGTAATAATTTATTGGCTCTTTTACCATCATAGTTTTCCACTACAACTATCAACCAATCTTGAATATCTTTAGATATCAGTTCTTTTAACCATCCCTCAATATCTTCTTTGAGTGTTGATCTATATAAATCTACATCCTGTGAAAAACATCCAAATTAATAACTTGGTTTATTTTAAATAGAGCTTGATAACGTTATGAAAAAAAGAAATTAAAATACTTGGAAGTTAGTATAAAATTATGGATAATTTATAATAATAATTATATAATTATGGATAATTATAATAATATTATATAATAATTATTATTGTAAGACTCATTTTTCAATAATTTTACATTATTTGTATATTTATTTATTG
This sequence comes from Megalocaria dilatata, assembly GCA_034642435.1. Taxonomy (NCBI): domain Eukaryota; kingdom Metazoa; phylum Arthropoda; class Insecta; order Coleoptera; family Coccinellidae; genus Megalocaria; species Megalocaria dilatata. The sequence continues at coordinate 75,488,659 of CM067856.1, forward strand.
AAAAAAATAAATAATAATATATTATTGTTCTAAAATGCGAGATTTTTCCTCATAAATAAAAATTCTCATTGTTGTTCAATGTTTCTCTAGTATAAAAAAACATAACAGAAATCCAAGCTCTAATAAAATTTCAGCTAAAAAAACCAAGTGATATTTGAATAATAATGTTAATTTCAGATATTGAACTGTTTTGGCCATTACTATTTGCTAGTTGTTCATGATTAAAACAAGTTTTCAGAAATTACAATGTTTTACTACCAAAACATTCAAAGCTTACACATTTTTGGGACAGTTTTGAGGTATTTCCCTCAATTAGGTTTTCAATTATTTTGATATAAATAATAAAACTATGAAAACAATTATACTGATGGATTACACAACAAATTCAATTCAGTCAAAACTATGCAAGTTCCAAAATTTCAAGACGCTCAGAAGTTTTTATAAGAAAAATTAGAAGATAGTTTTAATAATTAAGTGAGGGGTGTCATGAAGTTACTAAATGTTTCAATAAAAAGAAACTATAAAATGAAAGATAAAAGAAGAATACACCTAAAAGTATTTCCATTATAGGTAAAATAAAGATGACAGGGAGCTGAATAGTTCTAAGTATTTTTCTTTTTGTTTGACTTGTACTAAAAGGAACTCACATTACATTCAGTCCAATAGATATGAAATAAGGGTTGACGAATTAAATCCCATTGTGAGCCTTTAGGTAGGCCAACAGAGCTGAAAGGTACAAAATTGGCACCAATATGGACTGATCTTACAGGTCGCCCCAAAGTGCGCTTCCATTCTGCAGAATCTCTAGGTAATGATTGTAATAAATTATCCTCAATAGGGGAAAAGACTTCAAGTTCACCTGCACCTGTAATAGAACGTTGATATCATAATCCTTCAGCTTAAAAAATGAGGATATTACATGTAACCAAAGGTCTCCTATCAATCAGTTCTTTCTCTAAACCATTCATTTTCGACATTTAACTCTTTTTTGACGAGCAAAAAGGACATGTTTGATGCAATTTTGTCTGAATATGGCATTACATCCCTAACAAATCCAAGTTCATTTGAAACATGATTTGTTTAGAAATATTTTGAAACACCCCTACATTCTCCAGTAATTATGACAGCTTGTGATCAGCAATGTCATTACTGTCAGATTACAATGACATTTAATGATCAACTAGTTCCACAGATTATATTGCTTGTCTGGACTAGTAAAAATAAATGATTTTTTTCCTAATCAATTTTCCATAGACATATTTGAATAATAAGTCTATGTGATTTCCCCTAAAAGTTTTACTGGACTTGTCCGTGGTGTGATATGTTTATTTGGCTATTATTTCTTTTATATAATATATAAGATTATATAAACACAGTTTAATCTGTGATATAAGGCGAAGAAACACTAACTTCCGAAGAATACAAATCTAATATACACTTTTATTAAGATTGATGTTGGAAGTCATTTGAATTTTTGGGAAATGTTTTTGATAAAAACCACAGATCACCAAATTAATAAAAATAATTTAGCCATCTTGATCTATGCTAAAGACTCATTTGCTAAAATCATAAAATATAAGTATTTGCTATGTTCATGATATAATATTCATGATATAATATGATTTTAATATTATTAGGTTAGAATTCCAAAACTCCTTAACAAATATAGAAACTCAAAGTATCACAAGGAAGACATAAGTGTATATATTTACTTTATGTATTACCATTAAAAAAAACATAACATCAACCATAGGAAATATTTCGGCAACATCACAGTAATGCTTATATTAGTTTCTTGGTTTCCATGACTCGCCTTTATTGCATAAGTGCTGCTTATCCTATATTTGAATTTCTAGATTTGTATTCATTCAATACCAAAATAATAAACATAAATTTATTAAAAATCCATTGATATTGAAGAAGAAGAAAATAAATGTAGTACTCTGAGTCATAACCTAGTTGATGTTGATTCAATGCTCAGAGCATAGATTAACAATAATATATAGGTTTCTTGATTTATGGCTCAGAGTAATAAACATAGTAAAATATATTGAATCAGTCCTTGATGGAAATTTATTTTAATTAAATGAAATAATTTCCACAATTTATTATTTTATTATAATATACAAAAACATTTACAATCTGTGATATATGTAATTTGTGTTTGTGAACACAACTCGTCTGTGATAAACTCATAATAATGTCTTTTGATTCCGAAAATCCTAAAATAATTTTATTAATAAGCGGTAAAAGAAAATGTGGCAAAGACTTCATTGCCGAAAAACTCTATTCTACGTAGGCGAAGTATAGTCTATGATAAAATACAGGAGGAATGAATGTGAATTTTTTTTAGACTTCTGGATAAATGCACCATTTTAAGAATTTCTGAACCGATCAAAAAATATTATGCTGAAAAGTGCGGAATGAATTTAACAGAACTTTTAGGTAACGGACCTTTAAAAGAAAAATACAGACTGGAAATGATTAATTGGAGTGAAAAAATGAGGTTAGAAGATCCTGGTTGTTTCTGTAGATTGGCTTGCGAAAATGGTATATTACTTAAATAATGCAATGCATAAAGAAAATATCTGAAAAAAATTTTCAGCCAAAATATGTCCAATTTGGATAGTTAGTGACATAAGAAGGAAAACTGATATTGAATTCTTCAAGAAAAAATATGATGGGAAAATTAAAACAGTTCGCATTCAGGCTAGTGAAAATGTCAGAACATCTAGAGGATGGAAATTTGCGAAAGGTTTCAAAAGAATCTTATTATTTTTGCTAGCACTAAGAACACTTTTTTTACTGTATTCCTTATAATTGTCTAATTAATCTTAGAGAACTATTATTTTAGGTGTTGATGATGTGGCATCTGAATGTGATTTAGACTTTTATGAAGACTGGGATCTAGAAATACTAAATGAGGATTGTGATCAAGAAATCACGAAAATACTTGAATTATTAGTTTAGATAACTGAATTTCTGAAACGTATTAAGGTTAAATGAATGGGTACATGGTTATAGATCATTCCTTTTACAGTATTAAATTTTTTATACCAAATTTTATTCAACTGGCATTGGTGGATATTTTTATTTGAAATTAAAACTTCATATTGTACTGGAAGTTAATTTATTTTAATATGGGTTCATTATTGTGATTTGTAAAAGTACACATTCGCTGTTATCTATTGAAATAATTCAAAAATCATCTAAGAATAATGGAAATGTGCTATTATTAAATATGCAGCTAGTATCATGACATATTCTCTCGATAAATTTCCTGAGCATTCTATAATTACAAAATTATTTTGCGAGTAGAGCCGCATTAGCTCTACCAGAACCATAGCAACAGTGGTATGATGGAGTTTGCATTTAGATATAAAATAATGACAATAAGATTAATGCATAATTTTCTGAGAATGATGTGTAATATGAATAAGAGCACCAAAGCTCATGACAGAGTTTTTCGCCATTTTTTTCAAATTTTATTTAGCAGCTCTGGTTTCACTGTTTGATGTGAAACATTACAGTTCTAACAAGTTATAGTTCATTGCTATTGTATTGTAATGAACAAGTTGTTCATTGCTATTGTATTGCAATGATCTGGCATGATTGGCGGTTAATATATTCAAATACTATCTGCTATTAAACCAGGGTTAAACTGAGGTGCTTGTGTTTGATAGAGTACCAGATGGTGTCCATGATCAATTGGTGATTGAGGTAAGTGAGAATTTAGTTGCCACTGCCACATTAGCTGATAATTTGTTAAATTATTTTGGATACAAATCTTAGGTTCACTGAACATGTTACATCATGCATTTAATAAGCTTATGGAAGTTTAAATGCCACAAAAGACAAAAATATTACTGACCGATTCAATTTTATATCATGTGGCACTGTTTACGGGCCATGCTTGCATTTGATAGATAAAACAAGAATTTTAAGAGTCCAAGATTTTTGTTCAATGTTTATTATAGATGGTATTAGAATGTTAAACATTATTCATAAAGTGAAATGTTGTTGGTGGTTGAGCATGGAGCAAAGGCTCCTCCATTATGAAGTTCTACCAATTCTATTATATTGCAAAAGTCGTTTCCCTTATTTATATAATAAAATAAAATTTAGATTCGATGTTCATAATATAAATGTAAGGTCTCGACCTGTGTATAGAACTGCTTTATTTCATCAAGCATTTTTCTTCTCCATATACTCATTATATAACACATTCAATCTTGTCTCAAACTTAGCAGTTCATCACACCTTAAATTCAAATATCAGAATCATCTACTTAGCTTAAAGAGTTAGCACTAGTGTTGGCAAATTTTTGTTTTATTGTTTATCAAATCATCATTCAATTGGGATGATGTTCATTTTGCAAGTTGTGTGGAACATGAAAAATGATATCATCATTTTTTTTCTCTTTATAGTTTCTTTACTTTAGGACCTACAATAATGAATACCCCACTCCCAAAACAGAAAACAATAACAAGAAATTTGTAAAACTAACATATTTTTGACCATATGATTTAAAGTATGGTAACTGTTAGTTACCATTTTCACCTGATGAAGTCAAAATTGACGAAACCAATTGTGGTGTGAACAATAAATATTAGCGGAAATAAAGTATTTTACTTTAAATCATATACGATGAATTGTCATCAAGTAGAGACCGAAACAATCAAGGATATTTTTGACCAATTTAGTTTAGTGTGATAGCACATATGTAGGACAAACCGGGAGATATTTCAAAGAAGAAGGTTCAAAGAACATCATTCATTATTCAGGAATCGAAAAGATACTAATTTTGCGAACAAAGCATCTTTCCAGAATGAGATAATCTTGAAATACTACATCTGGGGAGCGAAAGGCAAGAAGCTAGACATCCTGGAATCGATATAGATGTTTAAGAATATGCATGTTTTGGACTTTGGTACACCCTACTTCTCGAAGTTTTGCATAAGTTGAAACCTTCAATGCATGTTCAATGATTCTCGGTATAGGCATGAAAGAAAACTCAAAAAATTTTGGAAAAATTCTATTTTTCAATGTAGTTCCCTAGGATTCAATACATTTGTTAGATCGAGAAATAAGCTTCTCTAAACCTTGTAAAAAAATATCCTTCCCTCAAAATAGGTATTAATTGGTACCTTCAGTTCTTTATCGTCGGAAAATCGCTTTCCACGAAGATATTTTTTCACATTTGGAAGTAGGTAGCATAGTCTCTGAGGGCCAAGTCTGGACTGTACGGAGGATGAGTAATTTATTCGAAGCCATATTCTCGCAAAACAGCAACACTCCCGCTGTGAGTTTTCCTCGCCGTTTTCCTTTAATTGCTTCTCTTAAATTACGCAAAGTGATAGCGTACCATGCTGCTGTGATGCTTTCACCCTTTTTAGTGTATTCTATCATTAAAATACCTTTAGAATCCTAAAAGACCGTAGCCATTATTCTTAAAGCAGATGAGGTGACTTTAAACTTTTTTGGTGGCTGTGCACACTTTTCAATCCATTGCATGGACTCTTGTTCACTCTCTGGGTCATAGTGATGAACCCACGTCTCATCCCCAGTAATCACCCGGTTGAAACTAGTCGATGGGTCTTCTCCACAGAATTCTAAAAACTCCTTACAGCATTCTACTCACACTCGTTTCTGAGATGGGGTGAGCATTCTCGGTACCCATCTTGCACTGACCTTTGAGAGGTTAAGATGGTCATGAAAGATAGCATGTATGGATGTTAGCATCTCTGCTAACATCTTGATTTTTATTCTGGCATCTTCAAGTACTAGCTTTTCCACTTTTTTCACATTTTCTTCCATGGTGCCGCTAAAGGAGCCCGCCCGAGCAATGGTCGTCTTCGCTGCTTTCTCTGCCTCTTTTGAATTCACTTGAACACTTTTGAACGGTGGATAACGACAGGACATAGTCTTGGTAAACAGCAAGCATTTCTTTATGACTAATTTTTTGACTGTTTACCTGCTTAGTGAGGAACTTTATAACGGCGCGATGCTCGATTTTCTTCATAATTGTGGCGTCAGTCAATCTGGTCGTCTTTCGCTGAGGATACCTAGAAAACTAATGATCGTAAATTAGTGAAATTTTATATTATACCCTCACATATTGTCATTAGTAAATGAGATAATTTGATTACTCACATTATACCGATAATATATTGACAACGAGAACTTATTGAATTGATTGTATATAATAACCTTTGAAATAAAATTTGTTATTCAGTTTGAAAATATAGTAAACACTACTCAATCACTCGGGCCATTGTATATTCAGTATTAAAAAGTGATAAAAAAAAGTAATTTCTTCTTTTAATATTTTTGAACATATTTTATTTATCTGCAGAACAGGTTTTGTAGGCTAACTAGATATTAGTACATCTTCTTAGCATATAAAATGGGTCTAGATTTGAATTAAAGTTTGTTCTTTGAAAATCCCAAGCTGCACTTTATAGTTGATTAAATTTCAGATTATAATTGATAAGCAATATATTGATTCGTACAATTTATTATAAATATCACAAGACAATCACAGAAAATTATTAGTATTTATTTACAAAGAACTACATTTTTCTCTATTTCTTAAATCAGTGTGTAGTGTTGAGGAAGTGTATGATTTCAATAATAAATACAGTATTTTTAATACATCTAAATAAAATAATATTCCCTTTTTTAGTAATCGATCTAAATTTCAATTGAATGTAATGATAAAATCTTGTAATAACAGTAAAAGTTTTAAAGACACAACTACAACAAAGAAATTGTGATTTATATAGATATAATGAATTTACAGACCAGCATGATTTTTTTCTACTGGAAAAGAAAAACTGAAAGTTCTATCAGATTTTGTCTGCCTGCTCTAGTTTTTTATAACAGGCTCATTGAATTCAGTTCTGATGAAAGGCATTAATAATTAAATTATGCGGTAATAAGGTCGAAATAGATAATTCCTACTTAGAATTAAAATCGAATTTACCGCATATACCTAGAATTGTCCATGATTCAAATGATCTTATACCTGCTTAATACTTCCACAAATCCTATAGTACTAATTCAGGGCTTGCCCAGCTCAATATCTCACTAAGCTTTTGTGCAAAAAGTTAAACTATTATTTTGTTCAGTATTAAAATGCCAAACTAAAAGTGTGTGTAGTATGTAGTGAACACTCTGAAAGCAAAAAACCTATTAATGACTTTCAAAAAGGACTCAGTTGACACTATCTGAAGGTATAAAGGTATGAATCATAATAATAGACATAATTATTGCAGATTTAACAATAACACCTGTAGCAAATTCTAAAGAATACATAGTCTCTTCTTCAGTAGTTCTCCTTCACTGCCATAAGATGATGCAGAAACATCAATATCTAATGAAGCACACACCAGTGGCTTTAAACAGATTTAACAATTCCTCAACAGGAGTTGAAAGGTTCAATAAGAAACCTGAAGGTCTCAAAGGAGTTTGTCAAATTCTTGCATCTAGATTTTATAAAACTCATCTACTTTATCCAGGTACCAATATTAAATTTTAGGCTAGAAAGTTCCATAAATGAAATTTTTTAAGTAATTATAACTACTAATTTTTTAAATAAATTGTTAATTTCTAATTTTGGTTTTTTTTTTAACTGACTCAAATCCAGTAGAAACAGTAATAATGTAAAAGTACTCAGTGTAAAATGAAATAACTATCTCAAAAACTAGATCAATTAGATAAAATCTAATAGTTAACGGTTAAAAATTTTGTATCAAAGCAACTGTTGTCCTATAATCTAATATGGATTGTGATAATTTGTCATTCTTTGGGAATTTTTAATTATGATGAGGTTGAACAACTTTCCATAGTAATACTAAAATATATGTTTCAAATTAATATAGATGAAAAAATACTCCTGAATTCTTACCAAAACAGAAATATTAATTCATTCATAATCTGTACAAAACAGTTCCATGAAGTTTCAACAGCTAGACACAGCCATGTGCATTTCATTTGTGAAGAACCTAATTATTTCTTTAACTACTAAAGATCTTAAAGAATCAGATTCCAGTACCATTGGCAAGAGAATGAGTATATCTTCTGGCTTAAAACTTTTCACAGCATCCATCACACTGTCTGCTAATCTCCTTTGCTGGTCTGGGGTCATATCATACCTTATTATATCGACAACAGACCTACATTTACCACTACATTTTACTGCAGCTGTTGCACTTCCTATTGTTCCACCTAAAACAAGGAAATATTTAGTATGGAATACTCAGTGAATCAATAAATAATTTTTACCAATGAATAAACCAACAGGACCTCCAAGAAGTGTTCCTATAGCCGCACCAGCACCTGCTATTAAAAACCCTTTACCTGCTTCTTTGACTGTAACATTTAAATGTTCTTTTTCTGATAGAACGGTGCAAATATTAATAATTTGATCTTGTGATGGTGCCATCTCTAAAAAAAGTTGTTATGCATGAATCTGCATCAGTTTTCCTGCTCTAAAGAGCGTGAATTACACTACCTTTCTTGGATATATTAAATTAAAGTTGAGTAAAGTTATGAACGATATATTGTTTAGACTTTGATACTGATATAATCATAGACCTATTACGTCTGTGGGTATAATTCATGACGTTTTTGGACTATTTCGGTCGGGTTAACGTTAGGTAACAAAACTAGTAAATGATTAAATTTAAAACGGAAAGTAATACTCTACTTAAAGAAAGATTAAATAGCGGATGTTGAATTTAAGGAAACCAAAATAATAATTCGTCTGTTAGTGAGGAATAGGTAATTGGTCATCCTTGACACTTTTATCCATACTTTATTCTGTGGTTTTTTACATGTTAAATATGGTAAACAAACCGTCATTAGTATCATTCATCATTGACAAGTAAACAATATTTTTGAATTAGCGAGTAAGCTCAATAAGTGGTAGGGAAATCTAATATTGCACATAAATATTCAGGCTCAGATGGATGGGCATGTTGCTACAGATGATTCTGCTCAAGGAAACTCCAGACATGTTATGCCAAATACCCAGAAACGGAAAAGTAATTTAAGAGGGAGCGGTGATGCAAGTGAAAATCAAATGGATAGTAGACCATCTAACTGGAGAGAAGTTCCCAGGCAGTCTGCTGATATACCTTCCGAAATGTCAAGGCGTGAAGAGGAGGAAGAGTTAAAATATGGTGCTAAGCACGTTATGAAACTTTTCGCACCTGTTTCTTTATGCATGGTAGTAGTCGTAGCAACAATCAGTACGGTGAATTTTTATTCTGTGAAAGATATTTATCTGTAAGTAATATGTTCTTTCACTTCAAGTAAATTTTAATGAGATTCCTTTAGGGTATACACTCCATTCCACGAAGAAAGTCCTGAAACAAGTACCAAAGTTTGGAATGCAGCAGCAAATTCTTTGATACTCATGTGTGTTATAGTCGTTATGACTGTTCTACTCATATTCCTTTACAAATATAGATGTTACAAAATCATACATGGATGGCTTATAGTTTCATCCTTGATGTTACTGTCAATTTTTTCATATCTTTACCTTGAGTAAGAGTTTCAACATTTTTTATTATAAATAGTCTCAACTGTTATATTTATAGAGAGGTTCTAAGGGCATATGATGTACCTATGGATTATCCAACATTACTATTTGGTATGTGGAATTTTGGAATTATGGGAATGATTTGTATACACTGGCATGGACCACTAAAGTTACAACAAGCATATCTAATTTTTATTGCTGCATTAATGGCATTAGTATTTATTAAATATCTACCAGAATGGACTACTTGGGCAGTACTTGGTGTTATATCTATATGGGGTAAGATTATTTAAATTTTTATTAAAATAATTTATCATCATATTTTTAGATCTTGTTGCTGTTCTTATGCCTAAGGGACCTTTGAGAATTTTAGTTGAAACTGCACAGGAAAGGAATGAACAAATATTCCCTGCTCTAATTTATTCATGTAAGTAGTGGCTAATAATTAAATGATTCAAAATTACCATTTGAAATACAGTATCTATTATTTCTGCAAATGCATAGGTATACTGAAATATTTTTAAATACAAAGCAGAATAATTATGTGAAACCTCTACAAAATTAATTTTTTCGAAAATTTCAGTTTTCATATTTATATTTCATATTCATCTGATGTCAATACATGAGAATACACGTACGATGTTAATCCAGAATTATTCTCGAATAGTGTTATTGGTGAATAGCTTATTGAGGAATATTATCAACAGTAAAAATAGTTTAGTTTGGATCACATGACAATAGAAAAAACTTTTTTGAAAGAAGTAATTCCTTTTATTATAAATTTCCTTGAGTTTCATGTAATTTCGGATTGAAAAAGGTGTACGTATGCATTATCTCATGCGACATATGGACACTAAATCATAACAATACACCGATTAAACAAAACAGGTGGTAATTAAGAGATAAATGATGTTACCAGCTGGATTTATTGATTGTAATGATTGCTTCAAGTAAAGAACTACCAGATGCTCCACAAACATCAAATTATAGCAGAATGTCATCAGCAACTGATGAAGAATTCAGAACTGACCCTGAAATCAACAATGAACAACTATGGCAGTGTATGAAACGCACAACAAGAAAAAAGAAAAGTACATAATTGAAAAAAATTAAATCACAATAAATAATAGGTTCAGTAGTTTAAATCAAGAAAAAGAAGAAAATACTAATAAAGCAGAAGATCAAAATATCAAGCTTCCAAATCCTCCTCCAGTATTTGTATTCGGAGTTACCATCTATCAGGAAATGATCATAAATTTCAGTAAAAACCTGCAAATAGAACAGTTTACCACGAAAACATTAGCTGACAGTACCATTAAATTAAATTGACAAACTGAAGATCATTGTAAACTCATACACCATATGAGGGATACCAATAATACACGCACATATCAATTAAAAAATGTGCTAGCATTTAAAGAAGTGATTAAAAAACTTCATTATTCAACAAATGTAGAAGATATCAAGAGAAGCTCTTGGACACAATGGGAAATATTCACAATGGAGGAAGTCTGATAACAAAGGAACCACTAAATTTATTTTTTGTTCATCTACAACCAGTGACAGACTTGAAATAACCACTACTTCAAAATGCAAACTTTAGATGGCCCACCTTTTAAATGCGTCAAATGTGATGGGGAATATTGAACAGAAAACTGCAAGAAAAACACATCTAAAATTTGGTATTTAGAAATAAAATTATGATGCCCATGTTCGTGGAAAATTTCGTGAGGATCGTGTAATGAGAAGATTAATACAAAATATTTTTTGAGCAGAGCAGCGTTGTGCGCTACAGGAATCAGTAACAGTGCTACAATTTAGTTTAAATTTAGCATTTAGATGTAATATAACGACAATAACGACTAATAGAAAGGTAATCAAAATTAGACAACCTGAAGGGCATAAGGTCGATGACTAATTGTATAAGTCAATAAAGAACTTTACCTCTCTCACTATAGATAAGAGTTTTGTCCACAAAAGACCAATGACTGTCATGGAGGGCATTAATGGAAAATTTGTTTTATATGTTTATTATGCCTAGAATGAGAAGACCAAATTTCCATTACGACAGAAAGTTCGTTGGATGTTTTGAGGAACTCTTGGTTTGAATATTGAATATGAACCATCAAGCATGTTTCCAAGAATGTCGGAACAACACAAGAGTCTAAGGGACATAGAATGTTCCCATAAAACTAAAGAATGTGAAGATTACTGTCCTCAACATTTGGCTCTGAAGAACTACATCACCTTAACAAGAGTGTTTATGGAACAATGGTTCACTCAATATGTGAGTTCCATTTGTATGTATACTTTATCTTAAAATACAAACATTTGGAGTGTTCTCATTCTCATACTACTATGTTTGTCTTTAGTAACAAATCCAAATTATATGTGGGGCTGAATTATAATTAGGAAAGTTCAAGAACACAATGTAATCCTCAAATTTCTGTGGAAAGACATGTGCACCACACTGTTGGAATTATGGTTTCAGAAGAATAGTTTATGGAAGTAGACCCCCTTAGCTTTTGATAATAGGGAATATAACTCACCACTTTAGGCAGGAAATAATGGCAGCTCATGTTCTACCATACTGTAGGTGTTCTGATCTCTAGATCGTTCACCCACTAAGCACATCCTGGGACATTATGCATATAATTCACCTAATCTTTCACAAGAGTTTGTGGTACATTGACTAGATTAGTAACCTAAAAAATGGTTCCATAAAGTCATAAATCTTTAGTACCAGTTCTTAATTTTTTTCCTTATGGCATCGACTACTGTGGTCATTAGCCATTGTTCTTCCTGGAATGCCAAAATTACATCCATTCAAAATATAATCGGTCATAGAAAATTAAATGTTTGTTTCGATCCTTACTTGGCGAGAATTCATATTAATATCGATTGAAGTGAAACTCTTTTTGGTAATATTTATCGAATTATATAATTGTTTGGTCAATTACATTTTACTCCTTCTGGTGAGTATGGTAACTATGAATGGAGTGTGTTAATTATGGTGGAGTATAATAATGAAATGAAATTGACCAAACGATTGATGTATAATTCAATAATGTAACAACACACTAAATACTCTCTATACATCAGAATGTTTAACATTTCAAGCAGTTGCTATGATATTTTTGTTGAGTTTTTAGAGTTTAGTTTTCTTGGAATATGTAAATAATGAAATAATTTTGTATTTCAAAATTTCCTAAACAATTCCGACACATACCAAATTTTTTCCCGACTTTTTCTTGAGAATTTTCGCGAGTACGAAAAAAGTGCAAGATACAAAAAAATTCATAAGAGAAACGAGGCGTTTGCGGAACTATTTTTACTGGACTGTTACAACTGTTAGAGTTATTCTACAAAAAAGTACATAACAACCACATAAATTAACACTCTCGCAATAGCACAGCCACACTGAGAATGTAAAGAAGTGTGTTGACCTTACTTTTCAACTTTACAAGATCTACAGATTCAAATTCATCAGCAATGTATTATTAATGATTTCTGCGAATGGACTGATAAATACTCGTCTATTGAAAAAGTGGGAAAGATTACACGGAGATGCTATGTCCACCTCACAGAAGGAAGTGATACTAATCTATTCAACATTTTAATGAAAGAAACACAAATTTTATTTGCAATGATGACAAGTGTCAGAAGAAAAATTCTAATGAAAAGACGCACCTTTGTCCTTAGACTGGTTTCGACCATAGACGGAAGAAGGTAATTCAACTTCCTTTTTCTTAGTTTTTACATTGTTCTCAGTCAGTTATGGTTCTTTAATCTGTCCAGGGTTTATCTCCTTGTTACCTCGTGAATATCCCAATGTTTTCCACCATTAGTTTACTGCGAGGGCTGAGCTGCACACTCTGTATACCAAGTCATTGATTTTTTCTTTATAAGATTTATTTGGAGTTCAAGGTAAACTCTCTTCTTCCGCTGGGATGCTACTATTGGTATTTCTCCCAATATTTCTCTAATGTGTTTCATTGGTAACAAGTTTGGTTTTATTCCATTGTGAACAATTGCACTGTTCCTTGAAATCTGTTGCCATTCAGGTCGGATGCCGTTTCTTACCCAGTTCTTGATTATTATCAGTTCGATATCGGCTATCTGGTTCTTACTTATTCCTTCCTTGGTCAATTTTTTATAACCTGCATGTGTCATTGTTGAAGATTGTACCAACTCTCTTCATAACTCCTGGTCCTAAGTTACGGTAGTATCGACGCTGCTGTCCCAAGAGTGATCTTCTTGATAATGTATCCTATTATTATGCTATCTACTTGTACTGTATATTATTTTAAACTTATAGATGTAGTCATTCTAATTATCTTGCCACTTAGTCTTCTGATTTCATGCAATTCACGATTCATTGGAGAGTATGATCTGTTCTCATTATAAAATTTCTTTCTTGAAGACAGGGTTGCCATGTTGCTTCATTGAAGATACCCCAATATTCCTCCAAAATCAGGATATTTTTTGAAGATTTCCCCAGATTTTTATTTGTTTATATTTAGCAAACTGAAATCCAATAATTATAAGAATAATTAATTGTCGATGAGTATAAGAGAAAGATCTTTCATCTCTTGAAAATCAATATTATATGAACTTAATCTAAAATAAAATATGACAATTTTTACATTGAAATTATATATCATGGCTTCGATGGGCTTAAAGGCGGCACACCTGATTTTCATTAAATGAAATCGAACTCTCAAAATTGTTTCTGCGATTGAAATTGATAATCGATTTCTTAACTTAATTTATAGAACCCAGAATTATTCAGCTGGTTGTTTTTGTCTAATTCTGGAGTCTATAAATTAAGTTGTCAACAGTGCAGTAGCATATAGGACAAACCAGGAGATCTTTCCACAAAAGGTACAAAGAACATCAATCCTCATTTGGGAACCGGAAAGATAACTATAATTTTGCGAAACATTTTTTCGAAACCAATCATATTTTCGCAGAATTGGACAATCTTGAAATATTGCACCTGGAAGCGAAAGGAAAAAACTAGGCATCTAGTGAGCAGACAGACAGAGCTGTGGCATACTCCACTTTTCGAAGTTTTGCCGAAGCCTTCAACGAATATATATACATTCTGTCAAGAAAGTACCGGGAATTATCGATTTAAATCTGGCGGGGCGATGAGGCAGGTAATTTTTTTTTCCTAGGTTGGTACCACTGTCCTTAATTACTATGCCAAGCTTGAGCGGGATCTGTCAACTAGTGTGTTTGCAACAGCTGATTAAGTCAGTCGATGTCAGAGTGCGTGCCGATTTTTACTATGGGTGAGTACGTTGAGCAAAGAATTTGTTTGAAGTTTTGTGTTGCAAATGAATTTTCGTGTGCCGATGCATTGAAAATGTTGCAAAAGGCCTTTGGTGATAATGCTCTATCGAAAACTCGTGCATATCAGTGGTACAGAGCCTTCAAGGACGGTCGTGAAGTGGTCGCCCATCGAGGGCTTCGATCGAAGATAACGTCGATAAAATTAAGGAAAGGGTGCTGGAAAACCGTCGTACCAGCTTGAGAGAGATAGCACATGATCTTAAGATATCCCACGAGTCCGCACGTACGATTTTGATTGATATTTTGGGCATGAGAAAGGTGGCCGCACGACTCGTACCGAAAGACCTGAATTTTCTTCAAAAACGTCATCGCGAACAGGTTGCTTCAGACATGCTGGATCGCTGTAATTCCGATTCTACATTCATGGAACGCATTATAACTGGTGATGAGACCTGGGTCTACGAGTACGATATGCAAACAAGCCAGCAATCATCGGAATGGGTGGCAAAAAATGAGCCGAAACCGAAAAAACCACGCCAAAGCCGCTCGAAAATGAAGGTGATGCTCATTGTTTTCTTCGATATCCGTGGCGTGGTGCACTACGAATTCGTTCCAGAGGGTCAGACGGTAAACAAGGAGTATTACCTAGGCGTTATGAAACGTTTGCGTGAGCGTATCCGTAAGAAGCGGCCAAATTTGTGGGCGAACAACTCATCTAAAATTGCCCCTTCGTGGTACCCGTTTTGAGTCAATTGAAGCCATAAAACAAAATTCGGCGCGAGAGCTAAAGCCCATCCCGGAAAGCGCCTATAAAAAATGTTTCGATAATTGGAAGTGCCGTTGGCATAGATGTATTGGAGCAAATGGAGCCTATTTTGAAGGCGACCCAATAAAATTTGACGATTAAATGTAAAAATGTAATTTTAATTGAAAATTCCCGGTACTTTCTTGACAGAGTAGTATATATATATATATATATATATATATATATATATATATATATATATATATATATATATATATATATATATATATATATATATATATATATATGTGCGGCAGCTAACTCTCAATATTTTAATTTTGTAATTGCAAATTGTAATTTAAATATTATTAATTTGGATTTGTTTTTATAGGGAAGGTTCAATTTGAATTAATATATATATATATATATATATATATATATATATATATATATATATATATATATAATTGTTGAGAATCAATTTGAATTATATATATATAATATATATATATATATATACATATATATATATATATATATATATATATATATATAATTTTTGAGAATCAATTTGAATTATATATATAATATATATACATATATATATATATATATATATATATATATATATATATATAATTTTTGAGAATCAATTTGAATTATATATATAATATATATATATATATATATATATATGTATATATATATTATTATTATTATTATTATTATTATCCTGATACTCCTAGATCTTCTGTGAAGATCCCTCAGAAGCTTTTTCAGCTTGTGCGAGTTAGGAGTTCAGTTGTGTTCTGTGCAGGCTTTGTTACTGCGATCTTGCGCCACTTTAGGTCACAGCACTGTTAATTTTTGACCCAACAGTGAAATGGTGGCAGACACCCGTCCAACTAGAAAATTTCTTTTCTACCTGAACAGGATTCGAACCCGGACCTCCCGGTCACGAGTCCGATGCTCTCCCGCTGAGCTATCCACACCCATATATATATATATATATATATATATATATATATATATATATATATATAATTGTTGAGAATCAATTTGTTTTATTCAATTTGAAAATGTAGTAAACACTACGAAATTCGAGTCACTGTATATTCAGTTAATGAAAAGTGATAGAAAATAAAGTATTTTCCTATTTCATTCCAACTAAATTCTAAACGTGAGCTGCCTTAGGAAAATATATAAGATATGGAATTTCAATATTTTTACCCCAAAAAACCCCAGTGGAAAAACTGAAACTCGTAGAAAATACCCCATGGAATGTTGTCCAAAAATCCCCCAAATTTGGGGGAAAATACCCCAACTTGATAACCCTGCCTGAAGACCAGTATGGAAATTTTCCAAGGCTTTCTGAAATAGTTTCACTTCGCTTAACCTGAGGTAATGCTTTCCCAGAATTAGGTAATCATAAAATAATACATCTGGAAGCCAAATGCCAGAAACAAGACATTCTGCAATCAATAGAAGTTTACAAAAATGATCACGATCTCGGAGTAAAACTACTGAACGATCAGACTGACCTGTAGTATTCCCCCTTTTTCGAAATTTTAAACAAACCGAAGCCTTCCATAAATACGAGGTGTGTCCGAAAAGGATCCGACCGCGTTAGTCCTATTCTTCCTCATTCAGGTCGCGACAATCTTCGAAGTAGTCCCCATTTGATTGAACCACACGCTCCCAGCTTTGCTTCCATATCTTAAAGCAGTCCTCGAATGCATATTTTGGAATGGCCTCCAGCTCGCGCGTCGCATTACTCTGAATCGTCTCGATGTCGTTGAACCGCTTTTCTTTGAGCGTCATTTTCAATTTTGATAACATCCAAAAGACCGATCCTGCAGGTAATTTTGTGTGTTTGTCCGCGAAAACACGACTGCAGTTCATGACATGATTTTGTCAGATTGTCGAATTTAGCTAAAACGAATATCGGAGCCATTTAATATTTCATATGTTCGCGACTATCATATACCTAATTCACGTTTCTGCAAAATGAATCTCTAAGTTCTGAATGTTCACCAGAAGCGTGCAAGGATAGAAGCATTGAGTTCGATCTCTGCTCGGTTTTAAAATGATGCAAACTTCTTAAAACGTGTTGTTACTATGGATAAAATGTGTACATTTATACAATTCACGAACAATCGATAGAATGAAAATACTCTGGTTTTCCAAGGTCTAAGAAGTTTCGTGGTAAAAAATCTCGTAGAAAGTTCTTGTTTCAGATTGTTGGAATTTCCATGGAGTAATTATGATTGATAATCTGAATAAGTGAGAATATACACACATCGTCAAAAGTCTTGACCCCCTAGGTTTCTCAAGAAATAAACAATATATGTTCTGATAATGACTATTTTTGTCTATTTCAACTGCAATATATTTGATAGAAAATCTTTGTTTGTTACAGGATCTTTGTTTGTTACAGGATCTTTGTTTGCAGGATGAGACAAAATAGAAAAAATGAGAAAAAATCTAAATTTATCGATTATTTATTTTTGATTAATTATAGTTATTCCACAACTGAATTCAAATTCAATAGTCCGTATTACCACCTCTTCTTTCAATCAACTACCCAATACGCCTAGACATCCCAAGAATTAAGTCATTAATGAAATTTTCAGGCATATCGTTCCTTTCTTCTTGAAGGGCTAAACTCAATTCCTGAAAATTTGAAGGTGGGTTTTGGCGATTGGATATTGCTCTCCCTAGGTAATCCCATACGTACTCAATTGGATTAATATCTGGGGATTTTGCTGGCTAGTTCATTCTCTGGATATTGTTCTCTTGAAGAATGTTTTGAATCCTTCGTGTGCGGTGTGGTAGGGCGTTATCATACTGATAAATGAAATTATCTCCAAATTCGTTGCGCAGAGGAACAATGATTGGTTCAATGATGTTTTCTTCGTAGATGGCACCAGTCATTGTTCGTTCAACGATAATAAGAGGGGTACGGCGACCGAAAGGGAACAACTTCCCGCGCGAAATTGAGTCGCTCTAGTCTGCCTGGACCTCTCCAAACCCTTTCTCGTCGATTAGCACTTTGTAAACCGAATCGTGACTCGTCCGAAAAAAGTACGTTGCGCCATTGTGGTAAAAGCCAGTCTTGGTGGTGTTCCCCCCATTGCCGACGGGTAGCTCTATGTCTAGGTGATAGCCGAGGTACTCTTAAAAGTCTTCTTGCCCTTAAATTTGGGGAATGCAACCTCCTCCTTATGATACTGGTTGAGACTACCCGTCTATATGTCCTCAAAAAATGACTTCGAAGGGCTGTTACAGATACCGTTCGATTCCTTTGAGTAAAGTTTGCGATATAATGGTCTTCCCTTGCAGATGTTACTCTGGGTCGACCAGGCACCGGTCTCCGGGCAACGCTGCCGGATTCCAGGAAAAGGGCCACTATGCGCCTTACTGAAGTCCGTGGACAATCTGGTGGTTCGACAAAGCTTCTTGATGTCGGGTTACTATTCTTGCCCAGTCAAACTGAGAAATTGGATGTCCCGGTATTTTCCACGGAATATTCTCAATATTACAACCCTCGTTATTCGCTGAAAATTGTATTCTCCCGAACAAGAAACATTTTTTTGCTGGTTTATTGTTTTCATTTAAGTGATATGATAGCGAAGATTCCACACACAAAAATTGTCATGTTAAATTCAACAAGTTGAAAGTTGATAGGGGGGGGGCCAAAACTTTTGACGATGCGTGTATGGTGTTGAGTCGTGGACTCTGCCCGCGGCTTCTTGTAACAAGCTAGAATCTTTTGAAATGTGGCTCTATTGTCGAATTATGCGAATGTCTTGGATGGACCACATTAGTAACGGAACCGTTTTGGAAAGAATGAGAAAGGAGAGAAAAGGGCTGTTTCTGATCGAGAAGCGTAAATTGTAGTATCTTGGACATGTAGTAAGGAACTCCTTGACAAAGTCAAGATTGCCTCATGATCGTCAACACTCGGAACGAATAGGCATTTCAAGAAGAAGAAGAATCTGGATAAGGGTAGAACAATAACAGAGAATTACAATTCGACGTTACTGACCATTCTTAAGGAATAATTATGAATCTAATTAAGAGGAGAAGGGGAAAAATGAAATATTTTGACTTTCAAGTTTATTCTTATTGTTTAGTAGGCTAAGAATTTTTCAAAACATACTGGTAGATTTGCCAAAGGAAAATTCACGTAGTAGGCAACAATTAAGCTGATAGTGTATGTAATAAACCTAATTCTCTTCGTTAAAAATTGCATGTCGAAAACGGCGAAATAAACGAGCTTAGATTAGTGTGGCCAGATTCGTAATAATATTCAATAAAAACTTCGACTGTTGATAACTGGCCTATTTTGCAACTTTTATAGAGTCAATTTTTAATTCTCTTAGGCTTTCTTACCCTTTGAAAATATCGTATTGTATAATAAGACTAATTTTTCGTATTTTATACCAACAGCAACATACATGTATACTACCTTGGCGGCGGCTGATGGTACTTCTACTCCTCCGCGGCGGCCATCAACTAATGCTGATGAAGATGGCGGTTTCCCTGCAGATTTCGCAAACAATTACGATGAACGATCCACTCATAGAAGAAGAGTTGACACTTCTAATGAACCAAACAGAGCACCACAAGTTGTATCTAGTAGTCAGCCATTTCCTGATGATGAAGAGAGAGGAGTTAAACTTGGGCTAGGAGATTTTATATTCTATAGTGTTCTGGTTGGAAAAGCTAGTTCCTATGGAGACTGGAATACAACATTGGCTTGCTTTGTAGCCATATTGATTGTAAGTAGACTCTTTCATTTTGAGCAAAAATTACATTCAAATTGAGTGGAATATTGTGATCTTGAGTATGTACAGGTCCCGCTTACAAATTCTGTCTGTAATCGAAGATTTTTCTGTTTTAAAACCATATAAAATACTATCTGCCATTGGCTGCACTGCTATAATTATCTAGTTAAATAAAAGTACTCTACATTTTTATACAATTCAAATCATACTCCACATAACAAAGTAGGTGAAGTTACAAAAATTCGAAGAGTATATGTTTGAAGATATATCAGTTTTTATAAGATTGAGGGGGAAGTGATCGCTTCAAAAATATACCAATCACCTTTCCTGTCGCTTGTAACTCTATATGTCAGCCGCTAGTTCTAGGGTTTTACCACATGCAATCCATAAATAAATACACTTTAATTCATCCCACTCGTGAAAATCATTATTATTTTCATTAACACGGTGTACATAGTATTTATCATTGAAGGTTCTCAATTAAAACAAATTGTAGAAATTATTATGTTTTACTACCAATAAAAATATATTTTACACATTTTCTTGTGACTCGAGTTTCAGGAAATGAACTATCCCATCATCAGACAACTGAAGACCTAACAGTGGTACAGAGGTATTTAAACAAAGGTGATAAATATTTTGAATATTTCAATAGATTCTAACACGTTCAAATTCGTTCACAATAAAAATAATTTAAAAAATAATGAATGACTGTATGGAGCTATGTAAATCCAAATATTCGAGATGTACAACAAAATAACGTAAAAATAATGAATGACTACGGAGCTATGTTACCCCAAAAATTATTTGAGATATTTAAATGGGTACCATGTGTTTAATAACCTTCTTTGTCGATTGCCGACATCCCTATATCTGTTAGAAGGCCCCTCTTTTTTAACCGGGTTTTTATCACGTTCCGCTTGTAAACCTCTGTACCACTATTAGGTGTCTATTGAAATATTCAACATATTTATCACTTTTGTTTAAATACCTCTGTACCACTGTTAGGTCTTCAGTTGTCTGATGATGGGATAGTTAATTTCCCGAAACTTGAGTCACAAGAAAATGTGTAAAATATATTTTTATTGGTAGTAAAACATGGTAATTTCTACAATTTGTTTTAATTATGATCAACTACCAAATAGTAACGGCTGAAACAATACAGCATTGAAGATTCTCTTTGTTTTCTAACAAAACAAAGTGGTAGCAGGGCTCATAGGTTTTAAATAATATCTATGTTAACAAAAATATAGGGAAATCTCATTTCCCAACCAGTACATGTTTTGGTGCTTTTACTGGCACAGTGATTTCAAATCAACTTTATTTAACTCCTTGTTATTTAATTAGCACGCATGTTAGGCACGGCACGTCTTGCAAGATATTTCAGGTGTGAAAATCCATTTCGCGACGATTTCTGTGTGCTTTGGTCTGCAGAACCAGTTGCTTTCCAATCATCTAAAAGTAATTTCTATTCGATATTGTACATTTTAATTCTATACATCAACTCGCCGAACAGAAACAAAAAATGATACCATCGACTGTATACAGGAACTCTCTTATGAAGGCTGTGAACACAATTTTCATTCAGAAAGATGTGATGGTAAAACATAGTACTACAAAAATGTTCTACTTACCTTTTTTATATTGAAATCAAATTTCCAAAATTCTTTGTTACTATCATTTAATTTTCAGGGTCTCTCCTTGACATTGCTTCTCCTGGCTATATTCCAGAAGGCACTTCCAGCTTTACCCATATCCATTACATTTGGGCTGATATTCTATTTTGCTACTAAGGAAATTGTGAGCCCATTTTCAGACAGTTTATCAAATGAACAAATATTCATTTGATTTAACTGTTATTAAACCATTTAAACTATTTCTATAATTTATGTACTAAACTTTTATTTAATTTGTTGTTTTTTATGAATAAACATTTCAGAATATTCTGCAATATATTCTACATCCAACCACCAAAACGTTTTATAATTAATTCATCTTTTATATTTTTATATTTATAAAATTTATCTAAAATACCTTGAGCTATGAAATGTTTAAACTCAGCTCATAAACAGAGAGTTTTAACAGTTAGATGAATGTACTAATTTTTTTTGGACGTCTGTGAGAACTGTATGAAAACTAAAATTTGCAGAGTTGGTTTTGAGCCTTCTTCTTTGTGAATAGCCAAATCCATCTATGCAGTTTAAACATATACATATTGGATTTTGATTTTTTCAATCTCTCAAAAAATTAATGTTCAACATAACTGAAATCGAGAAATGAGAGGTGAAATAACAGTTTTACTATTTGTGCCAAAGCTTGTGGGAATCAGAGAACTCTGAGAAATGGAACAACTCATTTCAATTTGGGACATAAATGTTTCGAAGTAGCCTTCTTATCCGCTAAGTTGGTTATTCAGCGAACAAATAAAAACTCAATCATAATCGCAGGAAGCACTGAATATAAAGGAAATTATCCAACCTTGCACATGTGCCGGAAAATCATATCCAATAACACAGAGTTTAAAGATTGTTTCACAGAAAATCGTAAAACCACTTGGTATCAGCGAATTTCAAAGAACACAGAAGTAGACAAAGTTAACTTGTAAAACCAGAATTTTTTTTTACTGAATCATTTCTGAAATTTAACAAAATTGGAATTTACTATTTATAATAGCAAATATGGAAAAATGAAAAATATATTTCAGTCACTGATAATTGTAAATTTTGAATATAAAGGTTTTCTTTCATTTTGTTGTTTCTAAACTAAATTGAAACTTAGAAATATTAAGCACGGCTAATAGCATAATATTTCTGAGTGCCAAATGAGGGTGAATAATTAAGTTACGCATCTGTATGTCGTTTATCTACAACAAGGATTCTGTTTTCGATGTCAGTGCAAAACATTTGACCTTAAGACAAATAGATTTACCAACAGTATTCTTGAATGGTATACCTATTAGTTACTGAAGTAAATAGATTTTTGTATGGGTTAAGAAACGCACCAAAATGTTGGAATAATAAATTTACAATAAATATGCTAAAACTTCATTTTCGAAGATCTCATTGTTAGTATTGTCTGTTTATTAAAGACTAATATCTAGTACTTTTTGTAGATGATGCGCTAATCATTTGACTAGACATTAAAGTAACAAAAATAGAACAAGATGTGTAGTATCAAGAATTCAAGGTAAAAAATAATAATGAAATAAATTCATTTTTGGAAATGGAAATTACAAAATTTGAAAATGAATTAACAGCTAGCAAGAAAAGGATTATTTCAATGTTGCTTAGAAAATGTCAAACTGCTAAAACTCTCATGGAGAAAAACTTTCAAATAGATAAAATAGAATTTGCTGTCTAATGACAATTGTCAGCAGAGCTGATATTGGTTTAGTGTTTCATACATGAGTCGTTACTTAGGTCGACCCATTATGTAACTCTGGAAAGCTACACAAAGAATTCTACGATATTTAAATACAACAAAAGACTATAGACTAACTTTCATGAAAGGAAATATTGTGTAGCGATTTTTCTCGCCCATAATTCTACTCTGCACTGCTGCAATTTCACGGAGTAGCATATAGACGACGTTACCGCTTTCTGAATGCCGAGCTCACCGTCCTCACCCGGTTCAAGTAGAGCAGAGTGAGAGCGTTCCGACAAGCGACGTTTCGATGTGGAACAAGGTGACTGGCGTCGTAGGCAGACATCCGTACTACGCCTATCTGAAGAGTTCAGGTGCGCATGTTCGGAACGAAATACCGCATCCGAATTAAGAGGTTGAAGCTCCCTCATAACACCCCATTCACTTCAGAGCTTCATTTATGACCCCAGACGATCCGATTCCTTCCATAATTCCGAGATAACTTTCCTATTTTCATTCCACAGTAACATGCGCACCACGCCTGTCTCAAGAATTCAGGTGCACATATTCGGAACGAAACGCCTCCGAATTAAGAGGTTGAAGCTCCCTCATAACACTCCATTCACTGCACCCTTCATTCATTTGAAAGGAGTGTGTAACGCAGACTGGCATTAACACAAATAGAATAGAAAAAGCATTAGTGGATTTGTTGCTTTCCATGCTGGAAACACAATTGCTTGACGCTCCAAAACAAATCTGTCTTCAATGATGGCTGAATATACATCTGTAGGTGAAGCAGCTCAGGAATCCGTAAACTTAAATGATATTTTATCAGAATGTGATGAACCTAATTCAATCAGTATAAGACTGGACAATCTCACGGCTCTTCTTTAAGTAAAAACTTTTGTTCTGATATTTTCACGAAACCATTAGGAAAATAAAATTTCAGAAATTAAGAATATTATCAATGAGTATAAGAACATCATCTTCACTTGATTTTGAATCAACTTGGATGCATTTTTCAATCATTGTAAATTGAAAGGAAGTGTTGGTTATAATTGTTTTGTGAAAGATCCCTTGGTTTATTCTGTAAATTCATATTTCATATAATTCATATTATTTTCTTCTGTGATCCTAACCTATTAATAAAATAGTATTAAAATTGTATGTAAGTCGTTGCTTTCATACAGATAAAATTGGCTGAAATCAGTAGTAATTTATTTCCTTAATTTCTTTAAATATGAATTCTAAAAAATTATACCAGTGCATTATCAATATGTACAATCAATATTCCTCAACCGAAATGTTCATGAATGTCCCCTCAATGTTTTACAGTGCCCATAACTTTAAACTGAGTCTTATTACAATATTCAGCGCTTAGTTGCGATCAAAGAACCAACAATTCATGTAAAATTGATAGATCCCCGCTGGTTTTGTCGACAGACTTAAAGTCACAGATAATTAAATTATTATCCGTTGTGGTTGAAGTGAACTTACAAAAGATTTTGCAAGAATCGTTGATTCCCTGAACTTGCAACCAATTCAACTCAAGCCACTGGATATTCCATTAAGACTGCAGCGTCTTATGAAACTGATCTAACAACAATTTTCACATGATCAGGTACCCCAGTTCATTTCTTCGCACAAACAGATTTCATAACTAGCTAGACTTGAATTACTCTTCTTCATATGACAGATTTTGAAAGCATTGAACTCAGCAATCGGAAAAACTATTTTTTCATCAGAAGGATTTATGCCGTCATCTTCCCTGTAGTGATATTGTTTTCATAAAATTGAATGTATTTTCAATATGTACTCACAATATAAAATAAATAACTCTCGAAATGATATGACTATATCATTTTGCGTTGGTAAAAATTCAATTGACGCACATATGACAAAAATATAAACATTTGTTTCAACGTCAGATGTCATTCATTAGTCATTAATTATTAATTAATAAATATAATTTTTTACATTTCATCTTGAAGAATGCTACACAGTGAGAATTTGGAGAGAAAGGTATCTGAATCAGAGCAAAAAGACGAAATATATAATATTTTCATCAATAACGTAGATAGTTTCAATGGAAAATATATTTTGTCTGTAAGTATAGAAAAAATATTTTCTATATAAATGGAGAAGGTATAAAGTATATTATTTTAGAGCCTTCATAAACAGGGTTTTGAAGAATTAACATTGTCGCACAAAGATGTAGTTGTTGAGGAAGACGGCTCAACGGAAAATAAAAATGTTGAATCGGACAAGATTGAAGCATTCGAAACTAATGAAACTGCAGAAGCTGATGAAGATAAAAGTTTGACTTTTGATCAGATTATAAGCGCTACATCTAAAGGTATCATATAGATGGTTTAGTATACTATATACTATTACTGGTTTAGTCGATTGATTAATATATTCGTTCGAAACATTTTATTCGTGTAATTTAATGAGCCCCGGTAGATCAAATTAAGCGGTATGACATTTACGCATAGAGGGCGTGTATAATTGTGTCTGAAAATCTCGGAAATGCAGCAAAACTGAGAAATGTTGCATTTTCTTACGTAGCAAAAAAACAGAAACAATGTATGGAAATGAAAATCCTTATATAAGTGATCGATCTTTCGATTTACGACTTATACTCGCACAACCCAAAAAAAAAACTATTTTGAGATGACTCTTCTATGATTTGGTAGTCCCGACATTACCTACTTCAATTATTATATTATATGTTTGAGTGTAGATAGTTCAGCGGGAGAGCATCGGGCTCGTGACCGGGAGGTCTGGGTTCGAATCCTGTTCAGCTGGGGGAGCTGGGGACCGAAAGATCCTGAGTTCAACTCTCATTTAGGTAGATAAAAATTTTCTAGTTGGACGGGTGTCTGCCACCATTTCACTGTTGGCTCAAAAATTAACAGTGCTGTGACCTTAAGTCGCGCAAGATCGCAGTAACAAAGCCTACCCACAACACAACTGAACTCCTAACTCGCACAAGCTGAAAAAAAGCTTCTGAGGGATTTTCACAGAAGATGTAGGAGTATCAGAATAATAGTAATAAAATTAAAAAAAAATTATACTTGTATTAATAACAGTGCATAGATAAACTACATTCATTCTGTAGCGAACAACTTCTTCGCTCCTCGTCCAGAGACCTGCCTTGCTTTGTCGCAGCTTGACCGGCGTACCAATAGAGGACTCGACCTGTCTAAAAAATCGTGATTAACCGTCCCAGCCGAGTTCAAGTGGAGCAAGCAATATAGCGTGCGACGATCAGCGTTCCAAGCGGAATACATGGTCACCGGCGTCTAGGCAGAGCCTACGCATCACGCCTGTCTGACGAGTTTCAGATGTGCATGCTCGGAAACGAAACGCCGTCTCCCTAACGAAGAGGTGAAAGCTCCCTCGCAACATCCGAATTTCAGTCGAGAGCTTCAATACTAATAGTTTGTCTATGTAATAGTGGGTAGAACAGCGATTGTTAGAGACCCAATTATATGCATTGCCATGTTTGATAAGTAAATGCATTGTTATTGCATTGTAATAAGCCACCTCTTTGTGGAATGTGGTTGGATGGAAAATATTACTAGATTGACTTATTTACGAATGGGGTGCGAACCAATCCCACTCGAGCGGTCCTAGGAAGGGTACGGCCTTCGCGAAAATGGAAGGCCTCTGATATTAATAAATTTTCTCTGAGATAATGAAAATGGTAATGAAACTTAATTATGGATTTTGAGAAGTATAATGATAAAGTGTGCCAAAATACAATAATTTTATCAATCCAAAACTCAATAAAATTTAAATAAAGATGACACACTGAATAATTAAGGAGAGGGCGATGCGGATCCCTCAAGCACTACGAATCATAAATATAATTCTTATACTACTTTAATTAGACAATTTCAACCTGAATAATATACCAAAATTTTTAGATACTTCTTACCCCTAGACTCCAAAACCATAGATTCAAAACAAAACTGGTCACACGCGATTTTCTACAAGAAACGATTGAACAACCTATTTAACACGAACAAGAAACGATAAAGAACGACTACCGGTACTCTTTAATTTCTTGGTCCCGGAACTTAAGCACTATACTCAATTTCTCTAATTATTCTGACTCAATTCTTAAACTTTAAAAAAGAAAAAAAAAGAATATCACTCAATAAAATTATAATATTGCTAAATTCGAGCCTCGCGCCGCGATCTTTTCTTGACTATCTTATTAGTTTTTCCGACGTGTCAAGACTCTCGAACAAACTCTCTTTTGGCTCTCTTAATACCTTTCACGCGTCGGTTTTCTCCTTCCAAATTTTTGATCCGTTCACTCGCCCAAAATTGCAACTTAGCACTTTTCAAAATTTCAGCTCTTTGTCGAGCCACACGTGTTTATTTCGACGTCAGCGTTTTTCTCTGAAAGTTTCTGTTCCTAAACTCATCTGAAGAAGTATGTTAACGTATCGTACAATCAGCTCTTATGAACTTTTCAATGTGTAGTTCGTTATTATAATATAATATATAGGCCAGAGTAAAATAATTTCCTTTCTTGAAGCCGCCGTACGTGCGTGCCTTGAAAGCGAATTCCTAAGTTTAACAATAAGTGGTCTGGAGATTAGGATGAACCAATTAATTCTGAGGAATTGAACCTCGCGTTAAATTTGCTTTTGTCCAATGAATTATTCCCTGTATCATTACAGCCTTTTCATGAATTTCAAACCTTGTTGGTTTACCACAGCATATTTCACCAAAAATGTAGTGATGGTGAAATCTCCTAAATCTCCTAAAGATATGTATGTAATGAATGTAATCTTTGAATTTAGCTGACAACATATTTTTGACGATTTTTAGAGCTTAGTTGGAATTTATTATCAAGGATGGCCAATAATATTTTGCAGAGCTTGCTACTGCAGCATTTCTTCAATTAGGCTATGAAATTATGCCTGTTTGTGTTGAAAGCAATCAATCAATAGATATGTTCTCAATTACATAATTGTAACATTTTTATTACGTGTCAGATGCGGTTTACTTATTTTACTCATTTCAGCCAAAATAGTTATAAGTATTATACCCTCCGCATGGATAGGCAAAGAATTAATGTGTTTTTTTAAATGTAGGTTCACTATCATAGGCTATGCATTAATATCAGATGTTACTTTATTACTTCAAATCAGACTACTAGAAATATACAGTAAGCAAATAATCAAAACTAAAAGATCCCAGATGTCTGTTCACATAAATGTGCACAATGATTAAGAACTAAATAAATTATCCAATTGTTGTTATATGTTCTTCAATGTAGTGGCTGAAAGTGAAAAATACACTCTTCTTGATATTACATAGTGATCAAACCTCGAATATAGCCTGAATTATATGAATCCAATAAGCTGATGGTCTACTTATGAACGGGATGTTCAGATCCTTGCTCTTGACTGATGGGGATCCAAGCGGTATCTTGAAATTCTAAATCCCTTTGTTCAACGCACGGCGTTAACCGAGCATCTTCAATGGAAATATTACGCAAGTATAGAAGATAGCCTTCTGGTTAATCGGAAGATATCGACTTTATTCACTCAACATAACTCCAAAACTAAAATCTAAGGCACCAATAATTTCTCCAGGTTTAAGCAATCTACCGAATAATCCAAAATTGATTGAAACTATATATTTTCCGAATGAATTCAACTTCAATTCGTTCAATTCCACCGTCATCAATAAATCAAGCTCAACTAAGATGTTCAAAATGGACGTCGATCTAATCGGTAAATAAAACATAATTACGTCGTAATTCCACGAAAATCATCGCCCCTAAACTTATTACTTGATAAACTGTACCATAGATGGATCTGTACGTGAATATTTCAAAATGCTAGAATTTCAGCGGCGAAATTAAAGTATGACAATATCATTATTTAGATTTAAGCTAACGAAACTATCGACAGTTGCAATTGAAACTACAGCTTTCTGCTTTATATTTGATTGTTTGCAAAGAACATGAAAAGAAAATTCATTCTACGATCCAGATTTGTGAATGAATGCACCTCCTCGTGATAAGACGTATGAACAAAAAACACCAAATGTATTTGCCATGTTCATACTCGATATCATATTTCGGAATAAGTATCCGCCGAAATTCAAATGTGCCTTTACCTACCGAACAGGTCGGTACTTACTCAATGGAGAACGTGGATTGAAGTTGTACTGCTTTACTTTACAATGAACATTTCGAGGCCATCAAAAGTGTTGCTGATGACTTCGATAGTGCAAAGGCTATAGCAGTTTGTCTGTCAAGACAGCTATTAATTATTTAAGTATAAAAAACAGCTCTGATTAGCATTGTTAATATGATATGTTGGATTATATGATATAGCTTTATAAATGTACACTAATACCAATAAGCACAATTTTTCTCTTACCCAAATACAAATATTAGAAAGCTTGAAACTCAAGGTTGACTGGTTCTATTCATTTAATGAATGAAATTCGCCAATTGAACTCCGCATTGCCAGAGAAAAACTTGAAGAAGAGTTTGTAAATCACAGCAGCATCACACCCAACCACTTAGCGTAATTTAAGAGAAGCAATTAAAGGAAAAAGGCGAGGAAAACTCACAGCGTGGGTGTTGCTGCTTAACGACAACACGCCGGTTCACAAGGCCCGCGTGGCGAAGGCTGCTGTGCGCAAAAGTGGTTTCGAAGAAATTACTCATCCTTCGTACAGTCCAGACTTGGCCCCGAGTGACTACTACCTATTCCCAAATGTGAAAAAAGTTCTTCGTGGAAAGCGATTTTCTGATGATGAAGAACTGAAGGTGGCAATTAAACCTATTCTGAGGAGAAGCCGGAAGAATATTTTCACAAAGTTTAGAGAAGCTTATTTTTCGGTCTAACAAATGTATTGAATTTCTAGGAGACTACATTAAAAAGTAGAATTCCAAAATTTTCTGAGTTTTCTTTCATGCCTATACCGAGAATACATTGAACACCCCTCGTACAATGATATATTTGCCTATTTACGTCATGATTTTCAGGACCACGACTCCATTCAAAATATAAAATATTCGGCTCGTTGATCACACCCTCTAAACAGAAACCAGAAGGAATATTCGAAATCACAGCGGAAAATAATGAGCAGTTTAAAAATATCATCACGAACTGTGATTGTATAATTTACGACATAAGTACAGATGAGTATCAGATCGCCAAGGCTTTAACTGCGCTGTCAAGTATGTATTATTTATTATATTCTTATTTTCTGTGGAATTAGCAGCATTCATATGTGCCAAAGGCTCATTGAAGTCGTTCAAGTGGAAAACGTATGAATGATGAGATAGTTGATGAGACCAATTGTTATCAGATCGTAGAATATGAAAAATTCAAACATCATTTCCTATTGGAATTGAAAATAGCATGATATTTCCACTTTTGTTGAAAAGAATTACTATTCGATCATCTTGGTCTTTATTTGAAATAATTTTTTTATTATAATTATATCTACAAGCAATCAGAATAGTTATTCTATAAGCTTATTTGCTTGCTTTAGAGCTACTGCTCTCAAGTGTTGTAGTAAGTTCCTGTCGAATGGCAGGTCCTCTTCAAATAAAAAATAATTAATAATATTTTATTGCTTTTTTTAACAACAATTGTTCCGTCACTGTTAACTACTATATATAATGCAAAAATATGTTTATAAAACTAAAAGAGCGAGAGATATTTTCACAATTATTAGGAAATTCTTAAAATAGATTAAATAAAGGGGATCTATTGAAGTCCATTTGATTATTTAACGGAATTTCACTTTATTATTTATGTTTACATCGAAAGTTTCAAATAAATTGCACCTATTCCTTATTTTCAATATAGATATCCGAATTGTGTCTAATCAACAGTAGAAATAGTAATAAAGGCCTTTATTGATCCATAATTCATAAAGAGTATTACTTTGGACAGGTCCAGATAAAAATAATAAAAAGAGGTTTTTTGTTTAAAATAATTCACACAGTTTTTATGTTTCACAATTTATTCAGAATCCTGACACTTGTTTTGGTCTTTCGACCATCTTCAAAGGAGTACAAAAGGAACTAAACTTAAAATTGAAAAATGTTCTATTCATTACACTTCGGACATCTATATATAATAAATAGAACCTTCTTAAATTTTTAAGTTTATAGTTATTTCCATGCGTTACAAAATACACAGATGTCGGAAGTGTAATAAATAGAACATTCTTCGATTTTAAGTTTAGTTCCTTTTTGTACTCCTTTGAAGCTGGTCGAAAGACCGAAACACGTATCAGGATACTGAATAAGTTGTGAAACATAAAAACTGCGTGAATTATTTTAAATAAAATTATTATAATGTTTCACTTAGTACCAACCGCATACTCCATTCATGTAAAAGGGGTTTTTTCTTGATAGAAGGATTATTACAAAATTTTAAATATCGTACAATTTATCTTGTTAACCTCCTAAAAATTTTCATTTCAAAAAATTTTCATTCAAAAACTTTTAGAATTGAATACGATAAATGTCTTAAGAACACACATGTCAATTTAGTAGTATATAATTAACACTTATTACACAGTACAAAAGGGAATAAAAGAATTCAAAGAAATATAAATTGTCAATTGAAAAAGTATCAAATAAATACCTAAAGAGTACAAAATTTTGTTTCGTTCCCTTCCAAAAATGCATAACATCACCTCAAGAACTTCTTCAAACACAACTTGCTCAAAATAAGTTCCTTTCAAAAAAATTCCCAGAACATGATGTACACCTTCAGCCAACAGCGCGATGAAGTGGGTCTACTGAGCTTTGAAGCTTTGAGCTTTTAACACTGTCGAATACATCCACATCGAGCTTTAAAGTTAAAACTTTGAGCTCTTGAGTCTTTGTCGCCCGCAATAGATGACTTAAAGCTCCCTTAAGCTTAATTGAGCTTTTATACATCCTAATTAATTGATAAATTCACTCTAGTCTCTATATATCATCAATTACATCAGACTTCAACGATACGTTAGGCGACGAACTCTATTATCTACCCGTAGACCCAACCGCCCAATCAAGCGCGAAACCTTCTACATAACTTCTCAACTAATGCTAGCAACACTCTAGAGCAAACCATGCTTGCCAGAATTTATCACCCCTAAGACCTCATTCTGCTTGTAACAATAATATTGTCGTCACATACTCACTTGCGTCCTTTTTCTTTTCGCCATTTTCGATGGCTGAGTTCTCTACCCCCAGAAATTTTTCTAGACGGTTTTTAGACGTCGTTGCTTTGGGTACAAATAAAAAGCACTCATTAAGTAGCTGAGACCCAGTGCGTGCTTCGGGCAGGAATTGACGTTGCTGTGAACGAAAATTACAAAATATAGATAGCTAAGGTGAGGATTAGCACTTCCATCTGGCAGACACCCAAACAAACATGTACACGTGCGTATGTGGAAAGACTACCGAAACGCATAATCAACAATGATGTTATTATTGAGCTAATACTGCACTTCTGTGCACCTCCACAAGAGATCTGCGCACCCGCGAGAATATGAGGGAGAGCTATATGTAGAAGGGGAGAGCCGTTCTTGAGTAAACCGATGGAGGGAAGGAGAATTAGAAGACATGTTGAGAGAAGAATTTGAATACGATGATCCAGATCTGCTCTATCACCTAGTACGCTGTACTGATAGACCCCGTGAGGAAGTAAGGAAAAAAATACATACAACATGACCTAACTTCGTAGCTACTTCTGAGACAGCGTCTGCGTCCAATTTTCGACAGAACAAATGTTATCCACTTTATGTTTACAAATTATTCAGGAAACAACCACGAATTCCACTCTCGATATAATCAAAGTAGTACATTAGTATATGAGCAGAGCTCCTCGCCAATTTTAAATGTACGTATATCATCATAGTATTCCCGGGTTTCCGCTGACTTGTTCAGCCTCAACGGACCCCCATAAAGCTGTAAGAGATAATATGATTAGTAATAGAAGAAATTTTAGTATTACAAGAAAACTTTTAAGAAAAGATAGGCATCTGCTCTGGCTTGTAGGCCCCAGCAGACACCTAGACGTTTATGCTGACCTCGGAAAGAAGAAGAGGAGAAAGGAGAGTGAGAAGCTCGTGGAAGAGTACCTCCCAGAAAAAGGGTCCTAGAACCGATCCTTGGGGGCTTCCTCTATTAACTTCCCCCTCGTAGGTGCAGTCGTTTTGGCTGAAGATAATAGAGCGATAGAGCTCTATTATCGGGAGAGTATGGTGTGGGTGCTTTCGTGCCAAGTCTTTGTGTGAGAACCCTGAGGGGTTTTCACGGAAGAATGAGTTAACGGAACCGGGATGCGCTCAGTAACCATTTTATAGGCGACTGACCACGTTTGGCTTCAGTTCTGACGAACCGTTGCCAGTTGAGTAATTTTGCTTGGCGAAAAGTGGAGGTATATAGTAGTATACTTCAAAGCTTGCCGACTTAGGCTGCATGGATATCGATCAGAAGTTGTAGGTTGCCGCGGCGAAGAGATTGACGCAACTTTTTCCTTTTACGGTTCAAGCTGGTCTTGTGAAAGGAAAGGTTGGGGTTCCACCAGTCAAGATTGTGACTGGGGCGGTAACTGGAGCGACTTAAGAAGCCGACTTTCCATCTCAAGTTCAAAGAGGTGCCAGTCTGCGTTCCTAGGAACGTATCTAAGGCCACATGAATTAGTCGATGAAAAGCCGGGTTTGGGGGTGGAGGAAACTTGGAATAATATAAGACGGTGGTCGCTGGTGGTCCAATTTTCCCTAACGCTCCAGCCAGTGATACAGTCAGAGACCGTAGGAGCGAGCGTCAAGTCCATATTAGATTCACCGTTGGAAGAGGAAAAGGTGGGGGGATTATCAGGTACGTTGAGGACAATAAGGCCCTGACGGGCTATGAAATTCTAGAGAAGAGACCTGCGAGGATCGCGGGTAGAGGAAAACCAAAGTGGGGATTTGGCATTAGAGTCCATCGTAATGATGATTCTGCTGCCGGTGCGTTTCAGATCAGACAGGATCTGATTTAAGCGAGAAAGGTATAGGTTTAGCGAATGACTGAATTGGCAATAGATTTTGATGAGATATAGGGATTCCCCACTTTTCGTGACGCAGAGCTTTGAAGACATTACAAGTTCTCGTACCTCACCAAAAGCGTGATAGGGTTCTTGGATGTAGAAGATATCGATTTTCTCTGTACTTGCTGAATGCGAGACCTCACTCGCTACTGCCGGCAGACCTACAAGCATTCATCTGTACAATTCTAGTCTCGATCTTCAGTCCTGATTTGTTAGGGCATTCAGGATGTGAATGCACCTTTTGGGAGTAGGATGGGGTAGACAATGTGCAACGGCTCGCGGTGTGCCCAAATTCTTGGCATTTTCCTTGTGACGTTGCAGTGGGGATAAGAACGGAAGCTCCTCACCTCAACGAACGCTCTACCCTCAGAGGATGGCATTCGTAAGGCAGGGAGGGGTGGAAAGGACGATGTTCTGTGTCGAATTATTCGAAGTATATCGAAAGATAATCTTCGTCCTTCACAGTGGTGGAATTGAATCGGGAAGGAAGATTCTTCCTGACGATTTATTCGATGAACTCTTGGTCTTGGGAATCTTCCTTAGGGACATCTAGAAGGATAAGAGCAAGGCAGGTTTCTGGAAGTGGTACAGTGGTAAATACCACTGTACCACCGTTAGGTCTTCAGTTGTCTGATGATGGGATAATTCATTTCCCGAAACTCAAGTCACAAGAAATGTGTAATATGTGTGTAATAAACGTTCTCTACTGTTCAGGTTCTACCAGATCCGCTATGTGCTGCCACTATCAGGACTTAAGGTTGTATATTGTGCTTTGGCGGAGTCGCTTTTGGGCTATGGAATTATTGGATGGGGTGGGGTTAGAAGAACATTACTCGAGCCCCTCATGGTTATACAGAAGAAATTATTAAAGATCATTTCATTCAGGCCACCCACGTATGACTCTGACCGATTGTATAGTGAATTGAATATTTTGGATATACGTCAGATATTCGTGAGAGCGATGATAATATTTGTAAATAAGAATGGTTCTTACCTGAATGAGCTAGAACGCCCATACAATACGCGTGGAAGTTCAAAGCGTCCTGTTTTCGCTCCAAGAGCGAACAAATCTATTGGACAACGTTCGTTCGCCTATATAGCCCCAAGAATACATAATATTCTGCCTGACTACTTGCGAGAGACGAGATCAAAGTATGCTTTCAAAATGTCCTTAAAAAAATGGTTACTGCAAAATGAAAGGTCCTTTTATCACTCACTGATTGACCCACAATAGCTTTAAGAGTATTTTTTTTCAGAAATGTTGTCGTTGTTTTGGTGTTATTTTAGCTTCCTGTTTTCTATTTTACCACAGACAGTCAAACTTTGTGGTTGTGTATTCGCAATGATTTGTTGATGTTTAAGTATTATTTTAGTTTCATGATTTATTTTTTACCACAGACAGTCATTAGACTTTGTGGTTGTGTATTCGCAATGACTTCTTTATATTTATTTTATTGTTTATATATATATATATTTTAAGTGTGTCTATTTTTGCGAATAAATTATTATTATTATATATTTTTTGGTAGTAAAACATACTAATTTCTACAATTTGTTTTAATTATCTAAACCATTGTATTGTACACGTATAATTACCTTGGGTCCAGTAGTTTTGATTCTTCGTAAAGTCTATCTGAAGATTATGTAAGCTCCTTAAAATACATCAATTTTATTATGCGTCTTTGCAAAACTTCTAACCTTCTTATATAGGTTGGTCTTGCTGTGCCCCAACTAAGTATTCCATATTGCATTCTAGATTCCACAAAGGCATAGTACAAGATCTTCAAGTAACCTTTATCTAGTATTTTTCTCATATATTTGAATTTATGCAAAAGGAGCCTCATTGTTTCCGTTACGTTATCGATGTGCTCGTTCCAGCGTAGATGAGAGTCTATTGTTATACCCAGGTATTTTATTGAGGTTTTCAGGCTTATTTCTATCGTTCCTTCATGGTTGGAAATTTCAAGTTTGTTAAAAGCTGGAAGATTTATCCTGTTACAGGCAAATGGTACGAAACATGTTTTATTTGTATTAACCGTTAACACTCTGTGGCTTAACCAGTCAAGTATTCTGCCCAGATCCCGTTCAGCTTTAATTTTCAGTTGTTCCCAGCTAGCAGTCAAGTATACGATTGCGGTATCATCGGCAAAGCTTACTATTTCGCCCGAACTATCAGTCCGGAGCAAATTATCAACATAAATCGAAAAAAGCAACGGGCCTAACACATTACCTTGAGGTATGCCATATTTCACACATTCAGGGGAACTAATCTCATGCCCTATTTTGACAACCTGACTTCTATTCTCAAGAAACCTAGTGCTTTACCTCTTACACCAACTTCCTCTAGAACATCCACGAGTTGGTCGTGGCTAACGGTATCGAAATATATATTGAGAACTATAGTCTCAAATTCGAAGAACGATCTGGCAGGCTCATTGGTTGTCAAGTGGTAAGCGATGATAAATCAACAAACGAAATTGGTAACAATATGACACACGTTGATATTCAATAAAATTATTTCTGAATCATGCATTACACAGAAGCGGAAAAAATCTAAACAAACCAAATATATTTCAACAAATTAATACATAAAAAGATCATTACTCATACAATAAATCTATCCTATATTTTATGCGGAGGTCAACAAAAACAAGAGAGCTAAAAGGGGAGAATATATGGCGTTACATCCAGATCATCCAGTTCCAGGTGAAAATACATTTATGAATTCTTTCAACCGTATGAAAGATTCTAAAAGTTTTAAGAGAAAGAGGCGTAGCGTCTTAAGGAATGAGAATCAAGAACTCGATATTGTTGAGTATTTATGGTGGTATGAAATAAACAGTTACAATTGGAGAAATTGCTCGAAATGGCCACCTTTATTTAATATACATACGTCATATCGTTTTCTCAAGTTGATTAGACTATTTGGGATAGCATTATTATAGTTAATGAATTAATTAATTATTATTAGAGTAAATTTTTTCCTTCAGGAACGGCCATAAAAACATGTCTAGCAGTGTTAAATCCGGACTATTCGAAGTTCATAAAATAGGTGCACCATAACCGATCCAGAGATCAAATTGACCACTCAAATGTTCTCGAACTTTCAAAACTCTTTGCGGGGGTCCTCCGTCTTGTTGCCAAATTATTTACTCCAATTATTCAAAAGAAAACAGTTGCTCCGAAAGTTGACCTACCTCTGGAACTATCTTTTCTAAACATGTTTCATTTGCTAATGTGTAGTTAACAAATATAGGTTCCACAATTTTACTATAAACCATGTTACACGAAACGTCAACAGACTTTCTTCCCGACTTTCTAATTTGAAATACTTTGCGTTGTCTCGATTTTTGTTTTCCCAAGAATGTCTATGTTTCTGTTGAACAAGTCTACTGTGGAAAAAGATGATTCATCCGTCCACATTATAAAATTTAATAAATGAGGATTTTCCTCCAATCTTTGCAGCATAGTTTGACAGTATTCTAAGCATATCCGCGTTTAGTCTTCTGTGTGGAGTAGTGCTGGTACTAACTTGTATGGCCTATAATTGCGCTTTTTTAACACTTTATGAATCTTCCAACAGCTTATACCAAGTTCACGGGATGCTTTCTTCAATCCATTTTCTGGATGTTATAAAATAATTCTTATTAAGTTGTGTGGCTGATTTCAAATTCAGTAATATTCAAGCTTCAGCATTTATCAACAATTAATTATGGTAATATTATCTTCAAAATAAAGCAATATGTCGAGTTCTTGATTCTCATTCCATAAGATGCTTCGTCTCTTTCTCTTTTAGAATCTTTTACACGGTTGTAAGTATTAAGAAATGTATTTTCACTTGGAATTAGATTACCTGGATGTAATTCCCATATATTTTTTCCTTGCGGCTTTCTTGCTTTTATTGTTCTTCACATAAAGTGAAAATATTTCAAATTTTTCCGCTTCTGTGTAATGCATGTTTCAGAAATAATTTTATTGAATTCAAACCCGTGTCATATTGTTACCGATATCGTTTGTTGATCTATCACAACCTACCATTTGAGAACCGATTACTGAGCCTGCCAGGTAGTTCTTCGAATTTGAGACTCTGTAGTTCTAAAAATAAGAGAGATAGACCGACATATTCATAAGGAGGAGGAAAAGAGCTAGCCAGAAATAAGAAAATATGTAGGGTGATCCATTTGAAAAAATTAAGTTGCATTCAATATTTCATCCACCCTGAATATTTTCCATCTTGTGAAATCATTTTGACAAAATCTAGTCTAATATAGTTGATTTCGTATAACTTTTGTGCCTCACATCTGTAATAAAGTTAAAGGGGGGGTCAAATAATGGTGAAAAACCCGGTACATTACCATTGAATCTATTACATGAATAAGGAGATTTCAATAGCCAAATGCATCGTCATCTAATTAGTGACGCGCATGAATGGATCAACGAGATTCTCTTTGACCTACCTGCTCGTGTATATTTTTGGACTGAAGCCGAAACTGGAAGCTTGGTGGGTTCAACTCTTCGGAGCGGTTCTCGCTATGCGCGATGATAAGGCGTAACCCTTATCACACTTTCTGCTTCTTGGGCAGATTGTGGAGACTGCTGAGTCGTCTCCTGGTGAAAGAGCTACGCTATCGGTAGAATTCACGATGTCTCTACCTTCTCGCCCCCCATGACATTGTAGCTTGACGCGCTGGGGGCACTTGTCTTGACTAGGATCCTGGTTTCATCCCGGTGAAATGGAGGATTAAGTCCTATGCAATGTCACTCGCGCCAGTCACTAGACCCGTGTGGTAGAAGTTCGACCGAAAGGGGCCCTAGTTTCACCGTAAGGGTGGAATGGAGGGATGAGCCGCATTGTTCAACTCATTGACAAGGATGTTTGTCGCAGTACAGGGATTTACCCTTGAAACTAACGTACTCTACCCTATTGCATTAAATCTCCGGACTTTTCTGTCCAGTGGTCGAGTGCGTTATGTCGAGAGGGTGGAGGACCTCGGGAAGTATTCGTACGACTTGGCCACCCAATTAGTGTTGGACTCGAGGGGGCAGTGGTCTAGTATGCATGCTGGTCTAGAAGGTTATTCCATCTATCTATTGGCAGCAACTGATGTTCAGGATATCTCGAGAAATGCTTCAGGATTTAGCGGGATTTGACGGTTCGACCGGCCTCGTCTTGAACCAGGATCGATTGCGAGACGTTTCTGGGGTTTGTGGATCTCGACGGTACGGCTGGACCGTTGGTGCTTGGAGCCAGAATCAATTGAAAGACTTCATAAGGGTTCGTGGATTTTGACGTACAGGCCGGATTG
Source organism: Megalocaria dilatata (assembly GCA_034642435.1). Classification (NCBI taxonomy): domain Eukaryota; kingdom Metazoa; phylum Arthropoda; class Insecta; order Coleoptera; family Coccinellidae; genus Megalocaria; species Megalocaria dilatata. Next base: position 75,528,792 of record CM067856.1, read on the forward strand.
GCGGTGCTCGTACCAGGATTAATTGAGGCATTAAATCTTGAGACTGGATAAGATTTGCAATAGACAAAATAATGTTAATACTATTTGTACAAATAAGAGAAACTTAGGTTCACTCTTAGTCAATAGCAAAGACTGTCGTGAAACGTGTGTAAAAAGCGGTATATACAAATTATATTGTAATCAATGCCCTGCATTTTACATAGGTCAGACAGGACGATCTATAAACATAAGGGTGAAAGAACACAAAAAAGTATATTGTATAATAAAATAACATCTGGTTTTTCGGAACAATGAATGAATATCAACCATTTTATATATTTCAGTAGAACTGGGATTTTTCACGTAGGTAATAAAAGCAAAAAAATGGGCCTTTTAGAAAGTTTGGAAATTTGTTTAGCACATGGGAAGAAGCTACCAATCACAAATTAACAACTTGAATTGAATTTATCACTATTGCTCTAATCTGTAAAATATTAAGACGTAACCAACACCTTATTTCCACACTCTTCAAAATTATACCTATTATCTACCTTACTATTATAAATAGGATTTTAAGTTTTGTTCTCTTCGGGTTTGAAAATGGGCCAAAAACTCGAAATATATATGTCAATAGACATGAAATAAACAGTGAAACTTAAGCCAAGTTGTTTTTATTTACTTTATTAGCTCTTCGATACAATGAAGAAATGAAATTTCAAATGTCAAAAAATAAAATTATCATGTGAACAAACGGATAGTCGATCGGGCAGCAGTTGGATGAAATAATAAGTACGCCCTGTGGTACTAACGCGAAAAAATTTTGCATCCTATAACAACACAATTTTGTGTTTGACCTGGTTAGTACCTCATCACCTATTTTTCTGAAAACAATTTCAGAAAACAGATTCGATGATTCACAAGAACTTTTTTGTAATATGTAGTGTTATGAAAATAATCATAAAAAATATTTATTAATGGAATGAAATAAGAAATTACTTTGTTTTCTATCACTTTTTTATTATTACTGATTAACAGTGACTCGAGTTTCGTAGTGTTTACTACATTTACAAACTGAATGAACAAATTAGATCTCAACTATTATATATGCTGATTGTAGGCTCTCTTCGAAGAGAGGGGTTTTCCAAAGTTCCGTCTGTTCGTTTAGTAGTTTTATTATTGGTACGTGCCTCTTATATTTTTCAATTTCTATGGATTCCAGGATGTCAAGTTTATTCTCTTTCGCTTCCACGTGCAAGATAACAAGGTTGTTCAATTCTGGGAACGTGTGATCTGTATTGAAGAAATGGTTCGCAAAATTGGAATTATTCTTCCGGTTCCTAAAAGCAGATTGATGCTCTTTGTACCTTTTATGGAAAGGTCGGCCCGTTTGTCCTATATACACACTATTACACTGTTGACAACTTAATTTATAGACTCCAGAATTATTCAGTCGGTTCTCTTTGTCTTTCGGATTAAAAAAGAGATTAGAAATTTTATGGGAGGGTGTGAAAGCTGTTACTATGTTGATTTTTGATATGTAAGTTTCATGAATTTATTGTTATTATGATCTAATTTGGAAATGGGGTAAATTTGTTTACGAATTAGTTGCTTTTGTTTTTTGTTTATGATGGAATTTATAGTCTTGGTTTCGAACTGATTTTTTGTGGCTATTTGTCTGATTGTATTCAATTCCCTCTTTAACGTAATATTATCTAAAGGAATTGAAAATGCTCTATGTACCATTGATCTATAAGCAGCTAGTTTATGATTGATCGGATGGTTTGAAAAATTTGGTATTGTTGTATCAGTTGATGTGGGTTTTCTATATATATCAAAGGAAATTTCATTATTACTGTTAATTAAAGTTATGTCCAGAAAATTCATTTTATTATCAGATTGAAGTTCCATAGTGAATTTGACCTTATTGTGCAAACTATTATGATATTCTAATGTTTCATTTAATTCTGAATGTGATCCGCAGAAGCAAGCCAAAATATTGTCTACATACCTGTACCAAAAAGTGATGTGCTTTGCGTGTGTGGATTTTAGAATTTTTCTTTCAAAACAGGACATAAAGATTTCAGCGAGTAATGGGCTAAGAGGTGAACCCATGGCAAGTCCATCTTTCTGTTTTTAAAAATTGTTATTATAATGGAAATAATTTACCTCCACGCCAAGTTCGAAAAGGGTTAAAATTTCGTTTTTTATCACAGGATTGATGCTATTTTTTGTTAGGATATTTTCGATTAAATTCATGCATTCTATATTTGGTATATTCGGGAACATATTAACTACATCAAACGACACTTGAATACTATTAACTGGAAGGATAACATTTTTTAGTTTTTTCTGAGTTCGATTGAATTTTTTATTGAATAGGGTGAGTTGAATTGTGTTGTTTCTTTAAAAATTTGGTTTAATTTAGAGGCCAGTTTCGCAAGGGGGCTATTAATATATGATACCACAGGGCGTATTGGATAATTATCTTTATGAATTTTAATAAGGCCATATAGTTTGGGAGATGTAGGATTCATATTAATAAGTTTGAATTTATCGTAGTCTGATAAAATAATTTGAACATCTTTGAGCGTCGTTTTTAGTTTTAGTTGAATTTTTGCGGTGGGATTTTTTTTTATTTGTATGGGCGATTCTTTCTCTAATAAATTGTTTATTTTCTGGTCATAATCTTCATTGGATAGAGAAATAGCTCAAATTTTGTCAAAAATTAACAATTAATTTCTAATCTCTTTTTAATCCGAAAGACAAAGAGAACCGACTGAATAATTCTGGAGTCTATAAATTAAGTTGTCAACAGTGTAATAGTGTGTATATAGGACAAACGGGCCGACCTTTCCATAAAAGGTACAAAGAGCATCAATCTGCTTTTAGGAACCGGAAGAATAATTCCAATTTTGCGAACCATTTCTTCAATACAGATCACACGTTCCCAGAATTGAACAACCTTGTTATCTTGCACGTGGAAGCGAAAGAGAAAAAACTTGACATCCTGGAATCCATAGAAATTGAAAAATATAAGAGGCACGTACCAATAATAAAACTACTAAACGAACAGACGGAACTTTGGAAAACCCCTCTCTTCGAAGAGAGCCTACAATCAGCATATATAATAGTTGAGATCTAATTTGTTCATTCAGTTTGAAAATGTAGTATACACTACGAAACTCGAGTCACTGTATATCAGTAATAATAAAAAAGTGATAGAAAACAAAGTAATTTCTTATTTCATTCCATTAAAATGAACTATCACAAAGTAACGGACTACTCCATCCAATATTTATTAACATGAATGGAGTATGCGGTTGGCACTATCCAACATTATAACAATTTTATTTAAAATAATTTACACAGTTTTTAAATTGTGAAACATAAAAACTGAGTGATTTATTTCAAATAAAAATAGATATTTATTGTTAATTTTTTTAGTAACCTTAGAACTGCTCAAAGTATTTTGTAACTTTTATATATTCGTACCTAGTCAATTATAAGTGATAGTATTCATTTTATTATTCTTCATTCTGTTGAGAAACATCTCATTTCACTGCTAATTCCACAGACTTTATAATATAACCAAATATAAAATAATCTGTTCAAAATCGTTGCTTCACTTAACAGTAATAGAACAAGATATTGAAAGGCACAAGGGTTCAGGATCGAAGCACTCATGTACTCCAATGTTATTCATTCTTATATCCACATGCATGACATGGGCTCTAACTGCCAGAATGGATCCTGTGAGTGTAATATTTGAGTAACGGTTAAAATTAGTTTTGTTTGTGGGTTTAATTCCAAACCAATTACCTATCAAGTGATACTTGACATTTCAGAATCGCAATTGAGCATGGAAAATTATTCCAAAGTACTATAATAGTTCCAGCAACACTCCCTGAATTAATTGAATTAACTCGGAATCAATTCTACACCCAATCAACTACCTACTAAAAATTATCAAATCTGAAAAGCTTTTTTTAAATGCGCAGGTATTCTTAACTGGTCCGGAATTTTACCTGCGAATAATTCTTAGACCAATATACAAGGTCATTTATGTGGTCCATTAGAAACTTTTCAGCTATCCATTTGAGAATCAACCTATGATCGATAATTGACAAATATAAGTGTAAGGGATTTTCATGCAAAAAAAGATATTTTATTTGTATGAGATAAGACAGATTTAAATCGATAATTCCCGGTACTTTCTTGACAGAATGTACATCTGTATCAAGCAACCAACAAATGCTATATCAACCAGTTAAGTTAGTTATTCTATAGCATTGCACAAATAAATTTATTCTGCGGTCTAACTCGAGTTCTAATTGGTACTCAACCTCCATTTTGTAGCAATAGTTTTATATAGGTATGCTCATTGTTGATAGAAATGATTTTTCTTCACTCATTAGGTCAGCGGCGATTTCTGCATTAGGCACCATTATGAAAATGAGATAAATCGTTTTAGAACCCACATTCTTCGTATAAAAAATTTTAAAAAAATAAGGTGACAACGGAATATTGAGCAAATGCAAATTTAAAACTCTCGAAGATACGAAAGAGGAAAGGTATAAGAAGTTTTTGATTGTCTCGGTCTTTACTTGACGGAAATTCATCTTCAATATAAGAAAAACAAATGTTGACTTCCGCTATTTTACTGATTTTCACAACAATTGTTTCGTCATACCATGACTTCATCAGGTGAGTATTTAAACTGAGGTATACAATGCAAAACATGACCTTAAATACACAGCTCTGGTACAAAAAATAGAGGGGTGGAAAAAGAGGTATACAATTAATGAAAAATATTAAGTAGGGGGGATCTATTTAAATCTAGTTGATCATTCAATAAAATTTGTCTTTTATTATATCTATTGATTTCTAAAGTTTCTAACAGACTTAGTTTCTGACTTTTGTTTTCAATATGTAATATTTCATAGTTCATATTAAAATTATGGCCAGTCTCTAAATAAAAATATTAGATCATTTTCTTTAATTTTATTTCAGATTGATTTGACTGTTTGATTATTATTATTGTATTGATAATTTGATGTTTCTTGCTTTATTATATTTCGAATATAGACAAGTGTATTTTTATCAGTATAATAAAGCAAGAAACATCAAATTATCAATACAATAATAATAATCAAACAGTCAAATCAATCTGAAATAAAATTATAGAAAATGATCTAATATTTACCCGCGCAGACAAAGGAAATACAATCATAGCATTAAACAAAATAGAATACATACAGAAAACAACTTCATTTTCAGACCAAAATAAATATAAAACTATCAAAAAAGACCCAACAGAAAAATATCAAAAACAAATCAAATCAGTTATCCTTCAATCAAAAGCACTTTTTGAAAATATTCCAAATTAAAAATTAACTTTAATGAACCCATCAACACCCATTTTGTATTTTTTAATTAAGTTGCATAAAGAGAATAATCCCATCAGACCCGTTGTTTCATTTGTCACATACCGTCATATAAACTTTCAGAATCATTAATCAAAATTATACTAATAGAAACTAACTTTGAAGCCAAATTTGCAATAAAAAACTCTTATCAACTTATACAGAAAATTAACCATATACATATCCCAAACAATGCCAAATTTGTTTCCTTTGATGTAAAAAACTTATTTCCTAGTATACCGGTCAGTGAAACCATAAAATTAGTTGATGATTTATTACTCCAAAAACGAACTACTCTTGTTGTAAAAACAGGAATATTAGACGCCTTAAACCTTTGCCTAGATCAAAATTATTTTATGTTCAACGGCACGTTTTATCTAGACGAAGAAAGTCTAATAATGGGGAACCCATTAAGCCCCTTGTTATCAGAAATATTCATGGATCACGTAGAAACCAATATCCAAAAACTCCCATATTTTAAAGATTTCTTTTATTGGTACCGTAAGTAAATAATAGCATCAATTTCTTAGATTTAAAAATCACTAAAATTAATAATAGACATGACTTTTCCATATACAGAAAACCTACACATACAGATGATACGATTCATTATACTTCAAACCACCCATTTTCACAAAAATTGTCAGCTTATAATAGTATGCTTTATAGATTGGTTAACATACCCATGACGAAAGAAAATTTTGACAAAGAGAATAAAACGATTAAACAAATAGCTTTCAATAATGATTTTAATCCTTTAATTGTAGACAATTTACTTGATAAAATAAATTATAAGTAAGCAATATCACTTGTATATTCTAAATTTCAAAATTCAAACGAAACCAAATTTATTTCATTAACTTATATAGGCCAAAAATCTGAAAAGATTGCTAGATATTTAAAGAAAAAAGAAAAATAGAACATCTCTTGTAAAACTATTAATTCTTCAGGCAGCTTAATAAAAAATAATAAAGACGTCATTCCTAAAAACAAAAAATCAGGAGTTTACAAGTTAACATGTAGTGATTGCCCATGTGTGTATGTGGGACAGACAGGCCGTTCATTCCAGACAAGGATACGAGAACATGAAAAATGTTACATTAATAATAAACCGAATTCAACTTATGCCAACCATTTGTTAGAGACTGGCCATAATTTTAATATGAACTATGAAATATTACATATTGAAAACAAAAGTCAGAAACTAAATCTGTTAGAAACTTTAGAAATCAATAGATATAATAAAAGACAAATTTTATTGAATGATCAAATAGATTTAAATAGATCCCCCCTACTTAATATTTTTCATTAATTGTATACTTCTTTTTCCACCCCTCTATTTTTTGTAACAGAGCTGTGTATTTAAGGTCATGTTTTGCATTGTATACCTCAGTTTAAATACTCACCTGATGAAGTCATGGTATGACGAAACAATTGCTGTGAAAATCAATAAAATAGCGGAAGTTTACATTTGTTTTTCTCATATTGGTATAAGAAGTTTTTCATTCAGTGCACCAAGATGATAACTACAGTCATGAAGACACAATCAGTAAATAAATAAGTAGAAGTGAATATCTAAATATTCACCGATCGAACGTATTTCAAAGTATACTGTCAGCTGCGAACAAGAAATATACTTAGATACTGCACAGATGCAATTACCCATTGTGTTATTGCAAACGATTGCAAAACTCGAGGACAAGTTCCCAAGCTGTAAAGCTTTCTGAGTGGAAAACGTTCGTTAAAGCGAAAGATGAAGATAAATCGAGAGGAGAAATTTCCAAAATTAAAAACTAACATATGTTTATGAAATTTGAATCAAATATAGAAAAATAAACGGGTTAGGGAACTAAAGTTAGGTAGCTATAGATAAATTTCAATCAGAACTTTTATAATGGAAGTTACCCAGTCCATTGTCGTGAAAAAAATTTATATAATGAACTAATAGTTTACAGTTATGTTCAAAGCACAAGTGCGTTTATATTCTTTCTGTAGATTGGGAAATATCGATTATAGTGTGATACCAAATTCCAAATTTTATTCCAACGCAAAGTTGAAAGTTTATAATGCATGATCTATATAAATTATCAGGAAATGTTTTTATTTTTCATTAAAATGATTTCTGTAGACTGATCCAGACCCCATACCATTTGTTGAATCAGATTATCGTAGAAGAAAACCGCACCCGAACTATAAGGAACATTATGACTGCGAAAGAGAAGTGATGCAGAAAGGAAGGAAGGTAAAAGTAATGAATGGCGGAACTATTTAATCCTATACAGAATATCTCCAATTCAAACCTTTTTCTAACTATTAACCCTTACCAATGTCACCATTTACTACATTCTACTCATAATTCCTGGATATAGTTCTCAACTCGAAAATATATCAAATCACACACTTTACTATTTTTTCCTTTTGGAAAGAATTTGGGAAGGACAAGTCTTTTGTTTCAAAATTATTTTCTGAGGAGATGGATAGAGCTTTAAATGAGATATCACATATATTGAATTGAATGTTATCAGTCGATATAAATTTCAATATTCACAATTTTCAATCAAATTAAGATTATGATGTAAATAAGTTTTTGGAAGATTTCATGACCCTGGACTGTCGATTTAATTAAGTCATATTATGGTTCCTACTTGTGAAAAATTTCCATTTTCAGCCAATAAAAAGATGTAAGTGAAGTTACAGACAAAAAAAATCCTACCTTTTTCGGGACACCTATCTACAAAATCAGACACCGTGTTCAAAAGTTGAACCCTCTACACAAGGGGGACTTGGCCTCAGCCCAAAGACACAACACCCCTTCATGAACAAATACTATATTTTAGCCCTCTATTTTTCCAACGAAATTAAACTAAACTATACCGACCATGAATTTATACTATCAAGTATAAGCCTCCATTCATTTTATTTCATGATCGCAAACTTTCCGTTCTCAAGACCTCCTGGTTTAAATTTAAATGAATCGATCTATTGATTTAATACATTGTTGCTTTAAGATTCTCGCCCGTTGTTTATGCAACTATTAATGCCGCTTATCAGTCTTCTCAAGTCCCCGAGTTTTATTTGCTAGACCTATGTAGATCAAAATTAATTTCTCTATTCCTAAGTAAAACATAGGCCTGTATATGATAAAAGTGTTGTCTCGAGGAGCGGATAGGAAACTCCTGAGATCTGACTCTTTTGCAAGTTTCGATTCCCTGCTGAAAGTTGGGTATTGTGATTTGGGGTGGAGGTTCTGATATACTCGTGGATAAGATATTTCTGCTTTAGAAGTTAGCTCTGAGGTCCATGATTGGTCCGAAAAATCGAGAATCGTAAAGAGAGCAATTCTGGGACGATTAAATTCTTGTTTTTTTGAATTATATATTTTTGAATGGATTCCTTTTATGGAAATATGATATACCTCCATTATTTTGAAAATTTAAGAAATAGTATTATAATTATAAAGAAAAATATACAAAACGTACACTTCCATTTCACTTGCCCACACATGGTTTGACGCTGACAGAAAAGGCACCAAGTATAGGTGGATCTAAATTTATAACACTCTGCACAAAACTATATAATAAAATAAAAAAGACTTTTTACTTGATAGAAGAAATATAACAAAATTTGAATATCAAAACAGATTTAATCTTTAAGTCTTCTACAATTTTAATTTCAAAAAAATTTTTATTCAAAAAACTTTTAGAATTAAATTAATGTCTATAATAAGCACCGCTTATATTCAATAGACGTATATATTCAAAACTCAATATACAATGTCAAATGGAATAATTAAACCAACCAATATAAAAAAGGCAATTAAAATTAATAAATATATATTTAAAAAAAAATTTAAATTACCGATTTCATAAAAAAAATCGAACCTTTCTCGATTTCTGAATTTTTGTATTATCCTTTTGTTAACACCAGGTTTTTGTTTCCCTATTGTTGAAAATTTCTCGTTTCTTTCATACTGATGATTCTGAGAATAGTTAATTTGATTGTTATGCTAATTTCAAGGTATTTTGTGTTCGATAATGTTCATGTTTCATTGTCTTAAAATTGACTGGAAAAATTAGGAAATGGATATTCAAATGTTGTTTCGAAAAATATGTTAAATTTAATTTGTGTTTTACAATATTTGGGTCAAAATTTGTAAGTAGGAGTTTTTTCCTGCGTCTTGCCTACAAAAATTTGGGTAATAATTTCTGTCAATTTCTTCGTTCTATAGATACCATTCCTGCTTTATAGAATTCGGTAAAATTTGGAAGAATTCTCTCAAAACAGAAATTCCTAAGACATTTTCAATTAACTCTTTTTTTAAATTAAATATGTAGAGGTTAAGGGAATTTCATGTTTGAACTATCTTCGTTATAAATGACGATCATAATGGTTCCTATAAAACATTCCATGATTTTTGACGTGACAACGTCTTATAAATTGGTTTGCCGGGTGACACTTCAAGAAACTGCGTTACGCTCCGCTCACGTTATGCGCTCACAATGAGAGCGAGTGAGAGGCACGCGTTCCTTCCACTCGGGCATGGTTAGCCCGCCTAAGAGCGAGAGAGACAGACATAAAAAGTGAAAGGCACGCGTCCCTTCCACTCGAGCACAGTTAGCCCGCCTAAGAGCAAGAGAGACAGAGCGAGAGAGAGAGAGAGTGAGAAGATAGGCATACACACCGGTTCATGTCTAGCGCTTCTATTTCGCTTTGGCGCCTGCATACAAGTTTACACGTTGCCAGTTAATTGTAAAACGATTGTGTAGTGATAATGTGAAGGTAGTTTCGTCCATCGCAACAATTCAAACAGCAAAGGTAAATAATTTCAGACTGATAATATAACATGAAATAAATGACTAAGACATAAGTGAATAGGTTATGTTGTAGTAATCACAATGTTGTGGTAGTTTTCAATCAAAAAAGTAGTAGAAATCGTTTCTCAACTAATAATATATACGTACGTTTTTTGACGTACTAATAATAATTTGTTTAACTTGAAAAAATGAGCGCGACTTGCTATGTAAAAAATTGAAATAACAATGTTTAACCTCCAACCTGTCAAATCGAAACTTTCAAACATTCAAACCGAGACGACTAATCACTGCGCAAGGTCGTAAGCGCGCGATTTACAAATTCAAAGATCAAATGTGAATTAGTTTTCTCCTTTTAGAAAATACACTTTGAATTAAAATCGATTGATATTAACAATTAATGTGATTTAAATAAATGTTCTAACTTTTAAATTTAGTTTTTATATTTATAACAATGTAAAACAAGTTAAATTTATTAATAACTTACAACAACTGATTGATAAATAAAATTTTCTTAATATGAAATTCAGTGCGAGATTCTTTGTATAAATTAATGTTTTAAATATAATTCTTTGTATAAATAAATGTTTTAAATTGTTACTATTATTTCATCCTTCTTCCTACTATACGAATGAATATTCACATTAAAATTATTTTACCACTCAAAGTCGTTGTCACGTAAAACTTTCGCCCGTATACCGACTTTACAGGCAACAAATTTTTATTTTCAGTTTAAAGCAAAGTTACGAACAATGGTAGTTTGTTCCGGTGTAACCTATGGATTTGAGGAGCATGTTTTGGCATTCCTATTCAAGAAGGCATGGTGCAACGATCAATATTTACCAATTTTTGGAAATGGCACAAATTTTGTGCCCCTTATCCATGTAGCTGATTTGGCACAGTGAGTATTCTCACAATATTATAAACATATCTCTATTGGCGTTTCAATAAAACTCGAACCGATTTCGAACAAGTGGTAAAGATGCACCAATGCTTATTAATTATCATCGCGTAACGATCAAAAGTACGCTACTGTCTCATTTTATATGCATAATGCATTTTTTTGAACGAAATAAAGTATATCAGGCAGACTGACTATTTTCGACGAAAATTTTCAAATGGATCAATTTTGATTTCGAGGACAAATTATTTATAACGAACCATGAATGGAGTAGAAACTCGTTGAGAGAAGTCGCTAACTACCGTTTATGAATTTTGAATAGGAAAAGCCTATAGCAACAGTCACAGTCTCCCAAAAAATAGTGTCGAGCTCAAATTCCCAGATAGATCACCCTAGGTTTATTCGAATCACCTTCATATAGGCTATATTATGATATTTTAAGTATTTTTTGATAATTTTCGACCGGATCGCTTTAAATTTTTTCTATTCGTAGAAAATTTTTTCGGGTCCTTTTTTTGTACCTCATTCTTTATAATTATTACCGTTACTTGTGAAAAACCAGTCTTGTAACGGAAATGGAAGTTAAAAAAATTTCGAATCTAAATGGGTAAATTAAATAAAACAAGTTGTAGAAATTACTATGTTTCACTACCAATAAATTGATATTTTACACATTTAATTGTGACTCGAGTTTCGGGAATTAACTATCCCATCTTCAGACAACTGAAGACTCAGCAAGCAGAACAGGGTATTTATGAATATACAGAGGTAAAAGATTAAAAAAGGTTGAAAATGAGAGGACGCTTAAAAACTATTAGAACGTCGGGCATCAAAAAAAAATTGGTAAATAGATGTTACTTATTTAAATATCTCAAACATTTTTAATTTACATAGATCCGTACAGTCATTCATTATTTTTACATTATTTTTATCGTGAACTAATTAGAAAATTTCAACAGATTCTAAATGATCAAGTTTCTTTCCTTTAGATTCTACATGTATTTTAAGTTTATATATTGTCGGAAAATGATGGCCGTTTTCTAAACAATGAGTAGCAAAAGTAGAAGTTTGTTTATTTTCAATGAAATTCATTTTATGTTCGTTGAACCTCGACTGGAAGGAACGTCCCGCCTGTCCTATATATTTATCATTGCACGTCGAACAAAATAACTCATAAACTCCCGATTTATGTATGTTTGGAGTTGGGTCCGCTGCATTAAATAATACGGATGACAATTTATTTTGTGTTTTGAAAGCAATATTAACATCTAATTTTGAAAAACTATTGGTACGATAAAGAAATGAATTTTTTGTTTTCTTTAGATTTCATTATGGGATGAATTTCGTTTTCAGCTATTTCAGATAGTTTCTGTCGAATTAGATTATCTATTATATTGGGGTTGAAACCATTGTTCGCGGCTATGGATTTAATAGTTTGGACTTCAGCTTCGCGGTTATTTTTTGATAAGAGTAATGCGAAAGCTCTATGGATCATCGATTGATATGCTCACATTTTCAATATAATAGATAATCTAATTCGCCAGAAACAATCTAAAATAGTTATAAATGAAAAGGAAAGAAACATGATTATTTAGAATCTGTTGAAATTTTCAAATAAGTTTACAAAAAAAAAGTAAGAATAATAAATGACTGTACGGATCTATGTAAATCCAAAATTTTTGAGATACTTAAATAAGTAATATCTGTTTACCAATTTTTTTTGACGTGCCGACGTCCTAATAGTTGTTAAGCGTCCTCTCATTTTAAACCTTTTTTAACCTGTTTTTGTTACCTCTTCTACCTCTGTATATTCATAAATACTCTTTTCTGCATGTTGAGTCTTCAGTTGTCTGAAGATGGGATAGTTAATTCTCGAAACTCGAGTTACAATTAAATGTGTAAAATATCAATTTATTGGTGGTAAAACATAGTAATTTCTACAACTCGTTTTAATTATGATCAACTACCAAATAGTAACGGCTGAAAACAGTTCAGTATCTGGGTAAGTTGAGTTTTACTGAGCCAGAATTGAATTTTCAACTGTAACTTGGAAAACTTAAAATGCAATTTCATAGTTGGGACCGCATTTGGTAAGTCTATTTATTGTTAATTGATTTTATTATTTTTTCATATGTAAAGTTGACCTGGTTTTATCTGAATTCTAATTATTTTTTGAGGATGTGCTACATGTTCTGAGAGTTTTTGAAGCAATTTACTTAAATATATTAAATATTTCGAATAAATTGGTTTTTGAGAAGTTCTTAAAATTATTTTGTATATTTTAGAGAAAGATTTAGTTTTCATAAATATATGATCAGAAAACAATATATTTTGTAACAAACAGAGCTCGTACGTTTGTTTGAAGAGTTCAGTACGCATGCCTGGAACGAAATGAGAAATATTTATTTATTTATAAATTTTAATTGACAATTTATATTCGTTTGGTTTTCTTAATTCCATTTGGTATTGTATAATGAGTTTCGATTTTATACGTCTATTAAATATGAGCAGTACTTGTGAAGACATTAATTTAATTCTTAAAGTTTCTTGAATAATTTTTTTGAAATTAACAATGTAGAAGACTAACAGTCTAAATCTGTTTTGATATACAAATTTTGTAATAATCCTTCTGTCAAGTACAAAACCGTTTTTTTAATTTTCCTATGTGATCTACAAAACCTTGTTATACAGATGTATGCTATACTATCTCGATTTCTAGAACTTTCTATTACCATTGCTCATTCTCTTTATTAATGGTTTTTGCTACAGATCAGCTGGATTAATTTATTTTAATACGAATATGCTAATTTTTGAGCATTACAGCAATTTATGGTCTGATTTGGGCATGCGGAAAGTTTATTCTGCGTTCGTAACGTGAAAATATCGAGAATACATTTCTTCACTTGAATTAACACGCAAGGTTATGTCTTGTATGTATGTTGCAAACTCTAGATGTTGATAGTGTATTATTAATATCTTAGAGTCTCTGTGTATGTATTTTGCATACTCTATATGGCGCTAGTGTATTAGTTATATCTTTGGAGTCTCTGAGTATAGCGAATATAGATTCTGAACAGATTTGGAGTCACTAGCATTCATTGCACTGCCGAAAACCAATCAGTTTGAAACATGCGCATGTCTGCAATTTGCCTCTGTGATCTACAAAACTTTGTCGAGTTTGTTTGAGTATAGAATTGTTACACAGATGTATGTTACAATGTCTCGATTTCTAAAAATTTCTATTACCATAGCTCATACGGCTTATTAATGACAATATTTGGTCCTGACAAAGGATCACGCACCTAACTCGATGTGTAGGCGCGAAAAACTCGATCTCTCTTCAGCCTCCACAGACAGCACAACCCTGTAGTTTCATCTATTGATAAAATTAAAGTTACAGAGATTGACAACATTTTGAATATCTTGAAACATAGTTAGTCTGCGAAAAAGGTAAATACAGCAGTCAATTGAGTGAATACACAGAGAACTCGGTAATAAGAATATGTAACAAAGATCTTCGAGGTAGTTTATTCAATGAAGCTTAGGTTGGAAATCCTCCATTCATATATCCTGAATTTATTTAGATTATTTTAATCTGGATGCTTAATATCGATTGGCAGGAATGTCTTGTTGTGACATACTCTCGGTTGGCACTTTGTTCTAGAGCGGATTTAACAACCTATTAGTTATGATGTTTATATCTAACAATATCGTTGTTTGGGACTGTCTTGTTGCGACTTAGTCCGAGACACAGGGGTTGTTTTATCTCTTACTAGCTGACCCGGCGAACTCTGTTCCACCTTAAAGGCAATAAATAAGCAGATTTTTGTATTTATTGAGTTTTTTTTTAATTAAAAAATACAAAAAAAATTAAGTACCAACATTAATCATTCATTATTGTTTCTGTATTTTAGTACATAGGTTGCTTTTCACTGAAGAACCTTGTGATACACTACATTTTTTGTTTTATTATCAGACGCAAAAACAAACAACGCAGATGGTCTTCCGACCAGTGAACATGCCACATATAATTGACCATGGGAAAAATATGGATGTTCTAGATTCAAACCACAAACTTTTGGATTGGCCTTGTGATTTGTTGAGGGTCATGACAAATGCAAGATGGATCGGAAATTGAAGTCTTTTAAATTCAAACGGCATATCGGTTGGGATCATCGGGATGAGAACTTCCTCATCTTTGAAATTTCCTTTCAGTATCGTCGCGTAAATTACATTGTTCATCAATTTTCTAACCACCAAACGAGTACCGTTGCACACTTTTGGTTGGTTTATGTTTCGATGCATGATTACTACGGAGCCAACCTTTAGGCGTAAATTGTGCGGTGGTAAGCCAGGCACATCCAAGGAGTTTAAAAATTCAATTGGATAGTTGGTGGCTTCATCTTCATTTGTGACGCACTCAATAGGTTTGAATGAATGCATTGTTCCAATGATCTTATTTTGAATTATGTAGTTCAGGTCATCTACATCTTTATTCTTAGCTGCTAAAATTGCATATATATTAAATGAAGAGCAACCTATGTACTAAAATACAGAAATAATTATGAATGATTAATGTAGGTATTTAATTTTTTTTTATAGAAATAGTTTTAATATTGATTTCTTACAAAAATCAAATTGTCATCCATACGTCTATTACATAGCTGTCATTTGCGTTTTGTTATTCCAAGTCTGATTCTTTTTTGTTATACCATGTTTTATAGTGACTGACGTTTTATTTCAAGTCACACGGGAACGCTGTCGAGCGGGATAAACAGTATCCTGTGTCCGTCTCCTGGCTCTACGCTACCTACCCACCAATTTTCAGCCATATCGGTACAGCCGTTCTTGAGTTATAAATAGTGTAACTAACACGACTTTCTTTTATATATATAGATTTCTTACAAATATCAAATTGTCATCCATCCGTCATTACATAGCTGTTATTATAAGTCAATTTTGTTATTCCAAGTCTGATTCTTTTTGTTATACCACGTTTTATAGTGACTGACGTTACATGTCAAGTCACACGGGAATGCTGTCGAATGAAATAAAAAGTATCCTATGTCCTTCTCCTGGCTCTAAACTACCTCCCTGCCAATTTTCAGCTAAATCGGTCCAGCCTTTCTTGAGTTATAAGTGAAGTAACTAACACGACTTTCTTTTATATATATAGATATAGATATATAGATATAGGTTAGGTTGGTTGTTCTAAAACTCACGTGTAAATTTGATGAAAAATTTATAAAAAATATACTTACTTCGATTCCACTCTAAATTCGCAAAAATTATCGTTTTTTAGGCACACTTAAAAACTCTTCAAACATCAATTACTATTCGTAGTTAATATTTTAATCAGCACACGACTCGAACAAACACAATAATAACAACAAAATTTCAGATATTTTTCTCAATTTGATCGCAGCACTAACTATCGGGACTAACTGAAATTAATATAGAATAATGCTGCGATGACAGCGCAGTCTATCGGATCGAAAGTAAAACATTTCCAAAAACTCTTCAAACATCAATTTCTATTCGTAGTTAATATTTTTATTAGAACGGGATAAAAAGTATCCTATGTCCTTCTCCTGGCCCTAAACTACCTCCCTGCCAATTTTCAGCTAAATCGGTTCAGCCTTTCTTGAGTTATAAGTGAAGTAACTAACACGACTTTCTTTTATATATATAGATTTAATTTCATACCAATATTTCATTCTAACCACTCTGAATTCTCGAACAAAGTATCGCACAAGGTACCGTCTACTCACACTTTAAATTTTTTTTTCTTCAAAATTATTATCTTTTTCAAGAAAAATACTATGTATATAAAGAATGTATTTTATACTGGCAGAAAGACGCAAGTTGTAAGCCATTTGCTAGAGCAATAAACATATTCTGTCTTTCCCTCTCTATTTCTAATCGATCTTTTAAATGACAACAATGTTAAGGAAAATATGTGTAAGTTGCCGCAATATTTATTGAACAATAAACACATTCACGATTGGAGAATTTCTGCCTAGATAAGTGTAATAACTAGGACCAGCAAGCAACTGTCTGTTTCTAGTATGTCTTGGATGGACATGATAGAAAATCATATACATTCTGTCAAGAAAGTACCGGGAATTATCGATTTAAATCTGGCGGGGCAATGAGGCAGGTAAATTTTTTTTTCCTAGGTTGGTACCACTGTCCTTAATTACTATGCCAAGCTTGAGCGGGATCTGTCAACTAGTGTGTTTGCAACAGCTGATTAAGTCAGTCGATGTCAGAGTGCGTGCCGATTTTTACTATGGGTGATTACGTTGAGCAAAGAATTTGTTTAAAGTTTTGTGTTGCAAATGAATTTTCGTGTGCCGATGCATTGAAAATGTTGCAAAAGGCCTTTGGTGATAATGCTCTATCGAAAACTCGTGCATATCAGTGGTACAGAGCCTTCAAGGACGGTCGTGAAGTGGTCGCCCATCGACGGCTTCGATCGAAGATAACGTCGATAAAATTAAGGAAAGGGTGCTGGAAAACCGTCGTACCAGCTTGAGAGAGATAGCACATGATCTTAAGATATCCCACGAGTCCGCACGTACGATTTTGATTGATATTTTGGGCATGAGAAAGGTGGCCGCACGACTTGTACCGAAAGACCTGAATTTTCTTCAAAAACGTCATCGCGAACAGGTTGCTTCAGACATGCTGGATCGCTGTAATTCCGATTCTACATTCATGGAACGCATTATAACTGGTGATGAGACCTGGGTCTACGAGTACGATATGCAAACAAGCCAGCAATCATCGGAATGGGTGGCAAAAAATGAGCCGAAACCGAAAAAACCACGCCAAAGCCGCTCGAAAATGAAGGTGATGCTCATTGTTTTCTTCGATATCCGTGGCGTGGTGCACTACGAATTCGTTCCAGAGGGTCAGACGGTAAACAAGGGTATTACCTAGGCGTTATGAAACGTTTGCGTGAGCGTATCCGTAAGAAGCGGCCAAATTTGTGGGCGAAGAACTCATGGATTTTGCATGACGATAACACGCCTTCTCACCGAGCTACGATTGTGACTGACTTTCTCGCCAAAAACTCAACAAACGTGCTTCAGCAACCACCGTATTCGCCGGATTTGGCTCCCTGCGACTTTTTCCTCTTCCCAAAACTAAAATTGCCCCTTCGTGGCACCCGTTTTGAGTCGATTGAAGCCATAAAACAAAATTCGGCGCGAGAGCTAAAGTCCATCCCGGAAAGCGCCTATAAAAAATGTTTCGATAATTGGAAGTGCCGTTGGCATAGATGTATTGGAGCAAATGGAGCCTATTTTGAAGGCGACCCAATAAATTTTGACGATTAAATGTAAAAATGTTGTTTTAATTGAAAATTCCTGGTTCTTTCTTGACAGAGTAGTATATCAAATCCGATGAACCATATTGATTGGTCAAAATTTTAAATAAGAAGACCAAATCACATTCAATATTCGCTGTTCGAATGTCTATAGTTCTTAGTGAAAACGAACCTCACTATTCCAACACTTTGATTGTTTTCCAATGTAAGAATATTACAAGGCTATTATGTAGCCTCCGCAGTTTCATCTTATGAACATTATACCATGGATTCTATACAACAAAAATATTGAATGAACAATTCCGATTAAAGTAAATAGGACACCCCCATCTGGAACATCAATACGGTAAAATTCAACAAAAGATAAAGAATACATGATACAAATTACACTTACGATATAATTAGGTAATTCAATACAGTACAATAACTTTATATCTTGAAACACCTCGGTCGACTTCTCTTTGTGAGTACCCTTAGTTTCACTGAACAATCAACAATGGCGTTCTGGTTCTAACAAAGAAAAACTGAACACTCTGAAGCCGGCGTTCTGTCTCTGACTACTACCACTGACTCCATGTTCTCCGGGGTTATGTTTACACCGTGCAAGTCTACGAATGAACATGAACACTTCTTTCATTGACAGTAACAAGTAGGCATAGAATGTGGTTATTCCCGCTTAATTGTCTCTTACTAAAAGACGTGGATCTCTTCAAAATATTAGTATTAATTAATACGTCGGCCTCGAACACTGAAGAAAAAATTTGAAAATTATACTATAATATTAACCCAAATAAACCATACAGAATCATAAAGAAAAATAAATAGCTGAATTGATAAGAAATTGGAAATGATAATTTGATAATGATTAAAGCTGACAAAGGAAATTCTGTTATTACTCTATCCAAAGAAGAATATGCCAAAAAATAAACAATTTTCTAGAGAAAGATTCCATAAAAATTTAACTAAAACTGAAAACAACCCCCAAAGACTTACAAATCTTTCTAACAAAATATGTGATAAATTCAAACTTGTCCATATTCTATTACTTTAAAATTATATGACTTTATCAGAATCCTAGATCACTAAAATGCCCTGTTATATTATACATTAATAGTTCCCTTGTAAAACTAGCCTTCGAATTAAACACAATTTTCAAAAAAAAATCAACCGAATTGAATTGAACACTCAATTAAGCTCACAAAAAAGTTGAAAACATTTTAGCCCTTCACTTAAAAGTACATGTACAAGTACATGTATTTTAGCATTATTGGATATCGTTGATGTGGTCCCGAGTATACCAAATGCCGAATGTATGAATATAATCGAAATTATAACAAAAAATAACATCAATCCTGTCATAAAAAATCAAATTCTAACGTTTTTCAAACTTTGCGTGGAAGGAAATTATTTTTAAAATAAAAACAAATTTTTGCAAACAGAAATTTGGACTTACGAACACCTCTTAGCACACTAGTCGCTGAAATCTTTATGTTCTCCCTCGAAATAAAAATTCTAAAACCCACACACGCAAGACATATTGGTTTGCTTTTGTGGAACATATTCAGAAGTAGAAAACGCGCTGAAATATCTTAATGGTTCGCACCAAAAGGTCAAATTTAGTATGGAACTACAATCTTATAATAAAATAAATTTTCTAAACATAACTTCAATTAAAATAAAATAATAAGATTGCCTTTGATATATTCAGAAAATCCACAACGAAAGATATAATCATGCACAACTTTTCAATCATCCGAAATCTCATAAACTCGCTACCTATAGATCAATGATATAGCATTTTCCATTACCTTAAATAATATTGCGTTTAAGAAAGAACTCAATACAATCAGACAAATGGGTACAAATAATCATTTCAGAACAAAAATTATAAATTTTATCATATAAAAAAGAAAAAAATTATCTCATTCTGAAACAAATATACCCCACTTCCAAACCAAAAAAACTGATATAATATTACTTTCACACACTCACATAAAATTTCCAACCTCTTTTTTATTGCTCAAGGTAAAAATTACGGGCTTAATTATTCTGGAGTTTACAAATTGAGTTGTCATCAGTGCAGTAGATTTCCGGTAGGACAAGCCGAAATTTATCAAAAAAAAGTTCAGAGCACATCAAGCATCACATAAGAACCGAAAAGATAATTCTAATTTTGTGCAACATTTTTTCGAAACAAATCATGTCTTCCTAGAATAAGATAATCTTGAGATACTGCATTTGGAGGCGAAAGGCAAAAAACTGGACATCTTGGAGTCGATAAAGGTCTTTAAGAGTAAGCACAATTTAGCAATAAAACCATTGAACGAATAAACGGACCTTTGATAGAACTCAATTTTCGAAGTTTGCTCAAGCCGAAATCTTACGAAATTATATAAAACCTTTGAAATACAACTTGTTATTCGATTTGTAGTAAAAACTACGAAGCTCTGATCATTGAATCCTCAGTAATAAAAAGTGATAGGAAACGAAGTAATTTCATATTTTATTCCGTTTTTAAAATCACAAAGTAACGAACTACTCCATCCAATACAATAAAATTATCAATTATCTTATTAAATGTTTTTCTATTAGGAGTACAAATAAGTTTCCGCCGTTTTTTAACACAAATTAAATATTTATTATAGAAGAACGGTGTGAGACTGCTTGCTGAGTGACTTCTAATGTTAGAGCAAGTTCTTTTTGTGTTTGAGATGAATCTTCCTCCAATAATTCCTCCAATTCTGCATCCTCGTAAATTTTTGGCCTTCCACTGCGATCTTTGTCGTCTACGTCGAAATCACCGTTTTTAAACTTTTGAAACCACTCTCGACACGTTCTCTCACTCAAAGCATCCTCACCATATGCTTCTACGGGCAATTGATGCGCCTCAGCAGCAGATTTCTTTAAATTAAAGAAGTAAACTAATATTTCCCGCAAATGACGCTTACTTGGCTCAAATTTTGACATTTTCAACTTATAAAAATTATATTTTACCAATATAAAACTAATGATAATAATAGGTTATGCTGTTCTTGAATGTCCAAACTATTTTTTAAGCCGGTTATCATCTGCGAAAGCTAACCGAAACATCTACAATAAAACGGCGGAAACTTATTTGTACTCCTAATAATTACAGCATGTAAGTTAGTTCTTGCTTCCTAACACATTTTTCATCATGATAAGCTTTATGAAAAATTCCAATAAATAATTATTTCAATTAAATTTCTATTAGAGAAATTTCTCACTTCTGTATCTTTGCAGGCTGATAAAAGTCTATTAAGTAAAAATCTTAGAGTTAAGTTCAGTTCTCAAGGTAACCCAGAAACTGAAGAATTGCTTTTCAATTTATACTCGAAAATTCAAGTCTGACCCACTCGAACGTAAATTGTCCATTGAAGGTAAAAATTTTTGTGAATGTTGCCGTCACAACAGACTGAAAACAATCTCTTCTAATACGTCCATGGACGTAGGACATATTTTCAATGTTATTGTCCTCTTCAGGCACACCATACTTAGACATCTACATATGCATTCTTCACGAACGAAATGAATCTGTCGAGTACCGAATAATTGTCATGTTTTAGGATGATTTGTAAATTGATTGAAAAGCCTCCGCTGAAGAATCAATATATTTTGGCCGTTGAGCAAACTCCCACATGCTTGAAGTATATCGTGAAGAACATTAGTAGGGCCTTAGGACGTGGAAAAATAGAGTATGTATTTTCCGAGGAAGCTTACCTATATTCGGAAATTGATGTGAGTACTCATTGTCATTCTCAATTAATCTGCCTAGAAATCTAAGGAATGAAATGGGTTCGTAGAGAACTTATTTCAAAATCACAAAACCGAAGAACTGAATAAGATGATGCATAGGTGAATTTACCAATTATTACCAATATTCAATTATAGCATGTCCGTATTCATGGTGAATAAACAATTTTTCTAAACAATACGAAACTATAATGAAATTGTTATTTCGAGTCGTAATAGTAGAGAAGCATTTCTTTTCATTGTGTAGCGACCACCTTCTTCACTCCTCGTCCAGAATTCTGCTTTGCCTAGCTGCAGCTTGCCGGCGCAGCATACAGAGGACACGACTAGTCTTAAAATTCCGGAATGACCATCCCCGCCGAGTTCAAATAGGGCAAGTCACACAGCGTTCGACAACCGTTCCGACGTGGAAAACAAGGTACTGGGTCACATGCGCACCACGCCTGTCTGAAGAGTTGAGATGCGCATGCTCAGAACGAAATACCGCTTACTAATTAAGAGGTAGGAGCTCCACCACAACATCTGCATTCTTTCAAAGCTTCAATTGTATTGGTATCGAACCATAATTCTTCGTCAATTTCGCATAAGAAAGTTCGTGCGGTTTTTTTGTCGAAAAGTGAAGCTTTATTGTGAAAAATTGGTTGAACATTCAGAGTTCAAAATATTGTCTGTCACTAGCCACTTCTTTTTCCCATTTTTCTGGCAATTGACGGATCCCATCGCAAAAAAGGGCGGCTCTTTAGCGGTTATCGATGCATCGATCCATTTTTTTACTTCATCGTAACTGATCAGCCAGGCCAGGTTGCATCGATCGGAAGAGATGGTAATCGGAAGGAGCAATATTGGGCTTTACGGCGGGTGGGGTAGAACCTCCCATTTGAGCGTTTCTGAATACGTTTTATCGGGCGACGCAACATTGGGCCATGCATTGTCAATAACTTTGTCGTGTCTGTCAGCGCATTTCGGTCACTTTCCTCACAATATTCCGTTCAAATGCATCAATTGTCCCTTGTGATCCTTACGTTCGAAATTAGCAGCTCATAATACACCACACACAGCTGGTCCGACCAAATACACAGAATGATCTCGCCATGAATATTCGGCTTGATAGTTGATAATAAGGCATGGCCGGGGTATCCATATGTTGCCCGACGTTTTTGATTATTGTAATGTTAATCATTGTGATTAATTAATTTTGAATTATCTGTTATTTCAAAATACTGAAATAATAAGCAAAATACTGCGGTAAACTAACCGTAGTACGTTACATTTTGATCTTCGGGCAGGATATACGAAACAGCGACGAAGCATATTTTGCACTCGGTGGCTATGTAAACAAGCAAAATTTTCACACCTGGGGCAGTGAAAATCTTCACATAACTGCTGGGAGACCATTACACCCACAAAAAATGGTGTGCAGTTTGGTCTGATGGAGTGATTGGCCCGTATATCTTTGAAAATAAAAAAGGTGTCACTCAAACTGTCAATTCTCATCGCTATAGCTAAATGATTACCGCTTTTTTTGGCCTAAAATTAATGATATTGAATTGGAATGGATGTTTCCAGCAAAATAGTGCAACAAGCTATACAACATGACCCGTTTTGGCTTTATTGCAAGAAAAATTCCCAGGACGCGTAATTTCTCGTTTCGGTGATGTGAATTGGCAACTAAGATCTTGAGATTTATGGCCTTTGGATTTTTTTTTGTGGGGTTACGCAAAGGATCATGTTTATGCGGATAATCCTCAGACTATTGACGATCTGCAAACCAACATCCGTCAAGTTATCGGTGAGATATTGCCCTAAATGTGCCGGCGGGTCATCGAAAATTACCTCACAAGGATCGAGTCCTGTAAGAGATCAAGCGGAGGTCATTTAAATGATGTTGTATTCCACACATAAGGACAAGGTCCAAGCATTATATTGAAATAAAAATTTGATTTGATCAATATTCTGAATGAAAAAGTGTTTTATTTACGTTCACTTTCGGAAGCACAAAATGGATAACTACTTCATCCCATGTTTAGGGTCGAAATGATCGGATAAAACGGCAACAGAGGAATGGTAAATGATAAAAGTTCAATTATTTTGGCTTCGAAACTCCATCTTTGGTATAGATTCATCAATTTCCATTCTAATAACTTATTATTTATTTGCAGCATCACATATTCGACTGCTTAACAGCAAACATTGTAATGGAGCCAGAATTTATAATAACACCTCTTGAAATTGTTTGGAAGAGTGAGATGAATTTTGTCGAAAACATAGAGACAATAGTAGAAGAATTCAAATCACATCGTAACTTAGCATCACTGAAAATTTTCGTTCATGGTCCACCTTGTTCAGGAAAAACGAAATTGGCCCATTTAATATGCGAGCATTATAATCTGCATTACGTATCCGTCAAGAGTATATTGGACCCCTCTGAATTGAGAATCGTAAGTTTTAGTTGGAATTTATGATGAATTTGTTTCATGACTAAAATTTCATTTATTTTTATTCAATTTTACGAGGCCTGATAGAGGGGTCGGAAAATTTATTCATGCATAACAGAAAAAGTTTAATTTACTTCAATGTACTTATCCAAAAATATTTTTCTAATCACTGAGTGCAAGTGATAGGGAACAATATAAGCAGACATACGCAGGATATTTCTGAATTGATGCAAAATATAACAAATAACATTGAAATGATTTAATTTTTTTTTGCACGCATACACATTTTTCTTGGATAAAGATAAGTGAATGGTCAAATATCGGATAGTAAGAATACTAGATTAATCCGAAAAAAACAAATAATTTGTTGGTTTTCCACAATTCACATGTTATATTCAGTTTTCTCCTACCAATATCGTCCCATATTTGCTCACAAATGCATTTAGAGTAAAAGAACCGGAGATTGATGTAGCCATATTGAATTGTCTTTGTTCGAAATAGTCCACGGCTATTTTCGCTACATACAGAGGACTCCGGTATCGCTTCCGCAGGATTTACGAGCCTGTATTACGAACAATCGACCCAAAATTAGCAACTCACTAAACATGGCCCGTCAAACGAAGGATATAAAATTATATCTCCATTCCCTGAAAACAGATTTCACTGTGTCTAATACACCACATATACCTGCGATCAAATCCCTTCAAAATTCTTTTTCCAATACAAAATTAAAATTGGCAGAGAACGCATCTGACAAGACTAATAAATCATTTTATAATTTACTTGACGTAACGCATACAGGTCGTAAAATCTTCAAGGGAACGTTTATCCATAAGGGTCTTTGGTCGAAATACCGTACTTCGAAACTCCCATTCTGTTTAAAGTACCAAATATTGCAGATCTTTTATTGTCGAATATTCAGGACGATTTGCTATCGAAACAAAATAAAATTGAATGTTATCTCTTGACCTCACCTACTGATATAGAAATGCACTTTCACATCCGTAGAAATTTTGATTATATAGTCGTATAACCAAGGCGGTTCTGGCATCACTATAAAGTAAAAGTGAACGTGGAGTTATACCCGTACAGTTAAAGAAATTCTGATAAATTATTAATGTAGAAATTTATCCAAACATTTCTCATTTTCGTCGATAGACTATTTATTCGAAAGGTAAATAGTACCTGTATTGTTTTGATAATTCTTCCAAATTTTGTACTCGTCAAAGAATTATATATCATATTCACTCTTTCGCAATCATGAATCACAAGAATTTCTCTTGTCATGTTTATATATTCTATATCTTCTCATTATTATTCGAGTAATAGTCAAAGTTGTCGTATGTAGCCGTAGTTACATTAAGCACTATCATTCGGATAGTCAAATTTATTGTACTTAGTTTCTGACATTTCGGTCCACGCTATCCTTATTGTTATTCCAGTAATAGTCAAAGTTGTCGCATGTAGCCGTAGATACATTGTCTTATTCTCATAATAGTCAAATTATTCGTTTGTAATTGTGAAAGCTTAACGCGATTGCTGTAAACATAGCATTCACCTTACACTTGTTTGTAGTGTAATTGTCATTACATTAGCTTGGTATTATATACAGTGATACCAAAATATATTACTTTGTTTTGTTATAAGTGTTCCTCATCGTCGTTGTGGTTTATCATTATTAGATAAATGAAGTTGTAGACCACCGCACATAGAGTGTTCTTTGAAGTCAAAATCACCGCTAATCAAAAGTACAGCCCACTTGAAGCCATCGAAATTAATCATCGAGATTAATTAATTTGCAATTGTCTATTATTTCAAAATACTGAAATAATAGGCAAATACTGCGGTAAACTAACCGTGGTACGAAACATAAATATTTAAATATGT
Source organism: Megalocaria dilatata (assembly GCA_034642435.1). Lineage (NCBI taxonomy): Eukaryota > Metazoa > Arthropoda > Insecta > Coleoptera > Coccinellidae > Megalocaria > Megalocaria dilatata. The sequence goes on from CM067856.1 coordinate 75,555,332, forward strand.
TTCTTCAAAAACACTGAAACTATGTAGCACATCCTCAAAAAACAATTAAAATTCAGAGAAGGTCAGTCCAACTTCACACTTAAAAGATAAAATAATAATGATAATATAATAATAATAAACTTTATTTGCATGAATCAGTACATCTATTAACAAAAAATTAATTACCCATACGATCTCTTGGAATCTTTGTTCGAGCAACATTAAAACTTTGTGTGATTTTTGTGGTGTGCATAGAACATAGAATACCTTGGATTTTAAATGTACCTAGTTTCAATGTTGATCAAACAAAGATTCCACGTTTCACAAACGCAAGAAAATAACACATTAGTAGAAGAATTGTAAAATAGATCTAATAACTCTGAAAGAAATTTCTACTTATAATTAATTCTCGGAAATATTCCCATTTTTCTGAATACGCATTCTCACTCTTTTCGGCAAACTATCGATCTGAATCATTCGTTCCTGGGTTTCGGCGAATTTCTTTGGCAGCTGATTCAATTTATTCAGTTCGTTGAATCAGTTTTTCTTTTGAGTTTACCGCAGTTCACTTGTCACAAACAATAGTTTTCATATGATCCTCAGGAAAAGAAAGGTATGAGATCCGGAGAACGGAGAAGCCATGTGACAGGTCGCAATCGATTCCATCCAACGGCAGGGTTATTTGGAGAGCAGATACCCTCATACACTTCTCACTGTGTGGGCAGTACAACCATCATGCTGGTACCAAATTCCTTGAAGCTGCCTCAAAGGAATATCTTCATAAGTTCGGGTTGAATCTCTCACAAGATTTAAAAATAATAACATACATTGACAGAAATCCTCTTCTGACTATTCATTGGTAACGTAGAATATGAATTCTCTATTTGTCATGAAATATTATTTTTTCTAGTGAAGACTCCATCTCTATGGAATAAAGCTTCATCGGTAAATAAAGTGAGAAGTGGAAAATTTCTATTCACACGTTTTCTACTTGAAATTAATTCACAGAATTTTTTTTCAGCTTCTTGTAACATTTGACTTCGTTGAAAATGATATGATGGTAGTTATTTATCTTTAAATCTCTTAAACAGTTGATTACCCTTGTTCGCACTGGGGTGATTCGATACGATGTTTGCAGATATCTTAAGATTAGTTCTAACTAAAATAAGAACACATTCACCATGAAACACCAAATCATTTGTTGGCCTGGGATCATTCGAATAGACTATAATAATAAATGTGGTATTATTTCAACAATTTTTCTAGGTGAATTTTTCGTTGCATCAGCCTCATTTTACCTGCAAATCCAAATCGAAAACAGTGGTCAAAGAATGCGATAAGTTTAACATGGATTCTCAAGATTTAGAGGACTTGATTGATTCCGAAGATATCAATGATTTTTTGAATTTCTATAAGGAGGATTCAGAAGAAGAAAACTATCAGAAAAACGTTGCTGATGAGAACAAAAAATTCATGCCAAAGGACTTGACGGAAAATATGAGGTTATCAGACGAACAAGTTGCGTTTTTGTTACGTAGGGAAATGTTCCAGAATCATAGTCAAAATATAGGATTCGTCTTAGATGGTTATCCCAAAACCTCCAAACAGGTAAGTTTCACAGCATTTGATTTTTTTATAGATTGAAAAGCTGTACCTCTTATCAAAAAAAAAATATTTGAATAAAACGCAAATTTTAAATCCAATCATAAAAATATATGTTGTTCCCTGAAGTATTCTTTACCGTAATACACGTATGCCATATTCTTCTTCTTCCTCCTTCTGAATAGGCATATTGCCTGTTTCACATCGAAGATTCGCCATTTTCATTTCATAATCTATCTGGGCAAGTTGTCTCTCCATCGCTTCCTGGTCTTCCGATACTCCTTCTTCCCAACGTTCATTCATCTCTCGACATTCTCACGATTCGATCTTGGTTCATTCTACCTATATGTTCATCTTCCTTCCCAGAACCCATTAATTTATGTTGTCTGTTTTATACGTTGGTCTGATGTGTTCGCCTTTCTCTATATCCCTCAATGGTTTCCCCTGCTATTCTTCGAACTATTTTCATGTCGTTTGTTTCCATTATTTGCGGTGTTCTTGAAGTCTCAGTTTTATAAATCCTGCCTTTTGTTTCTATTCCAAGATGTTTATTTCGGAAAATGGTATCGTTTAATTGGGCGGCTGTTCTTGTGCTATATTTACTTGTTCTCGCACTTCTGATTCCACGTCACCATAGCTTGATATTTTTATGCCCAAGTAGGTAAATTTAATTTCCTGATATATTATAACGTCGTGTACTATCAGTTTACATCTTGAAGGTGTTTTAGATGTAGTCATACATTTAGTTTTGGCTGCGAATAATGTCATACCTAGTGTTTTGGAAACTTAATTGAACAAAAATAGAAGTCTCTGGAGATCATCCTCATTTTCTGCTATAAGTACAGCGTCACCTGCATAGCACAAGATGTTTATTTCTTTATTTTCCATTTTGCATCCCCGGAGCTTTCGAACTTCTGATTATTTCGCCCATTTTTATGTTTAACAGCAAAAAAAGACTCAGACTCAGAGACAACCCTTGTCGTATGCCTCTTTCCAGTTTTTTATGCAGTGAGTGCGTTGTTAATCTCTGCTTGGACTTTGTTGTTCGTACATCATCGTTTTTTTCAATTATTTGAGCAATTTTATGTGCTTTTTCGGAAAGCTCAGCCTCTAAGTTTTGTTTTATGAACTAAATGGATTTAAAACGGGTTCTTCGGAAGGAAAATTTGAGCCAGGGAAACAGGGAAACGCCACTCTTCAGTAAATCAGGTGAATGGTTAAGCAACGGTGTTTATGGAATTTTTGGATATAAATTCGTTTACAATCGTAAGTCGGTACGAGGGAGCGTTATGCTCGTATAAAATTCAATATTTTCCTGAATAATTCCATAATTCTAGTCTGCTTTCTTCAATTTTTTCACGCAAATATTAGAATACGCTCATTAATGAACAAAAACATATGGCATACAACAGATAATAGCTGGAATTAATTTTCCAGAACCTCTATAGGTTTTTAATCTGAATAAATCTCATGAAAACATTCAGAATTAAATCACTTTATACATATATATATATCATTATTACACAAGGAAGATTATCCTATTAGACCGGTTGTTTCGTTCGTTAGTGCACCTTCATTTAAACTTTCGAAAGAACTTATTCAGATTATTTTAAAAGAAACTAAATTCCAAGCTAAATACTCGATAAAAAATTCACTACAGCTAATAAATAAAATAAAGAATATCCACTTACCACAGAATGCTAAATTCATTTCAATTGACGTACAAAATTTCCAAGTATGTATGTAGCAATTTTCTCAGAAATACCTTTAGTGTATTTTAAGGAAATGTATTTAAAATTTTCTTTTATATTAGGAAACACCATATTTAAAGCTATTTTATTATTTTTATTCATCAATAATTTGTCTATCAACTTTGGATCATAGTCATTATTAATAGCTATTTGTTTAACTATGTTAAGTTCTGAAATATAATTTTCTCGATTCATGGGAATATTAACTAATCTATGGATCATACAATTAAATGCTGATAATTTTTGATTTAGAGGATGATTTGATTTATTTTGTATAATAGAATCGGTATAGGTTGGTTTGTGAAATATTGAAAAATCATGTGAATTATTTATTCGAGTAACAGTTAAATCAAGAAAATTAATGAATTTAATTGAAGGATGTATTTCATTGATGAATAAAAAGAATTTTTTCAAAAGTTTGTCTGTACCTGTGAAGCAACAGAAAATATCGTCTACATATCTATACCAATATAAAAACTATTTCTTAAGAAGATTTCGGTGAATTTTAGTTTCAATATTTTCCATGAATATTTCTGCTAATAAAGGACTTAAGGGATTTCCCATAATCAAACCGTTTTCAGATTTATGAATTTTATTTTTGAATTGAAAATAATTTTGTTTAGTGCAAATATCTACACATTCTAAAATATCTTCCTTGATAATTGTATTGCATCTGTTGTTGATTAATAGATTATCTACTAGTTTAATTGTTTCGTTTGGTGGTACACTACTTTGTCAGGAAAGTACCGGGAATTTTCATTTAAAACAACACTTTTACATTTAATCGTCAAAATTTATTGGGTCGCCTTCAAAATAGGCTCCATTTGCTCCAATAAATCTATGCCAACGGCACTTCCAATTATCGAAACATTTTTTATAGGCGCTTTCCGGGATGGACTTTAGCTCTCGCGCCGAATTTTGTTTTATGGCTTCAATCGACTCAAAACGGGTGTCACGAAGGGGCAATTTTAGTTTTGGGAAGAGGAAAAAGTCGCATGGAGCCAAATCCGGCGAATACTGTGGTTGCTGAAGCACGTTTGTTGAGTTTTTGGCGAGAAAGTCAGTCACAATCGTAGCTCGGTGAGAAGGCGCGTTATCGTCATGCAAAATCCATGAGTTGTTCGCCCACAAATTTGGCCGCTTCTTACGGATACGCTCACGCAAACGTTTCATAACGCCTAGGTAATACTCCTTGTTTACCGTCTGACCCTCTGAAACGAATTCGTAGTGCACCACGCCACGGATATCGAAGAAAACAATGAGCATCACCTTCATTTTCGAGCGGCTTTGGCGTGGTTTTTTCGGTTTCGGCTTGTTTGCATATCGTACTCGTAGACCCAGGTCTCATCACCAGTTATAATGCGTTCCATGAATGTAGAATCGGAATTACAGCGATCCAGCATGTCTGAAGCAACCTGTTCGCGATGACGTTTTTGAAGAAAATTCAGGTCTTTCGGTACGAGTCGTGCGGCCACCTTTCTCATGCCCAAAATATCAATCAAAATCGTACGTGCGGACTCGTGGGATATCTTAAGATCATGTGCTATCTCTCTCAAGCTGGTACGACGGTTTTCCAGCACCCTTTCCTTAATTTTATCGACCACTTCACGACCGTCCTTGAAGGCTCTCTACCACTGATATGCACGAGTTTTCGATAAAGCATTATCACCAAAGGCCTTTTGCAACATTTTCAATGCAGCGGCACACGAAAATTCATTTGCAACACGAAACTTTAAACAAATTCTTTCCTCAACGTAATCACCCATAGTAAAAATCGGCACGCACTCTGACATCGACTGACTTAATCAGCTGTTGCAAACACACTAGTTGACAGATTCCGCTCAAGCTTGGCATAGTAATTAAGGACAGTGGTACCAACCTAGGAAAAAAAAATTTTACCTGCCTCATTGCCCCGCCAGATTTAAATCGATAATTCCCGGTACTTTCTTGACAGAATGTACATTCTGTCAACAAAGCCAGCAATCATCGGAATGGGTGGCAAAAAATGAGCCGAAACCGAAAAAACCACGCCAAAGCCGCTCGAAAATGAAGGTGATGCTCATTGTTTTCTTCGATATCCGTGGCGTGGTACACTACGAATTCGTTCCAGAGGGTCAGACGGTAAACAAGGAGTATTACCTAGGCGTTATGAAACGTTTGCGTGAGCGTATCCGTAAGAAGCGGTCAAATTTGTGGGCGAACAACTCATGGATTTTGCATGACGATAACGCGCCTTCTCACCGAGCTACGATTGTGACTGACTTTCTCGCCAAAAACTCAACAAACGTGCTTCAGCAACCATTCGCACCTGTATTCGCCGGATTTCGCTCCCTGCGACTTTTTCCTCTTCCCAAAACTAAAATTGCCCCTTCGTGGCACCCGTTTTGAGTCGATTGAAGCCATAAAACAAAATTCGGCGCGAGAGCTAAAGTCTATCCCGGAAAGGGCCTATAAAAATGTTTCGATAATTGGAAGTGTCGTTGGCATAGATGTATTGGAGCAAATGGAGCCTATTTTGAAGGCGACCCAATAAATTTTGACGATTAAATGTAAAAATGTTGTTTTAATTGAAAATTGCCGGTACTTTCTTGACAGAGTAGTATATAAATTTATACATTTATATATATATATATATATATATATATATATATATATATATATATATATATATAATATTTAATTTTTTCGATACTCGTATTTTCAGGAAGCGAATTTCTGTTGCATATTGTGTCGCACGGTAGAACTGTTGAAATAATTTTCTCTGGTTAGGATACTATAAGTTCTTCATTCAAAAATGTTTCTAACATTCTCAGAACAATCAGACGTTCGTGATATTATCAAGATCTTATCCAATGAAATATTCTTATCTCATCTCGCCGAATGTGTAGCGAATAAAGTGATTGAAGAATTTTATGTGAAGATTAAATGTTTATTCACCAAAACAAAAGAACTAGCCGAAGTCATTGAATTAAGGAGTAAAAACAAAAATTGTATAAATGTTTCGAACATAGTCAAAAATCTTAAATAATGCGAATTATTGGAATTTCATTTGATGTGAGAGAGGATCCTAAGATTTCAATTGAAAAATGTTTAAGTGATAAGATGAAGTTGTCGAATTCCGAATATCACACTGAATAATTTCATAAAATGAATACAGCTGAAAACAAGACAAGGAAGCCCATATTAGTAACTTTTACTACATCTGGTAGTCTTGACCTTGTGTTTAGAAATAAAGCCAGACTTGAAGGAACTTCAAGGAATATTGATTACTGAAGATCTTACGAAGGAAAACTATTACTTATTCATCTCCTATAAATCAAATTTCAGATTAAAAAATGTATGGACATCCAATAGTAGAATTTTTGTACGATATGGGAATGCGAGTCTATGGATTTAGAGCATGGAGGATTTTTTGCACAGATGAGGGGGTTGTTGTGGCTGGAGGTCGTGACATAAGAGAAGGTTAATCAGTCTTCTTCGTCTTTGGCTTGATAAGCAGGACTTTAGAACTCAGGTTTATTTTTTGTTGAATTTAATTAACAATGTGTTACTTTTCTTTCTCTTAATTTTTAGTCTGAAACTGTAATGTGTTAGTTGCAATGTGTTCCTTTGTAAGTAAGATCTTTGATCAAAATTTTGTGGAATTACGCTTTTTCCTTAAAACAAATAACTTCGCTATATTAGAATTAACTGAAACTTGGTTGAATAATGATCCGGATGAATCTATTTTTATTGAAGAATATAATTTCATAAGGAATGATAAGTTAACCAAAGGAAGGGAGACAGGAATATATCTGAGGGAGGGAATGGATTACGAGATTTTGAAGTTAAACTTGAGATTGGAAAATATATCTATTTCAGTTTCTAGAAACAAGAAGAATATTTTGCGTCATTTACAGACCATGAGAAATTGGCAAGGAAGTTAATCTGCAGTTTCTTTTTGATGATATTGAGGACTTAATGCGTCAATCCGTTTCAATTACTGAAAGGGTAGTCACCCAGGGTGAGATAACGTTGATTTTTTATGAAATAACAGTTATGACTGTCTTTCTTACATAAACACCTTGAAAAACTTTGGTCTAACGCAATAAGTCAGTCCATTCGGAACGACACCCTACTCGATCATATGATTAACAACATTCCTGATATCTTGCATTCGATGGAAGTTGTTGACTATCTTTTTAGTGATCATGATATGGTTAAGTTTTATGTTGCGCTACCAGATTTTGTATCTCTCAAAAATTGCGAAAAGTTCTCACTTGATTTTTTTTCTGAATGATTTGGATTAATCTCCCCTAATGAAATTTTGAGAATGAATGATATTGATGAAAAAGTGGACTTACTTAATGGCATTTTATTAAAATTCTCCCTACTGTTTCACGTCTTATAACTAAACACTCAGTCTCTTCATTATCTTAAATATAAAACAGATTAAATTTGCTTACCTCACTACAATTCTGATTTTATAAACATTTTTCTGAAAAACATATTGAAATTAAATGAAATAAATGACTTAGAAAACACTGATTCAATTTAGTAGACATATAGAAATAACACTCATTACACAGCATCAAGAAGAATAAAATAATCCAAAGAAAGTATGATGAGTGTTAATTCTATATGTCTTCTAAATTGAAACAGTGCTTTCTAAGGCATTTATTTTAAAAAGTTTTTGAGGAAAATTTTTATAAAATTAACATTTGTAGTGAGTTTAACAGAATTAGCAAAATACAGAGGTTCGAAGCAGGAGTCTGATTGGGTGGGGTATAATAAACTTCATAATCTGACAATAATGAAAATACGTGAAGCGAGGAAGGAGTTTTTTTTCGAACTTACAATAAATAAGAACTTTGGAAAGAACTTAAATATATCTGATAATTTTTAAACTTCTGAAACTTTCTGTGAGTTTCAAGAAACGAGATCCTTCTTGCTGGTGGTTGAAGCAGTGGTTGGTAAATTTCTGAACGAAGTCGAGTCTGATGCTTCTGGTTCTGACAATTTGAGCATTTTGTTGTTGAAATCGTGTTGTCCTTTTGTATTGAAATCTTGTCGATATAATGAATAGTAGTAGTTTGTATCTCCATTTGTAACAATGTTAAAGGGGGTGTCAAATTTTAGTAAAAAACCTGGTAGAAATTTTCCTTGAAAGAATGTATAACATTCTTGTAATGTTGAGAGAATCTTGTAAATATGTAATCTCGAGAGAATTCAACATTGATATTTTATTGAATATTTCTTCTTTAGAAAAATGTATCTCACTTGTTGAGGGTTTTGACGCAAACTTTATGATTAAGGAGTCCACCAGAATGACACCGACTTCCTCTTCATGCATAGATAATGTAATGACTAATATAGATGATGAAGCAGCAGTAGTCGTTTTAAATAAGCATATTTCTGACCATATTGCCCAGACATTTGATTTTGTGACAGCTAAGTATAAGAATTGCAAGCAAAAACTTTGCTTGATACATGAACTGAAGATTTTCTGTTTTCTGTTTGTGTCAATTTATAAAGGGTCTTTTAACGGGAACGCCCCATTTTTAAATTGACATTACTCACGCATCAGAGCCATTGTGTATTTGTAATATCGACAGTTGTATTTGTCTATGTCTACCATTTAATAATGGAAAAGCACAGACTCCGACAACGTTTACAAATAATCCAAATTTATTATGAAGAATCGCGATCTGTTACTCTAACTCTAGTGCTTTAACTCTAATTATTTGTCCGGATAAAAGAACAGTTGAACGTTTAGTGAAGAAGTTTGAAACAGATTTTACACTTCATGATGTTACAGTGCCAGTGAGACAAAGAAATGCAAGAAGAGAATATTGTTTGCCGTACGTGAAATTGTTCGTGAATACCAAAATTTATCGATTTCTCGACGTTCACAAGAACTAGGCATCTCCCAGACATCGTTGTTGCACATTTTATGAAAAGACCTTTCTTTTACATCCATACAAAATTGTTTTAACCCAAGAACTCAAACCCACAGATCATTTAAATCGTCTTGTATTCAGTAAGTGGTGCTTAGAAAAAATCGGAAATGAATGAAGAATATCAAAAACTGCCATTACATTCTGACATATTTACTGTTTATTGCGGATTTTATGCTGGAGGAGCCATTGAACCTCAGTTTTTTCAAGGAAGCTCATGAGGTGGTAACTGTCAATGGAAATTGTTATTGTTCAATGTTGACTGATTTTTTTATGGCCTCAATTGGTTCGTCTTGATTTGCAGAACATGTGGTTTCTACAGGACGATGCTACTTGTCTACTGCCAATGACACAATGACTTTATTGAAAAAAAATCGGTGATTCGATGATTTCAAGAAATGGAGCGATAGTCAATGGAAATCGTTATTGTTCAATGTTGACTAATTTTTTTATGGCCTTAATTGGTTCGTCTTGATTTGCAGAACATGTGGTTCCAACAGGACGGTGCTACTTGTCTACTGCCAATGACACAATGACTTTGTTGAAAAAAAAATCGGTGATTCGATGATTTCAAGAAATGGAGCGATGAATTATCTGCCTCGTTCCTGTGATTTAAGACTTTAAGAACCGCTAAGGATCTTTCTATATTGATATTTTTGATATTTTCTCCTGATACTCTTAGATCTTCTGTGAAGACCCCCCAGAAGCTTTTTCAGCTTGTGCGAGTTAGGAGTTCAGTTATATTCTAGTTAGGCTTTATTACTGCGTCCTTACGCCTCTTTAGGTCAAAGCAGTGTTAATTTTCCATCCCACAGTGAATTAGTGGCCGAAACCCGTCCAACTAGAAATTTTTTTATCTACCTAAATGGGAGTTGAACCCAGGATCTTTCGATCCCCAGTTCAATGCTCTAACTACTGAGCTATCGGCACCGTTCCATGTTTCAGGAAAAATGTATCATAAAAAAAACTATTCTAGGTACTACGTTGGATTTTGATTCTAATCAAGATCAAGTTTGCAGATCGGAAAAATGGGATCATGTGGCTTGGAAACATGTCCATCAGAAGATGTCAATTAGTTATTACATAATTAAGAACGAAAATTTTACATTGAGTAGTTGGATAACTACATTTTCGTCCTTTGTAGTTAAGTATCGACAGGATGCAAGTTGCCTTTTCATTGTCGGTCAATTGGAAAATAACCAAAGTCAATAATATGGTAATCATATATGTACGAGTGCGTTGAGCTCTTGATGTATTCGTAAAATTTTATCATTACAATTAAGTGGAGTAAATGCGAATTTAACTTCAGAGGGCTACCAGGAATAAAAGCGGCTCTTTAGCTGTCAATAATATAGCCTAACCTAAACTCTTATTACAACATATAAATTTTTTTTTTCAATTTTGCGAAATTGAAAATTTTTTGATATAAGATAAATTCTTTTGTTTGCAGGCAGCATGGTTATTTAGGAATGAAAACTATAGATTCTCGACAAACTCTGATGAAATAGCTGGATTCAATTCAAAGTCTGACAATAGATTGATACCAAACTATGTAATCGATCTTGATGCTTCAAATAGTTTCCTGTTCGATAGAATTAGCAGAAAACCTGAAGAATCAATACAGGTAAGATATTATGTGAAAATACAAGACGTTTTCGAAAGCGTCAAATCTGTCGCTGAACTGAATAGCCAAATATGAAGTTCACTTTTTTTCAATAGGATTTCTAACAAAACGAAATGAACCATTTTACAAATACTCCGACGTTCAAATAAATTATTTTCTTTGAGAAGTCCTTAAGTTGTGTTCATTTTTTTGAAAGGCAATTGTTGTTCTTAAAGGTAAGATCAGAAACAAAAATTTTGTCTCCTTTAAATATTTATTTATTAATTTTATTGACTTTCTTATATCTGTTGGTTTATTTATTCCATTTGACATTATATATTGAGTTTTGATTATATACTTCTATTAAACGTAAGCGGTGCTTATTTTAGACATTAATTTAATCCTAAAAGTTTTTTGAAAAAAATTTTTTTGAAATTAAAATTGTAGAAGACTAACAGATTTAATCTGTTTTGATATTCAAATTTTGTTATATTTGTTCTATCAAGTAAAAAGCCTTTTTCTATTGTATCCGACGGTACAGTTATAGAATATGACTTATCTGCGTAGTTCAGATTATTTGTTGTAAAGATATGTTCATCTGATATCCAAGGTAGACAGAATGTACCGATAAATATGGCGCAGGCAGGCCCAAACTCAGAGCTTGAAAGGAAGTGTTCGCCTAATCGACTAAACATGGATGTTCTGAACATAACCCAATCCATCTCAAGTAAATGCTTTCTCTCTACGCAAATTGAAAGTTGTCAAATTTTCATTGTGCCGCAGGTATTATTTATATTGTAGCGTTCCCAATCCTCAATTAAAATAAATTAAAATTATTCATTCATCCTTCATTATCGCACTTGATTTACTACATCATTGAAGCATGTACTGATGATACTCAATTGCTGTTTTCATTTATATGAACGAGTTAGTTGAGTCTTGTTTCTGGCAGTCTAAATCAGATCTTTTCAAAGTGCCATATGGATATGATTTGCTTGGTTACATATGGATTAGTATTATTGTATCAATGACAAAAAAATTGTTAGTGACCACCACACCGCTGGAAACAGCCAATGTCAATTCAATCGATCCGCTCGATGACATTTTGCAGTAATACTTTACCATTTTTGAAGAATGAGTAGGATGTGTCCCGAATGTCGAAGTCAAACTCCAACTTAGAGCAGATGCGAAGTCAGTTTTAATGGCTAAATCTCAAATCAGAGTTGCTCAGTGCTAATTCCGTTTGACCCATCAGAACTAATCGTCCTCAAAACCGATGCAGGCCTCACAGAAATAGCCATAATTCTCAGCCACGAAATCGAGGTATATGGAAAGCAAATCGTCTACGCCTCTCGCTCAGACTGAATATAACTAAAATCAGTTAAACATGAACTCTGGCCATTGTTTACCAGCAACTCACTTCTTCAGTTACATTTGGTTTCGTGCTCGTGACCGACAGTGACACTTTGTCTCGCATTTTTTATCCGGTCCTTGCTACATATGACTCCAGCTCGATTGGTTTCTATCAGTGGCCTCGACTACAATGTTTGTCGCAAAAAAGGCAACGACAACGAGAACATTGATTGTTTCTCACATCCATCAGTACCAACGAGCCAATAACAAGAAATCACCTTTGATTTTCATTCACGATGAATGCCTTGCATACCAAAACTCTGTTCTAGATCTCCATCTCAGCCATACACTTTCGCTGAACCAACGCCAAAGGATTTTGAATTGCAAGCACTACTGCCTGAACTGAAGAACAACTGCATGACTTGCCCCTATAGACACGTCCAACATTCCCAAGAATGTTACATACACCTCTTCCAATCCATCTATTCGGAAAATGGTTACTCAAGCAATTACGACACCTTCTATCAATGTTCGCTGGAGCTCCATGGTGCATTTGTTTTAGGACAAGACAATAATGAGTTTTTTTTTCTGCTACCTGTATTAACATAAAAGAATGAATTCACCAAAGTGTAGAGTTCCTTAATAAACTATTGATAAACCGGTTCTAAGTGGCTACAATTTGTCCTGAGGGATACCTATTAACACATACGAAGGTAGCAGTAATTTCTATGAAAAAAATGAAGAGTTGAATATATAGTATATTTTACGAAAGGTATCAGCCTCTCTTATTTAAACGCACGTCAACTGAAATAAAACGACATATCCTACTTTTGAAGCTATTATAGTGAATGGGGTGTTATTAGGGAGCTTCTACCTCTTAATTTGGAGGCGGCGTTTTGTTCTGAGCATGCGCACCTGAAGTCTTTAGATAGGCGTGGTGCGCATGTCTGCCTATGATGCCAGTGGCCTGGTTTCACGTTGTAACGTCAGTCGTTGAACGCTTGTACTCTGCTCTACTTATACCTGGCGAGGACAGTGAGTTAGGTATTATCTGAGACCGGTCGCGTCCTCTATATCCTATGCCGGGAAGCTGCAGCAGAGTAGAGCAGAATTCCCACACACTCCCCTCCCAGTGAGCGTCAATAGGGTCACGGCGTTGGAATTTGGCAGGAAATACTGCGGTGCTGGGCTGGACGCGGTGCCATATCCAGCAGGTTTACTATGGAACGAAAATAGGATATTTGATACGTCATCGCCATGGGGTGGGTGAGCGCCATCTTGAGTTTCAGAATGGCAACCATGGAATCATGTATTTGTTGTGTCTCAATAGAGTCGACAAAATGTTTTTAATAAATAGAGTCAACATATTTTGTTTTAGTTTAACGGAAAGGTAATATTTTCAGAACACTCACTACAATGAAAGAGATATGGTTCGTCGTCTTATGGCTTACCGGGACTGCAATAAAGGGGAAACAGGACTAATGAATTATTTTCACAATTATCAAACAGACATCGTCGAAATAAATGTGTCAGAATTTCCATCAGAAGATTTTAAATGTATTTTTTACATATGTACAAAGATAATTGGACCACCTAGAGGATTTGGTCCTACACATACCGAAATTACGGAACTTACTGTGCTTAATGAGCATCAGGAAAAACTCCAACATGAGAAGGAAGAATTGCAGAAACAAGTAGGTATCTTACATATAATTTCACCTTAATATATTAGTATCAGGTGCATCATTTGAATTTATATTATTTCTGACTGAAGTGTAAAGAGTGAATTCCCAAAGTTTGAATTTCAAAATAATTATTATTTCTTTGTTCATTAGTTGCAGATAGAAAGACATAAAAAAGATGTAGATGAAAAAATGATAAAGTTGCTGGAAAAATATCACCACGAAAATGTTAGATTGGAAAGAATTTTGGGTCCAAAAGTTGAAAAATATAGATTGTTTACAGCGAAGAAAGTCATTCCCATTCTTTTTCAAGCACTTATGATTGTTGCAGAAAAAAAACCAAGAAACTCATTGGATTTTTTAGCAGAGTATTTATTCAAGAATAATCCAAATGGAAAAATGTATAATTCAAGATATACAAGGAACGGCGAAGAAATTATCGAAACAAATCTTTAATTAATATTCGAATCGTTCATCTTGATATTCAGCATTATTTGAAGAGTTAGTGCTTCTGATCCACTAAAATATGTTTATCTATTAAAAATAATGGAGCTAATGTCGGCTAAATGTCCTTTATATCGGGTGTTTTTTAGAGTGATAGAACTTTAAATTGAAATAAAACACATTTAAATTAAGATTGAAGCCAATTTTTTTTTATTTGAATGATGATTTTATGACATTTATGTTTTAAAAATAATTTCTGGCATATGTCCACCACGACTAGCTCTGAGGAACCGCATTCGACCAGTTCAATGTTGGATCACTTTTTCGAGTAATTCAGGCCTTATTTCATCAATAACATGAGTTATGTTGGCTTCCAAAGCGTCTATTGTTTCTGGTTTATCAGCATAAACCAATGACTTGACATAACCCTAAAGAAAATAATCCACTGGAGTTATGTCGTATTATCTTGGAAGCCAATTAATTGGACAATTTCTCGAAATAATGTTATCGCCAAATCTTTTTTTCAATAAATCAATTGTTACGGTAGCAGCACGAGGTATAGAACCATCTTGTTGGAACCAAAACATTTATGGGTCGATACCATTCAAATTTTGAAACAAATAATCATTGATCATCGATCTGTAACGAGCACCATTCTGTGTAACATTAGCTCCAGCATAGTTTTTAAAGAAATATGCACCGATGATGTCTCCACCGTGTAAAGCACACCATACAGTTCATTTTTCAGGATGTAATGGAACCTGCAGAACTTCTTGAGGATTGTTTTTACTCCATATAGGTCAATTTTGCTTTGTTTACATAGCCGTTCAACCAGAAATGAACTTTATCACTAAACACAATTTTACGATAAAAAAGTGGATGATCAACTTCAAGCTGTTCTAGGGCCCGATCAGCAAACAAACGACGCTTATTATGGTCAAGTGGCTCAAGTTTTTGAACCAGTTGGATCTTGTATGGGTGTTGACCAAGATTTTTACGCAAAATTTCTATGTGGTGGATGCACAGAGTTCAACTTGTTGTAAACGTCGACGAATAGACAAATCTGGATCTTCATTAACCCTATAACTTACAGCAGCAATATTTTCTTCTGTACGTACAGTTCTTTATCTTGTTGTTGTTGTTGCATCGAGTAGAGAAAATGTTGTCTGAAATCTATCAATAGTTCGACGAATGAGCTGCTCTGATGGACGATTATGTGAACCATAAATTTCACGAAGTGCTCTATAAGTTTGACGAATAGAACACTGATTTTGAAGATACATCTCAACAATTCGTAAAAAATGTTGCGGCGTGAGTCTTTCCATGATAATTTGTCAATACTTACTGAATATAAATGTCAAAACAACATGTCTTCTACCTTCTGTCAAATCACAGTTATCCCCATTGAAATTTCTATCACTCTAAAAAAAAACACCACATACTTATAGTGGAAATAAGAAAATGCACAATTAGCAAGAGTTAGCATAATGCAAACTGCATGCTACGAAAAAGTCAATTTTGAGTATCGGAGAAACTTCTTATTTACTTTGAATTAACCTCCATAATGAAAAAATTAATTATGGTTTGGTAAACTGCACGATGGAAAATTAGATACTTTTTTTGAAAATTCAGAATTGGAGGAAGAGCCAAACGCCTCTAAGTAAATTTTCTACATCTTTAGAACCTTTCTTTATCTTCGAAAATAAGGAACTCAGTTCGAAAAATTATGACTTTACCAAACAAATTTCTTTGTCCGTTAATATCAGAATCCCTCCATGGTCTCCAGAATTATGGCCATCCGAATTATTTTCTTAATTTCCCAAAAAAAGTACTTCAATCTAGTTGAAGTATAGGAGGGGCGTTCGAACTATTGTCGGTATCTGGGTGATTTGCTAATAATGTGAGTAATCTAATTATCTCATTTACTAATGACACTATCTGAGGGTATAAACATAAAATTTCACTAATTTACGGTGATTAGTTTTCTAAGTAGTGTTCAAGTGAATTGAAAAGAGACAGAGGAAGCATTGAAGACGACTCTCGCTCGGGTGGGCCCGTTAGTGGCAACACTAACGAAAATGTGAAAAAAAGGAAAAGCTGTACTGAAGATGTCAGAATAAAAATTAAGATGTAAGCAGACTAGACTAGAGACAACAAAACTTATCCGTGAGTACCATACATGCTATCTTTCATGACCATCTTAACCTCTCGTAGGTCAGTGCAAGATAGGTACTGAGAATATTCACCATCTTACGGCCAGTTTCATAAACAACATCAAAAGGCTCCTTTATGATAAAGTCCCTTTATGAAAAAGGATCCTTTAAATGGGAGCATCAGTTTCATAAATGCACATCGACCGTCCTTTACTTAAAGCTTCCTTTAATGCGCCGGTAATATGTTTCCGACTGTTGGCTATCCTGAGAACTAGTGATTTTACGAATGTAGTTGGTGATATTCCGTAAAAATTGTGAGTTATGCGTTGGAACTTTTAAAAAGAAAAAGAGAAGAAGCATAAATCGATCTTTGCATAAACATGGTTATGTGCAGAAGACAGTATATTGAAATTTATATCATTATTACGCGCGAATTGTTATATTTTATTACGTGGGTTATATGAATGTATATGGACGAAAAGAGAAAAAAAGTATTACTTTAAAACCTGAGGAGGAACTATGCCTCTTGGAATTGATTGAAAAAGAGAATTTTAATATTATAGGATAAAGTCTGGCAGAGACTAGCAACTGCTTTCAATGCAACAGTTCTCCATTGGAGAAATGGGGACCAGCTCAAATCCAAATATGACGATATAAAAACTAAAGCTAGAAGGTGGTAGCTGCTCAACGCAGTCATATTGACTGGTGGTGGGGCTCCATTGAAATTGGGAGAGCCAATTTCCAAACAGTTGGGACCAACTGTTACGAACCCACTTGCCGAAGCGAAAGAGATGTATTATAAAAAAACAGCTCTAGTAGAAGCTCAGATAGTGGCTATCAAGGAATAGAATAGAAGAAAAGAAGAGGAGCATTCAAGGCTTAAAATATTAGATTTGCAAATTATGGATATGAAGAGCAAATTAAATAATAATAACTGAATCTCTTTTATTTTGAATGTTCTTTCTGGAAAAAGCGGTATTAGAATTCTATCAGCATTGCTACATACTATGAAGTCCCCTCAAATTTGAATTAAGAACGGAAATTTCAATAACACATAATATTTTTATTTCTTTATTCTCACTTGAAACTTTTTCAGATGTTACCTAAAGTAAAACAATGAATCAGAAATACAAACATAGAAGCCTATCTAAATACATACCTGTAAAATCTTATAAAAATTACATGAAATCTTGTCATGTTGAAGATACAAATTGAATATGAAGAATAGTTCCACAAGTGACGAGCAAATTTATTTTCAATTATCACACAAATATAAATTTTAAATTAGCAAAATGTTTATTAATAATAGACTCTCACTTGACGAGCTGCATTAACATTAGTTGAATTTGTTTGAAAGTCCTCTTCCTCCTGCAATCATTCATTTGGAAATATTTCGTTCATATCTACATATTGTGCAAAACAGCGGTAGCAACAATAATTGCCCTTATGTTCGTTAACTTAACACTCATTCCTTTAGAAAGTATAGGAAAATGACGTTTCCAAACTCCATACTTTCTCTCCACCACATTTCTAGTTCGTATAATTGACTGTTTATATAAATTTTCAGCTGCAGTTATAGCTTCCGGTAACTTTGTCATAAGATAAGTGCAAACTATAACCACTACCACCAAGTAACAAATACCGTCCAAATCTACTACCCTCAAATTGTCTCTTCAAGACACTGTTATTAAAGATGGTTTGATCATATATTTCCAGTTCCATAGAATCTCAATGTCAAAAGTAGTTGGTTCATCGGTTCAATACAAAAAATATTTCAACAAAATAATAAATCGAAAATTGTTTACATGTTAAATGGGAAGTACAATTGATCTGCAATTTTTTGAAGCAAAGATTAAACAGTTGGTTTTGTCAGGCAAAAACGATAGAAGAAATCTAGATCATCTAACGTGGAAAAATGTCTCTCCTGTAAATTTTTGGTCTTCTCACAATTATTTCTTCATCATTTGATGGAGAAGAAGAACTGAAATCAGCATTCAACATTTGGTGCAATATATTTTGTAGTACGCTAAAATTAAACAAAATGGGTAAATGTGACAGAACAAGGTTATGTCCACTGTTTTCGTGTTTATCGAGTACCTGCGCAGTATCCAGCTTCTCGTTAAAGAATCCTTTTCCAGCCGTGAAGGGCCGATTTTCTCACTTTAAGATAAAGGACGCTTTTAAGTTGCCTTTAACCTTAAAATTTGTTTCTGAAACACGTTTTATCATTAAAGGAGACTTTTTGGGAAAAAGGAGACTTTAATTTCATTTATGAAACCGGCCGTTTACCTCTCAAAGTGCAAGATGGGTACCGAGAATGCTCATCACATCTGAGGAGCAAGAACCAGTCGAGTGCTGTAAGGAGTTTTTAGAGCTATGTGGAGAAGACCCATCGACTATTTTCAACCGGTTGGTTACTAAAGATGAGACGTGGGTTCATCACTATGACTCTGAGAGTAAATAAGAGTCCATGCAGTGGATTGAAAAGGGTGCAGATCCCACAAAGAAGTTTCAAGTCACCGCATCCACTGGAAAAATAATGGCTACGGTCTTTTGGGATTCTAAAGGTATTTTATAAATACAATAAACTAAATAGGGTGAAAGCATCACAGCAGCATCATACGCAACCACTTTGCGTAATTGAAGAGTAGCAATTAAAGGAAAAAGGCGAGGAAAACTCACAGCGTGGGTGTTGCTGCTTAACGACAAGGCGCCGGTTCACAAGACCCGCGTGGCGAAGGCTGCTGTGCGGGAATGTTTCTTCGAAGAAATTACTCATCCTTCGTACAGTCCAGACTTGGCCTCCAGTGACTACTACCTATTCCCAAATGTGAAAAAATATCTTTGTGGAAAGCGATTTTCCGACGATGAAAAACTAGAGTTAGCAATTAATAGCAATTTTGAGGAGAAGCCGGAAGAATATTTTTTACAAGGTTTAGAGAAGCTTATTTCTCTATCTAACAAATGTATTGAAGTTCTAGGGGACTACATTGAAAAATAGAATTTTTCCAAAATTTTCTGAGTTTTCTTTCATGCTTATACCGAGAATACATTGGACGTCCCTCGTATGAGGAGGATAAATGTTGGAATTTTATTCCGAATATCCTGAGAGTCGGACTACTATAAACACGGAAAAACACATTTCAGAAAGCTTTTAATTCATTAAAGTATTTCCATTGTAGTTACTGGTAATTCAGCGTGGCTATTCTACCAGGTGTCCATTAAGCAGTTTCCACAATGCCCGAAAGCAGGTTATGTGATGTGGGAACCCTTCTAATGAAGTTGAACCCACCCCGCTTCCAGTTTAGGCTTCAGTTCGAAAACCTACACCGTGACTGGTAGCCGCGAAGTACTATCAAACCGCTACTGACTCTACAGGTCAGTACGTGAGTTGTTTGGGACGCAAGTCACACGCCGAAGGGACCTGATTTCCACCATCCAGTCGCAAATTAAAGAAACAAGAAGAATCTCAAGAATCAATCCTGGTGCAAGCGCTGACAACCGATCGTCAGATAAATATACAGATGCCCCGAAACGCAACGTCAGGAGATCATCGAGAGGGAAACTAGGTTACGAGTATACCAGTACGCCACTTGTGAAAGGGCAGGGTGGCAATTTTTTAATTGAAATGTTGTATTAGGAGTACAAATAAGTTTCCGCCGTTTTTTAACACAAATTACCCAATTTCCTTGTTTATGAATCATTCCTAATGATTTTAAACGATGTGAGACTGCTTGCTGAGTGACTTCTAATGTTAGAGTAAGTTCTTTTTATGTTTGAGATGAATCTTCCTCCAATTCTGCATCCTCGTAAATTTTTGGCCTTCCACTGCGATCTTTGTCTTCTACGTCAAAATCACCGTTTTTAAACTTTTGAAACCACTCTCGACACGTTCTCTCACTCAAAGCACCCTCACCATATGCTTCTACGAGCAATTGATGCGTCTCAGCAGCAGATTTCTTTAAATTAAAGAAGTAAACTAATATTTCCCGCAAATGACGCTTACTTGGCTCAAATTTTGACATTTTCAACTTATAAAAACTATATTTTACCAATATAAAATCAATGATATTAATAGGTTATGTTGTTCTTGAATGTTCAAACTATTTTTTAAGCCGGTTATCATCTACGAAAGCTAACCGAAACTCCGTGCCGCGCCATCTACAATAAAACGGCGGAAACTTATTTGTAGTCCTAATATTAAATTTAAATTATTATGAGTGTAATTCAAAATTCATTTCAAGAAGGATATAAAATGGTTTTAAGAAATAGTAACTGAATCTAAATAAACTTCGTATCTAGTATAGTACTAAAAATATTTTATTGTACCCTTACCTCTAAACAGGAAATATTCATATACTGCATGTTACAAAATTTCAGACTAGTTGTTTGTAAGCATCTGAAGAAGTTAACGAAACGCGTCATGTGAACAACTCAAGATAATAAATAGAAATCTACATATATATGTAGGCCGGCAGCTCAGTGGTAGAGCTTAGGGCTCGTAACCGGAAGGTCGCGAGTTCGAATCCTGTTCAGGTGGAAAAGAAATTTTCTAATTGGAAGGGTGTCGGATGGCATTTCACTGTTGGGTCGCAAAGTAACAGTGCTGAGATCTATAGTGACGTAAGGTCGCCGTAACAAAGCCTACCTAGAACACAACTGAACTCCTAACTCGCACAAGGTGAAAAAGCTTCTGATGAATCTTCAGAAAAGATCTAGGAGGATAAGGATAAAAAAATATGTGTTTCATTTAACTGAAGAATCTAAATGAGGAATGAATATATCGTATATACTTCTCAAAAATTGTTGTGATTAATTTGCGTAAGAAAGCGATTTTGTGTATGTACTGATGAGTTGAGTGTGTTCAAACGGTTAACCTGCCTGAAATGGCAATAGTAAGCAAGATTGCTTTAGAGCGACAAAGTAGTAAAGAAATAAACAAAAAGAAGATTCTGACTTGGTGGAGTCTGCAGACTTTAAAAAAGGTTCCTTCTGTTGAGAGCACCTAACTTACGATTTAATATCAGGTAGGGCCTCCTCTAGCTCTTCCTAGTATTCTTACTTTATTTGGCATTGTGTCAATGAGATTGGCAATGAAAACTTGAGGAAGGTTTTGTCAAATGTGCGGTGACATTGCAGACTAGAATTATAAATTTGGTCTGACGGAACAGAGCTAAAAACTTTCGTTAATACCATGCATTTCTATACGGTCGTTGATAATTTTTGCCCAGTGTGGACGAACATTATCGTCGATTAACGTAAAATGAACGCCAATCGCTGCCTCAAAGGGAACAATAAAAAATTCTACAATCAAATTACGATACCTTACCACCGTCATGGTTGCGTTAATTAGTCAACCAGTAGGAATAAATGGAAGTAAACGTGAATTTGAGAATAAATTCAAACAAACGGTAGATCGTATTGAACGATCACATAACGAGGGAGTAATTAGCGGAAAAGAGGTTCGAAATCATGTGGAAAATGGAGAAATTGAAGGAACAAGGACTATGCAGAAGTCGAAGATCACAGGAGAAAACTCGGGCGATATAAACAGAACACGGGATAACGTCAAATGTAAACAAAACACTGAAGGGCCAAGGTCGAGGAACAGGTCGTTAAATCAAACATAAGAATGCCAGCGAATGAAACATGATCCGGCACATACGTTACGGGAGGTCAAAGGAAATCCACAGCATAACTGGAAGACATATGTTATCTCGGAACGAAAAGTTAAGATTCCGGCACGTCCGGAAGCGTTAATACAGGTGAAATTGAAATTGGAAATAGAAGGAAAATTTATAGTAGCGAGGCGAACAAGCTTATAAATGGTTAAGCATTGGTTACAAATTGTGTGGTGGAAAAAAGATGCGAGTAACTAATATTTCAAAGGGGGAAGTAACTTTACAAAAGGGGCAGAATGTAACAAAAGCCGTGTCCGAAAAAGTATACGAAAATACAGATAGAACAAAAGCGGCGAGAGTAAGAACATTTAATGAGAAAACCAGTTATTCTAATTTTAGTCCGGGAGATCGGGTCTACCTAAAGGAAATAACAGCGAAAAAGGGGGTATCGAAAAAATTAATGAAATCATGGGTAGGACCTTATAGGATTTTGGAAATGCTTAGTCCGGTGACCTGTAAAATCAGAAAATGTGGAGGTAAAGATGAACGAATAGTTCATGTTAATAGGTTGAAGAAGTACAAATCGAGGATACATATCTCAGAGGACGAGTGATAAAGTTCAAAGATACTCATTGACGACCGCGATTCAGAACCAGAAAGCGACGCGGAGGGGACAGAGTTACCGCATCTCTTAATAATTCTACAGTGGATAGGAGTCGCCGAGGAAATATCGAGTGCAGAGTCCCAAATTAGCGAAGATGAGGAAACGGAAGATGGCGAAATTGAGGAAGAAGAGATAGAACCAGAGGAAAATTTAAGGTCATCACGGAATAAACGACTCACAGATCGACTGGCCAGATGGACTTATTATTGAGAAGAAAGTCCACGGATAGCAGCGAGAACGTCTAAGACAGACCTGCCAGGAGAAATGATTCAACTCCTGCCAAAATGTAGATTCCAGGGGCTCACTGAACCGAAGAGCCTGAAGAAAGTCCACGGGTAGCAGCGGGAACGTCTAAGACAGTCCTGCCAGGAGAAGTGAATCAACTCCTGCCCATAAGTTATCAACCGTTTGGAATGCTACATTTGAGTCACAAACAAAAAAAAAGAAAAAATTTCATTGAATCTAGTATAGGTACACTAGATTCAATGTTATAAAGATTTGACTGAGAATACACTTATCATTCCTTACGTGAATAGACTATTTGCATTTCAAATTATATTTTTTTTGAAAAATGATATTTCTTCCATCCTTTTTGCAAGTTTCTGCCTAATGTAAAGTTGTAAACTTTAGAGTAAGTTTAAAATTTAAACCTGAGGAAGCCACAGCGTTGGCGAAACAATTGTTGTAAATTAATACATTGCGGAAGTATAATTTATTATTTTATTTGCTTAATATGAATTTCCATCAAATAAAGACCGATTCTATTAAATTTTTTTCAAAACATTCTGGATGCAAAGATAATTTTCTTCGACACTACAAAGACAAAAGCAAATTGATTCGATATGATCATCTTTATGACAGAAAAAAATGGTACTGCTACAAAAAATAACTAAATCAATTGGTCAAAAGTATTTCACTTACCTTGGCTATAAGTTATTCGACTAGCTTCATGTAGAACTCAGAAGAATTAACTCATGTCATTTATTCAGGAGAATAATCAAAACCTGGCTACAGAATGAATCACAATGCAGTTTCTTGTCAACAAACAGAACCTGTTTTCATGTATTTTCTGCATTAAAATAATTAGTAATTTTCCATATTCTTATAGTATTAAAATGCCCTATATTTCAGAAATATTGTAATGATTACCTTGTTGTGTAGTTTGTGTTCATTTTTGGGAATTGAAGAATAATTTTCACAATATCATACGTTGGTTTTTAACAAAGGTAAATTATCAAATAGTGATATTTACTGATTTTTGATGGCTTGACTTTGTTTTAAGCTATCTTATATTTTTAAGATTAGAGATTAATTTAAAAATGAATTTAATAACAATGAAAATCCGCGCGCGGATTTAGTTCTATTTTAATGTTTTGAATTTATGATTCATTATATTGATTTATGGTTGATGATTAATTCCTTATTATTATCATTATGGCAATAGTCTGCTTAAATGGTGGTACAAATTAAGAACATTTTTGCCCAATGGATTAGTGAAATGAAAATCAGTGCTCTATAAGTAATTGACCCCTAGAAATATACATTTATACATAATCAACATCCAACCAGTATAAGCTTGTTATATTATTTTATTTCATATTATTGTTTTATGGAATAACAGTTCATGTTTCATTTCCGTCTATCACTTATGGCGATGAATAAATATTTCAATGTAGGTAATGAGATACACATATCTTTGAGTAATTTTTCAACTGTATTTTCAGGTACATCCCTAAACATTATAGTTGAATGTATGCAATCAGTTCAATAATCTATCGTAAAATGAACATTAATCGCATTATGACCAATACACTGCAATTGATAAGATTTATATAATTAGAACGTATCAAACCTAATATTTTTCAACAATAGCTATAACTCTTCAGGTTTGTAAAGCAGTAGAAATTTCGTCATGAATAGTAACTAATTCTTGTATGCGAGAGGCAAGTTGTTCGTTAAGGGTTACGAGAACTTGTCTTTGAGATTCATGAGCTCCTAGGGCCACATCGAGTTCTGATTGTGCTAATTTGGCGGTGACGAGAAGTTCTTGGTGGTCTTTCTGTAACATCTGTAAAGAGAATAAGTTTCAGAATAAATTACTGATATGTATTCTTATGCCTACTGTAATTATTTCATTTTGAAACAGCCCACTTATGAAGTCTATGTCATACAGAACTAATCTGGGAAATATCTGCATAGAGAAATTTCAAACTATAAAATATTCATTTCTTCAAATTAAAAAATCGGAAAATAAGATAGATGCAGTAAATAACGAAATTATCACATACTTATATGATATACCAGGTGTTCCTTAATTGAAGGTACAAACGAAGAGGAAATATTCCTTGCATAAAGAGAAGAAAAAATTCCCATAAACATGGGTCCGCAATAGTTTCGTTTTCGAGATACAGGGTGTTAAAGTTTGAATTTTTTTCAAGTTTTTTCTCATAGTATCTGCATTCCACCAGATATTCAACTGAAATTTGGCATAGATTTTACAATTTAGAGTTTACACCCAGTGACATGCCAATTTCGATTGCAAATCTATAGGGTGATATTTTTTCTGGAACACTGTCCGCTGTTTTAGTCCAGAACTTTTTTCTGGTTAGCCACTGTCAGCTTTGGTGTTATACTAAACATTAATGTACCTTGTATCCAAATTGTCATATAAATTCAGTTAGTAAACTCTAGTGAATAAATTCATTGTTAGTTTTGACACATCAAATGAAACTCCGGTGTTTTGAAAAGTGAAGGTGGTTGCAATTTAGCATCAAAACATGCCGAATTTCACGAATTCCGAAATTCATTTCATCTATAGTCTTGCAAATGGAAAAGGAATGATGAGATTTCATTGACAAGTAACGAAAAAAATTAACAATGTGTTTTGTGACCCTTTTTGAGTACACTCTTATACACATCTAGATAATTACAAAACGAGATAGTCGATGGTTGCTTGTGGCAACTCATTCCAAGCAACTTCAACTTCGTGGATTATTGCTGCGTGTGGGAGGTCATCGAAATAAGGTGAGTGGTTTGTAGAACATCATCAGCATAACGCGTAATTGTTCTAGAGGATTTTTCATTTTGGAAAGGTCGATGTTGACAGCCTATGGAGGCCAGTTCATTTTGATGGCGTGTGTCTAACTTATTTATTCTTCAGTTATACAAACTGAATCATCATAATAAGTTGAATGATTTAGCAGCAAGTTCAAATAATGAAACTTCATTATGAAAATTATTAATCGTTAGTGCAAACGTTGCATGCGTTACTCTCGTTTCACTGCAGACGCGATGGGTCTTCAAAGTTGTTTGGTTGCCAAATTTGATACGACCTGTTCGGTAAACAATCAGCCAACTTACGACGAAGGAACATTAGATTGACCAAGAACATTTTCGCGGTGCGCGGAAAGTGTGCTGTATATTCCTCGCCGTGCACCAGAACTCCTTTTGCAGACTCCAACTTGGCGGATATTGTGCCAGGACTTAGGTCTATATTCGTACAAGACCTAACTGACCTAAGGAGTCAGAGAACTAGATAATACTGACTCTGCTTGTTCGCTGATTGGGTTTCAGAACGTTTGAAAAATGACCACAATTTTGAACGGAATATTTTTGTTACAAGGCGCCTATTTTTGACGAATGGCCATTTAAACCAGCACAACTGCTGTATATTTGACGACAACCAATACAAGGTTCACCAGGTGGCTATGCATCCACTAAAAAATACTGTTTGGTGCGAATTTTGGGCAGGTGTCGTTATTGGTCCGTACCTTTTTGAAGACAATATTGTTAAGGCCATCACCAACAACGGCAAATGCTACAGAACGATGATAATCAATTTCTAGATAATATCTAGTCCAAGCGAACGCCACGATTGATATATTGCATGAATGATTTGAGAGTAAGCTTATCTCTCCCAGATGTAACGTGAATTGACCACCCCGAATCATGAGAATTAATCCAGCTGGACTTTCTCTTATGGGGTTTTCCGAAGTCGCAGATCTTTGCCAATAAGCCGCAGACGGCCTTATAAGTCAACATAACCAATGTCATTATTCGAATTAAGCTGGATCTATAGGGCAGAATCATTGTAAATTGAAATTCGAATATCGTGTCACCGCGACAAGTCGCGGCGAACATTTGAAAGGTATATTCCATACAGGATGGCATACACGTATCTTTCGCATTGAAAAAAGATTTTCGTTAATGCTCACACACAGCTTGTTTTATTCCATTTTAAGTAAAAAAGTAGTTATCGGCTACTATAAGCAACATAGCCTCTCAATAATACTACATTAATACAGTGTATATTCCCCTTAACAGCAGTCCTACCCTTCTACGGACATCGTCCATATCTAGATAGAATTGTGATTCGTCGCTAAAGACGAGATTATGCTATTCTGCATCTCAATGCGCTAATTCAAACATTGGCGACAGTGGTTCGCAGTCAAAGGACGAACATATAGTGGAGAGTAAAAAGAATCCAAAAGCTTGAATGCTCATTCCAGGTTTGCTTTCTACTCCAATCGATAGCGGTCAACACTGCTCTGCTCGCAAAATATTTTTGTTGATCTTCTAATTTTACAATCTTCACGAAATTTTGCACGAACATGCGCGTTATTATTCTACTTATAAGCAACAAATTTCAGATTAATCGAATCTGTAGTGTCGAAAAAATAGAAAATATAAGGAAACATTTCAAATGAGAATTATTGCGGAACCATAAAACCGATTTGTCTTGATAACAAAATTAAGTGGAATATTCTGAGTTAAAACTTACTCTGGAAATTTCAGGGCTCCTTCCCTTCGAAATTTACAGTATTAAGGGATTCTTCATCAGTGTGTTCAACCTAGTCATTTTCAGCTCAAAACATTTCAACATTTGCCAAAACGATAACATGCTTTTCCCTAGAATAAGCGCGCAAAAACGGAGATGAAACAAAAAATTAGCAAAGATAAAACGCTGACCTTATAATATACTTCAAAAATAGTCATTACGTTACCAGAAAATCAAGTTGACAAAATTAATCCTTCTTGGAGTAACACTTCTTATGTCACTGTATACACAGAAATATAAATTAATAAATGATATTTCCACCAATCTCATGTGGGGACACAAACAAAGAAATCATATGGACAGAAAGTGGGACAGTCTAATAAGGGAAATGTTTTGGGCGTACTCGAAATTATAGGTCATTATGACAATGATATGTCTAAGCATCTGGAACAAGTGCAGCATTCCCAAGGAACACAAAAAGGA
Organism: Megalocaria dilatata; assembly: GCA_034642435.1. NCBI lineage: Eukaryota > Metazoa > Arthropoda > Insecta > Coleoptera > Coccinellidae > Megalocaria > Megalocaria dilatata. Next base: position 75,583,380 of record CM067856.1, read on the forward strand.
TTTAAGTCCATTATTTGTCTTGTAGAATTATGTAAGAAAATAAATTGTGTATGAACTCATAATATCTAAGTCCTATTCTTTCATGGTTGATGCTACACAGGATTCTGGCAAAGTCGAACAAACCGCTTTTTTTGAAATGGAATCATCTGGCTATTTCCTCATCCTGTGGTTGTCACAGTTTAAACATATGTGCCGCTGAGAGTTGCACTGAGGCAGTGTCTTTTTTTGGAGTTGTTCAAAATATGTACAATTTAGTCAGCTGTAGCCCGAAAAGATGGAAGATTTTTAGAGGAAAAGTAAGATCGTCACTAAAAGGTGTGATAGAATATCTCAGCACTTTTAGGTGCGTAATTATGGCAGGGGCTTTGATAAAAAATCTTAATACGTATAAATATCGAAGTCAACTGCTCCAAACAGCGGACATTACTTTGAACGTTGAGCTCGTAAATATTGGAAACCTTATCGAAGAATAAAGTAAACTATGAAATATTTGGGACAAAATATTGTTGGAAATCTACACTTGTTGCATCTGGACATGGCATTGATCCAGAGTTTTCCACTTCTTGAATGAATAAGAGAAAATATTTCAGGATGAAAGGTTATCTATAGCTCAAAATCTCAATATGTCCCCTGAAGAACTGTTTAAAATAGAAGTGTTCTGCGTCATAATTGATGTTACGATTTCTAACTTGAGATCTAGATATAAAACTCGAGAGAAATCAAAAACAAAAATTCTTTTCCATGGATGTCCAAAAAATGAGCGAAAGCATTATATCAGAAAAATTAATGCAATTTCATGGTGGATACAAAATAGATGTGAGCCACGATTTAGTTAAAAAAAATCAAGTATTTGAACATAATGAGCAGATCAAACATTTCAGATAATCCATTGAAACCCTTAAAATTTGTAGATAAGCTCATGGCACTTAACGTCACAAACTTTTTGCCAAATGTTTGTATTGATCTACGCATATTCTTTAGCCTTCCAGTTTTCGCAGACTGAAAGATCCTTCAGTGTTTTGAGTAGGATTAAGAACTGTTTAAGATCCACAATTGGACAACAGAGATTGTCAGATTTGGTGTTATTAAGCACAGAATGGAAACTTGGTCGAACTATTGATTTTGAATTTATGATAGATTGGGCCGTTACTTGGTAGAAATCAGTTGTAATTGTCATTATAAAATAAAACACTTGTTTACATTTTCTACTTTATTTTTGGTATTGACGTACGTTTCGTCTTTGCTTGAAAGACTTCATCAGAATACGAAGTAACAGTTGTTGTACAATGAATTTATAAGATTTTTTACAGAAGGTGTACATGTGTTTTTAAAATTGTTCGTCGGGTTGGTTTTCTCAAAGAATATTCCCTTCAGAATCGTGTTCACTCGATCCCTTGTAAATATTGAATAGAGGGGTGTAATAAAAATCTATTTGTTCATTTACTAGGTTATTGCTGTTTTTATGTTTAATTATGTATAATTATGTTTAATTTACGAAATAAATAAACATAAAAACAGCAATAACCTAGTAAATGAACAAATAGATTTTTATTACACCCCTCTATTCAATATTTACAAGGGATCGAGTGAACACGATTCTGAAGGGAATATTCTTTGAGAAAACCAACCCGACGAACAATTTTAAAAACACATGTACACCTTCTGTAAAAAATCTTATAAATTCATTGTACAACTGTTACTTCGTATTCTGATGAAGTCTTTCAAGCAAAGACGAAACGTACGTCAATACCAAAAATAAAGTAGAAAATGTAAACAAGTGTTTTATTTTATAATGACAATTATTGATGTTGATATTATTATACAATTTTAGGCAGAAATGAAAGCAAGATAAACACTCTTAGTGTTGATGCTGATATGATGAAAATAATAAAAATTATTGATTGTTGAAACAACAACATTAAAAGAATATTCATTCATATTATATATTATAAAGTGTAAGTCATTTAGAGGTACTTTTTGTGGTGGGGATTTAACTGCAGATTGCGCATACCTCGTGTTAACTGAAGTGCCACTTCTGTTCAGTAGTGTTTGACGATTCATAATGGAAATACTTAGCCCGGCACAGCGTCTCAAATTGTTCGACTTTATTACGAAAAGGGGCGTTCTACGAGGATTGTGTATCGGGCGCTTAGAGCAACTTATTGTCCCCATGATCGGCCTACCGAACGCACAATTAGCTCTACCATCCGTGAGTTTGAGACCCAATTTTCATTATTGGATAATGCCCGACCAAATATAGACCACATCCAGCACCTAGTGAAGAAAATATAGGGGCGGTAGCAGAGAGTGTACGCGATGATCGTGAAGTGTCGATGCGTCGCCGTTCTCAACAGCTTGGCCTGTCATATTCAACAACTTGGAGTATTTTACGTGAAGATCTTTCATTAAAAGCTTACAAAATTCAACTAGTGCAAGAACTGAAGCCGACCAACCTTCCGAACCATGGCTTTACTGCGAGAGCGATTCGGCGAACGGATCATCTCACGCTTTGGACCAACGAATTGACCGGCTAGATCGTGTGATATCACACCCATCGACTTTTTTCTTTGGGGCTCTGTGAAGTCCAAATTGTCGTCGGATAAGCCGACGACAATTGAGGCATTGGAGGCCAATAATACTCGTTTTATTTGCCAAATACCACTAGAAATACTCAGACGCGTAATTGTAAATTTAAACTTCAGAATGGACGTTGTTAACTGTAGTCGCGGACAACATTTGAAAGACACTATCTTTAAAAAATAATTGTAAAGAATGGTTCTTATGTGTAATAATAAAGATTATAAAATAAATTTTTTTTATTGAAAAAAAAAAATATCTCTAAATGAATCACCCGATATATTATGTACTTAATAATGTACGTAATAATTGTTCTTTCTCAGAAAAATGGGTTTTTCGATCAATTTCGTACAACTGGCAATAGATTGGGCTGGTAGGGATGAGGGGGCCCCAAAGACTGAGTCTTTGCACCGGGGCTCAGCTCTAGGTGAAGGATATCATTTAATTTGATATTACTCATGATTTAGACTTTTGATAACATTGGTAGGACCAAGATGAACAATCTCAGTATCTATTCTTTGTTGGATTTTTGTCGATTCTGGATATCATTGACAATCTCCTGTGTCACAAGAATCACCGCAAGGAACATTGTTCAACGGAGCTGGAGGAACAGGGTAGGTGGACAGTATGGATCGCACATTTTCATAAGTTTTTGAAATTTTGAAGTTTCATGCAAATTTCAAACAATAATTGGAAAAATATTCTTCAGTTTTCTTATCTCCTCAAATAAACCTTTGTGATGAAATAAAAATATTCTAATTCCACCTTCGAAACTTTCATACTTCAATTTTAAAGAATAGAAATTTATTTTATATAGAGAATTATTTTTGACCTCCGATTTTTCATCAGTGAGCCCAACCTAGTCGTTAAAGGTCATTTTCGGATCAAAATTCGACAATTGGGCGAAAAGATAGCATGCTGCTCCCTGAAACTAGTACGCAAAAATAATTTGACTGAGTTGCGGAATAATTTACATCTAAAAAATAAAAATATCACATCTTTTGTATATATTTAGTAAAACTTACCTGGTAATCATTTGATTTTTGTGAAGAAGCTTGCTGTTTTATCTCATTATTTTTACTATCCAACTCAGTCTCAAGCTGTTCTACTCGAATTCTCAAGGAATGTACTTCTTTTCTCAATTCATCTGCAATATCTCCTCCACCTGAAAAAAATTAATTGAGCAGATGAAGTTTGTTAAATAAGGGAAACTAATTTTCCTTTCTTTACTTTTCATTATATTCCAAGAAGAAATAAATGTTGTTATGATATTGCAATTAAATAGGCTATTCATATGTCCGAAACAAAAAATAATGGTGTTTGCTAGACGCCATCATTAGCATTTTTACATTCTGTCAAGAAAGTACCGGGAATTATCGATTTAAATCTGGCGGGGCAATGAGGCAGGTAAAAAATTTTTTCCTAGGTTGGTACCACTGTCCTTAATTACTATCCAAGCTTGAGCGGGATCTGTCAACTAGTGTGTTTGCAACAGCTGATTAAGTCAGTCGATGTCAGAGTGCGTGCCGATTTTTACTATGGGTGATTACGTTGAGCAAAGAATTTGTTTAAAGTTTTGTGTTGCAAATGAATTTTCGTGTGCCAATGCATCGAAAATGTTGCAAAAGGCCTTTGGTGATAATGCTCTATCGAAAACTTGTACATATCAGTGGTACAGAGCCTCCGAAAAAACCACACCAAAGCCGCTCGAAAATGAAGGTGATGCTCATTGTTTTCTTCGATATCCGTGGCGTGGTGCACTACGAATTCGTTCCAGAGGGTCAGACGGTAAACAAGGAGTATTACCTAGGCGTTATGAAACATTTGCGTGAGCGTATCCGTAAGAAGCGGCCAAATTTGTGGGCGAACAACTCATGGATTTTGCATGACGATAACGCGCCTTCTCACCGAGCTACGATTGTTAGTGACTTTCTCGCAACCACCGTATTCGCCGGATTTGGCTCCCTGCGACTTTTTCCTCTTCCCAAAACTAAAATTGTCCCTTCGTGGCACCCGTTTTGAGTCGATTGAAGCCATAAAACAAAATTCGGCGCGAGAGCTAAAGTCCATCCCGGAAAGCGCCTATAAAAAATGTTTCGATAATTGGAAGTGCCGTTGGCATAGATGTATTGGAGCAAATGGAGCCTATTTTGAAGGCGACCCAATAAATTTTGACGATTAAATGTAAAAATGTTGTTTTAATTGAAAATTCCCGGTACTTTCTTGACAGAGTAGTATATTAGTAGTATGTTGGATAATGTGAACGAGATAAATGAAAGAGTACAGCTGGATATTTCCGTAATTATGAGCTCTTCTGGAAGTTGCAGGATCACCCTCCTACGTGAGATGGCAACCCTATCTACTGAAAATCTGCAGAATTTTCTGAATGTACACAGTGAAATGTGAAAAACTTATTTCGAAATACCTAGAAAATTATTCATCATTTAAAGTGCTAATTCCTACTTCAGTTTATGAGGAGGCTCTTGATGGATCGAAACAGTGAACCAATCTGCGAAGTTAATAATGCTCCCACTACTAGTATTAACAAAATTAAAATTCTACAGTTGAATGTCCATGTATCACGAATAAGCTGGATAATCTCGAAATCCTTCTGTCAGAAAAGAAAGCGGAGATTGTGAGCATTATCAAACATTGGTGCAGTTCGGAAAATGTAAATACCATGACCATCCCTGACTACTGCTGTCGCCCCACGTGGAAAGACACTGTAGATCTCTTCAGAACTACATTTGAACAGAAAAAACCACCATAAAGAGCAACAAGATAAGCAATATGTCGATGGAAACCATGGCACAGTTGCTCCATTTGTAAAAGAAGATCAAGTGTGGGAGACTATCCATACCCAAAGCTCTAGTATCCATATTGAATTGTATCAGTCCTTACTTGGTGAAAATCCATATTGAATTTTTGACTGTCTCGGTCTTTACTTGACGGAAATTCATCTTCAATATAAGGAAAACAAATGTTAACTTCCGCTATTTCATTGATTTTCACAACAATTGTTTCGTCATACCATGACTTCATCAGGTGAGTATTTAAACTGAGGTATACAATGCAAAACCTGACCTTAAATACACAGCTCTGGTACAAAAAATAGAGGGGTGGAAAGAGAGGTATAGAATTAATGAAAAATATTAAGTAGGGGGATCTATTTAAATCTATTTGATCATTCAATAAAATTTGTCTTTTATTTTATCTATTGATTTCTAAAGTTTCTAATATATTTAGTTTCTGACTTTTGTTTTCAATATGTAATATTTCATACTTCATATTAAAATTATGGCCAGTCTCTAACAAATGGTTGGCATAAGTTGAATTGGGATTATTATTAATGTAACATTTTTCATATTCTCGTATCCTTGTTTGGAATGAACGGCCTGTCTGTCCCACATATACACATGGGCAATCACTACATGTTAACTTGTAAACTCCTGATTTTTTGTTTTTAGGAATGACGTCTTTATTATTTTTTATTAAGCTGCCTAAGGAATTAATAGTTTTAAAAGAGACGTTATATTTTTCTTTAAATATCTAGCAATCTTTTCAGATTTTTGGCCTATGTAAGTTAATGAAATAAATTTGGTTTCGCTTGAATTTTGAAATTTTGGATATACAAGTGATATTGCTCTCTTGTAATTTATTTTATCAAGTAAATTGTCTACAATTAACGGATTGAAATCATTATTTAAAGCTATTTGTTTAATCGTTTTATACTCTTTGTCAAAATTTTCTTTCGTCATGGGTATGTTAACCAATTTATAAAGCATGCTATTATAAGCTGACAATTTTTGTGAAAATGGATGGTTTGAAGTATAATGAATCGTACCATCTGTATGTGTAGGTTTTCTGTATATGGAAAAGTCATGTCTATTATTAATTTTAGTGATTTTTAAATCTAAGAAATTGATGCTATTATTTACTTCATCTTCCTGTGTGAATTCAATTGTAGGATATAATTTATTGATAGATTCCAAAAATGAACTAAGTTGTCTATTTGTGCCATTAAATAAACAAATTATGTCATCTACATAGCGGTACCAATAAACGAAAACCCATATCCAAAAACTCCCATATTTTAAAGATTTCGTTTATTGGTACCGCTATGTAGATGACATAATTTGTTTATTTAATGGCACAAATAGACAACTTAGTTCATTTTTGGAATCTATCAATAAATTATATCCAACAATTGAATTCACACAGGAAGATGAAGTAAATAATAGCATCAATTTCTTAGATTTAAAAATCACTAAAATTAATAATAGACATGACTTTTCCATGTACAGAAAACCTACACTTATTACATATTGAAAACAAAAGTCAGAAACTAAATCTGTTAGAAACTTTGGAAATCAATAGATAAAATAAAAGACAAATTTTATTGAATGATCAAATAGATTTAAATAGATCCCCCCTACTTAATATTTTTCATTAATTGTATACCTCTCTTTCCACCCCTCTATTTTTTTTTACCAGAGCTGTGTATTTAAGGTCAGGTTTTGCATTGTATACCTCAGTTTAAATACTCACCTGATGAAGTCATGGTATGACGAAACAATTGTTGTGAAAATCAATAAAATAGCGGAAGTTAACATTTGTTTTTCTTATATTGAAATCCATATTAAATAATATTTAAGATAACATTTTGAATATTCAAAATGTGATCTTGCCTGATGATGCTACTGTGATAGCGAAACAATTGTTGTGAACATATCAATAAAAATTTGTGAAAATCAGAATAACCTTATTTAAATATTACTCTAGTATCCAAATAACCACAAAGAAGTTCAACCCAAATCGAGATGGTCCATACATAATTTCGAAAATGATATACCTATCAGTTACCATGCAGCAGTTTATATATCTTTCGTATGTTTAATTATTTCAATCAAAGTTCCCGAAATTTCTTACCATGGAAAGCAAAAGCTATACAACTTAATTTTGCGCATTGCTTTCTTCAATTTTGCATACACGTTTTATGGAATTTTATTCCTGCTGAGGATAAACCAATAGTACTCATGAATGTTATTGACAAAAATTATAAAGCAAGATTATTGAAAATGCTCAATAAAAATTCTGATGGTACTATCAATGTACATTTGCTTAAAATAGCAGTCTCTTATATGGTGTGTTTCGCCCTTTGGAACTTTCAAACCTAATGCATTACATCAACTTATGAAGAGAGTAGTAGATGGTATAGGGAACATGCTAAAGTTAAAGAAGATATTTATTTATCATGACAGATCTCTAGAAAAATTGAGAACAACTAGACAAAGAAATTATCCATGAATTTGTATTCACAGATCATTAAAAAACTGTAGCTTTCAATTCGTCATAAAGTGCATCCATTAAATGGAATACGGTTCCACATCGAATTCAAATACTGTAAATGGTCTTAGAGATTTAGGACTGAAGACAAACACTTTTTTTTGGAATATTATCTGTACTCAGTGGAATACTTCAGTGGTCTTATAATTCTACTGAGAACATCTTGAAATCATGAATAACTTACCTTGACTATTTTCAAGATCCGCTTGGTATTTTGAGCGCATACGTAGGTTTTCCTCCTTCAGACTGGCTAATTGTCTTTTCCATTCGTCCACGTTTGCTGTGCTCTCTTGAAGAGCACTCGTAAGACGTGCGTTATTGCTTTTAAGTGTTGCTAATTCAATTTCCCATTTTTTTGCGTTTGCAGAACTGTAACAATGTGAGAAACATTATTTTCAGAGGGTTCATTGCCTTAAAATGAACAATCAACAACTGCGGTAGGCTCAGTAGTCAGGAACTGAGGTAACCGTTCAGGGCTCACTCAGAAAGAGTAAAATTAATTTTACCATAATAAGCCTATTGAAATTTAAATGAATTGAAAAACATACTAGGAATACCAGGTTCATCAATGATAAGATGTAACACTAGACTACCATAACTATGGCAACAGTCGATTCAGTTTATGTTTACAATTTGGATGTGAAATAATGACACGAAGGCTAATGCAAAATTTCAAGGGAATCAAGAGTAATTAATTTTCATAACTTCAAAAACTGACCGAACCCTTTTTTGTTATTTTTTTTTGAGTGCATACTTACTGTAGTTCAAAAATAATAAAAATAAATATGTAGCAGGAAACCGACAAATCTACCAACTGCCTTATTGGCTTAATAAGCGAAGCTGTTTACTGCATTAAACGATGCGTCGGTAGGTTCGAACCAAGGCGCGGAATAATTGATTTTCATATCAAGTTGTGATAAATGATACAATAAATTAAAAATTAAGATAAATGAGATTCATAATGATTTACGCCTTGTTTTAATCATTACTGTATGATCCCTATTGGGTTAAATGTTTTAATCAATTTTGTATGATCTCTATATTAGTGAAAATCTTGGAAATGTGCGGCAAATTCTAAATTATATTTTGTGATTGTTCGATGACCATTAAATTTTCATCTTATATTTCATGTATGGAATCCTATAATTTTTGCAATATTACCGACACTAGCCAGCCAATCTGAATGAAAAATGGTATTTGAATGTATAAAAACAATACGTAAATTTATGCCATTTATTGTTCAACAACATCTTAGATAAATGATTTATAGTTACTGTTAAAGAATTAATTCCCATTTGATGAAGACCATTAAAGAAAGATCCTACTCCTGAAACCTTTCATATGAGCCATTGAATACCATATTTTCTTTTTCCAATTTTATATCAATATGAATAATCCTTATGAAGAAAAGAAAATATGGTTTTCAATGGCTTGTATAAAAGGTTTCAGCAGTAGGATCTCTCATGGTTTTCATAAAATGGGAATTAATTCTTTAGCAGTAAATATAAATAATTTAACTTTTTAAATATTATACTTCTACATATTTAATTTCAAAAAATTATAATGAATGTTTATTTTATATGTCGTTTCATATAAGTGTTTCAATTTCAATTTAATTCCTGAAGTTATAATTATTGAATATAATTTTTTGAAATTAAATACGTAGAAATATTAAAATATTTAAATAATTTTATATACCTTCTATCAAGAATTAACCTCTATTTATGTTATTTCACTTATAATATATAATTATTTGGTTTCCTTAACATTCTTTATACAGACAGTCCTTGTGCTATAACAGAGGCTGTTAAATTGTCTTTCAATCTTTTAGATCAAGGGTAAACCACAGAATTATTTATTTGTAACTTAACCTTATATTACATTTAAATTTTCCAGTATTCATTTACCAGAAGTTTTCTAAATTGTTGAACGGTGAGTAAATATTTGTTGTTGATTGATGTTATATTTTATTGAATATGAATTATTTGAATACTGACGAAGCAAAGTCTCTCTTAAAACTTGTTTTTCAGTGATGTTTTTACATATCTTGAGATTTTATACAAATTAACTTAGTTAGATATTCAATAATATTGAATATTCTAAGTAAGATAGTTTTATTATGAAATTCTTAAGATTATGTTAAACATTTTTGAAAGATATTTGTTTTCATAAGATTCATCAGCAGAAACAAAATTTTGTCTATTCAAAATATTTAATTTATTCAATTTTGGTTAACAATTTTTATTTATTGGATTTTGTTATATAAATTGGATAACTGATAATGAATGTTTATTATATGTCATATGACATTATTTCAATTTAATTCCTGAAGTTATAATTATTAAATATAATTTTTTGAAATTAAATATGTAGAAGGCAAATATTAAAATATTTGAATAATTTTATATACCTTCTATCAAGAATTAACCTCTATTTATGTTATAAATAATTTAGCTAAGAAGTTGGTCAACAATAAAGAAAGGAACCTCAACTTTTCCGAATCGGGGATTTATCAAATTAAATGTGATGACTGCAGTGCTACATATATGGGATAATGTGGGCGATGTTTAAAAACTTAAAGTCAAAGAATATAGGATATCTATTTTGAAAAAACAGAAATCAACCGGTTTTGCAGAACATTTTTTTGAAAAAAAAAATCATTTCTTTAATGAGAAAGATGTCACTTTACTATATAATGCCAAAAAAGGTAAATTGATGGACTATTTGGAGAAAATTTGAATATCAAAACAAATTAAAATATGTTTATCTTCTACAATTTTAATTTCAAAAAAATTTTTTATTCAAAAAAACTTTTAGAATTAAAAAGCATTAAAATTAAAAGGCAATTGGTGTTCTTAAAAGTAAGACCAGAAACAAAATTTTGTCTCCTTTAAATATTTATTTATTAATTTTAATGACTTTCGTATATCTGTTGGTTTATTTATTCCATTTGACATTATATATTGAGTTTTGATTATATACGTCTATTAAATTGTAAGCGGTGCTTGTTTTAGACATTAATTTAATTCTAAAAGTTTTTTGCATAAAAAATTTTTTTGAAATTAAAATTGAAGAAGATAAACATATTTTAATTTGTTTTGATATTCAAATTTTGTTATATTTCTTCTCTCAAGTAAAAGGCCTTTCTATTTTATTTAGACTATTTGGAGATTCTCTCAATAAAAAAACCATCGAGAAAAAGGAGAATTTAACAAATTCCCAAATACTCTTTGAGAACATCCCTATATTGTATGCTGTTATTTCCATGCGCCATAAAAATACACAGATGTCCTAAGCTGGGTTTAGACCGTCGTGAGACAGGTTAGTTTTACGCTACTGATGACACGTCGTTGCGATAGTAATCCTGCTCAGTACGAGAGGAACCGTATGTTTGGACATTTGGTTCACGAACTCGTTCAGGTGGGGGGTAGTGCAAAGTGACCATACGTGGGATTATGCCTGAACGCCTAAGGAGGATCCTCCCTAGTCGAAGGTGGCAACGATACCTTTTTGAGCTTCTATGGCTCGAAAGGCTGAATACAATGTGACTTTACTAGGCTTCAGACGTACTCGTCTGTTGTTGCACGAGCCAAGGTTGCCGCTCGGGGCTGATGGTTGGTGGAGGGTTTGATTCTTGCTACGTCCGACCTGGCCACATGGTGGTCGATCACGGGTTCAATTATTTCGACGTTGAAGCTCTGAATTTTAATATGAGTGTAAAAAAAGAACCTTTTTTCAATTTTAAGTTTAATTACTTTTGTACACCTTTGAAGATGATCGAAACACCGAGGAACGTGTCAGGATTATGAATAAACTGTGAAACATAAAAACTGTGTGAATTTTTTAAATGAAATTGTTATAAAGTTTTACCTAGAGCCAATAGCATCTCCATTCATCCGACCAAAGACTAAATATTTTGGGGATAGGTTTGCAATATGAATATATCAGTCATGTTCAAAATATTATTTGTTATTATAACAAGGTTACAAGTAATCAAAGTATTTTATTTTACAAGCTTTTATGCTGGCTTCCGAGCTAACTTGCAAGACTCATGTTAAGGTCCCGTCCAGTGACAGGTCCTCTTCAAATCCTATCCAGGCCTGCTGGCCATTTTCTATTGACCCGCCCGTCATTCTGCAATGCAGTCAGAGCAGAATATTTACATGATCCCTCAAAACTTGCGTAGTGTTTCCCGCTTCTTTTACGTCATATACCTTCAGGTCTTCGTGCGAAGTTTTATTTGAAACGTACGATGCATTTGTGATCATTCTGAGAATTTTGAAATGACTTCTTTGGATTATTGAAATGTTAGAATTACTGGTGCATTCCCAGAGTTCAATACCATAAGGCCAGATTGGTTTCGTAATAGTTTCATAGACCAGAAGTTTGTTTTTAAGTGTTGACCTTTACTTCCTACAAATAAGCCAATGTAATTCTTTAACTTTCAGCTCTATTTGTGTTCCTTCCTGTTAATTTTTTTATCCATGTGCATACCCAGTTATTTAACTGTAGTTGATTCAGATATTTCAATTCTGTTTATATGTACTGGTGGGCATTGCCCCTTTCTTATTCCGAAATTCACTTGTACGGATTTGGTCTCATTGATCTTAACTCTCCATTTGTCCAACTATTTCAGTATCTGACACAGATGATTCTGAAATATGATAAAGGCTTCAACTGGGTCTTCATTGTTCGCTAAAATAGCGGTGTCGTCCGCGAATTTATCGATTACGGTGTGCGGACTGATCGGTAGATCTGGCATGTACCAAAGATAAAGTAGCGGACCACAAACACTTCCTTGTGGTACTCCGAATGTTATGAGAAAATTGGATGATGTTTATTCGTTCACTTTTACTTTTATCCTTTTTCTTAATTATCTTGTATTGATATAGAATCTCACGAGTTTGAAGTAGGTAATAAGAAGGATGTTTTTTATCTTATATTATTGGGGTGCCTGTCAAATGCTTGACTCGCATCGAGAAATGCTGATATACCATATATATTTTTTCTGTTCAAGTGCCTGGTTCACTGCGTGGCTTATTCTATGAGTTCGAAGCACAGTTAAATGAGCTGCTCGAAATCCAAACGGGTGGTGTGGTATCCACTGCTCTGTATTTGGATTTAATAAAAAATGAACCGAATAGAGTTATTCTATTATGAATTGAAATGTTATATTTTCGAAGGTACAAATCCGATTGAGTTCAAAATATAAAATAACAACTCATGCATAATTTCGTGAAAATGAATTACAAGAATTTTCTGAATTTTTTTCTCTGGTTTTGGTAAAAATTACGTAAAGAATATGAAGTTTAGTTGTTTTTCTACTCTTTCTTACCATTATGTAACCATGCAGATAGAAGGGAAAATATGGAGACCTTTAAGCTTGTACTTTCAATTTTCATGAGATTTTCCGTTTCTTCAGGACAGCAGTTCTTAAATTACAAGAAATGACTTTTGGATGACAGATCACATAACTTTGTGTTTTTGTTCATCAAACTCATTTAAGAATTCACAAATTTAAAATTAACAGGGAAAAAGGAATATAAGCGTGCAAAAACTCCTGACTTTTTCGACTTATTTTTAGGAGTCGAATTTAGGAATCACCGAGGTTCTCTTCTATGGACTAAAATCATGTGTCTACCAAGTGGTAGTATGAATTTTGGAAATTCCAAAAAGAAAAAATCGGCCGGTGCGATATCAGGTAATACAGTGCTCCTTTCATAAAATTTGATGAGTTTTTGACCAATAATTCGTTCAAAGTGATAGATTTTTAAGATGATGCAAACAGTTTTCTATCCATAAATCTGGTCTTATTCGAAGAATTTGCTTTCTCAAACGCCGCATGCTCAGATAAAATATTTCCTGTCTCATGTTCTGGCCAGAATTCCGAGTGCCCAACACCGCTAAAATGGGAAACATACTGTCAAACAACTTTTGATCAACATTGATATATACATTCTGTCAAGAAAGTACCAGGAATTATCGATTTAAATCTGGCGGGGCAATGAGGCAGGTAATTTTTTTTTCCTAGGTTGGTACCACTGTCCTTAATTACTATGCCAAGCTTGAGCGGGATATGTCAACTAGTGTGTTTGCAACAGCTGATTAAGTCAGTCGATGTCAGAGTGCGTGCCGATTTTTACTATGGGTGATTACGTTGAGCAAAGAATTTGTTTAAAGTTTTGTGTTGCAAATGAATTTTCGTGTGCCGATGCATTGAAAATGTTGCAAAAGGCCTTTGGTGATAATGCTCTATCGAAAACTCGTGCATATCAGTGGTACAGAGCCTTCAAGGACGGTCGTGAAGTGGTCGCCCATCGACGGCTTCGATCGAAGATAACGTCGATAAAATTAAGGAAAGGGTGCTGGAAAACCGTCGTACCAGCTTGAGAGAGATAGCACATGATCTTAAGATATCCGCACGTACGATTTTGATTGATATTTTGGGCATGAGAAAGGTGGCCGCACGACTCGTACCGAAAGACCTGAATTTTCTTCAAAAACGTCATCGCGAACAGGTTGCTTCAGACATACTGGATCGCTGTAATTCCGATTCTACATTCATGGAACGCATTATAACTGGTGATCAGACCTGGGTGTACGAGTACGATATGCAAACAAGCCAGCAATCATCGGAATGGGTGGCAAAAAATGAGCCGAAAGCGAAAAAACCACGCCAAAGCCGCTCGAAAATGAAGGTGATGCTCATTGTTTTCTTCGATATCCGTGGCGTGGTGCACTACGAATTCGTTCCAGAGGGTCAGACGGTAAACAAGGAGTATTACCTAGGCGTCATGAAACGTTTGCGTGAGCGTATCCGTAAGAAGCGGCCAAATTTTTGGGCGAACAACTCATGGATTTTGCATGACGATAACGCGCCTTCTCACCGAGCTACGATTGTGACCGACTTTCTCGCCAAAAACTCAACAAACGTGCTTCAGCAACCACCGTATTCGCCGGATTTGGCTCCCTGCGACCTTTTCCTCTTCCCAAAACTAAAATTGCCCCTTCGTGGCACCCGTTTTGAGTCGATTGAAGCCATAAAACATAATTCGGCGCGAGAGCTAAAGTCCATCCCGGAAACCGCCTATAAAAAATGTTTCGATAATTGGAAGTGCCGTTGGCATAGATGTATTGGAGCAAATGGAGCCTATTTTGAAGGCGACCCAATAAATTTTGACGATTAAATGTAAAAATGTTGTTTTAATTGAAAATTCCCGGTACTTTCTTGACAGAGTAGTATGTTCTTTTGGCGCTCTTGCGTATGTATTTTTAATAATGTCGATTCAACAATTCAGTGCGTTCGCATAAGAAATTCAATTTTTAATGCAAAATTGAAGATTATCTGTTCGTTTTTTCATCTAATGTAAAAATCGTAAGGCACTAGAGATCAACTGACAAAATGGAGCACTATAAACAAACTAAATGACAAATGAGGCTCAAACTCCGCATGAGAACAGTTACCAGCTTAGCGACAAAATAATTTCGACAAAACCCTTCAAGCCCGCTTTTTGTGATCACTTCCTACTTTCTTGATTTAATCTTGTAAATTGTTCTTGAGAATTCCCAATTTATTGAAATTAGTTTTTGTGTTCTTCTTATTGTTAACAAAATTTTGAATAAACATTTTAATCGTCATTTCATCTTCGTTTGAGATACGAAGACCAAAAATTGAAATGGGCATATATCGGGAATTCCATATTACCATTTGAGCATAAAACCCATCCTGCGAATGTCCATTCCCCAAGATATCTGTTTCGAGAGTAGTAGTTCTAGATAGGATAGAATTGAATTTTATCGCTATTTCTTCATAAGTCCAACGTGGAAAAATTCGAGACCATTTCCGCTATAAATTCTCAAATTACAGATTTTTGGACGAAACTACAGGGCTTTGCAAAGAAAGTTCTGAAGGTTTTCTGGTACTTTCATGAATACGCATTGATTTTTCAGTTAGGTCTTATCAAAATTCTTAAAATATTTGAAGGAAATGCTCGTTAAGGATATTGATGTTTTCCGAAGATGCACAATTTTCGTATACCCTAATATTTTTTTCTGGTTGCATAAACCAATACAGATGATAGAAACGTCTTCTGGTTCATCGTGAAGTAAGTTTAATTATTTTTTGTCCATGTGTGTCAAATATGCACATTGGTTTTCAATAAGATTAAATCTACGCAATTAAGAATCTAAGTTCTATCCGAGGATGACGTCAATAGAGTCCTTGGAATACTTCAGACTGGTCAAACAAAAGTGCAAGTGGCCAATTTTTTCAATCTTAGCCTAAGTATGATACCACGGTACTTTGCCACTGGCACTGTTAACATCCAGAAGTTGTAGACAACGTGCTAAAACGCCAATAGAAGATAGATTTTTAACTCTTCTGTTGAAAAGACTGCCTTTCAGAACTAGCAGAATGGCGAGTCAACATCTTGGAGATGGCACAAGTACATTCTGTCAAGAAAGTACCGGGAATTATCGATTTAAATCTGGCGGGGCAATGAGGCAGGTAAATTTTTTTTTCCTAGGTTGGTACCACTGTCCTTAATTACTATGCCAAGCTTGAGCGGGATCTGTCAACTAGTGTGTTTGCAACAGTGATTAAGTCAGTCGATGTCAGAGTGCGTGCCGATTTTTACTATGAATGATTACGTTGAGCAAAGAATTTGTTTAAAGTTTTGTGTTGCAAATGAATTTTCGTGTGCCGATGCATTGAAAATATTGCAAAAGGCCTTTGGTGATAATGCTCTATCGAAAACTCGTGCATATCAGTGGTACAGAGCCTTCAAGGACGGTCGTGAAGTGGTCGCCCATCGACGGCTTCGATCGAAGATAACGTCGATAAAATCAAGGAGAGGGTGCCAGCTTGAGAGAGATAGCACATGATCTTAAGATATCCCACGAGTCCGCATGTACGATTTTGATTGATATTTTGGGCATGAGAAAGGTGGCCGCACGACTCGTACCGAAAGACCTGAATTTTCTTCAAAAACGTCATCGCGAACAGGTTGCTTCAGACATGCTGGATCGCTGTAATTCCGATTCTACATTCATAGAACGCATTATAACTGGTGATGAGACCTGGGTCTACGAGTACGATATGCAAACAAGCCAGCAATCATCGGAATGGGTGGCAAAAAATGAGCCGAAACCGAAGAAACCACGCCAAAGCCGCACAAAAATGAAGGTGATGCTCAATGTTTTCTTCGATATCCGTGGCGTGGTGCACTACGAATTCGTTCCAGAGGGTCAGACGATAAAGGAGTATTACCTAGGCGTTATGAAACGTTTGCGTGAGCGTATCCGTAAGAAGCGGCCAAATTTGTGGGCGAACAACTCATGGATTTTGCATGACGATAACGCGCCTTCTCACCGAGCTACGATTGTGACTGACTTTCTCGCCAAAAACTCAACAAACGTGCTTCAGCAACCACCGTATTCGCCGGATTTGGCTCCCTGCGACTTTTTCCTCTTGCCAAAACTAAAATTGCCCCTTCGTGACACCCGTTTTGAGTCGATTGATGCCATAAAACAAAATTCGGCGCGAGAGCTAAAGTCCATCCCGGAAAGCGCCTATAAAAAATGTTTCGATAATTGTAAGTGCCGTTGGCATAGACGTATTGTGGAGCAAATGGAGCCTATTCTGAAGGCGACCCAATAAATTTTGACGATTAAATGTAAAAATGTTGTTTTAATTGAAAATTCCCGGTACTTTCTTGACAGAGTAGTACTTCAGTTTCCCTAAGCATAGTAAGAAGATTTCTTCATGAGGTAAATCTAACATCGAGACGCTTGTTATGAATACAAGCGTCAATGCTTATAGTGGGTACACTGACGACATGAATGGCGACACGTACTCTTCACTGGCGAGTCAAGATATGAACTTTTTTTCTGATAGTTGACGAGTATGAGTGTAGATACGTTCAATCATTTGAAGGAACCGCCGCTCCGTTCAAGAAGTCTATTCTTTTCGAGGAGGCACAATTATGGTTTGGGGTGGAGTTTGTTTCGATGGTAGAACTGACTCATTAATATTTTCGAAAGCCATGACATATGTTGATTAAATTATCAACGAAGTAGTGCCACAATTTCATGCTGCTATTGGAGAAACCTTCGCTTTTCTGGATGATAATACACTGCCACACAGATCCTACCAGGTGATTACTACTGAAGAAAACTAGGGTATTCCACATCTATCATCAACTCTAAGATCCCCTGACCTAAATCCAATCGAGCACGCTTGAGACTAATTACAAAGAAATCGGAAACACTTCAACAGCTCTGAGATCTTTTGCCACCATTTTGGCAACAACATTGACCAAGATATTCTCAATAACTTGATGGAAAGAATGCAGAGAAGGTGACAAGCAGTTATTGATGGTATCGAGGGTGAATTTTCGAAATATTCACAATTTTGGTAAAATTTTATAGTTCTTCAATTATTATATTTTTGTTGTCGTGAATTTATTTGAAATCTAATTATGCTAACCTGAAAAACTCTATAAATACATATTTCAAATGGAAACTGGGTTTTTCTGAAGAGAAAACACAAATCAATTGAAAATCCTAAACTTATGACCAGCAGTTTAATTAAAACGAGTCCATTTCAAGAAATTTATCGAGAGGAAATTTTTTAAGTTTATATGATCCAAATGCCGAACTAAAACATTGAAAATTTCAAACCCTGTACGATATGTTCGATTTCAACGATGTGGGTGGTCAATAAAATTTTCGATTTGGATGCCGTGATTTGAAACAACTCTCTTCACGATGAATATAATTATCACAATTACATAAAAAATTACCCCAATTGTATAATGAATGCGGAGAAACTATAAGGTATCCAAGCAATATGTAGACAGAACGTAAGATCACAGATACATAATTTAACGCATCATGAATAGACATAATTCAATCAATAATTATGTAACGAAATAAAACGAGCGTGTTGAAAGAAGAGCATATTAATAGAGCGAAAAAAACTTTCGTCTTCATGTTGTTCTTCTATTTCGTTAGAATATATTTTCTGAAAAATTAATTATTGGGTTCTTAAAGTAATTTAGTTTTTTTTGGGGGGAAAATGGACAATTTTCATATATAAAAAAATATTTTTTTTTATTGAATTATTTATTAGCCATTCTGGCCCAATACCTTTTGTCATATTCCTGGTATTAGCATGATTCCACATAAAAATTTTTTGTCTTTGCTGACAAAAAACTGATCCTGGTGATTTTTGCCCTCCTCATTTGAAGTAAAGATTTTGCCGTCCAAACAAAAATTAGCAAATGACCAGAACAAATAATAATCCGAAGGTGCCTGATCTGCAAAATATAGTGGGTGTAGCAGTGTATCACATTCAAGCTTTAAAAGCTTTTGACGAGTGACCAAACTTGTATGAGGTCTCGTATTATCTTAGTGGAACACTACACATTTTCTGATGACTAATTCTGGCCTTTTTTGTTCAAGTGCATCATTCAGCTTGTCTAGATGATGGAAGTAGACTTTCGAATTAATTGTTGTGTTATCCGGTAAAAGTTCAAGAAAACAACAAGATTCCTTTAAAATCCTACCAAACAGACAGCATCCCCTTTTTTTGATGGATATTGGCTTTCGAAATGCTTTGAGCCGGTTCATCTTTCTTGCTCTACGATCTCTTGCGTGTGACATTGTTATATACAACCCATTTTTCGTCCCTAGTAATGATGCGCATCAAAAATGAATCATTTTCGTGACTTTTGAGAAGCGAATCACAGACGTCAACACGACGACACAAAATTCTCTCCGTGAGAACATAGGACACCTATATATCGAGCTTTGAGGTTAAACCCAGGCCTTTCAAGTTGTCATAAACAGTTGAGTTCGATAAATTTTACTTCTTACTGAGTTCACGTATTGTTATACGCCGATTTGCATGAACTAATGCCTTTATCGTGTCTTTATCAGCTTCGCCCGAAACGTGGTACATCTTCGACATCAAAATTGCCGGAACGAAATTTTGCAAACCAGTACTGGTGTACTGTCAACATATCTTCTCCATACACATCTGTTAATTTCTTTCTGGCTTGAACAGCATTTTTACCTTTTCTATAGTAACAATGTAGAATATGACGAAACTGCTACTTTTTGCTCTCCATATCTGAAAGGGCACCAACCAATAACTACTGCGTAGAATTAATAGTAGCCTTGTACTACTCTGTCAAGAAAGTACCGGGAATTTTCAATTAAAACAACATTTTTACATTTAATCGTCAAAATTTATTGGGTCGCCTTCAAAATAGGCTCCATTTGCTCCAATACATCTATGCCAACGGCACTTCCAATTATCGAAACATTTTTTATAGGCCCTTTCCGGGATGGACTTTAGCTCTCTCGCCGAATTTTGTTTTATGGCTTCAATCGACTCAAAACGGGTGCCACGAAGGGGCAATTTTAGTTTTGGGAAGAGGAAAAAGTCGTAGGGAGCCAAATCCGGCGAATACGGTGGTTGCTGAAGCACGTTTGTTGAGTTTTTGGCGAGAAAGTCAGTCACAATCGTAGCTCGATGAGAAGGCGCGTTATCGTTATGCAAAATCCATGAGTTGTTCGCCCACAAATTTGGCCGCTTCTTACGGATACGCTCACGCAAACGTTTCATAACGCCTAGGTAATACTCCTTGTTTACCGTCTGACCCTCTGGAACGAATTCGTAGTGCACCACGCCACGGATATCGAAGAAAACAATGAGCATCACCTTCATTTTCGAGCGGCTTTGGCGTGGTTTTTTCGGTTTCGGCTCATTTTTTGCCACCCATTCCGATGATTGCTGGCTTGTTTGCATATCGTAATCGTAGACCCAGGTCCCATCACCAGTTATAATGCGTTCCATGAATGTAGAATCGGAATTACAGCGATCCAGCATGTCTGAAGCAACCTGTTCGCGATGACGTTTTTGAAGAAAATTCAGGTCTTTCGGTACGAGTCGTGCGGCCACCTTTCTCATGCCCAAAATATCAATCAAAATCGTACGTGCGGACTCGTGGGATATCTTAAGATCATGTGCTATCTCTCTCAAGCTGGTACGACGGTTTTCCAGCACCCTTTCCTTAATTTTATCGACGTTATCTTCGATCGAAGCCGTCGATGGGCGACCACTTCACGACCGTCCTTGAAGGCTCTGTACCACTGATATGCACGAGTTTTCGATAGAGCATTATCACCAAAGGCCTTTTGCAACATTTTCAATGCATCGGCACACGAAAATTCATTTGCAACACAAAACTTTAAACAAATTCTTTGCTCAACGTAATCACCCATAGTAAAAATCGGCACGCACTCTGACATCGACTGACTTAATCAGCTGTTGCAAACACACTAGTTGACAGATCCCGCTCAAGCTTGGCATAGTGATTAAGGACAGTGGTACCAACCTAGGAAAAAAAATTTTTACCTGCCTCATTGCCCCGCCAGATTTAAATCGATAATTCCCGGTACTTTCTTGACAGAATGTATATCACATAAAGATTATGCGGCTCAAGTGTGAAGTTGAGTTCGAAATAATACAATTAAATCCTCTGTCGGGAAAAAACGAAACTACTTTCCGAACAACCTTATAGTATTGTAGGATTGGATATTGCAACACTGAAATTTGCAAAATTTTAAATGGGTACACATTTTTATTATACTGAATAGTTTTGAAGAGAAAATACATCGTGTTAATGAAATTGACAGTTTGAGATTTAATCTAAAACTCCTGATTTCCTCTAAAGAAAACAATAATGACAACAAGAAAAGAGCAGAATGAAACATGCTCAAAAAAAGGATACTTTATACGCAATGTAGATCTGATCAGAAAGTCACATTCCACAAAATATAGACATAATTGTTACCCATTCGATTTTAATTTAATTTTTCTGATAGCTCAAAAAACAAAGAAGCGATTAAATTAAAATTAAGTATTTTGAATTGAAATAAACAATATTAAAATTTCGAATTGTGTTAGCCTTTACTTGTTAGAAATCTATTATACACTCAATCAAATAATTCACATATACATTAATTTCTATTCATTTTTAGAAGTTGCTCAAATGATGCGTTTCGTTGTACAATAACTTTTTCAAAAATGCTTTTCCTGAGAATACGGAAAAACCGCTTTCAAGCAATTTCTGATATCTCGAGAATCATTGACATTTAAAAATTTTATTTACATAACGGCTATTAATAACCAGATGCATATCTTTTTGAATAAAAGGAAAATAAGGCTGTTTTGAGTCCGTATACCTGGATGATTTCTGATTCATATTCTTGTAAACCATCCTTTCGTTATTGTTGAATCTATCGGGTGTTTTTTTTTAGAATGATAGAACTTTCGATAAGAATAACTGTGATTTGACAGAAGATAGAAGCCATGTTGTTTCGACATTTCTGTTCAGTAAGCATTGAAAAATTATCATGGAAAGACTCACACGGCAACAACGTTTATGAATTGATGCAACACAACAAGACAAAGAACTGTACGCACAGAAGAAAATATCGCTGCTGTAAGTCATAGTAATAATGATGATCCAGATTTGTCTATTCGTTGACGTTCACAATAAGTTGGACTCTATGCATCCACCCCATGGAAAATTTTGCGTAAAGATCTTGGTCTACACCCATACAAGATCCAACTGGTAAAGAACTAAAGCCACTTGACCATAATAAGCGTCGTTTGTTTGCTGATTGGGCCCTAGAACAGCTTGAAGTTGATCCACTTTTTTATCGTAAAATTGTATTTAGTGATGAAACTCATTTCTGGTTGAACGGCTATGTAAAAAAGCAAAATTGCCGTATATGGAGTGAAAACAATCCTCAAGAAAATCTGCAGGTTCCATTGCATCCTGAAAAATCCACAGTATGGTGTGCTTTACACGCTGGAGGCATCATCGGTCCATATTTCTTTAGAAAAGATGCTGGAACTAATGTTACAGTGAATGGCGCTCGTTACATATCGATGATCAATTATTACTTGTTTCAAAATTTGAATGGTAGCGACCCAGAAGTCATTTGGTTCCAACAAGATGGTGCTACACCTCATGCTGCTACCGTAACAATTGATTTATTGAAAGAAAGATTTGGCGATAACACTATTTCGAGAAATGGTCCAATTAATTGGCCTC
Source organism: Megalocaria dilatata (assembly GCA_034642435.1). Taxonomy (NCBI): domain Eukaryota; kingdom Metazoa; phylum Arthropoda; class Insecta; order Coleoptera; family Coccinellidae; genus Megalocaria; species Megalocaria dilatata. The sequence goes on from CM067856.1 coordinate 75,606,434, forward strand.
CAAGATCATGCGACGTAACTCCACAGGATTATTTTCTTTGGGGTTATGTCAAGTCATTGGTTTATGCTGATAAACCAGAAACAATAGACGCTTTGGAAGCCAACATAACTCGTGTTATTGATGAAATAAGAATTACTGGAAAAAGTGGTCCAAAATTGGTTTGGTCAAAAGCGGTTCCTCAGAGCTTAATTTTAATGTGTTTTATTCCAATTTATAGTTCTATCACTCTGAAAAAGCACCGGATATATCAGTTATCTTAAAGATAAAAAGAATTGTCTTGATTGTTCTCGAGTTATTCTCATTTGAAATGTTATTTTTCAAATATTTTCGAAAGCACAAATCTTATCAAGTGCAAATTTAGTGTTCAGTTGTGAAATAACAACACAAAGACTTTAGCATAATGTCTTGAAGATGAGACTTTTTAAATTTTCATTTTTATTTGATTTCAAAAACTAAGAAAAGTATATGAGGTTTTGTACAACATATTCTTCATCCATTCTTTCTTGCCAATGGGTAACGATACATATCGAAGAGAAAAGAAAAATGAAACTTTGTATTTTTCGTTTTCGTAAGAGTTTCCTATTTTTAGAAGGGCAGTTCTAAATTAGCAAAATTTGATATTCATTCAGCATTCGGATAACAATTCAAAATTCTAGGTTTTTATTTATCATATTTATCTTCTTCGAGGAATAATTCACAGATTTGAAACTTTACGACGAAATGAAGCATTGTACAAGTGCGCAAAAACTTTCGACTTCACGTCAATCTTTTCACCATTTTTTGCATCTTTTGAAATACTATGTATTTCACACGGGCTGGAGGACCTTAGGTAGGCGTAAGTCATGGGCTTGAAAGAAATGAAATTCTTCTGTTATTATTATATTCAAGTTATCAAGATCCCGTCTTCACTGCTTTTCAAGTATCAATAATGGAAACTTCGATCTTGCTAATAAAAAAAATTTCAATAAGCCTACTTTCCTGCGGTGACAAACCTCAGTGTAACGTATTTCTTCAGTAAAGGAAACTAGAAATGAACTGATAATATACAAGTATACATAGATTATAAATATAGATTCCTCACTTCAAATAAAATAATAATCTTTTTCCGAGCTTGTTCTGAATAAGCGTGCTATCCTTTTGCTTAAAATTTCTGTTATTTTCCAATTTTGGACCAAAAATTATGTCAAAACGACTAGGTTGGACTCACTGATGAATATGCCGAGGCCAATAATAATTTTGTTCCGCCGGTTGAGTTCCTTAATGTGCAGAATCAGTCTAATGGTTCTGCAGCTAGTCATATTTGAAACTGTTTCTTATTTTCTCAATAGTTCCGAAACTGATTCCATCGACCTCATGTATATGTAAAATAACGACATGAAGATCGGCGGTCCGGAAGGGCGTAAAAATGCTCAAATTTCCGAACGGAAAAACCTAAAGAAACTACTTATATTTAGTGCTTCAAAAAATATGTGAGCAAAGCACCGTTGAGGGCTACTATAGCCATAGCAACAGTCCTAATATAGAGTTCAATTTAGCATTTAAATGTAAAAAGGGAGGCGAGGACTGATGCAAAATTTTGTGAGGATCGTTGATGAGATGAAGAAACGCGCAAAAGATCCTGACTTCACGTCAGTCCTTTTCATCATTTTTTATTCTGATGTGATGTAGGCAAAAATATAAGAAGTTATTTGTTCAATATATTCTTTTTCCAACCCTTCTTGGTAATATCTAACAATACATATCAACAGGAGAAGGGTGGAGACTTTCAATAACTTATTTTTTCAATTTCATTGGATTTTTCGTTTCTTGATGAGGACAGTTTTGAAATTGCAGAATTGGCGTTTATTTGACGCTTGTTTTATAGAACAGCGTACTATTTGTTTTAATCAATTATCTGTAATTGATGTATTTTGAGCTGAAAATGGTCTCAAATGACTAGATTGGACCCGCTGATGAAGAATCCGAGGTCAAAAATAATTCTGTCCAGCCAGTCCGGTTCGTCCGTAAAAACTTAGGAACGGAAAGAGCAACATGTTAAGTCTTTTGAGATAAATAAACAACACAAAATTAGAATATTACTTAACGAACCATTAGATTTAAATAACTCACCCCTGCTAAATATATTCAGATAAGCTGGAATTTACAGAGACCTTTTTTGGGTTTTAGTGCTCAATAAAAATTTTTTGTGCCTACTGTAATATAAAAAGCAACCGATTTCGAAAAAAAATTTAGTTGTTCAAAGTGTAAACCTACCTGAAGATGCTACTGTGATAGCCCAGCAATTGTTGTATTAAATAACAATGAAAATTTGTGAAAATCAGAATAACCTTATTTAATATGGATTTTCATCATGTAAAGGCTGATTCAATTGAATATTAAAGTATTAAAAGAAAAATTAATTTTTTCTGCAATTTTAATAACTTTGTATCTTTTCATCCGAGCCGAATATGGAAAAAAGGCAAAAAAAAAAGTTTTTTTGATGAGAGGAATATATTGTTGAAATTAATGTACCACCTGAAGACTCACCATGTATGTATGATATTAATAAATTTTTCCGGGTACTGAACATTAGATTTCGATGATCGAGTTGCGAATGAACCGCTTTTTATTCATGGTCAGACCGCATGGAAAGTTCTTAATATGTATGAAATACTGAGCGCACATACTCAACAGGGAGAAAATTCCCTCAAAGGTGGGGATTAGGATTGATATAAAAGATAATTTGCAAATACCAAATGTATATTATTCATTCATATCTTCCTCAACACCTACATTCAAACAACAATGTGTTCTTTAAAAGTAAGTTGATTTTCATTATTCATACAAATAATTTTTTTCCAATTTGCAATAGAATTAATAGCAAAAAAGATTAACGTCATTTCAAGTTCGAAACTCAAGTTTCGAAAACATGACATGTTGTAATTTCACGAAATTATTTCATTCAAAAAAAAAATAAAATGAGGGGTTGATCACGTGTGAATATAAAATTGTGAGCAAGTTTTCTAGTGATATACAGTGTGAATGTACGAACTGCTGCAAACTGTGAAATGAAAGGTTGACCAGAAGAAGTCAATTAGATGCAAGAACTACCAACAAAGAGGCATTTGTACATTCAATGAAAATAATACCCAACATCGAATAGGATGAAGTACCATCAAAAGAAACTACGACAAAGCACAATCGACGACCGGTACAAAAACTTATTTAGATATACAGTATATTTTCACGATATAGAAGTTATTGGAAATCTTAGTAGTCCATATAAAATCTACAAAATAATTCAGTTTTTAGCAAGTGAACATTTTGTCAATTTGTGCATCGTATGTGGTTGCTATTATAACATTCTTGAATTATTTTGTTTTTTATGGCATTTTCTGCAGAACTTTCAGATAATAACGGAAATAGTTTTAAATTTAATGCGAAGGTGTAATATGGGAAGTTTTGAGGAGTATCACAGATGTCGGGTGAAGTACTAAAATTTTCCATCTCAATAAACATTATATTGCAACTTTCATACAATTCATTTATACGAGTTATAACTTTTGTCAAACAAATGCCCAGTCATCAAAAATATCCTACATATCGGCGTCCCACACTATGAGGCAAGTATTTGTGGGGCAATAGCCATTTAAAAAATATCAGCTTTTAAAAGTTAAAAAATTTGTAATTTTTTCCCACAAAATATTGCATGATTCTTTGAAATATGAATAAGATTGCATTTCTAGTTTCCAAAATATTTAGAAAGTAGGATTTTAAATGGTTATAACCCAGGAAAAACTGAGTGGATTTCACCTATATTTGAGTATGTAGTATATTAAGGCCCCAAACGAACCCTCAAAATTTTAAGTTTTGAAGTCTTTTGCTTCAAATATTAGCATGTTTACCTACAGTCGATCGGTTAACCTCACAGAATTTAGCATTATTTTACATATAAATGCTTAATTTAAACTCGCAGGCCTGTTGTTACGATTCCGGTTAGCGTTCAACGCTGCTCTGCTCAACAAATGTTTCTTTTAATTTTCTAATTGCAGGATCCCGAATTTAGGTGAAACGGATTTGTAGTTTCGAAAATATTAAGAAAGTTTCAAACGTGAATAACTGTGTATCGAGTTGAATGATTTCTCTCATGAACTCAACAGAAACATTCTGACCTCAAACCTACCCTGAAAGTTTCAAGTCTCCACCTCCTTCTGTTCGAGAGTTAGAGTGTTTAAGATAGCGTTTAACGCTATTCTGCTCACAAAATATTTTTTTCTTATCTTCTAATCATACGATCTTCTAGAAACTTTCATTCTTCTTCTGTATATAAAATATTAAATCCATCTGATTTTAAGTTTACAATATATTAAGAAAAATTTTAAAATATTTCAAATGTGAATAACTGGAAAACCATTTGACCGATATTGAGCCAAAACCTCTCCTGGAAATTTCAAGTTTTTAGCTTTTTCCTTCGGAAAGTTAGGGTGTTTACGGACGGATTGGCCGGACAGAATTACTTCAAAATTAGAAAATTATAGTAAATTCTATAGCAAAACTTCCGATTTTTGCTAACAGAAAATTCTAATCTAATTTTTGTTTTTTGAAAGAACAAAATACATGCATTTCTGGTCGTATTTGGCACATTCACGAACTACCATGCAAATTACAAATCTCATGGAAATTGATCGTACTAACAAACGGTATTGGATTCATATTAAAAAAATATATCAATATTATTCGTTTCAGGTTACTCTTGTACTAGCCTTAACTGCTTTTGTGAATGCGGGCTACGTAGAACATGGCTTAGAAGGTGGTGATACTATTGACCATTATGGTGGAGCGGTGCAAGAGTATGGCGGTGAAGATCATTTAGATTATCACGTAAGTTGATCTAAACATAAATTTTCAGGGTAGGCTCTCAGCTTTTAGCGGCTGGGTCATTTGAAATTTGTATATTTAACTAATGAAATTATGAGGTAATTCGAAAAAATGAATCTTGACATTTAGAACAATATATTTCAAATTACCGCCACGACTGGCACATTGGTGAAGTGGGCACGCATCGGCCGGCCACGAGATTTCATTTCTTGTACTAGTTGAAATTTGTAAGCCTTCATACGGAGGTCTTTATGCAACATTCTCCTCAGAGAAGTGCGATAAATGTTCAATTCTCGAGCACGATGACCAGTTGATGTTGATCAATGTTCAGCCCCATCCTAGGCTACAACAGCAGTGTTTTTAAGTATGCTCAATGTACGAGAACGCAAACGGGTTGTTTCATCAAATAACGATCCAGTTTCATGAACTCGCTTTACGAATTGATCGTGAATTGCCGTGAGGGCATTTCATTTCTACTGAATTTTTCACGTAAATTTCTAACCATTTTTGAAATAGGTTTTCAATATTTTCCAGTTCAGTTCAAGCGTAAATCAACTCATTTCATTTAGTGCTTTAGAGTTTTGAAGTGAAATAATACACAATCATTGCTACGCAAACAAATTTTCACAAAATTTCTAAGAGAAGCCACATTAAAGAAAAAACAAATGGTTTCACACATATGCCGCACTAACACAAACTCTTATACTTTGATTGATATCCCTTGACCTTGATCTAAAATGCGCATGTCAAAATTAATTTGAAATCCATTCTCCAAAGACAACAAGGAGTTGCTGAACCTTTATTATTATGAAACATTTTCCAGCAACTTACCAAGAACCAATTTTCCATCAGAATGACGACATCCCTTCGTTATATTAAAACTAAATTCTTACAGGCATCTCCAAAGTATCAATTCAATTACGCTGTTAATGACCACTTCACCGGCGATATCAAACAACAATACGAAGAAAGAGATGGTGACTCGGTGAAAGGATCTTACAGTTTAAAAGAAGCCGATGGTTCAACTAGAATCGTCAACTACAAAGCTGATAAACATAATGGTTTCCAAGCTACGGTGGCAAAGATTGGTGGAGGACATAAAGGCGATGAATACAACGTATATCCCGAACCTCAAAAACATTACTAACGTAGCAGTGAATGAATCGTTGCCATTGAGTAGAATCCACAAACGTGCAATATCCTATCGGTTCATTTTACAATATGGCGGAAACTAAGAAAAGCATTAAAAGTTCATCAATCCCATGTAATTACCATAACAAAGGTATCAAATAGACTATGGGTTTAGATTCAGTCATTGCTACTGCCCCTCGTGTTCATGTATATACTACCTATGTACTTCTGTGGCAACAGCAGAGGCAGTGAGATATTTAACTTAATCTTGTTAGCTCCATTTGATCTCTAGCAATTGAAGAAGTATTAATAATGTGAACATCAGCTTATACCATATCAATGGAAAATGATGTATAAAAAACTACCGCTGTCCAAATTTTACCGCAGCTTAAAAAACTTCAAAGATGTCATTGGCCAGCAGAGGTGCCAAAAGCAAAAACTGTTCAATACTCATGATATTCCTTCCATGGTCAATTCCACGCTCTTGACACAGAAGTAGGCTGAATGTAAACCTGGTATTGCAATTCACAAATGGCTTATCAATATAAAAAATGGCAATGCACCAACACTTTACATGTGAAAGATGAATCTCATTTAAAAGTACCTTATTTTCAAGACAAGTAAATGTATGTGCGCACACTGTGATCAATTGTTAACATTAATTTTTTTTCAAGTATTTTGGAGAGAAAATAATTATTTTGTACGTAAATATTTCCTAATAAAGCATATAAATAAAATTATGATTTCATTAAGAGATTTTTTGTCCTCTATTAATAATAGGTTGGTGAAAAATTCTTTATTTTTGCGTGAGTTTCAAGATTCGGGTCAAATATGCACCGTTTTTTTGATAATTTGTTGTCATTTCCAAGGGCGTACCCAGGATCAAATCTGGGGGGGGGGGGGCAAACCATGGTCGCGAACATTTTATCACGGAATTTTTTTTTTCGAAGGTAAATTAAACCAAAATGTTTAGAAAAATATGTATAATTATAACATTGCTCTATCAACTAAGTTATTACAATTGTTTGCTTGACAAAAAAATAATATATATAATATAATAGTTACATGCCTTATACTATTATCATTTGTCTTGGATTTGTAGAAAATTTGTTCAAAACTCTCGTTTCAATCCAGTCCTAATTTTCCTTAAAAAATTTACGATGGATGCTCATCAAACTCAACCCAGTCAATCTGTCCTCTCTAATTGTACTTCTCAGTTAGGTCTTTATGCTTTGAAGGGTACTGAAAGATCGTTCAACAGTAGCCGTAGTGGATAGAAAAGCACTTAAAATGAGAAGTGCATGCCTTGTTGCAGGGAAAAAATATTAGCCTCCTCTAAAAGTGCAGCCACTTCAATATCCTTTAATTTTTCCCCTGTTAAATCTTTTTTTCACAGATTATACCATAAATCTAATTCTGCAGATATATCACTCAACTCAAAACATTCCATGGAAGATTTTGCTTTTTTTCCAAATCTTTTGAAGTACTTTTATAGCATGTATGAAGGATGAGGATGGGATAAGACAAAAGCAGGTGTATTCTCGTGTGGGAATCTAACATTCAGTGATAAGGTTAAAGAGTCAAAATAAGGGATAATCAACGATCGTCTCCAGTATTCAATCGCAGTCTCAGATGACGGATTACTTCTGTGTATTTGCATTTTAACAATTCGTGGAACTGTTAACTCAACGCCGATTTTCTCCGCGATATCATGTGACTTTCTAAGTACTTCCTTAGACACATGTTCGATTTCTTATAGAGTCCTTCTTGATGAAATCAAGGATGTGTTTCCTCACCATAATCAAATCCATATTTTTACCTTGTAGAACGTTCACAACGGGTTTCAAAATCGCAGAGTACTTTGCAATCATGACTAAACCTATAATGAAACTTGGTTTAGTTACTGCACATTGATATGCAAATTTTCTTGTAGCATAATTTCCTTTGATCGACAGATGTTCTAGCGCATTGACGATTTCATGAAAGCTGTTTAAAAACTTTCTGATGCTCTTGTATTTCTCAGACCATCTGGTCTTGATAAATTAAGAGCCGAAGTCCTGCGAGTTGTTCTTAAAGAAACACAGTTTCGAAAAATTTTTTCGAACTTTCGAAAAATGATTCTAGTGCATCCAATACTTTAAGAATCCAGTTTGAATGAGATGGGGTGAGTCCTTCCATAAAGTGTGAGTGAGACAGCCACTATATGGTATTGCCACACGTAAACGCAATACAGATCAGTACACTACGCCCCTTGGTCTACTGCCAATCTTTCCGTATTTGATCGTGTTATTTGTGTACTTACGACTTTTGGCTTCGTTTATTAGATTTGTTTGCTTGTGATTCGGATAGATTTGATCACTTTACAACGAACTTTGAATTTACCTGGAATAACCTGTGAATATGTCAAAATGCATCTCATTTATGGGGAATGCAGATCTAATGCTAGTGAAGCTTCGAGAGTGTATCGCGAGAGATAAAGCAAGCCATTCTTTACACAGAGAAACTTATTTCAACGAGACGCAAGAGAAGCAAGGTTCATTTGAACTTTCTGCTTTCAAATGAGTCACAAGAGAAAAGCAAATCGATTCATAGCGTACAGTTCAAAATGTACCTGCCATGTGTCTTGCTTCCTTTGCATTGGAAGCTGGAATGGCAAGAGAAATCTCATGAGCTTTGAATCTCTTTGAGAGTATCTACGATCGGTCCGTGTGCGGACGCACCAAGCGTTTAAAAGAAGAGCTTTGGACGGCGAATGGAAGCATTTTTATTAGATATTTATACACTACAGAACGTAAAGTGTAAACTTATCAGGAGTGCTTAAATTCGTTTCAGTCGATCACATCTTCTATTTTTTGAGAAATCAATAAAGCAAGTCCAGAGCCGACTTCGATCACTTAAATTGTGTAAGGTTACTATATATTGCGAATAACACAAAATATAAAATGTTTACCTTTGTGCTAAAGCCAGCTTCAACCTATCGTTATCATACTTCAGCTGCATATCTGTGAGAGGCTTTTCTTGTATAACTTGATGACTAGGACTATCACTAACTTGCAATCCTGAGACTGAATGGCTGCGTGGTTGAGGTATTTCATCATCTTTATTTTGGCACTGTGGGAGAGCGGCACTACCTGGAATGAGATTAATACTGTAAAAATAAATGAATAATGTTACATTTTATGTACAGTACTATTTCAAAATTGAACCACATGAAGTTACTAGACAGGAATCTGCAACAGTGGCGCCGTGGTCCACTTCCATTGGGAATTAGAAGTATATTAAATGATTTTCGAATAAGTTGAAGCACAAGTATCGAATAAATCGATATTTTATTTTCAAACAGTGTCACTCTAGCCCCCAGGTCGATCCTGATTCCGAGTTATCAAAAAAAGTGAAAAAGTCTTTCAATATCATTTTAACAGATTCCAAAATTAAACAACGTTGAAGATATGTCTACGTTTCCGAGATTATTAATCATTCACTCGATAACCAACAACTCAAGAACATTCACAGACTGCAGTGTAAGGACCAAAACCAATTCTTTAACGCCAATGTTGGTCGAACCATAATGGGAAATAAATCCTCCCTACTAAAGGGTAGGGCATCTGGAGTTTGCATTTTGAAGTAGTGGTTATTTCCAGTCTGGCAACACTTCTGTCATTCTTGTTTTGACAGAAAATTAGTTAAATATTTGATTTGACTTTTTAAACTTGAAGAAAACTGGGAAATATTAAAAACTTATTTCCAATGAGGTGAATCTTCTATTCAAACTGTTAAAAGTTTACAGGGAAAATGCAATAGAAACGAAATGCCCCCACAGCATTTTGCGGATCAATTTATCCTAAAAAACTGAATCGTTTTTTGATAAAACAACCCGTTCGCGTTCTCGTCTAGTGAGCACCGAAAACATTGGGGCTATAGTACAGAAACGTGGCAACATCAACTCGTCATCGTGCTCAAGAATTGAACATTTTTCGCACTTCTCTCGGGAGAATTTTGTAAAAAGCCCTCGGTTTGAAGTCGATGCGTTTCCATTTCACTCAATGGGCTAATGATCGCATGGCCGAAGATGAGCATTTTTCCCAGAAAAGTAATCGTCAGCGATGAAGCTCGTTTTCATCTCCGAGGACTATTGTTTTTGGGCATCTGTTAAGGATAAGTGTTACGCTAATCATCCAGAAATGATTGATGCCCTGAAACATACCCCCCAACTGTCTCTGTACCTTGTCGTGGTGGGGGTGCTAGTTTCATTATATGAAATAATAATAATAGTTTATTTGCCCATAATTAATAAACAATATAAAGAATAAAATTCTTTTACGAAAAAAAAAATATAAACAGATTTTTATATAAATAAATAAATGACATGGCAAACAAACAAGATGATGAACAGAGGCTCACTAATGTATAGTTCGCCTGTTAGTTCTAATACTAGAAAACCTAAAACATTTTACTAGCCGTCCCAAAAAAAAAAAAAAAAATTCAACAAAGAATTTATACATATATATAGCGAAGCTATATATCAATCATAAATCAAGCAATTTCACCTACAATAGAAGCGAGGTGCAGCATGCATCATCTAATCTTGAGGACATAATTTATCATATAGTATCATAATTTGTTCAAAATAATAGTCAATTTCGGGAAATTATTGTCAATTTTTGGGGAAGCACTTAAATGATAAATGTCTTAAAACTGTTTAAAGCACTCGGCACAATTGTCAAATCCGGTAAAACATAGCTTCTAACAAACACTTGAAACCTCTTACTTTGGTCCAGTCACAGAATCATCAGGTAAGTTTATTTCTATATGCCACAATTTATTAAATCATGTATTCGTTTTCTACCCGTATTAAGAAGCCATATTTTAGTTTTCATCATGAATGATCTGTAGCTGTTCACTAGTCTAAGCTCCAAAGGTAAGAAAGCAAACATCCTGGGTGCCAGAAACGACCAGCATCTTTGTCCTGCTGTTTGGAGGGCTCGATGTTTCTGAAAACTGGTAAGTTTTTATCTTGTCCAATGAGTATGTTGTATTGGCTGAAGTAAGATCTTTTTCTTTTTTATAAGAGCAATAATTTTTGAGAAGTATAACTGTCTTACATCCAGCACTCTTGATAACTTATAAAGTTCATCAGTGGGAAAGAGAAGGCTCTTTCCATGTATGATCTTCAGTAGCAGTCTTTGAACAATGTTGAGCATCTCCACATGAGTTCCATGAGCTGCACCCCAACCAACGTTACCATATGACAAGTGAGACTGAACTAATGCAAAATACACCTTCATCAACTGAGTAACATTCATTCCTTTTTTTAGGTTTCTGAATATATGAAGAAGACCGCGGAGTTTTTTCGCTACGTATTCACAGTGATGATCCCAACGCATATGCCTGTCAATATGAATACCAAGATACTTAATGTGTCCTTCTGGATGTTCAAGAATAAAGTTTTGGTTATCGACTTTGAGGGGTCCCAAATTAGGAAGTCCCGATACATATGATGTAAATGGTAGGTAAAATGACTTCTTTATGTTTAATGTGAGTTTATTCTTTCTAAGCCAATCCGAAAGTTTCTTCAAGTCTTTTCAGCACTAACTTCGAGGTTTTCCCATATCCTGTCCTCGCAGATCACAGCTATATCATCAGCAAAACTTATGATCCTCCCAGACACCTTCATGTACAACATATCATTCATGTAGATAACGAACAGTAGTGGACCTAATATCGTACCTTGGGGGACTCCATAGGTTACAGCTTCCTCTCTACTACTCATTTCCTCAATTTGTACTATCTGCTTTCTATCTGTTAAGTAGCTTCTGAATAATTCTAAGGCAATTCCTCTTATACCATATTTATGCAATTTATTTAATATTTCGTGGTTTACGGTATCGAATGCCTTAGATAAGTCTAGGAAAACGCAAAGAAGAGGCACTTTTTTGTCTAGTCCATCATTAATCAGTTTCGTTAAATCTCTTATAACTTCCTCAGTCGACATCCCCTCTCGAAAACCGTATTGCCCTTCCGACATTATTTTATTCTTTGTTAAGAAACGCAGCACTCTATTTCTCATCATTTTCTCCAAGATTTTGGCCACATTCGAAACTAAAGTAATGGGTCTATAATTGGATAGCTCTAACTTATCACCACTTTTGTATATGGGCTTAATAACACCTGTTTTAAGAGTGTTAGGAAAGCATCCGTGAATGAAACATTCATTGATGATGTGAGCTAAGGGCGCAGATATGTTTGTTTTTATATTATTGAGTGTATCTGATCGTATTCCGTCTATACCAGGTGCCTTTTTAATCTTCAAATCACCTATCATGCTTTCAATCTCCTTAGCATCAGTAGGTATAAGGAAGATACTGTCTCTCACGAAATTAACACCTTCATCTACAAAATCTTCAGGCTCAGTTATCTGTTCTGCATATTTCCCTCCCATTCGAGAGAAAAATCTATTAAATTCATCAGCGATCTCAGACCTGTCGAGCAGAATGTTACCTTGTTCACTTTTTATCTTTTTTATATCCTTTTCAGGTGAATTCTTAGTGTAGATCTTCTTAACCTGGTTCCATATAATTTTCGATTCATTTCCACTCCTTTCAATGTTTTCACATAGATATTTTTTCTTCGACAATTTAATTAATTTAAGGAGCTTGTTTTTATATAGTACATATTTTTTTTTCAGGACATATTCATTATATTCGATTCTTTTCATTAATTGACTTCAACAGAGCCTTCGTAATCCAAGGACACCCCGACATCACCCTCCGACTGCCTGTCAACATTTTTGAATTATTTTGTATATGTGTCTGTAAAGATTTAATGAAGTTAAGTTACTTTATATTAGTGTCCTGTTCAGAATATACACTAGACCAACTCTCATTTTTTAAATCAAAATTCAAAGAATCATGATTTATTACTTTCTTGTTATATGCTCTACCTTTGGGTTTATCTGCAAGCTTATCTACACCCACGGTGAGAAACACTGGAAAATGGTCAGTAATATCGTAGTGTAGAATATAACCACGTATGCTGTCTCCACCAGATGGTAACCTTTCACCAAAAAAATAATGGTCGATACATGATTGGCTCTCAAATCTAGTGCAGCCATTAATATAGGAATAATAGCCAAAATTACTCATATAATTTCTATACTCATCAGATTTCAAGTCATGTTGAGCTAGAATATTGATGTTTATATCTCCTCCTATAATATGATAATCAAAACTTCCTTCAACTTTTTTGAGGTATGGGTGCAGTCTTTCAATGAACAGAATGTCCGAAGAATTGGGTGATCTATATATTGCGGTCAACTTAATAATTTTACCGAAGAATTTTAAATCTATCTCTAGAGCATCAGTTTCTCCAATTCTAACAATACAGTGTTCAAATTCAATTTCCTTCCTGATATAACACATCACACTATCGTGGCTGTTATATTTGCCATACTTGTAAACATATCACATATCCTGGGATGTTGTAAATATTAGGATTTTGCTGCATGAAAGTCTCCGTCAAGATCAATACATCCATCTGTGGTGAAAGCTGATCCATCAGAATGAGGAACTGGTCCAGATTTTTATCAATACTCCTGATATTCATTTGAACAATCTTAAGTTGTGCTGATTTCATGAAACTTTTTAATTCTACTATCTGATCAACTTCAACTGTCAGATAATCCTCGTTGCTGTACTCCTCAATATAGGGGTCCATTGTAGGAAAAAAATCAAAATTCGACAAAAAAAAATTTAAATCCACAAAAAAACCAAAAATTCAACAAAAAAGAGAAAAATATATATGTTTTTTCATTTTCACCCTTTCAAGACAGGTGGAGAATTACATACCAGATTTTTTGTTTCTTCCAATATTAGATCTCGCAGCCGGATCGCTGGTAGAGTATGATCTAGTCTTTATATTAGATCTGCGAGTCGAATCACCAAAATTCTTTAGAATTGTCCGATCCGGTTCCCCAATTGGCTCACGTTCAGTCGCTTGTGTACCAACTAAGCCCTCCAGATCTCTGTTCAGCTGTTCCGTCCTTGTCACTGCGTTAGGGGTATCAGGGGCACTTCTGGAATCCGCACTCACCGCACACACCGTAGTCTCCAAACGATCATCATGGTCAAAAATCACCTCCTCGGCATTCTGCCTATGCAAGTCACCATATGTAAATCGCTCCCCGTTTACAAAAAGATCCTGATTCCGGATATAAGCACTATATCCCTTCTTCTTAGCCTCTCGGAGGTGGTTTCTCAGGGTTTGTTGTTTGACCCTATTTTCCAAACAAAGATCGTCGTTTATATGAATTTTTGTTCCTCTTAGCTTACTTTTCTTTTCTAAGATTTTTCTTTTGATAAGATATGACAAAAATTCAACTTTTATTGGTGCACTCGAGCTCTTACCCAATATGTATATATTGTTGACATTATTCTCCGACAAATCGACATCAAGTAATCTATTTAACTGGGAAATTACATGATTGACTAAATCATCATCACCGACCTCCAATCCAACTATCACTATATTATTCCTAATATTCTTAACTACTTTTCTTAACTATATTCAATTCCTCCTTCAGAATAGTAGTCTGCGATGAGTGCCTTAATATTTTAATAAGTTCATCTGTACCAGACATATCTACAAGTCGGAAAGCTGATGGAAACCCTTAGTTGCAGCGGTCGCGAGGCGATAAAGAAGTATTATTTCCAGATAAGGATAAATAAACAACAACAACGGAATCAAAAACAATTTGAATGACTTTTCAATATCTTTTAGTCAGAAAGAAGCACTGCGCCTAAACTCCCACCAGTGAAGTATCCAGGATATTCCCTCACGCAAAATTTAAACTTGATTGTATTAAAGTTTGTAAATTATAAATAACTTCTCTGCACACAACTGTATGGTACGGCGACGTATTATGAAATGAATGGACGATAGGTTTATGATATTTAAAACAGATACTCTCATTCAACAAGGCTTGGAATCGTACGGGGTAGTTGTGGCTTTCTGACGTAGGTCATGCTATCCTACGATCGATTAGTTTTGTAATTCATACACGGGCGAAGACGAAATCCTGCTGAATCTCAGCGTGGGCTTTCCAACCTTCGTTACTTATCCGCTGAGGGATCCGAGATGGTCCGGAGGAAAAAGGGCAGGCTACGACGTTTCGACCAGGGTGGGATCTCGGAAGACTCGCCCTCTGCCCATTCCACCAACTTCGGTTTCATCGTCGTAGACAAGGTTACGACGTTTCGACGTGGGGATCTTGGAAGACTCTCCCTCTGCCCATATCCCCAACTTCTGCCCCATTCGTGGATCCTTAAGCTACTTATCCCCTGCGGGGTCGGAAATGGTCCGCTGGAGGAAAAAAGGCAGGCTACGACGTTTCGACCAGGGCGGGATCTTGGAAGACTCACCCTCTTCCCATACCCCCAGCATAAACTCCATTTTTAGATCATTAAGTCATCCCTTTACGATGCTTCGGAGCCTCGCTTCTAGCAGTCGAACAGCAAGAGCGGTCCTTCGGGATGGGGGATCCAAGCTGTGAAGCTGTTATTTGTGTTGTTTCGATGCTTCGGTCTTTCACAACCACCAAATAGGGACACTCTGCTCATGCAGCTGAGTGCTGGGGTCGGCACGGAACCTTTTAGGTTGGGGGGGGGGGGTGTCCCTACTCGGTTTTACTGGCACAGGTTCTCTTTTATCTTCCTTCATACATCTTTTCTTTCTATTTCAGCTTATCGGGGGTCTGCTGGAGGGTCAAAACTTGAGCAGAAACCCGGGACAGCAATGATGTCAATGGTACTTTAACGTCGGTGAAGAACTCTGCTCTTATGCCGACTTGTACAACTCTGACTATGATGCGTTGAAGCACGCCCCCCCATGACATTGTAATTTGACGCGCTGGGGGCGCTTGTCTTGACTAGGATCCTAGTATCATCCCGGTGAAATGGAGGATTCAGTCCTGACGTCTAAAGTAATGTCACTTGCACCAGTCACTGAACCCGGGTGGTGGAAGTTCGACCGAATGGGGACCCCATTAGTTTTACCGTATAGGTGGAATGGAGGGCTGAGCCTCGTTGTTCAACTCAGTGATAAGGGTGTCTGTCGCAGCAGAGGTCTTCACCCTTAAAACTAAAAACCCTATTGCAGTAAATCTGCGGATTTTTCTGTCCAATGGCCGAGTGCGTTATGTAGCATGCTGCATTACCTCAGGAGGGTGGAGGCCCTCGGGAAGTATTCTTACGACCTGGCCACCCAATTGGTGTTGGACTCGATAGGGCAGTGGTTGAAAGTCCGCATACTGGACTAGAAGGGTATTTATTCCATTTATCTGTTCATAGAAACTCATGTTCAGGATATCTCGAGAAATGCTTCAGGGTTTACGATTAGACCGGCCTTGTCCTGAACCAAGATTGATGGCGAGACGTTTCTGGGGTTTGTGGATCTCGACGATACGGCTAGACCGTATCAATTGAAATACTTAACAAGGGTTCGGGGATCTTGACGTACAGGCCGGATTGACGGTGCTCGTACCAGGATCAATTGAGGCATTAAATCTTGAGCTCATGGGACTGCGTTCGGGTGGGTGGATAAGAAGCCCCTTCGGCGAGTGATTTGCGTTACAAAATAACTCGGGTACTGACACTGCAGAGCAAGTAGAGATTGGATAGTGCTTCACTGCTACCAGTCACGGTGTAGGTTCTCGGACTGAAGCCGAAACTGGAAGCTTGGTGGGTTCAACTCTTAGAAGTGGTTTTCGCTAATTCGCCATGATAAAGCGTAACCCTTATCACACTTTCTGCTTCCTGGGGAGATTGTGGAGACTGCTGAGTAGTCATCTGGTGAAAGATCTATGCTCACATACCTAAACGGTATAATTCACGATGATGCCTTGAAACATGAAATCAAAGTTGCAATTCATGAGATTGAGTCCTAAACAATCGACAATGTACTGAAAAACTGCGTTGATCGAATGGGGTACTATAACCAGACGGTCATTTGAATCATATTGTTTTCATTCGTAAATGTCAAGGTTTAATCTTTCTAATGAACTCATTGAAAAAATATTCATTAGTTTTTTATTTATAGCCGATCAAAAATGAAAATTTCAAATGGCCCATCCCTTAGAAACTCCAAAATTCCGATCCGTTAAAATCCAAAATGACAAAAAAAGGGTAAAATCGCCAAGCTTAACTCGCTGAGAGATGAATTGAAGGGGGTTAACATACAGGAGAATTGAACTTAACCATAAGATACGTCAAAGGATCACCAACCATTGTGAGCAATCAGGTAGCAAAAAGTAAAACTCACTTCAAGTCGGACAATCCCTTCCAGCAAAGTGAAATAAATTCCTCACTTTCATTCAGCTATGTTAACCCTATATAAACTCTAGCAGTGAAACTTGGGTTCTACCCTCTATTCCCAGATTAAATATATTGATTTCTCAAAGCACTTTATGAAACATTGGAGATTAATAAGGTAAACATTGAATATTAATAAGGTAAATAAATCACCTGGATTAAGTTTCACAAAAGTTTAATTTTATGTTGACATACAGATATGAAAAAAGACAGTCGGAAACATAGGAAACTCACTGTTAATCTATAAGCAACTTCGGTTCCAGTGGAGCAGTGGAAGAATCAAAACCTCGGCGTGATGTGATGACGAACAAACGAGTGATCTCTCTCAATGGTAGTGGCTGGTGGGGGGAAACTACGATCGAAACGAGGCTCTGCACTGCTTTCAGTTCAGTAGTAAACGGAATCATTCGCGCTTCAAACGTGGACATCAGTTGAAAATAAATACGACAATGTTATTCCATTGTATGCGATTTATTGGCCATGATTAATGACACAAATAATTTCCTCTGTGAAAATGAGTACTGAGGTTCTTTTTCGCCATAACTGGCTTGAAAATAAAATAAATTCTAGGAAAATAAAAAATTCGAAGACAAAAACAAATTCTAAAAAATTGCGAAATCCTAGGTCGATAAATTTAAATTAAATGTTCAAATAATACACCTTGTTGAGCCAAACAGTAGCCAAATCTTTTATAAAGAGATAATCTCATATCTCTGTGCAGATTCGGCATAGTTGCTATTTTGGCACAAAGTTAGATTATTTTGAGCCTCAATTCATTAATATTCGTCGCTCTATCAATTTCATACCCATAAACCAAATTTTTCAGATATCCCCAAAGAAAAAATTATTGGGAGATAAATTGGTGATCTGGGGGGCCGTTTGATCGTGCCATTTATAGAAATGACACGGTCCGAAAAAGTCGTCCTGAGGTATTGGTGACTATTCTTGCATTGTGACTTGGACAGCCATCCTGTTGAAACCAGACATCATCGAAATCAATTGGTAGTTGTTGAACTGTCGGAATAAGTTGATTCTATAAAAGCTCGAGATATTTGGCAGCGTTTAGGTTACCATCCATAAAAAATGGCCCTATGATATAATTCCCCAGTATTCCTGCACAAACATTAAGTTTTTGTGAGTACTGGGTGCGCACAGGAATACTCAGATGCTTATTCTTCCTGGATCAATATCTTACTACTGATGGGTAATGTTTTCTGTTCAAGGAATTATTGCATAAAATATCGTTAACGAATTAACTATTAGGAGTACAAATAAGTTTCCGCCGTTTTATTGTAGATGGCGCGGCACGGAGTTTCGGTTAGCTTTCGCAGATGATAACCGGCTTAAAAAATAGTTTGGACATTCAAGAACAACATAACCTATTAATATCATTGATTTTATATTGGTAAAATATAATTTTTATAAGTTGAAAATGTCAAAATTTGAGCCAAGTAAGCGTCATTTGCGGGAAATATTAGTTTACTTCTTTTAGTGCTTTGAGTGAGAGAACGTGTCGAGAGTGGTTTCAAAAGTTTAAAAACGGTGATTTCGACGTAGAAGACAAAGATCGCAGTGGAAGGCCAAAAATTTACGAGGATGCAGAATTGGAGGAATTATTGGAGGAAGATTCATCTCAAACACAAAAAGAACTTGCTCTAACATTAGAAGTCACTCAGCAAGCAGTCTCACATCGTTTAAAATCATTAGGAATGATTCATAAACAAGGAAATTGGGTTCCGTACGAATTAAAGCTCGTCCACATGTTGCGGCTCCCGTGAAAAAGTACTTGGAAACACTTGATTGGGAAGTGTTACCCAACCCGCCGTATTCACCAGACATTGCACCGTCCGATTATCACCTGTTCCGGTCCATGGCACATGCTCGGACGGCGCAGCGGTTCACATCTTATGAGGATACCAAAAATTGGGTTGATTCGTGGATAGCCTCAAAAGACAAGGAGTTCTTCAGACGTGGGATTTGAATGCTGCCTGAGAGATGGGAAAAAGTGGTTGCAAGTGATGGGCAATATTTTAAATAAATTTATATTACCGTTCTTCTATTATAATAAATATTTAATTTGTGTTGAAAAACGGCGGAAACTTATTTGTACTCCTAATATTTTCATTTACTTTTTCCATCACAGTTTCGCAAATTTTCATTCGTTTGATATAGTCTTCCGCAAAAATTTATTTGTTTGTTTGAACCTTATAACATCGGTAACCATTCCGTTTCAAAATATTCCGAACACTTTTATCGCTCAGATCGACTTGTTCAGTAATTTGTTTCCTCGAACAAGGTGCACTGGTTTCAACAGCAGCACATATATCTGCTTCTTTTTTCAGGCGATTTTCACTTATGTTTTTTGGTAATTTATCATTCCTGCAATGCCTGCATGTTCGTAAACACCCACATTTCTCGAATTTTTTAATTATTTCAGAAATAGCCGTATAATAAATGAATTTATTGTCTCTTGAATTGATTGACCACCAAAGTGCCATTTTATGATCTGAATTTTTTTCTTCTACACTGATCATTTGGATTTACTTTATTTTCAACCGATATGGACAAACGAATCTTACGTTTGAGGTGCGAATGATTCAAAACTGCGGATCCTTTCGATCAAAGCATCTTCCACCAGCCACTACCATTGAGAGAGAACACTCGTTTATTCGTCATCGCAGTGCACTGAGGTTTTGATTCTTCCACTGCTCCACTGGAACTGACGTTGCTTATAGATTAACAGTGAATTTCCTATGTTTCCGACTGTCTTTTCCATCCTGTATGTTGGGATTTTTTATTTGAGGTTAACAGTAAATTATACCTGTTCAGGGTTTTTTATGTGCGGAAGAGATTTCTAGATATTCGAGTAGGTCCAACTTTTTGCTTTTATCACCTGAGTGTAGAATTTCGGTTTTACCGAAGTCTATGAAGTGGTTTATTTTATGTAATGAGCAGAAAAACCAGTAGATGTTTTATTTTGCAATAGGGATTTTTTCATGTTCGTCTACTCTAATGTTGATTGAACGAACAGTTTGACCTATATAAAAAGCAGGGCACTCACTACAATGCAATTTGTATATACCACTTGCATTGTAGTGAGTGCCCTGCTTTTTATATAGGTCAAACTGGTATTGTCTAGTGGTGTGTTTTCTATAGATAATAAAGCTGCTAACTGTTGCTATAATCAGAGAAGGTCTGAAGAGAGGTCGTAGCTCGGTGTGATGTGCATGTTTGTCGAAGATACTACTCTGTCAAGAAAGTACCGAGAATTTTCAATTAAAACAACATTTTTACATTTAATCGTCAAAATTTATTGGATAGCCTTCAAAATAGGCTCCATTTGCTCCAATACATCTATGCCAACGGCACTTCCAATTATCGAAACATTTTTTATAGGTGCTTTCCGGCATGGACTTTAGCTCTCGCGCCGAATTTTGTTTTATGGCTTCAATCGACTCAAAACGGGTGCCACGAAGGGCAATTTTAGTTTTGGGAAGAGGAAAAAGTCGCAGGGAGCCAAATCCGGCGAATACGGTGGTTGCTGAAGCACGTTTGTTGAGTTTTTGGCGAGAAAGTGTGACAAACGTTTCAAAACGCCTAGGTAATACTGCTTGTCTGGAACGAATTCGTAGTGCACCACGCCACGGATATCGAAGAAAACAATGAGCATCACCTTCATTTTCGAGCGGCTTTGGCGTGGTTTTTTCGGTTTCGGTTCATTTTTTGCCACCCATTCCGATGATTGCTGGCTTGTTTGCATATCGTACTCCTAGACCCAGGTCACATCACCAGTTATAATGCGTTCCATGAATGTAGAATCGGAATTACAGCGATCCAGCATGTCTGAAGCAACCTGTTCGCGATGACGTTTTTGAAGAAAATTCAGGTCTTTCGGTACGAGTCGTGCGGCCACCTTTCTCATGCCCAAAATATCAATCAAAATCGTACCTGCGGACTCGTGGGATATCTTAAGATCATGTGCTATCTCTCTCAAGCTGGTACGACGGTTTTCCAGCACCCTTTCCTTAATTTTATCGACGTTATCTTCGATCGAAGCCGTCGATGGGCGACCACTTCACGACCGTCCTTGAAGGCTCTGTACCACTGATATGCACGAGTTTTCCATAGAGCATTATCACCAAAGGCCTTTTGCAACATTTTCAATGCATCGGCACACGAAAATTCATTTGCAACACAAAACTTTAAACAAATTCTTTGCTCAACGTAATCACCCATAGTAAAAATCGGCACGCACACTGACATCGACTGACTTAATCAGCTGTTGCAAACACACTAGTTGACAGATCCCGCTCAAGCTTGGCATAGTAATTAGGGACAGTGGTACCAACGTAGGAAAAAAAAATTTTACCTGCCTCATTGCCCCGCCAGATTTAAATCGATAATTCCCGGTACTTTCTTGACAGAATGTATGTCATTAGTCACAAATAAGTCCAGGAGGTCAGGAATAAGTGAATATACCTGTTGATAACAAGAAATAACCTCTTGTTTTGCAATACCTAATAGTTGCTTTCCTTTGGGAGTTATCAACCGTGAACCATATGAGGTGTGTTTGCAGTTGAAGTCTCCGCCTACTATGAATTTAGAACCCAACGTCCTGTCTGACAATGGACGTGTGAGGCTGTATGATGAGAATGATTAGATGTTCCAATATGTACACAGAAGTTACATAGTATGACATCAGTACTCGGTGCACAAGGATTACAATTAATCCTACAATAAAATATTGTGATCTGAGATTACTTAATTTTCGATATTAGTGTTAGTGCATACGGCGATATAAAGAAACCTCTACATTTTAAGTTCAGTTCAGTCTTCAATTAAATAAAATAATAATTCAGATATTTTTTATTTAACACAATAAAATTAAAAAGACAAAATAAAGCAAAAGATCTTACATGTTTTAATCTATTTTTTTAACCGTTTTCCTGATTTGTGGGTTACCATGATATCCAATAAATCTTTTAATAGTTTGATTATCAATCTGATGAGAAAACTATGCTTGCCATCTCCACTTTAGAATTTTACACCAAAGTACCAGATCATACAGGTTGAAATTAAGGTTGTATCATTTTTATAGGATGTAGAACTCAATTTGAACTATTCCACCACAAATTGCAGGTATAAAAGTTGCAAAATAACGTATCTAGTAAAAATTCATTGATTGTTATAACGTGTTTTTCATTATTAATATGAACAAATGACACGCTATGTGAATTATACGTAATGCAATAACAATTTTCATATCTACTGATTTTTCATCGCATTTTCTGAGAATCTGTTTCTCGAAAAGAGAGGACGCTTCATCCTTAGTCGTCATGGCGTTACTAAATTGGCCTATTCCAAGAGAGTGACAACCTACGTAGTTCCCCCTACATCTACGCCCTTTCCACAGTTACGCTCATCCTCACAAGACCTTAAAAGTAGGTCCCATTCTCATAACAGATCAGTGCCGTGGTAACCAAAGGGCTACAAGGTTCGCTGATAATTTGAAACCTCTGTGACTACGGTTTCTATTTTATCTGCATTTCATACTAATGTTTCTCCCTAACATTGCATTAAGAGGTTAATACCTTCTTACAACCAACCTAACCTAACCTAAGACTAAATAAAACATTGAATTTATTCAAAACTGTCGAGATATAATGATTCGGACGAAGTACTGCAAAGAACATAAGAGAAGACCTGTAACAATTGAAATTACTAGTACTAAGTCTATATCAAGATTAATTGGAATAAGCCGCAATAAAATCCGTATGATAGTCAGATAATAACAAACTATTATGAAAGGATATAAGACCAGCGTTAAAACCGCAAAATCATCTAGTTTTCACTGAATTTTGTATATCAACTTAAAATCTATAACAAAACATAATAAAGTGAAAATCACTGAAGTCAAGAGCTTTTGCTCGCTCATATCGGCCACGATCCTCACAAAATAATTTTTTTAGTCTTTTGATTATACAATTTTTATAAAATTTTGTGTAAGCCCTCTTTTCGTAATTTTACATCTAAATGTTAAATTTAAACTAGATCGTGGAACTGTTGCTATGGTTTCTTTAGTGATCAACGATGCTCCGCTCACAAAATTTTTGTCTTTATTGTGTATCTTCTAATCATACGATCCTCATGAAATTTTGCAGTAACATGTGCGTTATCAATATCCTTTGAAACCGTAGGCTTCAGAAATATGTCCATAGACGTTGTAATTTTCAAAAAATCTCACAAAACGAACTTAATTACAGATTACTAAGTATACAGGTAGGTATATATGAAGACTCATCTTCGTTTTAATAAAGATCATTTTGTTCATTACTATTCCCTGAAAAAATCATTTTTCGATCATGACAGTCACATGATTCTTAATGCAAAAGTTTTTAACATCCTATTATCAATAGTTTATTTAGTTTATAGGTAAAATCATCTGCTTGTTAACTAGAATCTCGGCATTACTTTCTTTCATTTTCTATTGTGTCTACCCATAGAAGAATGCCCGAGAATCCGTGATACGGCTGTCGATGGATAACCAACTATAGATGTTAATGAATAAGTCTGCTACTTCTGTCAAGTGAGTATTTTCACGAATTTTTTTGAATTTTGTTATTTCGTAACTTGTATACTCGTAGTAGCGATTTGTTGTGAAAAAATTCAGTTTGATGTGTCCTACATTTTGTTCCACAAAAATTCTACTCTGGAAAGATACTTAGTGTAGAACTCTAGAGAAAACTGAATCCATTTGTTTTCATCAAAATCATACCAATCAGTGTAATAACCTCATCCTGTGGTACCAAATTTGTATCTCTGTAGAATAGAAATGGAATAGAAAAATTTGAGAGATTAGTTGAAAGCTCAAAGAAGTAGCAGGCAGAACCATATGAGAATGAACATACAGTGAGCAAATTAAAAGACAGAAAGAACAGTGACAAATGTATTTGCGAAATTTTTTTAAAATTTCAACGGGTTATCCATTTTGTGGTTCGGATTTCATAGCCCTGTTTAAATGACATATGTCGAACAGAACTGTGATCTGAAACCTCATATGTTTAGTTGAAGGTTGGCCATTTAACAATATGGGTCGTTTATCTACTGCTGAACGTGTGAAAATTGTGAAAAATTACCACCAAAACAATGATTCTGTAGTAAGTGCGTTTCGTGCATTACGGGCAGATTATGGTTGATATAATCGTCCATCTGAGCGTAGAATTGGTAACACAGTGAAAAAATTCGTAGAGGGTGGGTCTGATACTGTCTTAAAGGCCCACACATCATCGAAATGCACGCTCGACCGGAAATATTTTTACTGTAAGTGAAAGTGTTGGAGAAGATTCAAATTCATCAATTCATCTGCCTCTCGTACAGCACGCTATGGTGTATTTTGCATCTCCATCCTTATAAGGTTCAGTTCACACAAGAACTAAAGCCAGCTGACCATACAATGCGTTGCACATATGCCGATTGGGTGCTTGAACAACGTTTAGATGACGATTTTTCGCATCGAATTTTCTTCGGCGACAAAGTACATTTTTCACTCAATGGTTATGTAAACAAGCAAAATTGTCACATCTGGGGCAGTGAGAATCGTCATGTAACTGCTGAGAGACCATCACATCCACAAAAAGTCACTGTATGGAGTACAATTTGCTCTAGTGGAGTGATTGGTCACTTGGGTAATTCTTTGAAAATGAAGAAGGTGTTACTGAAACCGTCAATTCTCATCGCTATAGCCCAATGATTACCAATTTTTCTTGGCCTGAAATTGATGATATGGAATTGGACGAGATGTGGTTCCAACAAGATGGTGCAACAAGCCACAACACACGACCCGTTTTGACTTTATTGCAAGAAAAATTCCCAGGATGCATAATTTCTCGTTTCGGCAATGTGCATTGGCTAGCAAGATCTTGTGATTTATCGCCTTTGGATTTTTTTGCGGGGTTATACGAAGTGTTTGTTCCGATTATCCTCAAACTATTGACGATCTGAAAACCAAGATCCGGCAAGTTATTGGTAAGATATTGCCCAAAATGTGCCGGCGAGTCATCGGAAATTACCTCACAAGGATCGAGTCCTGTAAGAGATCACGCGGAGGACTTTTAAATGATGTATTCCACACATAATGGCAAAGTCCAAGCATTATATTGAAATAAAAATTTCATCGATATTCTAAATGAAAGATTGTTTTATTTACGTTTACTTTCGGAAACACAAAATGGATAACCAACTCTGTATAAATGGTTGTTGGCTGATGAGTTTATGACTTGTGAAAGTGTGAAGCATATGGGAAAAAATTCCAAGAAGTTTAGTTATCCAGAAATCTCATTCCTCCCCAATCAAGTGGAGAAATATAAATTTTACATTATTAGCAGTAAAACCATTAAGCAGTTTCTTTATGATTTTTTCAGCGCATTTAGGCCTCATAATACACTTATTTTTATTACGAGTTTTGCTGCAAACTTTCTTTTTTTTTGTGTTCTTTGAATTGAAATCTAATCAAACTTTCCAAAAAAAAAAAGGATAGTACTGAATTTATTTGAGATTGTTTCAAACAACCTAATCAATATTATTAAATTCAGTACTACACCACACTATTACTATCATGTAGTCAACTTCATTCTTCAATCTAATCTTTCTTGGACTTCATCGTAATTGCGGAAGTTCTGGTCAGCCAGCCCATGTTGTATCGGCCAAAAGAGATGGTAATTGGAAGGAACAATGTCTGGGCTGTACAGCCGGTAGGGTAGGACTTTCCATTGTAAGTACGTTTTAACGGGAGACGAAACATGTGGCCATGCATTGTCATAACTTGCGTGTCTGTTGGCGTATTGCGGCCGTTTTGCTCTCAATGCTCGGCTGATCCAAAATGTGTAGAGGGGTGTTGCGAAGTCAACAGCTTGTGACCCATCATGTTCCCGACATGTTCAATAGGAGACAGATCAGATGACCTTGGGGCCAAAGTCAGCGATCAATGAATGTTAAGTTTTCTCTAGGACGATGCGATCTGGTATTATTTAATTGAAACACAGTGTTCTAGATGGTATAAAAGTATGCAATCACATATGTTATTATTTCCTGAATGTAGTCCCTAGCTGGCATGTTGCTTCTTATAAAAACTAGTGATCTACTACCATATGAAATAGAATCCCATACCGTGGTAAACATCACATTTTGTCCAATTGTGGCGGTAAAAGAAGTAGGTGCCTAACGTGGACCTCTGAAATGTTAGAAGGGAATTTTGATCTTTAGCAAAATTCTCGGGAAACAACGTTTGAAGATGTCCAGTAAAACTTAAGCTATCGCGCGCTGTATTGATGATTACAAAACAATGAAAAGAAATCAAACAAAAACCAAAAATTGGATCCTGTAGCTTTCGTCCGATTCCAGATGCAGCACTATGTTTCTGTTGGTAAAAATTTATTCTATTTCTTCCATGCTTTCTACATTATTGAAGAATTTTTATGTTCAAACACTGTGGTTACAGTTCATATAGTGAAATTCTAACAAGTGGAAGCTCCACGAGGAACTTTTTCTTTTTATAACTTCAATCCATTGTTGTGAATTACTGAAAAATGTTGGAATGTCTGCAGATTTCCAAAAAATACTCTTACTTGGGGGTCGATTGAAGTGGCAGCAATGTATGAAATGCGCAAAAGGATAATTTTCTTTTATTTTTGCTTGAATACCTGAGTGCTGTCCACTCATACCAGCTGCTGTGTCGTAACTTTTAAGCCTAAATTTTTCAGGGCAATTTTTCACAACAGAATTAAAACTTTTTCAGATATTTTCATTCATTGTATTCGCATCAAGTTTTTCAGAAACAAATTAAACCCAAAAAAACCTTCCACTGGTTCTGAATTTTGTAAATAGCAGAACTACAAACAATTGAGATTTTAATGAAACATATCTTGTTTCATCAGCTACAATTGTAGCTTGTGCGACTGCTAAAGTTGTCCACACACAGCACACACAGAAGGTTTCAGGCGATCTTAAAAATATTTTAGCGATATCGACGCAGTTAAATTATTACTGTTTCCCAGAAAAAATACCTATTTTGCTAAAAAAGCCGAGAATTTTACGCACTCTAGGCACTTCGGTAAATTCCAAAATGGCTTGGCGACAAGCTAAACACAGATTACAATTCAAATGTGACTACAGATTCTCAACAACTGATGCTCTTTTATCATTGCAATCACCTAAAAATCTTAACAGATCAACCTAAAAGTTTAATTAGCTCTTGTTCATCATTAATGACTCAAAAAAATTTTTTATAACATAAGACACCCTTGACTGTACTTGCTAGATGCAATCGAAATGATGAGATAGGCATGTAAAACAAACATAATCAAAAATGATAAATACAGAAAAATGAATGTCCCATATTTCAAAACAAAAAATAATGACACGTTTTTACCTGGAGGTTCTAATAAGTTGTCAGGAGATTCCGCGGCAGTTGTTCTGGTTGTAATAGGACTGGCATTGGCACTTGAAACAGGAGTTACAACATTGGCACCATTTAAAGTAACCTTACTTATTGCATTTCTTGTTGCCTCCTTCACTTCATTAAACTTATCGATAAACTGAAATGAACACATTTTAAGTTAATTGAAGAAACATTTAAGGGGCATCATTTTATCAACAATAGTACACGACTTATATTGCAAGCTAGGGTTCATAGCCAGTGTTTTATGACTAGGTTGTGTAAGCTAAAACTACAGCATAGATAAAACTTAGTTTCATATAGAGATTAATAGTTCTAATGATATTGATTTCTCGCATATCACTTAGTGAAGCATTTTTAAATTAATAAGTTAAATAAAAACACTTGTCTATGATTGTTTCGGTCTTTACTTGACGGAAATTCATCTTGAAAATATGAATAAAAACAATATTCTATATTAGCGGAAATTAGAATATTGTTTTCATTCATATTTTCAAAACACTTGGCTTAAGTTTCACTGTTTATTTCTGTTGACATATATGTTTCGGGTTTTAACCCATTTTCAAAATTAAAGAGAACAGAATTTAAAATCATATTTATGATAGTGAAACAGGTAGGATTTTAAGGCAGGTAAAAATAAGATTTTGGGTCGGTTTTAATAGTTTACAGATAAGAGCAATGGTGATACAGTCGACTCTCGTTAATTCGAAACTAGAGGGACTCTTGAAATATTACGAATTATCCAGTGTTTGAAATATCAAATGGTTTGAAATTTGTGAGAGAAAATAAATAAAACTTCGAATTATTAAGTGTTGGTTAATTTTTATTTATTAATATAAAAATGACAAGAATTAAGAGGTACATTCGTGTACATACATGTATTCGTAATGTGAATTAATTAATCTTTCGAAAGAACTTTGTTATACTGGTTTGCTTTAAAGCACAATTCTGCTGCTCACACTGCTCAATAACTTTTTTTAAGAGAAAAAGTGCCTGAAATGCTTTTTCATCACTTTCGTTTTGTAGACAGAAGCTTTGTAAGGTATCAAATGAGGATCTTGCTTCCTTAACTGACACCTCTGCCAAAGGTTCCGATGTATCGTCCTCATCTTCATCGTTACTTTACGTATCTGTCGCAGATAAAATTTCGCCATCAATTAGTGAACCTGAGACAGCAACATTTTCATCCACTTGAACAAAATCAGAAAAACTCACACCGCTGATGTCAACTAATGGTTCTATTGCTGGTTTTTCATCATCTATAAGTATTGGAAGATTTTCTTGATTTTCTTTTAAGAAACCGGATTTTTTGAAGCAGTTGAGAATCGTTAGGGGTGTTACAGCTCTCCATGCTTTGTCAATTAGTAAAATAGCTGTCAGAACCGTGATATTTGCAGTTAGCTGTTTGTCGAGAGATTCTAAAACGATCTTAACAATTTCTTTGCGATAGAACGTCTTAAAATTATGGATAATCCCTTGGTCCAATGGTTGCAATTTGGAAGTTGTATTTGGCGGAAAGAAGTAGAGTTCCACGTTAGACAATGTAGGAGGACTGTTGTGGACAGTGCAGTTGTCTAAAAATAGTAAAATTTTCCGCTTTTGTCGTTTCATGTCCCCATTAACTGTTAAAAGCCAATTGTTAAAAAGTTCTGTCGTCATCCAAGCTTTTTTGTTAGCACGATAATCAGTTGGAAACGATTTCACTCCTTTGAAACATCGCGGTTTCATTGCTTTTCCTATCACTAAGGGTTTAAGTTTTTCCGATCCATCCATATTTACTGCAAGTGAAACTCTCAACCTCTCTTTACTATGTTTTCCTCTGTGACATTTTTCATCTTTAAAAGTAAGCGTCTTGTCCGGTAAACATTTAAAAAATAGGCCAGTTTCATCAGTATTAAAAATGTCTCGGGCATCATAGTTTTCAATCAAGGTCTTCAATTTACCGTGCCAATCTAAACAAACTGCATCATCAACATTTCCACTTTCCCCACAAACTTTTTTAAAAACAACTCCATTTCAATTTTTGAAATTTGTAAGCCACCCTTCACTTGCCGCAAAGTTTTTGATGCTTAGAGTAGACGCGAACTCTTTTGCTTTTTCCTTCAAAAAGTTCCCGCTAATAGACACTTTTTGTCCTCTACACTGTCTTAACCAGGCTTTCTTCCAAACGAGGAAATTCACCTTTAGCAGTTCTTTTCCGTACTCTAGCAGTTTGAGCAGCATTAATTTTCTCCTTGTGCTTTATTATTGTTGAGAGAGTACTCAGAGGAATCTTAAATTCTTTTGCAACATCACTCTTCTTCTCACCTTCTTCTACTTTTTCGATTAACTTTTTCTTTTCAGCAATCGTCAAACATCTATACTTTCTAGGGCTCATAACTAACACTAACTTTTAATCTGCATACCAACGAAAGAGTAACAGTAACTGAATAACTAAACAAACCAATTCGTAAGAAGTGTGTGCGTCAAATAGCCAAACTAATCATAACAAAAACAAAGGCTCGTGTATCTTGATACAAGTTTGAACTTGTCGCAAAATTTACTTACAATCTTTCCGCCTCTTCTCTCTGCAACTTTGAATTGTCGAGTGTTGGACGCTGATGAGTTCGAATTAACGCGTCGTTTTGTTAAATAGCAATGATTTTTTCGTTCGAATTACCAAGTGTATGAAAATGTATTGATTTAGTTCGAAATATAAAGAGATTTAGTAGGGAACTCGTGATAACTTTGAATTATAGAGAGGTTCGAATTATCGCAGGTTTGAATTAACGGGAGTCGACTGTAAATTGAATTCCAGTTGGTCATTTGTTATTGGTAACTTCCTTCTGTGTGCTAAAGAAATTTCCAAACTTTCTAAAAGTTCCATTCTACTGCTTTTATTACCTTCGTGTAAGATCTCAGTTCTACTGAAATCCATGAAATGATTATTATTTATACAATGTTCATAAATATTAATAAAAGGGCAACTGGTTTTTCTGAACATTGTATAAATAACAACCATTTCATAGATTTAGTAGAACTGAGATCTTACACGAAGGTAATGAAAGTAGGAGAGTGGACCTTTCAGAAAGTTTGAAAATTTCTTTAGCACACAGAAGGCAGTTACCAATAACTAATGGCCAATTTATCACCATTGCTCCTATCTGTAAAAGATTAAAACCGACCCAACATCTTATTTTTATCTTCCTCAAAATTTTACCTATTTCACTATTATAAATATGATAATAAATTCTGTTTTCTTTAGGTTTGAAAATGGGTTAAAATGTCAACAGTATTTTTATTCACCTTATTAAGTTCTAAAATTTCAGAATTTCCTTTTTTTGGCTAATTTTATCTGCCCTAACTTTTTATAACATGATTTTTTCAAAGATAATGATACAATGTAATTGCATTATTATACATTCATAATCATTAAAAAAATAAGTAAAACATCATCAATGATTAATGTGAAATAAAACTAAATTTTCTCTGAATGTGGCCTGCATGAATACAAAGAAATGATCAAATAGAAAAGAAAATAAACCACAATATATTATAAGAAATATTAAAATACGAACACTCAGTAATATATTATTGAAATATTACATCTCATGGCATACAATTCTCCATAAATTGAGCCACCTTTTAAGGTCTTTTTTTCAACGATACTCAAAATAGGATTGTGAATAGTAACTCCCACTTTAGATTCTGAAGATTTGAAGGCGTCTGTATATATTTGATTATAATCACTAAATGAACTATTCAGTAAATCGATAAATTCCCTTTCTGTGAAAACAGGGTTATAATCAGGTATAACCATCATGGGGAAATTAAAGTGACCGAAACTTCATTGTAAAAATCAGTAACTTGCTTTCTATGCATGCAATCTCCTCTATATAATAGACAAGTGAAACGTAGAATGATACCAGAAGAAGACTATGTCTTATCCTCAAAAATGTATGAGTCAAAGTTATCACAAAAAGCTTGTATATTCCGTCGATAATTGAACTATTGTTGGCCGTTCTATTGAGTAGAAATTTAGCTCTGAGATCTTCACATCTATATTTCAAACGTAGCTCTCCAGCCTCAGACAAGACACCCTTATTCGAAGTACTTCCCAACAGCACTACACATATTTTGATGGCCCTCCTCTATAACACATCCTCCCATTTGACTGGTTTTCTCTGCTCTTTGTTTCATATGATCAATGTGTTCTCTCTCATTCAACTTTCAGTCAAGCTAAAAATTTGACACTGTTTTTTGTGTTATAATATCACATTGCACAACAGCTTTACTTAATTTGAAAATTCCTTGCATTTGGTGGTGAACGAGCATGCTACAAATTTACTGTAGAGATAGCATGTTCGTGAGATAACAGGAAGGTCATAAAATCCTCCTTGGCATCACTCAGATCTTTCCTACAATCTGTCTCATTTTTATTCACAATTTAGAAAGTAATATCATCAGCATATTGAAGTACTTTGATAAGATGGTTTCTGAAAACTTTTTTCACTTGATGGTAATATATAACATATATAACTGTTGATAAAATTCCCCCTTGCCATAGTCCCATACTTGTTAATCTTGGGCCTATCATGTCATGATTCAAGCTTAAGAATAGACTCCTGTTAAAATATAGATTATATCAGATTCAGAAATTTGTGGCTGATTCCTATCTCATAAGTTCTCCTCGTAAAACTGATAAGGAGACATTGTCGTATGCATCAATTATTTTTGTTCGGCTTCAGTATAAGGACACCAATATAGGTTTTCCAATTCTCTGGAAAACAACCTTGTTTCCAAATATCATTCATTACGCTAAGTCATGCTTTCTCTGCTATTGGGAGTTTGTACAAATAATATAATGTATTATAAATTATCTATTTTGGAGCCGTATTCGAATTTGTCTTCAATGATTTTTACTATTCGTTCAATGTGAAGGGTCTACACAAAATGTTAGCTTCCTGAAATTAAAGTAGAATTTTTGGATGGTCATAGGTTCGTGCAGGCATGAGTATCTCAAAGAGTTCTATTTTCCAATCTTCCTTAACTGTGGCTTGTACCTTAACTGCGACTTGTAGCTGTCGAATTTTTTTTGGTTTTTTACATTCTTTCATAATTCATTAGCTGGTGTACTTCTGCTGGGGGAAGAACAAAAATATTTCCATGATAACCGTCTTCATTGGTTGCTTAACTTTTGCCGAACAGTTTCTTGTACTTTTTACTCTCAATTACCTTTTTGCAATCTTCATTACATCATGATTTACTAAATTTAGGATTACTCTGGCTTCTGTATTTAGGTGTACTAAACTCTCAAGCTCTCGTCAAATTTTCTATGCAGTTGTTATGACACAATGTATGTTCCATTTGTGATCTTAGTATGAACTGCTCCATCAGCTCGATGATAACGTGCCAATCAACCTTCTTTCTTAGTGTTATGTAAACAGGACCAAATTCACTTTTAATTCATTAATTCAAACTCTGCAATGAATTATGATAGTTGACTTTATATCAGATTGTTTCAAACCTTGCATTCATTATTTAAGATCAAATGTAAGTAAAATTATTAATCCAAAGCAAACCTATAATTAAATATTTCCTCAATCACTAAACTGAAGGAGTTTTTATTGTCTTCATTTAGATGATTACAAACTACTGCCTCAAATTTTTTTAAGATTATCTGTAGTAGGAAAATGAGACCCATTTTCTAAGCAATGGATTGCAAAGGCGTAGGTTTACTTATTTTTGGCGAAATGCACTTGATGAACATTGTATATTTTTAGAATATAGATAATATAAAAATAATAGTACTTTGAAAATAATAAACAACCAAAATGATCTATGAAAATCCGAAATATTAAACTCTTGTTTGATAAGATAATATATAATACCTGACACCTGCATAATTATTCAGAAATGTTTATCACTATTGTACCAGACACTTTATAGCTTTTGTATATAGTTATCATCTGACAAGTGAACCTGCATAAATATTAAATTCCCAATATGAAATTTCTGGTTGCCTGGAGATGAATGAAAATTTGAAAATGCAGTAACAAAAAATTACATGAGAATGTGAACTGCTTAATTTGGTAGTAAAAAGTAGCAAAAATTTGTTAATTACGATAAACTACCGAATAATAAAAGCTGAAAAAATTCCGTAATCAAGTTTATATCTTATAATCATTAGGGCTGTTTGTGACGATCAAAGGTACTAAGAACTAAAAATTGCCGCGCTGCCGCCAAATTTTCACTATTTTGGTGGACAGGTCTATATAGATCCATATTTAAATGAAAAAATGGTGAAAAGCACCGACGTCAAATCGGAAGCTTTTGCACGCTAGTTCTACAGTCCATTTTCCATGAAAATTTCAAATTGCTGGATCAATTTTTAAACAAGGAACATACGAAGTATGATGTATCATCTATTAGAATTTGTCTGTTTCTTTGTAAATATATTTGCTGGTTTTAGATGTCTATTTTAAAAGATTTCAAAGTTAACAGAATTCTCGTAATTTATCTTCAAGAAATCATGAGTTTTCGTGTTTTTGTTTCACATTAAGTACTAGATTTGAGCTGATCAGATTTGAACTCTCAAAAATAATTGAAAAATAAAATTTCAAATGTAAATAACTCGGGAACTATCCAGTGAATTCTGTTCATTTTGAACATAACTATTTAGACTGTAAATCTATTCTAAAGATTTCAAGTTTCCAGGTATTATATATTATGTTATTTAATTAGCATTTTTACCTCCACTGTTCACCCAGAGGGACGATCCTCGCGGAGTTAAGGATAAATCTTCGTGTTGTTATTATATGCCAAAAACTAAATTTCATTATTATCATATCAATACTTTTGGAACTATTGGAAAATGAGAAAAGATTCAAATATGAATAATAAGGGAACCATTGGACCAATTTCGCCCATAAATGAACTATTATATATACTGAGATATTTAGGTCACAAACCTACTCTGAAAACTTCAAATCTCTAGCTCTTTCCTTTCGAAAGTTTTTACGAATGTACCCGGCCTGCATTTTCAGCATTTTTGCCAGTTCCTAGTACGCCGTTTAGCAATGAGCTATTGGCACTCATTTGTAAAATAATAAACCTTTGTGTAAAATTTTCAGCATTTTTGAAAATGAAACAGTGAATAATGCAGCAATACTGAAGGCTTAGCATTATCAATTGATAATGATAATTGATTTTTATTGTCAGCATTAGAAGATTGGCAATGTTTTTCCAACAAGATGATGCAACACCACATTTGGCCAACACCTACCATGTAGTTCTTGAAAGAAAAGTGTGGCAAATCTGTAGCTTCCAAATAGTTGTTGTAGTTGTAGTTATTTTACACTTTTGAAATTTAGTTTCGCAGGGATTTTTGAAATTGCTATGAAAAAAAATGCTTCCAAAATGAAGATCAAAAGCTGCATCAGTGGAATTGTACTGGATTTAGTGTAAAAAGGCAACGAAAATTTGATTAATCGAATTCAATCTAGTAAAGGAAGCTGCAATAGACATTTTAACATTGTATCATTAAGTGTAATTTAAAATTTGTTGAGGCTAAAGTGATTGAATATGCCATGTGCACTTGACTCTAACCTTAAGAAGGTAACTCAAAATTGTTATATTGTAACTGCTTTTTATATGTGTATATAAACCAAGGGCAGCAGGAAGCTCTGCCACTTCAAGTCTTCAACTTCAAACAATCATCTACAACCAACCAGCAAGTTCTTTCTTATTTCTTAAATTTGTATCCTATTTGCGATTATTCTCTTCAAAAAATCTACTGCTACATTTATTCTGGTTCACATTTCCAATACCAATTCCTAATACTATACACTTACTCATTACAACTAGCTTATTCTTTAGTGAACTTTATCCTATTGATTTCAAAATAATAAATTGATTATTTAGAATAATAGAGATTGTAGCAGTATTTTATTTTCTTCTATTTTTTTAGTGAGTATTTCGACATCTATTTGAATTACCGAAGATAAGCAAGCATATAGTATCGGCTTATCTCATATCAACCCAAGTCCTAAAAATCTACTTGGGAATTTCTTTAAAATTTAAACAAAAATTGCTCTCACCTAAAATTTTTGTATTCTATTTTTCTATTTTATTTTAAAAACATATTGTTTTTGTTGGAAAACCTTTTACTGAAAACTACAAGTGGATATTACTTGTATTGGTCTATTTTAATAATTATTATAGTTTATAAACCACCATATATTCTTCTGGAGGTCATTCATTTCTTTGATTAAAATCAAAAAGGTGAATTTCAAAGGATAAGCACATACATTTCAAAATGTCTAGTGTATTTTAATATTGGAAAATATTCAGGAATTCATACACAATATTAATGATTTTGTATTTTAAATATTATAATAATCTTTATTCAGAATAAATGTAAATGCATATTCTGTTGAAATATTTATTCAAAAAGAATGTATACATCATTGTTCCTATAGCTTCATACTTGTATCAAAAGAGTTAAGTCTACTATGTATTCTTTTTGAATAAATCTATGAAAATCTGGTAAGACATCATTTCATTTAAAAATTACTGTCAATTACCAAGAAGTCAATAACAAATGAAATAGTATTTTCTGACCAGAAACAATTTCGATTAATTTTCTGTACCTCCACATTGATTGAAATGACCAATAAATTATAGGAGAATAAAATTTTCACATGAAGTCTAAAGTCAAATGATTTTCAACTACAGATAGCAATTATTTAGAGCTAAATGGAAAGGGTGGCAATACTTGATTGAATATTTATTTGGCTCAGTTGTATTATAAGTAAAAATCTTTTTTATTCTCAATTCTAAAATTTCTACCTGGGAATGTGTTCAATTAGGTTAGTTGCTGGCAATAACTGTCAAAATAAACTGCTCAGTTAGATGACAGAAGCTACAAATATACAATATGTCGGCCTTAAGGTGGCTTACCAGATTCAGACCATGATTGTTTTTGATCCAATAATCAGCACCAGTTATTACCAGTCATTATACAATTCTGGTTTCAAATATTGTCATTTTGAGACTAACAGTGGATTCCATACTGTTTCTCATAGTCATCAATAGTGGTTTTTTGGATAAATAGACTGAATGTCAATTCTGTGGATCATACATTCCACATATTTGAACCTATATATAACAGGTTCAATGTTTTTAGTGAACATACTTTATGAAATACAAAGGTGAAGCAGTTTTTGACAGGATGTAAAACTCAACACAATGCACTTTAACCAAAATAAAAGTTGCAATAAAATACTAAAATATTCACAAATTAATTAAATGTTATTACTGATCTGGTCCTACTAAACTTGTTCAAGTGATTGAGACCAGAACAATGTTTCCCAATTGTTCTAACTGAACATGCTGTGAATGTTTGTAATTTTGGTGCAAAGATGATAGAGGAGTTTGAAAAAATGGAAGGACATGTGCCTATAATATCCGAAATGGCAAAAACTGAGAAAGAATTGTGGAATGGACCAAAATAATCCAATAAGTATTATACAAAGTATGAAATTGATAGCCAATAGATTATTTTAACAAAAAAGTGTGTTTTTTGTATTGATCCTTATTATAATATTATAATAATAATAAAACAAAAAAGTGTTTTTTGTATTGATCCTTATTATAATGTTCACACACTTATGGAAGAGTTCACAACCAAAAAATACAAAGTACTCATTTAGTTAGATTCGTGGAATGGGCCAGAATAAATTCTGGAAAACAGATTCTCTATACCATTAAAAACATCTCCCTCTAATAGCTGACAAAGATATTCAACAAAGAACAGCCTAAGTTTCATACACTGGTATATTTTATTTCAACTTAAACTTGTGCCTATGAACTATGATTTGGGCACACCGTTGGTTTTCTTTTATTATTTGAAGAAAACTGCTGCAGAATGCTGCTCGATAGATATAAAAGAAAGTCATTTCTGCATCGAATGGATATATTTTGAGAATCCTAAGCATTGTAAATCATGGGTGAGACCAGGTGAACCATCGACATCCACCGCAAGACAAAATCCTTTTGGAAAAAAGACAATACTCTGTGCTTGGTGGGATCAGAAGAGTGTATAATCTATTCTGAGCTAATTAAACCGTTAACATACATCGCTAGCAATAACAAATGATCGATTTTAATCGAGCATTATGTGAAAAACAACCGAAATATGAAAAAAAGCAATACAAAACCATTTTGCTCTATGATAACTCCCCATAACACACAAAAAAAAAAACGGATCAGAGAAATGATCAAAGCATTCAGTTGGTGAATAATACCACATACGACTTATTCTTTAGATTTGCCTCCGTCCAATTATCATCTATTTGTATTACGGGGACACACTCTTGAATTCGTATGAAAAAGGCTCAATAACTGGTTCGCTTCAAAAGGAGAACTGTTTTTTTGACGAAGAATTCATAAAATAGTGGAAGGGTGAAAAAAAAAATATATATCTCAATGAAGATCATTTTGGATAAAATATTTTATATCATTTTCAAACTAAAACATGTAACTTCTACCAAAAATTCTGGTTTCATACTTCCACATCTGATACAAAGTGGATGATGATATAGAAATTCTTATTGTTATATAAAGAACACAATTTCAGCCAATATTTTCCTAATGTTTGAATAGGTTGAAAGTGACATGCTTATTGAGGTGTTATTAACTTTAATTTTAGAAGACCATTTCCAACATTTTCTTTTGAAGAATTTGCTGCAACTATTGAAAATATCTATTATAATATATCTGGGTCATTATTTTTTTTTTATTATTATCCTGATACTCCTAGATCTACTGTGAAGATCCCTCAGAAGCTTTTTACAGCTTCTGCGAGTTAGGAGTTCAGTTGTGTTCCTCGGTAGGCTTTGTTACTGCGATCTTGCGCCACTTTAGGTCACAGTACTGTTAATTTTTGAACCAACAGTGAAATGGTGGCCGACTCCCGTCCAACTAGAAAATTTCTTTTCTACCTGATCAGGATTCGAACCCAGACCTTCTGGTTATGAGCCCAATGCTCTACCACTGAGCTGTCTGCGCACATGATAAGATAAATTTTATTAGAAAATTTCTGAACCGCCTTAGTTTTCAATTTTTATACATTCTTTTACATGATAAAATTTTTAATAGTAATAATGGTTTATTTTGATGAATTAGACACCCTGTTAAAAAAGACTCATCTTAATAGTGAATCATGAGCTTTGACTACTATAAAGTGTCAAACCTAAAAATACTTATTTGATGATACAAGTTAATCAGTTTTGATTTCAAATCGTACAAATTTGAAAATCATCTTGAGACTTGGGTGGAGTTTTTTCCTTTTATGGTTATAGATAGAAAATAACAACATAAACAGATTTTTGATTTGTATCACTCAGTAAATTCGTTCTATTGAAATATATTCAACCATAAATACCTTCTGCAGTTCTATTTCTGAAGAGAATCCCAAGCCATATACTGTGTTAGCCCTGATGTCGGACCACTGACCAAACTTTTGTGATGTTTTTGTAAAAGTCATATTTGGAGTTACTGTGCTATTTATTACCGCCTTTTGGCCTTCTACACTTATTATTCTATATAAGCTTCTTGAATTGTCATAAAAGAAAGATACACTAACTGCTGTACTAGATGCTGGCATCCATGAGCGCTTTGTTTTAGGATCTATGTGAAACACATGTGCTTTACAGGAGAAAATAGGTTGTTCACTGGAAAAGAACGGTGTAAATTAAAACTTTATAAAATGTAAGTAATTCACCAATGATCTTTTTCTTTATTTTATTTTGTAGAATATCAATAATATTCATGTATTTTTCATACAAGAAGGAAACCTCTTTGAAGTTCATTAGTCCCATATGAATTACTCAATAATTTGAAGTAATAGAAGAGGAGATATAGACAAAGTTTCGGGTTTATTGACATAAAAAAAATTTAGTAGTTTTATTGAGTAAATGAAAGAAACAACCAAATGAATAATATCATGAATATTTTCCACATATTTAGGATACATTTTATCATTTAAAATAGGATACCAAATAAACAAACACTAAAGGCTTATCAATTCATGAGATCATATTTCTTGTATAGGATTATAAATGTAATAAAAATTTAATTGATCACTTCTAATTAATAAAAGTGTTAAATGAACAGGGTGGTTTACTTTTTTGTTGCAGTACCATATATGTAATTGATATTCTCATATACAATTAAAGTAATCAGGAAAACAGTTTAATTAATCCTTATACACACCCCATAGTATCTTTACCGGAAGTCATTTAAAAAATCATTTATTTTCGATTGGATAAATAATATTATATTGTATCTTTTTTAATATAGAACACAACTGTCAGTGTCATAACTGACGTTAGTGACGTTTGCCCCAGTAAGTAATTTCAAGGCTATTGACATGTGTCATACATAAGGGCAAAATTACAGGTGTAGCTAAGGCCAAGTTCACATTCTTTCGCAAATCAAAATAAAAAATTCCAGAAAAGCACTGACGTGAACACAGGAGTTTTTTCGGGCCTTAGAAATTTTTGATTAGGCTCATTATTTTTGTATTACATTTAAAAATACTGATTAAAACAAATTGTAGAAATTACTATGTTTTACTACCAATAAAAATATATTTTACACATTTTCTTGTGTCTGATGATGGGATAGTTCATTTCCCGAAACTCGAGTCACAAGAAAATGTGTAAAATATATTTTTATTGGTAGTGAAGAGATCCAGATCCTCTAAGGATCATACGAGTCACACCGTCCCTCATAGATTTTATAGATTCCACCATTATGTCATTGTATTTACTCGCGTTATTTCTGTGTCAAAATACTCTGTGGCGCTGTTAACTTGACACGTATGTGATTAATGACAATAACAAAGGAGAACAATGTCCTTAGAGCGTCCCTATTATATTTTAAAGCATTCAAGAGGAAGGTTCTTGGAAATAAACCTCCTGAGCAACTTAGTCACATACTCGAAATAATGGTCCCTCTTGGTAACTCTTAGTAAGTAAACTTCTTTTAAATGCTTCTGATTAATTGCATGCTTTACATTTTTTAAATACCACCTTTGTATTAATGTGAAATTAATGACTGCACGCTCGTTCATTGTACTTCGCTTTCCATTCTTGTATTTTTGCTTCGCTGTTATTTAATCCGACCGGAATGTTTGAACTAAATTGCATTGCCGTTGTACATAACTAAAGCGACCCTCACCAGTTTTTTGTTTGTATTGTATACTTTCTCTCGGTACCTGATTGCTTTTTGCTGTATTTGTAAATAGTGGTTCTTTATCTGCGTAATACTTGCTAATAGGGATTTGTATTATCTGTTCTTACTACTTGCGGTGCTCGATATGTAACTGATTTGTATGTACTCTTGTGTGATCCCCCGGATACCCATTTCTTTGTTTGTTCTTATTGTAACGTCCATTAACACGCCAAGGTGATGGGGTACTGTATCTATGTTATTATGCCCTAGTCAGCTTGTGTTACATATTTGTCATATGCATGTGCCCGCTTACTTTGAGAGATTGTATTCCATGTGAACCAGTGGCGTTCTTTAGGGTAAATTGTCCTGGTAGGGGACAACATATCGTATAGAGAAAGTAAATAACTCCAAATATCCAACGCTACTGTGAGAATGTGTGAGTGATTGCTAGATAATTGTTCCAAGGTATTGTGATATCCCCAGGGATTAGTTTACGTGACCCTTCAGGTAGTGTTCGGTTCGTTCTTCAGTAATATCTGAGCCTTCCTGGCCTTGATCACCCCGAGGAGGCCAGGTACAGTTCCCTTGATAGTAAATTTTCCGGTCGACTCGAATTATGTTAGATCCCCTCTTCAAGGAGATCTCCTGGGCATGCCACAATTACCCTTACCTTTCTGTCCATTTAAACTTATCCCTT
Organism: Megalocaria dilatata; assembly: GCA_034642435.1. Classification (NCBI taxonomy): domain Eukaryota; kingdom Metazoa; phylum Arthropoda; class Insecta; order Coleoptera; family Coccinellidae; genus Megalocaria; species Megalocaria dilatata. The sequence continues at coordinate 75,648,153 of CM067856.1, forward strand.
GTAATGGAAGGTTCAGCACTGATTACCGGAAGTACAGTTGAAAGTGCGCATGCTGGCTATATCCCCTTTTCCTGCATAACTTTACCCTTTCCGCTGCATAAGAATGATATCTGATTTGAGCGGGTACCGACCTAACAATATGTAGTAATAAGTCATTTAGACCCGGGGCGCTATTGGTTTCACTGGGGCGCTTTGTGAACCACTGCGTAGAGTAGATTTAACCACAGGCCGATGAATGTGTTTCCATTTATTGAGGGTTGTTGCTTTTGAACATTATTAATAAAAATATATTATTCTGGTATTATTGTGTTTCGAATATTTGAACCTCCCATCACTGTTTCCTTGCTCTCGTTAGGTGTAATTTGGGTTGCCAACACAACGTAACGTCCTATTCGCCCGGCACTAGACGATCACCATAAAAAGGTTAGCGCTCTTTAGATTACTTCGTATAATTCCAGATCTTTAAGAGTACTCCGTAAACCCCCAGTTCTTTAAGAGTACTCCGTAAAACCCCAGATCTAAGAGTACTCCGTAACATCTCGGATCTTTTAGAGTACTCCGTAATGTACGGGATAGCTCAGTAGTAAAACATAGTAATTTCTTCAGTTTGTTTTAATTATGATCAACTACCAAATAGTAACGGCTGAAACAATTCAGTATCTAAAAATACTGAATTTAAACTGGAGTTGTAATTTCGAAAATTTTTGAGAAATAAAATTTCAAATGAAAATAACTCAGGAACCTATTGGCCGATTTCACCCATTAATTAACCTGACTGAGATAACTAACCCCAAACCTACGCTAAGAGTTAGTTTCAGGTCTCTAGCTTTTTCGGTTCGAAAATTAGAGACATGTATTGAGCTATTCCGTACATTACAGGGTACTCTAAAAGATCTAGGGTGTTACGGAGTACTCTAAGATCTGGGGTTTTACGGAGTACTCTAAAGGATCTGGAATTATACGAAGTAATCTAAAGAGCGCTAACCTTTTTATCGTGATTGTCTAGTGGCGGGCGAATAGGACGTTACGTTGTGTAGGCAACCCAAAATACACCTAACGAGAGCAAGGAAACAGTGACGGGAGGTTCAAATATTGGAAACACAATAATACCAGAATAATGTATTTTTATTAATAATGTTCAAAAGCAACAACCCTCAATAAATGGAAACACATTCATCAGCCTGTGGTTAAATCTACTCTACGCAGTGGTTCGCAAAGCGCTCCGGGTCTAAATGACTTATTACTACATATTGTTAGGTCGGTATTCGCTCAAATCAGATATCATTCTTGCGCAGCCGAAAGGGTAAAGTTATGCAGGAAATGAGGGATACAGCCAGCATGCGCACCTTCGACTGTACTTCCGGTAATCAGTGCTGAACCTCAATTACAAGGGGTAAGTCTAACTGGACAGTAAGGTAACGGTAATTGTGGCATTCCCAGGAGATCTCCTTGAAGAGGGGATCTAACCTGATTCGAGTCGACCGGAGAAGTTACTATCAAAGGAACTGTATCTGACCTCCTCGGGCCCAGGGAGGCTCAGATATTACTGAAGAACGAACCGAACACTACCTGAAGGGTCACGTAAACTAATCCCTGGGGATATCACAATACCTCGGAACAATTATCTAGCAATCAGGATATCTGGAATTATTTACTTTCTCTATACGATATGTTGTCCTCTACCAGGACTCCCCAGCAATTTACCCTAAAGAACGCCACTGGTTCTTCACATGGAATACAATCTCTCAAAGTAAGCGGGCACATGCATATGACATATAGGTAACACAAACTGACCAGGACATTATAAGATAGATACAGTACCCCATTACCCAGGCGTGTTAATGGACGTTACAATAAGAACAAAGAAATGGGTATCCGGGGGATCACACAAGAGTACATACGAATCAGTTACATATTAAGCACCGCAATTAGTAAGAAAAGATACTACAAATCCCTATTGGCAAGTATTACGCAGATAAAGAACCACTATTTACAAATACAGCAAAAGGCAATCAGGCACCGAGAGAAAGTATAGAATACAAACAAAAGACTTGTGAGGGTTGCTTAAGTTATGTACAAAGGCAATGCAATTTAGTTAAAACATTCCGGTGGGATTAAATAACGGCAAAGCAAAAATACAAGAATGGAACGCGAAGTACAATGAACGAGCGTGCAGTCATTAATTTCACATTAACACAAAGGTGGTATTTAAAAATGCAAAGCATGCAATTAATCAGAAGCATTTAAAAGAAGTTTACTTACTAAGAGTTACCAAGGGACACTGTTATAAATACTATTATCTCGAGTAGACTACTAAGTTGCTCAGGAGGTTTAATTGCAAGAACCTTCCTCTCGAATGAATTCAAATACAATGGGGACGCTATAAGGACCTTGTTCTCCTTTGTTATTCTCACTAATCATTTACTTGTCAAGTCACCGCAACACAGAGTATTTTTACACAGAAATTAAAGCGGGAAAATACAATGACATAATGGTGGAATTTATATAATCTATGAGGGACTGTGTGACTCGTATGATCCTTAGAGGATCCGGATCTCTTCAGTATGGTAGCTGAAGAGAGGTCAAGGTTTTTTCTCCCTGACTCATTTTTTTGTCCTAAAATATAACCTCGCTCTCATACACCGAGTCAGATGTGGGGCCCTGCATTCCGCAAACAAATATTGTATTTTTACTTAACCTTGTATTCTGAACTTCCTGTCACTGTTTCCTCGTTCTCGTTCAATTGTAACTTGGGTTGTCTACACAATGTAACGTCCTATTCTCCCGCCACTAGATGATCACGATAAAACGGTTAGCGTTTCTTAGAGTCCTCCGTAAAATCCCAGATATCTTAGAGCACTCCGTAAAATCCCGAATATCTTAGATTACTCTTTAAAGGTTGGGATAGCCCAATAAAAAGTGTAACTGTGTGAAACTTCATATTTCCTACTTTAAAAAATAGATATAATAATTTCAGTTTCTAAAAAATGAAACGAGAAAAAAGAAATAAATAATACCCAATATAAACCTTTTTCTGCCTATTCAACTTTACCAATGTCATTATTTACTACATTCTACTCATAACTCCTGGATGTAGTTCCCAACTCGAAAATATATCAAATCACATATTAATCTTACTAAACTCTTATTTTCGAAAGAACGTGGGTTCCTGTCGCACGAAGGACAAGTTCCAAAAGTATTTTCTAAGGAGATGGATAGAGCAAAAAAACACATTTGAATGAGATATCAAATATAATGAACTATTATGGTGTCAATCAATAGAAATTTCAATCTTCATAGTCTTTTGAAAAGCAATTAATGTAAAACGATATTCTAAAATCAAGTCATAGTTATTATTTAAATCAATTTTTGGAACACTTCAGGACACTGGACTGTTGATTTATCAAGTCATATTGTCGTCATTACTTACAAAAAATTTTCATTTAAAGCCAATGAAGATGTAAGTGAAGTTACAGACAAAAAAATCCTACCTTTTCCGGAACACCTATCCACAAAACCAGATACCATGTTCAATAGCGGAACCCTCTACACGGATGTGTTGGCCTTAGCCCAAAGGTGCAACACTCCTTCAAGAACAAACAAGATATTTCAGCCCTCTATTTTACAAACGGAATTAAACTAAACTATACCGACCACGAACCGATTAGTGACTCTCTACCACCAATGCCTAACGACGACTCCACTTTTCCAACTTGCAAAACGTTAAGTTTTTTTCCTCTTACTCAAAATTTTCCTACGTCAGCTTTTTCGAAGTTCCCATCGCTTAAAACACTCATACACGTCTAGACCATCCAAATCTTTTGACTTGTCGATATATTATCTCGACTTTACTGAGAATTCCCAATCTTAGCCTCGAAGTCCATTATGTCGTCTGAACTAAAATCATAATCGCGAACTTCTCTTCTCAAGACCTCCTCGTTCAAATTTGTCCAAGCTCAGCTATTTTACAGTCCAGTGACGTAGAATGAGAACATCAGCAAGGTTGAGTATTCAAATCACGTAACATCAATCTACAAGCTTGTAACTCTTACGTCTTCTTCTTCTCTTTTAAGGCACATCGTCTGTTTCTAATCAGGGCAAATATTGTCCAATCAGTAATATCTTATTCAGGAACTTTTTCCCCATTTATTCCCAATTTTTCTATGCAGTCATTTTCAGGACCCCCTCTTCATTATCTACGCCTCCTTCAAATATGTTTATTCTTGGAACAGGGCTATCATTCCAGCAAACTTCCTTACAAGACAACATCTCGTCATTTCAAATTTCAGTTTCTATTCAGGAAACCAGGACAAAAATATTATTATCACTGAAGGAATCCGTACGAAAAATAAATCTCTTCATCTCGTCATCGCCATTACATTCTGAATTGGTATAAACTTACTGATTGATACAGTTGATTCCATCGCATGTCCTTCGAAAAGCTATATAAATTCAGACTCAGGTTCTCGTTCATTTTACTTTTCTTCGGCTCTATTCTCTCTTTAACGAAAGGAATAATACTAATATTCTCCAAATTCATCCATCTGGTCAGCAGATCTGCATCTATCGTCACTCTCGTCTTTACCTCGACACCTTCATCATGGTTCCATATTTCCTTCTCTATACGTGTTTCAGAGACCGAAATGAAATTATCTCGAACATTTTCAGTTGAAAATCTAACTAACACTAGGCCTATCGATAAATAAGCTCCAACACAACGAGCTCAAAAATTTCGAACCTTCAATTCATAAATTCGTCCTTCACTACACTCTTTAACTTTGTAAGATTGTCATTATTTCGTCACTGTTATCAGTTCAACAAGAAACTATTTTTTTTGGTAACAATTTGTAAGCCATTAATTAAGAAGGTTACTTCCATGATGATGAGCAAGTAACTCATCTCCTCCAGGTCCACCTTGTAGTTGATCTTCCATTCCAAAATATCATACATCAAGAAAACAAAAGCACAATTGATCAGATGCACATTCTCCCAATACGAGTAATTCCAAAAACATTGAATACAGAAAAAAAATTAAAACTATTGCCCATGAATTGGTGTTTCCCTACCAATTAACAAACATTATCATGCGAAGCCTTTTTTTCAACCAAAAGAATGACTGAATACGTAACAAAAATTAAATGCATTTTCATATTGTTACTTGCAAATTACAAAAATCAAAACTGATACCACGAAATAATATCAATATATTGAAATGAACAAAATCCATATACTAAAAATAATGCACAAACATAACGGACATGAACACCTGTTAAGAAAAAGCTTATTTACCATAAAAACTAAGATCTAAGCCTCACTACATTATGTGAAGCGTTGTGCACGCCCTTATATTTTCCTATCGACCAATTATACATTCTGTCAAGAAAGTACCGGGAATTATCGATTTAAATCTGGCGGGGCAATGAGGCAGGTAAAAATTTTTTCTCCTAGGTTGGTACCACTGTTCTTAATTACTATGCCCAGCTTGAGCGGGATCTGTCAACTAGTGTGTTTGCAACAGCTGATTAAGTCAGTCGATGTCAGAGTGCGTGCCGATTTTTACTACTTTACGTTGAGCAAAGAATTTGTTTAAAGTTTGGTGTTGCAAATGAATTTTCGTGCGCCGATGCATTGGAAATGTTGCAAAAGGCCTTTGGTGATAATGCTCTATCGAAAACTCGTGCATATCAGTGGTACAGAGCCTTCAAGGACGGTCGTGAAGTGGTCGCCCATCGACGGCTTCGATCGAAGATAACGTCGATAAAATTAAGGAAAGGGTGCTGGAAAACCGTCGTACCAGCTTGAGAGAGATAGCACATGATCTTGAGATATCCCACGAGTCCGCACTAATTTCAAAGCCAGCTTTAATTGTATTTTTGTAAAAAGATTCTTAATAATCGAGACGTTGAAACCGTTGTTAAACGCAATCTGTTTAATAATGTTATATTCTTTGTCAAAATTCTCACGTTACATGGGTATGTTGGCTAATCTATATAACATACTATTGTATGCTGCTAATTTTTGTGAGGATGGGTGGTTTGATGTGAACTGAATTGTGCTATCTGTATGGGTTGGTTTCCGGTATATTGAAAAAACGTGTTTATTATTAATTTTTGTGATAATTAAGTCCAAAAAATTCATACTATTGTTTTTTTCCAATTCATAAGTAATTGTATGGTTGGGGATAATTTGTTTATGAAATCCACAAACAAAGAAAATTGTCAATCAGTGCCATTGAATAAACATAGCACATCGTCAACATATCTGTACCAATAAATGAAACATTTAAAATAGGGGCTTTTTATTATGCTAGTTTCTAAGGAATCCATAAAATGTATATGTTGGTCTGACAGGAAGACCGTTCCAGACGAGACTTAGGGAACATGAGAAATGTTATTGTAACAAAAAGGGAAATTCAACCTATGCAGAGCACCTTCTAGACACAGGACATAGTTTTAATAGTAACTTTGAAATTTTACACACAGAAAACAAAAGTTTCAAATTAAACTTGTTAGAAACTTTAGAAATTAATAGATATCATAAAAGAAAAATATTATTGAATAACCAAACAGAATTAAGTAGCTTCCCTTTGTTGAATCTTTTTTGAATCATTTTTCAGAATTCCAAGAGAATTGTAACACTCTCTTCACCCCCTCTATTTTTTGTTATGTCTATGTACTATATAATGAAATTCTTGTTCATGGTATACTCAGTATCTTGTAATACTCACCTGAATAAGTCATGGTATGACGTAACTCTCGTAGTGTAATAAAATATAAACGGAAATTAGGATATTGTTTTTATTCGTACTTTCAAGATGAATTTCCGTCAAGTAAAGACCGAAACAATCATAGATATCCTACGCAGGTCCTGTGATTTAACACCTTGTGATTTATTTCTTTGGGGATATGTCACGTCACATTTATGCTGATAATCCAACAACAACTGAGCAATTAAGAATAATAATAATAATTTATTCACACAGTTCAATACAGTTTGAAATACACTGAACATATATAATAGTATACAATGTGAGTGAATAAATCAATAGACAGCTAAGGTGAGCCTTGAAAGCGGGGTTTCACTCTCACGATGATTATTCTTTAATTAATAAAATAAGAAGGAACAATTTTTTACTTAATAGAAGGATTATTACAAAATTTGAATATCAAAACAGATTTAATCTGTTAGCCTTATACAATTTTAATTTCAAAAAAATTTTTTGAAGAAACTTTAAGAATTAAATTAATGTCTTTATAATCACTGCTCATATTTAATAGACGTATAAAATCAAAATTCATCATACAATATCAAATGGAATTAAGAAAAACCAACGAATATAAATTGTCAATTGAAATTAAAATATAAATAAGCACACATTTTTTGTTTCGTTCCAGGCATGCGTACTGAACTCTTCAGACGCATGAAAAATAACTCTTTCTCAAAAATATAAAACATAATTTCAAGAACTTCTCAAAAAACTAATTTAGTTGAAATATTCAATATATTTAAATAAATTACTTCAAAAAATCTCAAAACATGTAGCACATCCTCAAGAAATAATTAAAATTACGATAAGATCAGTTCAACTTTACATATAAAAAATAATAAAATCAATTAAACAATGTATAGACTTACCGAGTGCAATCTTCAGAAATATATGATCTTAAAAACAGGTACATAGGTACATTTATATCCAAGGTACTCTATATTCCATGTTCCCAAAAAATCATACATGAATGGTTTTAACTAAGACCAAGTGCCTTATAAGCTTTGTATGATTTTTGTTTGATTTTGTACATGTTTTTAAGATCATATATTTCTGAAGGTTGCACTCGGTAAGTCTATACATTGTTTAATTGATTTTATTATTTTTTATATGTAAAGTTGAACTGATCTTATCGTAATTTTAATTATTTTTTGAGGATGTGCTACATGTTTCGAGATTTTTTGAAGTAATTTATTTAAATATATTGAATATTTCAAATAAATTAGTTTTTTGAGAAGTTCTTTGAAATTATGTTTTATATTTTTGAGAAAGAGTTATTTTTCATTAATATAGGATCAGAAAACAATACATTTTGTAACTAACAGGGTTTCGTACGTTTGTCTGAAGAGTTCAGTACGCATGCCTGGAACGAAACAAAAAATGTTTGCTTATTTATATTTTAATTTCAATTGACAATTTATATTCGTTGGTTTTTCTTAATTCCATTTGATATTGTATGATGAATATTGATTTTATACGTCTAATTAAATATGAGCAGTGCTTATAAAGACATCAATATAATTCTTAAAGTTTCTTCAAAAAAATTTTTTTAAATTAAAATTGTAGAAGGCTAACAGATTAAATCTGTTTTGATATTCAAATTTTCTTTAATTAATATCTAGTGTAAAGAAAATGAACACAAGTGTGAAACAAAGAAATGATATCAAATAAAACAAAATGCAATACACGACGATTGTATAAATATATCACAATAAATAATAGTGCGCAGCTCAAAAAACTGACAAGCATAGTATGAAAGAGATTTAAAAAACAAAAAAAATTCTAAAGAAGAAAATATCTCCAACACATGAAGCCACAAAAAAGAAAAAAGCTAATAGGCAGTGAAAACAGACCATAATATATTTCAATAATAATATGTGTAACTAACATCAACGTATTGATGTATTTTCAACCCAGGCTCTGAAGACAACCACTTTTGATTCTCGATTTGAAAAGCTGATGAGAATTGATTTTCCTGAATTCTGGCGAGATTATGTTATAGAATTTTGGTGCCAAGTACAAGTGATATCGCTGCAGGTTATTCTTATCTGCTCTTGGTAGAACTACCGTCATATTCATGTTCGGAATATACCAGTTCTGATTTGTGTCCATGTTGTTACAAGTTACAGTGAGGAAAAATAGCTGTCTTACATCAAACAACCCTGAATCCAATTTAACTGGTCTGTGGGGTAGGTATATGGCTTTTTATAGATTACCTTCAATATCCATTTTTGAATTTTTTCTAGTTTTTCCAAGTATATATTTGAAGCAGCGCCACACGCTACAATGCCATACCTGAGGTGGCTTTCCACTAGAGCATAATATAAAATCCGCATCTGTTCTATAGTAAGGATTTGTGATAGGCATTGGAACTTATGTAAGGTATGTCTCAATTTATCTGTCACATGATTGACCTGGACATCCCACCTCAAATGGCTGTCGAGATAAACACCCAGGTATCTGAAACTGTACGTAGAAGGAACTTTTACAAATGTTCCATGTATATGCAGCTCGAGATCCTGATATCTTGGTAAGTATCGAGTATAAGATGTGAAAGGCATGAAGCAGGTCTTGTCAGAGTTAATCGTCAATCGGACCACTCTATTATTTTGGCAAAGTCGGTTTCGACTATTTTTTTCAGTGTGTCCCAGTCTTTAGCACTATATATTACCGCAGTGTCGTCAGCAAATCCTACCACATCACCATCGAGTTTTAGTGTAAACAGGTCATTCACATACAGGGTGAAAAGTAATGGGCCCAATACAGTTCCTTGAGGAACTCCGCATTCGACTTCAACAGCATCACTCCAAGTATCAGCAATCAAGTTGTCGTCTATGTTCCAAATAACTCTTCATAAGTTTGTACGAAATCCCCCTGAAACCAACATTCTCGAGCACCAGCAATAATTAGTCGTGACACACCGTATCAAACGCCTTCGCTAGATCGACAAACACCAGCGATGTCCGCTATTGCATCCTCAGCCGACTTATCCCATCTGGATCCATATTGATTACTGGATAATATCCTGTATTTACTGAAATAGCTGACCATTGTATTTTTCAGTAATTTTCCAAAAATTTTTGAAAAATTTGATATGAAAGTTATGTCTCCCTTTTTGTAAACAGGCTTTATTATCGCAAGCTTGAAAGCATCTGGAACTTCACCTCGTTGGAAACATAGATTCAGTACATACATTCTGTCAAGAAAGTACCGGGAATTATCGATTTAAATCTGGCGGGGCAATGAGGCAGGTAGAATTTTTTTTCCTAGGTTGGTACCACTGTCCTTAATTACTATGCAAAGCTTGAGCGGGATTTGTCAACTAGTGTGTTTGCAACAGCTGATTAAGTCAGTCGATGTCAGAGTGCGTGCAGATTTTTACTATGGGTGATTACGTTGAGCAAAGAATTTGTTTAAAGTTTTGTGTTGCAAATGAATTTTCGTGTGCCGATGCATTGAAAATGTTGCAAAAGGCCTTTGGTGATAATGCTCTATCGAAAACTCGTGCATATCAGTGGTACAGAGCCTTCAAGGACGGTCGTGAAGTGGTCGCCCATCGACGGCTTCGATCGAAGATAACATCGATAAAATTAAGGAAAGAGTGCTGGAAAACCGTCGTACCAGCTTGAGAGAGATAGCACATGATCCTAAGATATCTCACGAGTCCGCACGTACGATTTTGATTGATATTTTGGGCATGAGAAAGGTATCCGCACGACTCGTACCGAAAGACCTGAATTTTCTTCAAAAACGTCATCGCGAACAGGTTGCTTCAGACATGCTGGATCGCTGTAATTCCGATTCTACATTCGTGGAATGCATTATAACTGGTGATGAGACCTGGGTCTATGAGTACGATATGCAAACAAGCCAGCAATCATCGGAATGGGTGGCAAAAAATGAGCCAAAAGCGAAAAAACCACGCCAAAGCCGCTCGAAAATGAAGGTGATGCTCATTGTTTTCTTCGATATCCGTGGCGTGGTGCACTACGAATTCGTTCCAGAGGGTTAGACGGTAAACAAGGAGTATTACCTAGGCGTTATGAAACGTTTGCGTGAGCGTATCCGTAAGAAGCGGCCAAATTTGTGGGCGAACAACTCATAGATTTTGCATGACGATAACGCGCCTTCTCACCGAGCTACGATTGTGACTGACTTTCTCGCCAAAAACTCAACAAACGTGCTTCAGCAACCACCGTATTCGCCGGATTTGGCTCCCTGCGACTTTTTCCTCTTCCCAAAACTAAAATTGCCCCTTCGTGGCACCCGTTTTGAGTCGATTGAAGCCATAAAACAAAAGTCGGCGCGAGAGCTAAAGTCCATCCCGGAAAGCGCCTATAAAAAATGTTTCGATAATTGGAAGTGCCGTCGGCATAGATGTATTGGACCAAATGTAGCCTATTTTGAAGGCGACCCAATAAATTCCCGGTACTTTCTTGACAGAGTAGTATTTCAATTATATTTCCTAATTCGAAATTACCTAAATAAAACATTTAGTTAAATTCCGAATAACTTAGCATTCCTCCGTAATATAATTTATTTACTATTGATTGAAACAACAATTTACCTGACAAAAAAATCATAACCAACCGAAACTGAACCAACAAAAAGAATTTCATCTTGAGTTCATATCTGGACAAAAATAAATAAACCTAGGAGTCTTTCGCGTTTCCTATCAACTTCAACCAAATGAAAAAATAATTTTTTCTGGAACAATTGAAACTTTCAAAATTTGCACTGAAATATAAAATCTATTCCAAAACGAAATAAGAAAAAATCATTAAGGAAGCGGAATAACCCTCGAGGAAATCCTCTTACTTTCTGAAAGAGAAAAACATATCCTGGGATCAAAGTTTCCATTGCTTCCCCATGGCTTTGAGAAATTTTCTCGAAAAACAATTAACTCCCTTTCAAGAAAATCTAATATACATCATCATATTCCGCTCTCGCTCTCACGAAATTCTTCATTGCTTATCAAAAAAATTAAAACTCAACTTCCCTCTCAAAAAATTTCCCTAAGACCTTCTTGTGACATGATTCACTCGTTTTTCTCTTAATATTCTATTAATCATCCTTTCATGAAATTTCTCCTTAATTGAGAAAATAATGTACTACTCTGTCAAGAAAGTACCGGGAATTTTCAATTAAAACAACATTTTTACATTTAATCGTCAAAATTTATTGGGTGGCCTTCAAAATAGGCTCCATTTGCTCCAATATATCTATGCCAACGGCACTTCCAATTATCGAAACATTTTTTATAGGTGCTTTCCGGCATGGACTTTAGCTCTCGCGCCGAATTTTGTTTTATGGCTTCAATCGACTCAAAACTGGTGCCACGAAGGGGCAATTTTAGTTTTGGGAAGAGGAAAAAGTCGCAGGGAGCCAAATCCGGCGAATACGGTGGTTGCTGAAGCACGTTTGTTGAGTTTTTGGCGAGAAAGTCAGGCACAATCGTAGCTCGGTGAGAAGGCGCGTTATCGTCATGCAAAATCAATGAGTTGTTCGCCCACAAATTTGGGCGCTTCTTACGGATACGCTCACGCAAACGTTTCATAACGCCTAGGTAATACTCCTTGTTTCATAACGTTCATAACGTTTCATAACGCCTAGGTAATACTCCTTGTTTACCGTCTGACCTTTTGGAATGAATTCGTAGTGCACCACGCCACGGATATCGAAGAAAACAATGAGCATCACCTTCATTTTCGAGCGGCTTTGACGTGGTTTTTTCGGTTTCGGCTCATTTTTTGCCACCCATTCCGATGATTGCTGGCTTGTTTGCATATCGTACTCGTAGACCCAGGTCTCATCACCAGTTATAATGCGTTCCATGAATGTAGAATCGGAATTACAGCGATCCAGCATGTCTGAAGCAACCTGTTCGCGATGACGTTTTTGAAGAAAATTCAGGTCTTTCGGTACGAGTCGTGCGGCCACCTTTCTCATGCCCAAAATATCAATCAAAATCGTACGTGCGGACTCGTACGTGGGATATCTTAAGATCATGTGCTATCTCTCTCAAGCTGGTACGACGGTTTTCCAGCACCCTTTCCTTAATTTTATCGACGTTATCTTCGATCGAAGCCGTCGATGGGCGACCACTTTACGACCGTCCTTGAAGGCTCTGTACCACTGATATGCACGAGTTTTCGATAGAGCATTATCACCAAAGGCCTTTTGCAACATTTTCAATGCATCGGCACACGAAAATTCATTTGCAACACAAAACTTTAAACAAATTCTTTGCTCAACGTAATCACCTATAGTAAAAATCGGCACGCATTCTGACATCGACTGACTTAATCAGCTGTTGCAAACACACTAGTTGACAGATCCCGCTCAAGCTTGGCATAGTAATTAAAGACAGTGGTACCAACCTAGGAAAAAAAATTTTTACCTGCCTCATTGCCCCGCCAGATTTAAATCGATAATTCCCGGTACTTTCTTGACAGAATGTATACTACTTATACTCTAAAAATTCCTACTTCACTCTTAAACCAAAATAAAATTGTTTAATTTACACTTTTATAAGAAAAAAATAAAAGTGTAAATTGAACAATTATTGTTTTCATTTCATTTGATATGGATTTACACCAAGTAAAAGCCACCAACATTAAATTTTCAAAATAAAATTTATAGACATATCATTATCTGATAAGCACTGTTCCAAAAATGATAAATTTTTAAGGTATTTCGTAGTAAGTAATTTAATTTAATTTTATGTTTATAAGACTCATTTCACTTTGATATTAATAATATTTCATGTAGAGAAACGAGTCAATATGTCATGTAATTTTCAAGATTATAAAAGTTCACAAAGGTGCTTGTAATTTTCGTTTTTGTCACTGGTAGGAAGAAGCTTATGCAAAAGTTAGGTTATAACTCCTTATTCAAGTTCATTTCTTAACTGCTCTCAAGATGGGAATTTTAGGAAGACTCTGTGGTTGAGACCTGATCTATGCTTACGTAAAAGTTAGGTTATAACTACTTATTCAAGTTCATTACCTAATTTCTTTCAAAAATGAGAACATGTGAGTATAAAAAATTTAAAAAATGGTCATAGTTTAGATTCGATATTTCTGAAGAGTATCATAAAAAACGAAATATGGATATATGAAATATTGCATTTAGATTATGTGTGTTATGCTCAATCACTTCGCTGATTTTTTATTTCGATTATTATATTTCCGTTGATAAAAATTTAAAATTTGTCATTTTTGGAATAGTGCTTCGTATATAATAATGTGTAACATGAGATATAAAAATATCGTAATGTGGTAAACCAACAAGATATAGAATTCATGAAACGGCGGTAAGGATACAGGGGTTGATTAAAAAATGTGAGCAGAGCTCTCTGATAACATTAAAGTACCATTGTCATCACCGTTATCCCTGGTTTCTGCTCAAGTTTTGACACTCCAGCAGACCCCCTATAAGCTGAAAGGGAAAGAAAGGAATTTTGAAGGAAGTTTTATAGAGAACTTTGCGTCAGCTTAACTAGATGAGGGACCCCCACAAGTCACCTTCCCGGCTCAAGAAAGAAGATCGCCGTGCCGATCCCAACACTCAGTCATTTGAGCAGAAGGTCTCTATGGTTATGAAAGATTGAAGCAACGAATCAACACAAATAACAGCTTCTCAACATGGACCCCCCAACATGCCAAAAGCGAGGCTCCGAAGCATAAAAGGTTTGGGCTTTAGGATCAAAAGGAGCGCCAGAGTTGGGGAAGAGCAGAGCGTATCTTCCCGGATCCTCAAACCTCGTCGAAACGTCGTAGTCTCCCGTTCCCTCCAACGGACCACTTCCGACCCCGCAGCGGATAGATAAGTTTAAGGATTCATGAATGGGGCCAAAGTAAGGGGCGAGCAGAGCGAATATTCCAAGTCCACCAACTTGTTCAAAACGTCGTAGTCTCCCTTTGTCCTCCAACGGACCAATCAGGACCCCGCAGCGGGAGCTTCAGGATCTAGAAATGGAGCAAAATTTTGTCGTAGATTTTGGTCGTCAATCAGAGCCAGCTTCCTCGTACGATTCTAAGCCTTGCGATAGGAAAAGGAAGAAGTGGGACAACATCATGGAATGGTATTATGTAAGAAAGAAAGAAAGTAAGGAAGTTTGGATTGCGAGTCATCTGCTTTAGGCATCATAACCATATTCTCCATTTCATAAATGAAACTAGGACACTCGTTATGACAAGCTCCCCCACCACGGCAAGGTACAGAGACAGGAGGGTAGTGATCCAGGGGACACTAGGAAATTTTTGTTTATTCTGATCTCCAGACCAGGTAATGTTAAACTTAGGAATTCGCTATCGAGGCACGCACAAACGGGTTCATGAAAGGAAATTCTTTTACCTATATTTTGTTTAACAAACTGTAGATTGAAAAGTTCATGAGAGCTGATTATACAAAACGTAAATATATTTCTCCATATGATTAATGAACGGAAAGTTTCAGCGAAAACGCTGACGTCGGAATTAACACATTTGGCTCGACAAGGAGCCGAAGTTTTCTCAAAATTGCTAGGCGGGAATTTTGAGCGGGTGAACGAACTAAAAAATTGGAAGGAGAAAACTGACTTTTTTAAGTTATTAAAAGGGCCAAAAGAGAGTTTGTCGGGTAGTCTTGACACGCCGGAAAAACTAGTAAGATTCTCGAGAAAAGATCATGGCGCGAGGCTCGAATTGGTCTCAGAATTTGTCATTATTATAATTGTTTTTAGCATTATTATAATGAAATTAGTAATTTTTTTGGAAATCTGAGAATTGAGTCGAAAGAATTACAGAAATTTAACACATTGTACTAAGTTCTGGGACCAAGGAATTAAGAATACCGGTAGTCGTTCTTTGTCGTTGTCGTTCGTGTGAAATAGGCAGTTTTTTTTTAGAAAATCGCGTGAGCCTAGTTTTGGTTTATATTTATGGTCTTGGAGTCTAAGGGTAAGAAGTATCTAAAAATTTTGGTAAATTATTCAGGTTGAAATTGTCCAATTAAAGAAGAGTCAAAAATTAAGAACTAGATGGAAGGTTGACATATTTTTCGTGATTATTTTGTTTGGAGAAGTTAGAAAGAATTAAGAATTATATAAATGATTCGTAGTCCTTAAGGAATCGCTCTCTCCTTAGTTATTCAGTGTGTCATCTTTATTCAGATTTTTTTGAGTTCAGGATTGATATTGATAAAACTATTTTATTTTGGAATACTTTATCGTTATACTTTTAAAAATCAATACTTGAGTTTCATTACCATTTTCGTTATCACAGAGGAAATTTATTAACATCATTATCATGAAATTTTTTAATAAATAATTTTGTATACCTTCTATCAAGTACTGAATTGTTTCAGCCGTTACTATTTGGTAGTTGATCATAATTAAAACAAATTGTAGAAATTACTATTATATGTTTTACTACCAAAAAATATATATTACACATTTTCTTGTAACTCTGAGTTTCTGGAAATGAACTATCCCATCAGTTGTCTGATGATGGGATAGTTCATTTCCCGAAACTAGACTCACAAGAAAATGTGTAATATATTTTTTTTGGTAGTAAAACATAGTAATTTCTACAATTCCTTCTATCAAGTATGAACCCCCATTTATTTTATTAACATTAAAGACCTTCCATTTACGCGAAGACCGTACCCTTCCTAGGACCGCTCGGCTAGGATTGGTTTGCACCCCATTCGTAAATAAGTCAATCTAGTAATATTTTCCATATAATCACCTCCCACATAGAGGTAGCTTATTACAGTAAGGTATTTATTCAAATATTAAAGTTATCACGCAGTAATCCCGATATTATTCATATGTTCAATTCATAGAAGCTTTAAACCTGAACGTATATACAAATATTCATTTACTTTCTTATACCCGCTCTGGAGAAAATAAGGAGAACCATCTGCGAAACCCCATTCAACAGCCTGTATCTGGGAAACGGAGCTGTTACGTCTATAAGCAGACGGTCCGGCTTGCGTTATAATAATTCTTCATTGTTTGTTATTGTTTATTCATGTTGATATTTCCAGTCGACTTGTTGCTGATCCATGTTAACTTCCAAGGATTATTACTTGCGACACTTCAGATTATTTGTTCTCTAATAAGTATATATATGGCCCTCAGAAAACATGGAAAGTTTTGAATGCTCTTGATATATTTAGTGCTTAGTGTTTAATTATATTCAACGAAGTATACATTATATTCTCTCTCATTCCTTCTTTATCGGTCAGCAGATATTCGAAATGTTCCATCTCAAAATTCCCATTCCAAGAGAACTGTTACCAATAAGAATCTATTTCATCGGGAGTTCACAGCCCACAAATATTATTTACAATCAATTTTGTTAATTTCCCTCTTGTTTGTCTTAATGAAATAGATTAATTCTCCCCTATACGTATGTTAAAATTATACCCTGTAACACAAATACAGTCTTATTATTATTCTTGTAATAGTAAAATTGGTCGTTTGTAATTGTACAAAATAATCGCGATTGCTGTAAACAAAGCAATCCACCTAACACTTGTTCATAGTGCAATTGTCATTACTTTAGCATGATATCATATACAATGATACCAAAATATATTAGATTGTTTTATTATAAATGTTTTGCTTCAATTTCTCATCATCGTTGTGGATATCATTATTAGATAAAGGAAGTTGGAGACCACTGCACATAGAGTGTTCTTTGAAGTCAAAATCACCGCTATTCAACAAAAAAACAGTCCGCTTTAACTTATCGTAATTAATCATCGAGATTAATTAATTTGCATTTGCCTGTAATTTCAAAATACTGAGATTAATAGGTAAAATACTGCGGTAAACCAACCGTTGTACGAAACAGCAGCCTTTCCGGATATAGGTTTCTATGAAGTTATCGTCCTATTTTTTGAGATATAATCTGTCATTAAAGTTTTTTATTTAATTTCGGGACAATCAGCGTTCAATTACTTGGTCATGAAATTTATAGCTATCAAAAGAGAACTATGGTAAAATTATGCGTGGAATTGTCGATAAGCTCAGATATTGAATTTACCTGGAAATAATAAATGATCGATATAATCAAGATCTAATTACTTGAAAACTATCAACACTTTAATGATTCATTTGATTTGCAATTATAGAACAATAAAATATTTTAAACGTTATAACTATTCCCAATATAACTAGAAAACTTGAAAAAATTTTCACTTTACGTGTAGTGCCACAGACCTCATAATAATGCTTCGTTTAGGTTTCGCTGTAAGTAAAAAACAGAATTAAATGAGATAAGTCAACTCAAGTGAAAATTAAACTGATGAAGTTCATACAGAGTGGGGCTTAATGAATGGATAATAGGGTACATTCAGAAAGAGAATGTTGAGGTGGTTCAAAAAAATAGCTTTTATATTTTGTAAAAATTCCTCGGTTTCCGACATATTCGACATTTTCATTTTCGAAATAAAAAAATATCCATCATCACTTTGTCTTGTAACTTTGTTTGTTTCTTAAGACTTTATAATTTTTATTTGTATGTATGTAATGGAATCTTTGAACGTGAATTTCATTAGCTTTGAAACGTCAGATTGAGCTGAAATTTTGCGCACTTATTGAGGGCGAATGACAATACAATAATTTAGATTGAAAATTTGTATTATATATTATGACAAGAATAATTAGGATTAACGATTTATTAAATTTATCATGGTGAGTTTCCGGATAGGGATACTGAGAAACGGGTACCAACATCCAAGGAAGATTGTCGAGATTTTAAGTTATTTCAAGTTTAAGATGGTTAAAAGACTAAAAAATTAAGAAACATGGATATTCGGTGAAATAAAAGAAAATGTACTGCATTGCGAAATACCTGTCAAAAGCAAGACCTGAAGGAGTAGATTTCAGAATAGAACTGGCTATATAGCAAACAGAACGCCAAGAGTCCGATATCTCAATTAAGCTGTTCAAGATTTGTATGAAGATTCTTTAGGAACGACAAGTATCAACTGTTGATTAAGCGTATCGACTATGTCATATTTCATTACGGAATAGTTCGCAAAGTTGTATTTTCCTGAACACTATAAAGCCAGAACAACGCTTTAGAGTATTGCAATTCAACAACAGCTGACACGCTATTGGCTATTATAGTAATTTCTTTGAAACATATGAAAACGTCTGTTGTATCATCCTGACTATCATTTTCCGGATATAAGTCTTACAGAGTTAGCATTGTTATTGGGATTTTAGTATCCGAAAAAAAAGCGAAACAGAAGGAAGCATTGATCAGGATGCTTATGATGAACAATCAAAGGTGCGACGTTCACTCATTAGAGGCTGTCAGATTAAACCAAATGAATATGAAGAATATTCCAGCAGTTTTAAGATACCATATTTTGTAGCATTATCAGATTCTGAACAATTTATCTACCGTTCACTGGTTTGATACATGTTTAACCGTTCGAAAGTTGAACTGCTCAAAGGTACTAATGTCGCAAATGATGCTTTCTAACTTGAGAGAGTCGACTGAAGAAAATGATCAGATATATACGTCAACATCGAGAGAGGGACCAACACTTTGAAAACGCATTCGCGATTGTGAAAACTGAAGCCTAAGAATAATTACCAGATACCGAAACGAGTAATGATCATTTTCATTTAAGAGAATACAAAATAGCAACTTAATGGTGACGGAAAACATGAGAAAATTTTCGTTACTGATAGAGCAGACACCATTAAATTTTTTGGTTGAAAAAATAACCGAAAGAATACGAAAATTATGATTGAAAGTTGATGCTCTCTCTGAAGATGCAGAGCTCTTGGTCGGTGGGCTTACATTGTCTACTAAAATTACCAGTACAAAACGATGGAATTATTGTCGTACGCTTCTTTCAACTGGTAACAAATGATTTAAATTTTAATGCTGAAGTGTTCTGATTTCTATGACTTCGGACTTCCATTGTCTGAATTATTTCGGTATACAATGTTGCTTAATGCTGAAAACACACTTAAAACAAAATATTGCTACAAAAATGCGAAATGGAATACAAAAAATTTTGAAATATATACTGACAATTTTTATGGATTGAATGTAAGCACAGAAATAGTTCCAATTGATTTTTTCATTACTTATATTTTTTATTCTTACTATAACTATTATTTTATTTATTATTATTGTTTTTTTCAAATATATATTAATTAAAAATAATAAATATAATATATTTAAATGACTAAATTATATTCTAACTTCTACAATATATATTGAAAATATATACAAAAACTATCAAATGTTTGATAGGTTTTGTATATTGAAACTATATACAAAACTATATACAAAAATCAAATATTTGATTGTTTTTGTATATAGTTTCAATATATTTTAATTAAAAATGATGAAGATATTTAAATAACTATGAATTATATTCTTACTTCTACAATATATATTGAAACTATATACAAAAACTATCAAATATTTGATAGTTTTTGTATATATTTCTGAATTTAAAGTCATTTAAATTTTACTTCTGTCAAGTATTGACTCACATTCAAATTGATTAATACAGATATTGTTTAGGTGAGTTCGTAACAGAGAATGTCAAAAAAGGAATTTATCGTGTTTTTCTGGACGTTTTCGTCGAGATTCTTTTGAATTAATGCATGCATATCTTGTGCACATATTGTCTGATTAGATATCGTATTGAACCATAAAGTACAACTGATAGGATAGAACGGGAATTTCTTCTGTTTTTGTTTTCTTTTGTTAACCTTTCTTTCCACGGTCTACCTCTGTATGTTTATTGAAGTCTCTTATATTGGCCCTTAAGAGGAAAGCAAGTTTTCCCTGTCTCTTGTACTGTTGTTGTACTGGGTTGTATTCGGTTTCTTGCTTCCTTTTTCCTTTATTGAGGGTGAATTTGAGACTTTGAATATACTTCGAGTCTTGAAGCCACGGTTATGTTGGATTCTTATGAGTTGATAGCTGATTTGAGAGAGGAAATCTCCAAACAGACCGCAATACTGAGAGAAGACCTGAATGAGGTCAGAAGCGAGATTCGAGAGGAGGCCGAGGACACCAGGACCTATATTTCGTCGCTGGATAATCATCTTTCGATATTGGAACAAGATATACTGAATTTGAAAAGAACAGTTACAAAGAATAATATAAGTAAAATAATAAGAAACGGTTTTTTACTGGATAGAAGGATTATTACAAAATTTGAATATCAAAACAGATTTAATCTGTTAGTCTTCTACAATTTTAATTTAAAAAAAATTATTCAAGAAACTTTAAGAATTAAATAAATGTCTATATAAGCACTGCTCATATCAGGGCCGTCTTTAAACTATTTGAGGCCCTGGGCACATTAGGATCATGGGGCCCCTATGACCTTGAGAAAACACTATTTAGTTACAATAGATAAAGAAAGACAAACAAGGTTCTAAATTTATTTTTATTTAATCACTAACTATAAAAAAAATAGGAAATATAAAAAATAATCTACTAAAGTAACTCGCTGTCTCGCTTAACTTAAAATCCTTAGATTAATTCTATGTTGATTGCAAAGGTACCCTTCTAGATTTAAGATGAGCAAAATCGTTAATCACTTCTTCAAAATCTATGGTATTGAGAATATCACATTCTATGGACATCAGCGACAAACTAGTTAATCTCTCTTGAAGCATTGTACTTCTTAATTCATTTTTTATTCGTTTCAATTTGGAGAAGGAGCGTTCTCCGCTGCAGTTAGTTACCATCATGCTTAAAAATATTCTCAATGCAATTTCTACGTTAGGAAATGTGTCTTCAATTTTGTTTTGCTTTAATAGATTATATACTTCCTGTACACTGTTAGATGCTTCATTTTCACTCCGAACATTTTTTAAGTATTCTTTTAAATGTTGACATTCTATTTCTAACTCTTTTTCATTTATATCTTCGTGATAGATTTGAGAAAATTCTTTGCATCCTTGTCGTATCTCTTCGGAATTCAGAGTTTTTAAGTGAAAAAATGAACTAAAACGTTGACTGACGGTCTCATATGAACTTTGTCGCTTTCTGAACTATTTCAAAAAACTGTGATGCCTCCGGTACACACCCAGCAGCATGGACACTTACCAAGTTTAGTGAATGTCCTGCACATGGTATAAAGGTGGCAAATTCACATTTTTCCTTGATTCTTGTTTGTAGACCACTATACTTTCCCGACATATTTGAAGCATTGTCGTAGGTTTGGCCTCTGCAATCTTTTATGGGAATATCATGTATCTCTAAAAAATTTAAGATGGTCTCCGCTAAATACTTAGATTTATGCTCTTTAATAGGTATAAATTTCAAAAACCTTTCAACAGGAACACAGTCTTTTACGTATCGAATGGTGAAAGTTAGCTGGTCAATATGAGACAGATCGGGCGTACTGTCAACGCTTATGGAAAAATATTTTGCTGATTTAACTTCATTTATAATTTTTTTTAGAACCTGTTTTCCCATTACTTCAATAAACTCATTACAGATATTTGCTGATAAATAAGAAATGTTACCCTTTCCAGGATTCCCAAATTCTTTTAAGTGATCTGCAAGAAATGGATCAAATTCACTCAATAATTCCACACAACCCAAATAATTTCCATTGTTTGGAGATCCTAGGATTTGATTGTCGCCGCGAAATGGAAGCCCTCTCGATGCCAAAAATTTTACAACAGCTACAATCCGTTTAAGTACGTTTCTCCAGTAATCCACTTCCTTTTGATGTTGAGATAATAAGTCTATATCTACTCTACCAACCGCTTTACTTCGTGCCAGATAAGTCATCATAGATTGCTTATGCGCTGGGCTATTTTCATGTGTTAAAATTATGTGATTAATATGCTTCCAATCATTACATCCATTCCGAGAGCAAAGATTAACATCAGTTGGGTTAAATAAGCAGCATGAAAAACAAAATACAGAGCATTTGGAAGGCGAATACAGCAACCATTTTCTTTCGACGCTTTCATTGTTCTTTAATTTGCGAATAAATAATGCTTTGTTGAAATATCTCGTTACTAATTTATTACCATCTTTGTAGGTTCTGGATGCCTCGGAAAAGTCAGAATCTTTATTTTGAAAATATACTGGTCCCTTACGAATTAAAATTTCGCGATTTATTTCAACAAACTTTTCGTGAAAATAATCGGCGGGATCGTGCGATATTAATTCTTCTGTGTTGGAAAACTGCTGTTCAATTGACACAGTTGGAGTTATCGGTTTTAGTGAAGTCACTGAAGTCGTTGCACTTTCGTCGTAGGAATAGTCGCTTTCTGATTCAATCTCTTTTTCAAAATTGGAACATGAAGGTTTAGAAATTCCCGCAATTTGTAACTGAGCTGAGTCATCATGTGGAACATTTATGAGTTGATTGCTACTTACAGAAGTTTCTCCAGTAGTAGTAGTAAAATATGATGTTGATTTTGGTAACTTTTCAATTACTTTTTTCTGATGTAGAGCTTTTTTCCTTTTTTCAGATCCACTAGGATATGACCGTTTCGACATTTTATATTATAATTCAGTATTTAATTAATTTTATAACGAAAATATTCGCTAACACAAAACAGACAAACGACGATTTAATCAAACAATACTATTTTTTTTATCAAAGCTCGAGCACAGTCAGTAACAAACTAACAACTACAAACAAAACAAACGCCACAACATTGCAGACAAATAATTGAAGGGAATTCCCCCGTTCGTCAAGTCAAACGACGATCGGGAGTCGGGAATTCCCCTTTTTTGTCTTTGGTATTACGAATGACGTTCGAATAGGTTTCTTTAAGACATAAACCACACCGCATCAAATAATTCTTCTTTTTTTAATTAATAGTTTTTCTTTTAATTGTATTCTTATACTTACATATAGGTATTTAAATTAACCTAAACATACTAATATCGGAAAAACTCATTTTTAAGAGAGAGTGGAGTACTTATACGGATACCCTGTTTATTTATTAGTTTGATCTTTCTTTTTGACGGATGTCAAATCTGAAATCGATATAACTTTGCAACGACGAACAATATTTTCTTATTTTAATAATATTAAAAATTGATAATAATCATAAGAATAGACACACAACATAAAAGTACCTGTTAAGGACTCAAGCATTTTCCGAAAGTCTTAAGTGGTTTTTATTGCTTCGAAGTAAAATTTAAATAGAAAAACTGAAACCAATGGTCTCTTACCTACCCAATGTTTTTATGTCTAGTGCAATAAAATTGATTGACGAATGAATTTATTTATTTTGAATAGTTTAAAACATACATACAGCCACATATTTAGCCAACATATTTTTTACATCAATAGATATTTTCTGTTTCCCATCACTGACCCATCTGTCAAAAATTTCAAGCTATGTTGTACAAGGTATAACTATCCGCATGCGGCAAACTAAAGGTAATATAATAAGCGCAGGTATTGTAGTAAGTCATTATCATCAGATTTTTCAAAATTAATGTTTTTCGGTAATACCTAAATATCGGTTATCATTTGGTAATCTGGCAGGAACTAGGGGGCCCCATTCGATCGCGGGGCCCTGGGCACGTGCCCATAGTGCCCAGTGGGGAAGAGGGGCCTGGCTCATATTAATTAAAGATACTGCGGATGAACATGAGAAGTATGTCTAAGGATTTTGATTAATTAATTGTACTGATTGAACAGCTCCCTTCAGAGGTGGCTCTGCTCATACCTACTGAAACTTTGATTTTAGAAGATCCTTTTATGTTTACTATCCCCGGATATAGAAGTGTTTATAGTAACGGCCGATATAATTTTTATAATGGTGACATAGTGTTCATTAGAAAACATCTGAAATTTAAGTACAAAAGAGTGAAAATCGGTGGAACTAACGCTTTGGAAGTTGATATCAATTATCTTAATGACACATTCAAAATTACAACCATATATAGGTCCCCAAGTTCTTCAGAGAATATATTCAGTGGAAGCTTCTACCAATACCTCGCAAATATGGAAAATACATGTGACTATAATATTATAGCAGGAGATATCAATATAAATCTTCTCTCTAGAGCTATCCCAAAGTTGCAGAATACGTCAACATTTTCAGTGCATTTGGATATCGATCCTACATCAATAAGATTATTCGACCAGAAGGTCTGGATCGTTTTTTTGTAACAAGAAAACAAAATTCTGATTTCAATGACGTGAAAGGATATATTTTAGATTATGCAGTAACAGATCATTATCCAACACCACTCACAAAAAATCGATGATAGCATATGGTGAGGGTGCTTTGAGTGGGAGAACGTGAAGTGGTTTCAAAAGTTTAAAAACGGTGATTTCGACGTAGAAGACAAAGATCGCAGTGGAAGGCCAAAAATTTACGAGGATGCAGAATTGGAGGAAGATTCATCTCAAACACAAAAAGAACTTGCTCTAACATTAGAAGTCGCTCAGCAAGCAGTCTCACATCGTTTAAAATCATTAGGAATGATTCATAAACAAAACAAAATTTGCGTTAAAAAACGGCGGAAACTTATTTGTACTCCTAATATAATAAAAACTAATAACTTCATTTATATTTTACAAAATAACATAAAGAAAAAAAAGAAGATGTCTAAGAATCCGTGGATTACAAGTGCACTCTTGACATAAATTTAAAAAAATCGACTATACAAACTTTTAATTAAAAACCCTGGCAATGGAGAACTGAAGAAGAAATATGTAAAATATTAGACCAAGCTTTTGAAGTTATATTATTATATTATATACAGTATTCGAAAAAAAGATACTTGCATAGATGCATTGATAGGAGTGGGAATGAGCCTGCTGTAATATGGAAGCATGTTAATTGTACACGTAAAGGAGCTCCGGCTGAGAAAGATTGGGAAGGTAACATATAACAATGAAATAATAACAAATAAAAAAGATATTGCATCAAAATTCAATGAATATTTTGGTGCTTTGGGATCTGAGCTCACAAACAGGATAGTACAACCAAGAAATTTTAAAATTCCGATAAAAAAGATTCCAAGAAATAGTGTATACCTTGTCCCCACTGATAGACAGGAAGTTGAAATTGTTGTTAATACAATCAAAAGGAGAAAAGCCCCAGGTATGGACGATATGAACTCTCTTGTTCTCAGAGAAGTGAAACAGAATATTTTTCCTCCATTTGCTCACATCATCGATTAATGTTTTGTTGCTGGGACTTATCCTGATCCTTTCAAGGTAGGACTCATGAAGCTTGCTCATAAAGTCGGTAGCAGATTGGAGATGTCTAACTATAGACCTAAATCTTTGATATCGAATCTTTCGAAGATAATGGAGAAAATCTTAAAGGACAGGCTGACAAAGTTCTTGAAGAGGCACAGTATATTGCCGGAGAGCTAATATGTATTCCGAGAAGGCAAGTCAGCAGAGGATGCAATAAGAGAATTAACCTCGTTTATCCAAGGCTTTTGGATAAAGGAAGAAGACAAACTGTATTTGTTGGAGGAGAAAGGAGTGAAGAGTCTGATGTAAATTACGGAGTCCCCGAGGGCACTGTCCTCGGACCACTGTTATTTTTTATGTATATCAGTGATCGATCTCATATCCTGCATAATCATGGGAACAAGTGAGTTGGAATGCTGAAGAAGGGAAAATTGCTTAAGATATAAAAGGTTGACCGTCAATAAGAAGAAGTCTAGTCTTTTTCATCTTATGAAAACGGTCTCCTAAATCTGAGATCACTAAAGACTAAAGACGGCAAATGGAAAAAATTTACTGGAGAATGTTAATGGATATGTCAAGTACCTTGGAATTATTAAAAACCGACACATGAGATGGGACTATCATTGCGAGCAACTGGCGAGAGAGCTGCGAACTTTGTTGTATAGGTTCAAACACCTTGAAAAGCAGATTGGATTGAAATATTTGAGGATATTATATGGTGCGCTGGTACAGTCTCTATTGACTTATGGAATATTTGGTTGGGAAGGAACGTTAGATGTACATATAGAAAAACTCAACATCGCTCAGCAACTTATATTGAAGATGATGCATGCTCACGTATTGCTTTTTCCTAGTGATTATGAAGTTGCGTGGATACTAGATGTGAGTCAATTATACTTCGTAAGGATTGCAGGACTAATAAAGAGCAAGAAAATTAAACTGCCACAAATTGATCACGTCTACTGCGCAAGTCACAGACTGAAGCATTTTAAGGATAACCTAGCTGAAA
Source organism: Megalocaria dilatata (assembly GCA_034642435.1). Taxonomy (NCBI): domain Eukaryota; kingdom Metazoa; phylum Arthropoda; class Insecta; order Coleoptera; family Coccinellidae; genus Megalocaria; species Megalocaria dilatata. The sequence goes on from CM067856.1 coordinate 75,675,104, forward strand.
AAATGATGGGCTAAAGATCTAGTACCTGAGATGTACGGAATACTCCCTAATGAACTGAAAAATATTTCTAGCTGTGAAACCTTCAAAAGAAAAGTAATTCTGTGGTTTCTCAGCACAAATCGGAAGAACATACATGATGTCATAAATAACAGAATACCTGGTTGCAACAGATAAAATATAGCTTTTCATGTCTGTAGTGACGTTCATCGAAGTGACTGAAGTTGGTGATTCCAGCAGTTTTCAGCTGTTGTCTCGATCTGTTCGCTGGTCGTAGCTTAAATGTATGTTAGGACATATTTGTATATTTCTTAAAATATGTATATATATGCCTCTGTCACTTTCCTCTAGTTCATTTCAGGTTAAAATACTTACTGTTGATTTGGTGTCCAGTTTAAATAAACTCTATTATTATTATTATTATCATTATTATTATTATTATTACTCCCAACTGACCAAAACGTCGTGAAACACAATATAATTCCTTCGTTTGATAATGTTTGTAACGAACTTACCTAAACAATATCTTTATTATTTTTAATAAATATATATAAAAAAATTATAACAATAATTTTATTTGAAATTAGTTTATTGCAAATGGAATTTCAATGAGCCCGAAATTGCCTAGAGATTAGAGAGCTGGTTAGAAATATTGCCAATACGTTCTGTCAAGAAAGTACCGGGAATTATCGATTTAAATCTGGCGGGGCAATGAGGCAGGTAAAAATTTTTTTTCCTAGGTTGGTACCACTGTCCTTAATTACTATGCAAAGCTTGAGCGGGATCTGTCAACTAGTGTGTTTGCAACAGCTGATTAAGTCAGTCGATGTCAAAGTGCGTGCCGATTTTTACTATGGGTGATTACGTTGAGCAAAGAATTTGTTTAAAGTTTTGTGTTGCAAATGAATTTTCGTGTGCCGATGCATTGAAAATGTTGCAAAAGGCCTTTGGTGATAATGCTCTATCGAAAACTCGTGCATATCAGTGGTACAGAGCCTTCAAGGACGGTCGTGAAGTGGACGCCCATCGACGGCTTCGATCGAAGATAACGTCGATAAAATTAAGGAAAGGGTGCTGGAAAACCGTCGTACCAGCTTGAGAGAGATAGCACATGATCTTAAGATATCCCACGAGTCCGCACGTACGATTTTGATTGATATTTTGGGCATGAGAAAGGTGGCCGCACGACTCGTACCGAAAGACCTGAATTTTCTTCAAAAACGTCATCGCGAACAGGTTGCTCCAGACATGCTGGATCGCTGTAATTTCGATTCTACATTCATGGAACGCATTATAACTGGTGATGAGACCTGGGTCTACGAGTACGATATGCAAACAAGCCAGCAATCATAGGAATGGGTGGCAAAAAATGAGCTGAAAGCGAAAAAACCACGCCAAAGCCGCTCGAAAATGAAGGTGATGCTCATTGTTTTCTTCGATATCCGTGGCGTGGTGTACTACGAATTCGTTCCAGAGGGTCAGACGGTAAACAAGGAGTATTACCTAGGCGTTATGAAACGTTTGCGTGAGCGTATCCGTAAGAAGCGGCCAAATTTGTGGGCGAACAACTCATGGATTTTGTATGACGATAACGCGCCTTCTCACCGAGCTACGATTGTGACTGACTTTTTCGCCAAAAACTCAACAAACGTGCTTCAGCAACCTCCGTATTCGCCGGATTTGGCTCCCTGCGACTTTTTCCTCTTCCCAAAACTAAAATTGCCCCTTCGTGGCACCCGTTTTGAGTCGATTGAAGCCATAAAACAAAATTCGGCGCGAGAGCTAAAGTCCATTCCGGCAAGCGCCTATAAAAAATGTTTCGATAATTGGAAGTGCCGTTGGCATAGATGTATTGGAGCAAATGGAGCCTATTTTGAAGGCGACCCAATAAATTTTGACGATTAAATGTAAAAATGTTGTTTTAATTGAAAATTTCCGGTACTTTCTTGACAGAGTAGTATATCAAAATAACGTATGTATTTCGGAATCAACGTTGCATTGCATTCCTTAAGATATGACCAATATAAGTAGTCTGTGTGTAAAGACCTGGTATTGTTGATGAGTGAACACGTATTGTCTGGCGGTCCGTTTTAATTGTGAAATTGCAGTGGGTTCTGGGTTGTTTCTGAGTTTGATTTTGGAGGGATGAAACGTTAAGATCCATTGCGTACGCAGGTATGAGTGTGAGATGATTTCATTCAATCAATTTCATTAAGAAATCGTTGTTTGTGTTCGTTGATATCCCTTCTTTTTTCATCCATATCGGCGAGCGGCGTACGTTTCACAGGTGTACCTTCATTGAACATATTTCACGCGTGATTCATTCACGGAAGGAAATTAAGATACGTTGTTGACCTTTCATATCGCACCGAATTCCCCGATCTCTCTTGTTCCGTGGCCTTCCTTGTCTGCCTAGAGTCTTCCTTAATGGCCCAAGGAAGTGAAGTTTGTCATCCTAATTTCCCTTTGTGAAAAGGGGGTATAACTGCGACTCAATTGACCACCGAAGCGATTTTTAGCTAAAATTAATAAAGTACTATAGATGAAAAATCGGTTCAGCAAATACTGGAAAAATAAATGATAAATGACCTTAAGATCGAATTGAAAAATAGTATTCAGGCTTCTGAATTCAATATATTACTGGAGCTCGAGGATTTGAGATTTTGATTTTGCCAGCTCTAATCGGAAAGCGCACTTCTGAAGGAGAAAATTGAACAGTTCGAAAGGAAGTCTAGGAAAAATAACATTGTTGTTTTTGGGTGGACTGGACTCAGTAAACAGTTGGGGATTGAAATTCGCGGTGGGGATATAAACGATTCCTTCTGTCTGGGTAGAAGATCAAACCGTCCGGTGAAGGTTGAGTTCGTTTCATACCTCAAAAAAATTGAAGTTTTTAAAAACAGTAAGAAACTTAAAGGAGATGGTATTGCAATTACAAGCGATCTAACGGAAGAACAGCGGGGCGAACATCAAGTGCAAAGTTTTCTAATTGAGGAAAGGAAAAAGGGTAAAACTTGCTACATCCGGGGCAGCAAACTAGTTGTCAATGATGAGAAATTTTCAATTCACAAACTGCAAGAACCCCGAAGAGAAAAAACCAAATCTAGCAGCACTCCGGCAACTCAAGCCCTTATGGTGCGGCAGAAAAACGTCGAAAAGCAAACTCGAGCTCACCAGGGTCGCAACAAATTACCCTTTCAGCTATCTACAGACCCACAAGCACATGTCCGAAAGTGTTCAACAAAGATATACATTAATATATTCAAATTGCGAAAAGAAATGGCATGCATATAATAACGGGAGATATTATATAAATATAAATTTATGATCGAATACAGATTTCTGTGAGGAATATAAGAACATCTTGAGTGCTTTTGGCTATGAATCATATATTAATGGGTGCACTTGACCGCAGAGCCAAACTTGCCTTGATCATTTTTACGTAAGAACAAAGGCCGAAAGGAAAATTCAGTCATATATTTTTATATATCTCATTGCAGATCACTATCCTATAGCGCTGACAGTGGATTTGAGTCGAAAGTCGACAGGTTTGTCTAGGGTGGATCGTGGATGTAGACAATATATTAATTGTCCAGCACTTGAGACCACATTAAGTACGGAGAAATGGGAAAAATTCTATTATACACAAAATATAGACGATATGACCGATGACTTCATTGATAGCATCAATAAATATATAATCGAAAATACAAAAAGTGTTAGGTCAAAAGAACAGAATATTAAGGGAAAAAAATGGATTTCTAACGCAATTCTGACATCGATTAATAAAAAACAGCGATTATATAAAGCCGTACATGGTGATCCCAGCAACTCACATTTGGGGATGGAATATGTGGCATATAAAAATAGATTTATATAAATAAATAGAATTAATAAGCGTCGCGAAAAAAACTTATGCTCAAAAATTAATAAGAGACAATATAAACCAGACCAAGGCTCTCTGGGGTTGCGTGGATTATATATGTGATCGGTCCAGGTCTGAAACGAAAATTAATAAAATTATACTGACAGAAGGTACATTATTGGAATCGAATAGTTTCAATATATATTATAGTTCACTAGGTCAAAATTACGCAAAAAAAATTAAAATCGCCGAAAACTCCATGTGTCTCTTGCCTACGGACGAAGAAGTGAATGAAACAATAATGCAACTAGGACAAAAAAATACCCGGATATTACAACATAAGATCGGAGACTTTTAAAAAAATATCTGATGAGGTAAAAATGCCTCTAACTCACTTGATAAATTGTTGTTTTAACGAGGGACACTTTCCGAAGAGACTGAAGATTGGAGTTGTGAAATCTCTGTACAAGAGTGGAAATGAGCTGGAAATGGAGAAGTATAGACCGATATCCCTATTACCCAATATCGCTAAAATCTTGGAAAAAAACTTGAAGAAGAGAATAGCAGAAGTGCAGACCATCCTTATGCATTTTTTAAAAATTTTTCTAAAGCTTTTGATGCTGTCTCTCACGAAAGACTACTAAAGAAATTAGACAATTATGGTTTGAGAGGAAAATTATATACCTTACTTAAGAGTTATTTAACTGATCGAGAGCAGAAGGTGGATACCGTATGTGACCTACGGTATTTCCCAAAATTCTTAGTTTTGCTGACGATATTGCACTACTATGTGAATCTGACTCTTGGGAAATATTGAAAGCAGAAACTGAGGCCGACATTAGAATTCTAAAATATTGGTTCAGTTACAACATGCTCATCCTTAACCTAGAAAAAACGAGGTGCTTGCCCTTTTCCTCATACTCTAGTGGATTGCTGTCTATGGGGCCTTTGGCAACCGGAACTGTTTCTTGTATTCTGGAAGCAGAATCAGTCAAATATTTGGGTGTGATCATTGATCGACATATGAGGTGGAACCTGCAAATAAAAAATATAGTTAATAAATTGGGAGGTGTGCTTTTTAAGATAAAATATTTGAAGGATTACCTTGATTTGAAACACCTCAAACTCCTGTACTTTGCGTTAGTCCAGTCGCAGCTAACGTATGGAATTGTGGGCTGGGGGGATGTTAGTGATGCTCAGCTAGAGGAATTGAGCGTTGTTCAGAGGTGGATTTTACGGATAATTCATAATAAACCACTCACTTCTTCTAATGATAGGTTACATGAGGAGTCCGAAATACTCGATGTGAGACAACTATTTTGTTTGAGTATGCTGGTGAATATACAAAAATCCATAATAAATTTTTAGCCCATTGTACACCTTCACAACACCAAAGCCAAAGTCAGCTCCTTGACCGTATCTAGATGTGAAAAAACTATAGGACAGCGCCACTGTGACTATCTGGTGCCAAAACTTATCAATCCACTTTCTGCTAACATCTTAAGGATAAACAATGTCAGTTTATACAGAAAGAAATGTAAAAAGTGGATTCTCTCCTACGGAAAAAGAAGACTACATGACTTCATTAACCGGAGGTAGGGATGAATGGAAAAAAAAGAAGAAAAAAAGACAGAGGAAAAAAGAAGATTGAATAGACAAAAAAAAATAATATTTGAAATATATTGAATTTTTAAATAAAAAAATAGAAATAAAATAAATGGAAAAAAAATTTAACAAAAAAAATTATTAAAAATTTTTTTTTATTTTGTAGGTGAATCATGCATTTCAGTTTAGGTCACTTTATTCACCCATCATCAGGGGCGATTTTTCTCGATATGACACCACGTACAAGCGATGGCTAGCCGGAGCTTCTGTGGTATTGTCAATTTGTTCACATATATGTGGATTGATCTGTTACAACTTTTTGTAAATGGTTTTATGGTTAATAAATATAATTATTATTATTATCAGGGATTATAGATAGAGTGGGCTGTATTGTAAATATATGTACCTGATGTCAGGGATTAAATGAACACTACACTTGGACAAGTATAGAAAATATGTTTGATGTATAAAAATATGTGTCACAAAGTGATAAATGTATATAAAATATTGACTTAACTTACTTCTTCTGTGTGGTGCTGTCGGTCTGACTGTCTCGTGGGGACTCGAAAAGTGTGTTTTGTGTCTGTTGTAGAGTTGACTGTGGGTAGAGTATGCTTTAGAATGTTGGTTCAAGTAGACTGAATGCTATAGGTTTTTACTGGGTCATAGGCAAATAGCATGGAATTTAGTCTATGGTTTTTGTGGTATATATAGGATAAGGATTTTGAGCTATGGTAATAAAAAGTTCTACAAATCGAGTTAGTGTAACATACATCTGTATACTACTCTGTCAAGAAAGTACCGGGAATTTTCAATTAAAACAACATTTTTACATTTAATAGTCAAAATTTATTGGGTCGCCTTCAAAATAGGCTCCATTTGCTCCAATACATCTATGCCAACGGCACTTTCAATTATCGCAACAATTTTTATAGGCGCTTTCCGGGATGGACTTTAGCTCTCGCGCCGAATTTTGTTTTATGGCTTCAATCGACTCAAAACGGGTGCCACGAAGGGGCAATTTTAGTTTTGGGAAGAGGGAAAAGTCGCAGGGAGCCAAATCCGGCGAATACGGTGGTTGTTGAAGCACGTTTGTTGAGTTTTTGGCGAGAAAGTCAGTCACAATCGTAGCTCGGTGAGAAGGCGCGTTATCGTCATGCAAAATCCATGAGTTGTTCGCCCACAAATTTGGCCGCTTCTTACGGATACGGATACGCTCACGCAAACATTTCATAACGCCTAGGTAATACTCCTTGTTTACCGTCTGACCCTCTGGAACGAATTCGTAGTGCACCACGCCACGGATATCGAAGAAAACAATGAGCATCACCTTCATTTTCGAGCGGCTTTGGCGTGGTTTTTTCGGTTTCGGCTCATTTTTTGCCACCCATTCCGATGATTGCTGGCTTGTTTGCATATCGTACTCGTAGACCCAGGTCTCATCACCAGTTATAATGCGTTCCATGAATGTAGAATCGGAATTACAGCGATCCAGCATGTCTGAAGCAACCTGTTCGCGATGACGTTTTTGAAGAAAATTCAGGTCTTTCGGTACGAGTCGTGCGGCCACCTTTCTCATGCCCAAAATATCAATGAAAATCGTACGTGCGGACTCGTGGGATATCTTAAGATTATGTGCTATCTCTCTCAAGCTGGTACGACGGTTTTCCAGCACCCTTTCCTTAATTTTATCGACGTTATCTTCGATCGAAGCCGTCGATGGGCGACCACTTCACGACCGTCCTTGAAGGCTCTGTACCACTGATATGCACGAGTTTTCGATAGAGCATTATCACCAAAGGCCTTTTGCAACATTTTCAATGCATCGGCACACGAAAATTAATTTGCAACGTAATCACCCATAGTAAAAATCGGCACGCACTCTGACATCGACTGACTTAATCAGCTGTTGCAAACACACTAGTTGACAGATCCCGCTCAAGCTTGGCATAGTAATTAAGGACAGCGGTTCCAACCTAGGAAAAAAAAAGTTTACCTGCCTCATAGCCCTGCCAGATTTGAATCGATAATTCCCGGTACTTTCTTGACAGAATGTAACACTTCCATATTCAAACAAACTCGATCAACGATATTTGGTACAGAGTAGCCGAATGAATTAATTTATTTGAATACGGTATATAGATTATGCACTTAAATATTACACAGTGTACACGTGCAAGTGACCTGCGTATAAGATTATTTAGAGTAGCGGGAAATTTGCGCCTTAACATATTCCTCTGCAGTGAAATATCAATTTCAATACAAACAAATATAATTAATTATGAAATATAAATGAACTAAAGATATGAAAGCAACAATAAAAGAGGAAAAACAAAGTTACGAGTGCACGCAACTGTCACTAGAAGCTTTGGGAGCGCATAAGCTGGATCAGTGGTCTTGTGTATTGGTTTCATTACTGAACGGAAGGGGAAATCACTTCTTCACACTTCGCTTGTACACAGCATGGTTTCCATGGATGCGATTCGAACAATTCCGTCTCCTCTGGTGTAGGAACTCTTTCTGTCATCGTGTCCAAAAATGTTGTTTCATCTGTTAGGCATGTTGCCAGGCGGATATGTGAGAACTTGAAACTTCTCGGAGATCCAACTGAGCAGACAATGGCTCACCAACGTGTAAAGGACCGGGAGTTGAAAGAAGAAGATCATTGGGGGTCAGATGACAGAAGGGATATGGAACATGAGTTCAGTATGTCGCCAACAGTACAAACAAAATGGTATTTGAAGGATTTTACTGCAGCTTTTCAAAGGCCACCAACATATGGTGATTTTGACGTGCAAAGTGATACTACCTCTTGGAAAGAAAACTCTTTTGAGGCTAGCTATGAAGGCCTCAGAACTAAAGTTACTAACCAATTTATGATGAACCGCCTTAGTAATCATGCAAACATATATTGCAACAAAAATCTTGAGTTTTTTGCGGTTTCTGAAACGCCCCTCCTTAATGAACAATGATACGCAGTAATTGACGCCGACATTCAAAAAGGGTCGAGAGCTGGGGACGCGAGATTGAGATAGATATTCCGTAATCCTTTGCTTCATGCGTATACACTGGTGAGTTATTCTCTTGGTTGAGTTTCGGCCATTGAAAGGCCAGTGGTATTGTCGTCTGGAATGTAGCGTATCAAGTATTCCAGAATGATTCAGGCGCACATGTTCCGCACGACTTAAATTATTCGTGGTTTGGTAGTTAAAGAGGTAGTACTTCATAGTATCTGGAGCGTTGGAAGCCCATTTACGCAAGGAAAAACAACCAATTTTTGGGATGCTGAGGAGTTGATCACCATTTTGATAATGTCCCTGCAAGGATTCGTGCCAGTAATGAGATCATCGACGCAAAAATCGTCCTTGGATATCAAGGCATCTTCGGCGACCTGATGAGGAGCACGATAAGCTAGAAATAACGCACTTGATGTTCCGTGTGTGACCGTGAAAATTAGACTGGGCAAAAAAGACGTGAATTTTTTTAACGATACTGTGAAATTATCATTCATAATGATAAAAAAAATTATCGTGAAAGTTTGAGCCCTTAATAATAGTATTGAGGGGTGTATCGTTACGATTACTGGTTTTTTAACAGTAATCGCATCTAGTTACTCAAAACTCGTCAATTATCAATCTGAAAATTTCGAGCGACGCGTATTCTTGAAGGAAATTAAATTCACTAGAAAAAAGCTTTCTTTGTGAATTTATGTAAAACTCGCTGTTTGCTTGTAAACGTGCCTTAAACATTGAATTATTTTTTCAATTTTGCGTTTCGATTTTGCATTTTTGTAACTACCAGAAATATCAATATCTTTATGGTTCAAAATGCTTACTTTTGAAGGAAATTTAATACTCTACAAAAAAAGTTTCCTAACATTTTTAATAAAGTTCACTCCTTCCAAAGTTATTCGACGTTGAAAGTAAATTCAAAAGTAATTTATCGTTTTTTTTCGCGTTACACATGATTTTTTCCACTTGATCGAAATATTTATCACTTAAATATTGATAAACTTCATTTTGTTGGACTACTAAACTTTTATTTATAAAATCATAATTTATCAATGTATTTTGCTTTTTAACGATTAGTTATCTACAATGTAGATAACTACTGTTTAGGAACGACCATAAGTGAATCATTCAGGGATGGGCGGTGTTAAGTCGTTTGTTCTTCGGATTTGGAAGTGTCATAGTCGCGGTGTAACAAAGTATGATGCCTTCGATTGCACTTTCTACAACTTCCTGATAGACAGTCTTTAACGCTGTGATTTATTCGTAAACAGGCGGAGGCGTTTGTGATAACACTTATAAAGTTCATTAGCTGGTGACATTGATAGGAATTTCTTGCATGATAATACGGAGTGGTACTTTTTGCAGTTGCTACAGCTTTGTTTGCTTGTCGCGGCCGCGAATACTTCAGGTTTCTGGCTTGTTTTTCGTGTGTTCGAAAACCTATTTTCATTCCGTAATGACGACTTATCTACTAACGTAGAACTGACATTTTTAGAGTCTTCAATTCAGGCGCGACGTATTTGTCAAACCTTTTCATCTACTTTCAGTGCTGACTCTCGCAGGTTTTGGGCGATTTCAGTGAGCTCGAGAGCGTATTATTCATTCGGAACCTGAGTTCAACTCCGGTTCTATTGCCAGAAAATCAGTATATGCATTATCCGCGTGCTGAATTCGATGTTCTGAAATCACTAGAGACTCCTTCGCGATGTCGAACCGTTTCAGCAAACCTTCGCCTAATGTTAGCGCTCTCTTGCATTGTCCGCGCTGAGCGTTTAAATGTTGAATACTGGTCTCAGTATTCATTTCAACTTTGAGTTGGCGACGCTTGATTCTGAGAAACGAGGATCACTGATAACAATAGAGTTGGACTGCCTAAATAACTTGAATTCGTGATTATCAAGCAACTAGAGCTCTGAGAAAATGGTCACTAATTACAAGTGAATTTAACTGCTAGAAATAGAATGAACGAGCAACTAGTATTCTGAGAAACGAGGATCCTTTACAACAAGAAGAATAACTTGAACGCGTGATTATCAAGCAACTAGAACTCTGAGAAAACGATCACTAATAACAAGAGATTTTAATTGCTATGCATAAAGTGAACTAGCAATTAGAATTCTGAGAAAAAGGGTCACTGATGAGAATTCAACTACTAAATTTGAAAAGACCGAGCAACTAGAATTCTGAGAAAATAGGATAATGAACAGGAAAAGTTGGTGCTGTGATCTTTACCTGCTTTTGTGGTAATCCTGTCTGGTGATCTCAGGTAGAAGTAATGTTCGTTATGCTGCATTTCTCACAAGAAGTTTTGCACTTTTACGTACTCAAACTCAAACTGACAAAACTGCGTCTTCGGGTAGTTTCACTGGCTGGGCTTGCAGATACTTGTGCTTGTAGGCTCGCTTGAACTCCAGATAGTATCTGGTATACGATAAAGTCTGATTGCAATGGATGACGTATTTATCTTTTCGGCATGCATCAATTGTTGCACGCCGCCAAGAATTAAGTTAGCGTTTCAGTTACAAATGTTCAAATTATGAAACAATATTATAGAAGATATCCGGGGTAATTGAACCAGGAATATCTATCAGGCCCGAAGTGACCAATGTAAATTTGTAATCAGTTTATTGCTAATGGAATTTAAATGAGATCGAAACTGCCTAGAGGTTAGAAAGCTGGTTAAAAATATTGCTTATATATCAAAATACCTATGTATTTCGGAATCAACGTGGCGTTGCATTCCTCAAGATATAACCAATATGAATAGTCCATGTGTGAAGACCTGGTTGTAAATAAAGGATGTTTCAAAAAGAGCGCAAGATTTCGGTGTTCAATGAAACATGGTTTTCTGTAGCGAAGTATTGAAATATTTATTGATTCAGAAAATATACATTTGGGAATTATGTATCAAACTAGATATCTTGTAAATGGCCGCCACGGCTTGCTGGCATGTACCTACCCTTTGGATGAAATATTCAATAACGTTATTGAATACATGTGGTGGCATTTCTATGATACAGCGTCTAATTTCGGCTTTCATTGATTCAATAAGTTTGTAACGATTATTAACTGTATTACTAATTTTCGCTGATGCATTATGATTTTTTATTTTATTGGCAACTACATATTCATTTATTAGAATACCCAAATATGTTATTTCCATTAAAACCAAAAATCTCAATGTATCAGCGGATAAAGGTATTAGAGTTTATAATGATTACACACTCATGAAATCAATCAGAACTACTTTTAGTTCTAAGCCTTTTCAGAAAACAAATTAGTTTTTACGTGCTGTTGAAGGAAACACCATTATCGCATCAACAATTCAAGATTATATCAGTGAATCCATGAAATTTTTAGAATCTATTAATTTGCAAATCATCAAACACCTTCGAACAATCAAATTTTAAAATCAAATAAAAAGTGTATTTAATAATGTTCGAACAATTAAATTTCAAAACCAAATAAAAAGTGTATTTAATCAGGAATCTATTCTTTTCCAGAATATCCCTAAAAGAAATTTGAGTTCGATGAACGATCAGGGCCCGAAAATGTATTATTTGAATAAATTTCATATGAAAGAACAGCATATCAGACCCGTTGTTTCGTTTGTTATAGATATTTCATCGAAACTTTCCAGACATTTGATCAATATTGTTAAAAGAGGAAATTAATTTCAAGCGAAATACTCGATTGCAAATAGTGAATAAACAAACCACGTAATCCAAAATTTATTTGATTTGACTAATACCGAGTATTCCACTCAATAGAACTGTAGCGACCACCTTATTCGCTCCTCGTCCAGATTCTGCTTTGCTCTGCTGTAGCTTGCCGGCTTATCATATAGAAGACTAGTCAAGACAATACCTGACTGACTGTCCCCGCCGTATTCAACTCTGGCAAGGCACATAGCGTTCGACGACCGTTCCGACGTGGACACGAGGTCACTGGCGTCACAGGCCAACATGCGCACCACGCCTGTTTGAAGAGTTCAGATGCGCATGCTCGGAACAAAACACCGCCTCACAAATTAAGAGGTAGAAGCTCCCTCACAATACCGCATACCTTCAGAGCTTCAGAACAATAGAACTGGTAGAAAACTCAATGAATGAATATATAATAAATGTAATTAAATTGTCAAGGAAGGTATTTCAGAATGCTTTAGGGTTTGCGTTTACAATTCAATATTAAAATATTTAAATTGGAAAAAGATCATGGAAAATGGTATTATCCTTTTGTTAGCTGAAATATTTATGAACAATATTGAATAAAAACAATCGTTTCGCTATCACAGTAGCATCACCAGGCAAGTTTACATTTTGAATAACTGTAAACTTGCCTGATGATGCTACTGTGATAGCGAAACGATTGTTGTAAACATAACAATAAAAATTTGTGAAAATCAGAATAACCTTATTTAAATATTTTTCAATATGGATTTTCGCCAAGTAAGGACTGATTCAATTCGATATTATATACTATTTTGTGAGTTCAGATAGACAATTCAATATTAATAGTTTCTTCTATTCATAAATAATTTACATCCGTCAATATAATCCATCACGGAAACTGAATTTGATAATAAGATTATTTTTCTAGACTTAATCATTAGCAAATCTAAAAATTCACATCAATTTTCACTTTTTCGCAAATACACATATACAGATAACATTATACACAATAAATTCTTTTTTTTAACATTTTAATATTAACTTAATTATATTCTGTTAGCCTTCTACATATTTAATTTCAAAAAATTATTTTTAATATTATAACTTCAGTAATTGAATTAATGTCATATGAGCACCGCTTATATCAAACAACATATAAAATAAAAATTCTTTATAATAGATCCAATTGAGATAACAAAATCAAATAAATATGAATTGTCAACAAAAATTCTATAAATTGAATATTTTGAGTAGACAAAATTTTGTTTCTGCTCATTCCTCTTATGAAAACAAATATCTTTCAAAAATATTCAAGATGATCCTTAGAATTTCATCATGAAACTATCTTACTTGGAATATTCAATATTATTGAATATCTAACTAGATTACTCTTTAGAAAATCTCAAGATATGTAAAAACAATACTAAAAAACACGTTTTAAGAGAGACTTTGCTCGTTAGTACCCAATCACATTAAAAAAATATAACATCAATCAACAAAAAATATTTACTCACCTAAACAACCTAGAAACATCTTGGCAAATGAATCCTGAACATTTAAATGGTGTCCCATGTGACCTCGAACAAATAGTTCTGTGGTTTACCATAGATCTTAAAGATTGACCGGCAATTTAACGGCCTCTGTATATAGCACAAGGACATCTGTATAAAGAATGTTAAGGAAACCGAATAATTATATATTATGAATAAAATAAATGGAGGCTTATACTTGATAGAAGGTATTTAATTTTTTTTTTATTTTTTAATATTAACAGATATATTCTGTTAGCCTTCTACATATTTAATTTCAAAAAATTATATTTAATATTATAACTTCAGGAATTAAATTAATGTCACATAAGAACGGCTTATATCAAACGACATGTAAAATAAACATTCATAATAAGACATCCAAATGAGATAACAAAATCCAATAAATATAAATTGTTAACAAAATTTCTATAAATTATAACCATAAAAATTGAAGGGTACGCAATCCATAATGCAAGTTTGGGAATTAAAGGTGGCCCACAATTGTCCAATAGGAGTAATTATGCGCTTGTTAGGTTTATTTGAGATTTCATAAAAAACAACCTTTAAAGTTAAGCACATAGAAAAATGTCACTTCTGTCCTACTGTAGATATATAAAAAGATTTACATGTTACAGTAAAGAAGTATTTGGGATTCGTTGTAATTTCTGAATTACTCCATAGAAATAACTTTAAAATAACAAATGATCAAACTGAGCTTAGTCAATTTGAAATATTCGAACATCTGACAGCTATCACCTATTTAACTTTGAAGATGAACTAAATATTCGAAAAATCGGAAACTCAAAATGTGTAAGCCACATAAATGTTGGCTTTTCAGGTTGAATGATCAAGCTTAGAAATTTCCAAAAACTCACTAAAAACACAGACATTTGTACGAACTGAAGGAAATCATAATCAATATCTGATGAAAGTTGGAAAACTTTATAACAAAATAATTTTCCATATCTATCTGTAGATAGAGGCACAGATACACAGGGATGACTCGAAATGCCCTCGATATGAGACAATTGCGAATTAAAATATTTTAACTATAATAAGATTATATATAATACGAATCATAATACTGATGTGAATTTCTTTTCAGATAGTCATTTTTGGAGCAGTTCAGGCTAGCTTGGGTGAGTTCAACTACTGACATTGGCCCCTTCTGTTTTCATATGTTTGAATTCAGAATTAATTCTGTGAACTTGTACAATATACATATGAAAAATCATGAATTGAGATACTAAGAAAATATCACAATATATATGAATATACAGAAAATTAAGTATTCCAAAATTATTTACCAATTCTTAAAATAAAGGATAGAATAAAAAAATAGTTGAAACAGAACTCTAACATATGTCAATTGTTTGAACCTCATATTATATATAGTGGGTCCACTCTGTTTCATCATTAATTCTGCCTTCAAAGCAGGAATTTTTCCGGATGCATTGAAGATATCACTTGTTAAGCTTTATCACAAAAAGGAAATCCTAATGACGTATCCAATTACAGACTCATAAGCATAATCACATCTTTTGCAAAAATTTTTGAGAAAATTCCTTTTAACCGTTTTATTAAAATTCTTTCAGAAATTCAAAATTCCATCTACTAATCAGCATGGCTACACGAGGGGCAAAAGCTCTGAAACGGCAATATTCGAATTGCCTTGAAGAAGATGAAATACGAGCGGGGTTGTATGTGGATCTTTCTAAAGTGTTCGATTGCGTCGATCACAGTTCTTTTGGACAAACTTGAAATGAAAGTTATTAGAGGCGTACCACTCAAGCTTGTACAAAATTACTTGAAGGACAGAAAACAAATAGTCGAATTGAATGTGAACGAGGAAAAATATTCCTCAACAGAAATTACTATAACTTCTGGCGTACCACAAGGCACTAATTTAGGAGCGATTTTATTCGTTGTCTATGATGACGAACTCCCAGAGACGCTGGAAGGTGAGGGTGATACATTTCAAGAAAAGGTATCACCAGCATTGGAAACGAGTTCTTACACTTTTGCTGATTACTAGTATAAGTAGTGTCTTCTCAAGATCTAGAATCTGTAACTGTTGGATTAACAACTGCTTCATCAAACGTCAGTGAATGGTGCATCTGCAATTCACTAACTCTTAATTCCGATAGAACAAACGTCATGTTTTTTCCAGCATCAGGACGAATGTTAGTTTTACAGCGTGGATCAACTTTGGGAACCAACCGACACCAACAAGCATAAGTACAAGATTTTCGGGAATCAAAGCAGACAAACTGGGAACAACACTGTAACTCCATAATATCAAGGTTGAATTCGGTAGTTTACATACTGAAGACTATTCGATACCAAGTTGTTGATATTTATATCAACAACTATATTTCATTGTATTTATACAATGAAAACCATCTATTTTGCAAATTTTCAGTCACTTCTATCTTACGGCATTGTGTTTTGGGGTTCCAGTTCATCAGTAGAACATATTTATGTAACACAAAAATTAACAATCAGGACTATCTTCAATTTGAAACTTAGTATATCTTGTAGGAACTACTTTACGGCTAAGAATATTTTAACTTTTCCAGGTATTTATTGCTACTTTTGCTATTTTTGCGAAAACATCATCATTATTACTTTGAGAGTTATAAAAATAACAATTTCACCAGAACAGTCTTCAAGAATACTTTTTCCCGATCCATAAATATTCCTATACTGAAAAAAGCACACTTTATATGAGTATTAAATTGTATAATCTCCTACCAAAAGATATTCGGGACATATCAGATTACAATAGATTTCGTAAGGCTGTTTTTTTGGTTTTATTGAATTGTGAACCATATTCTTTTGCAGAATTCAAAGATTTTCTGTCTTGGAATATGAGTGAGTGTGTTCTTTTGATTTTTATATTGATTTGTTTTGACATGTTTCTACTTTATTGTCCACCTGTGTGATAATGATTTTCCAAATAAATATTATTATTATTATTATAAAAAGTAAAAAAAAATTCTAGACTTATCATATACAGACTGTCCCGGGAAAAATGCGGCAAACGGATACTATGAATCGAAGTCCTCATAGGGGACTTCAAGAGGTTGTGATCGCCTGAGAGCCTTAGTTTGGGATAAACAGGGTAATAATGTTCATCGTTTGGGCGAAATTTCACAATTCAATAACCCTTGAACTAATCATTCGAATGATTCCCAATTTTTAAGTTTTGTCACCCTTTTCCATCACCCTCCTTCAATATTTCTGAAATCTAATAAATCAGATCGGGACTAGTAAAATTTTAGACCTCTTTTATTTTCGTGAATATAAGATGACCCTGTATGTGAACATTATCAATTTTTTTCGTTTTCGTAACTACAAAGAATTATTTCATAAGAAAATTTCTAAATTTCTGCTTGGCATAGGGTGATCAATAAACAATTCCTTATGAGTGAAATTTCATAGTTGAATAAATCCTGAACTTATATAAGAATGTTATCAATTTTTATATTTATAATCGAAGAAATAGACGATTTGATGTCTTAATTCTGAAAGAATGTATTTTCTTTCGTTTAAAATATAACATAATAACATACACAAAAAATAATAACGTACACAAGAAAAATAATAACATACACGAAAAAAATAATAACATACACGAAAAAAATAATAACATACAAAGAAATAAAAAGAGAGAGAATAAAAATAAAAGAAAGAGAATAAAAATAAAAACAATGCTATTTCTTCGGTTTTCTCAATTCACATTTCTAACAGCTGACTTATTATAACATGAGGTAGTTTTAGGTAAGAATCTTAGACATAGAACATAGATCATAGAATATAGAAGTTACAAAGTTCTTTTCCCTAAAAATAACAGTTTTATTTTTACATCCCCCACACAAAGTATGCACCTCTCATTACATGTTTGCTTTTTCACTTAGTTTAGCAACTTAGTTACATGAAAATAGTTATTGTCCTTTCTTTTATTTCCAATATCTATCTCATATATAGTGTTAGAAATTTTTTTCATTATTGGAAAAGGCCCTATTCTTATTTCATCAAGTTTTTTTCTATTCAATTCTGATTTATTTTCAACGTAAACATAGTCTCCAATTTCAAAATTATAATGTTTCCTATTCTTGTCGATCAGTTTTTTATTGTATTCATGATAGCGTAAATAATTTTTATATGCTATTTCCTTATCTTTTGGTAAATTTCTCTCTTCAATAAGTTCTTCTGGAGCAATGGGATCAGTTCTGCCACAAAGTAAATATTCTGGGCTATATCCAGTTGTAGAATGGTTTGTTCTATTGTATTCTTCAATACATTCATCGGCTATTTTAGCCCATGCCCTTGTTTTCTTTTCGTTCTGTTTGCACCTTATTCTGTTCACTAATGTCTGATTTAGTTGTTCATTCAGACCATTAGAAAAAGGACAATCTGCTGTTGTGAAAATCTACTTCTTCTGCAAAATTACACTTGATTTGAATTCAAGTCTGAATCCTTCATTACATATTGCTTTCAAGAGACTCTCCAAATGTTCTATATGCTGCTCAAATGTTGAAGAAAATATTAGAATATCATCTATATAATTTAGGCAAAATAAATTTAGGTTACATTTTCGGATAATATCAGTCAATATATGTTGAAATATGGCCGGGGATGTTTTGTGTCCAAAAGGTAAACATTTCCATTGCCAGTGACCATTCCGTATCACAAAAGCAGTCTTATATCATCTATCTTTGAAACGAATAGGAATCGACCAAAAAAAAAAAAATTAACATTTAATGTAGTAAAGAATTTTGCATTTCGGGTCTTGGCTAAGATTTCATCAATTAATGGGAAAGGTTATGGTTAGGAAACATTTAATTTATTGAGTTCACGTAAATCGACACATAATCTGATTTTAGACTCTTCATCTCTCTCATATGCTAAAGTAACTGGTGATGTAAAAGGTAAGGAGGACTCCTCAATCAGATTCGCTCTCAAAAATCTTCCTATTTGGAATTCTATCTCTTTTCGATCCTCCATTGAGCATCTGTAGGGTTTTTTTTGCTATAAATTTGTGTTATAAGAGTTTTATATGTGCCTCATTATTTTGCACCCGACCAATATCAAATTTGTGTTTCGCAAAAATATGGTCATATTTATTTATTAAAACTTCATTTTTATTTCTCTGATTTGTTTCCAAATGGTCTAATTTTGTTTCGAAATGTTCTGTTGGTATCCCTTCATTGAAACTGATGGTGTAATCATTGTTATCATTATTATTATTATTATGGGCACAATCGATCTTGCTCTCTTCATTCATATCTAATCTTTGATGAATATTCAAATCAAAACCTTGTTTTAATTGAAAATTGTAAATAGAATTTATTCCGAGTAGAATATCATACTCGAAATTTTTCTCATTATCTACAAAAAGTACAACTTCTTTTTTGATATTATCGACACTCATTTTTGTAGTTATTTTTCCTGAAAAATTTGCTCAGCCACTGACTGTTTTGAATGTGTTTCTATTATCTTAAATGCGTAGACATATTTTTTTTGCTACTTTGGAATTCAGGAGACTAACATTTAAGCCCGAATCATAAATTCCACATAATTCATTATTATTTATAAGAACCTTCAATTTTATCGATGGCAGCAGTCTTAGTATTTTTGGTTTGAAATGGCCTAATTTAATTCATCCTGTACTCCAACATTGTTTACAGGGTTATGTTACCGGGTACGTTCTTTTGTTTAAATTTATTGGATTTATTCCTTAGCCGACATAAAGTCTCTGGATGAAATCTATCTGAGAAACCATTCTTCTCACAAATTGAGCATGGCTCCTTCTTAACTGGTTTTCTATTTGTTTGTGAATAGGAAGGAATGTGTTCGGCAGATTTATTCATTCTATGATTTTCTTTATTTCCATCGTTGTAATTTTTTTTGAACATTCTAGCTTTCTCAACTCACCCAATAATTTCTCGAAAGTTGTTACATTTGATCGATCAATTCTATCTTGTAAAATGTTTGGCAAACTTGTCACAATTAAATCAATTAATATGTCAGTTGGAAAACTATTTCGGAGATTTAACAACAAATTTTCTTTTCACAAAAACTCTCTAAGCAGTTATCTTTTCATATTTGAAAACTTTTGTCTGAACCTAATGTAATTAATTTAGAATCAAACCATTCTTTCGATATTCTATCCAGAAACAACCGTAAAATCAAAATTTTGTCTCTATTTTTTTCTACTTCACAACGCGCGCATTCTTGAAAGTTCTACCGTATCCTGTGGTTCTGATGATTCTTGTCCAAATACTGTTCTCACGTATGCGGGTGAATAAATCAGTTGTAAGTATTCATTCTTAAACATCACATCTTCTTCAGCATCAAAATATATTTCTTTCAATTCCGGAGTTAATGAAATGACACTCGTACGAAATGAACCTCTTACTTTAATCGATTTCAAGATATTCTTCACCTTCGGTAGAGCCAAAAGTTCATGATGGTCAGATATATCCTGGTTGTCCTCTGGTATTTCATAATATGTATTTTCCGTTACCGTAGTTTGGATCCATTCAAATTTGTATGTATTTTTCTTCTTATCAGTATTTGGTGCTTCCAAAGCGATGCAATTCTTCATGGATGTCGTCGTTATAGCTTATGTTTTTGATTTATAGTAATGTTATCAATTATTATTTTTATAATCGAAGAAATAGACGATTTGATGTCTTGATTTTTTCTTTAGTTTTCTTGAGTTTATTTTCTTTAGTTTAAAATATAACATAATAACATACACAAAGAAAATAATAACATACAATGAAATACAAAGAAATAAAAAGAAAGAAAATAAAAAAATAGCTTACCAACCTGAAATAAATCAAAAACAATACTATTTCTTCGGGTTTCTTAATTCACATTTCTAACAGCTGACTATTTATAACATGAGGTAGTTTTGGGTTAGAATCTTAGACATAGAACGTAGATCATAGAACATAGAAGTTACAAAGTTGTTTTCCCTAAAAATAACAGTTTAATTTTTACAAATTTATGAAAGACCCCTCTGTTATCTCCGCCACTGATGACAATCAGTGAGTTTTTTAATCACCAGACGATTCGCTTTATTAAAAAAAAATAAATTATTTTTGTCAATGATATCGCTAGTTTATTGGATTTTTTCCTTTATATTTTGACTTCTAGAATTACCCCCTGAAATATATAAACGTTAAATCTGGACAATGTTGGTTTGTCTAAGGATAATGAATTCCACAAACAAAATAGAAAAATTCTATTTACATTAAAAGACGTTTCGTCCTCGGTTGAGGACATTCTCAATCATTTAAATTCTGTAAAAGGATATTATAATAATCAAAACATAAAATAGAGTTAAGAGGTAACCTGAGCAGAAAATTAGTATTATCTCGAAATTGAATCGTCAAGTAAAGATTTATTTTTCGCTGGTACGCAGTATTGTCCATGCGTTAGTGGTTATCATCATAGACTTATTATCCTAATTAATACGTCTATGGTTATTATACACGAATGACGACGTCTGACGTAAAATATATATCAGCTGTTTTCAGTCTTTTCGTCTCCGTACAAGAATCCTACAAGAAAACATTAGCAGTTACAGAGGATCACGAAAACAAAGGGTGATGATGAGAGATTTCTTGAATAGTTAGGTTTTGTTGTGTTAGGTTTTGTATCTGATTTCAGTATTTTTTGTTATAGAATGGTGTGAGAGATGTGACTTAGGTTTTTTATATCCGTTCATGGCGTTTTTGTTTTCCTTCATATAAATCATCTCCTTTACGGTTTTTTTTTATCATTATTAGTTCAAATGCAAGAATCTTCGTACTACATTTGAAACTAATGATGATAAAAGAACCATAAAGGAGATGATTTATATGAAGAAAAACAAAAACGCCAAACGCCATGAATTATAGAACAGATATAAAAAACCTGAACTACAGATCCATCCTTTAACGAAAAATGCTAGAATTAGATACAACACTTAACACTTTCTGAGTAATCTTTCCTCATTACCCATCCTTAATAACTGCTTATATTTTCTTTAAGAATACATACGGAGATATTTGAAGAAAAGATTGAAAAAACCCGACAATTCACGTCAGACGGCATCATTCGTGTATAATTATCCAATAACACATAGACAATTCTGCTTACCAGCGAAAAATAAATCATTCTTGACGATGTTTCATCGTACAAAATCTACAGGCAACACTTGGTGGAGATATGGGAAAGCATCTGTCCAAACAGGCCAGCATATGCTGAGCTGCTGTTAAGTAGAGTGAGATGGATATTGAAAAAGCAGAAATTGTCCCGTACTGGGCTGGAAAACATCAAGTCCATCTGCTATCTACATCAGATTATAGAAAAGGATAACTTCGATACACAAGAACGCAAGCTGCGGAGGCCATCTTCTAGAATCCGATCAGCCTTTTCTGGGAAATTTATTTTATTTATTTATCAAACCTGAAAATCGACCAAAACTTCCTCGCTTGCGGCACTTCGGGGTGGTCCTTGCTTCGCTGAGATCTTTGAGAGCTATACTTTCAAAACATCTGGATGATGTCGACTCTTTGGAGGAGACCGTTGGCGTTGTATATGCGGTGGCTTCTACGATCTGCAGGATGCATGAAAGACGTGTAGGGCAAAAGAATACAACGAAACCATCTACTAAATCCTCCTGGTAAAAAATTGAAAAATTCTCGTGATAAGGAAGAAGGTCGGAGTCCTTCATACTCACCTTAATGCAGCGGACTCATATATGAAAGTTACTAACTCAGAAAGCTGCCGAACAACATCAAATATGGGTACACCATCAGTAACCAGAGGAATATACGTATCAATAATCAATTATATAAAGATGATTCAAGGCTCTATGCTGTCAATGCAGAACAAATGAGAAAATGTTAGAGATAGTGTCAACATTCCTCGATATAATAAGTATGCACATAAGAGTGAATAAGTGCGCTGTGTTTGAGTTGAAAAGAGGAAGGACATGGAACAACTTTAATGAATCAAACCACAATTACCACCTTGCATGAAGGTTACAAATATTTGGTGGTGAAGAAGGTTTTAGTCATCAAGATCTCGAAGAGGAAAGATCTGTTCAAAAAAAAAACTTTATACGAGAGTTAATATATAGCTTGCTGAGAACCGACCTTGGCTTTTTCACAGACGGCTCGCGAACGACGAACGGAACAGGAGCGGGAGTCTATGGGAGTACACCGAGAATTAACATCTCATTGAGTCTCGGTCAAAACGCAACCATATTCCAGGCAGAAATATTTGGCATTGAGACCGCGGCGGAATAGCTGATAAAACGGCAAATCCACACGATAAAATTAAAATATTTACTGATAGTCAGTCAGTACTAAAAGCTCTAGAATCCAGCTGTTTTACATCCAAAACAGTCTGGAGTTGCCGCACGGCTTTAAACAGGCTCGGTTTGTATAACGGAATCACGCTGCCTCTGGTAGGACCGGAACCATTCCTGGGAATACCACATGACGTGGCTAACGAGGCGATAACAGGCAGAATGAACTCAAGGCTAGAGTCTTTCTGGCGGAGCCATTCTGGCCTGAAACATTTGAAGTTGTTCCTTGGAACAGCTTCGAACAAAAAGATGGCGAACCTAGCGCTAGGTCTGGATAGGGCCAAACTAAGAACACTGAAAGCGCATTTGCACAAAATCGGTCTGGCTGAAGACAATGAATGCAGGCTGTGTCTTGAGGACACTGAAACAGCCATGCACATCGTCTCAGAGTGCCCAGCAGTGAGTCGCATCAGATTCGAGGTCTTTGGCCAGGCTTTTATAGCCCACAGCGAACTGAAAAAATTACCCCTGAACAAGATTATCGGTTTTATCCAGAAACTGGATCTCGTCGGGGAGATATAAATTAGGGGTGAAGCACAATAGTCCCTGCGGACGCAGTGGTAGGGTGGACAGACGCCCGCTCACCATAAATAATAATAATAAAAATAAATAATAATATACAGCTCAAATTCAAGCTTAACTCGAGATCACTGTTCACTGGATTGAGCATTAGGGTGATACCAGGCATTGCTTACTCTTTCGGCGTTTTGACCTGGACCTTTACTCAGTTTCGAGAAATGGATGAAGCCACAAGAAAAATTTTTACAAAATACGGAGTTCACTATCCTCACGCGTTATCCTTGAGACTCTATCTTTCGCGGCAGTACGCAAACACAAGTATGCTCTTCTCATTTTATGATTATAAGTGCAAAAATGCTCTACTCATTGATGACTATAATTGAAATAGAACGAAGAATGAACAAATTCGACAATTTCTAGAAAACTCAGACTTAACTCAAATCAAAACCCCACAAACATTTATCATGAGTAATAACCCACCTAGTACCCCAGATTTCGGGAGGTAAGGTGCTTCGTTCGACCTTGCAGCCCCTGATATTTTCAGCTTGGCGATGGATGCAAGTCTGCCAATGACGCCTGTGATTTTGTTACACGTTGGAACATCGGTTGTCGAACAATCGCGCTCTGCTTCACTTGAAACTGGTGAGGACTGTGAAGTAACAATAAAGCGGAAGCGTCCTCTATTGGATACGCCGGGAAGCTGAAGAAGAACAGAGTGAAATTCTGGGCAAGGAGCGGGCCCAGTTCTATGCACCAAAAACATGAAAGAATACATAAAAAGCGAACTGATTCCTGACTAAGCATTTGACCACTTAGCCATTCAGATCACACTAACTACCTAATTAATTCTTTGTAAATTATTCAAACACAATAATTACGGAAAGATATGTCAACCTACCACCTCTTTAATTCGTGACTAGACTTTAGTTAGATAATTTCAACCTGAATATTAAATCAAATTCTAAAACATTTCTTACCCCTAGACTTCAAGACCATAAAATCAAATCAAAACTGACCATACGCAATTTTCTACAAGAAACGGCCGGTACTCTTAATTCCTTCGTAGGAACTGATTCTTCTGACTCAATTCTTAGACTTTCTTCTTTTGATTGTGTCGGTCTTTACTTGACGGAAATTTATCGTCAATATAAGAAAAACAAATGTTAAATTCCGCTAATTCATTGATTACACGACAATTGTTTCGTCATACCATGACTTCATCAGGTGAGTATTTAAACTTTCATTAATTGTATACCATCTCTTTCCACCCTTCAATTTTTTGTACCAGAGCTGTTTAAGGTCATGTTTTGCATTGTATACCTCAGTTCAAATACTCACCTGATAAAGTCATGGTATGACGAAACAATTGTCGTGTAAATCAATAAAATAGCGGAAGTTAACATTTGTTTTTCTTATCTCTTAGACTTTCAAAAATTTTACTAATATCACACAAATAATTATAATAGTGCTAAATTCTAAGACCAATTCGAGCCTCACACCGCGATCTTTTCTCGATGATCTCACTAGTTTTTCCGGCGTGTCAAGACGCACGGACAAACTCTCTTTTGGCCCTTTCCTGAATACCGGAAACTTGTCAACAGAGCGAAAAAAAAACTATTATAACAATCCACAAACATGCCACCGACTAAACCAAGTGTCTAGCTATCGGTCCATTAATTTTTTACCAATTTAAGGAAAAATATTTGGGAAAATTCGTGAAATTTCGTCTCAAAAATTCAATTGGACAAAACATCCCTCTTTCACATTTTGGATTCAAGAAAAATCATTTAGCCACTCATTAGTAGCTCTTATATCGAACATATGAACCACAATGAAAAAGAAAACACAAGTCAGCAGCCATATTTATGAACATCAAGAAAGCAATTGATAGTACGATGGTCTTCTGCACAAACTCCAGCAATTGGACACCCCAGTTTACCTACAACATATTATAGGAAACTTCTTAAGGAATAGAAGCATGAGGGTTGAAATCCACAAGCATTTCTCCGTATCGCTTTTTTCTCAATAACCAGGAATCACAAGATAATATGACCAATGTTTGAAATCATTCCAGTGATAAAAAAAATAAATTATTGCTAGCTCAAAATGTTTTTGATCCCTCACCTATAAAACCATGGCATGAGCCACACAACAGCTTCAAGAACCTACCAAACTATATATGAACATCAATATTAGAATATGGACATAAAAGAGATGACAACTGTAGAAGACCCAAAAATATCCAAGTAGCAGATCGCAGTAGTTTGAGAACTTTGATTAAGATACGCCATTCAGGAAATCCACTCCATAACCCAACAAATGACGTTCTCTATGAAAAAAGTGAGAATAGATCCGATGCTGAGCAGACTTCAAACATGAGGAAAAAACATTGTGAACAGACCACACAACCTCCAAGTTCTCCAGCTCATTGTTCTACAAGATCCGAACCAAGAACAAAACAGAAGAAAATACCCAATCAATGGATGCAATAAGGAACGTTCCCAGTGGAGGCGAACTATGTAAATAAAAATTCATTTTATACTGGCAGAAAGACACAAGTCGTAAGCTGTTTGCTAGAGCAATAAAAACCATGTCTCTCTCTCTATCTAATTTCATTATTCTTTATTGTACGCAGGATTCTAAGTCCTTTTGAGCTAGGTGTTGCCCGATCGTATTCTCCTATTCAATTAATGGGGGTTGGAACATCCCCCTCATTAGAATATTGTTCGTAAAAGTGTAGAACATTATCCCAATTTGTATAAGAAATATTCCAGATTCCCCTTTCATAGACATCATGTATTTAAATAAAATATTTTTTGACATAGAATAAGTTCAGGTTTTGTTTACAGCTCCTATTATTAAAGCTGCTCCAAATCCAGTTTCATTGTATTTAATGAATTTGAATGAATTTATAACATAGAGATATACTTATTTATCCTTTTCAGACTACGATTATAAAAATGCAGGACAATATGGTGGGGGACGATACGGTCCAGGACAGTTCGGTACAGGACAATATGGTTCGGGACTGTATGGTTCGGGATCATTTAGTACAGGATCATATGGCATCATTCCAATAATGCTCGAATACAGTGAGTAAATCCAAAATTTGCTTTGACTTTAGCAACTCTCTCCTCAAGAATTTTTATTTATGATGGTACTGAGTAATATTATTTTAGGAAATGACATCTTTGTTAGACCAGTATGACCTTTGAGGCCTTTACTACATCCGTGAAAATTTTAACTAGTTTGATATCTTAAATGCTTAATTCAGTAATACCCTACTACAAATTTTAATTTCATGCTGAAAAACTTTTGATATTAAATTGAATATATGCCAGTTTTCACTTTTTGATAGACATATTGAATTAACACTAATCACACAGTATCAAGAGGAGACCAGAATGTAAAGAAAATATAGACACTTAATGGAACTTACTCAACAACTATTTAGTGGGGACAGTGTATTAAGGTATTAGAGAATTAATCTGCTTGATATTCAAGATATTGAAAAAACCTTCTATCAAATATAAAAAACCCTTTTTTATTATTTATTCTTTATACAATAATTAGAATTTGTTTTTTCACGCACGCACACAGTATTTTTTGGATATAAGCGATTCTTGATGAAACACTTTATTCAACCTCTGTGTATATTCTGTGGACAAACATAGAATGTGAATGATAGTTTAGTCTAGCCGCTAAGTTGACTATTTGCGTTTTTTATGTTCTAGAAACACGTGGTCATATGTATGTTAGATATTTTTATTGATTGTCTTTATTGTGCTGATATGAAAATGGACTGAGGATTATCGGTGAGATGTGTTGAATAGTTTTGAAGACCGTTTCTTCTTATTTTAGTTTTGAAGAGATTTTTTGAAAGAGCTTTTTTAAAAAGAGGTAGTTCCGAAGAATTTCTTAATTTTACGTTGAACATTTTTAGAGGGGAATTAGTTTTTGAATAATACCGATATGAAACAGTGCTGTCTCAACTGAATGTTTGTTGAGTAAGTTCGATCAATAATCTATATATTCTTTGGATTCTTTTATATCCTTTTGATACTTTGAAATAAGTGCTCATTTTTTATGTCTATAAAAAGTAAATGGTGTTTTCTAAGTCATTTATTTAATTCAATTTCAAACTCTTTAAGAAATTCAATAAATTAAGATTTGTAGTGAGGTATTATTGAATTAATCTATTTGATATTTAAGATATTAAAAAAACCTCCTATCAAGTGCAGAAAACACCTATTTCAAATTGTTTTAGTTTTAAACTTCCATTGTATAATTTTCATCTCTCATTTCCAATGCTTGGATGAAAATAAAAAATGAATTTAATGCAAGAACTTCTATAAATCTGTTTCCTAATGTTCGAATGGTTTATTATTCTTCTTCTTCTAGTACCACGACCGTTGCATCGTAAGCTATGATGTAATTATGATGTTATATTTGCAAGTAATTTAGCTGCCGATACTTTTTCCACACAAGTAGGAAACAACTGTACTGTTGATTTTCTGAACCTCAAAGGCTTCCTATTCTCTTCATTAGTGTACCTGTTAATGTCCCACGCCTCAACTCCGTAGAGGAGGGAAAATATAACATCTCAATATTCGGATTCTTGAAACGAAGTTAAGGTCATGTGTGCAAAAGACTTGTCTCATCTTTATCTAAGTTGTTCCCGCTTTGCCTGTTCTGCTCGTGATTTCATTACTCTGGATCCTAAATGTCATTGATAACACTTCCTAGGTATGTCAGTTTACTAACTTGTCCGAGTTGAACACCGTTCACATATATTCCGTTATCCTGAAAATTGCCGCTTTTATTGATATTCATTTATTTGGTCTTGCTGATGTTCTATATTAGGCCGTATTTGTTCCAATGAAACTCTATAGGGAATGCGGGTTCTTATGAGGGAGCTTCAAACTCTTAATTTGGGAGGCGGCGTTTCGTTCTGAACCTGCGCACCTGAACTCTTCAAACAGGCATGGTTCGCATCTCTGCCTGTGATGCCAGTGACCATGTGTCCCACTTTGGAACGGTCTTTGAACGCTGTGTGCCTTGCCCTACTTAAAATCAGCAGTGACGGTCACTTGGAAATTGTAAGACTAGTCGTGTCCTCTATAGGATACGCCAGTCAAGCTGCAACAGAGCAACGCAACTTTTTAATTAGGGAGATGACGTTTTGTTCTGAGCACGCGCACCTGACGTCCTCAAACAAGCGTGGTGCGCTTGTCTTCATGTGACGCCAGTTACCAAGTGTTCCACTTTGGAACGGCCGTTGAACGCTGTGTGTCTTGCCCTACTTAAACTCAGCGGGGACGGTCAGTGAGGAATAGCAAGGTAGGATTCTGGACGAGGAGCGAAGGAGGTGGTCGCAACAACAATAACGGGTTATCCCTTTCGAAAGATGTTGTAGTTGCCTCTTCGAACTTGCATATCGGATGTTATTTACGACTTTTCCGTTTGTTAGTGTACCTTGGTTGACATCTTCTTCGGTTTCATTAAATATTTGTTCCTCATATGGATAAAAGATCAACGGAGACAGAATACAGCCTTGTTTAACGCCTCTCCTGATTTCCACTTGTTGTGGAACTCGATCTCTTAAGAGTTGGTTCGCAGTTAATACCAATATAGATTTGTTATTATTCTAATGTCTTCTTACTCGGCTTTTGTATCTCTTAGCATTTCCTCACCTTGCCATGGTGCCTTCTATCAAAAGCTTTTTTGAAATAAATTGCGCGCATATAGTCAGTCATCTTGGTCCATATCACGACATATTTGCACTAGTACCTCTGTGCTAAACAGAGTAACTAGTGTTTCTAGTTCGTTTCTAAATCCAAATTGGGTAGCTTTCATATCACTATTGAATTTTTTATACAATCTTCCATAAATTATTCTTAACAAAATTTATAAAAGTGTGCCTCATTAAACTTATCAAATGGTGATCACTGCATTTTGTGGAGTTGTTCTTTTTCTGAATGGTAAGGTTGAACATAACCAATCTGAAAGTTTTCTGCTAGTGTTGTATATTGAATGGTATAGCTTAGTAAGGGTCTTGATGCTATGTGCATCCATTATTCAAAGTTTCCCTATAGGTTTCGTCTGGTACTGCCGCATTTTTGTTTTTGGCTATGGATATAGCTTTTTCCATGACTTCAGGTGTTATTGAGGATCCACTTTCAGTGTTACTTTATACTGACTTCTATCATCATCAAACAGCTCAGACACGTATTCTTGCCACCTCTTCAGTTGTTTCTCTAGCTCCATAATTTTGTTGCCGTATCTATCTTCGACTAGTGGGAGGCCGATTTTTTCTATTCCTATCATTTATTCAATTTTTTATGAAGGTTGAAGATAACATATCTTTTTTATATTGTTCTAGTTTTTTGTATTTCAATTTATGCAATTTTCGTTTTTGCTTCTCTAATCTTTTTAAGTAGGCGTTCATATTCAGTTGTATTGAAATTTTTATATTTTGTTTTTTCGTCCATCATCAACAATATTTTATCCGCCATCCAAGTCTGCCTAGCTGGTTTCTTACTTACATCGGTTCCACAGCTTCTTAGGTCCTTCGCTTTGCACATTTTTCATTTAATCACCTAATTCTTTTCGAACTACTCCTCTAAATATTGTATTGTTATGAGCAATAGGGTGCAGCTATTCATCGTTCATTTCTTCCTTCATATTCATTGCGAGATAAAGTTGGAAAGAGATACATATATACATTGTATTTCACCAACGATTATAGTAGAGCTCACCTTCGCAAAACGTCTTGATTATATTTAAGAGATCCGTTGGGCTTTGTGGATGAGCTTTTATCATCTAAGGCATAGCACAGTTAATTGATTTGAAATTATCACTTAATTTGAAAGTGATTGGCCATCCTCTTAGAAAATTTTTTTATTCACTAGGATACAAATACGTAACCGAAGAGGTTCTCCGTTTACCAGTCGGGTACTTAATCCACATTTGCTGCCATTCAATTTAATGTTTTAGAGGTTTAACTGCTGCTCGAAGAGGCAGTTGGTGGATGAATTTTTCACGTGGCAGAATGTCACTAACTGCAATCATGAAAAACGAATCTGTAATTGAAATATGAAATGTATTCCATTCGATTCGGACACATCGTATGTATTCTTTGAGTGATTAAGAATGCAGAAAATATTTTAAATAATGTTCATTAACATTTCTTCTTTACCCTTCGATTTCAGTAATTGGCTCCAAGACTTTTGAGAAAACAGCCGAAACAACAAACTAATATAATTTCAGTATATCCCACCACTTTTTAATGCATTTAATGAAATGATCCAATAATAATACCTTTTTTCCTTTCATTTTCTTAATAATACATTATTTCAATTGAAGTTCGAATAATTGCATATTTTTCATGTTTTCAGGAGTAGGAGCAGCTTATGGAATGGGTGAGGGTGCTCCCGGAGCCTGGCTTGGTGGTGAGTAATTTTCATTGGGAACTTCACACCTATCTATTATGCGAGTAGTCTAGTCAACAAATGCCTTTTGGGTCAACTTTTTTCAGCATTCTCCGAAAATTATGATCAAGATGTCATTCGATTCGGAATGACATCTAGATGATTTTTGAAAAAAATGAAGTTCCGCTTGCAAAAATTGCCAAAGTTATTAACAATTAACTAAAAAAAGAGGGTTTAGTTTTTTGTAAATATTTCAAAAACTAATGAAGATTTTTTAAACAAAAAAAAAGGTTCAAAAAGGGGAGGAAATTTCCTAAAAAAAGTGTTGACTCCCGGAATTGTAGTCCCAATATTAATAATTTTCCCAGAGGGATGAAAATACTGCCGAAAACGGGTACTCTGGCTTTCGTAAGCCACGCCTACTTTGGACACTATTAATAAAAATTATTTTAACGGATTAAATATGAAATTTAATAAATGAAAAAATTTAGGGGCATACTGGATAGATGAATGAACAATAATACGCCAAAAAAAATTTTTATCTCAATTTTTTAATTAGTTATGCAATAGTTAATTAATAATTTTTTTCTGCTTGGACATGAACATTGCAAGTGTGATAATTGTTAAACTATCAACTTGAGATTTTTCCCCTCTTGGAGCAATTTTTGGAAGACTTCAGAATATATCCCCGTTGGAAAAATTTGAAAATGTTTATTTCTCAGTTTTTTATTAACAATTTTCGTTGTTGCAAAATTAAAAACTTACATTAATTGTCCAAAAACTTTTTTTTTCAAATTATTATTAATGGTCTGTTTTTATGTTGTAGGAAGCTACATATTTTTTTAAAATTTTCATCTCTTATTGTTTAAAAAATTATTTAAATATTTTAAAAATTTTAGAAAAATTTTAAAATTAGCCTTCTAAATATTTAATTCCAAAAGATTATATTTTAAAATTTTAAAATTTTTAGAATATTTAAATAATTTTATATACCTTCTATCAAGAATTAACCTCTATTTATGTTAGTTTAAAAAATTGTTATGAACAAATATCTTGTTTATAAGAAAATTGAAATTTTTTTTAAGGAATATCAATCTTTGATGCAAATAATGATTTAAAAAAATTTTTTCCTTAAAAAAATTTTTTCATTGCTTAAAAACGCATTTGTTAATTAACAATCGTTTTCTTCCACTTCTAACTAATATTAAGGAACCATTTTCACTTTAAAAATCATGATTTACTTTTCTTTTCCATATAAAAAAAAATTGTCGTTTTGTTTAATTTTTCATTGTTTATATAATAAACAATTTGTTATAAGCAAATAAATTTTTACTTTATATTTTTTTCCCTATTCTTCTTACTGCCACAAATGCAGACATGATTTTCTTTTCATTAATTTTTTTATTTATTTTAAATATGAGTTCTCTTTAATTTCGTAATTTTTACATGGTTTTTTCATTTTTAAGATTATTATAATTTATAAACTAATGGAGATACGATGAAAAAACTTAAGACTTTTTTTAAGGAAAACTTTTTTGTTTAAATCATTATTTGCATCAAAGATTGATATTCCTTGAAAAAATGTTCAATTATTTTATAAACAACGCATTTGTTTATTACAATTTTTTAAACAATAAGAGATAAAAATTAAAAAAAAATATTTGTATATAGCTTTCTAAGACATAAAAACGGACCATTAATAATATTTTGAAAAAAAATTTTTTTTCGATAATTAATCTAAGTTTTTAATATTGCAACAACGAAAATTGTCAATGAAAAACTGAAAAATAAACACTTTTAAATTTTTCCAACGGAGATCTATTCTGAAGTCTTCCAAAAATTGCTCCAAGAGAGGAAAAAAATTTCAAGTTAATAGTTTAACAATTATCACACTTGCAATGTTTATGTCCAAGCAGAAAAAAATTATTAATTAACTATTGCATAACTAATTAAAAACTTGAGATAAAAATTTTTTTTGGCGGATTATTGTTCATTCATCTATCCAGTATGCCCCTGAATTTTTTCATTTATTAAATTTCATATTTAATTTGTTAAAATATTTTTTATTAATAAAGTATCCAAAGTAGGCGTGGCTTATGAAAGCCAGAGTACCCGTTTTCGGCCGTATTCTCATCTCTCGGGGAAAATTATTAATACTGGGACTACAATTTCGGGAGTCGACACTAGGAAATTTCCTCCTCTTTTTGAATCACTTTTTTATTTCAAAAATCTTCATTAGTTTTTGAGATATTTACAAAAAACTAAACCCTCTTTTTTTTAGTTAATTGTTAATAACTTGTGCAATTTTTGCAAGCGGAACTTCATTTTTTTCAAAAATCATCTAGATGCCATTCCGAATCGAATGACACTTTCATCATAATTTTCGGAGACTGCTGAAAAAAGTTGACCCAAAAGGCACTTGTTGACTAGACTAGAGATGATGAAATAACAATCTATCAATACTGTCTTTCAATTCGCGTTCGAAGAACTGAGCTCTTTTCATATTTCCAGGAGCAGGAGGAGGTTATGGGATAGGCGAAGGTGCTCCTGGGGCCAGGCTTGCTGGTGAGTATGAGTAGTTTTTCAATGAGATCTTTACACGCTCCCAATTTACAAAATTATCAAATAATAATCCACTAACACTCCGCTGCAGATAATATAAGTACTGTGATCTCCGAGACTACGGGTAGTGAGTCCTAGGGAGTAGACAGATTGGGGTCCTGGCATTGAATTACAAATTAAAACAACGTTACAAAACTCCAAAGAGACAAACTGACTATTTTCTGGTTCTGACTTGCTTCAAACCCAGTGATTTTCACTCTAGTCAGTAAATGACTAAGCCAGAACACCTACAGTTACACCATAGGTTGAAGGAAGAACATCAAAATAAACCAACAGCGGTATATAGATGACCTCAAGCTCTATGCAGCTAATGGCGATCCATTGATGAGGCAACTAAAAATTATGGCATCTCCCTCACGAATAATTGAATTGCGGAAGTTAGTGAAAGGAAATAAGATGCTGGTGCGGGATGACATAACGATGCAATATACGTACTTGAGGATTCAACAAGACTTAGACATCAGAACCTCTGAATTCGAAGAAATATTCAAGGACAGGTTCATCTATCGAACTTACAAAATCATTCAGAATAAGTTAAACTTGAAAGCTATGTTCACAGCAATAACCACCTGTGCAATAACATCTAGGGCCTGGTCCTTCAGAATTATAAAATGACCAAATACCAGATCTTAAGAACATTGATACAAAAATGAGTTATCCGATGCCAAGACAGGAAGGATGGAGAAAGGAAGGTTCAAAATATACACAAGGCCTACCAAAGGCAATTTCGGAGTTGAAAAATTATGGATGAAAACTGCCAAAAAGACGAGAACATCACGACTTTGAATCTATCTTGTCGAACCGAATCATCCGGAGGATTAATAACAACTACCCTATCTGAAGAGTGGCACACTAGAACATTGCACGCCAGGTATCCAAAAGTACTGCAAATAAAAAATCGATAAAATGAAATCACTCACTTACCTGAAAGTAGGGATACCTGTATATGGAGATAGAAGGCAGAATCACTGCTATACAAGATCATGTGATTTTAACTAGAGCATATATGAAAGGTATAGTAAAGAAAAACATAACTACCGGTAAATCTCGAAATTTCTCTCAAGTTACTGAGAATGCTGAAACCATTCAGCATATGACGTCAACCTATCTTGCTCGTAGGCAATATACAGAGCGGCATAACGCGCTAATGTTTGTTAAGACATTGCTGTTCTTATCCAGGACGATTATAGGTGCGTAGCTGTGTTACATTCCTGGCCATTATAGAATTGCAATGAAGATATGCCAAAAAGCATTGCAACAGGCATGTCTGCTGCTCATATCCGGCAATCAATAAAATCTATTCGGCTGTATTTCAGTTTTGAACTGTAATACATATGTTCTAATATCCCGATTCGGAAAACTTCCTTATCATAGCTTACACGTCTTATCATATTTGGGAATAAATACGCGCCAAATTGATTAATTTATTTTGAGAGAAATGCTGATTATTGGCTTAGCGGCTTAATAAGACATCACTTGAGCACGAGGAAGATTTTTTCGTCTATGGCGCTTGAAGTAATCGGGAATACAGTTCAATTCTTGAATAAGCATGATGTGTTTTCAAGATGGAGCTATTGCTTGGTGAAACATTAATGCCCCTATGAAATGTGAATATAGGTGAATTGCTGTATCCCATTTGTCGGCATTACAGCACTGCACTGAAGATATGTCAAAAAGCATTTGAACATGCACGTCTGATGCTTGTATTCGGCGATCAACAAAACCTAAGCCTGAAGCGAAGCCGAAACTGGAAACGAGGTGGGTTCAACTCCATCATTTTTAAGAATGGAGGTTAGCCAAATTAATTAATTTACTCAGTTATTCAAAATGTGATCTTGCCTGATGATGCTACTGTGATAGCGAAACAATTGTTGTGAGTTTAACAATAAAAATTTGTGAAAATCAGAATAACCTTATTTCAAATTATTTAATATGGATTTTCACCAAGTAAAGACTGATACAATTCAATATTTAATTCACTCTTTTTTCTTTCCGTTTTTTTCCGAATAATTGAAATTTTTTCCCATTTACAGGAATAGGAGCAGGTTATGGAATAAGTGAGGGTGCCCCCGGAGCCAGGCTTGCTGGTAAGTAGTTTCTCATCAGGACATACACATCCTTATATTTCACCAACTAATCAAATTCAACTGCTTTCATATTTTCGGGAATAGGAGCAGGTTATGGAATTGGAGCAGGTTATGGGATAGGTGAGGGTGCCCCTGGAGCCAGACTGGCTGGTAAGCATATTTTCCTATAACGAATTTATACTTTTTGTTTCCACCCATTCTTTATTTCAACTGGATTTCGAATAATTGAACTTTATTCATATTTTTAGGAATAGGAGCAGGTTATGGAATAGGTGAGGGTGCTCCTGGAGCCAGGCTTGCTGGTAAGTAGTTTTTCATTTACACCTTTCTAATTCACGAAAGGATCAAATGATAATCTATTATTATTTTGTTTCAATCCAAAAAATTGAATTTTTTTTATATTTCTACGAATAGGAGCAGGTTATGGGATAGGTGAGGGGGCTGGAGCCAGACTTGTTGGTAGGTAGTTTTTCATAAGGACCATTACACCCTTTTATTTTACGATATCATAAAATCATAATCCACTTATACTTTATTTCAATTTCAGTTTTCGAAATTGAACATTTTCTTCATATTCTCATGAATAGGAGCAGGTTAGGGAATAAGCGAGTAAATAGTTTCACATAAAGAATATATTGTTCCATACCTTACTGATTTTCTGAAAACTCCCATCTTCTTGATCCTCTAGTAGAGGTGGAAAGGGCTCTATGTTTTAGTCATACTTGAAGGAGAAAAAAGAGGTTGGATTTTCAAGATTGAATGAAAATACAATATTTGGTACTGAGCGAACTATGTGTTGGAGAGTGGCGCATAAGGAAACACTCAGGAAGAAAATCTCAACCTCTGAATCCCCAATACGTTATTTAACCCTTTAGTTTCATTTATTAATCTAATTAAGGTTACAGAGATCAACAACCTCCTAATGAAACATAGTAAGTGTTCAACCAAATGTAAATACAGCAGTCAATTGAGTGAATACATAGATAAATTGGCAAGGTTGAGTGCCGATAGCTCAGTGGTTAGAGTTTTGAAAGGTCTAAGGTTTAAGTAGAAAAGAAATTTTCTAGTTGGACGGATTTCGGCAACCCACTGTTGAGTGGAAAAATGAACAGTGGTGTAATAAAGCCTAACCAGAACACAACTGAACTTCTAATTCACACCAGTTGAAAAAGCTTCTGATAAATCTTCTCAGAAGATCTAGGGATATCATGATAATATATCAATACATCAATGTACATGTAGCAGAGGTCATCGAGGAATTTGGAACAATAGCCCTTTGGTCGGTGATTTCCCATTCATACCCCTTCATTCTAATTAGTTTATTTTAATCTGGGTGCACAATATTGGTGGTCAAGAATGTCTTGTGGCATATGCTGAGGCACTTTGGTTGTTGTGCTGATTTCATTACTTCTTTATTATAACATCTATTCCTAATAATATCGTTGTCCAGGAATGTCCTTATTGTTACATAGTTCGCTACACTTTTAGTGTCGATTATTTGGTGGTGGATCTACATTTTTACATGTCTTCCAAACATTAATTTCGATGGTGTTTCACCAGTGGTACAGTGTGGTGTATTACGATATGAAAATAAATATTTACTCATTAATATTTCCGTACTCTCTGATTTTGTCCTGATATCTTCGAGGTATTTATTTAAGGAATTCTTAAATGATTCAACACCGTTTTCTGCAAGACCGTTTGTTGAAGGATGATACGGTGGGGATTTAATATGAACAATATCATTAAAATTACAAAATTTTTCAAATTCTTCGGAAACTAATTGTGGACCATTATCTGATACAATTATATTCGGTAAGCCAAACCTAGCAAAACAATCACGTAATTTATTTATAGTGGTAAAATAATCTAATTTTTGCATTTCATAAATTTCAGGCCATCTCGAAAATGAATTTATAATGATCAAATATGTTTTATTATGGTAAGGCCCCAGAAAGTCGATATGAATCCTATCATATACATGTTTACCTTCTTGGAATTTAATCAGTTTGGATTTTTCTGGCGTTTTCATGAAAGTCGCGCAAGCATCACAATTTTCAATATCTCTTTCCAAACTTGGCCACCAGACATACTGTCTGGCTAAAACTTTCATTTTAGTCATGCCATTGTGAGCACCATGATTCTCATCCAACATCTGACTTCTTAATTTTGTTGGCATTATTACTCGATAACCCCACATCATCAATTTATTCTCAATACTTATTTCGGAGGATTTTCTTTTGAATGTTTCAAATTGTTCGTTAATTTCATCTGGCCAGCCGTTCCTAATAAACAAATAAACTTTACTTGGTATTGGATCTTTCCTTGTTTCGTTCGCTATATTATTTGCACTGATCGGTATTTGATCTAATAAGATATTACAATATTCGATGTCTGGGTCTGCCTCTGTCACGGTTATTGGTATTCGCGATAACCCATCAGCCCCGCCATTTTCACTGCCTTTAATATGTTTGAATACATAATCGAATCCACTCAAGAAAACAGCCCATCGCTGCAAGCGTCCCGCCGCCATTTGAGGTAACCCTTTGTGTTCTTCAAATAATACCTTCAACGGTAAATGATTTGAACACAAATAAAATTTTCCCATCAAATATTGATAAAATTTGTGTACCCCCCAGTATATAGCGAGAGCATCCTTGTGAACAACTAAATAGCCCAATTCGCTTTTTTTTAATGCTCTTGAGACAAAACTACTAGGTTTTTCTGTTCCATCTTCATATACTTGCAAAAGAACCGCCCCTATTCCTACTTTAGAAGCACCACAAATCACTTTAAGTGGAAGCCTTGGGTTAAAATGTGCTAAAGTTTGGTCTGATAAAATAATTCTTTTTGATTCAGTGAATGCGGCATCACAATTTTTGGATCACTTAAATTCAACATTATTTCTAAGTAATGCGTACAAAGGTTCTAATAACGTTAATATATTTTTTATAAATCTGGAATAATATTATAGTTAATCATGCCCACATATGCCTTTACTTGACTTACATTTCTTGGTCTTGGGCATTGTGCAAAAGCTTTAGTTTTTTCTGGATCTTTGTGCAAACCATTTTTATCTATTATATGACCTAAATATGATATCCTTTTTTCAAAAAATTTTGCATTTTTCTTCGTTCAGCGTGAAAACAGCATCAAAAACGTTTTTTAAATTTTCCAAATGATCTACCCTATTTTCCACGGTAACCACAATATCATCTATGAATATTATTACACCTTTTAACCCTTGGAGAACTTTCCCAATGGTATTTTAAAAAATTTAAACCGCTGGTTTTGTACCATATGGCAACCTATTTACTTTATATACATTCTGTCAAGAAAGTACCGGGAATTATCGATTTAAATCTGGCGGGGCAATGAGGCAGGTAAAAATTCTTTTTCCTAGGTTGGTACCACTGTCCTTAATTACTATGCCAAGCTTGAGCGGGATCTGTCAACTAGTGTGTTTGCAACAGCTGATTAAGTCAGTCGATGTCAGAGTACGTGCCGATTTTTACTATGGGTGATTAGGTTGAGCAAAGAATTTGTTTAAAGTTTTGTGTTGCAAATGAATTTTCGTGTGCCGATGCATTGAAAATGTTACAAAAGGCCTTTGGTGATAATGCTCTATCGAAAACTAGTGCATATCAGTGGTACAGAGCCTTCAAGGACGGTCGTGAAGTGGTCGCCCATCGACGGCTTCGATCGAAGATAACGTCGATAACATTAAGGAAAGGGTGCTGGAAAACCGTCGTACCAGCTTGAGAGATAGCACATGATCTTAAGATATCCCACGAGTCCGCACGTACGATTTTGATTGATATTTTGGGCATGAGAAAGTTGGCCGCACGACTCGTACCGAAAGACCTGAATTTTCTTCAAAAACGTCATCGCAAACAGGTTGCTTCAGACATGCTGGATCGCTGTAATTCCGATTCTACATTCATGGAACGCATTATAACTGGTGATGAGACCTGGGTCTACGAGTACGATATGCAAACAAGCCAGCAATCATCGGAATGGGTGGCAAAAAATGAGACGAAACCGAAAAAACCACGCCAAAGCCGCTCGAAAATGAAGGTGATGCTCATTGTTTTCTTCGATAT
The DNA here is from genome assembly GCA_034642435.1 of Megalocaria dilatata. Classification (NCBI taxonomy): domain Eukaryota; kingdom Metazoa; phylum Arthropoda; class Insecta; order Coleoptera; family Coccinellidae; genus Megalocaria; species Megalocaria dilatata. The sequence continues at coordinate 75,714,919 of CM067856.1, forward strand.
CCGTGGCGTGGTGCACTACGAATTCGTTCCAGAGGGTCAGACGGTAAACAAGGAGTATTACCTAGGCGTTATGAAACGTTTGCGTGAGCGTATCCGTAAGAAGCGGCCAAATTTGTGGGCGAACAACTCATGGATTTTGCATGACGATAACGCGCCTTCTCACCGAGCTACGATTGTGACTGACTTTCTCGCCAAAAACTCAACAAACGTGCTTCAGCAACCACCGTATTCGCCGGATTTGGCTCCCTGCGACTTTTTCCTCTTCCCAAAACTAAAATTGCCCCTTTGTGGCACCCGTTTTGAGTCGATTGAAGCCATAAAACAGAATTCGGCGCGAGAGCTAAAGTCCTTCCCGGAAAGCGCCTATAAAAAATGTTTCGATAATTGGAAGTGCCGTTGGCATAGATGTATTGGAGCAAATGAGCCTATTTTGAAGGCGACCCAATAAATTTTGACGATTAAATGTAAAAATGTTGTTTTAATTGAAAATTCCCGGTACTTTCTTGACAGAGTAGTATACCTCTGTGGGTACTCCACGATAAAAGAATTTTTGATTCGTTGTTTAATTCTAATTGGTTATAAGCGCATAGCAAATCCAATTTAGTAAATTCCTCCCCTCCTTGAAGAGCTGCGAACAATTCTTCAATCCTTGGCAGGGGATGCTTATAATCTTCAAGATGTTTATTTATTGTAATCTTATAATCGGCACAAATTCTAATCTTGCCATTAGGCTTCAATACCGGAACTAAGGGAGTACCCCATTCGGAATTTTGAATACGAGTGATAACACCTTGTTTTTCTAACTCGTCCAATTCTTTATCCATCAGTTCTTTGAATTTGAATGGAACCGGTCTTGGTTTACAGAAAATCGGTTTAACTTCAGGATCTACCGAGAAGTTTACTTTTCCTAATTTATACAAGCCTAATTTATTTGTGAATAACTGTTCAAATTGTTTAAGAATTCAGTCTAAATTGTCGTTATGATCGAGTTTGTTCACATTAGACACCATCGAACCCTGCAAGGCAATATTGAATAATTTAATTAAATCTCTACCTAATAATGGAACCATTCCATTTTTGACTATAATGAGTTTGCAATTCCTTTTAAGAACATTTTGATATTCAATGTCCACATAAATCTCTCCATCTGGAACAATTACATATTGAATTGTATCAGTCCTTACTTGGTGAAAATCCATATTAAATAATTTGAAATAAGGTTATTCTGATTTTCACAAATTTTTATTGTTAAACTCACAACAATTGTTTCGCTATCACAGTAGCAATGTATTCTTTGATTAAATTACACAAGGAAGATTATCTTATCTTCCGGTTGTTTCGTTCGTTAGTGCACCTTCATTTAAACTTTCGAAAGAACTTATTCAGATTATTTTAAAAGAAACTAAATTCCGAGCTGAATACTCGATAAAAAATTCACTACAGCTAAGAAACAAAATAAAGAATATCCACTTACCACATAATGCTAAATTCATTTCATTTGACGTACAAAATTTATTTCCAAGTATACCACCAAACGAAACAATTAAACTAGTAGATAATCTATTAATCAACAACAGATGCAATACAATTATCAAAGAAGATATTTTAGAATGTCTAGATATTTGCACTAAACAGAATTATTTTCAATTTAAAAATAAAATTTATAAATCTGAAAACGGTTTGATTATGGGAAATCCCGTAAGTCCTTTATTAGCAGAAATATTCATGAACAATATTGAAACTAAAATTCACCAAAATCCCCTTAAGAAATACTTTTTACATTGGTATAGATATGTAGACGATATTTTCTGTTGCTTCACAGGTACAGGCAGACTTTTGAAAAAATTCTTTTTATTCATCAATGAAATACATCATTCAATTAAATTCACTATGGAAACCGAACTTAATAATTCTATCAATTTTCTTGATTTAACTGTTATTCCAATAAATAATTCACATGATTTTTCAATATTTCACAAACCAACCTATACGGATTCTATTATACACAATAAGTCAAATCATCCTCTAAATCAAAAATTATCAGCATTTAATTGTATGATCCATAGATTAGTTAATATTCCCATGAATCGAGGAAATTATATTTCAGAACTTAACATAATTAAACAAATAGCTATTAATAATGACTATGATCCAAAGTTGATAGGCAAATTATTGATGAATAAAAATAATAAAATAGCTTTAAATATGGTGTTTCCTAATATGAAAGAAAATTTTAAATACATTTCCTTAAAATACACTAAAGGTATTTCTGAGAAAATTGCTACATATCTCAAAAATAAATATAATTTGAGAACTTCATTTAAAACTAATTCAAACTTGAGTAAATTTATCAAAAATAATAAAGACTACACACATAAGGATGATAAATCTGCGGTTTATAAGTTAACCTGCGGTGATTGCCCTAAAGTTTACATAGGTCAGACTGGAAGAACTTTCCGTCATAGGATGTGTGAACATTTGAAGAGTTTCCTCAATAATAAAAGCAATTCTACATATTCCAACCATTTGTTAGAAACAGGACATACTTTCAACCATAACTTTGAAATTCTACATATAGAAAGCAAAAGTTATGCCTTAAATCTGTTAGAATCCCTAGAGATAAATAAACATAATAAAATTGGAATATTACTCAACGAACAAATAGATTTAAATAGCTCACCTCTGTTAAATATATTCAGATAAGCTGGAATTTGCAGGGACGCTTTTTTGGGTTTTAGTGCTCAATAAATATTGATTGTACTTACTGTAATATAAATAGCCATGGATTTCGGAAACAAGCTTAGTTATTCAAAATGTGATCTTGCCTGATGATGCTACTGTGATAGCGAAACAATTGTTGTGAGTTTAACAATAAAAATTTGTGAAAATCAGAATAACCTTATTTCAAATTACTTAATTATGGAACAATTACATTACCCTCGTATGTTTTCAACTTAATTTTCGTTGGAAATTATTTACAAATTTTAAACATGTGTTCAAAAACATTACCAGGAATAACAGAAATTCCCGCTCCTGAGTCTAGTTCCATTGTCAAAGGTTTTTTATTAATATGCACTTGAACTTTAAATAATAATAATAATAATAATAATAAGTTTATTTGCCATAAATCATCAAATTACAATATTTTATTACAATAGCAAACAAACCATGGACCACCCCAAGGAAGCAAATCCGCGCGGGGCTGTTGGCCAGTGTTCATCCTCAAAATTCAGTGTATATGCACAAAAAAAAAATACATACACACATATACAGATATATACACACATATAATATAGAAAACAAAGCAGATGTAGACACAAATACGTGTAAATACTAAAAAAAACTTCATAAAAGTAAATACACAACAAGAACAAATAAACAAAAAATATATAAATAAATAATACAAAATGCATGAGCCGGTAACGTATCACTCTTTATCCTCTACTCGATTCAACTCCACAAATTCTCCACCTCTACCAGTCCATCAACCCTTTCCTTAGTCTGCGCAGCAATCCATTTCCTCACTCTTGACTTCCATATGTTGTATGAACTAATTAATTTTATGTCAATTGCCATCATATTGAAGATTTTAGCACCTAGATATCGATGGTTTCTCCGTCCTATACTTTTGTGGACTTTAGGAACGTGTACTGAACCCTGCCTATATCTTGTGTTGTATGTGTGTTCTAAGTTCTCGGTATTTCCATCCCTAAACTTTTGGACCAATATGGCTTGACAGTACAACTGTCTAACGCCAAAGAAACCACTCTCCCTAAACAGCTGATCAGAGGGATATCTCAGCTCTCTGTTGAAAATTACCTTAATTATCCACTTCTGCGACACTTCTATTTGTTTCAGGTAATTATTTCTAACTGGTTCAATAGAACTGGTTCTACGTTTAGTCACAAAAAACATATCAATGAAATCTGTTGGACTACTCTGATCCTCTACCATAATTTCTTCCTTTACAAAGTGATTGCGGTTTGAATAATAAACCTGCCAAATGTCCAACCTTTTTACAAATTTTACATTTATAAGTTTTGAACTTACATTTACTGAAATTATGATTTTTCTCATCACAATTTCTGCATTTGGCTTTCTTTTCTTCCTGAATCTTCGGCTTGTTTTCTCTCTTCTCTTCCCTTGGGTATGGTTTTCTTCCATCTGCTCTTTTCCTTGATTCTTGGGCAAAACTAACCTTGTTTATAGTTTGAGTGAAAGAACTGGTTACTGCTGCTTCTTTCCTCAATGCTACTTGCACAATTTCTTTCAAAGAAATGGTATGGTCCTCTTCACAAACTCTGTCTAGAATGGCACTCCTTTTCAAACCTGACACGAACCTATCCTTAAGTATTTCGTTCAGGTTATTTCCAAATTTACATGGGATCGCTTTGTTTTTTAAACGAACAAAGAATTGGAATATCAAAATAGATTAAATCTGTTAGTCTTCTACAATTTTAATTTCAAAAAATTTACTGAAGATACTTTAAGAATTAAATTAATGTCTTTATAAGCACTGCTCATATGTAATAGACGTATAAAATCGAAATTCATCATACAATATCAAATGTTAAGTTTCTTCGGTAAATTTTTTGAAATTAAAATTGTAGAAGACTAACAGATTAAATCTGTTTTGATATTCAAATTTTGTAATAATCCTTCTATCAAGTAAAAAACCGTTCCTTATTATTTTATTGAACAAAGAATTCTTTAATACCTTCATTGTCTAATTGTCTCAGGTTGTAGAATTCTATTCTTTCCTTGAAGACAGAAATCTTCTGTGAAAATTGTTCCTTCAATATCCTGCACAGTTCGTGATAACTTTTTTATTTTGGAAGTTCTGGATCACACAATCCTCGTAGTATTTCATATGCCTGTTCACCCACCATTGTTAGAAGAACTGCTACTTTCTTGTTGTCCTCGATATAATTAGCCTCGAAATATTGTTCCATCCTCTCCTGATATGTACACCAGTCTGTTCCCATTTGATATTCATTTAAAACACCTATCGTACCTCTTATGATATTTGGATACTGGCTAACAGCCACTAAATCGCCTTGATTCTTCTGGGAAGTTGATTTGTGTGCCATTTCGTAATATTGTAGATAACTTCACAAATACCAATTTTCCTCGTCGCCACTTGTAATATCGTGGGTAAAATAATATAAGTACGTTTAACTCAGACTTTAATAATAAAATAACAATGTACACAACTTGAGTTACAACAGAAAAAGAGAAAGAGTTTTTAGGTTACCAAGCGTACCTAACTTAAACCATAGAATGCAATTAACATAGAAAGTATTTTCTTCATTTATTTTACAATTACTACTTTTATTTATATACATGATACTACATTAACCACTTTTAGAATCAAATAATTGGAATGCTTTCATGCATGAAATATATTAAATGCAATTCAGAATGAAGTAAACTGGGCGCCTAACTGGATCATAAATACAGTATAATTCACCAATAAAAATAAAGTATATGATACAAGCAACATTATCATGAATATCAGTTGATTGAGCACAGTACAACATCATACATCTTACCTCATTAGACCTCGATAAATTTCTCTTTGTGGCTACTAGGAGTATCAGGAGAATATGAATATAATATAAACTTTTACTCAGCAATAAACATTTTACTCAGCAATAAACAATGGTGTTCTGTTTCTAATAAGAATATTGATCACTTTTAAGCAGCGTTTTCTATCTAACAAAAGCTGCTATTATATCAGGGGTTATTTTTAAAACGCGCAAGCTATCATAGATTCTTCTTTTTAGCATCGACAGTAACAGAAGTAGGTATGACCCTAGTTCGGTTTATTCTGCTTTATTTCCTGTTCCTAAAAAATATGAATCTCTTTAACTTCTTCACACTCTCTTCTTTTTCCATTAATAGTTTATTTTAATTTGAGTTCCAATTACTAAACTTTTTTCATGTTTACAGGAATCGGAGCAGGTTATGGAATAGGTGAGGGTGCTCCTGCAGCCAGGCTTGGTGGTGAGTAGTTTTTCATGAAGACCTTCACGTTCTTCTATTTTACGAAGTGGTCAAAGAATAATTTATTAATACTTTTTTTCAATTCGAGTTTGAATAATTGCATTTTTTAATATGTCAAGGTATAGGAGCAGGTTATGGAATGGGAAAGGGTGCCCCTGGGGCTAGGCTTGCTGTTAAGTAGTTTTTCATCAAGACTTTTACACCCTTCTATTCCATGAAATGTTAAAATTATAATCCATTAATACTTTATTTCCGTTAGTCTTCGAATAATTGAATTTCTTCCATATTTTCCAATTATACTTAAATTTGAGACCTACTTTTGTTCAAGGAATATGGTCAGCAAATGAAATAGGTGAGGGTTCTCCTGGAGGCAGGTTTTCCAATATATAGTTTGATAAATACTTTCACACCCTTCTTTTTCATCATCATGATTCATTATTAATTTATTGAGCAGTTTGGAAAGTAATTTTTTTTTTGGGGGGAAAATAAAAGACAATTTTCGTATAATCAATAAATATTTCATTAAATTTCATATTGGCTATTCTGGTCCAACACATTTTGACATCTTTCTGGTAATAGCATAATTCCACGCTCATAAAATTTATGGTCTTTGCTGGCAAAAATCTGATACAGGTGATTTTTGACCTCTTCATTTGAAGTAAAGATCTTACCGTCCAAAAAATTTTGCAATGACCGGAACAAATAATTATCCGAAGGCAACAGATCTGGAGACTATGGTGGGTGAGGCAGTGTATCCCATTCAAGCTGCAAAAACTTTTGGCGAGTGTCCAAATTTGAATGAGGTATCGCATTATCTTGGTGGAACACTACACCTTTTCTGTATATTAATTCGGGCCTTTTCTGTTTAAGTGCATCATTCAATTCGTCCAGCTGATGACAGTTGACTTCCGAATTAATTGTTGTGTGATTCGGTAAAAGCTCAAGAAAAACGATTCCTCAAAATCCTCCCAGACATTGTTATTCACAACCCATTTTTCGCCCACAATAATAATGCGCTTCAAAAATGGCTCATTTTCATGACGTTTGAGAAGAGAATCACAGACGTCAACGCAACGACACAAATTTCTCTCCATGAGAACATACGGAACCCATATATCGAGCTGCGAGATTAAACCCAGGCCTTTCGAGTGGTCATAAACAGTTGAATTCGATAAATTAAACCTCTCACTGATCTCATGTGTTGTTATTAGCCGATTTGCATCAACTAATGCCTTTATCGTTTCTTCACCAGCTTCAACCGGCCTCTTCGACATCAAAATTGCCGAATCGAAATTTTGTAAACCACTTCTGGCACTGGCCTACTGTCAACACATCTTCTCCATACATATCGGTTAATTTCTCTCTGGCTTGAACAGCATTTTCACCTTTTCCATAGTAAGAAAGTAAAATATGACGAAAATGCTGCTTATTGCTCTCAATATTTAAAATGACACCAATCAAAAATTACTGAGTCGAATTAATTGAACTTTTTCACACACAAGCCCTGCTATATCAGCTCTCAAAACATGTAATGATTATGCGGATAAGTGTAAAGTTGGGTTGGAAAAAATACAGCTGAATATGCTGTCGGGAAAAACCGAAATTTCTTTCTGAAAAACCTTATATTTTATTTCGATTTTAAAACTTAAACCTTCTTATAATTTCAGGAATAGGAGCAGGATATGGTATAGGTGAGGGTTCTCCTGCAGCCAGGCTTTCAGGTAATTTACTTTTTATTAATACTTTCACATTCTTATATTATATCAAATGATTAAATCAATTTTAATTTATTATTAATTAATATTTTATTGAAATACGAATTCGACATATTGAACTTTTTTTAAAATTTTAAGGATTAGAAGCAGGCTATGGAATCAGTGAGAGTGCCCCTCAAGGCAGACTTGCCGGTAAGTGGTTTTCCATTAAGAACTTTCAGGAAGTTTTAAGAGAAGATTTTTTTTTTGAAGATGTAAAAAAAATTTTGATCGTGAAAATTCGTAAGATATTAGTAGTAAGGTAGTAGTAGTTCATAATCATTGATGTTTATTAAGAGTTTTACCGCCTTTCGTCAAAATTGTGTTTGCCTCTGTGAAAATATTCCTTCATTTTAATTAATGTGTTCATTGACACGAGGTACTCCTCACAGTTGAGTGTTCGGTATGTTTGAAAATATGCGGTAGTGAAAAATGGAACCCTGGAAATATGGAATCATGTATTAACTAAATGAATCATAAGAGGTTGTAGAGCGGGTTGAGGATAACCTTTTGTGCAAATTGACGGCCAACTTGTCTGTAATGTGGAAAGAAAGACAGTACTTGTTCGACAGTCAAGTGCGTGTTGGGGTATAACTCGCAATTGAGTTGATCTTTTTAAGACATTAGCTTGAAGCTCTCGAGGGGTTATGCGGTATTGAGAGGGAGCTTCCACCTTTTGATTCGGGAGACGGCGTTTCGTTCGGAGTCTGTGCATCTGAAACTCATCAGACAGGCGTGATGCGCAGCTCTCTTGGTGACGCCAGTGACCATGTGTTCCGCTTGGAACGGTGGTCGTCAAACGCTGTATGCCTTGCCCTATTTGGTAGGCCGGTCAAGCTGCGACAAAGCAAGTCAGGTTTCTGGACGAGAAGCGAAGAAGTTGTTCTCTACAAGCTGCTTGATGTGTCCTATTCTGAGTCATTTATCTTTTCTATCCAGGTAAACTTTCACTGAGCTATTTATCCTAGATTGGATCTTACGCATATTAGTGTTAGTGCCATTCCATTCAGTCGGACAATCTTAGAAAAATCTAAGCTTTATCGTGGTTTTGAGATCTGGTTGAAACTGAATATTCGTCACAAGCTGGTTGGGGATTTGTGCTTGTTTTGTGGTTTTGTCTGCAATTTCGTTTCCAGGTAATCCTATATAAGAATCCAGACTATGGTAGTGGCAGTGTTGTTGAATTTTCTAAATAAATGGATTCCTAGAGAAAATAGTGGCGATGGCTTGAATTGAAGAGTAGGAGTCTATAAGAATTGCCATTTTATGGCCTGGAATCATGGAACTAAAAAGAGATTTGTGAATTTTATACAACTCTCCAGTATGGATGGGAGCTTGTTCGATATTGAGGTATTTGGTTTATAGATAATCGAAAATGCCTTCGTATATAATTCTTATTAAAAAAATTTCTGCCAGTTTGTTCAATAAATGAGTGCTTCAAGATGGTCTCCCGTTTATTCTATTTATGTAAATATGTATTGAGCTCTAGTTGATGTCGACACCAGAGAGCATGTTTAAAAAATGATATGGAAAACGATGAAGTGGGCTCTATTGATCTCGAATTCTGGTGAGTTTGGGTGCGAAAAGTAATGTATTAGTTTGTAAGACAGCGAAAAACTCTGATCTTTTTATCATATGGTAAATTGTAAACGATATAGCGGAAGATACGAATTTGACAAAAAATAAATTCTTTAAGAATGTGATACATGGCTCGTTCCGATAATAGCCTCATCGTCAAGTGTGTAGGCTTCCTTTGGCGGCGATACATGGCTTCAGACGCTTCTTGAAAATTTCGGCAATGGCCGCAGCTCTTCGGGCGTTTATTCGGTCACATTTCCGGCGCAGCGATTGCTTCAGCGACTCCAAATTTTTGTGGTGTTCAGCACAGAGCATGAGCTCCAAAATCGACCACACGCTGTAGTGCATTGGGTTGAGATCCGGCGAGTAGGTCGGCCACTCTGCAGATGCGATGAAACCCGGAAAATGGGTCGTACACCATTCTTGCGTCATTTTCGCTTTGTGAGCCAGAGCGGAGTCCTGTTGAAAGGTCCAGTGTGTGTCGCCGAAGTGCTGCTGGGCCCATGGAAGTACTACGGTCTCGAGAATGTTGCATCGATAGACTTCTTGATTGATTTTGAACCCTTGATCAACGGAAACCAAAGGTGTTTTGCCGCTGGCGCAAATTCCGTCCTAGACCATGACGGATTGCGGATTTTGACGACGTTCGACGATGGCTGACGTACCGAGAGCCTCTGCAGACCAGACTCTGTCATTTTGGTGGTTATGGGATTGTTCTACGGTGGAAAGCTTCTCGTCTGTGAAGAGAATGCGCTCCGATGGTTGACCGGCGGCGAGACGAAGGAGTTGGCGGCACTTTTGGAGTCGTAGGCGCTTGTTTTCATCCGTGAGGAGTTGAACTTTTTGGAGCTTGTATGGCTAGAGGTTGAGCTCCTGTTTGAATATTTAACGAACGGATTCGTGGTTGATATCCCTCTCACGGGCTGTTTTCCTTATAGAGACCCTCGGATTTCGATTGACTCGCTTCTTGACAATGTTGCGATTGCTTAGCGCATTGACAGTGCATTTTCTCCTACTTCCTGGACGACGACCATCATGGCCAAGCTCCTTTAAACGGCAAATTGCTTGCATCGGACACGGTTTGTCGAAGCACATTGAGCACACGAGCAATTTTGCATTGGCGCTTACCTGGACGAAACAGCTCCAAAATTGCACTACGTCTTTTTGACATTCTAACACTCTGCAAAATAAAATAATATCAAACTGAACATTCACATATACGTGCAAGAAAGTGTAGAGAATCTAATAGAATAAAAATCATTTGGCTGTGCTAAAATACTTTTGTTCCAGAACACAGAAAACTTTGTCCGAAGTTTTTCTTGTCACCCTGTATTTTGGATTGAAAAGAATGGGGATACAAGTTGGGAATTGGAAAGTGAATTATTTATAATTGGTTGTTCAGTATTTGAGGGCAAGTATTTTTATGAAGTTGGTTTATTTTGAATCACTCTGATGAATTCAATTTTAATTCTCAGTTCAGGACCGTAAGATCGATTCTGCAGCGCTATTATTCCCTCCAACAGCTGACGAAGATTTTCATCATACTACAACCCAAGTCCCATACAGTGGTATATTTTTCTATAATCTAAAACATGTCGAATTTTGTGCCTACGAATTATGACATGCTGACAGCATTGGTTTCATGTTTTATGAAGAAAACAGCAGCAGAATCTCATCAAATGCTTTTCGAAGTTCAGGATTGACATGCCGTTGTTAAAACATAATGTTCAGAGTGTTCAAAAAAATTCAGAAGTGTTCATTTCGACGTGAGAAATGAAGAAGGTGGGAAACTGCTGAGAACGTCCTCTGACTACGAATTGCAACTTATTGGATGAAGATGATACACAAACTGAACACACAGATCAATTGAATGTCACGCAGAAAACCGTTTTGATTTTTTTGAAGGCTATGGAAAAGAAAGAAGAAAAATGGATTTCGCATCAATTAAAAAAAAAATTAGGAACCTGTCACTTCGCCATAAAATCTTGACGGATATATTTTGAAAATTCTAAACACAAAATGCTTTGTGTTTGGTGGGATCAAAAGGGTATAATCTATTATGAGCTGCGAATAATAGTTGACACTTATCGCTATCAACAGCAAATGATAAAATTAAATTGAGAATTACGTCGAAACCTGCCGGAATATGGAAAATGCCCCATGATAATACCCCATCTTACTTACACACTTAGCAAAATGGGTCAGAGAAACGATCGGGGTGTTCATTTAGTAAGTATTAGCGCATGCGACTTATCTCCAGACTTAGCTCTGTCTGATTGTTCCCTATGCGCATCACTGACAGAGGCTCTCGTTGACCAACGCTTCAATTCGTATAAAAATGTACGAAAATGGTTCGATAATTGGTTTCGTTTCAAAAGTAAAACTATTTTTATATTTCTATAATTGGTAATTCTGGATTTTGGTGAATAAATGTCCAAAATAACCTAAGGTTATTTATGATTCACATTTTCTATAAATGAATAAATAAATCTATTCATCCTGTTAGACATGATAAATGTATACGACAAGTCAGACAGTTATTTAGCAATCACATTTTATCGAGAAAAAATTTACCGAGTCATAACATTTTCCTAAAAGATTATTCTCAACTCTACTTTTGAACTCCTTTAGACTAAGATGTTGAATATTTTTAGTGAATAATCAAAGAGTTTAATTCATCGATACAAGGGGGATATTTAAAACTTGGTAGTTCTGTGTTTCGGAATGGAAATAACTCTTTCATTTCTCATGTTGTAACTGTGAAATACTCTGACCTTATTTATTTTATTCTCATTTTCTTTAGCAAATAGTAGACAACTGAGGATTAAAATTGATGTAACATTAAAAATTTAATGGGTTTTGAAAAAGGGTCTGCACGAAGTTCGCAGTATTATATTGAACATCATTGGCAGAATCCGTTTTTGAATTATGAAAACTCTACCAAACATCAGAGGAGTTTCCCCACAATATAAAATTAATATTATTATAAAATAGAATAAGGCTTTTTACTTGATAGAAGTGCAAAAATTTATATTATTATCAGAAATGTGGCAAAAAAATGTACAGAGATTTCTGTAGAAAAGTTTCCTTAAGGAATAGGTATGGTGAATGGCCTATGAATCCTGAAATTGAGAGCATCAAATTGATGATTATCAGGGCTAAAGAAATTTTGAGGAATGATATTGCATTTGTAAATGTAGAAATGTACATTCTTTAGAGATATTTAAATTTCACATAATTTCATTAATGAAATCATTTCTAGAGATTTTGAGTTCTCAGAAATTGAATTTATTATTTGTTTCTATTTCATTCGTAAATTTAATTTTTGGGTGAATGGAGAGAAATTTTATGAATTCATGAAATTCTGTTCTTCTGTTATTCCTAAGTCGAGAAAACCTTTCTAGAGAAACTTTTATAATGAATCATAGAGTTCGAAATACTAAATTTCCTTTATATTTAGTGAACAAAATTATAATGTGGGTTGTGTTGTGAAAAAACAATCACCCAACAATATACTTTATTATAAACAGATAGATACGAAATAACAAATAAATAACAAGGACATAAAAACATGCAACACTACAACATTAAATAAGTGACAGTAACACTCTGCAACACAATCTATATCACGACTTAAATTACATGTATAAAGATGTACCACAAGAGCAACCCTGTGCCGTCTCTAGTTTCTTCCCAGTTTTTATCTCCTTCCGATAGTTTGAGTTCGGTTGTTTATATTTAGTGCCGTCATCTATTGGTCCATATTTCGCTGGCGTTTTTCCCCCGGGTATCTCTTTAGATGATTCCTTCCCTATGCTGCACATTTAGTGGACGCCATCTTTTGGCGGAATTAGATACCATTTGGGCTGCCACCACACACTCCCCTTCCAGTAACGAAGTTACGAACTGTTTGTATATATCTCTTCGGGAAGTTAACTTTCCTTCCGGATCTTGTTTTTTTCATTTCTGGGCCCACTGTTTGTTTGTTCGTGTGAGTTTCTGTAGGATGCTCTTTCTGGTCTTCCTTGTCGTCGTTGATGATGTATGCTGGCTTCAACCTATCAATGAATACGGTGGACTCCTTTCCGTTCAAATCGATGGTGAAAGTCTTTTCATTACGTTTTATCACCCAAAAGGGTCCGTCGTATGGTAGTTGTAGACAAGATTTTGGGCCGTCATGCCGGACAAAAACATAGTCCGTGGATCTTAGCTCTTTGAAGACGAAATTTTTTCGCTCTCCATGACGTGTGCCATTGGTAGATCGGATTCGCTGCATCTGTATCCGTAGATTTTTCACAAATTCCGTCGAATAATTGGTTTTGCTTATTTCTTCTCTCCCTGATAGAAATTCGCCAGGTAATCGAAGCGGCTCTCCGTAAACTAATTCTGCGGAGGTAGTTTTCAGATCTTCGCGCCATGCTGCTCGGATTCCGAGGAGAACTGTCGGAAGTGTCTCTGTCCATCGGCTGTTTTGGTGGCATTTGATCGCTGCCTTTAGTTGCCCATGACTGCGTTCTACCATTCCGTTGGTAGCTGGATGATACGCGGTTGTTCGGAGGTGTTTGGTACCTGTTAACTTGCCAAGTTCGTTAAACAGGCACGATTCGAACTGTCTTCCTCGGTCTGTGGTGACGCGTAGAGGAGTACCAAATCGAGATATCCTATTCTATAGAATTCTCGGGCTACGGTTTCTGCTTCTTGATCTTGCAGCGGGATTGCCTCTGGCCATCGTGTGTATCGGTCTACACATGTGAGACAATATCGGAAACCTTCCGAATGTGGCATTACTATTATGTCGAGGTGTACATGTTCGAATCTTTTCGATGGTTGGGTGAACGAACCTAGGTGCGACTACATGTCGAGTAACTTTGGCTCGTTGGCATTCTAGGCAGTTTCGTGTCCATTTTCTGCAATCGGCTTTGATCGAAGGCCATACGAATCTTTGTTTGGTTAGTTTGACAGTCGCATTGGTGCCTGGGTGAGAAAGTCGATGGATGGTATCAAAAGCTGCTTTCCGGAAGGGTTTAGTGATGAACGGTCTTGCCAGGGGAGTTGAAGTGTCACAGTAGATTGTGGTAGAAGAACCTAGTGGCTTCATTGGTTTGAGTTTTAAATCTGTTTCACCTTGTAGGAACTTCTTCATCTCGGCGTCGTCTTTCTGTGAGGTAGCTAACGCTTCGTAGTCTAACGTGGAGGTAAATTCATTCTCCCGTGACAGCGCATCGGCTACGACGTTTTGGTCTCCAGGTACGTACCGGATACCGCAGTTGAGAACTGCGAAATGAAATCTAGGTGACGGAACTGCCGGGGTGAGCATTTCTCTGGCTTCTGTTGGAAGGCGAACGTGAGAGGCTTGTGATCGGTGTAGTTGGTAAAATTTCTAGCTTCTACCATATGTCTGAAGTGCTTGATGGCAAGGTAGATAGCAAGGAGTTCTCGGTCATACGCTCCGTAGCGAGTTTCTGCAGGTGACAATTTCTTCGAGAGAAACGCTAATGGTTGCCACTATCTGTCGTTCAGTTGTTGCAGTGTAGCTCCAACTGCTGTGTCCGATGCGTCGCTTACAATGGCTAGGGGAGCGTCGTCTTTGGGATGAGCTAATAGCGTAGCGGTTACCAATTTTTTCTTGGTTGCTTCGAACGCTTTTGATGCTTCTGGTGTCCAATTGATAGGGGCCTTCCCTTTGAGGTTAGGAGTAAGTAGCCCGTTGAGGGGAGCCTGTGTATTCGATATTCGGGGTATGAAACGACTATAGAAGTTTACCATCCCCAGGAATCGGCGAAGCTTCTTGGCTGTCACTGGCTGGGCGTATTCGACGATCGCTGTGATCCTGTCTGGCAGTGGGCGCGTTCCTTCTGCTGAAATTAGGTATCCCAGGAATTTTACTAGGGATTGGCCAAACACACACTTTGCTGGATTTAGGGTCAGGGAGTATTCTTGAAACCTCGTGAATATAATTCGGAGATGTTCCAGGTGTTCTTTCTCAGACTCTGATGCAACTAGTACGTCATCGATATAACTGAAGCAGAAATCTAGTCCTGATAATACTTCATCGATGAACCGTTGGAATGTCTGTGCTGCGTTACGTAGCCCAAACGTCATGAAAGGAAACTCGAATAGCCCGAAAGGTGTTGTGATGGCTGTCTTGGGTACGTCTTCTTCTGCCACTGGGATCTGGTTATAGGCTCGTACGAGATCCAGCGTGGAAAAGATTTTTTTTCCCTGAAGAAAATGAGCAAAATCCTGAATATGTCGTACTGGGTAGCGGTCTGGTATGGTGGGGGCATTTAGTGCACGGTAATCTCCGCATGGTCTCCAGGCATCGGTGGACTTCTTTGGGATCATGTGTAGTGGCGAGGACCAGGAACTTTTTGATGGTCTCGCAATCCCCAGTTTGATCATTGTCTCAAATTCTTTTTGGGCAGCCTTGAGTCTGTTCGGTGCCAGTCGTCGTGGTTTGGCTGCGATCGATGCACCAACTGTCGTCTGAATATGGTGCTTCTTTCCGTGCTTGATATGTAGCGGAGTACCTTCTGGTCTGGTGATGTTGGAGAACTCGGCCATTAGATCGTGGTATATCGACGAGCCCGTGATGGTCTTGATCACGGGGATTGCACACTCTGTCACCTCTCTTCGCATGGTGAGTTGGGTGATTCCGTCCAGGAGTCGTCGGTTTCTAACGTCAACGATGAGGTTGTAATGGCTTAGGAAGTCTACTCCAATGATTGGCTTAGAGACATCGGCGGTGACGAATCTCCAAGCGAAGGTACGCCGTAAACCCAGGTTGAGCGTCAAGGTGATAGTGCCATACGTCGCGATGGCGGTTCCATTGGCCGCTGACAGGACGTAGTCTGACTTTTCTCGTCGACCCTGAGTTGCACTGCGGGGGAACACGCAAAGGTCCGCACCAGTATCTATTAGGAACTGGGTCATTGATTCACGGTCGGTTATGGATAGGCGGCGTGGCGGTGGGCGGGGGTCACTGGTTGCCATTAGTGACCGCCCTTCTCGTTTCCCTCTTTGTAGTAGCTGCACGGCTCTCTGCACCTCGTCGAATTGTCCCCAAACTTCCAATGGTACCAGCAGAGGACTTCCTTTCTCTTCTCTCTGTTGTAGTCCCTTGTCCGAGGTTGTGATCTTTGCTGTAGGTTACGCCCATGTCTCTGGTTAAGTGCCACTATCTCAGCACGCAGTACGGCTACTTCTTGCTTCGAAGCTTCCGTCGCGGTTGAGGTCGTCTCTGCTACCTGTGGAACCGGTGTTCTGGAAACCTCAGCGATATGATCTGCGTGTCGGGCTAGATCCACGAGGCTTCGGTCTTTTACAATGGCCAGAGATATCTGGATATGTTGGGGAAGCCGGCTCATCCATAACGTTTCAATAACGGCTTCCGGGATCTGCCAGCCCCTGTAGATATCTCGCAAATTCTGAGGGCTTACGGTCTCCTATTTCTTCGTAATCAAATAAGCGACGAGTCTTTTCCTCCTGCGAAGTGCCTAATCTTTGTATCAGCTCTGTCCTTATTTTGACGTAGGCCTCGACTGCCGGGGGCTTCAAGATGACATCCCTCACCTCGGCTGCGTACCTGGGTGGTAAGGCTCTCACGATGTAGCCAAACTTCGTCTTATCCTGCGTTATGCCCGCACTTTCGAAACTTCCTTCGACCATGGCGAACCATATTTCCGGATCGGCGGCTACAAATTCAGGTATGCGGACTCCTACTTTATGTACCTGGGATTCTTGTTCCATCTCGACGGCTTCTTCTTCGCAGAACACGTCAGATCTCCGGATTACTTCGGCTCTTCGGGTCTCGTCGGCTCTTCGATCACGTCGGGGTCACCAAATTGTGGGTTGGGTTGTGAAAGAACAATCACCCAACAATATACTTTATTATAAACAGATAGATACGAAATAACAAATAAATAACAAGGACATAAAAACATGCAACTCTACAACATCAAATAAGTGACAGTAACACTCTGTAACACAATCTATATCACGACTTAAATTACATGTATAAAGATGTACTACAAGAGCAACGCTGTGCCGTCTCTAGTTTCTTCCCAGGTTTTATCTCCTTCCGAGAGTTTGAGTTCGGTTGTTTGTATTTAGTGCTGTCATCTATTGGTCCATATTTCGCTGGCGTTTTTCCCCCGGGTATCTCTTTAGAAGATTCCTACCCTATGCTGCACACAGTTAGTGGACGCCATCTTTTGGCGGAATTAGATACCATTTGGGCTGCCGCCACAATATAAAAGAAACTGAGCAAAAAATACCCTTCTCTATCCAATTTTAATACGGTTCACAATATAATTCAAATAAACTTGAGTTATATTGCACATTCATTCACTAAAATCCGAAATAATTTCAATAAATTCAACTTAATAACGATCCTGTCAGGTTATCCTAATTTAGAGAATATTTTGTTCGAGTAATTTGAAAGGTTCAAGAGTGCACAGAATCAATTGTGTAACACAACGTACGTGCGTCAAACAGGTAGAAACTTTGGAATAATATCTGATAAAAAGTTCGAACGAATCTGAACATATAAGAGCTGTCAATCACAATAGAAACAATCTCAAAATCCCCCATAGATGTTGAAAAGGTTCAAAAATGTAATTATTAGAGTGCTTGAAAATGAACAAAGTCCGTAAAGATCCCGATCTTCAAACACCAAGGAAAATTAGAAATAAATCTTTCACCACTCCTCAACACGTATCCCCATTCTTTCGAATCTATAATAAAACATCGTAACCTCGCCTCATTCCATTCATAATAAATATGATACCCTGATCGACCAGGAACAAATCAATGTTGTACCTTGGGAATCACATTGTGCTTCAGGAGAAATTCAGTCATGGAATGGTAGATCATTGACTCAATTAGCTTCAATGACACGGAAACGATCTAGAAATATTCGAATGATATCAGTTTCAATATTAATTTGATGAGAGGAACCTATGGTTAGAATTTATGAACAAAACTTAACCTACATGGACTTTTTCATACCGTCCTCGATTAATGTGGATGCGCACCATGCCGGCAATATTTGAATTAGTGGATAGAATGGAAACTTAGGAAGCAGAATGACATAATATCATCTTCAGTGACGAATAGTGATTCCGTATAGGCAAGACATTGGGGCGAAGTGCTATTGAGTTTGCTGTTGAAAGGCATGTAGATAGGACCATCGGAGCTATGTTTGTTAATATTTTCCCGTGGCTGCTTTGTTATTGCTACGAACACATGTATCTAGAACAAAATGGGGAATATATATTTCACTTGGAATTATCCTACACAGACTCTGACACAATGAATCCACTGAATTCAAGTTGCTTGAAACGAGTTGCCATAAGTAAACATCGACCTTCTCATTTATCGATTATCGTTGCTTGGATGTGTATGAAAGTTTATTCAGCTACATTAATTTTTCTTTGTATCTAATATTTATTGGAATTATTTTAAATATGATCGTCTCTCACTTTATATAGGGCACTTAATTTTTTTCTCTCTCTATTTCTGTTGGGTTGATATTTGTACTTGTCTTTTTCGAAAAATTATTTGATGTATTAAGGGTTTATTTGTTATGCTATAGCTTACAGCTAAATGAAGTTTCATTTAATTCATCATCACCTTCATTAGAAAAAATGAAGTTATGTGATTTATGGTGAATGTGACACTTCTAATCTCAATAGTATTTGTGGCCGAGGTAATATTAAACCTGAAAAATTCAATGATTATGATGAACTCTAGAAAGCGTTTAAAATGATTATAAGACACATTTTCATATTGAGAAACTCGTATAGTAAAGACAGCATCTAGATCGCTCACCATTAATATCTTAACATAAAAAATATTATTCTGGATCTTATTGCAGTAGGAATATTTCCTGATTATTTTCTTCATTTAGTTGTGTTTATGAATCCTTAAGTATTTCTTCGGTAACTCAAACTTTTCATTTCAATTTCATAGAATTAATTATTCAAATGCTAATGTTATAATTCATTGAATTCATTCTGAACTGCGCTAAAGATTTTGATTTTTTTATTTTCATTTTCCTAGGAGGAATCGGTGCAGGAGCTGGACTAGGTGAGGGGGGAGCTGCTGCAGGTAGAAGTGGCGGTAAGTATTTTGTCTACATTAAATGTTGAGAATTTTTAATTGAACCACATCTCTTTTTGATTGTCTCGGTCTTTACTTAACGGAAATTCATCTCCAATATGAGAAAAACAAATGTTAACTTCCACTATTTTATTGATTTACACGACAATTGTTTCGTCATACCATGACTTCATCAGGTGACTATTTAAACTGAGTTATACAATGCAAAACATGACCTTATTTCATTAACTTACATAGGCCAAAAATCTGAAAAGATTGCTAGATATTTAAAGAAAAAAGGAAAATATAACACCTCTTTTAAAACCATTAATTCTTTAGGCAGCTTAATGAAAAATAATGAAGATGTCATTCCTAAAAACAAAAAATCAGGAGTTCACAAGTTAACATGTAGTGATTGCCCATGTGTATATGTGGGACAGACAGGCCCTGTTCATTACAAACAAGGATACGAGAATATGAAAAATGTTATATTAATAATAAACCAAATTCAACTTATGCCAACCATTTGTTAGAGACTGGTCATAATTTTAATATGAACTATGAAATATTACATATCGAAAACAAAAGTCAGAAACTAAATCTGTTAGGAACTTTAGAGATCAATAGATATAATAAAAGACAAATTTTATTGAATGATCAAATAGATTTAAACAGATCCCCCTACTTAATATTTTTCATTGATTGTAAATCATCTCTTTCCACCCCTCTATTTTTTGTACCAGTTTAAATACTCAACTGATGAAGTCATGGTATGACGAAACAATTGTCGTGTAAATCAATAAAATAGCGGAAGTTAACATTTGTTTTTCTTATATTGAACCACATCTCAATGCTTATACTACTCTGTCAAGAAAGTACCGGGAATTTTCAATTAAAACAACATTTTTACATTCAATCGTCAAAATTTATTGGGTCGCCTTCAAAATAGGCTCCATTTGCTCCAATACATCTATGCCAACGGCACTTCCAATTATCGAAACATTTTTTATAGGCGCTATCCGGGATGGACTTTAGCTCTCGCGCCGAATTTTGTTTTATGGCTTCAATCGACTCAAAACGGGTGCCACGAAGGGGCAATTTTAGTTTTGGGAAGAGGGAAAAGTCGCAGGGAGCCAAATCCGGTGAATACGGTGGTTGCTGAAGCACGTTCGTTGAGTTTTTGGCGAGAAAGTCAGTCACAATCGTAGCTCGGTGAGAAGACGCGTTATCGTCCCATAGTAATCACCCATAGTAAAAATCGGCACGCACTCTGACATCGACTGACTTAATCAGCTGTTGCAAACACACTAGTTGACAGATCCCGCTCAAGCTTGGCATAGTAATTAAGGACAGTGGTACCAAACTAGGAAAAAAATTTTTACCTGTACTTTCTTGACAGAGTAGTAAAAGAGGAAGTGTAGAATACTGGAATGTATCCTCACCTGATCCGACTCTGATAATTAAAATGGCACTATATATAGAATTACACATCTTTACAAAGGTACATTCTGTCAAGAAAGTACCGGGAATTATCGATTTAAATCTGGCGGGGCAATGAGGCAGGTAAAATTTTTTTTTCCTAGGTTGGTACCACTGTCCTTAATTACTATGCCAAGCTTGAGCGGGATCTGTCAACTAGTGTGTTTGCAACAGCTGATTAAGTCAGTCGATGTCAGAGTGCGTGCCGATTTTTACTATGGGTGATTACGTTGAGCGCCTTCTCACCGAGCTACGATTGTGACTGACTTTCTCGCCAAAAACTCAACAAACGTGCTTCAGCAACCACCGTATTCGCAACCACCGTATTTCAAAATCGGTGTTTTTTTTAGAGTGATACAACATCAAATTGAAACAAAACACATTTAAATTAAGATTGAAGCCAAATTTTTTTTTGAAAGATTTTTTTAGGACACTTATGTTTTGAATTAATTTCCGAACATGACTAGCTCTAAGGAATCGTATTCGACCAGACCAATTTTGGATCATTTTTTCGAGTAATTCAGGCCTTATTTCATCAATAACACGAGTTATGTTGGCTTTCAAAGCGTCTTGTGTTTCTGGTTTATCAGAATAAACCAATGACTTGATATAACCCCAAAGAAAATAATCCAGTGGAGTTATGTCGCATGATCTTGGAGGCCAATTAATTGGACCATTTCTCGAAATAATGTTATCGCCAAGTCTTTCTTTCAATAAATCAATTGTTAGGGTAGCAGCACGAGGTGTAGCTCCATCTTGTTGGAACCAAAATACTTCTGGGTCGATATCATTAAAATTTTGAAACCAATAATCATTGATAATCGATCTTTAACGAGCACCATTCACTGTCACATTTGCTCCAGCATCGTTTTTAAAGAAATATAGATCGATGATGCTTCCAGCGAGTAAAGCACACCATACAGTGCATTTTGCAGGATGCAATAGCAGAACCTGCAGAACTTCTTGAGGAATTTTTTCACTCCATATACAGCAATTTTGCTTGTTTACATAGTCGTTCAATCAGAAATGAGCTTCATCACTAAACACAATGTTCCGATAAAAAAGTGGATCAACTTCAAGATGTTCTAGGGCCCAATCAGCAAACAAACGACGCTTATTATGGTCAAGTGGCTTCAGTTCTTGAACCAGTTGGATCTTCTATGGGTGTAGACCAATTCCAACTTGTTGTGAACGTCGACGAATAGCAAATCTGGATCATCATTAACACTATGACTTACAGCAGCGATATTTTCTTCGATACGTACAGTTCTTTGTCTTGTTGTTGTTGTTGCATCGAATAGAGAAAATGTTGTCCGAAATCTATCGATAGTTCGACGAATAAGCTGCTCTGATGGATGATTATGACACCATAAATTTCACGAAGTACCATATAAGTTTGGCGCATAGAACACTGATTCTGAAAATAAATTTCAACAAGTTGTAAACGTTGTTGCGGCGTTAGTCTTTCCATGATAATTTGTCAATATTTACTGAACATAAAGGTCAAAACATCATGGCTTCTACCTTCTGTCAAATCACAGTTATCCTTGTCGAAAGTTTTATGACTCTAAAAAAAACACCCGATACTTACAATTGATTTAAGTGTACATCCATACTGCCCCGGCTATTTTACCGCAGAAGATAAAGCCGGCTTGAACTGCTCTCTGCAGCAGGTGGTGATAGAGCTGGAAGAACGTCTCTCTGCGTTTCATATGGTTTTGAATCGTCAAGCTATGCCGTAAAGATTTAGTATGTTTTATTAGCTAACTATAATGTTTAATTGAAACTAAAATACGAAAGAACTATTCTTGTTCATGAAATAACCTGACGTTGGTGAATACTATTCGTTGTTTTACATGCTTGTGGGTTGCACCAACAGATATTCGTATATTCAAACAAAATCGAATACTGTTTAAAAAACTATGGTGCAACTTTCAGTAAGGAAAATTTTTCTTTAAGAATATCTTACGGTAATCCTGAGTTAAGCTTTTTCTTTTCCTATCCTATAAGTATTATGAATAAATTATTAGTAGATTTGCAATATATTGGATGTCGGTCTTTCAAGGAATAATGTATTTTCTAATTAAAACAAATTGTAGACATTACTATGTTTTACTACCAAAAAAGATATATTACACATTTTCTTGTGACTCGAGTTTCGGGAAATGAACTATCCCATCATCAGACAACTGAAGACCTAACAATGGTACAGAGGTATTTGAACAGAAGTGATAAATATTTTGAATATTTCAATAGATTCTAGATAACACCTAATACTGGTACAGAGGTTTACAAGTGGAACGTGATAAAAGACCGGGTTAAAAAAGAGGGGCCTTCTAACAGATATCGGACTGTCGGCAATCGACAAAGAAGGTTGTTAAACAGATGGTACCCATTTAAATATCTCAAATAATTTTTGGGGTTACATAGCTACGTACAGTAATTCATTATTTTTACATTATTTTGTTGTATATCTCAAATATTTGGATTTACGTAGCTCCATACAGTCATTCATTATTTTTTAAATTATTTTTATTGTGAACGAATTTGAAAATTTCAATAATAATAAATTCAAAAGAAAAGAAACTTGATTAATGAAATTTTTAAATTCGTTCACAATAAAAATAATTTAAAAAATAATTAATGACTGTATAGAGCTATGTAAATCCAAATATTTGAGATATACAACAAAATAATGTAAAAATAATGGATGACTGTACGTAGCTATGTAACCCCAAAAATTATTTGAGATATTTCAATTGGTAGCATCTGTTTAACAACCTTCTTTGTCGATTGCCGACATTCCGATATCTGTTAGAAGGCTCCTCTTCTTTAACCCGGTTTTTTATCACGTTCCACTTGTGAACCTCTATACCAATATTAGGTGTTATCTATAATCTATTGAAATATTAAAAATATTTATCACTTTTGTTTAAATACCTCTGTACCACTGTTCAAGATTACAATGTAATCTGGCCTGATGATGCTACTGTGATAGCGAAACGATTGTTGTAAACATTACAATAAAAATTTGTGAAAATCAAAATAACATTATTTAAATATTAGGAAATACCGATAGATAAAAATATGCAAAAAGCGCTACAAATAATTGTAAAATATATTGGGCCCAATTATTGGAACTACCCAATTAGTCACTTTTATGATTTGAGGCAATTTTTTTTTCTTGGTTTGGAACTGTAGGGTCGAGAAAACATTGAAGTTTGTCCTGAGCTCTCAGTGCGATTTACGAGTGTTGTTGCAAGCGTTTTTCCGTGCTGTTTAGTCTCTTGATATTCCGAAGAGTCTATCGACAAGTGTCGTCAAACCTCCTCGTGGTGGCCCTGGTTTTGCTAATTGGCGACGCGATCTCAGGTCGAGCAATAAGAGTTCCACTCACAGCGATATAATAGATTTACACTGATCGGTGGGACCACCTTCAGCCTGAGAATAGAAGGTACTGTGCTTCGTTGGTCTTGGATTGGGTTCATCCGGACCATCGTATACGCGGTGTGGACTACGTTTCCTTTCTACACAGCGGGCGAGTTTACTATATCCCGCCCGTCGTCCACACCACTTTTTGAGCTCTCTGGGAGACTTCTGTGCGATGGTTCATTGCCAGTGCGGTGGCGAATACAGCTCGGAGGCTAACCTTAGGGTTCATGTCAGGAGGGGACGATGTCGCCCTCCTAGCGAGAACGCGGGGAGGTGCCCTATCTGTGCAGCCGAGTTCAGCGGTTACGCTGGTATGAGGCAGCATTGGAGGAGGGCACACCCTGACTCCTACAACAGGGAGTTGGAGGCCAGATACGAAGGTAGCCAATCAGCGGAGAATTGGAATGAAGGGGACCTGATCGAGCTTGCTCGTGGGGAACTCTCCTATACCGGTAGGTTCATTAACCAGTACTTGCTGCCTTTCTATCCGGGAGTGAGTCTGGACTTCATCAAGAACCGAAGGCGATCACCCCGGTATAGGGAAATTCTCCAAACGCTCCGCCGCGATGATGTGCCGGAACCGTCGAGCGAGGCCCTGGAAGCAATTCCGGGACCGAGCGGAGCGGTCGAGGCGCTAGCACTGTAACAATTCAGCTACAACTATATTTTAAAATGCCCGAGCCCAGTCGGTTTAACTGGGTCGTGAGCCTGATCTCACAATTCCACAAAATGAAAGGACAAAACTCCCTGACAAACAAGTCACTCGTTTAATTTACCACAAGTAATTTTTCTTACAAATTACATATATACATTTAAAAGAAATATACAATTTACTATCTTACACTAGAGTAAGTTTCAATAATATTATTACCGATAAAAGTAGAAAAATATATACATATATATATATATATATAAAAATGGGAATGTTATTATTAATATATACAAAAATTTGAAGTTCCTTAATGTGATATGAATATATACAAAATTTCTCAATATTACTTCCCTGGTTGGTTTAGAATACAGGCTAATGTTTTGCCAATCAAAACAGGTGGTGGTTTTGTAGGTCGTCTCAAGCAGGCTGTTATGTAGTTCTTTGAACTTAATAGCTTCAACGTCTTCGGGCAACCAGTGTACGTGTAACTATTCCTCACCAAGAAAACTTCCAAACTCCAGGAACAAATAACAGGAAAATAATCCAAGAGAAATCCAGGAAAAATATTCCATAAAACAAATCCAGAAAAAGATAATCCAAAAATAATTCCAGGAAAAGATAGTCCAAAAAAAAAACTGTCAAAAAGAGAACAAAAATGAGAAATACGTTACGTTAAAATTTTGAACACTTCCGCCTCTGGAACTTTTCCTCAAAAATGGGAAAAAACACTTGTGTATTTTCTTCGCCATTTCCGACAAAAAAAAATGCAGAAACTTTCAAGGCAATCGTATGCAAAATTTTCCAGGACAGAAGTGTGTTTTAAAAACAAAGGAATAAATAATAAAGTTAAAATAATGTTACATTATAAATAAAAAACGTACACGTGCATCGAGCAGAAAGTTTCATACAACCAATATAAAAAATTTGATAGAGGCATTCCAAAAAGAAAAATATATGATAAAAATACATGCTTTATATGCAGTTCAAACATAAAAACGAATGATACTTACCCCTTCTTTGAGGGTTTTTACTTCTAATCTTCAAGAAAAATTAACTAACGAGAAAATAAATTTTATGACATTCAGATTTCAACTTAACTCTGCAATCGTGAACCGGAAAAGAAATAATTCCTTCATATCAACGCGCACGTGACGACACATTGACGGACAGATATCCCAATTTCTTCATTCACCGGTCATCTCGATAAAGGTGATATACCAGCGAATAAATTTGACGTGTAGATCGCTACACTACCCTCCATTCCCCAAAAAAAAAAAATCTTGTCACAAAGAGATTTTTTTTCTTTGCAAAAAGTTGAAGTTACACAGGAAAAGTTGGGCGCCAGTGATTTATGAATCACAAGGTAAATAAAGGTGAATGACTTCAAATAGACATAAAACTGCATCTGAAAGACACAAAAGATTTATGAATTCTAGACCAACTAAACAGCCACACGAAAGAGACATGTCAGCACATCATACAGATACCGTATAACTGTATGTTGATCCGAAAAAAGGTAGAAGTCTACATTAGGGGTTAAGGGAAAAATTTAGCCAGAGCAGAAGATAAAGATAACCGTAATGGCAAGACAAGAGACATAGAGACTGTCTCTCCACTACGGGAAGGTAAATGCTCTCAGCTAAAAAGAGAAAAGGAAAGGAAAAGGAAGATAATTACCCCTAAATACTTCAAATAAAAATTATGTCAAAAAAAAGTCAATGAATTCGTAAAATATATATATGAGGAATGAGGACGGTGCAATAAATAGTGGGAATATAAGACTATTAACAAGGACACATGAAAGAACAGTATTTTGAGTCACTGAGATTCGACATTTAAATCATCATCGGGGTCATCTTCGGTTAAATCAGGTTTTATATCTTTGATATGAAAATTTCCCAAATTCCTACCAGATAAGTCGACTAAATTGTAGACAAGTGAAGATATTATCTTATTTACTATGCAAGGGACGAATTTTGGAGCAAGCTTTGAGGTGAAATTTTTCGAAGCATCGGACAGAACAAAGTTTTTTTTCCAAACCCTATCACCGATGTTCAAACGAACATCACGTCTTCTAAGATTGTATCTACGAGCGTTGATCTCATAAGAATGCTTCAAACGTTTTCGAACGTCTTCATAAAGCTCTGGCAGCTGTTGAACCAAATTGGAATCCAAAACTCTATTCCCTATAGTGACGGCGTTATTAGCATTTTCCGAAATAAGACCATAGAATGATCCATCAGTAGCGACATTCCTAAGAAAAACTAAAAAGGAAGGACTATATTTCAAGCCCTCACTCCTAGCTAGTCTTATAGCCTGAACTATTTGGTGAATGTGCTGGTCCCAAAGTTTGTGATCACCATCGATGTATGATCTGATGGCAGTGACGATTGTCTTGTTTACACGCTCCGTTGGATTTATTTGGGGATGGAATCGAGCGTTATAAAAGATTTTTTGGACACCATATTTTTTCATCAGATTCTTGAATTCAGCAGAAACAAATTGTGATCCATTATCCACGGCAAAAATTTGAGGAACTCCGAAAATCAAGAAAATCTGATTCTCGATAAATTTCACAATGGCCCTACTAGTAGCCTTAGAAAGTGGCTGCACGAAAACAAATTTGGTGAACCAGTCAGTCACCACTAAAAGATACTGGTTACCTGTTTTGGACCGTGTATAAGGTCCCAGCAAATCAGCACTCAAGAATTGAAATGGGAAGTTAATATTTCGATACTTGCCCATTAAACCAGCCTGGGGTAGGTTTCCTGGTTTACAAGAAGCACATACCTTACAGCATCTTACATACTTAATAATTGAGTTCTTCATCCTAGGCCAGTAATATAAAGAGGAGATACGGTGCAAGGTCTTGTAAACACCAAAATGTCCAGCAACTGGCTCATCATGGAACTCCTTCATAACTTCCAGCCTGTGAGGAGTGGGCACAACAATTTTCCATTCCGGAGAGTCATTTATTATTCGGTACCTGGGCAAAATATGTTTATATAAAACACCTTTGTTTACTCTAAATTCTGGATATAGATCTGGACGGTCGCTTACTTTAGTTCGCAAATTGCTATACCATTTATCGACTCTTAACTGAGAGAGATTCAAAACTGAAACTTGTAAAGTGTCAGTTGACAAACGAGAGAGTGAATCAGCCACAGTGTTGAGAGATCCGCTTCGATGAACAATTTTGAAACGATATGAAGATAATCTCATAATCCATCTAGATATCCGTTGATTGGGATTCTTCATCGAGTTGAGCCATACTAGAGAAGAGTGATCCGTTATGACGGTAAACTCAGTACCTTCGATATATGGTCTGAATTTTTCAATAGACATCACTATAGCCAGAAGTTCTTTTTCTGTAGTAGAATATTTGCGTTGGCTTTTATTCAAAATCCTACTGTAATAGGCAACCGGATGTTCCAAACCATCCTCCTCCTGAAACAAAACCGCTCCAATACCATTATCACTAGCATCGCATGCAAGACAAAATGGTCTAGAAAAATCCGGACTTGCCAAAATGGGAGCTGTTGTCAACAACGATTTTATCCTGAGGAATGCTTCATTTGCATCATCCGTCCATGCAATGGGTTGTCCTTTCTTTCTTCCCTTCAACAAATCAGTAATTGGACTACATACTGAAGCAAAATCTCTCAAAAACCTACGGTAATAACCAATTAAACCGATCAACCGACGGATCTGTGTGGTATTTTTGGGAATCGGGTAATCCAAAATATCTTGAACTTTGGATGGATCCGTTCTTAAACCATTTGCATCTACTACAAATCCCAAAAAGTTCAATGAAGGTCTACAAAACTTACATTTTTCGAAGTTAACTGTCAGATTCGCCTCCTTCAGACAATGAAACAGCTTTCTGAGAACAGCAAGATGCATTTCAAAGGTAGGGGTGCAAACGATTATGTCATCGATATAATAGAACACATAAGGCTCTAACGATGGACCAATGACCATATCCATAAGTCTTACCATTGCCTGACAAGCACAATTCAAACCAAACGGTAATACATTGAAACAGAACAGTCCTCTGCCTGGAATAGCGAAGGTTGTTTTTATCTTAGATTCCTCGTCCAAAGGAATCTGGAAGAATGCCTGTTTCAAATCTATTGAACTAAGATAACTTGCATCCCGTACTTTGCTCAAAATAGAATCAATGGGAGGCATTGGATAACTATCAGGAAGAGTAATGGAATTCAACTTCCTGGCATCGAAGACAACCCTATAGGTACCATCTTTCTTGGGGACCAACCAAAGTGGAGACAACCATGGGCTGCACCCGGAGACAGGTTTGATAATGTTGAGCCCCAACATCTTATCAATCTCCTCGTTCAAAACTCTCTGCATTGCTGGAGAAAGCGGATATTGTCTTTGCCTAATCGGCTTGGCATCTCCTGTATCAATATGATGCTCATATAAATGCGTCTTACCCAACTTATCAGACGGCGCAATTTGATTGAATAGGTCGACAACAAAATCCAGTTCGCACTTTTGTGAATCTGTCAATGACTCAGATCCAACTAAGGCGCGAACTACAGCTACGGAGTTATCTAAAGATAGGTAAGAGGAACCATAAGTAAAATCCTTAAAATCAAGAGTTAAGTTAAATGCATGAATGAAATCCATACCCAAAATAAGATCGTGATTTATCGATGGTACAACAAGAACCTTGAGAACCTTGATCATATCGTTCAAACTTATGGGAAGGTTGACATAGCCTAGAGTATCTTGAGGCCTTCCATCAGCCGTAGTGAGATTAACCGATACGTCATAGTGTAGGCAGAGATTCAACTTTCGCAGCAGATGAATAGAAGAGGAACCCAAAATTGTAACATTGCTCCCACTATCTATTAAGGAGGATATAGGCTGCCCTCCAACATGAACTGTTAGATAAGGACGATTGTCCTTTTGCCGAAGTTCCAATAGCGGATTTGTTTCCCTCAAGAGACATTCTTTCCTTTTGACTATTTTTCGAGCATTACCAGAAGATAAACTGTGATGACCATCAGATAAATCGAAGTTCTTCGCGGTTGTGGGCGACGAAGTGGTCAATTTTTCATCTGGCTTGATTTCCCTTTTCGTTTTTGAGCAGGATTTTGACCTGAAGGACCTCCAATACCTGCGGGATTGTGGACCCTCTTCTCGTTTTTTGAGCACAGAGGACAATTGGACTTGATCACGTTCTTCTGACCGCAACCAAAACAGAAACGTGTGCGTAGCTTACGACACTCGTTATAGTGGTGGTTTCCTTCTCCACAGTTCCAACATCTGGCACTAGAACGAGTATCAGACACCCGCAGTTCTCCCAACTGATTGGAAATGCTCAGACAGAGAGCATCCTCCACTCTCTTACAAAGAGCTATCAACTGAGATATTGACAAAATATCCTGTAAAACGAGGGCTTTTACATAGTCAGGAAGTAAATTATTTCTTATAATATTGACCATTTCAAGCTCTGAAGGACAATTATTTAACCTATAAAATTGTGCCTCCATAGAATTGATATACAAGGTAACAGACTCTCGAGGATTCTGTTTACGAGATTTGATCTCATGAAGTAAAACTGAGTCATAATTACTATGCAAAAATGTGGACTTCAAAGCTTTAACGAGTTCGTTCCAATTCAGGAAACGATTTTTGATGTAGTTGTTATGCCACCAAGTCCATGCATCATTCTCGAATAAATCCCCAGCAGATTCGAATAGGTCTGAATCTTTACAACCCCTCGAAACCTTTAGGGACTCAACTAACTCCAAAAATGGGATTAATGGTTCCCTTCCGGAAAATTTCTTTAAACCCCACTTGTACACAGGTATACATTTAGAATTAGTTCCCATATTGACAGGAGATAGAGGATTGTGCAAACCTGTAGATTTCACAGGAGTTGAGGTACAAGGAGAAAGAGCCTCAGGAGAGGACATCTTTTCCGCAATATCAGATTCCAACATGAGGACCTCCTTATAAAGACTCTGTCTGATAGCAGACTCACCATCTTTGTCAGCAGATAACCGTTGGATTCTACCAGTCACATGAGTTAGGCGAGTGAGTATACGCCTGTGATCAACTTGAGAGGAACCCGAGTTGAACTTGGCACAAATCTCCCTCAAATCTGTCAAACTTTCTTTAATGCCACCGACATTTTCTTCAAAAGAGAAAGGATCAGATAAGATGATGAAACTACGATCAGAGGATTCTTGGGATAGCAAACCCCTCAAAATTTTACGTTTGTCATCTACTGATGACGGAACTTCAATTCCTCTCATCGCAATCTCATAAGCAAGTTCATTTTGCTTTAGAAACTGTGGATTAATCGCCATTATGCCGAAAATGAAGAAAAAATTTAATGACTCTATATATTACCGAAAAGAAAAAATGAAAAATGAAACCCGATTGAAAAATCTTGCACACAATGACCCAAAGAAACTTACAACTACCCGAAACGAGCACCTTGGTTGACCAGGAACCCAAAGTCACTTCCACCCGGAAAGAGTGAGATCAAGTTTATTTAAAATCCGAAAAAGGAATTCAATGGCCCCACGTTGGGCGCCAAAATTTGTGTAACAATTCAGCTACAACTATATTTTAAAATGCCCGAGCCCAGTCGGTTTAACTGGGTCGTGAGCCTGATCTCACAATTCCACAAAATGAAAGGACAAAACTCCCTGACAAACAAGTCACTCGTTTAATTTACCACAAGTAATTTTTCTTACAAATTACATATATACATTTAAAAGAAATATACAATTTACTATCTTACACTAGAGTAAGTTTCAATAATATTATTACCGATAAAAGTAGAAAAATATATACATATATATATATATATAAAAATGGGAATGTTATTATTAATATATACAAAAATTTGAAGTTCCTTAATGTGATATGAATATATACAAAATTTCTCAATATTACTTCCCTGGTTGGTTTAGAATACAGGCTAATGTTTTGCCAATCAAAACAGGTGGTGGTTTTGTAGGTCGTCTCAAGCAGGCTGTTATGTAGTTCTTTGAACTTAATAGCTTCAACGTCTTCGGGCAACCAGTGTACGTGTAACTATTCCTCACCAAGAAAACTTCCAAACTCCAGGAACAAATAACAGGAAAATAATCCAAGAGAAATCCAGGAAAAATATTCCATAAAACAAATCCAGAAAAAGATAATCCAAAAATAATTCCAGGAAAAGATAGTCCAAAAAAAAAACTGTCAAAAAGAGAACAAAAATGAGAAATACGTTACGTTAAAATTTTGAACACTTCCGCCTCTGGAACTTTTCCTCAAAAATGGGAAAAAACACTTGTGTATTTTCTTCGCCATTTCCGACAAAAAAAAATGCAGAAACTTTCAAGGCAATCGTATGCAAAATTTTCCAGGACAGAAGTGTGTTTTAAAAACAAAGGAATAAATAATAAAGTTAAAATAATGTTACATTATAAATAAAAAACGTACACGTGCATCGAGCAGAAAGTTTCATACAACCAATATAAAAAATTTGATAGAGGCATTCCAAAAAGAAAAATATATGATAAAAATACATGCTTTATATGCAGTTCAAACATAAAAACGAATGATACTTACCCCTTCTTTGAGGGTTTTTACTTCTAATCTTCAAGAAAAATTAACTAACGAGAAAATAAATTTTATGACATTCAGATTTCAACTTAACTCTGCAATCGTGAACCGGAAAAGAAATAATTCCTTCATATCAACGCGCACGTGACGACACATTGACGGACAGATATCCCAATTTCTTCATTCACCGGTCATCTCGATAAAGGTGATATACCAGCGAATAAATTTGACGTGTAGATCGCTACAGCACCCTTTGGCGATTATCCTTCCGCTCAGGCTGCAGAAACTCTAATGCAGGAGGAGGTGCAGGAACCTTCCTCATCTCGTGAGCCTATGAACCCGCATGCAGCCGAGTTCGTGCCGTTGAGAAGGGAAGTTATATCCCAGTTCCTTCATGATTACTGGTGTGACCATGATGGATGGTCTGGTAGCGACGCGACTCTATACGAGTTTAGCCAGCTGCCAATCACTAGCGATCGACGAGAGTCTGTGAGGTTAGAGTTGGACGCCCATCTGCGGGCCCTGTTTCCACAGGTGTTTGCCAGAGGAGGCGCGAACTCACGTCCGAACATCAGGACAGAACGAAATCGACCGAGGCGGATCCTTAATCGAGTCCAAGAACGAGCTCACCTGTTCAGGACGTACCAGCGTCTGTATAGGAAGGATCGCGCCGCCCTGGCCCGGAGTGTCATCAATGATGAACCTCTGGGGGGTCATACTTTTCCTGACATAAGATCCGCGGAGCAAAGATTCTCCGCTCTATTTGGTCACCCGTCTTCCATAGACGACGAGCGAGTCGAAGCGATACAAGGGCCGACAGATCTTGGGGCTCCCATCTCCGAACAGGAGATTGTGGATGCTCTTAAGGTTTCGAAGTCACCTTCCGCTGGGGTCGATGGTCTCTCGATCAAAGATCTTAAGAAGGTTCCTCTTCGGAGACTTGTATTACTTTTTAACTCCATGTTCCTGTTCGGCGTTACGCCGCTTCTATTCAAAAGGAAAACCTACAGGATGTTAATAACTGGCGGCCCATAACCATCACCTCGGTGGTGGTAAGGGTAATTAACAGGATCGACGGAAAACGTTTTGGCTCTGTACCGTTACACGGACACCAGCGGGGGTTTCAACCGGTTGACGGAGTTCTCCTGAATAACCTCACTTTACAGACACTCATCAAGGAACGGCGTAAGGGCGTGAAGCCTTATAACATCCTGAGTGTCGACGTGCGTAAAGCATTCGACACCATCTCTCAGCGGTCCATCTCACGGGCTATGACGCGGTTTGGGATAGATGAGGTGACGAGGCGGTATGTCGAGGACTCTTTTGAGAACTCGTCTACCGTAATTGAGGTCGGAGGCAAGAGAACGCATGAGATTCCAATCAGACGTGGTGTGAAGCAGGGTGACCCGCTCTCACCTGTCTTGTTCAATATGGTCCTCGATGAGCTGATCTGCGAGTTGGAAAACTCCGGATACGGACTGCCCATTAGTGCGCTCCAGAGGATAGCAGTCCTAGGCTATGCCGACGATTTGCTTCTTCTGGCCGAAACATCAAAGGATGCCGAGAAACAGTTGAAGTTGATGGTCGAGTTCTTTGAGCGGAGGGGGATGTCCCTAAACCCCTCAAAGTGCGTCGCGGTTACCGTTCGCGTTAACCGTGGCAATAAGCATATATATTCCGTCTCGAGAGCTTTGTTCGCCATTGATGGCCAGTCCATCAGGCAACTGTGCCCGACGGATCTGTTCCGGTATCTCGGCGAGAATTTCGGAATTATGGGTCAGGCCGGGCCTACGTTGGAAAACCTCAACGTTCAGCTCAGAAGGATCGGTGCTGCGCCGTTGAAACCACAGCAGAAATTGGAAATCCTCAAACTATATCTTTTGCCGAAGTACCTGCACATTCTGCAGAATCCTGCCGTAACTCTCGGTACTCTGAGATACGTTGACAGGGTGGTGAGGATCGCGGTTCGCCGCTTTCTTCACTTGAACAGAACTTGCGCGGACCCTTTCTTGCATGCTGCGCTCCGTGATGGTGGTTTGGGTGTTACCTGCTTTGCAGAGACTATCCCTGCCATCCTCCGGAACAGGATCACTCGTCTGAGTGTGACTGTTGACCGAACATCGTCAACCGTCCTTTCCTCCGAATACTGCAGAAAGCTTTATTCAAAGCTTGGCGGTTGGACGAGGAGGGGCGGTGCGAACGCAAGAGAGATAGCGCAGGGGATGTCCGAGAGGCTCGAAAACAGCTACTCGGGCAACGGCTTGAGACAGGGAGGGGTCTGCCCTCAAAGCAGTGGTTGGATTCCTAACCCGCCACCTTTCTGGTCCGGTTCTGACTTCGTCAGAGCGGTCCAGCTCCGAGGCAACTTGCTGCCCACTCGAGGTATTCCCTCGAACCCTGCACGGGACCGAACGTGCAGAATGGGGTGCAGTAGGACTGAGTCCTTATGTCACGTGCTGCAAAAATGCCCAGCAGCACATTGGCAGAGGATTCGCCGACATGACCATCTTGTCGACACGGTCCGTAAGTTCGCTGAAGAGAGAGGGTGGGTCGTGGAAGTGGAACCTCGGGTACGCTGCGATGACGGTGCGTTAAAGATACCTGCCCTGATTCTGCATCAGGGCTCGCGCCTTGTTGTGGTGGATGCGACTGTTTCCTGGGAGGGGCCTAGCCCCCTATCAGTGGCTGCTAATAATAAAGCTGCCCTTTACAGCGAGCCACGCTTCTTACGTGCCCTGAACATCAGGCACCCCGGGAAGATCGTAGTGTGCGCTCCCCTGGTATTAGGGGCCAGGGGTACCTGGTGCGTGGAGAACTCGACGCTTTCAAGCATCTTTGGACTCACGCAACAGGATATACGATCGTTAGTGACTAAGACTATCAAGGGCAGCTTGATGGTCTGGAGTTACTTCATGAGAACCTCCTGATGAACATCACATGGGTTCTTGTTACTTTAAGGATGGACAACTATGTAATTTTAAGGAGTTAATCAATAAAATCCATATGCTGTGTGCATTAGGTGATCTAGTGTTTGATAAAACATTAGTGTTCCTATGCGTAGGGAATATAAGTGCATGACTGGGTGGTATTCTTTGAACATCATACGGCACTAATATTGAAGCCAATGAGCTTCAAAACATATACACGTCTGGTCCTTATGTCCCAGCGATCATCAAAATCTATTCGGGCTCATTTGAGCTTTGAACTGTTATATACATGTTATTGCAGGGAACCGATTCGAGGAACTTTCTGTTATTATAGCTCATACTCGTTTTTAATTACATTAAAATTGCATTGAAGCAAGTGTTCCCTAAAAAATAAATTATAATCCTTACTTAAATAGAACAACGTAGAATATTGCCAAGTATTTTGAAGACAAATTTGTAAATTTAATGAAGATGAATAATGAAGAAATTTATATAGAAAACAATAAAGATAAAACTATCGAAGTCAAGTTCATAAGTTTACTTGTAATAATCCCTTCAATGTTGATCAAACCAGGAAATCCTTTGACAAAAAAATACATGAACATCACAGCAGTTATACGTCAGATATCTAACGCTCATAATATGCCAGTTTATTTGAAAAATTAAGTTTATAGTATCAGCATCACAGTCTTGAAAGCGATAGCAAACAACAAGTACAAAACCGTTAAAATTCCTCTGAATGAGCAAAAACATTTCAACATATCTTCTCTGTTGCTAAGCATTTTCAATAAAAAACCTAAATATATTTTATTGCTATTTGTATCCTTTTCTTAGCATATTTTTATTTATTTGTATTTACGATTATTTAATATTCTTTGAACATTCCTTTTCAAGTATTTGCCTGAACTATATCAACTATTTGAGCGTACTTCTTGAATGATTCATTTCCAGTTCTTTTTCAAATAATGTGTATACCGTGTGCTCCACTTCTCAAAAATTTTAGTTTGGAGCTCGTTTCTGTATGAAAAAATCTTTGTAAGTGATGAGTGAAGTGCATTAATTCATCAACTCACTGAAAGATTCTTAATTAACAAGATGTTGATATTCCCTACGTCATTTCTTAACAGTAACAGCGTCTTTGTTCAACGTCTTCTTTTACATTCTGTAACCTACTCCTTTAGAAGTTCTTCGCCAGGGAAAATTGTTAGCATGTAATGAAATAACATCTCAAATGTCACAGAATGTGAAGGAAAATATAGAAAAAAGAACTGCAGGCAATTTGAATATCTCAGTAATAAAAATTGTTCAGAAATCCGATCACTTAATGTATATCACACATCACTTCTACGAGTTTTTACACCGAATCGAACGTCAAACGAATATTTTGCAGCATATATGAGTTGAATTGCAAAACCTTGAAGAAAATGATGAGTTACTTGACTCTTTTTGCCATTCAAATCTCTTTAAAGGGTTGCCATTCCGCCAAGGAGATGATTGTTCACCCACTAATTTGCGATCATAAGTTGTCCTCCTCTAGATAAAAATTGACCTTTCTCGGCGTTTTCCGGAAACCCTGATCCTTAAGGAAATATCCGGTTAGAATTATATTATGATTTATTAGGAAAAATTGGTTATACCTTCCAAGTATTAGACGTCGCATCTTTCTGGCAATTGACGGATCTCAACGCGAAAGAAAGCAGGGTCCTTGGCCGCTAACATGCATCGATCCGTTTTTTGACTTCATCTTAATTGGGGAAGTGCTGGTCAGCCAGATCATGTTGTCTCGACCGGAAGAGGTGCTAATCGGAAGGAGCAATGTATGGTCTGTACTGCGGGTGGGGTAGGACATCGCAGTTGAGCATTTCTAAGTACGTTTTAACGCAACATGTGGCCATGCTGTAATATAACTTTGACCTATCTGTCGGCGTATTGACCATTTTTCTCGCATTTGTTGGTAGACCTCCCCTGTGATCCTTTCGCTCGATTGTAGCAGCTCATAAAATACTATACTCAGCTAGTACCACCAAATACACACCATGATCTACTCGCCATGAATCTTCAGCTTAACAGTTGATGATGAGGTATCCATATGTTGCCAGACGTTTTGGACTTGGTAATGGACCCTCTTTTCACCGGCAGTGACAATTCGATGAAACTACCCCTTTCCTTTTTGCCTTTGGAGCAGTTGTTCACACGTGAAAAAACGTCATTCGACGTCTCTTGACTTCAGTTCTTATGGTGCCCCATTTACTTTTCGGATCATTCAAATTGCTTTTAAGCGATGGAAAATGGTTGGTTGCGTGACTCCAAGTGTTTTTGTGAGCTTCCCTTGATGGATCTTCATCGAGCCTTGATTCTAATTCTTTATCCTCAAACTTTGGTGGCGCTCCGTGTCGTCCTTTGTCTACCTAATTAAAATTTCCACTTTTAATCGGATAAACCACATCTGACACGTTCTTCCAGATCATGGAAACCATAAACATCCATAAAATACGATGACTTTCGGCAACCTTTTTCCTCATGATGTATTATTGAAATAAAACTCCCTGCAGAAACACAATATATAACATCATTTAAATATTTTAATATTAGCCTTCTACATATTTAATTTCAAAGAAATTATATTTGATAATTATAACTTCAAGAATTAAATTTAAATAATGTCATATAAGAACCACTTATATGACTTATATCAAACGACATATAAAATGCCGTTCATTATAAGACATCCAAATGATATAACAAAATCCACAAAATAAAAATTGTTAATCAAAATCCTATATATTAAATATTTTGAATAGACAAAATTTTGTTTCTGCTGATCAATCTTATGAAAACAAATATTTTTCAAAAATGTTCAACATAATCTAAGAATGTCATCATAAAACTATCTCACTTAGAATATTCAATATTATTGGATATCTAACTAAGTTACTTTCAAAATTTGAATATTAAAACATATTGAAATATGTTTGTCTGCTACAATTTTAATTTCAAAAAATTTTTATTCAAAAACTTTTTGAATTAAATTTATGTCTACAACAAGCACTGCTTACATTTAATAGACGTATATAATCAAAACTCAATATATAATGTCAAATGGAATCAATAACCCAACAGATATACGAAAGTAATTAAAATTAATAAATAAATATTTAAAAGAGACAAAATTTTGTTTCTGGTCTTACCTTTAAGAACACCAATTGCCTTTTAAAAACATGAACACACTTAAAGGACTTTTCAAAGAATATAATTTATTTGAAATATTTAATATATTTAAATATTCGAATAAGTTATTTCAAAAATCTCTAAAAAATGTGCACTATATCTTCAAAAATCAAATATAATTCTAAGCAATCCCGTCTTCAGTCCTCATTTAATATTCCAAATATCAAAATCAAAAAAGTAACCTATATCTCTCACATGTTAAAAGACTAAAGCAGATCAACTATATAATTCAAGATTGATCTATGTTCTAACAAAATCAAAGAACATTGTGAGTTATTTTAAGGTTTATTTAAATTCATTGACATTCCATAATGAGATTTATTGAAGCCAAAATATGGTTATATATTAGATGTAAAATAAAATAGAATAGAAAGGCCTTTTACTTTATAGAAGAAATATAACAAAATTTTAATATTAAAACATATTGAAATATGTTTGTCTTCTACAATTTTAATTTTAAAAAATTTTTATTCAAAACTTTTAGAATTGAAATTGTAGAAGACAAACATATTTTAATATGTTTTAATATTCAAATTTTGTTATATTTCTTCTATCAAGTAAAAGGCTTTTCTATTCTATTTTAAGTTACTTTCTATAAAATCTCAAGATATGTAAAAACATCACTGAAAAATAAGTTTTGAAAGAGACTTTGCTTCGTCAGTATTCAAATAATTCATATTCAATAAAATATAACATCAATCAACAAAAAATAGTTACTCACCCTTCAACAATTTAGAAAACTTCTGGTAAATGAATACTGAAAAATTTAAATAGAGTTTAAATGGAGCTTAACTACGAATGAATAATTCTGTGGTTTACCCTTGATCTAGAAGATTGAAAGACAATTTAATGGCCTCTGTTATAGCACAAGGACTATCTGTGTAAAGAATGTTAAGGAAACCAAATAATTATATATAATATTATGAATAAAATAACATAAATAGAGGTTAATACTTGATAGAAGGTATATAAAATTACTTAAATATTTTAATATTATCCTTCTCCATATTTAATTTCAAAAAATTATATTCAATAATTATAACATTAAGAATTATTTAAATTGAAATAATGTCATATACGTACCACTTATATCAAACGACATATAAAATGAACATTCATTATAAGACATCCAAATGATATAAAAAAACCAATAAATAAAAATCGTTAACCAAAATCCTATAAATTAAATATTTTAAATAGATAAAATTTAGTTTCTGCTGATCAATCTTATGAAAACAAATATCTTTCAAAAATGTTAAACATAATCTTAAGAATTTCATCATAAAACTATCTTACTTAAAATATTCAATATTATTGGATATCTAACTGAGTTACTTTCTATAAAATCTCAAGACATGTAAAAACATTACTGAAAAACAAGTTTCAAGAGAGACTTCGCTTCGTCAGTATTCAAATAATTCATATTGAATAAAATATAACATCAATCAACAAAAAAGATTTACTCACCCTTCAGCAATTTAGAAAACTTCTGGTAAATGAATACTGAAAAATTTAAATGGAGTTTAAATGGAGCTTAACTACAAATAAATAATTCTGTGGTTTACCCTTGATCTAAAAGAATGAAAGGCATTTTAACAGCCTCTGTTATAGCACAAGGACAATATATAACAGTTTCAGAGCATACAGAAATTATGTTGTTTAAACTTCAGCGAATGACAAATACTGAAAAGAAGGCCTTATGGTGACATTTCAAAATGAAGATGTTGTCCGATGAATTAATGGAATAACTAATAGCGACATCTGTTATCAAAACCGAACGAATTCATTTTTATTCCTAATACTTGAATTTGCTACATTCCAATCCGTGTTCCAACACTGAACCTGTTTATTGTGTTTCAAGGAATCGGAGCGGGAGCTGGAATAGGTCAAGGTGCTCCTGCAGGCAGGTATGCCGGTAAGTACCTATATAATATTTAGATATAGACTTTTTAGCTTACCATGTTTCTATGGGTGAAAAAGGGGGTATTTCTTCGATAGGACTTATGAAAATGAAAATAATATCGTTTTTTAATACAATTGCTGATAAAAATATACAATTGAAAAAGATATTGGACATAATGATAATGATTATTAAATTAGTTGTTCTTATTGAGATTTAGTCAGGGATGGCCATCTGTAATAGAAAGAATGCTCTCTTATACGTTGTAGCGACTATATTTTTCAGTCTTCAAATTTTTGGGGTTTTCTGTGAAGTGGTAACCAGAGAATTGGTAAGACCAGTGTCTAGGCACAATTGGTGAGATGCTGAAAAACGTAGAATACACAATCATTATCTTAATTAAAACAAATTTTTCATTACTATGTCT
Organism: Megalocaria dilatata; assembly: GCA_034642435.1. Classification (NCBI taxonomy): domain Eukaryota; kingdom Metazoa; phylum Arthropoda; class Insecta; order Coleoptera; family Coccinellidae; genus Megalocaria; species Megalocaria dilatata. Next base: position 75,755,996 of record CM067856.1, read on the forward strand.
GTTTGAATATCAATACAGATTTAATCTGTTAGTCTTCTACAATTTTAATTTCGAAAAATTTATTCAAGAAAATTTAAGAATTAAATAAATGTCTTTATGAGCACTGCTCATATTTAATAGACGTATAAAATCGAAACTCATTATACAATATCAAATGGAATCAAGAAAACGAATATAAATTGTCAATTAAAATTAATAAATGAATAAATATTTTTTGTTTCGTTCCAGGCATGCGTACTGAACTCTTCAGACAAACGCACAAAGCCCTGTTTGTTACAAAATGTATTTTTTTCTGATCTTATATTCATGAAAACTAAATCTGTCTCAAAAATATACGAAATAATTTTAAGAACTTCTCAAAAACCAATTTATTTGAAATATTTAATATATTTAAACAAATTGCTTCAAAAACTTTTAAAACATGTAGCACATCCTCAAAAATAATTAGAAATCAGATAAGACCAGTTCAACTTTACATATAAAAAATAATAATATAATCAATTAACAATAAATAGACTAACCAAATGCCGTCTTTGGAAATATGTGATCTGAAGAACATTCAACTAGGTATACTAATATCCAAGGTACTCTATGTTCTATGCTCACAACAAAATCACACAAACTTTATAAGGCACTTGAATGGTCTTAGTTAAAAACATTCAACACTGTATAATAAATTTCTTTGAGAAGTTCTTGAAATTATTTTGTATACTTTTGAGACAGATTTAGTCTTCATGAATATAAGATCAGAAAACAATACATTTTGTAACAACAGGGCTTCGTACAATTGTCAGAATAGTTCAGTACGCATGCCTGGAACGAAACAAAAAATATTTATTTATTTATTAATTTTAATTGTCAATTTATATTCGTTGGGTTTTCTCAATTCCATTTGATATTGTATAATGAGTTTATACGTCTATTGAATATGAGCAGTGCTTATAAAGACATTAAATTCTTTAATTTTCTTGAATAAATTTTTTGAAATTGAAATTGTAGAAGTCTAACAGATTAAATCTGTTTTGATATTTAAATTTTGTGATAATCCTTCTATCAAGTAAAAAACCGTTTCTTATTATTTTATTACTATGTCTTACTATCAACAATTTTCAGATATTTTAAAATGTATAAGGTTTACATTTTTGCAAATAGTTTCGAACTTTCGTTTATCTTCAGACAACTGACTCCTAAGCACATGATACAGGGTATTTATGTAGATTCAGGAACAACGTAGTGATAATAAAAAAGGTGAGAGTAATAGGAATTTTGTCTCATTGTCGCATTGAAAATTTGAGAATTACTCAGTTCAGTTTGGTCATTCATTATCTCAAGAATATTTTTCTGCGCTAATTTATAAACTTCAATAGATTACCCATGCATATAAGCACATAATGCACATAAGTTTCACTCCTTTTGATTCCACTTGAAATATTTTTAGGTTGTCGATTATTGGGAATAGTAGCTCGTGTTGCGATAGTGGATTTTATTTTATTTTTGGTGAAATCCATTCGATGTTCATTATATGTATTTTTTAAATGAAAGTCCTGTCTGACCTATATATTTTTTATTGCAAGTTGCACATGTTTACTCATGAACTCGCCGAAGTACGATAGAGAAATGAACTTTTTGTTTTAATAGAAGGGTATATTTGGTTCATGGCTAACACTTCAATATCATCATTATCTTATTTGAATGGCAAGAGTATGCAGAGCGAATCAAGTTGGAAATCAGGAAAAGAATTAATTACTGAAGAAAATAAAATAAATGGAGGTTAATACTTGATAGAAGGTATATAAAATTATTTAAATATTTCAATATTGGCTTTCTACATATTTAATTTCAAAAAATTATATTCAATAATTATAACTTCCGGAATTAAATTAAATTGATGTCATATGAGTATCACTTATATCAAATAATATACTACTCTGTCAAGAAAGTACCGGGAATTTTCAATTAAAACAACATTTTTACATTTAATCGACAAAATTTATTGGGTCGCCTTCAAAATAGGCTCCATTTGCTCCAAGACATCTATGCTAACGGCACTTCCAATTATCGAAACATTTTTTAAAGGGCGCTTTCCGGGATGGACTTTAGCTCTCGCGCCGAATTTTGTTTTATGGCTTCAATCGACTCAAAACGGGGGCCACGAAGAGGCAATTTTAGTTTTGGGAAGAGGAAAAAGTCGCAGGGAGCCAAATCCGGCGAATACGGTGGTTGCTGAAGCACGTTTGTTGAGTTTTTGGCGAGAAAGTCAGTCACAATCGTAGCTCGGTGAGAAGGCGCGTTATCGTCATGCAAAATCCATGAGTTGTTCGCCCACAAATTTGGCCGCTTCTTACGGATACGCTCACGCAAACGTTTCATAACGCCTAGGTAAACTCTTTGTTTACCGTCTGACCCTCTGGAACGAATTCGTAGTGCACCACTCCACGGATATCGAAGAAAACAATGAGCATCACCTTCATTTTCGAGCGGCTTTGGCGTGGTTTTTTTCGGTTTCGGCTCATTTTTTGCCACCCATTCCGATGATTGCTGGCTTGTCTGCATATCGTACTCGTAGACCCAGGTCTCATCAGCAGTTATAATGCGTTCCATGAATGTAGAATCGGAATTACAGCGATCCAGCATGTCTGCAGCAACCTGTTCGCGATGACGTTTTTGAAGAAAATTCAGGTCTTTCGGTACGAGTCGTGTGGCCAGCTTTCTCATGCCCAAAATATCAATCAAAATCGTACGTGCGGACTCGTGGGATATCTTAAGATCATGTGCTATCTCTCTCAAGCTGATACGACGGTTTTCCAGCACCCTTTCCTTAATTTTATCGACGTTATCTTCGATCGAAGCCGTCGATGGGCGACCACTTCACGACCGTCCTTGAAGGCTCTGTACCACTGATATGCACGAGTTTTCGATAGAGCATTATCACCAAAGGCCTTTTGCAACATTTTCAATGCATCGGCACACGAAAATTCATTTGCAACACAAAACTTTAAACAAATTCTTTGCTCAACGTAATCACCCACAGTAAAAATCAGCACGCACTCTGACATCGACTGACTTAATCAGCTGTTGCAAACACACTAGTTGACAGATCCCGCTCAAGCTTGGCATAGTAATTAAGGACAGTGGTACCAACCTAGGAAAAAAAATTTTACCTGCCTCAGTGCCCCGCCAGATTTAAATCGATAATTCCCGGTACTTTCTTGACAGAATGTATAATTGTCATTATAAGACATTCAAATGATATAACAAAATCTAATAAATACTGACGAAGCAAAGTCTCTCTTAAAACTTGTTTTTCAGTAATGTTTTACATATCTTGAGTTTTTATATAAAGTAACTTAGTTAGATATCCAATAATATTGAATATTCTAAGTAAGATAGTTTAATGATGAAATTCTTAAGATTATGTTAAACATTTTTGAAAGATATCTGTGTTCATAAGTTTGATAAGCAGAAACAAGATTTTGTCTACTCAAAATATTTAATTTATAGGATTCTGGTTAACAATTTTTATTTATTGCATTTTGTTATATCATTTGGATGTGTTATAATGAATGTTTATTTTGATATAGCTAGTACTTAAATGACATTAATTTTATTTAATTACTGAAGTTATAATTATTAAATATAATTTCTTGAAATTAAAAATGTAGAAGGCTAATATTATAATATTTAAATAATTACTGAAGAAACCAGTCTGAAAACATTAAAGGAACATGTAGACATTATTCTGCATGATTATATTTTCATGAGAAAAATGTTTCCGAAGTTAGGTTGCTAACAATGGTCTAACAATAATAAGAAAAATAAAGATAAAAAAACAATAATAATAATATTGCGTCGATGATTCTAAGCCTTGTTTGGAGCTGATTAAATGGAATGATGGAATGAATGATATTATTATTATACGTCTGAATCCACAAAATTGTCGAATAATTAGACCGTAGTCGGTGTACCTTGTTCAAAGCAGCCAAAAGCGCAACAAGATGTTGGCAAAGTTAATGTGTCTGTAGTTTTGTACGCCTACGGTATTTTGTTTATCATTCATTAATTTCAAAAGGGAAAGACGGTCAAAAGCGATCTCTGCATGTCTTTTGATCAAACATACAAAAAAGAAACCTTTCACCAAAACAACACACCATGTCATAAATTCTTGACTATATCAGTTTGCAGTTTCGGACTGAGAGAATACTGATAAAGCTTTTGCGCTGGTGTGAAAACTTTTGTGCCATTAATGGAAAGTGGGTCCATTACGATAATTGAAAACATCGGGCAACGTATGGATGCCTCTTCATCAACTGTCAGGTCGAATGTTCATGGTGAAAAGATCATGCTGTATATTTGGTGGGACCAGCTGGGTGTGGTGTATTATGAGCTGCTACAATCGAACGAAAGAATCACAGGGGAGGTCTACAGATGATAATTGACGCGTTTGAGCCTAGCTCTACGAGAAAAAAGGCCGCAATACGCCGACAGAAACAAAAAAGTGATTGACAAACTTATGACAATGCACGCCACTTGTTGCGTCGGCCGTTAAAACGTACCTTGGAACGCTCAAATGGGAAGTCCAATGCACCAACTGTACCGCTCATATATTGCTCTTTCCAATTACCATCTTTTCCGATCGATACAATATAGCCTGGCTGACCATCACTTCTCGACTTACGATTAAGTAAAAAAAAATGGATGGCATGGATACCGGCCAAAGAGCTAACGACGGATAATACTTTGAACTTTGAATGTATAACCAACTTCTCATATTGAAGCTTCAATTTTCGACAAAAAACCGTACGAACGAAAACTAGATGTCAGATAATTCGATGGATTTTGACATAAGAAATACATATGATTTAAATACAAAAATGTTGCGCACTAATCAGAAGAATATTTTTTTTTTTATTTTATAGTTGGTTCTACCAAAGCCAGACCTAGCTTATCTAAAAAAATTCGACGTCTTTTGAAATTGTCCTTAGTGTTAACACTTTAAGTATCCATAAGCTAAAAACATATCTCAGTGGCCACCTTCTGTAATACTGAAAGACACTATAACTTTCAGACAATGCATTGATGAGATCTTCGCCTCCCTTGGTAAAATTGTAAAAGTCGACAATTTCTGGTAGTTTTTATCTCTGGTAGATTCATCAATCTTGCAACTTTGATAAAGAGAAGAGAGTAAAATTACAGTTTAGCCCGTTTTACCACAGATGAAACGACTAAACAGTATGTTTATGGATTTCAAACATCCAAAAATTGAACTTCTGAATTGTCTGCGTAACTTCCAACTGCTTTATCGGTATCTCACGTTTGTTTTTCCTGAGAGTTCCTACCGACGTTAAATGATTGATTTCCATATAAAGTACGTATAATTTCATAGGAAGTATACCAGTTATGTAAGATGGTAGTCTGATTACAACCAGAAATACTGCTTCTAATTTCTGCACAATATCAAAGGGTTTATTACTCAATAAACCCTATGAGACTGAGTTACTGCATAAATCTTCATATGGAACATCGTGAATCGTGAAATCTACCAGTTAGTTTACCCTCCGGAGGTCACGCAGTATGCTACATAACGCACTGTGGGCGTAGCTCTTTCATCAGGTGACTACTCAGCAGTTTCCACAATCTGTCCCAAGGAGCAGAAAGTGTGATAAGGGTTACGCCTTATCATCGCGCATAGCGAGAACCACTCCGAAGAGTTGAACCCACCAAGCTTCCAGTTTCGGCTTTAGTCGGAAATCGTACACAGTGACTGGTAGCAGCGAAGAACTATCCAACCTCTACTGGCTCTGCATGGTACAGTACCCGCCGAAGGGGCTCTTTATCCATTTACCCGAACGCAGTCCCATGAACTAAGATAATCTCAAGATTGATGCCTCAATTGATCCTGGTATGATCACCGTCAATCCCGCCTGTACGTTAAGACCCACGAATCCTTGTGAAGTCTTTCAATTTATCCTGGCTTCAAGCACCAATGGTCAAGCCGAGTTCCACAAACCCTAGAAACGTCTCGTTATCTCGTGTTAAATCCTTAAGCATTTCTCGAGATACCCTAAACATTAGTGGCTGAGAACAGATAGATAGAATACCCTCCTAGTCCAACATGCGGACTTTCAACCACTGCTCCCTCAAATCCAACATCAATTAGGTGGCCAAGACGTACGAATACTTACCGAGGGCCTCTACCCTCCGGAGGTAACGCAGTATGCTACATAACGCACTGTGGGCGTAGCTCTTTCACCAGGTGACTACTCAGCAGTCTCCACAATCTGTCCCAAGAAGCAGAAAGTGTGATAAGGGTTACGCCTTAACATCGCACATAGCGAGAACCACTCCGAAGAGTTAAAACCATCAAGCTTCCAGTTTCGTCTTTAGTCGAAAATCGTACACCGTGACTGGTAGCACCGATGCAATATCCAACATCCACTGGCTCTACCTGGTCAGTACCTGAGTTTTTTGGGATGCAACTCACACACCGAAGGGGCTTCTTAACCACCCACCCGAACGCAGTCCCATGAACCAAGATAGTCTCAAGATTGATGTCTCAATTGATCCTGGTACGAGCACCATCAATCCGGTCTGTACGTCAAGACCCACGAACCATTCTGAAATCTTTCAATTGATCCGGTTTCAAGCACCAACGGTCTAGCCGTATCGTCTAGATCCACAGAGTAGACTTATTAGCATATGAGCAGAGTTCCTCGCTAATGTTAAATGTACCTAGATCATAATAGTAGTCCCTGGTTTCCGCTCAGACTTGTTCAGCCTCAGCGTAGCCCCAGAAAGCTGTAAGAGATGATATGATTTGTAATAGAAAGAAAATTAAAAAATTACAAGAAAAGGGAGGTTTCTGCTCTGGCTTGTAGGCCCCAGCAGACACCTAGATATGGCTGAAAGATATTAATATTAAGATTATTATTAGTATGACAGCTTCTTGAGGCACTTGAGAAGGGTTTTTCTGATACATAGTGAGAAAAGACAATAAATAACTTTAAGTTTTTATGTAGGCATAATTATGACAGTTTATTTAGAAGTAAGAGAAACTCGATAGTGTTTATTTAATTTCGATCCTGTTATATACGTTCCAACATCTGAGATTTGACAAAAGTCACTTGGACTATTAACAAGGGAATGAGGATTAGGTTGACAGAATTGGATGCCTAGCCGACGGTATGTAGCGTATTCGCTACATTCGAACAAGACATGGGATGATGTCTCGTCCACCGTGCCACATAGGCTAAAAGATGAGGTGGATAGGTTGAGTTTTCTAAGGATAGCCATGAAGGGGCCGTGTCCTGTGATAAAGCAGGTCAGGGAATAAGAAGGATTGAAGTAGGGGTTTTCGCTGACAAAGCGGACATTGAGTAGCCAGAGATGGGTGTTCCTGCCATAGGGGCAGGTGTCCGCTTTGGTGTCAGTTTTTGAGGAGAGTCTAGAACTCATTTGAGGATTTAGTGCACTACTTTTGAAGTTCTTGTCAGAGACATTCATGGGAGCGAATGTTCTGTCGCGGAATTTGTATGTAAGACCACGTTTGAAGTGGAATTTGGCAGAATTTAATTCAGCCAACAGGTAAGGGGGGATATTGTCTGTGAGAACCTGAAGAGCTGACGTGGCTAGGGTTCTACAGGCTGACAACATGAGGAAGAGGATTGATCTGTGAGAAGCGGATAGGTTTCGATGAAAATGTGTCTTATTTGAGCGGTGGTTCCATAACGAAGAGCAGTATAAAACCATGGATAGGAAGACGGACTTGTAGTAAACGCGCATAGCGTTTCTATTGTAGTCGCTTATTGTTCTAGAAAGTTGCCTGAACTTCATGTTCCGGCTTGATTTTTTCGACCGGACATAGGAGATATGAGGAAAGAAGAATAGTCCCGCGTCCAGGACTACCCCTAGGTAGGTAGATTGAGTGGTCCACTGTAAAGGATCTAGGGAGAGACGAACGTTTGGTGGTCGTTTGGGGTCCAGTTTTTCTTTGAAGAGAACTGCGTGAGTCTTTTTAAATGAAATTTGAAGCTTATTTTTGAGTAGCCAATCCTCCAGTACGGAAATTTAAATGGTAAAGGCCTCTTCGAGACTCTTACGGCTCTTCGAGCGCACGATGAAGGCGAGGTCGTCGGCATAAGTGACGCTTATGCTGACTTCGGGAGGCAGGAGAGGAGAAAGAAGAGTGAGAAGCTCGTTGAAAAGTACGTCCCAGAGAAATGGTCCTAGAACCGATTCTTGGGAGCATCCTCTATTAACTTCACGCTCGTAGGTGCAGTTATTTTGAGTGAAGGTTATAGACCAGTTGGATAGAAACGAATTCAGGAGCCTGAGATAACCGGAGATTGGCAGTGTCGACCTGAGTCGATGTATTACTGCCGGCCACCACATGTAGGCAAAGACCCCATCAATGTCGGCAAAGAGGGCAGCCACGTATGGCTGTTCCGCCTCTCTAGCGAACTTAACAATCCGCCTGACGGCATCTTCTGTCGATCTAGCAGCGCGAAAGCCGAACTGATTCACTGGTTCTTTTCTTGAGACAGAGTAAAGGGGAGAGATTCTAGCGAGGATAAGTCTTTCGAAGAGCTTGCACATCTCATTCAACAAGCAAACCGAGCGATACGATTTCGGATCGTCCAGAGGCCTGTCTTTTGATTTGAGCAAGAGGCAGATCCTGCCCTTCTTTCATGCACTCGGAAATATGAAAAATTTGAGACATATGTTGTACAGGGTCAACAAAACGTCGGGGTTTGTTTCCCAAACTTTCCTTATAATGAAGCTTGATATTGAATTAGGGGCCGGGCACAGTTGTTACCTGTAGCCCGGATGGCTTTTTCAAGCTCTTACATCGTAAAGAGTTCAGGAGGAATTATAGGAGGGCCTGAAAGACTCGTTTCGTTTTGGGTACGAATTATGGATTGGGAAGGGGTATCCTCTTCAACGTCGTCGAAGGGGATGAGTGTGGAATTGATGGTATGGTAGCTTGGTGCTAAGTCTTTGTGTGAGAGCCCTGAGAGGTTTTCACGGAAGAAAGGGTCTACGGAGCCGAGCTGCGCTCAGGACCTATTTGGTAGGCAACTTAACATGATCTGCGTTTGGCTTCAGTTCTGATGAACCTTTGCCAATTGAGAAATTTTGCCTTGAGAATGGTTGAGGTATATAGGTTTAAAGCTCGCCGGACGTCGGGAGTATAAGTATCGATCAGAGGTCGTTGGTCGCTTATCATTCTGCTCCACAGAGTAGAACTAGACTACTTATACATCTTCCGTCCCCTTCACGTGAATGGGATTAAGATCGGTAGTGTAAAGCACCCTCCATTCCACTTAGGTGGGTGAAATTAGGGTGGTTATACACTTCATCTTCCCAAGCAGATGAATGAGATTCAGATGTCTGTGTATTACGCCCTTCATTTCACTCAATTGAGCGGGATTACGATGCTTGTGTATTACGTCCTCCATTTTATCCCGATGGGTAAAACTTGGCCGCTAATATGTATCATCTTCCGTCCCGTTAACATGAATGAGATTAAGAAAGAGATAATGTATTACGCCCTTCATTTTATTCCAGTAGGTGAAACTTGGGCTCTGTATGTGAAAAGTCCTGATGGACTGTGTGTGGATATGTTTGGTTTGGGATAAAATTTTTGTTTATTGTTTTGTTATTTGCTACTGATTAATAGAATTGTGGACTTGTATGTGGCTGGATCATTATTCCATTTGATTTCCTCACGACTTAATTCGCGAATGTTAATGATATGGAATACTTTTCTGTAACATGTTACCCGGCAATTGGGATATTCCTGCTGGGTAGACTAAAGGCATATTATATATATACCAATCTGTGATTAAATTATTGAATTAATTCATTATTATATGTTTCAAGGTGGAATGGGAGCAGGGGCCGGACTAGGAGCAGGAGCTGGACTAGGAGCAGGTGGTGCCGCTGCTGGTAGAGGCGGTAAGTGAAAGTAATTTGTAATCAGTATTCATAAGATGTGGAGATTTTGTATCCGATATCATGAAAGTATAGTTCAATATTGCCCCCCCAGGCATTAGATCTTGTCGTGATGGGTGTGCTTGCCATGACTAGGACCCTAGTTTTGTCCCGGCGAAATGGAGGGTTAAGTCTTGGCGCCTAACGTAATGCCATTCGCGTCAGTCACTGGACTTGTATGATGGAAGATCTCCGAATAGGGCCCTAGTTTCGCTGTTCTTGTGAAATGGAGGGCTGAGCCGGTTGATTAACTCAGTGACAGGGAGTCTGTCGCAGCACAGGGCTTCTCCCTTAAAACTGGTGCACTCTACCCTATCGCAGTATAAATCTCCGGATTCTGTGTAATGGCCGGATGCGTTATGTAGCATACTGCGTTACCTCAGGGGGTGGATTGCCCTCAGGTGTTACTTGTACCACCTGGCCACCCCATTGGTGTTGAACTCGAGGGGGCAGTGGTTGAAAGTCCGCATGCTGCACTAGGGTGGTATTTCATTTGTCTGTTCGCAGACCCCCATGCTCGGGATATTCTCATGAAACAACTCGGGATTTAATCGAATTGCTCCACATGGGTTCGGTGGGTCAGGACTTACAGGCCGGTTGACGGTGCTCATACCAGGATCAATAGAAGTCATCAATCTTGAGATAAACTTTGCTCATGGGACTGCGTTTGGGTACTTGAATAAGAATTCCTTCCGTCGGGTGAGTTGCGTTACAAACCAACTCGGGTACTGATCTGCAGAGTCAGTAGAGGTTGAATAGTGCTTTGCTGCTACCAGTTGGACGGTTCTGGCTTTCAAGTCGGGGCCCAAACTGGAAGCTGGTGGGTTCATCTCTTCGGAGGGGTTCTCGCTTCGCGCAATGATATGGCGTAATCCTTATCGCACTTTCTAACCCTAGGGGTGGACTGTGGAGACTGCTGAGAAGGCACTTGATGAAAGAGCTGTGCTCGTCATGCCAATACGAAAATTTGGCAGAATTCACGTGTACTAAAACTTCGGGGTGGGTGTTGCAACACAGGGCGCTTACATATAGAACTGGCGTGGTTCTACCAGATTGCAGGTTATCTGTCCATAAGGGCGAATGCGTCAGAATTAGATCTGTGCTAGCTTTAAGTGGAGGGATACTATGAAATTTCTCATTAATTGAAAATAACATTGTATACTACTTATAATCCTCTCACTCAACTTTAAAACCAAAAAATTTTTATCAACCTACTCGATTATTTGATATCTCTCAATTTCATTTCACTCATAGAGATCTGAAAGAATATCAATAATCTATCTCCCTATAATTCAAATATTTATTTAAAATTTTCCCATCCATTCTGTAAAGAAACAACCTATTTCAAAACTTCCGAAGTAAATCTATGTCTAATCAATCCTTCAAATAAAAATAACCTACATTTTCAATTGTTTCAGAAAATTTCCTATCCTTTATACACTTGAATGAATTCAGTACAAAAATAAACTATTATAATATAACCAGAATTTTGGTCTTAACTTTTCTATTCTTTTTAGAAAGAAACAAACTAATCAAACGGAAATCCACTCGTTGATAAAACTGCTATCTTTCACATCGTTCTAAAAATTTTCTTCTAAAAGTTCTTTTTTCTTTCCGTTCGAAAAATACAAAACAATCCCACTGCTCTGTCACCATTTTGTTGCACACTGAGTTATTTACCGTAGATATACAAGGGTGCTTGCCCTCAGTATAAGAGAGGTATAAACCTTTTTATATTTGCTACTTTCAAAAATTATAATGAATTTCACATTTTAAATCAGAAAACATTTTTCAAAAAACTTCGAATAGAAAACAAAACGAAATAATAGCCTTATAACCACAAAATTAAAAAATTCTACCGCTGGCACCATTTTGTAACACACTAGGGTGATTAACCCATATTACATTGAGGGTAAACATCCTTATATATCAAGGGTAAATCACCCTGCGTGTTACACAAATACTCTATGGAGAAATATTCTTAACAAAACAAAGAAAAATTTAATAAATTCTGTATTGGTTCAATATAATTTCAACTACTCTTATGATTGAAATCAATTCTAATGCGAGCTAATATTATATTTCAAGGAATGGGAGCAGGTTATGGAATGGGTGAAGGTGCCCCTGGAGCTAGGTTTGCCGGTACGTATTTCAGTAACGTATAATTTCATAACATTTGCACAGTTGAGGCATTTTTAACAGAAAAACATACATGGTTTCACCACTATTTGACTGCATAAAATTTACAATATTTGGATATTGGGTTTTCCAAGAGAGACGATATGTTTTTAAAAGGGTAGTCATATTTCAAGGTGAAAATGCCGGCTTTTTATGAATGTTTCGCAGAGCTCTATAGTTACTCATATCCTAATGCTATATTTAATTATATCATGGTTCGACAATGTTTGATCGTCATCCAAAAATTCTTCAAAATAATGGTTGTTTTGTTCAATCCTTTGGTCTTTCAAGGATGAGGATTTCAGAGACAATTGAAGAAAATTTTTAGAAATTATCATGTTGTACGATCGAAAACTTGTCCTAGTTGATCAACTATCAAATAATGAAGGCTAAAGGGAGATGTGAGGCTCTACCTATATTGGATTGTGCTATCGCAAGAACTGAATCCAGGTGAACATCCTAAGCATTATGGATGCTGAGTGAGCTCGAGAATAATTTGAAATTCACGCTGATCACTCAAAAAGGTTAAAGGGCTCTGTTAACTAACTGGTTGGTGGTTTTTGGTATGAAAGAAATCCCCATAATAAATTCATGATTTTCTAAAAGATTTATCGAATTAAAAATTAGGTAAATATGTAACATTCACAACTTGTACAATTGAATGGTCTCCAATAATTTGTTATTTAACATCTACCAATAAATAACAAACTAGGGATGATTTAAAATCGAATCTCGAACTTTCATGAAAAAACATCTGATTTACAGTAGGAGTCGCTGAGATTTTAATTCAATCAAGATGTGAACACTCTGAATGTGTTATTCAAAATGTAATTGTAATAAGTTGAAATTTAGAATAATTAAATGGTTTCTCTTGAATATTCTATACTTTATTTCATCAAAAATATATCGTTTTTATAGGTGTATTGGGATACCTATTAACAATAGCTCATAGGTTATTATATTATTTCGGATCTGGACAGGCCACACATTCTAATAATACATATTATTGACAATATTATTGAATTACGATTATTCATACATGTGTTGGTCTATGTCCCTTACTTTGGGAACTACAGAGTCTCAAATCCGAAGAACCACTTCAGTAATCGGTTGTCGGTAGGCTGTGATAAATCAACAAAATACATTGGTTGCAACACACGTTGATATTCACTAAAATTAGTTTTGAAATATGCATTACAATGAAGAGGAAAAAATCTAAATCAAATCAAATATATCTCAACAAATCAATACATTCAAAGATACTGAATTGTTTCAGCCGTTACTATTTGGTAGTTGATCATAATTAAAACAAATTGTAGAAATTACTATGTTTTTCTACCAATAGAAATATATTTTACACATTTTCTTGTGACTCGAGTTTCGGGAAATAAACTATCCCATCATCAGAAAACTGAAGACCTAACAGTGGTACAGAGGTATTTAAACAAAAGTGATAAATATTTTGAATATTTCAATAGATTCTAACACCTAATAGTGGTACAGAGGTTCACAAGCGGAACGTGATGAAAACCCGGTTAAAAAAAGAGGAGCCTTCCAACAGATATCGGAATGTCGGCAATCGACAAAGAAGGTTGTTAAACAGATGGTACCCATTTAAATATCTCAAATAATTTTTGAGGTTACATAACTCCGTACGGTCATTCATTATTTTCACGTTATTTTGTTGTACATCTCAAATATTTGGATTAACATAGCTCCATACAGTCATTCATTATTTTTTAAAATTATTTTTATTGTGAACGAATTTGAAAATTTCAATAATCAAGTTTCCTTTCATTTGAATCTACATGAAGAATTTTCTTGAGCTTTTCTTTTGTCGAAAAGAATTACTGTTTTCTAAAGAATGAGTGGCAAAAGTTGAATTTTTGTTTACTTTTCATTAAATTCATTTTATGTTCGTTGAAAAAGGTTTAAACAGATGTTACTTTTTGAATATCTCAAATATTTTCGATTTACATAGCTCCGTACAGTCATTCATTATTTTCATGTTATTTTGTTGTACATCACAAATATTTGGATTTACATAGCTCCATACAGTCATTCATTATTTTTCAAAATTATTTTTATTGTGAACGAATTTGAAAATTTCAATAATCAAGTTTCTTTTCATTTGAATCTACATGTAAAATTTTCTTAAAATTTTCTTTTGTTGAAAGGAATTACTGTTTTCTAAATAATGAGTAGCAAAAGTTGAATTTCTGTTTACTTTTCATTAAATTCATTTTATTTTCGTTGAAAAAGGTTTAAACAGATGTTACTTTTTGAATATCTCAAATATTTTCGATTTACATAGCTCCGTACAGTCCTTCATTATTTTTACATTATTGTTATTGTGAACTAAATTGAAAATTTCAACAGATTCTAGATAATCGAGTTTCTTCCCTTTTGATTCTACATGTGAAATTTTAATATTATCTATTGTGGGAAAGGAATGACCGTTTTCTAGACAATGAGTGGCAAAAGTAGAATTTTGTTTATTTTTTATGAAACTCATTTATGTTCAACGTTATGTTTAACGAACATAAAATGAGTTTCATAAAAAATGAACAAAATTCTACTTTTGCCACTCATTGTCTAGAAAACGGTCATTCCTGTCCCACAATAGATAATCTTAAAATTTCACATGTAGAATCAAAAGGGAAGAAACTCGATGATCTAGAATTTGTTAAAATTTTCAATTTAGTTCACAATAACAATAATGTAAAAATAATGAAGGACTGTACGGAGCTATGTAAATCGAAAATATTTGAGATATTCAAAAAGTAACATCTGTTTAAACCTTTTTCAACGAAAATAAAATGAATTTAATGAAAAGTAAACAGAAATTCAACTTTTGCTACTCATTATTTAGAAAACAGTAATTCCTTTCAACAAAAGAAAATTTTAAGGAAATTTTACATGTAGATTCAAAAGAAAAGAAACTTGATTATTGAAATTTTCAAATTCGTTCACAATAAAAATAATTTTGAAAAATAATGAATGACTGTATGGAGCTATGTAAATCCAAATATTTGTGATGTACAACAAAATAACATGAAAATAATGAATGACCGTACGGAGCTATGTAACTCCGAAAATTATTTGAGATATTTAAATGGGAACCATCTGTTTAACAACCTTCTTTGTCGATTGCCGACATTCCGATATCTGTTAGAAGGCCCCTCTTTTTTAACCCGGTTTTTATCACGTTCCGCTTGTAAACCTCTGTACCACTATAAGGTGTTAGAATCTATTGAAATATTCAAAATATTTATCACTTTTGTTTAAAAACCTCTGTATTACTGTTGGGTCTTCAGTTGTCTGATGATGGGATAGTTCATTTCCCGAAACTCGAGTCACAAGAAAATGTGTGAAATATATTTTTATTGGTAGAAAAACATAGTAATTTCTATAATTTGTTTTAATATGTTGACAGTATTCTAAGCGTTTTCGCTTTTAGTCTTCTCTGAGGAGTTGTGTGACTTATAATTGTTTTTTTAAACAATCTATGAATCTTCGAACAGCTTATCCCAAGTTCACGTGATGCTTTCTTTAATCCCTCTTCTGGATTTTATAAAAAAATTTTTATGTAGTTATGCGGTTGATTTAAAACTCAATAACATTCAACTTTCAGCACTTCACAACAATTAATTAGTAATATTACCATCAAAATAAAGCAATATGTCGAGTTCTAGATTCTCATTCCGTAAGACACTACGTCTCTTTCTCATAAAACTTTTAGAATATCTTACATGATTGTAAGTATTAAGAAATGTATTTTGACTTGGAATTGGATCACCTGTATGTAATGCCATTCTCTCCTTACAGCTTTCTCGCTTTTATTTTTCTTCACATAAAGTGAAAATATTTCAAATGTTTCCGCTGTGTAATGCATGTTTCAGAAATAAATTGAGTGAATATCAACGTGTGCCATATTGTTGCCAATATCGTTTCTTAATTTATCACAGCCTACCTCTTGACAACCGATTACTGAGCCTGCCAGGTGGTTCTTCAGATTTGAAACTCTATATTTGTCAAAATAGGAGAGAGAGACCAACACATGCATATATATTCGTAATAATAAGTAGAGAAAGAGCTAGCCAAAATGAAGAAATATACAGGCTGATGCATTTCGAAAAATTAAGTTGTACTCAATATCTTGTCCACCTGTATATATTCAATTCTGTAAAACCATTTTGAAAAAATCCATGATTTTGTGATTAACTTTTTCGTAACTCCATTTGTAACAAAGTTGAAGCGAAAATTCGAACGAATTAATCATTCGTAGATATTTTTCAAGATATAAGAATGAGTACGAGTTTTTCTGAATAGAAAGTTCTTTGATTCGGGAAGGTGCATCTGTTCAACAGTTCAAATTCACCTGGATAGGTTTCGCTGATCGTAGAAGATATAATAAGGCTTTAAAGAGTCAACGTTAGTGCCCGCTCTTACGTCTATATGCATTGAAGGTACGCACATACTTCTAACGTGCAGGTTTCTTTTTTATTTAACTGTTTTGAGGAAAAGCTAGGCTTACAGGGTTTATTTCTTTTTGTTTCTAAAATTTGAACCTCCAAGTTTCAATTTATATGATTCTTCGAATGCTTATATAATAATTTGCTCAACTTCATTCTAATCCATGTTTTAAGTATCAATTCAATATTATTATACTTCAAGGAGGAATTGGAGCAGGAGCTGGAGAAGGCGAAGGTGGTGGTGCTGCAGCTAGAATGGGTGGTATGTAAATATAATCCGTAATATCAATTCAGACACTGCCTTCTTGAACACAAGCCTAAGACAGAGTATCATTATTTGAGTCCATGTTTATTCGACAAAGACTCCGTATATTGGTGTTTATATTAAAAATTTACAAAACGATCGTTTCAGAATAGACGAATTATTCAGAGGAGAATAATTGTTAGGATGCGATTTTGGAGCCATTATCAAGAAAAATAGTTGAATTTACTGATTCAACGCCTGGGCCTCAATCTGCCTACTTCCCAGGTTTCATCACCAGTAGTCTCGTGGATCACAATGTCTCCACTCACTTTCACGAAATCTCAGAAATGTCAGTTTTGGAAAAGTTTATTCAGAAGTACTTTTAATTTAAACTACCTCGAAAAGAGCACACATATGTTGACAAATTATTTCAACCGAAACAGTTGGTAAATTAAAACACCCTCCCTTGCAAAGTACAGAAATAACCCCTTTCTGTAACAACCAGGGACACGTAAATTCTACTAGTTAGTTGAATTGGCATGTGAGCGTAGCTCTTTCACCAAGTGAGTACTCAGAAGTTTTCCACAGTCTGCCCCCAGAGGCAGAAAGAGTGATAAGGATTACGCCATATAATCGTGCGAAGCGAGAACCCCTCTGAAAAGATGAAGCCACCAGCTTCCAGTTAGGGCTTTAGTTCGAAAACCTACAGCGAAGCACTATCCAATTTCTACTGGCTATGCATTGTCAGTACCCGAGTTTTTGGGACGCAACTCACACACCGGAAAGGCTTCTTATCCATCCTCCCGAATGCAGTCTCATGAACTGAGATAATCCCAAGATTGATGCCTCAATTGATTGTGGTAGGAGCGCCGTTAATCCGACCTGTACGTCAAGGCCCACGATCCCATGTGAAATATTTCGATTGATACTGGCGTCAAGCACCAACGAACTAGCCGTTTCGTCGAGATCCACAAACCCTGAAACGTCACACAATAGATCTAGGTTCAGGGCGAGGCCGGTCGAACCGTCTAGTCCCGCTAAACCCGGAAAATATCCCGAACATGAGTGTCTGCGAACAGATAAAAGAAATACCTTCCTAGTCCAGCATACGGACTTTCAACCACTATCCCCTCGAGTCCAACACCAATTGGGTAGCCAGGTGGTACAAGTACCACCTGTGGGCATCCACCCTCTCGAGGTAACGCAGTATGCTACATAACGCACTCGGCCATTGGACAGAAAAATCCGGAGATATACTGCAATAGGGTAGAGTACGCTAGTTTTAAGGGAGCCCTGTGCTGCATTGTACTCCCTAACAACCAGGCACAAGAACACCATTCGTAAAATATGATTTTTTGGAAGCACCCTGTGATTCATATTTTGCATGAATTTCCATTCATCAAAGGCATAGTGTGTTAAATAATTTTAATTCACATATCTATAAATTTATTAATATTTAGGCTGCTTTTATGTTTCGAACTGTAACACAGATATATGTTGCACTGTCCAGCTTCTAAAGACAGTTTACCATTCTTACACTCGTTATTATATTTCGTAATAAATATCTGCCGATTCAATTAATTCAATTGGAGAGAAATGCTAATGATTGGTATAATGGCTTAGTGGGACATTACTTGAACATGGAGAACATTCCTTTGTCCGTAACGCTTGAAGCTATCAGGAATGCTATTCGATTCTCAACTTAGCCTGATGTGATATGCTGCATATATGTATTTACGTGCATTAATAGCACTGTTGTTAGGTAAAATATTAGTGTCCCTATGCAGGACGAATACATATGCCTGGCTGTGTTGCATTATCGACATTACTGAAGAGTAGCCAAAAAGCCATGAGATATGTATGTCTGCTGCTTCTGCCCAACGATCAACCTATGCTGCTGTATTTAAGTTTCGAACTGTAACAGAGATATACATTCTGTCAAGAAAGTACCGGGAATTATCGATTTAAATCTGGCGGGGCAATGAGGCAGGTAAAATTTTTTTTCCTAGGTTGGTACCACTGTCCTTAATTACTATGCCAAGCTTAGGCAGGATCTGTCAACTAGTGTGTTTGCAACAGCTGATTAAGTTAGTCGATGTCAGAGTGCGTGCCGATTTTTACTATGGGTGATTACGTTGAGCAAAGAATTTGTTTAAAGTTTTGTGTTGCAAATGAATTTTCGTGTGCCGATGCATTGAAAATGTTGCAAAAGGCCTTTGGTGATAATGCTCTATCGAAAACTCGTGCATAGCAGTGGTACAGAGCCTTCAAGGAAGGTCGTGAAGTGGTCGCCCATCGACGGCTTCGATCGAAGATAACGTCGATAAAATTAAGGAAAGGGTGCTGGAAAACCGTCGTACCAGCTTGAGAGAGATAACACATAACAACGATTTTGATTGTTATTTTGGGCATGAGAAAGGTGGCCGCACGACCTGAATTTTCTTCAAAAACGTCATCGCGAACAGGTTGCTTCAGACATGCTGGATCGCTGTAATTCCGATTCTACATTCATGGAACGCATTATAACTGGTGATGAGACCTGGGTCTACGAGTACGATATGCAAACAAGCCAGCAATCATCGGAATGGGTGGCAAAAAATGAGCCGAAACAACCACGCCAAAGGCGCTCGAAAATGAAGGTGATGCTCATTGTTTTATTCGATATCCGTGGCGTGGTGCACTACGAATTCGTTCCAGAGGGTCAGACGGTAAACAAGGAGTATTAACTAGGCGTTATGAAACGTTTGCGTGAGCGTATCCGTAAGAAGCGGCCAAATTTGTGGGCGAACAACTCATGGATTTTGCATGACGATAACGCGCCTTCTCACCGAGCTACGATTGTGACTGACTTTCTCGCCAAAAACTCAACAAACGTGCTTCAGCAACCACCGTATTCGCCGGATTTGGCTCCCTGCGACTTTTTCCTCTTCCCAAAACTAAAATTGCCCCTTCATGGCACCCGTTTTGAGTCGATTGAAGCCATAAAACAAAATTCGGCGCGAGAGCTAAAGTCCATCCCGGAAAGCGCCTATAAAAAATGTTTCGATAATTGGAAGTGCCGTTGGCATAGATGTATTGGAGCAAATGGAGCCTATTTCGAAGGCGACCCAATAAATTTTGACGATTAAATGTAAAAATGTTGTTTTAATTGAAAATTCCCGGTACTTTCTTGACAGAGTAGTATGTTGCACTGTCTCGATGCGACTAACTTCCAGTTTTCCATGCTCATACTATTTTCAGATTTGACCCATTAGATCTAAACATACGCTCAACATAATTTGTTGTTCAGCATTCAAAACTTCTTGTTACGACAAATTATAATTACAACCATTTAGAAGTCTGTATTTGCCGAAACGCTCCTCAAGTTTTTCAGTGATGAATTAACCCGGAAAAGAATATTCCATATTATGAATTGGAAAACTATAATGAATTATCTACAAAAATGTAGACGTACTATTGAAAATATTCTATAAAAGTACTGATGTGAAGTAAGTTGCCGTTGCTAAGGTTGCGGCAGTGCCTGCATTGAGCACTGCCGGAACCACAAATTTTTTTGAGGCAACTCACAAATTTTTTTAAGACCTTCTGATTACACAATTCTCAAGCAAAAACATGCCTGTTATTTGTTAACTTTCAAGTGCCAAATTCTATATCGGTCGAATCTGTAGTATCAAAAATATTAGGTAAAATAAGAAAAAATTTCAAATTTAAATAACTGCAGAAACATTAGACTGTTTTTGCCCTCTAAATCAATTTTCCATATCATTTATCGCAATTCGATATTCAGACAAATTATTTTGCGAAAAATTTTTATCATAGAAATGCATTGCATTGACAATGAGTAGGTGGTTGCTTTATCGATTTCCTTCTACATATATTCAAATATTTGGAACTCGAACTTCTATTAATTTCAAAGTTGAAAACAACCCGTAATTTTCCCCCAAAAATAGTTTATTCTTCTTCGTGTAGTTATTTCAAATCGAAACACCAAATTTGAAGTAAATTGGAGTTACTGAATTGTATCAATCGATGATCCATAGAGCCTTCGCATTACCCTTATCAAAAAATGACCATGAAGCTGAAGTCCAAACTATAAAATCAATAGCCGCGAACAACGGTTTCAACCCCAATATAATAGATAATCTAATTCGACAAAACCTATCTAAAATAGCTATGAGCCAAATTTATCCCATCATAAAAATCGAAGAAAATGAAAAATTCATTTCTCTGTCGTACTTTGGTAGCATAAGTCAAAAAGTGGCCAATAGTTTTTCAAAATCAGATGTCAATATTGCCTTCAAAACGCAAAACAAATTATCATCGGTATTATTTAACGCAAAGGACCCTACTCCAAACATGCACAAACCAGGAGTTTATGACTTATCTTGTTCTACGTGCAGTAATATATATATATATATATATATATATATATATATATATATATATATATATATAGGACAAACAGGACCTTCCTTCAAGACGAGGTTCAACGAACATAAAAACATAAAATTAGTTTCAGGAAAAATAAACAAAATCCTACTTTTGCCACTCATTGTCTAGAAGAATGGTCATTCCTTTCCCACAATAGATAATCTTAAAATTTTACATGTAGAATCGGAAGGGAAGAAACTCGATTATCTAGAATCTGTTGAAATTTGCAAATTAGTTCACAATAACAATAATGTAAAAATAATGAATGACTGTACGGAGCTATGTAAATCGAAAATATTTGAGATATTTAAAAAGTAACATCTGTTTAAAACCTTTTTCAACGAACATAAAATGAATTTAATGAAAAGTAAACAAAAATTCAACTTTTGCCACTCATTCTTCAGAAAACAGTAATTCCTTTCGACAAAAGAAAATCTTAAGAAAATTTTACATGTAGATTCAAAAAAAAAAACTTTATTATTGAAATTTTCAAATTCGTTCACAATAAAAATAATGTAAAAAATAATGAATGACTGTATGGAGCTTTGTAAATCCAAATATTTCAGATATACAACAAAATAATTTAAAAATAATGAATGACTGTACGGAGCTATGTAACCTCAAAAATTATTTGAGATATTCAAATGGGTACCATCTGTTTAACAACCTTCTATGTCGATTGCTGACATTCCGATATCTGTTAGAAGGCCCTTCTTTTTAAACCCGGTTTTTTTATCACGTTCCGATTGTAAACCTCTGTACCACTATTAGGTGTTACCTAGAATCTGTTGAAATATTCAAAATATTTATCACTTTTGTTTAAATACCACTGTACCACTGTTAGGTCTTCAGTTGTTTGATGATGGGATAGTTCATTTCCCGAAACTCGAGTCACAAGAAAATGTGTAATATATATTTTCTGGTAGTAAAACATAGTAACTTGTACAATTTGTTTTAATTTAAATATGTTGACAGTATTCTAAGCGTTTCGACTTTTAGTCTTCTGTGAGGAGTTGTATGGCTTATAATTGTTTTTTTTTAACACTCTACGAATCTTCGAACAGCTTATTCCAATTTTCGAACAGCTTTCTTTAATCTTTTTTCTGGATTTTCTAAAACGATGTTTATGAGGTTATGCGATTGATTTAAAACTCAATAATATTCAAGTTTAAGCACTTCACAACAATTAATTAGTGATATTACTATCAAAATAAAGCAATATGTCGAGTTCTTAATTCTCATTCCGTAAGACGCTACGTCTCTTTCTCTTAAAACTTTAAGAATCTTTTATATGGTTGTAAGTATTAAGAAATGTATTTGGACTTGGAATTGGATCACCTGTATGTAATGCCATTCGTTCCTTACAGCTTTCTCGCTTTTATTGTTCTTCACATAAAGTGAAAATATTATTCAAATGTTTCCGCTGTGTAATGCATGTTTCCGAAATAAATTGAGTGAATATCAACATGTGCCATATTGTTGCCAATGTCGTTTGTTAATTTATCATAGCCTACCTCTTGACAACCGATTACTGAGCCCGCCAGGTGGTTCTTCAAATTTGAAACTCTATAGTTGTCAAAATAGGAGAGATGGACCAACATATGAATATATATTCGTAATAATCATTAGAGAAAGAGCTAGCCAAAATGAGAAAATATACAGGGTGATGCATTTCGAAAAATTGAGTTGTAAATACCACTGTAAGGTCTTCAGTTGTCTAATGATGGGATAGTTCATTTCCCGAAACTCGAGTCACAAGAATATGTGTAATATATATATTTTTTGGTGGTAAAACATAGTAATTTCTACAATTTGTTTTAATTGAATTGGAGTTGTAGTTTTGAATTATTTGAAAACCAGGAAATCAAATGGCTAGAACTCGAAAAAATTGAGTCGCTTTCGCCCATATTTAACCCTAATTAGTATATTTACATGCCCTATAAATTTTTATTCATTGGGTATTTTCGTTTGCTTCTGACCTTATAATTGTGGCCGCCTAATCCTCATAAAATTTGGTATAAACCGTGAAGTCGTTATTTGACATCTAAAATGCAAAATATAAACTTGATAATAAGCCTGCTACAATGGTTCAGTTAGCGCTCATCACAGACCTGCCACAAAATATATTTTTTCAATATTTTAATTATAGAATTACATTTTGCACGAACATGTGCACCATCATTCTTATTTTAAATAACACAATTCAGTACGATCGAAACTGTACTTCCGAATTTATTGGACAAATGTGTTCGTTATTATTCTTCTTCTAAATCACAAATTTCAGATAGATCGGAGTTGTTTAGAAAATATTGGGAAAAAAGAAAAGAATTCGTATTTGAATAACTGCAAAATCATAGTAACGGTTTTGTCAATAACCAAACTCAACTGGGATATTTCAGCTCTAACCCTACTCCGAAAGTTTTAAATCTCTAGCTTTTTTCGTTCTTAAGTTAAAGTGTTTATGGACGGATAGGTCACACATAATTACTTTTGACCTCGGATTCTTTATCAGTGACTCGAACCTTTTCGCTTGAGACCATCCTCGTCTAAGAATTCTAAAATTATGGCCAAAATCGTAGCGGTTTCTTATACACGGCTGTGATTCGGGTGATGTGAAAAATTCTAATATACACACAGATATTCTTTAAATATTTTAGTATCAACAGATATATTCTGTCATTTAATTTCAAAAAATTATGTTCAATATTATAACTTCATGAATTAAATTAATGTCATATAAGCACCGCTTATATCAAACGACATATAAAATAAACATTCATTGTAAGACATCCAAATGAGATAACAAAATCCAATAAACATAAATTGTTAACAAAAGTCCAATATTTTGAGTAGACAAAATTTCGTTTCTGCTCATCCCTCTTATGAAAACAGATATCTTCAAAAAATTTTTAACATAATCCTAAGAATTTCATCATAAAACTATCTTACTTGGAATATTCAATATTATTGAATATCTAACTGAGTTACATTTTAGAAAATCTCAAGATATGTAAAAACATTACTAAAAAACAAGTTTTAAGAGAAACTTTGCTGGTCAGTACCCAATCACATTCAAAAAATATAACATCAATCAACAAAAAATATTTACTCACCTTAACTATCTAGAAAAATCTTGACAAATGAATACTGAACATTTAAATGGTGTCCCATGTGACCTCCAACAAAATCTCAAGATATGTGAAATCATTACTAAAAAACACGTTTTAAGAGAGACTTTGCTCGTCAGTACCCAATTACATTTAAAAAATATAACATCAATCAACAAAAAATATTTACTCACCTCAACTATCTAGAAACATCTTGACAAATGAATACTGAACATTTAAATGGTGTTCCATGTGACCTCCATGTTCTGTGGTTTACCATAGATATTAAAGATAATGGAAAAAGACAAATATATCTTCCAAAATTCAAAATCCTGCATTAAAATAATAATAATTCCATTAAAATTTTTCATCTTGAACGTTTTGAAATATAAACCTGATGAAACCACAATTTTGGTGCAACAATTTCAGTCAAAATGATAGATTATGAGGATATTCTTTATAATTTAATTTCATTGAAATTATTTTTAACCAAGTGAGGACAGATTCAACTAAATTCTTGATAGAAGCTGATACCAGCATTTTGGTTCAGTGGTATTTTTAAATACTGCATTAACAAAAAATATGAACTTTCTCTTTATAATTAAAATGTTTCACTATTTTAATACATTTATGAAATACTTTCTCCGTATGAATTAAAAATAATTTTTAGAAAACAATGTTGTCAGCTGGAGTATATTAATAATAATTTCAATTTCAGGATTAGGTGGTCCTTATTGAAATGAAGAGCAAAATAGGTGAGAAGTTCTACTCATTTGATATTTGTAATTATTATATAATCGTTATACCCTACTTGCGAAACAGTTCTACTATTATGAGAAAACGAGATTTAAAAAAAAAGGTGAAGAGTTGACGTGAAGTTCAACAGTCCATTTTCGAACAAAATTTCAAATTCGTGAATTAATTCTTAAAAAATCTACATTTGATTAATGAAAATGGTGTGAAGCATTGTCAGAAAGCGTCCCAGCATTTATTAAACAGTCAATTTCCGCTGAAAATTTCAAATTTTGGATGGAACAGTCCGTTTCTTTCTGATAATTCATTTTTGAATGGAATGCCCAGTATACCGCCATACCATGAAATAATGGCAGACAATATGAGAAACAAAAATCGAAGAGCGAGAATTGTTCAAGCACTGCAGACAAACACGAACGGATCGCCATGCCGCCTCGTGCGTCATTTCCACGTGAACCCTTTTTTACTTCTTTCGAAATCAACTGTTTATTCTGTCAAGCTGAGTATTCTATTCGTCAGTATCACGCATTTGAGGCTCTTCTTACTCTCCAACGTCGATCATATATCACCGCGAAAACCTTGCGTCGAAAATGCCTGTCATTCTATCATTCCACTGCCAAATGTAGATCTTCACAATCTTGTCACAGTTGTAGTATGCAACATCACACTATTCTAAATCTTAATCAACCACGTATTGACAAAGATTTGTCCCTGAGGCCATCCCTGTCTTTATCACCATCTGATGCTCCATCGACCTTTCCTCCAGTTTGTGTAGCTTTCTCTGCTCCATCTACCTTTTCTTCACTTCGTGTTCCTTCACCTCCACTTTCACGTTCTTCTTTTTCGCAAAAGTCCCTTGTTGTTCATAAGTCAAATAGAACGTCATCCTCGCCGATCATTCAGATCATCCGAAAAGCGGTCCGCATGACACTTTCAGAGGCGAGCACCTCATCATTGTAGCCCTTATTCTAGCTTTTTTCTGCTACACCATCTTTTCGATCTGCCTTAAATCGAAAGAGCAAAATCGATCATCTGATGTCTACTGCTTGGGTTCGTTTTGGTAACGGATCCCACAACGTATTAACGCGTGACCTGTTAGATTCCGATAGTCAACATACCCTTCTAACTTCTAAATACGCCACTATGCTCCGTCTTAACACTCATTAACAACAAATTAGCCTTCATACGTTAAGTGACTCAGACAACGTTCATGCTAGTGGCCATGTATTCGTTACTCTCGATTATCGTAGTGATCCATCATTTCTTAAGATGAAGTACTATTATAGATGGCCCGAACTTCTGCGTCCAATATCTGAGCTACCAGGGACTTTATCCACAACCTTAGGCTCAGTCTTCTTCGGACCATTCACTCAACATCGTCGAATCACCAAACATGTTTCCGTCTAGCCTGGTGCTGTTGATACCAGTACTCACCGCTCCTCACGTAGATGTTTGATCACTAAATCCAACTTTCACAAACATCCTTCACCCTCAAATTCAGCTGCTCCTATTTCTTTGTCTTCATCGGACTCTGACCCCCTTCTATCTAATACATCGTGGACCTGCCCTTAACATCTCGAAATCTTGGAGTATCACTTAATGTGGCTAATGTGGTCAGTTTATTTGTCTTGAACATCATCTTCAACGCCAGTTACGTGAAGCTTATCATGCATTTATACGAGATTACCTTGACAGTGGTAATATGGAATTGATTGACCAATCTTCTCATAATTGCCCCTTTGTACCATACTATTTTACATTTCTCATTATCCTGTTCATCACCTGTATGATCTACCTTTAAATTATAAAGCGAATATATCAACTCTTCTTCTATAGTTTCGTTTACATCGTTTCGTCTTTACTGCCGATTTCAAGCAAATATATAGACAAATTCTTGTAGATCCCGAACAATGGGACCTTCAACGCATTGTTTGGCGTTTTTCCGCACAAAATTTCCTACAATCCTGTGGTCTGAAAACTGTCACCTACATATCTTGCTATTAGTACTCTGCGCTAATTAGATATTAGATATTAATGAAGCCACAAATTATGCAGCAGCCAAACACGTCTGACTAGATGAGATCTATGTTGATGACATTCTAACTGGTAGTTCTTCGGAAACTGGGGTATAAATTTGCGTGAGCTCGTACAGAATCTGCTTGTAGCGAGTGGGTTCGAGCTGCGAAAATGACGCACAAACCACATCCCAATGTTGGAGGGAATTCCACGCGATCATTTCCGCGAGCTCTTCTCTAATGATCCTCTGTTGCTGAAGTGGAACCGCGGACTGAAAATCTTGGGTTTAGACTGAAACCCACCGTCAGATCATTTCTTCTATAATATCCGCATGATCGAGATGCCACTAGCCAAGCGAGCAATTTTAAGTCAGATAGCTTAAATCTTTGATTCATTGGGGTGGCTAGCTCCTATCATCTTTTCAGCTAATCTGTTCTTCCGCAAACTCTGCAAATAAGTCTGGACTGGGACCAGGCACTGCAAAGTAAGATCAAAGCACCTCGGCTCCACTTTTAGTCTCAACTTCCTGATTGAAGTGCAGGTTCCTCTATTCATTCCAGATGGTTCCTCTTCCTCCTCTCATCTTCTGGTTGGTTTTTGCAACGCTCCTGAGTCTGGTTATACTGCTGTCGTCTATCTGCATACCTCGATACCTTCTGATCATTATCATATGACTCTTCTTATCGCTAATTCTAAGATCGTCCCTTATAAGGCTATACCTCTGCCACGCTTGGAGTTATTTGGCGCTCGTCGGCTTAAATCTTATTCATCAGATTTCAACACGAGTCATTCAGCATCTCAAAGTTGAAGTTGTTGCCTTCTCTGATTCGTCTGTCGCTCTATCTTGTACTCGAGGTAATAGCCACAAGTGGAAAACATTTGTTGTATCGAAAATTCAAGACTTGGCGCCATCATCTTGGCCAAGCTTTCATCTTACTTCTAGGCCAGTCTCCTCTGTTGATGTCGGAAATCTGGCGGAAATAAACGTTGAGTCGAGGCCAATAACTCCTATGTCACTAAAGCTCACTTCCAGCCAACTAAATGTGACCTTTTTTCTTCTTTTCTGAAGCTCAAGAGAGTAATGGCCTTCTGTTTGAAGCTTGCATTCAATGCTCGCTATTCTAGAAAATCAAGCTCGGGCGTTTTTTCCTCGAGCTGCAAAAAGAGGAAGCTTCTCTCATTAGTCTGTTCCGAACAAAATATTTTCAGGAGGAAATTTGTGAACATAGAAAACCTTCATGTCGTCAGAGATTAATAATGATGTCTCTTTTCCGATGAACATAGTATCATCCGAGTGGGCAGACGCTTATATGCTTTGCTGCCGTATCAACACTATGCTTCATCCCAAAATCAGTCATCTTACATATTTTATTATTATCCGTTTTTTTCACACCGGCTCCCTGGCCACATATTCTTACTTACGTCGTCAGTATTGGATATTAGACGGATGTAATATTGTGCGTAATCGTCTGCGTAAATGCAACAAATGCTTTTCGTCCAAACCTCCTCCTATTATCCAACCAATGGACGTCCTTCCACCTGAGCGCTTGTCTTTTTTTATCGCCTACACAACTACAGGAGTTGATTGCGCAAGTATCCTCACGTCACCACTGCTCGGTTATGAGACGCTGTAAGCACAAAGGCCTATTTGGTGATGTTCATTTGTTTTGCTACCAAGACCGTGCACTTAGAATTGGCTTCTGAATTATCTACTTCCGCAATTGCTGCTGCATATCGTCGCTTCGTAGCACGCAGAGGTAATCCATCAGTTATCTTCTCAGATAATGGAACCAAATTTTTCTGGGCTCACAATTATCTTCGAAATTTAGGACTTCTATTACAGGCTTCTCACTATCAGCAGACACATTCTGATTTATCTTCTTCTTCCGATATTGATAGGCAATTCATCCTGCCCGGCAGACCACACTTTGGTGGTCTTTGGGAAGCTGCTGTAAAAGGCTGCAAAACATCATCTGCTTCGGGTAATTGGTGAGCAAAGGACGAGGAGTTCCTTACCGTCTGTACACAGGTCGAAGCTATCCTCAACTCTTGTATCTTCCATCCTCTGATAAATCTGATTTCTAAGTCCTTACTCCCTGCCATTTCGTGATATTCCATCCTCTTACTTCTTCCCCTGATCACGATGTCACTTTTACTTCTATCTATCGTTTTTCGCAATGGCAACTCGTCCAACGCCTTCAACAAGACTTCTGGAAGCGTTGGCGTCAGGAATAACGTACATAACGTACAGCAGCTACACAAGTGGCTACAACCATAAACTCCTATTCTTCTAGATAAGGTTCTCGTTATTCGAGATGACAATCTTTTTCATCTGGAATGGGCTTTAGGTAAGATATCATCTGATTTTTTATCATGTTCGCTCACTTCCACAAAGTTTACGTTGCTGAAGCAGTTTTTCAGGGCAGGCATCATGTCCGTTCGCATACAATATCTTACGTTTATACGCTGCTTATCTGATTTTCACTTAACTGCTTCTGGACAGTTTTCGAATGTCACCAGAATAAACCGTTAATTCAATATTGGTGTATAAAATCAAGCAATTTAATAATTAGCTACGTCGTGCTAAATGTTGAAACCTCTATTCTTGCTAAAGCGTTCTTCTTCCACTTATTCATCTGATTAAGAGGTTCATCATCTTTGAGATATTCAATCAGGTCAATAATTATATTGTACTTATGTACACACATAATCACAGATTACGAAAGTGAAATTAAGTAAAAAAAAGCGAAAGAAAGGGAACTAGTAATAATCGTAAACTACTGTGTAAAGAAGTAATAAACCCGATTCCCGATCGTGTTCACTTTACACCCTTCGTACTTTTTCAAGTTCCGGATCACAACGGAGTAATTATCTATGGTCTACCAAGTTGACTAGATCAGGTGAGCTCGCTCGAATGAAATTTTCATGATCTATGTTCACAAATACAAAATTGATCACATCTTCTTGTGAAAGTTCATTTTAGAACTTCCATGCTAATAATGATTATCATCGTCTTATGAAAATGGAGGGAAATAATATAGAGTAACTTGGCTGGACTATATATATGAAATATATAGGTCTTATTTTATTGTCTATATAAATAGACAAGCCAGGTTGGAATGAAACGAGGATACAACCAGTGACGGAAAATTCAGGAATGCTGGGGGTAAATAAAAACATAATGATTCGTCCTTGAGGATAGGGTTAGGCAACTGGTCTCAAGTGGAAGAGAGTGACACTTGAGGAAAGAGCATCAACTTGTGAGTCCCAAACACCTTGTCCAATATTTAATCGATATGGTCATAATTTGATGGCAGTTCGTCTTAAATGATTAAAATAAAGAAGAATGAATTCCACAAATTTATCAATATTCAACAACATTTTTTCTTTTATTTTAGTTTATATTTTGAACTGCATCTCTATCGTCATTTCAAGTAACTGATCAGAGGAAAACCAACGATCAACAATTTTTGATTTTAAGTCACGATATACAAGTTCTTTGCTAGTGAATTATTTTCCGACCTTTGGTAAATTCTGGAATTATTATTGGGCACTTCCATTGACTCCCCTTCCTCTTGGTTTTAACACGAGTCTTGATAGATCAATGGCTCCAATATGGGAGTTTCTTCACGATAGTTATTTTTCTTGAAAATAACAAAACGATAAATAACTTTTTTTTAATTATATCAATTAATATTAAAGTTCGCACGGTAAAGACAATAGATCTTCCCAATGTACTTATTCTGTACTTGAAGCTGAATTGAGATTAATAAACTATCGTTTTGAACATCCTATAAATCTTAATGTAACTCAATACGTAACAATATCTTTATGAGGTCAGTGCTCTTCAACGTTTCTGTTTCTTCAAGTTACTTGGGTTGAAATTCCTAACTAAAATTCAACATATTCTAATACTTTTTTTCTTTCAGATTGATCAAACGGAACAACCATCTAGAAATAAGAAAATATCCTAATTTATGAATATCTTGAGCAATAGATTATGAAAGATCTGTGATTAATTTGATTATTTATTCCTTATTCCATGAAATATGTTATCAAAAACTCCATTATGTCTTCACCTGCAGAATGTTTTTCATTAATTTTTTAAGTAAGATTGATTAAATAGTTGAAATATTAGAATGGAATCTAGATAATGACAATGAATATGATACCAATAAGTAAAGGACGATAATTTTAAGAATCCTACTTATAGGTTTTCAGTTGATCGAATGAAAGGAGCATACACCAAACTGTTCGAGTAAAATTATGTATGATTGATTTGGACTGATTTGTCGCATGCTTGGTAAAACTTATTTATAATAAATAATGTTCATTAAAACTGTATTCTGTGACTCTTAGAAGGAAAATATGACAGCGTAGCAACAACAGAAAACCTTCCCAGAATAGCTGAAAGATACACATGTAAGTAAATATACATAAAGGAATATTAAATGAAGTAAGTAGAGAATCAGTTCTTATCCTGCATTATTTATAAATAAGAACCTACACGTTACATGGCGCAATCGGTAGTATCCGAATTTACCAAAAGGAAATAAAAGGAAAAAAGTTTTTTACTTGATAGAACGAATATAACAAAATTTGAATATCAAAACAGATTTAATCTTCGACAATTTTAATTTCAAGAAAATTTTTATTCAAACATGTTTTTCAATAAAATTAATTTCTTATTAGCACAGCTCATTTATTTGATATTATATATATATATATATATATATATATATATATATATTATAATATATATATTATGTAAACCTTTTACAAATTTTCATTTGAAAAACATTTTAGTCAAAATTTTCAGGATTAAATGAAATAAGTGTCTTTGTAACACACCGTGCCCATTAAATAGACATATAGAATTAATACTTATTACACAGTACCAAAGGCAAAGAAAGAAATTGACAACTAAAAATTATTAAATAAATACTTGAAGAGTACATTTTTGAAAGGCAATTTATTATAGTTTTCATAAAACAAGGAATGAAACAAAATTTTGTACACTTCAAGTTTAATAATTCGTTTAATAATTTTTAGTTGACAATTTTTATTTATATTATAAATTTTTTTCATTCTCTTTGATGCTGTGTCATAAGTATTAATTCTATATGTCTACTGAATTGGCACAGTGTGTTCAAGACATTCATTTTATTCAATTCTAAAAATTTTAAATAAAATTTTTTTGAAATTAAAAGTAACAGAATAAATCTGTTTGATATTTAAAATTTTGTCATAATCCTATCAAGAAAAAACCTCTTTTTATTATTTTACTTCTTATCAATTTAATAAAATAAAATAAATGGAGGTTCATTCTTGATAGAAGGTATATAAAATTATTTAAATATTTTAATATTTAAGGATATATTTTGTTAGCCTTCTACATATTTACTTAAAAAAAATTATATTTAATATTATAACTTCAGGAATTAAATTAATGTCATAAAACAAAATATTTAATGTACAGGATTTTTGTTAACGATTCATATTTATTGAATTTTGTCATATCATTTGGATGTCTTATAATGAATATTTATTTTGATGTCGTTTGATATAAGTAGTACTTATATGACATTAATTCAATTCCTGAAGTTATAATATTAAATATAATGTTTTGAAATTGAATATGTAGAAGCCTAACAGAATATATCTGTAAATCTTAGAATATTTAAATAATATTATCAATTTTTTCGATGTAATTTTTTCCATTCCTGAATAAATGAATTTATCAATAATTTTCGTAATGGTTACAGAATATTCTCAACAAAAGTTCAAATATGTGTCCAGTAGTGATAAATAATTTATAACATTTAGTCAATTTCCCTAAAGTACCTATCACTCAAATGAAAATTAATTTCTTCATCTGATGCCGGTTTTAAAACGAACTTGTATCAGGAAAATGGTAATGATGAATCAACAACTCGGTCATTCATAAAAATAGTTTTCATTCATACTGATTTTCCTGTTCATTCTATTATTCTATAGTTATAATCACTCAGTTCCGATTTCGTAGATCTGTTATAAAAGATATTACTATTACCTGATTTGTTAATTAGTCAGGTGTTAAATAGAAAACTTGATACTTGAATGAACAGTTTGTATAGCGATCTCTCTAAACGTTCATTTTAATTTACCTAGTGAAATGATATACATTGCAGTTTTCAGTTTGCTTTATATTTCTTCCGTATCGTGCGAGATTTGTATACCAAATAATTCATCCATGCTTCTGAGTGAGTTTTATCAATTTTCTATCTATTCACATATTACATATATATATGACTTTCATTAGGAATTTAATAATAAAAAGAGTGGGCCATCTAGACTTTGCATTTTGAAGTAGTGATTATTTCGACTCTGGCAACACTTTTGTCATTCATGTTTCGACAGAAAGCTAGTTTAATATTTGACGTTAACGAAGTAGATCGACCTTGGCTTGAACAAAATTGGGAAATATTAAAAACTTATTTCCAAATTGGCGAATCTTCTATCCAAACTGTTAGAAAATTACCTAGAAACCTAGAAAACTACCTAGAATGTGGCTGAACATCCATCAACATCAACTCGTCATAGTGCTCAAGAGTATGAGGGCTTATAAAGTTCAGCTACTGCAAGAAATGAAGCTAATGTGAAAGCTAATATGATCGCATGGTCGAAGATGAGCATTTTCCCAGAAAAATCATTTTTAGCGATGAAGCTCTATTTCACCTCGGAGGACTCAGTGTATACAAAACGGCCGCGAGTGATACAGACATGTCAGATCGAGATAACGATGAAGTCTTGAATAAAGATGAAAATAATAAATCGAAACTTTTCAAGTGCTGCGTAAAACCAAGGAAAGCATGCCTTTGTAAAAACCGTTTGGCAATTTTTCACGATAGCTATGCAAAAAGATGTAAAAGCATTAATTTCATCAATGCTACAACAGTCGAGTGTTGTGCAAGCAAAAATCCCGAAAAGAACTCCAATCCAGAAAGCCAGAATGAAGGTTTTGTTCAGTTGAAGCTGGAGGTGAAATAACTGAAAATGTTGGTGGAAGAAATGGAGGATAAAAACAGAATTCTGACCCTCACCAATTCCCTATTATTGGACAGGTTGAAAGATCAAAGAGTCTAAAAAATGTAAACAGTCCGGATAATGTAGAATCTTCGAAATCTGTTATCAGAAAAATGTAACGTCAAAATCAAAAGTTGAATCCCAGTTTAAGCTACACGCAAGCTCTTGTAGGACCGACGACAATGCCACCACCACAGACCAGATATCACATTGACATTCAAAATTAAAGTAAACAAACATTTCCCGAACAGAAGGAAATAATTGAAAACGGTGATTAAATCAAACACAATCATTCGAACAACGCAAATAATTTTCAAAAAAAAAATCGAAAAGACCCATGAAGAACATTGACAATAAAACTTCCTCGATTTCCTCGATTTTAGAAAACCTTGATAAGATGGCAGAGAGATTAAATTCTTATTTTTCAACATCGCCTAAAAACATAATAAAGCAGACAATACCTCAATCTTCTCCCAATATTCTACAAAATCCAAATTCATTTTAATTTCAAAAAGTCAATGAAAGGGAAATACTGAACATGATAATACTCTAAAAGAATAAAAGTAGCTGTGGAATAGATGGTGTGCCAATGAATATTATCAAAAAATGCAAAGAACAAATTGCTCTCCCCCTGACATACTTCATCAATAACTCGCTAGAACTAGGTGTACTCCCCGAACAATTGAAACAAGCACTTGAATGCATACTTGAATGGTTTAGATCATATCATTCGTCTCGAACACGATGAGTTTTAATCATCAATGAGAAAACACAAGCTATCTTAGAACCACTTACAGTTGAATTAGGCGTACCCCAGGAAAGTATTTTAGGTCCAATCATCTTCATTATTTTCATGAATGACCTAGTTGCTGAAACAGCCTCAATCATTGATTGCTCACTAATAAATTATGCAGATGAAACCAACATTTTATTGAAAGCCACAACGATAAACGCCACAAAATGCCTTGTAGAATCTACTATTACGGAAGGGAATGAGTGTTTTCTCAGAAATCAATTATACCTTTCATATATAATATATATTTCATACCAGCCACGTGAATGTTAAAATTCCTGAATACATCAGAACAGTTGATTTTGAGCTCCCACTGGATAGAAATTGTAATTTCTTGGGTCTGACCATAGACAACTGTCTGAACTGGGTGATAATGTGTCCAACTCACGTTGAAAACTTGGCTCTATCTGTTACTCCCTAGGTGTTCTGAGAAGATATCTTGCTGCATCATCCTTGAAAATAATCTATCAAGCTGTTTTTGAATCTGAGATAAGATACGCTATCGTTTTCTATTGAGCCTTTTCTGGAATGGAAGGGATCTTGAAACTTCAAAAGAGAGCTATTCGCAACATCTTCAAAATGGGATTCAGATAATCATGTAGAGAAAAATTTCGTGAAAATAAATTACTGACATCATTCTACATTCAGGAAAGTCTGTTATTTGGCTACAGAAATCGAAAATACTTTGAAGGGAAAACCATCACTACATATAATACAAGAACAACCGAAGTGAAATACCCAAGACATAGGTTGACCTTACCCGCAACGTTGAGTACTGCTGCATAAAGTTTTTTGATGAACTGTCACCCCAAATAAGAGCAGAAACGACCCTGAATGGTATCAAGAAGAAGAATTTTCAACTGCTGCTGAAAATAGAGTCATACTCGGTGCTTCAAATGTTGACTTTGTTTTATTTCGAGTTGTGTACTTTCTCTATTTGAAATAAATACTATTCTATTCTATTCCATCTATAATTATACAACGAGAATCGCAAATAAATTCAGAACACCATAGCATAAAATATCTCCCCAACTCGGCCCAACTCGGTGTTAACCATGGTACCATAAACATCTATAATAAAATTCCAGAAAAATTCGAAGAAATGAACACATATAACATGGAACAAGAAATAAAAAAAATTATTTTACAAAAAGAGTACTACACAATGGAAGAATTTTGGAATGACCATCTTGAATAGTTTGTCAAAATGTATTACAATATGTTTTCGTTATATACTTAATTGTTACTTAATCTATTTCAGCTTATTTGACTCCCCATGTAAAAATTGATGGTTAAAAAATTATTCACATTTTATATTTTAATATATCCATATTTTGTATTTTCTTGTGAATAAATAAAACTAAACCAAACTATTATATTTCATGCCGGGATCCGTTAAGGATAAGTATTACGCTTACGATGCAGATACTATTGATGTCTTTAAGCATAAAACCAAATTGCATTCATGAGATTGAGCTCCAAACAAACTACATTATTTAATTGAATCAGCTTTCAATTGATAAAAATCCATATTATGTAAGTGTATTCTGATTTGAATAAATTTTGATTGCTATTTTAATACAACAATGGTTTCGCTATCACAGTAACATCCTCAGGTAGCTGGCATCTTACATTTTGAATAACTAAATTTATTTTCTAAATCAGTTTCTATTTATATAAGAGTAGGTACAGAAATTTTTATTTACTAAATTCCTGGTGGTCTCTGTAACTTCTAGCTTATGTGAATATCTTCAACGTGTGTGCTATTTAGGTCTAATTGTTCGTTAAGTAATATTCCAATTTTGTTTCATTCTTTTATTTCTAGGGACTGTAATAGGATTAAGGCATAACTTTTACTTCCTATATGTAACATTTCAAAATTATGGTTGAAAGTATGTCCTGTTTCTAACAAATGATTTGAATATGTAGAATTACTTTTGTTATTGAGGAAACTCTTCAAATGTTCACAAATTCTACGTCGGAAAGTTTTTCCAGTCTTTCCTTTTGGGAAATCACCATGGGTTAACTTATAACCTCCCGATTTATCATCTTTATGTGCAATGTATTTATTATTTTTAGTGAATTCACTCAGGTTTGAATAAGTTTTGTATGAAGTTCTTCAATCATATTTATTTTTGAAGTGTGTAGCAATTTTCGCAGAAATAACTTTAGTATATTATAAGGAAATGCTTTGAAATTTAATTTTTTTGTGTTGGGTTACACCATATTTAAAACTATTTTATTATTTTCATTCATCAACAATTTATCTATCAACGTAGGATCCTAGTAATCATTGATAGGTATTTGTTTAATGATGTTGATTTCAGAAATATAATTTTTAACAATCATGGGGATACTAACTAATTTGTGGATCATACAATTAAATGCTGTAAATTTTTAATTTATAGGATGATTTGATTTATTGTGTAAAATAGCCTCAAACCTGTTAGAGTTTCTAGAGATGAATAAATATAACAAAATTGGAATAGTACGTAACTAACAATTAGACCTAAATAATTCACCCCTGTTATACATATTCAGATAAACTAGAATATTCAGAGACCCGGTTTTTTACGTTTAAGTGCTCAATAAAAATTCTCGTACCTACTCTTATTTAAATAGAAGCTAATTTCGCAAGTTGATTTAGTTATTCAAAATGTAAGATACCATCTACCTGAAGATGCTACTGTGACAGCGAAACAATAGTATCATAATATCCAAAAAAAATTTTCAAAATCAGAATAATAGTGTTTAATATATTTATTATATAATCGACATTGTACTGAAAAAAATGGGTTGATCGGATGGAGTACTGTAATCAGTGAAAGCAATCATTTGAATGATGTTTTTTATTCGTAAATGCAAAGATTCAGCCTTTTCAATAAACCAACAACCTTGATAAATACTCATTATTTTTTAATAAGAATTTATTTCATTGGTTTTTTATTCATAGACGATCAAAAATGTTAATTCCAAATGGCACAATTTTTTGCAAGAGCAATTTATTGAATGGTAGATTTACATTTAATTCATATATTAAGCGCTAAATGGCCCAAATAGATTTCATCCAATTGTATATTACATGTATTGGTGATGAATTCTCAGTTAATAATTTCGATTCTTCACCTAAACTTAAGTATGCACGATAATGTGATTTAACTTCCTAGGTTCAAACATAAACGGTGTATACATTTTCTTTTCCTTCTTATACGCCAAACAACTTATACAGATAAAACAAGATGCTATAATAATTCTTTTCAAAGAAAAAGAAGTGATAAACGGGATAATTATGAACACGAATGGTGAAGAGATTCAAGACTAGAACATGCAAACTCAATTCAATCAATTTCTAACCTGACGTATTTAACGACCTTACTCCTAACAATTTGTTAATATCAATAATGTGAAAAATCAGTGCAAACACTATCATGTAGCTTCAGAAGATATTTGTCTGCTTGATCCACAATTGTAACAGAAAAAGTTATGAATTTTGTTTTTTATGTTTAGGCTTAGAAGGCTCCGATTAAAGAAATTGTATATTTTTGCATAGACAATTCGGCTCTTCTCAACACCTCTGTTCATGTTTCGCTCTAAAAGATGGCTACGGTGTCATCAGCTTAGTATATAATTTTTACATTTTTGTTCATGCCTCCAAGAAGATTTATGCAAATCAAAAAAACAAGACCGGCTCTATCATCGTTCATAGGGAACACCTTTAGAAATGATCCCTCCTTTGTTACCCAATTTTGACAATCCGTAATCGGTCCAGAAAGTAGGTACGAAAATATTCGGCCCATTTTCACGCATACCAACAACCATTTTTGAAACCACATCTCTTCAACATTGATGTTCTCAAGTTCTGGTGATAGAAATTCGAATAACATGGCTCTATAGCAGTCGCAATTCAAGGTTACGGCTGTTTCATTCTCATTCGAAAGAAATAAGGTCGTAATCAGGATCGTGTTCCAAATGCTCAAGGATCCAGTCAGCAAACTCTCGACGCAATCTGTTACCATTTGGCCTCAGTTCATGAGTCAATACGACTTCATATGGATTCAACTCCATATTCTCGAAATCCACGTCTGAGAAAACCTCAATTCTTACGATCGTCGTGAAATCGACAAATTTGGCTCATCGACAATACTGGCCGCTGCAGTTGCAATTTTCTCCTCACTCCGTACGTTCCTTCATCTTTTTAGTAGCTTATTGTGTCTTAAAGTGAACTCACTTTCAATTTTCTCACAGTGCGGCTGTCCAAATTTCTCGAGTGAATTAACCTTGAATATCTACAACTGAGCTTGGTAATATTTTTTTATAACTTTCAAGCGATCGGAGGGGAGTCAAACACTGCATCATGAAACCGCACACTAAACTGAATATAGTAACATCTTAAAATAAGAAAAAATGTATTAGAAACCTAAAAATCATATAGAAGGACTATATACATGCCCAATATGTTTAAAGAATATATAAATTGTATCCTCGTTATCAGGGTATTTTCTATGAAAATAATTTTCTTCTTAAAAAAACTGTTCTTCGCGTCATACGTATTACAGAACATCACCCCTTATTTCCTTTCACAGATGCACCATATTCTGAGTGGAAGTTTCAGGTATCGGAATCAACTAAACTTTTATTGTGATTCACATTCTGATGTTTGAAGTCTTCATGGTCCAAAAAGTTAAAGCTTTCCTAAAATCAAACATGACAGTGGTACCCGGGAGCATACACTATTCGATTAGGCCCAGTAGAGTATTTTGGATTCGATCACCAACTGGAAACATCAACACGCTTCCCTCTCAAGCACAGGCTGCCTTTGTTATATTTTCTTCCACTAAATTTCTCTTCGTAACTTTCTACAATTTTGCCATCTCCCCCTAAAGGTTTGAAAGTTTGCTCGACAAACTTCCCTACAAAAACTAACCTAATCGACAACAGTGGAATGCGACTATCTCATAGCCTACCCAAGTTCTACTTGTTAGCCCTTTCGCAACTTAAATGTTATAAACCTACAGAGGACATCCTCTATCTATTCTTTACGTTCAAAAAATTACTTTTGCGTAATAAACAGGATACATCTAATACCAACTCAAAATTCTGTGTTTAGCGCGCTTGTTCCAGGAAACATCCACATTTTAGAACTTTTTATATCTCAAAAGTGTAAAAATTAATGATAAACATAATTTTTCGACATTAAAAAAACTGACACATACATTTAGTATCATACATTTCAATTCAAACCAGCCATATACCCATAAATTATGAGCTTATAATAGTATGACTTTTATAGAAAGGGTCTTTCAATAGGAATGCCCCATTTTTAAATTGACATTACTCGCGCAGCCACTGTTTATTTGTGACATTAAAAGTTGTATTTGTCAATGTCTACCATTTAATCATGTGAAGGTACACACTCCAACAACGTTAACGAATAATCCAAATTTATTTTGAAAAATCACGATTTGTGACTCTAATTCTACGTGCTTTAACTCCAATTCTTGGTCGTTATAATTGCCCGGATGAAAGAATAGTTGAACGTTCAAAGAAGAAGTTTGAAACAAATTTTACACTTCATGATGTTACAGTGCCAGAAATGCAAAAAATGAAGAGAATATTGCTGTACTTGAAAGTGTTTGTGAAGACCAAAATTTATCGATTCCTCGACGTTCACAAGAACTAGGCACCTCCCAGACGTCTTAGTGGCGAATTTTACGAAAAGACCTTGGTTTACATCCATACAAAATTGTTTTAACCCAAGAGCTCAAACCAACAGATCATTTAAAGCGTCGTGAATTCAGTAATTGATGCTTAGAAAAAAATCGGAAATAATGCAGATTTTCATAAGAAAATCATTCTCAGCGATGAGGCTCATTTCAGATTAAACGGTTATGTTAACAAGCAGAATTGCCGTATCTGGAGTGGTGATAAACCTGCAGAATATCAAGAACTGCCATTATATTCTGATAAACTTATTCTTTGGTGCGGATTTTATGCTCGACCAATAGCAACTCATCAAAATGTTTTTTAATACTACGTATGTTGAAATGGACTATTTTCAAATCATTTATCTTAGTAATTTTTTTTAAGTCTTTTATGTTGTTAATGATTTTGCTCTTGATTGGGATATTTTATAATACTTCAAGACTGAGTCCATTATTTCGTGTCCTTTAGCTATGGCTCTACATATTACTTTTAACGTTGCAATTTGTTTTTCTTCTTGTTTGCTGGGAACTTAATTTTGATCTAAGGTATCTTGCCCTATACAATGTGGCGTCTTTCTTTTTCTTGTTCACTTCTGCGTCTCCTGTCCTACTTGGAGTTTCTTCCGTAGCTATCGTCTCTGTTCTCTCAATGGTCCTATCCAGGTTTACTTTGTCCTGTGTCGGGGTTGCCGGCTCACTGTGGCTTTTGTAGAATAGACTACTTTCGCTCACGTTAAGATCAGTTTGTTCTAACTCTTCTATGGTGTATTGTTTGTTGTTAATCACCAATTTGTTACCTTTGATGTAATTGATCCCGTTTATGTTCTCCCGCTTAAGTCTCTCCAGATGTTGTTTCAGCAGTTTAGTTTCGTTCCTTTGTTTGACTACTAGATCATTTGATATACTGTTTCCAGTGCCGTTCAATTGCCAAACGCGCT
The DNA here is from genome assembly GCA_034642435.1 of Megalocaria dilatata. Lineage (NCBI taxonomy): Eukaryota > Metazoa > Arthropoda > Insecta > Coleoptera > Coccinellidae > Megalocaria > Megalocaria dilatata. The sequence goes on from CM067856.1 coordinate 75,797,688, forward strand.
GGAATACTATGATATGTATGACTCTTTTGATCAAGATTGAGTTAACTCTACTATTATAGGACAGTTGAAATGCTTTCCCAGACAGTGGAAATCTTTTACTTGACTCACTTCCATTTCAGTTTCGAGTAGTATCTTCATTTCGTTATATCACTTTGAGCTTTTTTAATCCAAATATTACGATATTATTCTTTCTGTGACCTATATCCCATCTTTCCACTCTTTCCTTCAACTTTGTATTCTCCCTTTCAAGATGTTTCTTCTCTTCTTCTTCTACTTATATTAGGCCCTAGGCCTGTTCTTCACGATTTATTTCATCCTCTCGTTTAGTTCTGCAGCCGTATTTGTGATGTGGACTGCCAACTGTCTCGCCATCTTTTGAAGGGACGTCTTGGTGGTCTTTTTCCAGTTGGTTTCAAACCCTCGCTATTCGGGCTAATCTTTGAGGGCTCATTCTGCTTACATGCTGGTTCCACTCTCTTCTCCTCTGTCTTCCTCATCGCACAATATCCTAAACATTACATCGCTCTCTTATTTGACTGTTTGGTATTCTGTCCAGTAATGTTTTCCCAGCTATTGCTCTTAACGTTTTCATTTCCGTGGTCCTTAGAATCCTCTTCGTCTCCGCTATATCGGCTCTCGTCTCGATAGAATATGTCATAATAGGCCTAACACATGACTTATATATGCGGATTTTCCCGTCCAATCTCAGATCTTTATTCTTCCAAATGACATCCCGTAAGCATCCCGATATATAAGCTGCTTTGTTGGCTTGTTTGCGTACAGTTGTTTTCAGGTCTCCGCAACTAGAAACTTCCACCCCAAGGTATTCGAACTTCGAAACTTGTTCGATTATTTCATTGTATATTACAATTTTACATCTTATGGGTTCCCTTGTGACAACTAAAGATTTGGTTTTAGCTGTTGATATGCTCATATTGTACTCTCTTGCTGCTAGTTCGAATGCATGTGTCATTCTCTGTAGGTCGTCTTCGTTGTCCGAAATCAATATTGCGTCGTCTGCATAACACACAATTCTTAACAGTTTCGTAGAAAGCCTGTATCCCTGTCCTGCATTTCTTACTTTCTCCACAATTTTGTCCGTTATTATGCTAAAAAGTAGAGGGCTTAGACTGTCTCCTTGGCGAATACCAGATGTTATATTCACCTCTGCTGTGAGTTCATTGTTTATCTTGAATTTAGTTTTGTTGTTAGCATTGAGATCTCTAATAAGCTCTACTATACTGCTGGGTTGATTTTGTTTTTTCAGCAGTTTCAACACATCTTTCAGTCGGACTCGATCAAAGGCTTTAGCAAGGTCTAAAAAGCACATGTAAACAGGTTTGTTGAACTCAGTAGCCTTTTCTGCGATTTGCCTTACTATGAAAATTGCATCTGTTGTTCTTTCGAAACCCCTGTTGCTCTTCACTAATCGAATATCCTTCACTAATCTTACTGGCCAAAATCTTAGTTAGCAGCTTGAGCGATGTATTCAGCAATGTGATGGTACGGTAGTTATCAGGATCCTTCTTATTTCCCTTCTTATGTATTGGTACCGTTATACTTGATTTCCACTGGTCTGGTACGCTCTTTGTAGTCAATATCTTTTGGAAAAGAACATGCATATTTTCTACTATCATGTCACCTTCATACTTCAGCAGTTCGTTCGTTATGCCGTCGGGTCCTGGAGCTTTTCTATTTTTTAATTTTGTAATGTTAGTCCTTAGTTCTTCAATCGATATTTCTATACTTTGGTCATTATTAGTCTCATCTATGTGTTCTCCCTGTTCTATAGTATCACCATCACATCTGTAAAGTTGCCTGACGTAAGTTGTCCATTTCTCTCCTTCTATTTCATTCAAGTTTACATATTCGTTAATAGGCTTTTTTTCTTCCTTTGAGCATTTTCCAGATTTTGCGTTGTGCTCCATAAAGGTCGTGTTCCATCCCCTTTGTGAACTGCGTCCAGTATTCTCTCTTCAAAGTTGTTATCTTGGAGTTCATACGGTTTCTTGTATTTTTGTATTCTTGGTAATTATGAGGTGTTCTATTACTGCAGTATTGTGAGTAAGCTTTACGTTTTTCATACGCTAAATCTATGATTTCATTGTTAAACCATGGCTTCGATATCTTTGTTGCGTTCAAGTTGATTTTTCTGACTCCTATACTTTCTCGTGCAGCTTGCAGAACGTTTATTTCTATTTTTGCCCATAGTTCGTTCACATTTTCTTCTTGACCTAGTGGGTTTTCCGAGAATACTTCTTTCAATCGTTTTTCATACAGCCATTTTGTTGTGTCGTTTTCAAAGGATTCAATATTCAACTTTTCAAACAACTTTGGTCGTTTCTTCTTGTTCAATTGAACCTTGATCAGAAATTTAGCAAGTACCAGTTTGTGATCCGATCCTACATTGGGCGATATCAATGATCTAACGTCGAGAATTTGTTTATATTATTAATATTATATTAGGTGTGATTTCACTATTCGTTATTGCGTAATCTATCATAGACTGTTGGCCCTGTGTATTCTGCCAGGTATATTTGTGTTGAGATTTATGGGGAAAAAGGTGTTGTTTATTCTTAACATATTTTGGGAGCAGAACTCTATAAGGTGTTCTCCATTGAGGTTTAGTGTTTCTTCAATGAATCGCTGTTTGATATTGTCTATACAGTCATTTCCAACTCTCGCGTTCAAATCTCCCAGAATGACCACTTTCTCGTTCCTCTTTGTCTTGTCCATTACGTCTTGCAGGGTGGTATAGAATTCTACAGTCTCGCTTTCCGGTTTGCTTATATCTGGAGCATAAACTGAAATAATGTGGAGTCTAGTGCTCCCGAGGTTCAAGGTAGTCCTGAGGATTCGATGGTTGACATATTCAATACCTTCAATGTTATTCTCAAATCTCTCGTGCAATAAGAGTCCCACTCCTGCGCTTGCATACTCGCCTTTGTCCTTTCCGCTATATACGAGCAAGAAGTTCTGGTATTTGGAAGTTCCTCTTCCTTTTTTTCTGGTTTCTGACAGTGCGCATATGTCGATATTGTGAGTGTTCATCTCTATCAGTATTTCTTGATCTCTTTTGTTCCACGATTTGATGTTCCAGCATGCTATTCTTAATCGGGTATCCTTTCTCGTAGTCCTGTTTCGTGCTGTGTTCGTCTTCGTATATTTCCGTCCTGTGTCCGAGGCATTGTAATCGTGTCTATGAGCATATGTTCTTCTACCAGGACAGGTTGCTAGCCTCACCACCGAACCCTCCTCTTTTACCCGGGCTTGGGACCGGCTATGCTACTGCTGAGCTACTCGATCCACCCAAAAGCAGCATAGGCAGCATGTTTCACTTTTGAATTTAATTCCTCGATTTTCAACAGCAATCTGGCTTCACTGGCATTTATGGCACCCTTAAGAACCTCTTTGCAATCTTTGATATCGCTTCTAATCAACCTTACATTGAGGTCATTCATATTTCTGGAGTACACCTCGCCTCTGCTGAACGGCAACGGCGTATATCTTATCCTTATGGGTTAATTAGGAGATTCATTCCAGATTTGGTCTGCTTTAGTTGACACAATAGTGTATTATCCTAGCTTACTCAGCAATCTTCTATTTGCTTCAAAAATATATTTCATTCAAGTTGCTTCACCAATTATACCATTCACACATACACTAATTTTAATGTTCATACATATTCAATATTAGCCCAGAAAAAAATCGTCCAAACAGAACTTCAAATCCCTTCAAAATCCATAGTCATATATTAGACCCTCGTATTTCAAATTTCCTTGAAATTAGAGATTTGTGTCTGATAAGATTTTTTCTACCTTATATGTTTCAAAGAAATGGAATTTCCCAAACATAACACACGTACTAGACAAGTGATAAGAACTGCTCTCTTCGTTGAACGGATGTTCCCGTCGGCGTTATAAATGGAAGTTCATTTCATGAGTTGAAATCTCTGTGCGCAATCAATATGATTTCTGAACAAGTTTGTAAATTTTTATCACCTAAAATAAATTCAACAGTTGTGTCTATGAAAATAAGTGAAATATGAATACTACAATAAAGAGATATTTTTATAAGATATAGCCATATTATTATGAATATAAATAAATAGAGCTAAATAAAAAAAATTGAAACTCGAGAATGATACAAAGTTTTAAAATATGCAGAGATAATTTCAAAACAACAAATACCTGCGTATTTCTTCTTATGAGACTTATCGTCAGGGATGCACTGGAGCTATACTACTCTGTCAAGAAAGTACCGGGAATTTTCAATTAAAACAACATTTTTACATTTAATCGTCAAAATTTATTGGGTCGCCTTCAAAATAGGCTCCATTTGCTCCAATACATCTATGCCAACGGCACTTCCAATTATCGAAACATTTTTTATAGGCGCTTTCCGGGATGGACTTTAGCTCTCGCGCCGAATTTTGTTTTATGGCTTCAATCGACTCAAAACGGGTGCCACGAAGGGGCAATTTTAGTTTTGGGAAGAGGAAAAAGTCGCAAGGAGCCAAATCCAGCGAATACGGTGGTTGCTGAAGCACGTTTGTTGAGTTTTTGGCGAGAAAGTCAGTCACAATCGTAGCTCGGTGAGAAGGCGCGTTATCGTCATGCAAAATCCATGAGTTGTTCGCCCACAAATTTGGCCGCTTCTTACGGATACGCTCACGCAAACATTTCATAACGCCTAGGCAATACTCCGTGGCACCACGCCACGGATATCGAAGAAAACAATGAGCATCACCTTCATTTTCGAGCGGCTTTGGCGTGGTTTTTTCGGTTTCGGCTCATTTTTTGCCACCCATTCCGATGATTGCTGGCTTGTTTGCATATCGTACTCGTAGACCCAGGTCTCATCACCAGTTATAATGCGTTCCATGAATGTAGAATCGGAATTACAGCGATCCAGCATGTCTGAAGCAACCTGTTCGCGATGACGTTTTTGAAGAAAATTCAGGTCTTTCGGTACGAGTCGTGCGGCCACCTTTCTCATGCCCAAAATATCAATCAAAATCGTACGTGCGGACTCGTGGGATATCTTAAGATCATGTGCTATCACTCTCAAGCTGGTACGACGGTTTTCCAGCACCCTTTCCTTAATTTTATCGACGTTATCTTCGATCGAAGCCGTCGATGGGCGACCACTTCACGACCGTCCCTGAAGGCTCTGTACCACTGATATGCACGAGTTTTCGATAGAGCATTATCACCAAAGGCCTTTTGCAACATTTTCAATGCATCGGCACACGAAAATTCATTTGCAACACAAAACTTTAAACAAATTCTTTGCTCAACGTAATCACCCATAGTAAACATCGGCACGCACTCTGACATCGATTGACTTAATCAGCTGTTGCAAACACACTAGTTGACAGATCCCGCTCAAGCTTGGCATAGTAATTAAGGACAGTGGTACCAACCTAGAAAAAAAAATTTACCTGCCTCATTGCCCCGCCAGATTTAAATCGATAATTCCTGGTACTTTCTTGACAGAATGTACGTCTGCAATTTCCAAGGTGTTTGAATGTTTCAATGATTTATTTCTTGAGATTTCGAAGGAATGTTTGTGAAAATATCTGGATCAGGTGTGGAAAGGAAGTAATATACTGGTGTGGACTAATGAAAGAATTGTAAATATCCGGCTCGTATGGACCATGTAAAGAATTGTCAGCATAAGCACATATATAACAAATGCACAGTTTTTGGGATTGTTTACCAAAATTGAGGGAGTACTTTTAACTCTAAATGCGGTGAAAACACTATGTTGTTCCTGAAATAATTCTTCTTTCAGCTTTTTCACTGTTGTTCACATCCACCGAATTCACTTTCATTGGTTTCCCTGTTGGGTTCACTTTTCACAAATTACTATCTAATTACAAATTATGTAGATAATACATTCACTTCCAGGCGAGAGAACGTAAAACTAGCGAAAGGTTCATTTTGTGCTTTTTGGGCAAGCGACAAAATGCTACGTTTTTAGGAATGTGTATTCAACGCTGCTTTGTGGGTAACTGAAATGAGAGAACTATTTGATTATAACTTGAAACACAAAGAGAAATTACTTCTAAAGAATGTGTCTGGAAGCAAAACTTAATGTTCGAAGAGTACAGAATATTGAGTGACAGTTTGGACGATGAACGAAGAGAGGGCCAACGAGTGACTTCGAGGGATGTCTTCAATTGAACCTTTTTGCTAACTAACAGAATGAAAGACTCTCTTAGGGCTCGAAATGTGGTCAGGTAAATACCGAAATGACATTCGACTGTCGTCGTCTTGAAACGGCGTCGATTATAATGGGTTTCTGAGAAAACTGCGAAGGACCTCAACAGGCCCAAAGGTTTTTGGGAATGAATTAGAAATATTTGGAAGGCCTAGATTCCTGACTCGGGGGTCATTTTTGTTATGTAGCTGCAAAGTAAATTAAAAATTCATTGTTCTATGTAAATTCGAACACAAACTTTTCTTATATTTTCCAGTGACACCACAAATTTTATGTAACCAGAGCGTGACGCTTTATCGGTTTTCATACGACAACGCTGAAATTCAGTAAACCAGCCAATAATGGTTGATTTTCGTGATGGAGATTCCGGAGAATACTTATCAAGCCAAGCTTTTGTTTCAAGAGTATTCTTTCATATAAAAAGTAATGTTTCACTAAAACTACTTAAACTGGTGCACCAAATGTTACTGCTTCAATTTTCTCATTTTAAAAACAAGTTACTTGTATGTTTGAAAGTTTTCTCAGTATCCGGAATTTTTAGGTAGGTTTAAGAGAGATAATACTAAATATATGTATCCCATGACTGGCATCTGGTTCAAAGACTCTGCTAGTGGTAAATATTATTTCAAACAAGGTAACAGCATTTACGTTCAGAGGAATGATGGCTTTTACTCCAAATGGGTTACAAGTGGAAATGGTGCAGATTACGTAATTAATGATAAATATAAATGGACATGGGACAAGCAAGGAAGATTATATCCTCTAGGTGAGTACAAAATGACCGCGAATGCCAAAAATCATTCTAAGTTTACTCAAAAAAATTTAAATATCATTTATGTTTTCAAGGAATGGATAAAATCATTATTTGTAGATATAATTTATCAAAGGAAGAAATATATCTTTAATAGAAACATTCTACTCAAACATTCGATTAGTATAAAGCAGAGAAATATTATAACTATCTTTTATACGGGGTTCTATCTATGTGCACGTTCGAATATTAAACATGAATATGAATATGAATACGAGTATGAATATTTGAAGACTTCTGAAGTCAAGATGGTGCTTTTAACCTATGTAGTCAGTACCTTAAAATGTTGCCTCATAATTCTCAGTTAACTCTATGCTTGCTTCAATATAGGGCTGACCCACATAAAAGAGTCAAGCCGGATATTTCGGCGAGAATGAGTTTTTCCGTAAAGGGCCGATACAAGTCAATGTTAATTTGAAAGGGGCACATCTTCTGATTCCGGTGGGTGTTCTATTACTCCCCTAAGCGGAGTGGCAACCCCCTCAAGAATCTTCAATGGCAATATGGATCGCGTGACACATCAGTTTGAGAATTTTGTAATTTTATTTATTAATACATTGAGAAATTTCTCTTTGGCGGTCATTTCGGAGTAAAAAACTCGTTGAAAGTGATAAGTGAAGTGCAATAAGTGGCCGAGTTTCTGAACGAACAAAGTATTGAGATGTTGAATTTGCTTATCATTTGCTTCTGTTTAGACAATGTGATGGGCTGGGAATGACTGTCAAGTTAGAGATAAAAAGGAGAACGCAGTTCTATTTAATGAATTTTTCACTGAAGTAGGTACAAAAATGGTGTCTGAGCGACGTAACAGTCTAGGAGTCAATTTTTCTTAGACCAATAACAGAAAATGGAATAAAAATGGGGATAAGAGGTCTGAAAAACGATACGGCGGCTGAACCAGAAACTTTATCAGTTAAATTATTGAAAGCTATTAAAATGTATATTGCTAAACCTATTTGTCATCTGATAAATTTATCATTTGCATCTGGTACACTGCCGCATCAATGAAAGGAGTCGTTTTTCATTTTGGTTTTCAAAACTGGGATTAACACAGACCCATCAAACTACAGGCTAATCTCACTCATCAATAATTCAACCATGATTTAAAAAAAATTCTTAAAGAGAGGTTTTTTCTTCCCTCAAACGTCACGGAGTCATATCGGGTATACAATTTGATTTTAGAAAAGGTGTTAGTAATGAAGATACAATATCTTCAATATTAGTTCATAGAAATTACACAAAGATTGTAAAGTAGTTTTAAGTACTCAGTTATATCCAAATGATATCGTGTGTATGAATCAAAACGAAAATATAGTTATTATATATGGGATAAAAAAAAGGTTTTTTCACTTAATAGAATGCTTTCATATATATATATATATATATATACATCGGTTTTAAAACGTCTTTCGTCGTTGTCCGATGCCTAATTTCCATGATCTCCTGTCACTCCACTGGTTTTCTGCCAGGTTCCTTGAGCTCATCGCTGTAGAAACCCCCTCCATCCAAGTTTTTCTCGGTCTTCCTCGTTTTCTACGATGTGATGGTATCCACTCCATCATCTGCTTTGGTAGTCTAGCATCATCCATCCTCTGTACATGTCCGTACCAAACAAGTTGCCTGCGTTCAACGTCTGTCATGAGCGATTCTTCTATTCCTATTCTCACTCGAACATCTTCATTCCGTATTCGGTCTCTTCTAGATATCCCTAATGTTCGTCTAAACACATCCATTTCTGTGGCCTCCAGTTTCGTTTTGTAATTCTCTGTGATTCGCCACGTTTCCGATCCATACAATAATGAGCTCTTAATCATTGTTTCGTAGATGTTGTATTTTCGCTTTTTTCCTATTTCATTACTCCAAAAGACTCCGTTTAAACATGAGATAAGACCCCTGGCTTGGTTTATACGTTTCTGAATTTCCCGATCGTCCTTGCCTGTAATATCAAATTCAAACCCCAAGTATATGTAGCTAGTGCAGGAAGCGATTTCTTCTGTATCGAATTGAATGTTTGCTGATTCCCCTCCGATGGGAAGATATTTGGTCTTTTCGGTGTTAAGTTCTAGGCCCCATTGTTTATACTCTTCCTGCAACTTTCGGATCATATATTCCAAGTCATCCTTTTCACTAGCAATTATGACTTGGTCATCAGCGAACTGGAGCGTAAAAAGACAAGTGTTGCCCAGGTCTATTCCCATTCCCCTACATTTTCTCTTCCAAAGAGCAAGAGCTCTGGCAACATAGATTTTGAAGAGCGTGGTTGATATACAGCAGCCTTGACGCAATCCTTTGCTGACCGGAAAACTTCTTGATATTCTATTACCTACTTTTATTCTTGATTCTGAATTCTCATAAAGATTTTGTAGGGCCTTAAGTAGAGTGTGATTAATATTCGACTCCTGTAATACATTCCATAGTTTTTTAACGGGTACTGTATCATACGCTTTATGAAGGTCTATGAACAAGATGCGTTTCTTGGTTTGTGCTCAGTCATTTCTCTACCAGTTGTTTCAAGCAGAAAACGTTATCCGTGCATGTTCTACCAGCTCTGAACCCAGACTGTTCCTCTTCCTCTTGACAGCTGTATTCGGATTCTATAAGATCTCTGAGAATCCTTCCATAGAGGCGACTCATCGTGCTTGTCACTGAAATTCCCCTATAATCAGCACAATTTTGCTTAGTCCCTTTTTTATGGATTGAGGAAATGTAGGCTACTTTCCATTGTTTCGGTACTGGAGCGCCATTTATGAACTTATTCATGCACCAGATCAGAGCCTCGAAGAGTTTTCTTCTTCCACATTTTATCAATTCCGCTGGTATTCCTTCTGGACCTGTGGCTCTGCTATTTTTCAACTTTGTTACAGCTCTTTCAAGTGTGGCAAGGTTGATGTTTATTTCGTCTCCTTCAATCAGTATTTCTGAGGGTGTAATCGAGGAATATTCTGTCCTGTTTTCTGTTAGTAGTTGTTCGTAATGGCCTATCCATGTTTTTATGGGTATCATCTCTATGCTAGCATGATTTATTCCACTAGATTCAACCTTTTTAATGAATTTCCATGCCTCAGGCACACTTAGTTCCCCCCAGATGTGCATTGATCTCCATGGATTTTTTATCCCACATGCCTTTTTGCGGCTGAAATGGTTCGCCTAGTTGATCTTTTCACCTCCATATATGCTCTTTTATCCTATCGGATTTTGTACTCATCCATTTTTGGTACAGTTGCTTCTTCTCTGTTACCAGTTCTTCCATTTGACCATTCAACCAAGGTTTATCATTTTGAAATCTAGTCTTAACACCAAGAGATTCCTCCGCTGCTGTTTGTATACTATTTATTATGTTCTCGTATACTTCATTCACAGATTTCTCAGCTGGATCTTCCAGTTTCTGGTTCAATCTCTGTTGGTATAGTGTTAGTATGCTGTCGTGTATCAGGCTTTCTGTATTATATTTTTTCGTCGTTATTTTTCTGTCTCCTCAGTTATCGGTGTTTTATTAGGATTCGTATGTCTGTATTGAAAAAACATTTTGGCCCTAACTAGGTAGTGATCTAACCCACATGTAACACCTCTGTACGCCTTGACATCTTTCACTTGTACTCCACTGTTCTGTTTTGTTATTATATAGTCAATTATAGATCTTAAATTTCTCGTATGTTGTACCCAAGTATACGTGTGAATGTCTTTGTGTTTGAAAAATCCATTGAGTATTTTCAGTTGGTGACTCTCGCATATATCTATTAGCCATTCTCCATTATCATTCTGAGTTGTTTCCCCATATGGACCAACTACTTTGTCCTTTATTTTTCGTCCTACTCTACTATTCAGGTCTCCAAGTATAATGACTTCTCTGGTTTTTCCTATCTTATATATTTCATCATTCAGTGTTTCGAAAAATTCTTCTTTAATATTCGAGGACTCGTCATTAGATACTGCATATACGCCTAATATTGTCACTGGAGTCTGAAACAGGTGCATATTGACTCGAATGATATTCTCACTTACCGGATCAAAATCCGTTATTTTATGTTTGTGTTTTTTATGAATCAATAGTGAAACTCCTCTTTTGGCTCTTTGGTCCTTGGACACGCTACTGTATATGTGTACATAGTTATTCATCATTTCTGAACCTGTTCCTTTCTTCTTCGTCTCCATCAAGGCAGCAATGTCGATCTTCAGACTGTCACATTCTCGGGAGATTTCAACCACCTTATCTTTCATTCCTTGTACATTCCACGTTCCAATATTCAAAGTCCTTTTCCGTAGCTGTTTTCGTTTACCAGTAAATCCATCCGAAATTCCGAGGCATGTTTTAGGCTTTTCGGTATTATCAATGTTTTACAAGTGACAGGGAACCAACCTGACGCCTGAACCCCCAACCTGGGGGACCAGGTGATTTTTATTCAAGGTTGTCTTCCTTTAGATTGGTTGTCTTTCTGGACTTTGGAGACCAATCCTCCCTTCTTCTGGTTCATCCGCTGTTCAAAAAACCTTTCTGACCACCGTTGACCATATCTTCACCTGTATCCTAGGCAGGAGCCCTTACAGGGTGCTATCATCCGGACCAGATGAACCCTGGTTTTTTAACGAGGTTGATACTCCTCCCCCTCACCCTTTTTCAACCTGACTTGGGACAGGCTTCGGCGGGATGCTTTTACAATACCTTAAATATCAGACCGACTAATTTTGCTAACTTCACTACAAATTTTAATTTCATAATGAGTTTTTTCTCAAGAGCTTTTCATAATTTAATTGAATACATGTCTAAGAATACACAGTTTCAATTTATTATTATTATTATTATTATTATTACTCAGTAAGTAGAGCAGAGGCAAAGCCTGTTTCAGCTCAAAATACAAATTAAATCGAAAATATTCTATAGGTACATGTAAAGTGAAACAAAAAACATAATGTGAAAAAATAACGATTAAGAAAACAATCCAGAAGCAAAGTATCGTTCAGTCAATGGGCGAAGGTCTCTCGTGTTGGTCGAATCGGTTCTTGAACATGTTAACGTTTGTGGCTTCAACCACATCCACAGGCAAGTTGTTCCAGGTGGAAAATATTCTATTGGATAAAAAGTGCTGCCGGGGGGTTGTTCTGAAGTTCTCCTTGCGCAATTTATATGCGTGGCCTCTCAAGTTAAGGGTGTTGTAGGCAAAGAGAGCTGATAAATCGGTTCCAAAGATCTCGTTCATTATCCTATAGCTCACGATTAAGTCGCCTCTCAATCGACGATCCTGAAAGGATGTTAGACCAAATATTTTCAATCTTTCCTCATAACTTGGACGCACTAACCCGTACGGTATACGAGTGGCCCATCTTTGAACCGCTTCCAGTTGTTCAATATCCGATCTAAGATTGGGGCACCAGGCAGGTCCGGCGAACTCAAGAATAGGGCGTATATAAGTCGAGTAGATCTTTGAACAAACAGCAGGTGAACAGCCACGAAAACATCTCGAAACCATGAAAACCAAATTCCTTGCTTTGGCCGTAATCTTTTTTACGTGCTTCGACCAGCTCAAGTCCGATGTGACAGTTAGACCAAGATCCTCATGACAATCGGTAGGGGCGAGTTTATGGCCACCTATAAAGTAGGTGTTACCCGGACTGCGCTTTCCAATGTGAAGAACGCAACACTTCTCCAGGTTCAACGGGATCAGCCATTCATCGGACCAATCATACACTGAATCAAGATCCGACTGAAGCAGCGCCGAATCAGAAGCATCGCCGTATAACTTAGTGTCGTCAGCAAACTGAGAACAGGACGAACGCAAAATGTGTGGTAGATCAGCAGTGTAAACCAAATAGAGCAAGGGCCCCAAAACCGACCCCTGAGGAACACCACTAGTAACGGGTCTGGGTGTCGAGGTGGCATTTGACACCCGAACAGAAAACTGCCTATTTTTCAAAAAAGCTTCAATCCAAAGTAGAAGATCTCCTCTCACTCCAAAGTGGTCCAGCTTAGAAAGAAGGCGACGGTGAGGGACCCGATCGAACGCTCTCGAATAGTCGAGGTAAATAACATCGGTAGGTATGTCCATGTCAAATGACTTCGTCCAATCGTCGACACACTTCAACAGGTTTGTGAGAACTGAACGACCGGGCAAAAATCCATGCTGAGTTGATGGGATTATACCGTTAGAAAGCAGAAACTTGATCATTTCGTCCAATACAATACGTTCACAAACTTTAGAGGCCACAGAAGTGAGGCTGATAGGGCGATAATTGCCAGGGCATAGTTTGTCTCCCTTTTTGAAGACTGGTGTCACTGATGCTTGTAACCACGAGAAAGGCAACTTGTGCGATCGGAAAGTTTCCGAAAATATCATAGCTAGGGGAACACATAATGAGGATGCACAGCTATTTAGAACTCTAGCGGACATCCCATCGGCACCAGGCGAGGAGTCAACCTTTAACGCCTCAAGCTGCCTCATCACTGTTTCGGGGGAAAACTGCACCTCATCCAACCCGACCGGACAACGCTGGCATCTGACTGTTGGTATTTGTCCATCAGACTCGACAGTAAATGCTGATGCGAATGACTCGGCCAGTGCCTCCGCCGACTCCAAGAAACTCCCACAGATGTCACCCGAGCTTCCCCTGACTAGCGGAGTGGACGCCCTCGTTTTAAGAAATGAACGTACATATTTAAAAAATTTCTTCTTGTTGTTAGTGGAAGCTATATTGGACTCGAACTGTTTCTTTGCATTATCAATTGCCATAGACAAACGGTTGGAGAAATTTCGATGCTCAGTGAAATCCTCATCTTGCCTGCGTCTGGTATATCTCTGCCATAGTCTGCGTTTGTGCCGTAACATACCACGTAGGTTCCCATCTATCCAAGGTTTGGTCGAGTTGACCTCGACAAATTTAAATCGTTTGTTCTCCCGGACTGCCGTCTCCATTACACTCACCAAACCACTCCACATTGCCTCCACATCCTGACCTTCAAAATAATCTGACCATTGAACACTGGAAAGCTTCTCATTGACTCTAGCATAGTTTATCACTTCGATTTTCTTACCAACAACATTCGATCTAGAGGCTGTGCAAAACTGAATCTTTGATTTCAAAGTGATGTGGTCCGACTTACCAAACGGCGGTAGATAGTCAATTTCGGCACATAGATCAGGATCGTTTGTCAAGAAGAGGTCGAGCAATGAGGGTGTCTGATTTGGACGATATCTTGTGGGTTTATCAATAAGTTGCAAGAGACTTGATTCCAACATCATACGAGCAAATGGCAGAGAAGGTGAAGTAGATAAAGGCATGTTCAGTACTGGCCAGGAAATGTCGGGCAAGTTGAAATCACCCGCAATGAATATGTTCTTCCTATCAGCCAGTTGTTGCAGATGACTAATAAGAACAGCATCGTGAACACACGCCCGGGGCCTATAGACACATCCAATGGTGAGTGAAAAATCATTGTATTTAATGTCTATGAATAAATTGTCGATACCAGGTGTACTAATGGATGAGATGGAAATGGTGGATGAGCCTACTATACTTTTCTTTATATAAATGCATACACCTCCGTGGCCTCGGGTGGTTACACTGTCGCTACGATAGAGAGCGTAATTTGAAATATGCACTACTGAATCTGGGATGCCTGGGTGGAGCCATGTCTCAGAGAGAAGAATAATACTAGGATTGAACACTTGGACAAAAGTTTGCAGCTCACGATGTTTTGAGCAGAGAGACTGAACGTTAGAGTATACAAGGGACCATTCGTTAAAGTTGGTTAGTTTTTTGAATTGGTAGCCTGATGTGAAGCAACAATGATGGGCTCCCCACGAACATACCTGATAGTGAGATCTTTTTCACCTGATGCCTCCCGCTCCTTCAATAATGCACGCTTTGAATCCAATAGTTTGAGTTGTTCTGGGGTTTTATCGTCCGTGAGTATGAAATTTTTGTACGATTCTTGGGTCAGCAAGGATTTCTTATTGCGTAATAAAGAACTTACAATAGTTGGGTTGGACATAGTTACCCTCAGCATACGAGGTCTAGGGGAGCGTATCTTTCCCAGACGTGCTGCTCTGACCATAAACTTCGGTGCCTCAGAATCTACCTGACCTAAAATGTTGGAAGCGACGACTGAATCTTCAGATGTAGATGATTCGGGGATGTTTTTTATAATTATGTTGAATGAGCGCTTAGTTCGCTCAATAATTTCGTTGGTATTCACTTGACCAGCGCATGAAGTATTAGCTCTTAAAACTTCGACATCTTTTATGACATCAGAAAAATCAGAAGCAAGAGTGGCGTGAGAAGTTTCCAAACTAGTTATCTTCTCCTCACAAGCTGCAATGGAGACCGAGTGGCCACTAAGGATTTGAGTGTGACTCTCAAGAGTTTCACGACACTTACTAAGCTCCGCAACAATGGTTGACTGATCATCCTTTATTGACTTGAGGTCAACTGCTATGGAGGAGATCTTACTCATAAGCAAGTTAAAATGTTCCATGGTAATATGTTCGCTACTGGATGACTGAGATTTACTACGTAGAGATCTCTTACGGGATTCACAACCGCTGCAGTTCCATTTGGCATTTGAATCTTTAATGAACTTTAGATCTTCAACAGATAGGTTAACGCACCCAAGATGGAAGACCCTGCGACATCCAACACATTGCGGTTGATCAGCATTCTCCACCGCTTTGTCACAAATAGCGCATTGGGTTGGCATAATTCGATAGAATAAATAAATAATGTGAAGTGAGGAAAAGCTATAGGTATTACACACTTCACTCCTGTGGACCTGTACAGGAGACTTCACAGACTAGGAAGGCCACGAATAACAGGAAGAATAGGAAAGCGGTACAAAATATCACAGGGACAAACAATATTCTACCAAAAGCGCGTATAGGTCATACGCGCACTGGATGAGTAAAGAACGTTCAACCCATTCCATTCATACGCGTACCGAAAACGCTGCTGCGTACGAATCGGCGGCAAGGAGCCAACAGATGTCCACCGCAGCAAGCGAAATTGTCCCTTAAGTGAGGTAAACAAAACAACTATACTCAGGTTAAAACGATCGAGATGGCAAAAATGAGATATGATCATACAACAATCCTTACTTAACTATGATTCCAGGACACTAATGCACCCGAAGAAAGCAAACTCACAAATTTTATCGAGTTTTATCACATAGAAATTATGTAAAAGCAATCACAAAGGAAGGATACTGCAATTTCCGATTTGTCTTCACTATTGATTTAGTAGACATATAGAATTAACACTCATTACACAGCATGGAAAAGAATGAAAGAATTCAAGGAAAATATAGAATATTTATTGAACTGATTAATTAAAACACGTGGAGGATACAAATGATTGTTTCATAACGGTATTATGAAAACCAAATTCGTCTCCAAAAATGCACGGCATCACCTCAAGATTTTCTCTTTAAGAAGCTCTTTCGAAAAAAACCTCCAAACATATGCAGCAAATCTTCAAATAGATAATTTGGAATTTCAGTCCCACATTGTGTCAAAAAAATAAAAATGATCAATCAAAAATACATTATACCTGACAAACCTCATGTCTTTTCATAAACTAAAATAGAGTGGTTATTATTTTCTAAATGGTATACCATACGCATTACATGTTCGTTCATAGAAATTACACAAAGGAATTAATGTAATGTTTGATTGTATCGGTCTCTACTTGTCTGAAATACATCTTGATGATTAATGTAAAACAACTTAATTTCCGCTAATTTATTTAATTTCACAACACTTGTTTCGTCATGACAACATGACTTCGTCAGGTGAGTATGGACGAAGTCATGTTTTCATGACGAAACAATTGTTGTGAAATTATATAAATTAGCGGAAATTAAGTTGTTTTACTTTAATCATCAGGAATTAAATGAAATAGAAAGGCCTTTTACTTTTTTATTCAAAAAACTTTTAGAATTAAATTAATGTCTAAAACAAGCACCGCTTACATTTAATAGACGTATAAAATCAAAACTCAATATATAATGTCAAATGGAATAAATAAACCAACAGATATACGAAAGTCATTGAAATTAATAAATAAATATTTGAAGTAGACAAAATTTTGTTTCTGGTCTTACCTTTAAGAACAGCAATTGCCTTTTAAAAACATGAAAACACTCAAAGGACTTCTCAAAGAATATGTTTTATTTGAAATATTTAATATATTCAAATATTCGAATAAGTTAATTCAGAAATCTCTCAAAACATGCACTATATCTTCAAAAAACAAATATTATTCTAAGCAATTCCTTCTTCGGTCCTGAATAATATTCCAAATATCAAAATCAAAAAACTAACCTATATCAACAACGCACCACGTGTAAAGGAATAATGTTTCGAAACACAGATCAACTTTATAATTCAAGATTGATCTATGTTCTAACAAAATCAAAGAAACAGTGTGAGTTATTTTTAAGGCTTATTTAAATTCATTGACATTCCATAATGAGATTTATTGAAGCCAAAATATAATTATATATTATATATAAAATAAAATGTGTTTCGAAACATTATTCCTTTACACGTGGTGCGTTGCTGATATAGGTTAGTTTTTTGATTTTGATATTTGGCATATTATTCAGGACCGAAGAAGGGATTGCTTAGAATTATATTTGTTTTTTGAAGATATAGTGCATGTTTTGAGAGATTTCTGAATTAACTTATTCGAATATTTGAATATATTAAATATTTCAAATAAATTGTATTCCTTGAGAAGTCCTTTAAGTGTGGTCATATTTTTAAAAGGCAATTGGTGTTCTTAAAGGTAAGACCAGAAACAAAATTTTGTCTCCTTAAATATTTATTTATTAATTTTAATGACTTTCGTATTAATGTAGTTTTAAGGATTCAGTCCTATCCAAATAATACCGTATGCATGAATGAAAAACCAAAATATAATTATTATATCAGGATAATAATATTAAAATATAATATCAGTATAAAATAAATGGAGGTTTATACTTGAGATTTTATGATGAAATTCTTAAGATTATGTTGAATATTTTTGAAAGATATCTGTTTTCTTAAGATTGATGAGCAGAAACAAAATTTTGTCTATTCAAAATATTTAATTTATAGGATTTTTGTTAACAATTTCTATTCAATGGATTTTGTTATATCATTTGGATGTCTTATAATGAATGTTTATTTTATATGTCGTTTGATATAAGTGGTACTTATATGACATTAATTTAATTTCTGAATAGAGGTTAATTCTCGACAGAAGGTATATAAAATTATTCAAATATTTTAATATTAGCCTTCTACATATTTAATTTCAAAAAATTATATTTAATGATTATAACTTCTGAAAATAAATTAAAATAATGTCATATAAGTACCACTTATATCAAAAGCCATATAAAATAAATATTCATTATAAGACATCCAAATGGTATAACAAAATCCAATAAATAAAAATTGTTAAACAAAATCCTATAAATTAAATATTTTGAATAGAAAAAATTTTGTTTCTGCTGATTAATCTTATGAAAACAAAAAACTTTCAAAAATGTCTAACATAATCTTGAGAATTTCATCATGAAACTATCTTACTTAGAATACTCAATATTATTGGATATCTAACTAAGTTACTTTATATAAAAATTCAAGATTTGTAAAAACATTACTGAAAAACAAGTTTTAAGAGAGACTTTGCTTCATCAGTATTCAAATAATTCATATTCAATAAATATAACATCAATCAACAACAAATATTTACTCACCCTTCAACCATGTAGAAAACTTCTGGTAAACTGAAAAATCTTTGAATGTAGTGTAACGGTTAACTTAATGTAAATATTTCTGTATTCTTGTAGAAGGTGTACAGAAGAAATCTGTAGGATATTTCAAATTTTGTAATAATCCTCCTATCAAGAAAAAACCTCTGTTTCTCATTTTATTATATATATATATATATATATATATATATATATATATATATATATATATATATATATATATATATATATATAAATATATATATATATATATATATATATATATATATATATATATATATTATACTACTCTGTCAAGAAAGTACCGGGAATTTTCAATTAAAACAACATTTTTAAATTTAATCGTCAAAATTTATTGGGTCGCCTTCAAAATAGGCTCCATTTGCTCCAATACATCTATGCCAACAGCACTTCCAATTATCGAAACATTTTTTATAGGCACTTTCCGGGATGGACTTTAGCTCTCGCGCAGAATTTTGTTTTATGGCTTCAATCGACTCAAAACGGGTGCCACGAAGGGGCAATTTTAGTTTTGGAAAGAGGAAAAAGTCGCAGGGAGCCAAATCCGGCGAATACGGTGATTGCTGAAGCACGTTTGTTGAGTTTTTGGCGAGAAAGTCAGTCACAATCGTAGCTCGGTGAGAAGGCGCGTTATCGTCATGCAAAATCCATGAATTGTTCGCCCACAAATTTGGCCGCTTCTTACGGATACGTTCACGCAAACGTTTCATAACGCCTAGGTAATACTCCTTGTTTACCGTCTGACCCTCTGGAACGAAATCGTAGTGCACCACGCCACGGATATCGAAGAAAACAATGAGCATCACCTTCATTTTCGAGCGGCTTTGGCGTGGTTTTTTCGGTTTCGGCTCATTTTTTGCCACCCATTCCGATGATTGCTGGCTTGTTTGCATATCGTACTCGTAGACCTAGGTCTAATCACCAGTTATAATGCGTTCCATGAATGTAGAATCGAAATTACAGCGATCCAGCATGTCTGAAGCAACCTGTTCGCGATGACGTTTTTGAAGAAAATTCAGGTCTTTCGGTACGAGTCGTGCGGCCACCTTTCTCATGCCCAAAATATCAATCAAAATCGTACGTGCGGACTCGTGGGATATCTTAAGATCAAGTGCTATCTCTCTCAAGCTGGTATGACGGTTTTCCAGCACCCTTTCCTCAATTTTTTCGACGTTATCTTCGATCGAAGCCGTCGATGGGCGACCACTTCACGACCGTCCTTGAAGGCTTTGTACCACTGATATGCACGAGTTTTCGATAGAGCATTATCACCAAAGGCCTTTTGCCTTTGGTGATGCCTTTCGTGTGCATCGGCACACGAAAATTCATTTGCAACACAAAACTTTAAACAAATTCTTTGCTCAACGTAATCACCCATAGTAAAAATCGGCACACACTCTGACATCGACTGACTTAAGCAGTTGTTGCAAACACACTAGTTGACAGATCCCGCTCAAGCTTGGCATAGTAATTAAGGACAGTGGTACCAACCTAGGAAAAAAAATTTTACCTGCCTCATTGCCCCGCCAGATTTAAATCGATAATTCCCGGTACTTTCTTGACAGAATGTATACTACTTATACTCTGAAAATTCCTACTTCACTCTTAAACCAAAATAAAATTGTATATATAATAATTATATATTTCGGTTTACCCTATTTATTATTATTATCCTGATACTCCTAGATATTCTGTGAAGATCCCTGATTAGCTTTTTCAGCTTGTGCGAGTTAATGGTTCAGCTGTGTTCTGGGTAGGATTTGTTAATGCGATCTTGCGTCACTTTAGGTCACAGCACTGTTAATTTTTGACCCAACGGTGAAATGGTGGCAAACACCCGTCCAACTAGAAAATTTCTTTTTCCACCTGAGCAGAATGGATGCTCGCCCACTGAGCTGTCGACACTCATTAGATGTTATCATTTGGTTCTAAAGAAGTCCATAAACTATCTTGCAAACTTTATGTTATTTCTTTGACGAACATGGAATATGTAGGATGTTTATAAGTTCACTTTATTCTATTGTTTGTGCAGTAAATAGCACGCAGTTAGTTTGGTAAGGTATCTTTGTTAATTATTTTTATTTTTTAAATATGAAGTCGAGCTGATGATTTACCGTTTCAATAATTCTAAATTGTGTTATAAAGATGTTCTACTTGTTTCAAGAATTTTTCAAAGGAACTCATTCGAGCAAGTTATTTTTGAAGAAGTTCTTGAGGTTATGTTTTGCATTTTTGGAAAGGAATTTAGTTTTCATAAAACAAGGAATGAAACAGAATTTTTTACTCTTTAAGTATCTATTCAATAATTTTTGGTTGACAATTTATATTCATTTGAATTTGTTCGCTTTGAAACTTTTTAATAAGAATTAATTCTATATGTCTACTAAATTGACACTGTGTGTTCTAAGGATAAGAATAAAAAGGTTTTTTGAAATTAAAATTTGCAGAAGGTTTACAGAAGAAATTGTAAGATATTTTAAATTTTGTAATAATCCTTTTATCACGAAAAAATCTGTTTTTCTTTTTTTAATTATGAAAGTCTTGGATAATACCATCTGGAGAGCTGATGGGGAGCTTCTTACCATATTGTAAGTGTTAGATATATATCCAACACTTATCAGATCAAAACTTGATTATGGCTGCATTTTAACTTCAGCCATATATCAGAATGTCTCAATACCTTAGCATTCATTAAATATTCAATGAGAAAATTTAATCAAGGAAGTATCAGTATATTTCAAAACTGTTAAAAAGTTTTATAAAACGTAAATAGTAGCGTCACTGCTAATGACCTCGCTGTCGAAGTAGCACATATGTAAATGAATAAATAATTTTGACTGAATTTAATTAACGTTGTTTTTCAATTGAAATATTGTTTCATGTATTAATGAATTTGAATACACTAAAAACAACAGTCCATAGAGAATAGGCTGTTTTGTATCCAATTTTTATTCCATATTTTTCTGATCCATTCAATTTTTCCAGAGGACGATTGTCCAACTCCTATTAGGGAAGGCCAGAAATTTGGAATTCCCATCAAATGTCTTGGTGGACAATGTCCAGATCAAGCTAGATTTCCATCAGGGGGAGTATGGCATTATACTAATTGTATTTATTTCTATGAATGTGCTAACAACACTTACCAGCTGTGCTCCAATGGATTTTATAAAAAGTGGACCAAAAAGCCTCCGAGCACTGATTATATACAAGTCTGTCCGGACAATTGGACTTGGGATACCCATACTGGAGCATGGGAACCAGTACCCGGTAGTGAAAGTAAGTATGAGTTTCTGATTGAGATCCTAAATCTCAAAGTGTCAAAAGTCTCCAGTTTTAGGGATGTCAAATTTTTTCAACAAAAATCGCCTTTAAAAAAGCAATTTGGTAATCAAGTTATCATAGCAAATATATTGAGAAATAGTAGAAATGGCAGTAGCTGTCGTTTGTTGAAATTAAGTTTGACCGTTTATCATAACAAAATACGCATTTCAAAAAATTTCGACAGTAATGTTTCATGAAAAAGAATATTCTTATTCCATTGTTTCATCTGACAACACCATCATTTCGAAGTGTCATCATTAGGGTTTCTTTTCAGTATCTGTCATTTCGCTGAACTGTTAACAACGTAGTTTATGTGTGCTCTGAAAATGTCAACTTTTGTACCGATTTATGTGTTTTTGGTGGGAGTTTTGCTTCATTAGTTCAATATGAGAATAATAATAAATATAAACAGAAGAGAGAATCGAGGTTATGGTAAGGCAACTGAATTCGAATTCAAAGGGGTGATGAAATACAAAGAATATCATGTATATCTGCTCCCACCAAAGTTCGACGATACCGATTTGATTGAACATCTGTAGTCCAAAGATATACATGATGTGAAATGTGAGAGAATGAAATCGAGGTATCAAACTACTCTTGATTTAAGATTTCCGTTGCATTTAAATATGATAAAGCGGTCAGGAATCTCAATATTTGGCCTGAATATGTCGTAATAAATCCTTTTTTGAAAAAAGTCGCTTAAATAAAGCGGACTGCGTAAAGAAAAAAAAGAAGACTTTATTATGATAAATCAGAATGCTCAGTCAATTGGAAATGCCCAAAAAAGACTAGAAGATTTGTTAATGAATGAGTGTGGTCATGTTTTGATTCCAACAGAACACTGGAAAACTAAGGAACAATTGGAAAACCACAAATTTCAAAATAATAAGCTCATCACGAGTTATTCCAGAAATGAGAATGAACATGGAGGAGTTACTGATAAAAATCAAATGTGAAAATAAGAAATGACATAAATAAAGTTACAGTATCTAAAACATTTGAGTGCGTCGGAGCAGAATTCAAGTTGGGAATTCATAAATTGGTTATTGTGGCTGTATACAGAAAACCAGAGAAAAACAGACAACAAAAATGATGTGGGGGTAAAAAATTTTGATCGTAACTGATTCATGAAATGGCTCTTGGTATGTTTTTGAACCTTTCAAAAGCCCATGATAGTATCAATCATGAATTTTTACTGAAAAAAATAAAACCGTTACGAATGAAAGTAGTTGAAAATAGGTGGGTAGTTTCTTATCTTGAGCATCGGTCGCAACAAGCTGTTATCAGAAATTATGGCTCTATTGTGAGGTCAAATGTGGGCCTGGTTTTACTAGAAATTCCACAGGGTAGTATACTGGGTCCTCTGCTGTTTTGCATTTTCATCAACGACCTTTGCAATATGCAGGATGGAAGTGGTAAAAAAATAATGAATTATGCTGATGACATTCATATATTGATAACTGCAAACAATTTCAAACAATTGAAAATACATGCAACCGATGCTCTGAATATTGCACTTACCTGGTTGCAGCAGAATCAACTTGTTATCAACAAGGATGAAACAAAATATATGTTATTCAGTATCAACAAGAATATGGAAAATAGGAAAATCAGTATCAATAACCAGGAAGAAGATATATAACAAGAGAATTTTGAGTGTGATAGTTGATCGGTATTTCAATTGGGAATCACATATTGATGAACTTAGAAAAAACTGAATAGCGTGAATAATAGCATAAGAACATCAAAAAAATGTTTGTCTTTAACGTCGTTGAAAAGCTATTTATTTTTCTTGTTTTGTTGGAAAACTCAGATTCAGTATATTGTTTTGGGATGTTGGAAGAGATCATGATGTAGATAGGATATTTGTAGTTCACAAGCAGGTTTTGCGCTTAATTTACAACATGAATTCTAGGGAATCGTGTAGAGGCATTTTTAGAAATAATAATTTATTAACAGTATATGGAATTTATATATACGAGTGCCTAGTTTTTATATTTAAGTATAAACAAAAATGTTCAAGATCTACATCAAGTCATTCATACAGTACCTGTAATGTCAATTTGTATGACAATACATGGTATTGTTAGTTAGGTAGATATGAAAAAGTACCATAAAATGCGAGTTTGAAATTTTTCAATAAGCTGCTGTGGAAAAGTGAATTATATATTATTTAAGGGTTTTTGAGAGAAAGGTCTTTAATTTTCTTGTTGCTATTGAACCCCATAATTTAGAGGAATATTCAAAGTTTAATTGTTAATTTTTGGTTAAGTTTTGGTGACGTTTTTCAACCTACTGTACAGTTGTTGTAAATGAGGCTGTTTGAAATAAATTACTATATTATTATTATAAGAAAAAGACAGCCGAAAGTCATCATATTTCAGTGGATGTTTATGCTTTAGCTGAATGAACGTGTCAGAAGTGATTTGCTCGATTTAAGAGAGTAAATTTCAATTTGGCAGTCGATGAACCACCCGGAGCGACACCAATGTTCAAGGATGAGGAATTAGAAACAAAGCTCGATAAAGATCCATCACGAACACAAGAGGAACTAAAACAACCCTTAGAGTCACTCAACCAGCTATTTACAATCGTTTAAAAGCAATGGGAATGATCCGAAAGGAAGGAAATTGGGTGCCGTATGACCTGAAGGCAAGAGACGTTCAACGCTGTTTTTTCACCTGAGAACAACAACTTCAACGGCAAGTTTGCATCGAATGTGACTGGCGATTACGAGTGGGTCTATTGCGATTATCTAAAGCGTCGGATAACGTATGAATGCCTCATCAACTGTCAAGCCGAATATTCATGGCGGGAACATCATGCTGTGAATTTGATGAGAATCGTTTGGTGTGCTGTATTATGAGCTGCTACAATAGAACGAACCGATCACAGGGAAGGTCTACCGACGACAATTGATGGGTTCGAACCGAGAAAAACTGTTGTAATATGCCGATTTATTGACAATGCACGGCCACATGTTGTGTCACCCGTCAAAAAAGCTCAAATGAAAAGTCCTACTCCACCCGCCGTACAGCCCAAACATTGTTCCTTTCGCTTTTCGCTTTCTCTTTCAATCGATGCAGTATGGCCTAGCTGACTAGCACTTCTCTAATTACGATCAAGTCAAAAAATGGATAATTGTATGGCTAGCAGCCAAAAAGTCAGTCTTCTTCGGCGATGAGATCTGTCATTTTCCAGAAAGATGACAAAAAGAAGTAGCTAGCGACGATACTTTGAACTATGAATGTATAACCATTTTTTTACATAAAGCTTCACTTTTCAACAAAAAACCGCAGGAACTTATTCATACTCTCAATATGTGAAGATTATGTTCCACCTAATCTTATTTTTGTCTTGCAATCAGTTACATCATTGAAAAATTCGGAACAAACTGGTGTAGAATTATGAAAGTGGAATTCTTGTGAAAAAATAACATGTCTGCTGACTGAAAATGATAAAAAATATTTTATTCAAAAGAATCTACATTACTATTCATACATTTATATTTTCACGTTTCCGGCACTTTATGAATGTTTTGCCAAAAGAACAGTTCTGCTTTTGAAGAGAACTAGTTATCAAGCCATTTTCGCACACATCGAAGCGTTGTTCAGCGATAGTGATGCGAATAGATGATAATCAGACGACGCCAGATCTGGAGAATAAAACGCATTCGCTATGTTTTCCAAGCTGAACATTTCGATCATTTTCCTGACATGTTGTGTTACATTATCATAGAGCTAAATTTTTGCATTTTATCATCTTTCTGAAATTTTCCCATAGCTTGCATACAGGTAGAGATGGCTTTCTACATCACATTCAGTTAATCAGAGAGTTTGAGTACCATCTTCATCCAATAAGGCCTGCAATTCGTTGTCTGTGAACTTTTTTGATGATATCCTACGCTCTTCGTTCTCATCGATGATTTTTTCAACACTTTCTTACTTTGTCTGTTGAAATACAAGGATTGAAGTCCAGTTCTCGAACGAAGTTCTCAAATTGTCTGATTCGGCTGCACTCAAAGCCCAATCCACCATTGAGGATTTATTACAGGCGGGACCAGGGGTAAAATAAATTTGCCAAACTATTTTCAGAACCTATCAAGCTTTTCAATATTTAGTTCAGCAGCTATGGAAGATGAACGCCCTGCAGGACCCTGTATATATATAGGCTATTATATATCAATTTCCAAGGCCTGCATCCCAACAGTTTGACCACCTCAGGTGTTTTTGTAACCCTTGGCTAAAAATACATATACGTAAAGTTTTATATATGAATTATTTACATATTACATATGAAGTAAAAACTTAATTTCTACTATTAAGAAATTGAATTCCTACATATATGTATTAAATCAATAGTTCTTACAGAGAAAAAAACGACTCTTTAGATAAAATGAATGGAGGTTTATATTTGATAAAAGGTATATAAAATTATTTAAATATTTTAATATTTACAGATATATTCTGTTAGCTTTCTACATATTTAATTTCAAAAAATTATATTTAATATTATAAATTCAGGAATTAAATTAATGTCATATAAGCACAGCTTATATCAAACGACATATAAAATAAATATTCATTATAAGACATCCAAATGAGATAACAAATTCCAATAAATATACATTGTTGACAAAAATCCTATAAATCAAATATTTTGGGCAGACAAAATTTTATTTCTGCTCATCCCTCTTATGAAAACAGATATCTTCCTAAAATGTTTAACATAATCTTAAGAATTTCATTATAAAACTATCTTACTTAGAATATTCAATATTACTGGATATCTAACTAAGTTACTTTTTAGAAAATATCAAGATATGTGAAACATTACTAAAAAACAAGTTTTAAGAACGACTTTGCTCGTCAGTTCTCAATCATATTCAATAAAATATAGTCTGCTATAACAGAGGCCGTTAAATTGTCTTTCAATCTTTTAGATCAAGGATAAACCACAGAATTATTTATTTGTAGTTAACCTTACACTCCATTTACATTTTTCAGTATTCATTTACCAGAAGTTTTCTGAATTGTTGAAGGGTGAGTAAATATTTGTTGTTGATTGATGTTATATTTTATTGAATATGAATTATTTGAGTACTGACGAAGCAAAGTCTCTCTTAAAACTTGTTTTTCAGTAATGTTTTTACATATCTTGAGATTTTATAGAATAGTATTCATTTGCCAAGATGTTTCTGGATTGTCAAGGTGAGTAAATAGTTTTTGTTGATTGATGTTTTTTAAATGTGATTGGGTACTGACGAGCAAAGTCTCTCTTAAAACGTGTTTTTTAGTAATGTGGAGATTTTCTAGAAAGTAACTAGTTAGATATCCAATAATATTGAATATTCTAAGTAAGTTACTTTTATGATGAAATTCTTAAGATTATGTTAAAAATTTTTGAAAGATATTTCTTTGTTTTCATAAGATTGATCAGCAGAAACAAAATTTTGTCTACTTATCTATAGGATTTTGGTTTACAGTTTTTATTTATTGGATTTTGTTATATCATTTGGATGTCTTAAGATGAATTTTATATGTCGTTTGATATAAGTGGTACTTATATGACATTATTTTAATTTAATTCCTGAAGTTATAATTATTAAATATTATTTTTTGAAATTAAAGGCTAATATTAAAATATTTGAATACGAGAGTGTAATTTATTTCCACACAAATGTTTCCGTCAATAATATCGAACTGAATAGAATGAAGCCTACTAGTTAATTCTGTATGAATTATCTTTAAGTATACATTGGTGACATCTCTTTGGTAGTATTGTACTTTCATGTCATTCTTCACCCATGTCTTCATTCCATGTAATCGTCCATAAGTGGCTGCAGGATTCTTGTTCCTCGTTTTGAAGTTGATGTGTTTCGGGAACACGTTCAAATGTATGCATTTGGTGAAAAACCAAATATTTTTAGTATTCTTCTTACTTCTTAACAGAAGCTTGAAATACCATAAGACCAAAACGCTGGTTTCAGCTTTTAATAAATATTCGATTGATTCGGTCTTTACTTGCTGGAAAATCATTTTAATTAAAAAAAAATATATGAGACAGTAATTTATTTCCACAAAAATGGAAACTAATTACTGTCCCATATATATTTTTTCAATATTAATAGATGGTACGGATATCGCAGAACCTGAGATACTCTAGAACCTGGTGCACTTTGCTTACTTCGCATATACCGTCAATTAGGTCATGACTCTGCTAATGAGGGATTTATATTGTTACTGATAGTATTGATATTGAGAATATCCTGAAACCTTGTCTGAAGATTGCTCGGAAGCTTAATACAGCTTGCGGCTAGGAGTTCACTGTATTTTAATGCCACCTTAGGCAAAGCACTGCATTTCACCAGTAATGAAAATGGCGGTAGGCCGAATCAGGCGTTTGAACCACTACGTCACTACGAAATCCTAGGGTGTCAAGCTCAACTGACGATGGTATTCATGGTCGAAAGAAAGCTCGAGATTTTCTTTGCGCAGAATACCTGCCGAACTGCGAACTGGGATATATACATTTCTTCCTGCAAGGAAGCAATGCAAAATAGCGATTATGGAATTGAAGATGAGTAATAAGGAATTCTAAAACAAGGATGAAAAAATGATATAACGGGCAGGAGTTTGTAAAGGCAAAGATCGTTGATGAAGAAAAAAGTCCCGGAGAATTTGTGACTTGGGCTAGTGAGGGTGTGATTATGGAAATATTGGAGAATATGAGGAGTATTAGTGATTATCTCAGGAAGTATATTATATGCTGAGGTATGCAAATAAAGTAATCAAGGCTGCGACATAGATCGTCTGGAAAATGGAAAATTTCAGGTTATTTCAGTGATGGGGAGGCGACGATTGAGGCTTGAAATGGTGGCGAGAATGCCTTCAACAGAATATCTGCAGTGCGTCAAAGAATTCAAGCGCGACAAACATCAGGTCGTTGCATATGCTGACGGAATGCTTTCATCGGGTGTTTTCTTTAGAGTGATGTTGGCTTCCAAAGCGTCTATTGTTTCTGGTTTATCAGCATAAACCAATGACTTTAGATAACCCCAAAGAAAATAATCCAGTGGAGTTATATCGCATGATCTTGAAGGCCAATTAATTAGACCATTTCTCGAAATAATGTTATCGCCAAATCTTTCTTTCAATAAATCAATTGTTACGGTAGCAAATGAGGTGTAGCACCATCTTGTTGGAACCAAAATACTTCTGGGTCGATACCATTGAAATTTTAAAACAAATAATCATTGATCATCGATCTGTAACAAGCACCATTTACTATAACATTAGCTCCAGCATTGTTTTTAAAGAAATGTGGACTGATAATGTCCCCTGCGTTTAAAGCACACCATACAGTGCATTTTTCAGGATGCAATTGAACCTGCAGAACTTCTTGAAGATTGTTTTCACTCCATATATGGCAGTTTTGCTTGTTTACATAGCCGTTAAACCAGAAATGAGTCACTAAGCACAATTTTACCATAAAAAAAAGATCAACTTCAAGCTGTTCTAGGGCAAATAAACGACGCTTATTATGGTCAAGTGGCTTTAGTTCTTGAACCAGTTGAATCTTGTATGAGTGTAGACCAAGATCTTTATGCAAAATTTTCCATGTGGAGGATGCACTGAGTCCAACTTGTTGTGAATGTCGACGAATAGATGAATCTGGATCATCATCAACACTATGACTTACAGCAGCCATATTTTATTCTGTTTGTACAGTTCTTGTCTTGTTGTTGCATCGAGTAGAGAAAATTTTGTCCGAAATCTATCGATAGTTTTACGAATAAGCTGCTCTTATGGACGATTATGTAAATCATAAATTTCACGAAGTGCCCTATAAGTTTGGCGAATAGAACACAGTTTGAAAATAGATTTCAACAATTTGTAATCGTTGTTGTGGAGTAAGTCTTTCCATGATAATTTTTCAATGCATACTGAACAGATATGTCAAAACAACATGTCTTCTTCCTTCTGTCAAATCACAGGTATCCCTATCACTTTTAAAAAACACCCGATATTTGTAAAAGGAAATAGTCTCTTCTACAATTTGAAGGCAACGTACTGTATGAATGTGTTTAGTAAAAAGGTTGCAAAGGGTAGGGATGTGTTGATATTACGAAAGCAAGATTGCAGGAATGTTGACAACGGGCAGTTGTGGTTAAAGTTTGGAAAAGATTATGCTGGAAAAGTATGTTAGGATGGTTAAAAAATTCACCTATAAACGGAGAATTAGACTTGATAAATCAGCGGTGGGTAAGACGGTTTCTCTTCTGTGGGGTGTTCCTTATTGCTAAAGAGAAATGTTGTTTGATACGTCACCTAGGCATATATGATACGTGTTGAAAGGTCTACCAATTCCGCTCTATCCTCGATCATTTCATTAATAAAGCTATGCAATGCACACAGGAGTAATCCTTTCGCCCTACTACGATAGGTTTCGTGGGAGCAGTGGTTGACAGCCGGCACCCTAAGTGGTTGAAAGCTAGCACCCTAAACTAGAGAAAATCTATTCCCTTGGACATGTGATTCTAATCTACAACTCGAATGACAACCTCTCTAATTAGTTGAGGTTTAATAGTGCCGTTTCCTATTGGTGACGGCCTAAGTTCTTGGAAACTGAAGCCATACTGCTACCACTGCTACCACATACTGCTATCACTGTTGCTCGCTGATTAGACGTCTATGGAGGCTGTGACCATAGGCGTGCGGGTATCCAGGTTACAAAATCACTCTATTTTCCTTCTTTCTTCAGATATAAATACCAACAAAAAAGTTCAATCAGTTAATTGCTTATTCCATTAGTGTTTATCATAAATTCACCAAAAACCTGTTTCTTAATTTGTTTTCACCTTTGTAAATCGAGATACAGGCGAGTAACTACTTGTAAGACATTGTCTAAAATACAGACTGGATTTGTTAACGACAAGTCTTGTGTAACCAATTTATAATGTGAATGAATGGTGGTGGTCGCATCTACTGCTAAACTCTTCAGTTTTGTAATCGCCCGATACTTACGCAATAACTGTATGAAGAAATCTACCACATCGCTTTTTTTCAAATTATATTTATACAAAGAGTACGCACTTGAATTTGATAACGAATGAGTAACAAGTTTTCGAGAAAATTTTTCGAATTGATATTTAACATATTTAGACTGTTATTTATTTTCAGAGAAGAGCTGTACTTTAGATGAACCCACTTGCAGAACCAGTGGAAAAAAGCAGAGTGAGTATATTTTTTTATGATAGCAATCAGTAGTCATGTGAAAAGTAAAGTCATAACTTCTTTTGGGCCATAAACTAAACTTAATCAATACCACATATTTCCTCCTTCATTTTTCATAGAAATATATCAGGAGAAAACTTATTATTATTATTATTATTACAAGTTGATAAGAGTTTAGGCATCGCCTATAAACTCAAAAACATACAATCATTAAAGATATCTAAGCGAAAATAAGAGTGCTTGAAGAGCAGAAATAAACCGAAATAAATGTTCTTAATTATTATTTGGTTGATTTAGCAAAAGCGTTTGATACTATGAATCATGATATTCTATTAGACAAACTGAAAATTGAATTATGGGATCAGAGGTAAAGCACACAACTCCTCACATCATATCTGAGAGATAGGTGCCATAGGGTGAGAGTTAATAATGTTGTGGGCGATTATTGTGAAATGAATACTGGAGTTCCTCAGGGTACTATTTTGGAACCATTGCTATTTATGTTGTATGTCAACGATATTTTTAACATTGTGTCGCAGTTGTGTAAACTGCAAAAAGTTGGAGAGAATTAGAGGAAAATTTAAATAATTATCTAAAGAATATATACGTTTGGTTAACTTCAAACAAACTCTCTCTAAATATAGATAAGTCAGTCTACATAACTTTGGGTTAATACTGTGATAGCGTTCCAGAGTCTTTAAATATCTGTATACTGTATAAATGGAAAATTAATAAACAGTGTTGACTTCGTTAAGTACTTGGGAATAATTTTGGATTATCACATGAGACAGGCCAAATATATTAAATATTTGCTGGATGAAATAAAGAACTTATTTTAATTTTTCACAAATTTTCCAAAATAATGAACAGGGAGGTTCTTCTTATGCTATATTATGCATTGTTCCATAATATCATGATTTATGGAAACATTGTTTAGGGTGGAGCTTATTCTGTTTGAATCTTTCGAAGAATAAACATAAAAGAATCTTGAAAATAGTTAATAAGAATACGGTTGCTCAAAACGGCCCTTTGAATGTTGAACTATTGTTCTCACTTGAATCGCTTATTATGATCAACCATGGATATCTATTGGATGATTTGTGTAATTTATATTGATTCTGGAATTTCATCAGAATCGGATAAACTATTGAAAAAGGTGATGAAATCTTCAAACCTTTTCTTCTTTGGTTCTCTTTGATATTTCCGTACACATTTCTCTACTTGATTGTCTAGCAGTAGGTCAGGAATATATTCAACATCAGAAGAATCAAGATCATGTGGTCAAGTTACATCTGTTTCGGAAGAACATGATTCAGATTCTTCCCCGACTGAAGCTGGATTCTCTTCTGAAATTTGTTTCTGAGGTGACTCTTCTGTTTTTTTCAGATTTCGTTCATTAATGGTAACATCACGGCTGACGATAACCTTCCTACTGATTGGGTTGAAGCACTTGTAACCCTTCGTTGTCTCGTCGTATCCTATTAATGTATGCTTCACTGATTTTTGGTCTCATTTCTTCCTATTTACCTCATGCACATGAACCATCGCTGTGCTTCCATATAACCTCAAGTAGCCAAGATTCGGTTTTCTTTCCGTACACAGTTCATAAGGTGTTTTTGGTATCTTTGAACTAGCAGAACGATCCTTTAAGTAACAAGCCGTGTTGCAAGCTTCGGCTCAAAGAGATTTACTTAAATCATTATCAAACAAAAAACATATCGCCTTTTCAACTAGTGTTCTGTTGAAGCTTTCAACCAATCCGTTTTGTTCAGGACAGTTACTATTTGTTGTTTGATGAATGATGCCGGAATGTTGCAAGTCAAAATCTTTATTGCAATACTCGGTTCTGTTATCACTACTCAGCACCTTAATTCTGGTGTCCTTAGTATTCAAAAAGTAAATGAAGCACATCCTTTAATAATCATCAATGAAGGTAAGGAAATATTTTGCTCCTCCTAATGAAGTTGTTTTCCATTGGCCCACAAAAATCACTGTGAATAATTTAAAGAAATTTTTTGCACAAGAACCTCCTTTTGGAATTGGTAACCTGGCCTGCTTTCCTTTGCAACATATTTCACATTTATCGATTCTATTCTGGCTTCTGTAGCTGATCCCATCTACAATTTTGGTTGCTATCTGTAGATAATTATTATTAATATGACCAAGTCTTCTATGCCAAGTTGCTGAGCTTACTGCCTGGAAACATTAAGAATTTTTATTCCAAATGTTCAATTTGTTTACATTATTTTTCAGGTTGGCTGTTGCAACAAGTATTCCTTGACGGTCATAAATCTTACAACCATTCTCGTCAAACTGTACTTTATTGCCATATTTGATTAATTGCGACACCGATAAGGGATTTGTAGTTAAACCTGGTACATGCTGTACTCTTTTTAACAGTATATCATGCTTCTTATTTGTCAACGTTTGAATTTCCACATCTCCAGCACATTCAACTGCAATTTTGGTCCTATTTGCCACAGTAATTTTTTTTAAATCGGGATTCCTGGAGTTAATTATCCATTGTTTATTTGCTGTCAAATGAGCACTTGCTCCGCTATCAACATACCAATTTGTGACATCAAAGTCACCTATCATGAACACAAAACTGTAGCTACCATGGAATTTACTTGGACATTTAGACATATAGTGTCCAATATTTCTTACACTTGTAGAAAATAATATTGTTGGGATTCTTCTTGTTTGAATTCAACCGGTGTGTCATTTCTTGAGTTTAATTATCATGTCCTTTAGCATCAGATGATTTGTCTTTACAATTTTTACCTGTGCTCTCTTTCAACTGCTTACGGTAATTAAACTTTCTATTTACAGCGAACGCACCATTATTACCATTAGTATCACCATCGTCTGCATCTGTAGGAGTTTTGTTTTAATAAAATCGGTTGTAAAGGTCATATCTGAATCCTACCTACATTTTATTAATGTCAAATCCCGTTCTTCTTAACTTCTGGGAAGTTTCGAAGATTTGATTCATATATGACTCCAAACTTTCATGATTTTCTAATCTGGTGGATATCAGCGTGCGTAAAAGACCTATTTTTCGCATGAATCCGCTATCATCATAAAGTTTCTTCCGGCGAGTCCATACCTGTTCGGCTGTCTTTCAATCCTTCACATGTGGATACAACGATGGGTCAATGGCTAGAACTAGTTTTGTATTTGCTTTGATTATAGTCGAAATTTCCGTCTCTCTACCGCCGATGCTTTTGTTCAAGCCTTCAAGTACAAATACATTCTCGACTGCGAAAGCCCACTCGTCATAATTTTCACGTCCTAAAAGTTTTTGTACGCCCATGAGTTAACTGGCGGCCATTGCTTTTTGTGAAATTAACTTACACGACACGATACTGTTTCATTTAAACTATCACAAACAAGTGAGTAACTTTAATTATATTGCACTAAGAGTCCTGGTCCCTTAACCTGTTGTTTATTAAATTGGTGGAGTCACAATTTATCAATAACTCTGTTTGTGAATAAATGAACACGTGGTTTAACTAAAGACTATATTTCTACATTGTATTGGGCGAACTAACTAACTATCTATATGAAAAGGGAAAGAGTAACTGAACTCGCATAGACCTTAAATCTCGATCACAGAAAATGTACAGAACGTAGAGTGCAAAATATCACCAGTATCACCAGTAGGTTCAAAACAGGAGAGGAGTTGACAGTTTGTTTCGGTACACGCTTTTAATAATTTTTTTGTACGTGTTTTGTATATACAAAATTTAGTTAATCAAATTCAATGGAAGCCGCAAATAGTAATGAAAAACATTAATGTGTGTGATTGAAACTTGATTTTGAATTAGTTGACAAATTTTAAGAAGAACCTAAAAGAGAACAAAAAACTCTAGTGATTCTCTACTAATCTAGCCAAGTTTGGTTCGATATTGGTGAGTTGCAGCCTTAAATCTTTACGTTCGTTAATCTTCAAACGGTTTAGTCAAAATCCCGTCGAAATGGTTGTAACTGCACTGAAGCCTCTTTCGACTTAATATAAAGATGGAAAAGCAATGAACTATTTTTCATCAATATTCCACAATACTGGATAACGTATTGAGCTATCCCGTACCTTACGGAGTACTCTAAAAGATCCGGGATGTTACGTAGTACTCTAAGACCTGGGGGTTTACGGAGTACTCTAAAAGCTCTGGAATTATACGAAGTAATCTAAAGAGCGCTAACCTTTTTATCGTGATCGTTTAGTGGTGGGCGAATAGGACTTCACGTTGTGTAGGCAACCCAAATTACACCTAAACGAGAGCAAGGAAACAGTGACGGGAGGTTCAAATATTCGAAACACAATAATACCAGAATAATATATTTTTATTAATAATGTTCAAGAGCAACAACCCTCAATAAATGGAAACACATTCATCAGCCTGTGGTAAAATTTACTCTACGCAATGGTTCGCAAAGCGCCCAGTGAAACCAATAGCGCCCCGGGTCTAAATGACTTATTACTACATATTGTTAGGTCGGTATTCGCTCAAATCAGATATCATTCTTATGTAGCGGAAAGGGTAAAGTTATGCAGGAAATGGGGGATACAGCCAGCCTGCACCTTCAACTGCACTTCCGGTAACCAGTGCTGAACCTCCCGTTACAGGGGGTAAGTTTAACGGACAGTAAGGTAAGGGTAAGTGTGGTATGCCCAGGAGATCTCCTTGAAGAGAGGATCTAACATAATTCAAGTCAACCGGAAAAGTTACTATCAAAATGGACTATATCTAGCCACCTCGGGGTGACAAAGGCCCAGGAAGGCTTAACTCTTACTGAGGAACGGACCGAACACTACCAGAAGGGGCACGCAAACGAATCCCTGGAGATATCACAGTACTCGGAACAATTATCTAGCAATCACTCACACATTCTCACAATAACGTTGGATATCTGGAGCTATTTACTGTCTCTATACGATATGTCGTCCTCTACCAGAACTACTCTGCGGTTTACCCTAAAGAACGCCACTGGTTCACAAGGAATACAATCTTTTAAGGTAAGCGGGCACATGCATATAACAAATAAGTAACATGAACTGACTAGGACATTATAAAATAGATACAGTACCCCATCACCCAGGCATGTTAATGGACGTTACAATAAGAATAAAGAAATAGGTATCCGGGGGATCACACAAGAGTACATACAAATCAGTTACATACCAAGCACCGCAATGATTAAGAACAGATAATATAAAATCCCTATTAGCAAGTATTACGCAGATAATGAACCACTATTTACAACTACAGCAAAAAGCAATCAGGCACCGAGAGAAAGTATACAATACAAACAGAAAACTTGTGAGGGTCGCTTTAGTTATGTACAAAGGTAATGCAATTTAGTTAAAACATTCCGGTTGGGTTAAATAACAGCGAAGCAAAAATACCAGAATGAAAGGAGAAGTACAATGAACGAGAGTGCAGTCATTAATTTCACATTAACACAAAGGTGGTATTCAAAAATGTAAAGTATGCAATTAATCAGAAGAATTTGAAAGAAGTTTACTTTCTAAGAGTTACCAAGGGGCACTGTTATAATTACTACTATCTCGAATATGTTACTAAGTTGCTCAGGAGGTTTATTTTCCAAGAACCTTCCACTCGAATGAATTCAAATACAATGGGGACGCTATAAGGACATTGTTCTCCTTTGTTATTCTCACTAATCACGTACGTGTCAAGTTACAGCGCCACAGAGTATTTTGACACAGAAATAACGCGGGTAAATACAATGACATAATGGTGGAATTTAAATAATCTGTCAGGGACTCTGTGACTCTTATGATCCTTAGAGGATCCGGATCTCTTCAAATTGAGCAAATAATCGAGAATTCAATGAATTGCTCCGAATGTTATTGACAGCATTTATCATATACCGTAAAGAAAGATTCAATTTGGCACTGTTGTCTGTGGATCACACAAAGAATGACCAATATCTCAGGTATTTGTTGTTTCAAGAAGACTTTAAAAGCATGATAACGACCAATCATTGCTAGTGCACTATCCGTTGCAATAGAAACAATATTCGTCAATGATATAGCATTATCGTTAAAAAATTGTTTCATGGAGCCAAAAATTGATTCACCTATGGTATCAGTTTCTAAATAGGTATCAAAGAGCAGCTCTTGGTATGTATTTTCATCTTTAGTGAACAACAAAGCTTCATTGCCAGGATAGTAGATTCGTCCAACTGAAAGACGCGACGTCGCGACCCATCTCGTCTATTCGTCTTTGAACGGTGCTATTGCTCAAGGAAATTCTCTTAATGATCTCATGGCTTGTTCAATACAGTCTCGGTTATGGTTAAATAAGATGCTCTCCAATCATGTGAGGTTTTCCTGATTTTGCTTTCAGTAATGATAAATTAGGTAGCTCGTAATCCAACAATATCTTGCATAGATGACGTCGCAAAAATTGACCTTACGGAAGGTCTTTTCTGTAATTTTTTTTAAGTATTTGAAAGTATGACAGGGGCTCACATTTTTTCTCCGAATATATTCTTGATAAGTGCTCGTCCATTGTTGCAGGCTTCAAAACATCGTTACTAAATACTTTCTTGCATATAAAACATATCGACGAGTGTTGATTTGATAGCGATGGAACAAATCCAATCTTCAGATCAATCCAAAGTGTATTGTCGGAATTCTTTTTTCGATTATATCGTCATAAAAAAACGCGAGTAAACCTGCAAATTGAACAAAGTGCAATAAGTTTAAGTTGAAAAAACGGTTAAAAAAACTGTAAAATTACTCAGATATTAACTACCTTTTTTATCGCCATGTCAAATCACAATTTTGTGGAGCATATAACTTAGAGAAAAATTCAAGAAAAGTATTGAAGTAAATTGTGGACAGCTTCGTTGATAGCGGTCCATTCAAAATGGACTTATTGGAAAACCCTATATTATTCAGGCAGGTTTTCGGCTTGAGGTTCTCAATTTTCCATCTCTATTTGTCTTTAGTTGTGAACACACTGACAGTTAATAACTCTCCCATTTTAATTGTTTTCTTTTAGGACCTATCACATTCTAGGTATCCTCTAATTGATCATTCTTAATTATTTATTGTGTTATTTATTGCTAAGTAAAAAAACAATTCCGATCACTTGCGGAAAATTTGGGAATCCATTTAGAAACTGAATAAAAAGGAATCTCGAGTGAACCATTCCGTTCTCTAGGGATTTACAGAAAACCAATTATCTTTCCATCGTAATCGGATGAAGGGAGAGTAGGACTCTATGTTGCGAAGGCAAACCAAATTACACCTAAATTAGGACAAGGGAACAAGGGAAGGAAACAACCCCCTCTCGCGCAGGAGAGGGGGTAATCTAACAGCCTGTGCTCAAACATCTACCGTATCTTCTTTTAGCTAGAGCATCAACCTTCAGCACACAGAAGAGGATTTGGATTGGAACTAAACGTAGGAAGGGGCGATATTGTATCCAAAAGGGTCACATTATATAACTTGAGTCGATCAAGAATTAAATAATTAAGAGGACCGTTTCTGACTGATCGTGGTGGCTAGTGCCCAGAAAGGTTCAGATAACGTTCTGAAAAATCCGCATGGTGCCTGAAGAGTCATGCTAATTGATAACCAGAATACGTCGGTAGCAATGATTATCATTCAGTCACACATTTCACATAACAGTGTTGTGTATCCACGATATCAACTGTCTGTATATAATATATTTCCGTTCACCATTATTATCAAAGTAAGCGGGCACATCAATTTTGAAAACAAATCACCTAAACGGATTAAGACATTATAAAGAGACACTGTAGCTCATCACCGTACCTTGTTAATGAATATTTGAATTGAACAACAAAGAGGAGCAATTACACAATAAGGGTATGCATATCAATATGCATAATGCAAAACAAATCACATAAACGGATTGAGATATTATAAAGAGACACTGTAGCTCATCACATTATCTTGTTGATGAATATTTGAATTGAAAAACAAAGAGAAAGGCAATTACACAATAGGGGTATGCATATCAATATGTATAATGCACAGCGAATAAAATGAACATATCACATATGAATAACTATTATTAATAAATACAACAAACAACGAAGCAGGTATCCAGAGAAAGTATACAATATGAATAGGTAAATCATGAGTATTATATCGCTTTATTTATATACAAAAACAACACAATTTAACACAGCAGTTCGACTCGTTAAATATCAATCATCAATAACACAAATGAAACAAACAGATAGCGGGAGGAACTACACAGAAACAATATGAAATCGCTGGGTATCTCACATTGAAAACTAAGGTGGACATTAAAAAAAACATGCAGTAAATCAAAACATATACGACAGGTTTCACATAACAAGAACAACCAACAGAAAATGTTATTATTTGTGAGACTATTTCGAGTACGTGTAGTTAGATTCGCAGCCAGGGATCACTTTGTCGGTCCCAAAAACCAAAGGTCACACTCGGTCGTCCATGTTTGTTATTGTCACAAAGTTTATGTGCAAAGTTACGGTTTCACATAATCTGTGTTTAACGTAGGTTTGGGCGGATACAGCGGATGAATACCGCGTTATAATTTGTATAATGTTCTGGGTCACCCATATGATTCTTACAGAATTCGGATCTCTTGACAAAAAAAAATTAAATGTGTCGGCAAAGAAAACACTGGTGGGTAGGTGCTTCGGTGTGTTATCTGACACTGTATCAAAACATTTATTTATTTCGACACAAATCATAAGAATGTAATTATAATTTTGATTAATGAAACAAGAAGCCTTCCAGTCCTTAGGATCTGTAGAGATATAATAATTGGCTGTAATAGGGAAGTGTTAGTGCTAATTGTTTTTCCTCTGTTGTATTATGCCATCTTATTGATATTCGGTAACTGAGGAATACTGTGTGGCAAATAAGCTTCGGCTTAATTTATACACTTTTCTCAAATATTGGAAAATTTGTGTTTTGTAGACGATACTGGAAAAAGTTCCAAGTTATCGTTGTTATTATTATAATTAAGTTTCTGATGAAGGTTATGAGCGGGTTGCTAACGTTTGAACTATTAACTTTCATTAATTATTGCAGGACTGATCGAAGAGAAAACGCTTGTTAAACTTCCTAAGGGAGTTTTTGAAATTTGACTTGACAGTAGCCATTTCAGTGAATGAATCTCAAGAAAATGGGATTTTGAAGACATTTTCAAGATTCTTCAGAACAAATCTCTAGTACTTCATTTTTCTCCTATTATTTATTATCGAAACCATCTTATTCATTGACCAATTTTTTGTTACTGAATTGAACTGTTATGAAATAGAGACATATTATGTAAATATATGAATATATTCATTTTACACTTGAATTTTTAATTTTCATTAATATTTTCCCTATTATTCGAAAAATGTGATAGAAAAATTGTCAAAATAACTGGTTAAAAGTTCATTGAACATCATTCTGAAGAAATTTCAAAATATAAGGAAAAATACTACTTCAGATCATAGGCTGTTCTCAGAAGTGGAAAAACCCAATGAAATATTCAACTTGTGGAAATCAATTATTTCATCCAATATATTTTATCCTATACGTAGGTTAATAACACTGGTCGACAAGATTTTTATAACACAAAGCAGATCTTTATTTTTTGATTTTTTTGAAATATTCCCAGAGTCCTAACCACTTTTAAATAGCTCAATAAGGCCATTTAAGCAAGTCTTCAATTTTACGAGGGGACGGTTAACATGGTTGCATTTTATAACAGGAAATGTACCTAAACTGTGTCTTTTACAATATTAGACATAAAATTAAGATCTAAAATCAATCTTTTGTTGAGTTTCGAAATGAGTGGTTCCCTGTGTATAGATAAGAAGCGTTTTAAGGACGAAAATGTCGAGACCAACGCGCCGCAGTTGCAAAATCCCACCTGGCAAATTTTGCCATATTTCTGGAGAATTTATGGCCTGGCCATTTTCTGAAAATGTTAGAAAAGTTTAGTTCCAATATTTTGGTGTTTTAATTGGAGATAAAGACAAGCAGTGGGCTTCCCATGTGTGCTGTGTTAGTTGTAACGTATCATTGGTGCAGTGGATAAATAGAAAGAGAAAAAGCATACTTTTTGCCGTCCCTATGGTTTGATGAGAACCCACTAATCATATAGAAGATTGCTATTTTTACCGGACGAAGACTGAAGGTTTTTCCAAAAAGGAAAATCACAAGATCGACTATCCAAATACGACCTGTTTCTCATAATACAGATTTACCAGTGCCGATCGCATCTTCAGTGCACAAAATGGCGTTTTGGAAGATATTGGAGAGCACCGAAAAATACTGCACCGACCCTACTTTTACTTCAGATCTCAGTTCCGGCGAGCCACATTTAATAATTAAATGTGGTCCACCGAAATTTGGACCTGGAACAATTATTGTTCAAAGTGAGTTAGTTAAATGATTCCTGTCTTAAGGAATTCCTGTCTTAAGGAATTCGCCCCCCAGGCATTAGATCTTGACGTGATGGGGGCGCTCTCCTGACTAGGACCCTAAATTCGTTCCGGCGAATTGGAGGGTTAAGTCTTGGTGTCTAACGTAATGCCGCTTCGCGCCAGTCACTGGACCTGTATGGTGGAAGATCTCCGAATGGGGCCCTAGTTTTACTCAGGTGAAATGGAGGGCTGAGCCGGTTGATTAACTCAGTGACAAGGGAGTCTGTCGCAGCACAGGGCTTCTCCCTTAAAACTGGCGTACTCTACCCTATCGCAGTATAAATCTCCGGATTCTGTGTAATGGCCGAGTGCGTTATGTAGCATACTGCGTTACCTCGGGGGGGTGGACTTGCCCTCAGGTGTTACTTGTACCACCTGTCCACCCCACTTGGTGTTGGACTCGAGGGGGCAGTGGTTGAAAGTCCGCATGCTGGACTAGGGGGGTATTTCATTTATCTGTTCGCAGACCCCCATTTTCGGGATATTCTCATGAAACGACTCGGGGTTTAACGGGACTTGACGGTTCGACCGGCCTGTCCTGGCCCCTGGATCTGTGCGTAACTATTTAGGGTTTGTGGATCTCGACGAAATGGCTCCGCCATTAGTGCTTGACGCCAGGATCAATCAAATGACTTCACATGGGTTCGGTGGGTCAGGACGTATAGTCCGCTAGACGGTGCTCGTACCAGGATCAATTGTAGTCGTCAATCTTGAGTTTATCTTAGTTCTTGGGACTGCGTTCGGGTGGATGGATAAGAATTCCCTCCGGCGGGTGAGTTGCGTCTCAAACAACTCGGGTACTGACCTGCAGAGCCAGTAGAGGTTGGATAGTGCTTTCGCTGCTACCAGTCAGACGGTTCTGGCTTTCGAGTCGGGGCCCAAACTGGAAGCTGGTGGGTTCATCTCTTCGGAGGGGTTCTCGCCACGCGCGATGATATGGCGTAATCCTTATCACACTTTCTACCTCTGGGTGGACTGTGGAGACTGCTTGGTAGTCACTTGGAAAAGAGGCCATGCCTCAAATAGCCAATAACTATTCTGGTAGAATTCACCTGTCTTAAGGAATTGAACTTATTAGGCAAGGAAACGAAAATTTGGAATTTCAGAAAAAGAAATACTCCGTTTTTTGCATTCTACAGTATGGAAAATTCGTTGTAGACGTGTACTGATATTGATGGTTTGGAGAACGAACTTGATACTGGGTGGCATTTATTTATGAATTTGTCTAAATATAGTTTGAAAGCTGCATAATGGAAATTTAAAACCCTCTATACCAGTTGCCCATTCAGTGAGGATGAAAGGTTATGAAAATATGCGCACGCTTTTGGATAAAATGAACTATAACACATATAAATTGCAGATATGTAGGGACCTAAAAGTTATTAGAATTTTAGTGGGGATTCAGGGAGCATTTACAGAATATTGCTGTTTTCTTTGTCTATGAGACAGTCATGCAGTAAATAAGCATAATATAACAAAACTTTGGCCAGAAAGAAGTGTTTTCTAACCGGGATCTCAAAATGTGAAGTTTAGACTTCTTGTAGACCCCAAAAATGTCCTTCTGCCTCCCCCTCACATTAAATAAGGGCTGATGAAATCTTTGTGAAGGCTAGGAAGGATGGTGATGGGTTCAAATACTTAAAATAAGTCTTTCCCAAGTTAAGTGATGCCAAATTAAAAGAAGGCATTTTTATTGGACCTCAAATCAGAAAATAGCTGGACGACGTTTATTTTACAGATAAACTTACCAGGCAGGAACTCAGAGCATGGAACTGATTTATTAGTGTAGTAAGAGGATTTTCGGGCAACAGTATGGATGCTATTAGTGTAGTAAGAGGATTTTCGGGCAACAGTATGGATGTAAACTACCAACAGTCAGTTAAAGAACTATTAGATGCCTACAAATCGCTTAATGCCCGAATATCATTAAAGATTCATTCCCTCCATTCATTAATGTAATTTTTTCCTGAAAATTTGGGAGCTGTCAGTTATAAGCAAGGTGAAAGATTCCACTAGGATATTAAGGCAATGGAAATTCGTTATCCAGGACGATGCAATCCAGACATGCAATCCCCATAAAAGGACAAAATATAAAATTAGTATTTTTAGTCAATAGTTTTAATCTATGTGTTTTCTCAAATATGGTATGGTTAGTAGGTATAAAACTAAGTAAGGCCGAAATTTTGTTGATACAAATCAGATATTGTAACATTAAATGTGGTTCTATAAATATAACATGAAAACCTTACGTGTTACAACATTTTGTATCTCATT
Source organism: Megalocaria dilatata (assembly GCA_034642435.1). NCBI lineage: Eukaryota > Metazoa > Arthropoda > Insecta > Coleoptera > Coccinellidae > Megalocaria > Megalocaria dilatata. The sequence continues at coordinate 75,841,804 of CM067856.1, forward strand.
TTCGCATTTACGATTTTGTTACTGTCTATATATATACAGCTTCAAAAAATCAACGAATGTGGAAAGTATTGGGGGAGATGTTCACAGGTGTCCCTTAAGAAATTAAGAAACCACTAAAATTTTGAACGTTTCTATTTCTCTTCTTTTTGGTTTTTTCAGAAAGATCAGAATAAATACACCAGAAAATGAAAGCAGCGCAAAAGTCCAAATAAACTTTACATAAATACTAGTTGGGAAGGAATAGTTTTCCGAAGGACGGGGATAGCAGAGAAGGATTTATTCTTTACCATTTTGAAAACAAGATGTAGCTGAGAGAGTGGTGAGCTACCTTACAAGCGAATCAGTTGGTTTTTGCAGCGATTTCTGAAAGAAGATACCGTCTTTCGAAGATCTATATTACCCAGTGAATTCAAAGCGTCAGAAATAATGTACGAAAAAGATCTTTTGTAAATTTCTTTTTGGTGCTGCGGAACCGCGACCAGATATCTATGACGCAGGTTGAGGCCATGAACTTCGTGTCTGTATTGAATCCTATTATAGAAGTATCAGGGAGTCCTGAATTTCCAATCTTGAAACCTAAGCAAGTTACATGGAGCCTATACCGGGAGGACATGTTCAGCCAACTGGAGCTCTCCACAAAAAAGGAGTAATATAATCTCTTCTTCTCACTCCATAAATCAGTCTTAATCAGCTGTTCTGCATTTTTTGAATACGGCATCTATCCACGACGTCCAAACACGGGTAGTGAACGCTGAGGCAATGATTGAATTGGGATAAAACAAGTGAGTCACAGAGCAGTCTTGAGATAGGCAACGTCGTAGGGGATAGATACATCTTAGGGAGTTGTAGGCTGAACGAAGTTTATTGTTGACATGTTCATTGAATCGTAGCTGTGAGTCCATGAGTAGTCCAAGGTTTTTACATGTCTTAGAGGAAGCCAGAGGTATACCATTTATTCTGATCTTCAATGTTTCTTTAGCTACTTCTGTGTTATGTTTACTACCAAATACCACAACAGAGCACTTCCCAGGATTTAGTTTGAGGAAGTGATCTTTGGCTATTTTGAAGAATTTGTTTAAATCCGAATTGATTAATTCTTCGGCTAAGAATATCTGGCTCAGAAGAAAAGAAAAATACAATTGCGCATCGTCGGCATAACAATGAAGCTTGCAATTTGTTAGATATTTATGAAAATTCGATATGTATATAATATACAGAAGAGAATCCAGAATGCTTCCCCGAGGGACTCCAACTCTAAGCTTTAAAGGAGTCGAATAACGCCCTTGAGATGTCACCCGTTGTGATCTTCCAGATAGGAAAGACCCGACCAGATTTCTAGCGCTCTCACCAAAGCCAACATAGTGAAGCATCTCGTACATTAACGTGTGTGAAAGGGAATCAAACGCTTTGCTAAAGTCCAATGTTACTAATGTTACTAACCATATCATCATCTGCCGCCTTAAAAAAATCATCAACTACAATAACCAGTGCTCGCAACTGTGATGTTTTCTAAAGCCCGATGTAGGTAAGTTATTGTACCTTGATAAAAAAGTTCTGATCAGGCCCTCCATAATTTTTTCAACAACCTTCGAAAGCATAGGCAGTATGCTTATAGACCGAAGTTGATTGAAATCGGCAGGGCAATCGACCTTTGCTAAAGGGAACACAAGTTCAGTTTTCCACAAATTGGTAAAATACGACGTCAGAATGCATTCATTAATAATGTGTGTTATATGGAGAATGATGAAAGGGCAACACAGTCTGATCATTATTATATTAATGTCGTCGACAGCAGTAGCACCCAACTCAAATGGCTCTTCTTCCTCCTACAAAATGTTATTTTCATAAAAATTAAATACTGCGTCATTAGGTTTCACATTAGGATTTTTTACAAAATGATAATTTAGTTTATCTGGGTCACTCAAATTTCCAGGTAGGGTACATTTTTTTTCTTAAAAATATCGATTTTTTGTAGAAATTGCCATTTTTCTTTACTATTAGAGTTTTTAAGTTTCGTTTTTACATAAGCTTTTTTCTCAGATCTTATAGCGTTAGCAGTATAATTTCTTAGTTGTTCATTATAATCGAAGTGTGCAGGGTCCCCTGCCGCCTTGAATCTATTTAGAGCTTTACGTCTCAATTTTTGCATTGATTTGATGTTATCAGTTATCCAAGGTGAACAGGAACATGTATATATCATCTTAAATCTTGAATCAGAAAATTTTAATAAAATATGCATTTTATTAACTTATATAATCTCCATTTAACTGTAAACATTTGACTAAACGTCGAGTTACACCCGAAATTAGATCACCTCTATAATTTTCGGTGATGATAGTCTGGGACTGTGAAACTGACTGAATTAAATCATCTTTATTTCTTGGCGCTGTTCGTTCAACAAGATCTGGTGAAGCTGCTGGCCATGAAATGGTTGCCACTTGGTGTTCTTGCATCCAAGGTTGATATAGGCCGAAGTATGGCATCTTGCATTATCCTGCTGAAAACGCTACCTCTCTGGATATAAAGCATGTGCCGTTTCAGGGATAAAACTATTAATGGTACCATCAACTATACAGAGAGGCGTAGCACCACGCTGAGATATTGCTACCCAAACCATTATTTTGGTGAAATTTGGAAATTTGAACAGTAACAGGTGGTTTTGATAGGATTTTTAAGTGATTTCCACGAAGTTGGAAACAACCTTCATCAGATATAAAGACATTATTAAAATTACCTCCTTGAAAACGTTGACAAAGTTATATCCTTTATTCCTTTTTGTAAAGGTGTCATAACAGGTTTTTTTTGTTTCCTTGATATGTAGCCTTGTCTTGTCAGTGACATACGGACTGTTTCTGCACATACTTTTATATTTCGTTTATTTCAAAACCTGTGTTAGCCAATTTGCGAAACCCCAGGCGCGGATGGTGTCCTCCTAAGGCCAATAAAGCGTTTAAATTGTTTCGTTCAATCTTACGCGGTCTTCCTGAAACTGATCTATGCCTTATATCCATGCCTTTTTCATCCTCTTTATTGTCTCTGTTTCGTCCCCGTTTAATAATACAATATACTTTGTATATATGCTCTTAATTTTAGTTAATTATTCTTAATTTAGTTTTAATATTGGCTACCCAAAAAAAGTGCATCATTAATTCATATGTGTAATAAATTAAGTCTAAACTGCGCAAACTCGAGTCTGTACCAACGAAACAAAGGTACTACCGAAACAAAGGGCAACAGTAACCATCGAACTACCGAACGGAGCGGACAAGGACCAGTCGGCTCTCGAGAGCGGAAACAATACGAAACAAACAGGTGCTCGTACATCTACATAAATCTTCGACCAAAACCACCCAGAGTAAGTTAGAATATTTCTCATCATGTTGAAGTAGTTTTGACTTTATCAAATCTCTTATTGCGTCCTTCATATAAATTATCTCCATTCTTTAAGAACCGATGCTAACCGAATAATTTTACAGTCCAAACTTGCTATAACGGGAATTGAATCGGGATCATTCAGTGTCATATGCAGCACTTTTTCCCAGTTCAGTCAATAGCACTAATTTTTTGACGTTTCGAAAACCTTTTTCTAATAAATATTCTACCTGATTTCTTTTTCCTAGTTGTGACATTATTTCGTAACTTGTGTACCTGTTGACAATCAAATATATTTAACAAATAGTGTTGCCATGTAATTTTGGCCGACTATCTGTACAACATATTTTATACATCACTTATGTCTTAGAATGTAACAGGAAAGAAATGTATTAAAATTATCCAAAATGATAAATTCCGGATACTTTCTAGACAGACTTTACTTTGGTGGCCAATTCACATGCCTAAAACAGTGAAATAATGCATAAAGGAAGTCTTTCTTGTTATGAACGCAAAACGAGTCTTTTCAAAATCGAAGGTCAATATCTTCCATAGACTTATCATTCTAAGGAGACGAAGCATCCCTCTATTGAAATTTTATTTGTTGTGAGACCAACATTCAAACAACAAAGACGAATATAGCAGTACTAACAAGTGCGACAGGGATGAATAGATTTGACACTAACGTTGTACACAAAAAATTTCTCAAACTAATAACAACACGTGAGCGCTATTTTCGTTCCCAAATTTATTGAATTCCGATCAAAATATTCTTTGGAATAACAATGTATGGTATCTAATATTTATTCACCAAATTCAAATATTTTCGTCCTTAAATCACAAAATTAAAATCCAATTATGTTTTCAACTTGATTCATAAAATATCGAAGTTCGGATCCATAATCAATTTTGAACCTTGGCGATCCAGGAAAAAAGTCCTCTTGATCCCTAAAAAATTTAATAAAAAAATTTCATCAAGCTTCGGGCTTTTATGAATCTAATTCTAACAAAACAACACGTACGTTGATTTCTATTTATTATTACTAGTTGAACACATGATGAGTACCTGCTTTCAAACAACTAGTAAAAAATTTGGTAACAAACAATAACTGAATGGTTCCAGAGATAAGGAAAATTTTTTATTACTTTTGGAAAAACCACCAGGTTCCTACTAAAATAGACCTAATATAGGAAAGTGGATAATTCTGTCTTGTCATTCAGAAAATTACCTGAATTTCCTAATCAGTTCATCTCTAAATTTTCAGCTTGGGTCCTTTATTTACTCCCTGCAAAATCTTGCAACGCTAATTAAAATCACGTTTTTTATTTTCATGTTCATATGTTTTGCATATATAGAATTTAACTTATTACTGAGAAAAAATCGTTGATTTATTCTAGAATTTAAGGACCTTCCAGTTTGAACAATATAAATTTTTTGTCAAGTAAGTGAAAATTATAATTAGCAAATACTTGATAATGTCGATCTATTCATTTCAGGTTTATAGGTTTTTTTTTCAATTTTCCCGAAGATGTATTGGTTCTACAGGAAATGTTATCAAGGAACTTCTTTACTTTCAGAGATGATTAAGCAAAGTAGCTGAGAGAATTGAATATTTTTCTGTTTTTCAACTTGGAGTTTATTTCGAAACTTGTATTTTCATACTGTTCTCTGATAATGGCCCTGTCCATTCTCGATGGTGAATCTCCCAAGTCCAGCAACTTGTTCGAAATGTCGTAGTCTCCCTTTATCCTTCAGCAACGATTTGAGATCCTTCAGCGGTAAGAGAACGAAGGTTGGAAAACCGACGCTGAGATTCAGCAGGATATCGCCTTCGCCAATGAAAGGATTAAAAAACTCTAATCGATCGCAGAGTCGCAGATTGTGGTCGTCAATCAGAGCCAGCTTCCCCGTACGATTCCAGGCATTCCGGTAGGAAAAGGATGAAGTGGGACAACATGATGGAATGGTATTATGCAAGAAAGAAAGAATATTCAAGAATATTTAGTATATTACCATAATGGTCATTATATTATCTAACAACTATGTACAGGTGAAATGATAAGTTAAAATAAATAAATTATTTTACTTTTCCCAACCACTTATTAGGAAACGACCTGCTATATTGAATAATCTTTCCTTAACATGCTTTTCCAGTGAGAGTCGATATTGCCCTGTTTAGCCATTTAATTTATTTTAATTTTATTAGATTTCTAAATTGAATTGTCGCTATTAATGCGACGTGCTCCGTAAATGTAGTCCACTATCAAATTTGCCACACTTGACACTTCGTGATATAACGCTACCGAACCTAGAAGAGTATGAGGACTTGATGCGTGTGACGAGATGTTAGAAGTTCTCGTCGTGTTGAACGCTTCGCAGAAGAACATGATATGGTTTGATGTTTGTTGCTCTCCCCCACAGGAGCAAGATGCTGTAGGGGAGAGGTTTAGCCTGTGAAGATTGGCCCGAAATGGCCCGTGACCTGTTATGAAGCAGGTGAGGGCATAGTTTGGCCTAAAAGATTCGTTTTCGATCGCAAAGTCTACCTTGGGTAACCATCTGTAGAGAGTTCGGCCTGTAGTGTTCGTGTCCCAGCTTTGTTGCCAGGACACTAGTAACACATTCCAAAGTGTTTTCCTTGGGTCAGCTTCTTCAGTAGCTGATATTTCATTCGCCGTCGCCTCAGGGGGTCTAATGACTCTCCCTTTATATTCGTAACCTAGTGAATAGTGAATGGCGGAAGTGGTAACCGGCAGTTACTTTTTCCGCCATTAGCATGCTCCCTGTTGGCAGCCAGTTTTGTGTACCCATACGGAAGAACAATACAAAACCACCGGTAAAAAGATGGATTTATAGTATATTTTCATCAATGCTTTCCCAGCGTCTCCAAGAATTTTGCTTAGTCGCCTGAATTGCATGTTTAGCATATCTACCTTGTCACGTAGGTATTTGATATGCGGAATGAATGTGAGACCTGCATCGAGCACTACACCCAGGTAAGTAATCTGAGGTTCCCGCCTTAGTGAGTTCCCGCAGATACGAACAGTAGGAGGCCGATTTCGGTCCAATTTGCCCTTAAGAAGAACAGCGTGTGTCTTCTTGATTGATATCGAAAGCTTATTCTTGGAGAGCCAATTTTCCATTTCCTGGAAGTAAAGTTGCATCGCAACTTCGACTATTAGATTTGACCATAATGACCAGATCGTCGGCGTATGCCAGACTCTCCCTCCACTCGGTAGGGAGGCGGTTTAATAGTTCATCTAGGAGAAGGTTAAAAAAGAAGGGCCCTATGACTCATCCCTGTGGACATCTCCTATTCACGCTCCGGCTATACTGGCAACTACCCTGTGAAAAGGTTATGGATCTGTCTGAAAGGTATGAGCAGATGACCCAGTAATAGGGTGAGTTCGGTAGGGCAGATCGAAATCTGCGCAGTAGCGACGGCCACCACATGAAGTCAAATGCCCCATCAATGTCGGCGAACAGACCCGCAGTATACTGCGTTCCAGAGTCACGAACATATCTGACTACCTTCCTAAAGGCATCCTCAGTACATTTCCCGGATCGGAAACCCTACTGATTTCCCGATTCTTGACCAGAAGCCGAGTATAGAAGAGTTATTCGAGCCAGTAGGAGACACTCAAACTGCTTACCCATCTCATTCAGAAGGCATACCGGTCGGTATGACTTTGGATCGTCACGCGGCTTGCTTTTGTTTTTAAGGAGAAGACAAATCTTTCCTTCTTTCCATGCCTCAGGAAAATGCGAAAGTCGCAGGCAGGAGTTGTATAAATCCAGTAAAGAGTCTAGGTGGCAAGTCCAGATTCTTTCGATTATGAATCCTGATATTCTATCAGAGCCTAGAGCGCAGTTTTTGCGCATCTTGCTCAGAGTATTCTGAAGTTCCCACATATCAAAGGAATTTGCTCTCGGTAAGTTAGTTAACCGTTCTCTTTGATTTTCGTCGCGCACCATGGTTTGAGCTGGTGAATCGCTTTCCATGTCATCCATTGGGATGAGTCGGCCTAGTACGGCTTCCGCCGTTTGTTCCCACGTTGTGGTATATTCATCGTTGACTGTCTTCACAGACATCGACGTCGGTGGAACTGACGTCTTTTCAGTTATCACCTTTTATGCTGTGGACCATGTGGATTTCCTCGCTTCTCTCTTAACGAAGTCCCGCCAATTGTCCAGTTTCGCCTTTCTGATGGATTCCACGTACTTGTTACGTGTTATCTTAACTTCTGTCGCCATTCTTTGCACAATTTCTTGTGGATAGCCCCTTTTCTTAGCCTGTCGAAGCCTCTTCCGTAGTCGGTTGAGGTTCGTCTTGCTTCTGGACAGGTCTTGTATCCACCACCCCCTCTTGTAGGACGTGTGGGAGGTGGATGGGATTGACACACATGCCGAGTCGTATACGGCAGTTGTGAATTCTAGGACCAGGTCATTCAGTTCAGAAGTGTCGGTAATTTCCATGGTTATGTTGTCAACGTCAAACAGTTTCCAGTCCGCGTTCCGTTGGAGGAACCTAGACTGGTGCGAGTCAATCAAGAGATCGGTATTCGCCCTAAGATTTATGTCGAAGGTAATCGGTCGTAATCACTGCTTACCCAGTCTTCTTTCACTGACCAGCCAGATAATCTAATCTGGCAGCGTTTTGTGAGCCTAGTGTTACGTCAATGTTGGACTCGTCATTTGAAAAGGCAAAAGTAGTCGGGAAGCCCGATTCGTTCAACACTGACGAAACATTAGGTCTTCCAGAAGTTAACCTCGGTGGTCTCTGGTGTTAGAGTGCCACAGTGATTTGGCGTTTGCGTCCATAGTGATAATTATATTGCCTCGATTGTGTGCCAGAGTGTTCAGTATTTTTTCTATCTGTGAGAGATACGTGTCGATATCAAGAGAGTATTGACAGTACACATTCACTAAGAATATCGTCTTTCCGTTGTTGGAGATGCTTATAACACTGACGTGTGTAGTTGACAAGTGGTTTAAGTGAGCGACGTTTAATTTTGAATCAAATATCGCGATAATTGAGGATGGGTCCTCCCCGCAGTAGACAAGTCGTGCGGAGGAGTTCAGTCCTTTAACCCCACCAAACGCATGGTACGGTTCCTGTACTGCAACAATATCGACCCCTTAGTTCTGGCTAAATTAGAGATTTCTGAGATTACTGCCAGGGATTTTTGTGCATTAATCTGCATTATCCTCATGCTGAAGGCGAAGAGGTATCAATTTTGGCCCTGTATAAATCTTCTTGAGTTCTAAAAATAGGGCATTTCCTGCTGAAGGCGGTATGTGAGGCATTCCGCTTCTTGCTTTTGCAGTTAATGCAGCAAGCCGTTTCTTTATGTGGACAATCATTAGTTTTGTGCCCCTGCTTAGCACATTGTCCACAAGTTTCTTCTTTCGATTTGCATGCGGTCGTGAAGTGGCCGTATGCTTTACACTTTAGGCATCTTCTGATGCTTAGAAGTTCATACGCCCTGTATGAACTCATATCATAGTACGCCCGACCTTCTCTCAAGATCGAGCGGGTTAGTTTAGCTGGAGCGCTAATCATGACCTTCACATATACATACTTGTATACGACTCTCGTATTCTTGAGTATCTCCTTCAAGTGCCCAGTATTAGGAAGATTCTTGTTGACTAGGACTTCAACAAAGTCTTCTTCCTCGACGTGCTTTTTCTTGACGTCTACTAATACGATCCTCGGTAGGATCTTCTTTGGAGAATTGCATTCAATCTCCTTTTTTGCTAATGTTGTTCGGATTAGGCGTCCGTTTTGGACGCCGTCTTTATCAACATTGGCCAGATTTAAGGTTGATAACGTTCCTTATCTTTGCGCTAGGAGCATCCTTGCTCAGAGTGTTTGTTGACCTCGTCGGTTGTTTGGCCAAATGTCGGTTTAATGTAGAGAACGTTCTCCTCCGTGCTCTCTTTTGCCTGTTTTGGAGGATTCTTCCTCTCTGTCTGCTTTTGTTTCTTAGCAGACTTAGGAGCCTCCTTGCCTAGACCGCTCTTGGCTGCCTCTAGGTAATTGACGGGTCTTGTTTGGCCCGTTTTACTGGTCTCTGACGAGTCCAGTGTCTCTTTTGACCTGCTCCTTTCGTGCAGGCGGGCTTGGAGAAACATGTTTTCTTTCTCTAGATTACGAACGTTCTGTTCCGTTTGAGAGGACAGGTTCAATATATAAGCTATCGCTGATTTATTGATTTTGGAATTCGGGTCTTGCACGAATTCCTCGAGTTTGTTTCTAGTGATGGGAGGGCTCATGAGCTCCTCCTCATTGTCAGAAACAACTTCAGCCTGGTTTGTGTCATTTTCGACACTAGGTATGCGGTTTCTTTTCTTGTCCTGTTCAGCAGATTCGGTAGCCTTGTTAGTCAATGTGATTTGTTTGAGTTTGTAAGTTCCATAATAGTTCCCACGAGTGTGGTTCGAAATAAAAGTCGCCCCTGGCAGAGCGACCATACCGAGGGAAGGCTAAATGTCCCACACGGGGCCCCGGCTCGTATGGTTAAGAAACTTTGAGACCGACTACCCCTCGGCCATGCACCCTTTCGGCAATCTCCACAACTTAGTATTGGGGGTTCTTATATAGGTTGTCTCCTAGCGAGTGAGATGTTTAAGTCCCGCTCCCCATCCATCCTAAGACATGACTAGGTCAGGACGGTGTATACGAGGAGGGCTTGTTCAGCTCTCAAAGTGCTTGGGCAAATCGGGTTTGGTGATCTCCGTACCATCTCTTCTCAGAGATGGTCCCTGAGGTAAGCCTGGGTCGAACATACTCAGAATTGTAGAAGTTAAAATATGAGCAGAGCTCTCTAATAACATTAATGTACCATTGTCATCATTGTTGTCCCGGGTTTCTGCTCAAGTTTTGACACCCCAGCAGACCCCCGAAAATCTGAAGGAGAAAGAAAGGGGTTTTTTGGAGAAAGGATTATAGAGCACTCTGCGCCAGCACAACTAGGTGAGGGACCCCCACAAGTCACCTCTCCCACACCAAAGAGGATCGCCGTAGCGATCCCACCACTCAATCATTTGAGCAGAGTGTCTATGGATTATGAAAGACTGAAGCAATGAAACAACACAAATAACAGCGAGGCTCCGAAGCATCATAGGATTGGGCCTTAGGATCAAAAGGGCGCCAGAGTTTGGGGGAGAGCAGAACGTATCTTAAAGGACCCTCAAACCTTGTCGAAACGTCGTAGTCTCCCCTTTTCTCCAGCGGACCACTTCCGAACCCGCAGCGGAAAAAGATAAGCTCAAGGATCCACGAATGGGGCCAGAGTTAGGGAAGAGCGCAGCGAATATCCCAAGGTCCCACACTTGTTCAAAACGTCGTAGTCTCCCTTTGTCCTCCAACGGACCAATCAGGGCCTGGGTCGAACATACTCAGAATTGTACAAGTTAAAATATGAGCAGAGCTCTCTAATAACATTAATGTACCATTGTCATCATTGTTGTCCCGGGTTTCTGCTCAAGTTTTGACACTCCAGCAGACCCCCGAAAGCTGAAAGAGAAAGAAAGGAGTTTTTGGAGAAAGGATTATAGAACACTCCGCGCCAGCACAATTAGGTGAGGGACCCCCCACCTCTCCCATGCCTAAGAGGATCGCCGTAGCGATCCCACCACTCAATCATTTGGGCAGAGTGCCTATGGATTATGAAAGACTGAAGCAACGAATCAACACAGATAACGGCCTGTCAGCATGGACCCCCCGCTACACAGGATCGCTGTTGCTGTTCGCCGCCAAAAGCGAGGCTCCGAAGCGTCATAGAATTGGGCCTTAGGATCAAAAGGGCGCCAGAGTTTGGGGGAGAGCAGAGCGTATCTTAAAGGACCCTCAAACCTTGTCGAAACGTCGTAGTCTCCCTTTTTCTCCAGCGGACCACTTCCGAACCCGCAGCGGAAAAAGTTAAGCTTTGGGATCCACGAATGGGGCCGGAGTTAGGGAAGAGCGCAGCGAATATCCCAAGGTCCCACACTTGTTCAAAACGTCGCAGTCTCCCTTTGTCCTCCAACGGACCAATCAGGACCCCGCAGCAGGAGCTTCAGGAACTAAAAACGGAGCCAAATTTGGGGGCGAGCAGAGCGAATCTCCCAAACCCCCCAGCTTGTTCGAAACGTCGTGGTCTCCATTTTTCATTCAGCAACCATTTAAGATCCTTCAGCGGGCAAAGAGGACGAAGGTTGGAAACCCACGCTAAGGACTAGCGGGGATCGCCTTCGCCAATGAAAGAAAAAACAGAACTCTAATCGATCGCAGGGTCGTAGATTCTGGTCGTCAATCAGAGCCAGCTTCCCCGTACGATTCCAAGTCCTGCGGTAGGAAAATGTAGGATTGGGACAACATGATGGAAAGGTATTATGCAAGAAAGAAACGAAGAAAGGAAATTAGGATTGCGAGTCTCTGCTTTAGGCATCATAACCATATCCTCCATCTCATAAATGAAACTAGGACACTCGTTATGACAAGCTCCCCCACCACGACAAGGCACAGAGACAGGGGGGGAGGCCTGGGTCGAACAGGTGAATTCTACCAGAATAGTTATTGGCTATTTGAGGAAGGCCTCTTTTCCAAGTGACTACCAAGCAGTCTCCACAGTCCACCCAGAGGTAGAAAGTGTGATAAGGATTACGCCATATCATCGCGCTCGGCGAGAACCCCTCCGAAGAGATGAACCCACCAGCTTCCAGTTTGGGCCCCGACTCGAAAGCCAGAACCGTCTGACTGGTAGCAGCGAAGCACTATCCAACCTCTACTGGCTCAGCAGGTCAGTACCCGAGTTGGTTTGAGACGCAACTCACCCGCCGGAGGGAATTCTTATCCATCCACCCGAACGCAGTCCCATAAACTAAGATAAACTCAAGATTGACGACTACAATTGATCCTGGTACGAGCACCGTCTAGCGGACTATACGTCCTGACCCACCGAACCCATGTGAAGTCATTTGATTGATCCTGGCGTCAAGCACTAATGGCGGAGCCATTTCGTCGAGATCCACAAACCCTAAATAGTTACGCACAGATCCAGGGGCCAGGACAGGCCGGTCGAACCGTCAAGTCCCGTTAAACCCCGAGTCGTTTCATGAGAATTTCCCGAAAATGGGGGTCTGCGAACAGATAAATGAAATACCCCCCTAGTCCAGCATGCGGACTTTCAACCACTGCCCCCTCGAGTCCAACACCAATTGGGGTGGCCAGGTGGTACAAGTAACACCTGAGGGCAAGCCCACCCCCCCGAGGTAACGCAGTATGCTACATAACGCACTCGGCCATTACACAGAATCCGGAGATTCATACTGCGATAGGGTAGAGTACGCCAGTTTTAAGGGAGAAGCCCTGTGCTGCGACAGACTCCCTTGTCACTGAGTTAATCAACCGGCTCAGCCCTCCATTTCACCTGAGTAAAACTAGGGCCCCATTCGGAGATCTTCCACCATATAAGTCCAGTGACTGGCGCGAAATGGCATTACGTTAGACACCAAGACTTAACCCTCCAATTCGCCGGGACGAATCTAGGGTTCTAGTCAAGAGAGCGCCCCCATCACGTCAAGATCTAATGCCTGGGGGGCGGGCCTGGGTCGAACAATAAGAACAACCATGACAAAATTCGGGAATAATCACACAAATTCATCGAGCAACCGTATTAATTTACCCAGAAACATGGGTGAACGCGGACTTCCCAATTCTGAAATATTACATGCAAACCAACTACATACGCTCTACACTTACCTTTCAACATCTGATGATCACTTCATAAAGCCGTCACTCTGGTTGATGTTAATCTTTCCCCTCCCAACTTAGCAAGTCGCACGTCTCCTGAAAAACAAAAAACTATCAACTTGATGAAACGAGAATGGAAGAATAAAGTCCTTCACGGACTAACGCACTCCACAATCAGGACGTGGACATGCAGCTGTCAACTACTTACACTTAGACAGGGGTTCCTCATGCCGGAAGGATTCATTAATGCAATGGATGATCAGGTTGTTTCCACTAGGAAATACCGCAAGCATATACTGAAACAGGAAATAGTTAACGATAGATGCAGACTCTGCAACACTACAGTGGTACAATCCAGTACCTTACCTCAGCCTGCAGTTACCTTGCTCCGAAAGACTATCTAGATAGACACAACAAGATGTCTGGAATTCTGCACCAGAAAATTTGTTGTAACGGAGAACTTGTAAAAAATATTGAATCCATTTACAAATACAAAGCAGTGGACTTCTTGGAAAATGAGAGAGTCAAGATATATTGGGATATGGGGGTAATAACAGACAAGGAAATCAAACATAATAAACCGGATATATTGCTCATGAATAAGAAGGACAACACCGCTCTTATTATAGACGTCGTTATACCCCTTGACGAGAATGTGAGAAAGGCTAGACAGGAGAAAATAAACAAATACCTCGATCTGGCTAATAGATTGAAGAAAACCCACAGATTCGTGAAAGTGACTGTTGTGCCAATAATTCTGTCTGCTAACGGCCTTGTAGATAAAGAACTGCCTGGGTCCTTGAAGCTGATAGGGGTTATGCAAAAGGCTGTGATTTTGTACACCTGCTCCACAATAAGGAGAATGAATAATGGCTACAGATTAAATCGTTGGTGTTCAACATTTATCATCATTTCCACCAATTTAATTGTGATGAAAAAAAATTTTAATAATAATATAAACAACCGTTGTATTCATCAGATGTTTTATTGAATAAGTTTAAACAATATTCAATATTTTCATTGTATTATTTTATTCCTTTTGATGGTGTGTAATGAGTCTTAATTATATATGTCTACTGAATTGAAACTGTGCTTTCTAAGAGATTTATTTAATTTGATTTTAAAAACTTTCTGAGACAAAGTTTTTATAAAATTCAAATTTAAAGTGATGTCAGTAGAATTAATCTGTTTGATATTCAAGATATTTCGATAAGAGTTCATTTGACTAAATATATAAAAAGTTTCTTGAGTGGAGTATACGGAAAATCAGCAAAACAGCCGTTACTATTAGAGAAAATAAGTATTCATCTTCATTTATATGGTAGTTTGTTGATAGTAAAATAATTTATATAAATGAAAGTTAGTGAAAAATTTTATTGAATCTTCTTATAGTGTGAGAAATTAGAATAAACTTGTAATAAGTATTACACTGATTTATTAATGAATCACATATTTCAATGGCAATTTTATTTTAATGGTACTAAGGTTCGTTTCGTCCATCTCAAAGCACTACGTCAAAGTACGTTCGTAACATTGAAATAAAGTAGAAATAGAAAAATAGGATTCAATAAGTACTACATATCGGGGAATTTTGCTTAATTCTGTAATAATTTACAAATGTCCTGAAGGATTACCAAGAGCGGTAATTTTTTTGTACGTTTTTCTCAATCATCTGAAATTTTTATTTATTTAAATTCGAGATGAATTTTATGACTATTCTTTTCACTTGGGAGGACGTCCCTGAAAAAACTTAAATACCAGTTGAGACAAGAAAGTATTCTGAAATGTAGTTTGCTTAGGAAGTGGAAAATATTTCCAAACAAATTTATGATAAGACTTACAACAGTACGTGTACTTAAAACGGATTAGAGTACCATTCATTCATTGTGTGGTTAGAGTGAAGTACTTCATAATGGGTTTGCTAATATTTTTAGTAATAACATTCACCGCCATCTCTTCTTCAACTTGCAATCTACAAGATTGTGAATGTTGTAGATGTTCAACGCCTGCTCCCATTCAATGCTCAACCCAACCAACCACTGAAAAGTGTGAAATATGTGGTAAGTAAATATATAATTCTTGATTGTTTCGGTCTCTACTTGACGGAAATTCATCGTAAATGATTTGAAGTAAAACACTTTATTTCCGCTTATGGTAACTTAGTTACCATACTCACCTGACGAAGTCAATATGTAATTGACGAAACAGTTGTCGTTGAAAAATAAAAATAAGCGGAAATAAAGTGTTTTACTTCAAATCATTTAAGTAAATATCTATCCGATTTTCATGAAATTTCTTTAGAAATTTACTTCTAAAATGTTCTAGTTATACGAATTTCACTAAATGATTCATAATTCTTAGTAATGATTTTATACCAGCAAAAAAGATAACTTGAGTAGAAGCTCTTCTTTCAATTTGAAAAATTATTTCTGTTGTATGTAACCAAATCCTTTTTTGAAGAAACTAAGTGTTTCCTTCAGCATCTGCTTCAAGAGTTTTTATGTTTTCAAATTGTTCTGAAATTATTCTTTCTATTTTAATCTTCAAATCTAAGGAAAATTATGTTAGGAAAACTAATTTATTTCGAATTATTTCAAATCGAACTTATTCATTAAATGGAATTTCAATTTCATTGTTCTAGAAAATAGCATGCTATCGTTTCGCTCTGTAATTTTTGGGAATGATTTGGAGTTTGAATATCTCGCCTATGTTTACATATATGGCCATAATCGTTTCGACAGTCTCTCACTTGATCACGTTTGAAAAGTTTTTCATATTTTTTCAATAATTTCTAAACAACACAGTCGGATTGATCAGTAATTCGACATTCATGAGAAAAATAATAACACGCATGTTCTTGAAAAATTTAATGAGGATCATATGATTAAAAAAAAGACAATATTGAGACCGCATCAGCATCAGTGTTGAAATACTGTGTTGAATTAAAACATTTTCACAGTTTTCAGTTTTTTTCATATTGAAGTCAATCCTTAAGCACCTTTTTTCTACAGTTCCAACTGAATTTGCCCAAAAATAATTCCATAACAGTCTTGAATACACATAAGCACGATATGCTGTCAAGGTCAATCGTCGTTTGATATAAGTGGTACTTATATGACATTAATTTAACTTAAATCCTGAAGTTATTATTATTGAACATAATTTTTTGAGATTAAATATGTAGAATGCTAATATTAAAATATTTAACTAATTTTATATACCTTCTATCAAGTATTAACCTCTATTCATATGATATTTAATTTGTGAAAAGTTTAAAATTATTTATTTTGTTACATTTATTTAATATTTGTAGCAGTTCTCAATAAAAATGTCAACTTGACATCCGCCTAATGGATAAATTTAAAGTCGAAAATAATTCCAGTCTCTACGATTCATGCGTATCATCTGTTGGTAAATAATTTTTTTTCTCAAAAACTGTGAGTTTTAGTGTGAAATGATAGGAAATATTATTTGTTAAGAATAGATCAAGCTATCTGAAACAAATCTTGTTATTCTGAAATATGAATAGGAAAAAAGTTTTTTGCGAAACAAGGTTTAGGGGTGTATTTTTCCACCCCTTGCCCTTGCAATCATAGAGGAACACCACCAAAATTTTTTTGAGCGATCTCTCGCCTGCATAAAATGTCTGGTTAATTTTTTTTCTTGTCAGTTTTTTGGTTTTCAAGAAAAACATTAAAAACTGTTTTTCGAGTGCCATCTTTAGGGGGCTTTAACTAAGCAGGGCGGTCAAAAAAATTGAGTTTATATTGAAGATCCACCTTCTTTTCTGACAAGAAACCACCCCCTATTTATATACATATTTTTATAATGATACATTTCCAAAAAATTGTATATAAATGTAATTAGAAGAAAAATAATATAATGTTTTTTTTGACATTGAGGTTGCAGAATACACTTTCTACATATCTAGGCCTCGACAAAATGAGATGGTCGATGTCTGCTCGTGGCATCTCGTTCCGACCAATATGAAATTCGTGACATAATTGTGTCAGACTCTGTGCGGAATGAAGTAGTGGTGATAGTATCCTCACCATCAGATCTCGAACATATTCGGTAGAATTTAAATTCGGTCAACAATTGGCTACTAAAAATCTTTTACGCTTGTCTTTTCGAGAAAGTCATACTGCCACGCATGTGGAGAAATGATCATCGGCTATTATAGGCGATAACCCCAAAACTATTACTACAATCTACCATAGTGATCTTCAGTATGTTCAAAACACCTGACCTTTTGACTGTAGTCAGATGCTCCTTCAGTCCTATTTAGAAGTTCCTACCTATTCAATCCACGTAAATTGCGCTACAATTACAATTGTTTCTATAGACTCCCAATTCTTTTAACTTATTTTGTTTCTATTTATTGAATAAAATATTTCCTATAGTAGGACAGCCTGCGAAAGCCATTTTCAATTTGAATTTTTTTGAACAATTTTGGTGAATAAATGTCCAAACTAACTTAAGGTTATGTGTTCATGAAACAGATTTTTCATAATCTGATGAAGAAGGGTATCTATGTGTTTGTTAATTTTCTTGTAGATATATGATTCTATGCACAAAATATGAAGAAAATATATTATTTTAGGCTATATAACTTATTGAAGAGATTTCTTAAGAGACCTAGAAAATTCACAGTACCTACCTCAAATGTCCTATTATTTCGACGAATTTAACTGAAAAAAGGCCTTCTGAATCCGTCTCAAGTGAGGAAGTGCTTATTTAATGCAAAACAAAAATAAAATAGTTCAAAATATTCCGAATTTTACAGGTTCAATTGTTTTTATTGTAAGGCAACATACGTGGGTCAAACGGCTAGGAATTTTGGAACAAGACTGAAAGAGTAGTAGGCTACATTACGTGAACATTTTGCCAATCACCATATGAATAGAAAAAACCTAAACATCCTCCATAAATGTCACAAAAATTCAAAATGAATTTATCGAAATGCTTGAGAATTAATGAAGTATATGAAAATCCCAGTGTTCATAATAACATAACATAATAACATGTAGCCCCCCCCCTCAATCCTCCTTATATAATCAGGCCTTGCCCATTTCATAATATAATACCCTATATGTAATATCTCAATGCATTCTTTACACCTTACAATGATATTGCAATCGAAACGCAGCGTGCTTCACATTCTTAGTGAATAAATAGTGGAAATTTGATAAAATATGAATTTTATTTTCCAATATCAACTGGCTCACGATTTGTTCAGATCCTATCTGTATGATAGGAAACAATGTGTCAAAATTGAAGATACGTATAGAAGATTTGAATTGGTTAAATGCGGAGTACCGCAGGCACAGTGCTCGGGCCAATTTTATTCATCATACATATAAATACTCTACTCACCACTAGAACATATATATATATATATATATATATATATATATATATATATATTTCCGGGTTCATAGCGTTAACCGCCTTCCGGTTCCTAGTTTCCATCGGCCTCTGTCCAACCAGTCTCCTGGTACCAAATTTCTTTCTGACATGGCCTTTTGTATTCCCTGTATCCAAGTTGTTTTTGGTCTGCATCCTCTGTACATGTCCATACCAAGTAAGTTGTGTCTTTTTGATGTCATCTATTATTGTTGTTTCGGCACCCATAATCTCTCTTATATGTTCATTGCGTATTCTCTGTATTCTAGAGATTCCAGCTGACCTTCTCCAGAAATCCATTTCTAAGGCCAGGAGACGATTCATCTGGACACATTATAAGCTTCGCTGATGATACTGTTATATTGTATACATCGGGCAGTTGGGAGGATCTAAAACTTAAAATTCAGGCAGAAATGAGTGATATTGTTTACCGGTTTAATTATAAATTACTTACCATAAATTTTGACAAAACAATGTTTCTTCCTATAACAAGCTACAAAAACAAATTACCACAGTATAACAGTTTGGAGGTAAATAATCATAATAAAACGATAACAATAAGAATTACCCAAAATTTTAAATACCTGGGGATCATTATTAATTCTCATCTTCATTGGAATAACCACGTTAATAACATTGTTAATATAATCAGAACATTTTTGGGCCGTTTCAGGTTTCTTGCTAAGATCTTACCTCTAAACCATCTCAAAATTCTCTATTTTGCTCTTGTAGATTCCGGTATAGCATATGGAATTATCCGATAGGGTAGCATCACGAATGTATATCTAAAAAAGTTGAAAAATCTACAGAAATATTTCTTAAAAATTGTTCTCAAGAAAGAAAGAACTTACCCAACGGATAACTTATACAAGGAAGCTAGGATACTAGATGTCCGACAGATCTTCTTTCTTAAGGCAGTGTGTTTTCTGCACAAAAATAGGGAACATATTGAATTTTTATCTCATAATTATCCAACCAGATATTCAAATAAGATTAAAACTCCATCAGCAAATAAGACAGTGGGAACAAAATGTCTTGCGTTCCTGGGGCCAAGATTCATGAATTCTCTTTCGCAGGACTTTCTCTTCAGCAGTTCTAATTCTGATGTACATTATAGAAATAAGGTTAGGTCATTTCTATTTAGTAACCGGAGATAGGTTGTACATGCTTTCTTTAACTGATATAATTGAAAAAAAGAAAAAAAATAGGAATGTGAATGTGTATCGTTGTAACTATATGCTTTTCCGACATTTATTGTTGTGTTTGGCATTTTAGACATGAGTGAGTAAATGAGATATGACACGGACAGCGAAAGCTTTGTGTTCATTCTTCTTATTTGTTTGTGTCAGACTACTCTGTTCATATTAATATTATGTTTACTATATCTAGTGTATGTATTTCTGGCGCAAATGAATTATTATTATATGCAGAAACCACTAGTAAGTTATTTAACATGTAACCGGAGACGAGGATAAAGTTCATAGGTCGACAAGCAACGGAAGAATGTACATTTTCTTGCTGAAAAAAGAAGTGTGGCTGGCCATTTAGATATGGTAATGAAATGGTCTGTAGGATATCATCTACATAGATACCATAACTAAAACCATAAGCAATAGCTCAACAATAAACTCCATATCACGTCTTTCTCTACTCCGTCGTCTTTCTCTTCTACGACCTTTCAAAGGGCGAATAATTTCGCTATAGGCAACAATTCTACTGCTGTCAAAGAGTGATAATTTTAACGTATTCGAACTCATGCCATTTTTTGTCGTATGGCATCGACTGTTGTGATCATAAACCATACCCCACCACCTGATGTACACAAACACACATGAGCGCAGCGGTACTCGAACCTGCAACCTCTGGCACCATAGCGCGCATTTCTACTCACTATGCCACCGAGTTTCAGTCACAACCAGATTTCTGGTTTTTCAAAATATTATTTTGAAAGACCAGAAATCAGTTTTGCAGAACATTGTATAGAAAACAATCATTTTCTTAATGAGAAAGATGTCACTTTACTATATAATGTTGGTAAGGATAAATTGATCGACTATTTGGAGATTCGTCCAATCAAAAAAACTGTTGAGAAAAAGGTGAATTTAACAAATTCCCAACTACTGCTCGCAACACCCCTATATTGGATGCTGTTATTTCTATGCGCCCTAAATTACGCAGATGTCAGAAGTGTAATAAATAGAACCTTTTCCAATTTTTAAGTTTCTAGTTATTTCCATGCGCTACAAAAATACACAGATGTCCGAAATGTTTTTAAATTTTAAGTTCAGTTACTTTTTGTACTCCTTTGAAGATGGCCGAAAGAACGAAACAGGTGTCAGAATTCTGAATAAATTGTGAAACATATAAACTGTGTGAATTATTTTAAATAAAATAGTTATAATGTTCCACCTAGTGCCAATCGCATACTCCATTCATGTTATTAGAACTGATATAGTTAGACTTCTAGCCTACTCTGAAATTTTCAGGTCTTTTTGTTCGGAAGTTAGCATTTTTACCTCCAGTCGTCCACCTAGACGGCCGATTATTACGAAATTTCGTAGCAGCCTTCAAATCATTATTGCGCAACTAAATACTAAATTTCCTTTCGATCGGATCATCGGGAACTATTGGAGAAATAAGAAAGATTTCAAACGTGAATAACTGTCGTAACTGCCTGAATACAGCTAAGAATCATTTGTCGAAACTACTCTCGATGTTTTCACAATCACTGACTCATGCTCATCTGATCTCCATGACGTTGCCGGGATATCCATGATAAGCTTTTGTGATGTTCCAAACGACTTATAGAGCAAACTGTATTCTGCCGGCTTGTTTACCAAAAATCACGTGCCAGAAAGCAAACCGTGGAAATCCGCTAATACTTTGGATGAATGTCGATCGTCTGTCTCTAATCCATAATAAGAAACAATTATAGCGAAGATATAAAGAGTTCCAAAGGTGGAGAGGATTATTGTGTATATCGCAGTTTCCAGAACCTCATCAAGAATTCATTTAGAATTTCACGATGCCAATATGAGAAGTCTGATGTTAAGTCTCTCAACCCCAAACGAATGTAAAAATATATCCGCCATTATTTGAGCACCAAAGCTAGTTTTATACGCCTACTTAAATCAGACAGCAACGTATGTTCCTCGAACTATGAATTCGTCCGGATCTTGACTGAGTCATTTACCAGCTTTAAACGAGTTAGATCATGGACGACCTAGAGCGCGTACTACTGTGTTCTGGAATCCATCAGAGTCAGACAGAAGTTTATTTTCACTAGACAAAGTTAGAAAACATCGGATGGAGTTGAAGCGTTATTCTTCAAAAAGGCTTGATGTACTGAGTTCTTGCCTTCTGAATAAAAATGCTGATTTCCTGAGCATTTCCATCTTGATGATTACATCAGTATCCTTGTGGAAATCAATCGTACCGAATGCATGAAAGCAGGCATCAGTCACTGCCATCTAAAAAGGGGCGCCCCACAACTATATACTCATCAGCCTTCCGTATATCCAGAGTTATGAAAGCAATTATTGCCGAATATTAACAAATCGTCATCAGAACAACATAGGTTTGTCAAAAGAAAATGTACACTGCAAACTTACTGGAGGAAATCCACTGTAGTATCTTGGTTTCGAAAGAATTTTCGGCAAAGTACCAACTCAAAGACTTTTTTCTGTACAATCTTGACCATTGTCGTAAGTGAGCAGACTAAATGTTTGAATTGGAAATTACTTCTCCTTGGATAATTCAATCACAATTATGGTACCAAAGGATTCCGTTTTGGCATCTCTTCCTCAAGGGTTCACCTTGGCGTAACTTTCACTTCTGACCTTACCTGGTCCCATCATACATTTGCCGCATGTAAAATGACGAACTCTTTGATATAAAGGGACTTTCATTAACAGTGCGCCATTTTTTTTTGTAGATATTAGGAGTACAAATAAGTTTCCGCCGTTTTTTAACACAAGTTGAATATTTATTATAGAAGAATGATTTTAAACGATGTGAGACTGCTTGCTGAGTGACTTCTAATGTTAGAGCAAAGTCTTTTTGTGTTTGAGATGAATCTTCCTCCAATAATTCCTCAAATTCTGCATCCTCGTAAATTTTTGGCCTTCCACTGCGATCTCTGTCTTCTACGTCGAAATCACCGTTTTTAAACTTTTGAAACCACTCTCGACACGTTCTCTCACTCAAAGCACCCTCACCATATGCTTCTACGAGCAATTGATGCGCCTCAGCAGCAGATTTCTTTAAATTGAAGAAGTAAACTAATATTTCCCGCAAATGACGCTTACTTGGCTCAAATTTTGACATTTTCAACTTATGAAAATTATATTTTATCAATATAAAATCAATGATATTGATAGGTTATGTTGTTCTTCAATGTCCGAACTATTTTTTAAGCCGGTTATCATCTGCGAAAGCTAACCGAAACTCCGTGCCGCGCCATCTACAATAAAACGGCAGAAACTTATTTGTACTCCTAATACAACACAACACTCATTTGAAAATTATTGAAGTTTTTATTTCATCTTGAGGTACAATGGATACCATTATTTATGAAATAAAACATCATTCAAATGTCCACCGTTGGCAGGAATGAAGTCGTTGAACCCAATTTTCCATGACTGTCTCACAAAAATCAGGTCGTATGTTAGCAGTTATTCGTTCAATATTGATCTGTTAATCGTCTAAATTTGCTGGATGATAGCCGTAAACCAATGACTTAATGTAACCCCAAAGATAGAAATCCAATGGAGTTAAATCACAGGAACGAGGCAGATAATTCACCGGTCCATCATTTCCGATTTTTTCTAAGTCTATTGACACGTGATGAAAATTTGTTGGGAAGTTTTCAGCCACGCGCCACATATAAACCAACCAACCAGTACTTCTCGTATCCTGAGATTTGGCTATGAAAACCTGAACCATTTGTATTCAATGAACTCAGAAAAAGGTTACATGAACAGATTTGAATTCAAGAAATGGAGCTTCGAGACCAAGCAAATATAATTAATACTTTTTACCGAATCGAATATTTCACCAGTAGAACATCTTCAAAAGCAATGATATTTCTAAGAACACATTTGATATATTGTTGAGGTTTTGTTTTTAATCGTTTGGATTTTTGTTAGTGTTACACAGTTGTACACATAAAGATGATAAATCGGGAGTTTATAAGTTAACCTGCGGTGATTGCCTAAAGTTTACATAGGACAGACTTGAAGAACTTTCCGTCATAGAATTTGTGAACATTTGAAGAGTTTCCTCAACAATAAAAGTAATTCTACATATTCCAACCATTTGTTAGAAACAGGACATACTTTCAACCATAATTTTGAAATTCTACATATAGAAAGCAAAAGTTATGCCTTAAATCTGTTAAAATCTCTAGAGATAAATAAACATAATAAAATTGTAATATTACCTAACGAACAAATAGATTTAAATAACTCACCTCTTTTAAATATATTCAGATAAGCTGGAATTTGCAGAGACCATTTTTTGGGTTTTAGTGCTTAATAAAAATTTATTGTACTTACTGTAATATAAATAGCAACGGATTTCGGAAACAAGCTCAGTTATTCAAAATGTAATCTTGCCTGATGATGCTACTGTGATAGCGAAACGATTGTTGTAAACATAACAATAAAAATTTGTGAAAATCAGAATAACCTCATTTGAATATTATTTAATATGGATTTTCACCAAGTAAGGACTGATTCAATTCAATATGCACAAGAAGAACTCATCAAATAAAAGTATGGTATAAAACAGAAAAAAGTGCCTACGACACTTTCAGAGAAATTTTCAAAAGAAATCAGGATCTGTTAGAGAATGTGCAGTGGCCCGGCACTTGGATGACTTATATATGAATCTATCGACGTATCCCCAATGAAAACAAATGCTTAACCTGGCGTCTTTTCTTCACTGTAGACGCCAAGGTGATGTAATCATGTCCTTTTGTATCCTGAGATTTTGTTACGCAAATATGAGCCATTGTTTGTTATTAAATCTGACGAACGTTTACTTGGCCAGAGATTTAAATGCAAGAAAGAAAGATTCAAGACTAAGCAAAGACAACAACTATATCCAATTGGATGACTGGAACCTTTAATAGTGAGGTGGTTGATGCTTCTTCTAGGAATATTTTCAAGAGCAAATTTGACGAACTGTTGAGTGGAATATTCTTATAAATGGCCTCTTTTGCGTAAATTGCGTAAACCCGCATAAATACTATATACAAGTTTCCAGTGCTCTGAAGATGAATAAAAATTTCAAAACTGTAGTAACAAGAATAAAGACTCTCGACACATGTAAACTCAATTTACATGTTGGTATTGAAACATAATAATGTTCCAAAACTGGTTCAAATTAGGATCAACTACCGAATAGTTACAGTTAAACAAGGTCGATATAGTTGAAACAGATTCTTCAATCGTCGACACAACCCTAGAGGCTCAGTTTGTTCTTGGAATCTACTCATATTCCACTCCAGTACACCTCTGGGACGACGAACTGACCAACTGAAAATAATGAAGTTGAATGGAAATGCAGGGATAAAACTAAACGCTAGTGCAAATAGTATTCCAGAATCAGGCACTTTTGTTAATTTTTTTCTGTTTGGTAATATAATAAGCAGTAAGAGTTATGCCAAACAGAAATCTCTTAAAATCGGGACAGTGAGACTTGCATCTGTGTAGCAGTTCCAAACCCAAACTCTATTTTGCTGACATCTAGGGCATAAACCGCAGACATGCATGTATCATTTCTTGTTGGTATCTCATCAGTGCAATGCTCTGATGCCACCGAATGAAACATACATCTCTTCTGCATATGCTCCAGCTATCAACAAAACCTATTCAGTTGTATTCGAGTTTCGAACAGTTAAAAATATACAAGTTTCACTATCCCGATTCGAAGAAATTTCTGTTTACCATAACTCATACTCCTTTTTATATTCGAAATGAATATCCTCCGCATTAATTCATTCATTTTATTCTATTTCAAGACAACATAAATAGAAATATTCATAGTTGGCAATCGAACCCAATCTTCGTGCAGATTTTTTTCCGAAATAATCTGTATAAATAACATTGATTATCATGAAACAAAACGATGTTTATCAACAAATTAACCATGTTTAACTTCTGTAGGTATAAACATAATTCACATTTGTTTGTTGAATAACATCAATATTGTACTAACAGGTGTTATTAAACAATCCTGGCTCATTATTAACGTTCATGATATTATTAAATCCAGAATAGGTTGTTTACTGCAAGAAATAAACTCATATTATTGAACAATAAATGATAATTCATGAAATTCGGAACGACTACAATTGATAATTCATTATGCGTATTATCAAACAATACTTCTCTATAAATTTCTGAATTTGTCACGCAGCAACTGGAATAAGACCAATAGCTAGGAAGTTTTAAATGAATAATAATCATTCAGTTGTCAAAAAAATTGAATTTATTTAAATCATAAAATAGAAGAGATTACAGATTCAAGAATTCATTGATTAAATGGAAAATAATAATTGAATTAAAAAGAATTTGATGCCAAAAGCTTTTTAGTAAAATTAAACAGAGCTCTTTCATAAAATAACACATAATTCATTTATTTCATCACAATTTTAATTGTGAAACATAAAACTGTGTGAATTATTTCAAATGAAAAAAATCTTTCATAAAATTTTTCGTTAAAAAACTTTAGATAAGGAAACACTAATATAGAGTTTAGCAAAATTGGACAATGTTTGCCTTATCATTTAATTCCATCAGATATCAGCGAATAATAAATGTCCGCATAAGCAGTAAGTCTATGTATGACGGTTTGAAAAATTTAGCGTCAGCTAGAGTGATTTAATTAGGGATTATAAATACTCTGGTGTAAACCAATGTCTGGGGTAGTTTGCAAATGATGTTAGGCGGCACTGCGCATGTCCCCTCAAAGGAGGAATTTTTCAGGGCATTTGAACAGATCCTAGATCATTTTGTTGACCAATACCGAATTTTGAGTAATGCCTCAGCTCTGTGTTACGAGTCACATTTCAGTGCCCTTTAGAGAAGGGATAGGAATATTTAAAAACGTGATATAATCTGAACTCTGAAGGGACAGTCGTGTTCCGTTGCTTTGTAAATTTTGAGAGTTCGAAGTTAGTTCGGTCACTGGACTTTGAACCAAATTAGGGTTAGAATCTGAACTCTGAAGGGGCAATTATGTTTCGTCGCTTGTGAATTGTGAGGATTCAAATGTTGCTGGGTCACTGGACTTTGATCCTGTGTATTTTTCAAATTAGTATTATTATTGATTGTTAATTTTATGTCAGTTATGTGATATTTTGATCTTAGGCCGTACGCTTGAAAAGTGAATTTTCTTTTCTACCGAAGCTATAAAATCTAGATACAGATAAAAAAATGTGTTAAGTTTGGTTACTTCAGAATCAATATCAAATTCTTGTTCTCCCAAAATAATATCCCTGTTATTTTGGGCACTTTCATATTTTACATATGTATCGGGTGTTTTTTTATAGTGATAGATCTTTAAATTGAATTAAAACACATTTAAATTAATATTGGAGCCAAATTTTTGTTTGTTTGAAAGATAAATTTAAAACATTTATGTTTTGAAAATAATTCCCGTCATATCTCCACCACAACTAGTTCTGAGGAACTGCATTCGACGAGACCAATTTTGGACCACTTTTTCGAATAATTCAGGTCTTATTTCTTCAATAACACGAGTTATGTTGGCTTCAAAGCGTCTATTGTTTCTGGTTTATCACCATAAACCAATGACTTGACATAACCCCAAAAAAATAATCTAGTGGAGTTATGTCGCATGATCTTGGAGGTCAATTAATTTGACCACTTCTCGAAAATCTTTTTTTCGATAATCAATTGTTACCGCATGAAGTGTAGCACCATCTTGTTGAAACCAAAACACTTCTTGATGCCATTCAAATCTGAAACAAATAATCATTGATAATCCATCTGTAACGAGCACCTTTCACTGTATTATAAGCTCCAGCATCGTTTTTAAAGAAATATGGACGGATGATGCCTCCAGCGTGTAAAACACACCATACAGTGCCTTCTTCAGAATGCAATGGAACCTGCAGAACTTCTTGAGGTTTGTTTTCACTCCATATAAGGCAATTTTGCTTGTTTACATAGCCGTTCAACAAAAAATGAGCTTCATCACTAAACACAATTTTACGATAAAAAAGCGGATCAACTTCAAGCTGTTCTAGGGCCCAATCAGCAAACAAACGATATCAACAAAAAGCCAGGAAGTCGATCGTGAGTAAGGACTTGGTATTCCTTCTTTCAATTATGAAACCTTCTATTATGATTTTATGAAGAAAATTTTTAAAAACTGAATGAAAATTAACCAGTAACGATTTCTAAATCAACTATGGTACAGTGATGTGAATTATGTGAATAAATATATACAGCCTGATGTATATTTGAAAGTTTTATTAAAAAAATTATGCGTGAATTGAGAGTATGTATAATAATATAGCTATAGGTATTATAAGACGCAATTGTCAATTGCGATAAACAATAAAAATGTGGAAATTGTTTATTTATATTTTCGAAATAACGAATACCCGTGTACGTAGCTTCTTATCAGTGGATTTGTCACGGAATGCACTAGAGCTGTCTGACTGCAATTTGCAATTTGCATTTTGCAATTTTGCAACTGTCTCTACTGCTATAGAGACAGTTTAGAAGTGTCGTTGGTGAACGGCATAAACAGACTGTGTTGGGAGTCATATTGTGAGGCAAGTAGAAAATTCTGCTATTATCGAAGGGGCGTTTGTTTTAATGCGTTTCTTGGTGACCATTAACGATTATACGAAATATGTGGGAATAATATTTTCGATTCCTAGCTGGTTACATCCCTGAGAATATGCAGGTCTAAATCCTTGCCAGGTACAATACTTTGTTCAATTTCGAAGAAACCGAACACCTTAGAATCTACGATTTCTCGTTCAAAATCTATCTTATTCCCTTCGAAGTTCCTATACGTCCCAAACGACTAGGTTGGACTCACTGATTCAGAATCCAAGATCAAAAGGGATTCTGACCAGAAGATCTGACCCTCGTAAAAACTTTAATTTTTAAACGGAAAGAGATAGATTTTTCGGATTTGGAAAATGGATTGTTGAACAAGCGCGCAAAAGATTCTGCTTCATTTCAGTGTTTTTCAACATTTTTTGACACAACAGTGTGAAAAAGGTTACGTCGTAACTAATCAGATAGTGCTCTACTTTTTCTACTCCTCCAAGTGAAAGTAGAATGCATCTTAAACGAACGTCTGAATCTCCTTTAACGCCAGCATTCCGAGAACTGCAGATGTAAACTAAGACGTTTCTGTGGAATGCGTTTAAAGGCATCTTTTTAGGATCTATGACTTCACGATGTGCCCAAAGAACTTCTCACGATAGACCCCTCTAAAGGTTTCTTCGAATGGAACGTTTTTAACAAATAAACATGGTGACCCTTTTCCAGATACACAGAAGGTTCGGATGCTTTTTCCAACCGGATGGATTAACATAAAATTTGCTTCAATGTACAATGTGCAATATAGACAACTACAACTTGGCCATCCTGATTAAGAATTCGCCTCGAATTCGGTATCGCTGTCGACTTCCGCCCATGGCTTCATGAATTCTGTACCTATGGACGTCTTCATTGGTCTATCATGACAACTAACCTTCATAATGTCATATGCTTCATTTCTCATGAATTTCTCCACATATTATATATTGGCCATTCTGGTCCAAAATCTTTTGCCATCTTTCTGGTTGTAGCATGATTCCACGCTCATAAAATTTTTGGTCTTTGCTGGCAAATAACTGATCCAGGTGATTTTTGACCTCTTCATTGGAAGTAAAGGTTTTACCGTCCAAACAATTTTGCAGTGACCGGAACAAATAATAATCCGAAGACGCCAGATCTGGAAAATATGGGCGTGGCAGTGTATCCCTTTCAAACTATCAAAGCTTTTGGCGAGTGACCAAACTTGTATAAGGTCTCGCGTTATCTTGGTAGAACACTTCACCTTTTCTGTTGACTAATTCTGGCCTTTTCTGTTGAAATGCATTAATCAGTTTGTTCAGCTGATGACAGCAGTGGCGTACCTAGACATGAGCCTTCTTGAGGGATAAAGAAGTTATAAACAAAAAAAAAAGGTTATTCGGAGGATATACTTTTAAAAAACAGAATCTAGTCGCCTAGGTCTTTTTGAAAGTTCATCAATAATTTCATCTTCGAAAATAGGCAACTCCCTATCAATAGACATCAATGCTACGCCGTTGAGCCTGTTTTGAGAAGTAGAATTTCGGAAATAGTTCTTCATTCTTTTTAATGTTGAGAATGATCCCTCTGGAGTGGGTGTAGAAACTGGTATTGTAGAGAATATTAGTAATAGCTTGTACACATTGGGAAAAGCTTGTGGATTACATATTTCCAGATGATCCAAAGCTATGCTATTACTTTTGATATCTGGACGATTACTCAGATGAATGTGCCAGAATTTGATTTCAGTTTTTGAAATACATCTGGGTACATCAGGTATATAGAAATCTGAAAGTTCGTCATACTCATCGGCATCAGTTGTTTTTCCTCCTGTCAGCAGATACATAAAGCCCTTGAAAATCTGTTTATGGTTTGCAAATCTTTCCTCTAACTGGCTGATGAAATAATCAATGAATGAAATGTAATTAATAATAAAAAATAATAAATAATTAATTAATAATTATTAAATATAATTTTTTTAAATTAAATATGTAGAAGACTAATATTAAAATATTTAAATAATTTTATATACCTTCTACCAGGTCTTAACCTCTATTTATGTTTTTTTATTCATAATATATAATTATTTGGTTTCCTTAACATTCTTTATACAGATAGTCCTTGTGCTATAACAGAGGTCGTTAAATTGTCTTTCAATCTTTTAGATCAAGGGTAAACCACAGAATTATTTATCTGTAGTTAACCTTACTCCATTTAAATTTTTCAGTATTCATTTACCAGAAGTTTTCTAAATTGTTGAAGGGTCAGTAAATATTTTTTGCTGATTGATGTTATATTTTATTGAATATGAATTATTTGAATACTGACGAAGCAAAGTCTCTCTTGAAACTTGTTTTTCAGTAATGTTTTTACATATCTTGAGATTTCATAGAAAGTAACTCAGTTAGATATCCAATAATATTGAATATTCTAAGTAAGATAGTTTTATGATGAAATTCTTAATATTATGTTAAACATTTTTGAAAGATATTTGTTTTCATAAGATTGATCAGCAGAAACAAAATTCGTCTTTTAAAAATATTTAATTTATAGGATTTTGGTTAACAATTTTTATTCATTGGATTTTGTCATATCATTTGGATGTCTTATAATGAATGTTTATTTTATATGTCGTTTGATATAAGTGGTACTTATATGACATTATTTTAATTTAATTCCTGAAGTTATAATTATTAAATATAATTTTTTGAAATTAAATATGTAGAAGGCTAATATCAAAATATTTAAATAATCCAAAAATTATATTCAATAATTATCACTTCAGGAATTAAATTAGATTAATGTCATATAAGTACCACTTATATCAAACGACATATAAAATAAACATTCATTATAAGACATCCAAATGATATAACAAAATCCAATGAATAAAAATTGTTAACCAAAATCCTATTAATTAAATATTTCAAGTAGACAAAATTTTGTTTCTGCTCATCAATCTCATGAAAACACATATCTTTCAAAAATGTTTAACATAACCTTGAGAATTTAATTATTATTAAGGGTAGGGTGACTCCTGCAGGCAAGATTGATCGGAAACCTTGAAAAGTACGTTATTTCGATTCCTTCTCTGAGCCCTAAGAATTATTGTTTAATTTTTTTCTCATCGATTATCGTTTCGAAGATATTGACCATTTCCGGAGGAGCATATCATATATTCTTATGACGGTATGAAATATAAAATCATATTTGCGTTACTCTCAATGAATTTGCACGAAAGAATCCTGGTGAGTATCTATCGGTTTGTTCGGAAAGTAATTTCGTTTTCTTTTGGGAAAATGAAGGACAATTTTCGTATAGCGAATAAATATTTTATTATATTATATGTTGGCCATTCTGGTCCAACACCTTTTGCCGTCTTTCTGGTTGTAGCAGGAGGCCACGCTCATAATATGTTTGGTCTTTGCTGGAACAAATAATAAAGCTTTTGGTAAGTGACCAAACTCCTAAGAGTTCTCGCATTATCTTGCTGGAACACTACACCTTTTCTGTTGATAAATTCTGTTGAAGTGCATCATTTAGTTTGCTCAGCTGATGACAGTAGATCTCCGAATTAATTGTTGTGTTATACGGTGAAAGCTAAAAAATACGATTAATTTAAAATCCAACCAAATACACAGCATCCCCTTCTTTATGGATATTGGCTTTCAAAATGCTTTTTGCCGGTTTATCTTTTTTGCTTCATGATCTCTTGCGTTTGACATTGTTATATACAAACCATTTTTCGTCTCCAGTAATGATGCGCTTAAACAATGGATCATTTTCATGACCTTTGAAAAGCGAATCACAGACGTCAACGTGACGTCACAAATTTCTCTCCGTGAGAACATGGGGAACCCATATATCCAGCTCCGAGGTTGAACCCAGGCCTTTCAAGTGGTCATGAATTTCACTTCTTAGCGTTCTCACATGTTGCTTTTCGCCAATTTGCATCAACAAATGCCTTGATCATGTCTTTATCAGCTTCAACTGGCCTTCCGGAACGTGGTGTATATTCGACATCAAAATTGCTGGATCGAAATATGGCTAACCAGTTCTGGCACTGGTGTGCTCTCAACATATCTTCTACATACACATCGGTTAATTTATTTCTGGCTTGAACGGCATTTTTATCTTTTCTATAGTAAAAAATTAAAATATGACAAAAATGATGCTTATTGCTCTCCATATTTAAAAGGGCAGCAACAAAAAACTACTGCGTAGAATTAATTGAACTTTGTCACACACAAGTCTTGCTATATCAGCTCTCAAAGCATATTTTTATTATGCAGCTTAAGTGTAAAATTGGGTTCGAAAAAATTCAATTGAATACTCTGTCGGAAAAAAACGAAAAACCTTTCCTTATACAACAATGAATTTTCGAGAGATCTTTCGAATAAAAAATAAGAAATTCAATGAAAACATCTGATCTAATAGTTCCAGATCGATGTAAACGAGAAATAGAAACTTTCAAATATCCTCATCCTGGTACATGGTATAAAATTAAGGAAAATGGAAAATTTTACTACCAGTTAGGAAAAACAGTATTCGTTGCAAGACCAGATGGATATTATTCGAAATGGGTCACCTCTGGAAATGGTTCCAAATGGGTACTTAGTGATAATTACGTATGGAGATGGGACGAAAATGGTAGATGGTATACTCATAAAGGTGAGAAATGTATATTCAAGTTGAAAATTACAATAATTTCCTTCTTATAAAAAATATACACAACCAAAATTAAAATTTTCATTTATTTCGAAAACTATTTGTCTTTTCAAGTCTAAAATGATTTACTATTTGTGTACGATGATTCAATCGTGATTGTTCGAATAAAAAGGTTCTGTTGTTTCGAAGTGTTCGACAAAAAATGGTTTTCCATTTAAATTCTGGGAAATCTTTATCAGCATATATTTTATTACAGTAATTCTATTGGTCTATTACAAATTATTGGATTGGGTTTTGTTACCATTGTAAGTGAATATGGCTATAAATACTGTTGTTGTAGTACGAATTGTGGCGCAGCACAGTGTATGGCAGCGACAAGAGCAAACTAGGAAACTTTAGTGTAGATCTGTCATAAATGCACATTTCGCAGGGACTATTCTGCTTACTAAAAGACTCGGTTGAAAACAGGTAAGGACTAAAACAGCCAAAGACAATCACTTTGTTATTTCTATTGCTTCGACAGACGATTTTGTTTCTTGAGCTCAGACAGACAAGTAAGAGTGTGGCAACAAGGCTAGAGATATGCTCAAGCGTATATTGTCGGGCAACTAACATTTAGTTGATGCTCAGTAATGCCATGGGAGGTATAACTTTTCACGTTCACATGGAATTATTCTTCAACCAACGTGGTTACTGACTGCTTATAAATACCTGAGGAAGGTTCTAGAAGATTATTATTGATATTATCATTATTTATAGGGAGCAGGCGTCTGTCCACCCTACCACAGCGTCCGTGCGGACAATTGTGGTTCACTCCTAATTTATATTTGCCTGATGAGATCCGGGTTTGTGATAAAACCGATAATCGTATTCGGGGGTATTTTTCCAGTTCGAAGTGGGCTGACCAAACACCTCGTATCTGATTCGACTCACCGCTGGGCACTTTGAGACGATGTGCATGGCTGTTTCATTGTCCTCAAGATACAGCCTGCATTCATCGTATTCATCCAGACCAATTTTGTGCGAATGCACTTTCAGCCTGAAGTGACCTGTCATAATTTCGACAAGTATTCTGAGTTTATTTTTGTCCAGACCTAGCGTTAGGTCTGCCATCATTTGGTTCGAAGCTGTTCCAAGGAATTCGTTCGAATGTTCCAGGACTTGATGGCTTAGCCAGAAAGACTATAGTCTAGAGTTCATTCTGCCTGTTATTGTTCGCTAAGCCACATTGTGTGGTATTTCCAGCAATGGTTTCGGGGTTACCAGAGGCATCGTGGCTCCAGCAAACACCAACCGATCTGCCTCTTCGTTACTCAAATGTTGTTTGTGGCTCGGTGCCCAAACAGACAGTTCAGACTGTTTTCGATGTACAACAGCTGGATTTTAGAACTTTTTATTTTGATTTTGCCGTGGTGAACTTGCTGTTTTATCAGTTGTAGTCTCACTGGCAAATAGTTGTGCCTGGAATATGGTTGCGTATTGACCAAGACTGAATGAGATGCTAACTCTCGGTTTACTCCCATAGACACCCGCTCCCGTTCCGTACGTCGTTAGCGAGCCGTCTGTGAACAACTCAAGGTCGGTCCTCAATAGAGAATCTTAGCATGCTGGGTCCATTCGTCCCGGCCAGGGACGGTTGCATTGAAATGCCGTTCTTGGCTAGTGACTTTTGACATTAGATCCCAGGGCATCGATAGGGTGCATTTCGTTAGAAGCTTATCCAGCAGTCCTGAGCCTCCCATCAATCACTATTGCCTCCAGCCTGTCGATCGCCAGTTGATGAATTTTGTATGCGGTCCGTTCCGCATCCCTCTGCATGACCAAGTGCAGGGGTGGTAGATTTAGTAGGACCTCCATGGCTCCGTAGGAGTGGGGCGGAACGCACCTGTAATTGCAAGGCAAGCCTGTCTCCGTAGTCGTGTGAGCTTATGTTCGCCAGTCGTTTGTTGGCTCTTCTTCCACCACGCTATAGCGCCATACGTTATCTGTAGTCTAATTACCATAGTGTAGAGCTAATATATCTACCTGGGTTTTGAACCCCAGGTTTTACCACAGATGCGCACTCATGTCCAGAATCACCTTCTGGTTTTATGACACAATTTGTCTAGGTGTGCATTCCAACTAAGAACTTTGTCCAGGACTATTCTCAGGTATTTTGCCTCATTGGAGAATTGTATTGTTCAACCGCGTATTATCGACGATTCTTATCCACCCAGCTTCCGTTTCTTGGTGAAAGATTCTATAACTACCTTTGTGGGTTAAGAGACATATCTTCTATAATGCACCATTTGTAGATGGTGTCCAGTATCTCTTAAGGAAGGCTGATATCGTCACCTCCGATTTACATTTCACTATAATTGAGAGGTCATCAGCAAATACTTGAACATCGGCTGTCCACATCCAGATAATCGCTAGCAGGTCACAACGAGAAGGGTCCACAGTAAGTCAAGTTTAAGGCTGCGAAGGGTCAACCCTTCGCAGCCTTAAACTCGAAGACCTCACCCTGGCATGGAGTCCTTATGATTCTGCTGCATAGCATTGCCTGTATTCACTTAAAAATCAGCGGATCGGTTTTTTTCGCTGAAGACCATATTGCACTATTCTCGGAGAAGACGCAACCTTTAGGAGTGAAAATGCATGGCCCCACCCTGCTTCGATAGTTAATTCTTATTATGACAGCGTTATAATCATAGGAGTTGTTCACCTTGCTCAAAGTAAATATTTAAACCTGATAAAACACGTTTAGGGTGAGATGGCGAGACGCTTACGGAGTCAGGTGCCAGCTTCCAGAAATTGTGGAGAGTTTCGCGACATGAGTTCGTAAACACTTGTAAAAAGTGATAGTTCTAGTGCATCTGGTGGTCCCTGCATTTGGTGAATTTACCGATTTTTAAAACGTTGCAAACAGCTTGAGAGAAACTCACTGAAAGTGACACTTGGCAGAAGCAAAGGTCTGTTCATTTTTCAAATTGTTTTTTTTTGTAGTTCCATTTTAATTGAGATATTTCACTTTGACTATGGACATTTTTAACTCTCGTTGAATTTATCACCACCACATTTGTGATAATTGCACGAAGAGCATGTGCTCTTATCTTTAGGCTGACAGGACAATGCATATCAAAGTGGAGCTTATTTGACATTTTTCGTTTGCTTCAAAATTATTGATTTTAAAATGAGGTAAACGTGTATTCACACACGGCACCGATTAATTTTTGCGAGAATGTTGTTGTTCTTGTTGTCGAGAACTTTCAACTAAGAGAAAAAGTGGAGTTGTTGGAGATTTTTGAATAAGAAAAATATCATAATAAACGGACTAAGTAAGACGAGTAGTGAAGTAACGGCTAAGAATGTATCCAAAGACATCAGAACAGTATTGGGAGTGATTTTAAGCTCCGATGATATTTGTGCTATTTGCCTACTTGGAAAAACTGAAAATTGTCCAATAAACGTGGAATTCATGTCGAATTCGAGGAAGAAAAGCATTCTGCAGAATTGTATTATAATAAACTTAAGGAAAGAAATATCCCAGGACATTACCCTTTTCTAGTGGCGGTAGAACAAAACGTTGAGAAAACATCTTGTCCTGGCTCGACAGGAGGGAAAATAATAATAAGGGTAAATAAACTGATAGTGGAAGGGAAAACGTAAAAAATAAAAGATTTGGAGGTGAAGGAAAGTCAGGAGGAACACAGTTTCAGTAAACCTGCCAGTGCGCTTGATACTCCCGTTGATAGAGTATTTTATCAAATAAATAAAGAAACCCCAAATTTTACAGTAATAAAAAAGGCTACTCACTTAGCTCAGATTGGTAAGCGAGCCAAAGATAAACCAAAAGATAAGCCAAGAACTCGGTCTTATAAACAGTAGCTTACTGTGTGGGTATTGGAGGTTAAGGATGCACTTTTTATTTGAGTTTGCCAATCTCAAATTCTGAATAACTTTTTTGGCGTTATGTTACGCGATAGACCACTACATCCGCAATTTCATAGCTAATAATGTGGAAACCTCCACTTTACAGGACAATGAAGAAATAAATAAAATCATGAGGGTGAATGATGAATTTAACAATTTCAAAATAG
Source organism: Megalocaria dilatata (assembly GCA_034642435.1). Classification (NCBI taxonomy): domain Eukaryota; kingdom Metazoa; phylum Arthropoda; class Insecta; order Coleoptera; family Coccinellidae; genus Megalocaria; species Megalocaria dilatata. The sequence continues at coordinate 75,878,896 of CM067856.1, forward strand.
TTTATCACAATATGGGGAGTATTAGTCAAAACTTCGATGAGTTCAAGATATTTCTGAGCAGCGTTGAATTGGTGTTGATTTTGCGGTACTGACGGAAGCTTGGATAGTAGATGGCCCTGAATTGTTCAGCATTTCTGGCTATCATTTAATTTACAAGGAATCCAAGATAAATCAAAATGATGGTGTTTTTCTTTACATCAAGTCAAAGTACAATTACACTTGCAAAATGATACCTATGGGGAACTTCAACCATCCAACTCACGGGGGAGATCGGGGTGGGTAGTCCCATGCAGATACCGGCAGTGTATAGGTCTCCTTCGATGGATATACCTATATATATATATATATATATATAAATGGGCCTACAAAAATTTTTGCAGAGTAATGATAACAGCAACAATTATTCAATTTTACACAGATATATAAGGTACTTCTGATTACAGCAGTGAATATTTGGACATTCTTAATGAATTCGGCTATAATTCCGTAATAAATGGACACACCAGGGTACAAGATGGGACAGGATCATATATAGATCATATCTTCAGTGGGTCAAAATTTGACATTATGGACTATATTATGCCACTGATAGTGAGAATAGATATCACTAATCACTATAGTACTGCGCTTCAGATTGTTTTCAACTTTGGTGGGAATAGGTCGCATATGAGTCATACTAAGATCCACCTCGGCCAGGACAAATTGATAAATACAACTATAAATATTTCATGGTATACGCTTACTTCAAAATGAGATCCGGATGATGCGGCGAATGAGTTCGTAAATGTTCCCATGCGCGCTATAGAGAACTGCTCCTATACTGTGCAGGATGGAAAGAGAGAAACCAAAATATCTCCTAATATGAGTTTTATCAAAATCAAATCAAAGCCATCTTCTCAGATACGAAAACCTTATGGAAAATTGTATAGGATATTCCTCACATGAAGAAAAAAGAAGCTTGAAATATCTGCAGTAACCAATGAGAGTGGTGAGGTACTGACGGTGAAAAAACAGGTGGCTAATGAGTTCAACTCTGTTTACTCACAGATGCGGAAAAAGATGGCTAATGCTATAAAGAGGTACCCAAAGTATATACCCCAGATACCGAGTTGTCTAGTTCGTTCGTTTTGCTCCCGACCGATAAAGACGAGGTCGGTGGTCTGATCAGGGAACTGGAATCTAACAAATCAGCAGGTACAGATGAAATCAAGGCAGATAGTCTGAAGATCCTTACACCATTTATTCAAAAACCCTTAGCATATATAATAAATTTAAACTTAGATAAAGCATTCAAGGAGGCCATGGTTGTACCGGTATTCAAAGGAGGAAATGATGAATTATTGACCAATTATAGACCAATCACTTTAATAACTCATTTGACAAAAATAATGGAGAAAGTTCTTAAAAACAGAATATCTGCTTACATAGCTAAGTACAATTTTTTGTCCGATAGACAGTTCAGTTTCAGGGAAGAGCTGTCCACAGAGGATGCTCTGCTGACTCTGACTTCGATGGTGTCCTCAGCTTTGGATAAGGGTAAACCAAGTCTCTGTATGTTTGTTGCCCTGTCGAAGGCGTTTGATACCGTTAGCCAAGAATTGCTCTTGCAGGTGTTGGGGGATGTTGGTATCAGGGGCGGACCTCCGGATTTGTTGAGAAGTTACTTAACGGGTAGATATCAGTCGGTGAGGGCGGATGGCGTGATGAGCGATAAGAAGAGAGTGGAGTTCGAGATCCGCCAAGGTATGGTCCTGGGACCGATACTATTCAGTATCTCTGAGGGTTACCAGGGTGAATGCAAAGGCTATACCAGATGGTTTAAAGGACGCGGAATCTATTAGTGATTTTTTCTCAGCATTCAATGGTACAGCAAATGATGGTGTGTGTACTGATTTCGTATTATAACAACAATGTTTATAGAAGTGAGTTATCATTCCACTTCAGAATTGCTTCGCTTGAACAGATAAGGACCCTCATGACTGGCATTCGAACTAGGGCCGTAGGTGACGATGGTGTGACGCTGGATATGCTCGTTTATGCGTTTCCAGTTATAGAATCATATGTTCTGCATCTTGTGAATAGCTGTATAGTGGCCAAAGTATTCCCTGTGCAGTGAAAGTGCGCTGTTGGTATTCCGCTCCCGAAGATGATGTAGCCTGTATCTTTTTCAGATTTGAGGATCATCAGTATTCTGCCACTTTTATCTAAGGTGTTGGAGAAAGTTTTGTCAGACAGATTTCGCAGTACTTCAATGATTTCAGCTTACTACCATCGTACCAGTCTGGCTTTCGGAAGGATCACAGTTCTGCTACTACTCTTGCATCGGTCACTGATAGAATATTCCATGATGTAGATCGGGGTTATTCTGTCCTTCATGTTTGGCTTGATTTTTCGAAGGCATTCGACACGATTAATCATTCCCTCCTATGTGCCAAGCTGAAATATTTTGGTCTCTCTGTCTGGGCTGTTTAAATGATAAGATCGTTCCTAACATTCCGTAGTTTGAAGGTATTGGTGGACGATAGATGTGCGGCATCGAAATCAATCCGGGCAGGCGTTCCGCAGGGCTCCATATTGGGGCCAATATTGTTTATTATTTATGTGGCGGATCTTTTTTCTCACTTATATTACTGCATTGCTGAGGCATTTGCTGACGATGTTCAGTTGTTGTTCCGGTTTAGCACGTGCGAGGAGTTGAACTTGATTTCGGTTAGAGTGAACCGAGATCTTAAGACGATTCTGCAAATGTGTAAATCTCATAATCTTTCGATAAACACGGCTAAAACCAAATGTATTGTATATTGTAAGAAAAAAGATAAGGATATAATCACAACTAGCTTAGATCTCAGTCTCAACGGGGATAGGTGAGATATATGTGATGGTGCCAGGAATCTGGGAGTCTTTTTTGATGGGGATTTGAGATTTCGCAAGCATGTTTCAACTTTGGTTAGGTCGGCATTTTATAAGCTTACAATTCTTTATTGGGCACGTAAATATTTAACCTTTCAGATGAGGAAAAGTCTGTCAGAGGTGTTAGTTTTGTCAACCTTCAACTACTGCCACATAATTTATGGACCCTGTTTGGTCGGTTTTCATAAAAGACGGATTCAGCTTGTACAGAATTGATGTTGTAGATTTGTGTTCGGTCTTCGTAAGTTTGATCATGTGTCTGGAGGGATCAGGGATCTGGGATGGCTGAGGATGGAAAATAGGGTCAAGCTGCACATGGGATGTTTTGTGTTCAAACTCATGAAGAGTAATTCTTGATTGTTTCGGTCTCTACTTGACGGAAATTCATTGTAAATTATTTTAAGTAAAACACTTCTGTACGGCGCATCTGTATGGCGCTGTAGGTTGAACTCTTATGACGTACGACGGTACAAAAGCACAAACAATGTGACGGAAGGCGATCCATTTCTTGGACAAGGACGTCGACGTGATAAGACGACCGCTATAATAGCGTTTTCAATATTCGCTTTGCGGGACCCCGTTGGAGCGTTCAGTCCTTGTCCGAACTATTCACGATAATTGTAACCATTACCTGTACGCTCATCATGAAGAGTCCCATAGATAGTAGAATCATGAATCATCTGATTCCTAGGTCTAGTGTTCACTCCGTCAACAACAGATACCCGTACAGGTTAACAGTTCCCGCTCATCGATCGGCTGGGTTTCAAAGGTGTTTTTCCTTTAATGCTGCAAGGGTGGTGAATACATTTGATTTCGATGTTAGAAATTCCACATCATTTTTGGCGTTTAAGTCTCAGCTGAAGTCGTTTCTATTTACTAGAGAGTGAATTTTCTTCTGATTTTTTTTCCGTAAAATGTGATATTTTTCAATATATTTAACCAAAACAGACTGTTTTTCTTCTTGCATCGAGCTAAATTGTTTTTTTTTCTTGGGGCTGTTGGTTGTCTATTCTACTGTAGTATCAACCGAATGTGCACTCTGTGTATATGAAATTTTTATTATTTTTTTGAATTTTTATTATTATATTATATCTGAATTTTTTGTTATTATATTATTTTGTACAATATCATAGGGGAGTCGGCGGAGTTAAGTGTAAGAGTAGTCTTTGCGTCTAAACTTCTCTCCGACGATTCTTCTCGATTCCTTGAAGTTGTATGGTTAATTTTTCTTACTTGTTAAATTGGGTTAATAAAGTCGATTTTATTATTATTATTATTTGGTTCATTGAGGATAGTTAAAATAGGAGAGCAACAAACCCTATTGCTTGAGAAGAAAGTGAAATATCTGGGTGTTGTTAGATGCTAATTAAAAGTGGGATAAGCATATAAAATTTAATTGTAATGAATTAAGAACAATTCTACATAGATTCCAATATCTGAAGCGCATACTTACATTCGATCAGATAAATTTCCTGTATTATGCTCTGGTTGAGAGCCATTTACGATGTGCTGTAGTCAGTTGGGGTGGTGAGTTGAACAGACATATTCAGCCACTTGAGATTCTACAGAAGAAATTGTGGAAGACTATGCTTTCTGTGTATCCAAGATATCCGAATAAATTGTACTTGGACGCGAGTTTTCGATGTTCGACAACTTTGGTATTTCAATGTCACTGTAAAATACCACTGTAAGGAGAGAATTTCGTCCTTGCCTGCTCACTCCCATTTGACTCGAAAGAGGGTATTTGTCCTGCCGACGGTGCAGAAGTATGTTGGACAGCGCTCGTTCTACTACGTTGGCTCAAGGTTATGCAATCACGACAAAATTATGGCACAGGGTTAGTGAACTAAGTTACAACCGAAAAATTCAATTAATGCAAATATAGCATGATCTCAATTTCGCGCTTATCAGTGAAGCTCAAGGGTTGTTACTCAAGTTTTGAGATAGATAAGTAAAAACAAATATTTATGATCGAAAATGGCTTTATTGTTTTTCAAGATATTTTCCATTAAGATCAAAAACTTTTGCCGGCGTTTGAATCAATTTTCGATGCACTTTTTCCATTCCGATTGAGGTACCTCCAAAACATCAAATAGTTTCTTCAGGCGTCGAAAAATAATCACCTCGAAATTAAATTTTGGTCTGCCAGAATGAGAAGAAATCATTGAGTGCCAAAGGACTGTACGGCGAATGACCCATCATTCCGGTGTTTTGACTGACGAAAAACATTTTATTTGAGCTGATGTATGAGAATTTGCATTGTTGTGGTGGAGAATGATTCGTGTTCTGCGATTGGTTTCTCTCATTTTCCGAACAAATCATTGTGTACTATTCAGAATTGACCATTTTACGGTTCTTCAACGAAACGGTGGAGACATGTCCAGTTATTCTGGAAAAAACAGATAACCATTAACTTCAGAGTGTCTCGTACGCCAATAAATATTATTGGATTTGGCTCACCTCTAAAGAGTCATACAGTTTAGGGTTGATATGCATAGATCTTGCAGATGTCTTTTGCAGCACCGCGATTGAATTTTTCCAACATTTATTTGTACCAAGCAACTCAAGCTTTATTTTGAGCTGTCGTTAAATTATGCGGTATCCAAGGCGAAAGAAACTTTTTGATGGCCAACTATTTATTCATGCTATATTGAATGTATGCGAGTGGAACTATGCTCGTGTATCCACAATATCTCGGTATGTTAGATGAAAATATTACAACATCTGTTCACTCACAGCAATGATATTTTTTAGTACAACAGTCGATTTTGAACGACCTCCAGAAAATTCGACCTGTAGCGAACTGTGACCACGATTGAATTCGGAAAACCGGCAATACACGGTGACTCGGTATGGTGATTCATTATCAAATGTCGATCTGCACACAGGTATCATCCACGTCGAAAAACAAAGAAAGTCTTCACTGAAAAATGTTCAGAGTTTAATTGTATTTTTATATTAAGGTGAATATTTCAAGTATTTGTAAACAAAACAAATAGCACTCATACGTTAACAAATTCTGAGTACGTTCGCCATTAAATATGCCAAACTTCACGGTAAAAATATCAGATTTGACATATTCACATCAGTATTGTCTCAAACCTCAACTGACAATCCTCGCATTACTATACTTTTGAATTTTTTCGTACCTTGCAGATTATATTTCTGAATACTTCTGTTCGCTAAAAACATCGAAAGTAGCATCTTTGGAAGAGGAAAGTACAGTGTGGAAATTGCATTAGTATTAGGAACTATTTTGGTTCAGAATCTTTATTTTGTTTATTTCTATACTATTTTGTCGCTCTAAAGCGGTCTTCCTTACTGTTGTCATTTCATACAGGTTAACCTAACATAATAGAATAATACATCTGTACATATATCAACTCGCTTCTTTATTTCTTTCTCTCGCTCTATATATACTACTCTGTCAAGAAAGTACCGGGAATTTTCAATTAAAACATTTACATTTAATCGTCAAAATTTATTGGGTCGCCTTCAAAATAGGCTCCATTTGCTCCAATACATCTATGCCAACGGCACTTCCAATTATCGAAACATTTTTTATAGGCGCTTTCCGGGATGGACTTTAGCTCTCGCGCCGAATTTTTTTTATGGCTTCAATCGACTCAAAACGGGTGCCACGAAGGGGCAATTTTAGTTTTGGGAAGAGGAAAAAGTCGCAGGGAGCCAAATCCGGCGAATACGGTGGTTGCTGAAGCACGTTTGTTGAGTTTTTGGCGAGAAAGTCAGTCACAATCGTAGCTCAGTGAGAAGGCGCGTTATCGTCATGCAAAATCCATGAGTTGTTCGCCCACAAATTTGGCCGCTTCTTACGGATACGCTCACGCAAACGTTTCATAACGCCTAGGTAATACTCCTTGTTTACCGTCTGACCCTCTGGAACGAATTCGTAGTGCACCACGCCACGGACATCGAAGAAAACAATGAGCATCACCTTCATTTTCGAGCGGCTTTGGCGTGGTTTTTTCGGTTTCGGCTCATTTTTTGCCACCCATTCCGATGATTGCTGGCTTGTTTGCATATCGTACTCGTAGACCCAGGTCTCATCACCAGTTATAATGCGTTCCATGAATGTAGAATCGGAATTACAGCGATCCAGCATGTCTGAAGCAACCTGTTCGCGATGACGTTTTTGAAGAAAATTCAGGTCTTTCGGTACGAGTCGTGCGGCCACCTTTCTCATGCCCAAAATATCAATCAAAATCGTACGTGCGGACTCGTGGGATATCTTAAGATCATGTGCTATCTCTCTCAAGCTGGTATGACGGTTTTCCAGCATCCTTTCCTTAATTTTATCGACGTTATCTTCGATCGAAGCCGTCGATGGGCGACCACTTCACGACCGTCCTTAAAGGCTCTGTACCACTGATATGCACGAGTTTTCGATAGAGCATTATCACCAAAGGCCTTTTGCAACATTTTCAATGCATCGGCACACGAAAATTCATTTACAACACAAAACTTTAAACAAATTCTTTGCTCAACGTAATCACCCATAGTAAAAATCGGCACGCACTCTGACATCGACTGACTTAATCAGCTGTTGCAAACACACTAGTTGACAGATCCCGCCCAAGCTTGGCATAGTAATTAAGGACAGTGGTACCAACCTAGGAAAAAAAAATTTTACCTGCCTCATTGCCCCGCCAGATTTAAATCGATAATTCCCGGTACTTTCTTGACAGAATGTATTACATACCGTTTCATTGAAGCTCCAAATCATTTATATATATGCTACCAGATTGATAGAGTCGAAGTTAGAAATTTGAGAACCAAACGAAAAAAATAGGTTACACCATAAGAAATATGCATAAACATAATAACATAATGATACTTTATGAATCCCCCAAGACATCAAAAATATATGGGACAAGTTGAAAAAATAAATATAAATTCAACATATAGTTATATATATATATATATATATATATATATATATATATATATATATATATATATATATATATATAACTATATGGCTTCTATGCTTTTATGCGTAATCTGTAAAGCATGAACGATGTTAGTTGAGTATGTGGACAATACTAATTTATATTGTCGAAATGTTATCTGATACTGTACGTTGCCTGTTCATTAGATTTTTTCCATTTCTAAAGTAGGTCGGGTGCAAATTGTAGTTCGAACAATATGATGAATGCCACTACTGTCATCGGGTAGTATTCCTTTTTAAGATTATATTTTTCAATGGTGTTATTCATAATCAAACTATTTTTTATGCAGAGGATAAAACAGGTGATCAGATAGATGATTGTGCTACATTCAAAATACCACTAAAATGTGTTGGAGTCAAATGTCCCGATGAGCAAATAAAGTTCCCTTCGAATGGAGTGTGGTACATATCAAGCGGACAAGTTATCTTTCAAGAAGAAAATGGAGGTCCAAAATATGAGCTTCAGAATAACGGGTTATATGAGAAGGTCAAGGTGGACGCCGAAGGCGACGACACAGTTTGTGGTGGACCTTATTGGACTTGGAATTTCACTAATGGCGAATGGTACCTGATGGACAATAGTGCAAGTAAGAATAATAAAAAAAGTTATAAGAAAGGGCTTTTACTTGATAGAAGGACTTACAATATTTTAAGAATCAAACAGATTAATTAAGCTTACCTCACTACAAATTTCAATTTACTGAAAAAATTTTTTTCAGAAACGTTTTGAAATTAAATTAAATGAATATTTTAGAAAACATAGTTTCCATTATGTAGACATATAGATTTAATAATAGATTTAATACTCATTACACTGCATCAAAAAAAAAGCCAAAGAACATATAGAACATTATGTAATACACCAATGGAACTTCAGCACGCTCAGGGTTGTTTCCCTTGATACATAAGGGTGATAATCTCAATATAGATAGGGTAACTGTGTGTAACTTTTTTATATTTCCTACTTTAAAAAAAATTGAGTGAATTTCACTTTTTAAATAATGAAACAGGAAAAAACGAAATAATACCCAATATAAACCTTTTTCTAACTATTAACTTTTACCACTGTCACCATTTACTACATTCAACTCATGATTCCTGAATCTAGTTCCCAACTTGAAAATATATCAAATCATGTACTTACTTTACTAAACTCTGTTTTTGGAAAGAACTTGGGTTCGTGCTCGTCGCACGGAGGACAAGTCTTTACTTTTAAAAGTATTTTCTGAGGAGATGAATAGAGCAAAAATAACACATTCAGATGAGATTTTACATATAATGAATTAAACGTTATCAATCGATATAACTTTCAATATTCACAATTTTTCACAGTCCTTTGAAAAGCAATTGATGTAAAACAATATTCCAAAATCAAATCATAGTAATTATTTAAATCAATTTTTGGAAGACTTCAGGACCCAGGTCTGTTAATTATATCTTATTATCGTTCCTAGTTGCAATCAATTTCCATACGAAGCCAATCAAAGATGTTATTGAAGTTAGAGACAAATAAAAACCCTACCTTTTTCGGGACATCTGTCCACAAAACCTAACATGTTCAATAGCTGAACCCTCTCCACGGGGGTGTTGGCCTCAGCCCAAAGGCACAACACCACTTAAAGAACAAACACTATAATTAAGTCCTTTATTTTTCAACCTGAATTAAACTAAACTGTTCCGACCCCGAATCGATTAGTGAATGTCTGTCACCAGTGCCTAACGATGACTTCACTTTTTTTTCGAACTTCTAAAACGTTGGCTTCTGTCCTCCTACTCAAAATTTTCCTACGTTGGCTTTTTCGAAGTTCTTATCGTTTCAACATCTACACGGGGGTGTAGCCGCCTACATACGTCTAGGCCTTCCAGATCTTTTGAGTTGTCGATTTCTTATCTCAACTTTACTGAGAATTTCCAATCTTAGCCTTGAAGTCCTTCGTGTCGTCTGCACTAAAATTATAATCGCGAACTTCCGTTCCCAAGACTTCCTCGTTTAAATTTAAATGAATTGATCTGTTGATTAATACATTGTTGCTTTAAGATCCTCACCCGTTGTTTATGCAACTATTCCCGAGTTTTATTTTAATAGACTTCTTTAGATCAAAATTTATTTACCTATTTCTTAGTAAAGCATAGGCTCTTCACTACAATTAATAAGAAATATTAGAATTAGATAAAGAGAGACTTTGCTTCATCAGTACTCAATTATATTCATATTCAATAATATATAACATCATTCAACAAAAATATTCTCTCATCTTTTAACAATTCAGAATTCAGCTTCTGGTAAATGAATACTGAAAATTTAAATGGAGTGTAATGTTAACTCAAATAAATAATTCTGTGGTTTACCATTGATCTAAAAGATTGAAAGGCAATTTAACGGCCTCTGTTATAGCACAAGGACTAACTGTATAAAGAATGTTAAGGAAACCAAATAATTATATATTATGAATAAAATAAAAAAAATAGGGCAGTCTCCCTTAAAACTTGTTTTTTAGTAATGTTTTCACATATCTTGAGATTTTATAAAAAGTAACTTAGATAGATATCCTATGATATTGAATATTCTAAGTAAGATAGTTTTATGATGAAATTCTTAAGATTATGTTGAACATTTTTAAAAGATATCTGTTTTCATAAGATTGATGAGCAGAAACAAAATTTCGTCTACTCAAAATATTTAATATATAGGATTTTGGTTAACAATTTTTATTTAGTGGATTTTTTTATATCATTTGGAGGTCTTAAAATGAATGTTTATTTTATGTGTCGTTTGATATAAGTGGTACTTATATGACATTAATTTAATTCCTGAAGTTATAATTATTAAATATAATTTCTTGAAATAAAATATGTAGAAGGCTAATATTGAAATATTTAAATAATTTATTGACTTATCGTAAAATTTTAGCCTCAATGCTGTATCTGGCAGATTGTCTGTCTCACTTGTGCATTTTTTATACCACAAGCCTAATTCTGTTTCCATCAAAGTAGAAATGGTAACAAAGCCTACTCAGCACACAACTGAACTCGTAACTCGCACAAGCTGAAAAAGCTACTGAGGAATCCTTACAGAATATCTAGGAATATCAGGATAATAATAATAAGAATAACAATAATTTTTTCACATCACTCTGAAATACTCCTGTATGAACGTGAGAAAACAGAGAATGGCAGGCTAGCGAAGAGCTATTGTGAAAAATAAACTTCTAGGGGACGCCATCATCCAGAGAATTAAAGAAGTTCGTCTCCATCTAGAACATCAAAACCGACCTGAGGAGATAGTACGCAGAAGATGAATTAGAACTCGAAACAGAAACAAAAATTCAACAACCTATACCAGAATCATTTGATAATGAAAACCAAGAGATGATTTCACATATACAGAATAGCTTCAAAGAATCTCTCCAAAAATACCGTGGAAATAATCCTACATCAGGACCATGGATAACTAAGCAGAAGACCTCGCGTAAAAAAAACCATCAAAAATAAAAGAGATATTTAACAGAAAAGTGATACCATTTATGGTGAAGGTTCAATCCTTAGAAGAACTTCATGATGTAGTGTACTGCGCATCCTATACAGCGGCAGTATGTAATGGAGCAAAAATCAAGGATACTAGCGAAAAAATAAGAGAAGCCATCAAGGCTCCACCTTCAAGAACTAGACTAGAACAGAAAATATCGATAAAGAGAGCAGAGATAGCGCAACTAATAGTTAATAATAATATATAATAATAACACGAAGGCCTTATTCAACATGAAGGAAATTTACAAGGAATTTTCAGATCAATTTGGAAAAATTGTTGATAATGATCTCTTAACGTCCTCAGATTCTTCAGAGCATTTGCCAATTCGAATCCAAGAAATCAAACAGATTTTGAGTCAAGGTTGTTTTGAACTGCGTAAGTGGATCTCAAATGATCCAGGAGTTCTGAAATTCGTTCACACTTCTGATAGGGAATTGAATATTCTGCACCTCGGTCCTCAGGAGAATATCAAAATACTAAGTCCTAGGTGGTCATGTCACTCTGATATTTTACTCTTTTATATCTATGAGAGAAGAGCTCTTCAGGGGATCGCTAAGCGAAACATATTGTCTAACATAGCCAAAATATATGACTCTATAGGCAATACTAAGTCCGTGTATCATTGTGGGCAAAATATTGTTGCTAAAATTGTAGCCAGCCCAATGTGGCTGAACTTCAAAGGGGATATCACAAAGCTCAACGACTTACGAATGGATCAAGTGTTTCAATCCAACACATCAAGTGTTTCAATCCAACGAGAATATAATTACATGCCTTTTCAGATGACGCATACGGAGCTTTTCTGTATGTGGGTAGCATCAACGCAGATGCCAAAACAGTTCACCCACTTATGGGAGATATACCGTGAGATCGTTTAGTTCCGTCACAGGAGTTGATTACGCTGGTTCCTTCATTTTAAAGGAGCGCAAGGGACGGTGCAATAAAACGTCAAAGGCATGGTTATGTTCGTTTATCTGCTTTACAACAAAAGCTGCTCATCTTGAAGTTGCAACTGATATGTCAACAGATGCTTTTTTTAAATGATTTGGGCGTTTCATTTCGAGAAGAGGTAAATCTGTAAAAATATATTCAGACAATGGAACCAACTTCATTGGTGCTAAAAACGAAGTCAAAGCTCTAGCCACATTTCTAAAGAATGACAATTTCAAGTCCTATTGTTGTAATGAGAATATAGATTGGGAGCTAAATCCCGCGAATTCCCCTGAATGACTTCTAATGTTAGAGCAAGTTCTTTTTGTGTTTTGAATCTTCCTCCAATAATTCCTCCAATTCTGCATCCTTGTAAATTTTTAGCCTTCCACTGCGATCTTTGTCTTCTACGTCGAAATCACCGTTTTTAAACTTTAGAAACCACTCTCGACACGTTCTCTCACTCAAAGCACCATCACCATATGCTTCTACGAGCAACTGATGCGCCTCAGCAGCAGATTTCTTTAAATTAAAGAAGTAAACTAATATTTCCCGCAAATGACGCTTACTTGGCTCAAATTTTGACATTTTCAACTTATAAACATTATATTTTACCAATATAAAATCAATGGTATTAATAGGTTTTGTTGTTTTTGAATGTCCAAACTATTTTTTAAGCCGGTTATCATCTGCGAAAGCTAACCGAAACTCCGTGCCGCGCCATCCTCCTAATAGATAACATACAGTATTTTAATTTCCACAAAAATGTTTGATAAAACAATCGTTTCACCACAAAAAAACAATTCTTGTATATATAAGAGACAGTATTTTAATTTCCACAAAAATGTACAATATATCAATTGTTTCACCTCAAAAAACAATTGTTGTATTAAATATTTTTGTGAAAATTAAAATACTGTCTCATACATTTTTTAATTTAAATGAGTTTCCACCAAGTAAACACCGAATCAATCAAACATATCTTTCAACATTAATTTTTATACAAAAAAGAATGCAAGGTCGTTCACTAAGAAATGTGAGGTTTCAGTTATCCAAAATCTATAGCAACCTTTATAGCCAAAGATTTTTCGTTAACCAGTAAGACAGCTCCTTATGTTGATTTGAATATAATAAACCTTATGATCGATTCCGCTCCTAGCTGCTATATTCGATATTAATAATCTATTAACTATTAGTTGAAATGAACGCAGAGAGTTATCGTTTTTTTTTATTTCTGATCCTATAATGTGATCATCAGTGACTGAATTTTAGCGAAAAATTATAGGTTTATTTGCATGGTTGATTTGGTAGCTCTAATTCCATGACAAAATGTTACTTCGATTTTTTTTTGGTAACGTTAATTTTTCCAGCTCAGAACTTTTGCGCCCTTGTTTTAAAAAACGACGTACCACTACTTTGTCCAAATGTCTGCGATTTTCGAATTTTCAACCGAAATTGTTCTCAAACGACTATTGGCTTGGGTTCACTGATGAAGAAGTCTAAACAAAAGTAATTCGGTATAGCCAGTCCAGCAGGCCGATCTGTGCATAAAAACTGTTACTTTCAAACTAAAACAACTAGATACTTGAAACTCTTAGAATATATTTGAGGCCTAAATATTTTGGTTGAGTTTGTTAGTAGGCGAAATCCGAAATACGCTGAGATACCCCTATCTTATTCATATATTTTAATTACAGTAAAATACATAATTTTAAATGAAATTCAATGAATGGAAAAATGAAAGGCCCTTTAAGAAACACATTCATACAGAAAAAAGAGAATGTAAAACAAACTTTATGATTAAAAGCAAAATACTTTATTTCCGCTAATATCAGCGGGTAATAACATTCAATCATATTCTATGAATATCCGTCAAGTAGAGACCGAAACAATTAAGAATTTAAAACAAATTGTGTTGTGTTTCCCACCAAAAATACACTTATATTCTATCTCGTTTTTTATCATTGATTGCTTGATTGGTGATAAATCTTGCTTTCCTGGTCAAGATGTTATCCAAAACAATGTTTTCGATATATTTATTCAGCATTTGAATATCAGTAAGACCTTCTATTATCCGAACGCCCATTCCCTTGAATAATTTGTTGTCGAAAACGTTCTCCATGTATAAGTTTATTTTCTGGACTCCTATTCAACTGTCATGAAAAGATCAAAATAAAATTTTTGTGATAGGGTTATCTTGTTTTTGTAAAGGATATCGTTGAATGCTGAAAAAGATTGGATATAGATCAGGAGAAATGATTTAATAATATCCATCTACGTCTTGAAAAAAATGAGGTAATCATTGTGACAATTTATATGGTCCTAAGCTTTAATGAGAAATGAGTGGGGGCTTCAAGCAGTAAAGAGGGATTTTTAAGGGTAATAAAGACATTCAATTTTCAGGTTCTGCCATCAACTCAGGTGAACAAACAAAGCTGGGTGATGATAATGAACTTACATACAACTTGGAGGCACGAACTGGACCAACTGGTGAGTGATTTGAATTGAATGATTCGATATTACAAATTAAGTTAATTGCTATGAACACATTTCTTTAATTCAAAAGCGCAATATCAAGTGGTTTAACTAGTATGTCGATAATAAATTATTACATACCGTTTCATTGAAGCTCCAATTCATTTATTTATATGATACCAGATTGATAGAGTCGAAGTCAGAAATTTGAGAACCAAACGAAAAAAATAGGTGACACCATAAGAAATATACATAAACATAATAACATAATGATACTTTATGAATCCCCCAAGACATCAAAAATATATGGGACAAGTTGAAAAAATAAATATAAATTCAACATATAGTTTGAAAAAAAGAAAACAAATAAAAACGAAAAATATAACGGTTATTTCCACCTTTTCGCTAATGAACCAGAGACTATAGAAACATTTCTCAAGCAGAATGGATTCAATTTTCTTTTCCAATTTAATGGGATCTATACATTTGATAGAATCTGTTAACTTAATTAAAAATTCTCAAACCTGGATATGTTGACAAATGTTGAAATTTTCCAGTTCTGTGTTTTGGCAGAAAGAGTACTTCTCTATTTCTCGTTATATAATCATGATGACTGGAAAGCTTCTCAAGAGTTTTATAATTTTTCTTGATGAGTTGGAGGGATTTATATATATATAGATACATGAAACTATTAAAATGAAATATTCAATAAAAATAGGCCTACATGAGGGTTGAAAGTCTAAGTAAAAAATCAGGCGAAGAACTCTTTTCTGTACCACAAATATTCTGCTAACATCTGTTAATCTTCTTACATATTATGCCAATTTTCTTACATATTATTTCAATGTGACGACACCATCTCAAGGTGTTGTCAACATAGATTTCCAATAATTTGACACATTCTTCAGATTTTACCACTGTTTCAGGACAATTGATATTCAAAGTATCTCTGGGTATCTTTCTCATGTCGAAATAGATAAATTTGGTTTTTTCAATATTAATAATAAGTGCATTGTGGTGATACCAAGCGATAAAATTGTTTACTATATTCTTGCAAGCAAATATAAGTTGTTCATGGTTCAAAGCTGTAATAAATACTGATGTGTCGTCAGCAAATAAAATCAAAGCTGGTTTCAGATAAGTGCGTAAATCATTGATCAACAAACTAAATAACAGAGGTCCCAGAAACGATTCTTGAGGAACACCAGAAGTCATATCGCATTCCACACTAAATTCATTTTTCATTTTCAACTTCATAGTTCTTCCAGAGAGAAAAATGGATAACCATTCAAGAAAAGCACTTCGAAAACCGAGATTTAACATTTTCTCACAATGAAAGTGAAATCAAGCACATCGAAATTAAAAAAATTCTTGCCACAATACCCTCTCTAGACTGCCATACAGAAGCTCTAAAAACTTAAAAACTGCCATCTCACATGATCAATTCTTCCTGAATCCATGCTGGCATTCTTCAGTCACATATAACTTATTCAACTTACCAAATATTATACTATTCTGGCAAATACTTTAAATAGCACGCTTAGGATCAAAATTGGTCGGTAGTTTCTTAAATCATTTTTATTTTTATGAATCGGTACAACTACAGCTATTTCCACTATATGGAAAAGTAATTATTGACAAATTTATGAGATTAGCTAAATGTTCAGATATATATTCTGTAAAACTCTCCAGAATTTTGGATGAAATAAAATCTGTGCCGGTACTTTTCTTATTTTTCAAGTTTCCCACGGCATCAACAGCTTCTAGAATAGAAATAAAAACTCTCAGTTGACATGCCACAAGTAGTATAAGAATGGGATATTTCATTATCATAATATCGTTCAAGATCTTTTTTGGCTACGTTAACGAAGTGCTAAGCAAAAGCCGTTGCTACTGACGTTGGCTAAAAGTATACGGCTCCGTTAATTCGAAGGAACAAATCTCTAAATGTTTTGTTTTTGCGCCAAGTTTCCCCGTCAACTATATTCTGATTGGTTTTATTCTTATTTATTTCATTTCATCATTTAAAAATTTACTACAGAAATCAATTTTGGTTTTCCTGAGCAACATATTATAGTTAATCTTCGTTTTTCTATATAAATCAAGAGAACTAGCTGACTTAAGGTTCGAATTGAGGCAATGAATTTTTTCATCATTGATTCAGCCAGTTGAAGCCTGGCACGAGAAGAAATACGCTTTACCACAAAATATTCTTTCATCAGGGAAAGTGAAAATGTCTAGAAAGTTCTTAAAACTAACATCTACATCAGTGCTACAACGAAGTACTTCTCAAAACTAGGTTGAGAGATATTCATAATAAATGTGTTCAAAATTTGAATATCAAAACAAATTAAAATATGCTTGTGTTCTACAATTTTAATTTCAAAAAAATTTGTATTCAAAAAACTTTTAGAATTAAATTAATGTCTAAAATAAGCACCGCTTACATTTAATAGACGTATATAATCAAAACTCGATATATAATGTCAAATGGAATAAATAAACCAAAAGATATACGAAAGTCATTAAAATTAATAAATAAATATTTAAAGGAGACAAAATTTTGTTTCTGGTCTTACCTTTAAGAACACCAATTTCCTTTTAAAAACATGAACACACCTTAAGGACTCCTCAAAGAATATAATTTATTTGAAATATTTAATAAATTTAAATATTCGAATAAGTTAATTCAGAAATCTCTCAAAACATGCACTATATCTTCAAAAAACAAATATAATTCTAAGCAATCCCTTCTTCAGTCCTAAATAATATTCCAAATATCAAAATCGAAAAACTAACCTATATCAACAACGCACACGTGTAAAGAAATGAATGTTTCGAAACACAGATCAACTTTATAATTCAAGATTGATCTATGTTCTAACAAAATCAAAGAACAGTGTAAGATATTTTTAAGGCTTATTTAAATTCATTGACATTCCATAATGAGATTTATTGAAGCCATAATATAATTATATATTATATATAAAATAAAATAGAAAGGCTTTTTACTTGATAGAAGAAATATAACAAAATTTGAATATCAAAACAAATTAAAATATGTTTGTCTTCTACAATTTCAATTAAAAAAAAAAATGTATTCAAAAATAACTTACACTGTTCTTTGATTTTGTAAGAACATAGATCACTCTTGAATTATAAAGTTGATCTGTGTTTCGAAACATTCATTTCTTTACACGTGTGCGTTGTTGATATAGGTTAGTTTTTTGATTGTGATATTTGGAATATTATTTAGTAAGACCGAAGAAGGAATTGCTTAGAATTATATTTGTTTTTTGAAGATATAGTGCATGTTTTGAGAGATTTCTGAATTAACTTATTCGAATATTTAAACATATTAAATATTTCAAATAAATTATATTCTTTGAGAAGTCCTTAAGGTGTGTTCATGTTTTTAAAAGGCAATTGGTGTTCTTAAAGGTAAGACCAGAAACAAAATTTTGTCTCCTTTAAATATTTATTTATTAATTTTAATGACTTTCGTATATCTTTTGGTTTATTTATTCCATTTGACATTATATATTGAGTTTTGATTATATACGTCTATTAAAAGTAAGCGGTGCTTATTTTAGACATTAATTCAATTCTAAAAGTTTTTTGAAGAAAAAATTTTTTGAAATTAAAATTGAAGAAGACAAACATATTTTAATTTGTTTTGATATTCAAATTTTGTTATATTTCTTCTATCAAGTAAAAAGCCTTTCTATTTTAAATCTGTTCAATGTTGGAACGGGAATAGCATGCAAAATTTTCATCTCAGAATCATTTACCCTCGATAGACGACCGAAATTGTGACTAAGCTTTAACAACAAAGGTTTATGATCAATCAGGGTAGCTTGCCAAAATTTAGCTTCACAGTAACACTGATTTTGAAAATAAATTTCAACAATTTGTAAACGTCGTTGCGGCGTGAGTCTTTCCATGATAATTTGTCAATGCTTACTGAACAGAAATGTCAGAACAACATGGCTTCTACCTTCTGTCAAATCACAGTTATTCATATCGAAAGTTCTATCACTCTAAAAAAAACACCAGATACAAGTTATTACTCCTCGTTTATTCCTTACTCTTAGGAGCACTCTCATATGAAATTCATAAACATAAAATATAGAGCATTCCAAACGAGCAATTGAATATTATTGCGCTTTTTTCTTAAAAAGTTTATGAGATCAGTTAACCTTGCATGAAATACTTATTAATTATAAAGAATAAATATATCGTAACAAATTTCTTTATTATCTGTTATTGGAAATACCCTTCTGAGACAAGGAACTAGTAAATTATGTTTTCTCAAAAACGGGTGAAATTATCGTGTTCAAACAAGGGTACCGATAATACGTAGAAATGATTTGTACATCGTATTTTTCAATCAATCCATTCTTTGACAGTTAGTAGTTTCTAACCAATTTTTAAATTCAGTATTTTATGCCTCACATGCGTATCGAAATAAATCAACGGACGTAATATAAAACAGCTTTGCATTTTATGCTACTAAAATACTTTTCGTAATTTTACAGGTATAAGAGAAGGAGTTCTGAGACCACCAAAAGGTTTATTCGGTTTTTGAATCAGAGTACTGGACTGGTCAGTGGAATCTTTTTGTGTTAATCATTAATTTTTCAAAGTCATTTTAATGTAATAAACGTTCAGATTGCACATATCGTTTTTTTTTTCTGAATCAGATCACAGAAACTCAATTGAAATTTATTTGGTAGTTTCAGAGTGTAATTCTATGAGGCCATGCCTTGAGATACTCATCGACGTTGAAAAAAGAGACCAAATAGAGGTGAGTAGTGTAATGGCATTATTTTATTGAATGAATTTGAAAATGTCAATTTAGCTTTAAAATGCCCCGTAAAATTTTGTAGTGCTAAGACTACTTGAATTAGAGAGAATTCTCAATTGCTGAGAAACTTATATATTATATATATGGTTGTGATGGATAAGTTGAGAGAAGACTGGACTAGGTATACATATGTTGATTTTTTGTCAACAATTCCAAATCTGCCGTACATATGTAAATATTGTTTCGAGATATTAGGAAAACAAAAACACAAAGAAATAACATAACCGCTCTGTATAATACATATCTGGAGAACATAAAATAAACATTATCATCATTATCTTCTGAGGAGGTTATTTTATTTTGATATAATATAAACATAATAAAAATATCGGTTTCACGATAATACAAAAGCTATCTCTGGAGAGTGAATTTGCTATGTATCATATTTAGTGATGTGTAATCGTTTCAGGCCCTTTTGGCTAAAAATTCACAAAATGCAGAAATAAGGAGAAAATGAAAAAAAACTCGACATGCGCCGAGAATCAAACTCGACGTCTAACGAGTACAGGTTAAAATACGCCTCGTTTAGACGACTCGGTGTCTTTAATGTCACATGTCATGATTTTAATAAATAATTAATAATTATTCATATTATTCATTGGATTCTCATGAAATTTTGTAAAACATCCGCATTATAACTTCACATCTAATTACTCTCTTTCAACATAATCGGATGTGTAGTTTTGGAAATATTGAGAAAATAAAATATATAATACATAACTCGTTCTCATTTTTCCAAACATGATATTCTAATATCTAGCTGAAAATGATTTCAAATAATTCGGTTGGACCTAATCATTAAGAGTTAGTGATTGAATTCATTTTGTCTGTTCGTTCAGCCGTAAGTCCGATATATTTCGAAAGAAAACTAAGCTACTTAATGGGCAAAATTCGCCGAATCATTCCAGAGATACTACTCTGTCAAGAAAGTACCGGGAATTTTCAATTAAAACAACATTTTTACATTTAATGGTCAAAATTTATTGGGTCGCCTTCAAAATAGGCTCCATTTGCTCCAATACATCTATGCCAACGGCACTTCCAATTATCGAAACATTTTTTATAGGCGCTTTCCGGAAAGACTTTAGCTCTCGCGCCGAATTTTGTTTTATGGCTTCAATCGACTCAAAACGGGTGCCACGAAGGGGCAATTTTAGTTTTGGGAAGAGGAGGGAGCCAAATCCGGCGAATACGGTGGTTGCTGAAGCACGTTTGTTGAGTTTTTGGCGAGAAAGTCAGTCACAATCGTAGCTCGGTGAGAAGGCGCGTTATCGTCATGCAAAATCCATGAGTTGTTCGCCCACAAATTTGGCCGCTTCTTACGGATACGCTCACGCAAACGTTTCATAACGCCTAGGTAATACTCCTTGTTTACCGTCTGACCCTCTGGAACGAATTCGTAGTGCACCACGCCACGGATATCGAAGAAAACAATGAGCATCACCTTCATTTTCGAGCGGCTTTGCCGTGGTTTTTTCGGTTTCGGCTCATTTTTTGCCACCCATTCCGATGATTGCTGGATTGTTTGCATATCGTACTCGTAGACCCAGATCTCATCACCAGTTATAATGCGTTCCATGAATGTAGAATCGGAATTACAGCGATCCAGCATGTCTGAAGCAACCTGTTTGCGATGACGTTTTTGAAGAAAATTCAGGTCTTTCGGTACGAGTCGTGCGGCCACCTTTCTCGTGCCCAAAATATCAATCAAAATCGTACGTGCGGACTCGTGGGATATCTTAAGATCATGTGCTATCTCTCTCAAGCTGGTACGACGGTTTTCCAGCATCCTTTCCTTAATTTTATCGACGTTATCTTCGATCGAAGCCGTCGATGGGCGACCACTTCACGACCGTCCTTGAAGGCTCTGTACCACTGATATGCACGAGTTTTCGATAGAGCATTATCACCAAAGGCCTTGTTGCAACATTTTCAATGCATCGGCACACGAAAATTCATTTACAACACAAAACTTTAAACAAATTCTTTGCTCAACGTAATCACCCATAGTAAAAATCGGCACGCACTCTGACATCGACTGACTTTATCAGCTGTTGCAAACACACTAGTTGACAGATCCCGCTCAAGCTTGGCATAGTAATTAAGGACAGTGGTACCAACCTAGGAAAAAAAAATTTTACCTGCCTCATTGCCCCGCCAGATTTAAATCGATAATTCCCGGTACTTTCTTGACAGAATGTATATTCTCATGAATATTCTGAACAATTATCTTGTTGACCTCACGTTTTTTCTAGAAAAGAGCACACAAGAAGATTCTTAAGAAAAAATTTATATCCATCATAACTTCCGAAACTGCACTACCAATATTTTTTGTGAGCTTCATGGAACGAAAAGTAGTACACATATGTGTTACTTCTGTACAAACCTCTTGGTTGCTTGAGAAAATAATTTTTCAAGAAATGTTAAGACATTGCACTAACAATAGGTATTTTTGACGTTCACTCATCTTGCATGCTTGCAATATTCGATTGATTATATGAGAAAAAGGTTTCACAAGTATTGATGCGCAGGTTTTTAGTAAATCTACAGGTATCTCATCATATCCAACTGTTTCCTTGTTTTTTGAGCGCATTTTATAACTTAGTATTTCCTCTTCCACTACTGGACCCAGAAAAAGGCTACTATCGTGTGGCCTAATAGTCTCTGTGGCCACAGACTTGGAGCAGACTTCAGAAAGAAAGCGTTCATCTAATTTAATAGATCCTCCTCTGATTTTTCTGGAAATGCCTTGAATAATGATTTGTCTTCTTCACTTTAATTTTCCGTTGTCTTATTTATCGATGTCCAAGTGGCTTTGGTCTTATTTTCAGAATTTGTTATGAATGTCATTTCTGCATTTTTTTTTGATTGCCTAACTACTTGCTTCAATATATTTGAGTATTTCTTGTAGTACTCCTGTGATTTCAAACCGTTCAACATTTTTTCACAAAGATCTCTTTTATGTGTGCTTGATTTCTTTATTCTCGAAGTGATCCACATTTTGAGCCCTTTTTCTATATACTTCCCTCTCATCGCTGTATGCTTCCCGAATACGCACAATTTGTCTCCTATTCAATAGGTAGCTAGCAAAAAGCCTGTGGGGAACCCTTCGAATTCCTAGCCTCTCCAGAGTATCCAACAGTAGAACATGATCCACTGTGTCGAACGTCTTGGAGAGATCAAGGAAAACACACAGGGCTGGATCTCCATCATCAACTGCTTGGTATATGCTCCCTAAAAGATTACTAATGGCGTCACTAGTAGATTTTCCATCTCTAAACCTAAATTGCCTATCAGATAACAATCCGAACCTATTCATATAATTCTCTAGCCTCGCTTTATGACTTTTTCAAATATTGTTGCAAAAGTGGTGATCAACGAGATAGGTCTGTAATTGATTGGTAGGTTTTTATCCCTTTTTTTATAAACTGGATTGACCACTACTAATTTGAATTCCTGTAGTATACAACCATTTTCTATTATCAAGTTGATTATATGTGTTAGTGGTTTGGAAGTTTGGTTGGAAATTAGTTTTAAAGCTTCTGCTCTGATCAAATCATATCCAGGAGCCTCAATTGATTTGAGGTTTGATATAATTATTTCAATCTCGTTGTGGTTCGTTGGTTCAAGAAAAAAGATGCAAGAGTTAGCTCAGGTATGTGAAGTACTTCATTCAGGGGTGTTATCTTGTTTGCCATATTTACACCGACATTAACATAATAGTCGTTGAATGTATTAGCAATGTCGAAATCATTGTCTGAAATATTACCATCAGTGATCAGTTGTTTTATGTTATGTCCACATTTTGTTGCAACTATCTCTTTTACTGTCTTCCATAAATTTTTAACATTGTATTTGTATTTATTAATTTTTTCCTTATAATAATTATATTTAGTATTTTTAATAAGAAGGTTCAGATAATTTTTATAGCTCTCCGTACATATTTGGATTTTTTTGCATCTCCCATATAATTCATGCTTATCGAATTTTTCCTCGAAGCGAATGCTTATTACTTCGTTATAATGATCAGTTATGTTATTTTTGATTATGCAAGGAAAACAATTGTATGTTATATCAGTTATTTGACTCCTCAGGAATCAACGAACAATACAGCTCACAGATCCATTTTGCTCGCGCGTTGCCTTGTTGATGAGCGAGTGGAAGTCATATTCACCCAAAATGTTTAGATAATCACCAACAGTTTCATCACTATAATCTAAAAAATTCAAGTTAATATCACGATGATCATCTGCTGATTTACCGATGTTTTCGTTTTTGTTTGCTCCAGATAATTTCTCAATGGGTCTACGAATATCCCTGGACTACCTGACGGAGATTTATAGATTTCAGTGATTATTATTTTAATTAAAAAATATATATGAGACTGTAATTTATTTCCACAAAAATGTTTGTACTACTACAACAATTGTTTCACCACGATGTGCCTTCTTCAGGTATTACAGTGCAATGTAATATAAAAAAACTCTTTTGATCCTAAAGCCCAATCCTTTGATGCTTCGGAGCCTCGCTTTTAGCAGCAAACAACAACAGCGATCCTTGGTGCGGGGGGTCCATGCTGAGAAGCTGTTATTCGTGTTGATTCGTTGCTTCAATCTTTCATAACCATGGAGACACTCTGCTCAAATGACTGTGTGTTGGGATCGGCACGGCGATCTTCTTTCTTGGGTCGGGGGAGGTGACTTGTGCGAGTCCCTCACCTAGTTATGCTGGCGCAAAGTTGTCTATAAAACTTCCTTCAAAATTCCTATCTTTCTCTTTCAGCTTATCGGGGGTCTGCTGGAGTGTCAAAACTTGAGCAGAAACCCAGGACAACCGTTATGGCAATGGTACTTTAATGTTATTTGAGAGCTCTGCTCACATTTTAACTTGTACAATTCTGAGTATGTATTGCCAGAGTGCTGGACTAGGGAGGTATTTCATTTATCTGTTTGCAGACCCCCATGTTCGGGATATTTTCATGAAATGACTCGGGGTTCAACGGGACAATACGGTTCGACCGGACTGTCCTGGCCCCTGATCAATGCGTAACAATTTAGGCTTTGTGGATCTCGACGAAATGACTCTTTCATTAGTGCTTTGCGCCAGGATCAATCAAATGACTTCACATGGGTTCCGTGAGTCAGGACGTACAGGCCGTTAGACGGTGCTCGTACCAGGATCAATAGAAGTAATAAATCTTGAGATTATCTTAGTTCATGGGACTGCGTTCGGATGCTTGGATAAAAATTCCTTCCGGCGGGTGAGTTGCATCACAAACCAACTCGGGTACTGACCTGCAGAGCCAGTGGAGGTTGAATAGTGCTTCGCTGCTACCAGTCAGACGGTTCTGGCTTTCGAGTCGGGTCCCAAACTGGAAGCAGGTGGGTTCATCTCTTCGGAGGGGTTCTCGATTCGCGTGATGATATGGCGTAATCCTTATCACACTTTCTACCTCTAGGGGTGGACTGTGGAGTCTGCTGAGTAGTCACGTGGTGAAAGAGCTATGCTCGTATACCAATTCCAAAAACCTGGTAGAATTCACGTATTGCCAGAAAATCGGTATACGCGATGTCCGCTGGCTGAATCTAATGTTCTAAAAAGATAACTGAATCCTTCGCGGTATCGAAGCGTTTCAGAAAATATTCGCATGAGGTCAGCGCTCTTTTGAATTTTTGAATTCGAGTCCCATTATTCATGTCGACTTGAGGCCGCTTAATTTGTAGAAACAAGGATCACTAATTACAAGACAAATAACCTGCAGAATATAAAATGAACGAGCAACTAGAAGTATGAGAAAAACGGATAATGGAATGGAATGTTGGTTTTGTGAACTTTGAATTGAACTTTGATTGCTTGCAGGTTTGCCTGACCTACAGGTAAATTGCCCATTTTATTTTCATTGTAATCGCCAGTACAGTGTGGATACCTGAAGAAGCCACATCGTGGTGAAATAATTGTCATAGTACAAACATTTTTGTGAAAATAGAATACTGTCTCCTATATATTTTTCAATTAAAATGAGTTTCCACCAAGTAAAGACCGAATCAAACGAATATAAGATAAATAACTTGATTCTTTCTGAGATTGATGTGCCGACGCTATATACTACTCCGTAATTCGATATTCTTTCCTCTAATTGCTATGTCACGTAGGTCCAGGTGACAACAGAGATCAAATTCAGATACGACATTATTTATCATAATCTCTATACAGTAGTCATATATCACCCCATGGTTAATATTCTGATATTCCTCTGGTATAGTTGTCATTCTTTCCTCACTTTCAATTCGCCAATACCGTCCTAATGTTGTGACGTGGACTTTGAGGAAGCCGGTCACAAGGAAAATATGCTCGCGGCTATAACTCAGTGAAGATGGGCGTGAGTTTATCAAAAGTTAAAATGGGCGCCAGGTAGAGATAGGCCTGCCATTCCGAATGAAATTAGCTGCGTACTCCTCTACCAGAGTAGCAGGAAAAAATATATCACCCAAAAATCCGAATTTAATTGTTTCACAAATAATGAAGTGGTCGATACGACACAAAGCAAAACACGAAACATCCTAAACTATCAATAAGTAACTAATTATCATATATAAAAAAATAATAATAATAGATAAATACTTCAACACATACATAAAACTTATTTGGACCTCAACAAAAGAGTATTAACTACTGTTCTAACAATGAAAATGATTTCATACCTCTTGGTGGTTGTTCGAGGGAATTTTATTAGATAGAACCTCCAATTTCAACTCTTCGTGTAAAGTCCCATAAAAAATTCGAGAATCGTCACTGTTCAAATTTACTTTGAACAAAGAATTTTTAATTCACTTTGCAGGTACGCCCCCAGAGTTCAACAATTTAGGCCTTTCAAATATGAATCATTTAATTCCTAGAAACCTAAGCGGGCCTAAACACCAATTAAGAAACGAAGATATTTCTACCTTAGATTATTCCTAGAAACCCATTAGAACCGTTTTAGCCATTTCAGGACTATTGTCTCTCTCTCGTAATTTAAATCGAAAAGTGCTAGATGTTTCGACTTGTATATCCATTTAGATTCTGATTTAACGTTGAAGTATGCTTTCAAATATACTGGTGTATGCTTATTGCTCCAGCATCCTTTAAATTGTCATTTTCTCGATTTCTGCAATAATTGGGTTGTTTAAGAATCTATAACTTTTACAGATGTAATTTTGAGCTAAGTTTATTCTTTTTTTTCCAAAGGCATTTCTCCACACTCGACCAAGATTATGTTAGTGGGTGCTGTTAGTGTTGTTAGTGTGTTAGTCACAAAGAATTTTCTTTGAACATCCACCGTAAGTTATTACTCCAAAGTCGAGGTACGGTCGGATCAGAGATTTGTATATCGATAGTGCCCCCTACCAAGTTCTGCATGAACTTCTCATCATGTTTATTCCTTTTGAGGCTTTTGAACCCATTGTTTTTATATGTTTTGTCCAAGATAGTCTATTGTCCAATGATTCCCAAATATTTGATTTCCTGTTTCCACTGGATTGGTTGGTTATTAACAGTGAAGTAAGATATTATAGGTATTTGTTTTTTATAGAAGATCATTGCTGCGTTTTTCGTTGGTTATAGCGTGAGGTTACGAGTTTTTAACGAACGTTCGATTTCATTGAGTGATTGTTGCATTTTCTCATACATTAATCCCAGGTTCGATCCGGTCATCATCAAATGGACATCATCTGCATACTGTCCTATATCCTTTCCCTCTTTTACACAGTTCGACATATTTTTAATGTATAGATTAAAAAATGGTGCACTTATTGTTGATCCTTGTAACAAGCCTCGACTTGTTATCCATGGTCCTAATATTTTTCCTTGATTATTATCCTTTATAAATAGTTGTCTTAGCAAATATGTTAATGCTGCGTTTATTAATTTAATTAATTTCATTAGTATTTCCATGTGGAGTATATCTTCAATTAATATATTTACATCTAAATTATCGTAAGCTGATTTTATATCAAGAAATATTATGATTGTGTATTGCTTTCCTGCGTAGGAGTTGTAAATGTATATTAGGTTGTCGTATGTGGATCTGCCTCTTCTATATCCATACATCAGTTTATTTGGTTCTATTGATTTCTCTATTATATTTTCTATGCGATTTTTAATTAATGTTTTGATAATTTTAACAATGCAAGGTGATAGTGCTATTGGTCTGATGCTATTTATATCATTTATATTGCCAGCAGGTTTTATGAAGAGCAATATAATGATTTTTAAAATTTCTCGTATCTTCTGGGGTTCATCTAATAGAGAATTCATTATGTCAACAAGTTTGTTCTTTGCTTGTTCAAGCAGATTCTTATAAATAGGGTAGGTTAATGCGTTCATACCAGGTACTGTGTCCTTCTTCTCATTGATGGCTAATTCTTACTCTTGAATGCTGAATGGTGGCGTTTTACTATTGTTTCTAACTTTTGTAGTCCGGGAGATTTTACTAGATGTTAATTTCTCCATAAGTTGGATTAGTACGTCTTGAGATGGTTGTTTTCCTAAACATGTTTTTGAATTTCCTAATAACCTGCCAAGCCTTTTTACCGTCCCTGAACGAAATGTTTTCACAGAAATTTTGGAACGCTTTTATTCTTTTTTTCATGACCCTCCTAAAGCTCTTATTGTAGAAGTTTAGAGCTTCCTTGTATTTGCCCCATTGACCGGTCACTTTGGCTAGGTTGAATAATCTCCGAATCTCCTTTCTGTGTTTATTTAGGTTGTTATTCCACCAAAATGAATTTCGGTTATCCTTTTTAGTGGGCAGTTTTCGTGATAAGCGGAGACCATGACGGTTTTGCTTTGCTCCGCCAAGATCTCCAAGTGATTCTGTTTGAATATTTTAGATATACACGTGCTAAGGTTAGCCCTGAGGGTTTCTACATAACCAATCCAGTCTGTTTCCTTAGCATTTCTGTAGTATTTTAATGATCTAGGACCTGTTTTTATACTGAAGAGTATATTCCTATGGTCTGAACATGATGGTTCAGTGGATACCGTCCAATCGGAAATCTTATTGTTAATGAAATTAGTACTTATAGTGAGGTCTAAAACCTCCTGTCTATAAGGGGTAACAAACGTTGGTTTGTTACTTTTATTTACTACTGTTAAGCCCTCTTGAAGTAAGTAATCTAGAAGTGACTCACCTCCATGGTTGATGTCCGTGTTGCCCCAAACTGTGTGGTGAGCATTGGCATCACACCCAATTATCAGCTGGATATTTTTCTTTCTACAGTGGCGGACTAAATCCCGCACGGCTGTAGGTAGGGGTCCTTCGGCAGCTCTGTCTCCAGGAAAGTACGTAGAACAGACGATAAACTCCGTCGCATTCCGTATCCCCTGGCAGCGTACATGAATGGATGTCAAGTCCCCCGTGCAGAACTCTGAAAGAACGAAATAATTTATCTTTTTCCTTACAACTATACAGGATCTCAGCCTCCCAACTGAGACCCCGGTCACAATAGTTCCAATTCCTCCGAGTCCACCTTACCCGAGGATGATATCCAGGGTTCCTGGATTAGTGCAATATCTACCTGCTCCTCTATGAATCTCCTGCCAAGGATGAACGATGCAGCTTTAGCATGTTGGAGATTGGCCTGTATACAGCGTATGGCTTCTTTTTCTACACCGGCTTCGGTATTTCCTAGGGGGGCGACTTTTTGCCACCTCACCCATGGCCGCTGGCCGACTTCTTAAGGAGGGGTTTTCCAGGGATAGATTTACCCTTACCTTGGAAACCTTTCCTATCTTGTTTCACGACCCTGGAAGTGGGATTTACCCCGCCCTCCGTTGAGTCCCTTTTGATTTTTACTCTTACCGACTCGGGCACCGGCTTTGTGGGGGGCCTACCAACAAATTTGCACTAGACAAAATTATTTTCAATTTAAAAATAAAATTTATAAATCCGAAAACGGTTTGATTATGGGAAATCCCTTAAGTCCTTTATTAGCAGAAATATTCATGGACAATATTGAAACTAAAATTCACCAAAATCCCCTTAAGAAATATTTTTATATTGGTATAGATATGTAGACGATATTTTCTGTTGCTTCACAGGTACAGACAGACTTTTGAAAAAATTCTTTTTATTCATCAATGAAATACATCCTTCAATTAAATTCACTATGGAAACCGAACTTAATAACTCTATTAATTTTCTTGATTTAACTGTTACTCGAATAAATAGTTCACATGATTTTTCAATATTCCACAAACCAACCTATACGGATTCTATTATACACAATAAATCAAATCATCCTCTAAATCAAAAATTATCAGCATTTAATTGTATGATCCATAGATTAGTTAATATTCCCATGAATCGAGAAAATTATATTTCAGAACTTAACATAATTAAACAAATAGCTTTTAATAATGAATATGATCCAAAGTTGATAGACAAATTATTGATGAAGAAAAATAATAAAATAGCTTTAAATATGGTGTTTCCTAATATAAAAGAAAATTTTAAATACATTTCCTTAAATTACACTAAAGGTATTTCTGAGAAAATTGCTACATACCTCAAAAATAAATATAATTTGAGAACTTCATTCAAAACTAATTCAAACTTGAGTAAATTTATCAAAAATAATAAAGACTACACACATAAGGATGATAAATCTGGGGTTTATAAGTTAACCTGCGGTGATTGCCCTAAAATTTACATAGGTCAAACTGGAAGAACGTTCCGTCATAGGATGTGTGAACATTTGAAGAGTTTCCTCAACAATAAAAGCAATTCCACATATTCCAACCATTTGTTAGAAACAGGACATAATTTCAACAATAACTTTGAAATTCTACATATAGAAAGCAAAAGTTATGCCTTAAATCTGTTAGAATCCCTAGAGATAAATAAACATAATAAAATTGGAATATTACTTAACGAACAAATAGATTTAAATAGCTCACCTCTGTTAAATATATTCAGATAAGCTGGAATTTGCAGGGACCCTTTTTTGGGTTTTAGTGCCTAATAAAAATTTATTGTAGTTACTGTAATATACATAGCCACGGATTTCGGAAACAAGCTTAGTTATTCAAAATGTGATCTTACCTGATGATGCTACTGTGATAGCGAAACAATTGTTGTGAGTTTAACAATAAAAATTTGTGAAAATCAGAATAACCTTATTTCAAATGATCTTCTCTTTGCAAATTTTTTATTATTTTGATATACGTTTTGGCGTTATTGAGTTTTTTATTCAGGGAAATGTCCCCGGATCTTGAATACTCATTTTCATACGACTAAATGGAATGAAGCTATTTTAAGCCGATTTATATTAAATTGATTTTATTATCTAGTTTATCAGTCAACTTAATGTTAAATTAACTCACCACTTAGGAAAATACAGTAGAAGTCAGAAACACTTAAGGAATCTTGACAACCTCCCTGTTTCGAACCTGACCTCGGAATTACTTTTTTCCTTCAGAATATCATATGCATCGAATAAGTTGGCAGGTATGCCAACTGTCCAGAGAAATCTTTCACGAAAAACGGAAAAGAAGAGTGTCGAGAACTCGAAAATTTATTGAATAATTAAACACGCTAACGATGGTCTACAAAGATGTTTTGTTAATTTCAAATATGAATCCACATTAAAATCTCAAAATAAATTCTAGATGTCACTTCTTTCCCGTTCAATATGAACTACCTCAGGTGAATAAAATGACAATTACGATTCCGATGTAAACGATAACAAATAATTTTGAAATCGAATTCCAAAGGATAAAAATCTAATTACACTAACTGATAACGTTACAATGTTAAAGTGTTACTCTTTCTTTTTAGCTCTTATTACGACGACCAAAGATTGTTTCCCAAGTGATTAAAAAGACTGGGATTTTTTCCTGCTTATAGTTTGTTCGATGTTCCACAAAATTATTTCTGTTTACATTCAAAGTACTAAAATATTCTAGATCAAGAAATAAAATTTTGATTTTGTATATAATAATTAAAATTTGTTTTTTTTGTACATGTGCGAAACAACTTCCTCATATAATCAAATATATGATTATTCCTTTGGGTGAGAACATAGAATTCGATAAATGTTTTTGATTAAATTCAAACATTTTATCTTATCAACTTGGTTTTATTTCTCCTTATTGCTCGATGTGAGAAAAAGGTATGTAATCTATTTGCATTGGTGTTTCAAATGCCTATATGGAGTATGAACTATATTTAGAATGAAACTCTTATTCAAATAAATATGCCACATTTTTCTGAATAGATTTTTTTATTGAAATTTTATCCGGAACAATCGTTTCACCTGAAGCTTGTTGAGCGATATCGGTCTATATTCTATATCTCTTCACATTACCTTACACTTTTTATGTTTTGTGTGTCTTTCGGAATTTCCATATGTCAACTTGAATGAAAAAAGTGTTTTCGAGACATTTTGATGCAATTTTCAGAATTTTCTCGTGAAATTTTCTACTGAAAATTTGTGGATGGTTCACAGAATTACCGTGTTCAATATTTTAAATATGAAAAAAAAAACATATATTATATATAATATATAATATTATATATATTAGGTCAGGATTAAGGTATGGTATTCACGGGATCGGTGGGCCATTTGCGCAAATCTGGTTAAAATTAGATTACGACGGCTCTGAATCAGTAGTAGGTGTCATTTAAATGTATGGGGGATTTCGACACTAATTTGTTGGCATTGAACAGCGAGGCAAGGTATGTAGCAAAAAACATCGACGATCTCGGACTATATCTACCGACAAAATTCACTGACCAATCTTCAACTCTGATTGATGTTAGCCTCGGATACTAACATAGTTTCTGATATTAAGTTTGTACCTATTGATATAAACACCGATCATGAACTTTTTCTATTGAGTGTAAATATTGAAATACATAAAAAAAACCTTTGTTCAAAACGGTCAGGGACTTCAGTAGCTTTAATTTTGAACAGTTTCAGTCTCATTTCAATAACACTCTAATATTCTTTCGAAAATTTTATATTCAAATTCCTTATTAATGTTGATTGTTCGCTTACAGGTCAAGAAACAATCAAAAAGGTCAGCTCGATGAATTTTTGTACCTACCATTTCATGATTAGTCTAAACGAGGACAACCGTATTTTGAAATACCGCCGATTGTTCCATCAGTTCGCCGTTGATATGTATGTCAAAATTGAAACAGAACGTCTTACATATATACGGTTGAATCAGAGAAAGTTAGGTTCAGAAGAATACATTCATTTGCGCGATGCTATGAACGCAAATGCTAATGGAAATAATGTCGGCCGGCTTACTATTTTACCAGAAACGCATGTGGAAATCCCTAGAAACATACACGAATATGCGTAAGATGCTATGACTTACGTGCCTCATTATGGTCGACCAGATTTATTTATTACTTCCACGTACAATTCAAAATGTTCGAAGTCACTGATTGACTCTTATCCAGTCAATCATCCAGTGATCGTTATGACCCACAAAAGTTGCGAATAAGCCGAAAAATATGTGTCTCCAGACTGAAGAGGGATGAAATACTGTCGGCGGTTAAGGCGAAACGTAACTTTCCCGATGGAAGAAATCATTTTGAGCTGGAGGGACTTGCGAAAACATTTTTTGTGAATGAACACCTGACTACGAGGAACAAGTATATTTTCAAGGCCATCCGTTCGTTTGCTAAGGAGAATGGGTATAAGTATGTATGGGTCTAAAACGGTAATATTCATATGCGAATGAATGATACATCTAAGATTAAACATATAAAGAACGAAGCTGAATTGACTAAAATTTCCTCATGAAGATTAACTTTAATAATAATAACATCTAACTGAATAGTGTTTAAGATGGCATTACACATTGTGTATCAAAATGTGCGAGGATTGCGCACAAAATTATCAACTTTCAAACTACTGAATTGTTTCAGCCGTTACTATTTGGTAGTTGATCATAATTAAAACAAATTTATGATAGATTGTGCCGTTGCTTGGGAAATTTACGAAATAAATAAACATAAAAACAGCAATAACCTAGTAAATGAACAAATAGATTTTTATTGCACCCCTCTATGCAATATTTACAAGGGATCGAGTGAACACGATTCTGAAGGGAATATTCTTTGAGAAAACCAACCCGACGAACAATTAAAACACATGTACACCTTCTGTAAAATTTGTTGCCTGTAAAGTCGGTATACGGGCGAAAGTTTTACGTGACAACGACTTTGAGTGGTAAAATAATTTTAATGTGAATATTCATTCGTATAGTAGGAAGAAGGATGAAATAATAGTAACAATTTAAAACATTTATTTATACAAAGAATTATATTTAAAACATTAATTTATACAAAGAATCTCGCACTGAATTTCATATTAACAAAATTTTATTTATCAATCAGTTGTTATAAGTTATTAATAAATTTAACTTGTTTTACATTGTTATAAATATAAAAACTAAATTTAAAAGTTAGAACATTTATTTAAATCACATTAATTGTTAATATCAATCGATTTTAATTCAAAGTGTATTTTCTAAAAGGAGAAAACTAATTCACATTTGATCTTTGAATTTGTAAATCGCGCGCTTACGACCTTGCGCAGTGATTAGTCGTCTCGGTTTGAATGTTTGAAAGTTTCGATTTGACAGGTTGGAGGTTAAACATTGTTATTTCAATTTTTTACATAGCAAGTCGCGCTCATTTTTTCAAGTTAAACAAATTATTATTGGTTGAGAAACGATTTCTACTACTGTTTTGATTGAAAACTACCACAACATTGTGATTACTACAACATAACCTATTCACTTATGTCTTAGTCATTTATTTCATCATGTTATATTATCAGTTTGAAATTATTTACCTTTGCTGTTTGAATTGTTGCGATGGACGAAACTACCTTCACATTATCACTACACAATCGTTTTACAATTAACTGGCAACGTGTAAACTTGTATGCAGGCGCCTAAGCGAAATAGAAGCGCAAGACATGAACCGGTGTGTATGCCTATCTCTCTCACTCTCTCTCTCTCTCGCTCTGTCTCTCTTGCTCTTAGGCGGGCTAACTGTGCTCGAGTGGAAGGGACGCGTGCCTTTCACTTTTTATGTCTGTCTCTCTCGCTCTTAGGCGGGCTAACCATGCCCGAGTGGAAGGGACGCGTGCCTCTCACTCGCTCTCATTGTGAGCGCATAACGTGAGCGGAGCGTAACGCAGTTTCTTGAAGTGTCACCCGGCAAACCAATTTATAAGACGTTGTCACGTCAAAAATACTCTTTCAAGTACCCTCCAATATATGTTCATTCTGTATATATTGTATCAATAAATAAGCAATTGTTCAATTATCATATAACCTGACATTTCTAATTTTTTGATGAAATTCATATAATGTGAATTTTCTCAATGATAAAATAATGAGTGTTTTGTTGAATTGTTTCAATTGATCCAATTACAATAATCTAATTACTTAGCCTCTTTTAGCCAATACCATTAGAAAAAGAAGAAAAAAACCCTATTGTCAACTTGTGAAGAACCATAGACTGATACCTAAAGGGTGGGAATAGAATTCATTCTTGCTATTCAAGTGTTCATCAAGAAGTTTCAACGTTAATAGTATAACGACCCTCGTGGATTGAAGAAACATTAAATTCCAAATATATAAATATAATATATTATTTGAACGTACAGTTACTTGTTATATTGGACATCAATATATGATAATTGCTTCATCAAAAAACCGTATCTCAGGTTAGGGATAAAAAACACATTTTGTCTAGAAATCATAACCAATCATTTTGTGACGAAACTCGTGAAAATTATTAGTTATTTGAATCACCTTACCTGTAACTATGATTACAATCTCATATTATTTTGTTATTCATATTATAGCGCCAATTATCAAATTCTCAATTTAAAAAAAAAATTTACTTGAATCGAATAATAAACAAAACCAAAAAAATTAGAAACGCTAGAATTACCTCAGTTTGCTTCCAATGGAGATGTGGTGAGTTCAAGATACAACAATAGGGCGCCAACGTATTTTATCCTAGCGAATCAGAGCCAAAAAAAATAAAAAAACTATAGAATTAAAATGATAATTTACCTGAGAAAACTGCTCCAGTAAAATACGTAAATTCCGATAACAGCACAAAATAACTCATAAAAAAATATATATGAAAAAAATTCAATTTTAAAACTTTTATTATCAATTGAATACAGCGAAAGTGGAATTTTATTACAACTGAATACTGCTATATTAAAATTGAAAAACAACCTTATACACATACAAATTTATTTCCCACTATGCCTGATCAAGCTTAGTTTTCACACTGTATACTACAGAAATATTGTTATAAACCTTAACTATGAGAATTTCATCTCTTTTATTTATTTGATGAAAGACAATTTAAAATTAATTCAAAATGAAAATACTGGATAATTATTTTTATTTTTTTTTCAAAGGGAGGTTATAGGTTATTTGAGAAAATGAAATCTAACAACAGTTTTTATGCAAGACAATTTATAATTTTAATGTAGAAAAATGAGAAACTCAAGGTTTAACAATTATTATGAAAAAAAGTGAGGTCAATTTTAAAATATAATTAAGTAGTTAAATTTGAAGATTAAATGATATCATTAGGTTACTAGAAATCAATTACAAATTTTTGAAGACACGTTTAAACATGTTGATGAAACTTAATTTCAGATCTTACTACAAGAACATTGTATGTATCATAAAGGATATCACAAATGATGGTGATCCTGAATCAGTTCAAAAATTGCTTGAAAGTTTTTGTGATCTCAATCCCTCGGTTGAGAGTATAATATTAAGTGAATTTATGTTTTTGAATAAAAACCAGATGCTGTGTGATATAGAATGTTCGAAGGGTAAAAAATAAAATAAATCTCAATTATTTACTATGCTTCTTATTTACATTATTCACTATGCTTTTTATTTGCATCAAGAAAATAAATAAATTATGTCTTATACTATTCAATAGTGACCCCATGGAAGTGAATGATGATTTTCTGTCATATATCGTTCAGTATCTATTTTACATAGAGCCACTTTTTCCTGTTCTATTGAATATACTCGATGATTTTCAGATATGATATTTCTTAGAGTTATAACTTTAGTTTCTCCCTCAAATAAGCATTTCAAATAATCATCAAATGATATAACCTTTTTAGCAACCACTTTCTTGATCCCCTTAACTTTTTTAACCTCAATGTTGTTAGAACTAATTTTGAAAGAATACATTTTGGAGCGTAATCCAACAAATTCATTCATTATGATGCCGTTATTTTCATCTTTCATGAGCCCAGGAACCTTTTTGTTTACACGGGGAATATTGTAAATATTATCATCTGTAAAATTTGACGTGTCGAAATTAGTATGACAATCAAGCTTAATCATTTCATATAGATTTTTATCACGAATTTCATAAATTAATGAATCGGTGTCCACCTATAAAAAAAAACAGTTCTAGTAGAAGATCCGAACCTAAATTGACCTTCACCGAGCTGATAATAGAATAAAACTTATTTTATTATAAATTTAGTTTATAAGAAAATATATTAAAACTGGGTTTTCAAAAAAAATCCTGGACAAAATATTTTGAATTATTTTTTTAAGAATGATTTTTCATTATATGTTGCAACATTAAGATTCCAAGAAAATTTCATACTGGACTTGAAGTATAAAAACATATAGAATGTGCTAACGTAGGGTTGCATATAATTTACCTGGACAAACTGCTAGGCTGTCAGGTATAAACAGGTATGACGATGGTAGTTACTTTCACTTGTTAATAGGGGTTTGCGAATTTTAAAGACTTTAATTTCAACGCTTGTGAAAATGAGTGACAGAAGGATCCGAGGAAAGTATAATGTGTAATAATAAAGGACCGAACATCGCAGTCGTTTCTGATGGGGCCTGGAATATAAAAAAGTGCGCATGCTCGGCACGTAAACTATGGAAGGTACTTTTTTATATTTCATGCCCAATCAGAAACGACTGCGATGTTCGTTCCCTTATTATTACACATTCTACTTACCTCGGATCTCTCTGTCACTCATTTTCACACGCGTTGAAATTAAAATCTTTAAAATTCGCAAACCTCTATTAGGACAAAATTTTTTGCAGACAACCCTATATCAACGTGTTCTTAATAAAACGCGCTTATGCTGGTATAAATTTTTTTCTATTATCATAACAAGTGAAAGTAACTCGCATCCTCATACCTTTTTATTCCTCAAAGCCTAGCAGTTTGTCCAGGTAAATTATAGACAACCCTACCTTAGCATATTCTATATATAAGAAAAACAAATGTTAACTTTCGCTATTTTATTGATTTTCACAACAATTGTTTCGTCATACCATGACTTCATCAGGTGAGTATTTAAACTGAGGTATACAATGCAAAACATGACCTTAAATACACAGCTCTGGTACAAAAAATAGAGGGGTGAAAAGAGAGGTATACAATTAATGAAAAATATTGAGTAGGGGGGATCTATTTAAATCTATTTGATCATTCAATAAAATTTGTCTTTTATTATATCTACTGATTTCTAAAGTTTCTAACAGATTTAGTTTCTGACTTTTGTTTTCAATATGTAATATTTCATAGTTCATATTGAAATTATGGCCAGTCTCTAACAAATGGTTGGCATAAGTTGAATTCGGTTTATTATTAATGTAACATTTTTCATGTTCTCCTATCCTTGTTTGGAATGAACGGCCTGTCTGTCCCACATATACACATGGGCAATCACTACATGTTAACTTGTAAACTCCTGATTTTTTGTTTTTAGGAATGACGTCTTTATTATTTCTTATTAAGCTGCTTAAAGAATTAATTGTTTCAGAAGAGATGTTATATTTTTCTTTTTTCTTTAAATATCTAGCAATCTTTTCAGAATTTTGACCTATGTAAGTTAATGAAATAAATTTGGTTTCGCTTGAATTTTGAAATTTTGGATATACAAGTGATATTGCTCTCTTGTAGTTTATTTTATCGAGTATATTGTCTACAATTAACAGATTGAAATCATTATTTAAAGCTATTTGTTTAATCGTTTCATACTCTTTGTCAAAATTTTCTTTCGTCATGGGTATGTTACCAGAGCTGTGTATTTAAGGTCATGTTTTGCATTGTATACCTCAGTTTAAATACTCACCTGATGAAGTCATGGTATGACGAAACAATTGTTGTGAAAATCAATAAAATAGCGGAAGTTAACATTTGTCTTTCTTATATTGAAGGTGAATTTCCGTCAAGTAAAGACCGAGACAATCAAAAACATATTCTATATGTTTTATACTTCAAGTCCAGTATAAAATTTTCTTATTATCGTGATTTTGCAACATATAATGAAAAATCATTCAAAAAACAATAATTAAAAATATTTTGTCCAGGATTTTTTTTGAAAACCCATTTTTAATATATCTTCTAACATACTAAATTTATTATAAAATAAGTTTTATTCTATTATCAGCTCGGTGAAGGTCGATTAAGGTTCGGATTTTAGGCTATTCGTAAATTTAGCTAGACTATAATTATAATGGAAGTCATATAAACATGTTTTCGAAATATCCAGTACAGCTGCACCAATGTAAACAGGTTTATTGAAGATAAGGTTTGTTTTCCTCATTTCAATAGCTGCTAAATTTTCACCAAAGATCATCAGACTTTTGAAATGAGGACTAGCAGTAGGATTTTTAGCTTCATAACGTCTTTCCCATGATTTAACTATTTTGACTATCCTATGTTTGCGGGTATTCTCCATTGTGTTACCAAATACCGCATTATTCATAAGTTTATACAGATTCTTCTCAAATTCATTGGATGTTTTCATCCGTAGCTCAGTATTTAAATCTATATATGATTTTAGCCAGAATGGTTGATTAAATTTGAGCACTCTATGAATTTTATTTAAAACCAGCCAATTCTTCAAAGCCTGCTTCAAATTCCTATAATGTATAATATATTTCTTTTCATCAAGTAATGTGGAGAGTAATTTGGATAATTTAGAGCCTGGATGAATTCGATTTTCAGGATAAAATGGTAAATCGGAATACGAGTCATGTAGGTGTTGCAGATATTCAATATCGACTTCCAAAAAATATCCTTCAGGTGCATCATCGGCAATTAAATT
This sequence comes from Megalocaria dilatata, assembly GCA_034642435.1. Taxonomy (NCBI): domain Eukaryota; kingdom Metazoa; phylum Arthropoda; class Insecta; order Coleoptera; family Coccinellidae; genus Megalocaria; species Megalocaria dilatata. Next base: position 75,918,726 of record CM067856.1, read on the forward strand.
AACGCCAATGTTATTGCCTACCCACTCAAACCCATCATATGGAAGATATTGACTCATAGCTCAATCATACAAATTATTCACGTCTAAGTAAAGAATATAAGAGATTGGCTTTTCAGCATCAAATTCAGCTAGGTACTTATTATTTTCTTTAGCATACCTATTAGAACATTGACTTATTCCACCTCTTATACCTTACTCAATGAATAAAGTCATATTCATATCTTTTACTATTTGGAGTTTTGCAGACGTATATTTTAGCATACAATCCCACGTATATCCTGGAAGAGTATAATACCAAGCGGGATCTAGTCCGTAAGTGCAATGACAGCTCTGACGAAACTGTTCAAATATATCCGCTAACAGAAGAACATCAGTTTTTAGATATAAATTTGAATAGTCTAATAAATTTTGACAGCCGAAAGTATCCCAAACATGTTGGGTATGTAAATATTCTTCATCAGTTTATATATTTCGTCATTCAATTTATTGTAAAATTGTCTTTTTGATGGAAGTTTAGTTTCTGCTAATTCTTCAATATTATTGATATAATCATATGGATATACACCTTTTCTTGTGAGTAGCCCATAATGTTTTTCTATTAAATAAGGGAACTCTGATTATAAATTTACAAATGAATCAGATCTTAAATATGAGGCTAGCTTTTCAAGAGAATAATCCATATATCTTATACTATCTATAAATCTGAATTTAATTTCAGTTTTTTCATCTCTAGCTGTGAAGGATATATACTTTTCTTTATTCAACGGAAGAACTGATATACGATTGAATTCTTCAAAATACCTTATTAAAAATGGGAATCATAACCGCTTAAATTATGGAGGATGACTGGTATCAAATATGACTTTTTATACAGTAATTGCATTTATTGTGTGCAGGTCCTCTAATTTCCCCCGTGAAATGATCATGATCCATCACGATCTTATCCTCAACATTGATTGATTTTTCACATATATGACATATTTCATATGTTTCTTTATTTGTGTTCTCCATTGATTTTATGGGTTGAATATGCCTGATTTTCATATTTAATTCAGTTGCTATGAAATCAAGTTCCTGTTTGAACCATTCAAGACAAGTTTTGCCGGTATAACTATTATAAAATGATTGTGATGGATCATGGCTACATTTAAGGTAATAACCTACACTGATAGGTATATGTTCCTGATAATTGAATGATTTAGAATCTGAAGGCAAATCACTATCTTTTATATACAATTCAAAATCTGCATGAATAGTAAACGGAACTTTTCGTTTATACATATAATTTTTGAATTCAATATATGATTCAAAAGGAAATTTGATTGATAATGGATCATGTAAGCTGCAATATTCCTCATGCTCAGTTAGTTTACTTTCCGTAGGTATAGAAAAAATTTAAGCATCTGTCACAAATAAATTTTTTACTCTCATGTTTCGAGAGATTTGATGATACAAGACGGAATAAATTTTTAATAAGAACATAATGATAAAGAATAGTATCATCAACATCATCATTATCAACATCATAATCATCATACTCAACATCATTCATATTTTCTGTTCATGCCTATGAACAATAAATGTAGTTCACACCCTATAAACTTGAGCAGTATCCAGTCTGAGGTTGTTATGAGGAAGATTAATGAGTTGCCCAGTAAGCCTCCTGGACCAGATATGCTGCCAACATGCCTGCTGAAAAATTGTGTGCATGTCCTCGTTAAGCCAGTACACAAATTGTTCAATATATCTTTGAGAGAGGGTTGCTTTCCACAAATATGGAAAACTGCATTGGTTGTTCCAGTACATAAATCAGGCAACAAACAACTATTAGAGAACTACAGACCTATATCTAAACTATGCATTATTGCCAAAGTTTTTGAATCGATTATTTTCGATTTTTTATACAATGAGGTTAAAGGCATTTTAAACGTTGAGCAGCATGGGTTCATGAGGAGGCGATCTGTTGAAACCAACTTATTTTTGTACACTCAGTTTCTGCTTGAACGGATGGACGTGGGTTCCCAGGTTGATGCCGTTTATACTGATTTCAGCAAGGCTTTCGACAAAATTGATCATGCTATCTTGATACGGAAGCTTGCTGGTGTTGGTGTGCACGGTGCTTTGCTTGATTGGTTTGCTTCTTACTTGGTGGGTCGGTTGTGATCAGTGGATGTTACTCCTCTTATGGGGATCTCACTTCTGGTGTGCCACAAGGGTCACATTTGGGTCCTCTGCTTTTCAACCTTTATATTAATGATATCGCAGGCTGCTTCAGATTTGCCAAATTTTTAATGTACGCTGATGATTTGAAGATCTTTGCTGTTGTTTCTTGCCTACGAGATTTGATCGAGTTTCAGGAGGATTTAAATAGACTCCATGAATATTGTCACAAGAACTTCCTGTATCTCAACCTCAGTAAATGTCACCACATAACTTTTTCACGAAATAAAAACATTTTTAGTACTCAATTTAACATCAACAATTGTGTTCTGACTAAGGTATCGCTGGTGAAGGATTTGGGAATAATTTTTGACTCAAAGCTTATCTTTGACAGCCACATCGCTTATATTTCGAAAAAGGCTCACGGTATGCTGGGTTTCATCATTAGAGTTTGTGAGCATTTTCGTAAGCATCAATCCCTTAGAGCATACATAGCTTATGTCCAGAGTGTGTTGAGCTACGGATCGATAATTTGGAATCCTTATTACAATATCTATATTAATCGACTGGAAAACATTCAGAAAAAGTTTATTAATCATGTCAACAAAAAATGTTATAAACATATTGCTGATGATCGGGATCGAGTTATGAGGGAGTTAGGGTTAACTACTTTGGCTGACCAGAGAATGTTGAGGGACGCAAAGTTTATTTACAAGACTATTAATTCTCTCGATTCCACTGAAATTGTGAATATGCTCACTTTCAATGTACCTAAATATTGCACAAGAAATAAGTTTTTGTTCCATATAGATCAAAGTTCTTCCAATTATCACCTGAATTCACCATTGATGAGATGCTGCAAAACTTATAATACACTATCTAATTTCGCAGCCGTTGACGTTTTTTCTGATTCTTTATTGGCCTTCTCTTGCACTTTGAAACGATTTCTGGGAAATTACTGAGTTTTGTTTCATATTTGTATTTTTTTTAATTTATGGTTCAGATGAATTTACTGTTTTCGTTGTTATTGGTTTTTAAGTAACATTGTGATTGGATTATTAGTGAATACATAATTTTGGGTTCGTCCCGTCTTGTATTCCTTTAAATGAATAAATAAATAAATAAATGGTATTTATTCTGGATGAGAAGCAAATTGAAATGCCTATCAGATATTTGGTTGGTACAGATACGTGTAGGTATAACTTTGAAATTGGTCTTATTCATTTTCAAGCAGAAAATATTCACTGATAAATTGTTGTTTTGTTCAAATTTAGCAACTTGTTTCATATGCATTGGAAACTCTATACCTTGACAATTGAGAACACTATCGAAACATGGGTAAGAGGTTACACGGTCGCTATTTTTAATTTGTGGATACAGTTCGGCAACGATACTCCAAGCGAAACAAGCATTACCTTCATTTTTACATTGATGCAAGCTTTTTTTGACTTAATTTTTGCAGGCAATTCAATATATGACCTACCATTTCCCATTTCATATTTGTTCATATTCACTTCAAGTGAAATAATGGAATGTAATGCATAACCACTATCTTTCTCTGGAAATTCTTGTAATTCAGTCATTATTTTATCTAAAACAAATTGCTCTTGTAGCTGATTGATATCTCTGAACTAGAGTCGACAATAAAATTTTTTGTTTTGAAATATTTGAAGTCAATTATTTCCGATTCGCCAGATTTTTTGATGAACTCCCCGCAAAAAGTGATATTTAATTTGATTATACTCATTTTTTTCAACATATTCCGTAACTTGTTCCTTATGAGAATAAAGGCATCAGTCATGAAAAGATTTATATCAATATGTTTGAGGTTTATTATAACCCCAGTTCTCACTCTGCCAGAAAACGCTGAATTTATTTTTTCCATTTCACTCTATCAGAAGGTTTGTTAGATAAATTCCCACCCTCTTTAAATGAAATCATCTGCTTTAAAAATGTTTTATATCGCTTCAAGTGATTAATATTCGTTTGGATTTGAAATTTTTGATTATAATTTATAGATTTCTTCTGTATTCTATGAAATAACCGAATTTGCTTGTTTATCAAATCTAACCACATCTTTCTATCATCTGTTGATTGAATTTTTTCTAAATGTTTGAAAGCTCTATGAAAACTAGACATAATATCATTATTTACCTCCATGATCACTATGAGTAGAACTAGAACTGGATGGCTTCTTTTTCCTTCTCATGAGCTGAACACATAATTGGAAATTGAATGTTTCGTCCCAATATCCTGCAATCCAGTAAATTTGATGAAAATATTCCCCTCGTTCAGATGAAGTATGCTGTCCTTTAAAACATCCGTGGATCGGTTTGGTAAGAATTGACCCGATTAAGGCCCAAGCTGAAAGACATTTTGAATCTTAAAGAAAATCTCATAGATGAATGTACTCAAGGTTTAATTTTTGTCTTGACACCTAGGAATACTGTAAATATGTTAATTTCATCTCTTGTTTCATTTAATAGTTTTTTTTTTATAAACAATAAATAATTATTGTTCAAACATATTTCTGTTATTCAAATAGTCAGTTTGAATATTAAAACAAAGTTTTGGAAATTACTTTGTTGTACAACAAAAAAATTAAATGTGAATATTGTGAATAAATATGTTAGTTTCATCTCTTGTTTTATTTAGTAGTTTCTATTTTTTATAATGAATAAATAATTATAGTTCAAACATGTATCTGTTATTCAAATAGTGAGTTTGAAGATTGAAACGAATATTTGAATCTTCTTTCAGTTTTTCCTAGAGCTAAAATTAAAACAAGTCTTCACAAATTATTATGTTGTACTACCAAAAAATTTAAATGTATTTGTTGTAAAGTTCTGTGAATGTAAGCATTTCAATGTTTTGATATTAAAATATAGTAATTTCTGAAGACTTGTTTAATTTTAGTCCTTGGAAAAACTTGAAGAATATTCAAATATTCGCGCCAAGCGTCGATAATGTAATATTCTAAAAGCAGTTCTCTTGAGAGCATGTTTCATGCACCAGTCGCTACAAAAAAGCGACAAACTTGATTCAGACTTTTTCCAGTCAGTGTCCCATCTATATAGTCTTGTTGATAATATATACATACATCCATCCACTTTCTCCTCATTGCACCTTTGAGATTAGTATTTGTTCTCGAAATTCCGGTACATGTTACAGTTTTCTTTCGTTGATTCTTCAGATTTATCGGAGTGTGTTTATTTTCCTCGGATTGAATTAGTCGGGATCTTTCTCTATTCTTTCTATTGACAACTGTAGTCCATAATAATTGTTCATTTCCGTTGTTGGTTATGTCTCTGTTTATGTTTTCATTATTACCACTTGTATTTACATGTGTTGACGTTGCATTAACGCTGCAGAAACAGAAATTGAAGGAAATACGACAGATGACTTTCCTGTCTCTGTATTCTGGACGGCTTGCATTAATTTAGGCTTAGACGATAATACTTGTTTTTATATTTTGTATTGTTATCTTCGAAATATTCAATGAGGAGTTCATTATTTTTCATCAATATTAGATTTTACTTTTCACTTCCTCCAGTGAATCATTCAAAAGTTTTACCTGCATTTTCAGAAATTCGTTTTCCATATTCCGGTCATTTATTGGTGTTGATACAGATCTTGTTGACGGTTTCATTTCCGAACTCAAGACGTGAATACAAGTCGACGATAATTTTTTCGACTTATTCGAGCACGATTTCTGAAACATCGCATTGCATTTGATGCTATTCAGAGAGTCTACTATCTTTGTGATGCAGTGGTTAGATACATTTTGTTTAATTTCATCATTGTTCAGCTAATTCGCAGAGCGATCACGTTCTTCGTCTTCACTCGCCGACATCTTGATGCGAATATCTATAAGAACACTGGTTGGGAATTTTGCAGATTTTCGAAATATGGTATTGTCGAGTTCTTTAGATATAATTATGCTAAATGAAACAATTGAGGATGACACAGTCGAAATACAAGGGGATATGAATTCGTTCGTTGTGATCGAAATTTTCGGGGCGGTGGTGTTGGGATATATCTGGTGTTTTTTTAGAGTGATAGAACTTAAAATTGAAATAAAACATATTCAAATTAAGATTGAAGTCAATTTTTTAGTTGAAAGATAGTTTTATGACATTTATGTCTTAAAAATAATTTATATCCACCACGACTAGCTCTGAAGAACCGCATTCGACCAGACCAACTTTGGACCACTTTTTCGAGTTATTCAAGCCTTATTTCATCAATAACACGAGTTATGTTGGCTTCCAAAGCGTCTATTGTTTTAGGTTTATCAGCATAAACCAGAAGAGGTGTAGCACCTTCTTGTTGGAACCAAAACACTTCTTGGTCGATACCATTCAAATTTTGAAACAAATAATCATTGATCATCGATCTGTATCGAGCATCATTCACTGTAACTTTAGCTCCATCATCGTTTTTAAAGAAATATGGACCGATGATGCCTCCAGCATGTAAAGCACACGATACAGTGCATTTTTCAGGATGCAATGGAACCTGCAGGACTTCTTGAGGACTGTTTTCACCCCATATACGGCCATTTTGCTTGTTTACATAGCTGTTTAACCAGAAATGAGCTTCATCACTAAACACAATTTTACGATAAAAAAGTGGATCAACTTCAAGCTTTTCTAGGGTCCAATCAGCAAACAAACGACGCTTATTATGGTCAAGTAGTTTTAGTTCTTGAACCAGTTGGATCTTGTATGGGTGTAGACCAAGATCTTTACGCAAAATTTTCCATGTGGTGGATGCACAGAGTCCAACTTGTTGTGAACGTCGATGAATAGACAAATCTGGATCATCATTAACACTATGACTTACAGCAGCGCTCTTTTCTTCTGTACGTACAGTTCTCTGTCTTGTTATTGTTGTTGGAACGAGTAGAGAAAATGTTGTCCGAAATCTATCGATAGTTTGCGAATAAGCTGCTATGATGGACGATTATGTAAAGCATAAATTTCACGAAGTGCTCTGTAAGTTTGGCGAATAGAACACTGATTTCGAAAATAAATTTCAACAATTTGTAAACGTTGTTGCGGCGTGAGTCTTTCCATAATAATTTGTCAATGCTTACTGAACAGAAATGTCAAAACAATATGGCTTCTACCTTCTTTCAAATCACAGTTATCCCTATCGAAAGTTCTATCACTCTAAAAAAAACATCCGATATATTAGGTCAGGATTAAGGTATGGTATTCACGGGATCGGTGGGCCATTTGCGCAAATCTGGTTAAAATTAGATTACGACGGCTCTGAATCAGTAGTAGGTGTCATTTAAATGTATGGGGGATTTCGACACTAATTTGTTGGCATTGAACAGCGAGGCAAGGTATGTAGCAAAAAACATCGACGATCTCGGACTATATCTACCGACAAAATTCACTGACCAATCTTCAACTCTGATTGATGTTAGCCTCGGATACTAACATAGTTTCTGATATTAAGTTTGTACCTACTGATATAAACACCGAAACACCGATAAACACCAACTTTTTCTATTGAGTGTAAATATTGAAACACATAAAAAAACCTTTGCTCAAAACGGTCAGGGATTTTGAAAAGTTTCAGTCTCATTTCAAATCTAATGTTCTTTCGAAAATTTTATATTCAAATTCCTTATTAATGTTGATTGTTCGCTTACAGGTCCAGAAACAATCAAAAAGGTCAGCTCGATGAATTCTTGTACCTACCGTTTCATGATTAGTCTAAACGAGGACAACCGTATTTTGAAATACCGCCGATTGTTCCATCAGTTCGCCGTTGATATGTATGTCAAAATTGAAACAGAACGTCTTACATATATACGGTTGAATCAGAGAAAGTTAGGTTCAGAAGAATACATTCATTTGCGCGATGCTATGAACGCAAATACTAATGGAAATAATGTCGGCCGGCTTACTATTTTACCAGAAACGCATGTGGAAAGCCCTAGAAACATACACGAATATGCGTAAGATGCTATGACTTACGTGCCCCATTATGGTCGACCAGATTTATTTATTACTTCCACGTACAATTCAAAATGTTCGAAGTCACTGATTGACTATTATCCAGTCAATCATCCAGTGATCGTTATGACCCACAAAAGTTGCGAATAAGCCGAAAAATATTTGTCTCCAGACTGAAGAGGGATGAAATACTGTCGACGGTTAAGGCGAAACGTAACGGTCCCGATGGAAGAAATCATTTTGAGCTGGAGGGACTTGCGAAAACATTTTTTGTGAATGAACACCTGACTACGAGGAACAAGTATATTTTCAAGGCCATCCGTTCGTTTGCTAAGGATAATGGGTATAAGTATGTATGGGTCTAAAACGGTAATATTCATATGCGAATGAATGATACATCTAAGATTAAACATATAAAGAACGAAGCTGAATTGACTAAAATTTCCTCATGAAGATTAACTTTAATAATAATAACATCTAACTGAATAGTGTTTAAGATGGCATTACACATTGTGTATCAAAATGTGCGAGGATTGCGCACAAAATTATCAACTTTCAAACTACTGAATTGTTTCAGCCGTTACTATTTGGTAGTTGATCATAATTAAAACAAATTTATGATAGATTGTGCCGTTGCTTGGGAAATTTACGAAATAAATAAACATAAAAACAGCAATAACCTAGTAAATGAACAAATAGATTTTTATTGCACCCCTCTATGCAATATTTACAAGGGATCGAGTGAACACGATTCTGAAGGGAATATTCTTTGAGAAAACCAACCCGACGAACAATTAAAACACATGTACACCTTCTGTAAAAAATCTTATAAATTCATTGTACAACAACTGTTACTTCGTATTCTGATGAAGTCTTTCAAGCAAAGACGAAACGTACGTCAATACCAAAAATAAAGTAGAAAATGTAAACAAGTGTTTTATTTAATATTGACAATTAAAACAAATTGTAGAAATTACTATGTTATATTATTATGTCATAAATATGAATCCTAGCCCACCAAAACTCTACGGTCTAATAAAAACTCACAAAGAAAAAGCACAATACAACACAATAAAAAATTCCATAGAATTAACAATGAAATTAAAAAAAATTTCTTCACCAAATAATTACTACCTAGTATGCCTGAATGTGGATAATATGTTTCCAAATATACCGAGAAAGGATAGCATTCATTTAGCTTCAGAAATTTTTGAAAAATCACATGTAAATCCCGTGATACACGGTGATTTCATTGCCCTTTTAGAACAATGCCTGCACAAAAACTATTTTCAATTTAATAAACGGCCTAGCTATGGGCTCACCAATGAGTCCACTCCTTGCAGACATATTCATGTCAGAAATAGAAAATAAAATCTTCAATTCGAAACTACCTGTAAATATTCATTTCTGGTATAGATACGTAGATGATATTCTCACGTGTATCTCCGGAACATCCAGACAACTGAGTCAATTTGTGAATTTCTTGAATAATATTCACCCAAAAATTAAATTCAAATTAGAAAAAAAATCGAAGAACAGTATTACATTTTCAGACCTCTCGATATCACACTCAAATAGAAAATAGAATTCAACGTGTTCAGAAAACCCACATCCACTGATATACTACTCTGTCAAGAAAGTACCGGGAATTTTCAATTAAAACAACATTTTTACATTTAATCGTCAAAATTTATTGGGTCGCCTTCAAAATAGGCTCCATTTGCTCCAATACATCTATGCCAACGGCACTTCCAATTATCGAAACATTTTTTATAGGCGCTTTCCGGGATGGACTCAAAACGGGTGCCACGAAGGGGCAATTTTAGTTTTGGGAAGAGGAAAAAGTCGCAGGGAGCCAAATCCGGCGAATACGGCGGTAGCTGAAGCACGTTTGTTGAATTTTTGGCGAGAAAGTCAGTCACAATCGTAGCTCGGTGAGAAGGCGCGTTATCGTCATGCAAAATCCATGAGTTGTTCGCCCACAAATTTGGCCGCTTCTTACGGATACGCTCACGCAAACGTTTCATAACGCCTAGGTAATACTCCTTGTTTACCGTCTGACCCTCTGGAACGAATTCGTAGTGCACCACGCCACGGATATCGAAGAAAACAATGAGCATCACCTTCATTTTCGAGCGGCTTTGGCGTGGTTTTTTTGGTTTCGGCTCATTTTTTGCCACCCATTCCGATGATTGCTGGCTTGTTTGCATATCGTACTCGTAGACCCAGGTCTCATCATCAGTTATAATGCGTTCCATGAATGTAGAATCGGAATTACAGCGATCCAGCATGTCTGAAGCAACCTGTTCGCGATGACGTTTTTGAAGAAAATTCAGGTCTTTCGGTACGAGTCGTGCGGCCACCTTTCTCATGCCCAAAATATCAATCAAAATCGTACGTGCGGACTCGTGGGATATCTTAAGATCATGTGCTATCTCTCTCAAGCTGGTACGACGGTTATCCAGCACCCTTTCCTTAATTTTATCGACGTTATCTTCGATCGAAGCCGTCGATGGGCGACCACTTCACGACCTTGAAGGCTCTGTACCACTGATATGCACGAGTTTTCGATAGAGCATTATCACCAAACGCCTTTTGCATTATTTTCATTGCATCGGCACATGAAAATTCATTTGCAACACAAAACTTCAAACAAATTCTCTGCTCAACGTTATCACCCATAGTAAAAATCGGCACGCACTCTGACATCGACTGACTTAATCAGCTGTTGCAAACACACTAGTTGACAGATCCCGCTTAAGCTTGGCATAGATTTAAATCGATAATTCCCGGTACTTTCTTGACAGAATGTATGTATTGATTCTGATATATCTATATTCTGATATATCTATTGATTCCAATCTCCCATTTTCACAAAAAATATCAGCGTATCAATCGATGATCCATATAGCCTTCGCATTACCCTTATCAAAAAATGACCGCGAAGCTGAAGTCCAAATTATAAAATCAATAGCCGCGAACAACGGTTTCAACCCCAATATAATAGATAATCTAATTCGACAGAAACTATATAGAATAGCTGTGAGCCAAATTTATCTCATCATAAAAACGGAAGAAAATAAAAAATTCATTTCTCTATCGTACTTTGATAGCATAAGTCAAAAAGTGGCCAATAGTTTTTCAAAATCAGATGACAATATTGCTTTCAGAACGCAAAACAAGTTATCATCGGTATTATTTAACGCAAAGGACCCTACTCCAAACATACACAATTTTATGAGTTATCTTGTTCTACGTGCAGTAATAAATATATAGGACAAACAGGACGTTCCTTCAAGACGAGATTCAACGAACATAAAATGATTTTCATAAAAAATAAACAAAATTCTGCTTTTGACACTCATTGTCTAGAAAACGGTCATTCCTTTCCCACAATAGATAATCTTAAAATTTTACATGTAAAATCAAAAGGGAAGAAACTTGATTATCTAGAATCTGTTGAAATTTTCAAATTGGTTCACAATAACAATAATGTAAAAATAATTAATGTTTGTACGGAGCTATGTAAATCGAAAATATTTAAGATATTCAAAAAGTAACATCTGTTTAAAACCCTTTTCAACGAACATAAAACGAATTTAATGAAAAGAAAACAAAAATTCAACTTTTGCCACTCATTCTTCAGAAAACAGTAATTCTTTTCGACAAAAGAAAATCTTAAGAAAATTTTACATGTAGATTCAAATGAAAAGAAACTTGATTATTGAAATTTTCAAATTCGTTCACAATAAAAATAATTTAAAAAATAATGAATGTCTGTATAGAGCTATGTAAATCCAAATATTTGAGATGTACAACAAAATAACGTAAAAATAATGAATGACTGTACGGAACTATGTAATCCCAAAAATTATTTGAGATATTTAAATGGGTACCATCTGTTTAATAACCTTCTTTGTCGATTGCCGACATTCCGATATCTGTTAGAAGGCCCCTCTTTTTTAACCGGGTTTTTATCACGTTCCGCTTGTAAACCTCTGTATCACTATTAGGCGTTAGAATCTATTGAAACATTCAAAATATTTATAATTTTTGTTTAAATACCTCTGTACCACTGTTAGGTCTTCAGTTGTCTGATGATGGGATAGTTCATTTCCCGAAACTCGAGTCACAAGAGAATGTGTAAAATATATTTTTATTGGTAGTAAAACATAGTAATTTCTTCAATTTGTTTTAACTTTTAAACTGAACGTGATCAATAACTCTTTCGATATTATTGCTGATTACAGAAAATAAAATAGAGAGGCCTTTTACTTGATAGAAGAAATATAACAAAATTTGAATATTAAAACAAATTGAAATATGTTTATCTTGTACAATTTTAATTTCAAAAAAATTTTTTTATTCAAAAAACTTTTAGAAATAAATTTATGTCTAACAAGCACCGCTTACATTTAATAGACGTATATAATCAAAACTCAATATATAATGTCAAATGAAATAAATAACCCAACAGATATACGAAAGTAATTGAAATTAATAAATGAATATTCAAAGGAGACAACATTTTGTTTCTGGTTTTACCTTTAAGAAATACCACTTGCCTTATAAAACATGAACACACTTAAAGGACTTCTCAAAGAATATAATTTATTTGAAATATTTAATATACTTAAATACCTTTTAAAATTTGAAATTGAAATTGTAAATCATGATTATAGAGGCTCAAGGTGTGTTTAATTTAGTCATCTTGGAAGTCCACAGGAAGATGAATGACATGTGTCTGCTATACAAGATGTTGAACAACGTCCTTTCGGTTCCCTTGATGCTCCAGTCTGTTTCTTTCAGGGTCTCGGAGAGAAGATTAAGGTCAAAGGAGATGTTTGCTTTACCATTCCGTCGTCTGAATGTGACTCAGAACTCTCCCATCTGTAGAATTCTGTCAGTGTTCGATGCCGAATTCTGCGATCTCGATTTATTTTCGGTTTCTATTGCTCAGTTCAAGAGATGCTTGAGGGTGAGATCCGCCTCTTGAGATAAGAGCTTAATTTGGTGTTCCTATGTTAATTGATATTCTGGTTACTTGGGGATATGATTTATTACTTTTTTTTGTTAAGTTTCAAATATTATGGTTAATATAGACATGATTGTATGTAATTAATATTAATTTCTATCGATATATGATTAGGTTAAAATCTCAATATGTGAGTACTGTGTTGGGTTGAAATACCTGTTAGTATTCCTGTGTTCAATAAATAAATAAATGACATCACAGCACGAGTATTCAAGCAAAAACTCAAAGCGCTTATGGATTTTGTTGTGAAATATCATGCTTTTGGAGATGTACGATGTTGGATGTATTCTGAAGAGTTGCCTCATGCTCATATTCTCCTTTGAATGGCGGAAAAAAATCAGACCCAATGAAATCGACTCAATCATCAGTGCAGAAATTCCTGATCCAGAAGTAGATCCAGAATTGCATGAAATAGTGATGAAAAACATGATACATGGAACGTGTGGTGAACACAATCGAGAATCACTGTGTGTAATCGACAACAAATGCTCCAAGCATTATCTACGTGCTTTCTTGGCAGACACAATAACAGGTAATGATGGTTACTCCCTGTACCGTCGTCGCTCTGTAGATGATAGCGATAGAACAATAGCGTTTAAAGTCATGAATAGGGATGTCGTAATCAACAACACTCTATAACCACACAAAGTATGCACCCCTCATTACATGTTTGCGTTTTCACATGGGAGCATAGTCTCCAATTTTAAAATCATAATGTTTCCTATTCTTGTCGATCAGTCTTTTATTGTATTCATGATGGCGTAAAGGATTTTTATAAGCTATTTTCTTATCTTTTGGTAAATTCCTCTTTTCAATAAGTTCTTCTCATATTATTTATCTTTAAGAGAATATTCTGTTGATCGTTTTTTATTTCATTTAATTCCACCAAATTAACTGTTCTTATACCTTCGTCCATATTCTCCGTTTCTTCCAGAACTGGGTTTCTAGAAAGGCAATCTGCTTTTACATTTCCTTTTCCAGGTTCATATCTAATCTCAAAATCGAATTTTGATAGAAAATTCCTCATGTCACCCAGCTCTTCATCTGGTCTTGTACGAAATTCTTTCCCTTTTAATGTCTTATGGTCAGTAACAACAATAAATTTATGTCCTATTAGCCAATATTTCCAAAATTTAATTTCCTCTTTAATTGCCAGACATTCTAGGAATATTGCTTTTTTGTTCTTTTGATATTTATTTGGTTTTTTAGAAAAATACGCTACGGGTTTCATTTCACCATTAATCTCTTTTTGTTTAAGAACAGCTCCTACTCCTTGAATACTGGCATCAGTATAGATATATAGGCACTTGGGTCGAAAATTGCAAGAACTGGCTCAGTACAAAGGATGTCCTTACCCTCATTAAAAGCTTCCTGACAAGCCAATGACCAATTGAATTGTATATCTTTTTTCAGTAAATTATGCCACGGTTCTAATAATCTAGCTGAATCTTTTATGTATTTATGATAAAAATTAACTTTACCCAAAAATTTCCCTTCCTCTTCCGAGTATCTGGTAGAGAAAAATTCCTAATGAAAATTAAATTGTCATTTATAGGTCGTACTGTATTGTTTCCTACAATATGTCCTAAATATTTGACTTCTTCTTCTGCAAAATTACACTTAATAAATTTGAGTCTGAATCCTTCATTACATATTGCTTTCAAGAGACTCTCCAATTGTTCTATATGTTGGTCAAATGTTGAAGAAAATATTAGAATATCATCTATCTAATTTAGGCAGAATAAGTTTAGGTTATATTTTCTGATAATATTATTCAATATACGTTGAATTATGGCCAGGGATGTTTTAAGTCCAAAAGGTAAACATTTCCATTGCCAGTGACCATTCTGTGTCACAAAAGCAGTCTTTTATCTATCTTTGATACGAATAGGAATCGACCAAAAGGCAGAATTTACATCTAATGTAGTGAAGAATTTTGCATTTCCGGTCTTGGCTAAAATTTCATCAATTAATGGAAAAGGCTGTGGTTCGGAAACAATTAATTTATTGAGTTGACGAAAATCGACACATAATCTGGTTTCAGACCCTTCATCTCTCTTATATGCTTAAGTGACTGGTGATGCAAAAGGTGAGGAGGACCCCTCAATTAGATTCTCTTTCAACAATCTTCCTATTTGGAATTATATCTCTTTTTGATCCTCCATTGAGCATCTGTATGGTTTTTTTGCTATAAATTTGTGTTCTAAAAGTTTTATATGTGCCTCATTATTTTGCACCTGACCGATATCAAACTTGTGTTTTGCAAAAATATGGTCATATTTATTTATTGAAACTTCAATTTTATGTCTCTGATTTGTTTCCAAATGGTCTAATTTTGCTTCGAACAGTTCTATTGGTGTTCCTTCATTAAAATTGATGGTGTAATCATTGTTATTATTATTATTATTATGGACACAATCGATTTTTCTCTCTCCATTCATATCTAATCTTTTATGAATATTCAAATCAAAATCTTATTTTAATTGAAAATTGGAAACAGAATCTAGTCCGAGTAGAATATCATACTCAAAAATTTTCTCATTAACTACAAAAAATACAACTTCTTTTTTGATATTATTGATTCTCATTAATGTAATTATTGTTCCTGAAAAATTTGCCCTGCTACTGACTGTTTTTAATGTGTTTCTATTATCTTGAATGCGTAGACATAACTTTTCTGCTACTTTGGAATTCAGAAGACTAACATTTGAGCCTGAATCATAAATTCCACATAATTCAATATTATTTTTTAATACCTTCAATTTTACCATTGGCAGCAGTCTTAGTTTTTTTTTTGGTTTGAAATGGCCTCATGTAATTCATCCTGTACCCAAACATTGTTTACAGTTCTTATGTTACCGGGTACGTTCTTTCATTCAAAATTATTGGATTAATTCCTTAACCGACATAAAGTTTCCGGATGAAATCTACCTGAAAAACCATTCTTCTCAAAAACTGAGCATGGTTCCTTCTTAACTGATTTTCTATTTGTTTGTGAATAGGAAGGAATTTGTTCGGCAGATTTATTCATTCTATGATTTTCTTTATTTCAATCGTTGTCATATTTTTTTGAACTTTTTAGCTTTCACAACTCACCCAATAATTTCTCGAAAGTTGTTACATTTGATCGATCAATTCTATCTTGTAAAATATTCGGCAAACTGGTCACAATAAAATCAATCAATATGTCAGTTGGAAAATCATTCCGGAGATTTAAAAACAAATTTTCTTTCCTAAAAGCGTAATCAACTGAACTTCCTCCTATGTACCTAAATGAATACGCCTCTCTATATTTATGCCAACTCGTTTCACAAAAACTCTTTAAGCAGTTATCTTTCCATATTTGAAAACTTTTGTCTAAACCTAATGTAATTAATTTAGAATCAAACCATTATTTCGCTATTCCATCCATAAACAACCGTAAAATCAAAATTTTGTTTTTATCTTCTTCTACTTCACAACGCGTGCATTCCGTCTCGAATTTTTTCAACCATAAATTAACTGAAACACTCTTACCATCAAAATTATTCAGCACAAAATCATCCTTTATCCTCTTGAAATCCTTTTTATTCTCCTTGCTTTTTCTTGAAAGTTCTACCGTATCCTGTGGTTTTGGTGATTCTTGTCCAAATACTGTTCTCACGTATGCGGGTGAATAAATCAGTAAATATTCATTCTTAAAGATCACATCTTCTTCGGCATCAAAATATATTTCTTTCAATTCCGGAGTTAATGAAATGACACATGTACGAAATGAACCTCTTACTTTAATCGATTTCAAAATATTCTTCACCTTCGGTAGAGCCAAAATTTCATGATGGTCTGTTTGTCCTCTGGTATTTCATAATATGTATTTTCCGTTTCCGTAGTTTGGGTCCACTTGAATTTGTATGTATTTTTCTTCTTATCACTATTGGATGCTTCCAAATCGATGCAAATTTTCATGGATGTCGTCATTATAGCTTACGTTTTTGATTTATAAGAATGTAATCCATTCTGATTATTATAATTGAAGAAATAGACGATTTGATGTCATGATTCTGGAAGAATTTATTTTTTTTTAGTTTGAAATATACCAGAATAACATACACAACATAAAATAATAACATACAAAGAAATAAAAAGGAATGAAAAAAATAGCTTACTAACCTGGAAGAAATCAAAAACAATGCTATTTCTTCGGGTTTCTCAATTCACATTTCTAACAGCTAACTAAATATAACATGTGACACTTTCACGTTAAAATCTTACACATAGAACATAGATCATTTAACATAGAACATAGAAGTTACAAAGTTGTTTTCCCTAAAAATAACAGTTTTATTTTTACATATATTTGCAAGTAAGTCACGAAAGGGAGCGTCTTGACTGTTTTTGGTATTGCAGCTCCAAATAATAACGACGAGGTTTCACAATATCAGATGGAAGATACATTCTGTCAAGAAAGTACCGGGAATTATCGATTTAAATCTGGCGGGGCAATGAGGCAGAAAAATTTTTTTTTCCTAGGTTGGTACCACTGTCATTAATTACTATGCCAAGCTTGAGCGGAATCTGTCAACTAGTGTGTTTGCAACAGCTGATTAAGTCAATCGATGTCAGAGTGCGTGCCGATTTTTACTATGGGTGATTACGTTGAGCAAAGAATTTGTTTAAAGTTTTGTGTTGCAAATGAATTTTCGTGTGCTGATGCATTGAAAATGTTGCAAAAGGCCTTTGGTGATAATGCTCTATCAAAAACTCGTGCATATCAGTGGTACATAGCCTTCAAGGACGGTCGGCTTCGATCGAAGATAACGTCGATAAAATTAGGGAAAGTGTGCTGGAAAACCGTCGTACCAGCTTGAGAGAGATAGCACATGATCTTAAGATATCCCACGAGTCCGCACGTACGATTTTGATTGATATTTTGGGCATGAGAAAGGTGGCCGCACGACTCGTACCGAAAGACCTGAATTTTCTTCAAAAACGTCATCGCGAACAGGTTGCTTCAGACATGCTGGATCGCTGTAATTCCGATTCTACATTCATGGAACGCATTATAACTGGTGATGAGACCTGGGTCTACGAGTACGATATGCAAACAAGCCAGCAATCATCGGAATGGGTGGCAAAAAATGAGCCGAAACCGAAAAAACCACGTCAAAGCCGCTCGAAAATGAAGGTGATGCTCATTGTTTTCTTCGATATCCGTGGCGTGGTGCACTACGAATTCGTTCCAGAGGGTCAGACGGTAAACAAGGAGTATTACCTAGGCGTTATGAAACGTTTGCGTGAGCGTATCCGTAAGAAGCGGCCAAATTTGTGGGCGAACAACTCAGGGATTTTGCATGACGATAACGCGCCTTCTCACCGAGCTACGATTGTGACTGACTTTCTCGCCAAAAACTCAACAAACGTGCTTCAGCAACCACCGTATTCGCCGGATTTGGCTGCCTGCGACTTTTTCCTCTTCCCAAAACTAAAATTGCCCCTTCGTGGCACCCGTTTTGAGTCGATTGAAGCCATAAAACAAAATTCGGCTCGAGAGCTAAAGTCCATCCCGGAAAGCGCCTATAAAAAATGTTTCGATAATTGGAAGTGCCGTTGGCATAGATGTATTGGAGCAAATGGAGCCTATTTTGAAGGCGACCCAATAAATTTTGACGATTAAATGTAAAAATGTTGTTTTAATTGAAAATTCCCGGCACTTTCTTGACAGAGTAGTATGTTAGTAGCAATGAAACTATTTGGAGAATCTTTTCATTTTCCATACAAGAACTTCATCCCACTGTAGTTCATTCAGCTGTTCATCTAGAAAATGGAAAACGAGTTTATTTCACGCCAGAAAACGCAGTGCAGAGAACCGAACGTCCACCAGCAACAATGTTGACAAGCTTTTTCGAAACATGTACAAGTGATCAATTCCAACGGCGAAAACAGTACCAGGATACGTGAATGAATATTCAACCGATACATTGGGGCGCATTTACACAATTCACCCAAGCAATGAAGAATGTTTTTACTTGCTTTTATTATTGCGGAATGTTCGTGGACCTACTTCCTTTGAATATTTGTGAACCATCGATGGTGAAATATGCGCAACATATCGTGAAGCCTGTCAACGTTTACATTTAATAGAGGATGATATTCATTGGGATCATACACTCTCCGATGCTGTTATTTCTTCTACTTCATATCAAATTCGGTCACTTTTCGCCATCATGATTTCAACATGCTTTCCATCGAATCCTCATCATTTGTGGGACAAATACGAAGATTATATGGCTGATGACATTTTGCATCGAGTACGTTCAACAACGGGAAATCCAGAACTAGAAATAAGTTCTGAGATACATAATGAGTTTTTGATATCTTTAGAGGATTTGTGCGTGATGATGTCCGGCAAAATGTTGCATAAATTAGGAATGCCTGCTCCTAATCGCTCCATGCACGATGAATTCAATCGTGAATTTCAACGAGAACATGTATATGATAGAAATGCGCTGAGTCAATCTATGCAAAGTAAGGTCCCACTTTTAAATCAGCATCAAAAGTCAGCATATGATATCATAAAATCAATTAATGAGGATAATGGAGGTAATTTTTCCTAGATGCACCCGGGGGAACTGATAAAACATTCCTTATTTCATTCATTTCAGATAAGATTCGGGCACAAAATCAAAAAGCGCTGGTAATTGCATCATCCAGAATAGCTGCTACATTATTAGAAGGCGGAAGAAACACTCATTCTGCGCTCAAACTGCCATTGAATTTTCAGACAGTAGATGAACTAACATGTAATATAAGCAAAACATCAGCAATGGCGAAAGTGCTTAAAAATTCTCAAATAATAACCTGGGATGAATGCACTATGGCCTATAAATGGGCGTTGGAGCCACTAGAAAGAAGTCTAAGAGATTTGCACAACAATAAGAGCATCTCCGGTGGTGCGATGATTCTACTTGCTGGAGATTTTCCACAAACGTTGTCAGTCATTCCCAACACCTGCTGATAAGATCAATGCTTGCTTGAAAACGTCTAATTGAGATATGTTAACTATCTCAACGTAACAATCAATATGAAAGTGGCATTACAAAATGACATATCGGCGGAATTGTTTTCAAAAACATTATTGGACATTGGCAATGGGAAACATCCTGTTGAAGCTTGAAAAATAAGAACGTAGATGAACTGAACTTGAAAATTCAAAGTAAAATTGATGGACAAACACATTCATTTAAGTCGATCGATTCCATTATCGACTCAAATGAAGTCGTCAATTATCCAACAGAATTCTTAAATTCGTTGGATTTGCCAGAATTACCCTCACACAATTTGCAGCTGAAGGTTGCCTCAGTAATTATCATGCTACGCAACCTTAATCAGCCAAAATTGTGTAACGGAACAAGACTTGCAGTGAAAAGAGTTTTTACAAACTTGATAGAAGCCACTATCATCATAGAAAAGTTCAAAGACGAGGATGTTCTTACCCCAAGTGCCATCTGACTGACCTTTTGAGTTTAAGCTTGTTCAGTTTCCAGTGCGGCTTGCATTTGCAATGACGATAAATAAATCACAAGGTCAATCGTTACAGGTTTGTGGAATATACCTTGAATTGTCCTGTTTTTCTCATGGACAGTTGTACGTTGCGTGCTCGAGAGTTGATAAACCATCTGCTTTATTTGTTTTCTCGTCAAAAAGGTAAACCAAAAATGTTGCAAATAATAGGGCAATAAAGTATAATTTAGGTATTTGTGTGTTATTTTACTCCTTAGTATAACAAAGAAATCTAGATACATGTTGAAGAGAAGTTTATTTTTGTTTATGAAGTTTATTTATGGTAAACAAACTGAAAAAATTAATGTTACTGTTATTGTCATAATTTCCAATATATATAATTTCAAAGTTTGAATTGAAATATATCAGAAAGATAAATGTTTGGTGTTTTGTTATTTTTATATCATTCACAGTACTTCCTGCCTCTTTCATTTATTTGCCCTATTGTCACACACTCACAATGAGTTGGTTATAATTTTTTACCCTAGAAATAATTTATATGGCAAAACAAGGTTTGCCGAGTCAGACTGAAGAAGAGCGTAGGGAGCGAGTGGAGGCAAACTGAATAAGAGGTTCTCAATCAGAGTCGGGAGCTTTTGCACAATTGTGTAATAATTTTAAATGCGTTTAGTGATAATGATTTTTCGTTAAATACCCGTGCGAAGCCGCGGCGGGCAGCTAGTAACAGTAATAGCGGTCAGCTGAAGATTCCAACCTGATAGAGTCTGTAGGCTCATGATAAAGTTCTTTTGTTACATACAACTTGAAATGATAATTTAATATTGAGTTCTTCGAAGTGCTCTTACTCTATTCGGCATTGTGTAAATTAGGTTATTGATGAAAGCTTAAGGAATATTTTTCCAAATGTCCGTCAAAGCATTGGCGAGCTGTTGCAGTGTCTGCACTGGATCAGGTAAGCGGTGTAATTGCTGTGATATTGCAGACCAGACATGTTTGATACAATTTTGGTCTCGAGGGACCGCGGGCATACATTCGAATTATGTCATTAATTTATATGCAATCTTTGATAATTTTTTTTTTTTTTTTATAATTTGAAATAAGGTTATTCTGATTTTCACAAATTTTTATTGTTAAACTCACAACAATTGTTTCGCTATCACAGTAGCATCATCAGGTAAGATCACATTTTGAATAACTATTCAAAATGTGATTCATTTAATTAAGAGCCATTTTCTTGGTATTAATAGAATTTATTATTTTCTTTGTTTTTCTTCGGCATATTCAATATGAGAGTTTTATAATTTGAGAAAAATAATATATTTCGTTTTTCCGATTTTTTTCTATAATAACAATAAACGGCGAAGGACCATGAAAGTCAAAGCCTTAATCAAAAATAAAACAAAATTGAATAGCAATAAACATCTAGAAAAATTGAAGACTTCACGATGTATTTATTTAAAGCTTTTCTTAATTTCCATTTGGTAAAATATCAACAGTTTTTTTACATTAAGAGTTGAAGATATTCAAATAATTAGATTTCATTTAGCACATTCAGCTTCATCTAATGGAACACATTTCTTCAATATTCTGCTGAATGCCTTTTTCTTAGGGCATGTCTTCAAATCTGCATCCCACCACCATAATGTCTTCGAGCATTTATAATATTTATTACATTCTGAAGCAGGATACATTCCGCTTCCTAACACATCACAGTTTGGAGGAGATACTGAGGAACATAAGCAGAATATAAAGAATTATCAACCGAAAAAGCTTTGTAAATAAATACCTTTAGTAGTTGGAGCATTTGTTGTTGTTGTAACGTTATATGTAACGGTAGTTATATCATCGACACACCTGAAAAATAATTATATAAATATAATTTTGAGTATACTTGATGGAAGCTCTAATTAAGGATTAAAATATCAGAAATCTGAAAACCTTTCCCAATATATATTGAAAATTATCATTATGTATCCTGATACTCCTAGATCTTCCGAGAAGATCCCTCAGAAGCATTTTCACCTTGTCTGAGCTAGGAGTTCAGTTGTGTTCTGAGTAGGCTTCGTTACTGCGAACTTGCGCCACTTCAGGTCACAGCACTGTTAATTTTTGACCCAACTAGGAAATTTATTTTCCACCTGAACAGGATTCGAACCCGGACCTTCCGTTAACGAGCCCGATGCTCTACCACTGAGCTGACCGCGCACATATCAATTATATCATATCAAATATATATTATATTGATATTGATAGCATTTTTATTTGTCTATGAAAAAAAATTTTTTTCTTTATGCAACGTTGTATACAACATGCATACAAAATTTTTTCCTTAATGTGAAACCCAAAGAAGATTGCAGATGTGAAAATTTACTCAACTCTTAATATAATTATTCCTATTCTATGGTTGTTGATAATCATCGGATAGTTCTAACATTGAGACTCAAACACGATCAAGACATATCTTTATTGAACAAGATCAAGACATACCTTTAAGAAGGAATTCTGAACAAGAATTCACTTGATATAGACGTTTCATGGCTGGTAATAACTCCGAAACGGAAACCCTAAATTTAATATTGGAGCTAACAGAAACATCTGAATTCTTCTTCCTGCGCATGCTCATAATTATTTTTCCAATATTTAAAAGATTCAATTGAAAATTTTTTCAATTAAACCTTTCGAAGGTTAAAGAAAAGATCAGGAGCCTGCGTAGAAATTGTTTGTACCCGCCATTACACACATATACAAAAAGTGGATTCTTACAAAATTTAAATATCAAAAAAAATTATTCTGTTAGCCCTCCATAAATTTTAATTTAAAAAAATTTTTATTCAAAAACATTTAGAATTAAATTAATAAAATTTGAATATCAATACAGATTTAATCTGTTAGTCTTCTACAATTTTAATTTCAAAAAAATTTTCATTCAAAAAACTTTTAGAATCAAATTGATGTCTACAATAAGCACAGCTTATATTTAATAGACGTATATGATAAAAACTCAATATACAATGTCAAATGGAATAAATAAACCAACAAATATAAAAAAAGTCATTTAAAATCAATAAATAAATATTTGAAGGAGACAAAATTTTGTTTCTGATCTTACCAAAATGAAATCAATTCCTTTTCATTAGGGTAAGATCAGAAACAAAATTCCAACGTATTCTCTGTTCATCACAGAAACCACACAAAGCTTGTTAGGTATTTTATGGCCTCAGTTAAAACCAAATGATAATTATATAATGAGATTAAAATCAGAAAATAATTATATATTATATATACAATAAAATAAGAAGTTTTTTACTTGATAGAAGGATTATTACAAAATTTAAATATCGAAACAAATTTATTTATATATATTTTAACTTCGAAAAAATTTCATCCAAAATATTTTAGAATTGAATCAATGACTAATAAGTACTCCTTAAATTTAGTAGACATATGAAATCAAATATCCTTCAAATATTTATTCATTAATTTTATTTGACAATTTATATTTTTTGGATTTTTTTTTCTATTTGATATTATGTAATTAGTTTTGATTTTATATATCTACTAAATTTAAATAGTGCTTATGAGACATTAATTTAATTCTAAAGGATTTTGATTGATTATTTTATTGTATATATAATATATAATTAGATTTTGATTTTAATCTCATTATATAAATATCATTTGGTTTCAACTGAGCCCTTAAAATACCCTATAACTTTTGTGTGATTTTTGTGATGAACATAGATTACGTTGGATTTTGAAAGTTATCTAAATTTATTGTTTGTTCAACAAGTATACCACGAGGTCTTACTGGTAAGTTATTTATTTCTGATTGATTTTATTTTTCAAATGTGACGTTGGACTGACGAACACCTTATTTGATTTCAAATTGTTTTTTGAGGATTTGCTACATGTTTTGTGTAATTATTGAAGCAACTTATTTATATATTCGAATATATTATAATAAATATTTCAAATAAAGTAGTTTCGGAGAAGTTCTTAGAATTATATTTTGCATTTCTGAAAAAGATTTGGTTTCCATAAATATAAAATCAGAAACGAAATTTTGTCTCCTTCAAATATTCATATAATAATTTTAATTAACAATTTATATTTGATGGTTTTTTTTTTAATTCCATTTGAGATTATTTAGTTATTTTGATTTTATAAGTCTACTAAATGTAGGCAGTGCTTATAAGACGTCAATTTAATTCTAAAAGTTTTCGAATAAAATTTTTTGAATCTAAAATTCATAGGAGGCTACAGAATAAATATGTTTTGATATTAAAATTTTATAAAAATTCTTTTATCAAGTGAAAAACCTCTTCTTATGTTTTAAAAGTGGATTTTTGTTCATACTTTTTCCCTAAAGGTATGGTTTGATCTTGTCATTGTGTTCAATCCTAAATGTTAGAACTATCGAATGTTTGGCAACAACAATGGAAAACATGTAATAATTTATATTGATTTATATTAATATTTTCAATATATATTGTGGTTTCTGATCTCTTAATTCTGAACCCTGAAAGAAAATGAATTATATTATCCAGCAGTCTACGATTACGCGAAAATTATCCCAAATGATTGAATTGACTATGTAGTATTTTCTGGCTTTACAATATGCGATAATGTTCTCACATGTATTGTGATAGTGTAGTTTCATAAACTCGTTTTTATTTTTGATTAATTCTCGAGCAATCAACAGCCGCATCCAAAGTATAGTGAATGAAGAAATTTCACAAAAAAAATTCCTAATTTTATTCCTTATTTCTTTTCATATTAAAAATATACTGGACTAGATTAGTTATAATTTTCATCAGTTGTTAATTTTATTTGAGAATCAAACATAGTCATTTATTTAAAGCTATCACCTAACGGTTTTTATGTCAAATATCTTCAAGTTTTGAACTGATATATCTGATGGATAACCAGCCTATGCTGTTATTAATTTTAATAATGAAATATCACATAATTAGATAAAGCACTTGAATTCATATCATATTGACAAAATAATCCTATAACCTCAAAATGTCATACCTTAATGTAATCATAACTCTTTTGCTGAGATTATTTGAGGAAACAGTCAGCTATTGTTTAGCCTAAATATCTGTAATTTTCGAATTTTGGTTGAAAATGCTCTCAAACAACTGAGTTAGAATCACTGATGAAGAATCTGGGGTCGAAGGTAATTCTATCCGGTAGTTCGTAAATATTATAACTTTCAAAAAGAAAGGGTTGGAGACTTAAAACTCTTATATGTCTTCGAGACTCAGCCCTGAAACAACTATTGAGGATATTAAAAGATTTTTCAATATTGCTATTCCGAACCTTGACTGTGAAAAGCTGAACTCTAGGAGACCGGAAATATACTCTTCATTCAAATTATCGTTATTCTTTTCTGTATTATATTGCTTACTTTGAATTTATATTGAATTAATTGACGTATCCTTTGCATCACTGCTATGTCCTAAAGGAAGAATAAAGATTTATTTTTTATTATATTCAGTTCGTTAATGGGCAAAATCGGTATAATGCTTCCGCAGTTATTCGCATTCAGAATTTTCCTCCTTTTTTTTCGATATTTTCGAAACTATAAATCCGATTGATTTGAAATTTGACCCTTGCAAGTAGAATAACGATACATTTGTTCGTGCTGAATTTCGTAAGTTGTAAGTAGAGTAGTATTTAGCGATATAGAAACCATAGCAACAATCATATGTTCGAGTTAAGTTGTAAGAAAACGACAAGAAAGCTAATGCAAATTGTCGTGAGGATAGCCGGTGATAGGAACAAGCGCGTAAAAGCTCCTGGCTTCACGTCAGGGAAATTTTAAGCGTTCGTTCATTTCCACAAATAGGTTAGTAAATGTGGATTATATTAAATTTATGACAACAGTTATTCAAAAATGTAAGATATACCACCTACCTGAAGATGCCTCTGTTTTAGCGAAACGATGGTTGTATTATAATAATAATAAAAAATTTGTGACAATCAGAATGACCTTATTTGATATTATAATTATTGTGTTGTTTTGTTATGTCAATGATATTCTTCATTATCATTTCAATAAATTGAAATTACAAAAGCTGAACTTTCAGTTTATATTTTATAAAACAATAATTTGGATAATACGTATTTTAAAGAAATGTAGATTGAATAATTAGTGAGGGTTTTCTGAAATATTACAGATAAAATCTGGATTAATTCTCAGGAACCGCTACAAATTTGATCTAAAAAATCTCTCAAACAATTTTTAGAATTACGTTGAATAAAATGTCATATAGAATTGTCAAGATATGCGAAAGGCAGTTAATCAATAAACAATCAGAAGAAAACATAAAAAATACATAATTATCCAGATCCATAATCCAAAACAAATTTATTTCCATTGGATATTAAAAATGACAGATTTCATCACCAGAAACTGATCCACATAAAATTTTGAAAGGTATTTTCCATTTTCTTCTCTGAAAAATAGATAGCACATTCTCCAGAAAAAAACTGAAATTCTTACCCATATTCTGCTCAGTTGAAAGTTATTTGGATGCTCAAAAAGTATATTTACATATATTCATTCGCCAAATATTAGTGGAACATCAACTATAACTTTTTTTAAGAGGAAAATAAAAAAAACTTTTTAAATTATATGTGGAGCATTTTTTGGTGACGAAATCCCTTATTTTTGAATATCCAATCGAAACAAATTGGTCTTGGATGATGGATCTGGATGATTATAGTCAGTGTTTCATGTTTTCTTCTAATTCTTTATTGGTTAACTGCTGGTCATATGTTCGGATAATTCTATATGTATGCAAAGTGAAACAGTATGTTTAATTCTAAAAAATTTCGAAGAAATATTTTCGATTAAATTTGTAGAGGTTTCGGAAAATTAATAATAAAAAACATATTTTATTTCACTACAATCGTTTCGTCATACCATGACTTCTTCAGGTGAGTACCACTGGAAACTGTTTGTTTGTTTTTTTTTTATTCGTAATTTCTCAAAATAAGTGTTTCAGGTTTGCATTTAGTGGAAGAAAAAAACTCTGAAGGAGTAGAGTAAAAGTAAGTGTCCTCTATGCATTCATTCCAAACATCAAAATGATTTTCTAGAAAAGATATATATAGCAACTCATTTTCAGTTTTTTCAGAAGAATTTATTATATAAACTTGTTAAAACTCGTTTTCCCAACAACAACCAATTTGCAAATGTCGTCACTGATATCCAATAACATTCTGCTTTTGGCACTCATTTTTTAGAAAACGGCCATCCCTTTTCGACAATAGATAATCTTAAAATTATACATATAGAATCAAAAAGAAAGAAACTTGATTATTTAGAATCTGTTTAAATTTTCAAATGAGTTCATAATAAAAATGATGTAAAAATAACAAATGACTGTACGGATCTATGTAAATCCAATTTTTTGAGATATTTAAATGAGTATCATCTGTTTACCAATCTTCTTTGGCTTGCCAACATTCTAATAGTTGTTAGGCCTCTTCTCATTTTTAACCTGTTTTTATTACTTCTGTATATGCATAAATACCCTGTTCTGCTTGTTGAGCCTTCAGTTGTCTGAAGATGGGATAGTTAACTCCCGAAACTCGAGTCATAATTAAATTTGTTAAATATCAATTTATTGGTAGTAAAACATAGTAATTTCTACACTTTCTGTTAATTATGATCAACTACCAGATAGTAACGGCTGAAACAGTTCAGTTCAGTATTATAGTCTGTTAATTGCCTCCAGCAAAAAAAAAAAAAGCATTTTTATCTCAATTGGAAATTCTTTAGAAAACTCTGCTGATTGTTGACCAAGAATTCAATTGGAATCGGCAGTCGAAATTAGATTTGTCTCAATGTTCTCAGCAACTAAGCACATATAAAAGAGAGGAAGAAGAAGAAAATATAAGTCTTTCACCTATAATATACACTTTGAGCAGTAAAAATTCATTGTTTTGGAAGAGAAAATTTTATGATAAAAGTATTAAATATCCAAAATATTTTCGATTCACAAGCTAAATAAGAGTTTACTTACGGATGGAAGCTATACAAAGTCGAACATATTTGTCCCTTTAAACAAGTCTGATTCCCGACCAACTCTTCGCTCCCATCAATAATTACGCAGAATGCGAAGGTGGTGGAATTAACACATTTGATGGGTGGATCACATTCTGACCCATATACTTCTTTTTGAGCATAGGCTCTCTGATAAGACATAATAAAAAACTGCAACGAAATAATGAATAATTTGGAATTTAACGAAAAATAACAACTTACAAGGGACACAATTTCCAATTTCATCGTTATTCAAGTTTGATTTTGGATATACCGAATAGTTAGTTACCTGAATAATATAACTCGCTTGACAGAAAAATGCGATATATTCTGAAATTATTCGAAAAAATGTTTTATCTTCACTAAATATTTGAAGACAGAATCAGTTTGTAGGATACACATTTCTAGATGATAATTAGATTAAAACAATCCAATTAGGATAATATGCAATTGAAAACTTTTTATTGCTCAATAAAAATCTAGGATCGTCTGTTGATGGAACGTCATCGGCTTCCTTGAAATGTTGTAAATTAATCACTACACAAATATTGTCGCTAATATAGCACAATGAAAAATTTCCCTCTTCTGATTTATTAGCTTGAATATGATTTATTCTCTGTACGCAAAATAAAAATTTTTCATTCAAGAACTAGAAATATTATTCTACAGAAAATGCCAATGATGATCCTTGGATACATATCCTATTTCAAAGGTTTATTTCATTTTGTATGGAACTTTTCTGACAGTTGTTGTATGACAGTGTTAATATCACAAAAAAGGTGTTTTGTTCTTTGTCAGTGAAATCAGTCAAAAATAAACTAGAATTAAATTCTGACATTTCAAACTTTTATTTCATCAATGCCTGTTTTTATTTATTGATAATGAATTTCTGATTTCTGAAAATTTTCTTTATTAATAAATTGTATTTATATATTAAGTGAATTTCATAATGCCTAATAAGATAATTACAAGAAATAAGAAAAAATCATATATTTTAATAATAATTAATAATAATATAATAAAATAAATTGTAGAAGAGAATTGTAGAACAGATTGAATCTGTTTTGATATTCAAATTTCATAATTAATATTAATATTAATCAAAATAATTAATAATTAAAGCACTGACTTCGCCCTATATTATACATGTTATATTACATTATCCTCCAGATATTTCAAAACGTGATAGTACTCGTCAAAATGAACGGAAAATGACAATATATCTCAGTGCTAAGACCTGATAGGTAGTTGACAAATTTTGAATTTTTCTGTTCATCTTTAATGCATTGGGATAGAATAATAAGGAACGGTTTTTTACTTGACAGAAGGATTATTACAAAATTTGAAAACAGATTTAATCTGGTAGTCGTCTACGATTTTGATTAAAAAAAAATTCATTTAAGAAACTTTAGGAATTAAATTAATGTCTTTATAAGCCTTGCTCATATTTAATAGACGAATAAAATCGAAATTCATCATAAAATATCAAATGGAATTAGGAAAAACCAACGAATATAAATTTTCAATTAAAATTAATAAATAAATAAACATTTTTTGGTTCGTTCCAGGCATGCGTACTGAACTCTTCAGAAAAACGTACGAAGCCCTGTTTGTTACAAAATGTATTGTTTTCTGATCTTATATTTAGGAAAACTAACTCTTTCTCAAAAATATATAACATAATTTTAAGAACTTCTCAAAAATTAATTTATTTGAAATATTTAATATATATATAAATAAATTACCTCAAAAAATCTCAAAACATGTAGCACATCTTCAAAAAATAATTAAAATTCAGGTAAGACCAGTTCAACTTTACATATGTACTACTCTGTCAAGAAAGTACCGGAAATTTTCATGTGAAGTATTTTGGCATATCTCAGTAAAGCAATGTTCTTGAAAATTGATCACTTGTACATGTTTCGAAAAAGCTTGTCAACATTGTTGCTGGTGGACGTTCGGTTCTCTGCACTGCGTTTTCTGGCGTGAAATAAACTCGTTTTCCATTTTCTAGATGAACAGCTGAATGAACTACAGTGGGATGAAGTTCTTGTATGGAAAATGAAAAGATTCTCCAAATAGTTTCATTGCTACTAACATATCTTCCATCTGATATTGTGAAACCTCGTCGTTATTATTTGGAGCTGCAATACCAAAAACAGTCAAGACGCTCCCTTTCGTGACTTACTTGCAAATATACTACTCTGTCAAGAAAGTACCGTGAATTTTCAATTAAAACAACATTTTTACATTTAATCGTCAAAATTTATTGGGTCGCCTTCAAAATAGGCTCCATTTGCTCCAATACATCTATGCCAATAGCACTTCCAATCGACTCAAAACGGGTGCCACGAAGGGGCAATTTTAGTTTTGGGAAGAGGAAAAAGTCGCAGGGAGCCAAATCCGGCGAATACGGTGGTTGCTGAAGCACGTTTGTTGAGTTTTTGGCGAGAAAGTCAGTCACAATCGTAGCTCGGTGAGAAGGCGCGTTATCGTCATGCAAAATCCATGAGTTGTTCGCCCACAAATTTGGCCGCTTCTTACGGATACGCTCACGCAAACGTTTCATAACGCCTAGGTAATACTCCTTTTTTACCGTCTGACCCTCTGGAACGAATTCGTAGTGCACCACGCCACGGATATCGAAGAAAACAATGAGCATCACTTTCATTTTCGAGCGGTCCTTGAAGGCTCTGTACCACTGATATGCACGAGTTTTCGATAGAGCATTATCACCAAAGGCCTTTTGCAACATTTTCAATGCATCGGCACACGAAAATTCATTTGCAACACAAAACTTTAAACAAATTCTTTGCTCAACGTAATCACCCATAGTAAAAATCGGCACGCACTCTGACATCGACTGACTTAATCAGCTGTTGCAAACACACTAGTTGACAGATCCCGCTCAAGCTTGGCATAGTAATTAAGGGCAGTGGTACCAACCTAGGAAAAAAATTTTTACCTACCTCATTGCCCCGCCAGATTTAAATCGATAATTCCCGGTACTTTCTTGACAGAATGTATATCTGAGTGTTCCGAAACCTTCTGAACATGTGCATTCCATCTTAGATGGGGATGGATCTATTGTAACACCCAGATACTTAATGCTGCCTGCTCTGGTGATCTTCATTGTTTTTCCACAATTATTGAATATCAATTCATTATAATGTGGTAATCAGTTTTCATAACTCGCAAATGGCATAAAACGTGTTTTAGAAAAGTTAATTGTCAATGATTTGTGATCGAACCAATCTTTGATACATTCATCTGATCTTCCACCTTTGCTTTCAGGCTTCCCCAATCATCTGCTGTGAAGAGCAAGGCAGTGTCGTCAGCGAAACTGAAAATAGTCCCTTCATACGTGAAGGTAAGGATATCGTTTATATGCATGGAAAACAACAAAGAGCCTAATACCGTACATTGTAGTATACCATAATTCACTTCCATTTCTATGCTCAGAACATTATTAACTTTCACTGATAACCCACGGTCTTTCAGATGGCTTTCGAACAGCTTCTGAGGATTACCTCTAATACCAGAGCAACTCAGGACGTCTAGCAATTGGGCGTGTTCAACGGTGTTGAAAGCTTTGTCTAAATCTAAAAATACACATATAGCTGGCCTTTTATTCTACGTGCCTATTTAGTTCGCCAGTAAGAGCAGCTATCGGATCACTTGTTGACAAACTCTTCCTGAAACCATACTGCCTATTAGACATAAAATTGTACTCGTCAATAAATGTCATAAGTCTAGACAGCAGCAGCTTCTCAAAAATCTTCGCGAAATTTGTTATTAGCGATATCAGCCTATAGATATCTACCAACAAAGAATCCCCTTTTTTCAATATAAGGGTAACCACGGACGTCTTGAATGCCTTCGGACATTGGCACGTATTAAATATTCTTTTTTATTTTTGAAAAAAAAATTCATACAGTTTTTATGTTTCACTATTCAGAATCCTGAGACGTGTTTCGCTCTTTCGACTATCTTCAAAGGAGTACAAAAAGAAACCAAACTTAAAATAGAAAAGGTTATTTTATCACACTTAGGATATCTGTGTGTTTTTATCTCGCATGGAAATAACAGCATCTAATATAGAGGGTTTGCCGAATAGTATTTGGGAATTTCTTGTATTCTCCTTTTTCTCAATGGCTCAATGGCTTTTTTAATGGAAAGAATCTCCAAATAGTCCGTCAAATTAACCTTATTAAAATATTATAGTAAAGTGAAATGTTTCTCATTAAAAAAATGGTTATTTTCTATACATTGTTCTGCAAAACTGGTTGATTTCTGGCTTTTCAAAATAGAAATCCTATGTTCTTGGATTCTATGTTGTAAAAATCGGTCTGTCTGTCTTATATAGCATTACAATAATCATAATCAATTTGATAAATCTCCGATTTGTAAAAGTTGGGGTTCCTTTCTTTACTGTTCACCAAAATCTTAGCTAAATTATTTCTATTTGCTGCTAAAGAATTTATTCCCATTTTATGAAGACCATTAGAGATTCTACTACTGAAACCTGGAAACAAGGTGTTTCCAAATTAGACGTGAAACTTAAACTAATAAAAACCTATTTAAGAAATTCCATGTGACAAGACAGACTGAGTAACTTAGCTATTCTGTCTATTGAAAATTCTATGGCTCGATATTTGAACTTCGATGACATAATTGATACTTTTGCAGAACAGAAATCTCGGAGGAAAGAATTTTAGTAATAATATTTTGTAAAAATTAAATTGTAATTTTTTTCTAATTATTTAGTATCTATGATTTTATGACTACCATTTATTCATCAGATAATAAATTCAATTCACACCATGATTTTTATACTGTTTTGTGACCACGTAAGTGATTCATCGAGATTGGATTAAACAACCTAATGATTTTCAAGGAGGGAGGCCCATCTGAAGAATTTGCCACGGGCCCCCCTTAAACTGTATGTATCAACTATGACTTCATTTCCTGTTTTGACTTTAGATTTATGTCCAAGAGATTAATAAGGTTCGTATGAAATTAACTTTTCCGCAATATTCGATAGACATCCACCGGAATGTTTTTTATGATACTTCTTATGCATATTTTGACAATCAAAGAGAATGATGAAGATGAAAGAACAACTGGTTCTGTACCGCTGTTTATTATCCTTCCTCCAATAACTGTTAATCGAGGGGCTCCAAAATCAAATATTGTCCTTTATTTATCCAAATTTCGTCATTATTTGGGTTATTCACACAATATAGACTTCTTTTATATTACAGGATGTTCAGCAACAGAGCCACAACAATATTCATCTCAATTATGTCATCATACTACAGATATAAGTAAGGATTGTCAAACTGACATGTTAGTTTATTCATATTTCGTCTACAAAATTTGGAGTAACTCAAATCTCATTCCTTATCAAGATATATAAAACATGGAGGAAGTTGAACCTCTTATTGCTTCTTTACCAATCGGTGAAAACAAGCTGCAACTACAAAATGAACAAATAGAAAATGAAGAATTAGAGCCATTTCTTCGATCAGCACCAATTGACAGTATTGTAGAAGAAAACACTGAGAACCTTCAGAAATTTGATATGCAGCAGACGAAAAAAGGACTATCTTCAAATACA
This sequence comes from Megalocaria dilatata, assembly GCA_034642435.1. Lineage (NCBI taxonomy): Eukaryota > Metazoa > Arthropoda > Insecta > Coleoptera > Coccinellidae > Megalocaria > Megalocaria dilatata. The sequence continues at coordinate 75,953,072 of CM067856.1, forward strand.
GAGAGTGAAAGTAAAGAACTTGGTGAGCCGAATCACAAAATTATACTGAGAGAATTATACAGCAATATCGTTGGAACTTTTGTTTTCCTCATCTGCAAGGTATTGAAATGTTTTTTTGTTTGTTTTTCTTAAATAACCTAGCCTAAAATTAAAATGATTATTTTTGCCTCAGGTTTTAGGATTTCAACAGTATTCAGTGATCAAAATACTAAATCATCCTTCAGGTCATCTCCATCTAACTTCGCGTTCAAAATAGAACATAGGTTGAAATTCTGTCGACGAGGAGTGTGTTTTGACATTTTTTCAGCGATAGGTTTCAATGGAATCTCTTCTATATTGATTACAGAGTATGGTGTATTAAGTCGTTCTAGTAATAAGAAGTCCTATGTCCTATTTTTATGAAAATGCTGCTCAGTGTGGTAGTCACGGAGACTCCTATCATCATACTTGTAATGTGACCGGTGTCTCTAAAAGTATCGGCTTTTTTCTTCTTCCGAAGTCAGCATTTTTGTTAGATTTTAGAGATGTCCTCCATTTCCTACTCAAGTTTGAGGTAAAAGCTTGTTTCAAAGAAAATAAGTTATGGAAAAAATTTGACAATCGCGTTTATGGCTCCTTCGCCGATTCTGACGCTACCAATTTTGTGTTGCTGCAATGAGTTGTTCCATAGATGGTCACTTCAGATAACTTTAAATTTAACATGAAGATGGTTCGAAGTGGATGTTATATTATCCTTTAAATTTTGATAGATGAACCCTTCTTCGGCCATTACGTGAACCCAAGGAGAATCGAGATTAATCAGAAAAGACGACCTGATGCCATTCCACATTCCAATATTGACGTTCTCTGCACCACTCTAATCGTTGCCGGCGATGCTCAACAGTCAGAGGCAACACAAGATAGGGTCGATAAAGCTGCAGTCCAAAAGACCTTATCCGGCGCTTAACCATTCGGACAGTTACAGGATGATTTAGTTCTCCTAACCAATCATCAGCCAAATATCGAGTTATCGCAAATCGGTCTCTAATAGCCATAAGTCTTAGACGTTGATCTTGAACTTCATTTGTGACCCTTCGACGTCCGGTGCCTACTCTTCTTCGATTTTGGGCATTATCAAACCACGCTTGACAGCATGTCATAACAGTAGTTGGATTTCTGGTCAGCGATTTCTCGAAATCACAGCCCCGCCTCCCGTAGACCAATAATTTGACCTCTTTCAAATTCACATAGCTGGCGATAAATTCCGCGTACACGTGCTCTAGGCATTTTAACAACCACTTAACATCGACTTTGGATCTCCTCGAACAGCTGGTTTGTTGTAAAATCTATTATAAAAAATTTGCAAAAAACGAGTACATATTTAAGTAACAAAATATGTTTACATGAAAAGACCTTCACGATTTTTTTTCCAAATTTTAATCCTTCACGATTTTTTTTCCAAATTTTAATCATTTACTCCTTGCTATCTATGTTTCACCAAAAAAAATTCAAAATTCAAACAGCTCCTTCTTGGTGTTGCAGTTTCTTTGTCAGTTAGTATATAAATAAATGGACAGAAGTAAAATATAGAAGACCGAAACAAAAATTTAATCGCCCATTGATCGTCGACGATTTCTCTGGATCGTCAAATGTGGAAGGGATTGAAAGATGAAATTTCTTCATGTTTCAAATTTAAAACCAAAAACACTAATGCGGAGGATTTGTTGTCATTGTTAAATAAAATCTTCTCAAATAATGTGATATGTGAATCGTTAAAATCTCGGTTTCCGGAAGGCTACTCATCCTTCAAGGTCACAAATCCAGCGAGTGAATACGAAAAGGTCCAAATCGTGCATAAAATTGGCCAAATCGTGCAAGTATACGTTATTTTTTCAACGCAGATCGACAAAACCTTCAGTATCCAATAATAATAGTATGTTGAATTCTAGTCGCCTAAAAATTTTACAATTAAATATACAGTATATTTCGAACAAGATTAATAATCTTCAAGTTTTTTGGCAGAAGAACTGCCTGATATTCTCAGTATCATTGAACATTGGCGTGTAGAAGAAAATATCAAACTGATGGTTCTTTCAGGATACGCACAAGTCGCGTATTTTTGCCATCTTTCACACAGAAATGGAGGCACGGCAGTATACGTTAAAAATGGATTAAAATCATCGAATGTCAGAATAACCTTATTCGAATATTATTTAATATGGATTTTCACCAAGTAAGGACTTATTCAATTCAACATTTTCTGAATAGTTTCAATTTACAAATTACATGTTTTGAACTGACTAGAGTATTAACCGATATTTCTGGTAGAACTTCTAGTTCGCTTATTGACTATATTTTGACAAATACAGATCTAAAATCCTGTTAAACACTCGTTTTCAAGGCAAATCTTGCCGATCATAAAGCCATATCGCTTGATTATTTATTTATTTACTTCTACACAAACACCCAAATGGGTAATTACAGATGGAGAACAACAAAATACTATCAACAATCACTTAACCTAGGAGAACAGTCTTCTCACATTTTGTAAACTAGTATTGAATAAATCTATATCAGATTTATTAATCAACTCATTGCATATGGACATCATTTTATTAATAGGAGATGAACTACCTGGTGTTACATAAAAAATTTCCCTATCTCTAAGTCTCAGATATAAATTAGGAATCTTAAATTTCAAAAGATTAGTAAACTGGCAGTCTTGAAATGTTAAATTATTCACAACTTTAAAAATGAAAAGAACTGCGTTACACTTACGTCTATTAACTAAAGTGCACATATCGAAATCTGTCAACATGGAAATATATGACTTCATGAAAGGATACTCATTGTATTTTTTCATGTGTAAAAAGCGAAGGAATTTTTTCTGCACTTTTTCAATTCTGTCAATATGAGATATGGTTGACGGCATCCAAACCACTGAAGCATATTCCAGCTGAGGTCTTACGAGGGCTTTATAGAGTGAAATGGTAGTGGAACAATCAAAATCTCTGCTATTTCTAAAAACTAAACCTAGTAACTTGTAAGCCTTGTTGGCGATGAAGTCAAAGTGGCTATTAAATTTAAAATTTTGTTGAAAAATTATACCCAAGTCCTTAGTTTCCGACTTGCGTTCAAGAATTTCCGATTCAATTACATAATTGAAATTTAGCGGGTTGGATCTTCGAGTGAAGCTGACCACGTGACACTTCTTTGTGTTGAGGGACATTTTATTATCTTTGAACCATCTCCCCACACTGTTCAAGTCCTCCTGCAGTAGAGAGCAATCAGTCAAACTCGAGACCTTCCTAGACAGCTTGAAATCGTCCGCAAACAAGAGTGCAGTGGAAAATCGTAGACAGGCGGGGAGACCATTAACAAATACAAGAAATAGTAACGGCCCCAAAACACTACCTTGGGGAACACCTGAACTCTGTTTTATATCTTGTGATAATTCATCACCGACTTTCACAACTTGCATTCTTTGATGCAGATAGGATTCAATGAAATCACAAGCATCCCTCGAAAAGTCACTCTTAGCAAGTCTATCAATTAGAAGTCTGTGATTTACTTTATCAAATGCTTTTTCACAGTCAGTGTATATCGTATCCAGTTGTAAACCTTCTTCTATTGCATCCACTGCAAGTTCAGCGAATGAACAAAGGTTACTTATTGTTGATTTCCCTTCTACAAAACCATGCTGACAGATATCGAATTTAATATTGGAATTTTTAATTATATCATTATAAATTATTATTTCGAATAGTTTAGATAGGGCATTCAAAATGCTGATTGGCCGGTAGTTTTCAATTAGATTTGTTTGTCCCTTTTTATAGACGGGTGTTATTATAGATGACTTGAGACGATCTGGAAAGGTATTTTCTAAAAGTGATAAATTAAAAATATGCAGTAGTGGAACCACCAGAAAGTCAATACAGCCCTTGAAAATATAGGAGGGAATATTATCTGGACCATTAGATTTCTTCGGTTTCAACTTTATCACAGCTTTTCTCAGATCATCTTCTGAAATGACGGAGAATTTGAAACGTCCTCCCGTTGGGCTCGTTTCACACGAATCATCTTCACTAGTATATACGGACTGAAAGAAAGAAGCAAAAGCACAAGAAATGTCCTTTGCATTATTGAGCAATTCTTGTTCGAATTGCATCGATATTGGGATTTTATTTTGAGATTTCTTTCCACCGATAAACGACCAAAATGATGAAGGATCACTATTGAAATTTTTTTCGAGTTGTTCTTTGTATCTTGTATATTCAAGTTTCGTTTGATGCTTAATTTCTTTTCTAAGAGAAGAGAATATTGTATCATCTTCCTTCTTTAGATTTTTATGTAATTTATTCTTCTTTATTATTTTTTGTTTCAATTCCGGGGAGAACCATATGGGAAATTTATGCCCCCCCACAGCAATCGAATTTTTAAATCTAGGAATAGATTGATCAAGCATGGTGTAAATTTTATCATAGAAGAGATTTAGACTTTCATCAACACACCCACAACTAATTACTTCTGACCAATCAGTTTGCGACATCAGATAGTATAGCAACATATAATCACCTTTAGAATAGTTATAACTGTGTTTTTTGACGAATCCAGTTCCCAATTGACCATCACAATTAGAATTGAAGGATATCTCTAGCGCCGGATGATATCTGTCCTCACGAAGAATAGGAACCTGTGACCTCCGCACCAACAGATTCAGATCAGAAAATATCAAATCAAGCATTCTACCCATAAAGTTAGGAAATTCATTATGCTGCTTAAGATCAAATAAATTCAAGAAACTATTTACTAAGGTACTTTTCTGACAGTTTTCAGAGAAGACAGGGATGTTAAAATCTCCTAAAATCAACAGGTTCTTATCTTCTAATAAAACGTTACCGAAAATGTCAAAATAACTTGCATATACAGAATGATCTGAGTTAGGCGGAAAGTACACAATAGAGATATAGTACTCACAGTTCCCCACTACCAACCTCAGCAGCAAACAATCCAACAAACACTCATTTTGTATCACTTCAAAATTAATATCACACTTGACTGCGAGAAGAACTCCTCCTCCCCTGGTTTGGCCTGAATTTCTGTCTCTTCTTACTACTGCATAACGCTCATCAAAAATTTCTTCATTAAGTACACCATCGTTCAACCAAGTTTCCGTCAGGGCTATGATATCGAAATCGGATGACAGCACACTAGTGAAGAGGTCTTCAGTCTTGGACCTCAAACCTCGTACATTTTGATAATATACTGTCATCCGTTTGAGTCGTTTGGTTGGTAACATATGGGTTAAGTTTTGCTTTTCGGAGTCGATTTCCTCCTTAAAAAATGAGAAACAACCGCACCCTCCGGCCATAAATCTTTATTCCAAGCTTTCTTCAGCTGTTCTTGAGAAATTGTGATCTTCATGGAAGCATAGGAAGAAGGATGCTTAGAGGGATGTATCTCACAATCAACATTGCCTAGTTTATTATCCAGCAATGTTACCATATCTTCCACCTTTGTAGAAGGATTCAACCTGGTAACGTGAAGGGACGTTAATTTAGGAACAGTTTGAACGATCCTATCATCATTGCGTCCAATTAAAATTTTTCTCTTCCTTTTATTTTGAACAACTCTAAAGCCATCGGAGTCGTAAACAACCCTTTCTGGCATTGGTTGGGATTTCATCTTTGATGTATTCATAGTATGATCAATCGAATCAGTTCTTATTAATTCATTCTCGGTCGATCCTGATGAGTGAAATTGCTTCTTAACATCAGGTCTTTTATTTTTAGGTTTTCCGCCAGTTTCGAGAACATCGGTGTTTTGAATCGTTCCGGTATCGATCACCTGTGAGGCCGATACGGTGTCAACGTTTACATACAGTTCCCGCTGATAAGTTTTTGTAGTATTCAACTTTTTGTTGAGGTCTTCAATCAATGAATCCCGTTCCAACAACTTTGATTCCAATGTAGATATTTTAAACTTCAACAATGAAATATTTTCCAACAAAACGGAATTGTTATCTTCCAAACCAGCAATTATTTTACATAGCAAATCGTTTTGCGTCGACTCACTTGTAATTACTGATTTTGATTCCTTTGAAGAATTGACCGATTGGGTCAATGTAGGTGTTGTACTTCCACTTGTTGATTTTATATCAACTAATAACATGTCACGTTCACAACACTTTTTATTTCTTCCACAACTTGGATGGTTTGCTTTGGAACAAGTTGAACACTTTAATGCACTTTTTGCAATTGGCTTTTTACAATTTTCACATTTTAAAGACTCCAATCGCGGAGCCACCAGTGATTCGTCCTTCTTGTTCGCCGACATAGTGTGAACTGATTACTATTACGTATCAGCTGGGAAAAAAATATATATAATGAAATAGAATATGTTAAGGATATTTCTTGGAATAGTTTGGATAAATTTAATATGTCTGTCTATTCATGATAAAATGTTTTCAGATGTATCCGTTTAGCTTAATATAGATATTTGTTTTCAGACCTTTTTAATTACAAACAGATAAGTTTTTGAGGAATATTGCCTACTTAAGAGCGTTTGTAAAAAGGATTATTCAAGAAGTTGGATAACGAATAAAATTAGAGAGGGTAACCTTCGGTTGAAAAATATTTACTGGTTACATTTCAATTTGATAAATTATGATTCTTTGCAATTACATAAATCTGCGAAAGATTAATATAATCAATTAATCAATTACACAAAGAACACTTATTATGCTAAACTAATAGAAAATTCAAATCAAAAAAAAATTAAAAAGTTTGGAATCTTATCAACCCAGAATCGGAGAGAACTAAATCAAAGGATTCTAAAATCTCTTCACTTCTGAAGGAATATTTATGCACTGATGCAGCTTTTCAGATACTGAACGGTTTCAGCCGTTACAATTTGGTAGTTGATCATAATTAAAACAAGTTGTAGAAATTACTCTTTTTCACTACCAATAAATTGATATTTTACACATTTAATTGTGACTTGAGTTTCAGGAATTAACTATCTCATCTTCAGACAACTGAAATGTGTGAAATATCAATTTATTGGTAGTAAAACATAGTAACTTCTAAAACTTGTTTTAATGATGCAACTTTAATTGCGAAATCTTTTGCTGAATATTTTTCTAGCTATATGAATACTTTGAAAAACATCTGTCTTTATCATGTACAACATCATACATGCCGAATTCAAACTTTTTTTTATCCTGTTTCGAAGAATGAAACTTCATTCATAACTATGAATGCAATTAAAAGGCTCAACAATAAAAAAGCACAGGTATCGATTATATTTCGACAAGACTGTTGAAAACTATAAATGATTCGATTTCTGAACTTTTTACCACTTTGATCCATTTCTCTGTATCTACTGGAAGGTTTCCAGATCTTAAAAAAAAAGGAGGCACTCCTATTCTTAAGAAAGGTGATCCACACGACATTGCAAATTATTGCCATATATCGGTTTTCAGTTACTTTTCGGAGATATTTGAAAATATAGAATGCTCGATTCTTTAATTAAATTCAATGTAATCACTGCTGACTCTCAACATGGCTTCCGACCGGGACGTTCAAAAACAGCGGCGTATTCATTTGTCGAAATTGTCTACAGACGTTTGGATGAGAGTATGTGTGTAGCGGGGTTATTCTGCGATCTGTCTAGAGTTTTTGACTCCTTGTGTTTTTTCTTCATGTTAAGTAAGTGTTATAATTTGGGATTCAGGGGTGTTTTTTTGGATTGGTTAAGAAGTTACATGAGTTACATGACATAACTATGAAAATAAGGGTGAATTGTACTATTTCGGATGAATGTGACATTGTTCTGGGGGTTCCTCAGGGCTCGATTCTGCGGCCATTACTATTTTTACTGTTTATAAATTATTTACCAGTTTATATCGACGCAGAACTAATTACGCTATTCGCGGATGATACATTGATACTTGTCACGGTTTGGAGTCCTGAGGAGCTCACGGAGTCAATCTCATTTATAATCCAGTTTTTCACTGATTGGTGTAGAATATTGGTTGACGTTGAAAAACCTCTTCTTGTTCCGTCCGGGTTGAAAGTTTGGAACAGAGAGCGTATATCTGTATTTTATGGGGGCATTTCACTGACATCAAAAGACGAACACTAAATTTCTGGGAATCTATATGGACGATGGAGTGAGATGGTCTTATCATATTGATATGATATGCAAAATGTTAAATTCTTCCTTTTTCGCTATAAATAAAATGAAGAATCTGTTTTCTCTGAAGTGTATTCTAAATGTATATTACTTTCTAAGTTATCCACACATAGCTTATAATATTTTGATATGGGGAAGTTTGGCAGATTTATATAGAATCTTTAAATGCCAGAAGAGAATAATTAGGATGTTCTTCAATATACACTCACGATTTTGCTGTAGACCATATTTCATTGAGAATAAAATCATGACAGTGACTTGTATATACATATTCAAATGTTTACTTTATATCAAGAAAAATTTAAATTCTGTTACCTATCTGATTGTCATCGTTATTCGACAAAGAACACAAATGTTCTAACTGTGCCTAGTCATAGAACCTTCCGATATGAACGTTCACCCTCTTATCGAACATAAAACTTTTATATTCCAGAGGAAAATAATAAGGATGATCTTCAAAATACACCTACGATTCTCCTGTTGACCATATTTCATTGAGAATAAAATCATGACAGTGACTTGTATATACATATTCAAATGTTCACTTCATATCAAGCAAAATTCAATTTCTGTTACCAAATTATCTGATTGTCATCGTTATTTCACAAGGAACGCAAATGTTCTAACTGTGCCTAGTCATACAACCTCCTGATATGAACGTTCATCCTCTTATCAGAGCATAAAGTTATTTAACCATTTACCAGACTCTTTTAGAAACCAAAATCAATCAAATAATATTCAAAAACTTAACGAAAAAAATATTTTTAAATAAATGTTATTACTCAGTTGCTGATTATCTTGGCGATGGATCATTGACATTGTTGGCTTGTGGAGTTGAGTGATACCATTATTTCAGGCATTGGTAAAATACCTATGTATTATAAATTACATTATTATAATTATGACCTGTCCTATACTGTTACAGTCACAAAGGATCAATAAATATCATTATTGTTATTATTGTAATAAGTTTCATTCTGAAAGAGTGCTGTTGCACGGTTGGTCAGTTCGGATTACTGGGGATGGTTTCAAGCGAATGCTACCATACAATCAGGTATATTCAGGCCCGGATGAACACTCATAGCAGCCTCAGGACAAACTCCAAGTTTGCGCCCTCTTCTCCTAAACGAAATATCTAAAAATTCACTCAATTTATAAGATCAAGATTAAAACTCGAAAATTGCGTAACAATCTCACTGGTATTTACAAGCTTCAAAATTGTGTCTACAAACTATATCAACTGGCGATCGACAGGCCAGAGACAATAGTTAGGGGAGGGTCAGGACTGCTGGACGAACTTTTAACGGACAGCACCCTATTGATGCCCTCGGATATAATGTCAAAAGTCACGAGCCAAGAACGGCACTTCAATTTAATCGTCCCCAGGACGAATGGACCCAGCATGCTATTGAGAACCTACCTTGGCTTTTTCACCGACGTCTCGCGAACGACTAAACGAACGGGAGCGGGAGTCAATGGGAGCAAACCGAGAATCAACATCTCATTCAGTATCGGTCTAAACGCAATCATATTCCAGGCAGAACCATTTGCCATTGAGTCCGGGGCAGATTTGCCGATAAAAGGCCTCCTTGGTAAAATCAGAATATTTACTGATAGTCAGTCAGTACTAAAAATTCTGGAATCCAGCTGTTGTACATCCTAAACCTTCTGGAGTTGCCGCACTGCTTTAAACAGGCTCGGTATGAATAACAGAATCAGCCTTGTTTGTATAACAGAATCAGCCACTCAAACTATTTGGGTAACGAAAAGGCAGATCGGCTGGCGTTTGCTGGAGCTGTGCTGCCTCTGTTAGGACCGGAACCATTCCTGCGAATACCACATGACGTGGCTAAGCGGATCATAACAGGTAAAATGAACTCAAGACTATTGTCTTTCAGGCGGATCCATTCTGATCTGAAATATTCGAAGGTCTTCCTTGGAACTGGATCTCGTCGGGGAAATATAAATTAGAGGTGAACCACAATAGTCCGCTGGACAGACGCCCGCTCACTATAAAATAAAAAAAATATCATCATCATCCGAATATCGAATTGATTAGATAATTGTCATTATAAAATAAAACACTTGTTTACATTTTCTACTTTATTTTTGGTATTGACGTACGTTTCGTCTTTGCTAGAAAGACTTCATCAGAATACGAAGTAACAGTTGTTGTACAATGAATTTATAAGATTTTTTACAGAAGGTGTACATGTGTTTTTAATTGTTCGTCGGGTTGGTTTTCTCAAAGAATATTCCCTTCAGAATCGTGTTCACTCTGCTGAATGGCTTTTGTTGCTTGTTCATCAACCTAAGAACAAGCAACAAAAGCCATTCAGCAGAAGTAGGAAGCCATAAAGGAAAATTAATATGGCTCAAAGAAGACATGAAGTTTCTATACCGGAAAAGAAATAACATCATACTTTTTCTAAAGGTAATCCATTCAGAACTATGTTGCAAACTCCATCCCATTGAATTTGATTGTCTAGACATAAATATTAGAGAAAAAATAGATAAACGCATTCATAAAAAATATTTGAATAAACGTAAAAAACTTAAAAACCTTATCAAAAAACAAAAAACAGATAAAACTTCAGTCAACACCACCCACAAGTTCAAATTTTCAGATCATGTATTTTTTGAAAATTTCATGAATTTATCCACAACTCAGTTTAACACAAAAAAAATATCACTCCTAAATAAAGGCTTTAAACATAATATGGTAATTAAAAATAAACAAAATATCGACACATTCATTATATAAACAGAATTAGCTTTAAAAAACTGTAATAATCAAACAAAATTTGCCGCAACTGATATAATAAAATCTTTCAATCCCCAAACACCTATAAACAGAAACCTTTCCACACTCAAATCAATCAAAACAAAAACCAAAACAAACTCTCTAATTTTCACTAAAGCCGATAAAGGCAATTCAATCATTGCAATAAACAAGACAGATTACATTGAGAAAACCGAAAATTTTATTAATTCTGCCAAATATAACATCTTAAACAAAGACCCAACTCAAAAGTTTCAAAAAGCCATAAAAAATGCATTAAAAGATACACAAGTCATTATAACAGATAGAGAAAAATATAGATTGATTAATAGTAATCCCCAACCACCAGAATTATACTCTTTCATTAAATTACATAAAGAAAATTATCCCATCAGACCCGTAGTTCCATACTGTACAGCACCGGCCTTCAAATTATCTAGACACCTCATTGAAATAATAAAAAAACACACCAAATTTTCATCTAAATATTCCATAAAAAACTCAGCAGAACTAACTAAAAAAATTAAAGATATAACTTTACCTAACAATGCAAAATTGATTTCGTGGGATGTTAAAAACCTTTTTTCTAGTGTCTCCCCAATGGAAACATTAAAACTGATAGAAGAACTTTTAAATTATAACAAAGTAAACCCCGTCATAAAATCAGAAATAATACACTTATTAAATATTTGTATAAACCAAAATTTCTTCAAAAACAATACTTTATATACTAGCGAAGAAGGTTTAATCATGGGAAATCCACTAAGCTCTTTACTCGCGGAAATCTTCATGGATTTCCTAGAAAACAAAATTCATAAACATCCGTTCAAAAAATACATCCTTTATTGGTATAGGTATGTGGATGATATAATTGCATGTTTCGTAGGTACTAACAGACAAATATCAACATTTGAGAATTTTATAAATAATCTCCACCCAAAAATAGTTTTCACTTCAGAAATAGAACATAATGAATCTATCAACTTTCTTGACCTCACGATAACTAGAGAAAACAATAAACATAACTTCGCAATTTATCATAAACCATCACAAACAGATACCATTATACACCGTAATTCTTTTCATCCATTCCAACACAAACTAGCAGCTCTCCATAGTATGATATACCGTTTATTGAACATTCCACTAAACCAAGTCAATTTCCAAAAAGAAAAATGTATAATTAAACAAATAGCTTACAACAATGGATATAATACATCTCTAATAGATAATTTAATTAACCAACGTATACACAAAAACACAATAAAAGAAATTTATCCAGTAACATCTGATCTATCTGAACACAAATACGTTAGCCTCACATATCTCGGAAACATTAGTATTCAACTAAAAAACCTACTCAAAAAAGAAAATATTAAAGTCTCTTTCAAGACAAACAATCCTATTAGCAAATACATCAAAAACAATAAAAACAGTATGGATAAACTTCAATTATCAGGTGTATACAAACTCACTTGCCCAGATTGCGCAAAGATTTATATTGGTAGAACAGGTAGAAATTTCGGTACACGCCTAACAGAACATAAAAGAAGTTTCGATAAAAATAAAAAAGATTCACATTATGCTAAACACCTTCTTGAAAATAACCATTCTTTCACAAAAGAAATAGAAATTCTACATGTTGAAAATAGAGGTCTAAAATTGAACTTATGGGAAATTTACGAAATAAATAAACATAAAAACAGCAATAACCTAGTAAATGAACAAATAGATTTTTATTACACCCCTCTATTCAATATTTACAAGGGATCGAGTGAACACGATTCTGAAGGGAATATTCTTTGAGAAAACCAACCCGACGAACAATTAAAAACACATGTACACCTTCTGTAAAAAATCTTATAAATTCATTGTACAACAACTGTTACTTCGTATTCTGATGAAGTCTTTCTAGCAAAGACGAAACGTACGTCAATACCAAAAATAAAGTAGAAAATGTAAACAAGTGTTTTATTTTATAATGACAATTACAACTGATTTCTACCAAGCAACGGCCCAATCTATCATAAATTTGATTAGATAACTTAAGAGTTCTTATTTCGATCTGGGAGCTATATGATTAGTGGTGTCTATGAGCAAGTTGTTTGCATTTTATACTCCGTTAATGATTGAAGTTACTAGCAATGGTGTGCTCTTGAGAATTCACATGCCCTTTGGCACAGCCTGTGAAATTTTTGGAACATTTTACTGATATTGGCTCGGTCAACTTGTACTTGACTTAGTGAGCAATTTCTAGTTTCTGTTTTCCTGCATTTATGTATACTTGTCCGAAACACTGCAAGTAAAATCCTAATGGTGATTATGTTTTATCTGGTTTTCTTCTTCATTATTAAATTTGGCCAGAAAGAGCACATGATAACCAATAATGACGGAATAATTTTCATTTTGGAAGAGTTTCCCAGCTTTGGTAGCTTCTTTGTCCGTATCAGAATTTTCTTCCACAGATAATTGGGACGTTTGATCTCTTCGTCATCCTGGCTTGCAAAGCAGTGTTACAACTCATACAATACCGTCTTTTCCTGAGTAATATTGTAACAATTCATTCACACTTTTTCCATAAACCAACTATTGGGATTTATGTTTTCCTCTTAGAGAATTGCTATATTTTTCCTCTTGTTCATCCTCTTACTTCTCTATTGGAACCTTGAAAGATTTCAGACGTTCATTCAGTCCAGAAGTCTTGTTTGAGTTTTTGTGAAAGGCTCCATCTATTTTTTAGACTAATGTGTTTCTCTTTTGCTTTCATTTCAGGTGTCGATTTTAGTGTTTTTCGGATTAGAAAATGTCCAGATGTCAGCACATCCCAATTCTATGAGAGTTGTTTTCTTGGTCGAAGCCAACACTTGTTTAGGGAGTGGCTGAGTAAACTGATCAGATAGATTAAGCTGTTCTGAAGAGATTTTTAACTCATCAGATTTCGTCACAGTGATGATTTACTGATTATAGTCTGACACTTATAAACTTATTGGACAAACATTTTTCGAATGAACATTTTCTTTGAAATAGCGTTGGAGACGACACCATATAACCTGATTTAACGCCATTGATTGTTGTAGACAGAAAGTTTAAACTTCGCATCGTAATTTTCCATTAGTCAGTTAACAATAAACAATAACTTTATTCTCAGAATCATTGTTCACAAGGAAATGAGAAATCGTCAAAAGAAAATACATATATGGAAAGAGAACTACATTCTGGGAATTCCAAGACAATGATTGGTAATTTGTTGTTTGAACATTTTATGATTTGTAATATCTCTAATAGAATTTGGTGATATATTATAAATTTTGATACACATATACTTGGTGTTATTTTCTGTTAATATAAGACCATGTTTAGGAAAATGGTAAGGAACTCTCCGTCTTGTTTTATTCATATTACGCAGATCTTCGATGTAATGTGGATTTTTTCTCAAAAATAGAGCACACTCTATAATAAATGTCGGAATTTTATTTTGTCGAAATCTTTCCCTACATGATTCTCGATAATTAAGCCATACATTGACCTCACAGCAGGTTTCTGAAGAATCAATATCCTTTCGGCTCTAGAGGTGCCACCGCAAAAACAACACCATATCTCATCAAAGAATCGAAATTTGCGAAGTGAATTGATCTTAAGAGCTCCCTATCTACTCGACGAGACAATACTCTCTATTCAGGGTTTTACTCAGCTCACATATATGTTGGTGCCAGTTTAAAGAACAGGCTAGATACATTCCTAAAAACTTGGTTGATTCTGCTATGTCGATTTATGTATTGTTGAGGGCGGCAGTTGCTGGAATACTTTCTTTGAACTGATTAGTCCTGAAAATAATACACTCAGTTTTTTCAACGTTTAGAAGGGGCCTATTTTGAGCAAACCAGACACCAGAGTTTGCTCCATGCTGGATTTTAAATCTCTATTAAACAAAGACTCAGGTAAATCATTTATGTATATCACAAACAGTAGAAGTTCCAGAATACTACCCTGAGGTACACCCATAACTACCTTTCATCCTTGGACAAGTGATTCCGCCAGTTTCAATAGAAACTCTCTGTATTCTATTCTTGAGGTAACTACTCAACAATTCCAGTTGACCGTCTCGAATACCATTGATATTTAAATTTGTTGAGAAGCATTTCATGGTTCACACTGTCGAATGCCTTAGACAGATCCAGAATCAGTTCAACAGGTACTTCTCTACGTTCGAGTGCTTCCAAAATTTCAGAAGTCAATTCATAAAGAGCAGTGCTGGTGTTCTTGCCTCTCAGGTACCCATGTTGATTTTTCGAAAATACTCCAAATTTGTGGAAGAAGTTGAGCAATATGTCCACCAAAATCTTTTCAAAAATTCTTGTAAATGGAGTGAGCAGGCTTATCGAACGATAGTTCTTAATGTTATCAAGATCTCCCTTCTTATAAATTGGTTTAATCAACTTTCCTTCAAAGTGGAATAACCGAATATGTTGTGAACCTAATATGGTTCATCAAGCATTAAAGAATGCCACGAGCATTACTCAGAATATATTGGTTTAATCAGAGCCAATTTCAGGGCCGATGGAAATGTACCCTCAGTAAATACTCGGTTTATGATATGAATTAAAGGTCCAGCAATAATATGAATAAATTTTTTGATTAGAGATATAGGTATATCATCAAAACCACAGGAGTTCTTATTTTTCATGTTTTCAACAATATTTATTAGCTCCCTCTCAGAAACAGGAAAATAATAGAAAGATTTACCATTCCGGAAATTAATACATGGACCACATTGCAATATTTCCCATTCGCTATTTGTTCATGCATTTACATAAGTGAAATATCTATTGAAATTGTTTGCAAGGACTTCAGGATTTGTAATATGATCGAAAACATTTCCCCTAGTCTACTTATTAATTATTCGACAAATTTACATGACCTAGTTTTTTAGTAATTGAATATTCTTTTGATGGAAAATACTTGGAGTGGGTATAAATAAGTTCTTGGGGTTTTTGCTCGAAAATTGCAGCTATATTGCGAAAAATTTATACATTCAAACTTCCAGGTATTGTATGTCGCTAGCCACTACTTTTTCCTATTTATCTGGCAATTGGCGATTCCATCGCGAAAAAAGGCCGGCTCTTTGGCCGCTATCTATGCATCGATCCTTTTTTTGACTTCGTGTCAGTGCTGGTCAGCCAGGCCATGTTGCATCGATCGGAAGAGATGTTAATCAGAAAGAGCAATTTCTGGGCTGTAGCTGGGATGGGATTTCCCATTTGAGCGTTTCTAAGTACGTTTTAACGGGCTATGCAACAATGGCCGTGCTTTGTCAATAACTTTGTCGTGTATTTTGGCGTATTGCAGCCGTTTTTCTTGCAATGCCTGGCTCAAACGCATCAATTATCATCGATAGACGACCTCCCTTGTGATTCTTTCGTTCGACTGAAACAGCTCATAATACACCACACCCCCCTGGTCCCACCGCATAATCTTATGGCCATTAATCTTCGGCTTGACAGTTAATGATGAAGCATCCGTACGTTGCCCGACGGTTTCGATTATCGTAATCATCGCCAGTCACAATTCGATGCAAAAATCCGTTTTTCGCCGTTCAAGCAGTCGTTCACACGCTAAAAAACTGTGTTCAACATCTCTTGGCTTCGGTTCATATAACATCCAATTTCCTACCTTTCGGATCGTCCTCATTAATTTTAAAGGATGGCAAATGGCTGGTTGACTGACTCCAAGTGTTTTTATGAGTTTCTCTTAATAGAGCCTTGCCTGTAGTTCTTCATCCTTAGACTTTGGTAGCGCTCGAATACGATGACTTTTGGCAGCTTTTTTCTCCACATTGAAGTTATGAAGTAAACCTTTCTTATTCGGTACAAAAGTTGAAATTTTCAGCGCACATAGAAATTATGTTTTTTAGACCTCAGCGAAATGACAGATACTAAAAAACCTAATGATGACACTTTAAAATGAAGGTGGTGCCAGATAAACAAATGAAATAATAAAAAAGTAACGACATTTGTTATCAGGCCCACGCGAACTTATGTATATTCCCTATAATTTTTCTTAGAGAATATTTGAATTTCGAACACATAGGGAAGCGAATATTATTTTTTTTCAGTACCTTATTTTTTTTCTTTTCGACAATAAATTTTGAACCGGTTCTATGGTTTGTTTAGAAGCTGCGCTTGGAAATACTTTTTCCACTTCGAAGGAGGTTAATTTCTATTACTTGGTAAAGTTAGTTTTCTTCCGAATTATTTTGAATCAATATTATGATAGTTTGTATGACAGCGCAGTGACAAAGGAAACCAATGGTTCTATCGGTCGATTCTTTTTCGAACTTTTATGAGTGAATACCTGACAATTCTTTCAACTGAGGCTGTTTATATAAAAAACAACAAGTTTTATTCCTTTCAAATCCGAATCGGTTCAAAATATTGACCAGAGTGCCTATACGAAATTGAATATAATATTATTATATAGAATAAAAAACAAAACAAATATCTAGTTATTCAAGGAAGACTTATAATTAAATTAATTGAAATATATATATATATATGAGATAGTATTTTAATTTCTACAAAAATGTTTATAATACAATTGTTTTACCAAGATGTGGCTTCTTCAAGTATCTCCATTCTCCTGGCTGATGGTATCCGAGTTTAAATACAGTGACAAAATAATGAAAGAACAAGTCATAAAATCTCAATAGGGAAAAAGATATTCAGGGATGGAGAATTGTCAACGTCTATTTGTTCATTCAAAAGGATTTTATGGCCATTATACCTGTTTATTTCAAGAAATTCTAAAAGTGTTAATCTAGAACTTTTGCTTTCGACGTGCATAATTTCATAGTTATTGTCGAAATTATGCCTGAATTCCTTAAGATGATTAGCCTATGTCGAATGTACGGAATCCGATTTGTAACTTCTTTGGTGTTCTTGGATTCTTCTCTTGACTGATCTACCTGTCGGGCCAGTGTATACTTAAGGGCAATCGTTGTAAGTCAACTTGAAGACTCCAGATTTATTGTCTTCATTTGTTCGATCCTTATTATTTTTTATGCGGGTACTAAGGTTATTAATGGTTTTGATAGCTGCGTTGTAATTGGAACTCTTTCTGAAATATCCAGCAATATTTTCAGATAATACATTAACATAAGATAACGAAGAGATTTCTGTGTATTGTCTTCTTTTATGACTGGGTACACGAGGTTGAATGCCATGTTCTTTTAATTATTGGATACCATTTTGTCTATGAGAAAGTGTTCGACGCCATCTGTTTAATAATATTTAATTCTTTCAAGAAGTTATCGGAATTCAAAGGGACGTTCAATAGTCTATGAATAAAACTATTATATGCTGACATCTTTTGGTTGGTGGGGTAATTTGAAGTTGAAAATCATGTATGTGTGATACATGATTTTAATCATGTAAATTATCTAGTCTTGTTATTGTGAGGTCAAAAAAATTAAAACTGTGTCTTCATTTGTGAATTTGATTTTTGGGTGGAGTTTATTAATAAACTTCGTGAAGATATATTGTTGTCGGTCGGTGCCTTGAAACAACAATCGAAGAAGAAAACAGCCACAGTATTCATTTTCATGGTCTCACAATAACAAGACTAGATAATTCACATGATTTTAGTATTTTTTACAAGCCCACACACACACAGATATTACAATACAAATTACTTCAAATTACCCCACCAACCATAAAATATCAGCATATAATAGTTTTATATATAGACTATTGAATGTCCCTTTGAATTCAGATAACTTTTTGAATATACAGAAATACTTTTCGTTATCTTATGTTAATGGATTATCTGAAAATATTGCTAAATATTTCAAAAGTAGCTATTAAAACCATTAATAATCTTAGTACCTACATGAAAAACATTAAGGATCGAACAAATAAAGAAAATAAATCTGGAGTCTACAAGTTGAGTTGCAACGATTGCCCTTTAGTATACAATGGTCAGACAGGTAGATCATTCAAGAAAAGAATCCAAAAACACCAAAGGAGTTACATATCGGATTCCGTACATTAGACATATGCTAATCATCTTAAGGAATTCAGGCCGAATTTCAACGATAACTATGAAATTATCCACGTCGAAATCTCTAGAAGTTCTAGATTAACACTTTTAGAATTTCTTGAAATCAACAGGTACAATGAACAAACAGATGTTGACTTCTCTTCATTATTGAATATCTTCCACTAATAGCATTTTTAGCGGCAAAATCCAATGAACACCTTGACTTTTTGTGACTTGTTCTTCCATCATTTTGTCACGTACTTGACACTGTATTCAAACTCGGTTACACTGTACACCATCAGCCAGTAGAATATAGATACCCGAGAAAAATTCATCGTGGTGAAACAATTATTGTATTATAAACATTTTCATGGAAATTGAAATACTGTGTCATATATATTTTTTTATTTAAAATGAGTTTCCACCAAGTGAAGACCGAATCAATCAATGATAATTCAATTATCTCTTATAAAATTGAAAATTCGTTAAGAGAATCAATAAAAGAATTAGAGGGAAATTATTCCTATAAACAAGAAACTGTAAGTATACACGATGTTCACAATTATAAGGTAGTAATAAAGTTAGTTAATTACTTGTTTGGCATCAAGAATGAAAGACTCATGAACAGAGGTTCGAAAACGCTGTTTGAACTTTTTCATAGTTTTTCCTCATGGCATTTAGAGTTCTTAAAATATAAGCCTAAAATTTCTTGAAGATATTACACTTTAAGGTTAACAATATAGGACATCTCAATTTTCTGTAAAACTTCCGCAGTATAATATTTTTACAGAAGCAGTATGCCATTTTCCCTCCAGAACTTTTTCATGGTGCGCCACTGGTAGTTGATAAAATCTGAGAAAGAACCTTTGTTTTATTTTGAAACTATTCGATATCTTGAAATTTTTTCGTATATGCTACGTATGTTTTCGCGGAAAAAAGTGTTGAACGATTCTTAAAGTCCTAAGGAAAATTTTCTGAACAATTCAGTAGGCTCCAGTATAATCGAGTAAAGTCATGGTTCATTATCAGTTTTTGTTTTGCTTTTTCTCCGATAATGGAGGTAGTGCATAAAGATTCTAAACAATTATATGATAATGATTACAAAAAATGTTATACTCGATATAAATGAATCATAACAAAGTGACAAAAGAAATGCTTTCAGCAATAACAGTCCCAAAAATCTCAAAGATAAAGAAAACCAAACTTTCACCCAGAATTTGTTAGGTATCTGTACATCGGGATCAATGAAGTGAATGAGTCTGAAGAACTGTATCGGATGCTGTGTAAAGACCCGATAAAAATTTTTCGAGAAGTGCAATTGAAGTAGTTGCAGTCCTTCGAAGAAAATCATGCATGAAAACTTAAATGAGGATAATAAAGTTGTCAACACATCCTATATTTTCAAGAGAACATTGGACACTGAGGCTGATGTAAAAAATTAATATAAGTTGGCGGTAAAATTATTAATGTAAAAATTAGGATTAGGACTATATAAAGAAAAGCTGAGACTTTCAAAGAAGTTCAAATAAAATTAATAAATCGTTGTGACCAAGAACCCAAATATTATCCAGATTGGAAAACCATAATGCGATAAAACCCAACATCAATTAGATATCGAAAATTCATAAGAATATATTTCGGTATTAATTCAAAAAATCCTAAACCTTATCTTAGAAATTGATTCACATTCTTTTTCAGGTAATGATTCCATGTGGAGAATATGTTTTACTGAATTCTACCCTTTGGATTATTCTCAAGTCACTAATGGAAATATTTCTTGAAATGTTGGTGTATCTTATTTTAGCAATCTGTTACGTCTTTCTCAAATTTATTTCACAAATGCAGTGTAAGACTAATGCAGGTTCAAAGAGTAAAGAGGTCAACTGAAAATAATATATATGTTATATTGGAATAATATATGTTGAACATATTGCATCATTAAACTTGTTTCAAACATAATTCAACGTGAGTTTGTTATATCATTCCTGTATCAATTTCATGCTTTATTAATTGAGTCGTGAAAATACTGAAATACTACAACATTTTCTTGAAACAGGTCGAGTGGAAAATTTGTATTCTACCCGGAATTCTTGGATTCAAAATTCGAATTAATAGGGATCATCAACATGTAAAGTCTACCGCTACTTTTCCCAATTTTTGTTAGCAATGCATAAAGTATCCCAAAATTTCGATACTGAATTGAACATGTTAATAATGACTGAGATTCTCACCGAAATATCTCTCACTGATAAATCCATCAGTTGATTAGGTTTCTTCGATTTTCGTGCCCAATTCTGTTGGCAGTAGTGTACATCATGACAACTTGGATCGTTTTGTAACTGCCATGCAATAATTCAGAAATCAGTATGGAAGCAGCAGAAAATGATATTTCTATTAATTCGATGTACTTCAGGGCCTGAACTGTTGAATAATAATAATAATAAAGTTTATTTGATGAAATATGGTAACTTAGAAAAATAAAACATCAAGGGCATTTTTTTGGGAGTTCAAAGATGATAATGATTATAACAAGTCAGGAGGAGCTACAGTCTTCCCGAAGAGCAACAGAGCATTTATGTAAAGCTTCCACATCATTATCAATATATCCAGTCAACAAATATATTTTTTCGTATGTCCGGCTCGTAACGACCTAAATGTTTCGTATGTCCGGCTCGTAAGGACCAAAATGTTTCGTATGTCCGGCTCGTAAGAACCGAAATGTTTCGTACTACGGTTAGTTTACCGCAGTATTTGCCTATTATTTCAGTTTTTTGAAATAATAGACAATTGCAAATTAATTAATCTCGATGATAAATCTCGAAAGGTGTAGTGGACTGTATTTTAGATGTATAAGCGAACAGTTTTACTTCAAGGGCACCTGGGTGTAGTTATCTCGATGATGAACTAGCTTTGTTTATCCAATAAGATAAACCAACGAGAATGATAAGAAATTAAAGTAAAACATTCGTAATACTTTATAATAACAGCGAACTAATTCTTGCTTTACTGTATATAAACCAAGTCAGAGGTATGATTATTACACTAACAACAAATGTAATGAATTTGCCAATACTTTGGCAATCGACGAGATTACTATACTAACAATAATAACCGCGATAGCTTGAACTGAAATGTCACAAGCTACGTACAACAAATTTGATTATCCGAATGATAGGGCATAATATAGCTAAGGCTATATGCGACAACTTTGACTATTATTCGAATAATAATGCATGATGTAGCAAAGGCTACATGCGAACACTTTAACTATTAGGAATAATAATGCATGATGTAGCAAAGGCTACATACGACCACGTTGACTATTAGGAATAATAATAATTTTAGTCTTTTCAAAGACTGAACGTTAGAGGTGCTCGATGCATCCCTTCTAACACAAAAAAAGGAAATTAACTTAATTGATTGGAAGGTCCAATTGGAGGTGAACTGAATTAACGAAACAAATCTTCTTATCGGTTACAGAAAAATTATGAGAATAATGCAAGTAAAGGAGGATAGAGTCAGTTTGTAATTCCGAATGCTGCGTCATGTGAAATTAGCAGACATAAATATATCAAAATCTCTAAATGACTTTCCATGTTTTCTAATGCCATATATATAATCATTAGAAAACAAATGATGTGAAGTGTAAACAGATCCAACGGCAATTCTCGAAACTGCTAGATCGAAGTATCAACTTAAAAGACATAAGTATCGAATGACAAACTGCCTCCGAACGACAGGGCCGTCTCTAATGAGACGGAACATACATTATGTCGAAAATTGGCGGATACGAGACCGTCTTTATACAGAATTATACGTGAGTAACTGATTGAGGGAGAGGGCAGAGGTATTAATTAATATTTAAAAATATACATAACGAAAAACAAATTTATTTCCATATTATTCCACTGTAATTTCTTGAATCGATTTTCACTTGATGAAAATCCGTACTAAGTAGTAGTGAATAAAATACAATTTCCACAAACTTTTTATTGTTACTAGTTTCTTACAGTAAGGTACTGTATATTACCTTCCAACCTCCCACATGGAAATTATGGTCTACGCCACCCAACTCTATGAAATATGGTAGCTTTTCTGGGTGCAAAATATTCTAAGCTCGGCTCAATCACCCTAATCTAGCTAAGCCCTGATCTCATTTAATCTACCCTAACCTGAGTTTCCCTAACTGTCTTATCCTAAGTATGACCTGGAAACGACAAAATATTTATGGATACAAGTTGAATTGGTGACAAATGAAGATGTGAGTCCATCCCATTAATTCTTCTGTTGATTAGGCAGGGTTTTTTAAAGACAGGACTGTAAGTTCAATGGATCTGATCAGATCCATTGGTACTTTAAGTAATCTATGGATAAAGCTATTATGCGCTGACATTTTTTTATTGGAGGGATGATTAGAAGTTTTATGTGTGGTGATATCTGTGTATGTATAATATGTTTGTGAATTATGCTAAACTTGTGTCGATCTTGGCAATACTCAAATAACGGTCATCCTCCTTTTGGCCCCATTTACTGTTATACCTTTCAATACATATACAGGTATGGAAAAGACAGTCGAAAACATAGGAAATTCAGTGCTAATAAAGATGTCCAGTGGAGCATTGGAAGAATCAAAACCTCAGAGCGATGCGATGACGAATAAATGACTGTTCTCTCTCAATGACAATGCCCAGTGTTGATGTTTCGATCGAAAGGATCTGCAGTCTGCTTTCACTCCCGACCACCGGAAGAGAACAGTCGTGTATTCGTCATCGAATCCACGCTTAGGTTTTGATTCTTCCAGTACTCCACTGGATGTCTTCGTTAACACTGAATTTCCTGTGTTTCTGACTGTCCTTTTCATACCTGTATAAGAACTTAGGTAAGTTTTCACACAGTGTCAGTTCAAATTCAGGACATGATTGAGCCACAGTGTAGCGAAACAATTGTCGTTCAACAATAAAAATTTTGTGGAAAATGAATTTTATTTAATACTAGTAGAAAATTTATTTCCATCAAGTAAAAACAGAATCCATCAAATCCATATTAAATAGTATTAAATTAGGTTATTCTGATTTTCACAATTTTTTATTGTAATTACAATACAATAATCGATTTGCTAACATTGAAGCATCTTCAAGTAGGTGGTACATCTTATATTTTTGAATAACTAAATTTGTTTTCGAAATCGGCTTTCATTTATAGTAGAGTAGGTACAAAATTTTATTGAGCACTAAAACCCAAAAAGGGTATCTCTGGGAATTCCAGTTCATGTGAATACATGTAGCAGGGCAGAGTAATTTAGTTCTTATTCCAATTTTGTTGTATTTATTCATATCTAACGAATCTATCAGGTTTAAGGCATAAATTTTATTTTCTATATAATGAAATTTCTGAATTAATGTTGAAAGTATATCCTGTTTCTCTTGTTATTGAGGAAACTCTTCAAATATTAACCAATTCTCTGTCGGGAAGTTTTTCCAGTCTTTCCTATGTTAATTTTTTGGCAATCACCGCAGGTTAACTTGAATAAACTCCCGATTAATCATCTTTATGTGCAATGTCTTTATTATTTTTAATGAATATACTGAGGTTTGAATAATAATCGGATATCTAGAGATCTCTTCCTCTCATAAAAAAAAATCTGGCGATAACAAATGATAAGTTGGATTTTCATTTATCCCCACTGCTGATATCTGTTAATAACAAGTTATACCGTCAAAAGGTATAACTTACTGTTAACAACCTCAAATAAAGAATATCTCGTCACTTCCATCTGTTGTTCGAAAAATTTATAGATTGTAACGTTAAGTAAATTCTCCTTAGTTTTGAAAATAGGTTGAAACCTGAAACATATGTCTGCAACAAAAATCAAACTTTTGTGAAACTTGAGACAAGTTATTTATATACTTTATAAATATCCAAAATATTTCATCAAGTGGTTTGCGAGAAATCAATATATACAATTGCTATTCGTTTAGTGATGTTTGAGCTCTAAAATATAATTTTCTCAATTCATGGGTATGTTAACTAATCTGAGGGTTCATACAATTAAATGCTGATAATTTCAGGTTATAGGATGATTTGATTTATTGGGTATAATAATAATGAAATAAATGGAGGTTTATACTTGATAGAAGGTATATAAAATTATTTAAATATTTTAATATTTACAGATATATTCTGCTAGCCTTCTACATATTGAGTTTCAAAAAATTATATTTAATATAATATCATACCATCAGGTATTGAATTAATGTCATATAAGGTACCACTTATATCAAACGACATATAAAATAAACATTCATTATAAGACATCCAAATGATATAACAAAATTCAATGAATATAAATTGTTGACAAAAATCCTATAAATTGAATATTTTGAGATGACAAAATTTTGTTTCTGCTCATCCCTCTTATGAAAACAGTTATCTTTCAAAAATGTTTAACATAATTTTAGGAATTTCATCATAAAACTATCTTACCTAGAATATTCAATATTATTGTATATCTTACTAACACCTTTAACAATTCAGAGAAGCTTTCTGAATTGTTAAAGGTGAGGAAATATTTTTTGTTGATTGATGTTATATTTTATTGATAATGAATAAGATTTAGAACTGACGAAGCAAAGTCTCTTAAAACTTGTTTTTTAGTGATGTTTTTACATATCTTCATATTTTCTAAAAAGTAACTTAGTTAAATATCTAATAATATTGAATATTCTAAGTAAGATAGTTTTATGATGAAATTCTTAAAATTATGTTAAACATTTCTGAAAGATATCTGTTTTCATAAGAGGGATGAGCAGAAACAAAATTTTGTCTACTCAAAATGTTCAGTTTATAGGATTTTTGTTAACAATTTGTTATATTTGGATGTCTTATAACGAATGTTTATTTTATATGTCGTTTGATATAAGTGGTACTTATATGACATTAATCTAATTCCTGAAGTTATGATTAGTAAATATAAATTTTTGAAATTAAATATGTAGAAGGCTAATATTAAAATATTTAAATAATATTGCTTTGAACATGGGAGGATTGAGGCCCTTAATCTGAATAATACTAAATGTATTATGTGAAACGGAAAAAATCTCAAAATGGCTACGAATATCTTTATTTTTTATTGAAAAAATGAACAGGATGTAAACATAGGTATACAAAATGCACAAAAAACCCGCAAAAAACTTAACAGTATTTAATTCGATTTTTTTTTGGTTCTAAATCTAAGTATGTCATAAAAACTGTGTGTATCTTTTAGTGACACAGATTTGAGATCTTGCAAGTGCTGCCAATTTTCAGCTTGAATTTTTGGTGGGATTGGGAACAACGGTGTATAATTTAAAATAAGTGGAATATTTTTTGGTCTAACAGAAAGCTGTATGCGTTGTAATCAAGTTGAACTACCATTGTTCCATTTGTCTCATATTTAATATAATACATTTTATGTCATTTATGACAGGATCAGTGGTTTATAGAAGAATATCTCAAATTATTGGAAGAGAAAAAATATTCGAAACATGTACAATCCACAAGTATGACACCATACGGCTTAGGAGATTTTCTGGCCACCACAGTCGCAGAAGCGTAATAACTTGGGAGGTGAATTTCTTTATGCATAAAACTCCGTTCGATCACACTGTGAACTGAATCACACTCCTTTTGAGTGTTACCCATCTCGTGATATTTTTGGAATAGCAGAATTTCACATTTAATCGCGGAATTCAACAATGCATTAGGAAGAACACTATAATGGTTTTGATGAATTTAAATAAATAACAATGGGAGTTTTTTCATTTGTGACACAATTTTCTTCTAGATAATCCATGAGGCACGAGACAAATGTAGAAGCCTTCATTCAATTGATTGTTTTCATTCTCAGAAAACCAATAGCACATCTCCTCACGAGTTTCTAAATCGAAGACAGTGAAGTTATGGCAACACCACTTAGTTTTGAAATACAATTTATTCGGTGGTACGAAAGGACACAATTTGACAGCCTGAAGGTCCGTCGTCCAGCACCTTGTTCAGCTTTGATTTTGTAATTTGATTTAGATTCTCTTGCAATTTCCTTTCTTCTAGTGTGGGTTGATATTCTTCTTCGGGTATATTGCCGTATTTGAAGCCATAACACACATTGCACTGATCTTTTTTTGGAGTATACAATGCTAGATTCTTTTCTTTGAAAAACTTCGAGAAGACGTTACGTCCCAAGGAAGTTTAGCCTTTTTCGGTGGAAAATGTGTTCATGTTAGCTCCATATAACTGTGCCATACTCTGAAATGAATATTCCAAGTATAATTTTAATGTATGGCGGCAGCAATAATGTGAAGGAAGCTTTGGTAATCTTTAATAAGGATGAGCTATGGTAATAGAGAGTTCTAGAATCAAGATAGTGTAACATACATCTGTATAATAATTCTATACTCTAACAAACTCGACAAGGTTTTGCAGATCACAGTTTGTTTGAGTATAGAATTGTTATACAAATGTATGTTACACTATTTCGATTTCTAGAACTTTCTATTACCATAGCTTATACTTCTTTATTGATGATTTTTGGTACAGATCTGCAGAATTAGTTTATTTTACTCTGCTAATCTGTCAAAAGTAGTATATGGTTGTATTATAATAACAATAAAAATTGGTGAAAATCAGAATAACCTTATTTAATATTATTTATTATGTTATTGCTTGGTCCGACAATGGATGGAAGTTAAGTTAGATTATTGAATAAAACTCGTGCATACGGCGTAAGTATTATATAACAAGCATTGATATCAGTGGCGACACGTGGTTAAAAAAAGTTAGTGTTCTGCATCTAAATCATAAGTATAATAGAGAGAGAGTAAGCAGATATTGAGATTCAGGGGACCATATATTATTTTATTATTTCATTCATGGAAAAAACTGACCTGCTATTTGTTTTCTATTTTCATTTACGTGAAGAAAAGGCACGGGTGACAACTTTTCCGTATGCTTTCAAAATGTGAAGTCCTGTGAAAAATCAAATATTTGGAAAGGCAAGTAGAACAAATATTTATTCACCTGAATTAAAGATCACAAATTTTGGATCAGACTCACATAAGAATGGGGGAAAGAAACAATTCCATAATGTATAAAATTTAATAATTGATAACAATAAAATTAATGCATTGAAATTATATATATGGAACACATAAAATCCTCAAGTTTAGTTCAAAAAAATTTAAGAGACACATAATTCCATAGATAAAAAGAGAAATACAAAAAACTATCACAGACACTTTGACGCTAATAAAATATTTACATACATTTATATATTTTTAATAGCAATATTAGAAATCGATTGTTCGATTATTTTGTGAAAATTCAAACATCTACTAAAGGAACCACTTTCTTCATTACTCTCTCGGCACTATACTGCAATTCCTTTGGATCAAAGTTGATTGAGCTATTGTACTCATCATCTTCAGCTTTGAAATTAGAAGGTCTTATTTCATTTCCATCACCCAATCCATAAGTAGCATTATGGAAAGAAATTCTGTAAATAAAATTATGAGTGTATTATCAGAAATAGTCTTTTGCAGTCAGGATTAGATTTTCATAAAAATTTCAAGAAGCCAAATTTCTATAAAAAATATTTCGACTGACAAAAGATCCAAATTTATTGCTTCAGAAAAATATTCCTCCTAAAACTGACATAGTAGATGGAAAATTTGTCATAATATTGATTGTTGGTATTAGCTGATGTTTAAAATTATTTAGTGCTTTTAACGCATGAAATAATCAGTTTGAGTAACAGGCACAGCGAATTAAACCAAATTTAAAGATGTTATTATTACTTTTTCGATACTATAATTACCCCAAAACTATTCTCTATTGTTGTCGATTCAAATTATGGGACTAATTTTGATGGATCAAGAGTGCTCATGAAGGCTAAAAATATCTTCTATTATTTATTAATTTTTAAGTACACATCACTACAAATAAAATCAGTTTAAGTAATATAGGAACAGTGAAATAAACCAAATTTGGATGTAATCAGTAATTTTTCCATATTGTAGATTAAAATCATCGCCAAACTATTCTCTTTTATTGTCGGTTCAAATTAAAAAGGTATAAATAAGTTCGTGCGGTTATGATAACAGATGTCACTAGTAGTTTATTATTCCATTGCTTCATCTGTTTATTTTCAGTAACATCAAATAGAACAAGGTTTTTTACTTGTTGGAGGAATATAACAAGAATTAAATATCAAAACAGATTTTATCTGTCAGTCTTCTACAATTTTAATTTCAAAGAAATTTTTATTCAAAAACCTTTAGAATTAAATTAATGTCTTATAAGCACGGCTTATATTAAATAGACTTATAAAATCAAATCCCAATATACAATATTAAATAGAATAAATAAACCAACAGATCCCATGTCTGAGAGTGCAAGGATATCGTTTTCAAGCCAGTTTGAAAAACATTGAACTGTGAACCTAAATAAATGTATAAATTAGTTTAGATTTGTGGTAATCCATTAAAATTGCAATTTTGCTCGAAAATGAAGCAAAAGTGTTTCTTTCAACAGGTGATCCTAAACGAATTCCTCCGTAAATGTTAGAAGAGTTCATAAATTCTTAATATATTTCAAACCATATTGTTCACCAAATATTTATATATTATAAACTAATGCTTCCTTTCTCATCTGAGCTTAATTTTGTTTTAGATTCGTATAAATCCTCAGTTGAAGAAGAATTTGTATCTTTTGTGTTTTTGATAAGCTGGAATCAGCTGCTTTACATTTCCGCCGTCAAATCGAATTGCGAATATGAGAGTTTACTTTCCTAATAATAGGTAGTAAGTGTAAATGAAGCCAATAGGACAATTGGTATTATTGATATGGATGTCTTCAGAGACTATTCGTAATTTTTTTTCAGGTCAGTGGAATCGTGATTTCGGGGCCCATATATCACTTTCAAAAAACGGTAAAAATGCCCAAAAGCGCCAAAAGTGGACGCACAAGATGTCCCACATGTCCACAATATTGACTTCTGACAGTATCTGCCCGTAAAGAACCATTATGAACAAATCAGATGGTTCAATAGCGATTTCTGCATGCTTCTGGTATTGCGGTTCCAATTGAAACAGATCGTCGAGAATTCCATGAGGTTAAATTATGTCCACGAAGCTTATTGAGACGATTCAAATTAATTTATTTGGCTGATCTGTAGCAAAAATCATTACTAAGGAGTATAAGCTGTGGAATAGAAAGTTCAAATTGCAGACATGCGCATGTTTCACACTGATTGCACTGACGAAAACCAATCAGTTTGAAACGTGCGCATGTCTGCAATTTGCCTCTATGATCAACAAAACCTTGTCGAGATTGTTTGAGTATAGAATTGTTATACAGATGTATGTTGCACGTTCTCGATTTTTAGAACTTTCTATTACCATAGTTCATACTCCTTATTAATGATTTTTGGTACAGATCAGCCGAATTAATTCATATGAATATGAGTATGCTAATTATGAGCATTACGGCAAATTATGCTCTGATATGAGCACGAGGAACGTTTTTTCTGAGTTAGTAACGTGAAACACTTCTTTACTTGAATTAACTCGCAAATGTATGTCTTGTATGTATTTTGCATACTCTAGATGGCGCTAGTGTATTATAGTAACAGGAAAACACTTCTTTACTTGAATTAACTCGCAAATGTATGTCTTGTATGTATTTTGCATACTCTAGATGGCGCTAGTGTATTATAGTACCTTATTGACTATGTGTATAGCGAATATAGATATCCAGTGTTTTTTAGAGTGAGAGAATTTTCGATAGGGATAACTGTGTTTTGACAGAAGGAAGAAGCCATGTTGTTTTGACATTTCTATTCAGTAACCATTGACAAACTATCATGAAAAGAGTCACGCCGCAACAACGTTTACAAATTGTTGAAATTTATTTTCAAAATCAGTGTTCTATTCGCCAAACTTATAGAGCACTATAGAGCACTGAAATTTATGGTTCACATAATCGTCCATCAGAGCAGCTTATTCGTCAAATTATCGATAGATTTCGGACAATATTTTCTCTACTCGATGCAACAACAACAAGACAAAGAACTGTACGTACAGAAGAAAATATCGCTGCTGTAAGTAATAGTGTTGATGATGATCCAGATTTGTCTATTCGTAACAAGTTGGAATCTGTGCATCCACCACATGGAAAATTTTGCGTAAAGATCTTGGTCTACACCCATACAAGGTCCAACTGGTTCAAGAACTAAAGCCACTTGACCATAATAAGCGTCGTTTGTTTGCTGATTGGGCCCTAGAACAGCTTGAAGTTGATTCACTTTTTTATCGTAAAATTGTGTTTAGTGATGATGCTCATTTCTGGTTAAACGGCTATGTAAACAAGCAGAATTGCCGTATATGAAGTGAAAACAATCCTCAAGAAGTTCTGCAGGTTCCATTGCGTCGTGAAAAATTAACTGTATAGTGTGCTTCACACTCTGGAGGCATCATTGGTCCATATTTCTTTAAAAACGATGGTGGAGCTAATGTTACAGTGAATGGTGCTCGTTACAGATCGATGATCAATGATTATTTGTTTCAAAATTTGAATGGTATCGACCCAGAAGGGTTTTGGTTCCAACAATGATGCTACACCTCATGCTGCTACCGTAACAATTGATTTATTGAAAGAAAGATTTGGCGATAACATTATTTCGAGAAACGGTCCAATTAATTGGCCTCCAAGATCATGCGACGTAATTCCACTGGATTATTTTCTTTGGGGTTATGTCAAGTCATTGGTTTATGCTGATAAACCAGAAACAATAGACGCTTTGGAAGTCAACATAACTCTGCAATTTGTCTCTGAGATCAACAAAACCTTGTAGAATTTACAAGCTCAAATACGTTTTCCAGTTTCATGGGGAGCAGAGCACGTGAATTGAAATGTGGAATGAACATCCACCTCAATTACAGATCAATCAAGGTATGGACAGTTTTTGGACAGTCGAAGTGTATGCGTATGGACTTTCTCTGGTGTCCAGAAAACGTTGATCGGTACAAGCATTTCATCCATTCATATGTAGTACAATTTCTGTTAGGGGTGACATTTGTTTTAATGCTGATGCTTGATGAGAACATAAATGCGTAGATTTACGTCGACCAATTCATTAACAATATGGTACATCTGTAGGTAATTTTTTTCCTAATGTCCGCTCTCATTGTGCAAGAATTGTCGGTGATGCCATAGAGTGTCCAGTATCCTACGCTTGGCACTACCGTATTGTTACCACACCTTAATCTAATCGACCTCGCTTTGGATCAGCTTCATTTGCACTCCAAGAACTCAGGCTCAATTTACCCCAACCTTGGAGAGAAATCGATTAAGGCCAATTTAAAAAACCTGATCGACAATATGCAGAGATATTGTATGCCTTCAATTGACGCTTGAGGAAGTCATATATATTATGAATTTTGTCTTTCACGAGTTTGTAACAAAAATTAAATTCAACTGAATATACAAGAAATGAAGTTTTATATTCAACTGATAAATTTTAAGAACAAATGAAGCAGTCACATAAAATAGTAAATATTCTTCTACATGGCTACTAATGATCAAAGATCATTAGTATCATCAAATTTGTGAACTACCTCAACTTTTATAATTATAAGATGAGTATGTAATTTTGATACTTCATACATACTGCTCAAACCGACTTAAATATTTAGGAATATTTCAAAATTATTCGAGTTTTGCTCTACTTAATGGGAACTCATTTTAAATGCTACAATAAAACATTTTGTGGAGCAAGTAATTAGATGAGTATATAATTTTCATACTTTATACATACTGATCAAACCAAATTAAAAAATTATCAGGAATTGGTCTTAAATATTCGAGTTTGCCTCTACTAGATGGAAACTCTTTTTAAATGCAATAATGAAACATATTTCTGAAATTTTTACATACTAAGTTTGATTGCGACAATTGGTTATCTTTTTTTTTCTATCACACAACTCTTTATAATGGAAATCTGTCTTTCTATATCCTGCTCGATGTTCACTCAATAAAAGAAGGTTTTGCAGCTCCACAATTTTTTATATGGTGAAACTATATTTATCGCTCTGAATCTTCACATTTTCTCACTCCTGGTTCCGTCAGGCTGAGCTGAATTCCTTTTT
Source organism: Megalocaria dilatata (assembly GCA_034642435.1). NCBI lineage: Eukaryota > Metazoa > Arthropoda > Insecta > Coleoptera > Coccinellidae > Megalocaria > Megalocaria dilatata. The sequence continues at coordinate 75,986,240 of CM067856.1, forward strand.
GTACTCCTTTGAAGACGGTCGAAGGATCGAAACACGTGTCGGAATTTTGAATAAATTGTGAAACATAAAAACTGTGTGAATTATTTTTAATGAAAGGGAACGATTTTCTTATGAAAATATGCATCATTTCCGATTTTTTCTGAGCGCCAATTACTGAATACATTATGCTTTTAAGGATCTTTAGGTTTGAGTTCTTGGGTTAAAACAATATTGTATGGATGTAAACCAAGGGCTTTTCGAAAAAATTCGCCATAAAGACGTCTGGGAGATGTCTAGTTCTTGTGAACGTCGAGAAATCGATAAAGTTTAGCCTTCACGAACACTTTAATGTACGGCAGCAATATTATTTATTATTTGTAAACGTTGTTGGAGTGTGTACTTTTCCATGATTAAATGGTAGACATTGACAAATACAACTGTCAATACCACAAATAAACAGTGACTGCCATGCGTAACTAATGTCAATTTGAAAATGGGGCGTTCCCACTGAAAGTCCCTTTACTTTCAATTTCATTATGGATGATTTCATAGTTTTCTTTGAAATTATATTCAAATTCTGACAGATGACTGGCATATGTTCAGTGCGAGATGTCTGACGTTTAACTCCTTTGGTTTCGTGAATATTTTCTTACCTTTTTGACCAAGATACAACATAGGGCAATAATTGTTAATCATCTAATAGACTCCAGATGTATTGTCATTATTTGTTTTATCTTTGCTATTTTTTATATGAATACCCAAATTATTAACCGTTCTGAAAGCTAAATTTGAGTCAAATTTTATTTTAAAATACTAGGCAGTATTATCCGCTATTCCATTTAAGTAACGAATAGAAATGTATTTTTAGTCAAATCTTTTGTAACTGGGTGAACTTGATTCAATGCAATTGTTTATTGCTTTTGCTTAAAATTTTATCTTTCATAATGGAACCGTTATTGGATAGATCGGTTGAGTGCGAAATGTTTAACATATAATTAAACTACATCCATTTTTGGATGCAATTTGCCTAATAATATTCAATTCCATAAAAAAAGTTATGGTGATTCATAGCAACATTTTTTTATTTATGGTTCATACTGTGATATGCTGCCATTTTCTAGTTAATGGGATAATTCGACGTATGATGAATAGTGTTATCTATATTATCTACGTGGGTTTGTGAAAAATATTAGTCATGCAAATCATCCTATCTCAAAATTTTTAGATCAACGAAATTTATACTACATTTTTTTTCTTTCTTACAAATGCATTTACCAAATGTTTGGATGGACTTTCTCATCTGAACTCTGAACTGTTAATTGTATCATTAAATGGAACATTTGTTCTGGAGTAGAGAAAATGTTGTTCAAAATCTGTCGATAGTTCGACGAATAAGCTGCTCTGATGGACGATTATGTGAACCATAAATTTCACGAAGTGCTCTAGAAGTTTGGCGAATAGAACACTGATTTTGAAAACAAATTTCAACAATTTGTAAACGTTGCTGTGACGTGAGTCTTTCCATGATAATTTGTCAATGCTTACTGAACAGAAATGTCAAAACAACATGGCTTGTACCTTCCGACAAATCACAGTAATCTCTTTCGAAAGTTCTATCACTCTTATATGTACAGGGTGTTCTATTAGACCTGGAAGTAAAAATCAAAATTTCCTGGTCTGTAATAATTCGTTAATAAAGTCAATAAAAACAACTTGGCTTAAGTTTCACTGTTTATTTGTCTGGTGACATATATGTTTCGGGTTTTTAGCCTATTTTCAAAACTAAAGAGAACAAAACTTGAAATCTCATTTAAAATGGAAGGTACAATTATGTGTAATCTTTTACAGATAAGAGCAATGGTGATAAATTAAATTGAAGTGGTTCATTTATAATTGGAAGCTTCTTATTATGTGCTAAACATATTTCCAAACTTTCTAAAAGGTCCAATCTTCTGGTCTTATTACCTACGTGTAAATTCTCAGTTCTACTGAAATCTATGAAAGGGTTGTTATTCATGCAATGTTCCGAAAAACCAGATGTTATTTTTTTATGTAATATACTTTTTTATGTTCTTCTACCCTCATGTTTATAGATCGTCCTGTTTGACCTTTGTAAAATGCAGGGCAAACATTACAATATAATTTTTGTATACTGCTTGTTTCACACGTTTCACGACAGTCTTTGCTATTGACTAATACTGTGCCTAAGTTTTTCTTATTTGTACAAATAATATTCATGTTCAAAACGAATAACATTAGACCATTTAATTGTCGTTTTCTGGCTTCCCAAGGTACCAATTATTTGCCATCAAACGATGTACTGTTTCTCGCGGACCACCCAGTATAATATATATAATACGTAATGGTGAGTCATTCTGAGTTAAGTTATAGAATACATTCTGTTTAATTTGATATTAGTGATAGATGAACTAGAGAACATATAAACGAAATAATACAAAAAAAAAAAATATTTAAGACTGAAAAATGTAATTTATCAACAGAAAACTTCAAAGCCGAAAAATAAATCACAATCATTTTCGTCTACTTAATTATAACCGAAATTCGTTATTATTTTTCCACTGTAAAATTCGATTATGATGAAATCAACCGCTTTAAGAGGTATTTAAATTTAATTTGAATAGTACTGTCAGAAAAATCTTTAGAGTACTTATCAACTGATTCATAAATTATAATTGGAAATATTTTATATATATATATATATATTTTTTTTTTTAATTCTTTCAGATTATCAAATATCATTCTCTACAAAAATCGTAAAATTCATTCAAATCGATATAGGAAAAAAGCAACAGAAATGATTTAGTTTTCATACGTGCTGCTGAAGGAAATAGTATTATAGCTATTCCAAGAAAATAATATATCGATAAAACCACTTGAACTCCGGTAAATTCAAATTAATTACCAAATAACCTTCCGAATACTGAAAAACCATAAAAGTAATAAGTTAATCCGTAATTATTTTTCAGACTATCCCAACAAAAAAACTATACTAATGAACCCATGGACTTCAAAACTTTATTCTCTGATGAAACTCCACAAGAATAATAATCCAATAAGACCAGTAGTTTTTTATATTACTTTACCTAGCGTTAAACTGTCCAAGGCTTTAATTTTAATCATACAAATAGAAACAAAATTCTTACTGAATATTTAATAAAAAATAATTTTGAACTTATAGACAAAATAAAAATATCTTATCACCAAAATTTCTAAGTTCATTTAATTTAATGTACATAATTCATTTCCCAGTATTCCATTCATAGGAACAATAGATTCATAAAACAATGGTTAATATTAATAATGGTATTGAAAAACAGTTGATTCATAAAACAATGGATAATATAAATAAAAGTATTGAAAAACTTCTGACTAAAAGTGATAGTGGTCCAATAAGAAGAAATAATATTTTAAAAAGTCTGGAAATTTGTCTAGAACTTATCTATTTTCAATTCAATGATACGAGAAGGAAAAGAATTGTAGTATAAATTTTTTAGATCCCGAAATTTTGAGAAAGGATGATTTGCGTGACTTTAGCATTTTTCGTAAACCTACGTATACAGATATCATTATTTATCACACATCGAACCATCCTTTTAACCAGACAATAGCAGAATATCACGGGTTGAATCATGGATTGGTTAAGTACCTATGAACCGCGATAACTTTTTCACAGAATTGAATAATTTTAAGCAAATTGCATCCAATAACGACTACAGGTCAATTAGGATAACCAAAATTTCAATAAAAAAATGAAAGAAAATTGCTTTGAATCTAATTAACCCTATTAAAAAAGAATTCACTGAAAAATACATTTCTATACCCGATGTAAATATAATATCGGATAATTACCAAAACTGTTAAAATAAAATTTGACTCGAATATAGCTTCTAGATCGATAATTTGAGTAATAAATTGAGACAAAGGAAGGTGAAAATAATTTTTAATGTTCGGAAATGTAAAATATGAAATATCGAATTATAACAATTGAGGAATTCATATAAAAAAAACAAAGATAGAATTAATCAAGAAAAAAAATCTGTAGTTTATAAGTTGATTTACATTGATTCCCCTTAAATCCTATATGGGGGTACTGTTGTTATGGAAATACGACAAATTAAAGGTTTCCATGTGTCTGGCAGGCGTTATCGCGTTTGTTGAGGCAGTTTGGTCTCTTCTCAATTTCGAGAGCTTCACGAATAATGCGACTTGTTAGCATTTTTGCCGTTGCAATAGTTTTGCAATTATCAAAGTCAATTTTGCGACCTATATCTGCGCGATGTGTGAATAGGGCAGAGGATGGATCAGCTTTATCGACAGTAAGTTGATATTCATATATCTGTTAGTCACTCGTCTATTAGTTTGACCTATGTATGACCTGGGAAATTCCGAGCATGGTATTTCATATATACTTTGAGATTCGTTTGGAATTGAATCTTTGGGAGATCGAAAAAGTTCCTTCGTGAAATTGATGTTCAGATGGCAACTATTGAGATGACCAAGAAATTGATGCAGACTTTCGATGCCATGTGGACATATGACTATTTCCCGATTTAAATTCTTTGGACTTTTGTATTAGAGGTTATTTGAAAAAATTAGTGTACGCAACGTCAGTGAATAACATCGAAGAGTTGCAACATTGGATTGAACTATCCTTTCAAACTATCCGAATACAACCAGATCTTTTCGAAAGAATACGTAATTCCTTCATACGACGATGTACTTCCTGCATTGAAATAGACGGTGGTCATATGGAACATCTTCTGTAAAACATAAGAAGTCAGAAATGAATCGAATTTCTTCTGTAATTTATAGTATTTGGTTGCTCTAGTATTTAATACTTTGAAAACCGAAAATCGCTCATATCTCCAAAACAGCTCATTTGCGGACCCATGTTGATATAAAACTTTTTACTTATTTTGAGATCTATAATTAACTCCCAAAATATTGAAACGTTGTTTTTCAACACCCGGTATATATATATATATATATATATATATATATATATATATATATATATCTAAGGGTTGCTTCCAAGACATTTTTAGTTATCTATTGTATACTTCCGAGACAATTGTTGAGTTCCAAGACAGTCTTGGAAGTTTTTTATATCTAGTGGTTACTTCCAAGACAGTCTTGGAAGTATCATGTCTTGGAACTATCACAATTCTGCTCAACAGTAATTCGATTACTTCTCGGACATTTGAAATCTTCGTGTCAGCTTGTATCAGGGGATTTAACGCTACCTTGTTCTGCCAACATGAAAATATCGAATTTTCAGCTGAAAGTATTTTCAAACAATTTAATGATTCGAAATATTAAATCGTAGTCAAATACCATTCCGTCTTATCATCTATACTGCCGTCCTTTGGTGATATAACAAAAGGGGCATTTTGAGGTAATATAAGAATTTTTAGCAGACCTTCATCTCAAAGCATGAACCTCGAAGTACAAAAATGTTCAGATCATTTCAGCAGTTAGGTGAAAATTTTCTGCTTCATTCCAATTTTTCATGGAATATTCATATTAATAACAAGTACACAATAATATACTCTACCTAATTTATGCGAGCTAAATCTCGCCCCAATAGTGTAATTCAATATGTATTGTGAATTTTTTCCTAATTAAGACCATTATTAGTATTATTATTATTTTTTCAATAGGTAGGTACATAAATAGGGAATTTCTGAAGCCACACTAACAGAACAGAACTAAACACAACTTAAATGTTCAGTATTGAACAAAATTCAACAGAACAGTATAAAACTCAACAGAAACTGATTAGAACTGGAAGAAATCAAACAGGACGGAAGATAAAATATGAATATTCATATATATAACAGAACGGAGCAGATAGATATTGGACAGAATTGAAGAGAACTGAAAGAAACCTAATTGAAATGAACTGAGCAGAAATGACCGGAATGTACAAATATTTGTAACAGAACGTTAAAAAAACTAAACAGAACTGAAAGAAATTGAACTGAAAGGAACATGATTGAACAACTGAACACTACTGAACGGAGACTGAAAGAAACTGATTAGATCTGAGAGAAACTGAATAACGGATCATAAGCTACTAATATTTGTATCAGAACATTAACTGAACAGAATTAAAAGAAACTAGAGAGAACGAAACAGCATTGTACGGAACTGAACAAAATCAGTAAAAACTGAATAGAATTAAATAGAACCGAACAGGCCTGAACAGAACCAAATACAACTGAACAGAGATTAACAGAACGAAGAGTCGAAATGAACAGAACTCAACTTAACGAAACTGAACAGAACTGATTGCATATAACAATATCATCGCCTGGGTAAAATTAATTCGAGCAGAAGTATTTACTAGTCTTGCTATTTAAATAATAATTTTTTAATCCTTCAAGACACTACACAGTGTACTGGATAATTCAAGTTCCATGAAAAATACAAAATAAGTTGAATTCTAACATACAAGGGTCAGAAAAATAATCCTCAACCGAACAGAAAAACTAGATCAAGAGCATGTTTTTCATTGTTTTGCGCACTTCTTTTAAGGAATAGCGTGCTATCGTTTTGCCCGAATGTCTGTATTTTTCTAATTCTGAGCAGAGAATGGTCTCAAATAACAGGGTTGAACACCCTGATGAAAAATCCGGGGTCAAAAGTAATTCTGTCCGACCGGGCGTGAACACGCAAAGTTTCTAACAGATAAAGCTAGAGACTTGAAATTTTCTGAGGCGATTTGGGTTCCAAATATCTCGGCTTAGTTTGTAATGGGCCAAACCGCTCTAATGGTTTCGTAGTTATTTTAGTTCGAATGTTTTCATACTTTTCCCAATAATTTCCAAAGTATATTTTCGATCGAACTGAACTTTGGCACTCAGAAAAAAGGTAATGACGCGCAAAATTGTGCAAAATTTCATGAGGATCGTACGATGAGAAAGATTTTTTTAAAATTTTTTTTCGTACATTTTGGATACGGTGCAGTACGAAAATCTGAAATCGAATTGAACTATCAAATGGAAATATTTAAATTTTCAGGTTAGTTTTATTAAGATTTGAAATGTCTTCTTTTCTCCAAATATTTTGAAACTATGAATCCGATCAACATCACATTTGGTATTAAGGAATCGAACAGTGATATGCATGTTTTGCCAAATTTCCACAAGGTCGTATAATAAGAAGATAATTAAAAAAATATTTTATTCGTACTTGTCGAATACTGTGGAGCCCGCATATTAAAACTGATTTGAGTCTCGAACTAAAAGTGATAGAGATTTGAAATTTTTGGGGTAGATTTGGGACCTGAATATCTCGCCTAAGTTTTTTAATGGGCACAATCTATTTAAGGATTCCGGAGCGTAATTGAATCTCTTTTTTTATTTTATCAATAGTTCCGAAACTACTTATCAGATCAGAATGAAATCAGGTTCTTAAGTGAATAATAACGATGCGGAAGATTGTGTCAAATTTCGTAAGGATCGGCTAGCCGGTCCGAAGAATAAGTTAAACTGCAAACTTCCGAACTGAAGGACCTAGAGACTTGAAATTTTCATATTGTGTTGGAAGTCTGAATATATCCGTTGTCTCGTGAAATGGTCAAAATCGGCCGAATGGTTCGTGAGTTATGTCAATTTGAAATTTTATTCTTCAAATATTTTTGTATCAGCAAATCTAATCGAACACAAATGTTGTATTTGGGAGAAAAAGGAGCGAGAACACTAACGCATAACCTCGTGCGAATATATACCATAATTTTTCAAATTGCAAATCTTGAAATGTGATGTTTGAATCACTTGATAAAGGGTTTTCCAATAGCGATAATGCAGTTTAAAAATTGAAAAAACATATAGGTCACTCACTGAGACACAATTTGTTTTTATTTGAAAAGTTACCTTATACCATTATGTATGGAAAATAATTGCACTCAATTACCACCAAAATTTCTCCGTACGTACCGCAATTTGTAAACCCAATTTTTCAGCACTCACTCATATAAATTTGGCTGTATATAATCAATGGTACGTTCGATGTTTATTTTCAATTATTTAGTAGTTGGATTATCAGCATATGACTTAGCATATCATCAAGGTGTTATATCACACGAGCCGGGAGCATAAGTAACTTGACCATTTCTTGAGATAATTTTATCATCGGATTTTGTTTTCAATAAATCGATTGTTGAGGTAGCTGTGTGGGAGGTAACATAATTTTGTTGAATCCACACATCCTCCAGATTATTCTCAACAGCAGCAGGAAAAAAATTCATTTAACATTGTTCGTTATCTATTAACTGATATTTTTTGACCATTTTTTGTTTATATAATCATTCAATCAAAAATAAGCTTTATCACTGAATGAAATTTTCCACTAAAATTTTTCATAATTTTCAAATTGTTCAAGAGAAGAATAAGAAAATAAGCGACATTTATGGTGGTCATATGGCAGTTCTTGAAACAGTTAAATTTTGTGAGGATGAAAACCCAAATCCTTTCTTTAGGTTCTTCAAGTTGTTGTTTGAGAAAGATTTGATTGTTGAGAACAACGTTGAACCGATTAATTTTGATTTTCTTACACTTGCTGCAACTAATTCAAAATTCCCATGTGCGCGCGCATTTCTTTGTCCTACTGGTACTTTTGTATCGTGTAAAGAAAATTCAATTTCAATACGATGAATAGTGAGTTGCCTAACTGGACCATGTCGCCCAGGAATTCTTCTTAAATTTCCCACAATTTTCACAAATGAGCAATGATTTTGATGAAAAAATTCAACAATTTCCAAACGTTGTTGAAACGTGTATAATTCCATGATTGAATGGAATAGCCTAGTGAACACAAATGACATGGAAAATGTTAAAAATAATATACCTTCATAATCATTTCAAATTGTTTCATTCCCGTTGGAAAACCTGTTATATGTAGAAGAAAACCAAGGAATGGTAATAACGGGTTATCCATTTCGTGCTAATATCGTATCGATTTCTAATCGTATCTATTATAAATTCGGTAATTAGAATTAAAACAATGACGTGCAAGTTCTTGCTAAAATTCGTGAGGATGATATAAGGAGGTTTCAAGCACCGGAGCTACCGGCTTAGGAGTACAAAATTAAATTTCATTAAAATAACATAAATAGAGGTCAATTCTTGATAGAAGGTATATAAAATAATATAAATATTTTAAAAAAATTTTTAAAAAATTTTAAAAAATTAGCCTTCTACATATTTAATTCCAAAAGATTATATTCAATGATTATAACTTCTGAAAATAAATTAAAATAATGTCGTATAAGTACCACTTATATCATGACATAAAATAAACATTCATTATAAGACATCCGAATGGTATAACAAAATCCAATAAATAAAAATTATTAACCAAAATCCTATAAAAAAAAATTTTGTCTATTCAAAATTTTTAATTTATAGGATTTTAGTTAATAATTTTTATTTATTGGATTTTGTTATACCATTCGGATGTCTTATAATGAATGTTTATTTTATGTCATGATATAAGTGGTACTTATACGACATTATTTTAATTTATTTTCAGAAGTTATAATCATTGAATATAATCTTTTGGAATTAAATATGTAGAAGGCTAATTTTTTAAAATTTTTTAAAAATTTTTTTAAAATATTTATATTATTAAATTTCATTGTTTGAATTCTCTAGTGAGGTAGTTTTAACGAGTTAGGAGATGGATGAAGAAACGCGCAAAAGCTCCTGACACCACGTCAGTGCTTTTCTTAATTTTTTTAGACTAGCTTTATTAGCTCTGAGCACTTGTCCTAGGAAACAGATTCTCATAATTTCGCCTCACTACCTGTTATTTGCGAAATTTACGCCAAAAATTCCATTCTGTCCGTCAGTCTGTTCGTGAATACATGAAAGTTCGAGAGAAAAAAAAAGAGGAAAATGGCACTCTCGTTCATCGCCTATCTACGCCGCAAACTCTAACTTTGAGAAATTCCTCTAGAAAATTACAACAAAAAAAGGCACTCCAGGATTCAATATTTCCCTTTTTTCATTCAATTGATAATGCTAGAGCATATTTCTGGGTAAATCAATTATGTTGTCCTTTGTTGTACAAACAAAATTTCACCCCATTTTGATGGATAATTCTCAAATGATTGAAGGTTTTAGGAAAAAAAAATCATCTTCAAGTGATACGGTAGTTTGCATGAATTTTAAATTCACTGTTGTTCCCAGACACATCACGGCCAATTCCTTCTACGCCAGCAGTAAATCATCAAAGGCAACAAACAAAAAAACATCATTTTTCCAAGAAACTTGATATAAGGAATAAAAACGCTATACTTTATCGCTTGGGAGGCTCCACTACTGAAACCGAACATGGGTAGCCACGCGCCGGCGTTCTTTGAAAAGTCGCGGCATGCTTTCATCTTGGGTCGGAGATGGATAGATAAATTTCTTTATTTCAAGCAATAGACATTTGCTATATAAAAATGAAATGACGTCAGAAGGAATTAATAGAATTTCAGAACCAAAATAATCCCAAGAGTTGTAAGGTTCCAAATGAATTAACATTTTCTTAACTTTCTTACTATTTACTGGGATCACGGCATTTAATAATATTAGGTATTTTAATAAATGAGGACCTTTTTCACTCAATGCTAACCTATGAACACGGATGAAATAAATCTTGTGTTCTACTCTTTAAGTATCATAAATATGACTAAAGGCGGAATTATATTTGTAGTTCGTGCCGTGACGACTCGCGTCAGTAGCCTATCGAATACGTATATTCCTAATGCGGGAGATTATACTACTCACACACCCCGTGTCATGACGGGGCGCAGATAGACACTCGATGATCCGAGGTGCTCGGATGTTACACTCGCGTGTGTGCGATTTGTATGGGATTAAACGCACCACTCCCCTTCATATTCGTTATTGAAATTTTTTTCAAATTCTATTAGATGGTTGACATATGTGAAATGTGTTGAATTTGAAATATAGCTCATTTGATGTTCGTGTATACTTTTCATGGACGATCTGCCGGCCTGATCAATATAAACCAATGGTCAATCTTAAGAAGTCAACTTATAGACTCCTGATTTATTATCTTGGTTTGATTTATCTTCATTATTTTTAATATATCAATGGTTCTGAAAACTGCTATGATATTGAAGGTTTTCTTAAAATAATTGGCAATGTTGTGGATATTCTATTTATAGATGAACATAATTTGCTACCTTTTTCTGTGTATGGTTTATCATTTTATCTGTAAGGGCTGAGTTGAAACAATTGTTAAAAGCTATTTGCTAGATAATTTTGAGTTCTTTTGAAAAATTCATTTTTTATTAATAACTTTATTGTTATTGAAAAAAATACTAATCCTATAAAAATTAATGATATTCTGAATTGTCTTAAAATATGTCTCGAACAGAAATACTTCCAATTCAATGGTATTACTTATATTTCCAATGGAGGACTTATCATGGGAAATCCACTTAGCTCTATTTAAGCAGAAATGATTATGGCTGATTTAGAATCAAAAATTTATTCAAACTCAATGAACAAATATTTCCTTCATTGGATCAGATTTGTATATGACATTCTATATTGCTTCAGGGGAACAAATAGACAACTAAACTCCTTTTCAATTTTCATTAATAATCTACAACTTGCAAATTCACCTATGAAGAAGAGAAAGCGAAGCATCAATTTCCTAGACTTAAATATCACAATATTAAATAACTCACATGAATTTAGCCTACACACAGATATAACAATACATAGTGTAGATCGTTGTTGGTGAAATAAAATCATTATTATTATTATTACAAAACTTCCAATCATCCCTTCAATCAAAAAATGTCTGCCTTTAATAGCTTTATCCATAGATGATTATTAGAAGTACCGACGAACCTCCAAAATTTTTCCAAAGAACTTGATATAATCAAACAAATAGCATTTAACAATCGTTTCGTCCCAACCCTCATAGATAAAATGATAAACAATGAACTGAAAAAAAGCATTGAGTTATGTTTATCCTACCACAAAAGACCCCATTCCGAAAGAATTCATATAAATTTCATATATAAATAGAATATCCGAAGACACTGCCAATTATTTTAAGAAAAATTTTAATTATCTTGCAGCTTTCAGAACCATTATTAACATTAATAAATATATTGAAAATAATAAAGATATATCAAACAAGGACAATAAATCAGGAGTCTGTAAGTTGACTTACGAGTATAAGGATTGCCCAATGGTTTTTATTGGTCAGAACGGGAGATCGTTCAAGAAAAGAATCCACGAACATCAAAAGAGCTATACCTAAAATTCAGCACATTCCACATATGCCCACCATCTAATAGAATTTGAACATAAATTCAATAACGAATATGAAATTATACATATCGAAAGTAAAGGGTCTAGATTAACATTCATAGAACTGTTTGAAATAAACCGATATAATTCTCAGAAGATTCTCCTAAACGAACAAATGGACACGAAACGGCACCTCTATGGAATATCTTCATGTAATTTTGAAAAACCAACGACAACCCCAATAACTTTCATTGCCATTGACGTTATCTGTCCGCCTAACTAGGAATACCAAAATAATTGCCATTCTACTTTTAGTTGCATTTGCTGTAATTCCTGTCAATACATATATAAAAACCTATGTAAGTTTTCATACAGAATCAGTTCAAATGTAGAATATGATTAAGCCACAGTGTGGCGAAACCATTATCATTCAACAATAAAAGGTTTGTGGAAATTGAATTTCATTTATTATTAGTTGCAAATGAATTACCATCAAGCAAAATTTTTACAACCATATGAATGAAGTATAATCTGAAATTATTGAAGACTCCCCTTTTATTCCGAGAAATATTCAATTATCCTCTTTTTATAAATAGACCAGTAACGGATTACTGCGATTTACCGAAAAAAACAGCCGAGTCATTAATATATTCGTTTCACCAATACTTCCAGGACAATCACACCTTCCACGGATGAATAGACAACTCTAGAAAATAATAATTCCTATCATATTTAGCATTGGTATTCCGAATGTGGTAGTAATATAATTGATCCACTCAATTCAATATAACAAAAGTGGAGATTATTTTTAATATTCAGATATCCTAGCCATCGCGAATAATTGGATTCATGTCAAAAAATTAGGGAAGAGCACTAACGTTGTGTAAGGAGCTGTTGCGCGCATGTTCGTCAGTCTACTCGCACAACAATTTATAACACGGCACAGAAAATTATGAAAATAACTAACTTCAATTATCTTTGGTTACAACTTGATATGTCGCTCAATTATTCCGCAAGAAGAGAACGAAAAACAACCTTCCTCCCTACCTGCAAAAATTTTAATCCCTCTACCAACTCAGCCAGACGGGGTTTACTGCGGTAATGGAAAGACCGTTTGATATATTTATAGGTATCAATCGGTAAATCGGTAATTTTCAAATTCGAAAAGGTATAATAACATAAGTGACAAATAATTATGCATTAGCCTTCGCACTGTCCTTTCACAACTAAATATTATATTTCAATTCGATCAGATAATTATTTTAGAAATTATGGGGAAAATAAAATCTCCAACGTCAATAAATCCTAAGCTTCCCGCACGATTTCGCCCATTAATGAACATAGCCCAGATATTTAGGCCTTAAATCTATCCGAAATTTTCAAGTTTCTAGGTGTTTTCCTTCGAGAGTTATCGAATTACGGCTCATGGACAAAACAAACGCATGGTTTTCAAAGTGGCACCTAAAACCAGATCTAAATGAGTGCCAATACCTTATTCACATCCATGAGATCATACAAAATTCACCGACAGTAACAATAAACGGAATGAGTAAAACACCAACAATCTCTATTAAATACCTGGGAATCTTATTTGAAAATAAAATAAATGTCAAGCCCCCAAACAGTTAATAAAGAAAGCTGTAATAAGAGCAGAAATGTCAGATATCTAACATATGGGAACACAGGGATAATTCTCAATTACGCAGTAAGAATATAGAGTGTAGAAACCACTTATGGAACAATTTGGTGTTCTTACGTTGGAAAATTATAAAAAACACTGAGACACGTCAACTTTTAAATTCAATAGTGAACATTTTAAACATAAATTTAAATAGACAGGGTGATTCGCGCACGTCCAGCTTAGTCCGTTCTTTTTATTTTAAATTGAACTTCCTGTATATTTTCATATTTTTTAATGCTCCTCAATAACCCGATTTCATCGAACTTGGTATATTGGTATATATGGTATATTGGGAATAATACTGGATGAAATTTCGAAAGTATTTATGATTGGTTTCAAGAAACTGCATACTTAAATTACATGATGTAATTGATTTTAATACATTAAAATAAATGCTTATAATGTTCTCCACCTGCTACACAGTTTCCTATGAAACTCGTTCTTAACGTTGTTTAAAGTTTGAGTTAAAATATTCCACATTTCTGTAGTTATCCTTACTTTGAGGTCTGCGATGCTCGTCGGATGTGTTGCATAACTTTGTTTTTGAGATAAGCCCACAGAAAAAAGCCCAACGGCCTGAGGTCTGACGATCTAGCTGGTCACTCAATACTACCTCTTCGTCCAATCCATTTATTGGGCAAGATTGCGATTAAGTAAGTTCTGACCATTGAATCATAATAAGCTTGGGCTCCATCCTGCTAGAACCAGACATTTTCATTCGGTTGGCACGAGGAAATAAGTTGACTAGCACAAGAACAACTTCGTCTCTAACCAAACTCAAATATTTTTCCGTTGTCAAATTCCTATCTATAATTATAGGATCAATAACATGGTCACATCACGAAACCTTCCCAAGAGTTCACCTTTTGAGGATACTGCGTATGTGTCTCACACAATGAGGATTCTCCACTGACCAATATCTACAATTTTGTCGGTTTACTTCCCCGTTCAATATAAATATTGATTCATCAGAAAAAAGGATTTTTTCAAGAGCTATTTTATTTCTGGTCATTGCGGTTTTCTTTTTAATGGTTTGACATGTCCAAGTTCTGTGAATTGTGCATGCATTTTAGACACAAGAGCTTGTGAAGTATAAGGCAACTGATACCTCTGATTATATAAGTTTGACACTTCAACATGAGTTCTGCAATTATTCCCATGACCGATCAGCATTAGAATCTCAATTCATTGATTCTCAGTTAAATATCTCATTATAACTTATACAAGAAATACGTTTTCAATCAATAATCCACTATTTCAATGTAAATTTCAACACCCAAACATCTGCCTGATAACAATCCACATTATTTGCAGATTTTCTTTATTTATCAGCATACGTAGATACTTTTTTAGGTATTCATAACAAAAAATATTGACAAAACCAAGATCCATAAGCTTATAGAGAATTGATGTTTGAACATTTCTCAACTTATTTCCCAACTTAATTTATAGTTAGTTCAGAAATTTCATGAATCTGTATTTAGGTTATTAAAAAAATACCATCATTTAACACGTGACAAATTACTACTTTCATTATTTCACCCGGTATTATAGATAATAGACCAAAAATATAAAGGGTGTATCATTTACAATAACGAGGGCGGACTGTGCTGGACTTATGTATGGCGTGTATTTAAATTTATGCATAAAAAGCGCACCCTTAAATTTGAAAGTTGCCGTGTCCCAGTGTTCAATTTTCTAACATAAGGACACAAAGAGTTTTATTCCATAAGTGCTTTCCACTCTGTATAAAACAATAAGTAGACCTTTGATAGGGTATGCACATACAATTTGCGCAAACTGTCAAACATCAACGCTTAAAAACATATAAGTAGCAGAAAGATCAGCTCAACGAATAATCACAAGAATATGACATCCACTAAAGAGATAAACAGCAGATATTCTACCACTGTTCCACTTTACTTACAAGAAGGGCCGTACAAGGGGAAGATTCCATACAGAGACTCTCTTCAAGACTAACTAAATGTTGTCATTATTTTTATTATTTATTTAGACTTGATAAAGAGTTCTTATAAAATCAAATCGAACTTTGAAACGAAACTATAAACATTCCACTTTTTTGTAATGAGCGAAGCTCAACCAACGTAAACAGAGACGCTCAGTTACACCCAGATATTTTATCTAGGCTATGCAATTCGTAACTAACAAGGGAAGGACACAACATGGGAAATTCATTTGGGGATGAGACTTTGTGTAATTTTAGTGCAATAAAATAGAAAAAGGCTTTTTACTTGATAAAAGAAATATAACAAAATTTGAATATCAAAACAAATTAAAATATGTTTGTCTTCTACAATTTTAATTTCATATAGGTTAGTTTTTTGATTTTGATATTTGGAATATTATCTAGGATCGATGAAGAGATTACTTAGAATTATATTTGTTTTTTGAAGATATAGTGCATGTTTTGAGAGATTTCTGAATTAACTTATTCGAATATTTAAATATATTAAATATTTCGAATAAATTATATTCTTTGAGGAGTCCTTAAGGTGTGTTCATGTTTTTAAAAGGCAATTGGTGTTCTTAAAGGTAAGATCAGAAACAAAATTTTGTCTCCTCTAAATATTTATTTATTAATTTTAATGACTTTCGTATATCTGTTGGTTTATTTATTCCATTTGACATTATATATTGAGTTTTGATTATATACGTCTATTAAACGTAAGCGGTGCTTATTTTAGACATTAATTTAATTCTAAAAGTTTTTTGAATGAAATTTTTTTGAACTTAAAATTGTAGAAGACAAACAAATTTTAATTTGTTTTGATATTCTAATTTTAGTGCTTCCTAAATTATTTTCCCCTCGGAGGAAAACCTTCAAAATCAATATATTTAGACCGATAGCATAGCTTTTTGAGCTCAAAATGGTCTCAAATGTTTGGGTTGAACTCGCAGATGAAGAGTCCGTGATCGAAAAGAATTCTGCACGGCCAGCCGGTTAGTCGTAAACACAATAACTCTCGAAAGAGGAAACCTTAGAGGTTTGCAATTTTTTGTGCATTTGAGACTAAGTTTGTCATGAGCAAAATCGGTCCAGTGGTCCCGGAATTATTTGAAGTTTGAAATTTAATTTTTTTCATAATTGCCAAACCAATAATGCGATAGAATCGAAATTTAATAGTTACTCATAGATGTCATATGATTATACGGAGGATCACCTATAAGTTTTTTCAAATCTCTGAAAATTGCCGTTTGGCGCCATTGAATTTATGGCACAATTTTTTTTCTATATTGTTATACGCGCATGCAATGTGGAAATTACAGTCTCTGCTCAATAATCAGTGCGTACCGGATACCTATCTCAGGTGCGGAGCGAGAATTTTTTTATTTTCTTTGATGTTTTTTGCGGAATAATTAATAAACATATCAAGTTGTAATCAAAGATAATCAATCAAAATTATTAAAACAAGTAGTAGAAATTAGTATGTTTTACTACCAATAAATTGATATTTTACACATTTTATTGTCTATTGACTCGAGTTTCGGGAATGAATTATCCCATCTTCAGACAACTGAAAACTTAACAAGCGGTATAGGGTATTTATGTATAGAAGGTTAAAAAAGAGAGGGCTCCTAACAACTATTTGAATATCGGCACGCCAAAGAAGATTGGTATACAGATGTTACTTATTTAAATATTAAGATTGGGAAACAGATAATAGTTATTTAAATATTTCAAATATTTTGGATTTACACAGATCCGTACAGTCATTCATTATTTTTACATTATTTTTATTGTGAACTAATTTGAAAATTTCAACAGATTCTATGTAATCAAGTTTTTTTCTTTCGATTCTACATGTACAATTTCAAAAATATCTATTGTCCAAAATGGATGGCCGTTTTCTAAACAATGAGTGCCAAAAGTAGTTGTTTGTTTATTTTTCATGAAATTCATTTTATGTTCGTTGAACCTCGTCTTGAAGGAATGTCATGTTTGTCCAATATATTTATTATTGCACGTTGAACAAGAGAACTCATAAACTTCCGATTCAGCGTATCAATTAATGATACATAGAGCTTTCGCATTATCCTTATCAAAAAATAACCGCGAAGCTGAAGTTAAAACCATAAAATCAAAAACCGCGAACAAAAGTTTCAACTCCAATATAATAGATAATTTGATTCGACAGAAACAATCTGAACTAGCTATAAACCAAATCGTTTTTCAAAATCAGATGTTAATATTGCTTTCAAAACTTAAAACAAATTATCATCGCTATTATTTAACGCAAATGACCCAAGTCCAAACATACACATGAGTTATCTTGTTCGCCGTGCAGTAATAAATATATAGGATAAATGGACGTTCCTTCAAAACGAGGTTCAACGAACATATAATGAATTTCATAAAAATTAAACAAACTCCTACTGTTGCCACTCACTGTTTAGAAAACGGCCATCCTTTTCCGACAATAGATAATCTTAAAATTTTACATGAAGACACAAAAGGAACAAAACTTGATTATTTAGAATCTGTTGAAATTTTCAAATAAGTTCACAATAAAAATAATGAATGACTACGGATCTATGTAAATCCAAAATATTTGGGATATTTAAATAAGTAACATCTGTTTACCAATCTTAATACTTAAATAAGTAACATCTTACCAATCTTATTTGCCGTGCCGACATTCCAACAATTGTTAGGAGCCCTCTCTTTTTTAACCTGTTTTTTATTACCTCTTCTATACAGAAATACCCTGTACCGCTTGTTAAGTTTTCAGTTGTCTGAAGATGGGATAATTATTTCCCGAAACTCGAATCACATTAAAATGTGTAAAATGTCAATTTATTTGTAGTAAAACATAGTAATTTCTACAACTTGTTTTAATTATGATCAACTACCAAATAGTAACGGCTGAAACAGTACAGTATCTAAAAAATTCAGGTTTTACAGAAACTATCAATTTGATGCAGAAGTAATGATTCAATAGCTCATACAAAAAGATATGAGGGTATACTACTCTGAAGATGAGATAGTAATTCCCGAAACTCGAGTCACAGTGAAATGTGTAAACTTTCAATTTATTGGTAGTAAAAAAAAAAATTTCTACAATTGTTTTAATTCACTGAATTTTTTAGATCAATTTGTATTCTTAATAGCTCCTAAACCATCAGGTCGGATGTACAGAGTTGAATTTACCCACAAGTTTTGAGTATCATTCGATCCAAGCGGGAAAAATGCCAATCCTCAGCAACATGAAGTGACCCAATATTGCATAAGAAATGATCGATATTGAATGAAAATAGGTCAATGATTCAAACAGTGACACAAGATTTCGATATATGACCCATCGAATCAAAATTAAACACAATCAACAAATGAACTAAATATATACTCTGAAATGTCTTGGAACTGATGGTTATTCAAAAAATCGAAATAAAATCTAAACAATCGGCCTATTTTTCAAAATTCGAGTATCATTGAAAACAGTACCTTATGTATGACAGAATGAACCTATATACAACGAAAATAAAAAAAGTCCCGGAAGTAACCGTTAGATATATATATATATATATATATATATATATATATATATATATATATATATATATATATATATATATATATAATAGTAAGTGAAGGTATACTTTTAAGCGTTAGTTCGAAATGTAAATCTAAAGAAGCCACCCTTGACGAAACAATTATTGTTAATTAAAGAATTCTGGAAATATATTTCATTATTTCATTCGATTAAAATGAATTTACATCAGTCAAGGACTCATTCAATCAAATTGTAGCTAGTATTGTTGTTATTTGCTCCATATCCTTATTTTTGGAATACTCCGTATTTTTTTTCCTTATAGGAGTTGGAATATTCACAAACTTTTCCCAAATTTTTCCACTGTTGAGGCAATATATAGAAAAATATTCTCCTCGATTCAGCTTCTAATGAACTGAAAGTTAACGTTATTTTCTGAGCTTTTTATTGAATGACACTATTTCTGCGAAATGTTGTCAACTAATTTGTGTCAAATGAGATTCCTCAACAACAGTCGATAAGAATGTTATAAAACGTATGTTAGAAATTCAAACTCATCAAATTGATATTGAGACATTAATGGATCGACTTATTTATTTTTTAATTCCATGGTCTTTTTGAAGGTTATGTTCGAAAGGCTTCAAATTGGAAATGAACCTAATCACAACTTACCCGAAATTCAATTTACTCTTGAATGTTCTCCTTTTCAAGTAGTAAAGACCAATAGCAGCAACACATAAGATGGCAACAATCAGAAGCAGAGAAATAATGAAAGCGGAAGAAGTCTCAGAAGATTGTACGCTATTCCCGAAGTCCACTCTCATTCTTGTTGGTGTTATATCATCAATCGAGCTCCTCTGAAAACAGAGAAAATTTTATTTTAAATACAGGCTTTATGTACAAATTCAATAAATGATAATATGTTTTTTATATTATTGATTTGTTCCTTTATATGATATCAATCATCTTCAAATCGGAACACGAGTCGTAAGCGATAGTGACACTGCCAAGGATAGATTTCTGTTGTTTAATTTATGAAATGTAAGACACCATCCATATGAAGATGCAACTGTAAAAGCAAACAATTGTTTTATTGTAATAACAATAAAAATTGGTGAAAATCAGAATAACCACATTTGTTGTAATTATAGATTTCAATCTAATAAACCATCCGTAAGAAAGGACCATCGAAATGTTCTAAGAATTAATATTCCGGCCGAATATCCCCTTGAGTCTGAGTTTCCTAGGAAATGCCGAGAGAGATCAATATTTATTTGGAGAGGAACATCTTTTGATTGCAGATTTGTGGATCTACGATTATCCCCTGAGCAGGAACGAAGAATCTTGCCAATAGCATCGAGTGAAACATCATTTTGAAGGTTTTCTAATTCTATTCATGAATTCTGAAGTAGATGAAAGGAGTGGGCGAAGTGCATGGTTGATTTTCTGAATGAACTTTATTCAATGAGATGTTGAAATTTCAAAAAAATTAATTCGGCTCATCTTTACCAAATATCTATAATAAGGAGTGTGAGCTAAGGTAATAGGAAATTCTACAAAACGAGACAGTGTGGCATACATCTGTATAACAATTTTATACTCAAACAAACTCGATAAGGTTTTGTTGATCACAAGGGTAAATTGAAGACATGCGCAGGTTTCAAACTTGTTGGTTTTTATCAGTACAATGAATTCCGGGGAATACAAATCTGTCAAGTATCTATATTCGCTATAATACACAGAGAAACTGAGATATTAATCGTACACTAGCGCCATCTAGAGTATGCAAACATATATGCAAGACACACCTTTGCGAGCTAATTCAAGTAAAGAAATGTATTCCCGATATTTTCACGTTAAAAACGCAGAAAAAATTTCTTCATGCTCAAGTCAGACCATAACATGCCGTAATGCTCATAATTAGCATATTCATATTCAAATGAAACATTTCAGCTGATCTGTACCAAAAATCATAAATAGGGTGTGTGAGCTATGGTAATAGAAAGTTTTACAAATCGACAAGTGTAACATACATCTCTATAACAAATCTATACCCAAACAAACTCGATGAGGTGTAGTTGATCACAGGTACAAATTGCAGACATGCGGCCGTTTCAAAATTGTTGGTTTTCATCAGTGCAATGAATTCCAGCGACTTTGATCTGTCGAGTATCTATATTTGCTATAAACAGATACAATAAGATATTAATCAGACTCTAGCGCCATCTAGAGTATACACACATACATACAAGACAATCTCTTTGCGAGATAATTCAAATTAAGAAATGTATTCCTGATATTTTCACATTACAAACGCAGAAAAAACTTTCTTCATGCTCAAGTCAGACCATAGTATGGCGTAATGTTCATACTTAGCATATTCATATTCAAATAAATAGATTCAGCTGATCTGTACCAAATATAATAAGGAGTTTGAGCTATGGTAATAGAAAAGTCTACAAATCGAGACAGTGTAACATACATCTGTATAACAATCTATACTCTAGATGGTGCTGATCTGATTAATACCTTAGTGTCTCTGTATATAGCGAATAAAGATACTTGACAGATTTTTAGTTGCTGGCATTCATTGCAGTAATGAAAACCAATATGTTTGAAACGTGCGCATGTCCGCAATTTGCTCCTGAGATCAACAAAACCTTATCGAGTTTGTTTGCATAAAATTGTTATACAGATGTACTACTCTGTCAAGAAAGTACCGGGAATTTTCAATTAAAACAACATTTTTACATTTAATCGTCATAATTTATTGGGTCACCTTCAAAATAGGCTCCATTTGCTCCAATACATCTATGCCAACGGCACTTCCAATTATCGAAACATTTTTTATAGGCGCTTTCCGGGATGGACTTTAGCTCTCGCGCCGAATTTTGTTTTATGGCTTCAATCGACTCAAAACGGGTTCCACGAAGGGGCAATTTTAGTTTTGGGAAGAGGAAAAAGTCGCAGGGAGCCAAATCCGGCGAATACGGTGGTTGCTGAAGCACGTTTGTTGAATTTTTGGCGAGAAAGTCAGTCACAATCGTAGCTCGGTGAGAAGGCGCGTTATCGTCATGCAAAAGCCATGAGTTGTTCGCCCACAAATTTGGCCGCTTCTTACGGATACGCTCACGCAAACGTTTCATAACGCCTAGGTAATACTCCTTGTTTACCGTCTGACCCTCTGGAACGAATTCGTAGTGCAGCACGCCACGGATATCGAAGAAAACAATGAGCATCACCTTCATTTTCGAGCGGCTTTGGCGTGGTTTTTTCGGTTTCGGCTCATTTTTTGTACCACTGATATGCCCGAGTTTTCGATAGAGCATTATCACCAAAGGCCTTTTGCAACATTTTCAATGCATCGGCACACAAAAATTCATTTGCAACACAAAACTTTAAACAAATTCTTTGCTCAACGTAATCACCCATAGTAAAAATCGGCACGCACTCTGACATCGACTGAGCGGAAATAACCCGCTTGATTGTGAAACGTAGGCCACCCGGTATAAGTAGAAATACATTATTTCAAGAGAGTTCCGCGAAATGACCATTCAAGAGCGCGCTTGAGGTATTTTCGAGGAAATCTTCTTATCGCTAAGTTTTCACAACTGTCCTTTAACTCACAAGGCATTCGTCTGTCGTTTATCATTTAATTTGATGCCTAATTTTTTTCAATTCATCTCAAGTGTAATCTGCGATTTTTGAGTGCAGAAAAAATAGAAAAAAATATATCTAGAAATGGTACATATGGCTTACATTAAATTGACTTTATCTGAGTGGTACAAAGCATTAAAAGCTGTCGCTATGTAATGGAAAATTTGTCTCCCCTGTTCTACCAATAAAGTGTTCGACTTTACTTAACATGGATAATGTAAAGGTGATGGTGAATAAAACTTGACAAAGGGAGATAAGTGTGAAACAATTTCTATCGTTCTGAATGATAGCACTTTCATTTCCAACAGTTCCATTATTTCCAACAGTTCAACATTGGAGATTTATTGTTTCATCAAAAGTTCTTCTTCGAGTTTTCCAATCTTTTAAATAAGCCTCACATTTGAATTATTTTAGTTTAATAAAAATTATTAAGCAGGGCGTCTTGAAAAATACACTCACCAGTAACGAATGACATGTTTCATCTTCTTTCCTGATTTGTCCATCCTCACAAAGACAACTGTAGTGAGTTTTACTTGGTAGACACAGATAAGAACAACTATGATTTGTACAATGGTTGATTCTTCCAGGCTGCACAGATTTTTGTTTAATAATAAATAGTCCATCATTGAAAATGTCCAATTTGAAGGATTCTTCACTTTTTATGCCGAAAAGTCTCCATTTATGCATCATACCTCCAGAGGAAAGGAAGTACAGATAATTTTCGAAAAAGCCTAAACCTGTGGAATGGCCGACATTTTGAGTAACTACATGCTTCATGGAACCATCGTAGTTGATTCTGGAAGAAAAGTTGATAATGTTATTTATCAATATTTTATCTGTATTCTAAAGACAAATGGTAAATTATTCATCATGATGATTTAATATTTTGATGTTCCGCGTAGGGCTAATTTTTTTATAGATGATAATGATTTATAGTGATTTGAATTTTTGATGAGTGAAAGGTTCTGAGTGAATTTTTGTGACAATCAGACTTATTGTGCACCAGTTACAGGGGAACATCAAGCTATTATTTCGCCCAAATGTCTGTATTTTTCGACTTTCGAACCTAAAATCGTCTTAAACGATTAGTCTCACTCATGAAGACTACGAAGTCAACAGTAATCTGTCTGGCTAGCCGGTCGTAAACCTCCTTACTTTCTAACGGAAAGAGCTAGAATCTTTAAACTTTCAAAAAAAGGATTGTGGTCTAAATACCACGGCCAAGTTCGTTAACGGACAAAATGGGTTCAATACCAGTTTCGCAGCAAGAATGTTTGAAAATTGTTCTTATTTGTTATAATTATTCCATTCAATGACCTCTGATATATTTTTAAAGTTTGTGGATTGGTTGTGATCAGGGATATTGGAAATACTGCCGACGTTTCGATTATATTCAAATAATCTTCGGGGCTCTGAAAGAGGTATTCAAAGTGTAAAATTAGGGATTTCGAAATACCTGGTGAACATTGAAAGCAAAAATTCGCTCAAAGTTATTAATTATAAATATAAATATATTATGAATCAAAAGAATATTAAAACTTGGTGACTCATATCATCAGTTGAATTTTTTTTTCTCAAATTAAAAAACACGTTGTTAACTGTCATTCTAAAATCACAGGTATAACAATACATGGATGATCGAGACATGGGTAAATTTCTGATGTTGAGAAGAGCTAATTTCAAACTTATGTATATTGTCAAAATTGTAAATAATTAACTTCTAGAACTTATTGCATCAAACTCTAGTCGATCAACATGCAGAAGTAAAGAATTATTTGTGTCAAGATTTTGCCCTACCAATTAATCTTTAAACAACCCTATAGAAAGAGATGTGAGAGAATCAAATGCAGGAAATATAGACTTTTTTTTCTACATCAATATTCAACTGAAAAATATTTTTAATTGGTCTAATATCTAAGTTATTTTGATTTAATTCAATCTATATTTTTATATATTTCTATTCAAAATTTATAATTGAAAAAGGTTATTACTTCGAGGGGGGTTTATATCAATATCTTGAACACCAATCAAAATAGTTTTGTCACACCTTTAAAAATTTTAATTTTAAAATATTTCCTAGAAATTGAAAGATTAAATCGAATAAAATGTCCAAGAAACACTGTTATTTTTCAGTATACATATAAAATTATCAAAAAATTTCACAGCATAAAGAAGAAATGAAAGAATTCTAAGAAAATATAAAATATTGACCCAAATTTTTTAGCAAACTTCTGCCGATACAGCTGTTCCATGCCGACCTTATGGAAAACAAATTCTATTCCAAATATTCCCAACCTAAATTTAAAAAATACCTTGATCGTTCACATATGTGTTAATATCCTTGAAAAGGATAAGTGTTTTTGAAATCGAATTTGTTTTTCATAAAGTCGGTATCAAACAGCTGTATCTGTTAAAGTTTGCTATGTAAATTTTGTCAACATTCTAAATTTTTTAAAGCTTCTTTTATTTCTTTTTGATGCTGTACAATATTTGATAATTTAATACATTCTGTCAAGAAAGTACCGGGAATTATTGATTTAAATCTGGCGGGGCAATGAGGCATATAAATTTTTTTTTTCCTAGGTTGGTACCACTGTCCTTAATTACTATGCTAAGCTTGAGCGGGATCTGTCAACTAGTGTGTTTGCAACAGCTGATTAAGTCAGTCGATGTCAGAATGCGTGCCGATTTTTACTATGGGTGATTACGTTGAGCAAAGAATTTGTTTAAAGTTTTGTGTTGCAAATGAATTTTCGTGTGGCGATGCATTGAAAATGTTGCAAAAGGCCTTTGGTGATAATGCTCTATCGAAAACTCGTGCATATCAGTGGTACAGAGCCTTCAAGGACGGTCGTGAAGTGGTCGCCCATCGACGGCTTCGATCGAAGATAACGTTGATAAAATTAAGGAAAGGGTGCTGGAAAACCGTCGTACCAGCTTGAGAGAGATAGCACATGATCTTAAGATATCCCACGAGTCCGCACGTACGATTTTGATTGATATTTTGGGCATGAGAAAGGTGGCCGCACGATTCGTACCGAAAGACCTGAATTTTCTTCAAAAACGTCATCGCGAACAGGTTGCTTCAGACATGCTGGATCGCTGTAATTCCGATTCTACATTCATGGAACGCATTATAACTGGTGATGAGACCTGGGTCTACGAGTACGATATGCAAACAAGCCAGCAATCATCGGAATGGGTGGCAAAAAATGAGCCGAAACCGAAAAAACCACGCCAAAGCCGCTCGAAAATGAAGGTGATGCTCATTGTTTTCTTCGATATCCGTGGCGTGGTGCACTACGAATTCGTTCCAGAGGGTCAGACGGTAAACAAGGAGTATTACCTAGGCGTTATGAAACGTTTGCGTGAGCGTATCCGTAAGAAGCGGCCAAATTTGTGGGCGAACAACTCATGGATTTTGCATGACGATAACGCGCCTTCTCACCGAGCTACGATTGTGACTGACTTTCTCGCCAAAAACTCAACAAACGTGCTTCAGCAACCACCGTATTCGCCGGATTTGGCTCCCTGCGACTTTTTCCTCTTCCCAAAACTAAAATTGCCCCTTCGTGGCACCCGTTTTGAGTCGATTGAAGCCATAAAACAAAATTCGGCGCGAGAGCTAAAGTCCATCCCGGAAAGCGCCTATAAAAAATGTTTCGATAATTGGAAGTGCCGTTGTCATAGATGTATTGGAGCAAATGGAGCCTATTTTGAAGGCGACCCAATAAATTTTGACGGTTAAATGTAAAAATGTTTTTTAATTGAAAATTCCCGGTACTTTCTTGACAGAGTAGTAAACATATCAGTATTAATAATAAGGTTTTTATGGTGAAATGCAGTCATTTCCAAGGAGCTTAATATTTTCATATGAGTCGTATTAAAAAATTATAACAGGACTCACCGATTTATCATTCCCACATGTTGATTCGTATAATACAAATGTTTCTTATTGATATCATAGGTCATTCCAGAAATATATCCTTGAATATCTTCAACTAAAGCCTGTTTTCCGGAACCATCCAAGGAAGCTCTATAAATTGTGCATGTTGGTGTGTTAAATAAAAACCATGTTGTGACTGAATAAAATAGAATCCGGTTTGCAGCATCAACTGCTAAATTCGAAACCTGACTATGCAAATCTGTTTTTATCAGATGGGCACAATTTTTGCTCTCAAAGTTGCATACATCTATGGATTTTGAAAATGGAACGTTGTTGTAAAAATAAATGTTATTGGTAATCCAATCCAGAGCTAGTTTTTTAGGCTGGCCTATGTTATATATAACATCCTTCATCTTAGATTTCTCGTCAATCCTCATCAAAATGCCCATACTTTCAATAGAAATGTAGATTGCAGAAGAGCGGTAGGAGTATGTTATTCCAGTTATTCTGGCCGTTTCTGCAGAGTACAGCAACGATAAGGAATTATCTTTTTGCACCAGCTGACGAATTTCATTATTGGATAAATATATTAAAGTCATAGGATCTCCCAGAGCTTTGCACGATGTTTTATCTAACCTGAAAATGAAATAATCTATTTGAAAAGTATAAGTATAATATAAACGAATACATCCTGCACAAGAAATCCATCCAGGATTGTAAACAGTAACAGAAAACTAAAACAAAGACTAAAAAGATTTTATTTTGTTTTCTCGTAGCAGGGCGCTATCATTTGGATATTTCTAACGTTCATAAGAAACATGAAATATTAAGCTTATCAAGCTTACTGAAGTATTATCAAAATCAATTATAAACATAAACAATCATTTATAATGAAATTATACAAAAATGATATCTACAAATACAAATTAATATGAACAGTTCGATAAATATTATTCTTATTATATTATTATTATTATCCTGTGACAAACAATTCAAAATGATCACCTAAAAGTTTATTTCCAACATTTTTTATTCTCCCAAACAAATGACGTTTCTAAAAAATAATAATAACACTAGCCGAAAAAAAAATTGTTTTGGTTGTAACATAAAACTGATGAGTATATTATGGTTGAATGAACGTATCCAAATACGAAAATGAGAAAAAAAAATTATTCTTCTTCTTTCGTCTTCCACTTAGGCTTGGAGCCTGTTCTTTCTCGATGATTTCTCTATTCGGTGCGTAAGTTATCACTCCATCTCTTTCTGGGTCGCCCGATACTTCTTCTTCCTAGAGGTGATTTATCCCTTGCCTTCTTTACCATTCTGTCTTGTCGCATTCTTTCTATGTGTGCGTTCCATTCTTCCTTTCTGTTGTTTATCCACTCCCCGATATTCTCCACTCCACAAAGCTTTCTGATCTCATCACTCCTTTCTCTGTCATACAGGGTTTTTCCGGAAATTCTACGAAGAATCTTCATATCCGCTGTCTCCAGCATACGTCTTGTCTTCGCAGTATCTGGTCTGGTTTCAGCCGTGTAAGTCATGATCGGTCTTATGGTACCTATATAAATTATTGCCTTCGTTTTTATGTTCAGATGTTTGTTCCTCCATATGCTGTCGTTAAGGCAGCCTGCAATTTTATTTGCCCTCATGACTTGTTGAAATACCTTATCTTCAATGCAGCCATAACTGGATAATTCGACACCCAAGTATTTGAATGACATCACCTGCTCTATTATCTTCTGATTTACTTCTAGTTTACATCGGAGAGGTTGTTTTGCTATTGTCATGATTTAGTATTTCAGTGGCTATGTCCATATTGAATTGCTTCGCGGCATTGAAGAAGAGTTGGAGAGTTCTCTGAAGGTCGTCCTCCCTCTCTGCGAAGAGTACTGCGTCATCGGCATAACAGAGGATCGTAAACTCCCGGTCACCCATTCTGTAACCCCTTGCAGATTTCACCCTTTTTATGATCTCATCCATTATGATACTAAAAAGGAGTGGGCTTAAGGAGTTGCCCTGTCGGACTCCGCTGTTGATATGTATTTTTCTAGACAGTTTGCCATTTATTCGGATTTGGGCGCTATTTTCCGCATATATATTCTTGATGGTCTCAATCAATTTGTCGGTACTCCACGGTTTTTCAGAAGGTGTATGACGTCCCCTAGTCGTACTTTATCGAATGCTTTGTGTAGGTCAACGAAACATAGGAAAGCCGGTTTGTTATATTCCGTTGATATTTCCACTGCCCGTCGCATCACGAACACAGCATCTGTACATGATCTTCCTGTTCTAAAGCCTTGATGTTCATCAGCCAGTGTTAGAATGGAGTTTATCTTTGTTGTTATAATCCTAGTAACAAGTTTGAATATCGCATCCAGCAGGTTTATTCCTCTATAAATTTTCGGTTCTTTTTTATCTCTCTTCTTGAACATTAGAATAATTGTACTTGTTTTCCAAGTTTCCGGTATCTTCCGCTCTGTTAAGATTTTATTCACTAATGATGTTATCTCGGTTATCAAACTGTCTTCTCCATATTTGAGAAATTCATTCGGGATGTTGTCCTGTCCTGGAGATTTTCTGTTTTTCACCTTCCGCAGTGCCGCTCTGATATCTTGATCTTCAACTGTTATATCGTCGTTTATTTTAAAGTTCTCTGGTTCATTTTCCTGTATATAGTCATCTTGGAACAATTTTGTGAGATAGTCTACCCAGGTATTTTCGTCTATTGGGTTCTTTTCTTCGAGTTCGCTAACGTCTTTTCTCTGATGCCTTACGAATCTCCATATTTGCTTTTGTAGACCGTAAAAATCTGACTCCATCTTTTTCGAGAACATTTCCCAATTATCATTCTTCGTTTTTCTTACTAGTTCTTTCGTCTCGTTCCTAATTCTTCTGTACTTTTCGAGTGATTCCTGTGTTCTGAGAGCTTTATATTCTAGATATGCCTTCCTTTTCGTTTCGCATTTGATCTTGATTATTTTTCGAAACCATGGCTTTTCATTCGGTTTGCTGTTTGGTTTTACCTTTTCCATTCCTAGTGCCTCATTCGCGGCCTACTCAATCATAACCCTCAGTTTTCTCCAACATTCGTCTACGCTGAAACCGTTCCATACTATTGGATCTGTACGGATTTTATCTGTCAACCCTGCTGATACAAGTGTTTTGTTGACTCATTTGACAGGGTTTCGACGTTAAATTTTTCCTTCTCTGGTAGTTGGTCCGCAAAAAAAAGTTGATACCCGTAAGGTTTTGTTGTTACATTCATAGCTCCACATTTAATGTTACAATATCAGGATAATATAATAATGATATATCTAATGTGTATTGAAAAAATGATTTCAGAATATTTTAACCATATATATATCGATTTTATTTAGTTTTATACCTACTTTACGAACCTCACATTTGAGAAAAATACAACGATTAAAAATATTGACTTAAAATAGTAATTATATTCAATTTTTCCCTTTTATGAGGGGTCGTATCTTATCTCTTCAAAAACCAGCAGTAATCACCCATCATGACTGGATCCCATCGTCCTTGATAGCGAATTTCCATTATCCTTATATCTGGTGGAATCTTTTACCCTGCTCGTCACTGACAGCATTCATATTTTCAAGAAAAAATGACAGATGTGAATGGGGGAAATTAATTTTTAATGACATTCGGGCACCAAGCGATTTGTAGGCATCCAATAGTTCATTAACTAATTGTTGGTAGTTTGCATCCATATTAGGGCCCAAAAATCCTCTTTCTACAGTAATGGCCTCCACGTTCTGAGTTCCTACCTGGTGAGCTTATCTGTAAAATTAACGTCGTCCAGGAATTTTCTTATTTGTGATCAAATAAAAATGCCTTCCTTTAATTTGGCATCACTTAACTTGAGAAAGACTTATTTTAAGTATTTGAATCCATCACCATCTTTATTCATAGCCTACACAAAGTTTTTCATCAGCCCAAATGTAATGTGAACAGGAGGCAGAAGGGCATTTTTGGGATCTACAAGAGGTCTAACCTCAATGTTTTGAGATCCCGGTTGAAATACACTTCTTTTTAGCCAAAGTTTTGTTGTATAAAGCTGATTTACTGCACGACTGTCCTATTGACCAATAAAACAACAATATTTTGTAAATCTTTCCTGAATTCCCACTAAATTCCTATAACCTTTAACTACATATCTGTAGTTTATTTTATCCAGAAGGGGTGCGCATATCATATCTTTCATCTTCACTGAATGGGCAACTGGTATAAAGGGTTTTGAATTTCCGTTATGCAATAACACAGCTTTTAAACTGTATTTAGACGAATCTATGAATAAACGCCACTCAGGGGGGGAATTCTCAATATCAAGTTCGATTTTGTGCTTTCCCTTTTTGGAATAAGGTTCAGTCTTTGTCAGGCAAAAAAAGCAATCATTTAAATGATTTGTGAGTTCTCGCTGTACCATACTGGGACTGCAAAAGGCGTGCATTTTCTTTTTCCATTCATCCACTGCACCAATGATACATTACAACTAACATAGCATATAGGGTGACCCCACTGCTTGCCTTGATCTCCAATTAAAATACCAAAATATTGGAAGTAGTCTTAGCTAATACATCACAGAGGTGTGATTCTTCACTGCGTAATAACATTTTTGGAACAACTACCCTCTAACAACGTTCTTAAATTAATTCAAATTGATATATCGATTACAATGTAGCAAATAGTTGAACAATTTAATGCACTGGTACATGGGAGACATGGTTGATTTTTAGTTGGGGATATATAATAACAATAGTAAAATGGAGTTTATTGGTTCTAGAACTACTAATAAACCGTAAAAAACTGTGGAGTTATTCATGATAACAATGTACAGCTATTTCAACTAAAAATTCACTTCATGAAAACTAGATTAAATAATCAAACATATCTACTCCCAATTCCAACTCCAACAAAAAACAAAAAAATATATATAAATATCATTTTATATGTCATTATCGGTAGTATTTCTCTTCATGGGATCTAGAATGTTTCCATCGGTGGTATTTTACTTGTTCGGGAGGCCCATGTAAAGTCACAATTTGGTAATATTAAAATAAAATAAAATAGAAAGGCCTTTTACTTGATAGAAGAAATATAAACATATATCAATTTGTTTTAATATTCAAAGTTTGGTAATATTATTTTCATTCAGGCGATTTAACTCCAGTATTGACTGTATAATGACTATATGAATTCGATACGGAATTATTTCAGCCGTTACTATGGTAGTTGATCATAATTAAAACAAATTGTAGAAATTACTATGTTTTACTACCAAAAAAGATATATTACACATTTTGTAATATATATTACACATTGTGTAATATATCTTTTTTGGTAGTAAAACAGTAATTTCTACAATTTGTTTCAATTATATGAATTCGTTCAACAAACCTAAACAGAATTGATAATTCTGTGGATTGTGGATCGATCTCCCTCAATAAGCCATTTCTTTTTTTTTTTTAATTTATTTTTGTTTTTTATTTCTCTGATTTTGGTTGGAACAATCAGGTATATTCTAGATGCAATGTAAGTACAACAACATTGGCCAATTTTTTTTCCGCTTTTTTTCTTTTATAATTATCATGCTTCGCTCTAGTATTGTGTCCGGGCTCTTTTAGCATGATCGATATTTTCTTCCGGTATACATTTACAAAGATTTTTTGAACACATATTTGTCTTATATCTAGTACCTTGGAAATTTCGTATATTCTATTACTCGAGAACGTCATTATCTTTCCATACATCACTTTCAAAATACATTTTTGTATAATATCCAGCTTCTCTTATGAACATCCAAAATACCTCCCCATCCTATTATCCCATATGAAAGTTGCGATTGTGCCAATGCGTTTTACAGTACATGTATGTGTTTTTCTTATATATCCAATTCGGTTTTTTTCATATATTTATGGTTTTTTTTATATATCCAAATTTATATAGGATACCTCTGAGTTTTCTTGAGATGGAACACATGTATATCCCATTCTAGGTGTTCATCAATAAAAATACCATGATATTTGGTCGATTTTGTTGCTGGGATATGCAATTCATCATTGATTCGTAGATCTCCCAATCTTGGTTGTCCTGATTTGTTAGAAGAAAAAGTCAGGTATTCTGTCGTCCCGCAGTTCAAGGTAAGTTTATTCAATCGGAACCACCTCACAAATATCCCCAAATCCTCTGTTGCTTTCTGTTTTAAATCTTTCCATGTTTCATCCTTGTATATGACTATGGTATCATCTGCGAAACCTATAATTTTACCTCTACACTCCATTTCAAGTAAGCCATTTATATATAGATTGAACAATAGGGGTCCGAGGACATTACCCTGTGGTTTACCACAGGTAAGTTGCCTTTTTTTTACTTTATGTTCCGTTTAGAGTTACAACCTGTTTTCGACCAGATAAGTACCTCTGAATAAGATCATACATCTTTCCGCGGAACCCACAATTCGTGAGTTTTTCAAGTGTAAATTACTTGAAAAACTGGTTTGACACCGTGGCTTACGGTGTCAAACGCCAAATCTATCACGACTGCCAAAGATGGAATGCTTTTATCTATATTATTGTAAATAATATCTTTTTTTAATTTTTTTTATCGCATCCTCTGTTGACATATTCTTGCGAAATCAAAATTGATTCTTTGACAATAATTGGTTTTTAGTAATAAATGTATCCATATAGACTTGTATCAGTTTTTCAATGATCTTGGAGATGTTTGATATTAGAGCAATCGGCCTATAGTTGACCATCTGCGATCTATCACCTCCCTTAAATGATGGCTTCACAAATCCTAATTTTAGTACGTCCGGGAAACAGCCGTTTTCGAAACAGTTGTTTATTATATAAGTAAAAGGTTCTGATATTTCTTCTTTTATGTTTTTCGATGTTTCCTATCGTATTCCATCGTAACCTCCCGATTTCCCCGATTTGATATTGTTTATAGTCTTTTCTGAATCAGTTGGAAATAGAAGAAAGGAGTTCTCCTTGTTATAGTCATTGAAGAGATCACACATTTGTTGATCATCCTCAATTTTGGAGTTATCCTTATTTTCAATATATTCTAGATATGATAGTTTCTGTTCTAGTAGTATTAATTATATTGTTTACACAGTCCGATAAAGCTTTCGATTCATTCTGATTCTTACTTATGCACTTCTGTAAGTATTTCTCTTTGGCCTTACATAAAAATTTTCGTATATGATTTTTACATCTAGAATATTCAATTTTTGATTGAATATTTTTGGGTTTCTTTTTTTTTTAATATACATATTTTGTTTCCTGTTTATTTCATTTAATATTGATGGAGTTATGTATTCTTTTCGGATCCGTTCCTTTTTTTAGTGATAACTGTGGTTGTACTATGTTTTCTTACTTCTGGTATTATATCTATGAAAACAAGATAACTTTACGGTATTACTTTCATTTTCTTTCGCGTATATAGGGTCCTGCAATAGTGCAGTGCGCTTCCATATCTGCCGAACCGGACATCTTAGAAATTTCGTTCGAAAGCAATCTTCTTGTAGCGTGTGGGCCATTTAAAATTCACACCTTTGATTGGTTATAAAGAAAAGTAATTAATATTTCCGCGAAGTTATGAGTTCATTAGAACAGTGGAACCTTCACATTCATGAATGAAAAACAATATCATTTAAATGACCGCCACGACTGACCATACAGTACTCAGTCCGATCAATACAATTTTTCAGAATATTGTCGATTGTTTGGAGCTCAATATCATGAATGGCAACTTTAATTTTGTATTTCAAGGCAACCGTCGTTTCTGGATTGTTAGAGTTACACTTCAACGGATCCCTATAAAAATAGTCCAACAAAGTCAAATCATAGCTCCGAGGCGGCATTTCGACTGATTTTCGAAAACGGTGCGCAAGAAGTTGATGGTTACGTTGGATTTGTGGCAAGTGGCTAGTCCTGTTGAAACCAAATGTCATAAATACTTTTTTTTTAATTTTGGGAAACAAAAATTTTTTTAGTATGTTACGGTAACGTTCCCTATTAACCGTGACGGCGGCTTCCCATTAATTTTCGGAGAAAAATTGCCCAGTGATGCCACCGGACAAAAAACCGTACCAAACAATTACTCTTTAAAGGTGCATCGGCTTTTCCACAATAACTTGCTGATTCTCTGATCTCCAACTGTGCAAGTTTCGCTTATTCGCATATCCTTCTAGGTGAAACTGAGCTTCATCCCTTAGGATGATTTTTCTGGTAAAATATCATCTTCTGCCATACGATCATACGACCATTGAGCGGAGTGGGAACGCATCGAAAGTTCACGTAAGCTTTCATATCGAGGGATTTATGGCAAATTCTCCTCAGAGAAATATTCAGTTCTTGAGCACAGTAACGAGTTGATCTTGATGGATGTTCAGCCACATTCTGGGCTATAGCAGCAATGTTTTCAGATGAAGAGGACGTAAACGGGTTGTTTCATCGAATAATGATCCAGTTTCATGAATTCGTTTCACAAATTGATCCACAAATTGACGTGAGGGCATTTATTTCCACCTAAACTTCTAACAGTTTGGATAGAAGATTCAGCACTTCGGAAATGAGTTTTCAATATTTTTCGGTTTTGGTTCAGCGGAAATATATTATTTCATACATTATTATATTAAAATTAATGAAATAAATATTCACTTTATCCAGGATTCATTCCATAGTATCTACAAAAACTAGTACATCCCACAGACAAGTTCGATAAATGGACATCACTACTAATTTTCGACTTTTATTTACAAGATATTTCGATTTGACACTCAAAATTTATGTTCTTTATACAAGATACATCTTCGAAATCTTCACAAGTGCTTTTTAATAGAATGCATGATCCACCATGCATACCCCGTGTGTAGAATGAAATCATCTGGCAGTTTCCCACGCGCACAAGATACACCGTTTATCCAGTGTCCCGTAAGACAAAGTATATCATTCTTCAAGAGACATAAACCAACTCCAGAATTTTATTTCCAATACATTGTATGTTTTGATTAACAAAATTGAGGAATCCATTCAATTCTCACGATTAAGACGCCTTCTGAGAAGAAAAATGCTTGAATTCTTGTGGTAAAAAAAACTTTGAAAGAACTTTTGTATTTATTCTTCCTGGTCCTCATGGTTTCACATGTTTTCCCTTTTTTAAATGTTTAGTTGATACACTCTTTCACTTCTTCTGGTTTGATTTCTTGCTTGAGTTATGTTAAATAGAGGCAGAGTATTTGCTGGTAAACTTTTTGTTTCGGTTCTTTCTTTCACGGGCAACGTTTTAGGTTTGGTAGCCTCTTTTCTTCGGTACGAAACCAATTTAATACCAGTATTTTCCTCTGAGCTAAGCTTCTCGATCTGTTTATGGTGATAAAAATCATCATTTTCCTTGTTATTTGTATTGTTATGACTGTTACATTTACGGTTGTTATGATCCCTCAAAGGTATAATCTTTAAATATTTGATTGATCCGGTCTTTACTTGGTAGAAACTCATTTTAATTAAAAAATAAATTACTGTCTCATATATATTTTTTAAGTATAATCTTTAGTTTTTTGACCATCAATACTCTGTCAGATGTACATTTTCTTTGTTTTTTGTATACCATAATTTCACCATGCCTTATTTCTTTTTCTTTCATCTGGTCTATGCATATTTACAGAAGTTTCCTTCTGGTGAATCAGTAGAGTACTTCATTGCCAATACTATATGTGGATTACATCAGTGTTGATTTCTGCCATCTATTTAAAGCTATTCTCAGCAGTTAATATAGGTGGCGTAGACTTTTATTATGCTGTTTGCACTTTATGCCTTTGATTTTTTTCAGCAGCCAGAGTTCATTTCGATGCAGACTTGCATTTTTCTGTCGAATTTCGTATACAATTTGCTTCAGATATGCATTTAACATTTCAAGCTTTGAAAATTCAAGCTTGCTCACCCAGTCTGTTCTGGTTTTAAGTCGTCTTTTCTGTTAGAACTGGTCTGTTATGTTTGACAACATATTATCAGAGTCACTTATATGAACTATATTTTCTATCCGTTTAAAGAGTGCCGGCAGCTCAGTGGTAGACCATAGGGCTCGTAACCGGAAGGTCGTGGATTCGAATACTCTTCAGGTAGGAAATAAATTTTTTAGTTGGATGGGTTTCGGACACAATTTCACTGTTCAGGTAGGAAATAAATTTTCTACTTGGATGGGTTTCGGACACAATTTCACTGTTGGGTCGAAAATCAACAGTACTGTGGCCTAAAGTGGCGCAAAAGCGCCGTAACAAACCGAGAACTCGTGCAAGCTGAAAAAGCCTCTAAGAGGTCTTCACACAAGATCACACAAGAGTGTCAGGATAATGATAAATAATACAAATTCATGGTAAATGGGTCACAGTTCTTACTCAATACCACTCTACCACTTTAGGTCACAGAACTGTTAATTTTCGACCCAACAGTGAGATGATGGCCGAAACCCGTCCAACTTGAAAATTTCTTTTCTACCTGAACAAGATTTGAATCCGGGTTCTTTAGGTTAGCAGGCCAATGCTCTTACAACTGAGCTATCGGCAAGTGAACTGAAAGATTCGATCAGTTATAATGTACAAAAGGTAACCTTCACCTCTGGATTTCTGAATAAAATTGTCCGTCGTCACATTTTCTTCCACCTCGTTGAATTTGATTGTTTATACCAAAACCTTTGTGTCAGCCCTGTTCATTATATTCGTAGTAGATTCCATTTTTCACTGCAAATTAAGCCTTTTTTTTCAAATGACCAATGATTTCAGGAGTTAATCAAACGCTCTTTTGAAGTAGATACTCAGTGCACAACTAGTATACTCTTTACGTCTTACTATTGAATTTAATCCGAAAACACTCCATTTGCTAAGTCGAAGCATATGGAATTACTTAGAATATTTTTTATGGAGCCACAGTGAGTCATCATCATTAGAATAAATAATATTTAAATAAGGTTATTCTGATTTTCACAAATTTTTATTGTTATGTTCACAACAATTGTTTCGCTATCACAGTAGCATCATCAGGCAAGATCACATTTTGAATAACTAAGCTTGTATCCGTTGCTATTTATATTACAGTAAGTACAATAAATTTTTATTGAGCACTAAAACCCAAAAAAGGGTCTCTGCAAATTCCAGCTTATCTGAATATATTCAACAGAGGTAAGTTAAATATATTCAGATAAGCTGGAATTTGCAGAGACCCTTTTTTGGGTTTTACTGCTCAATAAAAATTTATTGTACTTACTGTAATATAAATAGCAACGGATTTCGGAAACAAGCTTAGTTATTCAAAATGTGATCTTGTCTGATGATGCTACTGTGATAGCGAAACAATTGTTGTGAACATAACAATAAAAATTTGTGAAAATCAGAATAATCTTTTTTAAATATTATTTAATATGGATTTTCACCAAGTAAGGAAAGATACAATTCAATATCATCATTAGAACTTAAATATACTAACTCTTACCTCAGCTCGAAACCATTGTAACAGTCACATTGGTATATTCCGGGATAATTGATACACAGCTGACTACATACTGGTGGTTCGGTTCTGCATTCGTCAATGTCCAAGCAAGTCCTACCATCCCCCATCAATTCATAGCCCTCTCTACATTTGCAAGTGGGTCCAAACGGTGTCTTTAAGCATAAGTGGGGACAAGGATCACTATTGGCACGGCAAGTTGTGTTGCACATACCACCTTCATCAGAGCCGTCATAACAGTCTTGATGTTCATTACAGACGAGAGATTCATCAATACATTGGCCAGATTTACACCTAGAAGTACGTTAAATATATAAATTTATACTCACCGATACACTTTTCCCTCAATTATTCATTAAGAATTAGAAAATAGTTAATATAAAAATATTACAATTTCATGCTGCCTCTTCAAATATTCCAGGTCAGGAAGTCGAAGAAGTGAATATTCATTAGTACGTAAATACTGTTATTTGAGTCAAAATATTGATTCGTCAGTATAAAATCGGAAAAATACATTCATGATGAATTGAATACGTGGGTCGTCTACATTCGCATGAATTTTGCGTACTCGCAATAGGACCTTTCATTTCATGAAAATGTCTGTTGAGTTTTTTTTTTCGCAATTGTCTCCAACGATTACACTAGACTGGCCGAACCCTCCGTTCTTTATCACATGATTACTTCTAAAAGAAATGAATCTGAGACTTAATCGAAGGCAAGGTTTTGAGCCCAAATGAGATGAATGGCAGACATTCACCCTGAGTTATATACAGAATAACAATTTAAATGGTAAATGTAAAACTTTGTTAGAATCAAAATACTAGAGACTTATAGAAATGTATTTCCATAAAGTTTCAATATTCAAATATTCAAATCATTATTCAACTTAGTCTTCTAAAAATGAGGTGAAGAATAACCTGAAACTTCAATCACGAAAAATGTGTTAACTTTTGCATTTTTGGGTTGCTAACCAGAGTAATTTCTTAATTTGTTTTAATAGTCATTTCTTCAAAACTTCTCATACTATATGTGAAAAATTAGAAATAACTATTCTACAATTGATTATTTTTAGGTGCAACACAATTTGTTATTCTATTCATTTAAATTGTTATTATATTCAATATTTTTATTATTATGATATTTATTTTATATAATTCATAATAGAAATGTGAATAAATTGTTTTCTTTCATATTATTCTTCCATAAAATACCCTTCAGCCAGTTTAATGATTGAGTTTTTATTATCTATTCACTCAATTCTAACTGGATCGAACTCTTACTCGAAGTCTACATTCTGTCAAACGACATAAGGATACTATTTGAATATAAATATTTCGCGCCATATTATAAGTAGTTTGGAGAAAAACCACGAGCATCTCTGATTGGTTTCACATGCTTTGTAGTGTATCTAAGGAATTTAGTTTATCTATGAACTGAATCAAGCGAGATGAAACTCAACTCTATCGACTCTACCTACCCTCACGCTTCTTGAAGCAACCGTCGCCCCAGGGCGTTAAATTCGAATAAAAAGGTTGTTCTGCATCCTGTATTATTATCTTTCCTTATTAGAACAAGTGTTCCATAATAAATTTATTTTAACTCAAAAATTTACACATTTTTCGTGACTGCAGTTTCAAGGTCTTCATTCCATCTTCACGGCAAATGTGTAACTTTATGAATGTAAATTACAGTACTTTCTAAAAACTTGTTCGAATTATGAACAACTGCCAAATAGCTGCCGAAAAGGTTAATATTCTATTTCCATTTGGCACTATCTGTTTCTCTTATATAAAATTGCTGATAATGTTGACATAAAAAAGAGGAAAACACGAGCTCAAAAAGAAATTAAAATTGTGCAGTATATATAACAAAGACAGACATAACGATATAGTGTTATTTAGCACCACTGAACTATATATTTTTCAATAGCATTTGTAATCCAAAACAGTGAGTATGGACGGTGCCTAGTATCAATTTTGGCTGCTGATTTTACAGTTTTTATTTGCGGATATGGTGAAAATTTGTTAACTCATTTGCTAACAACATATCGAATTTAGTCACCCCACATCATAAAGCGATGCACTAAACCATGTTTTCCTCACACGGAAGTCAAAGCAAATAAGATTTTTTTCAGCTGAACGGCGTAAGATGACTAGGATTTAATTAAATAGCGCATTCTTCGGCTCATTTGCTTATTTGTATTATAGGCACTAGCTCGAACCTCGTTTTACTACGGTCTCATCTTTTTTATATCGGGTGTTTATTTAGAGTGATAGAACTTTCGATAGGGATAACTGTGATTTGACAGAAGGTAGAAGCCATGTTGTTTTGACATTTCTGTTCAGTAAGCATTGTCAAATTATCATGGAAAGACTCACTCTGCAACAACGTTTACAAATTGTTGACATTTATCGACCCAGAAGTGTTTTGGTTCCAACAAGATGGTGCTACACCTCCTGCTGCTACCGTAACAATTGATTTATTGAAAGAAAGATTTGGCGATAACATGATTTCGGGAAATGGTCCAATTAATTGGCCTCCAAAATCATGCGACATAACTCCACTGGATTATTTTCCTTGGGGTTATGTCAACTCATTTGTTCATGCTGATAAACCAGAAACAATAGACGTTTTGGAAGCCAACACAACTCGTTTTATTGCTGAAATAATGCCTGAATTACTCGAAAAAGTGGTTCGAAATTGGTCTGGTCAAGTGCGGTTCCTCAGAGCTAGTCGTGGTGGACATATACCGGAAATTATTTTCAAAACATAAATGTCATAAAATTATCTTGCAAAAAAATTTGGCTCCAATCTTAATTTAAATGTGTTTTATTTCAATTTAAAGTTCTATCACTCTAAAAAAACACCCGATACCTACCTAGAATGTATTTAAGTATAGCAACTGAAGGTTGCAGAGTAGTAAACTTAAAAAAAACTAAACACGAAACACGTTCTGATTCATCTTGATGCACTGTTGATGCATAACTTTCAAGTTACTGGAATAAATTTTTTCGACCGAATTTACGGAAACCTCAATCTAGTATTTGAGATGGTAGAAAGAATATTTCAATAACAGTTAGCAACGCATATAATGCTCTGTTTCACATTCTGTTGGAAAAATCGATCAATAATTAGGAAAAAGACTCACCTATATTCTGCACAAGGTACGCTTAAGTTGAATTCGTGGTCCGTAAGTTTTTCTTCGCGACAAGTTTCTTGTGTTTCATCAGACCCATCTCCACAGTCATTGGTTTTGTCACAAGTCCAAGTTTTAGGTATACATTTCTTATTTCGACACATGAACTCATCCATTTGACAATCCGAACATCTCAGTTCGTCTTCTTGACCTGGACACTCTGATGTACCATTGCACACTGCCGACATCGGTAAACAGAGGGTGCTGTTTACGTGACATTGAAACTCATGTAAGCCGCAATGATTTTTAACGGCTTTTTGGCAATTCATCTCATCAGAACCGTCACCGCAATCATCTGCTCCGTCGCAGGCCAACTGTTTGTGCAAACATCTTCCATTGTTACAGCTGATAGTATCAGGAGCACAAGTTGAATCTGAAAAATTTTCTGAATGACAAGTCAATCTGAATTTGGCGGTATGAAAAGCAATAGAAATTGAGCTTCTACTCTTAATTTAACATTAATTTTCGACATGAGAGCTGTTTCAGTTCTTTCATTCATTGTAAGATCTAATTAAACATAACAAAATACTTTCACAATAATGTTTTGTTCCCTGGACGAAGATAAATATCTAAATTGTATAAGTTATGGACCAAGCGACTCATAATACCCGGATATTTTGGAAAACTCCGATATAAGTTATGAATATAAGAATATTATCTAGTCAGTGCCGGAGTTGGGTGGGACGCAACTCACCCGCCGAAGCGGCAACTCACCCACGACCAACCCAGTCGCGGCTCGAGGACCTGAAACCACTGTAGACACTCCCGGTCCATCCAGTTTCACACCCAATGTCTAGCGTATGGTCAAGACCATCAAACTTCCAAGAGATGTCCCGGACCATCTAGGTCCAAGAACCATAAATCCAGATAAAGGGAACACTCTTCTAGCCTAGCATGCAGGCTTTCAACTACAACCCTTACGAGTCCAATATCTATTGGATGACTAGGAGAACAACTAATTCTGCAGACTTCTACACTCTCGTGATAGCCTTTTTTTCCAAATAGAGTCTCTGAAGACTGACAATTGCCAAAAAGAGTTCTACTCGATGCTACAAACCACCAACTGAAGAAATCTAGCACGTCATCGCACCCTTTTCCTTAAAGCTAGCACAGATCTATTATTGACGTATTCGCCCTTATGCGCCGGGTACCTGCAATCGGGTAAAACCACGTGATTTTTATGGGTCAGCGCCATTTGTTGCAATGCCCTCTCCCTAAGTGACTGTAGAGAAAAAACACAATATCAGATTGCTGCGAATAACGACGTTTTCTATTTATAGATGTCGGGTTAGCGGAAATTGCCGCTTTATTACTTATCCACCACGACTAGCTTTGAGGAACCGCATTCGACCAGACAAATTTTGAACCACTTTTTCGAGAAATTCAGGCATTATTTCATCAATAACACGAGTTATGTTATCTTCTCCAAAGCGTCTATTGTTTCTGGTTTATCAGTATAAACCAATGACTTGACATAACCCCAAAGAAAATAATCCAGTGGAGTTATGTCGCATGATCTTGAAGGCCAATTAGTTGGACTATTTCTCGAAATAATGTTATCGCCAAATCTTTCTTTCAAATCAATTGTTACGGTAGCAGCATGAGGTGTAGCACCATCTTTTTAGAACCAAAACACTTCTGGGTCGATACCATTAAAATTTTGAAACAAATAATCATTAATCAACGACCTGAAACGAGCACCATTCACTATAACATTAGTTCCAGCATACACTGCTTAGTGGTCAGCTGGTGAAAGAGCCCTACTCACATGCTAGCAACTACAGTGATGATATTTACAGTTACATTTAATGCAACTAATCCTCTCGGGCGTAGAACGCTAATGACAACCGTAAAATTGGCGAAGCACGCGAAACGTTGCCCATTTTGATAAAACAGTTTTATTATTTACACGGATTGTCGAACGCTATATCTATCCACGGTGATTTGACAAGCAGACTCATTAAATGACGGCCAATTCGATTGTAGTAATTTTAACAATATGACCCCTATCAAATGTCAAAGTCTGAAAGTCCGTTTTTTTCGTTGAGTTTATGGCATCGACTGATGTGGAGTTAACTACCTGACGTACACAACTCATTCATGAGCGCAGCGAGATTAAAATCCACAATCACTGGCACCATAACATGCATCTCTGCCCATTAAGCCACTGGGATAAGTCACTTTTGAAAGACGCATTAGATAGCCATCTCTTCATTTTGATGCTGAAAAATAAGTGTAACGTTTCGAACCCAATATTGTACAAGTTTTTTGAAGAATGATTAGGGGATTTTCACCAAATGCCTAAGGAAATGCATCCTCAAAGATTTCATAAAATATCTTTTTTAATACCAAACCATTCAATAGAGAAGTATTTTCATTTTGAAACGGATTTGTTTAATATAAAAGTGAAATAAGTCTTAGTATCAAAGGTTTTCATTATATGAAATTAAATAAAATGAATTACTACGTAACACCCTCTATCTATCTATATCTCTTAATATAATATATATGTGTATCTTACGATACACATTTTTCCAAGGAAGCACTTCTCTAAAAATAACAATTTTATATTTTTATCAACTGAAATATAATAACCAGAACAAAAAGATAGCGAATTAATTCAACATAATACACATAATATATTTTCTGTCATACAAAGCAATCCGAAAACTGAAAAATGATTAATGTTTATTTACTCACAATGAAGGGTTTTTTGATGGACTATAAAATATATTCAAAAATGTCGACAAATATTTACTATCCTCTGAATTGACTCATTTCAATCAAAATATTCATAATAAATTAGGAGTACTTACGGCATTGGGGATGTTCA
This sequence comes from Megalocaria dilatata, assembly GCA_034642435.1. Lineage (NCBI taxonomy): Eukaryota > Metazoa > Arthropoda > Insecta > Coleoptera > Coccinellidae > Megalocaria > Megalocaria dilatata. Next base: position 76,030,818 of record CM067856.1, read on the forward strand.
TCCGACATATCCAAGCAATCTATTTCTCGATCACATTCCCAAGATTTGGGTATACACGCTCCGGAGTTGCATCTGTAACAAATTGCCTTATCAAATGTGTGATTGGAATATTAAATTCATTCAGGGTGTAAATAAAGCATTCTTTCGACTGAGTTTTTGAGATAAAAGTAACTGTTGTTTCCATTTTTATGTAAAATACATGATGAAACTCTCTGGAACATTTATAGTGTTATTAGGAGTAGAAATAAATTCATGGTGTTTTGATAACATATGTCGATAATAGATTATTAATAAATTTTTTCAACTGGTAACACCATCATTTTGAAGTGTCATGATTAGGTGTTCTTTTCAGTATCCGTCATTTTGTCACTTCGAAGTGTAAAGAATTTAGTTTCTGTGTCCTCTGAAGATGTCAACCTTTATAATGAATAAGGTGTTTTTGCGAAGAACTTTATTCACATCACTTCAAAATGAATTAAAAGGCTGCCGAAAGACATCGTAATTTATTGGATGTTTAAAGTGACCATGCTCTAGCTGAAAGAATGTATCAGAAATGGTTTTCCCGATTTGAAAGTGGCAATTTTGATTTGGAAGGCGAAGAATGGCGTACCTAAACTTTAAGGATGAAGAATTAGAGGTAAGGCTCGATGAAGATCCATCACCAACGCAAGAGGAACTCGCAAAAACACTCAGAGTCACTTAACTATTCATTTACCATCGTTTAAAATTGTTGGGAATGATCCGAAAGGTAGGAAATTAGCTGCTGTATGAACTGAAGCCAAGAGACGTCGAACGTTGTTTCTTCACGTGTGGTTCTTTATAGAAATGTGACTGGCGTGGCATTAGATCTTGTCGTGGTGGGGGTGATTATCATGACTAGGACCCTAGTTTGGTCCCGGCGAAATGGAGGGTTAAGTCATGGTGCCTAACGTAATGCCATTCGCGCCAGTCACTGGACCTGTATGGTGGAAGATCTCCGAATGTGGCCCTAGTTTTGCCATTCTGGTGAAATGGAGGGCTGAGCCGGTTGATCAACTCAGTGGCAGGGAGTCTGTTGCAGCACATGGCTTCTCCTTTTAAACTGGCGTACTCTACCCTATCGCAGTGATAATCTCCGGATTCTTTGTAATGGCCGAGTGCATTATGTAGCCTACTGCGTTACCTCGGGGGGTGTTACTTGTACCACCTGGCCACCCAATTGATGTTAGACTCGAGGGGGCAGTGGTTGAAAGTCCTCATGCGGGACTAGAGAGGTATTTCATTTATCTGTTCGCAGACCTCCATGTTCGGGATATTCTCATGAAATGACTCAGGGTTTAACGGGACTTGACGGTTCGATCGGCTTGTCCTGGCGCCGGATCAATGCGTAACTATTTAGGGTTTGTGGATCTCGACGAAATGGCTTAGCCGTTAGTGCTTGACGCCAGGATCAATCAAATGACTTCACATGGGTTCGGTGGGTCAGAACGTACAGGCCGGTTGACAGTGCTCGTACCTGGATCAATAGAAGTCATCAATCTTGAGATTATCTTAGTTCATGGGACTGCGTTCGGGTGCTTGAATAAGAATTCCTTTTGACGGGTGAGTTGCGTTACAAACCAACTCGGGTACTGACCTGCAGAGCCAGAAGAGGTTGAATAGTGCTTCGCTGCTACCTGTCAGACGGTTCTGGCTTTCGAGTCGGGGGCCCAAACTGGAAGCTGGTGGGTTCATCTACTCGGAGGGGTTCTCGCTTCGCGCGATGATAGGGCGTAATCTTTATCACACTTTCTACTTCTAGGGATGAACTGTGGAGACTGTTGAGTTGTCACTTGGTGAAAGAGCTATTCTCGTCATGCCAATACGAAAACCTGGTAGAATTCACGTGACGAGAATTGATGTGTTTGAACCGAGCATTATGAGAAAAACACTCGAAGTACGCCGACAGACAGGAAAACGTGCGTTACCATTAATCGTATACGCCCCAAATTTCAGATCAATCGCATTTGTAGTTTGAAAAATATCGATTAAAATAAATGAAAATTTCAAATGTTAATAACTGCTTAACCATTATATTAAATTTGGTCAATAACGCACTCAACCGAAATATTCAGGCCCAAACTTACTGTGAAAGTCCGTATGTTTCAAGTCTCTATTTCTTTCCGTCCGAAAGTTATAGTGTTTAGGGTAAAGCTCTACGCTGATCCGCTCACAGGTTTTTTTTTAAACTCCTAATAATATTATCCCCAAAAAATGTCGCACCAACATAAGCGTGATTATTCTTCTCCTAAAAATTAAATTTCGGTTCGATTGCTACATGTGTTATGGACAATAGTCCTCCCTAGACCTAAACTTCGTCGAGGTATTCAGGGTCTATCCTAGAAATAAGGAAGCAAGAAACTATCTAATATACTAATGAAAATGAACGCTGAAGAAAGTCATATAAATTACTTCAAACCAATACAAACAGATTGTATTCGTTCTTCGTCCATAGTTCTGCTTTGCTCTGCTGTAGCTTGCCGACGTATCATACACGATTAGTCTTTAAATTTTTGACTAACCGTCTCCGCCAAGTTCAAGTTGGGCAAGGCACACAGGGTTCGAAGATCGTTCCGACGTGGAGCACAAGGTCACTGACGTCACAGGCAGACATGCACACCACGCCTGTTTGGAGAGTTGAGGTGTGCATGCTCAGAAATAAACGCCGCCTTCCAGATTAAGAGGTAGAAGCTCCCTAATAACACCCGCATTCAGTTTAAGAGCTTCATTGGTGGCCCCGACGTGATTGGGGGGGTTTGCTTCAAGAGCGAACCAACCTGCTCATTTGGAGGCCCTAGTTGCCCCATCCTATTTCCGAGGTAACTTTCCTTTCGAATCACAATATCCCTGCTGGAGATGACACCGCGTCCAAACCAGCGACGAACTGTTTCCTAGCCTGATCCTAACGCTCTATTCCGTGAATTCACAGACGCTTACTGGAAGGGGAGTGTGCAGCTCGCCGTCCAGAATTCTGCTTTGCTCTGCTGCAGCTTGCCAACGTATAATATAGAGGACACGACTAGTCCCCGCTTAGTTCAAGTAGGCCAAGGCATACAGCGTTCGACGACAGTTCTGACGAGGAACACAAGATCACTGGCGTCACAGGCAGACATGCGCACTGCGACTGCCTGAAAAGTTCAGGTGCACATTCTCAAAACTAAACGCCGTCTCCCAAGTTAAGAAGTGGAAGCTTCCTCATAACACCCGCATTCATTTTGAGAGCTTCAGTATATTAATTTATTATATCAGTATTGATTGATTCTGACATTTAAGAACAGACTCAAGTACTGGATGTGGGATGGCGGCAAAAACGTTCCTAATGAAATTATGGAACCGAGAATTGCTTATTTAGACTAAATTATGTACAAATTTTGAATAATTTTGAGTTCATAATAAGAAGGCTTTATACCAATTGTATTTCAAAATGGTCATTTGCGCACTTCGTCAACTATGCAGTTCCCTCGAATCTTTAAATTACTTCTCAAATAAGAAAATGAACAAAAAATGACGAAAAGCACTGACATGAAGTCAAGAGCTCTTAAGCATATGTTTCTATCGCTCGAGATTTTCACAAAATTTTGCATCATCTTTGCTGTCGTTATTTTATATCTAACTACAAAATTTAAACCCAACCGTGTAAGAAATTTCCCACTTGTTTCGAAAGTACTGATCTAATCGAAAAAATTTCGTACTTCGGTGAACAATAACGAAGAGATTGTTTTATTAAAATAAGAAATAAAACGAAATTTTGCACGTTTCAAGTATTTATTTGATATTTTTTAGTTGACAATTTATATTTCTTTGAATTTTTTTGGTACTGTGTAATAAAAATATTAATTCTTTATGTCTACTAAATTGACTTGATGTGTTCTGAAGACATTTATTTAATTTAATTCTAAAAATTTTTGAATCAAAAAATTTTTGAAATTAAAATTTGTAGGAGGTTCACAAAAGAAATCTGTATGATATTTTAAATTTTATTGATAATATCTTACTGAATACTTTCAAAAATACCAAAATAGTAATAAATCAATCCGTAAGTATTTTTCAGAACATTTCAACATATTAGCTCATCCAACTAAACCCACAGACTCCAAAACTTTATTCTTTGATGAAACTCTACAAAAATAATAATCCAATAAGACCACTAGTAGCTTATCTATGGCGGTTCTAGCTCACTTTGGTCTAAGAAGGGTTCTTTCGTGTACGGGTAATGAAAAATGAGGGGTAATGACTCAATTACGGTATTAAATCATTAATTTCCTGTCAAGTTATGTCCATTATCAATGAGTCTCCTGCTGCAGATAAGGATCAAGTGTTTTGTCATTATATGCGCGGAAATATCTTCCGAACTAAGATTTCTTGTCGTGACTTGTTGATTATGGATTATTCACCATTGTCTATTGAAATATTTCAGTCTAGCTGCAGATAAGAATTAATTGTTTCGTTAGCATGTGCACCTTTCGAACAAATAAAGGTCGGGTTTCTCATTTGATTTGAAAAGTGTCAAGTTGATAGTTATTTACTACCCACGTTTCTCTGTGCAATGTAAGAACGTATGTGCACCTTTCGAAAAAATAAGGGTTCGGTTTTTTTTAACTATTGTGTTATGAAAGAAAGCATCTACACCTTTCGAACAAATAAAGGTTCGGTTTTTTTATCTAGTTTGTAAAGTGACAAGTTTATTATTATTTACTACCCATTACTGATTAGTAAATTCATGGGAGACAAAGGTTCCGTTTTTTATCTAATATGAAAATCAAATATTTCCTGTAGTGTCAAGTTTATTGTTATTTACGAACCTTTATCTGTCCAAGACGCGACTGTGGTCCGTCATGGATACGTATGGGATGCAACGTTTCTTTGTGTTATGTAATAAAGCATGTGCACCTTTTTAACAAATAGAGGTTCGGTTTCTTTATCTAATTTGAAAAGTGTCAAGTTTATTATTATTTACCACCCATTATCGAATAGTAAATTCAAGCGAGACAAAGATTCGGTTTCTTTTTAATCTAATGTGGAAGTCAAATATTTCCTGTACTGTCAAGTTTATTGTTATTTACTATCCATTATCTGTCCAAGACGTGTCACAGGTCCGTCATGGATACGTATTGGATGGTAACGTTTCTTTGTATTATGTAAGACACATCTTCTCACCCTATGGGACTTGGGTGAATAACCCGAAATTATCAAGAGGGCGATAACTGAAAAATATATAGGACCACAAGAAGTTTGTAGAAGGGATTCATTAATTTTCGAAACTCTCTCATACGTTTTGTAGTTTGTTGGGTGTGCCTTCTTTTTCCGAAACAAAATATCCTTAGTCTACAGTGTGTTTGTGTGTACTGTTAATAACTGGGTGAGTAAAACATTATTATCTGCCATAATATGGATGTGTGATCATCAACATATTTATTTATTCATTCATTTATTATTTATTTTTTATGATAGATCATCAACGTCATAATGGATTTCATCAAACTAAATGCTTCTTGTCCTTACACAGAAAAACAGAAGATAAAATTGCAAGAATTGCCGCTGGAGAAGAAATTTCTTATTGTGAAGGCCAAGCTGGTTCGAACAAAATTCGGCAATACCATTCTCCTAGAGTTGGAGAATCACGAAGTATTCTCACCGAACTGTTTCACGGATATTTTAAAGGACAGTATAGTTCATTTAAACGAGGGAAAAATTTTCATCAAAGGAACTGGATTGCAAGATATTGGGATGGAACATCCAATTTCCAAATTTGAGTTCAACTCATAAGGAATTCAAAGTGGAAACTTAGGATATTGGAACGACAAATAATTCCATTTGGAGTTCTACTCATAGTAATCATGGAGGTTAATAAAAATACAATATCTATTTTTATAGAGCTTTCAAATATTTAGAGAAAATTGAATCAACAGATGATAGAAAGAGATGGTTAGATCTGATAAATAAGCATATTCGCTAATTACATAAAATACCAAAAAAATCTTTAAATCATAATGAAAAATTTCAAATTCAAACCAATATAAATTACTTGAAAAGATATAAAACCATTTTAGCACAAATTATTTCATTTGAAGAGGGTGGAAATTTATCTGATAAACGTTCTGATAGAGTAAAGTGGGGGAAATAAATTCTGTGTTTTCTGGCAGAGTAAGAACTGGGGTTGTAATAAATCTAAAACATATTGACATAAACCATTTCATGACTGATGATGATCATAAAAATCAGGTTACGGAATGTGTTAAAAAAAATTAGTGTAATCAAATTAAATACCACTTTTTGCGCAGAATTCATCAAGAAATCTGGCGCATCAGAAATACTAGACTTCAAATATTTCAAAACAAAAAATTTCATTGTCGATGCTAGTTCAGATATCAATCAACTACTACTGCAATTTGTTTTAGATAAAGTACTGAATGAATTACAAGAATTTTCTGAAAAACATAGTGGTTATGCACTACATTTTATTATTTCGCCTGAAATAAATATTAATAAATATAAAATGGAAAATGGTAGTTCATATATTGAATTACCAACAAAAATTGAATTGAAAAAAGCTTGCATCGATATAAAAAATAATGATAATGCTTGTTTCGCTTGGAGTATCGTGTAATCTCTTACCCATGCTTTGATAGTATTCTCAATTGTCAAGACATAAAGTTTCCAATGCAGATGAAACAAGTTGCTAAATTTGAACAAAATAATAATCTATCAGTTAATATTTTCTGCTTAAAAATGAATAAGAGAAACTTCGACGTTATACCTACACGTATCTGTACCGACAAAATATCTGATGGACATTTCAATTTACTTTTCATCAAGAATAAATAAATACCTTCCAGAAAATACAAATGATGCTGAGGATGATGATTATTATGATGCTGATGACGATGTTGATGATACTATTCTTTATCATTATGTTCTGATGCATAAAAGAAATATTGATGCTACTGTTGCAAAAACGTGGAACATCTGGATTTAAATGGCTTAAAATAATGAAACCTTTACTTCAAAAACAAGGCTCAAAGTTGATGACAGATAATGAGAAACCAACTGAGTATGTGTATTGGGATGATGTTTATGAATTGGTCGATCGATTGCGATCACTGAAACCATCGAAGGAAACAGGCAACACATCTGTCGATAATGAAATCAAATCTATTACCGAAGAACTACGCGAAGCCAATATTATAGATTAATATTGCTGCTACAATAATTACCAGTTCCCGTAGAGTAGAAAATGAATTTAAACGTTAACGTATTAGAAGCTAAAGCTTCCCATTGACTGCAGAAGAGGATTATGATTTCGGTAATCGTGAGCTATATAATGTGGAAAGAAGTTATATTGTGAATGAAGGAATTCTGGACCAAGAATTGGCTAGAGTTATTAATTAATATATTGAGCGATTTTGAAATCAGAGTGGAAAGCATTAGAAATGAATTGGAAAAGAAGTGGAAAAGAATCAAGAAAAAGTTTTCGTTGATGTGCTATCTAAACCGGTGCAGAATATACAGGATTTTAAACTAGAAATAAGAGAACGTAACGAAGTCTTGAGGGTTTAAAACTAGAATTTAGGGAAAGTTTCGAAGAAATATGTTATTGATTTTAGCAGACAGACTACACAGAATTTTGTCGACAACTTGATTGTTATTATGAATAGGTATATATAGGTTGAAAAATGGACTACAGGTTTCCGATAATTATCCTAGTCCATGAAAAAAAAAGGTTAATGAACTACATAGACCTGCAAGAAAAAAATTTTCCTTTAAGAAAATACAAACAATGCTGAGAATGATAATGATATGATGATGATGATGACGATGCTGATGATGTTATTCTTTATCATTATATTCTGATTAAAAATTTATCTCCTCTTGTATCTTCCGATCTCTCAAAACATTACAGTAAAAAATATATTTGTGACAGATGCTTAAATTTTCACTACACTGAAAGTAAACTTATTGAGCATGAGGAATATTGCAGCCTACATGATCCATTATCAATAAACTCTCCTTATGAGTCACACATTGATTTAAAAAATCATAGGTATAAACAAAAAGTCCCCTTTATTATTTATGCATATTTCGAATCATATTAAAGGATAGTGATTCACATAAAACATCCGACTCTAAATCTTTCAAATATCAGGAGCACATACCTATTAGTGTAGTTTATTACCTAAAATGTAGCTATGACCCATCTCAATCATCTTATAATAGTTATACCGGTAAAAATTGTCTTCAATGGTTCAAAAAGCAACTTGATTTGATTGCAAATAAATTGTGTATAAGAATTAGGCACATTGAGTCCATAAAATTAAATGATAACACAAATAATGAAACATACGGACTATGTCATATACGTAAGAAATTATTTAGTGTTGAAGATAAAATCGTGATAGATCATGATCATTTCATACAATTAATGCAATTTACAGTATAAAAAGTCATGTATGATACCAGTCGTACTCCATAATTTAATCGGTTATGATTCTCATTTTTTGATAAGATATTTTGCCCAATTTAATCATATAGCAGTTCTTCCATTGAATAAAGAAAATTATATTTCCTTCACAGTTAGTGATACGAATTATTTTGAATTTGTGCAAGGTGAAATTTTGTCACGACTAAACCATCATGTTGGTTTATTCAGGAAACTTGTTTTATGAAGGCAGTACAAGGGCCGCTATAAAAATTTCCTAACTGGATGTTAATATACCTCTTCGAATTCTCATGGCAGTGTGGCGTGCCGCTCCTTTCGCAGAATTATACTCTGCTCTGCAGCACGGTAACGCTTCCTGAATACCGAGCTCACCGTCTTCGCCCTGTTCAAGTAGAGTAGAGTACAAGCATTCGACAACCGAGTTCCGACGTGGAACAAGGTCACTGGCGTCATAGGCAGATTTGGACACCACGCTTATTTGAAATGTTCAGGTGCGCAAGTTCCGAATGAAACGCCGCCTCTGAATTGAGAGGTAGAAGCTCCCTCATAGCATCCGCATTCCTGCAGAGCTTCATTAGTGACCCCGACGTGATGAGAGAGTTTGCTCAAGAGCGAACCACCTCATTCATTGGTGGCCCTAATTGCCCCATCCTAATTTCCGAGGTAACCGTCATGATCAGCCCAGCGGTGGACTGTTTCCTACTAAAATTCCGACGCCCTATTCCGTGACCCTACCGAAGCTCGATGGAGAGGAAGTGTGTGGCGACTTGCCCCGTTTTCGTTCATAAGTCTAATCCGCTCTGCTGCAGCTTCCCGGCGTAGCATATAGAGGACGCTACCACCTTCTGAATATCGAGCTCACTGTCCTTGCCTGGTTCAGGTAGAGCGGAGTACAAGCGTTCGACTATCGAGTTCTGGCATGAAACAAGATCACTGGCGTCATAAGCAGACTTGCGCACCAAGCCTATCTGAAGAGTTCAGGTGCGCAAACTCGAAACGAAACGGCGCCTCCCGAATTAAAAGGTTGAAGCTCCCTCATAATACAACCATTCACCTCAGAGCTTCATTGGTGACAACGACGTAATCATGGGTTTCCTTCAAGAGCAAACCAACCCACTTATTGGTGGCCCTAACTACCCCATCAATGGTAGCCTTCCTTTCATTCCACAGTATCTCCGCTAGAGATGGTACCGCGACCAGCCTAGCTGCGGACTGTTTCCTTGCCAAATTCCTTACGCCCAATTCCGTGAGCCTATCGACGCTGGCTAGGAGGGGGGTGTGCCCTCTGATTCTTCCGCCGACCTCTGCTTTGCTCTACTTCAGCTTCATGGCGTATTGCATAGAGGAAGCTACCGCCCTTCGAATACCCACCTCACCATCATTGCCGGTTTCAAGTAGAGCAAAGTGCGAGCGTTTCGACAACTGACGTTTCGACGTGGCACAAGGGCACTGGCGTTATAAGCAGATTTGAGTACGACGCCTATCTGATGAGTTTAGGTGAGTTCGAAACGAAACGCTGCCTCCTAATTAAGAGGTAAAAGCTTCTTCATAACACCCTCATTCACTTCAGAGCTTCAGTGGTAATTAAACGTCTATCAATTAGAATGCAATTTCCAGGATTAGCACATGTCGAGCAGAATAGAGCAAATATAATAGATTGGAACTCGCTTATTTATAATGTATATATTACACAGTACATTATACAATTTTGGATTGTATTACCAAAATTAAGAGAATTATAACCATTCAGTTTTTAACAATCGTTGTGATGAAAACACTATATTGTACGTTTCTGCTCTTCTCAGTAGAGTGACGGACCTTTAAACTAATATGCATTTTGGTTTACTGAGTTCACTTCACTAATTCACCAACCCCAATTACAAATTGAAGAATTATAGATAATACACTCACTTTTATGCTTTATATATTTGTATTATCACCAGAGAAAAATTCAATTGAATTGGTATTTACTTGATGGAAATTCATTTTAGTTAAATAAAATAATGGAGACTATTTCCACAATTCATACTCCCAATTAGATTAGATGTGATGAGCTGCAAATGGTTCACAGAATACAAGTGTGTGAGTAATTCACTTCAAGAATTCTAGCTCGCAAAGCTGATAATTAATGACAATTATTTCGCCAACACTGTGGCTTCTTTTTCATTTCCAAATTTAAACTTGAGGAAGCAACAGTGTTGGCGAAACTATAATCGTTAATTAATAAATTGTGGAAGAAGTCTTTATTATTTTATCTAATAATCACGAGAGGGTGAAAATATTTCTTCATATTGAATTTTAGAACTTAGAAATGAGTGCGTTATAATCTGTTTTATGTTAGTGTGAGGGAGATACTTCTTCAACCTTCTGCGGCAGTTTTTTGATCAATGCATGTAAGTATTCACTTGTTTGGTGTTAATGCGCTAGAGCTTGTGGGAGAGGTACGCATTCAACTGCTTCGGGGTAGCTGAGTCGGGTGAAATTTTTTGTTTAACTAGTTTTGGGATGATTATTGCCAGATAAAGGTTTCTACGAAAAATGACGGATTTAAGAAAGTTGCTTCGACGACCGCCTTTTGCAAAAAGTGACTTCCTTGTAACAGAGAAAGAGCCGAATAAAACGGAGCTACGATGGATTCAATACCTACCTAATAAAGGTCGATAATATCTGGTTTATTTATATACCTTTTATCAAGAATTAACCTCTATTTATCTTATTTTCGAATAATTCGAACAATAATTAAATGCCGTAATAGCAGACTAGTCAATTCAAAATACGAGCTTTCACACGTACTTAAACTTGTGAATCAGTCCACGTATCTGATGTAACTTACCTGAACTGTTTCATGCCGCATGTAGATGATTTACAGTCCTTCTCGTCTGACATATCCGAACAATCTGCATGACCGTCGCAAACGAATTTCTCCGCTATACATCGATCATCAGGACACTTATAATGTTTAGGTGGACAAAATGTACCACCCTTCATATAATTGCAGTTATGTTCGTCTGATTTATCTTCGCAGTCGAAGAGTAAATTACACACTTTATGTTCTTCTATACAAGCCCCATTATCGCACATGAAGTGGTCCAGTGGACAATGATTTTCGGGCTTGCAACCTTCTTCGTCCTCTCCTAGTTTACAGTCATTCACGCCGTTACACCTCTCATTGTAGGGTATGCATTTGTTAGATTTAGTGCATTTAAACTCTGATGACTTGCAGTAAGTTATTTCCAGGCATCTCCGTTGATCGTCGGATAATTCCATATTATTGGGACAAGCGCAAATGAATGATTTTTGAAAGGTGATGCAGATATGCGAACAATTTCCATTATTTGACGAACATCCTCCATGTATCGGAATTTTTTCTGGAGTTACAGAGATGAGGTGCATATGATTTAAGTTGTCCGGTATAAAATCTGCAAATAAAGATAAATATAAAGAAGGATGAAAACCCATAAAAATTATATTTGGTTCAGAAAAAATCAATAGTGATCAGATAACGCTTCCACATTCAAAAAATATTGAATTAAGTACTTCGTGTACAGGAATTCATAATATCTGTTGAGTGTATATTGAGTTCCAGTTTTTTATTTTATTATAAAACGAATCAAAACATCTGATTATTTCTGTTGATATCGTGAGGCATTGTTTGGGGAGAATAACATCTATTAAGTTTCGGAGTCCACGTGGGTTATGATTATTTTTACAAATAATCTCTCTAGGGTCTCTGAAGGAATTACTTGGTATGTAGAGAAACCTTTATGAATTTTTCGTAGTAATTGATTGAACGTAAACCAATTATTATCCAAATTCTAGGTTGAGCAAATTTCAAATGAGAGGTTCAGAAAGGAGTTATAAGACATACACTGCTTTATTTGCAGCCTAAATGCATATGTTACAAATGCAAAATTTTCGGTTGTTTTACCCAAAAGTTAAGGGAATTGTTTCGGCGTAGTATGAAGTATAATTGCGGTGGAAACACTATCTTGTTCGTGGAGTACTAATTCTTTGAGCTTTTTCACCATTGCTCACTTTCACTGGGTTCACTGTTGGGTTCACTTTCAGGCTTTTAGTGCGCTATGGGTTATTAAGAGAGGGTGTTCTTTGAAAGGTTAAAGTGGTTTCGAATAAAGAGAGTTTTTTCGTTTATGTGCAAATTCCAGAGACGTGAGATTGTGTGTTTTCTGAACGCTAAAACTAGCGAGCGTTTTATCTTGTGTTTTGTGGGTAAATGACAAAAAGGAACTATGTTGAATGTGGCACATTCAAATATAACCATCCGTAGTCTCGAAACGGCTTCAGTTTTAATTGTTTTCAAGGGTTCTACGAAAAAATATGGAGAAAAAATATTTTTGGTCCTTAACTGGTATGCAGGGCCAAAATCCATTTGTAATACCATTCTTTGCTCAATTTCTTCGAAATTGAATATTCTCCAATACATCTAACATGTTTAAGTTGATTCATTCCGATTTTTGTGGTATTTTGTAATCTGTATAACGTACACATCCTACGAGACGGAGAATATGTCCAAAAAAATATATTTGTCATATGCTGAAGTGCTGGTTCAACCATTTTTTATTCCATCCTATATTTTGAGAATTTCATACAATTTTGGAATAGTAGATTTTTTTGTATAGGTAAGCACACACCTATATATGTTGTTTTCATATATCTGTATTAATACCTTCTCATGTCGTAAATCGAAAAAATGTTTTCCTAGACATTGAAAAATATTTTATATTTTATTAAATATTAAATATATTGTCATATTATTTTGTTATTTCAGTATATATGTAATTTCAAATATATATTGTGTATAAATTTCAGGATATTATTCTGAATTTACAGTTATTTCAATTACACTTATCAAGTACCGACTCGCATTTAAATTCAGTTTGCAAATTATGAATTATTTCAATAGAGTCATAGATACAAAAAATTATATATTATTTGTTTAGTGTCTAGGATTATTTTTTGCAATTTTAGACTTGCTTTATTGGAGAAACGTAAAATCTCATGAGAATAAAAATTTATAGTCGAAATGCTCCAAAAGAGGGAAAAATATTTTAAGCAAACCTTCATAGAATTTTCCTACTTCTAGCCGAAATCATAGGAAAAAATAACTTTACTTTGGCAAATTTATGCATTAGCCTACGTGTAGTTATTTCATATCAAAGTGCTGAATTTGAACTCGATCAGATTTGTACTTTCTAAAGAGAGAGTTGAGAAACGAAATTTCAAGTGAGAATAACTCAGAAACAATTGAGTCAGTTTTTGAAAATAACTCATATATTCAGACTTCAAACCCAACCAGAAAATTTTAAATTTCTCGGTCTTATCTTCCAAAAATTGGCATTATTAAGTAGAACCGTCTGTCTGGACGATCATCCCAAAATTTAAAATGAATTTTCCTATGATTATCATACACCTACATAATGAAATCAATTTCGATTGCATTAGAAGTTTCTGAACTATTTGGAAAATAAGAAAAAATTTAAAACGAATAACTGAGGAATTATTATTTTGCTCATCAAAATAATTCAACGATTCATTTAGACTCCAAACCTACTATGAAAGCTTCAGGTCCCCCTACTCTTTCCGTTCGAAAATTAGAGTGCTCAAGGTAGCACGCAACAATCCTGCACTCAAAAAAATTTTTCTCAACTTCTGCCCATTCAATCCTCATGAAATTTCTCACTTACATGCACGTTTTATTAATCTTTTTATAAATGTCAAATTTCAGATCGATTGAATTTGTTTAGAATAAATTGAGAAAAATAAGAAGAAATTTAAATGTGAATAACAACAAATCAGTCGACCAACTTTGCCTGTTGACGAATTCCTACGAGATATTTAGCTCAAAATTGGAATATTCTCTGGAACAACCGCGAAAATAGGTAGAACTGAAAGTATTATTACAATTAGAAATATGATGATTTAATTTCTTTCCAAGTAGTGGTGAGCATGAAATCATATGTTGCGGCTGTCAAAGACCAGGTCATTTTAGAAAAAAAATGTGATATACTTACTGGTAATAAAGCTTTCGTATGAAATATGAGTCGCTTAAATCGTGAAATCCCCGAGTCGTCATTCATTCAGATTTTCGAAAATAAAAGAAATTGAGTGTTAAGATTTCTGAACTTATTTTCCCGAAACACTGTGATACGAATATATTGGCATTATTGAAGAAAATGTGAGAACTCTCAGCTTAACGATTATTATGTTCAAGTAAATCTTACCTAATGTGATCCTTTTGCTGTAAGATGAGTTGAATTTATGCGACCAATATAAATTGGAAGAATGTTCGTTCACCCAGAACAAGTCAGATTTAAGAGCAGCCAAGCTTACAGGATTGGTGGTCAGCATGGCAAATTGATGTCGATCGTCACCTGGAAAATAAAGTTATTTTCTGAAATCCATACGAAAACAATTGAATAATAAATATTTACAACAAAGTCTCTGCAGAATTGACATTGTGGGAAGTGCGTTAATATTTAACGAATATAAATCGAACGAAGATATTCCAATAGCAATTTTTCTTCTTTTTTTAGTATTCAATTGAGTGTTAACAATAATATATATGTTATTAACTAAGTATGGTACATAACTTCGAAAACGTGTTTTGTGCTAAAATATAGACAATATTCCTTAACGAACCATCTCTGAAAAACTTCATTACGGAAATACAGGAAAAATGATAGTTTCTTTAATATTTCAATGAAATTTTGCACTACTTGAACATTACGTGTGTTACGCTAAAATAGTTGCTTTAATTCATTCATTAGCATGCAGGCAGAATAATCTTCTTTCTTCTCATTCGTTGTTCAAATATTTGTTCAATTTGAAGATAAAACGAATCCTGTATTTTGTTCATAAATTGCGTCGTTTTCGGGTAAAAAATAGATAATGTTTTATTAATATAAAAATCACTATCCATGAATAAGTGAAATGTAAATATCTCTTCACGATGAACTAATAAATGAACTAAATTTTGAGGTGGTTATAAAAAAATTTAGAAAATCGTTATTTCTGAGTGAAAATGTCAAAAAATGTTTCAGCGGTAGATTATGCTGCTGAATTTATGTCACGTACTCATAGAAAATCCCGTGTATTCCTATGGTGAATTAATTTTTGGAAAGATATTAAAAATATGGACAAAATAAATATACTTCCTTATGGGATTGTTCTTGATAAAAATTTGTTCGTCAATTCCGATTGTCATATGCCCCATTATAGAGCTGAACAAGTTTTTAAAATTTTTGGCGTGATTCAACAGATGAGTATATTTCATACGATCGAAAGATTTTTTCGAACAAGAAATTTTTATGTTTTTGTTTTGAATTTCGGATTAATCTAAAAAACAAAACATCACCAAAATACTCGAAATATTTCAGGAAATTTTTAGCAATTATTTCACATTTCAAAGAAAATAACACATCAATAGAAGGATTTTAAAAATTGATTAAATAACTGAAACAACTTTCAACTTATAATTCATTTTCAAAAATATTTGATCATAAAACTACCTTACTTAGAATATTCAATATTATTGAATATCTAACTAAGTTACTTTTTAGAAAATCTTAAGATATGTGAAAACATTACTAAAAAAACACGTTTTGAGAGAGACTTTGGTCGTCAGTACCCAATCACGTTTAAAAAATATAACATCAATCAACAAAAAATATTTACTCACCTTGACAATCCAGAAACATATTGGCAAATGAATACTGAATATTTAAATGGTGTCCCATGTGACCTCAAATAAATAGTTCTGTAGTTTACCATAGAAATTGCCGTTCAATCTTTAAGATCTATGGTAAACCACAGGACTATTTGTTTTCGAGGTAACATGGGACACCATTTAAATGTTCATTATTCATTTGCGAAGATGTTTCTGGATTGTCAAGGTGAGTAAATATTTTTTGTTGATTGATGTTATATTTTTTAAATGTGATTGGGTACTGACGAGCAAAGTCTCTCTTAAAACGTGTTTTTCAGTTAGTTCAACGGCCGTTGAAGAAATCATTCTTTTAGGTAGAAATACTGAAGTCACTGTATATGTCTTAATTATCTTACCATCAACGCTGGTAGTTTCGATGTTTCCAGTTCCGGTATCTGCGAAGAAAACCCTGTGAGTGCCGCGATCATAATACAAGTCAATAGGTCCTACGACGCCATGGTCCATTACATGTGTCCTTCCACTACCATCCATTGCGAACCGATCGATATGACTAATGCGATCGCTTTTCCTTCTGAGTGAGATGAACATTATTCTGTGAACAAAGGATGCTGAAGTTTTCTAACGGTTATAGGTATGCTATTTTTCAAATGAAAAGGAAGTTTATTCCAGATTAGTTTAGAGTCACTAAAGTTAGGAATATTAGTACACCTAGACATAATGATATCCCTTTCCTTCGGCTAACTGAGGTACATCAAAAGATACAGGGCTTCCGTTCTAATGAACTCCTCAAAGAGATCTCTATTTGCATAGGTCATTTTCAGCTCACTCTTATATCACTAAATGCTTCGTGAATTTATAGGCTTCTGTTCTGTATGAGCATTGTTTTGATAGTGTCACGCATTAATTTATGCGTTGAAATTTGGGCATTTTTAAATATTGACGTACAGATCCACCTATGGTACAGTTTGTCAAGTATCAGTTATGGGTGCCACTGGTCCATATGTTTCTATACTTCACCACCAAGAGCGCTGGTCTTTTCATAGAGTAACGACATAATCATGTTTCTTTACCATGTGGTAAACCAACAAGGTTTAGAATCCATGAAAAGGCTGTAATGATACAGGGATTAATTCAGTGGACAAAAGCAAATTCAACGCGAGGTTCAATGCCCCTGAATCAATTTGTTCATTCTAATCTCCAGACCAGTTAATGTTAAACTTAGGAATTCGCTTTCGAGGCATGCCCGAACGGCGGCTTCATAAAAAGAAATTATTTTACTCTGGCCTTTATATTATAATAAGAAACTACAGATTGAAAAGTTCATAAGAGCTGATTGTACGAAACGTAAACATATTCCCACAAATGAGTTTAGAAACGGAAACTTTCAGAGAAAAACGCTGACGTCGAAATTAACACGTGTGGCTCGACAAAGAGCTGAAATTTTGAAAAGTTGTAATTTTGAGCGGGTGATATCCTGAACACGAGTGACTGCGAACAGATAGAAGGAATACCCTCCTAGTCCAGCATGCGGATTTTCAACCACTGCCCCCTCGAGTCCAACACCAATTATAGGTCGTACGAATACTTCCCGAGGGCCTCCACCCTCTCGAGATAACGCAGTATGCGTCATACATAACGCACTCGGCCATTGGAAGGAAAAATCCATAATTTACTGAAATAGGGTAGACTACGTTAGTTTTAAGAGAGAGGCCCTGTGCTGTGACAGACTCTATTGTCAATGAGTTAATCAACGCGGCTCAGCCCTCCATTCCACCTTTACGGTGAATCTAGGGTCCCATTCGGTCGATCTTTCACCACACGGGTCCAGTGACTGGTGCAAATGGCATTACTTTAGGTATCAAGACTTAATCCTGCATTTCACCGGGATGAAACTAGGGTCCTATTCAAGACAACCGCCTCCAGCGCGTCAAGCTATAATGCCGTAGGCGGTGTATTGTGTATAAGGAAAGATATGTCTCTTAACCCACAATAGGTAGTTATAGTACCATTCACCAAGAAATGGAAGCTAGATGGATTCGAACCGCTGACTTGATTATTTGGTGAAACCCAGTAATTCCAAATATAGAAACTGCAGAAAGAAGAGCACAGAGGATGATAATAGGTAAAAGGCTTCGCAATAATAAATAGACTACAAAACCCTCTCATTGAACTGTCGTCAACCAATTTCAGGCAGGATTAAAAACTTAAATTCGAAATTTTGTACGAGACTGAAAGCAATTTTAACACGAAGTCTTAATTACTAATGCAACGAGAGAGTTTACAAAAACAATACTTTTCCACAAATTGAAAAGTACAGTAGTTGTTAATTGATTTGAAATGATATACATTCTGTCAAGAAAGTACCGGGAATTATCGATTTAAATCTGGCGGGGCAATGAGGCAGGTAAAATTTTTTTTCCTAGGTTGGTACCACTGTCCTTAATTACTATGCCAAGCTTGAGCGAGATCTGTCAACTAGTGTGTTTGCAACAGCTGATTAAGTCAGTCGATGTCAGAGTACGTGTCGATTTTTACTATGGATGATTACGTTGAGCAAAGAATTTGTTTAAAGTTTTGTGTTGCAAATGAATTTTCGTGTGCCGATGCATTGAAAATGTTGCAAAAGGCCTTGGGTGATAATGCTCTATCGAAAACTCGTGCATATCAGTGGTACAGAGCCTTCAAGGACGGTCGTGAAGTGGTCGCCCATCGACGGCTTCGATCTAAGATAACGTCTATAAAATTAAGGAAAGGGTGCTGGAAAACCGTCGTACCAGCTTGAGAGAGATAGCACATGATCTTAAGATATCCCACGAGTCCGCACGTACGATTTTGATGGACATTTTGGGCATGAGAAAGGTGGCCGCACGACTCGTACCGAAGGACCTGAATTTTCTTCAAAAACGTCATCGCGAACAGGTTGCTTCAGAGATGCTGGATCGCTGTAATTCCGATTCTACATTCATGGAACGCATTATAACTGGTGATGAGACCTGGGTCTACGAGTACGATATGCAAACAAGCCAGCAATCATCGGAATGGGTGGCAAAAAATGAGCCGAAACCGAAAAAACCACGCCAAAGCCGCTCGAAAATGAAGGTGATGCTCATTGTTTTCTTCGATATCCGTGACGTGGTGCACTACGAATTCGTTCCAGAGGGTCAGACGGTAAACAAGGAGTATTACCTAGGCGTTATGAAACGTTTGCGTGAGCGTATCCGTAAGAAGCGGCCAAATTTGTGGGCGAACAACTCATGGATTTTGCATGACGATAACGCGCCTTCTCACCGAGCTACGATTGTGACTGACTTTCTCGCCAAAAACTCAACAAACGTGCTTCAGCAACCACCGTATTCGCCGGATTTGGCTCCCTGCGAATTTTTCCTCTTCCCAAAACTAAAATTGCCCCTTCGTGGCACCCGTTTTGAGTCGATTGAAGCCATAAAACAAAATTCGGCGCGAGAGCTAAAGTCCATCCCGGAAAGCGCCTATAAAAAATGTTTCGATAAAGCAAATGGAGCCTATTTTGAAGGCGACCCAATAAATTTTGACGATTAAATGTAAAAATGTTGTTTTAATCGAAAATTCCCGGTACTTTCTTGACAGAGTAGTATGTATACACATTCTTTTGTAGAATATCCATGTTTAATTCACTAAACTGAAGAACCGAATCCTCTGATGATTTTATAGGTTCATCTCTGAAAATGATGAATTGACCCCAGTCATGTAGATATTTGTTGAATGATCTCATGATTGGATTTTATATTGTGTTATTTCAACATTTATATTTTTTGTTGATAACTTGAAAAAATTATGAAAATATCCACCAAAGTTTTCTTAACATTAAACCTTGTCATATCTACAATGTTATCAGTTAGTTATTTTCAGTTGTTTTTCTCATGAGAACTTCAAATAGCATAGACCAATCCTGTTGATTTCAGAACACTTACCCCATATCCGGAATTAATGTAATAGATTCTGGTACTTCGTCAGCAACATTATGCAGTATAACTCGCCTGGCCCTGTTTTCAATATTCATAATTTCAATCGTACCTTTCTCTTCATCTCCCCAATACAGGTTATTACCCATATAATCTGGAAATATAAGAATTAAAAAGACGAATCAAAACAACTAGGTAAATAAGGAAAGGGACATGATTTAAAAACAGAAAACTGCTGTAACACTGTTAAATTGCTGTACTATTGAAGGTTTTCTCTGTGACCATCACAGGGACAAGAGCTAGAGTACAATAAAATACTTAGAATGGATACCTCCAGAGAGCTAGCGAAATATTTAACTAGTAAATCTGTGAGCCCTAGTCTTCCTTCAATTCCAAACGATAATTAATCAAAATTTAGGGTTTAAATCCGGTACTAGTTCGAACCTGTACTAGTCCAAATGATGTTTTTGATACTTGGTACATCAAGTACAAATATCATACTTGGTACATCAGATATCAAGCAATAACCTAGCGTCTGCGCAGGAAGACCGGATAAAAGGCAACGTACCTTATAAATGGTAGGTAAAACTAATCTGATTTCTCTGGTATTCTAGTATAAATTATTCACCTCTAGTATAACTTATTTGAATATATAACTGAAAGTTAATTCAATTTTTGACAGATTGAGCATATGAAAATCATTTTTCTGTTTGATTTTTATAAAATTGTTGAAAAGAGTTGATTTGTGTGTATGTTCCTATTATAAAGGAGTCTCTGCATATTAAATATGGATGATGGTGAAATCAGCATCAAGTGCTCTGTTAAAAATTATTCTTCTACTTATCGTTATATTTCTGATTCCAGCGAACTTTTTTCCTTAACCGGATAATATCCAATAATACATCTGTGTTAATCGTATTGCATTCATGAAAACAAAATGAAAAAATTCCCAATTTTGTATAAAGTTAAAGAATATGGAGCATTCACTTTTTAGCTGACTTTGCGAACATAGCAATATTACCGAACATCTCAGTTTCAATTTTAAATTCAATCAAAAGCCAAGGAGAATTGATGCAAAACAAAACTGAAATTGTGGAGAAAAAAATTAAAAAAAGAGGAAATAAAAACTGTTAGGAATCTGCTTTCAAGAAAAACTGAGTTGGAGAACTTTATGAAGGTTAAATAGAAAAATCCTAGAAATCTAATCAGAATCCTTAATTTTCAAGTCGAAGATACGAAAAATCATAAAACTCCAGCGGGAGCACTCATTTAAGTAATCATAAGAGTAAAACACTAATAAGCAGGATGCACACAAATAAAAATTTTTGTAAGATAAAACAGCAGAAGGACAGTAGCTGAAATTCAACATCAATACATGTTAAGTTCATCTTGTATGGCTCTGCTGAATTGTGAGTATACTTTCAATTTTCATTAAACTGCCCCAGAAGAATAACGACGAACTCAATTTGGGCACGAGCATTGAATTATTTACATATCTGCAGAAGAATATCTACGAAGATAGATATGGGGACTTCGTCGTAATTGCTCATATTATTTGTTCATGTTGTCGAAGTTTCTCTGTAAGTTGAAGACCAATTCTGATTATAAATGATCACATTTTTCAATAATTGAGACATTTATAAAAAAATCATAATTCGTAAGATTATCATTAATATTATTAGCATACAAAAGCAACTAAAAGATGACAGGACGTTTTCTCCATTATCTATGGAATCTATCTCATAACCTCAGCCTCATAGCTGGACACATAGAAAATACATAAATGTATATAGCATTCTAAAAGCTCGTATCTTAAGGCATTTTGCGTTTGAGTAAAGAGTTCTAAATGTGCTTTCATTCTCAGGTTTCGTTAATTATTAACCATTTCATCTTCAGCAATTATATTCTCTGGCGATGGACATGTATAATAAAAACCCTACGTGTATTTATTTTTCAAGCATTCGTTTTCCTCTTAATTTTCTGCTTCTATTTGTGGCGCGAGTGAGCGACAAGCACCAAGCTTTTCTCAAAGCAACATCGTAAAATAGTTCCGACATCATGAACTCTGAACCCAAATTTGAGAGTGTTCCAGACAGATAGTCTACCTGTTCAAAGAAAATTAGAATAATTCAATGAAATACCCAAAGCATTTCCAACAAATTCAATAGTTTGGAGCTTCATCAATCTAACTGACCCAGTATAGTGGAGCATTGATGTTCATCGGAGCGAATTGACTTCATGCTTCTGTTTGGCTGCAGTTGGCTGCTCACAACTGTTAACCAAATAGCGAAACGCAGGATATGCAACCTACTTGAAATCTAATATTATTGTGCAGAATTTGAATACAACTTCTCTATTGAAATATAATGTGACTCTGTGTTATCAAATTCAAACTTGGAGGGTTGATTATTTCATAATAAGTGTGTTTAAAACACCCCCTAATTATTCTACTTCATTCTGGAAAACACTTCATTATTTTATCATCCACGGTAGCTGAAAATCTATTGTATTTTTTCATATGGGGATCCTAATGTACTATGTATTCACCGAAAGTCGCTTCGACCATAAGATTTAATTTGACAATAAACTCAATTCTTCACTATCAAGAACCGTCAAAGTTATTCAGGTTATTTAGGTTGATTGCGTAGTCACCAACGCTGAAAAACCTTTCTTCGTTTTTAACGTGATTATTCCACTCTTTGTAATAATAGAGCAATTATCTTCGATCAGCTCTATCGCAATTCTTCGGACCCTACGCTCGGTTCGCAGGTTATACGGATGCTGTCTCAGAATATTTTATAAAACCTAACAAATCTATTTTCAATGTTTTTAACAAAGGATGCCACATAAACTACCTTATTATCTACTTGCTGAACACCCAAATAGTTAAATTACAAAATTATGCTACTGATCCCTGCGATTCATTGGTCATTCAACAATCTGAGGGATTTTTAATGTCATCGGATTTTACTGAGTTTCTCGGACTGTAAAAAGATTAAGTCGATTTGTACTCCATCTCGACTAGAAGACACTCTTCCCATAGATGCCGTGCTGGTATTTTAAGTAAGGTATAAAGAAATCTAAGTTATAACATGGTTCTGTTGGAGTCATCTTTCGATGCAGACTATTTCTTTCCGTAAAAAGATTATAAGACTCATATTTGACCTAAAAACTCGAGACTCTTGTATAATGTTCGATAAGTATGAGATTTTGTTTCAACTTAAATACTACATAATAATGAGACTAGGCATGTCTAACATGTATCCAAAACTGCAAACTGCAAAATATCAGTCAACAACGTCGTTCATAAGAACTAAATGTAATATTATTTCTTCATCTGATTCAAGCTATACATTCCTCAATGTCTTGTAGGATCTTTCAATTATTTCTATTTTGGGATTTAATATTAGAGAACACGAGGCAAATATCCTGAAATCTTTCAGGCTTGGAGCAATCCGTAAAATTTTTCCGGAACTTTCACATTGTGAAATAAAAACCTACCTTGAGTTAGCTGAAACATATTATTGTTCATCGTCTTTCCGATGTTTCGCGTCACAAAGCATTCAACTAAAATATGGAAAATTTCTGTAAGAAATATTAACACTAGAACTAATACATTTTGCTAGAAGTCCTCGCCATTTGAAGCAAATGGCTTTGCTTCGAAGCACCATAAAATAACTAGACATATCCTCCTTGAAGCCATTCACGCTACTAGATTTCTGGAATTGGATTGGAAGATATTATTCATGATATACTACTCTGTCAAGAAAGTACCGGGAATTTTCAATTAAAACAACATTTTTACATTTAATCGTCAAAATTTATTGGGTCGCCTTCAAAATAGGCTCCATTTGCTCCAATACATCTATGCCAACGGCACTTCCAATTATCGAAACATTTTTTATAGGCGCTTTCCGGGAGGGACTTTAGCTCTCGCGCCGAATTTTGTTTTATGGCTTCAATCGACTCAATACGGGTGCCACGAAGGGGCAATTTTAGTTTTGGGAAGAGGAAAAAGTCGCAGGGAGCCAAATCCGGCGAATAAGGTGGTTGCTGAAGCACGTTTGTTGAGTTTTTGGCGAGAAAGTCAGTCACAATCGTAGCTCGGTGAGAAGGCGCGTTATCGTCATGCAAAATCCATGAGTTGTTCGCCCACAAATTTGGCCGCTTCTTACGGATACGCTCACGCAAACGTTTCATAACGCCTAGGTAATACTCCTTGTTTACCGTCTGACCCTCTGGAACGAATTCGTAGTGCACCACGCCACGGATATCGAAGAAAACAATGAGCATCACCTTCATTTTCGAGCGGCTTTGGCGTGGTTTTTTCGGTTTCGGCTCATTTTTTGCCACCCATTCCGATGATTGCTGGCTTGTTTGCATATCGTACTCGTAGACCCAGGTCTCATCACCAGTTATAATGCGTTCCATGAATGTAGAATCGGAATTACAGCGATCCAGCATGTCTGAAGCAACCTGTTCGCGATGAGGTTTTTGAAGAAAATTCAGGTCTTTCGGTACGAGTCGTGCGGCCACCTTTCTCATGCCCAAAATATCAATCAAAATCGTACCTGCGGACTCGTGGGATATCTTAAGATCATGTGCTATCTCTCTTAAGCTGGTACGACGGTTTTCCAGCACCCTTTCCTTAATTTTATCGACGTTATCTTCGATCGAAGCCGAAGGCTCTGTACCACTGATATGCACGAGTTTTCGATAAAGCATTATCACCAAAGGCCTTTTGCAACATTTTCAATGCATCGGCACACGAAAATTCATTTGCAACACAAAACTTTAAACAAATTCTTTGCTCAACGTAATCACCCATAGTAAAAATTGGCACGCACTCTGACATCGACTGACTTAATCAGCTGTTGCAAACACACTAGTTGACTGATCCCGCCCAAGCTTGGCATAGTAATTAAGGACAGTGGTACCAACCTAGGAAAAAAAATTTTTACCTGCCTCATTGCCCCGCCAGATTTAAATCGATAATTCCCGGTACTTTCTTGACAGAATGTCAGTTCGAGAAATAAAGCAGACTAGACCATTAGGTTACGGAACTATAATACCTGTCTAATAATAATAATACTAGTAACTCCCCTAATAATAGAAAACAGCAAATTTCTATCGCAACTCATGTCTATGTATACAAGGATGATAATTCTTTGAAGCTATAATCTTACCAAAATCCATTGAAGTTATTTTCCCCACATCTCCCAAAGTGATGGGCTCAGGAATACCAGTATTCATGTTAATCTCGATGACATTCTTCATTCCCAAATCGCTTATATACAGAGTGTTATTGATAGGATTATACGCTAAAGCTCCTACGTCTTTTACAACTAACGGTAAAGGTGAAACTGTGTGTTTTCCAAGAAGTTGATGTTCAATTTGGACCAAGAAGTTCTTGGCGGCTAACACTAACTGCTGGCGGTTCTCAATCTCTGAAAAATGTATTATGAGTTTCAACGAATACACCATTAGATATTGAAAAAACTAGTTTCTGAGTAAATTATGGTTTTTTTAAATAAGCAACAGATTTAATGACCAAAATTTACGTTTAATTCATTATCATCTTCAAATATGGTGCGAGAACAGGCGGCCAAATTGGAATTAATTATAATAATGTAATTTTAAGTTCAGGTACGTTATAGAGGATCAATGGTAGGCGGTAACTAAGAAAAATAAATGTCGATATACATTCTATTTTGATTCTTATATTCATGCTAGTTTTAAATAACCAAAAACAGTTTATTACCATTTAGCGTATTGGTGAAATTTGATACCTGAATAGTTTTAAATGGCGGTACTTTCAATGTAATGATTTTTAACGTGTAATGTTATTGAAGTAGAGGAGGAGCAAGTGAATAATTTGAGGATGGAAAACAATTGATGTAACAGATTTTATTTCATAAAATTTATTTTTAATTACTTTCAGCTTTGAGATTATCCATTTTATGATAATTTCTATCCCTTTAGAAATCAAAAATCTTTAAAAAAATACAGAAATCGAATGAGGTTCAGAATTCATGGAGGTCATGATAAAAACGTAAAAACTATTACGAACTAAGACTTATTTTTAAATTCTTCGAGCATTATAATGAATCGGCAGAAAGTTCCCAATTTAATGAAGAAAAAACAATTTTTATGATTAAATTGACTTTAGTCATCAAGAGCGATACAACCATATGAGCGCTCTTTCAACATCTGGATACCTTTTTCGAAGAAAGATTTGTTTTTGATATCAAAATAGTGGATCATCCCCTCATTCCAATCAAATCTCTTTCCACCAAGCCTACGAACAGGTAAAAGTAACTTGAAATTAACGGCCAGTTTCATAAACAAAATTGAAGCCCCCTTTTTCCAAAAGAGTCTCCTTTAATGATAAAACGTGTTTCCCAAGCAAATTTTAAAGTTAAAGGGAACTCAAAAGCGTCCTTTATCTTAAAGTGAGAAAATCGGCCCTTTACGGCTAGAAAATGATACTTTTACGAGAAGCTCGACACTGCTCAGGTGCTCGGTAAACACAAAAACAGTGGACATAACCTTCCTCTGTCAGATTTCCCCATTTTACTTAATTTTAGCGTAGTGCGAAATTGGTTGCACCAAATGTTGAATGCTGATTCAAGCTCTGGTCCTTCATCAGATGATGAAGAAATAATTGTAAGAAGACCAAAAATTTACAGGAGGGAACAATATTTCTCCACGTTAGATAATCTAGATTTCGTCGATCATTTTCGCTTGACAAAACCAACTGTTTTATCTTTGCTTCAAAAAATTGCAGATTGTACTTCCCATCTAACAAGTAAACAAATTTCGATTCATTATTTTGTTGATATAATTTTTTGTACACCAAATCATCAAATTGACAATTTTCGGAGGCAGCTGTATTGAACCGATGAACCAACTACTTTTGACATTGAGATTCTATGCAAATGGAAATATGCTGATAGCAAACAGCAGGAGATTTCATGGGAATTTCTAAACCTTCTGCTTATTCGAAAAGTTTCTTTTGCAATCGCATCCCTTTTTCCACAATATATAAAGATGTGTGAAGTTGATCATGAAATGCAGGCAGCAGCAGAAAAGTTTTATCCAATTGCTAATTTTCTACGTGTCATTGGTGCTATAAATTGCACATAATTACAATCACTTCTCCGGGTGGTGATAATGCAGAGATCTTTCAATGACGAAAAAATTATTTTGCCCTTAACGTTAAAACCGTGTGTGATTCAGACTTGAAAATCAGAAATATTGTAGCTAGGTGACCTGGTTCAACACATGATCAAACCATCTTTAATAACAATGTCTTGAAGAGACAATTTGATAATGGTAAATTTGGACCGTATTTGTTACTTGGTGATAGTGGTTATAGTTTGCAGACTTATCTTATGAAAAAGTTACCGGAAGCTATCACTGCAGCTGAAAATTTATATAATGAATGAATTATACGAACTAGAAATGTGGTAGAGAGAAAGTATGGAGTTTGGAAACGTCGTTTTCCTATACTTTCTAAAGGAATGAGTCTTAAGTTAACGAGCATAAGGGCAATTATTGTTGCTACCGCTGTATTGCACAATATAGTTGTAGATATGAATGAAATATTTCCAAATTAATGATTGCACGATGTGCAGGAGGAAGAGAACTTTCAAACAAATTCAACTAATGTTAATGCAGCTCCTCAAGTGAGACAGTCAATTAGTAATGAACATTCTGCTAATTTACAATTTATATTTGTATGATAATGGAAAATAAATTTTTTTGTCGCTTGTGAAACTGTTCTTCATATTCAAATTGTGTCTTCAACATGATAAGATTTCATATCATTTCCATAATATTTTGCAAGGTATGTATTTAGATAGGTTTCTATGTTTCTGATTCATTGTTTACCATAGGTAATATCTGAAAAACTTTCAAGTGAGAATAAAGAAATAAAAATACTATGTGTTATTGAAATTTCTGTTTTTAATTCAAATTTGAGGGGATTCCATAGTCTGTAGCGATGCTGATAGATTTCTAATACCATTTTTCCTAGAAAGTGCATTCAAAATAAAAAAAAGATTTAATTATTATTATTTAATTTTCTCTTCATCTCTATAATTTGCAAATCTGATAATATTTTAATCTTCGAATGCTCCTCTTCTTTTTTTCTATTCTCTTCCTTGATAGCCCTTATCTGAAATTCTATTAGGGCTGTTTTTTTATAATACATCTCCTTTGCCTCGGTAAGTGGGTTCGTAACAGTTGGGCTCAATTGTTTGGAAATTGGCTCCCTCAATTTCAATGAAGCCCCAACACCAGTCCCTTTAATATGACTGCGTTGAGCAGCTACCATCTTCCTAGTTTCAGTTTTTATATTGTCATATTTGGATTTGAGCTGATACCTATTTCTCCAATGGAGAGCTGCCAGACTTTATCCTATAACATTAAAATTCTCTTTTTCAATTAATTCCAAGAGACGTAGTTCCTCCTCGGGTTTAATAGTAATACTTTTTTCTCTTCTCTTCCATATTCACTCATATAATTCACGTTCAAAAATATAGCAATTTTCACATAATGATGATATAAATTCCAATATACTGTCTGCTACACATAACCATGTTTATGCAGAGACTGATTTATGCTTCTTTCCTTTTTCTTTTACAAGTTCCGATGCATAACTCACCATTTTTACAGAATATCACCAAGTATATTCGTAAAATCACTAGTTCTCAGGATAGCAAACAGTAGGAAACATATGACCGGCGCATTAAAGGAAGTTTTAATTAAAGGACGGTAATGTGCGTTCATGAAACTGATACATGGCGTTGGTCCCATTTAAAGGATCCTTTTTCATAAAGGGACTTTATCATAAAGGATCCTTTTGATTTTGTTTATGAAACTGGCCGTAAATCAGAAAACAAGAGTGGACACCTAAGAAATAAGTAGTGTATTTCGTGCAATTGTGCCATCGTTGCCAATTACTTGTGATATGCTTCATTGTCTTGGTTAGAGATCAACTGTTTCTCTGTAAATGGGGTCGTTTCTTCGGTATTTCATTCAGTTAGGTCCCGCAGCATATGCTACTGACTCTCTTCTCAAGATAGTCGACAAACAAAGTACCTTACGCATTCCACAATACGGATGTCATAACAGTCTGTTGTGCATTTGACCGCTTTGGGTACAGTTGACCGGCTCCTATCCATTCAGCTGGTGATCTTCTTGATTCACACGCATAGTAATGGATCCCTATTTTATTAATTGTCATTGGTTATACATTGATCAAAAAATCCAGTTAGTTCCACATAAGCCACTTCAAAGAGCTCGGAATAATTGACGCAATAATTTTCTCGGTTCACTGTTAGCAAACTTGGAAACTAGCCTTCTTACAGAAAAATATTCATGCAAAATGAAGACTTCACGTTCCTTTGATATATTCAGAATATCAGCTATCACCTCCAGCTTCACATCATGTTCTGCCAAAACTAAATCACGTCCGTTTTGATGTTTTCCGGTGTATTCACCTCTTTTGGATGACCAGAGCGTGATGATTTCAGTGTTTGAAAGACTGCGTTTGAATTCAGCAAACCGGTCAATCATAGTTAATTTTTCTGGTGCATAACACTGATCAAACTAAACTTCTGTTTCAACGGTGTTCTTTTCCTTTAAAAAGTAATATTTTACTGAACCAAAAAATTTTCTTTTTTCATTCTTTTGGAACTTCTCAGACTTGTTTCTCTAAAACCACTGTAACTTTCAAACCAATCGCCAGTTCATCAAAAAATATTTATAGCCATCTTTTGGAGATAAATACTTTCTAGCGAATTAAGTTTGCATTTGTGGCAACATTTGTGTTCGAACGCAAACTTATCAGTCCACATAGTAAAAAGAAATAGAATGAATTTTCACAAAATTATGTACGCACAGTATTGTTGATTCACATTAATTTTCGTCTTTTATCCCATTCCTTATTCTCTTGAAATATTAAAGTATCGAATTTGTTTCTGCAAATAATTCAATGAAGGATTTCACCTAACATAATGAGAAATTTCCCAATAGATGGTGCTAGTCATCAGCTTTAGGGACAGATGACGAAGATTTTCAACACACAACAATCCATGTAAACACATCGGAATATTTTTGTTCAACTCTAAACATTTCTGTGTCTACGAGTTACGATTTGCAGAAACCAATGGTTTTCTGTTATCGTGTTAACAAGGAAAACTACTGCAGAATCTCATCGAATGGTTATCGAAGTTTATGGCGAATATGCTCTTGGTAAATAGCTTTGTTTCGAGTGGTTCAGAAAATTCAAAAGTGGTGATTTTGACATGAGAAACAAACGAAAAAATAGACAGACAACGAAATGCAAGCCTTATTTTATAAAGATGATATTCAAACTCAGCAAGAACCCACAGATCAATTGAATGTGATGTAGAAAGACGGTTCATTCATTTGGAACCAATGAGGAAGATTCAGAAAGTGGGGAAATGGGTTCCACCTGTACTGGATGAAATGCAGCAATAAAACCGAAAAAACACTCGTGAAATGCTGCTCGGCGAAAACAAGAGAAAGTCATTTCTCTATAGAAACGTGATAGATGATAAGAAGTGGATGTATTTTGAGAATCCTAAGCTTTGAATTATTAGGTGAATCCAAGCGAACCATCGACATCCACTACAAAATCAAATCGCTTTAGAAGGAAGAGACTGTTGCGTGTTTTGTGGGATCAGATGAGTGTAATCTATTACGAACTGCGAAAATCTGTTGAAATCGTAAAGACTGTTCGCTACCAACAGCAAATGATCGATTTAAATCGAGCATTCTTTGAACTGAATGCTCACTTATACCGCAGGCTATCTTCCTTTGACTTGTGTGTGGATCTTCTATTACATTGAGTAAAATCTCAAGCTCCTTGTCTTCATTAGGAATCGATTTTACCCTTTGTACTTTTCTGTATATCTCCTGTCTCCACAAATCTGTCAGATTCCGATTCTTTTGTGGGGATATTCTGCAGCATAGGTTTGACTCTCTAATAAAAAGTTTCTGTGGTACTGTCGCAACATGAAAATCATATCAATTCATATTGTATTCAAATGTAATTTCGAGCTCTAAAGAATAATAACCTGATTCATAATCGATTTTTGGAATGTCGATAAAAAACTAATATATTGCTTGAATACACATGTGATCAAAATGTGATGTATTTTCGGAAATCCATTATACTTTTTATGTTGACACTCAGGGATTATGATTTTGGAAATGTTCTTCAGTTTGGTAACTAGCTCAGTGAAAATAATTTAATGGTTTGGAATAGATTTCTCCAGATTTTGAGACAGCAGAATTTTCTGAAATGAGTAGCAGAAATTCCGAGAAATCAATCATTGATCGATTGATCGCATATTGCCTGCATGGTTTCTACCGCAGGTTTCTTTGTTTCAACTATTTTAAATATTCGTTAGTTATTATGTTCATTATTCAGAAGAAAATTTCAGATATGTTGTAATTTTTCGTGTCTGCTGAACGCAAGAATAAAAATAGCCCTAAAATTACGACTCAGAAAAGATGGGGCAATTCTTTTTATTATGGTGCAAAAAAAAAGAAATATAAAAAATTTTAAAAGATTTTCAAAATTAAATCTCCAGAAGTTTAGGAGCAATTCAACTAATATGTGTAGTATTAGAAAAAACTATTCGTAATAAATTTTCGATGTATATTGTTTTAATTTTTCATAATTTGTATTTTCACACATGCGCGTGGCAGTTTTCAAATATAGAGTCCATGATCGTATCTACTTTTCAACATTTTTCTGTGAAATAGCCTAATATTTGCATGATAATCAACCACGTTTTTTCAAAATATTCCTTTCGAACAGAATATTTGATGAATGAAGGTATGTACATGTATTTATTGAAATATATTGATTGATTTTGCTTTCGAACAGAATATTTTATGAATGAAGATATGTAAAATATATTTTTTGATTCTTTTTATTCAGCATCTAAAAAACTACCAACTGATGAAAATATGGGTAGGAATTTCAATTTTTTTTCCTGGATGATGTGCTATCTATTTTTGAAAAAGGGAAATGAAACAATGACCTCTTTGAATTCTATGTGGAACATTTTTTGGTGATTTCGTTTGTTATTTCTGAATAATCAATCAAAACAAATTTGTCTGGGTTGATGGATTTAGATGATTTTGGTCAATACTTTGTTTTCTTTTTGAGAATTATATAAATCTATAAAAATATAGTATTTCTTGAAGCATCTCAACCAATTTAATTCTAAAAATTTTTCAGGAGATTTTTTAGATTCAATCGGTATAGGTTTCGGAGAATTCATCCAGCTATTATCTGTAATATTCAATAATACCTTTCGTAGTACATTTCCAATATGTATTTTTTTTAATTTAGCAATATGAAAGAACGAAGTAAGTATCTCTTTCTTCAACAATCAAATCTATTAGTTACCATGTATGATAGAGACAAACATTTTTGGTTTTTTTTTAATTATTTTTCTACGCTTTTAAAGTTGGATTAAATTTTCGTCGTTTATAACACAGGGCCAATCTAATTTACAATGATACGAAATATCTACAGTTAACTCCCTACTCCGTTCATAATTTTTCTTATTTCAGAAATGGTGAACGAAAACTATCGAAAAGTTCTGATTGCCCTGATTTCATGGTAAACGAAAACTGTCGAGAAGACAGTGCAAGCTTTGAAATCTTCAAATAAAATAATCTTTTTATCAATTTTTGAAAACACTATTTTTTTATATTCTTCAAATTGTAACTAAATCAGTTATGAAATCCTTGATTGTTTGAAATATTATGTTTATCAATAACCAGAAGGTGGCATCATGAACTAAAGACGATGTTATTTTAGTCCCGTCAATTTGAACATTCACCCTTACATAAATTCCAAATAAGAGGAAAATTTGCATGAACGTTAGAAATATTATTATAAGGGAATTATGAAAAGTCTCCATGGATCACATGTATGCAAAAAATTTATTCTAGGACACAGTTCACAAAATTGGGTTTTTTGTTTTTTTCAGCGAAACGGTTAGTTTTATGATGAAAATATTTAAGACAAAATTTGTAGACTATATAATTATCTGAATTAATTGTTTCCCCATTTCTTTCAATTTTTATAATTTTTACCATTTCTGGGAAAAAGTGATTCCAAAATTCACTTTAATTGTATTCTCTATAATATGCACACGTTTCCATGCCACCTACGGGGTGAAGTACTAGCGCGTTTTCCCGGAATGCCTACTCCAAGGTGTTACTCAGTAATCATAGTGATGGCCAAGAAAACATACAAATGGTAGTTGTTGTGATTTTTCAGTAATGATTACTTCATCAATATATATATATATATATATATATATATATATATATATATATATATATATATATATATATATATATATATATATATATCCATAATTCAACTTTAATCATGATTTAATTGTTCTGTTATCTACACTTATATTTTTACCAACTTTTTTTCAATTCCTCCAATGTAAACTGTCAATCATCACTATTTTCAATGTATATAACTATTTCTTCCATGGCGAGATTCAAGGCTTCATCTCGAGGACGATCAACTTGACTTCCAGTGGTCGGTTTTAAGAAGGAAGCCCATCATTATGCTACTTAGCTTCAGTAGTAACTAAAACATGGTCAAACTTGATACGAGCAATAATAGTTTTTCGACGTCATCAGAACGAGACTGAGCTACTTTCATGAGTGAGTCTTTGGATGAAGGTGCTGTACCTTGACTAATTCCATGCTGAAATTTCTATTCTCGTTTGTTTCTATATTCTTTATCCAATTGATAGCCGCAAAAAAAGCAACAATTTTTTATCATTGTTACATGTTGTTGTACTCTTTCGACTGTACTGTTCATGACAATGTACATGAATCGTAACGGATTTTTTTTGTTTTAAGTAATCAATAAATTCATCGCTCCCTCGAACACTTGCGCCAACTGACGTCTTATGTCACGATCAACAGTAACACATTGACCTGGACACTGCGACATATTTAAAAAAAGCTGAATACACTGTAAACTTCAACAGAGAATATTCGAAATAACCACATGTTTTCACCACTATGGAATGTTCAAGACTAACGGTACTTTTGTTGGGATCTTAGAAATAAGAGCAAGAAGACGACTACTGTCCCGTAGGCAATTGAACAATAGACAGATGTAGTTCAAGGCAACATAGACAGATAAAATGCGGGACTCGGTTTCTTCTAAATTCATATTCTCCGAATTATCATTCAATCTTCATGTATTTAACTAAACACAATGAACAATAATGACTGAAAAGAATTAAAAAGCAGTCGCTTCATGCAAACTGTAAATATTTATATACACAATCAAAAAAAATTGATTATTGAAAAGAATTTTATCAAGTTCAACACTTCTCAATCATAACTTTTAAACAGAGATTAGTCACGCAGTGATAATTAGTCACAGACTAATAGTTTTACTTATATTATGCATTCAAATGACGTATATAGGCGCTTAGATGGAGAACTGAAATAAATTTTAAAATCGCTTCTTCTCAAAAGTTAATGTTGTGCAAAAAAGTGTGGGGACAATTTTTCCAGATATTTGTCTATAATATTTGGCTGAAATATTTTTATCATGAAAATTAACCGTTTCGGTGAAAAATCCGAAAACATCCATTTCTGCGAACTTTTACCTTGAATATAATTATTGGCACACACGGAATCAAGGAGGACTCTTCACAATTCCATTATAATGGTATCCCTAACGTTTGTGCGAATTTTCAGCTTCCTTTTATGCAAGGTAACTCAATTTTTCGGGCTAAATTGACCGGAGTATTTTGTTAGGCGACAGCATCTTTGAATACGCAAGAAAAAACTCACCCTTGCAATTGTGTTGATCAATAGAGAGCATTTTGTTTTGAGGACAAGCACATTTATAAGTAGAGCCCTTCAACAGACACATATCTGAGCAAAAAGCTAAGGCACAGGGATTGTCTCGATTAGGCATTTGTGAACTGTGATAAATCGTTAAACCATAAATAACTTCCTTTTTCTCCTTGATGATGGTGTGGTGATCTTTACCAGTGAATTTATCGCAGGACTGTATGGAACGTGTGTGCCAGTCGGACCAGTACAAACGGTTTTCAAATACAGCTATTGAGTATGGATATTTAACAACAGCTTCGAGTACTACCTGAAGAAATAAAATTAATCATAGTATTAAGAGATTGGTGTGCATATATCATTCTCATGTCAAAATGAGTACACTGTTCTAAAATTATATGCATTATATGCCTATATGCCTACATATATAATAATATATGACGATAAATAAAAAGCGATTTTGAATTGAAGAGATCCGTATTCTTTTACAATCATACAAGTGACAGAATCCCTCATAGATTATATAAATTACACCATTACGTCATGCTATTTACCCGCCTTATTTATGTGTCAAATATTCTATGGCACTGTAACTTGATACGTATGCGAATGGTGACAATAAAAAAAAACAACATCCTTAAGGCATTCCCATTGTATTTTAAAGCTGCCGAGAGGAAGGTTCTTCTAAATAAACCTCCTGAGCCACTTAGAATCATACTCGAGATAATATTACTTATAACAGTCTCCCTTGGTAAATTTTAGTAAGTAATTTTTTTTTAATGCTTATGATCAATTGCATGCTTTACATCTTTGAATACAACCTTAGTTTTACTGTGAAATTAGTGATTGCAGGCCCGTTCATTGTACTTCCATTCATCGCTTTTCATTCTTGTATTTTTGCTTCAGTGTTATTTAATCCGACCGGAATATTTTAACTAAAATGCATTGCCTTTGTATATTACTAAAGCAGCACGACCCTCACAAGTTATCTATTTGTATTGTATACTTTCTCTCGATGCCTGGTTACTGTTTGTTGTATTAATTAATAGTGGTGCTTTACTTGTACTGTTCATGACATTCGCAGAGCCTGATTTGCGTAATCCTCCGTTTACCTATTTCTTTGTTCTTATTGTAAGGTCCATTAACACGCCTAGGTGAATGGGTACTGTATCTGTTTTGCAAGGTCCTAGTCAGTTTGTGTTACATATTTGTCATATGCATGTGCTTACTTACTTTTGAGAGATTGAATTCCTTGTCAACCAATGGCGTTCTTTAGGGTAAATCGCTAAGTAGTCCTGGTAGAGGACGACTTATCTTATAGAGACAGTGAGTAGCTCCGGATATCCAACGCTACTGTGAGAATGTGTGAGTAATTATTGTTCCGAGGTATTGTGATATCCCCGGGATTAGTTTGCGTGACCCTTCAGGTAGTGTTCGGTTTATTCTTCAGTAATATCTGAGCCTTTCTGCGCCTTGGCCACCCTGAGGAGGCCAGATACAGTCCATTTGATAGTAACTTTTTCGGTCGACCCGAATTATGTTAGATGCCCTCTTCAAGAAGATCTCCTGGGCATAACACAGTTACCCTTACCTTACTCTCCATTCAAACTTACCTCTTGTAACGGTTAGATTCTGCACTGGTTACCGGAAGTGCAGTTGAAGGTGCATGATGCCTGTATCCTGTCCCTTCTAACCCCTTACGCTGCATAAGAATGATATCCAATTTGAGAGAGTTACCGACCTAACGATATGTAGTAATACATTCTGTCAAGAAAGTACTGGGAATTATCGATTTAAATCTGGCGGGGCAATGAGGCAGGTAAAATTTTTTTCCTAGGTTGGTACCACTGTCCTTAATTACTATGCCAAGCTTGAGCGGGATCTGTCGACTAGTGTGTTTGCAACAGCTGATTAAGTCAGTCGATGTCAGAGTGCGTGCCGATTTTTACTATGGGTGATTACGTTGAGCAAAGAATTTGATTAAAGTTTTGTGTTGCAAATGAATTTTCGTGTGCCGATGCATTGAAAATGTAGCAAAAGGCCTTTGGTGATAATGCTCTATCGAAAACTCGTGCATATCAGTGGTACAGAGCCTTCAAGGACGGTCGTGAAGTGGCCGAAGACTTGCCTCGTTCCGGACGCCCATCGACGGCTTCGATCGAAGATAACGTCGATAAAATTAAGGAAAGGGTGCTGGAAAACCGTCGTACCAGCTTGAGAGAGATAGCACATGATCTTAAGATATCCCACGAGTCCGCACGTACGATTTTGATTGATATTTTGGGCATGAGAAAGGTGGCCGCACGACTCGTACCGAAAGACCTGAATCAAAAACGTCATCGCGAACAGGTTGCTTCAGACATGCTGGATCGCTGTAATTCCGATTCTACATTCATGGAACGCATTATAACTGGTGATGAGACCTGGGTCTACGAGTACGATATGCAAACAAGCCAGCAATCATCGGAATGGGTGGCAAAAAATGAGCCGAAACCGAAAAAACCACGCCAAAGCCGCTCGAAAATGAAGGTGATGCTCATTGTTCTCTTCGATATTCATGGCGTGGTGCACTACGAATTCGTTCCAAAGGGTCAGACGGTAAACAAGGAGTATTACCTAGGCGTTATGAAACGTTTGCGTGAGCGTATCCGTAAGAAGCGGCCAATTTTGTGGGCGAACAACTCATGGATTTTGCATGACGATAACGCGCCTTCTCACCGAGCTACGATTGTGACTGACTTTCTCGCCAAAAACTCAACAAACGTGCTTCAGCAACCACCGTATTCGCCGGATTTGGCTCCCTGCGACTTTTTCCTCTTCCCAAAACTAAAATTGCCCCTTCGTGGCACCCGTTTTGAGTCGATTGAAGCCATAAAATAAAATTTGGCGCGAGAGCTAAAGTCCATCCCGGAAAGCGCCTATAAAAAATGTTTCGATAATTGGAAGTGCCGTTGGCATAGATGTATTGGAGCAAATGGAGCCTATTTTGAAGGCGACCCAATAAATTTTGACGATTAAATGTAAAAATGTTGTTTTAATTGAAAATTCCCGGTACTTTCTTGACAGAGTAGTAAGTCACCCAGCGCGCTATTAGGTTCACTGTGGAGCTTTGCGAACCACTGAGTAGAGTAGATTTAACCACAGGCTGATAAATATTTGTTTCCATTCATTGGGGGTTGTTGCCCTTCAAGATTTCTTATATAAATATATTATGCCGACGTTACTGTATTTTGAATATTTGAACCTCCCGTCACTGTTTCCTTGCTCTCGTTAGGTGTAATTTGGGTTGTCACAACGTAATGTCCTATTCTCCCGCCCCTAGATGATCACGATAAAAAGGTTAGCGTTTTCAGAGTACCACGTATAATTCCAGATCTCTTAGAGTACTCCATATAACACGGGATAGCTAGGTTTATTGACTGATGCATCAAGTTAAGTGTCTGCATAGGGTTCGCATGCCTGAAATGGAAACATAAAGCAAAACTGCTTTAGAGCGACAGCATAGTGGATAATTAAACAATATGAATATTCTGACCTGGTGGAATCTGCAGACTTCAGAAAAGGTTTTTTTCTGTTGTAAATATCTTAAGATCATGGTTTAATATCGGATGGGGCCTCCTCTAGCTCTTCGTAGTACCCTTACTCTATTCAGCATTAAGTCAATGAGGTTATCAATGAAGGCTTGAGTATTGTTTTGCCAACCGAATTTCTGAATTTATTCAAATTCTATCTTCTATTTATATGGCCCCGAACAAGCTCTCCATACTTCGCAAATCATTATTCAAAACATAAACTAAAGTTTTGATCTGCATTTTTCAGATAATGAAAAATAGTTCAAATGGATTATTTCCAATGTATTGAAATTATGTAGTGACAAACCTGATCCTCCCATTTGTACATGGAATCAAACCTACGGATATCAAGCCTCCAGAATAGTTGTCATGCTTTCAAACGACCGCACGGTTGAAATTTAACTTATTATCGAATTTTCAATCTGAAATTCCAATATAATTATTTGAGGCCATTTTCAGCTCAAAATTCGTAAAGCCAATAATTTGGACAAAATGACAAGCAAACTGTTTCAAGCGGGGGAAAACCTACTAAACGAGGGTGCTAAAAATTCCGATGGTCAATCAGAACTTGTTGATGGAGACATTACCAACTAATTATTCGCAAGTATTAAAAATGTTCAATTTAATAGTCAGTAGAATCAGGTATTTACCCTCCGGTCAGTTCCATCCAGATTAATACTTTCCAGAGTCAGGGCTTTCGCATCGGTCCAGTAAAGCCTTTGATTAGGATAATCAATTGCTAAACCATTTGGCCAATGGATTCCCTCTGAGACGAACGGCCGATCCATAGATCCATCCATATAAGCTCGAGCAATTTTAGCTGGATAACCCCAGTCGCTCCAAAACATTTCACTAAAAAATTAGAATTTTTTAATAAGAGGTATTGAAAGAGTAACACTTATAAATCTGCAATCATTGAAAGTATTTTCAGATGAATTAATGATTGCAGATTTATAAGAGTTACTTTTGACGTGACAACGTCTTATAATTCGATAGCGCTGCACGCACGAAAAAACATGACTCATGCGGCGTTACGTCGCTCTGAGGCGTTCCATGTAAGGCTTGAAGTGCAAGAAGAGCGCGGAACGAGCGACAAAGAAGCACAATCGGCCTTTGCTTTCGGCAGCGTTCGGCAGCGTTCGACATCCGTCTCTCTCCTACTTGAGTGAGCGATGCGTCTGCGTGGACAGCTGCTATACTATAATAGTACATTTACATGTTTTGATCGAGTATCAAGTGCAGTGAAAAGTGAATGTGGTGTCAATTGTTTATAGCAACGATAATTACAGCGATAAAGGTAATGATTCTTTCGATATTAATTATATATTCATTATATATTCAGTGATATATTATCGAATATTCGTGCTTTCATCATTAAAATGAATAGCATCGGTCCGCTAGTGCAGCGATTGTAGGTTATGCTATAATTGACAAAATTAAAACAATAAGTTAACAGAACTATTTCTCGATGAGTAAAAAATCGATGGCTTTACTATTCAATCGAAATAATTATCGAGCGTAGCTATGATTTAAAAAAATTAAAACATAAATATTAAATCTTCCACATATCGTAACAACGTGTCTGAATTGACAGGTTGGACCAGCCATCCGTCAAAGGGAACATTTTCTCCTATATCAAACACATTGAGACGGGCTTTTTAAAAACTAGATTTACGAAAATTTTAATGTTTCCAAATTTAAAATTTTAAATGCAAGATTTATAAACAATAATTTAATCAATGTTTATTCTTATAATGAATTATTTAAAATTATTACTTTTTTATAACAAATTACAATTAAATTTGCAAAAATAATTAAGTAACTAATTGAAAAAATTTAATTATATTATTAAAATAATAAAATCAAAATTTAAATTTTTACAATTGAGTAGAAATTTAAACAATAAATTTTATTCAAGTATTTTGTTGTATTTTTATTTTTTAAATTTAAAATGATTTTCAGAATGAAGAATTTTATTATATTTTTTTAAAATTGTTTTGAACGACGATTTACTTTGCAGAACCGCTTACAATCCCACCATGGAAAAAAAGCCTGACGAACAGCCGGTATGTACATCCCATCATGGAAGTTGATACCGATATACCAATTCTTCTTTGTGGCGACTTCAACACAAATGTGAAAAATGACGAAACATTCATCAAATTCATGAAAGACATGTTTAATGTCGATTGTGCATCAGAAGTTAATAACTCAACAACACTAGGAGGCACCACCATCGATTTGACTTTTTCAAGACACATTAAACTCGAAACACTCCCTTTCATTTCCTACTTTTCCTATCATCGTCCTATTCTCAACACAGATTGTAAGAAATTAAATATTACACATGTTTAAAAGTTGTAAAACAATTGCTCAACGCATTTATACTTGTAAAAACTATTAAATTGTAAAAAAACAATTGACATAATTGTATTTATGCGTACAAATAAATCTAACTTGATCAATTTCATTGTGATTTCCAATTACCTCCTTCTCTATATACATACAAATCTATTAAACAAATGAAATTAAAATTTTCTTTTGAAAAATGCTACCATTCCATCAGTATTTTCTTAAGACGTTGTCACTTTCAACTATCGTCAGTAACCGACTTTACAGACAACCACTTTTTCAATATCTCTTATTATACAGGTATTCTAGTAAACTATTCTCTGAGATTATTTATTCTTGCTTGCTTGTCTGAGCGTAATTTATGCTAATTTTCAGTCAACTTTGATCCCAAATCGTACAATTGGCTCTGTAAATATAAAACTCAATCTGGATACTTTGCATTCGTCAGTTTATAAGAACCACAACCAGCACGTACCGGCTTTTTCGGAAAGCTTTCATTTTTCGATGACTTCTTAGATATAAATCTTAATTATTTAATGTAAATGACAAATATGTTGTATAATAAAAATCCTAGTATTTTTTGCCTGAGAAGAACTCTTCGTCTCTATGCAACAATTCATGTAATGATTGAGATCCAACTGGTAATTGACAGTGACATTACGTAAACACAAACTGATAAAATTTCAAATAAGAAAAATTTTAAAAAATTAATTCGACATAGCCTTCCGCGATCGTAGGACTTCCCTCCCATTGTATTTCTATGTTAGTTTTCGTTTTTTCCTCAGCAGAATGCAGCAGCAAAGTTCTGCGAAAGCAGTGCCCAGTATACTCTTTCACATTGATTTGTTCCAGAAATGTAGCTGTCTTCCGTCAGTTTACGAAAATTGTGACTGCCAATAAATTCTTGATTTCATACATACTCAAATATTTACATGTAATGTAATTGATGATGTATTATGTAAAATAATGAAATAGATAATTTATCTCGAGTCAAATAATGATATTTTTTAGATAACCTGAATGAAATTTCTGAACTATCAATTAAGTTGCGAAAATTTCTCAAATCGTTTCTGGATACGCTCATGGATCTCGGTTTCATCAACATTTTTTGTCTTAAATACCTTAAAACTATCTATATATGCCAATAAATAAAGAAAGAGAGGTGAAGAAAATTTTGACCATTTATTTTAAATAATTAAAATCAATTACATCATGTAATTTAAGTAATCAGTTCCTAGAAAAACCAATTATAAATATTAAATTTAATGTGAGTTAATACTTGATAGAAGTAAAATTCAAATGACTTTAAATTCATTCTAAAATATATTCTTAACTTCCACAATATATATTGAAATTATATACAAAAACTATCAAATTGATATCCTTATATAAAATCAATATAAAATATTTTTCAATGTAGCGGAAAAAAACTTTTTACATCCCGACATGAAATGTATTAATACAAATGCATAAACAAACACTATATAAGTATGTATATGAACATACAAATACAAGAAAATCCACAATTCCAAAATTATCTGAAATTCTCAAAATAAAGGATCAAATAAAAATGATGTAATGAGAATTCCAACATTTGATAGCCATTTCGGTCTCTAGACCACTTCAGAAATGTATTGAATTCAGATTAAAATATATAACAAGATCAATATTCAACTCACCAAATAAGATAAAACCTGGAATGAATAGACTCGAATAAACTTGGAGTTGGATACATTTCTGAAGAGTATTGAATTGAATCAGTCCTTACTTGGTGAAAATCCATATTAAATAATATTTAAATAAGGTTATTCTGATTTTCACAAATTTGTGAAAATCAGAATAACCTTATTTAAATATTATTTCTGAAGAGGTCTCGAGACCGAAATCAAATGTTGGAATTCTCGTTCAATTATTCTTATTTGATCCTTTACTTTAAGAATTTTAGATA
Source organism: Megalocaria dilatata (assembly GCA_034642435.1). NCBI lineage: Eukaryota > Metazoa > Arthropoda > Insecta > Coleoptera > Coccinellidae > Megalocaria > Megalocaria dilatata. Next base: position 76,073,668 of record CM067856.1, read on the forward strand.
ATTTTGAAATAATGGATTTTCCCGTATTTGTGTGTTAATATACATACATATATAGTTTTTGTTAATACATTTGTATTGATACGTTTCACGTGGGGATATGAAAAGGTTTTTTCTGAGACATTGAAACATATTTTACATTGATTATATATAAGGATATCAATTTGATAGTTTTTGTATATAGTTTCAATATATATTGTAGAGGGTAGAATATACAATTCTGAATTTAAAGTCAATTCAATTATACTTTCCGGAATTCCATCCGGTATTATTCAAAATAGACCATACATGATTAGTTTATTGAAATCGGGTTATTAAGGCGCTTTAAAAAATATAACAATATACAGAATGTTCCATTTAAAATAAAAATGCTAGACTTGCGCGAATACCATGTATATTTAAATTTATGTTTAAAAATTTAAAAGTGTCCCAGTGTTCTGTATAATTGAAAGACACAAATTATTTCATTTCATAAGTGGTTTCCGCACTGTATAAATATCTGATTAATTAGTTACTACTATAACTAAAAAATTTTTACCCATGGGATTAATATATCAAAATTCTGATTCACGTAAATTCGAACATTATAATATTAGTCTATTTCTCTTAGGAATCTACTGGGTCTAATTTTATTCCGCAAAAAACGCATATGTATCTATAAATATATTTACTAAGATTTCCTCCATTTATAATTCCACCCAATTCATTTTTTTTTTTACTCACAATATTAGTTCAATGAGTCTAGCGACTACGTAGTATAGAATAAAACAGTAAAAAGAGGGGATTTTTTTACTTGATAGAAGATGTTTTTCAATATCTTAAATATCAAATGGAGTTATTTTTTATATCTCGCTACAAACTTCAAAACTACAGAATTTCTCGAAAACCTTTTTGAATTGATTCAAATAAACAATTTAAATTGTTTTTTTATACACATATAGAAAGAATTAACAGACATTATACAGTATCAAAAGAAGATAAAGAAATCCAGAGAAAATATACAATATTGATAGAACCTACTCAACGTACATTTAGTGGAGAGGGCATTGTTTCAGACCGGAATCATGAAAAACAAATTCTACTTTGAAAATTCCCAACATGAACTTAAGAAATTCAATATATTCTATATTTTCTTTGGATTCTTTTATCTTCCTTGAAACTGTGTAATGAGTTCTATATGTGTACTGAAAAAGAAACAGTGTTTCTAAGACATTTAAATTTTAAATAAAATTTAATTTAAATTTAATTTGATTTAATTTGAAAAAGATTTTGAGAAATTTTATGAAATTAAAATTTCTAGCGAGGTAAAATATAATTACACTGTTTGATATTTAAGACTACGTAGTATTTCATTTCAAGTAATCTACTGACATTAGGTAGATACCAACTGCGCGCAAGGTGGATCTACCAATCAGATGAATCTACTGATGCAGTACATCCGCCTGATCAATACAACTGATCTATTAGTTCAATTAATCTACCCATCCAATTGCTGTGGCGATTCATTTGATTTACTGGTTCATTGATCTACAGCGGTCTCACTAGTCCTATTTATTTTTTTTAAATATATATGAATATTATAAAGAATGTTTGGCCATGACTTTCGTATTTTTTTTATAATATCTATAAGGTGTTGGATAAAATGAAATCAGGGGCTGTAAATTATGGAACTAGTGGTAGGCTAATTTTTAGTGCAATTTAATTGATGAATAAAATTCTGATGGTTGAGGCTTACTAATTCTCAATTCGCTTTTTTCTTTTTCTGTGATAATAACTTGGGCCTCTTCCAATTCATTTTTAGTAATTTTTTTGGAATGTATTAGTGGAATCTTTTTTCAGGATATCATAATTGTCAGAATTGATAGTCCCCGGTTTAAAAAAAAAAGATGATGATAATAGTTAGATAATGGTTTAAAAAATGTTTGAAAAAATAGACGCATGAATTATCACTTAAAATACCACAAGAGCTTCAAAATTATCGGGTATTTCCCGATAGGTTCGTTGCAAACAAATGAAGGAGTCAAGCTTTTCAGGTTAAAAAATCACGAGCGCGAAGCGCGAGTGATTTTTCCTGAAAAACTTGACGACTTTATTTGTTTGCAGGGAACCTTGAGGGAAATGCCAGATAATTTTGAAGCTCGTGTGGTATTCGGGGGATTATTTTTCCGTCCCAAATGTCGGCCAATAGAATTGCACCATGAGATGAAATGAACAGTTAACAAATAAGAATTTCATAATGAATAAAACAACATTTAATTAAGATTCAGGCTAGTGCAATTAAAAATACAATTGTTGTAAACATTGGTGCATGTTTTCTTCAAGTCAGAGTTATCGGTAATGGTCCCAGAAGAGGTAGATGGCATGAGGTTTATGCTGTTGATGGCATTTTCTGCAGTAGGCTCACTCCTTCGCAGTTTCTTGACAATTAATTCGTGGTGTTCCTGGTCGAGTTGGAGATACGGCTTGATGGAGTTACTGTTGGCATGTCCAGTTATTTTGATTATCTGCTGCTCTCCCAGGCCCTATTTCGCTAGATTGGAGACGGCTGTTGCACGACTGGAGTGATTGGTGATTTTTTTGTTACCAAGGTCAAGCCCAGCTTTTTGTGCTGACTCCTTAACCCACTTTGAAATCGTGTTTTGGCCTACTGGGGAATCCTTGTACCACCTAGCGCCTGGAACTTTATTCCAGAATGGATTTTGGGTCAGGAAAAGTCTGTCGCTCTTGATATTGGCATCTCTCTTCTTTCTCAATTTCTGGAACAGTCTCACTGGGCACTTGTCAGGGATTTCCCGATTCTCCACCAGCCACTTGCTGTCTGATAATTTTTTATCACCACTTTGTGTGGTCTTGCTGAAAATTGGATTGTATTCAATTCTCCCAGTTGTTTCCCCGTCATTTCGCTGTTCTGCCTTGAAGTGATGTATTGACGCCATGCTGCCCTCACCACCTCTCCAAGCCAATTCCACTGATATTATCATGAATAATTTTTTCTGGAGGCCATCAGGAGTTTCCTCGTCCCAAACAGTGGTCATTGCATCCCAATCTTTTTCCTCCAACGCTGCTGCACTTGCCCTCCGTTTTTCCGGAATAGATTGTAAAGCCTTACGCTTGGCATCACGAGCTCCTCGAGCGGTCTTGAATGCAGCATCCGAAAATGGGTTGATTTTGATGTCGAAATCGTTCAAATACTTTTCTTGAAGTGATTTGGCAGTCTGATTCCACATTGTTTTTATTGTACCTTCCTTATAGTCTTCTCCATCCATTTTCTTCATATTGTAAGCGTAATCTTTCATAATGTTTGCCAATTGCGCTTCACTCGTTTCAGCACTCAATGTGTATTCCCTCTCAGTACAAAAAGTAGTAAATTGGTTCCAAACTGTTTTTTTTGCCTTCTCCGTATTAATGGGAACATTTCCTTTGACTTTTTTATCGATGGTGGACAGAGAACAAACTCCAAATCGACTCATTTTCATGCAAAATCTCCAATTTTCACAATTGAATTCAACCTGTCAGTTTGACGTGTGGTTAATTTGACTGGATCATGTTTTGTTTTTTATATATAGCAACTACCAGAGAAAATAATCAAAAAATTATCAGTATAATACCATGTAGGTTGTACCACGTGACGTCGAATGGTGCAATTCTATTGGTCGATATTTGGGTCGGAAAAATAATCAGACTAATACTTAATGTAATAAAAACAAATATCTGTTTTTATTAAACATATTTCAGATTCCCAAAACTCACCCGTCTTCGACGTTTAATACAATGGCCCTTGGCCTGTCGATATCCTTATTCACCAGAACAGTGCAATGAACTCCATCTGCTGTACATACACCAATATGTTTGAACTCCGCATCGGTGAAATATATATTATCTGTTAGAATATCTATGGCCAAGTCTTCAGGACTTCCTAATCCAGCAGTTATCACCAACTAAAAATATTCATTCTTGAATTTAAGCACTTTCATAGAGGCTATATTATTCCTCCTTAGATTTTCAAACGATTTAGAATAAACTAATATGTTATCAATGAATCGAAACCCATGTTTCTCATATAGATACTTCATCATGTTGGCGTCAAAAAATTCCAATTTATCCAGAATTATGGGGTTCTTTACGCAGGAATTTCCGAAAATACTGTTTATTATGAGTGCCGATTGCTCAGTGGTTAGAGCCTTGAACCGGAAGATTCCGGGTTCAAGTCCAATTTAAGTAGAAAGGGAATTTCTTAGTTGGGCGGATTTCGGGCATCATTTCACTGTTAGGTCGAAAATTAATAGTGCTGTGACCTAAAATGAAGTAAGGACGCAGTAACAAAGCCTAACCAAAACAAAACTGAATTACTGACTCGTACAAGCTGAAATATCTTCTGAAGGATCTTGATAGAAGATCTAGGAGTAACTGGATAATATATCATAATACAGATCACAACAATATCGGCCTCTGGAATGAATGAAGAATGGTTAAAAATTGTTTATGACACCCATTCAGAAATAAAATGATGATAAGGGCAATTGGTACCTGGATAGAAAGGTATAAAATCGGATTAATTTTGACGTCATGGAGTATCCTCAAAATTTGGGAACGTTTTATGTCACCTCCAATCCATTAAGATCATGTGATAATAATTCTAACTTGCATTGGGAAGATGAGGGGGCCGTTTTATGTTAACTTTTTTATGTTAAGTTTTTAGTAGCGATTTTTGTAAGTATTAAGAATATCTGGTAAGGAAAGCTGCTGTCAAAAGCTACTGAAAAATAAGATTGTTAATTTTACCTGCCTATCGGATCCATCTTCCAGAGATTTAACTATACTTTCATGTTCTGAGAAGATATCGCTCCAATAAACGTAAGTTCCATCGTAAGCGACTCCAATAACCTGCTTCATTTGAGAAGAAACCGGGAAGTAAATTTTGCTTTGTAGAAAATATGCTCTTATTTGTGTTTTGGAACTGAAAACCATAATTGCTTCGCCACCTACAGCTTTGCAAGTTTTTTTGTCATCCTGCAAAATGTATTTGTGATCACACAAACATTCGTAAGATCCCGGAGTGTTTCTACACTTCTGATCGCAGATTCCTGAAAATTATCATGTATAATGATTTGTTCTGAACAAAAATCAGACATACAGCGTGTGACATACTGAATGGATAATAGAAGAGAGAATAAACGGTCAAAAATATAGGTATATTTCGTTTTTATCAAAAATTCCTTGGTTTTTGAGATATTCGATAATTTCAAAATTCACAAAAATACACCCTTGACCACTCTTAATACAATAAATGAAGGAATTTTTTTCGAATATTATTCCTATATATTATAGATGCACTATTGAATGCGAACTGTAATTTTTTGGGTTAATGTATATTTTTGATACCATGATTTTATTCAAATTTAACGTAATGCTTATCTTTTCTCAGTTTAACATATTTTATTGAGATTTTGAAGTGGTAATTCAAGGTTGAATGAATTATATAATCGACCTACAGTTATACAAAATCAATAATTATTTTAATGAGCATTCTACTCATTTATTATTGTGAGGAGTTAGAGGCATTGGTGAAGACCTATTGATATATATGGTGCCTCAATTTCTTGACCTCCCTATCTATTTTTTGACTTATATTTCTTCATCTTTTTCAAGGACTTGCAGAAAATATAAATGATAAAACTCTATCGTCAGAATGAGTGTTCGTTATTTAAACGCGATGATCCCTCAAAGTTGAATTTCCAACGTTTCGTAGACAAATGCAGGACGAGCGATTCGGTCAACAATCAGCACCTGTACTTCAAAGAATCTCCTGATCGGTCAAGAACAGGTGCATGAAAGTGTGCAGAAGAACCGAAAACGGTGAATTCCTCGACGTGCAGGAATTCGGCTTGTCACAGACTTCTACTGGCGAATATTTCATCGTGACACCAGTACAAAATTTAACTGACCATGGGGAAATGCAGTTTATTCGCTGACTGACGTTAAGAACGTTCCGAAGATGACCCTAATCTTTGCCCAAGTATCATCTTTTCTGACGAGGCAAATTTTTTTCAGTTGCTATATTAACAAGCACAGTTTCCGTATAGAAGATCATGCCAGCCCACAAGAGGTTCATCAGGTGGCTACGTATCCAAAAAAGATTATGTTGGGTGCGAAACACAGAAAACATATGATGCTTAAACTTGCGTGGTTCCACCCAATTGCACGTAATATGTCTAAAACGCGAATATATCAGTATTAGATCTGTGCTAACCTGAGAGAAAGGAGACGAAGACATGTTGGATTCCTCGAGTTCGTGATTTCAAGCATCAATTTAGCCTTTTCTTGTAGATCGTTAGCCTTCAAATATTCCGCATAGTAACATAGAGTTCATTCTTTGAGTGCTTAATGAAACTATTCTGTGTTACTGCGAGAAAGTACTTCTTCAACTTAACTGGAACGTGTTTATTGTTAATGCGCTAGATGAGAGTGTTCGTCTTAATAGACCGAAGTCTTTTTGGTTGAAAGGGGCAAAGTTTGGTAATGGGACGTGTAAGGATTCTATCGCATGTTTTCTTACATGTATCATCAGAATCAGGGAAAATTTCTGACTCTGAACCAACTAAACGGAAGAAAATTATCTTCCTTCGATAGGACCAAATCATTGTCCTTCAGGTTTTTCGATGGGTGAAGCCACTTGCGTTTGTTCTGTAATGCGTTCCATACTCATATGACCATCGTTTCCAAAATGATTGCTCGATTCTGGTATATTTCTTAAATAAGTTGAACCTATTTTCAGGGACATAAATCAAGACTGGTTCCACTTAGAAAGTGTCCAGGGGTTAAATAGTCTAGATCGGTCGGGCCATTAGACAAAGAACGAAGTAGATAAGAGTTCCAAATTTCCTCGATTTGAGTTAACACGGTATTTAGTTCCTCAAATAAGAGATGTGCATCGCTTATGTTACTTTTCAGGTAGTTTTTAGTGCTCTTGATTTCAGCTTTCCATCCATGTTCTCACGGAGATAAATTTGTGTCATTGCGTTAACGTGTGCTCCTCAAACGTCACGAAATTTATCTATTTTTGAAGTACATCATTACTGGGGGACGAAAAATGGGTTGCATATAACAATGTCAAATGCGAGAAATCATGTAGCAAAAAGGATTAAACGGCTCAAAGTATTTCGAAAGCCTATATCCATCAAAAAAAGAGATTGCTGTGTGTTTGGTGGGATTTTAAAGGAATCGTGTTTTTGTAGCTTTTTTCCTGATAACACAACAATTAATTCAGAAGTCTACTGTCAGCAGCTGGACAAACTGCACTTTAACAGAAAAGGCCAGAATTAATCGACAGAAAAAGTGTGGTGTTCCATCAAAATAATGCGAGACCTGATACCAGTTTGATTACTCGCTAAAAGTTTTACAGCTTGAATGGAAAGCACTGCCACACTCACCATATTCTGCAGATCTGGCGCCTTCGGATTATTATTTGTACCGATCTTTGCAAAAATTTTTGGACAGTAAAACCTTTACTTCAAATGAAGAAGATGAAAATCACATGAATTAGTTTTTTGCCAGCAAAGAGCAAAAATTTTATGAGTGTGGAATATTGATACTACCAGAAAGATGGCAAAAAGTGTTGGACTAGAATATAATTCAATAAAATATTTATTCATTATATGAAAATTGTCTTTCATTTCCCAAAAAAAAAAAGGAAATTGTCAAATTCCTATACTTTGGAATACATATTACAAATATTCAATTGGTCTCCACGCGAGACCTTACTTCTTACTAGATACATCTACAACTTCAATATTATATGTATGATAGTGAGGGACATCCGACATTTTTACCAGAAATTCCAGCGAATTCGAAAACCATTTATGAAGACCAAAATCAGCATTATTCTAAAGAGCATTCAAATTATGATTGGTGGTTTCTAATGATAACAAATCATTGGTTCCATAGAGCATACCATCAACGTATGTTTGCTCGAGGAGGGCAGCAGAGTCGTTTGCAAAATTTATTATATATTTTAAGTGTAAGCACAATTTCTCTTAAGATTCGAGTTTAGGAAAGCTTAAGAAAGGTGCAGATTTTGTCCTGTATGTAAAAGTGGCTCGTAGATCGTCAGAGAGGGTGATACGTGAAAAATGGCCTGAAAAAACATTTGGCTGGGATTCACTTTAATTCAGTGTTATGTCTGCCATGAATATAAAGAGAAACTACATATCTGAATTATCACAGAATATCGTGATAACATTTAGGGAATATCCATCTGAACTTTCAGACCTTGCAACGGATACAACACACATAGGGGGTACTATAAATGGGCTTCTTAATCACGCAGTTATGTGGTAAAAAAATACTCGTTTTAAGAGAATCAGAATGGATAAAGAGCGGAACATATCATGCATCACCAAGAGTGATATATTCATTAATACATTTCTGATATTCCAAAAATTGGAATGGATCATGTTTGAAACTGTTCTGAATCACCGTTTTTGTAAAGAACATACACCTTGAACGGTGCCATCATCAAGATCTTACATTTCTTTTGGAGTACTGTTTAGCAGGTGCGCCCCCCAGATATTAGATCTTGACGAGATGGGGGCGCTTGTCATGATTAGGACCCTAGTTTCGATCCGGAAATGGAGGGTTAAGTCGTGGTACCTAACGTAATGCTATTTATGCCAGTCACTGGACCTGTGTGGTGAAAGATCTCCGAATAGGGCCCTAGTTTTGCCGTTCTGGTGTTACAGGGAGTCTGTCGCAGCACAGGGCTTCTCCTTTAAAACTAGCGTGCTCTACCCTATCACAGTAAATCTCCGGATTTTTCGGTATAATGGCCAAGTGCGTTATGTAACATACTACGTGACCTCAGGAGGGTGGATTGCCCTCAGGTGTTACTTGTACCGCCTAGCCACCCCATTGGTGTTAGACTCGAAGGGGCAGTGGTTGAAAGTCCGCATGCTGGACTGGGGAGGTATTTCATTTATCTGTTCGCAGACCCCCATGTTCGGCATATTCTCATAAAATGACTCGGGGTTTAGCGGGACTTAACGGTTCGACCGGCCTTGTCCTGGCCACGAATCAATGCGTAACTTTTTAGGGTTTGTGGATCTCGACGAAATGGCTTAGCCGTTAGTGCTTGACGCCAGGATTAATCAAAATACCTCACATTGGTTGACGTACAGGCCGTGTTGACGGTGCTCGAACCAGGATCAGTAGAAATTATCAATCGTGGGATTATCTTAGTTCATGGGACTGCGTTTGGGTGCTTGGATAAGAATTCCTTCCGGCAGGAAAGTTGTGTCACAAGCCTACTCGGGAACTGTCCTGCAGAGCCAGTAGAGGTTAGATAGTGCTTCGTTGCTACCAGTCAGACGGTTCTGACTTTCGAGCCAGGGCCCAAACTGGAAGCTGGTGGGTTCATCTCTTCGGAGGGGTTCTCGCTTCGCGTAATATGGCGTAATCCTTATCACACTTTCTACCTCTAGGGGTAGACTGTGGAGACTTGGCGAAGAGCCATGCTCACATGCCAATATGAAAACCTAGTAAAATTCACGTGTTCAGCAAGTGCTTCAACTGGAGTGAGATTCTTTGTTTTAGCAATTTCTCCAGTTCCCAAAACTTGATGAGAAGTGGATCAAAATGTTCAGTTTTTGTGGAGACCGCTGAAGAATGAACTAGAAATGAACAGTTTGCTCTTTACTTGAGCTTTGTGGTATATTTCCAGGGATTATCCTGCCTATTGGTGTTTTTCAAAACTCGACAATTTTTGGCCATTGATATTATTTCATCAGATATCAGTGAATAATATAATGTACGTGCGGATATAAGAAATAACATTACATTATTTCTTACTGCAAAAATATTTAAGAGAATTTTTGTACTCATCAATTCAATATTCGCAAAATTGGGAATGAAAAATATTCATAATTTTCCAGAATGAAAATATTCGCAGATAAAACATTAACTGTTTTGATAAATTCTCAGTGAAATAAAAAGACCCACGTAGGAAGAGTCTAATCAAAACATTTCAACAGATATAAAGCACGTAAAAGAAATGAAAAATTACTTACCATATATCTCACATTCATTCATATCTTGACACTCTTTCTCATTGATATTCTGATATCCCTCAGGGCAATAACATTTAGGTCCTGTTGGTAACTGGGCGCAAGTATGAGAGCAATTGTGATGGGAACAGGAATGAGTTGGAGCTGTGCAAAGAATGCTTTCATCTGATTGATCAGGACATTGATGCTTGCCATCACAAACCTGATTTATATCTATACATGTATGATTGTTCGAACATAGGAATTTCTTGTTCTCCCAGGTACATTTTTCTGGATTTATGAAGTTTTCTGTGGAAAATTTCGAACTAAGTAAAACTATACAGCTGCAAAGCAGATACAAATCGGGATGTCACACATAATATTAAGGGTAAGACACGGGATATCTAGTAATACTCTGGTTCCAGGACAGCGCTAATTTGTAGCAATCCAGCGAACCCACGATTCAGGTGAAAATTACAAACTTATTTCTGAAGAATATGTGATATTCAGAACAGATTTCACTATTCTCATTCTTAGTCTAAAAGATAAAAGTTAAAATATTCTACCAATAGTAATTCGGAATTCATAAAAAAATGAAAAAATTACAAATGAATAAAATCTGTACATTTTGAATAGTAAATAATAAACACCGTATTTTTATCAAAGGTTCCTTAGATATTTCAAAACTTGTTCGTTTAATTTTCAGATTGATTTAAATAATATATGTACATTCCTATTCAGTACTTCAGTGTTGAACAAATGTTGCGTTTCGACACATAATGGCTTCTTTTATCTGTTTAACAACAAATCAAAAATTAGGTAACATACAATATTCAATTGTTTTCCGTTTTGAACTGAGGCTAGAATGAAGTTAACATTACTTTTATGAAAACCATCCACCATCAGATCCCTACGAGAATAAACCCAAAGGAGATGAACAACACTACATGGTCAGTCATTCAATAGATATTCCAAAATTTCTTGATAGTTAATTTTTTCCTAAAACTAAAAGTAGTTCAGATTCTTCTTCCTTATCAAAAATATTAAAACGATCATGAAAAGGTTTCTCTGTTATTATATGTTCTACATACGTACAATATAAATTATTATTATCGAGGAAAAAGGTTCATCCCTCTAGTTTCAAAGGACCTTCCGGTTTGTCTAACTTTTTGGACAAAAAACATCTATGGCGAAATCTCAAATCCCGCGAGCTTGGAAGAGGGCGTCTGCCACTGCTATTTACAAAAAAGGCGATAAACTCAATCCAATCAACTACTAGCCCATAAGTCTCGCCCCCCGGGCATTACATCTTGACGAGATGGGAACGCTTGTCATGACTAGGACCCTAGTTTCGTCCCGGCGAAATGGAGGGTTAAGTCTTGGTGCCTAACGCGCCAGTCACTGGACCTGTATGGTGGAAGAACTTCGAATGGGGCCTAGTTTTGCCGTTCTGGTGAAATGGAGGGCTGAGCCGGTTGATTAACTCAGTGACAGGGAGTCTGTCGCAGCACAGGGCTTCTCCCTTAAAACTAGCGTACTCTACCCTATCACAGTATATCTCCGGATTTTTCTGCGCAATGACTGAGTGCGTTATGTAGCATACTGCGGTACCTCGGGGGGGTAGTTGCCCTCGGGTGTTACTTGTACCACCTGGTCACCCCATTGATGTTGGACTCGAGGGGGTTGAAAGTCCGCATGGAGGACTAGGGAGGTATTTCATTTATCTGTTCGCAGACCCCCATGTTCGGGATATTCTCATGAAATGACTCGGGGTTTAGCGGGACTTGGCGGTTCGACCGGCCTTGTCCTGGCCACGAATCAATGCGTAACTTTTTAGGGTTTGTGGATCTCGACGAAATGGCTTAGCCGTTAGTACTTGACGCCAGGATGAATCAAAAGACCTCACATGGGTTCAGTTGGTCATGACCTACAGGCCGTGTTGACGGTGCTCGTACCAAGATTAATAGAAGTCATCAAACTTGGGATTATCTTAGTTCATAGGACTGCGTTCAGGTGCTTGGATAAGAATTCCTTCCGGCGGATGAGTTGCGTCACAAACCAACTCGGGTACTGACCTGCAGAGCTAGTAGAGGTTGAATAGTGCTTCGCTGCTACCAGTCAGACGGTTCTGGCTTTCGAGCCGGGGCCCAAACTGAAAGCTGGTGGGTTCATCTCTTCGGAGGGGTTCTCGCTTCGCGCGATGATATAGCGTAATCCTTATCACACTTTCACCTCTAGGAGTGGACTGTGGAGACTGCTGAGTAGTCACTTGGTGGAGAGCCATGCTCACATGCCAATATCAACACCTGGTAGAATTCACGAATTATCGAGTTCACCTCTACTGAATTTATTCTCATATGGATCCGGTAGTTTTTCAACAGGTTATAAAAATTCTATAAAACTCTTGTCCCCTTGTTGTAGAATAAATTCAAACATTGTATGCTACCACATTTTTGACGAGTTGTTTGAAAGCATTTCTGAAAGTTATAATGTAACGAAATGGGTCATGGGTTGCAAAAATAGATATGGAGAATTATTAGAAGTCAGAGAAAAGAAGGGAAAAAACGCATTAGTACAAACCGTATAGAAAAAAACACATGAATGAAATATTTAAGAGAACGGTACCTAACAGAAGAGCAAGAACAAAGACCAGAAGTAAACACACCCGAAATAAATGAGGAAGTAACCATAGAGACAGAAGACGTGTAGGAGGATCTTGAAAGTCTGAAAAACAGGAAAAGTGCTGGTAGAGATGATATTTCGAATGAACTGCTTAAGTGGACAAAAACTGACCGAACACCTGCCCATCCTCATCCGCTGAATAATATCACATCATGAAATTTCAGATGAATGACGAGGAAGTATTACAATACTGATTTTTAAAAAGAGCAACAAGAAATACCATCAAATTATAAAGGAATAAATCTATGAATACGACTCTCAAGCTCACTACCAAAATCATAACTAACAAATTGAATGATCATATATCACTAGCAGAAGAACAGCAATGATTTCGAACAGACAGATCATACAATTATGCTATTTTCATCCTAAGGCAAATAACATAGGATTCGATCGAATACAACCGACCTGCCTTCTAGTGCTTTGTCGGTCTTGAGAAGGCCTTCGAAGTCATACATCTACTCTACAATAAACAAATATCATCAAGATCATAGAAAACATATATACACAAAACACAATCTGGGCCAAAATAAAGGGAGAACTAACCGAACAGATTCCCACTAATATTGGAATACAACAGGGAACTTCTCTTAGTTCATCAACATAGTCATGGGTGAGGTAATTAAGCAGGTTCGGAAACGCAGTGTTAGTGGCGGAAAACAGAGACTCCTGTATCTATTCTATGAAACAGCAAAAGAACTTGGAATGAAAATATCTACCATAAAAAGTGCATGAAAACTTCAAAAGTGCCGATCAGATGCAAACTTGCCATAGACAATAACATCATACAAGGGGAAATGAAATTTAGATGCCTTGAAATAGAAATATCTAGTTATGGAGACATCGAAGCAGAAGTGAGAAGTCAAGCAATAAGTACAACAAGAATAGCGGTATGCCTGCATAGCATGATATGGAACAATAACTATATGGGAGTTGAAAAAAAATCGAGAATCTATAAGACAGTCATAAGACTCACATATGCAGCCGAGACCAGACCAGAAACATCAAAAACACGGAGAATTCGGGAAACAGCTGATATGAAAGTGGACCGCAGGATAGCGGGCAAGACGTTGATGGACAGGATGAGAAGCGAGGACATCAGGAGAATGTGTGGGATAGGTGGTATCAATAACTGGGTACTTCGCAGTAAGACGGAATAGAACGACCATATCAGTCGAACGTCATCAGACAGAATTGTCAAAATATCAAAGGACAAATCACCATTAGGCCGCCGAAGCATTGGACGGCCAAAAAATGTTGAAACGACCTAAAATCAACAGAACACAGGCTGGAAGACGATGAATAAACAGGCTATGTTAGCCTATAAAATAGAAGGAAAAAGAAGAATAAAAAACGCGTCATCTGTTCAACTCAACTAATATTCAATCAAGTGTGAGCAACTAAGCAGACTCAAATATCAACCGGTATAAGAAAAGAGCCTCTATAATTCAACCTAATCGTGGACCCAATTCTTGAGAAAGTGAAAAAAATCAGAACAGGACAAAAAATGTGAAAACTCTTTCTCGAGATCCTGTGTTATGCAGATTACGCAGTTATAATAACAGAAGATGCAAACGACCTCAACAATGCTTTGTGTATGAGTTTAAAAGAGTGACGGAAGAATTTAATATGATTATTTGCTATGAGAAAACCAAAGCAGTGAGCATAAGAACCCATCTTATACTAGCTGTCATTAGAGGATAATGTCAAAAACCAAGTTTAAAGGTTCGATGACCTAAGTGTGATAATATCAAGTGAACGAAGGTCCGTGGAGAAAGTCCGAATACAAGCACAAAAGGCAGGAAATATCGGATTTTTTAAGAAATTTTTTGGGAAAAAACCCCAACTAAATCAAAGACTCATATATAAATAGAGACTAGTGCTTACATATGCTTCCGAAACGAGAGCAGAAACATTTGCAACTAAGAGAATAGCGAAAATGACAGAAACGCGAGCTTTATTTTACATCAAAGATGATATAAGGAGTTCAGATATGAGACAAGAATGGGAGGTACAGAATGCGATCAGATGGATTAGAGCGCGCTGGAGGTTTTGGAGAGACCAAATACAGAGAATGCTCAAGTAAAGACTGGTAAAAATGGACGCACACAAAAAATCTCAACACGCAGACCATTAGACTATCCACCAAAATGATGTACAATGAGCTAGAGCCCAATATCACAAGAGATAAATCAAAAATAGACAGAACCCACGACACACATAGCAGTACAAATGAAATATAGGAGTTCCTAAAAGAAATTATTTTGAGATGCTTGGGGCATAACATGCTTACTTACGACTATGTCTATTACTAGTATAACGAGAACTTTCACGAGGAACGTGTACTAGTACTAGAATAACTCTTACCTTTATTCCCGTGAAAAAAGAAAAGGAAAATTCTTCAAAACTTTGATAAAACAAGTGGGTTTAGATAAAAATTTCTTGCTAACGTCGTGTATGTTTATGAAGGACCATATCAGGTGAATAATAGTCATAAGTCAGATTTTAAATTCTGCATGTCGATATTCTTACTTATATTCAGAAAGGCTTAACTCTAGAAGTATTAATAACGAGACACCTGTTATGAGAAGATTGCCTAATGATAAAATCCTAAAGCAACATTCTTGAAAAATTAAAAACAAATCGTTTACCACAGTTTTCTTCATCGCTATTGTCAATGCAGTCGTCAGATCCATCGCATCTCCATTCAGTTGGAATACAATGATTGTTTTTGCATTTGAATCCATCACAGGTTATGGTAAGAGTACACCCTATGGTTTCATCCGAACCATCTAAACAGTCTGGTTCTCCGTTGCAAACCCAGTCCTTGAAGATGCACAACCTATCTGCACATCTCCATTCATTTTCTTCGCATGATGAATTCGAGTTGAAACTCAGCTGAAAGAAAGTGATTAATTTAGACGCAATTATGAAATAATATCTGAGCCAGCTGCATCAAAATTATTTAAAGTTACCTACTCCAATTGAGCTAAGAATATTTTTTCAAGTTAATTTGAATGCATATGGACGTTTATGTGAAATTGGGCTCATGTAGTAAGAAAAGTCGTTTTGTTTGATGATGAATGAATAGTATTCTATTACTTCTCATGTTACATCGGAGTTTATTATTCATCAAATTGCAAGGCTGCTACTAAAGAAGAAAATAAGGAAAAATATGTGAAAGTAGGTAACCGAAAGTCATAGATCAGGATTCTTTATGAAAATGGTATCCTTGTAAAAGTACTGCAAAACAACTAACAGAAAGAAAAAATATATGAAGGAACATCAGGAAATAACTGCACATGAGATAGATCCAATTTTGAATTATGATGGATACATTTGACAACATGGAGGGTGAAAAGTGGAGGGGAAGTGGATAAGATTTGAAAAAATTATGGATGGGTATAAAATGGATTTGATGGTAACTCAAGAAAGTGAAATTTTTATTGCATGAGTGGAATTGTCAAATGACCCAAAATGGATGCTTCAATGTGTGAAGAATTGTGATCTCTGTATGCGTGGTTCACGAAAAACACTGAAGTCGTGTATTTTTTACCCACGTATATAGATATCACAATTCATCAAACATCGAACCCTCCTATTAACCAGAAAATAGAAGCATATCACAGCATCATCCATAGATGTGCGATAGAGTTGGCTGTTTTTTTTTTGACGCAAAAGTTTATGACCATGTTTGTCTCTCTGTTCTTATTGATGTCTTAAGGCGGCTTCTGTTCCGCTCCCAATGTTAATCCTATATCACAGCTTGTGATACATCAAAACCTATTTATCACCTCTCCTGCAGTGGGGACCATACTTGTTCCTGTAATAACATCAAGTAGCCTGGGGAGGGATATGTATTGGCTATGTGTATAATCTTTATTCTGTCCCCCCTCCAGATATTTTGTCATAAGACACCCAGTCTTCACAGTTTGCAGATGACCTTGCATTGCTAATTAATGGTACTGAATGTCTGAACAGCTCAAAGTAGATCTGAACAGAATTGATACCTGAATGACAAGTAGAAATTTACCCTTGTCCCAGCAGGAAAATCATCAGCGATCATTTTCGTGAAATCGAGGATACCCAATAACTTCACCGTCATATCATGTTGCAGTCAGATGATGCCTTGGAAAACTTCAATTTAGTATCTTAGAGTCTAACTTGGAATTTACTTCCGATGGAAGAAACAGATTAACGAAACTTGTGCTGAGTAATCTGGTGCACAAAATGTAATTGAAGTCCTGGGTGAAACAGAGTGAGATTGTCATCCAGGAGTTACTGTGAGAATTTACAAAGCGTTAACGTTTCCTTATTCAAACTACGCTAGCATTATCTATGGAAGATATTCCACGTCAAATTTATGTCGACTGGTTGGTTAGCTTCTAAGTATATTACAACTGCAAAGTGTAAGGAATTTTCTTTTTATTCACTTTCATCTTTAAGACCCTGTAACTCACAACTGAATGGACCAAACAAAATACCGCAAAAAACCTTTTTAGTTTAAAATGTCACCTTTACAACGAGCATAAATCTGAAATTGCTTGATTAATAATTTATGAGATATCGATCATTACAACCATCTACCAAATAAATTATGGACTTCATTTTCCTCAAACTTTCATATAACTAAAAACTTGAGAAGAGAGGGGCTTCAAATAACTAACAATTTTCGGAAATGCAGATCAGTAAAACAAATGCAAAAAGGAATAGAGATAAGCCAGATTCACAGAAAAACCAATAAAATAAAATATACAAAAAGGGATTCAAAGTACAATAATTGGATATACGCAACCAAGTAGAAATATTCAACAATGGAGATCTTGCGACATTTGTTGGGCGTTGAAAATATTTTTTTGGTTCTTCCTTGTACCTACTAATTTCCACTGCTTCCAAAACTGTCATGTCAGCCTGATACTTTCAGTTTCAATATCGATAACTTCATACTTATTGTTGAAAATGACTGGTTTATGTACAGTGCGGTATGTCTGACGTGCAACTGCGCTGGTATTCATAATTTTTTTTCTTCAAAGATCTATCAGTATTGAAAAGACTTTAGATGGGCCTATCGAAAAATAAAGTCAGATCATAGAATTTTCGATGTCATTGGATAGAGCTGAAGAATTGTGCAATTTATTTTGAATTTTGTTTTCAAATGAATTCAGAAAAAAAGTAAAGCCAAATTTCGGATTTCTCCAGTTATCCATTAAACTATTTGAAAAATTAAAATGTTCTGAATACTATATTGTTGAGAATGACAAAAACATATAATAATTTCTCATCAGTTAAATCAACCGTGTATCTTTCATTGTATCCTTGACATTGTTGAATAGTTCATTTTCTCTGCAAATTTGAAGCTTGTGAATCACTTCCTGAAGAAGTTACACATGATGAATAAAAACAAAATTCTGTGTTCTGTCATTTTTCGCAATTTCATGACTTCTTCTCTGAAGGAACGAAATCCTAACCCTTAAAAGAATCCACCCTTTCTAATACTAACCAAATGAAAAAACTAACTAAATAAATATCCATTCTAGACCACGCTGGGTAACGGAAATCAGTAGTGATTCAGCCAGGTGTTATAAGATATGATAAACTATTCAATATTTCATATACTACTCTGTCAAGAAAGTACCGGGAATTTTCAATTAAAACAACATTTTTACATTTAATCGTGAAAATTTATTGGTTCGCCTTCAAAATAGGCTCCATTTGCTCCAATACATCTATGCCAACGGCACTTCCAATTATCGAAACATTTTTTATAGGCGCTTTCCGGGATGGACTTTAGCTCTCGCGCCGAATTTTGTTTTATGGCTTCAATCGACGCAAAACGGGTGCCACGAAGGGGCAATTTTAGTTTTGGGAAGAGGAAAAAGTCGCAGGGAGCCAAATCCGGCGAATACGGTGGTTGCTGAAGCACGTTTGTTGAGTTTTTGGCGAGAAAGTCAGTCACAATCGTAGCTCGGTGAGAAGGCGCGTTATCGTCATGCAAAATCCATGAGTTGTTCGCCCACAAATTTGGCCGCTTCTTACGGATACGCTCACGCAAACGTTTCAAAACGCGTAGGTAATACTCCTTGTTTACCGTCTG
Organism: Megalocaria dilatata; assembly: GCA_034642435.1. Taxonomy (NCBI): domain Eukaryota; kingdom Metazoa; phylum Arthropoda; class Insecta; order Coleoptera; family Coccinellidae; genus Megalocaria; species Megalocaria dilatata. The sequence goes on from CM067856.1 coordinate 76,092,478, forward strand.
ACCCTCTGGAACGAATTTGTAGTGCACCAAGCCACGGATATCGAAGAAAACAATGAGCATCACCTTCATTTTCGAGCGGCTTTGGCGTGGTTTTTTCGGTTTCGGCTCATTTTTTGCCACCCATTCCGATGATTGCTGGCTTGTTTGCATATCGTACTCGTAGACCCAGGTCTCATCACCAGTTATAATGCGTTCCATGAATGTAGAATCGGAATTACAGCGATCCAGCATGTCTGAAGCAACCTGTTCGCGATGACGTTTTTGAAGAAAATTCAGGTCTTTCGGTACGAGTCGTGCGGCCACCTTTCTCATGCCCAAAATATCAATCAAAATCGTACGTGCGGACTCGTGGGATATCTTAAAATCATGTGCTATCTCTCTCAAGCTGGTACGACGGTTTTCCAGCACCCTTTCCTTAATTTTATCGACGTTATCTTCGATCGAAGCCGTCGATGGGCGACCACTTCACGACCGTCCTTGAAGGCTCTGTACCACTGATATGCACGAGTTTTCGATAGAGCATTATCACCAAAGGCCTTTTGCAACATTTTCAATGCATCGGCACACGGAAATTCATTTGCAACACAAAATTTTAAACAAATTCTTTGCTCAACGTAATCACCCATAGTAAAAATCGGCACGCACTCTGACATCGACTGACTTAATCAGCTGTTGCAAACACACTAGTTGACAGATCCCGCTCAAGCTTGGCGTAGTAATTAAGGACAGTGGTATCAACCTAGGAAAAAAATTTTTACCTGCCTCATTGCCCCGCCAGATTTAAATCGATAATTCCCGGTACTTTCTTGACAGAATGTAACTTACCAAACGAATTGCTCATCGTAAAACGTTGCCGTTAAAAGTTTTGGATAAAGAATAAAAAAACATATACGGCAATATAAACCTCACAGTATATACTTATCAAATGCAATATCATCTCTATCTTTTTATTTGACACCTCCAAAAAAGGGCAAAATTCAAAAATATGATTGAAAGACTCGATATCAAGCTTGAGAATTCACCTTGAAATCCGTGCATTTTTCTTCATCTGAGTAATCCTCACAATCATCTTGACCATCGCAGACAAAAGATTTGCTGATACATCTTCCGTTTCTACATTTGAAGAACATCGAATCTTTGCACAAAATGTATTCTGAAAAAAAAACATTACATAAAACAAATTTATTACCATATTTATTTATATTATTATTATGATCTTATGCGAATTATTAGCATATTTATTTCATATCATCAACTTATGAATTTAAATGGGATAATTGATTAATGATGTTTGTTTAATTTGTACCAATTCTCGATTGTTTATATTCCTTGAATGTAGATATTTATTTTTAGATTTTCATTTACGCCCCATGTAAATATTTTGACGGGATATTTATTAGGATATATATGTAAAAATAAAACTGTTATTTTTAGGGAAAACAACTTTGTAACTTCTATGTTCTATGTCTAAGATTTTAACCTGAAAGTGTCACATGTCATATTTAGTTAGCTGTTAGAAATGTGAATTGAAAAACCCGAAGAAATAGCATTGTTTTTGATTTCTTCCAGGTTTGTAAGCTATTTTTTATTTCTTTTTATTTCTTCGTATTTCTTTGTATGTTATTATTTTATTTTGTGTATGTTATTCTGGTATATTTTAAACTAAAGAAAATAAATTCTTCCAGAATCATGACATGCAATCGTCTATTTCTTCAATTATAGAAATAAGAATTGATAAGATAAATATATATATATATATATATATATATATATATAAAAATGTAATCAATTCTTATTCTTCTTTTTCTTTATATATATATATATATATATATATATATATATATATATATAATAATTTGGCCTGTTTTTATTTTATTGTAATAAATATAGAAATGTGATTGAGTTTTTTCATTTATATTATTTTCTTTAAAATACCCTTCACACATGCCGAAGTCTTCATTCTATAAAATATCATAAGAATACTTTTTGTATTGGAATATGAATATTTCGCGCCATATACAAATAGTTCGCGGAAACTGACACAGGTGTCTCTGATTTGTAACACATGCTCAGAAGGGAAGTTGGGTATCTACTATATATAAAGGGTCTTTCAATGGGAACGCCCCATTTTTAAATTGACATTACTCACGCATGGCAGCAATTGTTTATTTGTGATATTGACGGTTGTATTTGTCTTACAAATAATCCAAATTTATTATGAAAAATTTCGATTTGTTACTATAAATTTACGTGTCTGAACTCCAATTTTTGGCCATTATAATCATCCGGATAAAAAAACAGTTGAACGTTTAGTGAAGAAGTTTGAAACAAATTTTACACCTCATGATATTATAGTGCCAGTGAGACAAATAAATGCGAGAAGTGAAGAGAATATTTATTTGATTGATTCGGTCTTTACTTGATGGAAACTGATTGTAATTGAAAATATAGAGGAGAGAGTGTTTTATTTCTACAAAATTGTTAAACCAGTACAATGTAAGTACCTGAAGAAGTCACATCGTGGTGAATCAATTGTTGTAGTACAGACATTTTTGTGGAAATAAAATACTGTCTGCTATTTATTTTTTAATTGAAGAGAATATTGCTGCCATACGTGAAAGTGTTCGTGAAGACCAAAATTTATCGATTTCTCGACGTTCGCAAGAACTAGGCATCTCCCAGACGTTTTTGTGGCGAATTTTACGAAAAAAACCTTTGTTTACATCCATACAAAATTGTTTTAACCCGAGAACTCAAACCAACAGATAATTTAAAGCATTGTGTATTCATTAATTGGTGCTTGAAAAATCGGAAGAAATGGAACGATAAATTATCCGCCTCGATCCTGCGATTTAACTCCATTGGACTGCTTTTTTGGGGTTACATTAAGTCATTGGTTTACAGCAATCATCCAGCAAATTAAGACGATTTAAAAATCAATATTGAAGAGTATTTGCTAATATACGACCTGATTTGTGTGAGAGAGTCATGGAAAGTTGAATTCAGCGACTTAATTCCTGTCAGCGTTTCCGTGATGGACATTTAAATGATGTTCTGTTTCATAACTAATGAAATCCATTGTACTTTATAATTAAGTAAAAGTTTCAATAATTTTCGAATAAATAATGTGTTTTATTTACAAAACAAAACGGGGAGCTGTTAATGAAAGACCCTTTAGATCCCATGCAGGAAACCCCCAGAGTTGACAAAGGGGCCATGCCTGGGCCAGTACTGGGAAGCCTAAACTCGGCGTACCTGTATTGGCCCGTGCCTGGGCCAGACTGTTTGAACTAGCCTTGGCCATGCCAATGATTACCCAGACTTGGGCCAAGACTGGTTGACCCAGCCTTGGCCAAGCATTGGGAACCCGGGCTTGGATCAAGACTGGGTAACCCAGCCTTGGCCATGCCAATGATTACCCAGACTTGGGCCAAGACTGGTTAACCCAGCTTTGGCCAAGTATTGGGAACCCGGGCTTGGGTCAAGACTGGGTAACCCAGCCTTGGCCATGCCAATGATTATCCGAGCTTGGGCCAATTCTGGGTAACCCAGCCTTGGCCAAGCATTGGGAACCTGGGCTTGGGCCAAGACTGGGTAACCCAGCCTTGGCCATTCCTCTTATTATCCGAGCTTGGGCCAAGACTGGTTGACCCAGCCTTGGCCATGCATTGGAAACCCAGGCTCGGGCCAAGACTGGGTAACCCAGCCTTGGCCTTGCCTCTGATTATCCGAGCTTGGGCCAAGTCTGTGTAACCCAGCCTTGGCCATGCCTCTCATTATCCTAGCTTGGGCCGAGTCTGGTTGACCCAGCCTTGGCCATGCATTGAAAACCCGAGCTTGGGCCAAGACTAGGTAACCCAGCCAGTGTGGCCAGATCGTGCGATTTTTTTACCCCCTCTATAACACCGCGCGCGCCTTGAAAGCATGTAAAACGTGTGTAAAGTGGGGGTAAGCCGTTCGGTAACATACGGCGTGATTCGAGTATTTTCGTTTAGCGCTCCATCGGCAGCCATACTTGTTTTCATTATGTTTTTAGTCTATCCGATTTTCAGTGATTAGTCAGTGTATTTTTTACGACAAGTTTTCCATAAGACACACTTCTTATTATTTATTATTGTCAAAAGTAATCATGTCTGCGGCGTACCTTAGAGTTCAAAGGTGGCGTGTCCTAAATAAAGCTAGAAAAGTTCAAAATAAAAAAAAAATTTCAGTGAACAGTGAAAGCTTAAATATTCCAACCATCAACCTCAGCTCTACAAGTAAGGTTAGAAGCAGTGGAGACTTAAATAATTTAAAAGCGTTTGATAGTAATAATTTGAATAATGATTTTGACAGTACTAGTTATAGTGATTCTGACAGTGATAGTGATAATGAATTAAAAGGTAATAACAGTGATTTCGTGAAAATTATTATTATTATTATTATTATTATTATTATTATTATTATATTATTATTATTATTATTATTATTATATTATTATTATTATTATTATTATTGTTATTATTATAATTTTTAATTATAAAATAATGTTACTATAGTGATTAATTTTACAATTTCTAGGCATCACAAACTACGATGATCTTGCAAAATATTTGCAGCGTATTATCTGCACTGAAATAGCAAAGATTAAAAGAAGCGTGAACTACACAATTGGACAGCAATTTAAAAAAATATTAGAAGTCGTTCAGCAGTTGGAAAATGCACCGAGTAAACAAAAAGCTTGGAACATTATCGGCGACGATTGGCCATACGAAGACATTGAAAAATTTGTTGCCTTTGATGAGTCTTTAAAAGATAACGAAGAAAAACAGAATGCATTGGTATTTATAAATTATTTACAAATGATGAAAATTTTATATACAAATTACTAAAGAGTAATGTGAATATTATTTACAAATGAATTACATTTTATTAAACAAAGTGTTCATTATTTATAGATTGAAATATTTCAAATGGTGTCAGCTGGATGTAAAAAATATGAAGATGATGTCTACAAGATACTGGAGAAAATCATCAAAAAAGAAGTTCAACTACAATACAGCGGTTGTGGAAGAAAAATAAAAGGCGTCGGGAAAAAGAGCTTCAAAGAAACTGAATTTTATAAAATTATGGAGAGTAAGTTAATGCTTTATTTAAATGTGAAATATCAATATACTATCATTTTTATGCTTGCAGAATTTTTAATGGCAAAATATCAAACGGTTCAAGAAAAAATATCGGTGATAACTGCTGTTAGTACCTTTTTATCCGGAGCAAAAGACAGAGACGGTGGACGCGCTAAGCGCCATAGGGAATAAAAATATTGATTAAGATAAGATATATAAATTGTTTTTTAATCATTTAATTTTATTCTACTGACTGGCTAATTTAAGTAATTCGACTGATTAATATTTATATTTAATTAATAATATATTGTTAGATAATAATCAGTGAAACATTAAATACTAAACATTATATTAAAAAAAAAAAAAAATATAAGGATAAAATAAAGTTTAAAAAAAAAGATTATTTGATGAATAAGTTTCATAATTACTCAAAAAGTTGTTTTTTCATTAAGATGTTAGCTTATAATGTATTTTATAAATTAAAATGTAAAAAACTTTATGTAATTCAGCTAATATAACAACATTCAGATATAAAAAATCGAGCTACTGTTTATATGCGTACCTAATTATTAATCCCGTTTTTTAATAAATGCAAAATATGGCCCAGTCCCGGCAGTAGAGCATGGACCAGTCCTGGGAAGTAATTATGGCCCAGTCCTGGCAATAGAGCATGGGCCAGTCCTGGGAAGTAGGTATGGCCCAGTCTAGGCATTAGAGCATGGGCCAGTCCTGGTATTAAAGCATGGGCCAGTCCTGGCATTAGAGCATGGGCCAATCCTGGGAAGTAGGTATGGCCCATCGTTATCACTCCAGACTTATACCAGGACTGGGCCAAGCCTGGCTTACAAGCTTGGCCCAGAGTCCTTCATGCTTGGGCCAAGCCTGGGCCAAGCTTGGCCCCGTGGTACTTTCCTCTATGGGATTATCAATGTTTGTAGTCGTCTAAGAGCTTTTGAAAATCACTTAACGTTGCGTAACTTTGAAACATACGTGATCGGTGGGAGAGAAATTTAATCGTGAGAACCCAGACACCGGCGAAGAGGAATTCCAGTGAACTTCATTAATTTTCTTTTGCATTTCTGGATTAGTAAACATTATAATATTTCTATTTAAATTCAACATATACATTTCATCCTTTTTGGACTCGAGAGGACAATGGTTGAAATTCTGCATGCTAGACCAGAAGGCTATTTCATTCATCTGGTCGAGCTCAGGATTGCTCGAGAAATGCTTCAGGGATTTATCGGGATTTGACAGTACGTGCGTTCTCGCCTCGGACTAGGATTGTTTGCGAGACATTTCTGGAACTCTTGGGTCTTGACGTTACGGTTTTAGACAGTTGATGAATCGATTGAAACACTTTACGAGGGTTCGTGGGTCTTGACAGTATGACCAGTTGCCAGCGCTAGTACCAGGATCGATTTAAGCATCAATTCAAGAGATCTTTATTGTTTCATGAGTTTGCGACTGGGCATGTGGCAGTAAGAAACCCCTTCGGCGTGTGAGTTGCGTCCCAAACAATTATGGTACCGACCTGCAGAGCCAGTAGCGGTTGGATAGTGCTTCCAGTCACGATGTAGATAAAGCCGAAACTGAAAGCGAGATGGGTCCAACTCCAATGGTGGTGTTTCTGGCTTTGCGCGATCATAAAGCGTACCCTTATCGCACAACCTGCTTTCGAGCGTTGTGGAGACTGCTTTGTGGTATAAAACCATTATATATGCGCGGTTTTTCATGGGCGGGTCGATTTATTATTTATTTCTATTTATTTGTTACCAATAAATAATTATAACAAGTTACATGATTGAGAAGCACGTCTAAATGATGAAACTTCATTATCAAAATGAATGTTAGTTAGTGTGAAACTTGAGCGCCCTACATCAATTTTTTGGCAGATGCGGTAGGCATTCAAATTCGACTCTCCAACGTTTGCTGACCAAATTCGATTCGACAAACAATCAGCCAACAAGTACGTAGAAGTAACGCCAGATCCGCATCATCCATTGCCGCAGTGCGTGAAAGTGTAAAGGAGAAATTTGGTATAAAATCACATCGGCAGTTGAGCCTACACCTTCACAAGATCACAATGACCATAAGCTGTTGTAACCATATCTTAAACAGAAAACATTAACGCGGGCGTTTTCATGAAAAGGCTGAATCATTCACTACGTTAAATGTTCTAATGAAAATAAAAAAATTTTATTGGTGGATAGTCCTCAAACTTACTCCAAATGTTTGGATGCTTCATTATGAGCCAGAGAAAATGTTATTTTACTACAATTAGCTGAACGTACCATCCATTTTCTTCAAGCATTAGATGTAAGCTTTTTTTAAACCTATGGAAAGTTATTTTATACCAACCATATAGAAATAATTGAGGACCCAGCCAGGAAGTGCTGTGTCGCAACATACTATCAGCGTGATCTTAACTAGGTGTATTCTCGGTTGTTATCCATAGAAACTGTCGTATTAGAGAATACTAGTTATTTTATTATTATTATAGTGGCACTAGTGGTAGTTATTAGAAGACTGTTGGCAGGAATGACGACGCTAACAGTTGGCGCTTAGTAGTAAAGAAGTTAGGTTAACAGTAATGAATCGCAAGGTGGCTCCTAAGTTTGAATAAATATTTCAGAAGTATTTGAAGTTTATTCTTATTATTCACAAGAATAATAAAACATGGCGCAGTCGTGCTAAAATCCGAAGGCATTAAGTATAAGTACTATTGTCGGACTATAGAGTATATGCAAAGTTAGACTTGACAGGAACTGTTGTTGAAAATTTCAAAAAGTTCAGACAAAGCTTTGAAATCCATTTGCTAGCTAGGGCAAAAAATGAAAATTCGAGTGAACAAAAAGTAGCACTTCTACTAAATATTATTGGTGAGACTGGTGTTGAACTTTACAATAATTTTACGTAAACAGCCCAGGAAAGGAAAAACTACGATAAGGTTTTGGAGAAATTTCAAGAATACACGAACCATAAAGAAATGAAGTGTATGAAAGATTCTCATTTTTCAAAAGAACACAGAAAAAGAGGCGTTCAACAAATTTTACAAGGACCTCCTAACCTCAGCTTCAACATGTGAATTTGGAGATCAAAAGGAGAAATTAATTCGTGATGTCATAGTTCTTAAAATTGCAGACAAGAGATTATACGAAGAACTACTTGCGATGGAGGAAATAAAACTGGAATGAGCTGTGAAAATGTGCAGGGCTCATGAGATTAATAAAGAACAGATTGGAGAAATTCAGGAGAATAAAGCAGAGTTGAACGTGCTTCTTATTGTCTCAAAATTCTGCTGATACGATCGAAATGAAATTTAGTATTTACGTCTGTAGTAACAACATGAAGACTTATGCAAAACTCTGTGAGGATCGACTATGAGGGCTGGATGTAAAAATGAAATAAAGTAATAAGTATTATTTCCACAAGTTATTAATTCAGTGACAATTGTTTAACCAAAACTGTAGCTTCTTCAAGGTTATATTTTCAACTAACTCTGAAAATTACACCTTAATTTCTCATTTAGCTAAAATTTTAAAAAAGAGAAGGTACAAATGTACAAAATACTATCATCGGAAATAGAAATATGAAAAATAAAAAAGTGTACAAATAACGATCAATTTGCTGAAATACAGAAAAAAACATATGCGAAAAAAGAAGATGCAAAAAAACCATAAAATTTATTGAGTCCATTTATCGAAAATACCTCAACAATGGAGATGTTCAGTCGTGAGAAGAAATTTAAGGTTCTTGTGTCTACTAATTTCTACTGTTCAAATGTTGCACGACTGTAGTATTTTTCATAAGCCCACGTATACAGATATCACATTTCATCCCACATCGAACCATTCTATCAACCAGAAAATGGCGGCATTTCATAGTACGATCCATAGGTCAGTTAACGTAACTATGAATCGCTATAACTTTTTTATTGATCTGAATATTAGTATGCAAATTGCATCCAATAATAGCTATAGTCCAATTGAAATAGTAAAAATTGTATACAAAAAAGAAAAGAAAATAGCATTGAATTTAGTTTATCCTGTTACAGAAGATTTGACTGAACGGTGCTTTTTCATTCCTTACCGGAATAGACTATCAAATAATATTGCCAAGTATTTCAAAATAAAAATTGACTCGAATGTAACTTCAAGAACGGTTAATAATTTAGGAAATCATATCAAAAATAACAAAGATCAAACAAATAAAGTCAATACATCTGGAGTCTGTAAGTAGACTTGCAGTGACTGTCCTATAGTATATATTGGTCAACAGATAGATCATTCAAGAAAATAATTTACGAACACCAGCGGAGTTATACGTCAGATATTTCGTACTCAACAAATGACAATGATTTGAATGAATTTGGAATCAATTTTAACAGTAAGTATGGAATTATCTGTAATGAAATTCTGGACAAAATTTTAAGAGTAACTATGAAATTATCTATCGGGTGTTTTTTTTTAGAGTGATAGAACTTTCGATAGGGATAACTGTGATTTGAAAGAAGGTAGAAGCCGTGTTGTTTTGACATTTCTGTTCAGTAAACATTTACAAATTGTTGAAATTTATTCCAAAATCAGTGTTCTATTCGCCAAACTTATACAGCACTTGGTGAAATTTATGGTTTATATAATCGTCCATCAGAGCAGCTTATTCGTCGAACTATCGATAGATTTCGGACAACATTTTCTCTATTTGATGCAACAATAACCACAAGACAAAGAACTGTACGTACAAAAGAAAATATCACTGCGGTAAGTCATAGTGTTCATGATGATCCAGATTTGTCAATTCGTCGACGTTCACAACAAGTTGTACTCTGTGCATCCACCAAATGGAAAATTTTGCGTAAAGATCTTGGTCTACACCCATACAGGAACAAACTGGTGCAAGAACTAAAGCCATTTGACCATAATAAGCGTCGTTTGTTTGCTGATTGGGCCTTAGAACAGCTTGAAGTTGATCCACTTTTTCGTCGTAAAATTGTGTTCAGTGATGAACCTCATTTCTGGTTGAACGGCAATATGTCCATATTTCTTCAAAAACGATGCTGGAACTAATGTAACAGAGAATGGTGCTCGTTACAGATCGATGATCAATAATTATTTGTTTTAAAATTTGAATGGTATCGACCCAGAAGTGTTTGGGCTCCAACAATATGGTGCTATACCTCATGCTGCTACTGTAACAATTGATTTACTGAAAGAAAGATTTGACGATAACATTATTTCGAGAAATGATCCAATTAATTGTCCTCCAGGATCATACGTTATAACTCCACTGGATTATTTTCTTTGGGGTTATGTCAAGTCATTTGTTTATGATTTGGAAGCCAACATAACTCGTGTTATTGATGAAATAAGGCATGAATTACTCGAAAAAGTGGTCCAAAATTAGTCTGGTCGAATGCAGTTCCTCAGAACTAGTCGTGGTGGACATATGCCGGAAATTATTTCTTAAACATAAATGTCATAAAATTATCTTTCAAATAAAAAAAAATTTGGCTTCAATCTTATTAAATGTGTTATTTCAATTCAAACTTCTATCACTCTAAAAAAAACACCCGATATAATGAAATTCAAAGTACCAGACAAGCATTTGGAAGCAGTAGAAATTGGAAGGTAAAATTCTTCTCAACGATCAAACGTATGTCACCAGATCTCCATTGTTGAATATTTCTACTCAGTGGGGTTTTTCCGATAATTAGCCCCAATATATATTATAGTTCTTTTTATCCCCTTTAACGCATATTTTTCTTTATTGGTATTTCTAAAAATTTATGTTTATTTGCATATTAAGAGGGTGACGGATTAGGGTTGACAATTAAGAGGGTGACGGATATCATTTATGAGAACATTGATAAAAAAAACTCCATCTATGGCTGTGGTAATAGATTTGGCAAAAGCGTTCGACACCGTGAACCATGACAGATTACTTGAAAAACTCGCGAACTATGGCTTCCGAGGGAAAATATACGATCTCATTCGGGACTACTTGACGAATCGTTATCAAATCGTAGCATTGAACGGAAAGTACAGTGAAAAGTACCTATGGCGTGCCCCAGGGCACTGTCCTGGGACCTCTGTTGTTCATTCTGTATATAAACGGTTTACTCGAAACGAAAAATACAGGAGAAATAATAAGTTTTGCTGATGACACCATAGTTCTATATGAGGATGCAACATGGCATGGTCTAAGACAGAAAGCAATAGAGGACTTGGGGAAGCTGACGAAATGGTTTGAATCGAATGGGCTTACCTTAAATCGCGAAAAGACAAGATACCTAAATTTTTCTTCAAATAAGTCAGGACAAACAGAATTAGGAAGTCTACAAATTAGTAATGAATTACACATTCCAGCAACGACATCAGCTAAATATCTAGGAATTTTTATTGATGAAAACTTGAAATGGGACGTACATGCAACTTACCTGGCAAGAAAACTTAGAGGCATCCTATTCAAATTTAGATATTTGAGGAAAAACATAAGTTCCGAAAAACATTTACATATTCTATACAACGCATGGGTACAATCGCAACTTTCGTACGGAATAATAGGGTGGGGAGGCGTTCTCGACGTTCACAAAAGAAGACTGGATACTCTACAAAAATGCATACTCAAAGTGATGTATGGAAGAAAGATGTCTTTTTCGAGCAGTGAGATATACCAAATTTCCAAGGTACACGATATAAGACAAATATATGCCCATAAAATAATCCTGAATGTTTACCAAAATAAAATATTGATCAAGAAAATAGAACACACCCATAATACTAGGGCAAAGAAAAACAACTACAAAAGAACAAGAGCTATAAAAAAAATTGGTCAACGATGTTGCACATACTTAGCATCGAGAATACTCCCGATTGTACCAAGGGAAGTCAAGGACATAAAAAACGTGAATAAATTCAAGAAAGAAGTCAAAAGATGGCTCTTATACGAGGACCGTACAAAGATCCATAGGATCATAAATTCTATATGAGAAAAAATATTTGAAAGTTGATATACTAATAGATAAAATATAAAAGGAACATCCTCCGGAAAATTATCATTGTACAATTAACACCGATGTAGACATATATAACCCGATGATGACATATATAACCCGATGATGACATGTGTAACCCGATGAGGGCGTGTATAACTCGATGGAGACCTAATATTACATAACCCGATGGAGACATATATAGCCCGATGAAGACTTGGTATTACATAACCCGATGAAGACATATATAACCCAATGAACAGGCGAAGAAGAGGACACAAAAGTGAGATATTCCATGGGGTGGTTTTAGGAGTGGAAGAGTTCATGTTATTTTCAGTTCATTAAAAAAAAAAAATATTTTAAGTTGAAAAGACTGTAAACAGTTATCTTTTTATAACTCACAGTCTTCTATCCAGACTTTATTTGTAGTTTTCGAACCAATAAAGCTCTATTATTATTATTATTATATAAGTTCTAAATAAACTCTCAATATTTTTATTATTATTATATGTTTTTTTATAGCTATATAATAAGTGAAGGTTACTTTCAGAGTTGGTTCAAGATGTAAACTTGAATGAGCCAGTGTATTGGCGAAACAATTGTCATTAAATCAAGAAATTGTTGAAATAATTCTTATTATTTTATTTAATTAAAAATAATTTTCATCAACTAAGGACCGATTCAATTAAAATTGTGTATGTGAAAACGCTCATTTCTGAACTAAAAGTTATAGAGACTTGAAATTGTCAAGGTGGGTTCAACGTGTGGATATATCAATTGCTCTCTAAAGTGAACAGAATCCGCTAAGTTGGTCCTCAGTTATTTTCATTTGTAACATAATTTCGAGTTCAAATTTAGTATTTATATATGCTCATGCACATTTTCGAGAGAACAAATTACGAGAAATTTTGCATTTATCTCTTATCTGATTGCGGCAAAAAGTATGGAGAGTATATGAAGTTTTATCTATGATTGTTTCGTTCTTTACTTGACGGAAATTCGTCTTGGACTTATTAATAAAAAACAATATTCTATTTCCGCTATTATTTTATTTCACTACAATCGTTTCGTCATACCATGACTTCCTCAGGTAAGTATTACTGGATACTGATTTTACAATGTTCGATCATTACTGTATATAAAGCAGATTCATAACAAAAAATAGAGGAGATGAGGAAAGTTTTACAATTCTTCAAAATTCCGAAAAATAATTCAAATAAGATTCAATAGGGGGGAGCTGCTTAATTCTGTTTGGTTGTTTAATGATATATGTTTTGTATGATATCTATTGATTTTTATGTTTCTAATAGGTATAATCTGAAACTTTTATTACCTTTGTGTCAAATTTTCAAATTACTATTAAAAATATATCCTGTGTCCAATAGGTGTTCTGCCTAGATTGAATTTTTTTCTGCTACAATAACCTTTTTCCCTTTGTCTCGTCTGCAAAGGTCTTCCTGTTTGACCAACATATACAAAATGGCAAGTATCGCAAGTTAGCTTATGAACACCTGATTTCTTGTTCTAAGATATTTTATCTTTATTATTTTTTATAATTATAATTTTTCTACTGAATTATTAAGAACATGAAAGGTATCTATATATCTAAAGATGAATCACCACTTTAAAATTTCTTTCAAAACTAATAATTCATTAGGAAAATTAATGAAAAATAATAATAAAGATAAAATTTCTAAGAACAAGAAATCAAGTGTTTATGAGCTAAGCGGTACTTGCCATTTTGTATATGTTGGTCTGTTTGACCAACATATACAAAATGGCAAGACCTTTCCAGGTGAGACTAAGGGAACATGAAAAATGTTATTGTAACAAAAAAATTCAACCTTTGCAGAACACCTATTGGACACAAGACATATTTTAAATAATAATTTTGAAATTTTACACATGGAAAATAAAAGTTTCAGATGAAACTTATCAGAAACATTAGAAATTCATGGATATCATAAAACACACATATCATTTAACAACCAAACACAATTATTAAGTAGCTCCCCCCTATCGAATCTTTTTTTAATTATTTTTCGCAACTCCAAAAAATTGTAAGACTTTCTTCATTCACTCTATTTTTTGTTATGAACCTGCACCATATATATATAGAAATTCTCGAACAATGTAAAATCAGTATCCCGTAGTACTCACCTGAAGAAGTCATGGTATGACGAAACGATTGTAGTAAAATAAAATATTAGCGGAAATAGAATATTGATTTCTTTCATAATTTCAATATGAAGTTTTATCAAATATACTACTCTGTCAAGAAAGTACCAGGAATTTTCAATTAAAACAACATTTTTACATTTAATCGTCAAAATTTATTGGGTTGCCTTCAAAATAGGCTCCATTTGCTCCAATACATCTATGCCAACGGCACTTCCAATTACCGAAACATTTTTTATAGGCGCTTTCCGGGATGGACTTTGGCTCTCGCGCCGAATTTTGTTTTATGGCTTCAATCGACTCAAAACGGGTGCCACGAAGGGGCAGTTTTAGTTTTGGGAAGAGGAAAAAGTCGCAGGGAGCCAAATCCGGCGAATACGGTGGTTGCTGAAGCACGTTTGTTGAGTTTTTGGCGAGAAAGTCAGTCACAATCGTAGCTCGGTGAGAAGGCGCGTTATCGTCATGCAAAATCCATGAGTTGTTCGCCCACAAATTTGGCCGCTTCTTACGGATACGCTCACGCAAACGTTTCATAACGCCTAGGTAATACTCCTTGTTTACCGTCTGACCCTCTGGAACGAATTCGTAGTGCACCACGCCACGGATATCGAAGAAAACAATGAGCATCACCTTCATTTTCGAGCGGCTTTGGCGTGGTTTTTTCGGTTTCAGCTCATTTTTTGCCACCCATTCCGATGATTGCTGGCTTGTTTGCATATCGTACTCGTAGACCCAGGTCTCATCACCAGTTATAATGCGTTCCATGAATGTAGAATCGGAATTACAGCGATCCAGCATGTCTGAAGCAACCTGTTCGCGATGACGTTTTTGAAGAAAATTCAGGTCTTTCGGTACGAGTCGTGTGGCCACCTTTCTCATGCCCAAAATATCAATCAAAATCGTACGTGCGGACTCGTGGGATATCTTAAGAACATGTGCTATCTCTCAAGCTGGTACGACGGTTTTCCAGCACCCTTTCCTTAATTTTATCGACGTTATCTTCGATCGAAGCCGTCGATGGGTGACCACTTCACGACCGTCCTTGAAGGCTCTGTACCACTGATATGCACGAGTTTTCGATAGAGCATTATCACCAAAGGCCTTTTGCAACATTTTCAATGCATCGGCCCACGAAAATTCATTTGCAACACAAAACTTTAAACAAATTTTTTGCTCAAAGTAATCACCCATAGTAAAAATCGGCACGCACTCTGACATCGACTGACTTATACAGCTGTTGCAAACACACTAGTTGACAGATCCCGCTCAAGCTTGGCATAGTAATTAAGGACAGTGGTACCAACCTAGGAAAAAAAAATTTACCTGCCTCATTGCCCCGCCAGATTTAAATCGATAATTCCCGGTACTTTCTTGACAGAATGTATTCTTTTTTCACACTTTCTTGTCATTACAAACGGATGCAGATAGAAAGAAAAAGAATTCAGCCTTTTAAACCATGTTTTTTTCATTGTCATAGGATTTGCTGTTTCTCTAGGGAAATAATTCAAAAATTACAATAAATAACGTTTATCTGACTTTCGGATGACGGAACACAGAATTCTGTGCTTTTATTCTTTTGCCCACAAATTTAAAATTTCAGGAGAAATGTAGCATTGAACAAAGTTATTCGTAACTTCACGTCAGTGCTTTTCACTATTTTACTCTCAAACATATATTGGGAATAAAATAAAAATAAAAAAAGTTCTTTGAAACTTCAACTATGAGTGCCGATAGCTCAGTGGTTAGAGAAGTGGGCTGGGAACCGAAAGGTCCTGGGTTTAAGTCCTGTTCAAGTAGGAAAGAAATTTTCTTGTTTCAGGTTTTGGCCACGATTTCACTGTTGGGTCGAAAATTAACAGTGCTGTGATCTAAAGTGGCGTAAGGTCACAGTAACAAAGCCTAGCCAGAACGCAACTGAAATCCTTACTCGCATAAGCTGAAAAAAGCTTCAGAGGGTTCTTTACAGAAGATCTAATAGTATCAGGATAATACATCATATGAATATATCATTTGAAACAGGCCACACTGCAATGTTAAATTGAATTATTATCACCAAAGAAAATTCCAAATAGAAATGAAAATTTTCCACTTAAAACCTTGAGAACTAAACATTATTTTAATTCGGTGTATCACATTTAGACAACTAGATTCGTAATTAATTGAAGGAAAACACATATCAAGTTCAATTTTTTCAATACTCACCACATTCCTCCTCATCCGACATATCTTTACAATCATATTTTCCATCACATCTTTTACCCTTCTCTATGCACTTGTTGTCTGTTATGCAGCTAAACTGGTTTTCTGTACAATTGTTGTATCGTTGTAATGTTAAGAGAGAAATTATAGATCCATCACCCTGCGAAAAAATACCAGCCAGCAACAGTAGCTGCCACATCTGAAAAAAAAATGAATATATTTAAGTATATAAGGTTTCGTTTTTCCATAATTTTTCACTCTTTCCCAATGAAAAAATATTCCTATCATTTTTGGTCAAAAATTAATGACCAGAAATATTTCCAAACACTGAACTATATGTAGTTGAAGAAAAAATATCAGTCCAAATAGTTTTTTCTTCTTAATCCCACACATACCTTCGGTTTGGAATTATGAAATTAAAAATCTGCAATGCATGGGTGTCGGTATAATCTAGAACAAAATGATGCAGAGTAAGTTGTTCCTCGGCCACTGCTCGAAGACGATCCCAGATGTTAATCGATAATAATTCTGATTGGATCTTTTTTGAAAAATCACGTATGTTTCTTCTTGAATGAAAGTGATAATTATAGAGTAGTTTATTTCCTTCTAAATCGAGTACGATACTGATAAACAGTATTTATAATTCAGTAAGGAAGTGTTACAATATTGTATTTTTTCCCTTACAGACCACTTATCTGAAACAATGTGTAAATGCGCATCAAATTCAATATTTTTTCATCTGAATATCTTCTGATAAATTTTCATAATAAACAACCGTCTGTTAGATTCCTTCGTTGCCCTTCATTTGATTTATGAACTATTTCGTCACTAATCGAGTTGGTGTAAAGTATACTGATGATGATTATTGCGTTTTTAGTTTATTCTGAAGTCCACAAATTTTACAGGATTAAGAAATATTCCTTTAGGAAAACCGAGAACAATTTTTACAACAAAATTTTGTTTTCAGTATCGATTTTTCAATAGACTTATTAGATATAGGAAGAGTAACAAATTCTTCAGGAAAATTAATCTTCGGATTCAAGCAAAAAACGTTTCTTGGATACTCTAAAATATTCATTAAGTTTTGAAATGAGTAGAATTCAAATACCGAATAAATAAAATCGCCCTATTGGATCTACAATAAATAAGCCAACTTTTCTCTGGAATTAGTGAAAAGAAACTTGCTGCAAATATTTAATACTAACAGGTTTTATGCTTCCAAATTTCTCAGCAGAATTGATCTGCTTTAGGGATTGAAATAAAAAAAATATTTTACAAAAACCAATGAATGGATTCAGATGAATAAAATAGTGTTGTTATTCTCAATCTAAAATTTAAACCGCATAACCGTTGTTTCACCAGTATTGTATCATTGCGTGAAAAAAACTTCTTGTTGAACACCCATAAAAACCGATGAGAGATAATAGTTATTTATTGTATGAGTGTTTTAGATAACATTTTATTCAGGCAAGAATGTTTAAACGCGAGAGCGAAAATAAAATATCTAAGAACAAGAAATCAGGTGTTTCTAAGCTAACTTGCGGTACTTGCCAATGTGCATATTTTGGTCAATTAAGAAGATTATTCCAGACAAGACTAAGGGAACATGAAAAATGTTATTGCAAGAGAATAAAATGAATCTAAAACACGCATGCAATATAAGATTTTATCCGCAATCACACTCACTCAGAGTAAGAATCGCAGAAATTTTTCATCAAAAAATAATGTGACCTTTTTCATTGACAACGGTTGTCAGGTGTTCCATGGTTGCTATATATTTTCGATTGTTTATCGACTCCATTAGTAAACATTTGTGAATTTGTTGAAAAATGCAAGAAAATAATTCCGTTTCTGATATGAAATGAGTGTGGACAGCTCAGTGGTAGAGCATTGGGCGCGTGACCGAGAGGTCCGGGTTCGAATCCTGTTCAGATAGAAAATAAATTTTCTAGTTGGACGGGTGTCGGCCAATATTTCATTGTTGGGTCAAAAATTAACAGTGCTGTGACCTAAAGTGGTGCTAGATCGCAGTACCAAAGCCTTCCCAAAACACAACTCAACTCCGAACTCGCTGAAAAAGCTTCTGAGGGATCTTCAGAGAAGATCTAGGAGTAACAGGATAATAATAATAAAAATAATAATCATATAATCCTTGAGAAAGCTGAAGAAGCAAAACGCCAGTTATTGTCTTCCAAGTCCAGGGAATATTATGAAAAATTATTTCCGACTTCAATGAATGGAAAGGAAAACTGAGGGTACTGACAATAAATAATCGAATTTGAAGAAGTATGCAATTTCATCCATGTGGTCGAAAGACTCGACGCTGAAAGCGGCTAAAAGGTGTACAAAAACGTATGTGGTGCGAAGTATAGTAAGCTCACCGCCTATCTGAAAAGTGAAACAACTCTTGAAGGAACTTCGACAAAGTTTTGATTCCAACAGATTGTAAAGTACATTTCTGATTAACGTATCGTAAAAAGAATCTGTTGCTGGATACATTCTTCGGTCATAAGGACATGTATTTTCTACTCGTCTCCATAGTATTGATAGAGAACCCTGCTTTTATGATTGTGAATTTTCGTGAAATACCGGTCTTCGTATCTGGTATCGAAATAAGGAGATATTATTATAATATTCCACTAGTGTAATAAGAATGTTTCAATTGAAGAAATGTATATGAGACAGTAATTTATTTCCACAAAAATGTTTGTACTACTATAACAATTGTTCCACCACGATGTGGCTTCTTCAGGTATTACATTGTACTGTCTGATGGTATTCAGTGTAACCAACACATACAGACATCACAATACATAAAACTTCAAACCACCCCACTAACCAAAAGATGTCAGCATATAATAGTTTTATTCATAGATTATTGAATGTCCCTTTGAATTCAGAAAACTTCATGAAAGAATTAAAAATTTTAAAACAAATAGCGTCAAACAACGGTTACAATCCTTTTCTTATAGACAAAATGGTATCCAATAAACAAAAGAAAATGGCATTAAATCTCGTGTACCCAATCATAAAAGAGGACAATACACAGAAATATTTTTCGTTATCTTATGTCAATGGATTATCTGAAAATATTGCTAAATATTTCAAAAGTTGTTTCAATTATAACGCGGCTTTTAAGACAATTAATAACCTTAGTACCTACATAAAAAACAATAAAGATCGTACAAATAAAGAAAATAAATCCGGAGTCTACAAGTTGACATGCAAAGATTGCCCTTTAGTATACATTGGCCAGACTGGTAGATCATTCAAGAAACGTGTCCAAGAACACCAAAGGGGTTATATATCAAATTCTGTACATTCGACATATGCTAATCATCTTAAGGAATTCAGGCATAATTTCAACAATAATTATGAAATTATCCACGGCAAAAGTTCTAGATTAACACTTTTAGCATTTCTTGAAATCAACAGGTATAATGCCCGTAAAATCCTTTTGAACGAACAAACAGATGTCGATTATTCTCCATTACTGAATATTTTTTCTTAATTTCATTTTTAGCGGCAAACTCCAATAAACACATAGAGTTTTTATGACTTGTGCTTCCATTATTTGGTCACGTACCTAAAAATGTATTTAAACTCGGTTACACTGAATACCATCAGACCGTACAATGTAATACCTGAAGAAGCCACATCGTGGGAAAACAATTGTTGTAGTAGTACAAACATTTTTGTGGGAATAAATTACTGTCTCATATACATTTTTTTAATTAAAATGAGTTTCCACCAAGTAAAGACCAAATCTATCAAATAAAAATGTTTCATTATTCCACTAGTGTAATAAATTAGTTTTATTACTCCACCGGTTGATAAAGTGGTTCTTCTATACGTTTTATAAGCGTA
Organism: Megalocaria dilatata; assembly: GCA_034642435.1. Taxonomy (NCBI): domain Eukaryota; kingdom Metazoa; phylum Arthropoda; class Insecta; order Coleoptera; family Coccinellidae; genus Megalocaria; species Megalocaria dilatata. The sequence continues at coordinate 76,112,821 of CM067856.1, forward strand.
GATTAAAGTTCGATTATAATGTGATTGTGAATAGGCAAAAAACATACTGCCGATCATGAAACTAGGTTCGTTCGTTAATTGGCATTCATTTTAAAAATCTCTTATTTTCGAATTACGTAACGTAATGCACTAACTTTATGCGATGATTTTGGCGTGATTGCACGAATAAAAAAAGTTTTTGTAATTTTATTGAACGCTTATTGAAAATGTTGAAATCTGAAAATTTTTAGGCTCTTAGGTTACACAAAAAAAATTCAGAACTTAGTTCAGCCAGTATTCTCTTCTTTCTAGCTGCGATAACAACTGCCAAAGCACGAAACATGTTTTGAATCAAATTTTGGATCACATATTGCAGAATATGGTCCAATTCATGCACCAATATGTCGCCAAGATTTCCAAAGTTTCAAGAAGGTGGACATGTCTCCGTGAACGTCTCCCAAACATTTTCTGTCGGATTTAAATCTGGATTTCGAGCAGGCGAAAAAAAAATTTCGTGATTGAAACTTCAAGATGAGAAGTAACTATCTGAGTAGTGTGGTGCCGTGCATAATCATGCATAAAGTTTCTTCAAAAGTAAGTATAAATGATCAACAGTATCTTCTACGGGCTTTGTGAGATACCTTTAAGCAGTCAATGTCCCATTGTGACCAACTCGAGGAGGTGAAAAAGTATTTTTCGAAAATAATGAACATGTGGTCAATACTATGAGATGAATAAAAGTCAAAATTTACTGAGCTTTCATTCATCATAAAAACAACGATAGCACATCGAATTCATGTCCATTTCACTCAGAGCAGTGAAAAAAATTGAAGATCGAGTGACTAGCGAAGAGTAAGATAGAATTCATCCTATGTTTTGATGAGTGGTATATCCAAAGTTATTGAGACGATAATAAAATGTATTTATATCATCTTCTTTCATAAAGAGTATCCGTCCTTCAAATAATTTCCTGTATAATTTTTGGGAAACCCTAAAATCCATTCGATGATCATTATCTAATTAACTCATGACATATATCCTCAAAATAGATTAACTCGAGAATTATTATGATATTATGTAATTTTGATGGCAATCAATGAAATAACATTGCCCTTCACAGGCTGTTATGAACTGTAGAATCAATTAGTTGGTTGTATTCTTATCATATATCCCTGGTATATGATTTGTTTGTGATAAATTGAAATCGTGTTCATTTTTAAGATCAGAAGTACTGCTCTAGAAAAATTGATGCTTCCTTCTGTTCTATTCTTCCTCAAGAATAAATTGAATTTTAGAACCAGAAATTCATTCATTTTTCGACTCAATGCAATGCAACATCAAGGGCGGATCCAACGTTCAATTCAGGGGGGTCCATATACATATATATTTTTTTTTTTTTTTTTTTTTTTTTTTTTTTTTTTTTTAATTCACACTTCTTGTGGTATTCGTGTTACCCGGGCGCGTGCGCCAAGAGCAACTCCGATGCTAGTGGGGATATATAATTTTCCGTATAATGCTGACCGTTCCCAACAAGACTGCTTTCTGCATCCATGTGCTGGTATTATTTGGCAAATCCAGTTCCTTTAGGTGCTGTGTCGTCCTTCGATGTACGAGACCGTTTACACTTATTATTAGGGGCATTATAGACACCACCTTCAGTTTCCATATTTCTTTCATTTGGTGTGCCAGTGCCTCATATTTTGATATTTTCTCGGCATAGCTTTTTGCCAAGTTGTTGTCTTGTGGCACTGCAAAATCTATGATTATGGCGGTCTTCTTTCCTTTGTCCCACACGACCATATCCGGTCGATTATGCTCCACCCCTCTATCCGTTAATATTGTAAGGTCCCAGTAGATTTTGTATTGGTCGTTTTCAACTATGGTTTGTGGTGAGTATGTGTGGTGGGGTGTGAAACGCTGCACAAGTTGTTTCTGGAGGCACATAAGTTGATGCACGACCTTACCCATATTATTATGGCGGGCTAGATATTTCGTGCCGGCTATTTTGGAACATCCTGAGGACAGATGCTGGATCGTTTCCTCGGCTGCGCGGCACATCCTGCATTTAGTAGTTTCCACCTGTTGGCCTAGGATGTGCTTCAAATATGTCCTGGTTGGAATAACCTGGTCTTGGATGGCCAGGAGTGTTCCTTCCGTTTGGGGGAAAAGGTAGCCCTGTATCAGGTAAGTATTGGAATTTGGTAAGTCTACGTCTGGTTGGTGAAGGCTAGCGTAGAACCGTCCGTGTAAGGCTTTGGTCTTCCATTTTTCTTTCCATTTTTCAGGTTGGTCTTCTGCTGTTTCCTGAACGTGATTCCTTCTCTCCCATTGGGCAGTAATCTATTGATGCACAGGTAAGTTATTATTATTAAAGTATTCTTTCATTTTGCATTCTTCTTTCAGACATATTTGCTCCAGGTTGCCGAGTCCACGTCCTCCCTCCTTGCGAGGTAAGTAGAGTCTTTCTATTGCGGAATTTGGATGTAGCATGCCGTTTTGTGTGAATGTTGTTCGTATCCTTCTGTCCAGCCTTTCTAAGTCCGTATTGGACCAACTGACGATCCCAGCCGTATACGTAAAGGTAGGTATTGCCCAGATGTTCATTGCTGTGATTTTGTTTTTAGCAGATAATTGGGAGCTGATTATTTTTTTGATTCTCCTAATAAGTTCGTTCTCAGCAGCGGTCTTATTTTCTTTTTGCTTCATTTCGTATGTTTGCTGTATCCCCAAATATTTGTATGTGTCCTCGGTCCTTAGGTTTGCTATCTCTCGTCCATCTGCCAGTTCAATGTTTGTTGTTTCTATCAGCTTTCCCCTCCTTACTTCCACCGTGGCACACTTTTCTAGGCCAAAAGACATCCCAATATCCGAACTGAACCCTCTTACTAGTTCTAGTTCTCCTTCTAGTTGTTTTCTTCCTCTAGCATATAACTTAAGATCATCCATGTAAAAGAGATGGGTAATTTGGGTATTTTGGTTAATTGTATAGCCATATGCTGATCTGTTTAGCATGTTACTGAGGGGGTTCAAGGCAAGGCAGAACAACAGTGGGCTCAGTCCATCTCCCTGGAATATGCCGTTTTTTATTTTTATTTCTCCTGTGCTGTACTTGGTTGTTCTTGTCTTTACCGATAAAGTTGTTCGCCATGTTGACATTAAGGCTTTGACCAAGTTTATTACCTTTCCGTCAACTTTATATAGGTTAAGGATTTCTAGCAGCCAGCTGTGCGGTACCGAATCATATGCCTTCTGATAATCGATCCAGGCCATCGATATGTTTTTCAATCTAGTTTTTGCCTGTTTTGTGAGCATCTTGTCTATCATCAGAAGTTCTTTACTTCCGCGTCCTCTCTCCCTGCACCCACCCTGTTCCCATGCCATGATCTTATTTTTATTTAGGTGGATTCGGATTTTCTGTGCTCTGGTTGAGGTAAGTATTTTATACGCTGAAGGCAGGCAGGTTATCGGTCTGTAGTTTTTGGCCTGCTTCAGGTCACCTTTCTTCGGGATCATGAGGGTGGTGCCCTGCGTAAAGTACTCAGGGATGGTGATATATATATATATATATATATATATATATATATATATATATATCATTGTATTATTTATTATTTTATAGTCAAAATAATTTTAATCGAATAACAAAATCAATTTTTTCCTTTTGACGTCTCGAGTAACGAGTTATAACTTCCTCCACTTGAATAGGTATGCATTCGTGAACGTTGAGAAGTGTCAATCCAGTTACGCGGTCTTCTACCAATGAATATCATTGAAAAAAAATGTTCTTACATTAGGATACGTTTCAGTATCACAATTTTTTATAAGATAAGAAATCGACTGCGGAATATTTTGACCCCGCTACCATTTTACCTGCCGATATTCGTTTATAATTACTGAAACTGGAGTATTGTCTATTAACCGTTTATAGTCGTTTGCAAGCTGTTTAACAGTTTCATTGTCTTCGCCTTCATTAGTATAATCGACTTTTGGAATAAAAAAAGAATTTTAGTACTTCTGGAGACAGACGGTCCTCGAAGTCATTTATTACAGAATCTAGAAGAAGGATGTATACAGCCCTGCGGAAATACTCTTCAGCAAATTGAGCAAGATGATTATTGGGTCTGTGTTTGTCGTGATACTATTCTAGGGCATTTAATTTCTGCATCTATCTGGTTGCTCAGCTACTTCTTTTGTCTCTTCAAAAAGCTGTCGGAAAATTATGTCAGCCTTTTCCTTTTTATTTCGTAGGACAATCATTGTATCATTTATGGCGTCCGTAGCCCTTTTTGAATCAATTGACCTCGTTTGCAATACTCTGTTTAAGGCAACTGTTGTATCTGAAAAATACTGAGTTATATTTTAACTACAGTTTGGCCCTTTACATGATATAAACGATTATTTGAACTGCCTTTGCTGAAATGCTCAAAAGTTACTAATAAAATAAATTATTCAGATCTTACATGCATTCGTATCTGAGAATAAAACACAAAATATTTAGGTACCTAAAACATCACTCAAGCAGATAGGTCATATGATGAAGTCCGAACTTCGCAACGTTTGCAGTAAGCACTACATGTCATTTGCAGTTTTGTGGTCTTGCCAAGTAGAAATCTTTTCCAGAGCACTACAAGTTTCCACTAGGTTGTCTCCTTGAAAGTGTCACATATACTTTGCATTGTAATTCCAAGTTCTTTTTTCAAAATTTGATGTCTCTTAGCGGATGCATTGGCAAATGCCACAACTTTTCTCATTGTGCACGAGGTGTTGAGACAAGAAATAACTTTGGATCACGTAGCTAATGTATTACTTAGAACGTGATTGCTGCACGGGCAACGTTTGGAAATTGCTTTTTCGGACAACTCCTGTACAGCACCCCTTGTATCTGAGGCCATAACCGAGCAGCTGTCAGTCCCCAATACCCACACACTATGTTAAATCCATATAAAATTTGAGACAGTGATTTTCAACGATTTTCACCAATTTCACCTGTCAACCGAGGCTCTATAACGTCTTTATGGTTATCAACTTCATCACATCTAAGAGTATCGTATGTATCACAGAAAGTCACAAAATCTTCCTTCATGATACCATTGTGAAGATATCTAAATGAATGGCTCAGCTGTGAGATATGTGATATATCTGTCGTTTCATCGAATAAAATTGAAAAGTATTTAGCATCCTTCACTTTCTGTAATATTGGTTCTTGACTGATTTCGTTGCAAACATCAATCAACTCATTTTGCACAGTTTTGCTGATGTATGTTGCGTTAGATTCAGAAGTCTTTAAATGATGCTGCAATTTTGTGTAACCAGATTCTATACTGAATTTCAAAAGGGCTTTGGAATTTCCTTCATTACCATGCTGCCATTATCTGACTCTTTGGCCAACAATATACCACCGTCGCGATGACCACGTAGTGATATATTTTGATGACCACCTGATGAAGTAAAGTATAATTGATGAAATAATTGTTGTGTAAACATAAAACATTAGCGGACATAGTGTATTTTACTCTGAATCATATTAGTTTAAACACGTTTATACATGCTAGCTTAGCTCAATAACCACATTAGTTATAGTAATTTATTACTTATCATCTCCTGTATGGCAATTTGCAACAACTTTCAAGAACTCGGCTTTTGACTGGTAAAATTTTACGTATTTGCGCTAAGCAAGCAAGCGAAGCGGTACGATTAGCGTACTGGCGGTAAGGGACAGAGAACTACACGAACTGACGAACTACACAAGAATCGTCCTAGGCCAGTGTACAGGCACAGAATAGAGAAGAAGAGAAGAAATACTTCTCTTTTCTGTGGTGCAGGGATGCCTAACGCGCGTGTTGCCACATATGTGTTTAATCAATAAGAATAGAAAAATTATCACTAGTCAACCAGCCCAGGGGGGTTAAGGCCCCCATGACCCCTCCCTTGGATCCGCATTTGGCCAACATACTCACCACTTTTCCACCAGTGATAATTTATACTTAGTGGCTAGAAAAAAATCTCTCGCAGCTCATAACAAATGTTATATAGACCAGTCAACCTTTCTATGACTGAAAAAACGATCATACCCCTAAGCAGGGTGGTAACTCCCTTAAGAATCTTATATGGCTATATGAGTGGAGTGACACATTATTTTGATGTTTTGCGAAATTTCTTATGAATCAACTGAAAGATTTCTGTTTGGCATTAGTTTTGATATGAAAACCTCGTCTAAAGTGATGGGTGACGTGCATTGAGTGGTAGAGTTCCTGAAAGAATTTTAATTATTAGGATGTTCTATAATAATTGCCTGCCATTCATTTCTAAACAGTATTGATGTATTTCTCTTACATTCTGTAACATTTCAGGTGTTATTCAATTACATCCTAACACTATTCGCTGCTGAAGATCTTTTAAAGAAGCAGCTAGTGGCATGAACACAACAATCTTCAAATGACCTCACAAAAAATCTAGGGGTGTCAAATCAGTAGATTTTGAAGATTATTCAATTCCTATTGAATAGTCCTCAAGATCTACTGATTTGACACCTCTTGTTTCAATCCATTTCTAGAGATAATGATTATTCAGAAAGTGACATAATGAGGCTGCATAGTGTAACGTCTTGGGTCCGTTTTCCCTTCACAACAAGTTGAAAGGTGAATATTTTCTGAAACAACTCCAACATCATCATGTGAAGATTCTAGAAAATGACGATCGGATAGAACGCGTATTTTTCAACAACATGGTCCGCCACAATATGCAGTCCAAATACGTCACTTTCTGAGTCATCATTTTCCCGAGAATTAGATTGAAATGAGAGGTGCTATTAAATGTCCTCGAAGATGTACTGATCTGACATCTCTGAATGACAAGCTGAATTTTAAAAGGTATATATAGAAAATGCAGATCTGAAACAGATAACATACGGAATTCGAGAGAAAAATGCAATTCTGCATCAAAAAAATCTTTTGTTTCTTGAAAAAATTAATGACATGAAGTTCTAACATCATTATGGAAAGTCTGCGCCACTTATGATAACTACTGGAAATTGCTTTGAACATATAACAGAAATCAACACTGATGTTTACAGAAATCCGTATTCAGTATTGTAATATCGTGGGTAAAATAATATAAGTATGTTTAACTCAGACTTTAATAATAAAATAACAATGTACACAACTCGAGTTACAACAGAAAAAGAGAAAGAGTTTTTAGGTTACCAAGCGTACCTAACTTAAACCATAGAATGCAATTAACATAGAAAGTATTTTCTTCATTTATTTCACAATTACTACTTTTATTTATATACATGATATTACACTCCTCCGTCACTAAATCTGTTAGGAGGTCTTATATTTGTTCTTAAACGGTTTTTTATATTAGGAGATAACAAAGCACTTTCACTTGTTTGTGCACTGTCTCCCTTGACTAAAGCTGACTCTTCATTATTAGACGGTAATTCATTTTCAACAGATTCCGGAACCCTATTGTGATCCTGAAAATCTGGTGGTTTAATTTCCTGACTAGGAACAATTTCCTTTGGTTCAATGTTATTACTTCTAGAGTCTTTTATAGAAACATATTCTTTCACATTAATATCACAAATGTCAGCTTAAAAACTTCTTACTTTCCTCATTTTATCAATATGCCTCCTCCAAATTAATTTTTCCTTCAATGTTTCACAATTATAATTTTGAGTACCGAGAATCTGTACAATTACAGCCTTTTCCCAAGTGATTTTATTTGTTGTTCAATAGTCTTTAATATAAACAACCTCACCTTCTTCAAATTCTACCATTCTTTTGCCATGGTATTTAATCTGTCTTTCCAAAGCTTTTGAACGCCGACTTTTTGTTAACAGGTTTAATCGAGTTTTTACATGTCTTCCAAACATTAATTTCGATGGTGTTTCACCAGTGGTACAGTGTGGTGTATTACGATATGAAAATAAATATTTACTCATTAATATTTCCGTACTCTCCGATTTTGTCCTGATATCTTTGAGGTATTTAGTTAAGGAATTCTTAAATGATTTTACACCGTTTTCTGTAAGACCGTTTGTTGAAGGATGATACGGTGGGGATCTAATATGAACAATATCATTAAAATTACAAAATTTTTCAAATTCTTCGGAAACCAATTGTGGACCATTATCTGATACAATTGTATTCGGTAAGCCAAACCTAGCAAAACAATCACGTAATTTGTTTATAGTGGTAAAATAATCTAATTTTTGCATTTCTAAATTTCAGGCCATCTCGAAAATGAATCTATAATGATCAAATATGTTTTATTATGGTAAGGCCCCAGAAAGTCGATATGAATCCTATCATATACATGTTCACCTTCTTGGAATTTAATAGTTTGGATTTTTCTGGCGTTTTCATGAAAGTCGCGCAAGCATAACAATTTTTAACATAATTTTCAATATCTCTTTCCAAACTTGACCACCAGACATACTGTCTAGCTAAAACTTTCATTTTAGTCATGCCATTGTGAGCACCATGAATCTCATCCAACATCTGACTTCTTAATTTTGTTGGCATTATTACTCGATAATCCCACATTATCAAATTATTCTCAATACTTATTTCGGAGGATTTTCTTTTGAATATTTCAAATTGTTCGTTAATTTCAACTAGCCAGCCGTTCATTTACTGAAATTATGATTTTCCTCACCACAACTTCTGCATTTGGCTTTCTTTTCTTCCTGAATCTTCGGCTTGTTTTCTCTCTTCTCTTCCCTTGGGGACGGTTTTCTTCCATCTGCTCTTTTCCTTGATTCTTGTGTAAAACTAACCTTGTTTATCGTTTGAGTGAAAGAACTCGTTACTGCTGCTACTTTCCTCAATGCTACTTGCACAATTTCTTCCAAAGAAATGGTATGGTCCTCTTCACAAACTCTGCCTAGAATGGCACTCCTTTCCAAACCTGACACGAACCTATCCTTAAGTGTTTCGTTCAGGTTATTTCCAAATTTACATTGGATCGCTTTGTTTTTTAAACGAACAAAGAATTCTTTAATAAAATTTGAATATTAAAACAAATTGATATATGTTTATCTTCTACAATTTTAATTTCAAAAAATATTTTTAGTCAAAAAACTTTTAGAATTAAATTAATGTCTAAAACAAGCACCCCTTACATTTAATAGACGTATATAATCAAATTTCAATATATAATGTCAAATGGAAATAAATAAACCCACAGATATACGAAAGTTATTAAAATTAATAAATAAATATTTAAAGGAGACAAAATTAATAAATAAATATTTAAAGGAGACAAAATTTTGTTTCTGGTCTTACCTTTAAGAACACCAATTGCCTTTTAAAAACATGAACACACTTGAAGGACTTCTTAAAAAACATAATTTATTTGAAATATTTAATATATTTAAATATTCGAATAAGTTGATTCAGAAATCTCTAAAAAATGCTCTATATCTTCAAAAAACAAATATAATTCTAAGCAATTCCGTCTTCAGCCCTCAGTAATATTCAAAATATCAAGATCAAAAAACATAACCCACATCACAAACAACTTAACACGTGCACAAGGACTAATGCTTGGAAACACAGATCAACTTTATAAATCAAGATTGATCTATGTTCTAGCAAAATCAAAGAACAGTGTGAGTTATTTTTAAGGCTTATTTAAATTCATTGACATTTCCATAATGAGATTTATTGAAGTCAAAATATAATTATATATTATATATAAAATAAAATATAAAGGCTCTTTACTTGATAGAAGAAATATAACAAAATTTGAATATTAAAACACATTGATATATGTTTATCTTCTACAATATCAATTTCAAAAAAAAATTTTTATTCAACTTTGAGAAAGTCCTTTAAGTGTGTTCATGTTTTTAAAAGGCAACTGGTGTTCTTAAAGGTAAGACCAGAAACAAAATTTTGTCTCTAAATATTTATTTATTAATTTTAACAACTTTCGTATATCTGTGGGTTTATTTATTTCCATTTGACATTATATATTGAGTTTTGATTCTATACGTCTATTAAATGTAAGCGGTGCTTGTTTTAGACATTAATTTAATTCTAAAAGTTTTTTGAATAAAAATTTTTTTTGAAATTAAAATTGTAGAAGATAAACATATATCAATTTGTTTTAATATTCAAATTTTGTTATATTTCTTCTATCAAGTAAAAAACCTCTCTATTTCATTTTATATATAATATATAATTATATTTTGACTTCAATAAATCTCATTATGGAAATGTCAATGAATTTAAATAAGCCTTAAAAATAACTCACACTGTTCTTTGATTTTGCTAGAACATAGATCAATCTTGATTTATAAAGTTGATCTGTGTTTCCAAGCATTAGTCCTTGTGCACGTGTTGAGTTGTTTGTGATGTGGGTTATGTTTTTTGATCTTGATATTTTGAATATTACTGAGGGCTGAAGACGGGATTGCTTAGAATTACAGTATAGTATAGTATATTTGTTTTTTGAAGATATAGAGCATTTTTAGAGATTTCTGAATCAACTTATTCGAAATATATTAAATATTTCAAATGAATTATATTCTTTGAGAAGTCCTTTAAGTGTGTTCATGTTTTTAAAAGGCAATTGGTGTTCTTAAAGGTAAGACCAGAAACAAAATTTTGTCTCCTTTAAATATTTATTTATTAATTTTAATAACTTTCGTATATCTGTGGGTTTATTTATTTCCATTTGACATTAAATATTGAGTTTTGATTATATACGTCTATTAAATGTAAGCGGTGCTTGTTTTAGACATTAATTTAATTCTAAAAGTTTTTTGAATAAAAATTTTTTTTGAAATTGTCGAAGATAAACATATATCAATTTGTTTTAATATTCAAATTTTGTTATATTTCTTCTATCAAGTAAAAAGCCTTTCTATTTTAATTCTTCAATACCTTCATTGTCTAATTGTCTCAGATTGTATAATTCTATTCTTTCCTTGAAGACAGAAATCTTCTGTGAAAATTGTTCCTTCAATATCCTGCACAGTTCGTGATAGCTTTTTTCTTTTGGAAGTTCTGGATCACACAATCCTCGTAGTATTTCATATGCCTGTTCACCCACCATTGTTGAAAGAACTGCTACTTTCTTATTGTCCTCGATATAATTAGCCTCGAAATATTGTTCCATCCTTTCCTGATATGTACACCAGTCTGTTCCCATTTTATATTCATTTAAAACACCTATCGTACCTCTTATGATATTTGGATACTGGCTAACAGCCGCTGAATCGCCTTGATTCTTCTGGGAAGTTGATTTGTGTGCCATTTCGTAATATTGTAGATAACTTCACAAATACCAATTTTCCTCGTCGCCACTTCTAATATCGTGGCTAAAATAATATAAGTATGTTTAACTCAGACTTCAATAATAAAATAACAATGTACACAACTCGAGTTACAAAAGAAAAAGAGAAAGAGTTTTTAGGTTACCAAGCGTATCTAACTTAAACCATAGAATGCAATTAACATAGAAAGTATTTTCTTCATTTATTTTATAATTACTACTTTTATTTATATACATGATATTACAAGTATCAGCAATGAAAAAGTCTCCTGGTGTTTCAGAACCAACTGCAAGGAAACTATCGCAAATATGCATAGACAAGATGAAAGATAAAGAAATTAGAAATGATAAAATTATGGTATACAAAGAACAAAGAAGTACATCTGACAGTATATTGATGATAAAGGGTCTTTCATTAACAGCGCCCCATATTGCTTCGTAAATAAAACACATTATTCATTTGAAAATTATTGAAAGTTTTATTTCATTATGAAGTATAGTCCGTCTAGAAAGTATCCGGGGAAAACAAAGCTCAATTGTAATTATTAAATATATATTTTCAATTCTAGAATCAGAAAATTATAACAAAATATTCATCTTATTTACTTATACAACTCCAATTAACTGTAAACACTTGACTAAACGTCGTGGTACACCCTCAACTAGATCACCTCCATTATTTTCGGTGATAGTAATCCAGGACTGTAAAACTGACTGAATTAAATCATCTTTATTTCGTGGCGCTGCTCGTTCAACTTAAATCTTCATTACTCTCCATATTTTTTCAATGGGACTGAGATCTGGTGAAGCTGCTGGCCATGAAATGGTTGTTACTTGATGTTCTTGCATCCAAGCTTGAGTACGCACCTAAGTATGGCATCTTGCATTATCCTGTTGAAATTGCCATCCCTCTGGATATAAAGTATGCGCCGTTTCAAGGAGAAATTGTTTAGAATGCCACAATACTTTCCACTATTAATGATACCATACAAGAAGGCGTAGCATCACGCTGAGATATTGCTCCCCAAACCATTATTTTGGTGGGAAATTTGAACGGTAACAGGTTGTTTTGATAGAATTTTTAAGTGATTTCCACCAAGTTGGGAGCAACTTTCATCAGATATAAAGATATTATTAAAATTATCTTCTTGAAAACGTTGGCAAAATTCTATCCTTCGTTTCTTTTGTAAAGGTGTCATTATAGAGACTTTTTTTGGTTTTCTTGATATGATCATTAACATAAGGAGTGCTTCTGGATATACTTTTATATTTCGTCGATTTTCAAATCTGTTAGCCAATTTGCGAAATCCCAGGCTAGGATTGTGTGGTCCTAAGGCCGATAAAGCGTTTAAATTGTTTCCTTTAATCTTACGCGGTCTTCCTGAAATTGGTATATGCCTCATATCCATGCCATTTTTTATTCTCTTTATTGTCTCATATACAGCACTTGTTCCCAGTTTCGTCAATTGTACTAATTTATTAACAATTCGAAAACCTTTTCTATACAAATATTCTACCTGTTTTCTTTTTTCTAGTTGCGACATTATTTCATAAATTGTATACCGGTTAACAATCAACAATATTTGACAAATAGTGTTGCCGTGCAACTTTGGCCATAGCCGACTATCTGCACAACCTATTTTATACATTACTTATGTCTTAGAATGTTACAGAAAAGAAGTATATTAAAAGTATGAAAAATAACAAATTCCGGATACTTCCTAGACGGACTATACAATGGATACCATTAGTTATGAAACAGTACATCATTTAAATGTGCACCACGGAAACGCTGGCAGGAATTAAGTCGCTTAACTCAATTTTCCATGACTCTCTCACACAAATCAGGTCGTATGTTAGCAATTACTCGTTCAATATTGATCTGTAAATCGTCTAAATTTGCTGGATAATTGCTGTAAACCAATGACTTAATGTAACCTCAAAAAAAGAAGTTCAATGGACTTAAATCGCTGAGAATGATTCACTTAAGAAAATCTGCATAATTTGCGATTTTTTCTAAGCACCAATTACTGAATACACGACGCTTTAAATGATCTGTTGGTTTGAGTTCTTGGATTTAACCAATTTTGTATGGAAGTAAACCAAGGTTTTTCCGTGAAATTCGCTACAAAAACGTCTGGGAGATGCCTAGTTTTTGTGACGATTATAAAGAAAAAAAATTGGAGTTAAAGCACGTACAGTTAGAGTAACAGATCGCGATTTCTCATAATAAATTTGGATTATTTGTAAACGTTGTAGGAGTGTGTACCTTCCCACGATTAAATGGTAGATATTGATAAATACAACTGTCAATGTCACAAACAAACAATGGCTGTCATGCGTAGGCAATGTCAGTTTAAAAATGGAGTGTTCCCATTTAAAGAACCTCTACAAAGACGAATATTTGACAGAACCTAAAAACCTCAAACAACGATCAAAACAAAAATAACAACAAAAAAATTGAAGATTCATATCACCATAACAGTATGCCAGACACTGTCGAACGCTTTTTGAATATCCATGAACAAGGCTTTCGTTGTATTCCCTATTTTCTTGTTGCACTATATATTTGTGGTTAGGGGGGTAAATGGTAGAGGTTTTACTTTTGAATCCGAATTGATATTTAGGGACAGATTTTCCTAGTTTGGCGTTGATCTCTTATTTCAAAAGTTTTTATCCAGTATAGGAAACAGAGTGATGGGTCTATAATTTTCTAATTTACGATGGTCTGTTTTTGCAGTTTGTCAAGCAGAAGTTATATATTTTTATTATATGCAGGTGCATTAACGGATCAAATTTTCTCAATAATTTTCTGGGGATGTTATCATAGCCAGGAGAGGTGTTTTTTCCATATTGTAGTGCTCTATAATACTATTCCTCTGTAATGGTTGCAATATCCTCTTCCAGTCTTATTTGTGAGAAACCATTTTCATGCCAGTTCTTTACCTTCTTTTTGTGGTCTTCATCATACTATTTGTTGGTCGACTTCTCGGACACTTCTTATAATGTTCGACGAAAGCATCAGTGATATCCCTGTCATTATTCAGAGTTTTTCCTTGGATTTGGATAGGATTAGTTAGAATGTGAGTTAATTAAAACAAATTGTAGAAATTACTATTGTAGAAATTACTATGTTTTACTACCAATTAAAATATATTTTACACATTTTCTTGTGACTCGAGTTTCGGAAAATGTACTATCCCATCATCAGACAACTGAAGACCTATCAGTGGTACTTCAGTTCTTCAGTTGTCTGATGATGGGATAGTTCATTTCCCGAAACTCGAGTCACAAGAAAATGTGTGAAATATATTTTTATTGGTAGTTAAACATAGTAATTTCTACAATTTGTTTTAATTATGATCAACTACCAAATAGTAACGGCTGAAACAATTCAGTATCTAGAATGTGAGTTGTGTACTTTGAAAGTTTCTTAATAGTTCTTCAGTGTTATTCTACCTATTTGCTTTCTATCTCTTTACAAGATTCCAAATAGTTGTGAGATCTTTATTTGAGAATCAATTCATGTATATTTTTATTTAGTTTGTTGAATATTTTTTTTCAGTCATCTTCTACTCTCGGTATATTTGTTTTTTTAGCCTTACTAATTTCAAAATCTAGTGTTTGGTTGGAGTATTTTTTCCTAATGGTTGGTGTTTGCTCTCTTATAATGTAAATGATTGCATTTGCATTTAGGTTGAGATCTTTCACCTAATCTGTTAATAATGATTGATTTTGTTACAGGCGGCTCTCCAATTTTGGTTTTTCACCAAATACTTAGAACTTGAGGTCATCCCTAACTACATAAATCTCAAATTGAAATATGTTTATCTTCTACAATTTTAATTTCAAAAAAATTTTTATTCAAAAAACTTTTAGAATTAAATTTATGTCTACACAAGTGTAGACATAAATTTAATTCTAAAAGTTTTTTGAATAAAAATTTTTTTGAAATTAAAATTGTAGAAGATAAACATATTTCAATTTGTTTTAATATTCAAATTATATAGGACTAAACAGGCAATTTTAATTTTATTTGTCATCTTCATGAGAAAGTTGTTATCAGTGTGAACACGTATTCGAAAATGCTCTTCAAAACTAGAAATTCTTTGCTATAAAAGTGAAATTAAATTCATGAAAATAGTTCCACCAGGTAGTTAAATATTTAGTGATTCTGTGAGGTGAAAAAAAACAACTGAAAATCTCCTGTAAATCGGGAGTTTTTCCCGAAGTCGATTCCATTTCATATATTGAGAGGGAATTAAAATCCGGAAAATATATCAACAAAAAACTGTTAATCATAATTAGACCAGATGACATGAAAGAGATAAACAGTAAGGGAGTTTAAGTAAACACGAGTTCAATATCAGAGATCTGATAAGTAATCAGAAAACTATACAGGATGCCTAAATGAAAGACACTATAGAAGAAATAGCCACAAACGTGGGTCTGGGCTGTTTTCACTTTCGAGACACAAGAGGTTTGGAATAAATAACTGTTTTTTTGTAATAATTACAAAATTCCTGAAGATATTTCGATGTTACTCAAAACAACCAGACTGCATGTCGAGAGGTAACTTTCAATGTTTCTTACATGTTTTGAACATTTTCAGTGGCGTAGATAAAACGGTTATTTGATATTATAATGTTCCCAATTTAAATTCGTTGAAATATTCCAACATCATTCTGAATCTTTTCAAATGTGTTAAAGATGTTCACGATTTTCATTTGTCACCGAATCTTTAAGGTATCCCCATGTCACAAAATCCAACACGTCGAGGAACTGTAGTGACCAAGATACTTGATCTCCTTGTCCTATCCAACAAGATACCATAAGTATCGTTCAAGTACTGTCGAACATTAAGTACAGAAAGAACTGGTAATCTTTCGTGTAAAAAACATACATTTCACTTATTTTTTCTAAAAGAAAAGGTATAGCCACTGAGACTGTCAAAAAAGTATTGTAAAAATACTACAAATATATTTGATTTCATTAAAAACTACCTGTCAGAGAGAAATACAAGACCAAATTACCACGTGTTTCTATCCAAATAATAATCAAAAATCTTTTTTGATGCCTAGTCTGTAAAATTGCGTGCAAATTCGCTTCTTTCCACTGATAGATATTGTAAAAATTTATAATACCGTCTCAAGTAAATCCTGCTTTGTTGGTGATAAGAATAATATACAAAAATTTAAAAAAAGTGAAAGTAATCTTTCGGATTCAATTCCAATACTCTTTGAAGGTGTTAATTGACATGTGACTACATCAGCAGCAGCTTCTGTTCAGATGAATGTGCCAGGATCTTCTCTTACTCTATGGAAAATTCTTGTCTTTTTATACCACAATTGAACTTATTTCTTCTTAAAACAAATTGTAGAAATTACTATGTTTTACTACCAATAAAAATATATATTAAACATTTTCTTGTGACTCGAGTTTCGGGAAATGAACTATCCCATCATCAGACAACTGAAGACCTAACAGTGGTACAGAGGTATTTAAACAAAAGTGATAAATATTTTGAATATTTCAATAGATTCTAGATAACACCTGATAGTGGTACAGAGGTTTACAAGCGGAACGTGATAAAAAACCGGGTTAAAAATATTATTTTGTTGTATATCTCAAATAAACAAAATCACAAAATAATGTAAAAATAATGAATGACTGTACGGCTATTTTACCCCAAAAATTATTTGAGATATTTAAATGGGTACCATCTGTTTAACAACCTTCTTTGTCGATTGCCGACATTCCGATATCTTTTTTTAACTCGGTCTTTTATCACGTTCCGCTTGTAAACCTCTGTAGCACTATAAGGTGTTACCTAGAATCTATTGAAATATTGAAAATATTTATCACTTTTGAGGCAGACCCATCATCAGACAAGTTTTCTGATGATGGGATAGTTCATTTCCCGAAACTCGAGTCACAAGAAAATGTGTAATATATATTTTTATTGATAGTAAAACATAGTAATTTCTACAATTTGTTTTAATTACTAGTTGAAGATTGGGCGATAATAGTAATACTCATTGAAAATGGGCTAAGCGAGAGATCTGTTGCTAGAAGAATGAATGTTACCCCATCTGCAGTTCAAAGAATATTGACAAGGCATCAGGAGACAGGCAGGCTGACCAAAAGACCTGGATCTGGAAGAAGACGGTGCACATCGTTGAGGGATAACAGATTCATGGTATCCACAAGTCTTTGAAATCGCCATCTTACTGCTGTTAAAGTTCGAAATCGATTGATGGACGTACATCAGGTAAACGTAAGTGAATGTAATGTGAAAGAACGTCTCTCAGAATCAAATTTACCACCATACAAACCTGCGACAGGTCCAGAACTTCTCAGAGAACATCGAATTGCGCATCTTCAATTTGCACGAGATCACATAAGCTGGTTAGAAGCTCAGTGGGCCAAGGTACTTTTCTCTGATGAATCCATATTCAGCATTCAAGGAGCTGATGGTCGTAGACGCGTTTATAGACGTCCAGGAGAAAGATACGCCTGTATAGAGGAGTAAGTTCCATTCGGTGGAAAATCTGTGATGGTCTGGGGAGGTGTGTCTTTAGAGGGCCGCACAAGGTTTATTTTTATAAATGGATCTTTAAAAGCAGTAACGTACATAGAGGAAATTCTTATGGACCATGTTGTACCTATATACCATTTCTGGGAGAGCAGAGAATTTTTACACATGACAATAAATGCCCACAAACTGCTCGAATAGTGACATCGTACTTGAATGAGGTTGAAATTTCAAAGTTCAACTGGTCAGCACGAAGTCCTAACTTGAATCCCATAGAACATCTATGGGACCAACTGTGAAGGTGAGTCAGAACTATGGTTCGATAGCCCAGTAATTTACAAGAGCTCCGAGAAGCCCTTCGCCATGAATGGGAAAAAATTCCACAAGATAATATTCAAAGACTCATTACGAGCATGCGAAGACGTTTGGAACCTGTAATTAGAGCTAGGGGAGGTCACACGTCATTCTGATACCAAAATTTTTACATTTTCGATACTTTCTTCAATTTGGAAGTTTTTGATTTTTTCAAACAAAGCTTATTATTTTTATACAAATCGAATAAAAAGTTTCATATTTCTTTGGGCAATTCTCGTTTCCCTACCATTTCCAGAAATTTCATGATTCTCGTAAAAATTTTAACTAAGAAAGGTATTTGAATAGTAATCATCAAGTGATCCGTTTTTTCTGTTCGCCAGTGTATATTGTCTGCTTGAATTAAAAGTAGGCTAACAGTAGGATAACGGTTGACATGGCAACTTGTGTTATTTTATTTATTTATTTTACACTCGGTGTAAGTTCTGAATAACCATCGCACTCTTTTTCAACTCATAATCCCAATCCAACCCAAATCTCATCCATCGAGTATTGATATCTTCAGTTCATCAATGTGAGGCTTGCATTCAAGCCGAAGGTGAATATTTCGAAAAATATCTATAATCTTCATATTTGTTATTCCTTTTCATCATAATTTTATCATTGATTGTTAAAGATGATGGACTCAATATTCAAAGTTCAAACATAGTTCTTCTCTTAAACAAGAAAATATATGATTAATAAAAAATATGAGCTATGCTAATAGAAACTTGATCCAATCGTGACAGTGCAACATACATCAGTATAACAGTTCAGAACTCGAATAAGCCCGAATAGGTTTTATTGATCGCCGTGACATAAGCAGCAGACATGCACATGCGTCGAAGCTTATTGGCTTCAATCATCAGTGCGCTGTAATGTACAATGAATAGATGTCAGTCACACACCTATTTTTGCCCTGCATAGGAACACTAAAATGTTTATCAAACACTAGCGCCACCAACTGCACGCAAATATACAAACGCGACATACCTCAGTGAGTCAATTCAAGGATTGAACGATATATAGTTCAAAATATAAACATGACAAAGCCACAGTGTTAGATTAACAATTGTCGTTAAATTGATCAATTTTGGAAATAATCTATTTCAATTTATCTATTTAAAATGAATTTCCATCAAGTGAGGATGCAATTAAACTTTTGGTTTCCAAAGTGTCCCTCCCAAACATTCACATGAAATATGTGCTGAAAATTGAAAATAGTGTGGATTTTCCTCCTGGCATTCGTGGATCTTATGAGAATTTATGACGCTGGTTTCAACTGAAACCAGCTTCGTCAGTAAATAAAACAACCAAGGTGAAATGTACGATTATTACACTAAGAACAATATGGGATGGAGTAGTCAGTTACTTTGTGATAGTTCATTTTAATGGAATGAAATAAGGAATTACTTTGTTTTCTATCACTTTTTATTATAACTGATATACAGTGACTCGAGTTTCGTAGTGTTTACTACATTTTCAAACTGAATGAACAAATTGAATCTCAACTGTTATATATGGGGATTGTAGGCTTCGGCAGAGCTTCGAAGAGAGGGGTTTTCCAAAGTTCCGTCTGTTCGTTGAGTAGTTTTATTATGGGTACGTGTCTTTTATATTTTTCAATTTCTATGGATTCCAGGATGTCAAGTTTTTTCCCTTTCGCTTCCACGTGCAGATCACACGTTCCCAGAATTGAACAACCTTGTTATCTTGCACGTGGAAGCGAAAGGGAAAAAATTTGACATCCTGGAATCCATAGAAATTGAAAAATATAAGAGGCACGTACCGATAATAAACCTACTTAACGAACAGACGGAACTTTGGAAAACCCCTCTCTTCGAAGCTCTGCCGAAGCCTACAATCAGCATATATAATAGTTGAGATCTTATTTGTACATTCAGTTTGAAAATGTAGTAAACACTACGAAACTCGAGTCACTGTATATCAGTTATAATTAAAAGTGATAGAAAACAAAGTAATTCCTTATTTCATTCCATTAAGAACAATATGGATTATAACGTTTATAGTTATCGCGATAATCTAGTGAGGACACAAAATTGACTATTACGAGAATAATAAGAGCGATAGTTTGGGTCGAAGCCAAGAGAATGATTATTACCGAAGTATTAATGCAATAGCTTGAATCAAAAGACCACGGGCGAAAAGAGTGACTATCAGAACGATAATGCAATACCTTGGAAAGAAAGATCACGAACGACAAGGGTTGATTATTAACGAAGTAGTAATTATGCAATACTTTGGACAATAAGGCCACAATCAACAAGATTTACTTTCGCAGGGATAATGCAATACCTTGTACAGGAAGGTCACAAGCAACAGGCGTGATTATTACCGGAGAGTAATAATGCAACATCCTGGACTGGAAGGCCACATGGTTCACAGGGATAATAAATTATCTCGGACCGAAAGGCCACAAGCGAAAGGGTTGATCATCAGATTGATCATGCAATATCTTGTACCATGAGGCCACAAGCGACAAGGGTTGATTATTACCGCAGTAATAATGCCATGTCTTGGACAAAGTTTACATTATATTCAAAGCTAAATGTTCTAACAAAAAGAAGGAAATCAACGGTTATAGAAAAAATTATAAGATCAATGTTAGTAGATAAGAATAGAATGAAACAGAATATAACTCAAAACTTTGTGTCATTGATTCTAATTAATTAACAGGCACTAAGTATCTCAAGAGCTTCAAAATATTTCCGTGTTTGTTAAGGGCTATATACTAGGGTGATTCAAAAAAAAAAATTTTTTTTTTCTTGCAAACAAGCTTAAAAGTTTCAATTCAATGTAAAAAGATGCCAGTAAAAAGTTGAGCGCTTAATATTAATATTAAGGACGTCCGCATCGCACCTTTTCATTTCCCATAATAACAGGAAAATTTCTTTTTGCACATTCTGATTTTAATTGCTAGCCCAAAGTAAGTCAGGAAGAAAATTCCTGCGCATGTTTTTGTAGAAAATTGAACGCTCTACAAAAAATGTCTCTTATGATTTTTCGTCAAACCTAACCGCTTTAAAGTTATTCAAAGTTTAAGTACAATATGCTGAAAATTTGACCGTTTTTACCGCATTGCAGCGGATTAAATGGTTTTATTGGGATTCCTTATCAGAAAACTTCGTGTTTATTTTAAATTATGGCTTACAAAAAATGTTTATCGTCTATTTTCGCGGTCATTCAAAATAATGGAAAAGTTTCAGAAAATTCATTAATGTAAATTACCAAATTGTTTCATGAAAAAATTTTTTTCAATTGATTTCCTATGATAGTGTTGATTCAGCAGTTTCTAAAAAAGCTAATAAAATAAAATAGCAAATTGAGTGACCACTTGTGGTACTTAAATGAGGAGTTAGCTGCAATGTCTTTATTTGATACCAATGTTTCCGTAGATATGAAAATAAAGATGATTGAAGCAATTAATGCTCGAGCTGCTTCAAAGACGACGAATCAGCGGTATCGAGTGCTCGAAAATGAGTTAGAATTATTTCTCCAGAAAGATTTAAGTGATTTTGTGTCACAAAAATCATCGATTTGCCGAGTGATTTTTTAGAAAAAGATGTTTCAACTTGGTCTGATGACGATAGTTACACAGAATGTGCTGAATTTTTTAAAACATTGAAAGTCACAAATGACGTGGCTGAAAGAGGAGTAGCGTTAATCGAAGAATATAACAATTACCTCACTAAAGATGAAGAGCAACTGCAGTACTTGTTACAAGTAGTTCGAGAGCACCACCAACGTTATCCTGACTGTCTGAAAAAAAATCTCCAATAATAATAATTTAGATTTAATCTATGATGCATAATTTGAGAACAATTTTAAAGTATAAGTGTAGTGAATATATTCTTTTTTTAAAATCAACCAAACGTCACTTGTTTTTTACCTCTGTCATAAGTATTTGTAATGACTGGAAAAAAAAATTTTTACTTTTAGGTCAAAAAAAAAGAAAAAAACTATGATTTTAAACCATACTGATACGACAAATTTTCTTAAAGAGTTTAACAGGCAGTAATATTGTGAAAAATTATTGATTAACAGACATGATTTAAAATAAACACGATGTTTTCTGATAAAGAATCTCAATAAAACCATTTAATCCGCTGCAATGCGATAAAAACGGTGGAATTTTCGGCATATTGTACTTTAACTTTGAATAACTTAAAAGCGGTTAGGTTTGACAAAATCATAAGAGACCTTTTTTGTAGAGCGTTCAATTTTCTACAAAAATATGCGCAGGAATTTTCTTCATGACTTACTTTGGGCTAGCAATAAAAATCAGAATGTGCAAAAAGAAATTTTCCTATGTTATTCTTATGGGAAATGAAAAGGTGCGATGCGGACGTCCTTAATATTAATATTAAGCGCTCAACTTTTTACTGGCATCTTTTTACATTGAATTGAAACTTTTAAGCTTGTTTGCAAGAAAAAAAAATTTTTTTTTTTTTTTAATCACCCTACTATATACCCATGTGAGAACGGATAAGCCAAGTGTTCGAATGCAATAGAAACTTCAAAGTTCGAATGACACAGCTCAAAAACTGCAATTACATAGAAATATTTAAGTATCGCACTAGCGATAAAAAATAATGAATTATGCTCCGATGTAGGCAGGGACGTCTCTAAGTGAAACCTTACAATAACAGTAGAAGCCCTCAATATAATAACTACAGTTAGGATGATAAAAAGGGAACAAAAAGCAAAAGTTCCGAAAACAAACATAGAGCATTATGGTAGAAAATACGAAATAATGATAATTCAAAGAGAAAAAATATAATGTCAAAAGTTCATGAAATCGAATGAACACTCCACTTGTACTGGAAAAGAAATTCGTGAAGAATTAAGAGTTTCGTGAGTAGGTTTTTTGTCGTAAGTTTTGTTTAGGTCTACAAATGTGACATGTACTTCTCCGCTTTCGAAAGCTCAGATTTGATATCTTTAATGTGAAAAAAAGGCATGAAGCCTCATGCATAATTTCGTGGGAATAAAGTGTGAGAGTTTTTTAATTATTTCTCATCTGGTTTCAGCAAACAGTATGAAGTTCTGTTCGATATAACCCTTTTTTATTCTTTCGGGCTAATATATAAAAATATAAACCGAGGATAGTAGGATGGAGCCTTTAAACCATGTAATTTTCATTTTCATGAGTTTTTCCGTTTCTCCGAAAGACTATTAATATTTCCAGAATTGGAGAAAATGACTTTTAATTGGCATTCACATATTAAAACACTGGTTTTTGTTCACCATATGTTAAATTTTTCAAGAATTAATTTAATAAATTAAGAATTAAACAACAATTAGGTAATTTTTAGGGAAATGAACTATTGAACAAGCGCGCTAAAGCTACTGAGTACACGCCAGTGCTCTTCAGCAATTTCGGTTGAAAATTCATAATCAAAACTATTTCCAAACATAAGAAATCCTAAAGTTGAAGAAATCATGTAAGTTAAAATAGATTTTCACTTCCTTTACCCCAAAGATACCATCAATTTGCAATTATAAATAAATACTCGAAGCCGATGTGAATCGATAATATTTCTGATTGGATTCCATCACTTTATTTACAAATTGAGTATGCTTTTTCTTAAATGGGAATGATAATCATTGAAAGTAGTTCATTTCTGAGTCGAGTAGGATACTGATAAACATTATTTATAGTTGCGTGAAGAAGTGTTACGATATTATATTTTTCTCCCTTATAGACCTACTGATCTGAAACAATGTATAAATGCGCATCAAATCCAAAAATTTTTATCCGATTATATTCCGATTAGCTTTCATAATAAACAACCGTCGTTTAGATTCATTCGTTCCTTTCATGTTATTTATGTACTATATGCTTACTATTCGAGTCACCTAATTGGTGGCCCGAAGGAAAAATTGTGTTCTGTTTACCCTCGTCTTGTATTGTTGAAGATTTTTGACCGAAGGAAACACATCAGCTGGAAGCGTGTTCCATAACTGATGAGCACATTGTGCAGCCCTAGTGCCGCGTGCGAATCTGGCAGAAGCTGACATCAATTCCTTCAGTTGCGTGGAGCATCGACCGGGGTAATATATGCAGAACAAACACTGGAAACATTTTGTTCCAACGGCTGAAAACTGGCTATTACAGTTGGACAGTCAATCAGTCGTACTGCTATTTTTTAATTAAAACAAATTTTAGAAATTATCATACTATAATATGTTTTACTACCAATAAATTGATATTTTACACATTTAAATGTGACTCGAGTTTCGGGTATTAACTATCCCATCTTCAGACAAATGAAGACTTAACAAGCAGGACGGGGCTTATGCATATACATAGGTAGGAGAGGTAATAAAACAGGTTGAAAAAGAAGACGCCTAACAACTATTAGAATGTCGGCACGCCAAAGAAGATTGGTAAACAGATGTTACTTATTTAAATATCTCAAATATTTTGGATTTACATAGATGTATTTGTTTAATTTACTTTACCAAATAATTCTTACCTAGTATGCCTAGATATATACAATATCTTTCCAAATATACTGAGAAATGATAGCATCCATTTAGCTTCAGAAACACACAGAATCTCCCAGAAACTATGGGACATAGCACACACAGAAGAAGTACAGTAAGTTATTTTGGATACATTATCGTTTTACTACACATATTTTTTTATACTTCAACATATTTTATACTTCAACGTATTTTATACTTCAATATATTTTTTATACTTGTAGTATTATTTCAATCCCTGAAACCAAGTTCAAACATTTAATACAATTAAATTTAATGCAGTCCACCTAACTCTCATCTAGTTTTTTACTCTATATTATTAGTTATATCTTATAATAATTCCAACACCAAGTCTACACACAGGCTACTAGTAATGAGTATATCTTAGGGATTCAAATCCTGCGTTGATTCCGAAATACACAAGCTATTTTGATGTACTGGCAATATTTCTAACCAGCTACAAATCTTAGGCAATTTAGATCACACAGAAATTCCATTTGCAATAAACTCATTGCAAATTTACAAAATGTAAAGATTGTTCTAATTATATTAGCTTTGTTTCAGATAATTTCTCTAGTACGAAATAGTATTGAATACCCTTAAATAAACTACCGTCGTTTTGATTGATGATGATTCATTATAGATAAGGTTAAAATTTGAAATGTTGACATCACTTATCTCTCCAACCTTCCAGGTTTCAGATAATAGTATAACATCTATATTTTCGATACCAATCATTTCCAAAACTGATCCAAATTCTTATATATACTACGTACTACTCTGTCAAGAAAGTACCGGGAATTTTCAATTAAAACAACATTTTTACATTTAATCGTCAAAATTTATTGGGTCGCCTTCAAAATAGGCTCCATTTGCTCCAATACATCTATGCCAACGGCACTTTATTATCGAAAATTATCGAAACATTTTTTATAGGCGCTTTCCGGGATGGACTTTAGCTCTCGCGCCGAATTTTGTTTTATGGCTTCAATCGACTCAAAACGGGTGCCACGAAGGGGCAATTTTAGTTTTGGGAAGAGGAAAAAGTCGCAGGGAGTCAAATCCGGCGAATACGGTGGTTGCTGAAGCACGTTTGTTGAGTTTTGGCGAGAAAGTCAGTCACAATCGTAGCTCAGTGAGAAGGCGCGTTATCGTCATGCAAAATCCATGAGTTGTTCGCCCACAAATTTGGCCGCTTCTTACGGATACGCTCACGCAAACGTTTCATAACGCCTAGGTAATACTCCTTGTTTACTGTCTGACCCTCTGGAACGAATTCGTAGTGCACCACGCCACGGATATCGAAGAAAACAATGAGCATCACTTTCATTTTCGAGCGGCTTTGGCGTGGTTTTTTCGGTTTCGGCTCATTTTTTGCCACCCATTCCGATGATTGCTGGCTTGTTTGCATATCGTACTCGTAGACCCAGGTCTCATCACCAGTTATAATGCGTTCCATGAATGTAGAATCGGAATTACAGCGATCCAGCATGTCTGAAGCAACCTGTTCGCGAAGACGTTTTTGAAGAAAATTCAGGTCTTTCGGTACGAGTCGTGCGGCCACCTTTCTCATGCCCAAAATATCAATCAAAATCGTACGTGCGGACTCGTGCGATATCTTAAGATCATGTGCTATCTCTCTCAAGCTGGTACGACGGTTTTCCAGCACCCTTTCCTTAATTTTATCGACGTTATCTTCGATCGAAGCCGTGGATAAGCGACCACTTCGCGACCGTCCTTGAAGGCTCTGTACCACTGATATGCACGAGTTTTCGATAGAGCATTATCACCAAAGGCCTTTTGCAACATTTTCAATGCATCGGCACACGAAAATTCATTTGCGACACAAAACTTCAAACAAATTATTTGCTCAACGTAATCACCCATAGTAAAAATCGGCACGCACTCTGACATCGACTGACTTAATCAGCTGTTGCAAACACACTAGTTGACAGATCCCGCTCAAGCTTGGCATAGTAATTAAGGACAGTGGTACCAACCTAGGAAAAAAAATTTTTACCTGCCTCATTGCCCCGCCAGATTTAAATCCATAATTCCCGGTACTTTCTTGACAGAATGTATATTAATATACGTAGTAACGTAATATACGTTTATATAGGCTTATACAGTTACCCTGTCTTCAGGTAAGTCAACGATTCAGTTCTTATTATATTGTCCGATTTCAAATTTCCAGGTTACCTGTGGAACACTTTACTGTGCCACTCTTCCGAGAGTTGTTCGAGTGACTGTTCTCTCAGACTTATCGAAGGCTTCGCCTGCTGCAAGGTTGAATACTCATCTGCCTGGAATATGGATTTAAAAGGTGGTAGGTCTCTTGAACGGAAATATTCTCTCATTTGAGATATTATTTTATTATGAGTTATTAGAGTATTTTGAAGTTCTCTGTCACCATCATGTCTACTTATGTATAGCCTGTTTACTGAGGAATGGGGCTGATGAATTCCATACCTAGTGAGGAGTTTTTTCGTTTGAATGTCTATTGCATTAAGCTCTACCGTTGTCTAGCGCACCACTTCAAAGGAGTAAGCAATGCAAGATAAGGCCCAACTTTTAATCGCCGTAAAGAGTGCCTTAGAGTTAAGTTTCGCTTTCAATAAACTCCTTAGTCTGGTAAAGTATTCAATTCTGAAGTTATCTTTCGCTTCTGCCGTTTTGATGTTTAGGGCCTGCTGTATGCCAAGGTATTTGTACGATTCTTACGGCTTTAGATATTGTTGATTCGTCCCATTGTTTGATCTTCTGACCTTCCGTGACTCTGTCTCTCTTCACATTCAGGACCGTGCACTTATCGAGACCCAACTCCATACCGATTGTTTGGCTGTAGTAGCTATTTCTAGTAATCTTTTCATGTGATCTTCACTGGCTGCAAAAAGGTTTAGATCATCCATATAGAGGTGGTGATTGATTTTTATGTTTTTTATCTTAAAATTAAAAAATATTTGAATATTAAAACAAATTGAAATATGTTTATCTTCTACAATTTTAATTTCAAAAAAATTTTCATTCAAAAAACTTTTAGAAATAAATTTATGTCTAACAAGCACCGCTTACATTTAATAGACGTATATAATCAAAACTCAATATATATTGTCAAATGGAATGAATAACCCAACAGATATACGAAAGTAATTAAAATTAATAAATAAATATTTAAAGAAGACAAAATTTTGTTTCTGGTCTTACCGTTAAGAACACCAATTGCATTTTAAAAAACATAAACACACTTAAAGGACTTCTCAAAGAATATGATTTATTTGAAATATTTAATATATTTAAATATTCGAATAAATTATTTCAAAAATCTCTAAAAAAATGTGCACTATATCTTCAAAAAACAAATATAATTCTAGACAATCCCGTCTTCAGTCCTCTTTTAACATTCCAAATATCAAAATCAAAAACATAACCTATATCACTCACGTGTTAAAAGACTTAAGCTTCGAAATACAGATCAACTATATAATTCAAGATTGATCTATGTTCTAACAAAATCAAAGAACAGTGTGAGTTATTTTAAGGTTTATTTAAATTCATTGACATTCTATAATGAGATTTATTGAAGCCAAAATATAATTATATATTATATATAAAATAAAATAGAAAGGCCTTTTACTTGATAGAAGAAATATAACAAAATTTGAATATGAAAACAAATTGAAATATGTTTATCTTCTACAATTTTAATTTCAAAAAAATTTTCATTCAAAAAACTTTGAGAAATAAATTTATGTCTAACAAGCACCGCTTACATTTAATAGACGTATATAATCAAAACTCAATATATAATGTCAAATGGAATAAATAACCCAAGAGATATACGAAAGTAATTAAAATTAATAAATAAATATTTAAAGGAGACAAAATTTTGTTTCTGGTTTTACCTTTAAGAAATACCACTTGCCTTATAAAAACATGAACACACTTAAAAGACTTCTCAAAGAATATATTTTATTTGATATATTTAATATATTTAAATATTCGAACAAATTATTTCAAAAATCTCTAAAAAAATGTGCACTATATCTTCAAAAAACAAATATAATTCTACATAATCCCGTCTTCAGTCCTCTTTCAACATTCCAAATATCAAAATCAAAAACATAACCTACATCACTCACGTGTTAAAAGACTTAAGCTTCGAACTACAGATCAACTATATAATTCAAGATTGATCTATGTTCTAACAAAATCAAAGAACAGTGTGAGTTATTTTAAGGTTTATTTAAATTCATTGACATTCTATAATGAGATTTATTGAAGCCAAAATATAATTATATATTATATATAAAATAAAATAGAAAGGCCTTTTACTTGATAGAAGAAATATAACAAAATTTGAATATGAAAACAAATTGAAATATGTTTATCTTCTACAATTTGAATTTCAAAAAAATTTTTATTCAAAAAACTTTAAGAAATAAATTTATGTCTAACAAGCACCGCTTACATTTAATAGACGTATATAATCAAAACTCAATATATAATGTCAAATGGAATAAATAACCCAACAGATATACGAAAGTAATTAAAATTAATAAATAAATATTTAAAGGAGACAAAATTTTGTTTGAATTATATAGTTGATCTGTATTTCGAAGCTTAAGTCTTTTAACACGTGAGTGATATAGGTTATGTTTTTGATTTTGATATTTGGAATGTTAAAAGAGGACTGAAGACGGGATTGTCTAGAATTATATTTGTTTTTTGAAGATATAGTGCACATTTTTTTAAAGATTTTTGAAATAATTTATTCGAATATTTAAATATATTAAATATTTCGATTAAATTATATTCTTTGAGAAGTCCTTTAAGTGTGTTTATGTTTTTTAAAAGGCAATTGGTGTTCTTAACGGTAAGACCAGAAACAAAATTTTGTCTCCTTTAAATATTTATTTATTAATTTTAATTACTTTCGTATATCTGTCGGGTTATTTATTCCATTTGACATTATATATTGAGTTTTGATTATATACGTCTATTAAATGTAAGCGGTGCTTGTTAGACATAAATTTATTTCTAAAAGTTTTTTGAATAAAAATTTTTTTGAAATTAAAATTGTAGAAGATAAACATATTTCAATTTGTTTTAATATTCAAATTTTGTTATATTTCTTCTATCAAGTAAAAGGCCTTTCTATTTTATTTTATATATAATATATAATTATATTTTGGCTTCAATAAATCTCATTATAGAATGTCAATGAATTTAAATAAACCTTAAAATTACTCACACTGTTCTTTGATTTTGTTAGAACATAGATCAATCTTGAATTATATAGTTGATCTGTATTTCGAAGCTTAAGTCTTTTAACACGTGAGTGATATAGGTTATGTTTTTGATTTGATTGTGATATTTGGAATGTTAAAAGAGGACTGAAGACGGGATTGTCTAGAATTATATTTGTTTTTTGAAGATATAGTGCACATTTTTTTTGAGATTTTTGAAATAATTTATTCGAATATTTAAATATATTAAATATTTCAAATAAATTATATTCTTTGAGAAGTCCTTTAAGTGTGTTTATGTTTTCTAAAATGCAATTGGTGTTCTTAACGGTAAGACCAGAAACAAAATTTTGTCTCCTTTAAATATTTATTTATTAATTTTAATTACTTTCGTATATCTGTTGGGTTATTTATTCCATTTGACATTATATATTGAGTTTTGATTATATACGTCTATTAAATGTAAGCGGTGCTTGTTAGACATAAATTTATTTCTGAAAGTTTTTTGAATAAAAATTTTTTTGAAATTCAAATTGTAGAAGATAAACATATTTCAATTTGTTTTAATATTCAAATTTTGTTATATTTTTTTTATCAAGTAAAAGGCCTTTCTATTTTATTTTATATATAATATATAATTATATTTTGGCTTCAATAAATCTCATCATAGAATGTCACTGAATTTAAATAAACCTTAAAATAACTCACACTGTTCTTTGATTTTGTTAGAACATAGATCAATCTTGAATTATATAGTTGATCTGTATTTCGAAGCTTAAGTCTTTTAACACGTGAGTGATATAGGTTATGTTTTTGATTTTGATATTTGGAATGTTAAAAGAGGACTGAAGACGGGATTGTCTAGAATTATATTTGTTTTTTGAAGATATAGTGCACATTTTTTTAGAGATTTTTGAAATAATTTATTCAAATATTCAAATATATTAAATATTTCAAATAAATTATATTCTTTGAGAAGTCCTTTAAGTGTGTTTATGTTTTTTAAAATGCAAGTGGTGTTCTTAACGGTAAGACCAGAAACAAAATTTTGTCTCCTTTAAATATTTATTTATTAATTTTAATATATTGAGTTTTGATTATATACGTCTATTAAATGTAAGCGGTGCTTGTTAGACATCAATTTATTTCTAAAAGTTTTTTGAATAAAAATTTTTTTGAAATTAAAATTGTAGAAGATAAACATATTTCAATTTGTTTTAATATTTATTTTTTATCTTATTTATGATGTATCCATATTTGCTGTTATTGAGGACTGAGAGTGTCTCCTTGAAATATTCCGCATTTAATAGCTATTTATTTTGTTTTACTAGCTCCGTTCTTGCCTTCTATCAATAACGTTGTAAGCCAAGTGGCCATGAGGTGTTCCAATAGTTTGATAACGATACTCCGTACAACTGTTGCACTTTCAACAGCCAGGAGTGTGGCACTGAATCAAACGCCTTTTTGTAATCGATCCAGGCTATAATTATATTTCGCTGCTTACCCTTCGCCTACCCGGTAATTATCTGATCGATTATTGGAAGTTCCTTACAGCCTTTTGCGTCCCTGAAGCAGCCATTTTGTTCGTGCGCCAAAATATGTTCTTTCCTCACATGCTTCCATATGTGCATAGTAATGGTCCCAGTTAGTAGCTTATAGATAGTGAGTAGGCATGTAATTGGGCGAAAAGTTTTTGCATCCGATGTAATTTCCTTTTGGTATCATAATGGTGGTGCCAAGTGTGAGGAACTCTGGTATTACTGCCGGGTTTGCTAATGCTTCCTGGAACAGATTCTCAAGTGCGTGGTGGGTGCTCGAAAAGTGTTTCAACCAGTAGTTCTGAATCATATCTGGTTCTGGTGCAGCCCAGTTTTTTGCCTTCTTTAATACATGCTCAATGTCAAGTCTAGTTACTTTAACTTCCTCCATGTTGTAATTGGAGCGCTCAGTTTCGTCGTGCTGTTTGTTCTGACCCCCATATTGCCTGCCAGTATTTATACATCTCCTCTGTTTTGGGAGGTTCATCAGTTAAAGTGTTGCTGCCTTCCAGATTCCTAAAAAATTGCTTCTGATTCATTTAGTACAGTTGGTTACTTTGATATCTTCTTTCGCTGTATCGCTTCACACAATTACCCAGTGCTTTTTTTTGTTTCAGGTTGTCATTGAGTGTCTCCAATTTCATCCTGAAGTCCAGCGCCATAATATTGATTTTGAATTCAGAGGATATCCTTCAACCGCCTTGTGCACCTTGTTGCTAATGACCTCGTTATTCAGGTGAGTATGTAATAATCCAATTTTATTCCTAATCTCTGTTATTTTTCTTCCTAGGCGGATTTTCCACGGCAACTGTTCTTTTTTTGGCTTTCTTGTGCCTCTGTAAGGAGCTTCCGCGTCTCCTCACATACAGTGGCTAATCCTGCATATACCAGGTCAATATCTCTCAGTTATATAGTATTTGAGATGTGTGATTTGATTATCGCGTCTACCGCCTGCACCTTCTCCAACATCATGCGCGAACCTTTCTTTCGTCCTAGGAATTTTGGGTCTTTCCTCTGGGTTCATACCACCATAAAAGAGAGCATTTTTACCAAAGACCTGCTTAATTTTCATGACCAGTGGGGTTTCAATCTGCCTACTCCCCAAGCCTCGTCACCAGTAGTCTCGGGAATCACAGTATTTCTACTACTTCCTCTCGAACACTTAACGCATTTTTCGTATTTCAGTGACACTCATTATTTCATTTCAAGAGTATAAGTAAGATATACTCCACTATTTCTTTTTCCGATAAGGTATATAATAAAAGACAGGTTGAACAAAATAAGACAAATATTAGATTTATTTAAGTTTTTCACATAAAAATAAATGAGTTATTCCAATTTTGAATTCAATAATTCATATAAATACATAATCCTTACAATTCACTTTTTACAACACCCCCACTTATCAGGTGGTAAGAAAGCCACCAAGCTAGAATTGGTTGAGTGAAAGCCACGAAAAGAAGAAAATAGAGTCGTCTCTTATTTCCTATTCGTTGACTTGGATCTCCATAATAACTTGTTTCGGTACTAACTTCTGATAAAACTTGTGCTTTCAGTGCCCTAATTAAAAAGAAAGCCAAAGCGAAATTCGTATAGACCAAACCTGCATAATAACCTGTTTTTCCACCAACTAAACTTATCAATACACTAAAAATCATCCCAACAAACTTGTATCCACTATAAGCTAGAAGATCCAAAGTACGAAGATTAGTATGAATCATCGATACATACAGAGTACCTAGATAAATGCACAATTCTACCACAAACCAAGCTAGAGCAGAAGAAGAAAGAATTCCAATTTGTTCAAAAGTAAATCTTTGTTGAGTTCCTAACAGTAATCCTGCTATTAAGATATATGTAATGTATGCCATCATTGGTATGTAGAGGTCTGGAGCATTTATTTCGAATCTTGGTTGGACTGGTGCATCCTGCTCGTATTTTATTGACCAGTTCTGAAAAAAAAAGCCATCAATCGATATGATGAATAACAACTTGGGTATTATCATAAATACGTAATATAACACAATTTCATCTGCAGGTTTCAATGTTTTTTACCAATATTAATCTTTAACAGATTATTATCAATATGCATTCTTTTTGAGGAATCAAAGTAGTGATGCTTCAACAATATTATAATATGTATATCCAGAGACCCATGACTTCACGAATGAACAGTCAAAATTTCATAACGCTAGAAATTTTACATAAGGGCTTCCTCATCTATTTTTCCTCTTTTTCAAAAGATCGATTTCTTGTTTCTCACGTGGGGTGTACAAGCAAAATTGACAGTTGAACACTAAAACAACGATGAAAGCAATGTGAGCTCACACTTAAACAATTAGGAACATTTAAAATATAATTTAATAAATTTTATTATGCCTTAGTAGTTTAAACTTTCATGATTTATTTTCTTTACAAGTGAAATATGAAATTGGAAAAATTATGAGTAACTTTATCAGTATATTTAAGAACATGTAACATATATGACGCAAATTTGCTGAAAAAACCTAGCTTGATAATAAAAAAGTCGTACGTTTTTCAAAAATTCTTAAATTTAAATTTTCATGTTAAAAATTTTTATTTTTATTTCAGGAAAGTGAGTTTATGGCATATACGATACTCAATGGTGAAAAACAACATTTAACATTTGGTTGTCACAATGAATAATGCACCGCTGAAGTCGTTCTCGAAAGTTAGTTGCCACCCCCTCCAGAATCGCCTAGTCGATTTCGGACGAATTGCTTCCTTCAAATCTTTAAGAGTTCGAGACTTATGCCTGTATACACGCGCCGCTTTCAGGTATCCCCACAAGAAATAATCACATTCTGACAGGTTCGAAAGGCAGTTCCACTAGTTCACCATGCATCAGATGAAAATGAGCTTCATCAGACATGCAGTTTATGAGATTCTCATTTTTATCAAAGAGTGTTCATGTCACGCGCGAACGTTAGTCTCGCCGAGTACTCAAACGAAGGACTGCGCAGGACTTATCGGACTTGTTTTTGTGGGGTTCGAGCCGTTCGTGGAGCCTTTGGGTGCTTTTTGTTCGTCAAAACACCTCGTGTAGGAACTGTCTGAACCGAGCGAATACTGGTGTTTCGTGGAAGAATGTTGAAGTGTTGACATAATTCACGCTGAATTGCTGTGACAGACTTTCTTTTCGGATGAAGCTTTCACACGCGCATACACGGTATTCCAACAACCACAACTCCATGGTTTTGACTGATAAACAAATGCTAAGACCCTACGAATCTAATGGTATCAGCCTCACCTTGATCAACCCTCCGAGAGAAAAGTTCTTCACACCATATGATGATAAAACAATAATTGAACTTTGTTACTTAAAAGCAATCCACCGATTTTAGGTGCTCCGGATCGTTTAGATTTTAGATTGTAGCAAAAAAGCCAATTATAATTAAATAATCCTAGTCCTTCCATTATATTTCTCAAGTGCTATTAGAAGTATAAGTAAGTTCTTGCAATTTTTTCAAAATTGAAGCTTTACCGTGAAAAATTAGTTATACGTTCTAAGTTCGAAGTATTGTCCGTCGCTAGTTACTGCTCTTTCCCATATTTCTAGCAACCGACTCTCATCACGAAAAAATGGCCTGTTCTTTGGCCGCTATTCATGTATCGATCCATTTTTTGACTTCATCATAATTGGAAAGGTGCTGGTAAGCCAGGCCATGTTTCATCGATCGTAAGAGATTACCATCGGAAGGAGTAATATCTGGGCTCTACGGCGGATGCGGTAGGACCTCCCATTTCATCGTTTCTAAGTAGATTTAACGAGCGACGTAACATGTGGCCATGCATAGTCATGCACTGTCCATAACTTTATCGTGTCTGTCGGCCTATTTCAGCTTTTTTCTCTCGCAATGCTCGGCTCAAATTCATCAATTGTCATCGGTAGATTCTGTGTCATCTGTGATTCTTTCGTTCGATTGTAACAGTCATAATACACCACACCCAGCTGGTCCCACCACACAGCATGATCTTCTCGCCATGAATATTCAGCTTGACAGTTGACGATGAGGCTTGGCTGTCTTCCAAACCAAAATTGCCACATTTGAGTCGGGCAAAACACTTCTGACATGTTTGTTCAGCTAGAACATGACATCCACTAAATTACGATGACTTTAGGCAGCCTTTTCCTTCATATCGGAGTAATGAATGGATCAGCATCTATGTTGGTCCGACCATATTGAAGTAATACAGCGCAGATTGAATTCTGTACTTAATACTCTTCGAATTTTATCTCAACAAGCTGACCTGCGTAAGACAGTATATATTTCCAACTTTCACTTTATTCTATCTTACGGTATTATTATTTGGGGAAACAGCTCTGATATTAATAAGGTATTTACCATAAAAAAGGGCGTGAAGAGTGATGCTACGGCTATCTTATAGGGCTTCATGTCGTGGGATGTTCAAATCTCAGGGAATAGTAACAACAGTGGGACTTTACATATTCAAATGTCTGGTTTTTCTGCGAAAGAATGATCACTACTTCGAACAGTTTAAGAACTTTAATAACACTAGGAGAATTAATTCCTTTCGTCTTCCGAAAAATTCTCTCACACCGTCTCAGAGAAATGTAGAGTAAATGTGCCCCAAGCTTCACAACAATCTACCAAAAAATATCCAGTCGATATCTGATATAAAGAAGTACAAAGATGCTGTAAGAACTTTCTTGATAAGAACATTATTGAACCGTACTCGATAACCGAATATTTTAACTGCGGTTTCCAAATCTGATCGGCCTCCTTCGATCATTTCTCATTTCATTTCTATATTTAATTTAACTTGTTTTCTTCTGGAATTGTATTTAGATTGAGAAAATGAAATTATATTATGAAGTAAAACTCCGCACAAAAACACATTATTCGGTACAAAACATTTACATAGCACACAGAAACCATGTTGTGTACACTTCAGCGAAATCACAGATACTGAAAAGAAAGCCTAATGATGACACTTCAAAATAAAGGTGTTGCCAGATGAAACAATGGAATAATACACTAGTAGTGTCACATGTTATCAAAACCGTACGAACTCATTTTTACCTCAAATAGTATGACCGGTTTAGGTGGATATCTTCTGACTGCTTGAGCTGCCTTAAACCAAAAATCTTTTATGAAGTTTTATAAAACATTCTGAAACAACTATTGGCCGGACTTCCGCCGTAATTTTATACAGTGTTTAATTGGATGGTTTGTGGAGTTTTTTTTGTGAATATCTAATTTATGTAATTATGCGAAGTGACGTTGTTTCAATGTTGTTCTCAAGTTCTTGATAGCTTGTCTACAGTTTATAAAGCTGGAATGGGCATATTCCAGCATAGGACTTCACATTGTCTTGTACATTCTGTCATGAAAGTACCGGGAATTATCGATTTAAATCTAGCGGGGCAATGAGGCAGGTAAAATTTTTTTTTCCTAGGTTGGTACCACTGTCCTTAATTACTATGCCAAGCTTGAGCGGGATCTGTCAACTAGTGTGTTTGCAACAGCTGATTAAGTCAGTCGATGTCAGAGTGCGTGCCGATTTTTACTATGGGTGATTACGTTGAGCAAAGAATTTGTTTAAAGTTTTGTGTTGCAAATGAATTTTCGTGTGCCGATGCATTGAAAATGTTGCAAAAGGCCTTTGGTGATAATGCTCTATCGAAAACTCGTGCATATCAGTGGTACAGAGCCTTCAAGGACGGTCTCGTTCCGGACGCCCATCGACGGCTTCGATCGAAGATAACGTCGATAAAATTAAGGAAAGGGTACTGGAAAACCGTCGTACCAGCTTGAGAGAGATAGCACATGATCTTAAGATATCCCACGAGTCCGCACGTACGATTTTGATTGATATTTTGGGCATGAGAAAGGTGGCCGCACGACTCGTACCGAAAGACCTGAATTTTCTTCAAAAACGTCATCGCGAACAGGTTGCTTCAGACATGCTGGATCGCTGTAATTCCGATTCTACATTCATGGAACGCATTATAACTGGTGATGAGACCTGGGTCTACGAGTACGATATGCAAACAAGCCAGCAATCATCGGAATGGGTGGCAAAAAATGAGCCGAAACCGAAAAAACCACGCCAAAGCCGCTCGAAAATGAAGGTGATGCTCATTGTTTTCTTCGATATCCGTGGCGTGGTGCACTACGAATTCGTTCCAGAGGGTCAGACGGTAAACAAGGAGTATTACCTAGGCGTTATGAAACGTTTGCGTGAGCGTATCCGTAAGAAGCGGCCAAATTTGTGGGCGAACAACTCATGGATTTTGCATGACGATAACGCGCCTTCTCACCGAGCTACGATTGTGACTGACTTTCTCGCCAAAAACTCAACAAACGTGCTTCAGCAACCACCGTATTCGCCGGATTTGGCTCCCTGTGACTTTTTCCTCGTCCCAAAACTAAAATTGCCCCTTCGTGGCACCCGTTTTGAGTCGATTGAAGCCATAAAACAAAATTCGGCGCGAGAGCTTAAGTCCATCCCGGAAAGCGCCTATAAAAAATGTTTCGATAATTGGAAGTGCCGTTGGCATAGATGTATTGGAGCAAATGGAGCCTATTTTGAAGGCGACCCAATAAATTTTGACGATTAAATGTAAAAATGTTGTTTTAATTGAAAATTCCCGGTACTTTCTTGACAGAGTAGTACACTGAAATTGCGAATTTTCGCTAACTTTCGAATGGAAAGAGCCCTGAAACTTTCAAGGAAGGTTTGGGGTCTAAATATCTTGCCTAAGTTCTTTAATAGGCAGAATCGGTTTAATATTTTCGCAATTGTTCACGTTCGCAATTTTTTAATATTTTTTCCAATGTTTTCGACACTATAGATTTGATAGATCTGAAGTTCGACATTAGAAGCAGAATAATAAAGTGCATATTCTGGTCTCCAAATTATTTTGAGGAAGAAATACATAATAATATAAGAAAAACAAATGTTAACATTTGTCTTTCTTACATTGAAGATGATTCACACGAGAGCTTCAACACTATCGGGTCCCGAAATCATTCACGATTTCAAACGCCTGGCTTGCATTTACGCCTTCATCAAAGAAAAACTGTAAAATGTACCGAATTTTCTCTTTGTTGATTTCCATTTTGAACACCATGTAACTCACAACTGAATGAACCAAACAAAAAACAGCGAAAGAATTTTTTTAGTGTGAAATGTCACCAGGACAACAAGCATAAATCTGAAATTGATCGATACTGTAAAGTCTCGATGGCCGTAAGGTCATCTACCGAAAGAATAATGGATTTCTTTTTCACCAACCTTATATTTCAATTCTCAATTTGAATGATCTAGCTTAAAATCTTGGGATATCAAAAAAGATTATCACTCCAAGATACATAAAACATCTATGAAGTAATTTAGGAAAACCTTTAGACTATCGACTGAGTGATTGTCTTCGATTTTCCTATTTTAAGAGTTTAAAAATGTAAACTGAAAATTTGAGGCAGATTAGAGTTTTCAGTGCATGATTTCAAAAATTTATTGTTCAGAAGACAATAAGCCAATATGAAAATAAATTATGGAATATTGTCACCAGTTAGTGACTATCAAGGAGAAAGTATAGTCCGTCTAGAAAGTATCCGGAATTTATTATTTTTCATAATTTTATATACTTCTTTCATAACATTTTGAGACAAAAGTAATGTATAAAATAGGTTGTGCAGATGGTCGGCTATGGCCAAATCAAAAACAACCTGTTACCGTTCAAATTTCCAAATTCTCCACCAAAATAATGGTTTAGGCAGCAATATCTCAGCGTGGTGCTTAGACTCTTTGTATAGTTGATGATACCATTAATAGTGAAAAGTATAGTGGTATTCTTAACGATTTTCATTTGAAACGGCGCATGCTTTATATCCAGAGGGGTGGCGTTTTCAGCAGTATAATGCAAGATGCCATACTTCGGCCTATACTCAAGCTTGGATGCAAGAACACCAAGTGACAATCATGGCCAGCAGCTTCACCAGATCTTAGTCCCATTGAAAACATATGGGGAATACTGAAGATTGAAGTTGAACAAGCAGCGCCACGAAAATTATGGATCTAGTCTCGGATGTACCTGACGTTTAGTCAAGTGTTCACAGTTAAATGGAGGTTGTATAAGTAAATAAGATGAATATTTTGTTATAATCTTCTAATTCAAGAATAAAAAAATATACTAAATAATTACAATAGAGCTTTGTTGTTTCCGGATAATTTCTAGATGAACTATACGACTTTTATATAGAAAATAATTGCTAACAAATGACAACTTTCGAGATTATGAAACACAAAGCTCAAATCTAAATGTATACCGTTTTCCACCTTCATATAAAAACATTTCAATATCAACTTACCGAATGTGTGAATGGAAATATCAGAAGCATTAATTTTTTTAATACGTATTTAGTATCAACTGCAAAATAGTATTTCAGTTTTCCAACAGGAACATATTTTTCAACTTCTTTCTGTATCATATTTGTTCCCACGCTGGCCAACTGAAACATACACCATTAATACCTAAAACAAAATTAACTAGAATAAGGAAGTTACCTGTTGTCCGTATTGAAGGGCAAAATCTTGTACAATTGGTTGTTTGAAAGCCGATAAATTTGGTCTTTGAGAGTTGTCCAGGTTATATTGCATATTCATATTGTATAAAACATTTGGAGGTGCGGAAGGTCCCATATCCGCGTTCTGCGCCATCATCGGAGTACCCGCAAAATCTTGAAGAAAAATACACCAAACATAATTTCAATTTGAACTGAAATATTTTTTTATGCAAGCGGATATTATAAAATGTGATCATAAATGAAATTTTAAAAAAATTGTAGGCTGAATCTTCCCAAGAAGTTTTTTCTTCCATAATTTATTAGTACAATTTAAATGTTCGCATTAGACGGAATAATCACTGTTTCGTACCACGGTTAGTTTACAGTAGTATTTGCCTATTATTTCAGTATTTTAAAATAATAGACAATTACAAATTAATTAATCTCGATGATTAATTCCAATGGCGTCTAGTGGACTGTATTTTTGATTATTAGCGGTGATTTTGACTTCAAAGAACACTCTATGTGCGGTGGTCTGCAACTTCCTTTATCTAATAATGATAAACCACAACGACGATGAGGAACTGAAGTAAAACACTTATAACAAAACAAACTAATATATTTTGGTATCACTGTATATGATACCAAGCTAATGTGATGACAATTACACTCCAAACAAAGGCAAAGTGGATTGCTAGGTTTACAGCAATCGCGTTAAGCTTGTACAATTACAAACGAACAACTTGACTATTCG
Organism: Megalocaria dilatata; assembly: GCA_034642435.1. Lineage (NCBI taxonomy): Eukaryota > Metazoa > Arthropoda > Insecta > Coleoptera > Coccinellidae > Megalocaria > Megalocaria dilatata. The sequence continues at coordinate 76,153,575 of CM067856.1, forward strand.
GAGAATAATACTGCATAATGTAGCAAAGGCTACATGCGAACACTTTGACTGTTAGAAATAATAATACTTTTACAGTCTTTTCAAAAACTGCACGTTAAAGGTGCTCGATGCACCCCTTCTAACAAAAAGAGGGAAATTAACGTAATTGATTGGAAGGTCCAATTGGAGGTGGAATGAATGAACAAAATAAACCTTCTTATTGGTTACCGAAAAATTATGGAATTAATGCAAGTAAAGAAGGATAGAGTCAGTTTATAATTTCGAATGCTGTGTCATGTGAAATTAACAAGCATAAATATATCCAAATCTGTAATTGACTTTCCATGTTTTCTAAGGCCATTTATAATAATTATGAAACCAATAATCTGAAGTGTCGAGTAAAACTAAACAGTTCGAAACAAATATCAAAACTGCTAGATCACATAACAACGACAGACAGAATAATTTCTAACGACAGGGCCGTCTCTAATGAGACGGAACAGTCACTTTGTTAGAGGTCATTTTAAAAATGGAACAAATATGAAATGATTTCATTTTCTACCTCTCTTCTGTTATCGAGGATACGGTAACTAGAGTTTCGTAGGTTATACTTTATCTTCAAACTGGTGTGTGACAAGTTGTATTGCAAAGGTTTTATACAGGGTGTCCCAACGAAATATTGACTCCCCAGAACTCAGAAACGAAGAATTTTCGAAGATTTAAAAAAAAACAGGTCAACTTCTGTTTTGAGGGGTACGAATTTCCATCATGAGTTTGTTCCGAAAAAACCACCCCCATGAAGGTGACATCAACCCCCAACATTTTTTGAATAGGAAAGAGATGTGAAGTGTTTGAAAGATATTTATGTTCTGTCCACAACCCAGTTTAAATTTTCAAAATCGGGTCACTATTCACGAAATAATGTATTGAACGTACCGTCCAAAGGATAGTTGAACCGCCCAAACTCAATCGCCTAAGAGTTTTGAAGAATCAAAAAATAATTTTCCAGTTCTGTACTAGGGTGAAAGAATTCCTATGACGACATTGTTCCGAAAAAACTACCCGAGGGGGCAACATCCCCCAAATTTTTTTTTAATAGGAAAGAGATGGCGGATGTATTTTAGTTAAAAAATTTCTTTGGTTCTCTAAACATCCTAGTTGAAATTAAACTTTTCAACTAAACCACATCTAACATCTCCTCCCTATTCATAAAATGTTGGGGGTTATTGCCATCCTCAACTCTTGATAGAATTTCATCCCCCTCGAAACAGAAGTTGACCTGTTTGTTTTAAATCCTTGAAAATTCTTAGTTTCCGAGTTCTGGGGGGTCAAATTTTCGTTGAGACAACATGTATATTTATGGCAGGGTTCTGTTTGTGCAGAACAGAATTAGATAATCTTAAAATATTAATCTGGAAGCGACAGGCCAGAAATTAGACATCTGGGAACCATTAGAGGTTCACAAAAATTATCACGATCCCGTAGTAAAACTATTAAACGAGCAAACGGACCTTTGGTATTCCCAAAATACAATTTGTTGTACACCACTTTCAAAATATAATGAAAACTACGAAACTCTGTATCCTCAATAACAAAAGTTATATGAAACCAAACAATTTCTTACTTATTCCATTTTTAATGTTCATATTATTTTTTCTTCTGGTCATTATGTAAGCAACCAGCATTAAATATTGAAAAAAATATTTTTTTATACTGTAGAGGAACCCGTAAGTAGAATTTTTTGAATTATGGGGTTACTTCAAAGATGCAGTATCTAAGATACTGATTTTTCTGATAAAAGAGAATTATCACAAGAACTGAACCATTTGACTGAGGAATTAAAAAATAATAAACTCTAATAGAGGCTGGTTGAGCATAAGATTTGAAAGAAGTTATTGCTATAATAAAAGCATGCGCATTAAATACTTTTCTCTTGTGAACAGAGCTAGTTTGAATTGAGCATATAGATGTAAAATAACGACAAGAAAGCTAATAAAAATGGAATAAATAAAAAAATACTTCGTTTTTTATCAGTGTGTTATTACTGAGTATACAATGCCATAGTGCGCAAAAGTTCTTGACTTCACGTTAGTGCTTTTCACCTTTCTTTTTGTATTTAGTATGAAATGTAGATCTTTTTGAGTAAAATACAAAAGGACATCCTACAATTTTTTGATTAGTGAATTCAAATATCCCATTGAACACCTTCAAATTCAAAATTCCATGAGCTCTGCTTTTCAATTCTAGTTAATTATTAGTAATTAGTAATAATTAATAGTAAGTAATAATAATTATTATTTTAAATGATTTGAAGTAAAACACTTTTTTTCCGCTTTTATTTTTCAACGACAATTGTTTTACTTCAAATCATTTACGATGAATTTCCGTCAAGTAGAGACCGAAACAATCAAGAATTATTATTTTTATTTATTGTTGATATACCACAAAGATTCACAAAAAATCTTGGCAAATATTAATGTCATAAAAATTTGTTATCGTATTGTGATTTACAGAAGGTTTTTAATAAATCAGATTTTAAGACTGTATTCTGTTTCGGCCGTTATCTGAGAAAAGCTATTTTCAACTTGTCCACATAATCATTTATCACTATATAGCCTTAATTGGAACTCGAATAAAACCCCCTAAAGTAAATAATCAATACTACTCTGTCAAGAAAGTACCGGGAATTTTCAATTAAAACAACATTTTTACATTTAATCGTCAAAATTTATTGGGTCGCCTTCAAAATAGGCTCCATTTGCTCCAATACATCTATGCCAACGGCACTTCCAATTATCGAAACATTTTTTATAGGCGCTTTCCGGGATGGACTTTAGCTCTCGCGCCGAATTTTGTTTTATGGCTTCAATCGACTCAAAACGGGTGCCACGAAGGGGCAATTTTAGTTTTGGGAAGAGGAAAAAGTCGCAGGGAGCCAAATTCGGCGAATACGGTGGTTGCTGAAGCACGTTTGTTGAGTTTTTGGCGAGAAAGTCAGTCACAATCGTAGCTCGGTGAGAAGGCGCGTTATCGTCATGCAAAATCCATGAGTTGTTCGCCCACAAATTTGGCCGCTTCTTACGGATACGCTCACGCAAACGTTTCATAACGCCTAGGTAATACTCCTTGTTTACCGTCTGACCCTCTGGAACGAATTCGTAGTGCACCACGCCACGGATATCGAAGAAAACAATGAGCATCACCTTCATTTTCGAGCGGCTTTGGCGTAGTTTTTTCGGTTTCGGCTCATTTTTTGCCACCCATTCCGATGATTGCTGGCTTGTTTGCATATCGTACTCGTAGACCCAGGTCTCATCACCAGTTATAATGCGTTCCATGAATGTAGAATCGGAATTACAGCGATCCAGCATGTCTGAAGCAACCTGTTCGCGATGACGTTTTTGAAGAAAATTCAGGTCTTTCGGTACGAGTCGTGCGGCCACCTTTCTCATGCCCAAAATATCAATCAAAATCGTACGTGCGGACTCGTGGGATATCTTAAGATCATGTGCTATCTCTCTCAAGCTGGTACGACGGTTTTCCAGCACCCTTTCCTTAATTTTATCGACGTTATCTTCGATCGAAGCCGTCGATGGGCGACCACTTCACGACCGTCCTTGAAGGCTCTGTACCACTGATATGCACGAGTTTTCGATAGAGCATTATCACCAAAGGCCTTTTGCAACATTTTCAATGCATCGGCACACGAAAATTCATTTGCAACACAAAACTTTAAACAAATTCTTTGCTCAACGTAATCACCCATAGTAAAAATCGGCACGCACTCTGACATCGACTGACTTAATCAGCTGTTGCAAACACACTAGTTGACAGATCCCGCTCAAGCTTGGCATAGTAATTAAGGACAGTGGTACCAACCTAGGAAAAAAATTTTTACCTGCCTCATTGCCCCGCCAGATTTAAATCGATAATTCCCGGTACTTTCTTGATAGAAGTATATCAGGAAAATCATAAGGAACTGACTTAATAGAAAAGAAACTTGAGGAGAAGAAAACATCATACGAAGGAAAAGTCAAAAGTTTCGATTGGATATGCAGAAATAACAGATATCTACTATTTCTGAATATTCAATCGAAACAAATATATCTTGGATGATGAATCTGGATGATTATGGTCAGCACTTTATATATTTTTTCGATTCTTCATTGTTTAATTTGCGCTCCTATGTGTTGATAATTGACAATATGTCATTGAATTAAAAGTGTTTCTGAACCATTTTATTCAATTTAATTCTAAAAAGTTTTTAAGAGATTCTTTAGATTACATTTGTATGGGAAGAATTAATACAGGTATTATCTGGAATATCTAGATTTACTTCTTGAAATTTTCATGAAAATCTATGAAAGCGTTCAAGCCATTTTATTCAATTTAATTCTAAAAGGTTTTCAAGAGATTCTTTAGATTACATTTGTATGGGAAGAATTAATACAGCTATTATCTGTAATATCTAGATTTATTCCTTGAAATTTTCATGAAAATCTATGAAAGCCTTCAAGAGTTATACCAGTTGAAAATGTTTTATAAAATACATAAAATCTCCTAATCGAATAGACTAAGGACACGTTTTGAACACTGAATCAAAATATTCAAATTGTCCTGCATTTGCACTTAAAGCATGTAGTTAGTTATCACAACACCCGGTTAAAGAAGAGGACAATCGTATTGATACAGGTTATCCATTTTGTGCTTCTGAAAGTAAACGTAAATAAAACACTCTTTCATTTAGAATGATCAAATTTTTATTTTAATATAATGCTTGGACCTTGCCATTATATGCTGAATACATCATTTAAATGTCTTCCGCGTGATCTCAAACCGGACTCGATCCTTGTGAGGTAATTTTCGATGACTCACCAGCACATTTCGGCCAATATCTCACTAATAACTTGACGGATGTTGGTTTTCAGATCGTCCATAGTCTGAGGATTCGTGAATTCTACAAGTTAGTTTTTGGCAGGTGAGCATAGCTCTTTCACCAACTAACTACTTAGCAGTCTCCACAATCTGCCCCAAGATTCAGAAAGTGTGATAAGGGTTACGCCTTATCATCGCGCATAGCGGGAACCACCGAAGAGTTGAACCCACCAGCTTCCAGTTTCGGCTTCAGTCCTAAAACCTACACCGTGACTGGTAGCAGCGAAGCACTATCCAATCTCTACTGGCTCTGCATGGTCAGTACCCAAGTTCTTTGGAACGCAACTCACACGCCGGAGGAGTTTCTTATCCAACTACCCGAACACAGTAGCATGAATCAAGATAGTATCAAGATTGATGCCTCATTTGATCCTGGTACGAGCACCGTCAATCCAAGCATCAACGGTCTAGCCGTATCGTTGAGATCCACAAATCCCAGAAACGTCTCGCAATCGATCCTGGTTCAGGACGACACAGGTCGAACCATCAAGTCCCGCTAAACCCTGAAGCATTTCTCGAGATATCCTGAACATGGGTTGCTGCGAACAGATAGAAGGAATACTTCCTTGTCCAGCATGTGGACTGTCAACCACTGCTCCCTCGAATCCAACACCAATTGGATGGCCAGGTCGTACGAATACTTGCCCAGGGACCTCCACCCTCTCGAGGTAACGCAGTATGCTACACAACGCCCTCGGCCATTGGACGGAAAAATCCGTAGATTGACTGCAATAGGGTAGAGTACGTTAATTTCAAGGAAGAGGCCCTGTGCTGCGACGGACTCCTTTGAGTTGATCAACTCGGTTCAGCCCTCCATTCCACCTTTACGGTGAAACTGGGGCCCCTTTCGGTCGTTCTTTCACCACACGGGTCCAGTAACTGGCACGAGTGGCATTACTTTAGGCATCAGAACTTAACCCTCCATTTCACCGGGATGAAACTAGGGTCCTAGCCAAGACAAGCACCCCCAGGTCAAGCTATAATTCCATGGAGGGCAGGGCCAGGGAGGATTATCTTCATAAACACGATCCTTCACATAACCCCACAACAAAAATCCAAAGGCGATAAACAACAAGATGTAGGTGATCAATTCACATCGCCGAAATGAGAAATTACGCGTCCTGGGAATTTGTGTATTTCGATGTATGGGCCTTAAGATATCAGTAACAGACTCAGGCTCTTCGAGTTTTTTCACTGTATCACCAATTGTACGCCCAATGGACGATTATGTCGACCATAATCTGCGCGTAATGCACGAAACGTACTTACCACAGAATCATTGTTTTTGTTTAGTAAGGTTTCACAATTTTCACACGTTCAGCAGTAGATAAACGATCCATATTGTTAGATGGCTAACCTTCAACTAAACATATAAGGCTTCGGATAACAGTTCTGTTTGACATATGTCATTGAACCAGGGCTGTGAAATCCGGACCACGAAATGGGTAACCCGTTATTATTCTAATACTCCTAGATCTTCTGTGAAGATCCCAGTATCAAAGTAGTATTTATCTGATTGTTACCAAAAGTTTTCATTTTAATATTATTGAATACTATTATATGTTGGCCACCTCGCTGTCATCAACAAGCCGATACAAAAAAAATTCATTTATCTGTCGTATAGTATGATCAACTCAGGACTTTTTCGGATGATCGAAACTGACGGATGCGCCTACGGAATGTTCATTCATCTCATTGAGATCATTTAAATGTGGAGGCCAAAGATTGTCGCTTCGACTTAACGATATCTGATTTTTGAGTTCAGACCATTCACTACCGGTTTTACCGTTACTGAATTTTTTACTCCCATAAATTTTCTTGGTCCTTACGAATTGCAGATGTAGTAAAATTCCTCAGTTGCTTGTATAAGGTCCTCCAATAGGGGCTTCCAAGCTTTGACAGTTGATAGTGGCCATATTATTGAAGCTATATCTGTTAAATTGGCTGTCATTTTTTCTATTTGTTTTTCCAAATCACCATAGACATGTATAACGTTCAACAGCACGTGAATTGATAAAATTGTTTTATCAAAAGAGATGTTCTGGTTAGACAACGTTCCACGGCTTCCTCCATTTTAGGGTGGCCATAATTATCCTACCGACTATTCGCAATGTGGTGGATAAATTTGAATCCACTGGGGTTCAGTAAACAATGAAGTAACAGCCGTACGACGACGAAATGCAAGATCTGCTTAAACATCGCGGCTGCCGTGAGAATGTGGAGGGGAGTCCCAGGCAGCCGATTTCGCGCAGCTCACAAGTACTTGTCCCTGATCACGCCACAAATTGGCGAATTTCGCGTCCTGACTTCACCGTGAACCTGTACAAAATTCAACTGGCCCAGGAGCTAAAGGTAAACGACCATATACGATGACGTGTGTTTGCAACATGGGCCCTAATATTCATCAAAAAATCATCTTCAGCGATAAGGCTCATTTCTGGATGAATGAATACGTGAACAAATAAAGCTGTCGAATTTGAGGGAATACCAATCCACATGAAATCCAAAAGTACCAATGCTTCCTGAAAAAGTCACTGCTTGGTGTGGATTTTGAGCTGGCTACGTCATGGGTTCATATTTTTTTGAGAACGACGTTGGTGAGACCATCACCATCAACAGCGAGTGCTATAAGTCGATGATTAACAACTTCTTTTAGCTTGATATGGATGGTACCATCAGTAGTTTTCTAGGTATCTTTAATGAAAGACGACCAGAATGTCTGACGGCACAATGATGAAGAAAATTGAGCATCGCGCCATTACAAAGTGCCTCACTAAGCAGAGAAAAAGTCAAAAATCATTCATGAAAAGATTGCTGATGTTTACCAAGACTGTGCCTTATCGTTATCCACCGTTTTAAAGTGATCAAGTGAATTAAAAAGAGGAAGATAAAGCATTGAAGACGATCCTCGCTCGGGCGGGTCCGGTAGCAGCACCACTGAAGAAAATGTGAAAAAAGATGATATCCTTCATGACCATTTTAACCCCCCAAAGGTCAGTGCAAGATGGATACCGCGAATGCTCACAGCACCTCAGAAACAAGTGTCATTCGAGTGCTGTAAGGAGATTTTAGAGCTCTGTGGAGAAGACCCATCGACTATTTTCAACCGGCTGATTACTGGGGATGAGACGTGGGTTCATCACTATGACCCTGAGGGTAAACAGGAATCCATGCAAAATGCACAGCCCCCAAAAAAGTTTGAAGTCACCCCATCCACTGGAAAAATAATGGCACAGTTTTTTGGAATTCTAAAGGTATTTTATTGATAGAATACACTAAAAAGGGTAAAAGCATCACAGCAGCATCATAAGCAAACAACGCGTAATTTAAGAGAGACAATTAAAGGAAAGTTGCTGCTTCACTACAACGCGTCGGTTTACAATGCCCGCGTGGCGAAGGGTGCTGTGCGGGAATGTGGCTTCGAAGAAATTACTCATCTTCCGTACAGCGCCTAGTGACTACTACCTATTCCCAAATGTGAAAAAATATCTTCGTGGAAAGCGATTTTCTGACGATGAAGAACTGAAGGTAGCAATTAATATCTATTTTGAGGAGAAGACGGAAAAATATTTTTTTACAAGGTTTACAGAAGCTTATTTCTCGATTTAACAAATGTATTAAAGTTCTGAGAGACTACATAGAAAAATAGAATTTTTCCAAAATTTTCTGAGTTCTCTCTCATGGTTATCCGAGAATACATTGTATGATGAAAATGTACACTACGACAATACAACAGGTCACTTGTTGACGAATGGTATGAACCTTTGCGGGAGATGGACTGGAGGGGCCAACAAGCAAAATAATAGAAGAAAATACTTACTATGAAATACTTAACAGAAGTAAGGATGCTGCACCATACCACCATACTGCAAATAATTTGGAAAATTTTCAACTAAACCAAGAAATACATATTCACATCATTGAAATATTCGAATATTGTATAAACAACCAAGTTTTCCCACAAATCTGGAAAACTGGCACTATAACAACAATTGTAAAACCAAACCTAGACAACAAAAAAGTCAAAAACTATCGACCTATTACCATACTTAATACTTGTACTTGCAAATTATTTGAAAAAATCCTTAAAACAGGACTACTAAATTACCATGAAAAATTTATTCCTATTTTTCAGTTTGGATTCCGTAATAAGAAGTCTACTATCCACCCACTTTCAATGCTAACTTCAAACATGCAAAATACACAACTGAACAATATGAAAACTGGAACGCTGGCTCTAGACATAAAGAAAGCATTTGATAGTATGTGGCATAAGGAATTACTGTATGGATTAAATAAACTGAAGACACTCAAATACCTAATAAAGATAATAAAAATGTTTCTAGAAAACAGACAACTAACAGTAAGAATGTACAATACAACATCTAAATTATTCTCTCCAGAACAAGGAACACCCAAAGGATACCCTTTGTCTCTGATACTCTATAATATATACTGCTCCGATATATGCTGTGAATTAGACCAAAATCAGGATGTCTTACAATAGCTGATGACACTTTATTAGTAGCACATGAAAAAACATTACAGAAATGTAATAACAAAATGCAAGAACTCATGGACCAAACAAACGTATGGTTCTCAAAGCGGCGCCTAAAACCAACTCCGAATATGTTATTTACAACCATAAGATCACAGAAAATTCACCAACAGTAACAATAAACGGAATTATTTAAAACACTAACATCTTATATGACATACCTGGGAATCTTGTTTGATATATATAATAAAATAAAATTCAAACTTCACACACAGTCAATAAAGAAAAAAGCAATAACAAGAGCATCTCAGATATCTAACTAATGTAGTTAGAATATATAAAACAATATGTAGACCTTTTATAGAGTATGCACATACAATCTACCCAAACTGCCAAACATCGTCGCTTAAAAACATAGAAATGTCAGAAAGATCAGCTCTACGAACAATCAACAATGAGATATCCACTAAACAGACTACACAACCTTCCCAACTACTATACTCAATAACAAACATAGAACAAATCGAAAACCAACTTCACAAACAAAACCAAAAATTTCACACATGATTAGAAAAACTGGAAGATATTCTACCTCTGTTCGACACTATATACAAGAAGGATCGTACAAGAAGAAGATTGCCTCCTGCAAGCACTAACTCAAGATAAAATAACATTGTACATTAAACAGGCTGAAGGACCCAAAGTCGATAGCCATTTCTATGTTTATATACAATAAAGATCTGTTATATAATTATTATTGGACTGTTGAACAAGCGTGCAGAAGCTTCAGTCATCATACCTATTAAATATTTTAAGCAATTCATACTAACTCAATTACTACCACAAGTCATGTTACCACTACATTATTATTGTTTTATCAATCAGCATTGAGTAGACAATTGCAGAATGAAAGAAACTTCTGATTTATATCGTCATAAATATCAGTTCTATTCCTGTAACACCTTGATGTCTAAGTGAAAATAAGACAACAGAAATACATTATTGTTTCTGGTATTCGATTTTTAACTATAATAGATGTTGATAATTAATAGTTGTGTGTAATTACTAATATCAATCGATATTTGTTGTGTCTCCATTAGTTTTTGAAAACAGAGTGGAATCAGTCAAATGATGGCTCAACTTTTTGCATTGTTGCTTGAATAAGAGGCCCTAATATTTCATCTTCATATTTATATTTTCACATATGAGTCAAGATATCAAATATCTGCATAGTGTGCAAGGCCACCATCCTACAGAAAGTATACTAAATCCTCCTCAAGTAGGTTGTCATTCTCTACTTAATGTGTAATGAGTGGATCAATGGTGTCCCATTTCGTTTAAATACGAAATATCATTGCCGTATGTTCCATGCAAAATATCAGTTTTTTCTGGATAATGTTAATTTACCTCCAGATACCGATAAACATTTTCACCACTCTATAAGCAGCAGTTATGGTAACTTACATAACCATGAAAAAAGAAAAATACACTAGTCACTGAAACAAATAAGATTGAGCAAAACCACAAGCTCATATCCTTGAAGTCTATTCCTGTCATCCTCTTTCATTGCATTAACTAACTGGTAACAATAAGTATGGTATTTACGATTGCATAAAATGGAATCTACAATTGTAGTAAATATTTACATGTTTTGTGGAGAATCACGAATGCTTAAAGGCTAAAACAGTTCATTCTAATTCTTCATTATTCATTGAACTTTAATGATTATGCTTGAAGTTGTACACAAACCCTGTTTTGGTGAATTCTGTCACAGCCTTTGAACATAAATTCTTTGAACATTGGCAACTGAATTGCCTTTATTCAAGAGTCATGCAGAATCGTCATAACTTTTTGCCATTCTTATAAGAGGAATTAATTATTTAGACATGTTGTCCTGCTATATACACCATTATGAAAACTTTAAGGAATCATATGAAATGATTATCTGTTTTGGCTAATCATCCCTGTTATATCATTCAATTACACACAGTAAGTTATAATTTTAAGGAGCATTATTTTACGTAATCATGCTATTTTGAAAAATACATACTAAGATTCGCCATTCACTTAGGGAGTGTCAATATTTTTTAACATACATCATTTAGTAAAATAGTTCCCATCACAACATTGAGATACTTAATGTAAATTATAAAACACTGATTTATCAAGAGGAATTACATGAAATAGTTGTTGAAAGTGTCCTAATCAGTTGAAATTGACTTGTATTTTCAATTATAATAATAAAAAATATAAGTCGAAGAGTAGTTCATGATATAAATGAGCAAAACAATATAATGTAAAAAATGTTTCCCTCACAAAAATCTCAAAAGACAGTGGGATTTCTTGTGTGTATCCAAAATAAACAAAAATATGTCTCCCGAGAAATAAACTTTGTATATTTTTGTATTTCTCTATGAAAACATTATTATTCTTGTAATATGATTGGTTTACTCTCATTTTTCATAAATTTTTCTGATATATTTGATACTCCTGGATCTTCTGTGAAGATACCTAAGAAGCTGTAGCTTGTACGAGTTCAGAGATCAGTTGTGTTCTAGTTAGGCATTGTTATTGTATTCTTGTGTCACTTTAGGCATAGAACTGTTAATTTTAGAACTTGCAGAGAAATGGTGGACAAGATGCATATCCACAATGAAAAGGAATCTTCGCCTATGAGTGTAAAGTTTTAACCACTACAGTACTCATTCATCTTTGTTATAGTTTATTAGTTATAGTGGTATCATATATATGAACACATCTTCATAATAATTTTTTAAACTCACATAATACACATAAAAACTCTTCAACTGCAAATAGTCAAAAAGTAGCTAGAATACTATCTGATTTATTCGAGTATTTGATTTGGAGCAATCTTGATTTTGATAGATAATGCTATATAGCACCAGAATCCAATGCATTAAGTAAAAACCAACAAATTTTGATGAACAAAAACAATGCACAGATAGAAACGATCATGAAAAATAATACTGCATAGAATGAATTACTTTTAGTTTATGAAATTGTGATTTCGATTAGGTCTGCAAAATAGATTTGACAAACTACCTTGTGGAGGATATTGTGGTATATTTTGGGGTTCTTGGCCCATGTTTGCATAATGCTGTTGATGAGGAATATTTGTTTCATAAGGTGTATATCCCATTGCATTGATATCACTAACTCTTTTGACTTTACGACCAAAATCTGAAAAATATTGTGAGATAAGGGTTAAGTTGCGACCCATTTCGAGTTAACTTACTGGTCCTTGTGCCAGCATTCGAATTATAGTTCATTTTGAAATATTATGTTATATTCATTCGTAACAATTTCACTTCATACGGACTGCATATATTCAAGAATGTTAATTAAATAAACATTCCTGAAAAACACAAATCAATCCAAATTCCACTACTCAACTTGGTTAAGACTAGAAACGTCATGACTGACGTTTCAAAAAACATCCGAGTAATTATTCTGTGCATCTGTCTACGGTGCCAGAGATTGTGAGTTCAAATCTCACTCTTGCCCATGGGTGCGTTGTGTGTTGGTTGGTATGAATGAGAAAACCGAGACGAAGAATATAACGTGGAGACTGTCTGCATAGCCTAAATTGCTGGGACTATAAAAGAATGATTGAATTATTCTGTGGATAACTCATATTCTCATTTATTTGTCAGATATATTTGGCTGTTATTCATTAATATTATATTCATAGACATATTAATAATAATATTTATATCATCTCAGATTCATCCGTATACTCTTATACACCATATGAACATATAATCTGTGCTAAGAATAATTTTATATCTGTGATTTCAATTCAACTTAACCTCTTCCATATTCTGGGATTGCATAGTGAATACAACAATAAATACAAGAAATGTTTTCACTTTTTAGTAATTTACCAAAACCTCTACTTCTTGGTAGTGGAGCAGCTGCCATTTTCGGTGTTACTCTGTTATTAAAGTATGTCTTTTATATTTACCTCAACCAATTTCGATTTCAGTTAATTTTAAATAAATTTTATAAAAAATATATTTTGCTATATTGTCAGTTATGTGAAATGTGCAGAATGCAATGTCCATAAAATGATAAGTGTCAGTTCCTAGATTCAAAAGTGAAATCTTATTTGAATTTTCAAAATTATGCATTTCTATCTGTGTTAAAAAATTTTAAGCGCTGATCAACTAATGATATTTAAAATTAGGAGCTCCACTTATAAGGCGCTTCTATCTGACTGGAGCTTTGCACTAATTTCTTCACATGCATACTTCTTTCGAATTATTTATTATTATTATCCTGATACTCCTAGGTCTTCTGTGTAAATCCCTCAGAAGCTTTTTCAGCTTGTGCAAGTTAGGAGTTCAATTGTGTTCTGGGTAGGCTTTGTTACTGCGATCTTGTACCATTTTAGGTCACAGCACTGTTAATTTCCAACCCAACAGTGAAATGGTGACAGACACCCGTCCAACTAGAAAATTTCTTTCCCACCTGAACAGGATTCGAACTCGCAACCTTCTGTTTACGAGCCCTATGCTCTACCACTGAGTTGCTAGCACACAATTTCATAAAATATTAGAGAAAATCCATATCTCAGATAGTTTTGACGTGTGAAAATGTACCTCCAATAAAAAAGACATCACATACAATCCATATCTTGTTACTTTAATGATTTTCCTTACTTTGATTTATAAATATAAACACTTGAAGAGTAAAATAGCAACAAATATTGAAATTATGAGGATTTGCTAATTTTTCGTGGCATACTATATCATGATTAAAATGATTATCTAAAAATTTTTTTGTCTCATTACAAACTAACTAATTTTATTGGACTTGTTCATGCATATTATTATTATATAGGCTATAGCTTTGTTATAAAAAAATGATCAAATAAATCCAAACTTACTTCTTATTTTTAGAGAAATGAATGGTGGCAACAAGTATAGAAAAGATATAATGATAGAAAACAAAGTAGTTATTATAACTGGAGCAAATACAGGAATAGGAAAAGAAACAGCTAGAGAACTAGCTTGGAGAAGAGCAAAAGTTTACATGGTTTGTCGAGATATGAAAAAATGTGAAACAGTAAGAAATTTTCAATTTTTCCTTAAGAAAATTTCGATAAAAATTATTACTGTACTATATAAACAATAAATATTTTGTAGGCAAGGGAAGAAATCGTATTAGAAACTAAAAATAAATATGTATATTGTAGAAAATGTGACTTGGCATCAATGGAATCTATAAAACAATTTGTGAAGCAATTTATAAAAGAAGAAAAACGTCTAGATATACTAATAAATAATGCTGGTGTTATGAGACCTCCATACTCTAAAACACAGGATGGTTTTGAATTACAATTAGGAGTTAATCACATGGCTCATTTTTTGCTAACTAATTTATTATTAGATCTTTTAAAAGTAAGTAAAAATTATTTCACCTAATGTAATTTCAAAATATGGTGTGCTGCTGTTGAAATCAGTGCACCTTGTTCGAGTAAACAAATTGCTGAAAAAGTCGATCCAGTGATAGAAGTGTTCGGAATATTTTGAAAAGGAGTGGTTACCAATGTTTTAAGGTTCAAACAAACCCAAGAAATTTTTCCGGAAGACCGTATCAAACGAATGGAATATTGTGAAACTATGATGAAAAAAGTAAATGGAAATAGTTCATTCTTTAACAATATCTTATGCACTAATGAGTTATCGTTTTCCTTGAACAGGAAACATAACCCATCAGTAGTTAGTTATTGGCCAAATATTTCGAGCTTTGATAAAATCAACTTATTCCGACAGTTTGATAGCTACCAATTGATTTCAATGATGTCTGGTTTCAACAGGATGGCTGTCCAAGTCACAGCAATATCTCAGGATAACTTTTTTGGACCCTGTCATTTCTACAAATGGCACGATCAAATGGCCCCCCAGATCACCAAATTTATCTCCCAATCATTTTTTTCTTTGGAGATATCTGAAAAATTTGGTTTATGGGCATGAACTTGATAGAGCGACAAATATTAATGAATTAAGGTCCAAAATAATCCAACTTTGTGTCACAATAGCAACTATGCCGAATCTGCTCACAGATATGACATCTCTTTATAATAGATTTGGCTACTGTTTGGCGCAACAAGATGGATTATTTGAACATTTAATTCAAATTTGTCGACCTTGGATTTCGCAATTTTTAGAATTTGTTTTTTTTTTCGAATTTCTTATTTTTGTAGAATTTATTTAATTGTCAAGCCAGTTATGGCGAAAAAGAACCTAAGTACTCGTTTTTACAGAGGAAATTATTTGTGTCATTAATCGTGGCAAATAAATTCCTCGCATACAATGGAATAAGATTGTCGTATTTATTTTCATCCAATGTCCACGTTTTCCACGTTTGAAGTGCGAATGACTCTGTTTACTGAACTGAAAGCAGTGCAGAGCCTCGTTTTAATCGAAGTTTCTCCCCACCAGCCACTAGCATTGAGAGAGAACACTTGTTTATTCGTCATTGCATCGTGAGATTTTGATTCTTCTACTGCTCCACTGGAACCGACGTTGCTTATAGATTAACATTGAATTTCCTAGGTTGCCAACTGTCTTTTCCATACCTGTAGAGTTATTCATACAGAATAGTCCACCATTCCAATAGAATTTTTTTTTCCGAAGTTACAAAAACGGTTCAATTTTTGTTTTAAGAAATACATATTATGATCATCAATTCAAGCAGACTGGCAACATTCTTGAGCAATTGAAATATCAAATTTTCCGGAAATTTCATTTGCTAGGAAGGGTTTCATTAATAGCCCCCACGAACACCAGATTTGATACCACTGGACTTTTTTATAGTCATTTTATATTGTTTTGTTAAAAGAACTCACCTCTTTAAAAAATCTTCATCAACATTCGATGAGAGCATATTGTTGAAATAACAAATCAGTGTTACAAAATGTCGAGCAAAGATTTCATAACTGTTTGGAAGTAATGTGGACATTTTTTTGATAAAAATACGTTTGAAAACTTAATAATTTGATTTATTTCAATGATTACTTGTAACAAGTTCTTAACAATGTTTTGCAACATTGTCCAATAACTGTCTTTCATTCCTCTCTATTATGTACTAGAGCCTCATTGACTTCTCTTGCACTTACTGCTTTCCTGATTCGTTCCCCAAGTTGTTTCAGTAATGTTTCCTTGCCCATCCAGTTCACATGTTCGAACCACTTGAGCTTTTTTGCCTCTATATTCTCCTTTATGTGTCCCTCAGTGTTTGATTACTTCATTCCTGAATCTGTCCTTCCTAGATACTCTCAGGGATCTCCTTATCCCATCCATCTCAACCACCTCGATCTTTCTAATATATTTTTCTGTTATCCTCAATGTCTCTGAATCATAGAGGAGGGTACTTTTCATCAAGGCTTCATAAATTCCGAAGTTAATTATTTCTTTGCTCCATAAATTGCTCTTCTTGCATGAACTATCTATCCTTCGATCACTTTATTATCTATTTATGTCTTGTTGGAATTGACTCCCAAATACTTATAATCATCACATTTTTCTATCCTTCACATATCTTCCAAATCCAAGTTTGATGTTTCATCTGTCCCTACACACAAATACTTCTTCTTTTCAAGATTAACGTCCAATCCCAACTTCAATATTCCTCTATTATTGGATGGAGTAGTCCGTTACTTTGTGATAGTTCATTTTAATGGAATGAAATAAGGAATTATTTTGTTTTCTATCACGTTTTATTATAACTGATATACAGTGACTCGAGTTTCGTAGTGTTTACTACGTTTTCAAACTGAATGAACAAATTAGATCTCAACTATTATATATGGAGATTGTAGGCTTCGGCAGAGCTTCGAAGAGAGGGGTTTTCCAAAGTTCCGTCTGTTCGTAATTATTCATAATTATTATTATGATCTGCAAATCTCCAAATCAGATCATAATAACAATAAATTCATAAAACTAACATATTTTGGACCAATTTCACAAAAAATAGCTCAAATTTCGTCAAAAATTAACATAGTAACAGCTTTCACACCCTCCAATAAAATTTCTAATCTCTTTTTAATCCGAAAGACAAAGAGAACCGACTGAATAATTCTGGAGTCTATAAATTAAGTTGTCAAGGGTGTAATAGTGTGTATATAGGACAAACGGGCCGACCTATCCATAAAAGGTACAAAGAGCATCAATCTGCTTTTAGGAACCGGAAGAAAAATTCCAATTTTGCGAACCATTTCTTCACTACAGATCACACGTTCCCAGAATTGAACAACCTTGTTATCTTGCACGTTGAAGCGAAAGGGAAAAAACTTGACATCCTGGAATCCATAGAAATTGAAAAATATAAAAGACACGTACCCATAATAAAACTACTTAACGAACAGACGGAACTTTGGAAAACCCCTCTCTTCGAAGCTCTGCCGAAGCCTACAATCCCCATATATAATAGTTGAGATCTAATTTGTTCATTCAGTTTGAAAATGTAGTAAACACTACGAAACTCGAGTCACTGTATATCAGTTATAATAAAAAGTGATAGAAAACAAAGTAATTCCTTATTTCATTCCATTCCTCTATTAGTTTCCTCATTATATACTCCATATCAAACTTGTCCCCAGCTATGAGTACTTGGTCATCGGCAAATTGTAGAGTGAATATAAAGTTGTCATTTATTTTTAATATCCATTTTTGCCACTTTACTCTTCCATTTCCGCAGTACCACTGAAATTTATATTTTAAATAAGGTTGACAAAATGCAGCATCCTTGCCTTAATTCTTGTGACATCCTAAATATTTTTTTCAAATGTTTACCAATTCTTATTTGAGAGTAAGAATTAGGATTAAGATTCTTCAGTGCTTTCATCAATGTATGGCTAATATTTGATGCTCCTTAACATTTATACCAACGTAAAATAGAAAAATTGTAGAATTTAGTGGAAGATTGAACCTTTAAAATGATGTGCACTTGACCTCCATTGCTATTCATGATAAATTTACGATCAAAAGAATACTTTAAAAAATTCCGACTTTACTAATGTAAAGTCGGAAAGTTTTGCGCGCTATATTCAACAGTCCATTCCTCCTGAAAATTTCAATTCTGTGAATTACTTGATAAAACTACTTAGGATGAATAAAAACTCAGTATTCTGTGTTTTGTCATCAAAATGTGAAATAAACGTCTTTGCAATTTTAGAACTATTCCTGAAGAATCGAAAAATCTCATGAAAATGGAAAATACATGGTAAAACGTCTTCTTTCTTCAATCTGCATCGTTACATATTGGCAAGAAAAAGTGGAAAAGCATATATTGACTTTTCATATTTTTTGTCGAAATCAGATAAGTAAATTTAAAAAAAATCAGGCTGCTCCTGCATTTGAATGCTGGTTCGAAATTTCGAAGAACGATCCTGGCTGCCAGAGATTTTAGAATTTGTCGATTTCTTTATAGATATATGCAGGTTTTAAACGTCTATTTTTAAAAATTTGAAAGTTGAAAAAATTCTCGTAATTAATCTTCACGAAATTATGCATGAGCCTACTTGTCGTTATTTCATATCTGAATACTAAATTTGAAAAAATATGAAAAATAAAATCTCAAATGAAAATAACATTGAATCCATTGAGCCGATTCCCTCCGTTTTTGAACGTAACTGATATATTTAGACCCCAAACAAGACCTGAAAATTTCTACCTTCAATCGAACGGCCGATCCTCATGTCAGACAGAATTACTTTTGACCTCGTATTTCTTCATCAGTAAAAAATCGTTTGAGAATATTTTCGTCTCAAAACTCGAAACTTCTAGACATTTGGACAAAACGATAGCATGTTGTTTCCTGGAACAAGTGCGCATTAGAAATCGAGCTATCTCAGTTGTTACGGAAACACTCTTTCCATTAGAAATATTTCAGATAAACTGTTATATTTTATATGCGCTACCTTAGTATACAGCATGACCAAGTGAGTAACGTCCAAAAATTAATTTTAGATGCGTCATAGGATAATATGAGGTATACTATATTAGTATAGTATGTAACGAACACAAAATGATGCACGAGTTTGGAAAGTTTACTTCACGAGTCGAAGGCGAGTGTTGCTCAAAATGTTGCAAAATTGCTATTTCTCTTCCTGATGAAGTTGATGGTATGTTTGAAATGCTTTGTATTTCATTTACAATTTTATTAGCTGTCTAATTTTTTTTTCCGACTTATCGATATATACCACGGCGACTGCCGTGGACTTTCAGTCACCGTGACGCTTCAAAGTAGTTGTGTCACCACCAGTATCCACAATAATTGTTGCTAACGAACGACGGTGTATAATTCATGGTTTGGCAATTTTAAATATTTAGCCATCTCTTTTCCCATGCCTCGAAGCTTATTCGCGCCTATTGTTTGGACGGTACATGTTCCTTTTTAATAATCAATGGAGAACCTTGGACTATATAAAGGGTTTTTCAACGGAAACGCCCCATTTTTAAACTGGCATTACTCACGCTTGGCAGCCATTGTTTATTTGTGACATTGACAGTTGTATTTGTCAATGTCTACCATTTAATCATAAAAAGCTATACACTCCAACGTTCACAAATACTCCAAATTTATTATGAAAAATCGCGATCTGTTACTCTAACTTTACGTGCTTCAACTCCAATTTTTGGTCGTTAAAATCATCCGGATAAAAGAACAGTTGAACATTCAGTGAAGAAGTTTGAAACAAATTTCACACTTCATGATGTTACAGTGCCAGTGAGACAAAAAAATGCAAGAATTGAAGAGAATATTGCTGCCGTACGTGTAAGTGTTCGTGAAGACCAAAATTTATCGAATTTTCGACGTTCACAAGAACGAAAGACATTGGTTTACATCCATACAAAATTGTTGTAACCCAAGAACTCAAACCAACAACAGATCATTTTAAACTATGACTTTATTGAGAACAAAATTCGGTGATTCGATTATTTCAAGAAATGGGCCAATAAATTATCCGCATCGTTCGATTTAACTCCATTGGACTGATTTACAGCAATCATCCAGCAAATTTAGACGATTTACAAATCAATAGAGAACGACCTGATTTGTGTGAGAGGCATGGAAAATTGGGTTCAACGACTTCATCCCTGCCACTAATGGCATATCCATTGTACTTTATAATGAAATAAAAATTTCAATAATTTGCAAATAAATAATGTGTTTTATTTACAAAACAAAATGGGACTCTTTACATCTGAAGGGCGGAGATTTGCATATTTTTTGTAAATTTCATAGTGAGGACTAGTTACAGTAAAACTTCGTATAGTTTTAGTTTCTGGTATAGTTACTAAAACAGCTGAAAAGAAATCATTGAAATTAATAATTTTCATTTGATGTAATTCTTTAACATGCTCCCATGTAATTAATGCGACCTAAAATATAGACTAAATATGTATATGTTTTATTTTATGGCTATATAAAACTTACTTTTGTCGCTAAATATATCTCATCTGGAGCTTCTTTAATAAATTTATTGATGTCATTTGCTGTAAAGATCTTCGACTTCTTGGGTGCTTTCAGTTTTAAGTACTTTGCAATATCTATATTATTATGAGTACTGAAAGTCGTCCGCAGCATTGAGTATTGTGTCCAGAATGTGGAACTTTCGAATTTTTTCGCCAAGTCGCCAAAATAAGCCGTTAAAACGTCCTCAGAAAACGATTTTGCGTTTCGATCTCCACTCCAGAAGTAGGTTATAAGAACGATTGTACATTTTCTTGAAAGTGTCCAGTAATAATAAACTTAGTGTTGTTGAATTTGCTGCTTCTCTTATGCTTGGGGGTGTCAATTCCAAGTCACTATCATCACTTTCCATATTAATCATCTGAAATCTTGCAAATAACAACAAACTGTGACAAACTGATGAAATTTGTCGTTCGGCGTCCTATCACAGAACTGTGGTCCTATTTTAATGGGTGTTTTAATAAGAGCGCAAGATTTGAATTGCGCGCGCCATGTTTGACAGTCATAATGTCACATGGTTATGACGTGACAAATCGAAAGTTGACAGATGGGAGGTAGTAAACATGGAGTATTACACTCGGTAGAACAATGCGTCCTGATTGTCAAAAATTATTATCAAAATGGTTAAAGTTTTTAATTGCCACTATTCGTAAAGTGCGTCCAATGTTCAGTGGAAATAACGTGCCTAATTCATCTACTGCGAAAAGCATAATCAAAAATTTCGGAAGTACTGGTTCGGTTAGTGATGTGAAACATACGATACGAGCTCGTAGAGGTCGTTCAGAACAAAGCATCACGGCAGTTCGCGAGAGTGTGACAGAAAGGCCAGAGACGTCAATTCGCCATAAGGCACAAGAATTGAACATTTCAACAGGCAATCTTCAGCGAATTCTCACTAAATATTTACAGCTGCATGCCTACAAAATCCAACTGACTCAACAACTTCTGCCAGTAGACCATGAACTGCGAAGAGAATTCACCAAATGGATCCTTGAGCAATCTGCTAATTTTGCAAACAATATCATTTTCAGTGATGAGGCCCATTTTCATCTCGATGGCTTCGTTTATATGTAATACGCCACTTTATCTTTAACTCGTTCAGGGTCTTTTCCCTTAATATATATGTGTGTTTATCTCATTATAAAAAGGGTAACTTTTTGAAACTTTTTTATTTCCTACTTTCAAAAAAAATAAAGTTAATTTCAATTTTTGAATAATGAATCAAGCAAAAAACGAAATAATACCTAATGTAAACCTTTTTCTGACTATCAACCCTAACCACTGTCACCATATACTCTCTACATTCTACTCATAATTCCTGAATCTAGTTCCCAACTCGAAAATATATCAAAATATACTTACTTTACTGAACTCTCTTTTTGGAAAGAATTTGGGTTCGTGCTCGTCGCACGAAGGACAAGTCTTTTGTTTTAAAAGTATTTTCTGAGGAGATGGATAGAGCAAAAATAACACATTTAAATGAGATATCACATATAATGAACTATTATGGTGTCAATTAATAGAAATTTCAATATTCACAATTTTTCACAGTCTTTTGAAAAGCAATTGATGTAAAACGATATTCCAAAATCAAATCATAGTAATTTTTTTTAAATCAATTTTTTGGAAGACTTCAGGACCCTGGACTGTCAATTTCAATAAGTCATACTGTCGTTCCCGCTTATGAACAATATTCAAAATTAATGAAAAGATTTTAGTGAAGTTACAAAAAACAAAAAATCCTACATTTTTTGGGACATCGATCCACAAAACCTGATACCATGTTCAATAGCTGAACCCTCTACACGGGGGTGTTGGCCTCAGCCCAAAGGCACAACACCCCTTCAAGAACAAACACTATAATTTAGCTCTTTATTTTTCAACCTGAATTAAACTAAACTAACCCGACCACGAACTGATTAGTGACTGTCTGTCACCAATGCCTAACGACGACCCTCTCTTTTTTTTTCGAACTTCCAAAACGTTGGCTTCAATCCTCCTACCGAAATTTTACTAAGTCGGCTTTTTCTAAGTTCCCATCATTTCAACGCCTACACACGTCTAGATCATCCAGATCTTTTGACTTGTCGATTTCTTATCTCGACTTTACTGAGAATTCCCAATCTTAGCCTTGAAGTCCTTTATGTCGTCTGCACTAAAATCATAATCGCTAACTTCCGTTCCCAAGACCTCCTCGTTGAAATTTAAATGAATCGATCTATTGATTAATACATTGTTGCTTTTAGAATTAACGCCCGCTGTTTAGGCTACATTTCTATCTCAAATAATTAACACCGCTTGTCGGTCCTCGAGCTTTATTATAATAGAATTCTTTGGATCAAAATTTATTTCCCTATTTCTAATTAAAACATAGGCCCTTTATTACATATAGTCATTTGTCGCATTTGTCGCATTTGGGACTTAGAAAAGCAATGCATCCACAACGAGTCAGTGTATGGTGTGCATTATGGTCTGGAGGAATAATTGGACCGTTTTGCTTCGAAAACGAAGAAGGTAATGCAGTACGGTGAATGGCGAGTGTTATCGTGCTATGATAACACAGTTTCTTTTGCCTCATTTGAAAGCTATTGACCTTGAGAACATGTGGTTTCAGCAGGACAGTGCCACATGTCGTACTGCCCGTGAAACATTGACGATCTTGCACGAGTTTGCCCCTGGTCGTGTCATTTTCTGATTTAGTGTCCAGAATTGGTCTCCACGCTCTTGCCATTTAACGCCTTTAGACTTCTGGCTGTGGGGTTATCTGAAGTCACAGGTTTATGCTAATAAGCCTGCAACCATCGAAGCATTGAAAGCCGAAATTAGACGCTGTATCAATAAAATACCACCACATGTATTCAATAACGTTATTGAAAATTTCGTCAACAGGGTACGCATATGCCAGCAAAGCCGTGGCCATTTACAAGGTGTTTTGTTTCATACATAATACCCAAATGTATATTTTCTAAATCAATAAATATTTTAATATTTTGCTATAGAAAACCTTGCTTTATTGAACACTAAAATCTTGCGCTCGTATTGAAACAAGCTTTATAAGCTACTCCAGTTTTTGTTATCGAAAATAGCAGATCGATTACGAAATATTTCATTTCGCATATGCTGCCTAGCAACCAGTGCAAAATTAAATTCGGTACAAAATGTAGCTTATTATGATTCAATTTACTACTCTGTCAAGAAAGTACCGGGAATTTTCAATTAAAACAACATTTTTACATTTAATCGTCAAAATTTATTGGGTCGCCTTCAAAATAGGCTCCATTTGCTCCAATACATCTATGCCAACGGCACTTCCAATTATCGAAACATTTTTTATAGGCGCTTTCCGGGATGGACTTTAGCTCTCGCGCCGAATTTTGTGTTATGGCTTCAATCGACTCAAAACGGGTGCCACGAAGGGGCAATTTTAGTTTTGGGAAGAGGAAAAAGTCGCAGGGAGCCAAATCCGGCGAATACGGTGGTTGCTGAAGCACGTTTGTTGAGTTTTTGGCGAGAAAGTCAGTCACAATCGTAGCTCGGTGAGAAGGCGCGTTATCGTCATGCAAAATCCATGAGTTGTTCGCCCACAAATTTGGCCGCTTCTTACGGATACGCTCACGCAAACGTTTCATAACGCCTAGGTAATACTCCTTGTTTACCGTCTGACCCTCTGGAACGAATTCGTAGTGCACCACACCACGGATATCGAAGAAAACAATGAGCATCACCTTCATTTTCGAGCGGCTTTGGCGTGGTTTTTTCGGTTTCGGCTCATTTTTTGCCACCCATTCCGATGATTGCTAGCTTGTTTGCATATCGTACTCGTAGACCCAGGTCTCATCACCAGTTATAATGCGTTCCATGAACGTAGAATCGGAATTACAGCGATCCAGCATGTCTGAACCAACCTGTTCGCGATGACGTTTTTGAAGAAAATTCAGGTCTTTCGGTACGAGTCGTGCGGCCACCTTTCTCATGCCCAAAATATCAATCAAAATCGTACGTGCGGACTCGTGGGATATCTTAAGATCATGTGCTATCTCTCTCAAGCTGGTACGACGGTTTTCCAGCACCCTTTCCTTAATTTTATCGACGTTATCTTCGATCGAAGCCGTCGATGGGCGACCACTTCACGACCGTCCTTGAAGGCTCTGTACCACTAATATGCACGAGTTTTCGATAGAGCATTATCACCAAAGGCTTTTTGCAACATTTTCAATGCATCGGCACACGAAAATTCATTTGCAACACAAAACTTTAAACAAATTCTCTGCTCACCCATAGTAAAAATCGGCACGCACTCTGACATCGACTGACTTAATCAGCTGTTGCAAACACACTAGTTGACAGATCCCGCTCAAGCTTGGCATAGTAATTAAGGACAGTGGTACCAACCTAGGAAAAAAAATTTTTTACCTGCCTCATTGCCCCGCCAGATTTAAATCTATAATTCCCGGTACTTTCTTGACAGAATGTACACTCCCGATATGAACATTTTTCGATGTTGTAGAAAAAACTAATTTTTGGACATTACTCATGCGGCCATCCTGTATGTTTTTCCTATAAAAGGCCAAGAACGCTGACACTTCAAATATGAAATAAATCAATATAGAAACACTTTAATTATATCTTTAAAGATTTAATTTATATTTTATCATTTGAAAAATGTCTATTGCTAAAATTTTGTGTTCATGTTGAATACCTCATTCAAATTTTATATTTTTTCTTTGGTTATTAGGTAACAATTTACTTGTGCTCTAATATTGAACACTTAATAAATAATACACATATATATTGATTACTATTTATTATTATGAGTTATACACATGACACATTTCGTTACAATGTAACTTCTTCAAATGCTTTTAAACACCTGGTAAAAAATTTGCTAATATAAAATATTCAAATGAATTCAGTTTTGAAACAAGTATACTCTATAAGAGGGCCCCTACAAGAATAGACACAATAGATATGAAGTAGATAACTCGGTCTGGCAATCAATAATTTTACCAGAATTTTTTAATCAGTTTATGGCCCATCTTTCCAACAATTTCAGCTTCAGGCCCTAATTTTTCTTATGCAACATCTTAAAACACTCATCAAAAATCATGTTCCTCTGTTGTTAGATTGTCTGCATCTATAGAATCTAACTTATTATTGAGAAAAAATTGCCTATGTTAATTTACTTTAATATTAAAGAATCGTTCAGTTTGTTCAATATGTGTTTTTGAATAGATACCATATCATAATTGGTAAACACTTGATAATTCTGATTTTTTAATTTAAGGTTTCATCCAATTCAAGCATAGCATAATATGACTAATAGATTATTATTAAAAGTTCCTGTAATTTAATTCATTGATTTTAATCAAACAAATAGCAAATAGTAAGGGTTATTCGCCATAAATAATAGAAGTGTTGCTTGGCAGAAAACATTATAACAATGCTATTTAAGAAATCCACTCTAAGTTAAAAACCGAAAAAAAATTCAACTCTCTTGGCTATTTTGGTAAACCATCTCTTCAAATAAGGAAGTTCCTCAATAACATAAACATTAACATATCCTTGAGAACCAATTATTCTTTGGGCAAAATTAAAAAAGACCCCAAACTTAAAATAAATAATTCAAAATATGATGTGTTTACCATTTATCATTTTGTACCCGCACTAAATTGTTGAGCATTTGCATAGACTTTATCTTTCACGTGGTCCCAAAGAAAAACGTCTAAAGGTGTTAAATCACGAGATCTCGATGGCCAATTGTGATCACCTCTTCAAGAAATAACACGAAAACTTTTCTAACTAAATTGCGATCGCTTCGTTGCTGGTGTAGCACGTAGCGCCGTCTTGTTGAAAATAAACGTCGTCCACATCAATATTTTCCAATTCGGGCCATAAATTCTACTTGTCGGAATGTCAAAAGATGACAGCTGCCCAGATAGCGAGCTATTCAAACTGAAACTTCTTATTGGAAAACCCTTTGGAATTAATGAACATAGACATATATTAGATTCTATGTCTACAGAACATCTAATAATAGAGAAACATGATATTGATGAAAGTTTTAAGACTTTGTATATGAAAAAAATGGCCTGGAGCTGAAATTCTTAGAGAGTTTAGAAATTCAGGAAATTTATTGAATGCCCATACCGAAATATCTTGTTCACCTCTGTTAGGCCTATTCTCGTAGAGACGTGGTCGCTAATAAGTAATAAAGAATTCATTGTATCCTTACTTCAAAATTGTATTTAAATATTGTATGTAACCAAATTTTCAGCTAGTGGTTTAAAAGCCTTTGAAGAAGTTACTATGTAAAGAAACGTGTCAACTCTTGAAAATGAATAGAAATCAACATATATGTGTATTATTTATAATATATATTTTAATATTTTCCGTATAATATAATTTTCAAAAATAATTTTATTGGATATCAACGTGTATCATGTCGCAATGTCGTTTGTTGATTTATCACAGCCTACCACTTGACAACCGATTAATGAGCCCGCCAGGTGGTTTTTAGAATTTGTGACTGTAGTTCTCAAAATAAGAGACATATATATATATATATATATATATATATATATATATATATATATATATATATATATATATATATTAGGAGAACAAATAAGTTTCCGCCGTTTTATTGTAGATGGCGCGGCACGGAGTTTCGGTTAGCTTTCGCAGATGATAACCGGCTTAAAAAATAGTTTGGATATTCAAGAACAACATAACCTATTAATATCATTGATTTTATATTGGTAAAATATAATTTTTATAAGTTGAAAATGTCAAAATTTGAGCCAAGTAAGCGTCATTTGCGGGAAATATCAGTTTACTCCTTTAATTTAAAGAAATCTGCTGCTGAGGCGCATCAATTGCTCGTAGAAGCATATGGTGAGGGTGCTTTGAGTGAGAGAACGTGTCGAGAGTGGTTTCAAAAGTTTAAAAACGGTGATTTCGACGTAGAAGACAAAGATCGCAGTGGAAGGCCAAAAATTTACGAGGATGCAGAATTGGAGGAAGATTCATCTCAAACACAAAAAGAACTTGCTCTAACATTAGAAGTCACTCAGCAAGCAGGTGAATTCTACCAGAATAGTTATTGGCTATTTAAGGAAGGCCTCTTTTCCAAGTGACTACCAAGCAGTCTCCACAGTCCACCCCTAGAGGTAGAAAGTGTGATAAGGATTACGCCATATCATCGCGCGTGGCGAGAACCCCTCCGAAGAGATGAACCCACCAGCTTCCAGTTTGGGCCCCGACTCGAAAGCCAGAACCGTCTGACTGGTAGCAGTGAAGCACTATCCAACCTCTACTGGCTCAGCAGGTCAGTACCCGAGTTGATTTGAGACGCAACTCACCCGCCGGAGGGAATTCTTATCCATCCACCCGAACGCAGTCCCATGAACTAAGATAAACTCAAGATTGACGACTACAATTGATCCTGGTACGAGCACCGTCTAGCGGACTATACGTCCTGACCCACCGAACCCATGTGAAGACATTTGATTGATCCTGGCGTCAAGCACTAATGGCGGAGCCATTTCGTCGATATCCACAAACCCTAAATTGTTACGCACAGATCCAGGGGCCAGGACAGGCCGGTCGAACCGTTCAAGTCCCGTTAAACCCCGAGTCTTTTCATGAGAATATCCCGAAAATGGGGGTCTGCGAACAGATAAATTAAATACCCCCCTAGTCCACCATGCGGACTTTCAACCACTGCCCCCTCGAGTCCAACACCAATTGGGGTGGCCAGGTGGTACAAGTAGCACCTGTGGGCAAGACCACCCCCCCGAGGTAACGCAGTATGCTACATAACGCACTCGGCCATTACACAGAATCCGGGGATTTATACTGCGATAGGGTAGAGTACGCCAGTTTTAAGGGAGAAGCCCTGTGCTGCGACAGACTCCCTTGTCACTGAGTTAATCAACCGGCTCAGCCCTCCATTTCACCTGAGTAAAACTAGGGCCCCATTCGGAGATCTTCCACCATACAGGTCCAGTGACTGGCGCGAAATGGCATTACGTTAGACACCAAGACTTAACCCTCCAATTCGCCGGGACGAATCTAGGGTCCTAGTCAAGAGAGCGCCCCCATCACGTCAAGATCTAATGCCTGGGGGGCGCACTCAGCAAGCAGTCTCACATCGTTTAAAATCATTAGGAATGATTCATAAACAAGGAAATTGGGTTCCGTACGAATTAAATCCGAGAGATATTGAACGCCGATTATGCTTAAGTGAAATGCTGCTAGCTAGACATAAAAAAGGGTTTTTTACATCGTATCGTAACTGGTGATGAGAAGTGGATACATTATGACAATCCAAAAAGAAGAAAATCATGGGGATTACCTGGCCACACGTCAACATCAACAGCAAAACCGAATATTCACGAAAAAAAACTTATGCTGTGTATTTGGTGGGATCAGCTAGGTGTAGTGTATTATGAGTTGCTTAATCCGAGCGAAACAATTACTGGAGCCCTCTATCGAACACAATTGATGAGATTGAGCCGAGCTCTGAAGGAAAAACGCCCTCAATACTATTCTAGACACGAAAAAATTATTCTTCTGCATGACAATGCTCGTCCACATGCGGCTCCCGTGAAAAAGTACTTGGAAACACTTGATTGGGAAGTGTTACCCCACCCGCCGTATTCACCAGATATTGCACCGTCCGATTATCACCTGTTCCGGTTCATGGCACATGCTCTGACGGCGCAGCGGTTCACATCTTATGAGGATACCAAAAATTGGGTTGATTCGTGGATAGCCTCAAAAGACAAGGAGTTCTTCAGACGTGGGATTCGAATGCTGCCTGAGAGATGGGAAAAAGTGGTTGCAAGTGATGGGCAATATTTTAAACAAATTTATATTACCGTTCTTCTATAATAAATATTTAATTTGTGTTAAAAAACGGCGGAAACTTATTTGTACTCCTAATATATATATATATATATATATATATATATATATATATATATATATATATATATAATATAATATATATATATAATATATATATATATATATATATAATATAATATATATATATATAATATTATATATATATATATATATATATATATATATATATATATATTCGTAATCAGGAGAGAAATAGCTAGCCAATAAGAAAATATACAGGTGATCCATTTGAAAAATTGAAGTTGCACTCAATATCTTATCCACCTGTATATATTCCATTTTGTGAATAATTTTTTTTTGCATCTCCATTTGTAACAAAGTTAAAGGGGGGTTGAATTATAGTGAAATACCCGGTACAATGATGAATTTCTATCAAGTAAAGGCCAACACGATTCAAAGTAATAAATATAGATTTTAGAAAAAAATCCTCTAATGCTTCCACAGAACAATTTTGGAAGTAACGATTTAAATTTTGTTCATAATGAAATTTGTTGAAATTCGTTGAATCATTATTTCATAGTTTTGATAACCAAAAACATAATGGAATGAAATAAGAAATTACTTTGTTTTCTATCACTTTTAATTATAACTGATATACAGTGACTCGAGTTTCGTAGTGTTTACTACATTTTCAAACTGAATGAACAAATTAGATCTTAACTATTATATATTCTGATTGTAGGCTTCGGCAGAGCTTCGAAGAAAGGGGTTTTCCAAAGTTCCGTCTGTTCGTTAAGTAGGTTTATTATTGGTACGTGCCTCTTATGTTTTTCAATTTCTATGGATTGCAGGATGTCAAGTTTTTTCCCTTTCGCTTCCACGTGCAAGATTCTTGTTCAATTCTGGGAACGTGTGATCTGTATTGAAGAAATGGTTCGCAAAATTGGAATTATTCTTCCGGTTCCTAAAAGCAGATTGATGCTCTTTGTACCTTTTATGGAAAGGTCGGCCCGTTTGTCCTACATACACACTATTACACTCTTGACAACTTAATTCATAGACTCCTGAATTATTCAGTCGGTTCTCTTTGTCTTTCGGATTAAAAAAGAGATTAGAAATTTTATGGGAGGGTGTGAAAGCTGTTACTATGTTAATTTTTGACAAAATTTGAGCTATTTTTTGTGAAATTGGTCCAAAATATGTTAGTTTTATGAATTTATTGTTATTATGATCTGATTTGGAGGTAGGGTAAATTTGTTTACGAATTAGTTGCTTTTGTTTTTTGTTTATGATGGAATTTATAGTTTTGGTTTGGAACTGATTTTTTGTGGCTATTTGTCTGATTGTATTCAATTCCTTCTTTAACGTAATATTATCTAAAGGAATTGAAAATGCTCTATGTACCATTGATCTATAAGCAGCTAGTTTATGATTGATCGGATGGTTTGAAAAATTTGGTATTGTTGTATCAGTTGATGTGGGTTTTCTATATATATCAAAGGAAATTTCATTTTTACTGTTAATTAAAGTTAGGTCCAGAAAATTTCTTTCATTATCAAATTGTGTTTCCATGGTGAATTTGACCTTATTGTGCAAACTATTAAGATATTCTAATGTTTCATTTAATTCTGAATGTGTTCCGCAGAAGCAGGCCAATATATCGTCTACATACCTGTACCAAAAAGTGATATGCTTTGCGTGTGTGGATTTCAGAATTTTTCTTTCAAAACTGGACATAAAGATTTCAGCGAGTAATGGGCTGAGAGGTGAACCTACGGCAAGTCCATCTTTCTGTTTGTAGAATTTACTATTGTATTGAAAGTAATTTTCTTCCACGCAAAGTTCGAAAAGGGTTAAAATTTCGTTTTTTATCACAGGATTGATGTTATTTTTTGTTAGGATACTTTCGATTATATTCATGCATTCTATATTTGGTATATTCGGGGACATATTAACTACATCAAACGACACTAGAATACTATTAACTGGAAGGATAAAATTTTTTAGTTTTTTTGTGAGCTCTATTGAATTTTTTATTGAATAGGGTGAGTTGAATTGTGTTGTTTCTTTAAAAATTTGGTTTAATTTAGAGGCTAGTTTCGCAAGGGGGCTATTAATATATGATACCACAGAGCGTATTGGACAATTATCTTTATGAATTTTAATTTATTTCATTCCATTAAAATGAACTATCACAAAGTAACGGACTACTCCATCCAATAATCAAAAACATAATGGTATAAACGTCCCAAACCTTGAAAAATGAACTTACTGTTGTAAACACTAATATAAAGTATTTCCGAAGTTTCTCCTATGTACATACTTACTGTTCCATATTTCATTCTTTTTTCAGCAAGGTTCCCCAAGCAGAATAATAAATATATCTAGTGTAGTCCACAAAAAAGGTACAATAAATAAAGAAGATTTGAACAGTGACCTTAAGTATGATGATGTACAAGCCTATGCTCAAAGCAAGCTAGCAAATTTATTATTTACTATGGAACTAGCCAAAAAGATGAAAGGTTAAGTTATTATTTTTTCTACCCGAATATTAAATAAACATAATTTAAACAAAATGAAGATGTCACCGAATGCATTTTTCATCGATAATCAATTTGCTGGTAGTATTTGAATTCCATGTAAGAATAATGAGCAATCTTTTTTTGAGACTTAAGGAAACTCCGTCCATAGTCATAAGACTAGAAGTGCCGTTCATACAGGTCGTCAATTTGAATTATCGAAAGAGAAAATATCGGAGAAAATGGGTATGAATTTTTCCCATTTATGCATTTTTTCCAGAAGGTTTCCTGATATTGCAGCTCTATTTTTATAACTATTGCATGTACAATCATGGGCAGTCTTACCTGGATGATTTGTTGAATAACTTTTGCAGTGAGGTATATTGATGTGATTTTTCTGTGAAGTGAGTTTCATTTATGAGAAGAATGTCTACTGAATTTTGACCCATTGGCATTCCATTCCGCGATTTTAACGAATTTTACTGATAAGTGTTCTCATCATGTTCAATACCCTCGTGTTCTTTTGTATAAGTTGTTGGGGCATAAATTCTTCCAAAAATATATTCATAGTGTTATTGATGCCATTTGATTGTTCCATATGGTTTGTGTTCTTAACTCCATCTTTATACTCGTGACTTGTTTGGTGCTGGTGATACTAAAGAATTCTTGTTTGTTGCTGTTGATCGTGTGGAATTTGTGTTTGATATTACGAGGATTGTTTCGTTATCAACCACCATTATATTAGGTTGAATATTTAGTCGGTTGTTGGCATTGTTTGTTTTTAAAAGTCTGCGATAAAATTCACAGCCTTTGTAATTTGCTGAATGTGTTCCATCACATAAGGAACATGTTGCTGAAGAATCTTTACTTTTTTTTACAAATCTCTGTGTTATGTCCTCCACCACATTTAACATAATCATAGGGTCTGTTGCAGTATATCCTTGAGTATCCATAATGCTGACACCTCATACACTGTGTAATTCCTTTAGTTTTTATTGGAGGTTCAATATACTACTCTGTCAAGAAAGTACCGGGAATTTTCAATTAAAACAACATTTTTACATTTAACCGTCAAAATTTATTGGGTCGCCTTCAAAATAGGCTCCATTTGCTCCAATACATCTATGCCAACGGCACTTCCAATTATCGAAACATTTTTATAGGCGCTTTCCGGGATGGACTTTAGCTCTCGCGCCGAATTTTGTTTTATGGCTTCAATCGACTCATAACGGGTGCCACGAAGGGGCAATTTTAGTTTTGGG
This sequence comes from Megalocaria dilatata, assembly GCA_034642435.1. Lineage (NCBI taxonomy): Eukaryota > Metazoa > Arthropoda > Insecta > Coleoptera > Coccinellidae > Megalocaria > Megalocaria dilatata. Next base: position 76,187,141 of record CM067856.1, read on the forward strand.
AAGAGGAAAAAGTCGCAGGGAGCCAAATCCGGCGAATACGGTGGTTGCTGAAGCACGTTTGTTGAGTTTTTGGCGAGAAAGTCAGTCACAATAGTAGCTCGGTGAGAAGACGCGTTATCGTCATGCAAAATCCATGAGTTGTTCGCCCACAAATTTGGCCGCTTCTTACGGATACGCTCACGCAAACGTTTCATAACGCCTAGGTAATACTCTTTGTTTACCGTCTGACCCTCTGGAATGAATTCGTAGTGCACCACGCCACGGATATCGAAGAAAACAATGAGCATCACCTTCATTTTCGAGCGGCTTTGGCGTGGTTTTTTCGGTTTCGTCTCATTTTTTTGCCACCCATTCCGATGATTGCTGGCTTGTTTGCATATCGTATTCGTAGACCCAGGTCTCATCACCAGTTATAATGCGTTCCATGAATATAGAATCGGAATTACAGCGATCCAGCATGTCTGAAGCAACCTGTTCGCGATGACGTTTTTGAAGAAAATTCAGGTCTTTCGGTACGAGTCGTGCGGCCACCTTTCTCATGCCCAAAATATCAATCAAAATCGTACGTGGGATATCTTAAAATCATGTGCTATCTCTCTCAAGCTGGTACGACGGTTTTCCAGCACCCTTTCCTTAATTTTATCGACGTTATCTTCTATCGAAGCCGTCGATGGGCGACCACTTCACGACCGTCCTTGAAGGCTCTGTACCACTGATATGCACGAGTTTTCGATAGAGCTTTATAGGCCTTTTGCAACATTTTTAATGCATCGGCACACGAAAATTCATTTGCAACACAAAACTTTAAACAAATTCTTTGCTCAACGTAATCACCCATAGTAAAATCGGCACGCACTCTGACATCGACTGACTTAATCAGCTGTTGCAAATACAGTAGTTGACAGATCCCACTCAAGCTTGGCATAGTAATTAAGGACAGTGGTACCAACCCAGGAAAAAAAATTTTTACCTGCCTCATTGCCCCGCCACATTTAAATCGATAATTCCCGGTACTTTCTTGACAGAATGTATATAGCTCTCTTGTGGAGATATTTTAGTTTGTGTATCTTTATTATTGTTAGCCGGTTCCAAATCAATAAAGAACAGATTTAGCTTTCTTTCGTCTGTCTTTTCCTACTGTTGATTATGTTTCTGACTTGATATCCATTAGGCTAGTTCTTGCCTAATTATATTTGTGTCAGTTATGTAGTGAAAGTGTTTTATCACTATTTTGTAAGCATGTTACCCCTTAGGTGGGTCTGTATGGTGGACAATGTTGTTATTGAGCATAAACTTTATGAGATTTCTGCAGGTGTTTGCTTCAGTACTATTTATTTTTGATGGTGTTGTTTGCTAAACATTTCATCATATATTGTTATTCTACTGCAACAGTTTTCTGTTTTTATCATTTTTCGTAGCCAGTAAGACTGTAGATGAAGTGGTTTGAAGTTCTTATGTTATGGGATGTCTTCATTCAGGCTACCCAGAGCATTAAATTTATTTCCAATTTTTATGGGAGTTGTGATCTTAGCTGTTATTTTTCTTCGTTCTGTATTGATGGTTTTCACTAACTGCAATTTATTATTCCCTGTTTCGTTCTCCTCGAATCTTCAAAATTCTCCGTCACTTGTTGATGACATGTGATAGTAAGTATTTATTTTATTTAATTTTAAAAAGTTTCTGAGAAAAAAATTTTAGAAAAATAAAATTTCTAGTGAGGTTAGACGAATTAATCTGTGTGATATTCAAGACCTTTTAGGCTTTTATTATCTCTCTGTATTTAATTAATAGTACGGTATCTTTCGACAAATTAACAAAAGCCAAAGAACTCATTAGTCCGTTGAATGTTTACGTTGAAATCGTAATCTCGATAGAGTGTTTGAATTGCTGCAGGCTAATCTCGGATCATACTACGCCACAACTAGCAAAACCAGATTTAATTGCAAAGAATCGACTTCGAATTGAATGGCTTGAATCTTTGTCCCCTTGAATACTTTATTTATGCGGTTTTCGTTGAAATGGTTTATTTTAATGAGTCCTACATTCTGTTCGAAATAAGTCTCATATTTGAAAACATCCTGTTTAAATAAAAACTGTTTTGAAATCTGAGTGTTATTTTCCGAGTGTATTCAATATTTTCTATTTTGTTCAACAATATAAGAAAAGAAAGCTGTATTAAGATTAAATTAACTTTTTATATCTAGAAGTTTAAACTTATTTTCATGAAACATTTAGTTTCGGTAGTTTATTAGAATTGCTTCAAATGAATGGTTCGTTTTTTCAGAGAAGGATAGTGTGAAAAAAATTGAATTTATATATGTATTTCAGGAACTGGTGTTACAGTTAATGCTGTTCACCCTGGCATTGTTGATACTGAAATAAATAGGCACATGAGCTATTATAACAGTTGGATGGCAAAAATATTCATTCAACCATTTATTTGGCCATTCGTAAAAAATCCCAAACAAGGATCATTCACAGTGGTTTATGTGGCTTGTAAACCGGAATTGGAAAAAATTACAGGCAAATATTTCAGGTAGGTTTCAATTCCTTATAGACATTTTCGGTTTCGTTTCTTATCTACAAAATTAATCGTTGTTTAACATGTGTTGCTCCATTTTTTTCTTACTAAAGAAAAAAGGAGTTTGGTTACCATATAAATTCATCAAAATTTATCATTTTGAATCATTTTACGATTGAAGACATGAGGTATGATTTGTATACAAAAAAATCTCTGCAGCTAGAAGGTATGAATTTTTATATCCAGGCAGGAGGCGATCAAATCATAAAACTTTTGCAAATTTATTACGTTTGGGTGAAACTTGGTAATTTCGTAGTAAAAATGTAGGTGATCGTCAGAAACAAATGACACCTAATCAAGAAGATGAAATTCGTTGATGAAATTCCTGAAGTGAGTTCACGTCAACTGGCAGCAGGAACAGGAGTAAGTCAGTCGTCAGTTATTAGAATTCTAAAAAAAGAAAAACTTAACCTTTATCATTTCAAATGAATTAATTCGTCTGATCTGTACCAAAAATTAGGAGTATGAGCTATGGTAATAAAAAGTTGTTGAAATCGAGACTGTTTAACAATTATATACTCAAACAAACTTGTTTTGTTGATCACAATTTGCCTCTGTGAATAACAAAACTTTGTCGAGTTTGTTTCAGTATAGAATTGTTATACAGATGTATGTTACACTGTCTCGATTTCTAGAACTTTCTATTACCATAGCTCATACTCCTTATTAATGACTTTATCATTTCACTTCTGTTCGAAATCTGCTCACTAGAAATCTGCCAGTACGGTTACAGTTCTGCCAACTATTCTTAACAGGCATAGTGGTGACCGAAATTTTATTGAGAATAAGGGAAAGAACCCGAATATCGGATACTTTTTTTTGGACAATAACGAAATAGATTTAAAATTTATAAAGTTTGTCAGATTCCATGGATCTCAATCAGGTTTTCTAAAATCGGATATCTGATATTAAAATCGTTTTCCATATCCAATATTAGGAAGCTTTTTTTAATTACAAGGAAAATGACATATTCTTATTTTATTCTCTTATTTTGTGACAAAAACGTCTATAGAAAGTGTGAAATAAATATTTAAGTGAGTAAACATCAAAACTAAGTAAAAACTTCAACAAATCAACTTATAAGTAACTTTAGGTACTTTGGTCTAGTCACCACATCGACATTAATCACAAATAAAGTCCTTGATATTTTTGTCTTCCACTCCAGCTCATTCCTCGCGAGACCAGTGCTTACAAGAAAGGCATCTTATCCAACGTTCCCCTCGAGTGTCAAAAGAAAAATTAATATTGCAGTATTGTCATTCCGCGTCTTCATCATTTTTTTCACTGCCGTCGCTTGCTAAAATCTTCTCTGTAGAGATTTTCTGACTGATGCTTTTCTTTTTTTCGTTGAAATATTTTCTTTCTTACTTTCAGACAAAGCTTCAAGATTTTTTTTTGTATGGTGAACTTGGTAGCGTTATAGGCTTAGTCTACCTACTATTTGTTCTAAATGATTTGTGAATTTTTGGAATAGGATGAATTATTTCTGGCGACACTAACAGTTTTGACTTATTTTGTGTAGGATCTTTGTTAATTAGAGTCTTACCCAAATTTTGCAAACCAGAAGTGCTTGTTTATTACTCCTGCTATGGGACACCCTGTGTGGAGTATTCCAACAAGAAGGGTTCCTTTTGAAATACCAATGTGAAACTTGCAGATGAAATGTCCTTAATTGGATATGGATATTGCATTTGGCAAGTAGAAATTGTGAGCTAGATACGCTTGCACTACGCATTGAAATAGTGAAAATTTCACAAATACAATTCAAGAAGTTTTTACTGCTTTTGGTCATCATCAAGCACTTTGGCACTCAGCTTTAGTGAAATTAATTGATAAATTTGAAAATCTCAGAGGATGTAAAAATTCCAACTCGGCTCAATTGATCAGGTCTGCTAAAAATATCATCGTTTTAGTTGGTGCTAATTTTTTTTACCCAAAATTGATCGCATGAATATGATTATTATTATTATCCTGATACTCCTAGATCTTCTGTGAAGATCCCTCAGAAGCTTTTTCAGCTTGTACGAGTTAGGAGTTCAGTTGTGTTCTGTGTAGGCTTTGTTACTGCGATCTTGCGCCACTTTAGGTCACAGCACTGTTAATTTTTGACCCAACAGTGAAATGGTGGCAGATACCCGTCCAACTAGAAAATTTCTTTTCTACCTGAACAGGACTCGAATCTGGACCTCCCGGTCACGAGTCCGATGCTCTCCCGCTGAGCTGATAGATGCAGGCATCTATTTGAAACTGATATTGTTCGATTTAACACCATTAAACATTTTCTTTGAGGTTGTGTCAAATATAAGGTCAAGGACAACGCTTGAGCAACGATTAAAGTGCAGAAAGTCAACATGAGAGCTGATATTGGCAAAATATACGAAATTTCCATTTATACGAAAACGTGATGGAACGTTTCATCAAAAGAAGAGCAATCTGAAAGAACAGCCCAAGCGAATGTTTAGCAACTATTATGTTTCATTATTAACTTCAGAGTTTGTACTCTGATTTGATATAAAAATAAATAATAATAATAAAAAAAATTAAATCTACCTTTCACAAAAACAACTCATTTTTCTCTTAATTTAAAAATATCGTTTTAGAATACTGTTAAGTAACTACTAACAAGCTAATTTTCGTTCATCCACACCATAGCAATTAGAGTAGGAAAATTAATTTTGTAGTTTAAAACTGTGAAAGTTGATGCTTTCAACCATAATGGATATAATTGAATTTTTCAAATGGTGTTTAACATTTGGGAAATATTAATATTCTATAAATATAGATATACTTAAGTACTGATTTCTATTAAACCCAATTTTGAATTTCCATATTAATACTCTCTGGTATAATTTTTGATAAAGTTAGTGTACAGAGTTTGAGCAGCACTGTTCTATACATTTTTTTTCTAGTAACTGTGAAGAGGAATCAGTGTCAGATCAAGCAAAAGACCAAACTCTTAGTGCTTGGTTATGGGCTGTCAGCGAAAAATGGACGAGATTGAAAGAAACCAAAGAGTTGATGAGTAAATGAAATATTTCCTGTTTTATTTAAATATAAAGTTCCAATCCATTTTCTGGACTTTTAATGGATGTTCCTTACTATTCCTGGAAAATCATTGTTCATTTTTTAGATTGTTAGAATCATCAGGAATATCTGATATTCCTGAAAATTATAGTTTGCAGACTTAAATTTCTTTGAAAGCATTATATGTTCATTGTTAATTAGTATTTTATTCCCGAATTATCCTAAAAAGTTTGATATTTTTAGTGATCTAATTGAATGAAAAACAAAGGATACATTTAGTTCAAAAAAAAAAATTAAGATTTGTCTGCACAATCATGCTTGTGGTAGAAACGACTTAATTAATCTAAGGAATGACAAAAGTTGGAGCATTTAGTGGATAAAAACAGGGGATGTTTTCAAAGGTGAGTCTTTCTTTTAACAAGAGTTAGAAGGTAAAGTTGTCAACCTATAAAGTTGAATTCGAATTTTTGAAATTTCCAGTAAATTCAAGCTCTCTGACTTCGTTTCCTTCGATGGCCATAATATGGTCATCGAAGCGGATCGAGTTGATATAAACAAACAAATCGATGGTATTCACTTTTTTTGACTCATAAAATTATTGAAAGATGCTGCCAATTTATTCAAATATTGAATATTTGGAGATGTCAAGCGAAATCCAGTAAAAAATTGAAAAAGCCTCGATATCCATGAACAGTTAACAACTCATGGGAATAAATTGGATCAATTTTATTGGAATTTCATTATTAGCATCAGCAATCTTTTGGTGCAGATATTTTCAAAGGTAACTAACACTTTTCGTGACAGTTGGTATATCCCATTAAAATAAAATATTTCAGGAAAAATTGCTTAGTAAGACTTACAAGATAAGAGCGATTCAAACATTCAGATTTGCCAATAATTTTGATTTCTAGCCAAAAATCAAACAAGTCAATATTCTTAACGAAGCCTTATGAAATATGTCTTGATTTTACGTTAAATATGTATTGGATTATGTTCCTTCATTTAAATCAACATGCGGCATCTTATTATTTATTGGTAATAAATAATAATAATTTTGATGTCTTTTGTTGATTTTTTGAATAACTTCTTAACGAAGCTACATCTGATGACACGAAATTTTGTGTTCTGTCAAATGAGCGTCTTTGAAACTGTTCTGAAGACACGAAAAAATCTCGTTAAAATTAAAATGCGTGGTCAAAAGGCTCTTTTTCCCTGCGATGTGCATTGTTACATATTGGCAGGAAAGAGTGGAAAAAATATATAATATTAATCAATATTTCATACTTTTTTTATAATTTTGGCCAAAATCATGTTAAATTTCGAAAATTCTGGTAATTATCTTCACGAACTTATACATGAGCCTTTGTGTCATTAATTTAAATCTAAGTAATAAATTTGAAATCGATCGAATTTGTACTTCAGAAACTATTAAAAATAAGAATAAGAAAAAGTTTTAAATGTGAATAATGTGAATGATTTTGCCCATTAACGAACTCAGCCGAGAAATTTGGACCCTAACCATATTCTGAAAGTTTTAAATCTCTGGTTCATTCCGTTCGAAAGTGAGTGTTTACGATCAAATTGGACCGGCGGAACAAAATTACTTTTGACCTCGGATTCTTCAACAGTGAGTTTAACCTAATCGTTTGAGATTATTTTCTACTCAAAAGTCTAAAGTAACAAACATTTGACCAAATCGATAGCGCGCCAAAAAGTCTCATCTTTGAGAACACGCTGTATGATGATGGTGGTTTTTTGACTTGTAACTTATAGCAAGTGTAATTAAGGGAATAGTTTCGGATTTAAAATTAATTCCTATTCAAAATACACGTAGGGAAATTTAACAGATTGAACCGAATGATATTATCTTATTCAAATTGTTATGATGTAGATAAATTAGTCTATATCAATACGGAGATGAGTGCCTAAACCTTAAAATTAATACTAAAAGTCTTGTTCAGTTGGAAAGTTATAATATACTATTTGAATCTTGAATTGAAGGAATTATTGGACATACAGTTGAGTTCGCCCAAAACGAGTGTCGCATTTCACGATCGCTCGGCTTTAGCGAACAATTTCTGTAGGTACAAATCGGTCTCCATTTAATTCAATGTAACTCCAAGTCGAATATAACGAACATAATTTTTACAAATTTGAAAGAACTGCATTTTTTACAACGAAATCTGATCATGCTCTCGACGGAGTAACTTTGCCTATAACGTACTCTTACGCGAAACTCGTGCGGACTTGTCCAAATTTAGTTGTCTTTACCGCATTTAGTGATTCAATTTATTCCAGTATTTCATTGCGAGTGATACTGTCCGTGTATCTGTACGAAAATGTCTAGGAGAGCTCTTACACTAGAAAAAAAGAATCAAATAATAAATAAGTTGGCGAATGGTGAATCCAATGCAGATGTCTGCCGACAATTTGGATTCTCCAGTTCAACTGTATCTACGATTTGGAAAAATAGAGACAAACTGCAGAGTATGTATGATAAATTCCAACATCTCTAAAATGACGAGAATTTGGAAACCCGTCAATACAGAAACTGAGAAAGCATTGCTAGATTGGTTCAAACAAAAAAAGATTCAAAACGTGCCAATTAGCGGCCCGATGTTGCAGAAGAAAGCAGAAAAATTTTTTCAGACTATTGCCCCCTTATAACGAAAACTTATCCTGTTCTAAAAGCTGGATAGATCGCTTCAAAAAAAGGTACCGTATAACTTCAAGTAAAATGCATGGAGAAGCTGCTTCAATTGAAAGTTAAGATTATTGGTTGAATAATTTCTGGCCCGACATTAGGAAGAATTATTCTAATGATGACATTTTCAACGCTGATGAGACGAATTTTTTTCAAGCTCATGCCAAATCATACTGTCAAATTTCACTACGAAAATTATCATGGGGGTGAGAAAAATAAAGACAGAATTATAGTGTTAGTTTACGCCAACATATCTGGCAAGAAAAAAAGAAAATTATTGGTTATAGGAAAATCGAGAAGACCTAGATGTAACAATTTCCTTTTTGAGACAGAAATCGGAAAATGGGATTTCGATTTACAAAAAAGAAGACAGTTGACAATTGTCCTGCTCATCCATATGTTGAGAATCTAAGGAGTATAAAATTAGTGTTTCTGCCTCCAAATATGACCGCAATTTTACAGCCTATCGACCAAGGGAGTATAGCATGTTTGAAATCTCATTATGAAAAAATATTTCTGAGTAATTTGATTTCCCACTTAGACAATGGCGAATAATTTAAATTTTCCCTTCTTGATGCCATACTTGCTTTGAATACAGCGTGGAACATCGTTTCTTCAAAAACCATAATTAATTGTTATAGACATGCAGGTTTTTATCCTACAGTTGAATATTAGGGAATTGATGAAATTCCTTCAGTACAATGGTTAAGGCTCAATGATGAAAATTCCCAAGAGGATTCGCTCAGTTTATTTGATTGGGCAAAAAGAAAAAACCTGCTCAACCGGCATATTAGCGACAAAGAATTATAAGTCTATGAAAGGGTGGATCGATGAGTCTGTGGATGTTTGTGAATATTTATCTGATCCTGAAATCGCCCTCTCTGTGAAAACAAATGATAACACATCAAACAGCGATCACGAATTTCAGAATGAAGGTGATGAAACACATGAATATCCGAGCTCTGCAAAATTCTTTTAAAACGAGTGCTCGCATATAACGATCAATTAATTTTTCCCCGTCGATCTGATTATAAGCGAACTCGACTGTATATGATTTTTAAGGTGTTAAAAGATGACTGAAAAATGTTCATTATTTAGAAAGATAATTAAGATCGATTTCTTTTCCTGGAAAAATCCATTGTACAATATGGTAGAGTTTTGAAGCTTACTATTGTCAAACTAACAAAAGAAATCTGAGACGTATAATATTTATATAGTAGGGAAAAAACCTAACCAATTAGAGATGAAGCTCTGGAAGGAAATGCGGTATTGCGAGGGAGCTTCCACCTCTTAATTCGCTTGGAACGCTGATCGTCAAACGCTGAATGCTTTGTCCTATTTTAACTCAGCGGGGACGATTAGTCATGAATCTTTAGACTGGTCGGGTCCTCTATTGATACGCCGGTCAAGCTGCGACAGAGCAAGGCAAGTTTCTGGACCAGGAGCGAGGAAGTTGTTCCCTACACACTCCCCCTCCAGTTAGCGTCGATAAAGGTCACGGGATAGGGCGTTGGGATCAGGTAAGGGACACTCCGCCGCTGGTCTGGTCGCGGTGATCTGTGGAACGAAAGGAAAGGCTGTCTCGGAATGATGGATAGGCGGCAATACGGGTCACCAAATGGTTGGTTCGCTCTTGAAGCAAACTCCCCCAATCTCGTCGGGGTCACCAATGGAGCTCTTGAAGAAAATGCGCTGTTAAGAGGGAGCTTCCATTTCCTCGTTCGGGAGTGTGCGCATCTGAAACTCATCAGAAAGGCGTGATGCGTAGTTCTGCCTGTGACGGCGGTGACCATGTGTTCCGCTTGGAACGGTGGTCGTCAAACGCTGTGTGCCTTGCTCTATTTGAACTCGGTGGGGACGGTTAGTCATGAATCTTTAGACTGGTCGGATTCTCTATTGATCCGCCGGTCAAGCTGCGACAGAGCAAGGCAGGTTTCTGAACGAGGAGCGAAGAAGTTGTTCGCTACAGAGAAAACGGAGAAGATTAGGTCTTCTTTCGGAGGAAGTTACTTTTTGTGACAGGAGAATTGCTTTTGAAATGTTCAAAATTGAAGAAAGAATCTACAAATGAAAATATCTGAATCATCTCTGAAACTGACCCAGTGTATCCATCAGTCGTTGACGATGGCAATAAAGAAGTGAATTATCTAAAACGCATAATTGAAGAAAAGCACAATTTAATTGAAGATCTGCGTGACAAGATAATAGCCTTGACAAAATACATAACGTTAATCAAAAAAATTAATGAAAATCAAATGATGGCGGCATCTGTGAGCGCACAAGGCAATAAAAAATATGTTCACACAGAACATCAATGCATTACAGAGAGCGCCAATGTGTTTTCTGAAAAACACCCCAGGAAAAGGACTGCGAAGAAAGCTGGAAAACACCAAGTTAAAAAGGGCATTGATGAGGTTGAAGGAAGGAGTATAATATTACAAGGGACAAATGAAGGAATAGGGAATAAGGAAAAAATAAGTCAGCATAACTGGAACTTGTATAGACTCGTCCATTTTTTCTGGAACACAGTAACATGCATGGCTGTATGTCGGACATGTAGGAGAGAATGTACAAGACTCTCACATTGAGAGTCATCTTAAAGAAAAATTGCCGGGAAAAGACTTTGTGATAGAGAAACTCCCGAAGCGTGTTAACACTAAAACCGTGTCGTTCAAGAATGGTGCTGATTTATCATTATTGAAAGACATCTGTAAGCATCAAAACTTGCCACTAGGGATAGTCATAAGGTAATTCAAGATTTTGCGGGTAAAGAATAGAAGACAGTGTTGATGACGTCATACTGGACGCAAAAAAGGTGACATATTTTAAAACTGAAGCGATATTGAATTTAAACATTCAGTGTCTGAGTAACAAAATTGATTAGTTAGATTTTTATTGAATACAGCAGATTACAAACTGGCTTGCATAACAGAGCACTGGATGTCTGATGACAAATGAAAAATTTTGAATATTAAGAATTATAGGATTGCGATCAGTCGTAAAAAATTCAGACATGGCGGCAGTCTTATACTTTTGTAGCGAACAACTTCTTCGCTCTTCGTCCAGAAACCTGCCTTGCTCTGTCGTAGCTTGACTGGCGTACCAATAGAGGACCCGACAAGTCTAAATATTCGTGACTAACCGTCCCAGCCGAGTTCGAAAAGGGCAAGGGACAGCGTTTGACGATCAGCGTTTCAAACGCCTGTCTGATGAGTTTCAGATGTGCAGACTCCGAACGAAACGCCGTCTCCCAAATTGAGAGGTGCAAGCTCCCTAATCACACCGCATTTTCATTCGAGAGCTTCATTGGTGACCCCGATGTGATTGGGGGGGGGGGTTAAGACCGAACCAACCCATTCATTTTGAGGCCCTAATTGCCCCCATCCATAATTTCGAAACAGCCTTTCCTTTCGTTCCACAGATCCTCGCTGGGGATAGCACCGTGACCAGCCCAGAGGCGGACTGCCTACTTGCCTAATTCCCAACGCCCTATCCCGTGACCTTTATCGGCGATCACTGGAGGGGGAGTGTGTTGCGAACAACTTCTTCGCTCCTCGTCCAGAAACTTGCCTTGCTCTGTCGCAGCTTGACCGGCGTATCAATAGAGGACCCGACCAGTCTAAAGATTGACGACTAACCGTCCCCGCCGAGTTCAAATAGGACAAGGCATACAGCGTTTGACGACCACCGTTCCAAACGGAACATATGGTCACTGGCGTCATAGGCAGAGCTTCGCATCACGCCTGTCTGATGAGTTTCAGATGCGCAGACTCCGAAAGAAACGCCGTCTCCCGAATTAAGAGGTGGAAGCTCCCTCGCCATACCGCATTTTCATTCGAGAGCTTCACCATAAACTCGATTCTCTCTTCTGTTTATATTTATTCGTCTCCTGTACTCATATCGTGGAATTTCTCATTTGTCGTCATTTAATCTGTTGACATCTTTTACTGATCTCACGGATGTCTGCCTATCGAATATTTTATTCGGTTGTGTTTTTTGTGGAACCGATAATTTCCTCGCATCTTGGCTGTTCACTTTATATTCCGTTGTTTTGATAAAATAATTTTCAACACTTGAATAAACTAAACATGTTCTGTATAGAACGGTTGATAGCAGGCAATGGTATAACAAAAAGGTGATATGGTTACTACAATCAGGAAAAAGAGGACCTTTACTACAGCAGACGGACCTTCAGTATCGGTAGAGTGGCATACTTCCGCAGGAGCCCCTAGACATCTAGCTATCGCGGAAATAATGGTACGTCCTCTGTAAAAGCTCAAGCTAGGGAAAACGGCAGGGATACTGAGCCCGTCGAATCTGGCTGTTCATGCGATCGATCCGCACCAATTCATATTCCTCCTCAGGAATGCGGATTGGGAACTGTTTGATTCAGAGCTGGAAAACCGCATACGTTGCACTGGAATGTGATAGCATTGAAGAGCTAAATCGTATAGTCGATAACATCACATTAATGTTTCACTGCAATTCTCATCGCGTCCAGCGTGCAGGATGAGATGGGGGAAATCTAGACTTTCGTCTCCCAAAACTAGTCTCAGTCTGAAGAGGAAAATACTGTGACAGAACGCGCAAAAGAAACGATGAAAATCATGCAGAATCAGTTATTTCGGAAGTGAGAACTTCATTCAAATTCATATATTTCTGCTATAAGAAAGGCTAAACTAGACGAATGGAAAAAAGTCGTCGGGTCAGAAGCAAGCAGATCACCATGAAATACTGCTTACAAAGTCATAACGGAGCGATTATCGGCTACCGGCTCTCGTCTATTAGAAAGGCGAATGGCGAGCACACGGTAACGTGGAAAGACACAGTAGAAGTTCTACATGACCGTCTTATTCCACACGATGCCATGACCAATGACACTCATCACAGTCATCAGTACGCGAGGAAAATTATAATCTTACACCATTTGAAATGAGTGAACTTCAAAATGCAATCATTTCTATGCGTAAAAACTGCGCTCCAGGTCCAGACGGCCTGTCAGGTTTCATCATACAGAGGGTCTGGGTTAACAACCCAGACCTCCTACTTCTGTATAACTCCTCCTTATACTATGTTCTCAAAGGCATTGATAAGAGGAAAGATCTGTCTTCTCAAAAACAAAAATAAGCCGCTTGATGATCCAAAGTCATACCGTCCGGTATGCTTACTAAATGAGATGGGCAAATTGTTGGAACGAGTAGCAAGAGTCGGTACATTATATTCGGCGTTCGGTCACGAATCGGAGAATCAGTATGGCTTCCGACCTGGGAAGTCCACTGAGGATGCTGTCAACCAGGTCATCCACCTCGTCCGTAGTTCAGAAAAGCCCTGGGTAGCTGACCCCATGCGGTCCTATTATAGGGAAAGCTGAACGCTAATCGTCCCCCGCACGTTCAACTACTGAGGGGCACACTACGATGGGCTTCTGAGACCACATTTCTTGGCGTAGTACTAGATGCTGATCTCACGTTCACTCCACACGTCCGATACATTCGAACAAAAGTGGACCGTCTAAATATGAAATTTCACAGACTAAACTCTTGGTGAAAACAGTCGATATGCAATGCGAATCTACTACAAAGCGATATTTCTTCCTGTAGGAACCCGAATTGCATTTTCATCCGACACCTGACAGCGTGTCACAGGTCAATTCTACTGCTGGTGACCAAAGTGTGCAGAACAATTTCAACGCAGTCTCTTGAAGTGCTAGCGGACTGCGTGCCGCTTAATCTGATGGCAGAATAGGTATCTGCCAAATGTCATTTTAGGTAATCTCTGCCCTATTCCTATGAGGACAGAATTTTCAGTCCAGTAAACAAAAGCAGTATAGACTTCAGAAGCGAAATATGGGACATTCTCACAACATCCTGGCAGGCAAGCTGGGACACATCTCCTGTAGGTAGAAATACCCACATGTGGCTACCCAAGATTTACTTCGGCATCAAGAACACCTACTTCATGTCCAACTATTCACTGACCTACTTCATGTAGGTCAGTGGTCACTGACCTTTTCGGGCAAACCTTCATAGGCTTAACCTCTTCACAAGATCTGGTTGCAATTATGGAGAGGATGAAACATCCACTCATGTTCTATTCTCATTTAATAGACATTCATCCCATGAGGACGTTGGCCGTCCCAACAACCTCTCCTCATGAGCTCTTAGCTACGACATTCACGTATCGTGAAGTGTCCACGGTGGCGGTGTTAATTCTGAGTTGCATTTATGAAGAGCGAAATCACAACTGAATCATTAGAATTCAGACAATCTTTTTCAATATCAATCTCGAAAAATCCTTCGATATAATTGCCCCAAAATCAATTCTCTCTGAACCTGCTGGATACTAACTTTTAGTTTTTTAAATTATATATTACATTTTTCATGAAAATGTCAGATTAACAAAAATAAAAATGAATAAATCAAAATAAAAGGAATTCAATGAAAATAAAATAACTGTAACAATAATAATAATAACAAAATCAAAAGAATATATTTACAATCAGTTGCAAATAGTAAATAATAATATTAATAATAATAATAATAACAATTAGACTTCAAATAAACTTAAAACACATACTATTGTAACATAGACTCTATGATAGATAGGAATTCAACACTGCTGATCTCAACATTGTACTACTGAGCAAATATAATGAAATGAAAATAATTGTAAAATATTTGTAAATTATTTTGCATTCACGATGTGAACCTAGGTACTAAAAGTTGGCAAAGAGCCCCACTCACATGCCATCAAGTAACTCTTTGAGCATGACCGTCCCCGCCGGGTTCAAGTGAGACAAAGCACATAGCGTTCAACGACCATTCCGACGTAGAACACAAGGTTACTGGCGTCACAGGCAGACATGCGCACCACGCCTGTCTGAAGAGTTCAGGCGCGCATGCTCGGAACGAAACGCCGCCTCACAAATTAAGAGGTAGAAGCTTCCTGACAACACCGCCTTTCCACGAGAGCTTCAATCTTATTTGGTGAGTTAAATTTTGATCTTGTGATATATTTGAATCTGAATTCAATAAATTCCTGAAGAGGTCTAGAGACCGAAATAGCTATCAAATGTTGGAGTTCTAGTTCAATTATTCTTATTTGATCCTTTCTTGTATTTGTATGTTAATATACATTCATACTCATATAGTTTTTGTTAATACATTTGTATTAATAAATAATGTTTCATGTCGCGATGTTAAAAGTTCTTATCTGAGACACTGAAAAATATTTTATATCGATAATATATAACGATATCGTTTTGATGGTTTTTTTATATAGTTTTAGTATATATTGTGGAATTTCCGCTATTTTATTGATTTACACGACAATTGTTTCGTTATACCATGACTTCATTAGGTGAGTATTTAAACTGAGGTATACAACGCAAAACATGACCTCAAAAATACACAGCTCTGGTACAAAAAATTAAGGGGCGAAAAGAGATGGTTTACAATTAATGAAAAATATTAAGTGGGGGGGATCTGTTTAAATCTATTTGATCATTCAATAAAATTTGTCTTTTATTATATCTATTTATCTCTAAAGTTCCTAACAGATTTAGTTTCTGACTTTTGTTTTCGATATGTAATATTTCATAGTTCATATTAAAATTATTAAAACAAATTGTAGAAATTACTATGTTTTCTACAATTTGTTTTAATTATGATCAACTACCAAATAGTAACGGCTGAAACAATTCAGTATCTTATGGCCAGTCTCTAACAAATGGTTGGCATAAGTTGAATTCGGTTTATTATTAATGTAACATTTTTCATGTTCTCGTATCCTTGTTTGGAATGAACGGCCTGTCTGTCCCACATATACACATGGGCAATCACTACATGTTAACTTGTGAACTCCTGATTTTTTGTTTTTAGGAATGACATCTTTATTATTTTTTATTAAGCTGCCTAAAGAATTAATGGTTTTAAAAGAGATGTTATGTGTTTTTTCTTTAAATATCTAGCAATCTTTTCAGATTTTTGGCCTATGTAAGTTAATGAAATTTGGTTTCGTTTGAATTTTGAAATTTTGGATCTACAAGTGATATTGCTTTCTTGTAATTTATTTTATCAAGTAAATTGTTTACAATTAACGGATTAAAATCATTATTGAAAGCTATTTGTTCAATGGTTTTATACTCTTTGTCAAAATTTTCTTTCGTCATGCGTATGCTAACCAATCTATAAAGCATACTATTATAAGCTGACAATTTTTGTGAAAATGGATGGTTTGAAGTATAATGAATCGTACCATCTGTATGTGTAGGTTTTCTGTATATGGAAAAGTCATGCCTATTATTAATTTTGGTGATTTTTAAATCTATGAAATTGATGCTATTATTTATTTGTTTTTCTTATATTGAAGATGAATTTTCGTCAAGTAAAGACCGGGACAATCAAAAAAATATATTGTGGAAGTTAGAATATAAAATCCTGAGCTCAAATCATTTAAAATTACTTCTATCGAGTATTGATTCACATTCAAATTGATTTTTTTTTTCAATTTAAATAGTTTTTTCTACAGAAATATTTATTGATCACATTGTATGATAGTGCCAAGCAGAGCTTTGAATTTGTTTCATGAATTACTTCTTTGTAGTCACGAAAACGAAAAAATTTCATAATATTCACACTCACAAGTCTAAAATTGTCCTAGTCCGGATCTGATTTATTCGATTTGAGAAATATTGAAAGAAGGCAATAGTAAAGGTGACGAAAAATAAAGTAGTCACCGTAAATCTTGTTATAGTCTGCGTATGGATACCAGTTCATTCAGTTATCATTGGAAATGATAGGGTTCACATCCTGGCCAATCAGGGCAGAAAGGAGAATGGAAAAATAACAGAATAAAAAACAATGGATCAGGGAATGGAGAGAGTTAGGATTGACAAAAGGAAGAACATATGCCCACATGAGAAATAGGGATAAAAATCTTACACAAAAATACTTCTTATTTAAAAGTGACTTTTCTAGAAAGAGTATCACAATAATGAGGTTGCGATCCTATCATTGCCTGACCCTTGAACATTTATATACAATCAAAATCAACAATAATCAATTTTGCCAATGTGGGGAATATGAAAATATTACACACATAATGTTTGATTGTCAGCTCAACTACATAATTGTTAAAGTATTGTATAAGAAATTAATTAATCTGAAAATTGTATGTCCAATTAACGTCAATCAATAGAAGTCATTGAAGTACTAATGGAATTTTTTAAACTTCTCACATTGGAAAATAAAGTCAGTTGTGTTGTATATGCGTATACTAACTAACCTGTATGTTTTAGTCCTGTGTGTGTCAAAACCATCCTCTACCTAGGGTACTAGTGTGGGAAAAGTATGAGACTGGATACATAACTTCGGTTGAGCCCAAAACCCCCAATTAGTTGAGGATGAGAAGAAGAAGAAATCCGATTTCATGAAAAGAAACATTGAAAGTGAAGAGGTTATGTTTAGTTTTTATAAATTAGATTCGTATTTGAAAATGTTATTATAAAAACGATGTAAAATAACTACAAAGCACTCTCTTTCGTATAGCCACTAGAAGAAATTAATTGAACTAAGAAAAAATCGACCTGTATCTTACAAAATCATTTCATCTCTAAGTCAACCCACGTCTTGGAACCTGAATATTCATTCCATACAACATGTCTTCGAAGAATGAGTTTTGGCTTTCGCCTGGATCTGAAATAAAAAAAATTGTTTTATTTCGTGGTACCTTAAAATATAAACCAACGGAAGGAAGCAAATGTACATTAAAAATAACTGATTCTACCGAAGATTTATCTCGGTTCTGTCATCTGACTATTGGAGATGTAGATGAGGATGTAGGAAGACTATTAGAAATTTGTGCTACTACAATGTTTGAAAATGAAAAGTCCTCTTTCATTTTGCATGTACATCAGAGAACAATAACCCTCAATCTGGAGTTGGTAGAAATGGTCTTCGGGGGGTTTTTATATGAGTGGGATGCAAAGAAAAAGTATATGTATGCCCAATTTCAGAATGACCAAGGAAAGAAACACTTCAAAAGAGGAAATGTAAAGGAAGCAGGTTTTCGTTTCAATAAAGGTTTGAAAATAATATGTTCAATTCCTATTGATGTTGAAGATCCACCCCAGGAAGTTGATGAAGTTTCAATTAAGGAAATAAGCCAACTTAAAGCAAACTTATATAATAATTTAGCTTTATGTTTTTTCCGAAAAGAGCGGTGGTCTATGGTAATTAATTTTTGTGATAAAGTTTTTATTTATGACGTAAATAATGTGAAGGCTCTCTATAGAGCTGGAGTATCTCATATTAAAGATAGAAATTATGAGAAAGCAAATGAGTATTTGAAAAAGGTTCTTGAGAAAGAACCAAACAATAAACCGGTTCTTATATACTATAAACTTGTTACAGTAAAATTAAGAGAAGCCAAAGAAAAGTCTGATCATATCGCAAAGAAAATGTTATATGATATTTTGAAATGCAATTGATTATTATTATGAATAATTGGAAAAATTCAATTTGAATATGTTTTATATTGTATATTTATCGTCTCTTTGAAAACTTTAGTTAGATTATTAATTAACAGCTCTTTGTATTAAATTCGTTTTAGAATTTTCTTCATACTGTCTCATTCACACGAATGAATTCTACGTATGTTAACATAATGTAGTGTAATTTTTAAAATGAATAAAACACCTATTTATGAAACAAACTTGATGTTTTTTATATTCTATTTGTTCAACTTTTATTTTAACTAGAAACCTTTAGGTTTTGTACATTTCTGTCCAATCAAAATTACTATATTTTTAGTTGAGATTATCATTCATTAAGTTTTTCAATAGATTAAATATGTGAAAATATTCATAAAATAGTTTATCAGAAATTAGAATCAACTCCAATAATTAAAGCTTTAGCTATATTGTGAATAAGCAAAAGCACTTATGTGAAGTCAGCAGCTTCTGTACACTTGTTATATTATCCACAATCTTCACGAAATTTTAAGTTTACCTACTTGACATTATTTGCTAAGTGCTAAATTCAAACTGAATCGTGGAACTGTTGCTATGGTTTCAGTACTACTCAACGCTGCCCTTCTCAGAAAATATATGTTTTATTGAAACTACTAATGGTAAAATCCTCAAGTTATGTTCTATTAGCTTTTATATTGTTATTTTAGATCTTAATGCTAAATTGTTCCTGAAGTTTCTGTATCGCCTAACACTGCTCTACTGAAAGTTTTTTTTAATCTTTTAATATTACAATCCTCATGAAATTTTACACAAACATGCGTGTCATTATTCTATTTTTGAGTATCAAATTTCGGATCAATCCAATTCATAATTTTGAAAATATTGGTAAAAATATATGAAATTTCAAATGTACAGAACTACTACTATGTGACCAATTTTGCCTATTAAGAACTTAGTCGAGACATTTAGGTCCCAAATGTACCTTGAACGTTTCAAGTCACTAGCTCTTGGAAAGTTAGTGTTTACGGCCTGATAGAATTACTATTAACCTCTGATTCTTTATGAATGAATGCAACCTAGTCGTTTGAGAGCATTTTTGACTCAAAATTAAAAAATTGTGATCAGTAGTGAAGAGAACCGTATCCTCTAAGGATTATATGAATCACAGAAGATCTCATAGATTATATACATTACATCACAGTATTTAGCCACGTTATTTATGTATCAAATATTCTATGGCACTGTAACTTGACATGTATGCGATTGGTGACAATAACAAAGAAATGAACGCCTTTATGGCATTGCCATTGTATTTTGATGCGACCTAGAGGAAGGTTCTTGGAAATAAACCCCCTGAGGAACTTAGAAACATACTCGAGATCATAGTACTTATAACAGTCCCCCTTGGCAACTCTTAGTAGGTAAACTTGTTTTAAATGCTTCTGATTAATTGCATGCTTCACATTTTAGAATGCCACCTTAGTTTTAATGTGAAATTAGTGATTGCAGGCTTGTTCATTGTACTTCCATTCATCGCTTTTCATTTTTGTATTTTTGCTTCAGTGTTATTTAATCCGACCGAAATGTTTTAACTAAAATGCATTGCCTTTGTATATAACTAAAGCAGCACGACCCTCACAAGTTATTTATTTGTATTGTATACTTTCTCTTGGTGCCTGGTTGATTTTTGCTGTATTTATTAATAGTGGTGCTTTATTTGTACTGTTCATGATATTCGCAGAGCCTTATATGTAATTGAGTCGTATATACTCTTGTGTGATTCCCCCAGTTACCTATTTCTTTGTTTGTTCTTATTGAAACGTCCATTAACACACCTAGCTGATGGGGTACTGTATCTATTAATGTCCTAGTCAGTTTGTGTCACATATTTGCCATATGCATGTGCCCGCTTACTTTTAGAGATTGTGTTCCTTGTGAACCAGTGGCGTTCTTTAGGGTAAATCGCTGAGTAGTCCTGGTAGAGGACGACGTATTATATAGAGACAGTAAATAGCACCGGGTATCCAACGCTACTGTGAAAATGTATAAGTGATTGCTAGATCATTGTTCAGGTATTGTGATATCCCCAGGATTAGTTTGTGTGACCCTTCAGGTAGTGTTCGTTCTTCAATAATATCTGAACCTTCCTGGGCCTTGGCCACCACAAGGTGGCCAGATACAACCATTTGATAGTAACTTTTTCGGTCGATTTGAATTATGTTAGATCCCCTGGACATGCCACAGTTACCCTTATCTGTGTTACCCCCTGTCCATTTAAACTTACTCCTTGTAACGGTTAGGTTCTGCACTGGTTAGCGGAAGTGAAGTTGTAGGTGCATGCTAGGCTGTATCTTGTCCCTTCTAACCCCTTCTGCTGCATAAGAATGATATCCGATTTGAGCTAATGATCTGTAGAAATAAGTCATTTAGACCCAGAGCGCTAATAGGTTCACTGTGGAGCTTTATGAACCACTGAGTAAAGTAGATTTAACCACAGTCTGATAAATGATTGTTTCTATTCATTGAGGGTTGTTGCTTTTTAATACTACTAATAGAAATATATTATTCTGGCGTTACTGTGTTTTGAATATTTGAACCTCCCGTCACTGTTTCCTTGTGCTCTGTATAACACGGGATAGCTCAGTAGTTTCGAAAAAATACGAAAATTTTCAAATACGGTTAGCTGACGAATAGATGGAACTCAACCGACATATTCAGGTACCAAACCTACTC
Source organism: Megalocaria dilatata (assembly GCA_034642435.1). Classification (NCBI taxonomy): domain Eukaryota; kingdom Metazoa; phylum Arthropoda; class Insecta; order Coleoptera; family Coccinellidae; genus Megalocaria; species Megalocaria dilatata. The sequence goes on from CM067856.1 coordinate 76,208,654, forward strand.
TGAAAGATTCAATTCTCTCGCTTTTACCCTTCAAAAGTTAGAGTATTTACAGACTAATCGGACTACCTAGCATTTGGGCAAAATGATAACCCACTGTTTCCTAGAACAAGCGGGCAAAAATACCATGGGTAAGTATCATAGACATATTATCCTTAATTAGTCTATGGTAGGTATACAAGCAGATTTGTGGTAAAATGATAGTTTAGATCATTTAAACATTTCAAGCTACACCAGTAGATTATTTTGGATATTATAAAGTCTTTTTGCGCACTTGTTCTAGAGAACCGCATGCTGTCGTTTTGTCCAAATGCAAGCTGACCCGATTCATCTGTAAACACTCTAACTTTCGAATGGTAAAAACCAGAGACTTGAAACTTTCAGCGTATGTTTGGTACCTTACTATGTCAGTTGAGTTCGAACGGACAGAATCGATTCCGCAGTTATCCAGATTTGAAAGTTTTCGAATTTTTTCAAATATTTCTGATGCTATTGATCTGATCTATTTGAAATTTGGTATATAGAAGTAGAATGTTCGTGAGGATCTTTAAATTGGAAGATTGAAAAAATCTATTTTGTGAGCAGAGCATCTTCGAGCCGTACCTGAACCATAGCAGCATTGTGACAGCGATCGAGTCAATATTTAACATTGTCATGTAAAATAACGACAAGAACACTAATGTAAAATTTCTTGAGGGTAGTGGGTGATCCATTATGTGTCTGAGCTAATAAAACAAATAAATAAATTTTAAAGACATCCAAATCATTTTGGTAATTTCAAAACTTTTCTATTTTGGAGCATTTCGGAAAATAAATGAGAGAATCTATTTACTATATATATTTGTTCAACCCTTATGCTTAGTTACTAGGCAGGTTACTAGTCAGTGCTTTTACAAGCTAGTTCATATCACTCACGATCCCCACAAAATTATTTTCTTTTGGTCTTCTAATTATACGAACCTCACGAAATTTTGCACAAACATGCGCGTTATTATTCTACTCCTAAATGCTGACTTTCATATCGATCTAATCTGTACTTTCGAAAATATTCAGAAAAATTTGAATAGTTTTCAAACGTGAATACCTGCGATTATGTTTAACCGATTTGAACATCAATGAAGCCGCGGCATTTAGACCCCAAACCTTTCCTGAAAGTTTCAAGGCTCTAGCTCTTTCTATTCGAAAGTTGGCGTTTTTAGGGTCGGACAAAATTAATTTTAACCTCGGATTCTTCATCAGTACAAATATTAGGGCGAAACGATAACACTCTGTTCCTTGGAACTGACGCTCAAAAAGTAAAGACCAAACTGAGTATGAAGAATCCGAGGTCAAAAGTATTTCTGTCCGGCCAGCCGTAAACACGCTAACTTTCGAACGGAAAGAGCTAGATTCTTGAAATTTTCAGGTAAGGCTTGGGATCTAAATGTCGCGACTGTATTCGTTCATGTGTAAAATACCTTCAATCATTTCGCAATTATTCACGTTTGAAAAATGTTCACATTTTTATCAATATTTTAGAATCCACAGATTGATCGATTTGGAATTCAGCATTTAGAATAATGATAATAATAACGTTCATTAAAAAATAATCTCAAACGGAACAGAAAAATCGTTTATAAATATTTAAGGACCACAAAAGCACCAGGCACTTGTACGTGGTAAGTATTTAATTTAACTATTTACACGAATGATGATGAGTATATTATAGTCCGTCTAGAAAGTATCCGGAACTTATTATTTTTCCTAATTTTAATATTTTTCTTTCTTGTGACATTCTAAGACAAAAGTTATTTATGAAGTAGGTTGTGCTGATGTAATATAATATAATAGGTATACAATTTATGAAATAATGTCGCAAAATTTGAATATCAAAACAGATTCAATCTGTTAGTCTTCTACCATTTTAGTTTAAAAAAAATTTTTATTCAAAAAACTTTTAGAATTAAATTAATGTCTACAATAAGCACCGCTTATATTTAATAGACGTATGTAATCAAAACTCAATATATAATGTCAAATGGAATAAATAAACCAACAGATATAAAAAAGTCATTAAAATAAATAAATAAATATTTAAAGGCGACAAAATTTTGTTTCTGATCTTACCTTTAAGAACACCAATTGCCTTTTAAAAAACATGAACACACTTAAAGGACTTCTCAAAGAATATAATTTATATATATTTGATAAATATATATATATATGTAAATATATATATATATATATATATATATAAATAATATATATATAAATATATATATATATATATATATATAAATATATATATATATATATATATATAAATATATATATATATATATATATATATATATATATATATATATATATACGCAGGGTGGTACGTAGTGCCATCGGGGAGTGACGTCCCCGCGTACCCGAGTCACCATACCCAACTGAGGTTAGCACCCTCAGAAGGGATTAAATAAGTTAGCTCCTGTAACGAGAAGCAGAACACAGGGCGGTAGGGGGCTTCAGACCAGCTCCCTTCGGAGCCGTCCAGAGGATCGGTCTGTAGGAGGAACGTGTGGGGCGAGCGGCGCACCCCTCCGAGATGGCACCGCAAGGCCAATTCCCGCCTCTCCGCAAGGAGAAAGCCCTGACAGCTTGAGTGTACGAACCGTCCACTCCGCTGCAAGAAGGCCACAACGGGACAGGCGAACGCGTTGGACAACAGAAGACAACTGCATGGTAATGCGTTCACATTATATAGCTATGGACCTTGTTGAGACCCGCAATAACACATATAGAAACCTACTCTTGGAGACATGGAATGAGATCTGCCTCGAGCGACCGGCATACGCTCAGCTACTCTCCAACAGGGTACGGTAGATTATTGGACAGGAAAAACTCTCTCGCGCTGAACTTGAATGTATAAAAGCCAGCTGCTACCCTACCACTACGGAGCGGGAGTCGGCCCGTCAACCAGAGGAATCCAGAAGAAAATCTTCTGTGGGGATTGGGAGGAGTGGTCTTTTCAGCAGACCACCTGAGGAGAACACTGCAGAGAGATCATTTGTGAGCAATCTGATGAGGTACGCAGGAGTGGCAGCGGAAAAAAGGCCAAAAATTCAACGACTGAGGTATTCCAGAGCGGCTCGTGAAATGGTAGCGAGGGTCAACTCGATCATCCCAAAACATATGACAAACGTGGATACATTTGTGGATCTGGTGGACGTTGTGTACGCGGCCGCAGTAACGGTCGCTGAATCACTTGGGAACCGAGTCGAGCATCCCCGAATTGCGCCAAAACCACTCGAAAACCCCCCTTGGAAACAGCGCTTAGAAGGAAAGATAACAGCTTTAAGGAAAGAAATTGGGGTCATTCATACTTACCTCAATACAGCATCACCAACTGCAAAACTCACTAAAGCTGTCAGGAAAGTAGCTTCCGCATCCTGCATTAAGCGAAGGGACCCTTCCTTCAGAGAAAAATTGGCGTTCGTCTGTGATCACCTAAAACAAAAAATCAAGGCATTAGGGAACCGTATCAGAAGATATAACGAAAGAACGAAGCGATATAGAAACAACAACATGTTCTATAAAAACCAGAAGCAGTTCTTTCGATATCTGGAAACTGCAAGTGGAAAGGATGTCGAACATCTAGAACCTGAGGCAGCGCATGATTTCTGGGCTGGTGTGTGGGCGAGAGAGAGTACCCACGATGAGAGTGCGTATTGGATAGGGGAGGCCCAGCAGAAGATCCCCAAACACCCAATGGGGGAAATACAAGTGCAGAAGTCAGACATAATCGACACATTCAAAAGATCTAACAACTGGGCAGCTCCAGGCCCAGACAAGCTCCACAATTATTGGTGGAAGTACTTCGATAGTGTGCATGAAAAACTGACACTTCTTGTACAGGACGCCTTGAACAACCCCGTGTCTGTGCCTGCCTTCCTCACACTGGGAATCACATACCTTATACCAAAGGACGGCGACAGGAAAGACCCGAAAAACTACCGGCCGATCACTTGCCTCTCATCGTTATATAAAATCCTCACTGGAGTCATTACCAAATACCTCAGCAGACACATCAGGGAACACAGCCTGATCACAGAAGAACAAGGGGGATGCCGAGAAAAAACGAAAGGATGCAAAGAACTCCTACTAATCGACCATGTAATCACCAAGCAGGCTCGAAAGAGACTTCGAAATATATCTATCGCTTGGGTGGATTACAAAAAGGCGTTCGACTCTATCCCACATACGTGGCTCTTGAAGGTGCTGGAGATGCATGGAGTAGCTGGGAGCGTTATAGAGCTCCTGAGGCACCTGATGAAGACATGGAGGACATCGCTGCTAGTGCGAATGGGAGAAATGCTTATAGAATCAGAACAAATAAAGATTAGCCGGGGAATATTTCAGGGTGACACATTAAGCCCCATCTGGTTTTGTTTAGCACTCAATCCGCTTAGCATTATCCTGAAAAACACCAAGTACGGATATGTTGTGAACAAAAGCAGACAGATAGCTATCTCGCATCGCATGTTTATGGACGACCTGAAACTCTATGGCGCAAACCCAGAACAACTAAGAAGAATGCTGGAGTTGGTCACAGCTTTTAGCGAGTCAATAGGGATGGAGTTGGGGATCAATAAGTGCGCCGTATTGGATGTCCGAAGGGGTAAGATCGAGGACAATAAGGAGGGGACAACACTGAGCAATAACATAACCATACCAGCTCTGAGTAAGGAAGTCCCATATAAATACTTGGGAATCAAGCAGGCATTGGAAATAAAAACCCCTGAAATGAAACAATCCTTCAAAGAAAAGCTGCTGACCAGAGTTTCCCTGCTCCTTAAGGCAAAGCTTAACTCAAAGTCCCTCTTTACGGCCATTAACATCTGGGCAATCCCAAGCATAACGTATTCGTTCGGAATCCTCAGTTGGTCAACAACTGACCTCCGCGCGCTGGATAAAGATATCAGGTCAATGCTGACAAAATATGGAGTTCACCATCCCCACTCCTCTACAATCAGACTTTACCTTCCGCGACATCAAGGAGGAAGAGGACTTACGAGCTTAGAGGAAGCTCACGGAAAAAACGTCAGTGATCTAAGAGAACACTTCCTGAGGAACAACTCACCTTTCTTCAGAGCGATCTGTGAGGCTGATGATAAAATGTCCGCGCTAAAGCTCGCTGAGCCAACATATCAGCTCTCCTGGCCCTCTGTGGAGGAACGTATCCAAGAGTGGAGCGCCAAGGCCTTGCACGGCAGATACCCTACTCACCTGCAAAGTAGAGAGGTAGAAAAAACAGAGTCGATAACTTACCTGCGTGCGGGCTATCTATACCCGGAAACGGAAGGAAGGCTTTTGGCGATTCAAGATCAAGTGATGCCCACCAGGATGTACATGAAGCATATCGCCAAACAAGCGATTCCATCAGATCGGTGTCGGAGGTGCGCCCAGGGCGCGGAGTCTATACAGCATGTCACCTCCTCGTGCCCCATACTCGCTCCTAGGGAATATCTTGATAGGCACAACGCGATGGGAAAGATCTACCACCAGCAAATTGCCCTGAGGTTAGGATTGCTTCAGAATGAGGTGGAACAACATTTATACTCACCTAAAGTCCTCCTGGAGAATCAGCGCTATAAGGTGTATTGGGACGCAACGCTGGTGACCGACAGAGGAGTGGCTCACAACAGACCAGATATTGCCATCTTCGACAATGAAAAGGAAACATGTTTGCTGCTGGACTTCACTGTACCCGCAGATGATAGTTTGGCGAGGGCATACTCGGAGAAGATAACAAAATACTCTGATCTCGCCTTCCAACTCCGTGAAATGCACCGGTTGAAATCTGTAAACGTGCTCCCGCTGATTATATCGGTGAATGGGTTGATAGAAAAGCACTTACCTGAGAATACTCGGAGACTCTGCCTGGATCAGCGCGTGATTTCCGGTTCGCAAAAACAAATAATTCTGAGTACGACAAAAATAGTAAGAAAATTTCTCCAAGGCCCGTAGCGGCGGTGCACACCTTGGTAAATAACCCGGCGTGCATAGCATAGGACCCGTAAAAGACACGGTGGTTAAAAAAAAAAAAAAAAAAAAAAAAAAAAAAAAAAAATATATATATATATATATATATATATATATATTTATAATTCCAAAATAATATTCCAAATATCAAAATCAATTTGTTAGAACATAGACCATCTTGAATTTTAAAGTTAGTCTGTTTGAAGCTAACACGTGTTGAGGTGAGATATAGTGATAGTTGGATTATTATTTTGGATTATTATTTTGGACCGATGAAAAGATTACCTAGAATTATATGTGTTTTTTGAAGATATAGTGCATGTTTTGAGAGATTTCTGAATTAACTTATTCGACTATTTAAATATATTAAATATTTCAAATAAATTATATTTTTTGAGAAGTCCTTAAGTTGTGTTCATGTTTTTGAAAGGCAATTGGTGTTCTTAAAGGTAAGATCAGAAACAAAATTTTGTCTCCTTTAAATATTTATTTATTAATTTTAATGACTTTTTTGAAATCTCTTGGTTTATTTATTCCATTTGACATTATATATTGAGTTTTGATTATATACGTCTATTAAATATGAGCGGTGCTTATTGTAGACATTAATTTAATTCTAAAAGTTTTTTGAAATTAAAATTGTAGAAGACTAACAGTTTAAATCTGTTCTGATATTCAAATTTTGTTATATTTCTTCTACCAAGTAAAAAGCCTCTTTCTATTTTATTTTAAATAATGCCTCAACTAGAAACAAGAAAACAGGTAGAATATTTGTATCGAAAAGGTTTTCGAAACGTTAAAAAATTAGTGTAATTAACTGAACTGGGAAAAAGTGCTGTATATGAGACAATAAAGAGGAAAATATATGGCATGGATATGAGGCGCCTGAAAAGACAAGGCTACATATCAAGGAAATAAAAAAAATCCTATAATTACACCTTTACAAAAAGAACGAAGGATAGAATTTTATCAACGTTTTTAAGAAGATAATTTTAATGATGTCTTTATGTCTGATGAAAGTTATTTCCAACTTGGTGGAAATCACTTAAAAAACCTATCAAAACAACCTGTTACCGTTCAAATTTCCCACCAAGATAATGGTTTGGGAAGCAATATCTCAACGTAGTGCTATGCCTCTCTGTACAGTTGATGGTACCATTAATAGCGAAAAATAATGTTGCATTCTAAACGATTTTCTCCTTGAAACGGCGCATGCTTTATATTCAGAGGGGTGGCGTTTTCAGCAGGATAGCAAGATGGCTATTTCGGCCTATATCTAAACTTGGATGCAAGAACACCAAGTGAAAACCATTTCATGGCCAGCAGCTTCACCAGATCTTAGTCCCGTTGTAAACATTTGGAGATGGATGAAGATTGAATTTGAACGAGCAGCTCCATGAAAAAAAGATGATTTAATTCAGTCAGTTTTACAGTTCTGGACCACCATCACCGAAAATTATGGAGGTGATCTAGTTTCGGTTGTACCCTCGACGTTTGGTCATGTGTTTACAGTTAAATGGAGGTTGTATAAGTAAGTAAGATGAATATTTCGTTATAATTTTCTAATTCAAGAATTAAAAATATATACTAAATAATTACAATTGAGCTTTGTTTTTCCGGATACTTTCTAGACTGACTATATATTTTTTTAAAATAAAATGTATAACTTTCAAACAAAATATGGTGCTGAGGGTAAGTATTATTTTCTGCGTGAACAAGGTTCATACTTAATGAATGAAATCATTTCTATTTCAGAAAACAGTCCAAAAGTTTCGGTATTTGTGTTCTATCCAGTGTCTCATCTGTTTGTTGTAGGTGGAATGAGACCTGATGTCCCTTAGATGTCCTGGTAGCCTGTTATAGAAATGTGGGGAGAGGTATGTAAAACTTCTAAGAGTACTTTTTAATTCAGGTAGGTTTATGTACTTATTTCTCAAATTAATGTCTTTTACAGCTATAATGGTATTATGCTGGTAAATGAGAGGTGCCCTTGCTTATAGTTGTCTGGTGATAAATACTTTTGCAGTTTTGAATAGATCCTCCGTTGCGTCAGTAATAGGTTTTTTATAAATAATTTTCAATGTCCATTTCTTCATTTTTTCTATTCCTGCATTATGCCAGTTGGCAATTCCACCCCATCTTAGTGTGCCATAGTTTAATTGTGATTCTATCAATGCACAATACACCTTTTTCAGTTATTCATTATCACAGATTTGTCTGAAGGTTTTGAACTTGCTCAACATCGGTCGCAGCTTTTTCATAAGTAAGTTGGCATGCCCCTTTCATCTTAAGTAGCAATACTATGGTTCCCAAATATTTGTGAATTCAGTTTCTGCTGTGAATGTACTACTCTGTCAAGAAAGTACCGGGAATTTTCAATTAAAACAACATTTTTACATTTAATCGTCAAAATTTATTGGGTCGCCTTCAAAATAGGCTCCATTTGCTCCAATACATCTATGCCAACGGCACTTCCAATTATCGAAACATTTTTTATAGGCGCTTTCTGGGATGGACTTTAGCTCTCGCGCCGAATTTTGTTTTATGGCTTCAATCGATTCAAAACGGGTGACACGAAGGGGCAATTTTAGTTTTGGGAAGAGGAAAAGGTCGCAGGGAGCCAAATCCGGCGAATACGGTGGTTGCTGAAGCACGTTTGTTGAGTTTTTGGCGAGAAAGTCAGTCACATTCGTAGCTCGGTGAGAAGGCGCGTTATCGTCATGCAAAATCCGTGAGTTATTCGCCCACAAATTTGGTCGCTTCTTACGGATACGCTCACGCAAACGTTTCATAACGCCTAGGTAATACTCCTTGTTTACCGTCTGACCCTCTGGAATGAATTCGTAGTGCACCACGCCACGGATATCGAAGAAAACAATGAGCATCACCTTCATTTTCGAGCGGCTTTGGCGTGGTTTTTTCGGTTTCGGCTCATTTTTTGCCACCCATTCCGATGATTGCTGGCTTGTTTGCATATCGTACTCGTAGACCCAGGTCTCATCACCAGTTATAATGCGTTCCATGAATGTAGAATCGGAATTACAGCGATCCAGCATGTCTGAAGCAACCTGTTCGTGATGACGTTTTTGAAGAAAATTCAGGTCTTTCGGTACGAGTCGTGCGGCCACCTTTCTCATGCCCAAAATATCAATCAAAATCGTACGTGCGGACTCGTGGGATATCTTAAGATCAAGTGCTATCTCTCTCAAGCTGGTTCGACGGTTTTCCAGCACCCTTTCCTTAATTTTATCGACGTTATCTTCGATCGAAACCGTCGATGGGCGACCACTTCACGACCGTCCTTGAAGGCTCTGTACCACTGATATGCACGAGTTTTCGATAGAGCAGTATCACCAAAGGCCTTTTGCAACATTTTCAATGCATCGGCACACGAAAATTCATTTGCAACACAAAACTTTGAACAAATTCTTTGCTCAACGTAATCACCCATAGTAAAAATCGGCACGCACTCTGACATCGACTGACTTAATCAGCTGTTGCAAACACACTAGTTGACAGATCCCGCTCAAGCTTGGCATAGTAATTAAGGACAGCGGTACCAACCTAGGAAAAAAAATTTCACCTGCCTCATTGCCCCGACAGATTTAAATCGATAATTCCCGGTACTTTCTTGACAGAATGTATGAAAATGTAGGAGTTTATCTAACATCACTGCTGTAATACATAAATTTTGTCTTCATGCTCACTATAAGCTTATTAGTGATATTGATTTTTCACATATCACTTGTTTAAATATTTTTAAATTAATAAAGTAAATAAGTTTAGAAAATGGGCTAAAAACCCGAAATAGATATGTCAACAGACATCAAATAAACGGTGAAACTGCAGCCAAATTGTTTTTATTTACTTTATATTAAGAGATTCAATACATGACCAAAACCATGTTCTGCCTTCTTCCTAACTGCCTCTAATGTTTCTTCCAGGAAAAATACAACCATGTCATCAGCTAAACTAAATATACTTTCCTGTTTTCCAATATTGAACATTTCATTCATATATATTAAAACCAACACAGGACCAAGCACCGTCCCCTTTGGTACTCCACTCGTAATGGTTCTAGGAGTACTAGTCGAATCTCCAACTTTCACACACTCAGGGCCGTCTTTAAACTATTTGAGGCCCTGGGCACATTAGGATCATGGGGCCCCTATGACCTTGAGAAAACACTATTTAGTTACAATAGATAAAGAAAGACAAACAAGGTTCTAAATTTATTTTTATTTAATTACTAACTATAAAAAAATAGGAAATATAAAAAATAATCTACTAAAGTAACTCGCTGTCTCGCTTAACTTAAAATCCTTAGATTAATTCTATGTTGATTGCAAAGGTACCCTTCTAGATTTAAGATGAGCAAAATCGTTTCGGTAATACCTAAATATCGGTTATCATTTGGTAATCTGGCAGGAACTAGGGGGCCCCATTCGATCGCGGGGCCCTGGGCACGTGCCCATAGTGCCCAGTGGGGAAGAGGGGCCTGCACACCCTGTTGCCTTTCGTTCATGTTACTCCCCTACAGCCACTCTCTTCCAACATTTTCATCAATATTACACAGTCTACTATGCCGAAGGCTTTCTGCAACTCTAATAATATGCCTATGGCTAGATATTATTATTTATGGCACCAGAAATAAGAACCACTAGTCTAGCTGTTGCATCTTATGTAGATATTTTTCTTTGAAATCCGCAATAATAAACCATATTTTGCCAAAAAGTCAACTATTCCACATAATTCTGTCGAAGATGTTCACAAAAGTTGATGTCGGGAAAACAGGTCTATTCGAGGATTATTCCAGGATTTATAAATGGGTAGAACTATTGCCTTTTTTGAAATAGTCGGAAAGGTGCCAGTAAAAATGCCAATATTGATAAGTTCAGTCCGAGCGTGATGATTCCGTCCTGTCCTGGCGCCTTGCCATTCTTGAGTGTTTTAATTTCATTCATATCTGCGTCATCAGTCTCTAAAAAGACCATCGAATTTGGTATTATTCTTTTTTCCTCCTAATGCAGTATGTGGGGTTATTATTCGGTATTTTTTGCCAAGTCACTTTGGATTTCAAATAAGTATTTATTAAACTCCTCCGCTATCTGGTGGTCATCTTTAAGTAATACAACAATTTGCCTCTTTCCTGATTTCAAACCTACAATTTTTGTTTTGTGCTGGTTCATTTACTTTCTTCCATAACCCTTGGCATTTTTATTTTTATCAATTTCATCTCGGTGGTAATCCTTTTCACAAGTTGGTTCTCCAACTTATTTTTATAATTTCTTAACATCACTAGATCTTCAGGATATTTAATGACTTCTTTATATAACTGGTCTATTTCTTTTATAGACGTTATAAGTCCTTTCATTACCCAAGGCTTTCCTTTCCTGAAACATCTTTTTAACTTTACTATTGTTGTGCTATTTTCAATTGTGGATTCAAGTTCAGCTATGCATGGTTCGCTTTACATGACGCAACCTTCAAGAAAAGTGTATAGTGGTTAGTGACTGTTGTATGCAGTGCAGCTGAAAGAAAATGATAGGAATTTTGAAGGAAGATTTATAGAAAATTTTGCGCAAGCACATCTAGGTGAGGGACCTCCACAAGACACCTCCCCTCTCCAAAAAAGGATCGCCGTATCGATCCCAAAACTCAGTCATTTGAGCAGAGTGTCTCTATGGTTGTGAAAGATTGAAGCAACGAAACAACACAAATAACAGCTTCCTAGCATGGATCTCCCCCCACGAACGACCGCTGTTGCTGTTCGACTGCTAAAAGCGGGGCTCTGAAGCATCGTAGAAGATGGGCTTTAGAATCAAAAAGTGGGGCCAGAGTTCGGGGAAAGCAAAGCGAGTCTTCCCTACTCCCGGTCGAAAAGTCGTAGTCTCCCTTGTTCCTCCAACGAACCACTCCCGACCCCGCAGCAGATAATATAAGCTTAAGGATCCACGAATGGGGCCGAAGTTGGGGACGAGCAGAGCGAATCTCCCAAGGCCAACGAACTTGTTCGAAACGTCGTAGTCTCCCTTTTTCCTCCAGCGAACCAATCAGGACCCCGCAGCGGGAGCTTCAGGATCTAATGATGGAGGCAAATTTGGAGGCGAGCAGAGCGAATCTCCCAACCCCAACAATCTTGTTCGAAACGTCGTAGTCTCCCTTTTTCCTTCAGTAACCATTTAAGATCCCTAGGTGGATAAGTAGACGAAGGTTGGAAAACCCACGCTGAGATTCAGCAGGGTATCGCCTTCGCCCATGCATGGATCACAAAACTCTAATCGATAGCAGAGTCGCATGACTCCTTCAACAGCCAAGGCCATTCCAAACCTTGCGGAAGGAAATGGATGGAAGTGGGACAACATGATGGAATGGTACGCAAGAGGGAAACAAAGTAAGGAAGTTTGGATTGCGAGTTATCTGCTTTAGGCATCATAACCATATCCTCTATTTCATAAATGGAACTAGGACACTCGTTATGACAAGCTTCCCCACCACGACAAGGTACAGAGACAGGGGGGAGCTAACACGTGAATTCTACCAGATTCTACCAGATTGTATTGGCATGCGAGCATAACTCTTCACCAAGTGACTACTCAGCAGTCTCCACAGTCCACCCCAAGAGGTAGAAAGTGTGATAAGGATTACGCCATATCATCGCGCGAAGCGAGAACCCGTCCGATGAGCTTTCAGTTTGGGCCCCGACTCGAAAGCCAGTAGCGTCTGAATGGTAGAAGCGAAGCACTATTCAACCTCTAGTGGCTCTGCAGGTCAGTAACCGAGTTGGTTTGAGACGCAACTCACCCGCCGAAAGGAATTCTTATCCATCCATCCGAACGCAGTCCCATGAACTAAGATAATCTCAAGATTGATGACTACTATTGATCCTTGTACGAGCACCGTCTATAGGCTTGTACATCCTGACTCACCGAACCCATGTGAAGTCATTTGACTGATCCTGGCGTCAAGCACTAATGGCAAAGCCATTTCGTCGAGATCCACAAACCCTAAAGCGTTACGCATTGATCCGGGGCCAGGACAAGCAGGTCGAACTGTCAAGTTCCGTTAAACCCCTAGTCAATTCATAAGAACAGATAAACGAAATACCCCCGATAGTCCAGCATGCGGACTTTCAACCACTGCCCCTTCGAGTCCAACACCAATGGGGTGGCCAGGTGGTACAAGTAACACCTGTGGGCAAACTACCCCCCCAAGGTAACGCAGTATGCTACATAACTCACTCTGCCATTACACAGAATCCGGAGATTTATACTGCGATATGGTAGAGTACGCCAGTTTTAAGGGAGGAGCCCTGTGCTGCGACAGACTCCCTGTCACTGAGTTAATCAACCAGCTCAGCCCTCCATACACCTGAACGGCAAAACTAGGGACCCATTCGGAGATCTTTCACCGTACAGGTCCAGTGACTGGCGCGAAATGGCATTACGTCAAGATCTAATGCCTGGGGGGCGCAGATAAGCTAACACGTGAATTCTACCAGAATAGTTATTGGCTATTTGAGGATACCTCTTTTCCAAGTAACTACACAGCAGTCTCCAAAGTCCACCCCTAGAGGTAGAAAGTCTGATAAGAATTACGCCATATCATCGCGCGTGGCGAGAACCCCTCCGAAGAGATGAATCCACTAGCTTCCAGTTTGGGCCCCGACTCGAAAGCCAGAACCGTCTGACTGGTAGCAGCGAAGCACTATCCAACCCCTACTGGCTCAGCAGGTCAGTACCTGAGTTGGTTTGAGACGCAACTCACTCGCCGGAGGGAATTCTTATCCATCCGCCCGAACGCAGTCCCAAGAACTAAGATAAACTCAAGATTGACGACTACAATTGATCCTGGTACGAGCACCGTCTAGCGGCCTGTATGTCCTGACTCACCGAACCCATGTGAGGTCATTTGATTGATCCTGGCGTCAAGCACTAATGGCGGAGCCATTTCGTCGAGATGCACAAACCCTAAATTGTTACGCATTGATCCAGGGGCCAGGACAGGCCGGTCGAACCGTCAAGTCCCGCTAAACCCCGAGTCGTTTCATGAGAATATACCGAACATGGGGGTCTGTGAACAGATAAATGAAATACTCCCCTAGTCCAGCATGCGGACTTTCAACCACTGCCCCCTCGAGTCACCAATGGGGTAGCCATGTGGTACAAGTAACACCTGTGGGCAAACCACCCCCCCGAGGTAACTCAGTATGCTACATAATGCACTCGACCATTACACAGAATCCGGAGATTCATACTGCGATAAGGTAGAGTACGCCAGTTTTAAGGGAGAAGCCCTGTGCTGCGACAGACTCCCTTGTCACTGAGTTAATCAACCGGCTCAGCCCTCCATTTCACCTGAACGGCAAAACTAGGGCCCCATTCAGAGATCTTCCACCATACAGGTCCAGTGACTGGCGCGAAATGGCATTACGTTAGACACCAAGACTTCACCCTCCATTTCGCCGGGATGAAACTAGGGTCCTAGTCATGACAAACCCCTCATCACGTCAAGATCTAATGCCTGGGGGGCGAGATAAGCTAACAACTCAGTATTAGTACGTATTAACATTGGAGCAGAGCTCTTTAATAATGTTATGCACTTATATCATCATAGTACTCCCGGGTTTCCGCTCAGGCTTGTTCAGCCCCAGCGAACCCCCAGATAGCTGAAAGAGATGATATGGTTAAAACAAAAATAGGAAAGGGCGGGTTTCCGCTCAAACTTGTTCAGCCCCAGCGGAAACCCGAATAGCTGGAAGATTAACGATATTAGTGTCGAGAATAGAGAAAGGGAGGGTTTCCGCTCAGACTTGTTCAGCCCCAGCGGAAACCCAGATTAGCTGAAAGAAATGAAAATGTTAGTGTGAGAGTAGACGATAAGCTAACATACTCAGAATTGTACAAGTTAAAATATGAGCAGAGCTCTCTAATAACATTAATGTACCATTGTCATCATTGTTGTCCCGGGTTTCTGCTCAAGTTTTGACACTCCAGCAGACCCCCGAAAGCTGAAAGAGAAAGAAAGGAGTTTATGGAGAAAGGATTATAGAACACTCCGCGCCAGCACAATTAGGTGAGGGACCCCCACAAGTCACCTCTCCCACACCAAAGAGGATCGCCGTAGCGATCCCACCACTCAATCATTTGGGCAGAGTGCCTATGGATTATGAAAGACTGAAGCAACGAATCAACACAGATAACGGCCTGTCAGCATGGACCCCACGCGCTACAGGGTCGCTTTTGCTGTTCGCCGCCAAAAGCGAGGTTCCGAAGCATCATAGGACTGGGCCTTAGGATCAAAAGGGCGCTAGAGTTTGGGGGAGAGCAGAGCGTATCTTAAAGGACCCCCAAACCTTGTCGAAACGTCGTAGTCTCCCTTTTTCTCCAGCGGATCACTTCCGAACTCGCAGCGGAAAAAGTTAAGCTTTAAGATCCACGAATGGGGCCGGAGTTAGGGAAGAGCGCAGCGAATATCCCAAGGTCCCACACTTGTTCAAAACGTCGCAGTCTCCCTTTGTCCTCCAACGGACCAATCAGGACCCCGCAGCAGGAGCTTCAGGAACTAAAAACGGAGCCAAATTTGGGGGCGAGCAGAGCGAATCTCCCAAACCCCCCAGCTTGTTTGAAACGTCGTAGTCTCCCTTTTTCATTCAGCAACCATTTAAGATCCTTCAGCGGGCTAAGAGGACGAAGGTTGGAAACCCACGCTAAGGACTAGCGGGGATCGCCTTCGCCAATGAAAGAAAAAAACAGAACTCTAATCGATCGCAGGGTCGCAGATTCTGGTCGTCAATAATAGCCAGCTTCCCCGTACGATTCCAAGTCCTGCGGCAGGAAAAGGTAGGATTGGGACAACATGATGGAAAGGTATTATGCAAGAAATAAACAAAGAAAGGAAATTAGGATTGCGAGTCATCTGCTTTAGGCATCATAACCATATCCTCCATCTCATAAATGGAACTAGGACACTCGTTATGACAAGCTCCCCCACCACGACAAGGTACAGACACAGGGGGGGAGGGAGATAAGCTAGCAGGTGAATTCTACCAGAATAGTTATTGGCTATTTGAGGAAGGCCTCTTTTCCAAGTGACTACTAAGCAGTCTCCACAGTCCACCCCTAGAGGTAGAAAGTGTGATAAGGATTACGCCATATCATCGCGCGTGGCGAGAACCCCTCCGAAGTGATGAACCCACCAGTTTCCAGTTTGAGCCCCGACTCGAAAGCCAGAACCGTCTGATTGGTAGCAGCGAAGCACTATCCAACCTCTACTGGCTCAGCAGGTCAGTACCCGAGTTGGTTTGAGACGCAACTCACCCGCCGGAGGGAATTCTTATCCATCCACCCGAACGCAGTCCCAAGAACTAAGATAAACTCAAGATTGACGACTACAATTGATCCTGGTACGAGCACCGTCTAGCGGACTATACGTCCTGACCCACCGAACCCATGTGAAGTCATTTGATTGATCCTGGCGTCAAGCACTAATGGCGGAGCCATTTCGTCGAGATCCACAAACCCTAAATAGTTACGCACAGATCCACGGGCCAGGACAGGCCGGTCGAACCGTCAAGTCCCGTTAAACCCCGAGTCGTTTCATGAGAATATCCCGAAAATGGGGGTCTGCGAACAGATAAATGAAATACCCCCCTAGTCCAGCATGCGGACTTTCAACCACTGCCCCCTCGAGTCCAACACCAAGTGGGGTGGTCAGGTGGTACAAGTAACACCTGAGGGCAAGACCACCCCCCCGAGGTAACGCAGTATGCTACATAACGCACTCGGCCATTACACAGAATCCGGAGATTTATACTGCGATAGGGTAGAGTACGCCAGTTTTAAGGGAGAAGCCCTGTGCTGCGACAGACTCCCTTGTCACTGAGTTAATCAACCGGCTCAGCCCTCCATTTCACCTGAGTAAAACTAGGGCCCCATTCGGAGATCTTCCACCATACGGGTCCAGTGACTGGCGCAAGTTGGCATTACGTTAGACACCAAGACTTAACCCTCCAATTCGCCGGGACGAATTTAGGGTCCTAGTCAAGAGAGCGCCCCCATCACGTCAAGATCTAATGCCTGGGGGGAGGGAGATAAGCTAACAATCGGAAAGCGGTAGCGTCCTCTATGGGATATGCCAGGAAGCTGTAATAGAGCAGAGCATATTCTGGGCAAGCAGCTGGCACGTCGCCGAAACATTAATGCTGAAGACATTGATCAGAAAAGCATTACAAGCGTCATTTTGGGACACTTAAATGAACCTGCTAATGAACTGAATTTTTGATAACGTACTGAAATATTTTACCGGTCCTTGAAATGAATCCAGTTGAAAAACTCTGGTATAGAGTACCTAGAAATACATTTAATAATATTCTATTCTTTTGCACGAAAATGTTCCATTTAAAACAATCAAATTCTCAAGTACTTATCAGATAAATGAATGAGGTATGTTGACTCATGCAGATTATTTCATAGAGTACGAATTTCTTTTTAGTTGGAATTCTTGAAGAGGAATTTATGTGGCTTTGACAATGTGATAAGTGAATCATAAATACCAGAACTATTGAATAAATAACAATTATTGCCGATTTATTATGAACAATTTTTTATCAAAAATCTACTGCCGATCTTCAGAGAGCCTCTAATTATATAAAAAAATTGTGAAAAGCATTCACATTAAGTAAGGAGCTTTTGCGCGCTTGTTTATATTAGTCACTGTGCTCACGAAATGGTTCATTACTCTTCGTGTCGTTTTTTACATTTACATGCAAATTTTTGCAATAACTAATTATACGATCCTCACGAAATTTTGCATTAATATTTGTGGCGTCGTTTTATATCTAAATGCTATATTTATATTCGTTCGTAAGACCATTTCAGTAGCGCTCAAAGCTGTTCTGCTCACCATAAAAAAAACGTTATGATTATTTGATTCCCTTTAAGAATTCTGTCGTTGGAATTGAATTCAAAAGTTGGTGGTGGAAATTTCAAGAGTTAGTCGAAATTTATATTAGAAATCTGAAATTGATATGGTTATTTAGTGCGATTTCGGCTTATTGAGAAGCGGTTTAATTTATCTCTTTGAAGATACAGCCCTGGGTTTTGATTTGAAGTGTTGGATTTATACTTGTTAAACTTGAGAAATTGCATTGTATGTGATTTTATTTCAGTTGCTAGGAAAGAAATTCGGGTTCTCTATTTGGGAAATAGCATTCTTGTTTTTGAAAAATCTACCTACTGCTGCAAATACTGCGACTTCTGCAACTATTTTGTTATTATGAGAAACAAAGAAGTTTTCGTACTTATTTTTTTAACACTAATGATAAATACTACTGGACTTATTAGCTATAAAGGCTAAACTGGAAAATTGCGCCTTACTTGAGGTGAAAAAAATTCAAAGAACTTTGAATATTAAGGTTACCTTAAAAAATTGGGAAACACTTTTAATGGTAATAGTCAGCGGTCGATCCATGGTAAGGTTAAAGATGGATATAAAAATTCTCATCAAATAAAAGTAAAATATTAATATATTTCCAATAGACATATTAAATAATGAAAACAAACAATAGAATTTGTTATGTCACCAAAAAGAGATGAAAATATATTTCCAATCAACAATATCTGCTCAATATGGAAATAATTAAATGGAAATATTGCTTGCTTAATTAATATTAAATAAAATAGGCAACATTATGCATATGCAGAATTTAAATGAAAACAAATTTCCAAAAGATTAAAACATAGTGAAAGAATTGAATGGTATGTAAATTTACCTTTTTGAATTCTTCGTTGTAATTGATTGAACGTTAATCAATTAATATGCAAATTCTAGGATAAGCATACTTCATGGGGATTGAGATATATAAATAGACTTCAATTCGTTTATTCATAGCCTAAATATATATTACAGTGTACAAAATTGAGTTGTTTCACCCAAAATTGAGAAAATTATTGCGGTGTCGTTTTGATCTGCAATTGCGGTGAAAATACTATCTTATTCGTAGAGGAGTAGATCGATGGGCTTTTTTACCATTGTTCACTTTCACTGAGTTAACTTTTGGATTCAGTTCAGACATCTACTACTTAGTTACAGATAAATATTACAGATAATACATTCACTTTCAGGTCTTTTATTGCGATAGGGTATTATCATGAGAGGGTTAACGAAAATGTTCCTTGAGATTAAACTCGTGAAGTGAATGCGAATAGAATTTTTTCGTGCGTTTAGGCTATCAAGAGAGATGAGTCTGTGACTTGAATAAATGTAAATGTTAACTTGTTCAAGAGCAGAGAGAGGGAGGGAATGTCAATGGAACTTAATTGTTCGAGGAGTCAAGAGTGAATGATAATGTTGCCTGACCGTTTGGTCGAGGCACAACGAGAGACTGTGTCGAAGTGAGTAGGGCAAGTGCCATAAAGCGACTGTGACGAAATGATTAACGCGGTTCCGAAGAAGAAACTGTACTCAAAGTTATACTGTGGGGCCAGTGAAAAATGCCAGTTTCACATTTCGAAGCATTTTTTTGTTTTCGTTTTTGACCCAATAAGATTTTTACCAAGAATTATGGATTTTTGAGGGGCCCTGGAACGTCATTTAAATGGACAAAAAAGTGAAGCCGGAATGGATTTTTTTACTAACTGCCTAGTAAAGGTCAGAAATACCTTGTTCAATTCTGAAGATATCGAACGCTGTTAAAATAACTCATCATAAAAATAATTCATCATAACTCTACTCAAAATAACATTGTAATAAGCCACCTCTTTGTGGGAGGTGGTTGGATGGAAAATATTACTAGATTGACTTATGTACGAATGGGGTGCGAACCAATTCTGGTCGAGCGGTCCTAAGAAGGGTACGGCCTTTGCGAAAATGGAAGGGCTTTGATGTTTATACATTTTCTCTGTGATAATGAAAATGGTAATAAAACTCAATTATGGATTTTAAGAAGTATAATGATAAAGTGTGCTAAAATACAATAGTTTTATTAATTCTAAACTCAATAAAATTCAAATGAAGATAACACACTGAATAATCAAGGGGAGGGTGATTCGGATCCCTCAAGCACTACTTATCATTTATATGGTTCTTAATTCTGCTTAAATTCTTCAAACGTAGTAATTACGAAGAGATATGTCAACCTACGTAATAATTTCTGACTCTACTTTAATTAGACAATTTCAGCCTGAATAATATACCAAAATTTTTAGATACGCGATTTTCTACAAGAAACGACCTATTCAACACGAACAATAAACGATAAAGAACGACTACCGGTACTCTTTAATTCCTTGGTCCCGGAACTTAAGCACTATACTCAATTTCTCTAATTATTCTGACTCAATTCTTAAACTTAAAAAAAAATTACTGATATCACTCAATATAATAATGCTAAATTCTGAGACCAGTTGGAGCCTCGCACCGCGATCTTTTCTCGACGATCTTACTAGTTTTTCCGAGTTAAGACTCCCCGGGAAACTCTCCTTTTTTCCTTATAATACCTCGTACGCTTTATTTTTCTCCTTCCAAATTTTTGATCCGTTCACCCGCTCAAAATTGCAACTTAGCACTTTTCAAGATTTCAGCTCTTTGTCTACCCACAAGTGTTAATTTCGACGTCAGCGTTTTTCTCTGAAAGTTTCCGTTCCTAAACTCATCTGAAGGAATATTTTTACGTTTCGTACAATCAGCTCTTATGAACTTTTTAATCTGTAGTTTGTTATTATAATATATAAGTCAGAGTAAAAGAATTTCCTTTCATGAAGCCGCCGTTCGGGCATGCTTCGAAAGCGAATTCCTAAGTTTAATATTGAGCGGTCTGGAGATTAGAATAAACAAATTAATTTAGAGGCATTGAACCTTCCGTTGAAATTGCTTTTGTCCACTGAAATAATTCCTGTATCATTACAGTCCTTGCATGAATTCTAAACCTTATTTTACCACAACATAATAAAAATCGTAGAAATAAGAAAATAACATATCACAAAAATTATAAAAATCAGATAACATATGTTATCCTGATACTTCTAGATCTTCTGTGAAGATCTCTCAGAAGCTTTTTCAACTTGTACGAGTTAGGAGTTCAGTTTTGTTCTGATTAGGCTTTGTTGCTGCGATCTTACGCCACTTTGGGTCACAGCGTTATTCATTTTAGACCCAACGGTGAAATGGTGGCCGAAATCCGTCCAACTAACAAAAATAAAATAAATCATCATAATTCTATCAATATAACATGACAACAAAAGTGGGAACAAAAATATATATTTAAGCATATCACATAAATTACTGAAAAAATAGCATACATTTTTGTAACAATCAAAATCGACAACATTCTGAACATAAAAAAGTTTTAAATTGTTTTGACCTTTGATAGAAATCCATTGTACGCTAATTACACAAAATTCAAAGATGTTTGTTAGTTTATCTCATGATCAGAAAAATAACAATAATCAATATTATATTACGAATTCCAGTGTTCTTTCGTTTGCCTTTCCGAATCTATCATATCTATAACGATTTCTACATCGACATTGATCTCGCTCTATGTAATAAAGCAGATAATCTCTCTCGAGACCTCATCCATGAATTCAGTCTCTTTAAACCAGACACATTTTGTTTTGCTGATGCCACAATTACTGAAATCGTACACAGTATCTATAGAAACATATTGATAGTTGGATAAACTTCTTTACTACACTCCTCAAGAGCTGAGAGAACAGAATCGAGAATTCCTTTTGATTTCTGTTTCCAATATTCCGACCTAAATAATAATTCCGGCTTGATTCATCACCAGTAAATCGATTTCATTCGTAGGATCCACTTTTATCATATAATCTCAGATAACATTTACAGGGTCATTCAGATCACTCTGTGATGCATTATGCATATCGTATTATCCTGCCACAGTAAGAGAATTCCTCAATCAAGAATACCCCGATAGGTTGATTGGGCGGGGTGGTACGATTTCATGGCATGCCCGTTCACCCGATTTAAACCCAATAGACTTATTTTACTAGGGTACAATAAAGGAGAAAGTGTATTCCAAACCGATCCAAGATTTGGACTAGCTGCGCCGAAGGCTTGCAGAAGCCGCTGAAGACATCATCAAGAAGATACGCTAGTCTTATTACGAGATCCTTTTTAAAGAGATGTAGAGCTTGCATTGCAGCTGATGGTAAACATTTCGAACATTTGCTATGATAATTCTCTTACTGTGGCAGTATAATGCTGGGCAACCATCTTGTTGGTACCACATGCTGCCGAAAATGTTCAGTGAAACTTCCTTGTAAATCTTAATTTAATTAAAAACTTAAGGAAGAATCCACTAAATTTTATTTCAAACGCAAATTAAAATGGCACATCAGAATAATGTTTAACTAAGGTAGATAAATTTGTTAAAAACGGAATAATTTCTGAAGAAACATTTGTCTATAATTTCAGCAAGAATTTACCAAGTGTTGTACCATTTTGGAATATTTACTAAATGTGTCCAATTTTGAAGTCACTTGCCAAACTCGCGTAGTACAATATTTTTTAGTACAGTCAGTTCAAACTGGGCAAAATTTTTATTTTGAATTTTTTTTTTTTTGGGAAAAATAGGTCTTTTTCATTCAAGCTGGAGCAGCTGCTTTTGAAATTTTGATAACAGTTTAGGAAAGCATTATTCAGGATAAAATATTTGGAAAAAGTGAAGATTTGTGGCAAGTAGTAGAGAAGTAGAAAGTGTAGAATTTTTAGAACTTTTTTTAAATGCCCATCATTTTGCGATATGCAGCATATTCTTTTTATATTATGCTGATAACTAGTACCAATTGCCTCGTCATCCAGTTCCGGCTTGACGTTGATTTCTGGGAAATCTTGTATTTGAAAAACTCTGAAAACAAGGCCACTGGGACATTAATCCATAATGTTACAGGAAAAGATTATCGCACAGGAGATATATTATTCAAATCATTTCCAAGAAGTAAACGAAAAGGATTTGTTGAATGAAAATCTCTTTTTTCTTAAAGATGGTGAAATTGAGAACAAAAAAGTCACCAATGCTACTGCAACCATAAAAAAACGTAGGGGCGTATTTCTGAGCCCATTAATAAAGCATTAAATGTTCCGCTATATTAGGCAAATGAAAAATAAAGAGTCTGTAGGATATGATGGTGTAACGAACAACTTCTACGCTCCTCGTTTAGAAACCTGCCTTGCACTGTCGCAGCTTGACCGGCGTATCAATAAAGGAGACGACCAGTCTAAAGATTCATGATTAACCGTCTCAGCCGAGTTCAAGTAGGGCAAGACACAGCGTT
Source organism: Megalocaria dilatata (assembly GCA_034642435.1). Lineage (NCBI taxonomy): Eukaryota > Metazoa > Arthropoda > Insecta > Coleoptera > Coccinellidae > Megalocaria > Megalocaria dilatata. Next base: position 76,231,957 of record CM067856.1, read on the forward strand.
TGACGATCACCGTTCCAAGCGGAACGCATGGTCACCGGCGTCACAGGCAGAGCCTGTGCATTAAGCCTCTCTGATGAGTTTCAGATACTCGGAAACGAAACGCCGTCTCCCTAACTAAGAGGTGGAAGCTCCCTCACAACACCCGCATATCCTTCGAGAGCTTCATTGGTGATCCTGACGTGATTTGGGGGGTTTACTTCAAGAGCGAACCAACCCATTCATTTGGAGGCCATAATTGCCCCATCCATCATTCCGAGACAGCCTTTCCTTTCGTTCCACAGATCCCCGCTGGAAATGACACCGCGACCAGCCCAGCGGTGGACTGTCTCCTTGCCTGATTCCCAACGCTCCATTCCGTGACCTTATCGACGGTCACTGGAGGGGGAGTGTGTAGCGAACAACTTCTTGGCTCCTTGTCCAGAAACCTGCCTTACTCTGTCACAGCTTGACCGGCGTATCAATAGAGAACACGACCTGTCTAAAGATTTCTGACTAACCGTCCCCGTCGAGTTCGGATAGAGCAAGGCATATAGCGTTTGACGACCACCGTTCCAAGCGGAACACATGGTCACTGGCGTCACAGGCAGAGCTGCACATCACGCCTGTCTAATAAGTGTCAGATGCGCAGACCCCGAACGAAACGCCGTCTCCCGAATTAAAAGGTGGAAGCTCCCTCGCAACAGCGCATTTCATTCGGGAGCTTGGATGGTATACCTGTTAGTCTTCTGAAAACCAGTGCATCTATACTGATAAAACCGTTGACACAAATAATTAATAGAATAATAGAAACCGGGAACTATCTAGGATCTATCTTACAAAGAATCTTGGGTTAATCCAATTTACAAAATGGATAATAAGAACAATTATGATAAGTACAGACGAATATCTCTACTCTCAAACATCAATAAGATTTTCAGGAGAAAAGTTTTTTTATGAAACTGTCAACTTTCCTGAGTTTAACAACATCCTAGTAAAACAACAATTTGATTTCGAAAAAGAAAATGAACAATAAATACTGCACACCAAGTATTTAATTTAGTAATTAAATCATTGAATAAAAACCTGCCTCAATCTAACAAAGGCCTTTGACAGGCGAATCATAAAATCACAATAAAGAAAATGGATAGATACGGAATAATAGGTGTAGCTCTGAAACTTTTTGTGTAATATTTAACTGGAAGAATTCAAAGAACAGTTGAAAAGATAAAGGATGGTAAACAGATGACTCACATATAAAAAGAGATGTGCCTCAGGGCTCAATGTTAGATCCCTTGTTGTATTATTATATACCAACGAATCAGGAAACATCTGGTAATAGCGTTATGCATGCCGACGAAATATCAGGGATATGTGGCAATACCACTGCAGATGAATGCCAAACAAAATTAAAAGGAAATCTGTAAAAGTTGGATAAATGGTTCCAAACTAATGACTTGGTAATGAACATCGCTAAAACTGGTATATAGGCAGAAAAATCAACATGCTATTAATGTAACATATCATGTTGACAATATCATAGATGAGGACTCGGTATCTTTCTTGGAAATTCAGATTGAATTGGAAACCGCAAAATTGACAATATCACTAAAAACCTGGCAAGATACTGCTATGCTCTGAGAATGTTAATGAACACTGTCGGTTTTAATGAGGCCTTGACGGCATACAATGCTGACGTGTATTCAAGGTATGGGATTATTTTCTGAGCAAATTCAGTTGGGACTGATAGAATTTTCATACTTTGAAAAAGGTGCCTAAGGATTTTTTCAATAACTGAAAACTGTAAAAATGTTTTTATTTAACATAATCTTTTAACGCTGTACATATGATCATTAATATATGCTGTGGTCAGAGATAGTCGCACGATCGTCCGCTCCTTCGTTTTCGATAAATTATATTTTTCATACTGTCTTTTACTGACTGTTTGAAAGACCCCTCTTTTGTTTGTGTAATCTGGGGTGTATTTCTGGTTTTCCTGTCGGAATATCGCAATATTGATTGTGAAAATGGTTCTTAATCCACAACAACAGAGAAATGTTAAAGATATTATACGAGAAACATTCAATGACAAAGAATGCTTATCAAAGTTCGCACAGATTGTTGCAAATATGATTATTGATAAACTGAATGAAAAGTGAAATCACTTATCGAAAAAATAAACAATGTGAATGCAGAATGGGATGCAGTAAAGAAGGAAAATCGTATTTTTAGGAACGACTTGATTCGCTAGATCAACAGCGGTGACGTAAATGTATCGGGTGTTTTTTAGATTGATAGAACTTTCGATAAGGGATAACTGTGATTTAACAGAAGATAGAAGACATATTGTTTTGACATTTCTGTTCAGTAAGCATTGACAAATTATCATGGAAAGACGCACGCCGCAACAACGTATACAAATTGTTGAAATTTATTTTCAAAATAAGTGTTCTATTCACCAAACTTATAGAACACTTCGTGAAATTTATGGTCCATCAGAGCAACTTATTCGTCGAAATATCGATATATTTCGGACAACATTTTCTCTCCTCGATGCAACAACAAAAACAAGACAAAGAACTGTACGTACAGAAGAAAATATCGCTGCTGTAAGTCATAGTGTTAATGATGATCCAGATTTGTCTATTCGTCGACGTTCACAAGTTGGACACTGTGCATCCAGCACATGGAAAATTTTGAGTAAAGATCTTGGTCTACACCCATACAAGATCCAACTGGTTCAAGAACTAAGGCCACTTGACCATAATAAGCGTCGTTTATTTGCTGATTGGGCCCTAGAACAGTTTGAAGTTGATCCACTTTTTTATCGTGAAATTGTGCTTAGTGATGAAGCTCATTTCTGGTTGAACGGCTATGTAAACAAGCAAAATTGCCATATATAGAGTGAAAACAATCCTCAAGAAGTTCTGCAGGTTCCATTGCATCCTGAAAAATGCACTGTATGGTGTGTTTTACACGCTGGAGGCATCATCGATCCATATTTCTTCAAAAACGATGCTGGAACTAATGTTTCAGTGAATAGTGCTCGTTACAGATCGATAATCAATTATTAGTTGTTTCGAAATTTGAATAGTATCGACCCAAAAGTATTTTGGTTCCAACAAAATGGTGCTACATCTCATGCTGCTACCGTAACAATTGATTTATTGAAAGAAATATTTGGCGATAACATTATTTCGAGAAATGGTCCAATTAATTGGCCTCCAAGATCATGGCACATAACTCCACTGGACTATTTTCTTTGGGGTTTTGTCAAGTCATTGGTTTATGCTGATAAACCAGAAACAATAGACGCTTTGGAAGCCAACACAACTCATGTTATTGCTGAAATAAGGCCTGAATTACTGGAAAAAGTGGTCCAAAATTGGTCTGGTCGAATGCGGTTCCTCAGAGCTAGTCATGGTGTACATATGCCGGAATTTTTTTTTAAAACATAAATGTCATAAAATTATCTTTCAAATAAAAGAAAAAATTGGCTTCAATCTTAATTTAAATGTGTTTCATTTCAATTTAAAGCTCTATCACTCAAAAAAAACACTCGATATATTGAAACTATATACAAAAACTATCAAAATGATATCCTCATAATAATAATAATAATGTTCATTTTCTTTTAAAACAACAAGAACATTAAACATAAATTTCAATCATATTAACCCGACTTCCATAATAAAACAAACAATGACCACACCAAGAAAGCAAATCCGCACGGGGTAATTGGCCAGAGTTTATTTCCAGATTCCGTGTGCAGATATATGTAATTACGTATTTATATAAAAAATTTTTTAAAAATTTACATATATGTTTTGAAACCATCACCAATGAAGTTAACGTATATACAAAAGAAATGATGAACAAAAAAAACTGAATTATGATAAGCAATGCATGACCCAGTTATGTATAACATTTCCACCCAAATCTGTAATTCGGTCTTTAGATCTTCTTGGGATTCAGAAATTCATGGAATTCAAATTCAAATATATCACAAGATCAAAATTTAACTCGCCAAATAAGATGAAATCTGGAACGAATTACCTCGCAGTAAGTTTTAAAGTATCCAAAATAAAACAGCAGTGATCAAGTGTTGTTACTATTAACCTATAACCATTTGTACTCGGAACACAGAAAAACATAATAAAAAATATTCACCTCAAATAATGTCCCATTATAAGAAAAATAACCAAAATTTTAAAAATAATAAATAATTAAGGAATATATTGTGGATATCTAAACTCGATATGAATTTAATTCATAATACCAAAAAGGATAAGAAATATCAAAGATCTAAAATTATTCAAGAAAGAATTATTTACCTTTATGATTGATACTGAGCCGTACACAGTAGTCGAATTTAAAGATTCATTCAGATTTTGGGGTAGATTGGGGTATGTCTTCACATATTTCGATGTATATTAATTTTTCCTTTTTGGTTATTTTAGTTCATAAGGATTTTGTAACTTATAATTCTGGAAATAAATTATTATTATTTATTATTTTTATTATTATTATTAGCGACAAGAACGCTAATACAACTAATCTGATTTTCTATTTTTAACTATCTAAATGTTTTCTTGTAGCCACATGAAATCCAAAAATTTTCATATGAAATGATATAGCGGATCGTGAAAAGAAAGATTCCCTTCAATAGCCAAATATACTTATTAAAAAGAATTATACTGTTCTGATGTATAATTTTTTGTATTGAATCAATAACAATAATAAATATAATATGCCGGTATCCGGTCACATATTGCGGGTTTTTTTTTCCTCAAATCTGATAATAATGGCAATGAATGAAGATAACATGATACTCGTTTTAAACCGATTTTCACATTTTAGTTTGATAGTGTAATGTAAAAATATAAAATGATTACTTCATTCACCAAGTAAACAGTGCTAAATTATTTAGTTTTCGTAGCTCCATTAAGAACTGAATTAGTCAGTATCTCATAATGGCGCTTAAGACATCGAAGAGTGATTCAAGTATGAATTTCTTTCAAAAATTAAAATATGTGATGATGCACATAACAGTCGAACCTGTTATTTTCTTCTACATCCTACCGGGAACTATGGGATTCTTAGCAACCCAAAATATGAATCTAGAAAAGGCCTGTAAGGTGAATCTAGGGTACAATACAACAGTGTGTGATGCAATATTCAGAAAGGACCATTCGGGTTATCAAGATTACCAAGAATTCGAAGTTCAGAATTTGGCAGCGAAAATGATGGCGCTCAAAACAGCTATAGTTGGTTTTTTCCCAACTTGTTTGATTCTGTTTTTCGGTTCGTGGAGCGATCGGCATAGTAGAAGGAAACCAGTGATCCTTGTACCAATAATCGGTGATCTCGTGAGCTATGCTTGCCTTTTTGTTTGTGCGTACTTCTTTTTAGAATTGTCGGTGGAATACTCTGCTTTATCCGATGCCCTTCCTTTTGCCCTTGGAGGAGGTGTACCCTGTGTTGCATTAGGAATTTTTAGTTATATCAGTGGCATAAGCTCAGATAAAGACAGGACTGTACGTGTAGGTGCTGTTTCTATGTTTCAAAATACTGGTATAGCACTTGGTAATGCCTTAGGTGGTGTCTTTATAAAACCTCTAGGTTACAAAGGTGTTTATCTTATAACAACAGCCGTGATGCTTGTCGTTTTTATTTATGCTCTATTTGTAATTAAGGATCCAAATACGAGCAAACAGCATAAAAGTCAAGAAAGCTTCTTGAAAGATTTCTTGAATTTACGGCATATACGGAACACGTTTAGGATCTGTTTCAATGAGAAAAGGAGGTCCAAAATGGTGGTATTGATGATTCTTACAATGATGGTAATGGGCCCTTTTTGTGGTAAGTTTCCAGAGAAAAACAATCATGCTCGTTTATTGATATTGTTTTTGTATAGTTTATCATTGCCAACCATCTGAAAGTTTGCTGTTGACCGAAAAAAGCGAAAAAAAAATACTTTGGAATTTAATCCCGGTTACTTCAGTTGTAAAGCATATGACATGAAATATTGGCCACATATGTTATGAGGATCTCAAAAATTTCTAATCTAAACATTTATGAACATTATTTAAATATTTACAGATATATTCTGTTAGCCTTCTACATATTTAATTTCAGAAAATTATATTTGATATTATAACTTCATAGTCCAGGAGGAATCGGCGCATGAGTACCGAAAACTATTCCACCTCAATTTTTTTATGCGATGCCCTTCAAATTACCCTACTAATTATATAAATGCATGTTGCCATGGGGCAACCCCGTGCCATATTGTTTAAACCGAAATTGTTTAAACAATTACAAGGAATTGTTATTTTTCAACCGGACAAATTTTTTTTGTATTCTTTGTTGAAATACAATTAAGAAAAGTCCTATGGCTTATTACGATAAAGTTATTATTTTTCGAGATATGAATTTTTAAAGGTCGATGAAATCTCAAATTTGGATACTTTTGACCCATGAAAAATATATTAAAAAAAAAATAAAATATAAATTATATTTTTTTTCATTCTTTATATGATAGTTAACAATATCCTTAATTACGATTTCAAGAAATTTAATTGTTTACAACTGTTTTTTAATCGTTAATTCCGCGCGCTCAAAAGTTTACTCGCTTACCTATAAGTATCGCCGTCTCTCTCTGACTCATACGCTGCGTCGGCCTCTCGGTGTCCTGAATTATTATTTATCATTTATCTTTTAAACTATCAATTTTATAAGAATATTTTAGGAGAGCAATATTATCAATAATTAAATGCTCTACAATTTGTTATTGATAAATTTTTTTCTAAAATCAGATTTTAAAAAGTTATTTAAGGATGAAGGGGAACAGATAATTAAAATTTCTTTTTATGGGTTTATATTGCTCTTTGTCATTAAAATAGAAAGTACTTACCTTCTATAACTTCTTCAAACAAAGGTTATACATGCAGAAGTATAAAATAATGTAAGAAGATTTAAAAACAAGTATTTATTTATTTTCTATATTATATTTTCACATTCTACTGAATCACAACCACATAAAAGTATACAACTAATATTATTTTTTTTACAATAACATGCTTTGGTTTTACAAGCTTTCTTACAATTATACGGTTTCTTAAGATCAGTTGGAAACGAGCTTTTGTTCATAAATAGAGGTAGCAAAGTATCATTTTCTTTTTTGTAACCGAACTGAGTAAAATCTAATAATAATTCATATTGGGGATTTAAAGCTCGTTTCCAAACGTATGTTTGAGCTGAAGCCCTAAGTGCATGCAAATGAGGTACAAGGGATTTTTGATAAATTAATATTACTGCCAAAACTACGTGTAAAAATTATTTGTCTGGCTTCATCCGCGGTATTACCTTTTTTACCCAAAATATTTAAATATACAGCTTCTAGATCTTTTAACTGATTAGTACTTAATTCTAAGCCATTGCCAAGAGGGACTAGAGCATCACTCAACTTTTGAGCGCGCGGAATTAACGATTAAAAAACAGTTGTAAACAATTAAATTTCTTGAAATCGTAATTAAGGATATTGTTAACTATCATATAAAGAATAAAAAAAATATATAATTTATATTTTATTTTTTTTTTAATATATTTTTCATGGGTCAAAAGTATCCAAATTTTAGATTTCATCGACTTTTAAAAATTCATATCTCGAAAAATAATAACTTTATCGTAATAAGCCATAGGACTTTTTTTAATTGTATTTCAACAAAGAATACAAAAAAAATTTGTCCGGTTGAAAAATAACAATTCCTTGAAATTGTTTAAAAAATTTCGGTTTAAACAATATGGCACGGGGTTGCCCCATGGCAACATGCATTTATATAATTAGTAGGGTAATTTGAAGGGCATCGCATAAAAAAATTGAGGTGGAATAGTTTTCGGTACTCATGCGCCGATTCCTCCTGGACTATCAGGAATTAACTTAATGTCATATAAGCAATTTTTATATCAAACAATATTCAATCTTTAAAATCAATGATAAACCACAGAACTATTTAGTTTGAGTCAACATTAGACTCCATTTAAATATTATTCATTTGCCAAGACGCTTTCTGAATTGTTAAAAGTAGGTAAATTTTTTTGTTGATTGATATTATATTTTATTGAATATGATTAAGTACTGACGAGCAAAGTCTCTCTCAAAACTTGTTTTTTAGTAATGTTTTTACATATCTTGAGATTTTCTAAAAAGTAACTTAGTTAGATATCCAATAATATTGAATATTCTAAGTAAGATAGTTTTATCATGAAATTCTTAAGATTATGTAAAACATTTTTGGAAGATATCTGTTTTCATAAGAGGGATGAGGAGAAACAAAATTTTGTCTACTAAAAGTATTTAATTTATGAGATTTTTGTTGACAATTTTATTTATTGGATTTTGTTATCTCATTTGGATGTCTTATAATGAATGTTTATTTTATATGTCGTTTGATATAAGCAGTGCTTATACGACATTAATTTAATTTCTGAAGTTAAAATATTAAATATAATTTTTTGAAATTAAATATGTAGAAAGCTAACACAATATATCTGTAAATATTAAAATATTAAAATAATTTTATATATCTTCTCTCAAGTATAAACCTCCATTTATATTATTCATTAACATAGCCGAAAAAGTAATTTTTTCAGAAAAATTCAAATAGATGAAACTATAATCTGCATAAGAACGGAGAAAAATCTGTATATCTACTCTTGTGCATTCACGAATATGATCGCTCTATTTTGACTTGAAACAAAACCTAAAAATTTTTACTTTTTCTTTTCGAAGTTATGAAGTATACAATCGACCAGACAGTATTGAATAAAACCACGAATTATCCGTCTATTTTTGGTTAAGATTTTGAAATATCGCCATTCGAGAAAAAGGTTTGATACATTTAATAAAATATACTAGTCGGAAAATAATCAGCCTGAAATAAGGTATACGAGTAAATATCAATGTAGTAGTTCATCCTGCAAAAATCCTTTAGGGGGTAAGGAATAGCAGAAAAGGAAGTAATTTTGCTTTATTATTTATTGAATAACAAATCAAATTGCGAAGAGAATTTACCAGCCATCATTGAATTTTTCACATTTTACATTTTGAACTACGTGAAATAGCAATATCGAATAAAAAAATTTGTTCGACCGCCCTCAGCATCCAACTCTTCTCTTAAAGACAGCAATTCAAGAAACTTAGTAAAAAAATCAGATCTGCCCGTTATTGATCCCTCAAAATTTTCGGAGCATTTAACGTGAATGATTGCAAATTGAGGAATGAAATAAAAGACAAAATGTATTAAAAATTCACCAACATCGTTTACATGAAATATACACAATCTCAAAAAAATACCAAGGATTGATCATCTGAAAAGCCCGCTTAAAGCAATTGTCGAAATTCTTTCTCACGCTAAGTTGGTACTACTATCTCGTACTTGACGCGGAGTTTTAGAGTCATTTGTAATTTAGATTTTATGTCAGAGCTTCATTTTGTCAGTTCATCTCAATTCTGTTTTGTGATTTTCACAATTAATAAAAATATCGAATAAAGAATCTGCCTTGAATTTCGTATTGCAAATGGAATTTTGTGTGCGGAAGGGGGAAACTTAGGGTGAATTCATCAAAAGCATTTATGTATGAGTGGTATAGTGCGTTAAAAAGCGGTTTAGATGTATTGGAGGATTTGCCTCGCTCTGCTCGGTCATCAATGTCTTCAACTGAACTTAACATAACTAAACTAAAATGAATCACCATTGTTTGATTCTGAGAGAGATAGTCCAAGGTTTTGTCTCACTACTTCAATCATTTCAAATGATTGTTTGGGAATGAAACGCAGAAATTTTGGTTTATATACCAAAATTTCTTCAAATTTAACAATACTTTATATACTAGCGAAGAAGGTTTAATCATGGGAAATCCACTAAGCTCTTTACTCGCGGAAATCTTCATGGATTTCCTAGAAAACAAAATTCATAAACATCCGTTCAAAAAATACATCCTTTATTGGTATAGGTATGTGGATGATATAATTGCATGTTTCGTAGGTACTAACAGACAAATATCAACATTTGAGAATTTTATAAATAATCTCCACCCAAAAATAGTTTTCACTTCAGAAATAGAACATAATGAATCCATCAACTTTCTTGACCTCACGATAACTAGAGAAAACAATAAACATAACTTCGCAATTTATCATAAACCATCACAAACAGATACCATTATACACCGTAATTCTTTTCATCCATTCCAACACAAACTAGCAGCTCTCCATAGTATGATATACCGTTTATTGAACATTCCACTAAACCAAGTCAATTTCCAAAAAGAAAAATGTATAATTAAACAAATAGCTTACAACAATGGATATAATACATCTCTAATAGATAATTTAATTAACCAACGTATACACAAAAACACAATAAAAGAAATTTATCCAGTAACATCTGATCTATCTGAACACAAATACGTTAGCCTCACATATCTCGGAAACATTAGTATTCAACTAAAAAACCTACTCAAAAAAGAAAATATTAAAGTCTCTTTCAAGACAAACAATCCTATTAGCAAATACATCAAAAACAATAAAAACAGTATGGATAAACTTCAATTATCAGGTGTATACAAACTCACTTGCCCAGATTGCCCAAAGATTTATATTGGTAGAACAGGTAGAAATTTCGGTACACGCCTAACAGAACATAAAAGAAGTTTCGATAAAAATAAAAAAGATTCACATTATGCTAAACACCTTCTTGAAAATAACCATTCTTTCACAAAAGAAATAGAAATTCTACATGTTGAAAATAGAGGTCTAAAATTGAACTTATGGGAAATTTACGAAATAAATAAACATAAAAACAGCAATAACCTAGTAAATGAACAAATAGATTTTTATTACACCCCTCTATTCAATATTTACAAGGGATCGAGTGAACACGATTCTGAAGGGAATATTCTTTGAGAAAACCAACCCGACGAACAATTAAAAACACATGTACACCTTCTGTAAAAAATCTTATAAATTCATTGTACAACAACTGTTACTTCGTATTCTGATGAAGTCTTTCTAGCAAAGACGAAACGTACGTCAATACCAAAAATAAAGTAGAAAATGTAAACAAGTGTTTTATTTTATAATGACAATAAACGATTAATAAATTTTTTTCGGGTAGTTCACAAAGAACCGGTAGGTAAAATGAACCGGTACGACATTGACGGCTCTCTTTCTAATTATATTTCGAAGACTTGATTCAAAATGAAAACTCAATTTATTTCATGTAATCGATTGTTCTTTTATATTGTAATGCTTAGGAAAAAAATTGCATATTCGAGTTTTTTTATCTACTACTTTTCACTCAGAAAAAAGCCCAATCTTCCAGCATTAGGACAAATCTACTTTATCATCACTAATTTAATTCAATAATTGAATCTCTCATAGATGGAATTTTTATACTTTATTTTTATTATTCTGATTTTAATAATATGTCTATGGATTATTAATACTAGTCCAGCACAATTTCTAATGTGAAGGCGGTAGTCTATAAGATTTTGAACTCGATGCCTTTATTTCGTACTGGACGTTGATATTTAGGTTTTATAATTGCGCGTAGAATCCCTTTTTTTCAACTTTACCAAAACGGCAGTACGTTAGTGTTACCATAAAAATTTCGAACTGTTTTGATTGAACGATTTGATTTCCTTTTTCTAGTATGAATACGATGAATTATTAAATAATTTTCACACTTCAATCGAAAGTTTTGCTAAGCATTTAATAAATAAAATCAAATAACAATTGACGCATTAACAATAAAATTAACATTAAGTAGGTATCTTACTATAGATAAATTATTTGAATTAAACGGTTAAATATTTCTTAGTGAGGAAGTTAAAATGGCAACACATATTCACAAATAGTAACATTTTTCATTAAATTACCAAGGTTTCTTTGTGAAGAAAACAGAGAAAGCGTTTCGAAAATTATTGAAATGAAACATTAGTCGATAATTTATTAATAAATTTTATTGCAAAACACATGCTGTTCCCTAGTCCGAAGGATGTACCTCTGGACATTACGGGAATGAAATTGATAAACTCCAGTACTCATAAAAACGAAAATTGATTGAAAAGAATGGTTTTGGAAAAATTAATTGAGTGATGTAAAGATTGTTACGTTTAAGTTAGGAAAACCTGTAGTGGGAGGCATTTGATTGGTTGAAATAAGATTCCATTGTGTTTGGTCCAACAATTAAGTTCAAATTTTCGGAAAATGAATTTCTACGAACACAAAAAAAGAATACTATAAAAACATTTACTTTTGTATATCAAGAGCTTCATCGCTCGAATTTAATGATATTTGAATAAAATCCACCTCGAGTTCGTTCAAATATTCAGATTTAATTGTTAAAAATTCCATCGTATATTTTCAGGATCCGTTATTTAAATATTATCTAAAATACAGATATTTTGACGGAATGATATCGACCTGGCATTATCTCCAAATAATAGACTTAGATGATGATCGATCGGATACGGAAAAAATTTAAACATAAATTGAATATTACTTCGTAGGGGTATTTTTTTCAAATATAACATAGGACAATTGTCGAACACCTCTACAAATTTTAATCTAAAAAATCTTTCAGAAATTTTTAAAAACCAAATCAAATAAAATGTCTGGGAAACATTGTTTCCATTTATAGATATATAGAATTATCAAAACACATGTGCGGTAGACAACTAATAAAGAATCAAAAGAAAATATATAAGATTGTTAGGAAAGTAATTTCGTTTTTTCCCGACGGAGGATTTAATTATATTTTTTCGAACCCAACTTCACACTTAAGCCGCATAATCATTATATGTTTTGAGAGCTGATATAGCAAGGCTGGCGTGTGTGAAAAAATTCAATAAATATAATAAGCAGCATTTTCATCATATTTTACTTTTTTACTATATAAAAGGTAAAAATGCTGTTCAAGTCAGAAAGAAATTAACCGAAGTGTATGGAGAAGATGTGTTGACAGTACGCCAGAACTAGTTTGCGTAATTTCGATCCGGCAATTTTGATGTCGAAGATGCACCACGTTCCGGAAGGCCGATTTAAGCTGATAAAGACATGATGAAGGCATTAGTTGATGCAAATTGGCGAATAACAACACGTGAAATCGGTGAGAAGTTAAATTTATCGAATTCAACTGTCTGTGGCCTCTTGAAAGGGCTGGGTTTCCCATCAGCTCACGGAGAGAAATTTGTGTCGTCGCGTTGACGCTTCTCAAACGTCACGAAAATGATCCATTTTTGGAGCGTATCATTACTGAGGACGAAAATGGGTTGTATAGAACAATGTCGCAAACGCGTACTGTTCTCAATAACAGATTTAGCTGCAGAAGACTATCGCAAATCAGTGGTTTGATAAACATAACAGGCTGGTTGGTATGCATGTATTCATCGACAAATACCAAGTTTTGCTGTTTTTTCTTATCGTCCACACTGAGCGACTGTACATCGTGAAGTCAACCAGTTAGTTTCATCAAGTGAATATTCAGCAGTCTCCACAATCTGCTCCAAGAAGCAGAAAGTGTGATAAGGGTTATGCCTTATCATCGCGCACACCACTCCGAAGAGTTGAACCCGCCAGCTTCCAGTTTCGGCTTCGATCCCAAAACCTACTCCGTGACTGGTAGTAGTGAAGCACTATTTAACCTCTACTGGCTCTGCATGGTCACTACCCGAGTTGTTTCGGACGCATCTCACACGCCAAAGGGGCTTTTCATCCAACCACCCAAACACAGTCCCATGAACCAAGATAGTCTCAAGATTATGCCTCAATTGATCCTGGTACGAGCCTGTACGTCAAGACCCACGAACCCTTGTGAAGTCTTTTAATTCATCCTGGTTTCAAGCACCAACGGTCTGAACCATATCGTCGAGATCCACAAACTCCAGAAACGTCTCACAATCGGTCCTAGTTCAGGACGAGGCTGGTCGAACCGTCAAGTCCCGCTAAACCCTGAAGCACATCTCGAGATATCCTGAACATGAGTGTCTGTGAACAGATGAAAGGAATACCCTCCTAGTCCAGCATGCGGACTGTCAACTACTGCCCTCTCGAGTCCAACATCAATTGGGTGGCCAGGTCATACGAATACTTCCCGAGGGCCTCCACCCTCCCGAGGTAAGGCAGTATGCTACATAACGCACTCGGCCATTGGACAGAAAAATCCGGATATTTACTGCAATAGGGTAGAGTACGTTAGTTTTAAGGGAGAGGCCCTGTGCTCCGACGGAATCCCTTGCCACTGAGTTGATCAACGCGGCTCAGCCCTCTATTCCACCTTACGGTGAAACCAGGGCCCCCATTCGGTTGATCTTCTACCAGACAGGTCTAGTGACTGGCGCGAATGGCATTACGTTAGGCGTCAAGACTTAACCCTCCATTTCACCGGGATAAAACTTGGGTCCCAGTCAAGACAAGCACCCCCAGCGCGACAAGCTCTAATGCCATGGGGGGCGAGAGCGACTGTACATACTCAGAATTGTACATGTGGGCATGTGAACAGAGCTCTTAACCGACGTTGAAGTACCATTGTCATCATTGCTGTCCCGGGTTTCTGCTCAAGTTTTGACACTCCAGCAGACCGCCGATAAGCAGAAAGAGAAAGAAAGGATGTTTGGAGGAATAATAGGGAACCTGCGTCAGTAGAACCAAGGAGGAACCAGCAGGGATCCTCCTCTCCTAAAAGGATCGCCGTGCCGATCCCAACACTCAGCTGCATAAGCAAAGTGTCTCTATTTGGTGATTGTGAAAGACCGAAGCATAGAAACAAAACAAATAACAGCTTTAAAGCAGGGATCCTCCACAACCGAGGACCGCTGTTGCTGTTCGACTGCTAAAAGCGAGGCTCCGAAGCATCGTAGAGGGACGGCTTAAGGATCTAAAAATGGGGCCGAAGTTGGGTGCGAGTCTTCTCGGACCCCACCCAAGTCGAAACGTCGTAGTCTCCCTTTTTCCTATAGCGGACCTTTTCCGACCCCGCAGCGAATAAGTAGGTTAAGGATCCATGAATGGGGTCGAAGTTGGGGGCCAGCAGAGCGAGTCATCCAAGATACCACCCTGGTGGAAACGTCGCAGTCTGCCTTTTTCCTCCAGCGGATCATTCAGGACCTCGCAGCGGGAGCTTAAGGATCCAAAGATGAGGCTGAGGTTAGGGGTGAGCAGAGCGAATGTTTCCAGGTCCAACCCGGGTCGAAACGTCGTAGTCTCCTTTTTCCCTCCAGCGGACCATTTCGGATCCCGCAGCGGATAAGTGACGAAGGTTGGAAAGCCCGCGCTGAAATTTAGCAGGGTTTCGTCTTCAGTGTATCGATAAAACTCTAATAGATCGCAGGATAGCATGACTCCGTCAACACTCAAGAGCCACAACTATCCCGTACGATTCCAAGCCTTGTTGAAGGAATGGACGGTTGTGGGACAACATAATGGCATGGCATGCAAGAAAGAAACAAAGTAAGGAAGTAGGAATGAAAGTCTCTGCTTTAGGCATCACAATTCTATCCTCCATTTCATATAATGAAACTAGGATTTCAGTCATGACATGCACCCCCACCACGAGAAGGTACAGAGACAATTGGGGGGCGTAAGTGACTGAAGAAGTCTACCCATCTTAAAGTCATTAACATGGAACAGTAGGCGAATTCTACGCACTCTAAGCATTTCTATAAATTAAAAATAAAAAAAGTCCCCGATAAGCTGTATACAGAATGTAATTTGAATGTTGTTCAAAAAACTTTGAACAAGAATTTTTAATTCACTTTGCAGGTACGTAACAATTACGTCCCGAGTTGAAATGTATTAATACAAATGTATTAACAAAAACTATATAAGTTATGTATATTAACATACAAATACAAGAAAATTCACTATTCCAAAATTATCTAAAATTATCAAAATAAAGGATCAAATAAAAATAATTGAACGAGAACTCGAACGTTTGATAGCTATTTCGGCCTATATGGCCTCATCAGAAATCTATTGAATTCAGATTCAAATATATAACAAGATCAAAATTCAACTTACCAAAATAAGATAAAACATGGAACGAATAATGATGCGACCATATAGGCCGAAATAGCTATCAAATGTTCGAGTTATCGTTCAATTATTTTTATTTGATCCTTTATTTTGATAATTTTAGATAATTTTCGAATAGTGGATTTTCTTGTATTTGTATGTTAATATACATACTTATATAGTTTTTGTTAATACATTTGTATTAATACATTTCAAGTCGGGATGTAAAAAGGTTTTTTCCGAGACATTGAAAAATATTTTATATTGATTATATATAAGGATATCAATTTGATAGTTTTTGTATATAGTTTCAATATACATTCTGTCAAGAAAGTACCGGGAATTATCGATTTAAATCTGGCGGGGCAATGAGGCAGGTAAAAATTTTTTTTTCTAGGTTGGTACCACTGTCCTTAATTACTATGCCAAGCTTGAGCGGGATCTGTCAACTAGTGTGTTTGCAACAGCTGATTAAGTCAGTCGATGTCAGAGTGCGTGCCGATTTTTACTATGGGTGATTACGTTGAGCAAAGAATTTGTTTAAAGTTTTGTGTTGCAAATGAATTTTCGTGTGCCGATGCATTGAAAATGTTGCAAAAGGCCTTTGGTGATAATGCTCTATCGAAAACTCGTGCATATCAGTGGTACAGAGCCTTCAAGGACGGTCGTGAAGTGGTCGCCCATCGACGGCTTCGATCGAAGATAACGTCGATAAAATTAAGGAAAGGGTGCTGGAAAACCGTCGTACCAGCTTGGGAGAGATAGCACATGATCTTAAGATATCCCACGAGTCCGCACATACGATTTTGATTGATATTTTGGGCATGAGAAAGGTGGCCGCACGACTCGTACCGAAAGACCTGAATTTTCTTCAAAAACGTCATCGCGAACAGGTTGCTTCAGATATGCTGGATCGCTGTAATTCCGATTCTACATTCATGGAACGCATTATAACTGTTGATGAGACCTGGGTCTACGAGTACGATATGCAAACAAGCCAGCAATCATCGGAATGGGTGGCAAAAAATGAGCCGAAACCGAAAAAACCACGCCAAAGCCGCTCGAAAATGAAGGTGATGCTCATTGTTTTCTTAGATATCCGTGGCGTGGTGCACTACGAATTCGTTCCAGAGGGTCAGACGGTTAACAGGGAGTATTACCTAGGCGTTATGAAACGTTTGCGTGAGCGTATCCGTAAGAAGCGGCCAAATTTGTGGGCCAACAACTCATGGATTTTGCATGACGATAACGCGCCTTCTCACCGAGCTACGATTGTGACTGACTTTCTAGCCAAAAACTCAACAAACGTGCTTCAGCAACCACCGTATTCGCCGGATTTGGCTCCCTGCGACTTTTTCCTCTTCCCAAAACTAAAATTGCCCCTTCGTGGCACCCGTTTTGAGTCGATTGAAGCCATAAAACAAAATTCGGCGCGAGGGCTAAAGTCCATCCCGGAAAGCGCTTATAAAAAATGTTTCGATAATTGGAAGTGCCGTTGGCATAGATGTATTGGAGCAAATGGAGCCTATTTTGAAGGCGACCCAATAAATTTTGACGATTAAATGTAAACATGTTGTTTTAATTGAAAATTCCCGGTACTTTCTTGACAGAGTAGTATAATATAAAAGTTAGAATATATCATTCTGAATTTAAAGTCATTTAAATTTTACTTCTATCAAGTATTGACTCACATTAAAATTGGTTTTTTAAATTAAATTGAAGTCTGTGTCGTGAACAACAATAGAAAAAACTCAAAGAAGAACTATTTCAGGATCAAGAAAGTGTATCTACCTCAATCTAGGTCAGCAACTCCAAATCTCAAAATTGTACACTTGTACTATATGTACTTCTGCTGACAATACTCTACATGGTCCCTACGAGCCGGATTACATTCCACATCTGGACACGAAACAACTCCCTCAATTTGGGTAAATTAATTCAACTCTCTGAACTTGTATTATATGTATTTTAGGCATTAAAGTCTAATATTCATCCCTCCATTTGAAGTATGCTTGAACAAGAATTCCCATACTAATTGGTTAACGTTTAAATTATATTTAAATAAGGTTATACTGATTTTCACAAATTTTTATTGTTATGTTTACAACAATCGTTTCGCTATCACAGTAGCATCATCAGGCAAGATTACATTTTGAATAACTTATTATTATTCAAAATGTAATCTTGCCTGATGATGCTACTGTGATAGCGAAACGATTGTTGTAAACATAACAGTAAAAATTTGTGAAAATCAAAAAAACCTTATTTAAATATTATCTAATATGGATTTTCACCAAGTAAGGACTGATTCAATTCAATGGTTAACGTTTAATCAATTACTTTCGAAGAATTCAAAAATGTATCTCTAGATACCAAGCAACTCTTTACAAATGTGACGGTGAAGGATGGATCATCTAGAGTTTTAATTTTGAAGTAGTGGTTGTTTCGAGTCCGGCAACACTTCTGACATTCATGTTTTGATAGAAAATTCAAGTTCAATATTTTAAATTAACGGGTCGATTTACGCTTAAACAAAGCTGGGAAATATCAAGAACTTATTTTCGAAATGATGAATCTTCTATCGAAACTGTTGCAAATTGACGTGGAAAATTCAATAGGAAATAAATGCCCTCACGCCGATTAGTGGATCAATTTGTACGTAAAAACTGGATCCTTATTTGAAGAAACATCCCGTTCATGTTATCGTCCAGTTAATACACCTGAAAATATTTCTGCTGTAGCCCAGAATGTGGCTGAACATTAATCAACATCGACTCGTCATCATGCTCAAGAACTGAATAATTCTTGCACTTCCCTGAAGAGAATTTCCTACTTCACTCAATGGGCTAATGATCGCATGTCCAAAGATGAACATTTTCACCTCGGAGGACTATTTTTGTGGTGATCCATTGAGGATATGTGTCACACTAACTATCTAGAAACAACTGATCTCTTGAAACACGAAATTGAAGTTGCCATTCATGAGATTGGGCCCCAAACAATCGACAATGTACTGAAAAATTGTGTTGATCGGATGGGGTTCTTTAGCCAGTCGTGGCAATCATTTGAACTTTATTATTTTTCACTCGTGAATGTCAATATTCAACCTTTCTAATAAACTCATATCTTTGAAAGAATATTCATTAATTTTTTACTTAAAACCGATCAAAAATGCAAATTTTAAATGGCCCACCCCTCAAAATCACAAAAACTGATCCACTTATCATTTGCAGCCACCTCACAAACTGAAGGGAGGAATTTGAAAATTCAATCACTTGCTCGTAATAATACACCTATATATAAAAAAAATTATTGAAATCAAATGTATATATATATATATATATATATATTTATATATATATATATATATATATATATATATATATATATATATATAAAATAAGAAGGAACGGTTTTTTACTTGATAGAAGGATTATTACAAAATTTGAAAATCAAAACAGATTTAATCTGTTGTCTTCTACAATTTTAATTTCAAAAAATTCTTTGAAGAAACTTTAAGAATTAAATTAATGTCTTTATAAGCACTGGTCATATTTAATAGACGTCAAAATTCATCATACAATATCAAACGGAATTAAGAAAAACCAACGAACATAAACTGTCAATTAAAATTAAAATATAAATAAGCAAACATTTTTTGTTTCGTTCCAGGCATGCGTAATGAACTCTTCAGACAAACTTACGAAGCCCTGTTTGTTACAAAATGTATTGTTTTCCGATCCCATATGAATGAAAAATAACTCTTTCTCAAAAATATAAAACATAATTTCAAGAACTTCTCAAAAACTAATTTATTTGAAATATTCAATATATTTAAATAAATTACTTCAAAAAATCTCAAAACATGTAGCACATTCTCAAGAAATAATTAAAGTTACGATAAGATCAGTTCAACTTTACATATAAAAAATAATAAAATCAATTAAACAATGTATAGACTTACTCAGTGAATCTTAGGAATACACGGTCCTCAACAGAAATAAAAGTGAACACCTTTATATATCCAAGGTACTTATGTTCCAAGTTCACAGAAAATCATACAAAGCTCATAAGGCACTTGGCCTCAGTTAAAACCGTTCAACACTGTATAATGAATTTCTTTATTTAAAAAACCTAATATAATTATATATTATATATAAAATAAAATAAGAAGGAACGGTTTTTTACTTGATAGAAGGATTATTACAAAATTTGAAAATCAAAACAGATTTAATCTGTTGTCTTCTACAATTTTAATTTCAAAAAATTCTTTGAAGAAACTTTAAGAATTAAATTAATGTCTTTATAAGTACTGCTCATATTTAATAGACGTCAAAATTCATCATACAATATCAAACGGAATTAAGAAAAACCAACGAACATTTTGAATATTTCAAATAAATTAGTTTTTGAGAAGTTCTTGAAATTATGTTTTATATTTTTGAGAAAGAGTTATTTTTCATTCATATGGGATCGGAAAACAATACATTTTGTAACATTTTGTAACAAACAGGGCTTCGTAAGTTTGTCTGAAGAGTTCATTACGCATGTTTGCTTATTTATATTTTAATTTTAATTGACAGTTTATGTTCGTTGGTTTTTCTTAATTCCGTTTGATATTGTATGATGAATTTTGACGTCTATTAAATATGAGCAGTGCTTATAAAGACATTAATTTAATTCTTAAAGTTTCTTCAAAGAATTTTTTGAAATTAAAATTGTAGAAGACAACAGATTAAATCTGTTTTGATTTTCAAATATATATATATATATATATACATTACGATATTTTCAACAAGTTGATAATTTTTTGAGTTTAAAAGATTCCTTCCCTATGATCGACTTAATCGTATTTTACTAAGAAGTGCGAATTAAGACTGAACGGCTTTTAATTATTTAAAATAAATTCATTCAACATATTTGATTGACTCGGTCTTTAATGGATGAAAACTCATTTCAATTAAAAAATCTATATAATGATAATAATATGTTTATTGCAGAAATTGGATACAAAAAAATCACACTTATATCAGACAGTAATTTATTTCCACAAAATTTTTGTGGAAATAAATTACTTTTTTTTAATATTCATTCAACTTCTCACAATATACAACGTACAAAATGTCATAACCTATTATTCTCACTAACTTAACTTCTCAAATGAACGCGGTTTCTTTTATCTGTTTTTACTTCTAGAACATTCTTTAATACAGTTCTCTTCACAGTGTCCTCTATGGGTGAGTGGAAGTTTGTATCGTGTTACAGATTACTCTAACAAAGACATCAGTTATGTCCTGGTTAGGATTTGTTATTGTGTCCTTACGCTACTTTGGGTAGAGCACTCATAATTTTTGACCCAACAGCGAGAAGGTAGACAGCCAGAAAATTATTTCTGAAGCTCAAATACTTCAGTCAAGAAAATACCGAATTAGTCATTTAAAATGCCCGCTCAAAGTTATTTTCGAGATTCATTTTGGCATAACTATCCTTTATACTCGTGCTGAGTTATTTGTTATTCAGTTTTTTGACATTGCTCATTTTACCAATTCATCTTAAGTGTGTTTTATAATTTTTACAATGGATACAAATATCGAACAAGAATAGTCTTCAATTTTGCATTACAGGTGTAATTTCATGTTCAGAAACGCTAAAACTATTGCATAAGGTTTATGGTAATTCGATGTTGTTGACAATTTATATCGATTATCTCGGTATCGATGTATACTCGAAATTGATACCAAAAGTTCCGACAGTATATAACCAATATTAATTATCTCAGCATTCTGCGGCGTTTGAAAGAGCGATAACGCACCATCTCACAAGGCTATCTTTATGAACGAATTTGTGGCCGCAATCCGAACAAAACTCATCGAATAACCATCGTATTCGACTGATATGGCTCCAGTCGACTATTTTTACAGGTATTGTTTTAAAGGAAGCTCATTTTGAAGGCGATAGAATAAATTTCGATAAATAAAACAGATTTCATGTTTTGTTGGCCTATTCCTGGTACTTTTGACACTTGCGTTTTGATCAATTCACCTCGTGTGGAAGAAAAGCACCAACTTTCAAAGAACCTGTATACATTGATAGAAATATAAAAGTAAAACAAATATCTCATTTGCAGGCGAGTTGGCGGTACTTTACCTCTATACAAGATTCAAATTTGGATGGGACGAAGTTAATTATAGTATATATAATACTCTGCAGTTCACAATCCAGATTTGCGGTGAGTACAGCATGACATTTTCTTTGGTACTATGGATATGAATCGACGAAAAGAAATATATTCTGGCGTATTTAGACTAAGAAAAAATTCAAATAAACGTATAATGAAGAAAATTTCAAGAAATAAAAGGCTTTTACAAATGAATTAATTCGTCAGACAATATGACAATTATCATTAATAAGAAGTATGAGACTATGGTAATAGAAATTCTACAATTCGGGACGGTGCAACATATATCTGTATGGTAATTCTAAACTCAAATAAGCTCGATTAAAAGTTTTTTTGATAGCTGGGACATAAGTAGTAGACATGCCTGTTTCGAAATTTGTTTGTTTCAATCGTCAGACCCCTGTAATGTCCAACGACTACAAATCTATCACGCACCTATATTCGCTCTGCACAGGAACATCAATGTTTTTATTCTACACTAGCGTCATCCAGTGCACGAAAATATACGTACACGACATCCCCTAACGAGCCAATTCAAACAAACAACTGTATTCCCGATTTTTTCTAACGTTGCAAACGCAGGAAACTTTTCTCATGCTCAAGTCGGATCCTGTTAATGACATTTGGTCAGCTGAATTAATTCATTTAAGTAAACATATGCTAATTATGAACACCACGGCGTAACAGGATCTGACTTGAAAATGAATAAAGTTTTCTGCGTTTGTAACCTTGAAAAAATTGGGAATGCAGTTCTTTGTTTGAATTGGATCACTGGGGATGTCCTGTATAATTTCAAGGTTTCAAAAGTGTGCAAAACGTTTCTTCTTCTCAAGATGCCTAACTTCTTCGGATGTTGTCTATTATGTATTTTGGTTATAGCCCGAAACTGTTGTGTTTTTGTCTGGTACAACTAAAACATTTTTAACGAACAGATCATGGAGTATTATAGCGCTAAACTGAATGAAAATTGTTTCAGTTCATTATCCTTTTTTATTCATTATTTACTGACTACTATGTACTAAATAATTGGGTGGGCATGAAGAACCAACCCATTTATGATCAATGACTTTCGTTATAACAAAATGTGAAATTGAAGTAGTAACATTATTCAGTAGAATTCACATTAAAAGGCAATTCTAAAAGAATTCGGCAAAAGTTTATTTTACCAGGCGTAGAAGTATGAAACCGGAAGTTCTCAATAGATGGTGCTAACCATCAGTTTAGGGACCGTAAGATCGCTTCTATAGCGCCAACGTTTACCTGACAACTGACAAAGACTTTTAGCACACAACAATCTAAGTTACACACATAAACCAATATATTTTTCTATAACCTTAAACATGTCTAGTTTTGTGCCTACGAATTATGATTTGCGAATAGCATTGATTTCCTGTTATCATTTGAAGAAAACTCCTGGAGAATTGCATCGAATGCTTGTAGAAGTTTACTCTGAACGTGCTCTTGGTAGAACACAGTACTTCGAGTGATTTAAGAAATTTTGAAATGGTGATTTTTATTTTCGAAAAAGTTCGCAGACAACGAATTGCGAGCATTATTGGATGAAGATGATACTCAAACTCAACAAGAACTCATACATTCATTGAATGTACTGTAGAAAGCCGTTTCCATTCATTTGAAGGCTATGGAAATGATTCAGAAAGTGGGAAAATAGATTCCGTATAACCAAATGAAAGGGAGCACGAACATTGAAAGACCACATGTGAAATTCTACTCGATTGAAAAAAAACAAGTAATTTTTCCAACGAATCGTAACAGATGATGAAAAATGGATATATTTTGACAATCCTAAGTTTCGCAAATCATATATGAATCCAGGTGGACCATTGACATCCACTGCAAGACGAAATCAAATGAAAGCATTGCTCTGTATTTGATTGGATCAGAAGAGATCTACTATGAGTTGCTATATCCTAAGGAAACTTTCAACACTGATCGCTTTCAACAATCGATTAAAATCGAGTATTACGTGAAAAATGATCGGAATATGGTGAATAAGATGATATCAAAGAAAGTACAATAGACGCTTTGGAAGACAACATAACTCGTGTTATTGATGAAATAAGGCCTGAATTACTCGAAAAAGTGGTCCAAAATTGGTCTGGTCGAATGCGGTTCCTCAGAGCTAGTCGTGGTGGACATATGCCGGAAATTATTTTTAAAACATAAATGTCATAAAATTATCTTTCAACTAAAAAAAAAATTTACTTCAATCTTAATTTAAATGTGTTTTATTTCAATTTAAAGTTCTAAAAAAAACTACCCGATATATGCCTTAGTAGAAGCTACTAAATTCTTGACAAACCTCAACACTACTGATGCAGTAATATTTATAGATTCCATGAGCTCAGTGAAGGGCATCAAACAATTCTATCCTAAACATCCAATATTGAAACAAAATAATATGTACTGGGAAAACAAGGAAAGAACGTTGAAATAGTCTGGATTCCACTGCTCATATGTATTCTCGGAAATGAAAACTTCCAGTGTAGATCAGTTTTCCCAAGTCACAACCAAATCTCATACACAGATACTAGTATATGTCGCGCATGAACTGGAAAATAATGAATCACTGAAAATCGACGCAAATCTGAAACACACACAGGGTTTTGAAGAAAGAACCAAGTAATACTAACCAAATTCCATAGTGGCCATACGAAATTAACATCTAAACCTATTTCAGCGGAATGTGCACAAAAGATGTGAAATTTGCGAAACAATTCTCGGTGAGAAACATTTTCTCTTGGACTGTCCACCATAGCAACAATCAAAAATATTTCCAGCCTACTCAGAGACCTTCGGATAAATCTCAAACCACTAAACAGATAAACTAGTCACTACAGAACACATCTAACAACCTAAATGGTTGATGAGGATAAAACAGAAATAATGAATGTTGAGAGGGTGAAAAGTTCTGACATAAAGTCGGATACTTTTGCGTACTTATTTAATAGACCATTTCCCCTGAATTAATCCTTAAAGATCTAACGAATAAAAATCACTCTTAAAAAATTAAACAAGTTGAAGGAATGAATTTTTTGTTTTCTTTAGTTGAAAAACTGAAGAAAACAACAAAAATTCATTTCTATCGTACTTTGGTAGCATAAGTTAAAAAGTGTCCAAAACTTTTTTAAAATTAGATGTTAATATTGCTTTCAAAACAAAAAATAAATCATCATCCGTATTATTTAATGCAAAGGACCCAACTCTAAACATACATAAATCGGGAGTTTATGATTTATCCTGTTCTACTTGCAGTAATAAATATATAAGACAGACGGGATGTTTCTTCAAGACGAGGTTCAACGAACATAAAATGAATTTCATGAAAAATAAACAAACCTCTACTTTTGCCACTCATTGTTTAGAAAACGGTCATCATTTTCCGAAAAGATTATAGATAATCTTAAAATTTTACATGTAGAATCTAAAGGAAACAAACTTGATTGAAATTTTCAAATTAGTTCACAATAAAAATGATGTAAAAATAATAAATGCCTGTACGGATCTATGTAAATCCAAAATTTTTGAAATATTTAAATAAGTAACATCTGTTTACCAATCTTCTTTGACGTGCCGACAATTTAATAGTTGTTAGGCGTCCTCTCATTCGAAACCTTTTTTAACCTGTTTTTATTACCTCTTCTATCTCTGTTTATGCATAAATGCCCTGTTCTGTTTGTTAAGTCTTTAGTTGTCTGAAGATGGGGTAGTTAATTCCCGGAACTCAAGTCACAATTAAATGTAAATTAAATGAAATATCAATTTATTGGTAGTAAAACATAGTAATTTCTACAACTTGTT
Organism: Megalocaria dilatata; assembly: GCA_034642435.1. Taxonomy (NCBI): domain Eukaryota; kingdom Metazoa; phylum Arthropoda; class Insecta; order Coleoptera; family Coccinellidae; genus Megalocaria; species Megalocaria dilatata. Next base: position 76,258,011 of record CM067856.1, read on the forward strand.
TTAATTATGATCAACTAACAAATATTAACGGCTGAAACCGTTCAGTATCTGAAAAAATCACTCTGCCTGTATTTGAACACTGGTTCGAAATTTCAAAGTACGACACCTTAGTCATTTGGCTACATGATCTATTAGAATTTGGCGATTTCTTCATAGATATATTTGCAGCTGTCAACCGTCAACTTTTAAAGATTTGAAAGTTTAAAAAATTCTCATTATCTTCACAAAATTATGCATCAGCATTCGTTCGTTACTTCACATCTAAATACCCTTCTTCGCTCACTATTTAAATAAAATTTTGACAAATTTTGGCAAATTTTAGCCGATACAGCTGTTCCATAACAAGTTTACGAATATACAATTTCATTCCAAAAATGCCCAAAATAAACTTAAAAAATCCTTCCAAAAAATCCTTTCTTTAAAAAGCTTTTTCAAAAAACTCTTCAAAAAATATACAGCGTATCTTTAGAACAACGTTCAACACTCTTATCTATTATCTTCAGGCGACTTCTCTGAAAGCTAAATAAAAACAATCAATAAAAATATATATCACATAACTTGCAACCCAACTATTATACTGGCGATGCCAGAGCACAAATGACAGTTCAGAGTTTCAATACTAAACAGTAATTCACATTCTATAGAATATAAGCATAGGATGAAAGGGTGTGTTCAAGAATTAGTTATATCCAAGAAATACTGCGCGTATGTGTCGAAAAACAAATTATATTTATTATATATGTGGAATGAAATAATTAAAGGGGACTTATTGCTTGGTTATGAAAATCCAAATCTTTTTCAAAAATGCCTAACATGAACTTAAAAAAATCGTTGGAAAAAGCTCTCCTAGTAACAAACCCCTTTTAATTATTTTATGATACAAATATGATGAGGGTGCTACAATTTTTAAAGTGAATGCTTTTCATGTTTCAGGGAGCACATTCGCCTTGTACTTTTTCTCAAAATACCTCCAATTAAAGGATGCTACCTTAGGAATTATAGCTATGATAAGCAAGATTTTAGCATGTTTGTTTTATGCATTCGCTTCAACTGGATCATTGTTTCTTATGGGTATATAATTATATAAAATAAGTTCATAATTCTAATCAGATATTTCAGGTGTCTGCGTAGAAATATTTAATGGCACTGCTCACATAGCCATGAGATCCATCATTTCGAAAGTTGTTCCTCCACATGAATTGGGCCAATCCAATTCTGTATTTGGGATATGTGAAGCAGTGATGCCTCTTGTGTTTGGTCCTCTCTACACAAATTTATATCAGTACACTTTAGGATCTTTTGCTGGTGCATTTTATATTTTATCAGCTGGATTTTATACTATAACAATATTCCTATTTTGGTTAGTATACAAATTTATATTAATACGCTTTGCCATCTATTGCATGTGCTTTTTATACAGAGTGGCTACTTTTGAAAGGGCCGAACTTCAAGGGGAGATCATACAAGTTATTTGCAACGAAAAATGTCATATAACACATGATCGAAATGTTGATGGTTATTCTTCAATTTAACATTCCTTGATTTCACAAAATATTTCAAGTTTTTCCATTAAATCAATTATACTTCAGTGATCCTTGTAGCCTCATCAAATTGGACCACATACTACTCTGTCAAGAAAGTACCGGGAATTTTCAATTAAAACAACATTTTTACATTTAATCGTCAAAATTTATTGGGTCGCCTTCAAAATAGGCTCCATTTGCTCCAATACATCTATGCCAACGGCACTTCCAATTATCGAAACATTTTTTATAGGCGCTTTCCGGGATGGACTTTAGCTCTCGCGCCAAATTTTGTTTTATGGCTTCAATCGACTCAAAACGGGTGCCACGAAGGGGCAATTTTAGTTTTGGGAAGAGGAAAAAGTCGCAGGGAGCCAAATCCGGCGAATACGGTGGTTGCTGAAGCACGTTTGTTGAGTTTTTGGCGAGAAAGTCAGTCACAGTCGTAGCTCGGCGAGAAGGCGCGTTATCGTCATGCAAAATCCATGAGTTGTTCGCCCACAAATTTGGCCGCTTCTTACGGATACGCTCACGCAAACGTTTCATAACGCCTAGGTAATACTCCTTGTTTACCGTCTGACCCTCTGAAACGAATTCGTAGTGCACCACGCCACGGATATCGAAGAAAACAATGAGCATCACATTCATTTTCGAGCGGCTTTGGCGTGGTTTTTTCGGTTTCGGCTCATTTTTTGCCACTCATTCCGACGATTGCTGGCTTGTTTGCATATCGTACTCGTAGACCCAGGTCTCATCACCAGTTATAATGCGTTCTATGAATGTAGAATCGGAACTACAGCGATCCAGCATGTCTGAAGCAACCTGTTCGCGATGACGTTTTTGAAGAAAATTCAGGTCTTTCGGTACGAGTCGTGCGGCCACCTTTCTCATGCCCAAAATATCAATCAAAATCGTACGTGCGGACTCGTGGGATATCTTAAGATCATGTGCTATCTCTCTCAAGCTGGTACGACGGTTTTCCAGCACCCTTTCCTTAATTTTATCGACGTTATCTTCGATCGAAGCCGTCGATGGGCGGATGTAACACTGATATGCACGAGTTTTCGATAGAGCATTATCACCAAAGGCCTTTTGCAACATTTTCAATGCATCGGCACACGAAAGTTCATTTGCAACACAAAACTTTAAACAAATTCTTTGCTCAACGTAATCACCCATAGTAAAAATCGGCACGCACTCTGACATCGACTGACTTAATCAGCTGTTGCAAACACACTAGTGGACAGATCCCGCTTAAGCTTGGCATAGTAATTAAGGACAGTGGTACCAACCTAGGAAAAAAAATTTTTACCTGCCTAATTGCCCCGCCAGATTTAAATCGATAATTCCCGGTACTTTCTTGACAGAATGTATATCTGGAAGCGACATTAAATTTGCTACAAAATAAGAAGTTCTGTGTGCCAAAAATTCTCATTGCGGGCGTGGTCAGGAGATAAATATCACGATTTTGAAGTGAACAAAATCAGTCATATTTCTCCAATGGTTTTATCGATGAAAAATTATTAATTGTGGCCATGTTTTCTGTTGAGCAAAAAATACCTCAATTAGTGTGCCTTCGAATGACATATCAACTTTTGTGCTAGCTGCTTCTCCTCTGCCATAATATCATGACTAAGAAGATAACAACGAAAATGAAATATTCCAAACCTAAATTTGCTCTATCTTTAAGCTCCTTGTGATTGGATATCAAAGTAAACATTTAGTCAAATTTGATGAGGATAATTGAAGTATAATTGATTTTATAGAAAAACTTGAAATATTTCGTGAAATCAAGAAATGTTACATTGAAGAATAACCATCAACATTTCGACTATGTGTTATATGACATTTTTTGTTGCAAATAACTTGTATGATCTCCCCTTGAAGTTTGATCCTTTCAGAAGTAGTATATTATCGGCTGGGAGTAAGTTTGGTTTACTGGAAATCAATTATGAAAAAACTTTCTCACGGGCCCTTTCACCGATTCTAACTGTACCATTTTTGTTTTGCGGAAATGCACTGTTGTGCAGTTATGGCAGCTGGAAATCATTGAGGGAAATTTATAAAAATTTCCTTTAAAGAATATTGATATGAATGTACTAGGAGTAGAAATAAGTTTGTGCAGTTTTGATAACATGTCGCTACTAGTTTATTATTCCATTGTTTCATCTGGCAACAATTTCATTAGGCTTTCTTTTCAGTATCTGTCATTTCGCTTAAGTGTAAATATCATACGAGTACTTTCTGTGTGCTCTGAAAATATTAACTTTTGTACCGAATAATATATTTTTGGGGGGAGTTTTACTTCATTATGAAGAAAAAAGGTGCCGAAAGTCATCGTAATCCAGTGGATTTTTATGGTGACCCTGCTTCAGCTGAACGAATGTATCCGAAGTGGTTTGCCTGAATTAAAAGTGGCAATTTTGATTACGAAGACGGAGAACGACCTGGAGCTTCACCGAAGTTTTAGGATAAAGAATTAGAGGCAAGACTCGATGAAACGCAAAAGGAATTCGCAAAAACACTTGGAGTAACAGCCATTTTCCATGGTTTAAAAGCAATACGAATGATCCGAAAGGTAGGAAATTGGGGGCCGTATGAACTGAAGCCAACAGACTTTGAACGCCGTTTTTCCACGTGTGAACAACTGCTATAACGATAAAAAAAGAAGTTTTTGCATCGAATTGCAATTGTCAAGATCATGCTGTGTATTTGGTGGGACTTGCTGGATGTGGTATATTAAGAGCTACTACATTTGAACGAAAGCATCACAGAGGAGGTCTATCGACGACGATTGATGTGTTTGAACTGAGCATTGCGAGATAAAACGGCCGCAGTAGCTTGGTTTAGTTTAGTTAAGTTCAATTTATTCACAAGAAAATACAAAATATGGACACATCAGAATATAAAATTTGAATAATTTTTTACCCATCAATTTTTACATGGGGTGTCAAATAAGCTAAAATAGGTTCAAATAACAATTAAGTATAAAACGAAAACATATTGTATATAATACATTTTGACAAACTATTTAAGACGGTAATTCCAAAATTCTTCCATTGTGTAGTACTCTTTTTGGCAAAATATTTTTTTTATTTCTTGTTTCATTTTATGTGAATTTTTCTGGAATTTTATTATAGATGTTTATATCCCCATGGTTAACACCGAGTTGAGCAGCGTATATTCTAGGATATGGTGTTCTGAATTTATTTGCGCTTCTCCTTGTATAATTATGATGTCTTCTATTTTTTCTGTGGTTTCTTTAGTGTTACTATGAAGGCAAGTATGTATAGTGATGTGAGAGTTAGAATATTTTCTTGTTTGAAGTGGGTTCTAAAACTTTCATTATATTTTAAATCACAGATGATACCGGCCCCCTTTTGTTTGATGAATATTTTAACATTTTCATGTGTTCCACCCCAGAATAACACTCCATAATTTATAACGCCGTGGAAGAACCTATTATATGCATGCTTATCTGCTAAATTTCCTGCAATTTGTTTTGTTCTTCTAATGGTGTAGGTTCCTATTGATAATTTCCTTATTAGTCCAGATATATGAATTCGAAAGTTTAGATTTGGTTGGATGTGGACACCTAAAAATTTAATGCTCGAATCATTGTTTTGGCGGGTCTCAAAAGTTGAATACTGAGTCTTTTCTTCATTCATTTCAAAATTGTTAGCAAAGTGTGCACAATGATTTATTCGAAAGCTCCTCTTCATCTTTACTAATAATGAGAAAGGATGTGTCATCATTTTTTTGGTTTAAGTCATTTTGAATTTTCAGTATATCTTCCGCGGTAGTTTCCTTCATAAATATTGAATTCTCTATGGGTTTTATCGTTTGCCTATAAAAATATAAGGGACTTACATTTTCTGGTGTGCAACTCCTTTCAAATGAGGCCCCTAGTCCAATAAGGTATGCAATATCTGAGGATCTATTTCTGTTGTAGTCTTTGGTTTTTGTCGTAGTGTATTCTTTTTTATTATATTCCATATTGCTTTGTTCTTATCTGTATGTTCCTCAATGATTTCCAAGTTTTCTTTTTTCTGATTTCTATTATCTTTTCCTTGTATAATTTCCGATATATATTATAAACTTTCCACTCGCCGCATCATTCCTAATATTAAGTATTATCGACAGTGCATCAAGATGGCTTTTCATCTCTCTAACCCCTTTGTTTGTTTTGAATTTTGACTCGATGTCTTTTCTAATAATAATTTTTCTTGTGCATGCATATTCAAAAATGGTCAAAAATTTGGTCCAGAATTTATCGAAGATTTCCTTTGCAGTTCCATTTAAGAACACAATTCCATGGATTTTTCTCTCCGAGCTCCCTGGTTGGTCTCCTCATCTTCATCTCAGGTACTACAGCTTTACAAAAACATTCCAGTACTTGACCCTTATGATCTGATATATGCGGATCAATACTATATGTTTTCGTATTACCATTCAAAAATATATTGTCAATTAGCGATGCTGATGTACATGATACCCTTGAAGGATCTGTTATTGTAGGGTGTAAGTTATGATCTGCCATTAATTCTTGTAGGTCCACATAACTTTTATCAGATTTTTTTCCATCCTCATTGAAGTCACCAGCATCATATAATTCAAGACATGGATTTCAAGACACGTTCTCATATTTGTCAAAAATTCTTCATAAAATCCCTTTGGGGGTCCATATACTACAAGTACTATTTTTTTTTACTTTTTTCATAAATCCCATATAATTCAAGAACTACTTATTTTTATCATACTTTTTTCATAAATCCCTATTATTTCTATATCTCCCTCTTCACAGTACTTCTCTACACATTCAAGTAATTAAATTTTTAGACCCTCCCTGCATATAATGCAGACACCACTGTACCCCTTCGTTCTAGGATGATTTGCACCTAACATGAAATTGCGTAGCGCCAGCTGTTCAATAATTATATATTATATATAAAATAAAATAAAATAAAATAGAAAGGCCTTTTACTTGATAGAAGAAATATAACAAAATTGAATATTAAAACAAATTGAAATATGTTTATCTTCTACAATTTTAATTTCAAAAAAATTTTTATTCAAAAAACTTTTAGAATTAAATTTTTGTCTACAACAAGCACCGCTTACATTTAATAGACGTATATAATCAAAACTCAATATATAATGTCAAATGGAATAAATAACCCAACAGATATACGAAAGTAATTAAAATTAATAAATAAATATTTAAAGGAGACAAAATTTTGTTTCTGGTCTTACCTTTAAGAACACCAATTGCCTTTTAAAAACATGAACACACTTAAAGGACTTCTCAAAGAATATAATTTATTTGAAATATTTAAATATTCGAATAAGTTATTTCAAAAATCTCTAAAAAATGTGTACTATATCTTCAAAAAACAAATATAATTTTAGACAATCCCGTCTTCAGTCCTCATTTAATATTCCAAATATCAAAATCAAAAAACTAACCTATATCTCTCCACGTGTTAAAAGACTAAAGCTTCGAAATACAGATCAACTATATAATTCAAGATTGATCTATGTTCTAACAAAATCAAAGAACAGTGTGAGTTATTTTAAGGTTTATTTAAATTCATTGACATTCCATAATGAGATTTATTTCTTCTATCAAGTAAAAGGCCTTTCTATTTTATTTTATATATAATATATAATTATATTTTGGCTTCAATAAATCTCATTATGGAATGTCAATGAATTTAAATAAACCTTAAAATAACTCACACTGTTCTTTGATTCTTTGAAGTGTAGGTGGGTTTTTAAAGTGAAAAATGATCGTGAGAGTAAAAAAAAGTTCAGAGCAAGGCTTGTATCCAAAGGTTATACACAGAAAGAAGGCATTGACTATAGTAAAACCTCTTCTCCAGTGGTGTGACACTCAACGTTTAGACTCTTACAAGGATTAGCCATTAGATTAAATCTAAAAATTATACACTTAGATGTGAAAACTGCATTTCTGAACGGTTTTTTTAAAGAAAACATTTTCATGGAACAGCCTGAGGGTTTTATTTCAAAGGAAAACTCTAATATGCTTTTTAAGCTGAAGAAAGCCATATATGGTTTCAAGCAGGCTAGTCGGGAATGGAATGAAAGAGAAGACAATGTTTTATCAGAAATCGGTTACAAAAAATCTAAATTTGAACCATGTTTGTATATAAGGCAAAATAGGGATAAATTGTCTGTAGTCGCTCTGTATGTAGACGATTTCTTTGTTGTGAATGTATACCAAAAATTTGAGGAAGAACTCCCCACTCTACGTTCTGTACATTTTCTGTGATCGAGATTTAGGGTCTACGCTTGAGTTTAGTTACTTTTTCCCCCCCTTCTCATATAGATAGTAAGTTCGCCCGATGTACATACAGTTTGAAATATAGTCTTTAGTTAAACCACGTGTTTATTTATTCACAAACAGAGTTATTATAAAATTGCGATTCCACCAATTTAATAAACAACAATGGGACCATTCAATTGCCAGAAAGATAAGAAAAAGTAGTGACTAGCGACGAACAATACTTTGAACTTTAAAAGTATAATCAATTTTTCACAATAAATTTTCGAAAAAACTGCACGAGCTAATTTTTTCTCCTAATACATATTGATGCACTGGTATAATTTTCTATTAAAAGATGCGCTCTTGCCTAGCTGATCAGTTCAGATTATTGGAAATCTAATATGGGGATGGTTTGAAGTGGATGCTATCATTCAAATAGGTGAATTTCGCTATGATATCCGAAATTTGCAGAAATGCGATATTGCCAAGTTATGGGCGTTGAAATAATTGGGAAAAGATCTTCCGCAGTTGAAAGATCTTCCTATCCTAAAGCCTATGATCACTGACCTCATGGAACTGGGTTTGAGATACGCCCAATCAACACCAATCAACCCAATCGAAGCACTATTCTACTTCTACAGTGTCAGTGCCAGAGTTGTTTGAAATGCATCTTTCGACCGCTTGAGGCCTTGACTCGCCATGGACACCCCAGTTGATCCAAGTTCAGGCCCAGCATAAAGCGTGGTCGAGACTCCTATACCTCCGGGCGAGTTCCGAACTACACCGAAAGGGGCTTCGTACCTCTACAGTCCATTCAACCGCTCGAGGTCCGGATTCGCCGTGGACACCCTAGTCCATCCGCGTTTAAGCCCAGCATAAAGCATGGTCGAGACCCCCTAAACCTGTAGGCTAGTCCCGTTTATTCAGGCGCAAGAACTCCAACACTGCACGGCAGAGTACCCTTCTATCCTAGCATGCAGGCTTTCAACCCCTACCCCCCCGAGTCCAACACCAATTAAGGTGGTCAGAAGTACGAATACCTCTGCGGGCCAAATCACCCACTCGTGGTAGCCTTGTTTCCAAAAGGAGCCATTGAAGGAAGGCTAATGGACTCCAAGAAGAGTTCAGCTTGATGTTAGAATCCACGAACTCGAGGAAACTAACACATTATAGTATCCCTCCCCTTAAAGCTAGCACAGATCTATTTCTAACGCATTCGCTCTTATGGACAGAAAGAATGTGCTGTCGCCAAGTTTTTCACTTTGGATAACTGGAAAACTAATTTGAGGATGGTTCGAAGTGGATATTATACTATTTAATTAGGTCAATCTTACTATGATATATGGTTTTCACGTGAATGCGCTGTTGCCAAGTTATATACAATGTTCATCATCGACAAAAGATTTATCGAAATTTCGTTGGGATAATATTGATGTTGTTTAAAATGTTTAATTGAATCGGTCTTCACTTGATGAAAATCCATATTAAATAAGGTTATTCTGATTTTCACAAATTCAGTTCACTTTTTCAAAAATGTAAGATACCACTTATCTGAAGATGCTACTGTGATAACGAAAGAATTGTTGTATTTTATTAACAATAAAAATTTGTGGTAATTAGAATGACGTTATTTAATATTGATGTTTTCATTGTTTTGTATCTCGATTTTATTGCATTGAATATTGAATATATTTTCAGTTGGTTGTATCACGAAGGCAAAAGAGAGAATGTTGAAAAACATCAAGATCCTATATACGAAGAAGAGCCATTGGATGACAAGTTGCCAAAAATCTCAGAACGACTCTGAGCAGTTTTTTCTCTTCGAAAGAAGAATAGAAGATTGTACTTATTAGATCTTCAATGCAACTCCATGCATAATAAATATGTTTTTTCAACGGATGAAAAAATCTAACTCTTATATTTATTTCGGAAAACCTTTTCCTAAGGACCTTTGAAGGTATCATTTTTTCTATACAGGGTCCTGCAATAGTGCGTTCTTCTTCCATAGCTGCCTAAACAGACAACTTAAAAATTTCGTTCGAAAACAGGTTTCTTGTATTTCTATTTCTGCATCTCAAGAAATTATTTTCCAATAAGCGCGTGGTGCATCTGAGTGTGGTAGGCATGAAACTTATGTTTTTTGAGGATTTTTTCGAACAGAACGCTCACTAATACCGGAGGCTTCACTAATCGTCCTCAGGCCTATGTGTGGATCTTCTGTTATAGTCAGTAATACCTAAAGTGACCATTTTTTTTTAACTCAAAACGGGACAAAAAATTTTAAGCTTCAGGTTAAACGTAAGGGTCTGGCGGGTAATTCAAATTTTAAACAGTTTTTTTAAGAATGTATGTAAATATCGATTTAAAATTACGTAAATAAATATTTTTTATTATCGCGAAATCAAAAATCCTCTCTAAGTTTTGCCTAATTTGGCTACAATTCTAAAAAAACTGTTTAAAATTTAAATTTCCTGCCAGACCTTTACATTTAGCCTTCAGGTAGAAATAAACACAACTTTTAATTTTCTTTATTTAGATTGAGTGTAACCTAATGGAATTAGTATTCACTATAATTATTTTCATATTAATTAAGTATAATTATGTTTATAATAAAAAGTAGTGAAAAAAAAAATCAATCACCAGCTTTATTAAATCAAGGAACTTTGATCTGTTAATAATTATTAAAATATTATGCAATGCATTTTTTTTTAATTGTTTTTGTACTTTTCAGAGGAACAAATTTGCTTTAATAAAGTTTGTGATGACTTTAAATAAGAATCAAATTCTTGGCACGTTTTTTTTACATTAACCTTAGTTATCAACGTCGCTTTCAAAACGGGACAATTTCGCGTCCCGGCGCTTTGTTTGGGGACAACGGGACAGGTGACCGAGAAAAGGGACAGTCCCGTTCAAAACGGGACGTATGGTCACTTTAGTAATACCTCATGCTCTTTGTCTTCGCTTCTGGCCGATTTTGTTCTTTCTTGTCTATATAAATCTGTTTGAAAGCCTCCTAAAACTCGATTCTTTTGGATGTCTTCTCTTAGGATATTGTGCAGCATAAGTTCTAATTGCTATTATAATAAACAGTTTCTGTTGCACTGCCCTAACATAAAAATCTTATCAATCATCTTATTTGTATTAAAATTCATCCCGACTTATTCAAATTGCGAATCTGTGCACTAAAAGAGCTCTTATTTAAAACACAATGTTTGAAATGCCTATAAACAATGATACATCTGAAATCAATATGGGTTAAGTACAGATGTAATCCTGTTTTTTTCACTTTTCGACTATTTAATCCATATTTGATGCGTAATCGGAAACTCATATAATTTTGTATTAACGATATTCTCATAACTATGTTATGAATTTGAGAATATTCTGAATATCGGTTATAACTTAATTATGTTTTTCGTTTATAATAACACTCAATGGAAATCATTTGGTGCTATAGGATAAATTTTTCATTTTATCAGCTATGTTGAAATAAAAATTGCGAATCGAAACGGAATGTCCATTTGAAAATCTTGGCAACTTGAACTCTAATTTGGATAACTGAGGCAGTACTGAGGATTTATGACATGTAGGATCAGGGGTGAAAAAATCTTTCGAAATATATCTGTGGTTTCATGGTTTCGATATTTTTTTTTCAATTCCTTCAGTTGCCTGTTCATATTTAAATCAAATTGTCTGTTGCGATGGCATATTTACATTCTGTCAAGAAAGTACCGGGAATTATCGATTTTAATCTGGCAGGGCAATGAGGCAGGTAAATTTTTTTTCCTAGGTTGGTACCACTGTCCTTAATTACTATGCCAAGCTTGAGCGGGATCTGTCAACTAGTGTGTTTGCAACAGCTGATTAAGTCAGTCGATGTCAGAGTGCGTGCCGATTTTTACTATGGGTGATTACGTTGAGCAAAGAATTTGTTTAAAGTTTTGTGTTGCAAATGAATTTTCGTGTGCCGATGCATTGAAAATGTTGCAAAAGGCCTTTGGTGATAATGCTCTATCGAAAACTCGTGCATATCAGTGGTACAGAGCCTTCAAGGACGGTCGTGAAGCGGACGCCCATCGACGGCTTCGATCGAAGATAACGTCGATCAAATTAAGGAAAGGGTGCTGGAAAACCGTCGTACCAGCTTGAGAGAGATAGCACATGATCTTAAGATATCCCACGAGTCCGCACGTACGATTTTGATTGATATTTTGGGCAAAAGAAAGGTGGCCGCACGACTCGTACCGAAAGACCTGAATTTTCTTCAAAAACGTCATCGCGAACAGGTTGCTTCAGACATGCTGGATCGCTGTAATTCCGATTCTACATTCATGGAACGCATTATAACTGGTGATGAGACCTGGGTCTACGAGTACGAAATGCAAACAAGCCAGCAATCATCGGAATGGGTGGCAAAAAATGAGCCGAACCCGAAAAAACCACGCCAAAGCCGCTCGAAAATGAAGGTGATGCTCATTGTTTTCTTCGATATCCGTGGCGTGGTGCACTACGAATTCGTTCCAGAGGGTCAGACGGTAAACAAGGAGTATTACCTAGGCGTTATGAAACGTTTGCGTGAGCGTATCCGTAAGAAGCGGCCAAATTTGTGGGCGAACAACTCATGGATTTTGCATGACGATAACGCGCCTTCTCACCGAGCTACGATTGTGACTGACTTTCTCGCCAAAAACTCAACAAACGTGCTTCAGCAACCACCGTATTCGCCGGATTTGGCTCCCTGCGACTTTTTCCTCTTCCCAAAACTAAAATTGCCCCTTCGTGGCACCCGTTTTGAGTCGATTAAAGCCATAAAACAAAATTCGGCGCGAGAGCTAAAGTCCATCCCGGAAAGCGCCTATAAAAAATGTTTCGATAATTGGAAGTGCCGTTGGCATAAATGTATTAGAGCAAATGGAGCCTATTTTGAAGGCGACCCAATAAATTTTGACGATTAAATGTAAAAATGTTGTTTTAATTGAAAATTCCCGGTACTTTCTTGACAGAGTAGTATATTTGCCAGACGCAGGAGTGGAAATAACACCACTTCTGGAAAAATGTGAAGCATTCAATTCTCTGCATTATAGTAAAAAAATAAATAGGGCATAACATTTGAAAAAATCAAGAAATATCAATTTCAAGTTCATCATATTTGGCAATCAATGACGGACACCTGTTTATGGCAGATTAATCTTTTTGTTATGACGACTCTATGAATCTTTCAGTACACAAGAATTCGTATCACATTCGTGTTACGACTTGTTTTTGTCTTTTAGCGGAGTGCTGTGCGCTCAACTTTTTCCAGTTTTCTCTGAATAAGGTCTGTACCGTTAGAAAAATATTTCTAAACAATCCATTTAAAAAATCACCTGTTTGTTGAATATCTTCTTTTAGGAACACTCTGTATAATGTAAAATAATTTCTTGAGATGCAGAAATACAAAAAACCTGTTTTCGAACTAAATTTATAATATGTCTGGTTCGGCAGCTTTGGAAGAAGAACGCACTATTGCAGGACCCTGTAGAGCATCTACTATACATTGATCACAAAATGAACATAGTATAATGTTCTTAATGGTTCAAACACCTTCATATTGTAACAGTTCTATGATCCTTATTTATTATTATTAAATACAAAAAGAATTGAAGTATTGAGCTATCCCAACCTTTAAAGAGTACCTACTCTAAGATATCCGGGATTTTACGGAGTACCTACCCTAAGATATCTGGGATTTCACGGAGTACTCTAAGGAACGCTAACCTTTTTATATGATCATCTAGTGGCGGGGACGTTACGTTGTGTAGACAACCCAAGCTACACTTGAACGAGAACGAGGAAACAGTGACAGGAAGTTTAAGAATCATCAGACAACAGTTGTCTGATGATGGTATAGTTCATTTCCCGAAACTCGAGTCACAAGAAAATGTGTAATATATATTTTTATTGGTAGTAAAACATAGTAATCTCTGCAATTTGTTTTAATTATGATCAACTACCAAATAGTAACGGCTGAAACAATTCATATCTGAAGGTTACCTGGTTTCTATTCCTCATCATAGGGGGTATTTTGCTAGCACGAAACATGGATAATTGAGGCGTATGGTGGAAGGTGATTTTGTAAATTCAATAAACTTTCTAAATTCTTGATTATCAACATTAAATTCGGAGAAGACTACATTATTCACATTTGCTAATACTTTTAGTACACTGCCACCCTACAAGTCTTCAAATATCAAGGGAAAATCCCTCTATATTGAATTTGTTGACTATCAAATACCTTGAAGTTCATTTAGATTCTAACCTTAGCTGGAAGAGCAAGTCTTATATTTGGTTAAAAACTATATCCCTTAATACCTTTACTTAAGTCTTAAAAAATATTGTACTTCTCATTTGTTAAGAGCTGTTAACTTGGTTCAACCTCATTTAATGTACGGTATTTTAGACTGGGAGAGTATTCTTGAGTTCTCATGGTTTCGATATTTTTTTTTCAATTCCTTCAGTTGCCTGTTCATATTTAAATCAAATTGTCTGTTGCGATGGCATATTTACATTCTGTCAAGAAAGTACCGGGAATTATCGATTTTAATCTGGCAGGGCAATGAGGCAGGTAAATTTTTTTTCCTAGGTTGGTACCACTGTCCTTAATTACTATGCCAAGCTTGAGCGGGATCTGTCAACTAGTGTGTTTGCAACAGCTGATTAAGTCAGTCGATGTCAGAGTGCGTGCCGATTTTTACTATGGGTGATTACGTTGAGCAAAGAATTTGTTTAAAGTTTTGTGTTGCAAATGAATTTTCGTGTGCCGATGCATTGAAAATGTTGCAAAAGGCCTTTGGTGATAATGCTCTATCGAAAATTCGTGCATATCAGTGGTACAGAGCCTTCAAGGACGGTCGTGAAGCGGACGCCCATCGACGGCTTCGATCGAAGATAACGTCGATTAAATTAAGGAAAGGGTGCTGGAAAACCGTCGTACCAGCTTGAGAGAGATAGCACATGATCTTAAGATATCCCACGAGTCCGCACGTACGATTTTGATTGATATTTTGGGCACGAGAAAGGTGGCCGCACGACTCGTACCGAAAGACCTGAATTTTCTTCAAAAACGTCATCGCGAACAGGTTGCTTCAGACATGCTGGATCGCTGTAATTCCGATTCTACATTCATGGAACGCATTATAACTGGTGATGAGACCTGGGTCTACGAGTACGATATGCAAACAAGCCAGCAATCATCGGAATGGGTGGCAAAAAATGAGCCGAACCCGAAAAAACCACGCCAAAGCCGCTCGAAAATGAAGGTGATGCTCATTGTTTTCTTCGATATCCGTGGCGTGGTGCACTACGAATTCGTTCCAGAGGGTCAGACGGTAAACAAGGAGTATTACCTAGGCGTTATGAAACGTTTGCGTGAGCGTATCCGTAAGAAGCGGCCAAATTTGTGGGCGAACAACTCATGGATTTTGCATGACGATAACGCGCCTTCTCACCGAGCTACGATTGTGACTGACTTTCTCGCCAAAAACTCAACAAACGTGCTTCAGCAACCACCGTATTCGCCGGATTTGGCTACCTGCGACTTTTTCCTCTTCCCAAAACTAAAATTGCCCCTTCGTGGCACCCGTTTTGAGTCGATTGAAGCCATAAAACAAAATTCGGCGCGAGAGCTAAAGTCCATCCCGGAAAGCGCCTATAAAAAATGTTTCGATAATTGGAAGTGCCGTTGGCATAGATGTATTGGAGCAAATGGAGCCTATTTTGAAGGCGACCCAATAAATTTTGACGATTAAATGTAAAAATGTTGTTTTAATTCAAAATTCCCGGTACTTTCTTGACAGAGTAGTATAGGATTGTTGGTCAGCGATTCCATCCGTATCTTGCTCCCAAAGCAAGACCTGAATAATATACAAAATTCTTAGATACTTCTTACACCTAGACTCCAAGACCATACATTCAAACCAAAACTAGGAACACGCGGTTTTCTTCAAGAAACTGCCCATTTAACACGAAGAATAAACGACTACCCGTACTCTTAATTTCTTGGTCCCGGAACTAGCACTATCTGTTCAATTTCTCTAATTCTTCTGACTCAATTCTTAGACTTAAAAAAAATGCTAATTTCACTCAATATAATTATAATAGTGCTAAATTCTAAGACCAATTCGAGACCCGCACTACGATTTTTCTCGACGATCTTACTAGTTCGGAGTGTCAAGACTACCCGACAAACTCTCTTTTGGTGCTTTCAATACCCCGTACGATTTGGTTTTCTTCTTCCAAATTTTTAGTTTGTTCAACCGCTCAAAATTCTTATTTAGCAATATTCGAAAACTCCGGCCCCTTGTCGAGCCACACGTGTTAATTGCGACGTCAGCGTTTTTCGCTTAAACTTTCCGTTCAGTAACTCATCTGAAGGAATATATTTAGGTTTTGTACAAACAGCTCTCATGAACTTTTTAATCTGTAGTTTATTATTACAATATATAGACCAGAGTAAAAAAATTTCCTTTCATGAAGCAGTTAGTGCGTGCTTCAAAGGGAAATCCTAAGTTGAACATTAAAGTTTCTGGAGAATAGAATGAACAAATTAATTCAGAACATTGAACTTTGCGTTGAATTTGCTAATGTCCACTGAATTAACCCCTGTATCATTACGGCCCTTTCATTAATTCTATATCTTGTTGGTTACCACCATCCAAAAGTATTTAATTATCTGCCAGATAATATTAGAGAAACCAATTCACTGATTACTTTTAAGAAAATATTGAAGACAGTATTTCTTAATATATCTAGATGGGTAATAAATGATTGCATGGATATAAAAAACTAAATAATACATTTTTTGAAAATTAAAACAAATTGAAATATGTTTATCTTCTACAATTTTAATTTTAAAAAAATTTTTATTCAAAAAACTTTTAGAATTAAATTTATGTCTGCACAAGCACCGCTTACATTTAATAGACGTATATAATCAAAAAATATAATGTCAAATGGAAAAAATAACCCAACAGATATACGAAAGTAATCAAAATTAATAAATAAATATTTAAAGCAGACAAAATTTTGTTTCTGGTCTTACCTTTAAGAACACCAATTGCCTTTTAAAAACATGAACACACTTAAAGGACTTCTCAAAGAATATAATTTATTTGAAATATTTAATATATTTAAATGTTCGAATAAATTATTTCAAAAATCTCTAAAAAATGTGCATTATATCTTCAAAAAACAAATATAATTCTAGACAATCCCGTCTTCAGTCCTCATTTAATATTCCAAATATCAAAATCAAAAAACTAACCTATATCTCTCACGTGTTAAAAGACTTAAGCTTCGAAATACAGATCAACTATATAATTCAAGATTGATCTATGTTCTAACAAAATCAAAGAACAGTGTGAGTTATTTTAAGGTTTATTTAAATTCATTGACATTCTATGATGAGATTTATTGAAGCCAAAATATAATTATATATTATATATAAAATAAAATAGAAAGGCCTTTTACTTGATAGAAGAAATATAACAAAATTTGAATATTAAAACAAATTGAAATATGTTTATCTTCTACAATTTTAATTTCAAAAAAAATTTTCATTCAAAAAAACTTTTAGAATTAAATTTATGTCTACACAAGCACCGCTTACATTTAATAGACGTATATAATCAAAACTCAATATATAATGTCAAATGGAATAAATAACCCAACAGATATACGAAAGTAATCAAAATTAATAAATAAATATTTAAAGGAGACAAAATTTTGTTTCTGGTCTTACCTTTAAGAACACCAATTGCCTTTTAAAAACATGAACACACTTAAAGGACTTCTCAAAGAATATAATTTATTTGAAATATTTAATATATTCAAATATTCGAATAAATTATTTCAAAAATCTCTCTGGTTTTAATATTCAAATTTTGTTATATTTCTTCTATCAAGTAAAAGGCCTTTCTATTTTATTTTAAATAATACATACTTGATCCCACTCTTCACTCTCCTTTCGTACATATTTTGTTGTCGATTTGATTGTAGTTCAAGCAGAAGTTTCAACCCGTACACTCAGACATATTCAGAAACCATTTTGATCGCATAATTATTTGGAATGCCACCTCGTGCAAAAAGAGTCTACCCTCCTTAATTGGTTCGTAAAGACACAGAGTGAGTGTTTGATTTATTTCATTCTCTGCAGGTTACACAGGTTAACATATTGCTTTATACATTCTGTCAAGAAAGTACAGGGAATTATCGATTTAAATCTGGCGGGGCAATGAGGCAAGTAAAAATTTTTTTTTCCTAGGTTGGTACCACTGTCCTTAATTACTATGCCAAGCTTGAGCGGGATCTGTCAACTAGTGTGTTTGCAACAGCTGATTAAGTCAGTCGATGTCACAGTGCGTGCCGATTTTTACTATGGGTGATTACGTTGAGCAAAGAATTTGTTTAAAGTTTTGTGTTGCAAATGAATTTTCGTGTGCCGATGCATTGAAAATGTTGCAAAAGGCTTTTGGTGATAATGCTCTATCGAAAATTCGTGCATATCAGTGGTACAGAGCCTTCAAGGACGGTCGTGAAGCGGACGCCCATCGACGGCTTCGATCGAAGATAACGTCGATTAAATTAAGGAAAGGGTGCTGGAAAACCGTCGTACCAGCTTGAGAGAGATAGCACATGATCTTAAGATATCCCACGAGTCCGCACGTACGATTTTGATTGATATTTTGGGCACGAGAAAGGTGGCCGCACGACTCGTACCGAAAGACCTGAATTTTCTTCAAAAACGTCATCGCGAACAGGTTGCTTCAGACATGCTGGATCGCTGTAATTCCGATTCTACATTCATGGAACGCATTATAACTGGTGATGAGACCTGGGTCTACGAGTACGATATGCAAACAAGCCAGCAATCATCGGAATGGGTGGCAAAAAATGAGCCGAACCCGAAAAAACCACGCCAAAGCCGCTCGAAAATGAAGGTGATGCTCATTGTTTTCTTCGATATCCGTGGCGTGGTGCACTACGAATTCGTTCCAGAGGGTCAGACGGTAAACAAGGAGTATTACCTAGGCGTTATGAAACGTTTGCGTGAGCGTATCCGTAAGAAGCGGCCAAATTTGTGGGCGAACAACTCATGGATTTTGCATGACGATAACGCGCCTTCTCACCGAGCTACGATTGTGACTGACTTTCTCGCCAAAAACTCAACAAACGTGCTTCAGCAACCACCGTATTCGCCGGATTTGGCTACCTGCGACTTTTTCCTCTTCCCAAAACTAAAATTGCCCCTTCGTGGCACCCGTTTTGAGTCGATTGAAGCCATAAAACAAAATTCGGCGCGAGAGCTAAAGTCCATCCCGGAAAGCGCCTATAAAAAATGTTTCGATAATTGGAAGTGCCGTTGGCATAGATGTATTGGAGCAAATGGAGCCTATTTTGAAGGCGACCCAATAAATTTTGACGATTAAATGTAAAAATGTTGTTTTAATTCAAAATTCCCGGTACTTTCTTGACAGAGTAGTATAGGATTGTTGGTCAGCGATTCCATCCGTATCTTGCTCCCAAAGCAAGACCTGAATAATATACAAAATTCTTAGATACTTCTTACACCTAGACTCCAAGACCATACATTCAAACCAAAACTAGGAACACGCGGTTTTCTTCAAGAAACTGCCCATTTAACACGAAGAATAAACGACTACCCGTACTCTTAATTTCTTGGTCCCGGAACTAGCACTATCTGTTCAATTTCTCTAATTCTTCTGACTCAATTCTTAGACTTAAAAAAAATGCTAATTTCACTCAATATAATTATAATAGTGCTAAATTCTAAGACCAATTCGAGACCCGCACTACGATTTTTCTCGACGATCTTACTAGTTCGGAGTGTCAAGACTACCCGATAAACTCTCTTTTGGCCCTTTCAATACCCCGTACGATTTGATTTTCTCCTTCCAAATTTTTAGTTTGTTCAACCGCTCAAAATTCTTATTTAGCAATATTCGAAAACTCCGGCCCCTTGTCGAGCCACACGTGTTAATTGCGACGTCAGCGTTTTTCGCTTAAACTTTCCGTTCAGTAACTCATCTGAAGGAATATATTTAGGTTTTGTACAAACAGCTCTCATGAACTTTTTAATCTGTAGTTTATTATTACAATATATAGACCAGAGTAAAAAAATTTCCTTTCATGAAGCAGTTAGTGCGTGCTTCAAAGGGAAATCCTAAGTTGAACATTAAAGTTTCTGGAGAATAGAATGAACAAATTAATTCAGAACATTGAACTTTGCGTTGAATTTGCTAATGTCCACTGAATTAACCCCTGTATCATTACGGCCCTTTCATTAATTCTATATCTTGTTGGTTACCACCATCCAAAAGTATTTAATTATCTGCCAGATAATATTAGAGAAACCAATTCACTGATTACTTTTAAGAAAATATTGAAGACAGTATTTCTTAATATATCTAGATGGGTAATAAATGATTGCATGGATATAAAAAACTAAATAATACATTTTTTGAAAATTAAAACAAATTGAAATATGTTTATCTTCTACAATTTTAATTTTAAAAAAATTTTTATTCAAAAAAACTTTTAGAATTAAATTTATGTCTGCACAAGCACCGCTTACATTTAATAGACGTATATAATCAAAAAATATAATGTCAAATGGAAAAAATAACCCAACAGATATACGAAAGTAATCAAAATTAATAAATAAATATTTAAAGCAGACAAAATTTTGTTTCTGGTCTTACCTTTAAGAACACCAATTGCCTTTTAAAAACATGAACACACTTAAAGGACTTCTCAAAGAATATAATTTATTTGAAATATTTAATATATTTAAATGTTCGAATAAATTATTTCAAAAATCTCTAAAAAATGTGCATTATATCTTCAAAAAACAAATATAATTCTAGACAATCCCGTCTTCAGTCCTCATTTAATATTCCAAATATCAAAATCAAAAAACTAACCTATATCTCTCACGTGTTAAAAGACTTAAGCTTCGAAATACAGATCAACTATATAATTCAAGATTGATCTATGTTCTAACAAAATCAAAGAACAGTGTGAGTTATTTTAAGGTTTATTTAAATTCATTGACATTCTATGATGAGATTTATTGAAGCCAAAATATAATTATATATTATATATAAAATAAAATAGAAAGGCCTTTTACTTGATAGAAGAAATATAACAAAATTTGAATATTAAAACAAATTGAAATATGTTTATCTTCTACAATTTTAATTTCAAAAAAAATTTTCATTCAAAAAAACTTTTAGAATTAAATTTATGTCTACACAAGCACCGCTTACATTTAATAGACGTATATAATCAAAACTCAATATATAATGTCAAATGGAATAAATAACCCAACAGATATACGAAAGTAATCAAAATTAATAAATAAATATTTAAAGGAGACAAAATTTTGTTTCTGGTCTTACCTTTAAGAACACCAATTGCCTTTTAAAAACATGAACACACTTAAAGGACTTCTCAAAGAATATAATTTATTTGAAATATTTAATATATTCAAATATTCGAATAAATTATTTCAAAAATCTCTCTGGTTTTAATATTCAAATTTTGTTATATTTCTTCTATCAAGTAAAAGGCCTTTCTATTTTATTTTAAATAATACATACTTGATCCCACTCTTCACTCTCCTTTCGTACATATTTTGTTGTCGATTTGATTGTAGTTCAAGCAGAAGTTTCAACCCGTACACTCAGACATATTCAGAAACCATTTTGATCGCATAATTATTTGGAATGCCACCTCGTGCAAAAAGAGTCTACCCTCCTTAATTGGTTCGTAAAGACACAGAGTGAGTGTTTGATTTATTTCATTCTCTGCAGGTTACACAGGTTAACATATTGCTTTATACATTCTGTCAAGAAAGTACAGGGAATTATCGATTTAAATCTGGCGGGGCAATGAGGCAAGTAAAAATTTTTTTTTCCTAGGTTGGTACCACTGTCCTTAATTACTATGCCAAGCTTGAGCGGGATCTGTCAACTAGTGTGTTTGCAACAGCTGATTAAGTCAGTCGATGTCAGAGTGCGTGCCGATTTTTACTATGGGTGATTACGTTGAGCAAAGAATTTGTTTAAAGTTTTGTGTTGCAAATGAATTTTCGTTTGCCAATGCATTGAAAATGTTGCAAAAGGCCTTTGGTGATAATGCTCTATCGAAAACTCGTGCATATCAGTGATACAGAGCCTTCAAGGACGGTCGTGAAGTGGTCGCCCATCGACGGCTTCGATCGAAGAAAACGTCGATAAAATTAAGGAAAGGGTGCTGGAAAACCGTCGTACCAGCTTGAGAGAGATAGCACATGATCTTAAGATATACCACGAGTCCGCACGTACGATTTTGATTGATATTTTGGGCACGAGAAAGGTGGCCGCACGACTCGTACCGAAAGACCTGAATTTTCTTCAAAAACGTCATCGCGAACAGGTTGCTTCAGACATGCTGGATCGCTGTAATTCCGATTCTACATTCATGGAACGCATTATAACTGGTGATGAGACCTGGGTCTACGAGTACGATATGCAAACAAGCCAGCAATCATCGGAATGGGTGGCAAAAAATGAGCCGAAACCGAAAAAACCACGCCAAAGCCGCTCGAAAATGAAGGTGATGCTCATTGTTTTCTTCGATATCCGTGGCGTGGTGCAATACGAATCCGTTCCAGAGGGTCAGACGGTAAACAAGGAGTATTACCTAGGCGTTATGAAACGTTTGCGTGAGCGTATCCGTAAGAAGCGGCCAAATTTGTGGGCGAACAACTCATGGATTTTGCATGACGATAACGCGCCTTCTCACCGAGCTACGATTGTGACTGACTTTCTCGCCAGAAACTCAACAAACGTGCTTCAGCAACCACCGTATTCGCCGGATTTGGCTCCCTGCGACTTTTTCCTCTTCCCAAAACTAAAATTGCCCCTTCGTGGCACCCGTTTTGAGTCGATTGAAGCCATAAAACAAAATTCGGCCCGAGAGCTAAAGTCCATCTCGGAAAGCGCCTATAAAAAATGTTTGGATAATTGAAAGTGCCGTTGGCATAGATGTATTGGAGCAAATGGAGCCTATTTTGAAGGCGACCCAATAAATTTTGACGATTAAATGTAAAAATGTTGTTTTAATTGACAATTCCCGGTACTTTCTTGACAGAGTAGTATGATATTATGCATTTAATTTCCCTCCTCACGCTCCTAATCGAATAACGTGCTCTTATTCCTGTGTTCTAGATATTTCATCTCATGTTTATTAACTTGTAAATAATTTTAATAATATCTAGAGTCATTGGGAGTGAGATTACGTGTTTCACAGACACTATCTTATAGATTTGAAAGTTACAGTCTTAATACCGGAGATCTTAGTACCGGATGCTCTTAGAACTGAACAATCTTGGTGCAGTTCCTTTTTGCTCGGAATATTTTAATACCAGACAATCTTCCTTGGATCG
This sequence comes from Megalocaria dilatata, assembly GCA_034642435.1. Taxonomy (NCBI): domain Eukaryota; kingdom Metazoa; phylum Arthropoda; class Insecta; order Coleoptera; family Coccinellidae; genus Megalocaria; species Megalocaria dilatata. Next base: position 76,281,307 of record CM067856.1, read on the forward strand.
GATTTAGAGTATTTTATTACCGCACCATCTTGGTTCCGGACGCTCTACTGATCATTCGGAACAATTTGAAACTGAAAATCTGCTGATTATATGCAGAATAGGGACTATTCTTGGAGAAAGCACTATCATTCCGACAACTTAGAGAACAATATTCCAGGATAAGCTCAAAGATCAGTGCTTACGTAAATCTCGGACCTCAAGCTAATTGTAAAATTGTATTATATTGTAAATAAGAGAAACTATTTTAATTATAAAGTTGAAATAAATAGATAGGGAATAAGAGCTTGCATTTTCACTATCAGGTTCACAATTTGGGATTAATTCAGGAAAGACAAGTTTTATTAATCTTTTCATTGGCGCACTATGAGGCATTTAACGAAGTAGGATGTTTCAAATGCGGTCGGAAAAAGTCGCTATCGCAAATTAGAGATACCTTTCGAGACTTTTCGAGAGGAGTTATTTTTGAACCAATTTTATATTTCTCTTGAATAGTAGGTCTTCAATGGAGACATGAAAGACAGGTCTAGTGGTTGAATTTTATGCGATGAATGAGGAAAAATGCATACAATTGAAACAAAATTTTTTTTGCTAGTTCTATAACGTCCAATTCCGTGTATGGATGCAATGATCGTTAAGAATGAGCAATGCTGGATCTTTTTCCGAAGTTTTTACGTGATCGATAAAATGGATGAAGATGTGACTTTGAATCCACCCTGAATAGTGACACTGAGCAATTCACCCTGCTGGAGCCCTGACTAATAGCTCTGCCTTCATATTTTTGCGAAGAAACAAAAGGAGGAACAAAACCTCCTGCCCCATTCATGCATACAGCAACTGTAATTCGTGCCCCCTCTTTCTGCTGCAGTTACAGCTCGTCCTTGCTTTTTCCTTTCAGGATAATGAATCTAGCAATTTTGGATTGGACGGTGGTAATACCGGTTTCGTCGACGTTATATACTCGGATGGAGTTGGAATTTATTTTCTGCATGGATGGTTCCAGAATATCCAAAAACTAGTTGACATTTTCTGGAGTAAAATCTTTAATTCTATTTTACAAATTTCTTGCTTACAGATAAATTTGGATGGTGTTTCAAGAAGTTTCGCAACCATTTTTTATCTGCATCACCAGGTGTTTTTGAAAAGGGGGTGGAAGGTTATTCCTAAGAGCAATTTGATATGCCAGTCTGCGGATGTTTGCTAGTCCTAGATCTTAATATCTTTTGTCCATCTTCAGACAGTATAGCACTAAATGATCTTCCAATTCAGCGGACAAAACTGGTTTTCGAACAATTTTTAATGTGAATTTTTCTTCGCAAGTCTTATTACGTTTTACATATAGTTCTAGGGTCGATTTCGGAACATTCTTCACTTTTCCCGGCGTTGATAACGTTTTTCATGTTCTATATATCCCATTTCTTATGTGGAACTCCTTTCCTAGGCATTTTAATGAAAAATATCATGAGTTGAAGCTCTCGAAGGGAAATGCGTGAGGGAGCTTCCACCTTCTAATTCGGGAGACGGCGTTTAGTTCGAAGTCTACGCATCTGAAATTCATCATACAGGCGTGATGCACAGCTCTGCCTGTGGCGCCAGTGACCATGTACTCCGCTTGGAACGGTGGTCGTCAAATGCAGTATGCCTTGCCCTATTCGAACTCGGCGGGGTCAGTTAGTCATGAATCTTTAGACTGGTCGGGTCCTCTATTGATACGCCGGTCAAGCTGCGATTGAGCAAGGCAAGTTTTTGGACGAGGAGCGAAGGAGTTGTTCGCTACAGAGTTAACACGATGAAAATCATGTTTATATTTTGGTTCCTAATTTTGGATATCCAATTTTGGGTTACTTTTCCTATCCAAAATAAAGCCACTTTCAAGCTCGAGGTTATGTGATTGAATGAATATTAATACTGGACAGGAATGTTCGAATCAAATGGCTAAGCTTAATCCACAACTATTCTAGTGTTGTCATATAAAATTTCAATATTCTACAGCAAACACTCACCTACTTTCCACAGTTAACAGTTGCAGAAATAAAAAACTAGGTATCACAAACAAACGTTAAATTTTGGAATGCCACCTAGTAATAACAGATTGAATTTCATAGTTTGCAGGGAGTTAATTTAGGTTAAAAACGAATAGTTTTCTGTATTCAGTTCCAGAAAACTCCTGAAAGAATGCGATATAATGCAGTATCGAAAATTGGGCAACTATCCAGTAATAGGCGACTTTCCTCTACCATGCCAATTAACGCCAAAAAACATGATGGATCTAATTTCCATCTGCGAAGCCTTGGCCAAACGGAATTGAATCGATCCATTTCTTCAATGGGTGGTGACTGGGAATAAGAGATGAGTCATATAACGACTGAAGCTCTTAAGGAAATGCGGGTGTTGTGAGGGAGCTTCTATCTCTTAATTGGGAGGCGGAGTTTCGCTCTGAGCATGCCCACCTGAGCTCTTCAGACAGGCGGGGTGCGCAAGTCTGCCTGTGACACCAGTGACCTTGGGTTCAACGTCGAAACGGTCGTGGAACGCTGTGTGCCTTGCCCTACTTGAACTCGGCGGGGACGGTCAGTCAGGAATTTTAAGACTAGTCTTGTCGTGAATATGATACAGCAAAGCAAAGCAGAATTCTGGACGAGGAGGGAAGAAGGTGGTTGGTGTACGACAATAATATTGTGCGAAAACAATCAAGGTCAAAGCGCAGTGAAGCAGCTCAATATTGGTGTCCAAACCAGGATTTACGGCCAGTGAATTAGATGGGACTGGAAAGGAAGAATTTATTATAAGTTGCTTCCATATGGCTAAACAGTTTAATCATATCTCTACTGTCAATATCTGAAGCTAGCTATTGACCAGAAACGTTCAGAATTGACCAACAGAAAAGGTGCTGTGTTCCATCAGGACAACGCCAGGCCACACATCTCTGTTGTGACTCGCCAGAAACTCCGGGAGCTTGATGAGGAATTTTTAATGCATCCCCTATATAGTCCGGACGTGGCACCAAGCGATTATCATCTTTTTCTCTTATTGCAAAACTTCCTGATTATCAAAGTTTTTCGCTGGAAATGACCAAGACTTCTATGAGGGAGGTATTATATAATATATTATTACATAATTATTATCATATTAAAAATGGCAAGAAATTATAGAACAAAACGATGTTGTGGTAAACCAACAAGATATAAAATTCATGAAAGTGCTGTAATGATACAGGGGTTAATCCAGTCGACAATAGCAAATTCAACGCGAGGTTCAATGCCCCTGAATATATTTGTTAATGTTAAACTTAGGAATTCACTTTCGAGGCACGCACGTGCCTTCATGAAAGGAAATTCTTTTTTTAGTCTGGCCTACATATTGTAATAACAAACTACAGGTTAAAAAGTTCGTAAGAGCTGATTGTACAAAACGTAAATATATTTCTTCAGATGAGTTACTGAACGGAAAGTTTAAGTGAAAAACGCTGACGTCGGAATTAATACTTGTGGCTCGACAAGGAGCCGAAGTTTCTGAAAACTTCTAAATAGGAATTTTGAGCGGGTGAACGAACTAAAAATATGGAAGGAGAAAACCGACTCGTACGAGGTATTAAAATTATATTAAGTGATAGTAGTAATTTAATTATTTTTGGAAGTCTTAGAATTGAGTCAGAAGATTTAGAGAAATTTAACATATAGTGTTAAATTCCGGGACCGAGGAATTAAGAGTACCGGTAGTCGTTCTTTATCGTTATTGTTCGTGTGAAATAAGGCGTTTCTCGTAGAAAATCGCGTGTGTCCAGTTTTGGTTTGGTAGGAAGTATCTAAAAATTTTGGTATATTATTCATGTTGAAATTATCAAACTAAAATTGAGTCGAGAATTAAGGACTAGATAGTAGGTTGACATATCTTTTCGGAATTATTATGTTTGAAGTATTTCGAAATAATTAAGAATTATATGAATCATTCATATTGCTTTAGAGATCCGCATCGCCCTCTTCTTAATTATTCAGTGTGTCATCTTTATTGAGATTTCATTGAGTTTAGGATTGATATTGATAAAACCATATTGTATTTTGGCACACCTTATCATTATACTTCTAAAAATCAATAATTGAGTTTCATTATCATTTACATTATCACTGAGAAAATTTATTAACATCAAAGACCCGCCATTTTCGCGAAGGCCGTATCCTTCCTAGGACCGCTCGACTAGGATTGCTTAGCACCCTATTCGTAAATAATATTTTTCATCCAACCACTTATTACAATTTGACCCAAATCGGACAATCCGAAACATATCTTGAAGTTCAAGTAAAAGTAATGGATTTTTTCCGTAACCTTATATCAGTCTTGCCCGTTTTGAGAATAAACTTCTTCTTTTCACACTCCTGGTACGAATAACATTCGCCTGCGGACGATGTTGCCAGCTTCCCTTAAATTCTTAGAATCAATAGAATAAATCGTTTTCAAAAGAATTGCAAAAAAAGAATGAATTAATAAAGAATTAATTAAACCAATATATTGATATAAAGAATTTTCTTGAATTACAGAAATTGGTAGAGTTATAGCTACTGCTAGGTTACTAGGTAGTCATGTGTAGATGAAAGATCAAGGGCGGATCTAGCGTTCAATTCAGGGAGGGGGTAATATACATATATTACAATTATATATATATATATATATATAGATATATATATATATATATATATATATATATATATATCTATATATATATTGAATTGTATCAGTCCTTACTTGGTGAAAATCCATATTAAATAATTTGAAATAAGGTTATTCTGATTTTCACAAATTTTTATTGTTAAACTCACAACAATTGTTTCGCTATCACAGTAGCATCATCAGCCGTATATATATATATATATATATATATATATATATATATATATATATATTGTCATGGATTTCATAAAATAAATCTTCAGAAGAGTTATAATGACTCATTATTGAAAATTCATAAGATGAAAAATTACAATGGAAGGAAAAGATTCACCTTTGCATATAAGTTGACTCGTTAGAGTGTGACCAGGCCAAAATTAATTAAATAATATCCCTTCTGATTGAAATATCAATAATTCAATTCATAAAAATACTCACAAGCTCATACTATGAAGAAAAAACATATTCAGAGTACATAACGACTAGTCGAGTGAAAATTCTTTGAACGGTAATCAAAAATCAGTAATCTTGTTGACAGTTTATAAATAGAATTCACAGGGAGATTTCAATCTACAATTATTCAATGTAAAAACTGCCAAAGTTGCAATAAATAAAAGTAATTTGAATTTAGATATCTAATTTGAAATTGATGAAGAAATTGTTGAAAAGATTTGTTACTATCATGTATCACATATAAACCTCAATGAAATTATTGACAAACAACAAGCTTAATTAAATATAACTCAGCAGAACTATATAAATAGGACAAATTTGATCAAAAATCAATTAATTCATGAAAGATAGCATCTACGTCAGATATTCTGAAATTATTTATGTAAGAGATATCCTTCAAGATATTTAGGCATAAATAGAATTGTAATAGCCTCTACGCTAAGGAAATTTTATCAACTTCATAACAAATATTAAGTAATTTATAAGTTATAAGCATTAGAAGTTAAACTTTGTTAAATTTTGACACTTGAAATACTTTACGAATGAAAAGCAAGACTTTCACTGTTCTGTTCAACATGAAACATACATTAAAATGTAGTTTAAAAAATAGGCTAATTTTCAACAGTAATTCCAAGCCAAGATATATTGTAAATTTTGTAAAATCATCGAAAGCATCATTTTTCAATAATTTTGACAGAAGCTAAGTAAGCTTTGAAATTTAATTTTCTCTCTTTGAAAACAAATCAAAATTTAATAATATTACGAATTTTCAATAAAAATTATATGAACTGTAGAGCTAGCTGGGAACCCTCGAACAGGTCACTTATATTCAGGGGTGATCTAAGATTAATTCGAAACTGAGAAATTTTAAAACTAAATTGCATAATCTCAAGTGGAATAATGGATCAAAATTTAAATAAATATACATATATATATACACATGTAACATGTATACATATATATATATATATATATATATATATATATATATATATATATATATATATATATATATGTATGTATATATATTTTACAGTAATAAATTTTATCATAAAAAAAGTATTTCATTTTTATACTGAAGCTCTCGGGTAAATGCGGATTTTGCGATGGAGCTTCCACCTCTTAGTTCGGGAGACGGCGTTTCGTTTCCGAGCATGCGCATCTGAAACTCGTCAGACAGGCTTGATGCGCAGGCTCTGCCTGTTACGCCGGTGACCATGCGTCCGCTTGGAACGCTGACTTTCAAACGCATTGCCTTGCTCTATCTGAACCTGGCTGGGACGGTTAGTCATGATTCTTATGACTGGTCGGGTCCTCTATCGGTACGCCGGTCAAACTACGATAGAGCAGGTTTCCGGACGGGGAGCGAAGAAGTCGTTCGCTACACTCCCCCTCCAGTGAGCGTCGATATGGTCACGGAATAGGACGTTGGGTGCAGGTAAGGATACAATCCTTGAAAATTCTTTGAACGGTAATCAAAAATCAGTAATCTTGTTGACAGTTTATAAATAGAATTCACAGGGAGATTTCAATCCACAATTATTCAATGTAAAAACTGCCAAAGTTGCAATAAATAGAAATACTTTGAATTTAGATATCTAATTTGAAATTGATGAAGAAATTGTTGAAAAGATTTGTTACTATCATGTATCACATATAAACCTCAATGAAATTATTGACAAACAACAAGCTAAATTAAATATAACTCACCAGAATGATATAAATAGGACAAATTTTATCAAAATTCAATTAATTCAATGAAAGATAGCATCTACGTCAGATATTCTGAAATTATTAATGTAAGAGATATCCTTCAAGATATTTAGGCATAAATAGAATTGTAATAGCCTCTACGCTAAGGAAATTTTATCAACTTCATAACAAATATTAAGTAATTTATAAGTTATAAGCATTAGAAGTTAAACTTTGTTAAATTTTGACACTTGAAATACTTTACGAATGAAAAGCAAGACTTTCACTGTTCTGTTCAACATGAAACATACATTAAAATGTAGTTTAAAAAATAGGCTAATTTTCAACAGTAATTCCAAGCCAAGATATATTGTAAATTTTGTAAAATCATCGAAAGCATCATTTTTCAATAATTTTGACAGAAGCTAAGTAAGCTTTGAAATTTAATTTTCTCTCTTTGAAAACAAATCAAAATTTAATAATATTACGAATTTTCAATAAAAATTATATGAACTGTAGAGCTAGCTGGGAACCCTCGAACAGGTCACTTATATTCAGGGGTGATCTAAGATTAATTCGAAACTGAGAAATTTTAAAACTAAATTGCATAATCTCAAGTGGAATAATGGATCAAAATTTAAATAAATATACATATATATATACACATGTAACATGTATACATATATATATATATATATATATATATATATATATATATATATATATATATATATATATATATATGTATGTATATATATTTTACAGTAATAAATTTTATCATAAAAAAAGTATTTCATTTTTATACTGAAGCTCTCGGGTAAATGCGGATTTTGCGATGGAGCTTCCACCTCTTAGTTCGGGAGACGGCGTTTCGTTTCCGAGCATGCGCATCTGAAACTCGTCAGACAGGCTTGATGCGCAGGCTCTGCCTGTTACGCCGGTGACCATGCGTCCGCTTGGAACGCTGACTTTCAAACGCATTGCCTTGCTCTATCTGAACCTGGCTGGGACGGTTAGTCATGATTCTTATGACTGGTCGGGTCCTCTATCGGTACGCCGGTCAAACTACGATAGAGCAGGTTTCCGGACGGGGAGCGAAGAAGTCGTTCGCTACACTCCCCCTCCAGTGAGCGTCGATATGGTCACGGAATAGGACGTTGGGTGCAGGTAAGGATACAATCCGCCGCTGAGCTGGTCGCGGTGCCATCTCCAGCGGGGATCGAAGGAAAGGGCCATCTCGGAATTTTGGTTAGAGGGCAATTAGGGCCACCTAATGAATGGGTTGGTTCGCTCTTGAAGAAAACCCTCCCAATCACGTCGGGGTCACCAATGAAGCTCTGGGATGAATGCGGATGTTGCGAGGGAGCTTCCACCTCTTAGTTAAGGAGACGGCGTTTCGTTTCCGAGCATGCGCATCTGAAACTCGTCAGACGGGCTGATGCGCAGGCTCTACCTGTTACGCCGGTGACCATGCGTCCGCTTGGAACGCTGATTTTCAAACGCATTGACTTGCTCTATTTCAACCTAGCGGGGACGGTTAGTCACGATTCTTATGACTGGTCGGGTCCTCTATCGGTACGCCGGTCAAACTACCATAGAGCAAGGCAGGTTTCTGGACGGGGAGCGAAGAAGTTGTTCGCTACAATACGTCATAATTTCAATCAAATAAGAAAATCAATTTTTTTGTCGTCTCGAAAAACGAGTTATGACTTCCTCCACTCGAATGGGTATGCATTTTTGAACGTGGAGAATAATCAAGTTAGCGGTCTTCTACCATTGAAGCTCTAAGCCAAGTTTTGAGCCTCCTAAGAGTGGAAAAGGACATTTCTGCTGTGGCTACACTAACTGGTATTGTAGCAAGAAGACATACAACTTTTTTTATATTAAGAAACATTTCAGTATCACAATTTTCTATAAGATGAGAAATCCTTTAAAGATGTTGAGAGTTTGAGTATGCCTTTTGGTCCCAAACTCGATGATGATGAAATTCCGATCTACACCTCCACGTGGTAAAGGATGGGCAACGTTATTGATAGCGGCTAACGTAGACGGAGACCGAATGTGCGGCGGTATAGCAATCGACCAATATCGATAGCTATTGGAAGGGCACTCTATTGTCCTGGGAATGAGAAATCGTCCCTGAAGGCGGATGAGCTGCTGAGAGTGGCCAACGGCATTGGGATCAGGAAAGCAACGGGAAACTACCTGATTATGAATCCCTAGTCGTAAAACATGATGAAAATGTTTATTCTTGAATATGGACAATACTGATTATGGTTTTCGGAGGCCAAGATCCGGCAGGAGAAGGTACAAGGCTTCTCAGGTCGTCATCAAGCAAAAACCTTGTAAAAACGCAGATGATGAAAGAAAAATGAAGATTACAAACCGAAACTTGATGTTGGGTACATGGAATGTGAGAACAATGTTTCGAGCGGGAAAACTACATAATGCAATTTTGGAGATGGACAGATGGAACATTGATATCCTGGGAGTGAGCGAGATGAGGTGGCCTGGGAGTGGTCGATGTATAGTGGAAGATCATAAGGTTTTTCACTCTGGAGGTGAGAATAATCTGAATGTAAATGGCGTCGGAATTATATTGTCCCCTAAAATGTCCCAATACGACATAAGTTTTACGGCTATCTCGGACAGAATAATATTTTTGGAACTAAAACCTGCACCTATAAAATTGAATCTGATTCAGCTTTATGCACCTACCTCAGATAGACCTGAAGAAGAGATAGAAATATTTTACTCGACTTTATCAGGCATTTTAAAACAATTGAAGAATGAAGATATAATTGTCATAATGGGGGATTTCAATGCTAAAATTGGTAAAGGTGAGAGTTCAGAATTAATCGGGCGATTCGGACTGGGGACGAGAAATGAGCGTGGAGAAAGACTCAAGGATTTTGTAATGGAAGAACAATTTGCTGTCCTGAATACAATGTTTGAACAACCACGAAGAAGACTATATACGTGGATTTCACCTCAAGATGAACAAGGCCATGTAGTAAGAAATCAGATAGACTACCTGCTAATAAATAAAAGATACCGTAACAGCTGCATTACTGCGAAAACATATCCAGGAGCCGACATTTCATCTGATCACAATCTTCTCTGTGCTAAATTTAAACTCAGATTTAAAAAATTGAGGAGGGCTTCTGAAAGAGAGAAGTGGGATATGAGTAGAATCGGACAAGAAGAAACAAGGGAAAAAATAACTGAAAAAATATCCCAAGAAGTTCACGAAATAAGTAATTCGGCGAATAACGTGGAATCGTCTCTGTCGAGGTTATCTGAGGGGTTTGAAAGGATCGGCAATGAGTTTCTGACTACGAAAAAGATCAAAAATAAATCCTGGATGACAGATGAGATTTTGGAACTCATAAACAGACGAAGGGCCGTCCAGAATAGCAAGAGGGATTATCAACAAATTCAAAAGATAATTAAAAAGAAAATAAGAGTGGCCAAGGAAAACTGGATAGCAGGCCAGTGCGCAGAAATTGAAGAACTAGAGAAAAAATACGACTCTTTCAAAATGCACAAAAGGATAAGAGATATGACAGGAGTGATGACAGCGAATACTAGCGGAAAAATACAGGATAAAAATGGTAACATCATACTGGATCGTTCAGGAAAAATAAAGGTTTGGCAAGAATACATAAGAGGACTTTTCAATGCCCCAAGTCGATCAATCAACCCACCCACTTACACTATGGGGAATTTCCTTCCGATAACAGTGGATGAAGTTAGACGAACCATGAAGAACCTGAAAAATAGGAAAGCTCCAGGTCCCGATAACATCAGAGGGGACTTCTTAAAACTTATTGAGGAAGAAGAGGATGTGAAATGGCTCACCGATTTTTTCAATGAGATTTATTCCTCTGGAGTAATACCAGATGCATGGCTGAAAGCCACTTTCGTGACTATTCCAAAGAAGTCAAACACCAAAAGTTGTGAAGAATTCCGCACCATCAGTCTTGTTAGTCATGCTCTCAAGCTCTTTCTGAAAATCATCCACAGAAGAATATATAAAACTTGTGAAGATCAAATAGGGCAAACTCAGTTCGGCTTTCGAAATGCCTTGGGCGCTCGAGAAGCACTGTTCAGTATACAGGTTTTAATTCAACGTGCCAGAGACGTTAACCACGATGTCTAGCCTGCTTCGTTGATTATCTGAAGGCGTTCGATCAAGTGTTGCACAATAAAATGATGAAAGTTCTGGAATCGGCCGGGTTGGAAGGACAGGATTTGCGAATCATTGCCAATCTCTACTGAAGGCAAACTTCATCTGTTAGAGTGGAAAATGAGGAGTCTGATGAGGTTTCGATAAGGAGAGGAGTTCGACAGGGATGCGTGTTATCCCCACTGCTATTCAATATTTATTCAGAGTACATATTTGGGGAAGCCCTTGAGGAGAGTGGGGATGGCATTGTTGTGAATGGAGAAGTTATTAACAACATTAGATATGCAGACGACACCGTTATTATGGCGAATGATATACATGGGTTGCAGAGGTAAATGGATAGGATGGTAAATGTGAGTGAAAAATATTGACTACATCTAAACGTGAAGAAAACGAAATTCATGATCATTTCAAAGAATAAAGAACTAACCGCTCAATTGAAGATCAACAACATGTTTGTACAGAGAGTCACCAGCTATACTTACTTAGGAACGAACGTTAACGAAGATTGGGATCACTCCATTGAGGTGAAATGTAGAATCGAGAAAGCTCGAAGTGCCTTCCTCAAAATGAAAAAGCTTTTTACGAGTACCTTAGCTATGAAGACCAAAATAAGACTACTGAGGTGCTATATCTTTCCAGTGCTTTTGTATGGTGTCGAAGCATGGACATTAACAGAAGCGTCCTGCAAGAAATTAGAGGTGTTTGAGATGTGGTTGTACCGTCGTATTCTGAAGATCTCATGGTTGACCATATCGCGAATGCAGAAGTTCTCCGCAGATTCAACAAGGAGAAGGAGATCTTGTACCAAGTGAAAAAACGAAAACTTGAATACCTGGGTCACGTTATGAGAAATCCGGAGAGGTATCGACTTCTACAACTGATAATACAGGGAAAAATTCAGGGAAAGAGAAGCATTGGACGACGAAGAATATCGTGGTTGAAGAATTTGAGAGTTTAAGTAGATTTAACTCAACAACCACAGGTCTATTTCGGGCAGCAATTGATAAGGTCCGTGTCCCCATCATGTTAGCCAACATCCAGAATGGATAGGCACCAACAGAAGAAGAAGAGAAATCGACTGCGGAATATTCTGATTCCGCTGCCATTTCACCTTCCATAGCCAATATTTGTTTATAATTACTGGGACTGGAGTATTGTCTATTAGCAGTTTATAGTCTTTTGCAATCTGTTGTACAGATTCATTGTCTTAATCTTCATTAGTATAATCGACATTTGGAATAAAAACGCCTAGTTGAAATAATTTTAGTACTTCTGGAAACAGACGGTCCTTTAAGTCATTTATTACAGAATCTACAAGAGGGATGTATACAGCCCTGCGGAAATATTCTTCAGCAGATGGAGCAAGATGGTTATTGGCTCTGTGTGTTCCTCGTGATTCTATTCTGGGGCATTTGATTTCTGCATCTAGTTGCTCAGCTAGTTCTTTTGCCTCTTCAAAAAGCTGTCAGCCTTTTCCCTCTTATTTCGTAGGACAGTCATTGTATCCATTTATGGCGTCTATAGCCCTTATTAAATCAATTTACCTCGTTTGCAATACTCTGCTTAAGGCTACTGTTGTACCTGAAAAATATTAAGTTATATTCAAATTACAGCTTGGCTCTTTACGTGATATATACGGTAATTTGAAGTGTGTTTGCTGAAATGCTCAAAATTCACTAATAAAATAAATTATTCAGATCTTACGCTCATGCATTAGTATCTAAGAATAATAAAAAAAATATTTAGGTTCCTAAAACATCACTTCAGCAGATAGGTCCGAACTGCGCAACGTTTGCAGTAGGCAATGAGAGTCATTGGCAGTTTTGTGGTCTTGCCAGAGCGCTACAAATTGTCACTAGGTGGTCTCCTTGAAATTGTAGATGCTCATCATGCCTCTTGACTCAGCGCGTCTCACATATACTTTGCATAGCAAGTTCCTTTTTAAAAAATTGATGTCTCTTAGCGGATGCATTGGCAAATGCCACAACTTTTCTCATCGTGCCCGAGGTGTTGCGCGAAGAAATAACTTGACGTAGCTAGCACCCCTTGTATCTTAGGCTATAATCGAGCAGCTGCCAGTCCCAGTACCTACACACCAAGTTAAATCTATATTAAATTTGAGACAGAGATTTTCAACGATTTTCGCCAGTGCTACACCTGTCAACTGAGGCTCTATAACATCTTTATTGTGTTATCAACTTCATCACATGAAAGAGTATAGTATGTATCACAGAAAGTTACCCAATCTTCCTTTATGATATCATTGTGAAGATATCTAAATGATAGGCTCAGCTGTGAGATATGTGATATATCTGTTCAATCGAATAAAATTGAAAAGTATTTAGCTTCCTCCACTTTCTGTAATATTGTTTCCTGAAAGATTTTTCTTGCAAACATCATTTTGGACAGGTTTGCTGATGTATGCTGTGTTAGATTTAGAAGTCTCTAAATTATGGTGCAATTTTGTGTCACCAGATTTTATACGGAATTTCAAAAGGGCTCTGAAATTTCCATCATCAGCTACCATGCTTCTGTTATCTGATTCTTTGTCCAACAATATACCATCGTCGCGATTGCCACGTAGTGATATGTTTTGATGACCCCCATGATGAAGTAAAGTGTAATGGACGGAATAATTGATGTGTAAACATAAAATATTAGCGGATATAAAGTATTTGTCTCTGAACCATATCAGTGTAAACAGGTTTATGCATGCTAGCCTAACTCAATAACGACATTAACTATGATAATTCATTACTTACCATCTCCTGCAAGGCAATTTGCAACAACTCTGATTTTGACTGGTAAAATTTTAGGTATTTGCGCTAAGCAAGCAAGTGAAACGGTACGAGTGGCGCACTGGCGGTAAGGGACAGAGAACTACACGAACTGACGAACTACACAAGGATCGTCCCAGGCCAGCGTGCAGGCACAGAATAGAGAAGAAGAGAAAAACACTTGTCTATTCTGTGGTGCAGGGGCGTCCAGCACGTATGTTTGCCACATATGTGTTTAATCAATAAGTATTGAAAACTTATCACTAGCCAACTTAGACCCAGCCCGGGGGGCGTCATGACCCCCATGACCCCTCCCCATGTGTCCGCACTTGCGAAAGATAAAGGGACAGTTATAATTACATCAAAGAATTTTTCAATGTCAAGAAATTATCTAAAATTTGATTTGGTTTCATGAATTTTTGAAGAACATATGTCAACATCTTACCGGTACGTTGTTCACTTCAAAGTTGGTCGATCTACGTATTAATTTTTAAGACTGGCATCACCGCATAGAGGATACTTTGTAAAGGTTTAAGAGTGTGACCATTGTCTTGCACTTGCTGCGTGATGTCAACTATAACTTTCTATGTTGTCAACTCTGTGATCAATGTCAGTCAATACAAATTTTTCGAAGAAAGAAGTGATGTGTGTTATTGGAGGCTATGTTTCCGTAAAAGTTGAAATGAGCTGATTGAAATTGCAGTATTTTCATATGTTTGGTGTTCAAGTTACGACAAATGAAATAAACGTGCTAGTTAAATTCAAAATAATTCGAACCCGTGTAATGGTGCAGTAATTATAAACAGTAGAGTTACCAAAAGTTAACTTTTATAATGCAATAGGTTTTGATACACACTTTCAGTTTATCCCAGTTTTCAAACGAAATCAACAATGGCTATGTCTAATTTATATTCCAAAATCTCCACAAAACCGGTAAAGAGAGCTCAGCAAGAAAAGGAAGGATTACCAATGTCTCAAACAAACACTTGGCTCAATGGTAGGTGTCCTTTGAATATTTAAAATGAAGGTACATCCACAAACTTCAAAAGTTGATTTTATGGCCTATGCTAAAAAGTTATATTGAATAGATTAATCTTAATCAAGTAACAGCATATTGTACTTGAAGAACATATTTCTTGAAGATGTATGTGCATTTCAGATAGGAATTTTCATATAAAGGAAATAAAGGACTGATAGAATGATGGTAAAGATATTTAGCTTAAAGACACACTCTCACTGGAATTTATAAATGGGTAAAAAATATGAATTTGGAATCTCTTGAGATAAACGGAAAAGTATGGAATTTCATTCAATTCACTCCTGCTTAATATTCAAGTGGGAGGTATATTCAGAAGAGTAATGCATAATATACTTGTGGATACTTTTCTTGGATACCTTTTCGTCAAAGTCGAGGTAAAATAACATTGAGTGATTATTTTTCAAATTTCTTGAGGACAAGAGAATAAGTTGAAGTTTCTGAATGTACATATTTTGGGAGTTTCGAAACACAACAAATATTTTGATAGTTCAGATTTTGTCCTATTTATTTGTGTCATTCTTATATTTTTTTTTTTGTAATTATCATTCAGAGACAAAATCTTATAACATAATTCACTTAATGTCAATGAGAAATGTTTGTGTCTCAAGTTGAATTTATTGACATATGTTTGTTGAGAATTATTAATTGTTGGATTTTGTCTTTTCTACTAATAAATCATTTTGTGTTTAGAGGAAATATGTCCAGTTATAATGTTAGTCATCAAAAATTTGTACGAAGTCTTGGCCCAAGCAGTTATTTATTACAAAATATTATGATTAAGATTTTAGAATAATTTTAAAAACCACTATTTCTATTTTGAGTTCGGGCCTAATATATTAGGATATAAAGTAGTATCTAGTAAATGAAAAAGCAGCAGTGAGGAACTATCAACTATCTTATATATCTTAATATTAACAAAATAGTTGTAGATGATATTTTGAAAGAAGAAAACAGTTTAAGACTGTGTTATTTCTTAAATAAATCTTATATTGATTAATTTATTGATCATGGGAGAATTTTGCTAGGAATAGGCCTATTGAAATCATAATCTCTTGAAATTTGTTGGTGTATTTTTTTAAACTATTGCTTTCACCTAATTGAAATTGTATTAATACTTTGAAGTATAGTTCTTAATGCCCACTATAAACAGGGAAAATCTTCTTACAAAATTGACAGCTGTTTTCAAAGGCAGCTTTTTCTTCGTATATATTGGAATGATTCTCTTAGTGTTCTCTTTTCTAAAGTCCTGATATCAAACTATCATATTACATTCATCTTGACCAACAGAATATATTCCCACTTTATTATGACACTGCAATTTATTATTTATAATGTTTTTTGAATTGTCATAGCGTATAATCTACAGATATGTATTTTATTTGAATTTCATTCGTTTATACTTTGTAAAAGGGCTGTCTTTTATGTATTATACAAATTGATATAGTAGTAAGTACTACTACTAAAACTCAATATTCATCCTCAGTCATCATAAATCTTAAGTTTCAGTGTGATATGTATAGATTTGTAGATATGATGAATTGTCAATAGTTGACCATTTATTAAACAAAGCAATAATTTTTTACAACTTTCAAAGTCTGTTAGTTCACCAAGAGTTTGTTATTTTTGGCGGTGAAGCACATCAGTTGACAATTTCCGGTCGCTATGAAAATTCAAATATGGCCCAGGAAAATCTTGATGCTATATGCAAGCTTCTAGGACATGTGACATATCGCAAGATTGAGATACAATTGTGTATTTCAAAGACTTCAGTTTAAAAAATTTGCATAGTAAATAAGTTAGTATCCTCTTAGATATTGCATATGTGGACAGAAAAAGGGAAAGATGCTGGGGTCAAATTATGTCAAAAATCCCTAGACAGATTCAATGCAGGAAACCATAAAAATGTATACTGGCATGGTCAGTGGTAATGAATCCTGGATTTAATATAAGAACATTGTAGTGAATGCAGTTTGTCTGAATTTTTCAAGATGAAACAAAGCCAACCTAGTCAGCTATGCTCGAAAATTATCCAAAAAATGTAGCAACAATTCCTCTAAAAAAGCAAGAAACTGTTACTGCTAATTGGTATATAATTATTTATTGGCTAAGAGCCATTGCTGAGCTTTGAAAAACCAATCCCCACTTGATCAAGCCACCAAGACGATGCATTCACACACAGCTTGTGAACAATTTAATTTTTTCTACATGATGATAAATAATATCATGAAAGGCCAAATTTTTCATTGTTGGACATATAGGCCTCCCCTTTTTTTGAGTCATCCATCTCTGATCCAATTCCCTGCCACTTTATTATTATTATTACTACATAAGTGATAAGAGTAAAGGTAAACCTATAAACTCAAAAAACAAAAATTAAATGAATTCTTTATATCATCTTTCCTATTGGTAGATATTTTACTGTTTCTGAAAGCTTCTTGTCTTGGTTGCCACTTAAGAATTTTCTTAATCTATTCCTCACCATCAATATTAAATCTCATTGATTAACAGCTTGGTATACTCAGCAAAAGTGTCACAAAAAGTTTTGAGGAGATGTCATCTCTTACTTTCCTTTTAATTTTTAATTTCTTTGTATATAAGTTTGTTGATATTTTGACAAGTATTTGATGGATTTGGTCTTTACTTAATGGAAATTCATTTTCAACTAGTAATAAATAAAATTCAATTTCTACAAACTTTTTGTTGTTGACTGACAATTGTTTCGTCACATAGGATTTAATCATGTTCTACATTTGAACTGATATAGTGTGAAAACTTACATAGGTTCTTATATATATTTGGACAGGTATTATAGCAAATGGGACTAAAAGTAGGAAGACAGTTATTTGGGTGTTCCCAATTAGGTTGAGAGAAACCGACAATGGCAATAAAAGTTATTGGGGTTGTCGTTGGTTTTTCCGAACTACATTGAGATATTCCATATAGGTGACCTATTGGTATCCGCTTGTTCGTTCAGGAGAATCTTCTGGGAATCATATCGGTTTATTTCAAGTGATTCTAAGTATGTTAATCTAGACCCTTTACTCTCGATACAGATAATTTCATATTCGTTATTGAAATTATGTTCAAATTCTGTTAAATGGTAGGCGTATGTGGAATGTGTGCAATTGGAGATGTAGCTCTTTTGATTTTCGTAGATTCTCTTCTTGAATGATCTGCGGGTCTGAGCAATATAAACCATTGGGCAATTCTTACAAGTTAACTTATAGACTCCTGATTTATCATCTTTATTTGAATTATCTTTATTATTTTTAATGTATTTGTCTATGTTATTAATGGTTCTGAAAGCTGCTGTGTAATTAAAAATTTTCTCAAAATAATTGGCAATGTTCTGTTTATATATGAAATTTGTATGAATTCTTTTGGAATGGAGTCTTTTGTAGTAGGATAAACGTGAGTTGAAGCTATCTTTTTCTGTTTATTGTTCACCATCTTATCTATTAGGGTTGGGTTGAAACCACTGTTAAATGCTATTTGTTTGATTATATTGAGTTTTTTGAAAAAATTCTGGGTGTGCATCGGTACTTTTAGTAATCTATGGATAAAATCTATCTATTATAAAATAATGAAAAGAGGTTTTTTCTTGATAGAAGAATTATTAAAAATTTTTAAATATTATTTCACAAATTGTATACTTGTTGATAATCAACAATATTTGACAAATAGTTGCCATGCAACTTTGGCCATAGCCGGCTATCTGCACTACCTATTTTATACATTACTTTTGTCTTAGAATGTTACAGAAAAGTATATTAAAATTATGAAAAATAATAAATTCCGGATACTTTTTAGACAGACTATACATTTTCATACGACTTGAAGCAAGAGCATGATGCGAATAGATGATAATCGGACAAAGCCAAGTCTGGAGAATAAATATTTACCAGCTGAACACCTTGATCGATTCAGTGATCCATTTTGCTGTGTGTGATGGGTAATTAACATGGAGCAAAATGTCTCAATGTTGCTTTTTTCCATATTATTGTCGTTTGTCACGTAATTCTCGATTTAAATCGAATTGTTGGTAGCGATCAGTGTTTACGGTTTCACCAGTTCATAATAGATTATTATACCCTTCTGATCCCACCAAACAAAGAGCATTGTGTTTTTTCCAGAGCGATTTGGTCTTGATCTTGGATGTGCATGGTGTGACTGGATTCGCCCATGTATTATGATGCTTAGAAGCTCAATATGTAACCATTTTTCATCACCTGTTATGATTCGATGGAAAAATGTTTTTGTTTTGTATTTTGTGTTTTTTTGAGTGATAGAACTTTCGATAGGGATAACTGTGATTTGACAAAAGGTGCCAACTTGTTTTGACATTTCTGTTCAGTAAGCATTGACAAATTATGGCAACGCCGCAACAACGTTTAAAAATTGTTGGAATTTATTATCAAAATCAGTGTTCTATTTGCCAAACTTGGTTTACATAATCGTCCATTAGAGCAGCTTATTCGTTGAACTATTGGTAGGTTTCAGACAACATTTTCTCTACTCGATGCGATAACAACAAGACAAAGAACTGTACGTACAGAAGAAAATATTGCTGCTGTAAGTCATAGTGTTAATGATGATCCAGATTTATCTATTCGTCGACGTTCACAACAAGTTGGACTCTGTGCATCCACCACATGGAAAATTTTGCGTAAAAATCTTGGTCTACACCCATACAAGATCCAACTGGTTCAAGAACTGAAGCCACTTGACCATAATAAGCGTCGTTTGTTTGCTGATTTGGCCCTGGAACAGCTTAAAATTGATCCACTTTTTTATCGTATAATTGTGTTTAGCGATGAAGCTCATTTCTGGTTGAACGGCTATGTAAACAAGCAAAATTGCCGTATATGGAGTGAAAACAATCCTCAAAAGTTCTGCAGGAAGCCAACATAACTCGTGTTATTGATGAAAAACTGAATTACTCGAAAAAGTGGTCCAAAATTGATCTGGTCGAATGCGGTACCTCAGAGCTAGTCGTGGTCGACATATGCCGGAAATTATTTTTTAAACATAAATGTCATAAAATTATCTTTCAATAAAAAAAATCGGCTTCAATCTCAATTTAAATGGGTTTTATTTCAATTTAAAGTTCTAACACTTTAACAAAACACCCGATATGAAGGTGGATGAAATATGAATCAGGCTTTTTAACCGCCGAGTGAAGTGACGCCCGTGGTGCTATGCTATGTGTTGGAAGCGATTTCCTAGAGAGGAGGAGGACAATGCTCCGGTTCACTACAATTGATTGGGCGTCAGTAGCATCATGTCTGAGCAAGAGGTACATACCTCCTTTAAGTCTAGCATTACTGTAAAATTTTTATCGCGGGAAAGCATAAAACTGCCGACATTTTGGGTCGATTGACTCTATAGGTCGTTCAAGAACTGAAGTCTACATTCTGTCAAGAAAGTACCGGGAATTATCGATTTAAATCTGGCCGGGCAATGAGGCAGGTAAAATTTTTTTTTCCTAGGTTGGTACCACTGTCCTTAATTACTATGCTAAGCTTGAGCGGAATCTGTCAATTAGTGTGTTTGCAACAGCTGATTAAGTCAGTCGATGTCAGAGTGCGTGCCGATTTTTACTATGGGTGATTACGTTGAGCAAAGAATTTGTTTAAAGTTTTGTGTTGCAAATGAATTTTCGTGTGCCGATGCATTGAAAATGTTGCAAAAGGCCTTTGGTGATAATGCTCTATCGAAAACTCGTGCATATCAGTGGTACAGAGCCTTCAAGGACGGTCGTGAAGTGGTCGCCCATCGACGGCTTCGATCGAAGATAACGTCGATAAAATTAAGGAAAGGGTGCTGGAAAACCGTCGTACCAGCTTGAGAGAGATAGCACATGATCTTAAGATATTCCACGAGTCCGCACGTACGATTTTGATTGATATTTTGGGCATGAGAAAGGTGGCCGCACGACTCGTACCGAAAGACCTGAATTTTCTTCAAAAACGTCATCGCGAACAGGTTGCTTCAGACATGCTGGATCGCTGTAATTCCGATTCTACATTCATGGAACGCATTATAACTGATGATGAGACCTGGGTCTACGAGTACGATATGCAAACAAGCCAGCAATCATCGGAATGGGTGGCAAAAAATGAGCCGAAACCGAAAAAACCACGCCAAAGCCGCTCGAAAATGAAGGTGATGCTCATTGTTTTCTTCGATATCCGTGGCGTGGTGCACTACGAATTCGTTCCAGAGGGTCAGACGGTAAACAAGGAGTATTACCTAGGCGTTATGAAACGTTTGCGTGAGCGTATCCGTAAGAAGCGGCCAAATTTGTGGGCGAACAACTCATGGATTTTGCATGACGATAACGCGCCTTCTCACCGAGCTACGATTGTGACTGACTTTCTCGCCAAAAACTCAACAAACGTGCTTCAGCAACCACCGTATTCGCCGGATTTGGCTCCCTGTGACTTTTTCCTCTTCCCAAAACTAAAATTGCCCCTTCGTGGCACCCGTTTTGAGTCGATTGAAGCCATAAAACAAAATTCGGCGCGAGAGCCAAAGTCCATCCCGGAAAGCGCCTATAAAAAATGTTTCGATAATTGGAAGTGCCGTTGGCATAGATGTGTTGGAGCAAATGGAGCCTATTTTGAAGGCGACCCAATAAATTTTGACGATTAAATGTAAAAATGTTGTTTTAATTGAAAATTCCCGGTATTTTCTTGACAGAGTAGTAGGAATGACAAAAAATGTTTAAGTGACCATGTAGCAGTAGAAATTGTGGGACCGTGAACAAGTTTTACCCACACTGTCATTCGTGCGATCCGGGAGCTGATTAATGACTTTCAGTACATGAAGTTGCTGCAGAAGTAGTAGTACCGTATAGGAGTACTCAATCATTTGGGTTCCTCGCCTATTAAAGGAAAATAACAAAGCGCGCCATCTTGTGAAAGGCCTTTAACGCGATATCGAGAAAAGATGTCAAGTCACATTGTCACCTGTGATGAGTGTATCATTACACTCCAGAATCTAAACAAGCAAGCATGAAGTTGAGACAACTTGGAAAAGCTCCACCTCGAAAAGCCAAAACTTGTTGAATAAATTTAAATTTTATCAAAAAAATTGTATTTTCTTCATTAAACCGAGTACTTATCGGCCGATGTTTTATAAGTTATAACTATTTCGCCTGATGAATTCATGTGCTTAAATGATGTAAAATTAAAATGTTTTACTTCAAATCATAATTAAAACAATGTATGACGATATAAATATCAACAAATATAAAACTTGGTTCTTTTTAGGAAAACAATTATACCGATTATTTTTGAATAAAAATCTTTCATAACATTGGTTCACACTTAACTAATAGGGACTAATTTGGACGAAAATACAGGAAATATTATTCCTTCGATATTTTTTGATATTCACGAATATTGATGATGTGAAATATGTTAATTTGTTATTATCATAAACACAGGAAATCTTCCATAGAAACCGTATTGTAATGAGAACTTGATCAAAGCCAACAAACAAATAAATTATAGATTATGAATTCAGCATTGTCAAGTATGGTAATGAATTTCTTCTGCAAGCGGAACAAATTAAAATAACCCCTGGGCCAATGACATATTTTCATTAATTATTTCTGACAATGAACCTTTAAAAATGAACGTGTTTAAAACAACACTGAAATTATCCTGAAATTTTCACGGCCTACCCCTGTGTCGAAAAAGTACTGGGGATCGGTCGATGAAACACAAAATATGTATTATTCATACAAATTTATTATATCGTCTTCAAAGTGGCCCCTTTGAAATAATATACGGACTTCAATGAATAATCCAAACATTCAAACATTTCCCAAATAAATTATCAAAAATTGACTTCAGTACTCGCATCGAATTCTTTTTTATGTTCTGTTTCAACTGAAAATGGGTGCCTCGTATTGGTTGTTTGGAATTTGAGAAGTGAAAAAAGTCGACTGGTGCCATATCAGGTGAATACGGTGGTTGTTTAATAAGATTTGTTGAGTTTTCAGCCAGAAATTGGTTCACAATGATAATACTGTGAATTGTCTTTGCGACAACGTAATTCATTTCTAAACAATTATTCAAAATTGATTCGGGAGACACATAAATTTCAATGGCTACCTTTCTAAAAATCACATGAGGATTTCTTTTATTTGGTTGTTCGGAAAGTAATTCAGTTTTTCTTTGTAAAAATGAAAGATAATTATTCGTATAATGAATAAATATTTTATTGAATTATATATTGGCCATTCTGGTCCAATACCCTTTGCCATCTATCTGGTAGTAGCATGATTTCACCATCATAAAATTTTTGGTCTTTGCTGGCAAAAAACTGATCCAGGTGATTTTTGACCTCTTCATTTGAAGGTTTTACCGTCCAGAAAATTTTGCTATGATCGCAACAAATAGGTAATAATCCGAAGGCGCCAGATCTGGTGGGTGTGGCAATGTACCCCATTCAAGCTGTAAAAGCTTTTAGCGAGTGAACTTGTTTGAGGTCTCGCATTATCTTGGTGGAACACTACATCTTTTCTGTTGATCAATTCTGGTCTTTTCTGTTGAAGTGCATCATTCAGTTTGTTCAGCTGATGACTGAAGACTTCCAATTTAATTGTTGTGTTATCCGTGTTAAAAAAACCATTTTTTGAAATCACCTTTTTTTGATGGATATTGGCGTTCGAAATGCTTCGAGCCGGTTAATCTGTTTTGCTCTTCTATGATGTCTTGTGTTTGACATTGTCATATTATATAAAATCCATTTTTCCTTTCCAATAATGATGCGATTCAAAAATGGATCATTTTCGTGACGTTTGAGAAGTGAATCGCAGTCGTAAACGCGACGACACAAATTTTTCTCCGTTAGAACACCCATAGATTGAGCTTCGAGGTTAAACCCAAGCCTTTCAAGTGGCCACAAACTGTTGAATTCGATAAATTTAACATCTCACCGATCTCTCGTGCAGTTATTGACCGATTTGCATCAAATTACGCCTTTATCGTGTCTTTATCAGCTCCAACCGGCCTTCCGGAACATGGAGCATCTTCGACATCAAATTTGCCGGATCGAAATTTTACAAAACAGTTCTGGCACTGGCTTCTTCTCCATACACATCGGTTAATTTATTTCTGGCTTAAATAACGTTTTTACCTTTTCTATAGTAAAAAGTAAGATATGACAAAAATGCTGCTTATTGCTCTCCATGTTTAAAGGCACCAACCAAAAATGACTGCATAGAATTGATTGAACTTTTACACAAACAAGTCTCGCTACATCAGCTCTCAAAACATATAATTAAAAAATATATAAGACACAGTATTTTAATTTCTACAAAAATATTCATAATACAAAAATTGTTTCATCACGATGTGGCTTCTTCAGGTATCTAAATTCTACTGGTTGATGGTGTCCAGTGTAACAGAGTTTGAATATAGTTTTAAGTACAAGACAAAATAATGCAAGAACAACTCATAAAAACTCAGTGTTTATTGAAATTCGCGCTAAAAAAATGCCATTAGGGAAAGATATTCAGTAATGAAGACTGTTAGTTCATTCAAATGGATTTTACGGTCGTTGTACCTGTTGATTTCAAGAAATTCTGAAAGTGTTAATCTAGAACTTTTGCTTTCGACGAGGATGATTTCATAGTTATTGTTGAAATTATGCCTGTATTCCTTAAGATGATTAGTATATGTCGATTGTACGGAATTCGATATGTAGTATTAAAGAATTAATTCCCATTTAATGAAGACCATTAGAGATCCTACTGCTGAAACCTTTTATATAAGCCATTGAAAACCATATTTTCTATTCTTCATAAGGATCATTTATATTGATATACATTTTTTTTTAAATATTGTTGTAAATTTTACCATTAATCATTTTGTCAATGATTTAAGTTCTATAGCCATTGTTTACCGCTATAGTTTTAATTATATTGACTTCTTTTCAGAAATTGACTTTGTTCAACGGGATGCTCAAAAGTCTATGAATGAAACTATGAAATGTTGACATTTTAATTTGCCATGACTTTGGATTTTGGATGGATTATCATATCAGTAGTGGTCTGTTTTCTGAAAATGTCGAATTCGAACTTATTAATACTATGAATTATATTAAGATCTAAGAAGTTCATTGATTTTTTCCATTTCTATTGCGAATTTGATATTTTCATTTATGCTATTCAGATAATTCAAAAATTGCGATAGCAGCCTGTCAGTTCCAGTTCAAATGCAAAATACGTCATCTACATATTTAGCCCAAAAGTGAACGAGTTTTACCAACTCATTCACTACTTTTACTCATTTGCTGTTAGCGAATGATATTTTTTCAAAGTAAGACATACATATTTCAGCTAAAAGTGGACGTATTTTGCATTTGGACTAGAACTGACAGGCTGCTGTCGCAATTTTTGAATTATCTGAATAGCATTAAAGAAAATATTAAATTCACAATAGAAATGGAAAAAATTCTTCAATAAACTCCTTAGATCTTAATATCATTCATAGTAATAATAAGTTCGAATTCGACATTTTTAGAAAACCTACCACTACTGACATAATCCATTCAAAATCCAATCAGTCATGGCAAATTAAAATGTCATCATTCCATAGTTTGATTCAAAGACTTTTGAGCATCCCGTTGCACGAATATTGGATGGAGTAGTCCGTTACTTTGTGATAGTTCATTTTAATGGAATGAAATAAGGAATTACTTTGTTTTCTATCACTTTTTATTATAACTGATATACAGTGACTCGAGTTTCGTAGTGTTTACTACATTTTCAAACTGAATGAACAAATTAGATCTCAATTATTATATATGGGGATTGTAGGCTTCGGCAGAGCTTCGAAGAGAGGGGTTTTCCAAAGTTCCGTCTGTTCGTTAAGTAGTTTTATTATTGGTACGTGCTTTTTATATTTTTCAATTTCTATGGATTCCAGGATGTCAAGTTTTTTTCCTTTCGCTTCCACATGCAAGATAACAAGGTTGTTCAATTCTGGGAACGTGTGATCTGTAGTGAAGAAATGGTTCGCAAAATTGGAATTATTCTTCCGGTTCCTAAACGCAGATTCGTGCTCTTTGTACCTTTTATGGAAAGGTCGGCCCGTTTGTCAACTTAATTTATAGACTCCAGAATTATTCAGTCGGTTCTCTTTGTCTTTCGGATTAAAAAAGAGATTAGAAATTTTATGGGAGGGTGTGAAAGCTGTTATTCTTTATGCTAATTTTTGATAAAACTTGAGCTATTTTTTGTGAAATTGGTCCAAAATATGTTAGTTTTATGAATTTATTGTTATTATGATCTGATTTGGAGATGGGGTAAATTTGTTTACGAACTAGTTGCTTTTGTTTTTTGTTTATGATGGAATTTATAGTTTTGGTTTCGAACTGATTTTTTGTGGCTATTTGTCTGATTGTATTCAATTCCCTCTTTAACGTAATATTATCTAAAGGAATTGAAAATGCTCTATGTACCATTGATCTATAAGCAGCTAGTTTATGATTGATCGGATGGTTTCAAAAATTTGGTATTGTTGTATCAGTTTACGTGGGTTTTCTATATATATCAAAGGAAATTTCATTATTACTGTTAATTAAAGTTATGTCCAGAAAATTTATTTTATTATCAAATTGTGTTTCCATGGTGAATTTGACCTTATTGTGTATACCTGAAGAAGCCACATCGTGGTGAAACAATTGTTGTATATTAAACATTTTTGTGGAAATATGGAAATATATATTTTTTTAATTGAAATGAGTCTCTATCAAGTGAATACCGAATCAAACATAAATTATATAGCTTCGATTCAAGGAATTCGGGTGCAATGGTGTCAAAAGCACGAGACAGTTCAAAGAATAGTCCTGCAACAAGCAGACCCTTATCTAATGACGAGTGTACGAACCCCACAAATTCGAAGGCTAACTTAACTATTAAGTTTATGACAGGTACCACAAAAGTCAATATTTCGACAGTACATGTTGACAACTTACATTCTGTTAAGAAAGTAACGGGAATTATCGATTTAAATCTGGCGGGGCAATGAGGCAGGTAAAATTTTTTTTTCCTAGGTTGGTACCACTGTCCTTAATTACTATGCCAAGCTTGAGCGGGATTTGTCAACTAGTGTGTTTGCAACAGCTGATTAAGTCAGTCGATGTCAGAGTGCGTGCCGATTTTTACTATGGGTGATTACGTTGAGCAAAGAATTTGTTTAAAGTTTTGTGTTGCAAATGAATTTTCATGTGCCGATGCATTGAAAATGTTGCAAAAGGCCTTTGGTGATAATGCTCTATCGAAAACTCGTGCATATCAGTGGTACAGAGCCTTCAAGGACGGTCGTGAAGTGGTCGCCCATCGACGGCTTCGATCGAAGATAACGTCGATAAAATTAAGGAAAGGGTGCGGGAAAACCGTCGTACCAGCTTGAAAGAGATAGCACATGATCTTAAGATATCCCACGAGTCCGCACGTACGATTTTGATTGATATTTCGGGCATGAGAAAGGTGGCCGCACGACTCGTATCGAAAGACCTGAATTTTCTTCAAAAACGTCATCGCGAACAGGTTGCTTCAGACATGCTGGATCGCTGTAATTCCGATTCTACATTCATGGAACGCATTATAACTGGTGATGAGACCTGGGTCTACGAGTACGATATGCAAACAAGCCAGCAATCATCGCAATGGGTGGCAAAAAATGAGCCGAAACCGAAAAAACCACGCCAAAGCCGCTCGAAAATGAAGGTGATGCTCAATGTTTTCTTCGATATCCGTGGCATGGTGCACTACGAATTCGTTCCAGAGGGTCAGACGGTAAACAAGGAGTATTACCTAGGCGTTATGAAACGTTTGCGTGAGCGTATCCGTAAGAAGCGGCCAAATTTGTGGGCGAACAACTCATGGATTTTGCATGACGATAACGCGCCTTCTCACTGAGCTACGATTGTGACTGACTTTCTCGCCAAAAACTCAACAAACGTGCTTCAGCAACCACCGTATTCGCCGGATTTGGCTCCCTGCGACTTTTTCCTCTTCCCAAAACTAAAATTGCCCCTTCGTGGCACCCGTTTTGAGTCGATTGAAGCCATAAAACAAAATTCGGCGCGAGAGCTAAAGTCTATCCCGGAAAGCGCCTATAAAAAATGTTTCGATAATTGGAAGTGCCGTTGGCATAGATGTATTGTAGCAAATGGAGCCTATTTTGAAGGCGACCCAATAAATTTTGACGATTAAATGTAAAAATGTTGTTTTAATTGAAAATTCCCGGTATTTTCTTGACAGAGTAGTATTCCTTAAAATGTCGTCATCCAGTTTCTCCAATTGCCTTGGCTGCGTTTATAGACCTCACCAATCCCCGTCAGATAAATTGCTTCTTGATAATATTGGTTCCATATGAGACACCGACCCTAATGTTTTCATAATTTAATAACTACGATCCTCTCTCTGCCAGTCTGATCATTAGATGATTGTGTCCACTCTTCAGTTCACTTCATCTCCTGTAAGCAAAAACTCGGTGAAACACACCTCAATAATATTGGATGGAGCAGTCCGCTACTTTGTGAAAGTTCATTTTAATAATGGAATAAATGAAATAACTTTGTTCACTATCACTAGAATAGTGATTCGATTCCCTCTTTAAGCATATTTCTAATATTGATCAGAATAATAAGTGGTTTGTATGCCTGGCAGGGTTTCTGCACCTGCTTTGAAGAATCTGTGCCTCGTTCCATTAGAACCAGACTTATCAGTTCCATGGTGTCCAAACTTTGGTCGAATGATGAAATCTTCTCTATGCAGCGTCGAACGATGCAGTTAGGGTAATCCTATCGTTGCAATAAGTGTGAATAGAATTACAATATTCATCGCCACTATTCGAATAATTCAAATCTGAGAATTAGGAATGCTATAAAACTGTTTCACGACTTTTTAGTTTGACCAAATAATCATAAGAAGTTTTACAAACATATTCGTGATGTTCTTGATTGTTTCGGTCTCTACTTGACGGAAATTCATCGTAAGGGGTCTTTCAATGGGAACGCTCCATTTTTAAATTGACATTACTCACGCATAGCGGCCATTGTTTATTTGTGTCTACCATTTAATCATGGAAAGGTACACACTCCAATAACGTTTACAAATAATTGAAATTTATTACGAAAAATCCCTATCTGTTAGTATAACTTTACGTACTTTAGCTCCAATTTTTGGTCGTTATAATCGTCCGGATAAAAAAACAGTTGAAAGTTTAGTGAAGAAGTTCGAAACAAACTTTACATTTCATTATGTTACAGTGTCAGTGAGGCAAAGAAATGCAAGCAGTGAAGAGAATATTGCTGTCGTATGTGAAAGTGTTTGTGAAGACTAAAATTTATCGATTTCTCTACGTTCACAAGAACTAGACCTTGGTTTACCTCCATACGAAATTGTTTTAACCCAAGAACTCAAACCATCATTTAAAGCGACGTGTGTGCAGTAATTGGTGCTTAGAAAAAATCGGAAGAAATGGACCGATAAATTATCCGCTTCGTTTCTGCGATTTAATTCCATTGGACTTCTTTCTTTGGGGTTACATAAAGTCATTGGTTTACAGCAATCATCCAGCCAATTTAGACGATTTACAGATCAATATTGAACGAGTAATTGCTAACATACGACCTGATTTTTTTAGAGAGTTATGGAAAATTGGGTTCAATGACTTCATTCCTGCCAGTGTTTCCGTAGTGGACATTTGAATGATGTTTCGTTTCAAAACTAATGGTATCTTTGTACTTTATAATGAAATAAAAATTTCAATGATTTTCAAATAAATAATGTGTTTTATTTACAAAACAAAATGGGGTGCTTTTAATGAAAGACCCTTTATATGATTTGAAGTAAAACACATTATTTCCGCTAATATTCGTGATATCCTCACTTCTATGGTGTCCATTCCTTTTGTTAGGAACAGCAGGCGACCTGTCTACTGAATGTGCTGCTGTTTTTATCGATGCCTATATAAATTAATTTTCTAAGGAACTTTCCGTTCCTATGTTGTCAATCCCTGCACCCCGTACAGTAAACTCACTAGATACTAATCAATGCCGAGGAGGAGGATGTGGAAACTCTTATCCCAGTTGGATTTATCTACCCTGGCCCTGTATAATACATCGGCGCGAATAGTCAAATCAATATTTCTTCTCACATTTACTGAATGACATTAAAATAAGAAAATCCAGTAATGGATCAAATATTTTAATAATTTTTGCCATAGATGTTTCTGTTTTTCATCATCGGACAACAGGGATCGCATGATGAAGTAATAGGTCAAAAGTGCAGTCGCAAAAATTTGTATACTTTCGAATTTTTTAGTAGTAAAACAGAGTTATTTTTAAAAACTTGTTTTAATTATGATCAACTACTAAATACCAAATTGTCGAAACAATTCAATCTTCGAACCATGTATTTATTCGGCTTATTTATATTAAACTCAGAAATTACAATTAATTTTCGTATAGGGAACATAATTTTTTTTCCCAACTTTTGAAAAAGTAAAATAGAAAAAAGACTTTTTACTTGATAGAAGGGATATAACAAAATACCAAAACAGATTTAATCTATCAGTCTTTTACAATTTTAATTAAAAAAAATTTTTTATTCAAAAAAATAAATTAATGTCTACATAAGCACCGCTTATATTTAATAGACGTATACAATCAAAACTCAATTTAAAATATTAAATGGAATGAATAAACCAACAAATATAAATTGTCAATTAAACTTAATAATAGCTTCATTATGTGTTATAAAAGATGACGAATATTCAACTGGACTGCTCTTTGAATCCTTTCCTTCTCTTTCTCATTGTCCCCCACTTTGGGCACCCAGTTGAATATTAGTCATAATTTATAACGTAGAATGAAGTTATACTTGTGCTGGGCAACTGGCAGAATAGCTTCCCTTATAAATTCATGGTGAATCCTATATTCATCATAAGTCTTCTATGCAACAGTAACTCTATAATTTGATTTCATTTCTCATTTCAGCGGAAACATTGTACAATGGATCTCTCACTCATTCACCTACTCAAATGGTACCCCACAGGGAAGGAATGCAGGTTATTCAGCCGAGTAGTGCTCCTGGATCACCATTTTCCAGTCCATGTGTGTCCCCGGTTAATCCACTGGGTACCCACGATCCCAACTGGCAAGCATTAAAACCTGGCGTGAGAGAAAGAAATGCGGCTATGTTCAATAATGAACTAATGTCGGATGTAAAGTTCATTGTTGGAGCACCCAACAATACTCAGGTTGTTCCTGCTCATAAATATGTGTTAGCAACAGGTAGTTCTGTATTCTATGCCATGTTCTATGGGAGTTTAGCGGAATGTAAAGAAGAGATAGAAGTACCAGATGTTGAACCCTCAGCTTTTCTGACTCTACTGAAGTAAGTTGAAAATTTATGCCCACTCAATTTTGGACAGGAATATTAATAATAACAGTAAATTGCCTTTATCAATGGATAAAATCTACAGCAAACGTAAATTTGTATTGCTACTATAATGAAGTATCAAAGTATGTCTAAAACTGTTTATAAATATAGTGCAAGTTTGTTAGTATCAACACAAAAATTTTTGACTTGTTCAAATTACAAGAAATGTTCATATTTGGGGATATCAAAAATATGATTTTTTCACATGCTTTCTTAATAAGTGGGCATAAAGGTACCACGCATTGATTATAATGAAAAAAGCCTTCAAAGCTTTTGAAATCCAAACATATTTGGATTTAATTCATGTTCGGTGAACATATTGGTCACACCATTCTAATAATTCCAGTAATTACCATGAATAAAAACAAATCTTTCATCTATTATACCATTGAATGTTACAGTATAGTTACTTCTTAATTCTGTCTTGATATCATAAGGAAACCCTTGTTTCATTAATAAAAATTTCAGTTTATACACAGCCGCACTCCTATATACGCCCTACATAGCGATCCTGCTATTTTTCCAAACAACAGTGCCATCTAAAGCACGCGAATACACATATTTACCATTCTCAAATGCGTGTTAACATATTCGTAAGGAATATGGGCCGAATCAATTAATTCATTTGGAGATAAATGCTAATATTGGCATAGCGACTTAATTTGATATTACTTTAACCTGAGCAATATTTCTTCGTCTGTCATGTAACTATGTAATTGGGAGATCAGTGTATTCGCCTGCAAACAGTAGGAAATATACCCGTCCTTACGAAACCCAGATCACCAACTTCAAACAATACGTATTCATCCTGCCCTGGAATGTAGTTACATTCTAGGTTCCGATTCAAAGGCGGTTTATGTGAACATTCGTGCTCATATTTGGCTTGTCGGAGAGAGGAAACAATGAAACCGAGCAATCTGGATATCATGTGATTCAAATTCATGCCACTTTTACACTTTATGTGTTGCGTGCATCGATCTACGAATGACAAGAACACAGCAAGATTATCGTACTGGGCGACTTCAATGCTTATGATTCGGATTGGCTCAAACACTCAAACAAAACTAATGAGGCAGGCAGAAACCCTTGCCATAACACGTAATATCACCCAACTAGTCGGATAGCCTACAAGAGTTCCTGATCATCTAGAAGATACGGTAAATACACTGGACCTTTTCTTGACAAGTGAAGCAGAGCGCTACAAGGTTGCTATTTCAGCACCATTGGCAATTCCAATGAATGCCTTATGAAACCATCTTACCTGGTTCCAAAAACTCAACTTATTCCGCCTAGGAAACCATGTAG
The DNA here is from genome assembly GCA_034642435.1 of Megalocaria dilatata. Lineage (NCBI taxonomy): Eukaryota > Metazoa > Arthropoda > Insecta > Coleoptera > Coccinellidae > Megalocaria > Megalocaria dilatata. Next base: position 76,313,895 of record CM067856.1, read on the forward strand.
GATTTGGCACTATAATACAGATTGAGATGCTCTGCGTGATTTTTATGCCTCGTGCCCATGAAATGAAACATGCTTCAATACAGGAAATAATAACGGCATTGTTGACTGTGTTAAAGAAGCGATTCTTTTCGGATTGGACGCTTTTATTCCAAATGCAGACTAAACGACTTTCAAACAGCAATCCATGGTTTGGAAGTGACTGCAGAAGGGCCACAACCTATGAAAGATAGAGCCTTTCGACGATAGCGGTCAAATCCATCTGATGAGACATGTGCCAACTACATTCAGCACAGAAATAAATGCAATCAGACCATACATGATGCCAAAGAAGCGTATAATTCAAGAAGTACCAACAAGCTCAGAGACTGTCCCTGTGAATCTCGCCAGTTTTGATCCATGTCGAAGAAAATTGGCAACTTTTTCTCTCGTTCAAATGTTACTCCTCTGATATAAGAGGATGGATCACTTGCAATTTCGCCAAAAGCTAAAGCAGATCTCTTCACGCGGATATTCGCTGCTAACTCGACTATCGAAACATTTGGTCGGGAACCTCCAACAATTCCAATTGTTTCATTTAGAATGAGCGATATACATTCTGTCAAGAAAGTACCGGGAATTATCGATTTAAATCTGGCGGGGCAATGAGGCAGGTAAAATTTTTTTTTCCTAGGTTGGTACCACTGTCCTTAATTACTATGCCAAGCTTGAGCGGGATCTGTCAACTAGTGTGTTTGCAACAGCTGATTAAGTCAGTCGATGTCAGAGTGCGTGCCGATTTTTACTGTGGGTGATTACGTTGAGCAAAGAATTTGTTTAAAGTTTTGTGTTGCAAATGAATTTTCGTGTGCCGATGCATTGAAAATGTTGCAAAAGGCCTTTGGTGATAATGCTCTATCGAAAACTCGTGCATATCAGTGGTACAGAGCCTTCAAGGACGGTCGTGAAGTGGTCGCCCATCGACGGCTTCGATCGAAGATAACGTCGATAAAATTAAGGAAAGGGTGCTGGAAAACCGTCGTACCAGCTTGAGAGAGATAGCACATGATCTTAAGATATCCCACGAATCCGCACGTACGATTTTGATTGATATTTTGGGCATGAGAAAGGTGGCCGCACGACTCGTACCGAAAGACCTGAATTTTCTTCAAAAACGTCATCGCGAACAGGTTGCTTCAGACATGCTGGATCGCTGTAATTCCGATTCTACATTCATGGAACGCATTATAACTGGTGATGAGACCTGGGTCTACGAGTACGATATGCAAACAAGCCAGCAATCATCGGAATGGGTGGCAAAAAATGAGCCGAAACCGAAAAAACCACGTCAAAGCCGCTCGAAAATGAAAGTGATGGTCATTGTTTTCTTCGATATCCGTGGCGTGGTGCACTACGAATTCGTTTCAGAGGGTCAGACGGTAAACAAGGAGTATTACCTAGGCGTTATGAAACGTTTGCGTGAGCGTATCCGTAAGAAGCGGCCAAATTTGTGGGCGAACAACTCATGGATTTTGCATGACGATAACGCGCCTTCTCACCGAGCTACGATTGTGACTGACTTTCTCGCCAAAAACTCAACAAACGTGCTTCAGCAACCACCGTATTCGCCGGATTTAGCTCCCTGCGACTTTTTCCTCTTCCCAAAACTAAAATTGCCCCTTCGTGGCACCCGTTTTGAGTCGATTGAAGCCATAAAACAAAATTAGGCGCGAGAGCTAAAGTCCATCCCGGAAAGCGCCTATAAAAAATGTTTCGATAATTGGAAGTGCCGTTGGCATAGATGTATTGGAGCAAGTGGAGCCTTTTTTGAAGGCGACCAAATAAATTTTGACGATTAAATGTAAAAATGTTGTTTTAATTGAAAATTCCCGGTACTTTCTTGACAGAGTAGTATATGTATATTTCAGACCATGGATCAATTGTCGAGTACTTGCTGGACTTCCAAGAAAGCATCTGAACCAGACGGGATTCCTGCCATTGTATTCAGAAAGTGTTCACCAGAGCTTACAGCCGTTCTCTGTAAGATTCTCTATGTCAAACAGGGGAAGACTTTTCCATCATTCATGGAAAATGCACGACATATTGCAGCCTATACAAAAGGACAGGAAGTGTTTTCCATCAAACTACTGCTAAATAGCGATAATATCCATTTGGTCGAAAGTCATGCAGGCAGCTATCAAAATTGAAATGGTTAGATACCTGGAGAGCAAAGATGTCATTGAGACTCAATATGGTTTTCACAAACACCGACCAACAGGTTAGCTCTTAAGCTATGTGACGCAAGTGTGGACAAGGGCTTTTGAGCGCTATGGAGAATCTAGAGCAGTTGCTCTGGACATATCCAAAGCTTACGATCGTGTCTGGCATAAGGCTCTTCTGAATAACCTATCTTCGTATGGTTTTCCTGGGAGTCTCTGCGATTGGATGAAGAGTTTCTTCACTAACAGGAACATGTGGTCGTGGATAGTATCGGTTCAGTTTTGTCGCTGACCCTCTTCCTGATCCATATAAACGATCTTCTTAGTATGACCGAGAACCACGTTGTAAACTTCACGGATAATAACATAGATGCCAGCAAATCCATTCCCTAGAGATCTCAAAAAGATAAATGAATGAATTCAATGGAATATGATGCAATTCAATGCCTCAAAGATCCAAACAATAACTATTTCTCAGAAAACTCAGTTGGTGACTTCTGACTTGATGATGGAAAACCAAGTGATTCCATGCGTCTTTTTTGCGTGTCTGTCAACTCTTCGGTCTGTTAGGGGGGAACATGTGACTGACATTGCGAAGTCTGCTGCAAGTTAGCTGGGATATTTGATTAAAGGTAGGAAATATTTTTCTGCAGATCAGGTTCTTCTAATATATAAAGTCCATATCAGACCAGGACTCGAATACTGCTCTCGTGTTTAGAACTCAGCACTCAAGCTTTCGTTACAACTTTGGGATTCCATCCAAAAAAGAGTTGTACAGCTGATTAACTGCCTGACTGATTGACAGCCAGTATGTAGTCGTTGGAACATAGAAGTAAAGTTGCTAATTAGTGCTTGTTCTATAGATATTATCGTGGTCGATGCTCCACGCAACAGAAGGAAGTGTGATGCCATCTACCGCCAGATTCGCAAGCGGCACTAGGGCTGCGCAACAAACACATCCCTATGCAGTTGATTTAAAAACTCCGAGAACTTCTGTCTATCAAAAGTCCTTTCCTTCAGTGTATAATATTCAGCAGTTTTAGACGAGAATAAACAGTTAGAGGCTGATGAATGAGTATATATGAATTTTTATTCATATAAACTTTGTTAATTTCATTGATTAGGTCCTCTTTGGTACTATTAGCAAATATCGTTATTTTATCACATATTTTTCTTATGTTTTTTGTCTGCATTAAAAAATAATGTCTTTGTTTGGTGCCTTAGTGCCAATAGAGAGATGAATCTTTCTGGTTTTCATGTTATGTGACATTTCAACCGATTTTTGGTGAACATCTTTTCGTTCGAATACTCTTCACATGTAGTAACTTAAATTATAAAAATTTATTGGTTTCGTACATTTGGAGATCTGGTTTCTGACAAGAGTCCTGTGTGCTCTCATAATATATACATATCTACATGGTCTTTCAGAAAAACTGGTAAATAAATTGAAAGATAAATATTAATCTTCATGGTTTGACAGATTTACTCTTATATTCAAAAAGGACTTGAAAAATTTAACATCCCTCATCTCCCCCTTCTCGATTAACAGCTAGCTAAAAATTTTCACTCAATTTCTACTTTTAGAAGACCACCTATGAAAATTTCATTCCCCATATTCAGTCAACAAACAAATCGAAATTCCAATAAATTTCTATTTTTTTCCTGTTTTCATCAGATGTGATCTATTCATTTCAACCTATTCCTACATTTTTAAATACTCTGTACCATATATAAAATTATTACATTATTCACTTAGTAATCAACTTTATCAGTTTGTTGTAACCTTGTTGTTTCAATTATCATTCTTGTAATAATCACTTGCAGTTTGTAGATGTGTTTTCCTCCACTTCCATATCGTTGTTGTCATTTATCTAGATAAACAATCAGAACTAGTTAATCTCTGCAATTACGGCAATTTATGGTCTGATTTGAGCATGAGGAAAGTTTAATCTGCGTTCGTTACGTGAAAATATCAAGAATACATTTCTTCACTTAAATTAACACGCAAAGGTATGTCTTGTATGTATTTTGCATACTCTAGATGGCGTTAGTGTATTATTAATATCTTAGAGTCTCTGTGTATGTATCTTGCATACTCTAGATGGCGCTAGTGTATTAGTAATATCTTTGGAGTCTCTGTGTTTAGCGAATATAGATACTGGACAGATTTGGAGTCAGTAGCATACATTGTACCGACGATAACCAATCAGTTTGAAACGTGCGCATGTCTGAATCTGCCTCTATGATCTGCAAGACCTTATCGAGTTTGTTCGAGTATAGCATTGTTATATAGATGTATGTTACGCTGTCTCGATTTCTAGAACTTTCTATTACCATAGCTCATACTCCTTATTAATGAGAATTGATTCATATGTGTGAAAGATTCACATTGCAAATAAAATGTAATTTTCTAACTTTAACTTAATGGTGATTTGACTGATTTAGAGTTCTTATTGAATTTTGAAAGGTTTAGTTTGGAAGAACACTCCGTTCTGAACCTCGTAAATATCGTTTTATCTGTTCTCTTGAAGTTTTTAACATTTGTAATTTTTATCTCGGGATAACTTCCTGTTCTTATTATTATTATAAAGGTGTCCTGTAAGTAGTGGATCAATGGGGTATGAGTAACAGAGGTGGTTATTATCTAAAAGTAACACAAACAAAAAAATTATTATATTATAGAATTTAAAGTTTTGTGTGCTTACTATGATCGCTTTGTCGTAGTAGGTACATAAAACTTTGAATTTTAGAAAAAAAATTTTGTTAACATAAATAGAGGTTAATACTTGATAGAAGGTATATAAAATTATTTAAATATTTTAATATTAGCCTTCTACATATTTAATTTCAAAAAAATTATATTTAATAATTATAACTTCAGGAATTAAATTAAAGTAATGTCATATAAGTACCACTTCAATCATCAAACGACATATAAAATAAACATTCATTATAAGACATCCAAATGATATAACAAAATCCAATAAATAAAAATTGTTAACTATAATCCTATAAATTGAATATTTTGAGTAGACAAAATTTTGTTTCTGCTGATCAATCTTATGAAAACAAATATATTCCAAAAATGTTTAACATAATCTTAAGAATTTCATCATAAAACTATCTTACTTAGAATATTTAATATTATTGGATATCTAACTAAGTTACTTTCTATAAAATCTCAAGATATGTAAAAACATTACTAAAAAAAAGTTTTAAGAGAGACTGCTTCGTCAGTATTCAAATAATTCATATTCAATAAAATATAACATCACTCAACAACAAATATTTACTCACCCTTCAACAATTTAGAAAACTTCTGGTAAATGAATACTGAAAAATTTAAATGCAGTGTAATGTTAACTACAAATAAATAATTCTGTGGTTTACCGTTGATCTAAAAGATTGAAAGACAATTTAACGGCCTCTGTTATAGCACAAGGACTATCTGTATAAAGAATGTTGAGGAAACCAAATAATTATATACTATGAATAAAATAACATAAATACACGTTAATACTTGATAGAAGGTATATAAAATTATTTAAATATTTTAATATTAGCCTTCTACATATTTAATTTCAAAAAATTATATTTAATAATTATAACTTCAGGAATTAAATTAAATTAATGTCATATAAGTACCACTTATATCAAAGGACATATAAAATGAACATTCATTATAAAACATACAAATGATATAACAACATCCAATAAATAAAAATTGTTAACCAAAATCCTATAAATTAAATATTTTGAGTAGACAAAATTTTGTTTCTGCTGTTCAATCTTTCAAAAATGTTTAACATAATCTTAAGAATTTCATCACAAAACTATCTTACTTAGAATATTCAATATTATTGGATATCTAACTAAGTCACTTTCTATAAAATCTCAAGATTTGTAAAAACATTACTGAAAAAAAGTTTTAAGAGAGACTTTGCTTCGTCAGTACTTAAATAATTCATATTCAATAAAATATAACATCACTCAACAACAAATATTTACTCAACCTTCAACAATTTAGAAAACTTCTGGTAAATGAATACTGAAAAATTCAACATTCTTTAAACAGATAGTCCTTGTGCTATAACAGGCCGTTAAAATGTCTTTCAATCTTTTAGATCAAGGGTAAACCACAGAATTATTTATTTGTAGTTAACATTACACTCCATTTAAATTTTTCAGTATTCATTTACCAGAAGTTTTCTAGATTGTTGAAGGGTGAGTGAATATTTGTTGTTGATTGATGTTATATTTTATTGAATATGAATTATTTGAGTACTGACGAAGCAGTCTCTCTTAAAACTTTATTTTCAGTATTGTTTTTACAAATCTTGAGATTTTATAGAAAGTGACTTAGTTAGATATCCAATAATATTGAATATTCTAAGTAAGATAGTTTTGTGATGAAATTCTTAAGATTATGTTAAACATTTTTGAAAGATATTTGTTTTCATAAGATTGATCAGCAGAAACAAAATTTTGTCTACTCAAAATATTTAATTTATAGGATTTTGGTTAACAATTTTTATTTATTGGATTTTGTTGAATCATTTGGATGTCTTATAATGAATGTTTATTTTATATGTCGTTTGATATAAGTGGTACTTATATGATATTAATTTAATATATTATAATTCCTGAAATTATAATTATTAAATATATTTTTTTGAAATTAAATATGTAGAAGGCTAATATTTAAATATTTAAATAAAGAATTTTTGTTGTTGTTTGTTTTTTGTTCAAAAATTTCAAGATGACGTAGATCTTCTTAATTAAAATGATAATCTTGTTTCGTTATTAGGAACATGATAATTAGAAATGTTGAAGAGTACTGATGTGACGTCAGGAGCTTGTTCATATCATCCTCAAATAATTTTGTATTAGCCTTCTTGTCGTTATTTTGCTAAATTTAATTTCGATCATAAGACTTTTGCTATGGTTGAGGGGGCGCTCAACGCTGCTCTGCGCTCACAAAATATTTTTTTAAATATAATTATAATATCCTCAAGAAATTTTGCACGAATTTAATTCCTGCTATTTTGGGCATGAATTGCTTTGCCGCTCGTCTAGTGCCGAAAGATCTGAGCCATCCACTATCTTTGTGAACGAATGTTTGGCCAAAACTCAACAAATCTCATCAAGCAACTACTGTCTTCCCTGTGATATAGTTATATCTTATTTTTATGAATAATAAATATTTTGTGTTTCATTGAACGATCTCTGATACTATTTTGGCACTGTAGTGAATTGACATAAGAATTTAAATTTTTTAAATACTTTGAACTGCATAATAAAATCTTTGTTGTAAAGTGTACACAATTTCAAAACGAAGTTCCACAAGTCCATTCTACAATTTTTTTACACCAGCTTCGTTCAAACAGGGCATTGGATATTGGACATTCTCAAATATAAGATTGTTATGTTTAATTTTTTAATTTTCATGGCTCAAAGTTATGCATAACTTTCATTTTAATTAGCAAGATTTTCTATTTCTTTTCTTGATTTTAACTCCCTTCGATAAAAAAATAAAAATCATTTTAAACTATGTTTTCGTCAGTTTTGAAGTGATATGGACAAGCTTTTTGTAGATAATACAAATTTTTGCATACAATGAAGTTTTAATCAGAACAATGAAAAAAGTATTGATGTTAAGGCAATAAAAATGTGCATTATGTATACCAATTCTTATTTTTTTCAGATATCTGTACTGTGATGAAATTCAATTAGAGGCCGATAATGTTCTTGCTACATTATATGTGGCAAAAAAATACATAGTTCCATATTTAGCTCGAGCATGTGTAAATTTTTTAGAAACCAGCCTCACCGCAAAAAACGCATGTCTTCTATTAAGCCAATCTCGTCTTTTTGAGGAGCCTGAATTAATGCAAAGATGTTGGGAAGTGATAGACGCTCAGGTATTTATTCCAGGATTCTTTTATTAATTCGTTTAAGGGTGCAATTCCTAAAATGCTTCGGATAGTCAAGTTATCCATGTCTAGTTCTAAATCAGTTGCGAATTCTTGTTACAATGAATGTTGTCTAAACTAAAGGAATTCGAGTGTGATTTTCTGTCATTTATGACATTCAGTATCAGCAAACTGAAACTGCTAGTTTCCATCATTTTTCAGATTAACAGAAATTGCTCGACCTTTTTGTCATCGTAAAATTGTGATAATAATAAATATATTCTCTATTTTTAGGAATTTCAACAACTTAACATATTAGTTCCAGATACTGAACTGTTTCAGCCGTTACTATTTGGTAGTTGATTATAATTAAAACAAGTTTTGGAAATTACTATGTTTTACTACCAATAAATTGACATTTTACACATTTAATTATGACTCAAGTTTCGGGAATTAAATGTGTAAAATATCGCTTTATTGGTAGTAAAACATAGTAATTTCTACAACTTGTTTTAATATTTGTTCCAGATCTTCATCACTGGCCAAGTTATCAGCATATTTATATTTAATTTACTACTCTGTCAAGAAAGTACCGGGAATTTTCAATTAAAACAACATTTTTACATTTAATCGTCAAAATTTATTGGGTCGCCTTCAAAATAGGCTCCATTTGCTCCAATACATCTATGCCAACGGCACTTCCAATTATCGAAACATTTTTTATAGGCGCTTTCCGGGATGGACTTTAGCTCTCGCGCCGAATTTTGTTTTATGGCTTCAATCGACTCAAAACGGGTGCCACGAAGGGGCAATTTTAGTTTTGGGAAGAGGAAAAAGTCGCAGGGAGCCAAATCCGGCGAATACGGTGGTTGCTGAAGCACGTTTGTTGAGTTTTTGGCGAGAAAGTCAGTCACAATCGTAGCTCGGTGAGAAGGCGCGTTATCGTCATGCAAAATCCATGAGTTGTTCGCCCACAAATTTGGCCGCTTCTTACGGATACGCTCACGCAAACGTTTCATAACGCCTAGGTAATACTCCTTGTTTACCGTCTGACCCTCTGGAACGAATTCGTAGTGCACCACGCCACGGATATCGAAGAAAACAATGAGCATCACCTTCATTTTCGAGCGGCTTTGGCGTGGTCCTTGAAGGCTCTGTACCACTGATATGCACGAGTTTTCGATAGAGCATTATCACCAAAGGCCTTTTGCAACATTTTCAATGCATCGGCACACGAAAATTCATTTGCAACACAAAACTTTAAACAAATTCTTTGCTCAACGTAATCACCCATAGTAAAAATCGGCACGCACTCTGACATCGACTGACTTAATCAGCTGTTGCAAACACACTAGTTGACAGATCCCGCTCAAGCTTGGCATAGTAATTAGGGACAGTGGTACCAACCTAGGAAAAAAAATTTTACCTGCCTCATTGCCCCGCCAGATTTAAATCGATAATTCCCGGTACTTTCTTGACAGAATGTATTTTAACAAGAAAAACCCCACAAAACTTATGTTTTATCTTTTATTCAAATTTGATTCAGTATTACTGAATTTGATTAATATTTGTGGAACTGATCAAAATTATTTGCACCATGCCAATGACAACAGTAAAAAGTGAACAGTGTTTGCTAAGATAAAAAATTTTTTCCAGAAGTAGCATGTACAAAAAAAAGTGTTTGTGAGGTCGATAGCAAAATTCAATTAATTGAATATTAGATACTGATTTCTTAGAAACCACTTGGTGAAACATTTTTAATTTAATAAAATAAAGAAAAAACTTGGCTTGAGTTTCATTATTTATTCATGATGTTGACATATGTTTATATTTTTAGTCCAGTTTTGAAAATGGATTGAAAAATACGAAACATGTCAGCAACATGAATAAGAGACCTAAGCCAAATGTCTTTTTTACCCTATTAATTAGATGTTGATCATTTTGTTAATTACAAGGGATGATTGATGAATAGACTTTATTATATAATGAGAATTTAACATGGCTTGTTAAGCCTCTCAGTGCTCCCCTGATGAAAAAAATCATTATCCGCACTGATACAAACACATTTTCAGATGATATCAATTTTCAATTCTTTAACATTTTCGTTGATGACATGGGAATTCAATTTTAGGATAAATGATGATTAAAAGTAAAACAACTTAATTTCTGCTAATTTGTTTAATTTCACAACAATTGACAACATGACTTCGTCAGGTGAGTATCGTACTAACTACATCTTTGAGATTAAGTTTAAATATTCAGAATATACAGAAAAGAAGGTAGTGGGAATTTACAGTAATTTGTTATTTTATTATTATACGAAGTTCTAGAAAAAGTTAAGTAAGGGGGATTTATTGAGGTCCGTTTGGTCGTTTAGGAGAATTGTTAATTTAGAAGGCTTCTAGATAGTTCAATCTGAGGTTCCTTTTTTCTAGGTGTAAGATTTTGTAGTTATTGTCAAAATCATGTCCTGGCTCCAAAAGATGGTCAGCATATGCTTAATTTCCGTTTCTACCAAGATATGCTTTCTGTTGTCCACGTATCCTAGTGCCGAAAGATGTACCTGTCTGTCCAACGTATACACATGGGCAAGTACCGCAGTTTAACCTATAGACTTTTTGTTTTTATGGGTCAAATCATTATTATTTTTTATTAAATTTCCTAACGTGTTTTTCGCTTTAAATGAAATGTTGCACTTACTCTTTTTCTTTAAATATCTTGCTATTTTTTCGGACTTTTTTTTATGTACGTAAGAGAAATATATTTTGTATCAATAGCTATTGTTGGATATACAAGCGATATTGATTGTTTAAATTGCATTTGTTTCAATAATTTATTTATAATCAACGGATTGAAACCATTGTTAAATGCAATCAGTTTTATTATATTCAGTTCTCTATGACTACTTGCCCATGTGCCAAAACGTTGGTCAGACAGGTAGATCTTTCGACACTAGGAGACGTGAACACCAGAAAGCATATCTTGGTAGAAACGGAAATTCAACATATGCTGACTATCTTTTGAAGACAGGACATGATTTTGACAATAACTACAAAATCTTACACCTAGAAAACAAGAACCTTAGATTGAACTACCCAGAAGCCCTCGAAATTAACAGATACAATAAAAAACAGATTCTCCTAAACGACCAGACGGACCTCAATAAATCCCCCTTATTTAACCTTTTCTGAATCTTTGTATAATAATAAAATAACAAATTACTGTAAATTCCCACTACCTTTTTTCTGTATATTTTGAATATTTAAAGAACTTAATCTCAAATATGTAGTTACTACCATACTCACCTGATGAAGTCATATTGTCCATGACTAAACAATTGTTTAGCGGAAATTAAGTAGTCTTACTTTTAATCATCAAGATGTATTTCCGACAAGTAAAGACCAATACAATCAAACATTTATTATAAATAATGTGTCAGTCTCTTATCGAGTAGCATTGCCTACTCAATATATTGATTCCCAGCAGAGTTAATAGGAATTTCCTATTGATCGAACATCCAAAAATGAAAAAAACTGATCTTAAAGTTCTAACCTTCAACTAATAGCTAAGTAGCAAATCTCCACAATTGTGATTTATAAGGTTAAATTTATATCTGTAGTAAAACTTTTATTCTTACTGTCTGTTGATAGACATAATTGGAAAATTATACCAGGTGGGTCATTAAGTCCTGAGACTGACACTCAGTTGGTGCCTCCGATGTCATGCCGCATTTGTTTTTCAGTATTACCAACCTTCAAAAGATACGTGTAAACGTTTGACGACATTTGGTTCAGTTGTTGTCAGGATATTGAAGGTTAAGTGACTACGTTTGTTTTTTTTTAACAATGTTTTGTATGTTAATGAAACACTGTTTTTTAATGGGAAAAAACCGACGGATGGCTTCAAAAGTGTTACGGAAAATGTGCCCATCAAAAACAACCATTGAGCGATGATATGCGAATTTTAAAGACTGTTGAACAACCACCAAAGAGGCGGAGCTCCTTAAAAATTCAAATTTCAAAAAATTTTGAGAATTATGTCCGATCGTAAAATGAAGCTGCAAGAGATAGCTGCACCATAAAGATATCAAAATACCTTTTGATATCTTTATGGTGGATATGTGGATATGAAAAAAATTTTTCCCAGTGGGTGCTGTACACAGAGGAACAGAAACAACAACGAATTGATGAGTCGGGGCTTTGTTTGAAGCTGTTTACGTGTGATTTTGGCGTCGGTACATAACAATGTATGAAACATGGATTCATCATTAGTCGAAAAGAGCGCCAGCCGAATGGAAAGAAGAGGGCGAAAGCCGACCAAGGCGTTTAAAGACAAAACAGTCAGCAAACAAGATCATGGCCTCTGTATTTTGGGACATGCATGGAATTTCGCTCATCAAGTTCCATTCCAAGGGCCAGACGATCAACAGCGATTACACATTACGTTATTGGACCGATAAGATGACATAAGCAAGCAGAAAATGCCACTCTTGATAAAGAGAAAACTACTGTTTCACCAAGATAATGCATCGATCCACAAGTCGATATAAACAATGGCGAGATTTATGATTCGAATAGCTTCAACAATCCACATATTCTTCAGATCTGGACCCATCTGACCTACCTGTTCACAGGCCTCAAAATGATGCCCCAAAGAAAGAGATTTCGCTCCAATAATGAGGTTAGAGCCGTAACTGAAGCCTGTTTTTAGGCCAAAGAGAGACAAATCATTCTATAAAAAAGACATCTAAAGTTGTGAATAATGTTGGAATTATTGCATCGTTATGAAAGATGATTATGTTGATGGAAAAATGTGTTTTTACCGGGTTTTTTTGGGATTAATGACCCAGGTGTTATATTTTCAGATATTTATATAATTGATACAAAAGATTAATGATTTAATTCCTTGGAAACTGTCGATTTTTCGCGAATGGATTTAACTCGCGCGGTTCTAAAATGGGGTGATCTGATTTCTCTTGAACTTCTTTGACTGCAAATAAATGAAACACATATATATATTGATTTCTGTATATTTTTGAAAGTTGCTCACATGACGCGTTTAATTACATGGTAATTTCTTCAAATGTTTATAAACAACTGGTCAAAAATTTAGAACCTTACAATATTTAAATGATTTATGTCTTAAAATAAGGCTACAATAAGGTTTTTATTACTTTTGGTAAAACTAACCAATAGAACTAGATACGAGGGGTATTCTCGCTATCGAGGTGATATTCTAATAATGTGAATAAACTAATAATCTCCTTTACTAATGACACTATCTGAGGGTATAAATATAAAATTTCACTAATTTACGATCATTAAATCTATGATTGTTTCTGTCTTTACTTGACGGAAATTCATCTTGAAAATATGAATAAAAACAATATTCTAATTTCCGCTAATGTTTTATTAACACTACGATCGTTACGTCATACCATGACTTCTTCAGGTGAGTATTACAAGATACTGTATCTTGTAATGTAAGATTTTGTAGTTATTGTCAAAATCATGTCCTGGTTCCAAAAGATGGTCAGCATATGCTTAATTTCCGTTTCTACCAAGATATGCTTTCTGTTGTCCGCGTATCCTAGTGCCGAAAGATCTACCTGTCTGACCAACGTATACACATGGGCAAGTACCGCAGTTTAACCTATAGACTTTTTGTTTTTATGGGTCAAATCATTATTATATTTCATTAAATTTCCTAACGTGTTTTTCGCTTTAAATGAAATGTTGCAGTTACTCTTTTTCTTTAAATATCTTGCTGTTTTTTCGGACTTTTTTTATGTACGTAAGAGAAATATGTGTTTTTACCGGGTTTTTTTTTGGGATTAATGACCCAGGTGTTATATTTTCAGATATTTATATAATTGATACAAAAGATTAATGATTTAATTCCTTGGAAACTGTCGATTTTTCGCGAATGGATTTAACTCGCGCGGTTCTAAAATGGGGTGATCTGATTTCTCTTGAACTTCTTTGACTGCAAATAAATGGAACACATATATATTGATATATATATATATATATATATATATATATATATATATATATATATATATATATATATATATATATATATATATATATATATATATATATATATATATATATATATATATACATTCTGTCAAGAAAGTACCGGGAATTATCGATTTAAATCTGGCGGGGCAATGAGGCAGGTAAAATTTTTCCTAGGTTGGTACCACTGTCCTTAATTACTATGCCAAGCTTGAGCGGGATCTGTCAGCTAGTGTGTTTGCCACAGCTGATTAAGTCAGTCGATGTCAGAGTGCGTGCCGATTTTTACTATGGGTGATTACGTTGAGCAAAGAATTTGTTTAAAGTTTTGTGTTGCAAATGAATTTTCGTGTGCCGATGCATTGAAAATGTTGCAAAAGGCCTTTGGTGATAATGCTCTATCGAAAACTCGTGCATATCAGTGGTACAGAGCCTTCAAGGACGGTCGTGAAGTGGTCGCCCATCGACGGCTTCGATCGAAGATAACGTCGATAAAATTAAGGAAAGGGTGCTGGAAAACCGTCGTACCAGCTTGAGAGAGATAGCACATGATCTTAAGATATCCCACGAGTCCGCACGTACGATTTTGATTGATATTTTGGGCATGAGAAAGGTGGCCGCACGACTCGTACCGAAAGACCTGAATTTTCTTCAAAAACGTCATCGCGAACAGGTTGCTTCAGACATGCTGGATCGCTGTAATTCCGATTCTACATTCATGAAACGCATTATAACTGGTGATGAGACCTGGGTCTACGAGAACGATATACAAACAAGCCAGCAATCATCGGAATGGGTGGCAAAAAATGAGTCGAAACCGAAAAAACCACGCCAACGCCGCTCGAAAATGGAGGTGATGCTCATTGTTTTCTTCGATATCCGTGGCGTGGTGCACTACGAATTCGTTCCAGAGGGTCAGACGGTAAACAAGAAGTATTACCTAGGCGTTATGAAACGTTTGCGTGAGCGTATCCGTAAGAAGCGGCCAAATTTGTGGGCGAACAACTCATCGATTTTGCATGATGATAACGCGCCTTCTCACCGAGCTACGATTGTGACTAACTTTCTCGCTAAAAACTCAACAAACGTGCTTCAGCAACCACCGTATTCGCCGGATTTGGCTCCCTGCGACTTTTTCCTCTTCCCAAAACTAAAATTGCCCCTTCGTGGCACCCGTTTTGAGTCGATTGAAGCCATAAAACAAAATTCGGCGCGAGAGCTAAAGTCCATCCCGGAAAGCGCCTATAAAAAATGTTTCGATAATTGGAAGTGCCGTTGGCATAGATGTATTGAAGCAAATGGAGCCTATTTTGAAGGCGACCCAATAAATTTTGACGATTAAATGTAAAAATGTTGTTTTAATTGAAAATTCCCGGTACTTTCTTGACAGAGTAGTATATATATATATATATATATATATATATATATATATATATATATATATATATATATATACGTCATACCATGACTTCTTCAGGTGAGTATTACAAGATACTGTATCTTGTAATACTCACCTGAAGAAGTCATGGTCTGACGTAACGATCGTAGTGTTAATAAAACATTAGCGGAAATTAGAATATTGTTTTTATTCATACTTTTACGATCATTAGTTTTTTCTTGGTATCCTCAGTGAAAGATGGCTAGAATGACTGACGCCACATGAAGAAAATCGGGCATCGCGCTGTTATAAAGTTCCTCACTAAGCAGGGAAAAAAATCAAATAATCATTCATTAAGAGATGGTTACCGCTTACCAAGACTATGTCCCGTCGTTATCCACTATTCAAAAGTGTTCATGTGAATTCAAAAGAATTGAAGACGATCCTCGGACCCATTAGGGGCACCACTGAAGAAAATGTGAAAAAAGTGGTAAAGCTGGTACTTGAACATGCCAGAATAAAAATCAAGATGTTAGCAGAGATAAAAGATTTATCCGTGGGTACCATACATGCTATTCGATCTTTCACTGTGTTATAAAGTTGGGATGTTTCTTCTTATCATTACCCCATGTAACAAAATATTAAGAATTTGTGGCATTCCAAAGAAATTATGATAGAAAAATATGTGAAATATGCACTATTTTCGATTTTTATTTTCTTGACGCCTGTAAGGACAAATCTGCTGAATTTACTGCACATACAGATTTTATTGTCTTGTAGTATTAGTCGTATTGAATAATACTTGAGAATTAACATTTTCATAATTAACTGTACGCATATTCAAAATTTTATCTTCATGTATTATACATTAGACTGATGATATTCTAATGTGAGGAATTTTGAAGTGAATTGACGTCTTAGAGATCATGAGGGCGAAAATTAATAATATTCAATTGCGCTTTCATACATACATATTCATTGGCAAAAAATTTATGAATAATTGAACGAATAATTCTGGCATATTCGAAATCTCTGCAATATTAAGTCAAGAATGGATGATGCTATTTTATGTGGTGTTATTTTTATCAATATCAGCATAATACTTGTGTGAATAACTTTGATAGTATTCATATTTGAATTACTTATAAAGAATAAATTCATTAGTAGCTCAATTCTTCTAACGTTGAAGAAAGTGAACCACTGTTGAAAAAAGTGATTAAGACATTTTCAAATTCTTATTTTGAGAAAGATTAGTTATTGATAACCATATATAGTTATTTTATTTTTATTTTCGATTGAAAATTAGCCAGTTTCATTGAATCAACATAATCCTACATTTAGGCTATCTCGATGTTTTCAGAGCACTAATGAAATTAAACTCTTCATAAAGAGTGAAGAAAGTACTGAAATTATCATTTCGGTAAAAAAAATTTGTTGCCTGTAAAGTCGGTATACGGGCGAAAGTTTTACGTGACAACGACTTTGAGTGGTAAAATAATTTTAATGTGAATATTCATTCGTATAGTAGGAAGAAGGATGAAATAATAGTAACAATTTAAAACATTTATTTATACAAAGAATTATATTTAAAACATTAATTTATACAAAGAATCTCGCACTGAATTTCATATTAACAAAATTTTATTTATCAATCAGTTGTTATAAGTTATTAATAAATTTAACTTGTTTTACATTGTTATAAATATAAAAACTAAATTTAAAAGTTAGAAAATTTATTTAAATCACATTAATTGTTAATATCAATCGATTTTAATTCAAAGTGTATTTTCTAAAAGGAGAAAACTAATTCACATTTGATCTTTGAATTTGTAAATCGCGCGCTTACGACCTTGCGCAGTGATTAGTCGTCTCGGTTTGAATGTTTGAAAGTTTCGATTTGACAGGTTGGAGGTTAAACATTGTTATTTCAATTTTTTACATAGCAAGTCGCTCTCATTTTTTCAAGTTAAACAAATTATTATTGGTTGAGAAACGATTTCTACTACTTTTTTGATTGAAAACTACCACAACATTGTGATTACTACAACATAACCTATTCATTTATGTCTTAGTCATTTATTTCATCATGTTATATTATCAGTCTGAAATTATTTACCTTTGCTGTTTGAATTGTTGCGATGGACGAAACTACCTTCACATTATCACTACACAATCGTTTTACAATTAACTGGCAACGTGTAAACTTGTATGCAGGCGCCTAAGCGAAATAGAAGCGCAAGACATGAACCGGTGTGTATGCCTATCTCTCTCACTCTCTCTCTCTCTCGCTCTGTCTCTCTTGCTCTTAGGCGGGCTAACTGTGCTCGAGTGGAAGGGACGCGTGCCTTTCACTTTTTATGTCTGTCTCTCTCGCTCTTAGGCGGGCTAACCATGCCCGAGTGGAAGGGACGCGTGCCTCTCACTCGCTCTCATTGTGAGCGCATAACGTGAGCGGAGCGTAACGCAGTTTCTTGAAGTGTCACCCGGCAAACCAATTTATAAGACGTTGTCACGTCAAAATTCGGTTGTTTAAAAATTATTACAAGGTAAAAAATGAAACATGTCAAACAACCAAATTCATGGATCTAACAGCTCTCTTTGCAAGAGATTCTATACTCTTCCAGGTTATACTGTTCGCATTCAATCAGAAATTTGTGAATGCCCTTCTTCAAATGTATGATATCAAACATATCCTTTAGAGTAGTAGGCGACATGTTGAACAGTCTCATTGCCATATATTGAGGGCTTTTTTCTCCATAAATGCTCAAGTGAATAGAGAACAGGTAGGCATTGACTGTACGTATACTCTCAAGGGAGTCTGTCGCAGCACAGGGCTTCTCCCTTAAAACTGGCGTACTCTACCCTATCGCAGTATAAATCTCCGGATTCTGTGTAATGGCCGAGTGCGTTATGTAGCATACTGCGTTACCTCGGGGGGGTGGACTTGCTCTCAGGTGTTACTTGTACCACCTGGCCACCCCACTTGGTGTTGGACTCGAGGGGGCAGTGGTTGAAAGTCCGCATGCTGGACTAGGGGGGGTATTTCATTTATCTGTTCGCAGACCCCCATTTTCGGGATATTCTCATGAAACGACTCGGGGTTTAACGGGACTTGACGGTTCGACCGGCCTGTCCTGGCCCCTGGATCTGTGCGTAACTATTTAGGGTTTGTGGATCTCGACGAAATGGCTCCGCCATTAGTGCTTGACGCCAGGATCAATCAAATGACTTCACATGGGTTCGGTGGGTCAGGACGTATAGTCCGCTAGACGGTGCTCGTACCAGGATCAATTGTAGTCGTCAATCTTGAGTTTAGCTTAGTTCTTGGGACTGCGTTCGGGTGGATGGATAAGAATTCCCTCCGGCGGGTGAGTTGCGTCTCAAACCAACTCGGGTACTGACCTGCTGAGCCAGTAGAGGTTGGATAGTGCTTCGCTGCTACCAGTCAGACGGTTCTGGCTTTCGAGTCGGGGCCCAAACTGGAAGCTGGTGGGTTCATCTCTTCGGAGGGGTTCTCGCCACGCGCGATGATATGGCGTAATCCTTATCACACTTTCTACCTCTGGGTGGACTGTGGAGACTGCTTGGTAGTCACTTGGAAAAGAGGCCTTTCTCAAATAGCCAATAACTATTCTGGTAGAATTCACCTGTACGTATACTCTGTGAACTTCTGTATTTTTTGGGGTTCACTTGGTCTATCAATATAATCTGCATATATAATAATAATATAATTTATTTTCCCAATATAAATACAATTCGAAAAGAAAACAAGTCAAATCAAATATAGAAATGAAATGAGAAATGACCGCTCAGACTTGGAAATCGCAGTTAAAATACTCAGTTATCGAGTACGGTTCAAGTATTATCAAGAAACAGCATCTTTGTACTTCTTTATGTCAGGTATCGACTGGATATTTCTTGGTAGATTGTTGTAAAGCTTGAGGCACATACACTCTACATTCCTCTGACACAGCGGGAGAAAATTTTTTGGAAGCTGAAAGAATTAAATTCTCCTAGTGTTATTTAAGATCTTAAACTGTTCGAAGTAGTGATCATTTTTTCGCAGAATCTGAATATGTAAAGTCCCATGGTTGTTACTATTCCCTGAGCTTTGAACATCTCACGACATGAAGCCCAATAAGATAGTCGCAATATCACTCTCAATGAGCGTTTTTGTATGATACATAGCTTTTTAATATTGGAGCAGTTTCCCTAAATAATAATACCGTAAGATAGAATAGGGTAATGTTGGAAAAATATATCCTTCTAAGCAGGTTCAAGTCAGCTTGCTGAGATAAAATTCGAAGAGTATAAAGTAGAGAATTCAATCTGCGCAAGCTTGTCTCTGTAGTCGTGTGAGCTTACGTTGGCCAGCCGATTGTTGGTCTTTCTTTCACCATGCTACACCGCCATACGTTATCTACGTGGTCTAATTACCATAGTATAGCTAATACATCTACCTGGGCTTTAAACCCCAGGTTTTACATTCTGGCTTTATGACACACTTTGTCTAGGTGTGCATTCCAACTGAGAGTTTTGTCCAGGACTATTCCCAGATATTATGCCTGATTAGAGAATTGTATTGTTTCACTACGGATTGTCGGCGGTTCTAAATTATCCAGCTTCTGTTTCTTGGTGAACGGTATTATAGCTACCTTTTGTGGGTTAAGAGACATATCTTCCATTATATACCATTTGTCTATACTATCCAATATCTCTTGAAGGACAGCCGATAGTGTCACTTCTCGGATGGAGAAAGTGAACTTGTAAAACATACTACAAGGGATATTACTGGACATGCTATAGTCCGGTCTATTTAAGCCTAAAATCAGGAGGAAGGTTACATAAATTCCCATAAAGCTGAATATTGGCATAGTTGTTCAAAACATCATTATAAAGAAAATCTCAAAAGTCCTCATCGTTTCGAGGTGTGCTAAAAATTTGGCACGGGGTCAAAGGTCAAAAAAATGAGTTTTTTGCGATTTTTAGCGAAACGGTGAGTTTTTTCGCAAAATTACCCCAGTACAAAATTGTAGATCACGAAATTCTCTACAAAAAATATATTAATAATTTTTTTCCTAAAAGCCACCATTTTGGAGATATAACGTTCCGAAAAGTTGGATCAGTCGTAATCCCTCTATTTTGCACACGTACGCCACATATGAAAGTCACTAAAGGTGTAATAGAACTAAAATAAGTTCGCTATTATTTATTGTAACTTGCTTATGTAAAATATAAGTTAAACTACGAGAATCTCAGGTATAATGAAACCCCGTTCCTAAATTTGTACGTCAGTATAACCTTGGGATAACATCTGTCTTTTATTCTATTGTTTCACTTGCAAAAGAATTTTTGAGAGCTGAGCGTATGGGGGACTGGAAAGCTCATTTAAGTTGTGTAAAAGAAATGTTACCTTATTTCCACTCGTCAGGACTCGATGGATCCTGAAGTTTACGAAAAATTTACCGAAGGATTTTTCACCGTGAGACGCTCAGATAAATTGAGTTGTGGAACTTCTACAGACATGGTTATCGAACAGTCTATGATGAAAGCCATGAAGACAGATGGAGGTATTGCTCGAGGAAGAAGTACAAAACAAAGTGTAATCAGTAAATGGGTTTACAGCATGCATGCAATGAACACAGTTTGTGAGAAATTAGAAGATCTTGCTAATGTTAGGATGGATACGACTGAACAGCATGTTGATGCCAGTGATTCACGTGTAAAAAAAGACGCTAAAGACATACGAATGCTTCTTGAGTGGTTCTCGATTCATGATCCTTTCCCAGAGGTTAACAAAGTCATCTCGATTGCAAGTGGTGTCGTTGGTGATAATACAATTAATTGCTATAAAGCACGTGAACTTGGGCTTATCTCTATTGCTAAAATAACTGGACTGACATTTAAAGATATTAAACTTAAACGCGCTGACAAAGTTGTTCCTCTTTTAGCTATGAGTAGCACCGTAAAAGTTCACGAAGAAAAAGTACCTGTTGACCCAGTGTTATTATTCCAACGTATGAGTGTTACTGCGGCTTTTCAAGATGAAATTGAGAAATATTTCGAGTATGAATTAGCTCCTTATCCGTTAACATTATTTGATGACATTGGAATGCGCAAGACCCAGAAGTCGGCTATTTACGATTGTTTTCAGACTATAAATGTTGATATTAATAACACTAATTCAACGTACATAATTGACGGAGGATTCTTATTACATCGAGTGGTGTGGGATAGCGAGGAAACATTTAACGTTATCTTAGATAAATACGTTCAATATGTACGTCGACATTTTGGTTCCAGAGTTACTGTCGTATTTGACGGATATGATGATTATACGAGAAATATTAAAGCAGCAGAGCAACACCGTCGAAATGCTGCTTCATCAACTTCTTCTGATATTATATTCGATGAATCAATGACAGTTCCTACCAGTCAACAGAAATTCTTTGCAAATAATCACAATAAATTGTGAATGGTGGCTTTTAGGAAAAAAATTATTGATATATTTTTTGTAGAGAATTTTGTGATCTACAATTTTGTACTGGGGTAATTTTGCGAAAAAACTCACCGTTTCGCTAAAAATCGCAAAAAACTCATTTTTTTGACCTTTGACCCCGTGCCAAATTTTTAGCACACCTCCGAACGATGAGGACTTTTGAGATTTTCTTTATAATGATGTTTTGAACAACTATGCCAATATTCAGCTTTATGGGAATTTATGTAAACTTGAATGTGTAAATAGACCGGACTACTAGACAATTTTCCCTTTTTTACAGAAATACCAAATGACTTCACGTTTCATAATTTAGAGATATTACCAAAAATTAATTTTTTACTATCAATTAGTACATATGTCTGAAATTGTGATGTATGTGCTGAATTGTTATTATTTGGATTCATCAGTCAGTCCATCCAAAAACGATGAGGGAATTATTTTTCACATTTTAAATTTCTTCTGCACTACCAATGATTTGGAATAATAAAAACTATATTCTGAAAAAGAAATTGAATAATTAAGCATTGATTCATAAAAACTTAAACTATTTATTGAAATTCTTTTCAATATTGCATCTTAAAAAAAAGTGAACCATATATTAATTTTGATATATATTCTCAAAAGTTGCTATTCACACTATAGGTATGATCTTCCTTCATCAAGTGTCTGAATGTTGTTTGTTTCGATCCAAGCTTTTAAAAGTATAAGTAATTACACCAGGTTTCTAGACATCTTAAGCACAACAAAACCTCATACTACTTGCAAATTAATTTTGTACTTATAATTATATTTTTCCAGGCAGAAATAGCCCTCAAATCTGAAGGCTTCACAGAAATCGACAGATCCACGCTTGAATCAGTGCTAGCACGAGAGACGCTCAACTGCAAGGAAATGAATTTATTAGAGGCTACTTTAAACTGGGCAGCTGCCGAATGCACACGTCAAGATATTCCATCGACACCTCAAAACAAAAGGAAGGTTCTAGGAAACTCACTTTATCTCATTAGGATTCCGACAATGCCATTAGAAGAATTTGCTAATGGAGCTGCCCGAAAAGAAATACTTACTCAACAGGAGACTATCGATATATTTTTTCACTTTACAGCTAATATAAAGCCAACTCTTCAATTTCCTATTAAGCCTAGGGCAGGTTTAAAATCCCAAGTGAGTATTTCATAAAAGATTTACCAATAAGCGCTTATTCTTTCAGAACTTTATATTTAAATTGATAGAAATGTGTGTCATTTCTATTTAGAATAGTTTGACAATTAGAGATTTAATACCCACAAGTATCAATACTATATACTGATTCACTACTTGTTTTCACATTATCGATACTACTTTAAAACTAGCTTTAATACTATCGATACCATGAAGTTTATACTTTCAGATAAGGACGAGTTTAGCTAGGTAATAATTCATTTAAATTTCACCTCTAATGAGATACTACATTCAAATATTTCGTTCAATTTGAGGTTTTTGAAGATTCAATGAATTTGTTTTCAAGTAGCAATGGAAGAATTTTTATAAAATTACTCCAAATGGGACTTCTGTGAAGCCGTGGCGTAGAATGTAGAATAAAACCTATTTAGTCAAGCTCCTAGTGAAAGATGCAACATAAAACTGAATGAAAAAAGGTACTTATAACACGGGTCAACATGAAATTTGATTTTGATTGCAAAGCATTAAATTTCGGTAGTTTAGTAATAAGACGGAAAAAAAATATATGGCATGAAAAACTTTGCTTTTGTGCTTAGAAGTCTAATTGAACGAAATTTTTAAAAATCTCGGATTTTAATTTTTGATTGAAAATAAAACTATTGAAATAAAAATGTTTATTATTTTTATTAAGTTTTACTATCAAATTAGCTTACAGAAAAGTGGAAAATAACTTAAAAGTGCACACTTTTACTTTTTCTTTTATGTTCATAGCTACTTTCTCTCAATAAACCCCAAATATATTCGCCCATCATGTTTTCATTGTATTGGCCTTGATAGCGTTGTTCAAAATTCATGATGTCCTGATGGAAACGTTCTCCTTGCTCTTCGGAATAGGCTCCCATATTGTTTTTAAATTTATCCAAATGAGCATGCAGCATATGTACTTTTAATGACATCCTGCAGCCCATGGCCTTAAAATTTGTAAGCATATCCTCAACCAACTTTTCGTAGTTTTCAGCTTTATTATTTCCTAAAAATCCAGAAACTACTGCTTTGAAACTGTTCCAACTTGCTTTTTGAGTACGATTCAGCAACGTTGGAAATTTTTCATCGGCGAAAATCTGTCTTATTTGCGGACCAACAAAAACCCCAGCTTTAACCTTTGCTTCCGATAACTTCGGAAATATTTTTTTTAAGTATCCAAAAGCTTCTGAAGTTTCATCCAGTTTTTTAACAAATTGTTTCATCAACCCTAACTTAATGTGCAAAGGCGGCATTAACACTTTTTCCGCTTCAACAATCGGCTCAAATTTGACGTTCTGTTTTCCGACACACAATTCTGTTCTTACAGGCCATGACCGTTGAATATAGTGTTTAGAATCCGCTCTGCTATCCCACAAGCACAAATAACACGGATACTTTGTATATCCACCCTGTAGCCCCATTAAAAATCCCACCATTTTAAAATCTCCAATCAGCTCCCAGTTATACTCACGATACTTTACAGATTCAAGCAAAATTTTGACACTTTCATAATTTTCTTTAAGATGTACTGAGTGAGCAATTGGAAGAGACGGAAATTTATTTCCGTTGTGCATTAGAACTGCTTTTAAACTTTTTGTAGAACTGTCAATGAATAAACGCCATTCGCTAGGGACACAGGGTATGTCAATTGCTTCAAACATACCTTTAATGTCATTACAAAAACAAAGTCCATCCTCCTTCGTGAAAAACGTTACAAACATTTCATGCCTAGTCCGCTGATCCGTGATCTTAACATCATCAATCAAATTCCACTGTTTTAACCGAGAGCCTAGAAGCTCTGCTTTATTTTTTGGCAAATTTAAATCTCTAATTAGATCGTTAAGATCTTCTGAAGTAATGAGATAGTGTTTTGGTTGTTCAGGTGTAGGCAAAAACTCCTTATCGGAATTACTTTTATAAGAACTAAAAGATGAGCTACTTTTCTGCGATAATTTTTCTGGTGGCTCAGGTACTGGTCGTGTCAGGTCGTGAGCAATTGGAGCAGAAGAAGATTCGAGGTCAGGATATTCAATAGGTTTTGCATTTTTACCTCTACGTCTGTTACTCGGATTCACCATACAAAAGAAGCAGTCAGTAATATGGTCTTTTGGTTCTCGCCGAATCCTTGGTATTGCAAATTTCATAGACCTTTTCTCACCTCGATACCAACCTAAAAATATAAAAATAAAAACTAATATGTCTATTATTTTGGATTCATCGCTTGATTAAATAAAAATTGCTTACCTTCCAAACACCTTTTACAATAACTACAAGCAACATGTGGAGCCCATGGCTTATCTTGATTCCGTACAGGACAGTCAAAATATGCTTCATAGGCTTCACAGAGAACGTGAGATGTCTTTAGTTCATATTTCACGTCTCGAACTTTAATAAATTGACCACATATAAAACAAAAAGCATCAGCATCGTATTTGCACTTTCGTGACGACATTTTAAGTTATTCTGGGCTTGTAAACAACACCTGATGGTTGTTTATCACTCGGGTGCCATCTAGCGGCACAGTGTTAACGTTAATACCCCACTCTCACCGCGCGGTCTTTTTAAAAATATTAAAATCAATTAAAATTTATGAAAAAATTGAAAAATGAGTATTATTATTATAACTATCACAATAGCAAACTTTATACCGAAAAAAGGTATTTTCTTTTCGTTTTTGTGCATAACTAACTGGAAAATAATAGTATAAACTTTAGGACAAAGAACGAAAATTTTTTTGTAGAGTCGTGTAATTTACCAATTGCAGGCATGCAGGTTCCTCAAGTCGAAGGAAAAATTATTCGGTAAAGAAGGTCACATCAAGCACTACTATTAAAATTTAAATTCAGTCAATACTGATTTTGGGGTGCAGATTATGAATTAGAAGTAAAACAATCGCTAGTTCTCAAAAGACTAGAAAATATTAAAAAAAAAAGTTGTCTAAATCAACTTCATTCACAATGCTACATCTACAGTATCTATTTCAATATTGTTGCTTATGTATATATTGGGGATACTTTTTACTACACAAGGCTCATTGTTTCTATGAAGGTCTTTTAGGTACCTGATCCAGTTTTTTTAATTTATCTGGCTTACTGGTATGAGTTCATCGATCTCTTTACGTTAGCTTCTTATAAAGCGCCATATTTGATTCTGAAGCCCATAGTTATTTGGAGAATTTTCCCCAGTGATCCTTCTTTAATTATCTGACCAGCTTGTTAGTTTCTTCTTGAATATTTTTGTCTAGAGCTATCAGCGCTCCCAAATCAATATACTTTCTGAAAGCATTCACAATCTTGAAGGCATCCTAAACAACTTTGAATGAACCCGAATACTAAAGAGAAAACAAAGGCCGCGACTAGACAAGTGTTGTGTCTTTAGAATGTATACATAAAGTGACCATTTTTTTTTTAACTCAAAACGGGACAAAAAATTTTAAGCTTCAGGTTAAACGTAAGAGTCTGGCGGATAATTCAAATTTTAAACAGTTTTTTTAAGAATGTATGTAAATATCGATTTAAAATTACGTAAATAAATATTTTTTATTATCGCGAAATCAAAAATCCTCTCTAGTTTTGCGTAATTTGGCTACAATTCTGAAAAAACTGTTTAAAATTTAAATTTCCTGCCAGACCTTTACATTTAGCCTTCAGGTAGAAATAAACACAACTTTTAATTTTCTTTATTTAGATTGAGTGTAACTTAATGGAATTAGTATTCACTATAATTATTTTCATATTAATTAAGTATAATTATGTTTATAATAAAAAGTAGTGAAAAATAAAAATCAATCACCAGCTTTATTAAATCAAGGAACTTTGATCTGTTAATAATTATTAAAATATTATGCAACGCATTTTTTTAAATTGTTTTTGTACTTTTCAGAGGAACAATTTTGCTTTAATAAAGTTTGTGATGACTTTAAATAAGAATAAAATTCTTGGCACGTTTTTTTTACATTAACCTTAGTTATCAACATCGCTTTCAAAACTGGAACCTGTAAATGATTTTTTTCGGATGTCCACAGTTTGTTCATGAGAGAAAAGACTCTTTCTACTGGGGCATTTGTTCCAGGTAGACATAAATTTTATTTATTCAATTAAAATACAAAAATTTGCATGTTTAAGATTTTTGGTACGAAAGTGTTTGAATACTTCCACCCAACGAGTTTCTGTTGAGACTTTTAAATTATTCCATTCGGTAATTTTTTGGCAAGTGACGTAGCTAGAAATTAATGTATATTCGTCAAATACTTCTGTATCTTTATTACAGTGAATATATCCCTTTTCAATCAACACATCCACTGCGTTTTGAATATCTTCCCATGCAATTACTTTTCTTAAATCTGCCCATTTAAATATCTCCATTTCTTTAGTAAGAAAGCAAGTCCACTGTTCCAAATATTCACGGCTAGTTTTATAAAATTCTGTTGCCGTATTTTTCACCAAGTCTTCATTAACATCAGTGCCATTATCTTTTAGTTTTACAATTAAACTACGAACAGTAAATGGAAGAAACTGGTTGATTTGTTTCTGTGCCAAATTGTCTTTGAGATGATTGATTATGTTTGCCGCATCAATTGCCGATACAGTCTGACCCTCGACCTCCAATACGGCTTGGTGAAAACTTGCTGACTGAGCGTGTAAAAAATTAAGCCATAATTCTGACGTGGGATCTTCAAAAAAGTTTTTTAACAATTTGGGACATTTTTCAATGCTCAAAAAATAGTCTTTTAACGGTTGGTACATTTTTAAAACTCTAATCACCGATCGACAGCGATGCGAATGGTCTGTGATTCCCCGCCTGCGCGTGTTTCGTGAGCTACATGATTTAAATTTTCGCGCTGTTTCACGAAACGGGACAATTTCGCGTCCCGGCGCTTTGTTTGGGAACAACGGGACAGGTGACCGAGAAAAGGGACAGTCCCGTTCAAAACGGGACGTATGGTCACTTTATGTATACATCATTTCTAGAATATGTTGTGTCTTGAAAAGTAGGATTATTATTATTATCCTGATACTCCTAGACCTTCTGTGAAGACAGTGGAGATTTTGTTCAGGGCACAAATAATCTGAAAAGCTTGTAGCTACTTTCACTGAAAATTTCCTGTTTTTTAAGAAAACAACTGGTTGGATCAGTTGGATCTTGAATTTATGTAATAGTCCTCTGTGCCGCATGCAGTCGAATACTTTTTTGATATCTAAGCTTATGACTGCAGTTTTATATTTTTTGAGTGTTGAATTTTGGGCATTCCTGAGGATGAGGATTGTAAGTAAGTGGATCGTTGATTAATTGTTCCTAAAACCAAATTGGAGGTCTGGAACGTGCTGGTCTACATTCTGTCAAGAAAGTACCGGGAATTATCGATTTAAATCGGGCGGGGCAATGAGGCAGGTAAAAAATTTTTTCCTAGGCTGGTACCACTGTCCTTAATTACTATGCCAAGCTTGAGCGGGATCTGTCAACTAGTGTGTTTGCAACAGCTGATTAAGTCAGTCGATGTCAGAGTGCGTGCCGATTTTTACTATGGGTGATTACGTTGAGCAAAGAATTTGTTTAAAGTTTTGTGTTGCAAATGAATTTTCGTGTGCCGATGCATTGAAAATGTTGCAAAAGGCCTTTGGTGATAATGCTCTATCGAAAACTAGTGCATCAGTGGTACAGAGCCTTCAAGGACGGTCGTGAAGTGGTCACCCATCGACGGCTTCGATCGAAGATAACGTCGATAAAATTAAGGAAAGGGTGCTGGAAAACCGTCGTACCAGCTTGAGAGAGATAGCACATGATCTTAAGATATCCCACGAGTCCGCACGTACGATTTTGATTGATATTTTGGGCATGAGAAAGGTGGCCGCACGACTCGTACCGAAAGACCTGAATTTTCTTCAAAAACGTCATCGCGAACAGGTTGCTTCAGACATGCTGGATCGCTGTAATTTCGATTCTACATTCATGGAACGCATTATAACTGGTGATGAGACCTGGGTCTACGAGTACGATATGCAAACAAGCCAGCAATCATCGGAATGGGTGGCAAAAAAATTAGCCGAAACCGAAAAAACCACGCCAAAGCCGCTCGAAAATGAAGGTGATGCTCATTGTTTTCTTCGATATCCGTGGCGTGGTGCACTACGAATTCGTTCCAGAGGGTCAGACGGTAAACAAGGAGTATTACCTAGGCGTTATGAAACGTTTGCGTGAGCGTATCCGTAAGAAGCGGCCAAATTTGTGAGCGAAGAACTCATGGATTTTGCATGACGATAACGCGCCTTCTCACCGAGCTACGATTGTGACTGACTTTCTCGCCAAAAACTCAACAAACGTGCTTCAGCAACCACCGTATTCGCCGGATTTGGCCCCCTGCGACTTTTTCCTCTTCCCAAAACTAAAATTGCCCCTTCGTGGCACCCGTTTTGAGTCGATTGAAGCCATAAAACAAAATTCGGCGCGAGAGCTAAAGTCCATCCCGGAAAGCGCCTATAAAAAATGTTTCGATAATTGGAAGTGCCGTTGGCATAGATGTATTGGAGCAAATGGAGCCTATTTTGAAGGCGACCAAATAAATTTTGACGATTAAATGTAAAAATGTTGTTTTAATTGAAAATTCCCGGTACTTTCTTGACAGAGTAGTATATGTGTTAATAATGTGAGATAATATACACTTAATTTTTGAATTGGCTCAAACTGGCACCATATGTGAAGGATATTTTGGGTGAAGAATATATAAATGAAGATAAGAATTTATTCATATTTCTGAGATTATAATATCGAATAAATTAAATAAAAAGAGATCGAAAGTTTTTTCTCTTTAATTTCTGAATTATTCTAGAAATTTTCAAATTCAAATATGTACTATATATTTAATTATATACTATGTTATATACCTATACGAATGGGAATAAAAATAATTAAATGATAAAAGAATAATTTGAGAATATTGAATTGTACCAGTCCTTACTTGGTGAAAATCCATATTAAATAATATTGAAATAAGGTTATTCTGATTTTCACAAATTTTATTGTTAAATTCACAACGATTGTTTTGCTATCACAGTAGCATCATCAGGCAATTTTGAATAATAATAATTTGAAAACATGAATAAATATAGAATTCGAAAAAATCCTCCTAATAAAGTAAATCAAAACAACTTGGCTTAAGTTCCACTGTATATGTCTGTTGACATATACATTCTGTCAAGAAAGTACCGGGAATTATCGTCAGAGTGCGTGCCGATTTTTACTATGGGTGATTACGTTGAGCAAAGAATTTGTTTAAAGTTTTGTGTTGCAAATTAATTTTCGTGTGCCGATGCATTGAAAATGTTGCAAAAGGCCTTTGGTGATAATGCTCTATCGAAAACTCGTGCATATCAGTGGTACAGAGCCTTCAAGGACGGTCGTGAAGTGGTCGCCCATCGACGGCTTCGATCGAAGATAACGTCGATAAAATTAAGGAAAGGGTGCTGGAAAACCGTCGTACCAGCTTGAGAGAGATAGCACATGATCTTAAGATATCCCACGAGTCCGCACGTACGATTGTGATTGATATTTTGGGCATGAGAAAGGTGGCCGCACGACTCGTACCGAAAGACCTGAATTTTCTTCAAAAACGTCATCGCGAACAGGTTGCTTCAGACATGCTGGATCGCTGTAATTCCGATTCAACATTCATGGAACGCATTATAACTGGTGATGAGACCTGGGTCTACGAGTACGATATGCAAACAAGCCAGCAATCATCGGAATGGGTGGCAAAAAATGAGCCGAAACCGAAAAAACCACGCCAAAGCCGCTCGAAAATGAAGGTGATGCTCATTGTTTTCTTCGATATCCGTGGCGTGGTGCACTACGAATTCGTTCCAGAGGGTCAGACGGTAAACAAGGAGTATTACCTAGGCGTTATGAAACGTTTGCGTGAGCGTATCCGTAAGAAGCGGCCAAATTTGTGGGCGAACAACTCATGGATTTTGCATGACGATAACGCGCCTTCTCACCGAGCTACGATTGTGACTGACTTTCTCGCCAAAAACTCAACAAACGTGCTTCAGCAACCACCGTATTCGCCGGATTTGGCTCCCTGCGACTTTTTCCTCTTCCCAAAACTAAAATTGCCCCTTCGTGGCACCC
Source organism: Megalocaria dilatata (assembly GCA_034642435.1). Classification (NCBI taxonomy): domain Eukaryota; kingdom Metazoa; phylum Arthropoda; class Insecta; order Coleoptera; family Coccinellidae; genus Megalocaria; species Megalocaria dilatata. The sequence goes on from CM067856.1 coordinate 76,345,211, forward strand.
GTTTTGAGTCGATTGAAGCCATAAAACAAAATTCGGCGCGAGAGCTAAAGTCCATCCCGGAAAGCGCCTATAAAAAATGTCTCGATAATTGGAAGTGCCGTTGGCATAGATGTATTGGAGCAAATGGAGCCTATTTTGAAGGCGACCCAATAAATTTTGACGATCAAATGTAAAAATGTTGTTTTAATTGAAAATTCCCGGTACTTTCTTGACAGAGTAGTATGTTTCGGGTTTTTAGCCCATTTTCAAAACTGAAGAGAACAAAGCAAACTTAAAATCCTATTTATAATGGTAGGGTAGATAACAGGTACAATTTTGAACAGTGTAAAAATATGGTGTTAGTTCGGTCCTAATCTTTTACAGATAAGAGCAATGATGATAAATTAAATTGAAGTTGTTCATTTGTTATTGGTAGCTTCTTTCCATGTACTAAACAAATTACCAACTTTCGAAAGGGTCAATTCTTCTGCTTTTATTACCTACGTGTAAAATCTCAGGTGTACTGAAATCTATAAAATGGTTGTTATTTATACAATGTTCCGAAAAACCAGATGTTATTTTATTATGTAATAAACTTTTTTTATGTTCTTCTACTCTTATGTTTATAGATCGTTCTGTCTGACTTATGTTAAATGCAGGGCTTCCATTACAATATAGTTTGTATATTCCGCTTTTTTCACACTTTTCACGACAGTCTTTGCTATTGATTAAGGGTTTTTCTTATTTGTACAAATAATATTAATATTATTTCGTTTTAGTCTATTTTGTTACTAATTTGTGGTATGAAGTTTATGCTATGGAATTTTTCTTTGTTCTGAAGAATAGGGAAAAGAGAAGCTAGAGGTTTTTTATGCTGTTTCTTAAAAATAAATTTATCTGTTACGTTCGTATTTTAACCATTGTTCGACGCTAATGATTTCAAAACTTTAATTTCTTTATTAAAATTTTCTATTGAGAGAGGGGTTGATAGTAACCTATATGAAGAGGCGTGAAAAGGAGATATTTTTATTTTATGAGGGTGGGAACTGTTATTATGTATTAATGATATTAGATATTCAGATCACAAAAAATATTAATTCCCTTGAATTTGACATATTTAGAACATCCACGACTACAGATTCATTAATACATAATAACAGTTCCCACCCTCATAAAATAAAAATATCTTCTTTTCACGCCTTTATACATAGGTTACTATCAACCCCTCTCTCAATAGAAAACTTTAATGAAGAAATTGAAGTTTTGAAGTCATCAGCGTCGAACAATGGTTATAATACGAACGTAATAGATAAATTTATTTTTAAGGTGTGTTTTAAGTAATAAATAGGAGACAAACTAAAGTAGAGAAGAGAGTTCGATCGCATTTTCCCATATTAGCCACATAATTATATCATAATTTACGGTCACAAACTGTCTAACCTCTGATTTGATATTTTGCGAATTTTTTTTCTTGTTTCAACTGCAAGTACGTTATAAAGTTAGGGGTCAAAATAAAATAGAGTTCTCTGAGTGTGCTTCCTTTTGAAGAGGGGTATATCAACATTAACTACACTTCTAGTTAATTTTTTTTATGAATAAAAACTTTCTTTCTTAAACATCCCTACTAAGCATTTGTAGGCATATAGGGCTCTAACATTCATCAGGCGCGCCTCATCGAAAAGTGCAACCGCGCTATATCGTCCGGGTTTCTTAAGAAGGTTTTTGATTGTCTCGGTCTTTACTTGACGGAAATGCATCTTCAATATAAGAAAAACAAATATTAACTTCCAACTTTATTGATTCACACAATTGTTTCGTAATACTATGACTTCATCAGGTGAGTATTAAAACTGAGGTATACAGTGCAAAACATGACATTAAATACACAGCTCTGGTACAAAAAATAAAGGGGTGGCAAGGGGTGGATTACAATCAATGAAAAATGTTAAGTAGGGGGATCTCTTTAAATCTATTTGATCATTCAATAAAATTTGTCTTTTATTATATCTACTGATCTCTAAAGTTTCTAACAGATTTAGTTTATGACTTTTGAGATACTGAACTGTTTCAGCCATTACTATTTGGTAGTGGATCATAATTAAAACAAGTTGTAGAAATTACTTTGTTTTACCAATAAATTGATATTTTACACATTTAATTGTGATAGTTAATTTCCGAAACTCGAGTCACAATTAAATGTGTAAAATATCAATTTATTGGTGTAATTACTATAATAAATTGATATTTTACACATTTAATTGTGAAAGTTAATTTCCGAAACTCGAGTCACACTTAAATGTGTAAAATATCAATTTATTGGTGGTAAAACATAGTAATTTCTACAACTTGTTTTAATTATGACTTTTGTTTTTGATATATAGCATTTCATAGTTCGTATTAAAATTATAACCAGTCTCTAACAAATGGTTGGCATAAATTGATTTTGGTTTATTATTAATATAACATTTTTCATGTTCTCGTATCCCACATATACACCTGGGCAATCACGACATGTTAACTTGTAAATTCCTGATTTTTTGTTTTTGGCAATGACGTCTTTATTATTTTATTTAAAGGAAAAAGAAAATTATAACATCTCTTTTAGAACCATTAATCATTAGGGAGCTCAAAAAAAAATTATGAAGACGTCATTCGTAAAAACAAAAAATCAGGAGTTTCCAAGTTAACATGTATTGATTGCCCATGTGTATATGTGGGACAGACAGGCCATTCATTCCAAACAAGGATACGAGAACATGAAAAATGTTATATTAATAATAAACCAAATTCAACTTATGCCAAACATTTGTTAGAGACTGGTCATAATTTTAATACGAACTATGAAATACTATATATCGAAAACTAGTCATAAACTAAATCTGTTTGAAACTTTAGAGATCAATAGATATAATAATAGACAAATTTTATTGAATGATCAAATAGATTTAAACAGATCCCCCCTATTTAACATTTTTCATTGATTGTAAACCACCCCTTGCCAGCCCTCTATTTTTTGTACCAGAGCTGTGTATTCAAGGTCATGTTTTGCACTGTATACCTCAGTTTTAATACTCACCTGATGAAGTCATGGTATGACGAAACAATTGTCGTGTAAATCAATAAAATAACGGAAGTTAATATTTGTTTTTCTTGTATATTCTTAAGGTGTTCTGTAATATTTGGATATTATTCAGCATGCTATCAAACATGCCTATTAAGATGATTACATTTTTCTTAAAAGGATATCTCTTAGATCTTACATTTAAATAAGGTAAATAAATCCACTTGGCTCAAGTTTCACAATAGTTTAATTTTTGCTGTTGAAATATATAATATGTTTCGGATTTCAACCCATTTTCAAAACTAAGGAGAATTTACTTAACATTACAATTTATATATTTTTCGGACAACAAATGGAAGCGAGGGGATTTTTTATTCGAGGTTATTAATAGTAAGTTATACATACCTGTTGACGGTATTTGCTTATTTTCAAAGGAACTTGTTATTAACAGATGTCAGCAGTGGGGATAAATAAAATTCCAACTTATCATTTGTTATTGCCAAATGTTTTTTATAAGCCCAAGAGATCTCCAGATATTCGAGTAGGTCAAACTTCTTGCTTTTGTTAACTGTGTGTAGAACTTCGGTTTTACCGAAGTTTATGAAGTGACTTTTTATACAATGAGCAGAAAAACCAGTAGTTGTTTTATTTTGCAGTATAGATTTTTTATATTCGTTTACTCTAATGTTCATTAAACGACAAGTTTGACATATGTGAAAAGCAGGGCACTCACTACAATGAAATTTGTACAAGCCACTTTTTTCTCCAATATTCAGACAATCTCTGTTTTTAACCAAAATATATTAGAATAATGGAGAAAAAAATGGCATATACAAATTGCATTGTAGTGAGTGCCCTGCTTTTTCATAGGTCAAATTGGTCGTCCAATCGACATTAGAGCAGACAAACATAAAAAATCTATTTTGCAAGATAAAACAACTACTGGTTTTTCTGCGCATTGCATAAAAGAAAACCACTTCGGCATAACCGAAATTCTGCACTCAGGTAACAAAAGCAAAAAGTCGGATCTACTCGATTATCTGGAGATCTCTTAGACTCATGAAAAACATCTGGCGATAACAAATGATAGATTGGAATTTCATTTAACCCATTGCTGACATCTGTTGAAATGGGTTGAAATCCAAACATATACGTCAACAACAGAAATTGAATTTTCATAAAACTTAAGCCAAGTGGATTTTCATTCACTTTATTAATATCCAAAATGTTTCATCAAGTGGTTTGCGAAAAATCAATATATTTTTCTTACATTAATATTGTTCCGTCTCATTAGAGACGGCCCTGTCGTTCGAAATTAGTTTGTCATTCGATACTTACGTCTCTTACGTTGATATGCGATCTAGCAGTTTTGAGATTGTTTCAAACTGTTTAGTTTTACTCGACACTTCAGATTATTGGTTTTATAGTTATTATATATGGCCTTAGAAAAGATGGAAAGTCAATTAGAAATTTGGATATATTTATGCCTGTTAATTTCACATGAAGCAGCATTCGAAATTACAAACTGACTATCCTTCTTTACTTGCATTAATTTCATAATTTTTCTGTAACCAATAAGAATTTTTAATTCGTTCATTCAGTCCACCTCTAAATGGACCTTCCAATCAATTTCGTTAATTTCCCTCTTTTTGTGTTAGAAGGGATGCATAGAGCACCTCTAACGTTCAGTCTTTGAAAATACTGTAAAATCATTATTATTCGTAATAGTCAAATTGGTCGCGTGTAGCCTTTGCTACATCATGCATTATGATTCGAGTAATAGTCAAAATTGTCGCATGTAGCCGTAGCTACATTAAGCACTATCATTCGGATAGTCAAATTTGTTGTACGTAACTTCTGACATTTCGGTCCAAACTATCGCAATTATTATTGTTAACATAGTAATCCAGTCGATTGCCAAGTATTGGCAAATTCATTGTTGTTAGTGTAATAATCATACCTTTGACTTGGTTTATATACAGTAAGCCTAGAATTATAGTTCGTTATTATTATAGTGTATTACATGTGTTTTACTTTAATTCCTTAACATTTTCGTTGGTTTATCTTATTGGATAAACAAAGCTTCATCGAGATAACTACATACAAGTGCCCTTGAAGTAAAACTATTCGCTTATAGCTCAAAAATACAGTCCACTCAACCCATCGAAATTAATCATCGAGATTAATTAATTTGCAATTGTCTATTATTTCAAAATACCCAATTAATAGGCAAAATACTGCGGTAAACTAACCGTGGTACGTTACAAATATGTTTCTGAGTCTGTGGTATTCCTATTGAAATATTTCGAGGGCCACTGGCAGCATCCCCAACCTTAACTTGCTGAGTGTTCTCTGACATAGGTAGATTCTGAACAATCTCAAAGCTGGTCCTCTTATACCATACCTGTAGAGTTTTTCAAGGAGCTTATCGTGAGAGATCGTGTCGAAAGCTCTCTCCAAGACTAGAATAACGGATAAGCATTTCTCAGACCCCTCAAGGGCATCAACTGTTTCCCTGAAAAACTCCAACACTGCACGTTCTGTATTCCCATTGGTAATGAAACCGAACTGTGTTATTATTCTGTGCTTTTCAAAAAATGTCATAATCTATGTTTTAATAGCGTTTTCAAGAATTTAAACCAAATTTCCGATAACACAGATTGGTCGATAATTTCTCGAATCTGCCTCTATTCCCTGATTTAACAACGGGAGTGACCCTTGATTCTTTGAGTTCCCGCGGTATAATACCCGCCTTAAATATATTGATTATTTGTACCAGGGGTTTTATTAAGTATATGTGGAATGTTTTTATTATCTTAGCATTCACTCCATCAGGACCAGAGGTAAAATTATTGTTCAGTTTCGATATTAGATTGATTATTTCATTCTTGTTCATGGGCGTGAGAAAAACTGAGGAATTTACCGAGTCATCCATGTAAAATTCAGGAGGAACCTGAAACGAATTATCTTTTTTGTTCGCCATTTTCAAACCCACCTCTGTGATATATTCATTGAAAGCTTCTGCCTTATCTTTATCTGTTGTAAGGAACTCTCTAGCTTGAATGTTAACGGTTTGTCTATGTTTTCTCCTACTGATCTCTATTTCATATATTATCTGCCATGTCTTTTTACAATTATTCATATTTTCCCTGAATTTATTTTTATTATATTGATCTTTTGTGATCCCGATCAATTAAGTTAACATATTCTAATATATATTTTGAATTCAGTTCTCAATTCAATAGAAGGATTTTTGAGGAATTTCGATTTTAATTTATCTCTTATTTTCATTGATCTAGGTTCAATTTGGCAATTATTTTATTAGATCGTGTTATCTCAATAATAGATTTGTATAGCACCGCACAAGTTAAAACCTGATACCAGTTTTCCCCAGCTAATAGTTTTCCGAGTTTCTTTTTATCAACTCTATAGAATAATCTTTAATTTTCTATGGTTTCTTACCTTTTTTGACATTGTCTATTTCATGTGTTAAAGATGTACTAATATAATATGTTATATTGGTATTAATGACCGATGAACTGAACATGAATTTCTCATCTTCTATTTGTTTTATCACGAAAATAGTTTTGGTACTTCTGTTACACGAGTTGGTATGTTGATACATGATTTGTACCCCTCCTCAGCCAGGAAACTCCTGTAATAATTAACACCATTCGATAGATTGTGTAGCAGATTAATGCTAACATCCCCCAAGAAAATTTCTATTGAACATTTATTTATCTTAGTAAAACAACTGGTTAAATCATCAACATGTTTGAACATTTGTTGCCGCTGGATTAAACGATGCAGTTATTCCGTCGTCGATCCCCAGGAACTCAAGTGAGCCTAAGTAAGTTGGTTTCCGATAGATGTAATACAACCGGTTTCACAGAAATTGTGTTCCTGACATAAACAACAACTTCAACATATTTATTAAATTTTGATTCATTATATATCGTATAATTTGGAACCTCAAAATCATCTTCCATGTCTACTACTCTGTGAAGAAACTACCGGGAATTTTCAATTAAAACAACATTTTTACATTTAATCGTCAAAATTTATTGGGTCGCCTTCAAAATAGGCTCCATTTGCTCCAATACATCTATGCCAACGGCACTTCCAATTATCGAAACATTTTTTATAGGCGCTTTCCGGGATGGACTTTAGCTCTCGCGCCGAATTTTGTTTTATGGCTTCAATCGACTCAAAACGGGTGCCACGAAGGGGCAATTTTAGTTTTGGGAAGAGGAAAAAGTCGCAGGGAGCCAAATCCGGCGAATACGGTGGTTGCTGAAGCACTTTTGTTGAGTTTTTGGCGAGAGAGTCAGTCACAATCGTAGCTCGGTGAGAAGGCGCGTTATCGTCATGCAAAATCCATGAGTTGTTCGCCCACAAATTTGGCCGCTTCTTACGGATACGCTCACGCAAACGTTTCATAACGCCTAGGTAATACTCCTTGTTTACCGTCTGACCCTCTGGAACGAATTCGTAGTGCACCACGCCACGGATATCGAAGAAAACAATGAGCATCACCTTCATTTTCGAGCGGCTTTGGCGTGGTTTTTTCGGTTTCGGTTCATTTTTTGCCACCCATTCCGATGATTGCTGGCTTGTTTGCATATCGTACTCGTAGACCCAGGTCTCATCACCAGTTATAATGCGTTCCATGAATGTAGAATCGGAATTACAGCGATCCAGCATGTCTGAAGCAACCTGTTCACGATGACGTTTTTGAAGAAAATTCAGGTTTTTCGGTACGAGTCGTGCGGCCACCTTTCTCATGCCCAAAATATCAATCAAAATCGTACGTGCGGACTCGTGGGATATCTTAAGATCATGTGCTATTTCTCTCAAGCTGGTACGACGGTTTTCCAGCACCCTTTCCTTAATTTTATCGACGTTATCTTCGATCGAAGCCGTCGATGGGCGTCCGGCTCTGTACCACTGATATGCACGAGTTTTCGATAGAGCATTATCACCAAAGGCCTTTTGCAACATTTTCAATGCATCGGCACACGAACATTCATTTGCAACACAAAACTTTAAACAAATTCTTTGCTCAACGTAATCACCCATAGTAAAAATCGGCACGCACTCTGACATCGACTGACTTAATCAGCTGTTGCAAACACACTAGTTGACAGATTCCGCTCAAGCTTGGCATAGTAATTAAGGACAGTGGTACCAACCTAGGAAAAAAAATTTTTACCTGCCTCATTGCCCCGCCAGATTTAAATCGATAATTCCGGTACTTTCTTGACAGAATGTATGATACAACATTCTGAAAAAACAACTATGTCAATATGATCGAACTCCCTCCTCCAGGTAAACCAATAATTCATCTAAATTCTTCCTATTGCTTCTAATATTGAACTGGAAAATACTAATTCTTTCCCCTATAATTGACCGTTTATTCTCTTTCAAGCATTCATTGATAGTCTAATATGTTTTGGTTGAGACGCCATTCTGTTCTCCAAGAACACCCAAATATTCCAATATTAGAATATTTTCCCGTCTCTAAGTTGGTTTAAATTCTACACACCAACTCCAGAATTCAAATCAGAAAAAATGAAACCCGAAATAAAGTTACAAGACCCGGAAATAATAATCCGGAAAAAAAATCCTGTACTCTAAAGTATAGTCCAAAATGTGCCCCATTACGGTATAGAAAAATTCTTTCAGTCTTCTGAATTATTATTTTATAGTGAGCAGGCGTCTGTCCACCCTGCCACTGCGTTCGCACGGACTATTGTGGTTCACCCCTAATTTATACCCTGGCGAGATCCAGTTTTTGGATAAAACCGATAATACTGTTCGGGGGTAATTTTTTCAATTCGCAGTGGGAAACAAAGACATCGAATCTGATGCAACTCGCCGCTGGGCACTCTGAGAGGATGTGCATGACTGTTTCAGTGTCCTCAAGACACAGCCTGTATTCATCGTTTTCAGCCAGACCGATTTTGTGCAAATGCGCTTTAAGTCTGCAGTGACCTGTCATGATTCCGACAAGTATTCTTAGTTGGGCCCTATCCAGACACCGCGCTAGGTCCGCCATCTTTTTGTTCGAAGGAACCCCTTCAGGCCAGGATAGCTCGGCTAGAAAGACTCAAGTCCTGAGTTCTGAGACAACGGGATTCCGTTGTATCGGATTTCCGGTCCGAATGGGGTGAAGTGATTTGAGTAACGACTTCCATGAGCTCTCCTCAGTCGCCTGAGGAACAAGGGATTGTCTTCTCCTTGTCAGGGTTTTTTTTCTTTAATTTTTGTTTCCATGTATGGCCTCACGAGTAGCAAGGGGTATAAGATGTCCACTCCAGTAGAACCCTGCGGTGCTGGTTAAGGCTAATGAAACTGGAGGTCGCCCGGTGTCTGGAGTTCGCTTATAACAGTTTGATTTACCCATCAACCATGCAGACCTCGGCATAGGTTGTCCCACCTTGTCTGGAGGGAAATTTTATTGTGTTTTCGAAGCATTTGATCCGGACAATTAAGCCAAGATCCCCACCGAGGTAGTGTTCGGTAGACATGGCAACTGACAACATCCGATCAGCGGTATAACAGTCGAGATATCCAACTGGCATCGTTTTCCCTGTGCAATACCCTTGGCCACGACACTACAACTGGATAGGGGCGTAGATTGTTCGCCGTTACCGTATAAAGTTTCCCAGCGTGCACCACTTGGAGGTCAATCTACCATACTCCAGTTTTCTGAATTGTCGATAAGACGAATTTTATTTTTGTAATTTACAAAAATCCTTCAAGTGACCGCCCATAACTGTTTCCTGGAGGTCTTTTCTATTGTTCTTCCAAGTAGTTCAAACCGCTGCCTGGTTCAATATTCTCTGTACATAATTTTGGTCCCCTTTAATAATTTTTTATTGTGATAGATCTGTTGTCCAATATTGAAACTCTTGAACTTCACAAAAATTTCACGGGGCCTTTCCTTTGCAATATTATTGTTCTATATCTGCATCGCAGATATTTGTTGACAGCTCCAAAAATTCATCTTTAGTATTTTCCTTTTTTCAGGGAGGTTGAAAGCACTTAGATTGTTTCCTTTGCTGCCCTCTTCTAATTTATCGATCTTCATTTCAGATGTTCATTGTCGTCCTCAAACTCTTAAATAATGCATCTCGTTTGTTTATATCCCCTTGATACATAAGTTTTATTTCTCGGAATTTCCTTATGGTTTCATCCAAATTTTGTTCCATTCGGTGAATTTGATGTTGATTCTACTAGTAAATATCTTCGAGACGCCATCTGCCAAAGTTTTTATGAATTTTTGCTCGTGCAGGCAATTTTTAAATGCAGTTTGAACAGAATTTTGTATTTTTCCCTTATCTCTCTAGTACTCACTTTCGTCCAGTAATCATTTTCTTCTTTACCGTTTTTAACGAGATTGCTTGTCCATGCTATTTTCGGAATTTTTCAGAGTTTCTTCACTTTAATTATTCGAGTTTACACAGTGGTGTTCATGACAAAATGCACAAAAGAAGCAACAAGAAATTATTGATTACTAGCTAACAAGTTAACAAAAAATCGGTGGCAGAGTGGTTTAAAAAACAAGCTTGTGAGTGGTGATTCCTCTTCAGTGTGGATACCCATCTTGGATGGGAAATAAATTTTCTCGCTAGGATGGTCGGTCACTGTTGGATGAAAAATTAACAGTGCTGGACCCTAAATTGGTGCAAGGGCATAGTAATAAAGCCTAACTAGAACACAACTGATTTCCTAACTTGCACAAGCTTCGGATGGATCTTCACAGGAAATCCCAGAGTATCAGTATATTATCAAATGTAAATTATAAAATATTTCGCTACCTTGGGTGGTCAAGAGCCCTGCCTATTGACTAAATAGTTCCAAAAATGATTCTCTGAATCATAATCTATACTATACTAGCGGACCCGACAGACTTCGTCCTGTCAGAAAGATTTGTAATGTGGCAGTTTTTTGTTCCTACATATTTTATAGTCGGGGCATTCTCCTGAACAGAACCGTCACCCTGGTGATAGGGCGTTGTGAAAAAAAAATTTGTTGCCTGTAAAGTCGGTATACGGGCGAAAGTTTTACGTGACAACGACTTTGAGTGGTAAAATAATTTTAATGTGAATATTCATTCGTATAGTAGGAAGAAGGATGAAATAATAGTAACAATTTAAAACATTTATTTATACAAAGAATTATATTTAAAACATTAATTTATACAAAGAATCTCGCACTGAATTTCATATTAACAAAATTTTATTTATCAATCAGTTGTTATAAGTTATTAATAAATTTAACTTGTTTTACATTGTTATAAATATAAAAACTAAATTTAAAAGTTAGAACATTTATTTAAATCACATTAATTGTTGATATCAATCGATTTTAATTCAAAGTGTATTTTCTAAAAGGAGAAAACTAATTCACATTTGATCTTTGAATTTGTAAATCGCGCGCTTACGACCTTGCGCAGTGATTAGTCGTCTCGGTTTGAAAGTTTCGATTTGACAGGTTGGAGGTTAAACATTGTTATTTCAATTTTTTACATAGCAAGTCGCGCTCATTTTTTCAAGTTAAACAAATTATTATTGGTTGAGAAACGATTTCTACCACTTTTTTGATTGAAAACTACCACAACATTGTGATTACTACAACATAACCTATTCACTTATGTCTTAGTCATTTATTTCATCATGTTATATTATCAGTCTGAAATTATTTACCTTTGCTGTTTGAATTGTTGCGATGGACGAAACTACCTTCACATTATCACTACACAATCGTTTTACAATTAACTGGCAACGTGTAAACTTGTATGCAGGCGCCTAAGCGAAATAGAAGCGCAAGACATGAACCGGTGTGTATGCCTATCTCTCTCACTCTCTCTCTCTCTCTCTCTCTCGCTCTGTCTCTCTTGCTCTTAGGCGGGCTAACTGTGCTCGAGTGGAAGGGACGCGTGCCTTTCACTTTTTATGTCTGTCTCTCTCGCTCTTAGGCGGGCTAACCATGCCCGAGTGGAAGGGACGCGTGCCTCTCACTCGCTCTCATTGTGAGCGCATAACGTGAGCGGAGCGTAACGCAGTTTCTTGAAGTGTCACCCGGCAAACCAATTTATAAGACGTTGTCACGTCAAAAAATAATTAAATAAAACATATTATTTAAAGATTTAAAAGTAATCGCTTTATTTTTAATCATGTGAATCATAATTATTAACAAAAATAGTTTTATTATCATTGTAGTACTTTATGATATACGATGTTTTTTGTTTGATTACCTGGCGCATAGACAAACAAATCTGATGTTTTTCCAACACGGGAACAGGCAACATACAATTGACCATGTGAGAAACATGGGTTTTCCAGATTAATACCACAAACACTTAATGATTGCCCCTGGGACTTGTTTATGGTCATAGCAAAAGCAAACTGTAGTCGTTTAAACTGAAATGGCACATCAGTCGGAATCATTGGGATGCGCCGTATGAGAACATCTTCTCCTTTATACTTTCCTTTGAGTATAGTTGCTTCTATCACGTTGTTTAGTAATTTTTTTATCGCTAACCGTGTTCCGTTGCAAAGACGCGGTTTGTTGATATTTCGCAACATTATAACAACCGATACAACCTTTAATTGAAGATTGTGAGGTGGCAATCCTGGCAAGTCCAGCGAGTTTAAAAATTCCGGTGGATAGTTGACTACATCATCTTGGTTGGTAGCCGAATCAACTGATTTATATATCCTCGATTCGCCTGTAATTTGTTCTTGAATTTTGAAATTTAATTCATTTACATCAATGTTTTTTGCAGCCAATATAGCTCGTTCGCTCAACCAATCATGGTTTCTGTAATTTTGATAAACATCTGGAAATACCTTCTGAATGAGTTCATCTTTTGATCGAGTTAACTGACAAAAACTTTGAGGAAAGTTAATGCAGCCAGTCAACGTGTCTATAGGGAATTTGCCATTACCAATGTCAATGAGTTGTTTAGAGAATGTTTCCAGATTGGTCATTTTGCAACTCGACACGCATATTCTTGCTTAAATGAAGTACTTTGACATGTTTCCACAAATTGGAGGACTTTAGACATGCATTGAGTTCATCTGCTGGCGTTGATCGTGGAATCACTGGCAATGTTTGACGAAAATCTCCTGCTAATAAAATCAATGTACCACCAAATCGGTTATAATTGCTCCGTAGATCTTTTAAGGTTCTGTCTAAAGCCTCCAAAGATTTTTTATGTGCCATCGTGCATTCATCCCAAACAATAATTTTACATTGCTGCAAAACCTTTGCCATTGCAGAGTTCTTTGAAATGTTGCAGGTTGGAGATTCATTGCTTTGCATATTTAATGGCAATTTTAGTGCTGAATGGGCTGTTCGACCACCTTCAAGCAAAGTTGCTGCAATTCCCGACGAAGCGAGTGCAAGTGCAATTTCATTTTGTGAGCGAATTGTTGCTAATAGTATAGAAATCAAAAAAGTTTTTCCTGTACCACCAGGTGCATCTAAGAAGTAAATACCGCCAGTTTCATCATTTGTTACTTTCATAAGAGTATCAAATACATACTTCTGTTGTTCATTCAACAGTGGAAGATTTGTTTGAATTAATTCTTTCAAAGTGTTGAGATCATACAGTTTTTTTCGATGCAACTCTTGGTTAAAAGTATCATGCATTGGACGATTAGACGCGGCCAGACCTAATTGAATTAATAGTTTGTTTGATATCATCAAGCAGATGTCCTCAATTGAAATCAATGCTTCATTGTAAATTTCTTCACTGATTTGTATATTTGGACTTCCCATTCTATTCCGTATTTGATACAAAATATCATCACACATATAATCCTTGTACTTGATCCACAAATCAATTGGGTTTGATGGGAAGCATGTAGATATGATTATTGAAAACAATGTTCGTATTTGATGAGCGTGTGATGATATTACAGCATCACTGAGAGTTTGATCCCAATGAGCGTCATTTTCTAGCAATTGCAAACGTTGACAGGCTTCTCTGTAGGATCCACACAATTCAGCATCAACAGTTCGTAAATGTTGGAATGACGTGAAAACTGATGCATTTTATGTCGCGTGCCGATAGTAAAACAAAAGAAATTTAATATGAACTTTATACAATAGCAATAAAGCTCAAATCGACCACGTTTTAGTTAGAAAACGTTTGTATGAGAAAAATAAAAGGGCTATTTTAAGGGTTTTTTCGGCAGTTATTCGAATTTTTCTCGCCGTAAGAACCATCCTTGAACTCCAACGAACATTAAAAAAAAAATTGGCCAAATTGGTCCAGGCGTTGTTGAGTTATGCGCTTAGCAACACATTTTGCGATTCATTTTTATATTATAGATTTGATCTGACAAAATGAAATAACGGTATAAAAGACTTCAAAAATACTAGAAAACTGGTATGCATACCATCTCACATATAATTTTTGCTCGGTGGAGGAATACCTGAGTACCAAGCACACCTCATCGACCTGACCTCTGCCAACTCATAAATCATTTTGTGTTGTGTTATCGATTCTTTTATTGACATAATTTTACCTCAGTATGTTTGTCCAATGTTGTATATTTTAAGGTACCTAGTTGCTGTCTTGATACAAATGCACAATGTATGTAATGTAGTGAATAAACCATTATTATTTCTATATGATTAAATATTCAATGTTTTTCGCAGGTATGTCATAGATTTCAATCATGTGCCTACCGGTCGAACCAGTGGCGCTATAGAGGTCGCTGCGATAGCATTCAATTCTCAGTTGACAGACGAATTTTCGTAGTTGGATTTGGACTGTATGGATCCTCGAACGGAGCAGCGGACTACATGGTGAAAATAGAGCTCAAGCGACTAGGGCGGATTCTTGCTGAAAACAACACTACATTCTTCTCAGATGGTTCAAGTAATACCTTCCATGTTTACTTTGAGAACCCAATTCAGATCGAACCGGAATCATTTTATACAGCGTCTGTAATATTGGACGGTAATGAATTGAGCTATTTTGGTCAAGAAGGAATGAGTGAGGTTAGTGTGGGGCAGGTAACATTTCAGTTTCAGTGCTCATCAGAAAGTACAAATGGTACAGGGGTGCAAGGTGGACAGATTCCCGAATTGATATTTTACGGACCTAATTATGAAGATTTGTGATTGTAATTCATATGCTGCAATAATGAGAATTTGTTCGTAATATTCACTTCATATGTTTTATACTTGATGACATTTATTCTTGTAGTATTCACTTGGAATGGTTCAATGTTGGTGATATATTTAAACTTTGAAAGTATATTATTATTATAACTTTAAAATAGATTAAAGTATTTGTTTTCTTATTCTAGGAATTTATTTCCTTTAATAAAGAATTAATTGCACCAAATTTCTTCTACATCTTATTTTAGAGAGGAAGTTAATGATCAATTTTATAAAACTTCAGTTTATAGTACTATATAATTTAAGTAGCTAACAATAGTGAATTTGGAAATCGTGTTCTTTTCACGAGCTTCATTCCAGCCGATATCGAAGCGCAGCTAGACAGTGTTTGACAAAGTTTCACTAAAATAAAAACGAGTTTTTCCTTCGTTTTACAGTAAATAGGAACAATCGATTTTATGAGAAAGCAAAAATGGTTCCACCTCAGGCAAGATCGTAGCCAGTTTTTTTCCTTTGGATCAACGATTTTTACTATAAATAATGCATCGAGGTTATTGAACACCGTTGGTAATGGTAATGAGTAAGTTTATTTAAACACTTTCATGATTTAGAATTTTCATTTTCCCTGGCTATTAAAAATCCACAGCCACAATGCGCTTGTTCTAATGTGCTATTGTTTTGTTCAAATTTCTGTAATTTTTTAATTTGGAGTCGGAAATAGTCTCAAAGGACCTGGTCAATCTGTAAAAATTGTCACTTTTGAACGGAAAGAGTTAGAGACTCGAAACTTTCAGGGTAGGTTTGGGGCCTAAATATTTCGGTTAGTTAGTTAATGGGCAAAAGGGATACAAATGAAACTTCAGAATGGACGTTGTTAACCGTAGCCGCGGAAAACATTTGAAAGAAATTATCTTTAAAAAATTATTAAAGAATGGTTTTTTGTGTAATAATAGAGATTATAAAATGAAATTGTTTTTATTCAGGTTTTATATTAAAAAAGATACCTCTAAATGAATCACTCGTTACTTAAAATACTAGTTTCTTCTTATATTTTCAATTATGCTTTAAGTACATTCAAAGATTTTTTCCTTCCATAAGTAATAGATCTCATCAAGAGATTCTCTCCTTGTTCCTTTTTTTGTCAATTGTTTAGTCTCTTGATCGAATTATTGAAACATCCTGGGAATTATGATCAATATCCTCATCTTCAACAAAAACACGAAGTTCTTGACTTACTGTGAGACCTTTCTGTACTTTTTTTATTGACAATTATATCAATTAAATGTTCTTTCTTTAATTCCGTCAATTCATTTACGACATCTGCATTCGGTACCATTTAAACTCACAATATACTACTCTGTCAAGAAAGTACCGGGAATTTTCAATTAAAACAACATTTTTACATTTAATCGTCAAAATTTATTGGGTCGCCTTCAAAATAGGCTCCATTTGCTCCAATACATCTATGCCAACGGCACTTCCAATTATCGAAACATTTTTTATAGGCGCTTTCCGGGATGGACTTTAGCTCTCGCGCCGAATTTTGTTTTATGGCTTCAATCGACTCAGAACGGTTGCCACGAAGGGGCAATTTTAGTTTTGGGAAAAGGAAAAAGTCGCAGGGAGCCAAATCCGGCGAATACGGTGGTTGCTGAAGCACGTTTGTTGAGTTTTTGGCGAGAAAGTCGGTCACAATCGTAGCTCGGTGAGAAGGCGCGTTATCGTCATGCAAAATTCATGAGTTGTTCGCCCACAAATTTGGCCGCTTCTTACGGATACGCTCACGCAAACGTTTCATAACGCCTAGGTAATACTCCTTGTTTACCGTCTGACCCTCTGGAACGAATTCGTAGTGCACCACGCCACGGATATCGAAAAAAACAATGAGCATCACCTTCATTTTCGAGCGGCTTTGGCGTGGTTTTTTCGGTTTCGGCTCATTTTTTGCCACCCATTCCGATGATTGCTGGCTTGTTTGCATATCGTACTCGTATACCCAGGTCTCATCACCAGTTATAATGCGTTCCATGAATGTAGAATCGGAATTACAGCGATCCAGCATGACTGAAGCAACCTGTTCGCGATGACGTTTTTGAAGAAAATTCAGGTCTTTCGATACGAGTCGTGCGGCCACCTTTCTCATGCCCAAAATATCAATCAAAATCGTACGTGCGGACTCGTGGGATATCTTAAGATCATGTGCTATCTCTCTCAAGCTGGTACGACGGTTTTCCAGCACCCTTTCCTTAATTTTATCGACGTTATCTTCGATCGAAGCCGTCCACTTCACGACCGTCCTTGAAGGCTCTGTACCACTGATATGCACGAGTTTTCGATAGAGCATTATCACCAAAGGCCTTTTGCAACATTTTCAATGCATCGGCACACGAAAATTCATTTGCAACACAAAATTATAAACAAATTCTTTGCTCAACGTAATCACCCATAGTAAAAATCGGCACGCACTCTGACATCGACTGACTTAATCAGCTGTTGCAAACACACTAGTTGACAGATCCCGCTCAAGCTTGGCATAGTAATTAAGGACAGTGGTACCAACCTAGGAAAAAAAAATTTCACCTGCCTCATTGCCCCGCCAGATTTAAATCGATAATTCCCAGTACTTTCTTGACAGAATGTATATATCTATACACATAAAAACCAATTGCTGTTCGTTAGTCTCGCTAAAACTCGAGAACGGCTGAACGGATTTATCTTATCTTGGTCTTGAAATGATCGTGGAGGTCCAGGAAGGTTTAAAAGGTGAGAAAAATTCGAATAATTGCCAGGAAAACGCTAAAAACAGCCCTTTTTTGGTTCCCATAAACTCCTCCGAAACGGCCTGACCGATTCTCATGAAATTTTGTGTGCATATTGGGTAGGTCTGAAAATCAGACAATAGCTCTTTTTCATCCCCCTAAATGTTAAGGGTAGTCCAACCCTAATTTTTTTTAATTTTTAGATAAATTTTTTTATGATACAGCATCAACCCTCTAGGCTCAACCTATTTTTCCATCGCGATCTTTATTTTTTTTAATTTTTAATAATTTCCTTAAATAATGATTTTTTTCTCAATTCAATTTGATCTTCCGCCTTCGCCGGTCGATAACCGATCAAATATCAATCGATCAGTTATCCCCGCTAGATGTCTGCCGTTGTCACCTCTCATCCAGCAAAGATCACGGAGTAGAAATGAGAAACGAAGCCGGTCTCCTGTGTTACTCCCTATACAGTTTTCGCCCATTTTATTTTGGTTTTATTTGTGTATCGATCGTAGCAGTGACTGTTATACGTATTATTTTCATTTTTCTGTGCATCTCTCATGTTGATTTTACTCTCATCGTAAATTCATTGTTAATTTCCAGTGCAATCATTATTTATTCACAATTTATTAATAAGTTTTAACTATCAGTTAATAAAGTGATCTCATGTGAATAAACACGTGTTGTGATCTCCCGCCAACAACGGCCATTACTGTACCTGTATATATTGTACTTAACGTTTTTTGGAAATAGTTTTAAATCAAAACGAAAACGTGTACGTCTTTAATACATATATCTGTTTCATTATTGTGGAAGTTAAGTCAAATAATAAGCAAAGGAATACAATATTAAGTCACTGTTTTTCACTGATAGAAGGATTTATTAACATTGAATAAAATATATTTGCAAATATGTTAATAAAGGAAGTAATATGGTTGTATTAAGAATTGAAAATACTAATGTAAATGCTCCTACGTTGAATCAAAATGATTTAATTACGAATTACCACATTGGCCGGTATATCAGTTGTAATGAAGCTGTCTGGCGTATTTTCGGTTTTCCAATTCATGAACGGGATCCAGCAGTTATCCATTTAGCTGTCCATCTTGAAAACGGCCAGCGCGTATATTTCACGGACTATACAGCTCTTGATCGTGCTATAAATCCACCAAAAACTACGCTCACCGAATTTTTTGAAATGTGAAATCGTGCGGATGCGTTTGGTGTCTTCGCACAAACACTGCTCTATTCTGAAGTTCCACGATATTTTACATGAGCTCAATCGAAAAAATGGATGACCCGCAAGCAAGGGACACCAGTTAATGCGTGCCCCGGTTTATTTAAATCATATACTTTGGGTCGTGTATATACAGTCAATCCAAGGCAGACCCATCATCAGACAAGTTTTCTGATGATGGGATATTTCATTTCCCGAAACTCGAGTCACAACAAAATGTATAATATATATTTTTATTGGTAATAAAACATAGTAATTTTTACAATTTGTTTTAATTATGATCAACTACCAAATAGTAACGGCTGAAACAATTCAGTATCTGGATAGTACCCAAGGTATAAAGATGCATGCCTTGCACTAGGCTTGCTAGAAGACGACAATCAATGGGACAGTATGCTTGCTGAAGCAGCATTAAACTGCACAGGAACACAAATTCGTCTACTCTTTGCTATAGTACTGACTACATGTTTCCCGGCCCGAGCGCAAATGTTGTGGGATAATCACAAAGATTCTATGACTGATGACAATTTGTATCGATATCGTACAAGGTACAACGACCTAACGATATCATTCAGTGTTGCAATGTATAATGAATCATTGATTGCTATCGAGGATCTTTGCATTGCTATTGCGAATTTACCAATCAGTCATTTCGGTATGAGCTCACCGAATCCAGTGCATCTGATTTACTCAACACAGATATGAATCCTGATCTGCAGTACAGGTGGAACTGGCAAAACGTTCCTTATTTCGCTATTTCTTGCCGAGATACGATCAAAAATGGCATCTCATTGGCCTTTGCATATTCTGGCATTGCAGCAACTTCATTAGATGGAGGCAGAACAGCTTATTCAGCATTTAAGCTTCCATTGAATATTCAAAATAATCCAGATGCAGTATGCAACATTAAAAAACAATCGTCTATGGCCACAGTGCTGAAAAGATGTAAAATTATTATCTGAGATGAATAAACTATGGCACACAAACATTCGTTTGAGGCATTGAATAGGACAATAAAGGATATAAAAAACAGCGATAAACTATTTGGTGGCACTTTGGTACTCCTTTCGGGTGATTTTAGACAAACCTTTCCCGTTATTCCACGTTCTACGTACGCTGATGAAATCAACGCTTACTAAAAATCATCGCGGCTGTGACGTAATGTTTTACGTCAGTACAACTGACAGTGAACATGCACGTTCAAATGCTTCAGGATTCATCTGCCGAAACTTTCTCTAAACAACTGTTAGATATTGGCGATGGGAAAGTTGCTGTACATGAAAATACTGGATACATAAAATTACAGACGGACTTCTGCACAATCATCGACTCACAAAATACTCTCATACTCAACAATATGAAAATCATAAGTGGCTGGCAGCAAGAGCGATTTTGGCAGCAAAAAATGTGGACGTCAATGGGTTAAATTCAAAGATACAACAGTTGTTGCCTGGGGACTTAGTGTCATACAAATCTATCGATGCAGTTTGCGATACCGACGAAACTGTGAATTATCCAATGGAGTTTTTTATTTCATTGGATTTGCCAGGTATGCCACCACACCATTTACAATTGAAGGTTGGATCTCCGATCATTCTGCTTCGTAACTTGAACCCACCACGGCTGTGTAATGGCACACGATTAGTCATTAAAAAATAATGAAAAACGTTTTTGAAGCCATCTTTTTGAATGGAAAGTTTCAAGGCGAAAATGTGTTGCTGTCACGAATCCCTATGATTCCTACAGATGCGCCAATTGAGTTCAAACGCATTCAATTCCCAGTTAGATTGGCATTTGCTATGACGATAAATAAGTCACAAGGCCAGACATTGTCTGTATGTGGCTAAGATTTGGAAACACCATGCTTTTCCCACGGACAACTATATGTGGCATGTTCTCGCGTGGAAAAACCATCCTGTTTGTTTGTTTTGGCTAAAGACGGACTAACCAAGAATATTGTACACTCTATAGCGCTGAGAGATTAATCTTTATTTGTTTTCAACTGCCATAATTGATAATAAAAATATGAATAATTATTTTTAATGTTTAGTTAGCTATCGAGAATTGTAATTTAAGATATATTTGTTACTCTGATAAAGATTCATTTATTAACCTAAATAAAGAATACTTTCATTGTCTACAACGCTTTCGATTATAAGTAAATCCCCACACACTTATAGTTATTTTGATTGAACTAAAAACCTAAGAAAATGTTTCCTAGAATGAAGAAGAAGAAGACTTGCACCACAGCGTTATCATATCGGTCAAATATTTACTCTTTCATACTTTAAGCTAAATATGGTCGCAAATGATTACTGTGAAATCTCTTTTAGACGGAAACTAAAAAATCGTCCGTTCAAGAGAGTCATCTTTTCGAAAGCAATTTTATGTTTTCCAAATTTAGAAAATGAAAATCCATTTCTTAATACGTAAAGCACAATACTACATATTGCATTATATAACTGAATATTAATTCATGAATGGTAGTCTGACAAGTTCTTTTGCTCGAATGTTGAAAATATAATTGGAGGTTGAGAAGATCCAAGGCTGTGCTATATTTTTGACTTTTTAATCAAGTCGTTAGCTTACCATAATAAATTCCTCATTAGAAACTTTCAAAGTCCTTAAGTCCAAACTTCGGCCAGATAATCAATTTCATTTATTACAAATGATTAAAAAAGTTACAAAACCATGTCTCAAAGTGCGAGAATGCCTATTTTTGATTTTGTTGATCTTAATAAAATTCTCTGTTTGTTACTTTCAAAGTTGACAATAGACGGCAATGAATGTCACCTATCACGTATAATTGCTAAAGTCGTATCTAAATAATATAAACATATACAGCCCAAGTCCCCAATGTGCGTCAACGCCTTTTTTCGAATTTGTTGATATTTATAAAATTTTCCTACATAATTCCCTTCGTTCTCCCTACGGCCCGCCAATGGTTTTCATCACATAAGATTGATAAGCTCATAACTAACATAGAAGAGATCATGTGCCTATGTGCTACAATAATTAAGAGAAGTTATTATGGTATTCATTATATAAAGTCGGCCGATCCCGGAGGCACTGCAATCCCGGGCCAACCCGCGACGGAGGTGAAGCAAGCCCCTAACCGCCATCAAGTTCCAAAAATCAGTTTAATATACTAGACCCGCATGCGCGGCGTATCAGATATTAAGCTGATAAGAACAGATACTACGCTTTGATCTTAGCCATAGAGCCGAAATACCTGATAATTTTTAAATACAGGTTTAATCCTTCCTATTGACGAATCCATTCCACTGATAAAGAAAGGAAACAGTATAGGGTTCACTACATTTCAGTTTTCTGGGCTCTCCCAAACTAGCTCGTATGAACTAGTTTGCAAAAACTCAATAAAAAGAAGAAGTCTTCTACCCACTAAAAGTCCTGTCTTCGAGCTATCCGAGTCTTAGACTCCTTTAGCCCGGTCAGGATAGAGAGTGGCAATGATAGTGGCTTGGACGTCTGCCTCCTCTAGAGCGATTTTCAGGAGGAGGTTTTAGACAGTTAGGACCATAGACGTATTAAAAGAGACCCAATTGTTTACAAACGGTAGTGAGGCCAACATTAAATCCCTCATTATTCAACTGGTCCACTGCTAGAAAAATCCAGCTCACTGTTGCCAAATTACTTATTAGGCCCGAAAAAGGAATAAATTTTTACGCCACCTTGATGCTTAGACACCTGAGGTATTATTCCTTAAATAATTTGAAATAAGGTTATTCTGATTTTCACAAATTTTTATTGTTAACCAAGTAAGGACTGATACAATTCAATAATAAGTATTATTCCTTGACGTGTTGATTTTTTACATGGAGGTCATCGCCAATAGCCCTACTAAACCCATAAAAAAATTTGAACTCTATTGTAGTGAACAACTTCTTCGCTAATAGTGTGTATATAGGACAAACGGGCCGACCTTTCCATAAAAGGTACAAAGAGCATCAATCTGCTTTTAGGAACCGGAAGAATAATTCCAATTTTGCGAACCATTTCTTCAATACAGATCACACGATCCCAGAATTGAACAACCTTGTTATCTTGCACGTGGAAGCGAAAGGGAAAAGCTTGACATCCTGGAATCCATAGAAATTGAAAAATATAAGAGGCACGTACCAATAATAAAACTACTAAACGAACAGACGGAACTTTGGAAAACCCCTCTTTTCGAAGCTCTGCCGAAGCCTACAATCAGCATATATAATAGTTGAGATCTAATTTGTTCATTGAAAATGTAGTAAACACTACGAAACTCGAGTCACTGTATATAAGTAATAATAAAAAAGTGATAGAAAACAAAGTACGGCTCCTACACTTAAATACTTCGTTTTATCGATATTAACTGTCAAACCCCAAATAGTGTACTCCTCGATTAACCTGTCCATCATATACACCATGTCATCCCTGCTCTTAGCAACCACAACCTGATCGTCAGCAAACTGAAGAGTGCACACGCATGTGTCGTCAACATCAATTCCCATGTCGCGAACCATCCTTTTCCATCTTTTCAAAACCGCGGCAATATATATCTTAAACAGCGTTGGTGATACGCAACATCCCTGTCTCAAACCTTTGGTTACTGGAAACTCCTCGGTGACATATTTTAATTCTTGATTTAGAGTTCTTATATAGTTCTTGTAAAGCTTTTATATATGTATGGTTTATATTCGATTGTTCTAGGACTTCCCACAGTTTAGAAATTGGGATGGTATCATAGGCCTTTCGGAGATCTACAAAAGTTATGTGTGTTTCCATATTCCTAGCGTTACATAAATTCCCACCAAGCTGGAAATTGGTAAGATTGTTTAAAATATCATTAAAAACAAAATTTGAAAGTTCCCCATCGTTCCCCTGTAAGGAAAAAATTTTATTCAAGGTCAAAGGTCAAAAAAATGAGTTTTTCGCGATTTTCAGCAAAACGGTCAGTTTAATCATTAAAATACCTCGGACAAAAATTGTAGATCATAAAATTATCTATAAAAAATTTATTAATACTTTCTTTTCTACGCGCCACCGTTTTTGAGATATTACGATTAAAAAAGTTGTAAAAGTTGTAATCGTCATAATGAGCATGTACACGGCATAGAATCACCAACAGTAGAGGATCCGTTTGATTCCAACGAGGCAACATGCGATACATCGCTATTAACGCAGTTTACATGCACTCAAGATGAAGATGAAGAAGAATAAGAAAAACAAGAACAAGACGAACAAGAAGATCAAGAAGAAGAACAAAAAGAAGATTTTGAAAGTTACGACTCGGACGATTAAATTTCACTACTTTTTTTTAACTTAAATTGCTTTTATCTTTTCAATCTCTGCTAATATCCATTATTTTTCAATAGTTTCGAATTAAACAGGATCAAAACTGACCCGTGGAATAGGCCTACCTCATAGGTGGCGAGGAAACGTGTGCATATTATGACGATTACAATTTTTACAATTTTTTGAATCGTTATATCTCAAAAACGTTGGCTCGTAGAAAAAAAATTGATTGATAAATTTTTTGTAGATAATTTTATGATCTACAATTTTTGTCTGAGGTATTTTAATGATAGAACTTACCGTTTTGCTAAAAATTGCGAAAAACTCATTTTGTTTTACCTTTGACCTTGAATAAAGATTTTTCCTTACAGGGGAAAGATGGGGAACTTTCAAATTTTGTTTTTAATGATATTTTAAACAATCTTACCGATTTTCAGTTTGGTGAGAATTTATGTAACTTCGAATGTCTAAATTGACCGGACGAATAGTTTGTTTCATAAATTATTGAATATCCCTTTGAATTCAGATAACTTTTTGGAAGAATTAAATATTATTAAACAAATAGCGTCAAACAACGGTTACAATCCTTTTCTTGTAGACAAAATGGTATCCAATAAACCAAAGAAAATGGCATTAAACCTCGTGCACCCAATCATAAAAGAGGACAATACACAGAAATATTTTTCGTTATCTTAGGTCAATGGATTATCTAAAAATATTGCTAAATATTTCAAAAGTTGTTTCAATTATAACGCGGCTTTTAGGACAATTAATAACGTTAGGACCTACATAAAAAACAATAAAGATCGAACAAATAAAGAAAATAAATCCGGAGTCTATAAGTTGACTTGCAAAGATTGCCCTTTAGTATACATTGGCCAGACTGGTAAATCATTCAAGAAACGTGTCCAAGAACACCAAAGGGGTTATATATCCGATTCTGTACATTCGACATATGCTAATCATCTTAAGGGATTCAGGCATAATTTTAACAATACTTATGAAATTATCCTTTTAGAATTTCTTGAAATCAACAGGTATAATGCACGTAAAATCCTTTTGAACGAACAAACAGATGTTGATAAGTCTCCATTACTGAATATCTTTCCTTAATGGTATTTTTAGCGGCAAACTCCAATAAACACCTAGAGTTTTTATGACTTGTTCTTCTATTATTTGGTCACGTACCTAACAATGTTTTTGAACTCAGTTACATTGAATACCATCAGACAGTACAATGTAATACCTGAAGAAGCCACATCGTGGTGAAACAATTGTTGTATTAGTACAAACGTTTTCGTGGAAATAAATTACTGTCTCATAT
Organism: Megalocaria dilatata; assembly: GCA_034642435.1. Taxonomy (NCBI): domain Eukaryota; kingdom Metazoa; phylum Arthropoda; class Insecta; order Coleoptera; family Coccinellidae; genus Megalocaria; species Megalocaria dilatata. The sequence continues at coordinate 76,371,007 of CM067856.1, forward strand.
AAAATTTTTTAATTATCGCTTTTATCGAATTTTCTTTGTTGAAATTATTTCAAAACTGAATGAAAAAAATGTCAGATATTCATCAGATCTGGGATGAAAACATAATTTGCTTCATTTATATGAAGCTTCAAGAAATTATTATAGTCCCTCCAAAGAATCCAAACAAAGTAGAAATACCACACACCATAACTATAGATATACACCTTACTTTCGACAAGTTCGAAAAGTCCAGCGTGCTGTTGTATGTAGTAAGTTTATTGTGAGAGAATTGATATTGTTTAGTTAACACCGGGACAGCGCGTACGCAGTCCCGACTACCAAAAATTACGCGCCCGAGTTATCCGCATTAGGGATAATCGCAGGGGTCAGCCCGATCGAAGTGCAATGAAAGGGCCTCACTCCGGGGGAACCGCCTTATTGATCACGGTAACCCCTACGCCACGTGCATCTACGAAATGCATTATACGTCTATTAGGAAAATTATCCACAGTTATGTGCAATTAGTCCTGCCATCTTTCGGAACAACTCTGTATTTATAATATCAGACGTTCTAACGACTAGATAGATATTAATAACGGGGCAAAAAGATTATACAATATAAGTTGAGAAAAAAACTGCTTGTTGTAAATTTATTCGCATCAATCAATTGAATTCCAAACGTGTTCAACATACTTAGGACTTAATCAACCGAGATCTGCCGAAGTGCCAATAGGCGAGACGAGAAATCAAATATTTGTGTTTCTTCTAATGTCCACCACATTATTTGTGTCGAGTTGTCATGTTTGCAGGGATATTCTCCTGATTTGGTTAATGCAAGTGAAGTTCAACCCTATCACATAGATAGATTCTCTTAGAATTAATTTGATTCCTTGAAAGTTCTTTATTTAAAGAGAACTTTATGAATTTTGTGTAACAGTTCAGATATACGGGGGAGTGCTCAAGGAAAACGGTTGGATACCTATTAGACAGAAAATAATTAAAACATCCTGCCACTGAGCTATCGGCAATATGGGTATTTATAATTAAATTTCATAACAGTTTCTTTCAGAATTGAAGTCTTGGACTATTATATTGCTTATTTCTGTTTATTAGGTTTTATATATAAAGAAATTATTGCATTTTTGCATTTTTACATGAACAGAGTATAAGTAAGATGAGCATATTCAGATATTGAGACAAAATAGAATAGAAAAAATTTTAAAGGCAATTCATTAATTTTTTCATGACTTACCTACCTCTATTGCAAATTATATAAAAATTTAATTAAGTTAACCTTACCTCTATTTACAACTTCATAAGTAAACTACATGAATTATCTGCAAGTACGTCATATAAACATATTATAACAACATAAACTAGAAAATATACATATTATGACAAATAACAAGATTATCGTAATAATGAAAAAGGTAATTATACTGAAATTTCGAAAAAGTGTATGCGTGACACTAGCATGTGCTTTCGTACAGCTTTGGTTATATAAATTATCTTTATCTATATATATAAAAATGAAACCCGTTTTCCGTTGTCACGACATAACATGAAAACGGCTTGACCGATTTGGCTGATTTTTTTTTGTAGTTTTCTAATACTCTGTACAAGGTTCTTACGGAAAAAAATATAAAGAAAATCTCTCAGAAAGATTGAAAAATATACATTTAATTTTGCATATTTTAAAAAACGCGCGTAACGAATGTCAACGTCATTCAATTTTCGATCCGATAGACTGCGCTGTCATCGCAGCATTATTCTATATTAATTTCAGTTAGTCCCGATAGTTAGTGCTGCGATCAAATTGAGAAAAATATCTGAAATTTTGTTGTTATTATTGTGTTTGTTCAAGTCGCGTGCTAATTAAAATATCAACTACGAATTGAAATTGATGTTTGAAGAGTTTTTGGAAATGTTTTAGTTTCGATCCGATAGACTGCGCTGTCATCGCAGCATTATTCTATATTAATTTCAGTTAGTCCCGATAGTTAGTGATGCTATCAAATTGAGAAAAATATCTGAAATTTTGTTGTTATTATTGTGTTTGTTCAAGTAGCGTGCTAATTAAAATATCAACTACGAATTGAAATTGATGTTTGAAGAGTTTTTGGAAATGTTTTAGTTTTGATCTGATAGACTGCGCTGTCATCGCAGCATTATTCTATATTAATTTCAGTTAGTCCTGATAGTTAGTGCTGCGATCAAATTGAGAAAAATATCTGAAATTTTGTTGTTATTATTGTGTTTGTTCAAGTAGCGTGCTAATTAAAATATCAACTACGAATTGAAATTGATGTTTGAAGAGAATTTGGAAATGTTTTACTTTGGATCCGATAGACTGCGCTGTCATCGCAGCTTTATTCTATATTAATTTCAGTTAGTCCCGATAGTTAGTGCTGCGATCAAATTGAGAAAAATATATGAAATTTTGTTGTTATTATTGTGTTTGTTCAAGTCGTGTGCTGATTAAAATATTAACTACAAATAGTAATTGATGTTTGAAGAGTTTTTAAGTGTGCCTAAAAAACGATAATTTTTGCGAATTTAGAGTGGAATCGAAGTAAGTATATTTTGTATAAATTTTTTATCAAATTTACACGTGAGTTATAGAACAACCAACCTAACCTATAAATTTATTTGTGTAGGTCATAAATATTGTATTTATTCATGTTTGAAATAAAAAAAATTAAATAAAAAAATTATTAAAAATTATATACTTTAAACAAATTAAAATTAAAACTAAGTCATAAGAAAATGAAAATTGAATGAAATTGTGGACATTTTGGAAATATTTTTGCAAAACCACAACCAGTTGTTGCAATTGTTCAAGACTTTTTCTAACAAACTGCAAAACGACAACTACGCCATTATCATTAAAGCAGAGAAAGTGCCCTATGGAGGGCACGCAGGCACATATAATGTTCCAACTTTTAATGAAGTTGCAGTTGTTATGGCTGGTGACCCATGTGAACGTCGGGATATTCGCATTCAACGCAGAGATAATACGATGCAAATAATTCAAGACAATCATCGTTCTTACGATGCATTGCAGTATCCGTTGATATTTTGGGAAGGAGAAGATGGATACCATTTAAATATTAAACAAAGGAATCCAACTACATGTACAACTTATAGACTATCTTACAGATTATTTTTTTCAAATAATTTCTGTATCTCTCATATATGTATTTATTTGCAGGTGAAGAACTGATCAAGAGAGTTAGTGCTATGAACTTCTACGCATATCGATTGATGATTCGTGCTAATGAAGACAACACCATTCTCCGATGCAGACAGCTATTTTCTCAGTATATTGTCGATATGTACGTAAAAATAGAAAGTGAGAGATTACGATATATAAAATTTAATCAAACAAAACTTCGTGCTGAGGAGTACATTCATTTGCATGACGCGGTAACGTAGATGCAACTAATGACATCAACAACATCGGTAGCGCATATATTCTTCCATGTATGATGATACATTGGTAGTCCGCGTCATATGCAAGAGTATATTGAAGACGCCATGGCTTACGTACGTGCATATGGCCGACCAGATCTTTTTATCACATTTACGTGTAATCCAAACTGGGATGAAATTCAAAGTTTGTTTTTGCCAGGTCAACCATCGATGCATCGCCATGATATCACTGCACGTGTTTTTAAACAAAAATTAAAATCTGACTGCCAATGCACGACTCATTTGATCAAGAATTGAGACGCGAAGCCCAATACGATTCCGAAACATTACGAGAAATGGTTGATAGAACAGTTCCCCTTTTAAATCAACAACAAAAATATGCCTACGATACGCTCATGAAAGTAGTGAACGATGGATCTGGCGGATTTTATTTTTTGGATGCGTGGAACTGGGAAAACTTTTTTGTTATCATTGATTTTGGCAACGATTCGATCGCAAAATGGAATTGCACTATCCCTAGCTTCATCAAGTATTGCAGCTGCGTTGTTGGAAGGCGGTCGAACAGCTCATTCAGCTCTCAAGCTGCCGTTGAACCTTCAAATTAATGAACTTGCAACCTTTCGAGGAATTCTGCGATGGCCAAAGTGCTGCAGCAGACCAGATTGATCATTTGGGATGAATGTACGATGGCACACAAAAAATCTATGGAGGCATTAGATCGCTCGATGCAAGATTTACGAAATAACAAAAAATGGTGTGGTAGTGCAATGATACTATTGGCAGGTGATTTTCGACAAATATTGCCAGTTGTTCCACGCTCAACGCCTGCTGATGAACTGAATGCATGTTTGAAGTCGTCCATTTTATGGAAATACATTAAAACACTTAAATTGAGTATAAACATGAGAGTCGAATTGCAGGAAGACCAGTCTGGAGAAGTGTTTTCCAAACAACTGCTCGATATTGGTAATGGTATTATTGCTGTTGATACATCATCTGGATACATTACATTCCCTACCAATTTTTGTAACTTTTGTGAATCAAAGACCGAACTCATGGAGATGGTTTTCCCAAACATTGCTCAAAATTACGTAAATCACGTTTGGTTAAGCGAACGTGTTATATTGGCAGCAAAAAATGTTGATGTGAATGAAATGAATTTTCAGATTCAAGAGAAAATAGCTGGCGAATTGAAGAATTACAAATCAGTTGATTTCATTACTAATGAAGATGAAGTTGTCAATTATCCAACAGAATTTTTAAATTCGCTGGAATTGCCCGGCTTACCACCTCATAATCTGCAATTAAAAATCGGATCAGTAATTATTATGTTACGGAACATAAACCAGCCACGTCTGTGTAATGACACTCGGCTTGCGGTGAAGAAATTATTAAACAACGTCATCGAAGCCACAATTATGAAAGGGAAGTACAAAGGCGAAGATGTTTTAATCCTACGCATCCCTATGATATCGAACGACATGCCATTCAGCTTTAAACGTTTACAGTTTCCAGTGCGGCTTGCATTTGCAATGTCAATAAATAAATCGCAAGGGCAGTCGCTAAGTGTATGTGGCATTAACTTAGAAAATCCATGTTTTTCACATGGCCAATTATATGTCGCCTGTTCCCGTGTCGGAAAACCATCAACATTATTTATTTACGTGCCAAAACATAAAACTAAAAATATAGTTTATCAAAAAGCATTAGAATAGAGAGAATCAGTGAAGGGTATAGAGGCTATTAGTTGCTTTCTAGAGCGCGCGTGGTGTTTACTTCAAAATGCAAAGTTGTTCAATAGCGATTTGTAAAAATTTGAGTGAAATTGAACCCTATGGATTAAACACTATTATGAAAATATATATGTTGTTTTTTATTTAATGAAAATTAGTAAAGTCCTCAGGTATGGCGAGACCAGCGAAATAAGGATTCATTTTTATATGGAGGATATTATAGATTCCAGTTCAAATTGAATAGGTACTCATACATAAGATAGGTCAGCTATACAAAATAAAGTAGTGCATCAAAGCTACGCTAAGGCGGTACGAAGTTCGCCGGGTCAGCTAGTAAATTTCATAAAAATGAACAGTGAACGTTTCTCCTCAAAATCAATAAATTATTGTTAATTCTTATCTTACCTCATATTTGACGTATGTTTAACATCGATTCGTATTTCTCATAATTAATTGTTATTTATAATAGTTTATTTCCGAAATCAAGCAAATGAAAATACCGTCGTCATACTTTTGGTGAGCATCACATTCTTCAAGTGAAATTGATAAGAATAGTTTTTTTAATCTTCAATTCAACATTTTTATTCTTTCATGTAGCCAAAATTTAAAAATCGCTACTTGAGGATTTCTCATCATTTCGATTAGAAGAAATACATTACTCTGTTCAGCAAATATTTTGAAGCTGGAAGTCAATCAGTGTATTATTTCAATGAGACAAAAACCAAACTCATAATAATGGTACAATATCGGAATCTGTCGATCATCTTTCTGAGTATATCTATTTTAACTATTAAGAAAATTGCCAAATTCTAAATTAAATATTTTGTGAATATTATTATATGTGTTTATCTTTATTCGACCAATGAAACAATTTAATTTTTTATATTTAAGCTTAGTATTATTCGTCTGTGAGTAGTATAATTTCTGTAGAGATTTAGAAATTTTCTCACCAAAACGTACGATATAAACGGAAACATACAGATGAAGAACGAAAGAAATTTGATCGCGTTTAGAGAGCAGAGTAGTTGTTATAGAGATAAGTTACTATCGCGTATCGAGAAGGTACTAACGGAATTAGTGCAAATGAAATAGCCGATATCAATCGAATACACTACGGTTGTAAAATTATGTGTTTCATTGGTATAATGGCCGACTGTTACCAATCGGCCTCCAAAAATTGTTTTAAGACTCATTTGAGTTACCCCTCCACACGGAAATCTTTAGTAAAAGGCGAAAGATTTATTCGCAACTGAGGAGAGGTCAGAGTAACCATCCTGATTTTTCAACACTACTTTCATCCACAGACAGTCCGATGAAGTCGGTGTTCGTGAAGTAAATGCATGAAAGTCTCCGAGAAAAATTATCCGATTTTTAAAATTGTCTGTACAATTTTTAGGACTTGAATTAGGAATGAGTCGAATGAGTCGAATTAGTCGAATTAAATTCGACTAATGAACATGCAATATTCAATGTATCGACAAGATATACACCCCTATTGATCCATTACACATGTTTATAATACTAAACGCCATCTTGCGGCAATTTTTGATAGCTGCTTATGTTGAATATCTGCATTGAGTTTCAATATATTTGGATATTCGATGGTAGCGGTGATATTCGGACTGTTACATATACAGCTTCTCCCTTAAAACTGGCGTACTCTACCCTATCGCAGTATAAATCTCCGGATTCTGTGTAATGGCCGAGTGCGTTATGTAGCATACTGCGTTACCTCGGGGGGGTGGACTTGCCCTCAGGTGTTACTTGTACCACCTGGCCACCCCACTTGGTGTTGGACTCGAGGGGGCAGTGGTTGAAAGTCCGCATGCTGGACTAGGGGGGTATTTCATTTATCTGTTCGCAGACCCCCATTTTCGGGATATTCTCATGAAACGACTCGGGGTTTAACGGGACTTGACGGTTCGACCGGCCTGTCCTGGCCCCTGGATCTGTGCGTAACTATTTAGGGTTTGTGGATCTCGACGAAATGGCTCCGCCATTAGTGCTTGACGCCAGGATCAATCAAATGACTTCACATGGGTTCGGTGGGTCAGGACGTATAGTCCGCTAGACGGTGCTCGTACCAGGATCAATTGTAGTCGTCAATCTTGAGTTTATCTTAGTTCTTGGGACTGCGTTCGGGTGGATGGATAAGAATTCCCTCCGGCGGGTGAGTTGCGTCTCAAACAACTCGGGTACTGACCTGCAGAGCCAGTAGAGGTTGGATAGTGCTTTCGCTGCTACCAGTCAGACGGTTCTGGCTTTCGAGTCGGGGCCCAAACTGGAAGCTGGTGGGTTCATCTCTTCGGAGGGGTTCTCGCCACGCGCGATGATATGGCGTAATCCTTATCACACTTTCTACCTCTGGGTGGACTGTGGAGACTGCTTGGTAGTCACTTGGAAAAGAGGCCATGCCTCAAATAGCCAATAACTATTCTGGTAGAATTCACCTGTTACATATACAATCAGATGTTACGTACTTCATTTATTCCAACCGAAATTGCTACAATTCTCTGGTTGACGACAAAGTTCCAAAAAAGAATAGATTCTAATGACGAATAAAAAATATATTAATCGGAATTTATAGGGCATAATGAAATTATTCATTCCGTCATAATATAATTGCAATGCAATTCGAACTTCAAAAATACCAATGAAAATGCTTATCTTACTTATAAAAGTGAACAACATAATTTTTTCTCTTCTATATTATTATTGCTAATGTCTTTTTGTGTATATGTTTCAAGCGATCGTTTAATATTTCATATATTTTTACATATTGTACTTAATTTATGATACTCGAACTAGTTACGTCGAAGCGTGTTACAGACAATTTTTTTTCAGAAGAGAAAGTTAAAATTTCCACATAATTCATTTGTTTACATCCAGTGGATTATAATTTTAATTTTACTGCGAACTCGCACCACAGCGTTAACATATCGTCCAAATATTTGTTCTTTCGTATTTTAAGCCAAATATGGTCGCGAATGATTACTGTGAAATCTCTTTTAGACCGACACTAAAAAATTGTCCGTTCAAGAGAGTCATCTTTTCGAAAGAAATTTTATGTTTTCCAATTTCAGAAAATGAAAATCCAATAAACAACGCAAAATATAGATATCTGAAAAAACATTTATTTCTTTATACGTAAAACACCATAATACATATTGCATTATATAACTGAATATTTATTCATGAATGGTAGTCTGACGAGTTCTTTTGCTCGAATTATTACATCATGAAAATAAAATTGGAAGTTGATAAGAATATTCAAGGCTGTGTCATATTTTTGACATTCTCGGAATAGTTTAAGATTTTTAATCAAGTCGTTAGCTTCATCATAATAAAATTCCTCATTAGAAACTTTCAAAGTCCGTTAGTTCCACCTTCGGCCAGATAATCAATTTCATTTATTACAAATGTTTGAAAAAGTTATAACTAACATATAAAACCATGTCTCAAGATGCGAGAACGCTCATTTTCGATTTTGTTGATCGTAAAAAAATTCTCAATGGAGAATACTTTCAAAGTTGACAGTAGATGGGCCGACCTAACACGTATAATCGCTAGTCATATCTAACATATAAAACCCAAGTTTCCAATGTGCGGCAACGCCTTTTTTCAATTTTGTTGATATTTATAAAATTCTCCTATATAATTCCCTTCGTTCTCCCTACAGCCCGCCAATAGTTTTCATCACATAAGATTGATATTCATAACTAACATAGTATAGACCCTCTGCCTATATGCGACAATAATTGAGAGAAGTAAGTAATGATGTTCATTATATAAAGTGGGCCGATCCCGGAGGTACTGCAATACCGGGCCAACCCGCGACGGCGGTGGAGCAAGCCCCTAACCACCATCATGATCCAAAAATCAGTTTAATATACTGGCCCCGCATGCGGGTCGTATCAGATATTAAGCTGATAAGAACATATACTACACTTTGATCTTAGCCATAAGGCCGAGAAGCGATACCTCTTTTTTTTTTTTATACAGGTCGAATCCTCCTTATGGACGAATCCACCCCACTGATAAGGAGTGGAAACAGTGCTGGGTTCACTACATCTCAGTTTCCTAGGCTCTCCCAAACTAGCCCAGTGAGCTAGGTTGCAAAAGCTCAGCAAAAAGAGGGAGTCTACCAGCTAAAAGTCCTGTTTCGAGCTATACGAGTCATAGACTCCTTTAACTCTATCGGGATATGAGAGTGGCAATGATGATGGCTTGGACGTTAACCTCCTCTAGAGCGCTTATCCAGAGTTGGTTTTCAGACTGTTGGGGCTGTGGAAGGTGTGTCAACCTTCCATCGATTGGTTGTTTATCGGGCTATTTTTGGAAGTATTTGCACTATGTGCTGATTGGGGGAATCACTGGTTTAGTGATTGTCATTAGGGTTGAGTTGGAGTACAAGCTTGGGACGCCTGTATCTGGACGATGAGTTATCATAGTCGACGGCTTGTCTGACTAGTGGATTGGTATGGCTCGCTGCTTTAGCGAGTGTTTTCAGGGCGGTTTCATGGAGAAATTCTTTCAACGGTGGTAGGTTCGCCTCGCGGTGGAGTTGGGAATTGCGAACACACCAGGGTACGTTGAATATGGTCCTGAGTATTTTATTTTGAAAGACTTGTAACTGTTGGAACTTCGACGCAGAGGGTCCGTGGATCCAGCATGCGGAAGCGTAAGTTACTGTGGGTCGGATTATTGTTTTGTAGAGGGTCAGTTTATTGGGGATGGACATTTTGCTGCGACGGCAGAGCAGCGGAGATAGTTTTGATAGCACCATTTTTCCCTTTCGGACGACGTAGTCCAGGTGCTGATTGAATGCGAGTCGTTTGTCAAGAATGACACCTAAGTATTTGACTTGCGACTCCCAGGGGATATTTTCGCCGAACATTTCGACGTGTCCTGACGGTGGTGCTGTTCTGCGTGCCATGAGCATAGCGGAACTTTTTTCGGGATTGACTTTGATAAGCTATTTGCAGCACCATTCTTCCAGTTTGTCAACGACTTCCTGGAGGTATTTGCTAGCTAGCTCTGGCTTTTTGAATCGGACAAGTATTGCTGTGTCGTCTGCGAAGACTGCCAGCGAAGAGCGGTCAGTTTTGGGAATATCCGCTGTGTAAAGAGCGTATAGAAGTGGGGAGAGAACACTGCGATCAAATTGAGAAAAATATCTGAAATTTTGTTGTTATTATTGTGTTTGTTCAAGTAGCGTGCTAATTAAAATATCAACTACGAATTGAAATTGATGTTTGAAGAGTTTTTCGAAATGTTTTACTTTCGATCCGATAGACTGCGCTGTCATCGCAGCATTATTCTATATTAATTTCAGTTAGTCCCGATAGTTAGTGCTGCGATCAGATTGAGAAAAATATCTGAAATTTTGTTGTTATTATTGTGTTTGTTTAAGTCGCGTGCTAATCAAAATATTAACTACGAATAGAAATTGATGTTTGAAGAGTTTTTGGAAATGTTTTACTTTCGATCCGATAGACTGCGTTGTCATCGCAGCATTATTCTATATTAATTTCAGTTAGTCCCGATAGTTAGTGCTGAGAACACATTGACAAAAATATCTGAAATTTTGTTGTTATTATTGTGTTTGTTCAAGTCGTGTGCTAATTAAAATATTAACTACGCATAGAATTTGATGTTTGAAGAGAATTTGGAAATGTTTTACTTTCGATCCGATAGACTGCGCTGTCATCGCAGCATTATTCTATATTAATTTCAGTTAGTCCCGATAGTTAGTGCTGCGATCAAATTGAGAAAAATATCTGAAATTTTGTTGTTATTATTGTGTTTGTTCAAGTCGTGTGCTGATTAAAATATTAACTACGAATAGTAATTGATGTTTGAAGAGTTTTTAAGTGTGCCTAAAAAACGATAATTTTTGCGAATTAAGAGTGGAATCGAAGTAAGTATATTTTGTATAAATTTTTTATCAAATTTACACGTGAGTTATAGAACAACCAACCTAACCTATAAATTTATTTGTGTAGGTCATAAATATTGTATTTATTCATGTTTGAAATAAAAAAAATTATTAAAAATTATATACTTTAAACAAATTAAAATTAAAACTAAGTCATAAGAAAATGAAAATTGAATGAAATTGTGGACATTTTGGAAATATTTTTGCAAAACCACAACCAGTTGTTGCAATTGTTCAAGACTTTTTCTAACAGACTGCAAAACGACAACTACGCCATTATCATTAAAGCAGAGAAAGTGCCCTATGGAGGGCACGCAGGCACATATAATGTTCCAACTTTTAATGAAGTTGCAGTTGTTATGGCTGGTGACCCATGTGAACGTCGGGATATTCGCATTCAACGCAGAGATAATACGATGCAAATAATTCAAGACAATCATCGTTCTTACGATGCATTGCAGTATCCGTTGATATTTTGGGAAGGAGAAGATGGATACCATTTAAATATTAAACAAAGGAATCCAACTACATGTACAACTTATAGACTATCTTACAGATTATTTTTTTCAAATAATTTCTGTATCTCTCATATATGTATTTATTTGCAGGTGAAGAACTGATCAAGAGAGTTAGTGCTATGAACTTCTACGCATATCGATTGATGATTCGTGCTAATGAAGACAACACCATTCTCCGATGCAGACAGCTATTTTCTCAGTATATTGTCGATATGTACGTAAAAATAGAAAGTGAGAGATTACGATATATAAAATTTAATCAAACAAAACTTCGTGCTGAGGAGTACATTCATTTGCATGACGCGGTAACGTAGATGCAACTAATGACATCAACAACATCGGTAGCGCATATATTCTTCCATGTATGATGATACATTGGTAGTCCGCGTCATATGCAAGAGTATATTGAAGACGCCATGGCTTACGTACGTGCATATGGCCGACCAGATCTTTTTATCACATTTACGTGTAATCCAAACTGGGATGAAATTCAAAGTTTGTTTTTGCCAGGTCAACCATCGATGCATCGCCATGATATCACTGCACGTGTTTTTAAACAAAAATTAAAATCTGACTGCCAATGCACGACTCATTTGATCAAGAATTGAGACGCGAAGCCCAATACGATTCCGAAACATTACGAGAAATGGTTGATAGAACAGTTCCCCTTTTAAATCAACAACAAAAATATGCCTACGATACGCTCATGAAAGTAGTGAACGATGGATCTGGCGGATTTTATTTTTTGGATGCGTGGAACTGGGAAAACTTTTTTGTTATCATTGATTTTGGCAACGATTCGATCGCAAAATGGAATTGCACTATCCCTAGCTTCATCAAGTATTGCAGCTGCGTTGTTGGAAGGCGGTCGAACAGCTCATTCAGCTCTCAAGCTGCCGTTGAACCTTCAAATTAATGAACTTGCAACCTTTCGAGGAATTCTGCGATGGCCAAAGTGCTGCAGCAGACCAGATTGATCATTTGGGATGAATGTACGATGGCACACAAAAAATCTATGGAGGTATTAGATCGCTCGATGCAAGATTTACGAAATAACAAAAAGTGGTGTGGTAGTGCAATGATACTATTGGCAGGTGATTTTCGACAAATATTGCCAGTTGTTCCACGCTCAACGCCTGCTGATGAACTGAATGCATGTTTGAAGTCGTCCATTTTATGGAAATACATTAAAACACTTAAATTGAGTATAAACATGAGAGTCGAATTGCAGGAAGACCAGTCTGGAGAAGTGTTTTCCAAACAACTGCTCGATATTGGTAATGGTATTATTGCTGTTGATACATCATCTGGATACATTACATTCCCTACCAATTTTTGTAACTTTTGTGAATCAAAGACCGAACTCATGGAGATGGTTTTCCCAAACATTGCTCAAAATTACGTAAATCACGTTTGGTTAAGCGAACGTGTTATATTGGCAGCAAAAAATGTTGATGTGAATGAAATGAATTTTCAGATTCAAGAGAAAATAGCTGGCGAATTGAAGAATTACAAATCAGTTGATTTCATTACTAATGAAGATGAAGTTGTCAATTATCCAACAGAATTTTTAAATTCGCTGGAATTGCCCGGCTTACCACCTCATAATCTGCAATTAAAAATCGGATCAGTAATTATTATGTTACGGAACATAAACCAGCCACGTCTGTGTAATGACACTCGGCTTGCGGTGAAGAAATTATTAAACAACGTCATCGAAGCCACAATTATGAAAGGGAAGTACAAAGGCGAAGATGTTTTAATCCTACGCATCCCTATGATATCGAACGACATGCCATTCAGCTTTAAACGTTTACAGTTTCCAGTGCGGCTTGCATTTGCAATGTCAATAAATAAATCGCAAGGGCAGTCGCTAAGTGTATGTGGCATTAACTTAGAAAATCCATGTTTTTCACATGGCCAATTATATGTCGCCTGTTCCCGTGTCGGAAAACCATCAACATTATTTATTTACGTGCCAAAACATAAAACTAAAAATATAGTTTATCAAAAAGCATTAGAATAGAGAGAATCAGTGAAGGGTATAGAGGCTATTAGTTGCTTTCTAGAGCGCGCGTGGTGTTTACTTCAAAATGCAAAGTTGTTCAATAGCGATTTGTAAAAATTTGAGTGAAATTGAACCCTATGGATTAAACACTATTATGAAAATATATATGTTGTTTTTTATTTAATGAAAATTAGTAAAGTCCTCAGGTATGGCGAGACCAGCGAAATAAGGATTCATTTTTATATGGAGGATATTATAGATTCAAGTTCAAATTGAATAGGTACTCATACATAAGATAGGTCAGCTATACAAAATAAAGTAGTGCATCAAAGCTACGCTAAGGCGGTACGAAGTTCGCCGGGTCAGCTAGTAAATTTCATAAAAATGAACAGTGAACGTTTCTCCTCAAAATCAATAAATTATTGTTAATTCTTATCTTACCTCATATTTGACGTATGTTTAACATCGATTCGTATTTCTCATAATTAATTGTTATGTATAATAGTTTATTTCCGAAACCAAGCAACTGAAAATACTGTCGTCATACTTTTGGTGAGCATCACATTCTTCAAGTGAAATTGATAAGAATAGTTTTTCTAATCTTCAATTCAACATGTTTATTCTTTCATGTAGCCAAAATTTAAAAATCGCTACTTGAGGATTTCTCATCATTTCGATTAGAAGAAATACATTACTCTGTTCAGCAAATATTTTGAAGCTGGAAGTCAATCAGTGTATTATTTCAATGAGACAAAAACCAAACTCATAATAATGGTACAATATCGGAATCTGTCGATCATCTTCCTGAGTATATCTATTTTAACTATTAAGAAAATTGCCAAATTCTAAATTAAATTATTTTGTGAATATTATTATATGTGTTTATCTTTATTCGACCAATGAAACAATTTAATTTTTTATATTTAAGCTTAGTATTATTCGTCTGTGAGTAGTATAATTTCTGTAGAGATTTAGGAATTTTCTCACCAAAACGTACGATATAAACGGAAACATACAGATGAAGAACGAAAGAAATTTGATCGCGTTTAGAGAGCAGAGTAGTTGTTATAGAGATAAGTTACTATCGCGTATCGAGAAGGTACTAACGGAATTAGTGCAAATGAAATAGCCGATATCAATCGAATACACTACGGTTGTAAAATTATGTGTTTCATTGGTATAATGGCCGACTGTTACCAATCGGCCTCCAAAAATTGTTTTAAGACTCATTTGAGTTACCCCTCCACACGGAAATCTTTAGTAAAAGGCGAAAGATTTATTCGCAACTGAGGAGAGGTCAGAGTAACCATCCTAATTTTTCAACACTACTTTCATCCACAGACAGTCCGATGAAGTCGGTGTTCGTGAAGTAAATGCATGAAAGTCTCCGAGAAAAATTATCCGATTTTTAAAATTGTCTGTACAATTTTTAGGACTTGAATTAGGAATGAGTCGAATGAGTCGAATTAGTCGAATTAAATTCGACTAATGAACATGCAATATTCATTGTATCGACAAGATATACACCCCTATTGATCCATTACACATGTTTATAATACTAAACGCCATCTTGCGGCAATTTTTGATAGCTGCTTATGTTGAATATCTGCATTGAGTTTCAATATATTTGGATATTCGATGGTAGCGGTGATATTCGGACTGTTACATATACAATCAGATGTTACGTACTTCATTTATTCCAACCGAAATTGCTACAATTCTCTGGTTGACGACAAAGAATAGATTCTAATGACGAATAAAAAATATATTAATCGGAATTTATAGGGCATAATGAAATTATTAATTCCGTCATAATATAATTGCAATGCAATTCGAACTTCAAAAATACCAATGAAAATGCTTATCTTACTTATAAAAGTGACAACATAATTTTTTCTCTTCTATATTATTATTGCTAATGTCTTTTTGTGTATATGTTTCAAGCGATCGTTTAATATTTCATATATTTTTACATATTGTACTTAATTTATGATACTCGAACTAGTTACGTCGAAGCGTGTTACAGACAATTTTTTTTCAGAAGAGAAAGTTAAAATTTCCACATAATTCATTTGTTTACATCCAGGGGATTATGATTTTAATTTTACTGCGAACTCGCACCACAGCGTTAACATATCGTCCAAATATTTGTTCTTTCGTATTTTAAGCCAAATATGGTCGCGAATGATTACTGTGAAATCTCTTTTAGACCGACACTAAAAAATTGTCCGTTCAAGAGAGTCATCTTTTCGAAAGAAATTTTATGTTTTCCAATTTCAGAAAATGAAAATCCAATAAACAACGCAAAATATAGATATCTGAAAAAACATTTATTTCTTTATACGTAAAACACCATAATACATATTGCATTATATAACTGAATATTTATTCATGAATGGTAGTCTGACGAGTTCTTTTGCTCGAATTATTACATCATGAAAATAAAATTGGAAGTTGATAAGAATATTCAAGGCTGTGTCATATTTTTGACATTCTCGGAATAGTTTAAGATTTTTAATCAATTCGTTAGCTTCATCATAATAAAATTCCTCATTAGAAACTTTCAAAGTCCGTTAGTTCCACCTTCGGCCAGATAATCAATTTCATTTATTACAAATGTTTGAAAAAGTTATAACTAACATATAAAACCATGTCTCAAGATGCGAGAACGCTCATTTTCGATTTTGTTGATCGTAAAAAAATTCTCAATGGAGAATACTTTCAAAGTTGACAGTAGATGGGCCGACCTAACACGTATAATCGCTAAAGTCATATCTAACATATAAAACCCAAGTTTCCAATGTGCGGCAACGCCTTTTTTCAATTTTGTTGATATTTATAAAATTCTCCTATATAATTTCCCTTCGTTCTCCCTACAGCCCGCCAATAGTTTTCATCACATAAGTTTGATATTCATAACTAACATTGAAAAGACCATCTGCCTATGTGCGACAATAATTAAGAGAAATAAGTAATGATACTCATTATATAAAGTGGGCCGATCCCGGAGGTGCTACAATACCGGGCCAGCCCGCGACGGCGGAGGAGCAAGCCCCTAACAGCCGTCATGATCCAAAAATCAGTTTAATATACTGGCCCCGCATGCGGGTCGTATCAGATATTAAGCTGATAAGAACATATACTACACTTTGATCTTAGCCATAAGGCCGAGAAGCGATACCTGTTACAAATTATCAACAAAATTTAACGGAAAACAGACCCTCGTATTCAGTATAATAATTCACCATTCATCTACGAGTTCCATCTTTCATTACATAGCCCTACTTCATTTGAATAACTATTCCCAATGTACCACCCTCGTAGAATTCTATTCAGGTTATTGAGGAGATTTCGATATCACTCGCTAGAGTGCGATATCACTCGCTAGAGTGCACATCGTCCCATTTGTTATTTAGTCGTAGTCGGCTTTCCTAAAATTATATTTTGCTCCTTTCGATGCATACAAACGACTACAATGACCGTTCAAAAGGAAGTGAATCAAAATTAGAATATAAATAGAGAAAAAGTGTTCAAAGATTAGAAAAGTGTAATGTAAATGAGAAAGTGTAGTTAGTGGCTTTAGTGAACTTAGTGCGAGAGCCAAAATATCAACGAGATAAATCACCTTGACCTGGAAATACTATGGGAATATCATCAAGTTGGATCAATTCTTTGCTGAGAGAAAAATACTTCTTGAGAAACATATAAAATAAATAGAACACGAAATGAGAACGGCAAAATAAAATGCGAAAGAGTTGGAAGCATATTCAAAACCAAAAAGAACCGCAAAACCAGAAATTATTACTGAAATCTAGAATGACTGCCTGAGCGGTAGTGAAGAAGATGACGATTTTAGTATCGAGGAAAAAGAGAAATGACGATAGAGAAATAAATGCACAAAATAACCCGAGAGCCTGTAAGGAAAGACAATCATAATAAATTTTCATAAAAAGAAGATGATAACACAACACATATAATACTAAGAAACAAGACAAATCGAAACGAACTATCAAAAGTAATAACAAAGAAAATCAGCTATACCATAGCAATAGCAACCGAAAAAAATTACTCGTCTCAATGATGACGGACTTTACTAAGAACCAAGCGGAAACCTTTCCCTATTATTGGTTGCTTTCAAAAATCTACGCAAGATTATTAATCTTGGAAATTAAGAAATGTACAGCCAGACGAAGAAGACACTAATACGCAGTTTAATGGCTCATTATGTAATGTTTCCAAGATCATTTCGAAAGAAAATTTAGTGAGCAATATTGTGCGAGTGTCTATAGCTGCTTCTATGCAATTCGAATATTATCGCCTTTATTTGATTGATTCGGGAAATCCACTTAGTTCAATTTTAGCTGAAATATTTAAGGATGATCTAAAATCAAAAATACACCTAAATCCGATAAGCAAATATTTCCTTTATTGGTATAGATATGTAGATGATATTTTTTGTTGTTTCAAAGGCACCGATCGGCAACTACATATCTTCACGAATTTCATTAATAAACTCCACCCAAAAATCAAATTCACAATCGAAGAAGAAAAGAATCAAAGTATTTATTTTCTTGACCTCACAATAACAAGACTAAATAATTTACATGATTTTAGTATTTTTCACAAACCCACACATACAGACATCATAATACATAAAACTTCAAATCACCCCACCAACCAAAAGATGTCAGCATATAATATAGTCCGGTCAAATTAGACCAAAAATAAGAGTAAAAGTTACATAAATTCCCACCAAGCTGAAAATTGGTAAGATTGTTTAAAATATCATTAAAAACAAAATTTGAAAGTTCCCCATCTTTCCCCTGTAAGGAAAAAATTTTATTCAAGGTCAAATGTCAAAAAAATGAGTTTTTCGCGATTTTCAGCAAAACGGTCAGTTTTATCATTAAAATACCTCGGACAAAAATTGTAGATCATAAAATTATTAAAATTTTTTTATACATTCTTTTCTACGCGCCACTGTTTTTGAGATATTACGATTAAAATAGTTGTAAAAGTTTTAATCGTCATAATGAGCATGAACCCGGCATAGAATCACCAACAGTAGAGGATCCGTTTGATTCCAACGAGGCAACATGCGATACATCGCTATTAACGCAGTTTACATGCACTCAGGATGAAGATGAAGAAGAACAAGAAAAACAAGAACAAGACGAACAAGAACAAGAAGATCAAGAAGAAGAACAAGAAGAAGATTTTGAAAGTTACGACGCGGACGATTAAATTTCACTACTTTTTTTTAACTTAAAGTGCTTTTATCATTTCAATCTCTGCTAATATCCATTATTTTTCAATAGTTTCAAATTAAACGGGATCAAAACTGACCAGTGGAATAGACCTACCTCATAGGTGGCGAGGAAACGTGTGCATATTATGACGATTACAATTTTTACAACTATTTGAATCGTTATATCTCAAACACGGTGGCTCGTAGAAAAAAAAATAATTAATAAATTTTTTGTAGATAATTTTATGATCTACAATTTTGGTCTGAGGTATTTTAATGATAAAACTTACCGTTTTGCTAAAAATCGCGAAAAACTAATTTTTTTTTACCTTTGACCTTGAATAAAATTTTTTCCTTACAGGGAAAAGATGGGGAACTTTCAAATTTTGTTTTTAATGATATTTTAAACAATCTTGCCGATTTTCAGCTTGGTGAGAATTTATGTAACTTCGAATGTCTAAATTGACCGGACTAATAGTTTTATTCATAAATTATTGAATATCCCTTTGAATTCAGATAACTTTTTGGAAGAATTAAATATTATTAAACAAATAGCGTCAAACAACGGTTACAATCCTTTTCTTATAGACAAAATGGTATCCAATAAACCAAAGAAAATGGCATTAAATCTCGTGTACCCAATCATAAAAGAGGACAATACACAGAAATATTTTTCGTTATCTTATGTCAATGGATTATCTAAAAATATTCCTAAATATTTCAAAAGTTGTTCCAATTATAACGCGGCTTTTAGGACAATTAATAACCTTAGTACCTACATAAAAAACAATAAAGATCGAACAAATAAAGAAAATAAATCCGGAGTCTATAAGTTGACTTGCAAAGATTGCCCTTTAGTATACATTGGCCAGACTGGTAAATCATTCAAGAAACGTGTCCAAGAACACCAAAGGGGTTATATATCCGATTCTGTACATTCGACATATGCTAATCATCTTAAGGGATTCAGGCATAATTTTAACAATACTTATGAAATTATCCTTTTAGAATTTCTTGAAATCAACAGGTTTAATGCACGTAAAATCCTTTTGGACGAACAAACAGATGTTGATAAGTCTCCATTACTGAATATCTTTCCTTAATGGCATTTTTAGCGGCAAACTCCAATAAACACCTAGAGTTTTTATGACTTGTTCTTCTATTATTTGGTCACGTACCTAACAATGTTTTTAAACTCAGTTACACTGAATACCATCAGACAGTACAATATAATACCTGAAGAAGCCACATCGTGGTGAAACAATTGTCGTATTAGTACAAGTAGAAATAAATAACTGTCTCATATAAAATTTCTTAATTATCGCTTTTATCGAATATTCTTTGTTGAAATTATTTCAAAACATAATGAAAAAAATGTCAGATATTCATCAGATCTGGGATGAAAACATAATTTGCTTCATTTATATGAAGCTTCAAGAAATTATTATAGTCCCTCCAAAGAATCCAAACAAAGTAGAAATACCACACACCATAACTATAGATATACACCTTACTTTCGACAAGTTCGAAAAGTCCAGCGTGCTGTTGTATGTAGTAAGTTTATTGTGAGAGAATTGATATTGTTTAGTTAACACCGGGACAGCGCGTACGCAGTCCCGACTACCAAAAATTACGCGCCCGAGTTATCCGCATTAGGGATAATCGCAGGGGTCAGCCCGATCGAAGTGCAATGAAAGGGCCTCACTCCGGGGGAACCGCCTTATTGATCACGGTAACCCCTACGCCACGTGCATCTACGAAATGCATTATACGTCTATTAGGAAAATTATCCACAGTTATGTGCAATTAGTCCTGCCATCTTTCGGAACAACTCTGTATTTATAATATCAGACGTTCTAACGACTAGATAGATATTAATAACGGGGCAAAAAGATTATACAATATAAGTTGAGAAAAAAACTGCTTATTGTAAATTTATTCACATCAATCAATTGAATTCCAAACGTGTTCAACATACTTAGGAATTAATCAACCGAGATCTGCCGAAGTGCCAATAGGCGAGACGAGAAATTATATATTTGTGTTTCTTCTAATGTCCACCACATTATTTGTGTCGAGTTGTCATGTTTGCAGGGATATTCTCCTGATTTGGTTAATGCAAGTGAAGTTCAACCCTATCACATAGATAGATTCTCTTAGAATTAATTTGATTCCTTGAAAGTTCTTTATTTAAAGAGAACTTTATGAATTTTGTGTAACAGTTCAGATATACGGGGGAGTGCTCAAGGAAAACGGTTGGATACCTATTAGACAGAAAATAATTAAAACATCCTGCCACTGAGCTATCGGCAATATGGGTATTTATAATTAAATTTCATAACAGTTTCTTTCAGAATTGAAGTCTTGGACCATTATATTGCTTATTTCTCTTTATTACGTTTTATATATAAAGAAATTATTGCATTTTTGAATTTTTACATGAACAGAGAATAAGTAAGATGAGCATATTGCAGATATTGAGAAAAAATAGAATAGAAAAAATTTTAAAGGCAATTCATTAATTTTTTCATGACTTACCTACCTCTATTGCAAATTATATAAAAATTTAATTAAGTTAACCTTACCTCTATTTACAACTTTATAAGTAAACTACATGAATTATCTGCAAGTACGTCATATAAACATATTATAACAACATAAACTAGAAAATATACATATAATGGCAGATAACAAGATTATCGTAATAATGAAAAAGGTAATTATACTGAAATTTCGAAAAAGTGTATGCGTGACACTAGCGTGTGCTTTCGTACAGCTTTGGTTATATAAATTATCTTTATCTATATATATTAAAATGAAACCCGTTTTCCATTGTCACGACATAACATAAAAACGGCTTGACCGATTTGGCTGATTTTTTTTGTAGTTTTCTAATACTCCGTACAAGGTTCTTACGGAAAAAAATATAAAGAAAAT
This sequence comes from Megalocaria dilatata, assembly GCA_034642435.1. Taxonomy (NCBI): domain Eukaryota; kingdom Metazoa; phylum Arthropoda; class Insecta; order Coleoptera; family Coccinellidae; genus Megalocaria; species Megalocaria dilatata. Next base: position 76,392,800 of record CM067856.1, read on the forward strand.
CTCTCAGAAAGAATGAAAAATATACATTTAATTTTGCATATTTTAAAAAACGCGCGTAACGAATGTCAACGTCATTCAATTTTCGATCCGATAGACTGCGCTGTCATCGCAGCATTATTCTATATTAATTTCAGTTAGTCCCGATAGTTAGTGCTGCGATCAAATTGAGAAAAATATCTGAAATTTTGTTGTTATTATTGTGTTTGTTCAAGTCGCGTGCTAATTAAAATATCAACTACGAATTGAAATTTATGTTTGAAGAGTTTTTGGAAATGTTTTAGTTTCGATCCGATAGACTGCGCTGTCATCGCAGCATTATTCTATATTAATTTCAGTTAGTCCCGATAGTTAGTGCTGCGATCAAATTGAGTAAAATATCTGAAACTTTGTTGTTATTATTGTGTTTGTTCAAGTCGCGTGCTAATTAAAATATTAACTACGAATAGAAATTGATGTTAGAAGAGTTTTTAGAAATGTTTTACTTTCGATCCGATAGACTGCGCTGTCATCGCAGCATTATTCTATATTAATTTCAGTTAGTCCAGATAGTTAGTGCTGCGATCAAATTGAGAAAAATATCTGAAATTTTGTTGTTATTACTGTGTTTGTTCAAGTCGCGTGCTAATCAAAATATCAACTACGAATTGAAATTGATGTTTGAAGAGTTTTTGGAAATGTTTTACTTTCGATCCGATAGACTGCGCTGTCATCGCAGCATTATATATTAATTTCAGTTAGTCCCGATAGTTAGTGCTGCGATCAAATTGAGAAAAATTTCTGAAATTTTGTTGTTATTATTGTGTTTGTTCAAGTCGCGTGCTGATTAAAATATCAACTACGAATTGAAATTGATGTTTGAAGAGTTTTTGGAAATGTTTTAGTTTCGATCCGATAGACTGCGCTGTCATCGCAGCATTATTCTATATTGATTTCAGTTAGTCCCGATAGTTAATGCTGCTATCAAATTGAGTAAAATATCTGAAACTTTGTTGTTATTATTGTGTTTGTTCAAGTCGCGTGCTAATTAAAATATTAACTACGAATAGAAATTGATGTTAGAAGAGTTTTTTAGAAATGTTTTACTTTCGATCCGATAGACTGCGCTGTCATGGCAGCATTATTCTATATTAATTTCAGTTAGTCCAGATAGTTAGTGCTGCGATCAAATTGAGAAAAATATCTGAAATTTTGTTGTTATTACTGTGTTTGTTCAAGTCGCGTGCTAATCAAAATATCAACTACGAATTGAAATTGATGTTTGAAGAGTTTTTGGAAATGTTTTACTTGCGATCCGATAGACTGCGCTGTCATCGCAGCATTATACTATATTAATTTCAGTTAGTCCCGATAGTTAGTGCTGCGATCAAATTGAGAAAAATATCTGAAATTTTGTTGTTATTATTGTGTTTGTTCAAGTCGCGTGCTAATTAAAATATCAACTACGAATTGAAATTGATGTTTGAAGAGTTTTTGGAAATGTTTTAGTTTCGATCCGATAGACTGCGCTGTCATCGCAGCTTTATTCTATATTAATTTCGGTTAGTCCCGATAGTTAGTGCTGCGATCAAATTGAGAAAAATATCTGAAATTTTGTTGTTATTATTGTGTTTGTTCAAGTCGCGTTCTAATTAAAATATCAACTACGAATTGAAATTGATGTTTGAAGAGTTTTTGGAAATGTTTTACTTTCGATCCGATAGACTGCGCTGTCATCGCAGCATTATTCTATATTAATTTCAGTTAGTCCCGATAGTTAGTGCTGCGATCAAATTGAGAAAAATATCTGAAATTTTGTTGTTATTATTGTGTTTGTTCAAGTCGCGTGCTAATTAAAATATCAACTGCGAATTGAAATTGATGTTTGAAGAGTTTTTGGAAATGTTTTAGTTTCGATCAGATAGACTGCGCCGTCATCGCAGCATTATTCTATATTAATTTCAGTTAGTCCCGATAGTTAATGCTGCGATCAAATTGAGTAAAATATCTGAAACTTTGTTGTTATTATTGTGTTTGTTCAAGTCGCGTGCTAATTAAAATATTAACTACGAAAAGAAATTGATGTTAGAAGAGTTTTTTAGAAATGTTTTACTTTCGATCCGATAGACTGCGCTGTCATCGCAGCATTATTCTATATTAATTTCAGTTAATCCAGATAGTTAGTGCTGCGATCAAATTGAGAAAAATATCTGAAATTTTGTTGTTATTATTGTGTTTGTTCAAGTCGCGTGCTAATCAAAATATCAACTACGAATTGAAATTGATGTTTGAAGAGTTTTTGGAAATGTTTTACTTTCGATCCGATAGACTGCGCTGTCATCGCAGCTTTATTCTATATTAATTTCGGTTAGTCCCGATAGTTAGTGCTGCGATTAAATTGAGAAAAATATCTGAAACTTTGTTGTTATTATTGTGTTTGTTCAAGTCGCGTGCTAATCAAAATATTAACTACGAATTGAAATTGATTGAAGAGTTTTTGGAAATGTATTACTTTCGATCCGATAGACTGCGCTGTCATCGCAGCTTTATTCTATATTAATTTCAGTTAGTCCAGATAGTTAGTGCTGCGATCAAATTGAGAAAAATATCTGAAATTTTGTTGTTATTACTGTGTTTGTTCAAGTCGCGTGCTAATCAAAATATCAACTACGAATTGAAATTGATGTTAGAAGAGTTTTTGGAAATGTTTTACTTTCGATCCGATAGACTGCGCTGTCATCGCAGCATTATTCTATATTTATTTCAGTTAGTCCCGATAGTTAGTGCTGCGATCAAATTGAGAAAAATATCTGAAATTTTGCTATTATTGTGTTTGTTCAAGTCGCGTGCTAATTAAAATATCAACTACGAATTGAAATTGATGTTTGAAGAGTTTTTGGAAATGTTTTAGTTTCGATCTGATAGACTGCGCTGTCATCGCAGCTTTATTCTATATTAATTTCAGTTAGTCCCGATAGTTAGTGCTGCGATCAAATTGAGAAAAGTATCTGAAATTTTGTTGTTATTATTGTGTTTGTTCAAGTCGCGTGCTAATCAAAATATCAACTACGAATTGAAATTGATGTCTGAAGAGTTTTTGGAAATGTTTTACTTTCGATCCGATAGACTGCGCTGTCATCGCAGCTTTATTCTATATTAATTTCGGTTAGTCCCGATAGTTAGAGCTGCGATCAAATTGAGAAAAATATCTGAAACTTTGTTGTTATTATTGTGTTTGTTCAAGTCGCGTGCTAATCAAAATATTAACTACGAATTGAAATTGATGTTTGAAGAGTTTTTGGAAATGTATTACTTTCGATCCGATAGACTGCGCTGTCATCGCAGCTTTATTCTATATTAATTTCGGTTAGTCCCGATAGTTAGTGCTGCGATCAAATTGAGAAAAATATCTGAAACTTTGTTGTTATTATTGTGTTTGTTCAAGTCGCGTGCTAATCAAAATATTAACTACGAATTGAAATTGATGTTTGAAGAGTTTTTGGAAATGTATTACTTTCGATCCGATAGACTGCGCTGTCATCGCAGCTTTATTCTATTTTAATTTCAGTTAGTCCAGATAGTTAGTGCTGCGATCAAATTGAGAAAAATATCTGAAATTTTGTTGTTATTACTGTGTTTGTTCAAGTCGCGTGCTAATCAAAATATCAACTACGAATTGAAATTGATGTTAGAAGAGTTTTTGTAAATGTTTTACTTTCGATCCGATAGACTGCGCTGTCATCGCAGCTTTATTCTATATTAATTTCGGTTAGTCCCGATAGTTAGTGCTGCGATCAAATTGAGAAAAATATCTGAAACTTTGTTGTTATTATTGTGTTTGTTCAAGTCGCGTGCTAATTAAAATATTAACTACGAATAGAAATTGATGTTAGAAGAGTTTTTTAGAAATGTTTTACTTTCGATCCGATAGACTGCGCTGTCATCGCAGTATTATTCTATATTAATTTCAGTTAGTCCAGATAGTTAGTGCTGCGATCAAATTGAGAAAAATATCTGAAATTTTGTTGTTATTACTGTGTTTGTTCAAGTCGCGTGCTAATCAAAATATCAACTACGAATTGAAATTGATGTTTGAAGAGTTTTTGGAAATGTTTTACTTGCGATCCGATAGACTGCGCTGTCATCGCAGCATTATACTATATTAATTTCAGTTAGTCCCGATAGTTAGTGCTGCGATCAAATTGAGAAAAATATCTGAAATTTTGTTGTTATTATTGTGTTTGTTCAAGTCGCGTGCTAATTAAAATATCAACTACGAATTGAAATTGATGTTTGAAGAGTTTTTGGAAATGTTTTAGTTTCGATCCGATAGACTGCGCTGTCATCGCAGCTTTATTCTATATTAATTTCGGTTAGTCCCGATAGTTAGTGCTGCGATCAAATTGAGAAAAATATCTGAAATTTTGTTGTTATTATTGTGTTTGTTCAAGTCGCGTGCTAATTAAAATATCAACTACGAATTGAAATTGATGTTTGAAGAGTTTTTGGAAATGTTTTAGTTTCGATCCGATAGACTGCGCTGTCATCGCAGCATTATTCTATATTAATTTCAGTTAGTCCCGATAGTTAGTGCTGCGATCAAATTGAGAAAAATATCTGAAATTTTGCTATTATTGTGTTTGTTCAAGTCGCGTGCTAATTAAAATATCAACTACGAATTGAAATTGATGTTTGAAGAGTTTTTGGAAATGTTTTAGTTTCGATCTGATAGACTGCGCTGTCATCGCAGCTTTATTCTATATTAATTTCAGTTAGTCCCGATAGTTAGTGCTGCGATCAAATTGAGAAAAGTATCTGAAATTTTGTTGTTATTATTGTGTTTGTTCAAGTCGCGTGCTAATCAAAATATCAACTACGAATTGAAATTGATGTTTGAAGAGTTTTTGGAAATGTATTACTTTCGATCCGATAGACTGCGCTGTCATCGCAGCTTTATTCTATATTAATTTCAGTTAGTCCCGATAGTTAATGCTGCGATCAAATTGAGTAAAATATCTGAAACTTTGTTGTTATTATTGTGTTTGTTCAAGTCGCGTGCTAATTAAAATATTAACTACGAATAGAAATTGATGTTAGAAGAGTTTTTTAGAAATGTTTTACTTTCGATCCGATAGACTGCGCTGTCATCGCAGCATTATTCTATATTAATTTCAGTTAGTCCAGATAGTTAGTGCTGCGATCAAATTGAGAAAAATATCTGAAATTTTGTTGTTATTATTATGTTTGTTCAAGTCGCGTGCTAATCAAAATATCAACTACGAATTGAAATTGATGTTTGAAGAGTTTTGGGAAATGTTTTACTTTCGATCCGATAGACTGCGCTGTCATCGCAGCATTATTCTATATTAATTTCAGTTAGTCCAGATAGTTAGTGCTGCGATCAAATTGAGAAAAATATCTGAAACTTTGTTGTTATTATTGTGTTTGTTCAAGTCGCGTGCTAATCAAAATATTAACTACGAATTGAAATTGATGTTTGAAGAGTTTTTGGAAATGTATTACTTTCGATCCGATAGACTGCGCTGTCATCGCAGCTTTATTCTATATTAATTTCAGTTAGTCCAGATAGTTAGTGCTGCGATCAAATTGAGAAAAATATCTGAAATTTTGTTGTTATTATTGTGTTTGTTCAAGTCGCGTGCTAATTAAAATATTAACTACGAATAGAAATTGATGTTAGAAGAGTTTTTGGAAATGTTTTACTTTCGATCCGATAGACTGCGCTGTCATCGCAGCATTATTCTATATTTATTTCAGTTAGTCCCGATAGTTAGTGCTGCGATCAAATTGAGAAAAATATCTGAAATTTTGCTATTATTGTGTTTGTTCAAGTCCCGTGCTAATCAAAATATTAACTACGAATAGAAATTGATGTTTGAGGAGTTTTTGGAAATGTTTTACTTTCGATCCGATAGACTGCGCTGTCATCGCAGCTTTATTCTATATTAATTTCAGTTAGTCCCGATAGTTAGTGCTGCGATCAAATTGAGAAAAATATCTGAAATTTTGTTGTTATTATTGTGTTTGTTCTAGTCGTGTGCTGATTAAAATATTAACTACGAATAGTAATTGATGTTTGAAGAGTTTTTAAGTGTGCCTAAAAAACGATAATTTTTGCGAATTTAGAGTAGAATTGAAGTAAGTATATTTTGTATAAATTTTTTATCAAATTTACACGTGAGTTATAGAACAACCAACCTAACCTATAAATTTATTTGTGTAGGTCATAAATATTGTATTTATTCATGTTTGAAATAAAAAAAATTATCAAAAAATTATTAAAAATTATATATAAAATTTAATCGAACAAAACTTTGGGCTGAGGAGTACATTCATTTGCGTGACGCGGTAACGTAGATGCTAATGACATCAACAACATCGGTAGCGCATATATTCTTCCATGTATGATGATACATTGGTAGTCCGCGTCATATGCAAGAGTATATTCAAGACGCCATGGCTTACGTACGTGCATATGGCCGACCAGATCTTTTTATCACATTTACGTGTAATCCAAACTGGGATGAAATTCAAAGTTTGTTGTTGCCAGGTCAAACATCGATTTATCGCCGTGATATCACTGCACGTGTTTTTAAACAAAAATTAAAAACTGACTGCCAATGCACGACACATTTGATTAAGAATTGAGACGCGAAGCCCAATACGATTCCGAAACATTACGAGAAATGGTTGATAGAACAGTTCCCCTTTTAAATCAACAACAAAAATATGCCTACGATACGCTCATGAAAGTAGTGAACGATGGATCTGGCGGATTTTATTTTTTAGATGCTCCCGGTGGAACTGGGAAAACTTTTTTGTTATCATTGATTTTGGCAACGATTCGATCGCAAAATGGAATTGCACTAACCCTAGCTTCATTAAGTATTGCAGCTACGTTGTTGGAAGGCGGTCGAACAGCTCATTCAGCTCTCAAGCTGCCGTTGAACCTTCAAATTAATGAGACTCCAACTTGCAACCTTTCGAGGAATTCTGCGATGGCCAAAGTGCTGCAGCAAACCAGATTGATCATTTGGGATGAATGTACGATGGCACACAAAAAAATCTTTGGAGGCATTCGATCGCTCGATGCAAGATTTACGAAATAACAAAAAATGGTTTGGTGGTGCAATGATACTATTGGCAGGTGATTTTCGACAAATATTGCCAGCCAGGCTCAACGCCTGCTGATGAACTGAATGCATGTTTGAAGTCGTCCATTTTATGGAAATACAATAAAACACTTAAATTGAGTATAAACATGAGAGTCGAATTGCAGGAAGACCAGTCTGGAGAAGTGTTTTTCAAACAACTGCTCGATATTGGTAATGGTATTATTGTTGTTGATACAACATCTGGATACATTACATTCCCTACCAATTTTTGTAACTTTTGTGAATCAAAGACCGAACCACCTCATAATCTGCAATTAAAAATCGGATCAGTAATTATTATGTTACGGAACATAAACCAGCCACGTCTGTGTAATGGCACTCGGCTTGCGGTGAAGAAATTATTAAACAACGTCATCGAAGCCACAATTATGAAAGGGAAGTACAAAGGCGAAGATGTTTTAATCCTACGCATCCCTATGATATCGAACGACATGCCATTCAGCTTTAAACGTTTACAGTTTCCAGTGCGGCTTGCATTTGCAATGTCAATAAATAAATCACAAGGGCAGTCGCTAAGTGTATGTGGCATCAACTTAGAAAATCCATCTTTTTCACATTGCCAATTATATTTCGCCTGTTCCCTTGTCGGAAAACCATCAATATTATTTATTTACGTGCCAGAACATAAAACTAAAAATATAATTTATCAAAAAGCATTAGTATAGAGAGAAGCAGTGAAGGGTATAGAGGCTATTAGTTGCTTTCTAGAGCGCGCGTGGTGTCGAGCTCAGTGTTTACTTCAAAATGCAAAGTTGTTCAATAGCGATTTGTAAAAATATGAGTGAAATTGAACACTATGAAATAAACACTATTATGAAAATATATATGTTGTTTTTTATTTAATAAAAATTAGTAAAGTCCTCAGGTATGGCGAGACCAGGGAAATAAGGATTCATTTTCATATGGAGGATATTATAGATTCCAGTTCAAATTGAATAGGTACTCATACATAAGATAGGTCAGCTATACAAACTAAAGTAGTGCATCAAAGCTACGCTAAGGCGGTACGAAGTTCGCCGGGTCAGCTAGTAAATTTTATAAAAATGAACAGTGAACGGTCAGTTTTATCATTAAAATACCTCGGACGAAAATTGTAGATCATAAATTTATCTACAAAAAATTTATTAATACTTTTTTTTCTACGCGTCACCGTTTTTGGGATATTACGATTAAAATAATTGTAAAAGTTGTAATCGTCATAATGAGCATGTACACGGCATAGAATCACCAACAGTAGAGGATCCGTTTGATTCCAACGAGGCAACATGCGATACATCGCTATTATCGCAGTTTACATGCACTCAGGATGAAGATGAAGAAGAACAAGAAAAACAAGAACAAGACGAACAAGAACAAGAAGATTAAGAAGAAGAACAAGATGAAGATTTTGAAAGTTACGACTCGGACGATTAAATTTCACTACTTTTTTTTTAACTTAAATTGCTTTTATCTTTTCAAGCTCTGCTAATATCCATTATTTTTCAATAGTTTCAAATTAAACAGGAACAAAACTGACCCGTGGAATAGGCCTACTTCATAGGTGGCGAGGAAACATGTGCATATTATGACGATTACAATTTTTACAATTTTTTGAATCGTTATATCTCAAAAACGGTGGCTCGTAGAAAAAAAAAATAATTAATAAATTTTTTGTAGATAATTTTATGATCTACAATTTTTGTCTGAGGTATTTTAATGATGAAACTTACCGTTTTGCTAAAAATCGCGAAAAATAATTTTTTTTTACCTTTGATCTTGAATAAAATTTTTTCCTTACAGGGGAAAGATGGGGAACTTTCAAATTTTGTTTTTAATGATATTTTAAACAATCTTACCGATTTTCAGCTAGGTGAGAATTTATGTAACTTCGAATGTCTAAATTGACCGGACTAATAGTTTTATTCATAAATTATTGAATATCCCTTTGAATTCAGATAACTTTTTGGAAGAATTAAATATTATTAAACAAATAGCGTCAAACAACGGTTACAATCCTTTTCTTATAGACAAAATGGTATCCAATAAACCAAAGAAAATGGCATTAAATCTCGTGTACCCAATCATAAAAGAGGACAATACACAGAAATATTTTTCGTTATCTTATGTCAATGGATTATCTAAAAATATTACTAAATATTTCAAAAGTTGTTTCAATTATAACGCGGCTTTTAGGACAATTAATAACTTTAGTACCTACATAAAAAACAATAAAGATCGAACAAATAAAGAAAATAAATCCGGAGTCTATAAGTTGACTTGCAAAGATTGCCCTTTAGTATACATTGGCCAGACTGGTAAATCATTCAAGAAACGTGTCCAAGAACACCAAAGGGGTTATATATCCGATTCTGTACATTCGACATATGCTAATCATCTTAAGGGATTCAGGCATAATTTTAACAATACTTATGAAATTATCCTTTTAGAATTTCTTGAAATCAACAGGTATAATGCACGTAAAATCCTTTTGAACGAACAAACAGATGTTGATAAGTCTCCATTACTGAATATCTTTCCTTAGCGGCAAACTCCAATAAACACCTAGAGTTTTTATGACTTGTTCTTCTATTATTTGGTCACGTACCTAACAATGTTTTTGAACTCAGTTACATTGAATACCATCAGACAGTACAATGTAATACCTGAAGAAGCCACATCGTGGTGAAACAATTGTTGTATTAGTACAAACGTTTTCGTGGAAATAAATTACTGTCTCATATAAAATTTTTTAATTATCGCTTTTATCGAATTTTCTTTGTTGAAATTATTTCAAAACTGAATGAAAAAAATGTCAGATATTCATCAGATCTGGGATGAAAACATAATTTGCTTCATTTATATGAAGCTTCAAGAAATTATTATAGTCCCTCCAAAGAATCCAAACAAAGTAGAAATACCACACACCATAACTATAGATATACACCTTACTTTCGACAAGTTCGAAAAGTCCAGCGTGCTGTTGTATGTAGTAAGTTTATTGTGAGAGAATTGATATTGTTTAGTTAACACCGGGACAGCGCGTACGCAGTCCCGACTACCAAAAATTACGCGCCCGAGTTATCCGCATTAGGGATAATCGCAGGGGTCAGCCCGATCGAAGTGCAATGAAAGGGCCTCACTCCGGGGGAACCGCCTTATTGATCACGGTAACCCCTACGCCAGGTAAGTATGAGTTGTGCATCTACGAAATGCATTATACGTCTATTAGGAAAATTATCCACAGTTATGTGCAATTAGTCCTGCCATCTTTCGGAACAACTCTGTATTTATAATATCAGACGTTCTAACGACTAGATAGATATTAATAACGGGGCAAAAAGATTATACAATATAAGTTGAGAAAAAAACTGCTTGTTGTAAATTTATTCGCATCAATCAATTGTATTCCAAACGTGTTCAACATACTTAGGAATTAATCAACCGAGATCTGCCGAAGTGCCAATAGGCGAGACGAGAAATTAAATATTTGTGTTTCTTCTAATGTCCACCACATTATTTGTGTCTAGTTGTCATGTTTGCAGGGATATTCTCCTGATTTGGTTAATGCAAGTGAAGTTCAACCCTATCACATAGATAGATTCTCTTAGAATTAATTTGATTCCTTGAAAGTTCTTTATTTAAAGAGAACTTTATGAATTTTGTGTAACAGTTCAGATATACGGGGGAGTGCTCAAGGAAAACGGTTGGATACCTATTAGACAGAAAATAATTAAAACATCCTGCCACTGAGCTATCGGCAATATGGGTATTTATAATTAAATTTCATAACAGTTTCTTTCAGAATTGAAGTCTTGGACTATTATATTGCTTATTTCTCTTTATTACGTTTTATATATAAAGAAATTATTGCATTTTTGAATTTTTACATGAACAGAGTATAAGTAAGATGAGCATATTGCAGATATTGAGAAAAAATAGAATAGAAAAAATTTTAAAGGCAATTCATTAATTTTTTCATGACTTACCTACCTCTATTGCAAATTATATAAAAATTTAATTAAGTTAACCTTACCTCTATTTACAACTTTATAAGTAAACTACATGAATTATCTGCAAGTACGTCATATAAACATATTATAACAACATAAACTAGAAAATATACATATAATGACAGATAACAAGATTATCGTAATAATGAAAAAGGTAATTATACTGAAATTTCGAAAAAGTGTATGCGTGACACTAGCGTATGCTTTCGTACAGCTTTGGTTATATAAATTATAAATTTTATAAAAATGAACAGTGAACTTTTCTCCTCAAAATCAATAAATTATTGTTAATACTTATCTTACCCCATATTTGACGTATGTTTAACATCGATTCGTATTTCTCATAATTAATTGTTATGTAAAATAGTTTATTTCCGAAACCAAGCAACTGAAAATACCGTCGTCATACTTTTGGTGAGCATCACATTCTTCAAGTGAAATTGATAAGAATAGTTTTTCTAATCTTCAGTTCAACATTTTTATTCTTTCATGTAGCCAAAATTTAAAAATCGCTACTTGAGGATTTCTGATCATTTCGATTAGAAGAAATACATTACTCTGTTCAGCAAATATTCTGAAGCTCGAAGTCAATCAGTGTATTATTTCAATGAGACAAAAACCAGCTCATAATAATGGTACAATATCGGAATCTGTCGATCATCTTTCTGAGTATATCTATTTTAACTATTAAGAAAATTGCCAAATTCTAAATTAAATATTTTGTGAATATTATTATATGTGTTTTTCTTTATTCGACTATTGAAACTATTTTATTTTGTGATTTGCTAGAAGTCAATATCTAAAATAAGTTTTGTAGATATTGTAAGTAACATCATTCCATTTGTAATTGGTTTTCGACATATACATATATATATATATATATATATATATATATATATATATATGACATATACATATATATATATATATATATGACATATACATATATATATATATATATATATATATATATATATATATATATATATATATATATATATATATATATATATATATATATATATATATGACATATACATATATATATATATATATATATATATATATATATATATATATTGTTATGGATTTTATATTAAAGAAATTTTAGTATGAATACTAATTAGATCACCCTTGTATGTAAGTGATGTATTCTATGTTTCCGGCTAGCTCTTAAGATTATAATTTTGAATAATTGAAATTAAAATATAATTAAATCTGATTTGATATTTGAGGGAGGGTTCAATTTGAATTTTCTAAAAAGTTGAATTTTTAAATTATATTTTATGAAAGTAATTTGAAATATTATAATCAGTGATCAATAACCTAAATCTAATTCTATGTTAACCTAACCTTATCTAAATATCCTAACGTAATTCTAATGTAAACAGTGATTATTATTTCTAAACTTCTTTGGGAAAAGATTAACAGTATTGAATTTTAATACCTTTGGTAAGTTTGTTCATCAATTTATGATTGTTCCTTTTAATTGGCCCTTCTTCGTTTCAAGAATCACACTGGTTTCGTTGGAAACAACACTTCTAGAACGTTCTGAAATTCACAGGCTACTTTGTTGATTTTCTTCAATATATCCAATTCGTTTGAAACTTGATTTCTATGTGATATTTTTCCATTCACATTCAGGTAATGTATTTTCTGGATTCAATTTCCATTCACAATAACCAAATAATCTTCTTTTTTCAGATGATGATACTTTTTTGAACTTTAATTGATTATGGACCGACAAGGATTCTACTCTGCATATAATTGGAGACTGCCGACTTTTTCTGTGTCTGCGCTATTTATAGTTTTCAAGAAAAGTTGAATTTCAAAGCTTACTAGCTTCTGTCAAAATTATATAAAAATGATGCTTTTGATGATTTTACAAAATTTACAATATTTCCTGGTTTGAAATTACTTTTGAAAATTAGCTTATTTTTTAAACTACATTTTGATGTATGTTTCATGTTAAACAGAACAGTCTTGATTTTCCTTCGTAAAGTATTTCAAGTGTCAAAATTTAACAAATTTTAACTTCTAATGCTTATGAAATACTTAATATTACTTATGAAATTGATTAAATTTCTTTAGCTTAGATGCTATTACAATTCTATTGATGTCTAAACATTTTCAAGGATATCTCTTACATTAATCATTTGAAAATATCTGACGTAGATGCTATCTTTCATTGAATTAATTGATTTTTGATCAAATTTGTCCTATTTACATCATTCTGGTGACTTATATTTAATTTAGCTAGTTCTTTGTCAACAATTTCACTAAAGTCTATATGTGATTTATGATTACAACAAATCTTTTCATCAAATTCTTCATCAATTTCAAATTTGATATCTATATTCAAATTACTTCTATTTATTGCAACTTTGGCTGGTTTTACATTGAATATTTGTAAATTGAAATCTCCCTGTGAATTTTATTTATAAACTGTCAACAAGATTACTGTTCTTTTAATTACTGTTCAAAGAATTTTCATTCGACTAGTTGTTATGTATCCTGAATATACTTTTTCTTCATAATTTTTTCTTGTGAGTATTTTTATGAATTGAATTATTAATATTTCTGTCAGAATGGATATTATTTAATGAATTTTGCTCTAGTTATACTCTAACGAGTCAACTTATATACAAAGGTGAGTCTTTTCCTTAATATATTTATGTAATTATTTATTTTAACTGTAAATACCATGACAATATATATATATATATATATATATATATATATATATATATATATTACATAAAAACATTATTTTTTCTGGACAAATATTTTTAATGTCTGATTTATCTGCTTTATCAATTCCTTTCATAATATTGAAACGACGTAAAAATTCATGTTTTTTTTCACAAACCCACACATACAGACATCATAATACATAAAACTTCAAATCACCACACCAACCAAAAGATGTCAGCATATAATATAGTCCGGTCAAATTAGACCAAAAATAAGAGTAAAAGTTACATAAATTCCCACCAAGCTGGAAATTGGTAAGATTGTTTAAAATATCATTAAAAACAAAATTTGAAAGTTCCCCATCTTTCCCCTGTAAGGAAAGGTCAAAGGTCAAAAAAATGAGTTTTTCGCGATTTTCAGCAAAACGGTCAGTTTTATCATTAAAATACCTCGGACAAAAATTGTAGATCATAAAATTATCTATAAAAAATTTATTAATACTTTCTTTTCTACGCGCCACCGTTTTTGAGATATTACGATTAAAAAAATTGTAAAAGTTGTAATCGTCATAATGAGCATGTACACGGCATAGAATCACCAACAGTAGAGGATCCGTTTGATTCCAACGAGGCAACATGCGATACATGGCTATTAACGCAGTTTACATGCACTCAAGATGAAGATGAAGAAGAACAAGAAAAACAAGAACAAGACGAACAAGAAGATCAAGAAGAAGAACAAAAAGAAGATTTTGAAAGTTACGACTCGGACGATTAAATTTCACTACTTTTTTTTAACTTAAATTGCTTTTATCTTTTCAATCTCTGCTAATGTCCATTATTTTTCAATAGTTTCAAATTAAACAGGATCAAAACTGACCCGTGGAATAGGCTTACCTCATAGGTGGCGAGGAAACGTGTGCATATTATGACGATTACAATTTTTTGAATCGTTATATCTCAAAAACGGTGGCTCGTAGAAAAAAAAATAATTAATAAATTTTTTGTAGATAATTTTATGATCTACAATTTTTGTCTGAGGTATTTTAATGATGAAACTTACCATTTTGCTAAAAATCGCGAAAAACTCATTTTTTTTCACCTTTGCCTTGAATAAAATTTTTTCCTCACAGGGGAAAGATGGAGAACTTTCAAATTTTGTTTTTAATGATATTTTAAAAAATCTTACCGATCTTCAGCTGGGTGAGAATTTATGTAACTTCGAATGTCTAAATTGACCGGACTAATAGTTTTATTCATAAATTATTGAATATCCCTTTGAATTCATATAACTTTTTGGAAGAATTAAATATTATTAAACAAATAGCGTCAAACAACGGTTACAATCCTTTTCTTATAGACAAAATGGTCTCCAATAAACCAAAGAAAATGGCATTAAATCTCGTGTACCCAATCATAAAAGAGGACAATACACAGAAATATTTTTCGTTATCTTATGTCAATGGATTATCTAAAAATATTGCTAAATATTTCAAAAGTTGTTTCAATTATAACGTGGCTTTTAGGACAATTAATAACGTTAGTACCTACATAAAAAACAATAAAGATCGAACAAATAAAGAAAATAAATCCGGAGTCTATAAGTTGACTTGCAAAGATTGCCCTTTAGTATACATTGGCCAGACTGGTAAATCATTCAAGAAACGTGTCCAAGAACACCAAAGGGGTTATATATCCGATTCTGTACATTCGACATATGCTAATCATCTTAAGGGATTCAGGCATAATTTTAACAATACTTATGAAATTATCCTTTTAGAATTTCTTGAAATCAACAGGTATAATGCACGTAAAATCCTTTTGAACGAAAAAACAGATGTTGATAAGTCTCCATTACTGAATATCTTTCCTTAGCGGCAAACTCCAATAAACACCTAGAGTTTTTATGACTTGTTCTTCTATTATTTGGTCACGTACCTAACAATGTTTTTGAACTCAGTTACATTGAATACCATCAGACAGTACAATGTAATACCTGAAGAAGCCACATCGTGGTGAAACAAGTGTTGTATTAGTACAAACGTTTTCGTGGAAATAAATTACTGTCTCATATAAAATTTTTTAATTATCGCTTTAATCGAATTTTCTTTGTTGAAATTATTTCAAAACTGAATGAAAAAAATGTCAAATATTCATCAGATCTGGGATGAAAACATAATTTGCTTCATTTATATGAAGCTTCAAGAAATTATTATAGTCCCTCCAAAGAATCCAAACAAAGTAGAAATACCACACACCATAACTATAGATATACACCTTACTTTCGACAAGTTCGAAAAGTCCAGCGTGCTGTTGTATGTAGTAAGTTTATTGTGAGAGAATTGATATTGTTTAGTTAACACCGGGACAGCGCGTACGCAGTCCCGACTACCAAAAATTACGCGCCCGAGTTATCCGCATTAGGGATAATCGCAGGGGTCAGCCCGATCGAAGTGCAATGAAAGGGCCTCACTCCGGGGGAACCGCCTTATTGATCACGGTAACCCCTACGCCAGGTAAGTATGAGTTGTGCATCTACGAAATGCATTATACGTCTATTAGGAAAATTATCCACAGTTATGTGCAATTAGTCCTGCCATCTTTCGGAACAACTCTGTATTTATAATATCAGACGTTCTAACGACTAGATAGATATTAATAACGGGGCAAAAAGATTATACAATATAAGTTGAGAAAAAAACTGCTTGTTGTAAATTTATTCGCATCAATCAATTGTATTCCAAACGTGTTCAACATACTTAGGAATTAATCAACCGAGATCTGCCGAAGTGCCAATAGCCGAGACGAGAAATTAAATATTTGTGTTTCTTCTAATGTCCACCACATTATTTGTGTCTAGTTGTCATGTTTGCAGGGATATTCTCCTGATTTGGTTAATGCAAGTGAAGTTCAACCCTATGACATAGATAGATTCTCTTAGAATTAATTTGATTCCTTCAAAGTTCTTTATTTAAAGAGAACTTTATGAATTTTGTGTAACAGTTCAGATATACGGGGGAGTGCTCAAGGAAAACGGTTGGATACCTATTAGACAGAAAATAATTAAAACATCCTGCCACTGAGCTATCGGCAATATGGGTATTTATAATTAAATTTCATAACAGTTTCTTTCAGAATTGAAGTCTTGGACTATTATATTGCTTATTTCTCTTTATTAGGTTTTATATATAAAGAAATTATTGCATTTTTGAATTTTTACATGAACAGAGTATAAGTAAGATGAGCATATTGCAGATATTGAGAAAAAGTAGAATAGAAAAAATTTTAAATGCAATTCATTAATTTTTTCATGACTGACCTACCTCTATTGCAAATTATATAAAAATTTAATTAAGTTAACCTTACCTCTATTTACAACTTTATAAGTAAACTACATGAATTACCTGCAAGTACGTCATATAAACATATTATAACAACATAAACTAGAAAATATACATATTATGACAGATAACAAGATTATCGTAATAATGAAAAAGGTAATTATACTGAAATTTCGAAAAAGTGTAAGCGTGACACTAGCGTATGCTTTAGTACAGCTTTGGTTATATAAATTATAAATTTTATAAAAATGAACAGTGAACTTTTCTCCTCAAAATCAATAAATTATTATTAATACTTATCTTACCTCATATTTGACGTATGTTTAACATCGATTCGTATTTCTCATAATTAATTGTTATGTATAATAGTTTATTTCCGAAACCAAGCAACTGAAAATACCGTCGTCATACTTTTGGTGAGCATCACATTCTTCAAGTGAAATTGATAAGAATAGTTTTTCTAATCTTCAATTCAACATTTTTATGCTTTCATGTAGCCAAAATTTAAAAATCGCTACTTGAGGATTTCTCATCATTTCGATTAGAAGAAATACATTACTCTGTTCAGCAAATATTCTGAAGCTCGAAGTCAATCAGTGTATTATTTCAATGAGAAATAAACCAAACACGTAATAATGGTACAATATCGGAATCTATCGATCATCTTTCTGAGTATATCTATTTTAACTATTAAGAAAATTGCCAAATTCTAAATTAAATATTTTGTGAATATTATTATATGTGTTTTTCTTCATTCGACTATTGAAACTATATTACCTTGTGATTTGCTAGAAGTCAATATCTAAAATAAGTTTTGTAGATATTGTAAGTAACATCATTCCATTTGTAATTGGTTTTCGACATATACATATATATATATATATATATATATATATATATATATATATATATATATATTTTTTTTATCAATTCCTTTCATAATATTGAAATTTACACGACGTAAAAATGCATGTTTCGTTTAGGTTCTCGAAAAAAAAATTGATAAGTTTCGTGAATATTTAATTTTTTATATTCAAGCTTAGTATTATTCGTCTGTGAATAGTAATTGCTGTAGAGATTTAGGAATTTTCTCACCAAAACGTACCATATAAACGGAAACATACAGATGAAGAACGAAAGAAATTTGATCGCGTTTAGAGAGCAGAGTAGTTGTTATAGTGATAAGTTACTATCGCGTATGGAGAAGGTACTAACGGAATTAGTGCAAATGAAATAGCCGATTTCACTCGAATACACTACGGTTGCAAAATTATGTGTTTCATTGGTATAATCGCCGACTGTTACCAATCGACCTCCAAAAATTATTTTAAGACTCATTTGAGTTACCCCTCCCCACGGAAATCTTTAGTAAAAGGCGAAAGATTTATTCGCAACTGAGGAGAGGTCAGAGTAACCATCCAATTTTTTCAACACTACTATTACACATGTTTATAATACTAAACGCCATCTTGCGGCAATTTTTGATAGCTGCTTATGTTGAACATCTGCATTGAGTTTCAATATATTTGGATATTCGATGGTAGCGGTGATTTTCGGACTGTTACATTTACAATCAAGTGTTACGTACTTCATTTATTTCAACCGAAATTGCTACAATTCTCTGATTGACGACAAAGTTCAAAAAAAAAAATAGATTCTTATGACGAATAAAAAATATATTAATCGGAATTTATAGGGCATAATAAAATTATTCATTCCATCATAATATAATTGCAATGCAATTCGAACTTCAAAAATACCAATGAAAATGGTTATCTTACTTATAAAAGTGAACAACATAATTTTTTCTCTTCTATATTATTATTGCTAATGTCTTTTTGTGTATATGTTTCAAGCGATCGTTTAATATTTCATACAATTCATTTTTACATATTGTACTTAATTTATGATACTCGAACTAGTTACGTCGAAGCGTGTTACAGACAATTTTCTTTCAGAAGAGAAAGTTAAAATTTCCACATAATTCATTTGTTTACATCCAGTGGATTATGATTTTAATTTTACTGTGCACTCGCACCACAGCGTTATCATATCGTCCAAATATTTGTTCTTTCGTATTTTAAGCCAAATATGGTCGCGAATGATTACTGTGAAATCTCTTTTAGACCGACACTAAAAAATTGTCCGTTCAAGAGAGTCATCTTTTCGAAAGAAATTTTATGTTTTCCAAATTCAGAAAATGAAAATCCAATAAACAACGCAAAATATAGACATCTGAAAAAACATTTATTTCTTTACACGTAAAACACCATAATACATATTGCATTATATAACTGAATATTTATTCATGAATGGTAGTCCGACGAGTTCTTTTGCTCGAATTATTACATCATGAAAATAAAATTGGAAGTTGATAAGAATATTCAAGGCTGTGTCATATTTTTGACATTCTGCGAATAGTTTAAAGATTTTTAATCAAGTCGTTAGCTTCATCATAATAAAATTCCTCATTAGAAACTTTCAAAGTCCGTTAGTTCCACCTTCGGCCAGATAATCAATTTCATTTATTACAAATGTTTGAAAAAGTTATAACTAACATATAAAACCATGTCTCAAGATGCGAGAACGCTCATTTTCGATTTTGTTGATCGTAAAAAAATTCTCAATGGAGAATACTTTCAGAGTTGACAGTAGATGGGCCGACCTAACACGTATAATCGCTAGTCATATCTAACATATAAAACCCAAGTTTCCAATGTGCGGCAACGCCTTTTTTCAATTTTGTTGATATTTATAAAATTCTCCTATATAATTCCCTTCGTTCTCCCTACAGCCCGCCAATAGTTTTCATCACATAAGATTGATATTCATAACTAACATAGTAAAGACCCTCTGCCTATATGCGACAATAATTGAGAGAAGTAAGTAATGATGTTCATTATATAAAGTGGGCCGATCCCGGAGGTACTGCAATACCGGGCCAACCCGCGACGGCGGTGGAGCAAGCCCCTAACCACCATCATGATCCAAAAATCAGTTTAATATACTGGCCCCGCATGCGGGGCGTATCAGATATTAAGCTGATAAGAACAGATACTACACTTTGATCTTAGCCATAGGGCCGAGAAGCGATACCTGTTACAAATTATCAACAAAACTTAACGGAAAATAGACCTTCGTATTCAGTATAATAATTCACCATACATCTACGAGTTCCATCTTTCATTACATACCCCTACTTCATTAGAATAACTATTCCCAATGTACCACCCTCGTAGAATTCAATTCAGGTTATTGAGGAGATTTCAATATCACTCGCTAGAGTGCGCATCGTCCCATTTGTTATTTAGTCGTAGTCGGCTTTCCTAAAATTATATTTTGCTCCTTTCGATGCATACAAACGCTTACACTGACCGTTCAAAAGGAAGTGAATCAATATTAGAATATAAATAGAGAAAAAGTGTTCAAAGATTAGAAAAGTGTAATGTAAATGAGAAAGTGTAGTTAGTGGCTTTAGTGAACTTAGTGCGAGAGCCAAAATATCAACGAGACAAATCACCTTGACCTGGAAATACTATGGGAATATCATCAAGTTGGATCAATTCTTTGCTGAGAGAAAAATACTTCTTGAGAAACATATAAAATAAATAGAACACGAAATGAGAACGGCAAAATAAAATGCGAAAGAGTTGGAAGCATATTTAAAACCAAAAAGAACCGCAAAACCAGAAATTATTACTGAAATCTAGAATGACTGCCTGAGCGGCAGTGAAGAAGATGACGATTTTAGTATCGAGGAAAAAGAGAAATGATGATAGAGAAATAAATGCCCAAAATAACCCGAGAGCCTGTAAGGAAAGACAATCATAATAAATTTTCATAAAAAGAAGATGATAACACAACACATATAATACTAAGAAACAAGACAAATCGAAACGAACTATCAAAAGTAATAACAAATTAAGAAAATCAGCTATACCATAGCAATACAACCGAAAAAAATTACTCGTCTCAATGATGACGGACTTTACTAAGAACCAAGCGGAAACCTTTCCCTATTATTGGTTGCTTTCAAAAATCTACGCAAGATTATTAATCTTGAAAATTAAGAAATGTACAGCCAGACGAAGAAGACACTAATACGCAGTTTAATGGGTCATTATGTAATGTTTCCAAGATCATTTCGAAAGAAAATTTAGTGAGCAATATTGTGCGAGTGTCTATAGCTGCTTCTATGCAATTCGAATATTATCGCCTTTATTTGATTGATTCGGGAAATCCACTCAGTTCAATTTTAGCTGAAATATTTATGGATGATCTAGAATCAAAAATACACCTAAATCCGATAAGCAAATATTTTTTGGTATAGATATGTAGATGACATTTTTTGTTGTTTCAAAGGCACCGATCGACAACTACATATCTTCACGAATTTCATTAATAAACTCCATCCAAAAATCAAATTCACAATCGAAGAAGAAAATAATCAAAGTATTAATTTTCTTGACCTCACAATAACAAGACTAAATAATTTACATGATTTTAGTATTTTTCACAAACCCACACATACAGACATCATAATACATAAAACTTCAAATCACCACACCAACCAAAAGATGTCAGCATATAATATAGTCCGGTCAAATTAGACCAAAAATAAGAGTAAAAGTTACATAAATTCCCACCAAGCTGGAAATTGGTAAGATTGTTTAAAATATCATTAAAAACAAAATTTGAAAGTTCCCCATCTTTCCCCTGTAAGGAAAAAATTTTATTCAAGGTCAAAGGTCAAAAAAATGAGTTTTTCGCGATTTTCAGCAAAACGGTCAGTTTTATCATCAAAATACCTCGGACAAAAATTGTAGATCATAAAATTATCTATAAAAAATTTATTAATACCTTCTTTTCTACGCGCCACCGTTTTTGAGATATTACGATTAAAAAAATTGTAAAAGTTGTAATCGTCATAATGAGCATGTACACGGCATAGAATCACCAACAGTAGAGGATCCGTTTGATTCCAACGAGGCAACATGCGATACATCGCTATTAACGCAGTTTACATGCACTCAAGATGAAAATGAAGAAGAATAAGAAAAACAAGAACAAGACGAACAAGAAGATCAAGAAGAAGAACAAAAAGAAGATTTTGAAAGTTACGACTCGGACGATTAAATTTCACTACTTTTTTTTAACTTAAATTGCTTTTATCTTTTCAATCTCTGCTAATATCCATTATTTTTCAATAGTTTCAAATTAAACAGGATCAAAACTGACCCGTGGAATAGGCTTACCTCATAGGTGGCGAGGAAACGTGCGCATATTATGACGATTACAATTTTTTGAATCGTTATATCTCAAAAACGGTGGCTCGTAGAAAAAAAAAATAATTAATAAATTTTTTGTAGATAATTTTATGATCTACAATTTTTGTCTGAGGTATTTTAATGATGAAACTTACCGTTTTGCTAAAAATCGCGAAAAACCCATTTTTTTTTACCTTTGCCTTGAATAAAATTTTTTCCTCACAGGGGAAAGATGGAGAACTTTCAAATTTTGTTTTTAATGATATTTTAAAAAATCTTACCGATCTTCAGCTGGGTGAGAATTTATGTAACTTCGAATGTCTAAATTGACCGGACTAATAGTTTTATTCATAAATTATTGAATATCCCTTTGAATTCATATAACTTTTTGGAAGAATTAAATATTATTAAACAAATAGCGTCAAACAACGGTTACAATCCTTTTCTTATAGACAAAATGGTATCCAATAAACCAAAGAAAATGGCATTAAATCTCGTGTACCCAATCATAAAAGAGGACAATACACAGAAATATTTTTCGTTATGTTATGTCAATGGATTATCTAAAAATATTGCTAAATATTTCAAAAGTTGTTTCAATTATAACGCGGCTTTTAGGACAATTAATAACGTTAGTACCTACATAAAAAACAATAAAGATCGAACAAATAAAGAAAATAAATCCGGAGTCTATAAGTTGACTTGCAAAGATTGCCCTTTAGTATACATTGGCCAGACTGGTAAATCATTCAAGAAACGTGTCCAAGAACACCAAAGGGGTTATATATCCGATTCTGTACATTCGACAATTGCTAATCATCTTAAGGGATTCAGGCATAATTTTAACAATACTTATGAAATTATCCTTTTAGAATTTCTTGAAATCAACAGGTATAATGCACGTAAAATCCTTTTGAACGAACAAACAGATGTTGATAAGTCTCCATTACTGAATATCTTTCCTTAGCGGCAAACTCCAATAAACACCTAGAGTTTTTATGACTTGTTCTTCTATTATTTGGTCACGTACCTAACAATGTTTTTGAACTCAGTTACATTGAATACCATCAGACAGTACAATGTAATACCTGAAGAAGCCACATCGTGGTGAAACAATTGTTGTATTAGTACAAACGTTTTCGTGGAAATAAATTACTGTCTCATATAAAATTTTTCAATTATCGCTTTTATCGAATTTTCTTTGTTGAAATTATTTCAAAACTGAATGAAAAAAATGTCAGATATTCATCAGATCTGGGATGAAAACATAATTTGCTTCATTTATATGAAGCTTCAAGAAATTATTATAGTCCCTCCAAAGAATCCAAACAAAGTAGAAATACCACACACCATAACTATAGATATACACCTTACTTTCGACAAGTTCGAAAAGTCCAGCGTGCTGTTGTATGTAGTAAGTTTATTGTGAGAGAATTGATATTGTTTAGTTAACACCGGGACAGCGCGTACGCAGTCCCGACTACCAAAAATTACGCGCCCGAGTTATCCGCATTAGGGATAATCGCAGGGGTCAGCCCGATCGAAGTGCAATGAAAGGGCCTCACTCCGGGGGAACCGCCTTATTGATCACGGTAACCCCTACGCCAGGTAAGTATGAGTTGTGCATCTACGAAATGCATTATACGTCTATTAGGAAAATTATCCACAGTTATGTGCAATTAGTCCTGCCATCTTTCGGAACAACTCTGTATTTATAATATCAGACGTTCTAACGACTAGATAGATATTAATAACGGGGCAAAAAGATTATACAATATAAGTTGAGAAAAAAACTGCTTGTTGTAAATTTATTCGCATCAATCAATTGTATTCCAAACGTGTTCAACATACTTAGGAATTAATCAACCGAGATCTGCCGAAGTGCTAATAGGCGAGACGAGAAATTAAATATTTGTGTTTCTTCTAATGTCCACCACATTATTTGTGTCTAGTTGTCATGTTTGCAGGGATATTCTCCTGATTTGGTTAATGCAAGTGAAGTTCAACCCTATCACATAGATAGATTCTCTTAGAATTAATTTGATTCCTTGAAAGTTCTTTATTTAAAGAGAACTTTATGAATTTTGTGTAACAGTTCAGATATACGGGGGAGTGCTCAAGGAAAACGGTTGGATACCTATTAGACAGAAAATAATTAAAACATCCTGCCACTGAGCTATCGGCAATATGGGTATTTATAATTAAATTTCATAACAGTTTCTTTCAGAATTGAAGTCTTGGACTATTATATTGCTTATTTCTCTTTATTAGGTTTTATATATAAAGAAATTATTGCATTTTTGAATTTTTACATGAACAGAGTATAAGTAAGATGAGCATATTGCAGATATTGAGAAAAAATAGAATAGAAAAAATTTTAAAGGCAATTCATTAATTTTTTCATGACTTACCTACCTCTATTGCAAATTATATAAAAATTTAATTAAGTTAACCTTACCTCTATTTACAACATTATAAGTAAACTACATGAATTACCTGCAAGTACGTCATATAAACATATTATAACAACATAAACTAGAAAATATACATATTATGACAGATAACAAGATTATCGTAATAATGAAAAAGGTAATTATACTGAAATTTCGAAAAAGTGTATGCGTGACACTAGCGTATGCTTTCGTACAGCTTTGGTTATATAAATTATAAATTTTATAAAAATGAACAGTGAACTTTTCTCCTCAAAATCAATAAATTATTATTAATACTTATCTTACCTCATATTTGACGTATGTTTAACATCGATTCGTATTTCTCATAATTAATTGTTATCTATAATAGTTTATTTCCGAAACCAAGCAACTGAAAATACCGTTGTCATACTTTTGGTGAGCATCACATTCTTCAAGTGAAATGGATTTCTAATCTTCAATTCAACATTTTTATGCTTTCATGTAGCCAAAATTTAAAAATCGCTACTTGAGGATTTCTCATCATTTCGATTAGAAGAAATACATTACTCTGTTCAGCAAATATTCTGAAGCTCGAAGTCAATCAGTGTTTTATTTCAATGAGACAAAAACCAAACTCATAATAATGGTACAATATCGGAATCTGTCGATCATCTTTCTGAGTATATCTATTTTAACTATTAAGAAAATTGCCAAATTCTAAATTAAATATTTTGTGAATATTATTATATGTGTTTTTCTTTATTCGACTATTGAAACTATTTTACCTTGTGATTTGCTAGAAGTCAATATCTAAAATAAGTTTTGTAGATATTGTAAGTAACATCATTCCATTTGTAATTGGTTTTCGACATATACATATATATATATATATATATATATATATATATATATATTGAAATTTACACGACGTAAAAATTCATGTTTCGTTAAGGTTTTCGAAAAAAAAAATTGATATGTTTCGTGAAGGTTAATTTTTTATATTCAAGCTTAGTATTATTCGTCTGTGAGTAGTAATTTCTGTAGTGATTTAGGAATTTTCTTACCAAAACGTACGATATAAACGGAAACATACAGATGAAGAAGGAAAGAAATTTGATCGCGTTTAGAGAGCAGAGTAGTTGTTATAGTCGTTATATTGTCCAAACTATCGCGTATGGAGAAGGTACTAACGGAATAAGTGCAAATGAAATAGCCGATTTCACTCGAATACACTACGGTTGCAAAATTATGTGTTTCATTGGTATAATCGCCGACTGTTACCAATCGACCTCCAAATATTATTTTAAGACTCATTTGAGTTACCCCTCCCCACGGAAATCTTTAGTAAAAGGCGAAAGATTTATTCGCAACTGAGGAGAGGTCAGAGTAACCATCCAATTTTTTCAACACTATTTTCATCCACAGACAGTCCGATGAAGTCGGTGTTCGAGAAGTAAATGCATGAAAGTCTCCGAGAAAAATTATCCGATTTTTAAAATTGTCTGTACACTTTTTAGGACTTGAATTTTAGGAAGAATTAAATTCGACTAATGAATATGCAATATTCAATGTATCGACAAGATATACATCTCTATTGATCTATTACACATGTTTATAATACTAAACGCCATCTTGCGGCAATTTTTGATAGCTGCTTATGTTGAACATCTGCATTGAGTTTCAATATATTTGGATATTCGATGGTAGCGGTGATTTTCGGACTGTTACATTTACAATCAAGTGTTACGTACTTCATTTATTTCAACCGAAATTGCTACAATTCTCTGATTGACGACAAAGTTCAAAAAAAAAAAATAGATTCTTATGACGAATAAAAAATATATTAATCGGAATTTATAGGGCATAATAAAATTATTCATTCCATCATAATATAATTGCAATGCAATTCGAACTTCAAAAATATCAATGAAAATGGTTATCTTACTTATAAAAGTGAACAACATAATTTTTTCTCGTCTATATTATTATTGCTAATGTCTTTTTGTGTATATGTTTCAAGCGATCGTTTAATATTTCATACAATTCATTTTTACATATTGTACTTAATTTATGATACTCGAACTAGTTACGTCGATGCGTGTTACAGACAATTTTCATTCAGAGGAGAAAGTTAAAATTTCCACATAATTCATTTGTTTACATCCAGTGGATTATGATTTTAATTTTACTGTGCACTCGCACCACAGCGTTATCATATCGTCCAAATATTTGTTCTTTCGTATTTTAAGCCAAATATGGTCGCGAATGATTACTGTGAAATCTCTTTTAGACCGACACTAAAAAATTGTCCGTTCAAGAGAGTCATCTTTTCGAAAGAAATTTTATGTTTTCCAAATTCAGCAAATGAAAATCCAATAAACAACGCAAAATATAGACATCTGAAAAAACATTTATTTCTTTATACGTAAAACACCATAATACATATTGCATTATATAACTGAATATTTATTCATGAATGGTAGTCTGACGAGTTCTTTTGCTCGAATTATTACATCATGAAAATAAAATTGGAAGTTGATAAGAATATTCAAGGCTGTGTCATATTTTTGACATTCTGCGAATAGTTTAAAGATTTTTAATCAAGTCGTTAGCTTCATCATAATAAAATTCCTCATTAGAAACTTTCAAAGTCCGTTAGTTCCACCTTCGGCCAGATAATCAATTTCATTTATTACAAATGTTTGAAAAAGTTATAACTAACATATAAAACCATGTCTCAAGATGCGAGAACGCTCATTTTCGATTTTGTTGATCGTAAAAAAATTCTCAATGGAGAATACTTTCAAAGTTGACAGTAGATGGGCCGACCTAACACGTATAATCGCTAGTCATATCTAACATATAAAACCCAAGTTTCCAATGTGCGGCAACGCCTTTTTTCAATTTTGTTGATATTTATAAAATTCTCCTATATAATTCCCTTCGTTCTCCCTACAGCCCGCCAATAGTTTTCATCACATAAGATTGATATTCATAACTAACATAGTAAAGACCCTCTGCCTATATGCGACAATAATTGAGAGAAGTAAGTAATGATGTTCATTATATAAAGTGGGCCGATCCCGGAGGTACTGCAATACCGGGCCAACCCGCGACGGCGGTGGAGCAAGCCCCTAACCACCATCATGATCCAAAAATCAGTTTAATATACTGGCCCCGCATGCGGGGCGTATCAGATATTAAGCTGATAAGAACAGATACTACACTTTGATCTTAGCCATAGGGCCGAGAAGCGATACCTGTTACAAATTATCAACAAAACTTAACGGAAAATAGACCTTCGTATTCAGTATAATAATTCACCATACATCTACGAGTTCCATCTTTCATTACATACCCCTACTTCATTAGAATAACTATTCCCAATGTACCACCCTCGTAGAATTCTATTCAGGTTATTGAGGAGATTTCGATATCACTCGCTAGAGTGCGCATCGTCCCATTTGTTATTTAGTCGTAGTCGGCTTTCCTAAAATTATATTTTGCTCCTTTCGATGCATACAAACGCTTACACTGACCGTTCAAAAGGAAGTGAATCAATATTAGAATATAAATAGAGAAAAAGTGTTCAAAGATTAGAAAAGTGTAATGTAAATGAGAAAGTGTAGTTAGTGGCTTTAGTGAACTTAGTGCGAGAGCCAAAATATCAACGAGACAAATCACCTTGACCTGGAAATACTATGGGAATATCATCAAGTTGGATCAATTCTTTGCTGAGAGAAAAATACTTCTTGAGAAACATATAAAATAAATAGAACACGAAATGAGAACGGCAAAATAAAATGCGAAAGAGTTGGAAGCATATTTAAAATCAAAAAGAACCGCAAAACCAGAAATTATTACTGAAATCTAGAATGACTGCCTGAGCGGCAGTGAAGAAGATGACGATTTTAGTATCGAGGAAAAAGAGAAATGATGATAGAGAAATAAATGCACAAAATAACCCGAGAGCCTGTAAGGAAAGACAATCATAATAAATTTTCATAAAAAGAAGATGATAACACAACACATATAATACTAAGAAACAAGACAAATCGAAACGAACTATCAAAAGTAATAACAAATTAAGAAAATCAGCTATACCATAGCAATAGCAACCGAAAAAAATTACTCGTCTCAATGATGACGGACTTTACTAAGAACCAAGCGGAAACCTTTCCCTATTATTGGTTGCTTTCAAAAATCTACGCAAGATTATTAATCTTGAAAATTAAGAAATGTACAGCCAGACGAAGAAGACACTAATACGCAGTTTAATGGCTCATTATGTAATGTTTCCAAGATCATTTCGAAAGAAAATTTAGTGAGCAATATTGTGCGAGTGTCTATAGCTGCTTCTATGCAATTCGAATATTATCGCCTTTATTTGATTGATTCGGGAAATCCACTCAGTTCAATTTTAGCTGAAATATTTATGGATGATCTAGAATCAAAAATACACCTAAATCCGATAAGCAAATATTTCCTTTATTGGTATAGATATGTAGATGACATTTTTTGTTGTTTCAAAGGCACCGATCGACAACTACATATCTTCACGAATTTCATTAATAAACTCCACCCAAAAATCAAATTCACAATCGAAGAAGAAAAGAATCAAAGTATTAATTTTCTTGACCTCACAATAACAAGACTAAATAATTTACATGATTTTAGTATTTTTCACAAACCCACACATACAGACATCATAATACATAAAACTTCAAATCACCACACCAACCAAAAAATGTCAGCATATAATATAGTCCGGTCAAATTAGACCAAAAATAAGAGTAAAAGTTACATAAATTCCCTCCAAGCTGAAAATTGGTAAGATTGTTTAAAATATCATTAAAAACAAAATTTGAAAGTTCCCCATCTATCCCCTGTAAGGAAAAAATTTTATTCAAGGTCAAAGGTCAAAAAAATGAGTTTTTCGCGATTTTCAGCAAAACGGTCAGTTTTATCATTAAAATACCTCGGACAAAAATTGTAGATCATAAAATTATCTATAAAAAATTTATTAATACTTTCTTTTCTACGCGCCACCGTTTTTGAGATATTACGGTTAAAAAAATTGTAAAAGTTGTAATCGTCATAATGAGCATGTACACGGCATAGAATCACCAACAGTAGAGGATCCGTTTGATTCCAACGAGGCAACATGCGATACATGGCTATTAACGCAGTTTACATGCACTCAAGATGAAGATGAAGAAGAACAAGAAAAACAAGAACAAGACGAACAAGAAGATCAAGAAGAAGAACAAAAAGAAGATTTTGAAAGTTACGACTCGGACGATTAAATTTCACTACTTTTTTTTAACTTAAATTGCTTTTATCTTTTCAATCTCTGCTAATATCCATTATTTTTCAATAGTTTCAAATTAAACAGGATCAAAACTGACCCGTGGAATAGGCTTACCTCATAGGTGGCGAGGAAACGTGTGCATATTATGACGATTACAATTTTTTGAATCGTTATATCTCAAAAACGGTGGCTCGTAGAAAAAAAAAATAATTAATAAATTTTTTGTAGATAATTTTATGATCTACAATTTTTGTCTGAGGTATTTTAATGATGAAACTTACCGTTTTGCTAAAAATCGCGAAAAACTCATTTTTTTTACCTTTGCCTTGAATAAAATTTTTTCCTCACAGGGGAAAGATGGAGAACTTTCAAATTTTGTTTTTAATGATATTTTAAAAAATCTTACCGATCTTCAGCTGGGTGAGAATTTATGTAACTTCGAATGTCTAAATTGACCGGACTAATAGTTTTATTCATAAATTATTGAATATCCCTTTGAATTCATATAACTTTTTGGAAGAATTAAATATTATTAAACAAATAGCGTCAAACAACGGTTACAATCCTTTTCTTATAGACAAAATGGTATCCAATAAACCAAAGAAAATGGCATTAAATCTCGTGTACCCAATCATAAAAGAGGACAATACACAGAAATATTTTTCGTTATCTTATGTCAATGGATTATCTAAAAATATTGCTAAATATTTCAAAAGTTGTTTCAATTATAACGCGGCTTTTAGGACAATTAATAACGTTAGTACCTACATAAAAAACAATAAAGATCGAACAAATAAAGAAAATAAATCCGGAGTCTATAAGTTGACTTGCAAAGATTGCCCTTTAGTATACATTGGCCAGACTGGTAAATCATTCAAGAAACGTGTCCAAGAACACCAAAGGGGTTATATATCCGATTCTGTACATTCGACATATGCTAATCATCTTAAGGGATTCAGGCATAATTTTAACAATACTTATGAAATTATCCTTTTAGAATTTCTTGAAATCAACAGGTATAATGCACGTAAAATCCTTTTGAACGAACAAACAGATGTTGATAAGTCTCCATTACTGAATATCTTTCCTTAGCGGCAAACTCCAATAAACACCTAGAGTTTTTATGACTTGTTCTTCTATTATTTGGTCACGTACCTAACAATGTTTTTGAACTCAGTTACATTGAATACCATCAGACAGTACAATGTAATACCTGAAGAAGCCACATCGTGGTGAAACAATTGTTGTATTAGTACAAACGTTTTCGTGGAAATAAATTACTGTCTCATATAAAATTTTTTAATTATCGCTTTTATCGAATTTTCTTTGTTGAAATTATTTCAAAACTGAATGAAAAAAAATGTCAGATATTCATCAGATCTGGGATGAAAACATAATTTGCTTCATTTATATGAAGCTTCAAGAAATTATTATAGTCCCTCCAAAGAATCCAAACAAAGTAGAAATACCACACACCATAACTATAGATATACACCTTACTTTCGACAAGTTCGAAAAGTCCAGCGTGCTGTTGTATGTAGTAAGTTTATTGTGAGAGAATTGATATTGTTTAGTTAACACCGGGACAGCGCGTACGCAGTCCCGACTACCAAAAATTACGCGCCCGAGTTATCCGCATTAGGGATAATCGCAGGGGTCAGCCCGATCGAAGTGCAATGAAAGGGCCTCACTCCGGGGGAACCGCCTTATTGATCACGGTAACCCCTACGCCAGGTAAGTATGAGTTGTGCATCTACGAAATGCATTATACGTCTATTAGGAAAATTATCCACAGTTATGTGCAATTAGTCCTGCCATCTTTCGGAACAACTCTGTATTTATAATATCAGACGTTCTAACGACTAGATAGATATTAATAACGGGGCAAAAAGATTATACAATATAAGTTGAGAAAAAAACTGCTTGTTGTAAATTTATTCGCATCAATCAATTGTATTCCAAACGTGTTCAACATACTTAGGAATTAATCAACCGAGATCTGCCGAAGTGCCAATAGGCGAGACGAGAAATTAAATATTTGTGTTTCTTCTAATGTCCACCACATTATTTGTGTCTAGTTGTCATGTTTGCAGGGATATTCTCCTGATTTGGTTAATGCAAGTGAAGTTCAACCCTATCACATAGATAGATTCTCTTAGAATTAATTTGATTCCTTGAAAGTTCTTTATTTAAAGAGAACTTTATGAATTTTGTGTAACAGTTCAGATATACGGGGGAGTGCTCAAGGAAAACGGTTGGATACCTATTAGACAGAAAATAATTAAAACATCCTGCCACTGAGCTATCGGCAATATGGGTATTTATAATTAAATTTCATAACAGTTTCTTTCAGAATTGAAGTCTTGGACTATTATATTGCTTATTTCTCTTTATTAGGTTTTATATATAAAGAAATTATTGCATTTTTGAATTTTTACATGAACAGAGTATAAGTAAGATGAGCATATTGCAGATATTGAGAAAAAATAGAATAGAAAAAATTTTAAAGGCAATTCATTAATTTTTTCATGACTTACCTACCTCTATTGCAAATTATATAAAAATTTAATTAAGTTAACCTTACCTCTATTTACAACATTATAAGTAAACTACATGAATTACCTGCAAGTACGTCATATAAACATATTATAACAACATAAACTAGAAAATATACATATTATGACAGATAACAAGATTATCGTAATAATGAAAAAGGTAATTATACTGAAATTTCGAAAAAGTGTATGCGTGACACTAGCGTATGCTTTCGTACAGCTTTGGTTATATAAATTATAAATTTTATAAAAATGAACAGTGAACTTTTCTCCTCAAAATCAATAAATTATTATTAATACTTATCTTACCTCATATTTGACGTATGTTTAACATCGATTCGTATTTCTCATAATTAATTGTTATCTATAATAGTTTATTTCCGAAACCAAGCAACTGAAAATACCGTTGTCATACTTTTGGTGAGCATCACATTCTTCAAGTGAAATTGATTTCTAATCTTCAATTCAACATTTTTATGCTTTCATGTAGCCAAAATTTAAAAATCGCTACTTGAGGATTTCTCATCATTTCGATTAGAAGAAATACATTACTCTGTTCAGCAAATATTCTGAAGCTCGAAGTCAATCAGTGTTTTATTTCAATGAGACAAAAACCAAACTCATAATAATGGTACAATATCGGAATCTGTCGATCACCTTTCTGAGTATATCTATTTTAACTATTAAGAAAATTGCCAAATTCTAAATTAAATATTTTGTGAATATTATTATATGTGTTTTTCTTTATTCGACTATTGAAACTATTTTACCTTGTGATTTGCTAGAAGTCAATATCCAAAATAAGTTTTGTAGATATTGTAAGTACCATCATTCCATTTGTAATTGGTTTTCGACATATACATATATATATATATATATATTGAAATTTACACGACGTAAAAATTCATGTTTCGTTAAGGTTCTCAAAAAAAAAAATTGATATGTTTCGTGAAGGTTAATTTTTTATATTCAAGCTTAGTATTATTCGTCTGTGAGTAGTAATTTCTGTAGTGATTTAGGAATTTTCTCACCAAAACGTACGATATAAACGGAAACATACAGATGAAGAAGGAAAGAAATTTGATCGCGTTTAGAGAGCAGAGTAGTTGTTATAGTCGTTATATTGTCCAAACTATCGCGTATGGAGAAGGTACTAACGGAATAAGTGCAAATGAAATAGCCGATTTCACTCGAATACACTACGGTTGCAAAATTATGTGTTTCATTGGTATAATCGCCGACTGTTACCAATCGACCTCCAAAAATTATTTTAAGACTCATTTGAGTTACCCCTCCCCACGGAAATCTTTAGTAAAAGGCGAAAGATTTATTCGCAACTGAGGAGAGGTCAGAGTAACCATCCAATTTTTTCAACACTATTTTCATCCACAGACAGTCCGATGAAGTCGGTGTTCGAGAAGTAAATGCATGAAAGTCTCCGAGAAAAATTATCCGATTTTTAAAATTGTCTGTACACTTTTTAGGACTTGAATTTTAGGAAGAATTAAATTCGACTAATGAATATGCAATATTCAATGTATCGACAAGATATACATCTCTATTGATCTATTACACATGTTTATAATACTAAACGCCATCTTGCGGCAATTTTTGATAGCTGCTTATGTTGAACATCTGCATTGAGTTTCAATATATTTGGATATTCGATGGTAGCGGTGATTTTCGGACTGTTACATTTACAATCAAGTGTTACGTACTTCATTTATTTCAACCGAAATTGCTACAATTCTCTGATTGACGACAAAGTTCAAAAAAAAAAAATAGATTCTTATGACGAATAAAAAATATATTAATCGGAATTTATAGGGCATAATAAAATTATTCATTCCATCATAATATAATTGCAATGCAATTCGAACTTCAAAAATACCAATGAAAATGGTTATCTTACTTATAAAAGTGAACAACATAATTTTTTCTCTTCTATATTATTATTGCTAATGTCTTTTTGTGTATATGTTTCAAGCGATCGTTTAATATTTCATACAATTCATTTTTACATATTGTACTTAATTTATGATACTCGAACTAGTTACGTCGATGCGTGTTACAGACAATTTTCATTCAGAGGAGAAAGTTAAAATTTCCACATAATTCATTTGTTTACATCCAGTGGATTATGATTTTAATTTTACTGTGCACTCGCACCACAGCGTTATCATATCGTCCAAATATTTGTTCTTTCGTATTTTAAGCCAAATATGGTCGCGAATGATTACTGTGAAATCTCTTTTAGACCGACACTAAAAAATTGTCCGTTCAAGAGAGTCATCTTTTCGAAAGAAATTTTATGTTTTCCAAATTCAGCAAATGAAAATCCAATAAACAACGCAAAATATAGACATCTGAAAAAACATTTATTTCTTTATACGTAAAACACCATAATACATATTGCATTATATAACTGAATATTTATTCATGAATGGTAGTCTGACGAGTTCTTTTGCTCGAATTATTACATCATGAAAATAAAATTGGAAGTTGATAAGAATATTCAAGGCTGTGTCATATTTTTGACATTCTGCGAATAGTTTAAAGATTTTTAATCAAGTCGTTAGCTTCATCATAATAAAATTCCTCATTAGAAACTTTCAAAGTCCGTTAGTTCCACCTTCGGCCAGATAATCAATTTCATTTATTACAAATGTTTGAAAAAGTTATAACTAACATATAAAACCATGTCTCAAGATGCGAGAACGCTCATTTTCGATTTTGTTGATCGTAAAAAAATTCTCAATGGAGAATACTTTCAAAGTTGACAGTAGATGGGCCGACCTAACACGTATAATCGCTAGTCATATCTAACATATAAAACCCAAGTTTCCAATGTGCGGCAACGCCTTTTTTCAATTTTGTTGATATTTATAAAATTCTCCTATATAATTCCCTTCGTTCTCCCTACAGCCCGCCAATAGTTTTCATCACATAAGATTGATATTCATAACTAACATAGTAAAGACCCTCTTGCCTATATGCGACAATAATTGAGAGAAGTAAGTAATGATGTTCATTATATAAAGTGGGCCGATCCCGGAGGTACTGCAATACCGGGCCAACCCGCGACGGCGGTGGAGCAAGCCCCTAACCACCATCATGATCCAAAAATCAGTTTAATATACTGGCCCCGCATGCGGGGCGTATCAGATATTAAGCTGATAAGAACAGATACTACACTTTGATCTTAGCCATAGGGCCGAGAAGCGATACCTGTTACAAATTATCAACAAAACTTAACGGAAAATAGACCTTCGTATTCAGTATAATAATTCACCATACATCTACGAGTTCCATC
Organism: Megalocaria dilatata; assembly: GCA_034642435.1. Taxonomy (NCBI): domain Eukaryota; kingdom Metazoa; phylum Arthropoda; class Insecta; order Coleoptera; family Coccinellidae; genus Megalocaria; species Megalocaria dilatata. The sequence goes on from CM067856.1 coordinate 76,428,855, forward strand.
TTTCATTACATACCCCTACTTCATTAGAATAACTATTCCCAATGTACCACCCTCGTAGAATTCTATTCAGGTTATTGAGGAGATTTCGATATCACTCGCTAGAGTGCGCATCGTCCCATTTGTTATTTAGTCGTAGTCGGCTTTTCTAAAATTATATTTTGCTCCTTTCGATGCATACAAACGCTTACACTGACCGTTCAAAAGGAAGTGAATCAATATTAGAATATAAATAGAGAAAAAGTGTTCAAAGATTAGAAAAGTGTAATGTAAATGAGAAAGTGTAGTTAGTGGCTTTAGTGAACTTAGTGCGAGAGCCAAAATATCAACGAGACAAATCACCTTGACCTGGAAATACTATGGGAATATCATCAAGTTGGATCAATTCTTTGCTGAGAGAAAAATACTTCTTGAGAAACATATAAAATAAATAGAACACGAAATGAGAACGGCAAAATAAAATGCGAAAGAGTTGGAAGCATATTTAAAATCAAAAAGAACCGCAAAACCAGAAATTATTACTGAAATCTAGAATGACTGCCTGAGCGGCAGTGAAGAAGATGACGATTTTAGTATCGAGGAAAAAGAGAAATGATGATAGAGAAATAAATGCACAAAATAACCCGAGAGCCTGTAAGGAAAGACAATCATAATAAATTTTCATAAAAAGAAGATGATAACACAACACATATAATACTAAGAAACAAGACAAATCGAAACGAACTATCAAAAGTAATAACAAATTAAGAAAATCAGCTATACCATAGCAATAGCAACCGAAAAAAATTACTCGTCTCAGTGATGACGGACTTTACTAAGAACCAAGCGGAAACCTTTCCCTATTATTGGTGGCTTTCAAAAATCTACGCAAGATTATTAATCTTGAAAATTAAGAAATGTACAGCCAGACGAAGAAGACACTAATACGCAGTTTAATGGCTCATTATGTAATGTTTCCAAGATCATTTCGAAAGAAAATTTAGTGAGCAATATTGTGCGAGTGTCTATAGCTGCTTCTATGCAATTCGAATATTATCGCCTTTATTTGATTGATTCGGGAAATCCACTCAGTTCAATTTTAGCTGAAATATTTATGGATGATCTAGAATCAAAAATACACCTAAATCCGATAAGCAAATATTTCCTTTATTGGTATAGATATGTAGATGACATTTTTTGTTGTTTCAAAGGCACCGATCGACAACTACATATCTTCACGAATTTCATTAATAAACTCCACCCAAAAATCAAATTCACAATCGAAGAAGAAAAGAATCAAAGTATTAATTTTCTTGACCTCACAATAACAAGACTAAATAATTTACATGATTTTAGTATTTTTCACAAACCCACACATACAGACATCATAATACATAAAACTTCAAATCACCACACCAACCAAAAAATGTCAGCATATAATATAGTCCGGTCAAATTAGACCAAAAATAAGAGTAAAAGTTACATAAATTCCCACCAAGCTGAAAATTGGTAAGATTGTTTAAAATATCATTAAAAACAAAATTTTGAAGTTCCCCATCTATCCCCTGTAAGGAAAAAAATTTATTCAAGGTCAAAGGTCAAAAAAATGAGTTTTTCGCGATTTTCAGCAAAACGGTCAGTTTTATCATCAAAATACCTCGGACAAAAATTGTAGATCATAAAATTATCTATAAAAAATTTATTAATACCTTCTTTTCTACGCGCCACCGTTTTTGAGATATTACGATTAAAAAAATTGTAAAAGTTGTAATCGTCATAATGAGCATGTACACGGCATAGAATCACCAACAGTAGAGGATCCGTTTGATTCCAACGAGGCAACATGCGATACATGGCTATTAACGCAGTTTACATGCACTCAAGATGAAGATGAAGAAAAACAAGAACAAGACGAACAAGAAGATCAAGAAGAAGAACAAAAAGAAGATTTTGAAAGTTACGACTCGGACGATTAAATTTCACTACTTTTTTTTAACTTAAATTGCTTTTATCTTTTCAATCTCTGCTAATATCCATTATTTTTCAATAGTTTCAAATTAAACAGGATCAAAACTGACCCGTGGAATAGGCTTACCTCATAGGTGGCGAGGAAACGTGTGCATATTATGACGATTACAATTTTTTGAATCGTTATATCTCAAAAACGGTGGCTCGTAGAAAAAAAAAATAATTCATAAATTTTTTGTAGATAATTTTATGATCTACAATTTTTGTCTGAGGTATTTTAATGATGAAACTTACCGTTTTGCTAAAAATCGCGAAAAACTCATTTTTTTTTACCTTTGCCTTGAATAAAATTTTTTCCTCACAGGGGAAAGATGGAGAACTTTCAAATTTTGTTTTTAATGATATTTTAAAAAATCTTACCGATCTTCAGCTGGGTGAGAATTTATGTAACTTCGAATGTCTAAATTGACCGGACTAATAGTTTTATTCATAAATTATTGAATATCCCTTTGAATTCATATAACTTTTTGGAAGAATTAAATATTATTAAACAAATAGCGTCAAACAACGGTTACAATCCTTTTCTTATAGACAAAATGGTATCCAATAAACCAAAGAAAATGGCATTAAATCTCGTGTACCCAATCATAAAACAGGACAATACACAGAAATCATTTTCGTTATCTTATGTCAATGGATTATCTAAAAATATTGCTAAATATTTCAAAAGTTGTTTCAATTATAACGCGGCTTTTAGGACAATTAATAACGTTAGTACCTACATAAAAAACAATAAAGATCGAACAAATAAAGAAAATAAATCCGGAGTCTATAAGTTGACTTGCAAAGATTGCCCTTTAGTATACATTGGCCAGACTGGTAAATCATTCAAGAAACGTGTCCAAGAACACCAAAGGGGTTATATATCCGATTCTGTACATTCGACATATGCTAATCATCTTAAGGGATTCAGGCATAATTTTAACAATACTTATGAAATTATCCTTTTAGAATTTCTTGAAATCAACAGGTATAATGCACGTAAAATCCTTTTGAACGAACAAACAGATGTTGATAAGTCTCCATTACTGAATATCTTTCCTTAGCGGCAAACTCCAATAAACACCTAGAGTTTTTATGACTTGTTCTTCTATTATTTGGTCACGTACCTAACAATGTTTTTGAACTCAGTTACATTGAATACCATCAGACAGTACAATGTAATACCTGAAGAAGCCACATCGTGGTGAAACAATTGTTGTATTAGTACAAACGTTTTCGTGGAAATAAATTACTGTCTCATATAAAATTTTTTAATTATCGCTTTTATCGAATTTTCTTTGTTGAAATTATTTCAAAACTGAATGAAAAAAATGTCAGATATTCATCAGATCTGGGATGAAAACATAATTTGCTTCATTTATATGAAGCTTCAAGAAATTATTATAGTCCCTCCAAAGAATCCAAACAAAGTAGAAATACCACACACCATAACTATAGATATACACCTTACTTTCGACAAGTTCGAAAAGTCCAGCGTGCTGTTGTATGTAGTAAGTTTATTGTGAGAGAATTGATATTGTTTAGTTAACACCGGGACAGCGCGTACGCAGTCCCGACTACCAAAAATTACGCGCCCGAGTTATCCGCATTAGGGATAATCGCAGGGGTCAGCCCGATCGAAGTGCAATGAAAGGGCCTCACTCCGGGGAAACCGCCTTATTGATCACGGTAACCCCTACGCCAGGTAAGTATGAGTTGTGCATCTACGAAATGCATTATACGTCTATTAGGAAAATTATCCACAGTTATGTGCAATTAGTCCTGCCATCTTTCGGAACAACTCTGTATTTATAATATCAGACGTTCTAACGACTAGATAGATATTAATAACGGGGCAAAAAGATTATACAATATAAGTTGAGAAAAAAACTGCTTGTTGTAAATTTATTCGCATCAATCAATTGTATTCCAAACGTGTTCAACATACTTAGGAATTAATCAACCGAGATCTGCCGAAGTGCCAATAGGCGAGACGAGAAATTAAATATTTGTGTTTCTTCTAATGTCCACCACATTATTTGTGTCTAGTTGTCATGTTTGCAGGGATATTCTCCTGATTTGGTTAATGCAAGTGAAGTTCAACCCTATCACATAGATAGATTCTCTTAGAATTAATTTGATTCCTTGAAAGTTCTTTATTTAAAGAGAACTTTATGAATTTTGTGTAACAGTTCAGATATACGGGGGAGTGCTCAAGGAAAACGGTTGGATACCTATTAGACAGAAAATAATTAAAACATCCTGCCACTGAGCTATCGGCAATATGGGTATTTATAATTAAATTTCATAACAGTTTCTTTCAGAATTGAAGTCTTGGACTATTATATTGCTTATTTCTCTTTATTACGTTTTATATATAAAGAAATTATTGCATTTTTGAATTTTTACATGAACAGAGTATAAGTAAGATGAGCATATTGCAGATATTGAGAAAAAATAGAATAGAAAAAATTTTAAAGGCAATTCATTAATTTTTTCATGACTTACCTACCTCTATTGCAAATTATATAAAAATTTAATTAAGTTAACCTTACCTCTATTTACAACATTATAAGTAAACTACATGAATTACCTGCAAGTACGTCATATAAACATATTATAACAACATAAACTAGAAAATATACATATTATGACAGATAACAAGATTATCGTAATAATGAAAAAGGTAATTATACTGAAATTTCGAAAAAGTGTATGCGTGACACTAGCGTATGCTTTCGTACAGCTTTGGTTATATAAATTATAAATTTTATAAAAATGAACAGTGAACTTTTCTCCTCAAAATCAATAAATTATTATTAATACTTATCTTACCTCATATTTGACGTATGTTTAACATCGATTCGTATTTCTCATAATTAATTGTTATCTATAATAGTTTATTTCCGAAACCAAGCAACTGAAAATACCGTTGTCATACTTTTGGTGAGCATCACATTCTTCAAGTGAAATTGATTTCTAATCTTCAATTCAACATTTTTATGCTTTCATGTAGCCAAAATTTAAAAATCGTTACTTGAGGATTTCTCATCATTTCGATTAGAAGAAATACATTACTCTGTTCAGCAAATATTCTGAAGCTCGAAGTCAATCAGTGTTTTATTTCAATGAGACAAAAACCAAACTCATAATAATGGTACAATATCGGAATCTGTCGATCATCTTTCTGAGTATATCTATTTTAACTATTAAGAAAATTGCCAAATTCTAAATTAAATATTTTGTGAATATTATTATATGTGTTTTTCTTTATTCGACTATTGAAACTATTTTACCTTGTGATTTGCTAGAAGTCAATATCTAAAATAAGTTTTGTAGATATTGTAAGTAACATCATTCCATTTGTAATTGGTTTTCGACATATACATATATATATATATATATATATATATATATATATATATATATATATTGAAATTTACACGACGTAAAAATTCATGTTTCGTTAAGGTTCTCGAAAAAAAAAATTGATATGTTTCGTGAAGGTTAATTTTTTATATTCAAGCTTAGTATTATTCGTCTGTGAGTAGTAATTTCTGTAGTGATTTAGGAATTTTCTTACCAAAACGTACGATATAAACGGAAACATACAGATGAAGAAGGAAAGAAATTTGATCGCGTTTAGAGAGCAGAGTAGTTGTTATAGTCGTTATATTGTCCAAACTATCGCGTATGGAGAAGGTACTAACGGAATAAGTGCAAATGAAATAGCCGATTTCACTCGAATACACTACGGTTGCAAAATTATGTGTTTCATTGGTATAATCGCCGACTGTTACCAATCGACCTCCAAAAATTATTTTAAGACTCATTTGAGTTACCCCTCCCCACGGAAATCTTTAGTAAAAGGCGAAAGATTTATTCGCAACTGAGGAGAGGTCAGAGTAACCATCCAATTTTTTCAACACTATTTTCATCCACAGACAGTCCGATGAAGTCGGTGTTCGAGAAGTAAATGCATGAAAGTCTCCGAGAAAAATTATCCGATTTTTAAAATTGTCTGTACACTTTTTAGGACTTGAATTTTAGGAAGAATTAAATTCGACTAATGAATATGCAATATTCAATGTATCGACAAGATATACATCTCTATTGATCTATTACACATGTTTATAATACTAAACGCCATCTTGCGGCAATTTTTGATAGCTGCTTATGTTGAACATCTGCATTGAGTTTCAATATATTTGGATATTCGATGGTAGCGGTGATTTTCGGACTGTTACATTTACAATCAAGTGTTACGTACTTCATTTATTTCAACCGAAATTGCTACAATTCTCTGATTGACGACAAAGTTCAAAAAAAAAAAATAGATTCTTATGACGAATAAAAAATATATTAATCGGAATTTATAGGGCATAATAAAATTATTCATTCCATTATAATATAATTGCAATGCAATTCGAACTTCAAAAATACCAATGAAAATGGTTATCTTACTTATAAAAGTGAACAACATAATTTTTTCTCTTCTATATTATTATTGCTAATGTCTTTTTGTGTATATGTTTCAAGCGATCGTTTAATATTTCATACAATTCATTTTTACATATTGTACTTAATTTATGATACTCGAACTAGTTACGTCGATGCGTGTTACAGACAATTTTCATTCAGAGGAGAAAGTTAAAATTTCCACATAATTCATTTGTTTACATCCAGTGGATTATGATTTTAATTTTACTGTGCACTCGCACCACAGCGTTATCATATCGTCCAAATATTTGTTCTTTCGTATTTTAAGCCAAATATGGTCGCGAATGATTACTGTGAAATCTCTTTTAGACCGACACTAAAAAATTGTCCGTTCAAGAGAGTCATCTTTTCGAAAGAAATTTTATGTTTTCCAAATTCAGCAAATGAAAATCCAATAAACAACGCAAAATATAGACATCTGAAAAAACATTTATTTCTTTATACGTAAAACACCATAATACATATTGCATTATATAACTGAATATTTATTCATGAATGGTAGTCTGACGAGTTCTTTTGCTCGAATTATTACATCATGAAAATAAAATTGGAAGTTGATAAGAATATTCAAGGCTGTGTCATATTTTTGACATTCTGCGAATAGTTTAAAGATTTTTAATCAAGTCGTTAGCTTCATCATAATAAAATTCCTCATTAGAAACTTTCAAAGTCCGTTAGTTCCACCTTCGGCCAGATAATCAATTTCATTTATTACAAATGTTTGAAAAAGTTATAACTAACATATAAAACCATGTCTCAAGATGCGAGAACGCTCATTTTCGATTTTGTTGATCGTAAAAAAATTCTCAATGGAGAATACTTTCAAAGTTGACAGTAGATGGGCCGACCTAACACGTATAATCGCTAGTCATATCTAACATATAAAACCCAAGTTTCCAATGTGCGGCAACGCCTTTTTTCAATTTTGTTGATATTTATAAAATTCTCCTATATAATTCCCTTCGTTCTCCCTACAGCCCGCCAATAGTTTTCATCACATAAGATTGATATTCATAACTAACATAGTAAAGACCCTCTGCCTATATGCGACAATAATTGAGAGAAGTAAGTAATGATGTTCATTATATAAAGTGGGCCGATCCCGGAGGTACTGCAATACCGGGCCAACCCGCGACGGCGGTGGAGCAAGCCCCTAACCACCATCATGATCCAAAAATCAGTTTAATATACTGGCCCCGCATGCGGGGCGTATCAGATATTAAGCTGATAAGAACAGATACTACACTTTGATCTTAGCCATAGGGCCGAGAAGCGATACCTGTTACAAATTATCAACAAAACTTAACGGAAAATAGACCTTCGTATTCAGTATAATAATTCACCATACATCTACGAGTTCCATCTTTCATTACATACCCCTACTTCATTAGAATAACTATTCCCAATGTACCACCCTCGTAGAATTCTATTCAGGTTATTGAGGAGATTTCGATATCACTCGCTAGAGTGCGCATCGTCCCATTTGTTATTTAGTCGTAGTCGGCTTTCCTAAAATTATATTTTGCTCCTTTCGATGCATACAAACGCTTACACTGACCGTTCAAAAGGAAGTGAATCAATATTAGAATATAAATAGAGAAAAAGTGTTCAAAGATTAGAAAAGTGTAATGTAAATGAGAAAGTGTAGTTAGTGGCTTTAGTGAACTTAGTGCGAGAGCCAAAATATCAACGAGACAAATCACCTTGACCTGGAAATACTATGGGAATATCATCAAGTTGGATCAATTCTTTGCTGAGAGAAAAATACTTCTTGAGAAACATATAAAATAAATAGAACACGAAATGAGAACGGCAAAATAAAATGCGAAAGAGTTGGAAGCATATTTAAAATCAAAAAGAACCGCAAAACCAGAAATTATTACTGAAATCTAGAATGACTGCCTGAGCGGCAGTGAAGAAGATGACGATTTTAGTATCGAGGAAAAAGAGAAATGATGATAGAGAAATAAATGCACAAAATAACCCGAGAGCCTGTAAGGAAAGACAATCATAATAAATTTTCATAAAAAGAAGATGATAACACAACACATATAATACTAAGAAACAAGACAAATCGAAACGAACTATCAAAAGTAATAACAAATTAAGAAAATCAGCTATACCATAGCAATAGCAACCGAAAAAAATTACTCGTCTCAATGATGACGGACTTTACTAAGAACCAAGCGGAAACCTTTCCCTATTATTGGTTGCTTTCAAAAATCTACGCAAGATTATTAATCTTGAAAATTAAGAAATGTACAGCCAGACGAAGAAGACACTAATACGCAGTTAAATGGCTCATTATGTAATGTTTCCAAGATCATTTCGAAAGAAAATTTAGTGAGCAATATTGTGCGAGTGTCTATAGCTGCTTCTATGCAATTCGAATATTATCGCCTTTATTTGATTGATTCGGGAAATCCACTCAGTTCAATTTTAGCTGAAATATTTATGGATGATCTAGAATCAAAAATACACCTAAATCCGATAAGCAAATATTTCCTTTATTGGTATAGATATGTAGATGACATTTTTTGTTGTTTCAAAGGCACCGATCGACAACTACATATCTTCACGAATTTCATTAATAAACTCCACCCAAAAATCAAATTCACAATCGAAGAAGAAAAGAATCAAAGTATTAATTTTCTTGACCTCACAATAACAAGACTAAATAATTTACATGATTTTAGTATTTTTCACAAACCCACACATACAGACATCATAATACATAAAACTTCAAATCACCACACCAACCAAAAAATGTCAGCATATAATATAGTCCGGTCAAATTAGACCAAAAATAAGAGTAAAAGTTACATAAATTCCCACCAAGCTGAAAATTGGTAAGATTGTTTAAAATATCATTAAAAACAAAATTTGAAAGTTCCCCATCTATCCCCTGTAAGGAAAAAATTTTATTCAAGGTCAAAGGTCAAAAAAATGAGTTTTTCGCGATTTTCAGCAAAACGGTCAGTTTTATCATTAAAATACCTCGGACAAAAATTGTAGATCATAAAATTATCTATAAAAAATTTATTAATACTTTCTTTTCTACGCGCCACCGTTTTTGAGATATTACGGTTAAAAAAATTGTAAAAGTTGTAATCGTCATAATGAGCATGTACACGGCATAGAATCACCAACAGTAGAGGATCCGTTTGATTCCAACGAGGCAACATGCGATACATGGCTATTAACGCAGTTTACATGCACTCAAGATGAAGATGAAGAAGAACAAGAAAAACAAGAACAAGACGAACAAGAAGATCAAGAAGAAGAACAAAAAGAAGATTTTGAAAGTTACGACTCGGACGATTAAATTTCACTACTTTTTTTTAACTTAAATTGCTTTTATCTTTTCAATCTCTGCTAATATCCATTATTTTTCAATAGTTTCAAATTAAACAGGATCAAAACTGACCCGTGGAATAGGCTTACCTCATAGGTGGCGAGGAAACGTGTGCATATTATGACGATTACAATTTTTTGAATCGTTATATCTCAAAAACGGTGGCTCGTAGAAAAAAAAAAATAATTAATAAATTTTTTGTAGATAATTTTATGATCTACAATTTTTGTCTGAGGTATTTTAATGATGAAACTTACCGTTTTGCTAAAAATCGCGAAAAACTCATTTTTTTTTACCTTTGCCTTGAATAAAATTTTTTCCTCACAGGGGAAAGATGGAGAACTTTCAAATTTTGTTTTTAATGATATTTTAAAAAATCTTACCGATCTTCAGCTGGGTGAGAATTTATGTAACTTCGAATGTCTAAATTGACCGGACTAATAGTTTTATTCATAAATTATTGAATATCCCTTTGAATTCATATAACTTTTTGGAAGAATTAAATATTATTAAACAAATAGCGTCAAACAACGGTTACAATCCTTTTCTTATAGACAAAATGGTATCCAATAAACCAAAGAAAATGGCATTAAATCTCGTGTACCCAATCATAAAAGAGGACAATACACAGAAATATTTTTCGTTATCTTATGTCAATGGATTATCTAAAAATATTGCTAAATATTTCAAAAGTTGTTTCAATTATAACGCGGCTTTTAGGACAATTAATAACGTTAGTACCTACATAAAAAACAATAAAGATCGAACAAATAAAGAAAATAAATCCGGAGTCTATAAGTTGACTTGCAAAGATTGCCCTTTAGTATACATTGGGCAGACTGGTAAATCATTCAAGAAACGTGTCCAAGAACACCAAAGGGGTTATATATCCGATTCTGTACATTCGACATATGCTAATCATCTTAAGGGATTCAGGCATAATTTTAACAATACTTATGAAATTATCCTTTTAGAATTTCTTGAAATCAACAGGTATAATGCACGTAAAATCCTTTTGAACGAACAAACAGATGTTGATAAGTCTCCATTACTGAATATCTTTCCTTAGCGGCAAACTCCAATAAACACCTAGAGTTTTTATGACTTGTTCTTCTATTATTTGGTCACGTACCTAACAATGTTTTTGAACTCAGTTACATTGAATACCATCAGACAGTACAATGTAATACCTGAAGAAGCCACATCGTGGTGAAACAATTGTTGTATTAGTACAAACGTTTTCGTGGAAATAAATTACTGTCTCATATAAAATTTTTTAATTATCGCTTTTATCGAATTTTCTTTGTTGAAATTATTTCAAAACTGAATGAAAAAAATGTCAGATATTCATCAGATCTGGGATGAAAACATAATTTGCTTCATTTATATGAAGCTTCAAGAAATTATTATAGTCCCTCCAAAGAATCCAAACAAAGTAGAAATACCACACACCATAACTATAGATATACACCTTACTTCCGACAAGTTCGAAAAGTCCAGCGTGCTGTTGTATGTAGTAAGTTTATTGTGAGAGAATTGATATTGTTTAGTTAACACCGGGACAGCGCGTACGCAGTCCCGACTACCAAAAATTACGCGCCCGAGTTATCCGCATTAGGGATAATCGCAGGGGTCAGCCCGATCGAAGTGCAATGAAAGGGCCTCACTCCGGGGGAACCGCCTTATTGATCACGGTAACCCCTACGCCAGGTAAGTATGAGTTGTGCATCTACGAAATGCATTATACGTCTATTAGGAAAATTATCCACAGTTATGTGCAATTAGTCCTGCCATCTTTCGGAACAACTCTGTATTTATAATATCAGACGTTCTAACGACTAGATAGATATAAATAACGGGGCAAAAAGATTATACAATATAAGTTGAGAAAAAAACTGCTTGTTGTAAATTTATTCGCATCAATCAATTGTATTCCAAACGTGTTCAACATACTTAGGAATTAATCAACCGAGATCTGCCGAAGTGCCAATAGGCGAGACGAGAAATTAAATATTTGTGTTTCTTCTAATGTCCACCACATTATTTGTGTCTAGTTGTCATGTTTGCAGGGATATTCTCCTGATTTGGTTAATGCAAGTGAAGTTCAACCCTATCACATAGATAGATTCTCTTAGAATTAATTTGATTCCTTGAAAGTTCTTTATTTAAAGAGAACTTTATGAATTTTGTGTAACAGTTCAGATATACGGGGGAGTGCTCAAGGAAAACGGTTGGATACCTATTAGACAGAAAATAATTAAAACATCCTGCCACTGAGCTATCGGCAATATGGGTATTTATAATTAAATTTCATAACAGTTTCTTTCAGAATTGAAGTCTTGGACTATTATATTGCTTATTTCTCTTTATTAGGTTTTATATATAAAGAAATTATTGCATTTTTGAATTTTTACATGAACAGAGTATAAGTAAGATGAGCATATTGCAGATATTGAGAAAAAATAGAATAGAAAAAATTTTAAAGGCAATTCATTAATTTTTTCATGACTTACCTACCTCTATTGCAAATTATATAAAAATTTAATTAAGTTAACCTTACCTCTATTTACAACATTATAAGTAAACTACATGAATTACCTGCAAGTACGTCATATAAACATATTATAACAACATAAACTAGAAAATATACATATTATGACAGATAACAAGATTATCGTAATAATGAAAAAGGTAATTATACTGAAATTTCGAAAAAGTGTATGCGTGACACTAGCGTATGCTTTCGTACAGCTTTGGTTATATAAATTATAAATTTTATAAAAATGAACAGTGAACTTTTCTCCTCAAAATCAATAAATTATTATTAATACTTATCTTACCTCATATTTGACGTATGTTTAACATCGATTCGTATTTCTCATAATTAATTGTTATCTATAATAGTTTATTTCCGAAACCAAGCAACTGAAAATACCGTTGTCATACTTTGGTGAGCATCACATTCTTCAAGTGAAATTGATTTCTAATCTTCAATTCAACATTTTTATGCTTTCATGTAGCCAAAATTTAAAAATCGCTACTTGAGGATTTCTCATCATTTCGATTAGAAGAAATACATTACTCTGTTCAGCAAATATTCTGAAGCTCGAAGTCAATCAGTGTTTTATTTCAATGAGACAAAAACCAAACTCATAATAATGGTACAATATCGGAATCTGTCGATCATCTTTCTGAGTATATCTATTTTAACTATTAAGAAAATTGCCAAATTCTAAATTAAATATTTTGTGAATATTATTATATGTGTTTTTCTTTATTCGACTATTGAAACTATTTTACCTTGTGATTTGCTAGAAGTCAATATCTAAAATAAGTTTTGTAGATATTGTAAGTAACATCATTCCATTTGTAATTGGTTTTCGACATATACATATATATATATATATATATATTGAAATTTACACGACGTAAAAATCCATATTTCGTTAAGGTTCTCGAAAAAAAAAATTGATATGTTTCGTGAAGGTTAATTTTTTATATTCAAGCTTAGTATTATTCGTCTGTGAGTAGTAATTTCTGTAGTGATTTAGGAATTTTCTCACCAAAACGTACGATATAAACGGAAACATACAGATGAAGAAGGAAAGAAATTTGATCGCGTTTAGAGAGCAGAGTAGTTGTTACAGTCGTTATATTGTCCAAACTATCGCGTATGGAGAAGGTACTAACGGAATAAGTGCAAATGAAATAGCCGATTTCACTCGAATACACTACGGTTGCAAAATTATGTGTTTCATTGGTATAATCGCCGACTGTTACCAATCGACCTCCAAAAATTATTTTAAGACTCATTTGAGTTACCCCTCCCCACGGAAATCTTTAGTAAAAGGCGAAAGATTTATTCGCAACTGAGGAGAGGTCAGAGTAACCATCCAATTTTTTCAACACTATTTTCATCCACAGACAGTCCGATGAAGTCGGTGTTCGAGAAGTAAATGCATGAAAGTCTCCGAGAAAAATTATCCGATTTTTAAAATTGTCTGTACACTTTTTAGGACTTGAATTTTAGGAAGAATTAAATTCGACTAATGAATATGCAATATTCAATGTATCGACAAGATATACATCTCTATTGATCTATTACACATGTTTATAATACTAAACGCCATCTTGCGGCAATTTTTGATAGCTGCTTATGTTGAACATCTGCATTGAGTTTCAATATATTTGGATATTCGATGGTAGCGGTAATTTTCGGACTGTTACATTTACAATCAAGTGTTACGTACTTCATTTATTTCAACCGAAATTGCTACAATACTCTGATTGACGACAAAGTTCAAAAAAAAAATAGATTCTTATGACGAATAAAAAATATATTAATCGGAATTTATAGGGCATAATAAAATTATTCATTCCATCATAATATAATTGCAATGCAATTCGAACTTCAAAAATACCAATGAAAATGGTTATCTTACTTATAAAAGTGAACAACATAATTTTTTCTCTTCTATATTATTATTGCTAATGTCTTTTTGTGTATATGTTTCAAGCGATCGTTTAATATTTCATACAATTCATTTTTACATATTGTACTTAATTTATGATACTCGAACTAGTTACGTCGATGCGTGTTACAGACAATTTTCATTCAGAGGAGAAAGTTAAAATTTCCACATAATTCATTTGTTTACATCCAGTGGATTATGATTTTAATTTTACTGTGCACTCGCACCACAGCGTTATCATATCGTCCAAATATTTGTTCTTTCGTATTTTAAGCCAAATATGGTCGCGAATGATTACTGTAAAATCTCTTTTAGACCGACACTAAAAAATTGTCCGTTCAAGAGAGTCATCTTTTCGAAAGAAATTTTATGTTTTCCAAATTCAGCAAATGAAAATCCAATAAACAACGCAAAATATAGACATCTGAAAAAACATTTATTTCTTTATACGTAAAACACCATAATACATATTGCATTATATAACTGAATATTTATTCATGAATGGTAGTCTGACGAGTTCTTTTGCTCGAATTATTACATCATGAAAATAAAATTGGAAGTTGATAAGAATATTCAAGGCTGTGTCATATTTTTGACATTCTGCGAATAGTTTAAAGATTTTTAATCAAGTCGTTAGCTTCATCATAATAAAATTCCTCATTAGAAACTTTCAAAGTCCGTTAGTTCCACCTTCGGCCAGATAATCAATTTCATTTATTACAAATGTTTGAAAAAGTTATAACTAACATATAAAACCATGTCTCAAGATGCGAGAACGCTCATTTTCGATTTTGTTGATCGTAAAAAAATTCTCAATGGAGAATACTTTCAAAGTTGACAGTAGATGGGCCGACCTAACACGTATAATCGCTAGTCATATCTAACATATAAAACCCAAGTTTCCAATGTGCGGCAACGCCTTTTTTCAATTTTGTTGATATTTATAAAATTCTCCTATATAATTCCCTTCGTTCTCCCTACAGCCCGCCAATAGTTTTCATCACATAAGATTGATATTCATAACTAACATAGTAAAGACCCTCTGCCTATATGCGACAATAATTGAGAGAAGTAAGTAATGATGTTCATTATATAAAGTGGGCCGATCCCGGAGGTACTGCAATACCGGGCCAACCCGCGACGGCGGTGGAGCAAGCCCCTAACCACCATCATGATCCAAAAATCAGTTTAATATACTGGCCCCGCATGCGGGGCGTATCAGATATTAAGCTGATAAGAACAGATACTACACTTTGATCTTAGCCATAGGGCCGAGAAGCGATACCTGTTACAAATTATCAACAAAACTTAACGGAAAATAGACCTTCGTATTCAGTATAATAATTCACCATACATCTACGAGTTCCATCTTTCATTACATACCCCTACTTCATTAGAATAACTATTCCCAATGTACCACCCTCATAGAATTTTATTCAGGTTATTGAGGAGATTTCGATATCACTCGCTAGAGTGCGCATCGTCCCATTTGTTATTTAGTCGTAGTCGGCTTTCCTAAAATTATATTTTGCTCCTTTCGATGCATACAAACGCTTACACTGACCGTTCAAAAGGAAGTGAATCAATATTAGAATATAAATAGAGAAAAAGTGTTCAAAGATTAGAAAAGTGTAATGTAAATGAGAAAGTGTAGTTAGTGGCTTTAGTGAACTTAGTGCGAGAGCCAAAATATCAACGAGACAAATCACCTTGACCTGGAAATACTATGGGAATATCATCAAGTTGGATCAATTCTTTGCTGAGAGAAAAATACTTCTTGAGAAACATATAAAATAAATAGAACACGAAATGAGAACGGCAAAATAAAATGCGAAAGAGTTGGAAGCATATTTAAAATCAAAAAGAACCGCAAAACCAGAAATTATTACTGAAATCTAGAATGACTGCCTGAGCGGCAGTGAAGAAGATGACGATTTTAGTATCGAGGAAAAAGAGAAATGATGATAGAGAAATAAATGCACAAAATAACCCGAGAGCCTGTAAGGAAAGACAATCATAATAAATTTTCATAAAAAGAAGATGATAACACAACACATATAATACTAAGAAACAAGACAAATCGAAACGAACTATCATAAGTAATAACAAATTAAGAAAATCAGCTATACCATAGCAATAGCAACCGAAAAAAATTACTCGTCTCAATGATGACGGACTTTACTAAGAACCAAGCGGAAACCTTTCCCTATTATTGGTTGCTTTCAAAAATCTACGCAAGATTATTAATCTTGAAAATTAAGAAATGTACAGCCAGACGAAGAAGACACTAATACGCAGTTTAATGGCTCATTATGTAATGTTTCCAAGATCATTTCGAAAGAAAATTTAGTGAGCAATATTGTGCGAGTGTCTATAGCTGCTTCTATGCAATTCGAATATTATCGCCTTTATTTGATTGATTCGGGAAATCCACTCAGTTCAATTTTAGCTGAAATATTTATGGATGATCTAGAATCAAAAATACACCTAAATCCGATAAGCAAATATTTCCTTTATTGGTATAGATATGTAGATGACATTTTTTGTTGTTTCAAAGGCACCGATCGACAACTACATATCTTCACGAATTTCATTAATAAACTCCACCCAAAAATCAAATTCACAATCGAAGAAGAAAAGAATCAAAGTATTAATTTTCTTGACCTCACAATAACAAGACTAAATAATTTACATGATTTTAGTATTTTTCACAAACCCACACATACAGACATCATAATACATAAAACTTCAAATCACCACACCAACCAAAAAATGTCAGCATATAATATAGTCCGGTCAAATTAGACCAAAAATAAGAGTAAAAGTTACATAAATTCCCACCAAGCTGAAAATTGGTAAGATTGTTTAAAATATCATTAAAAACAAAATTTGAAAGTTCCCCATCTATCCCCTGTAAGGAAAAAATTTTATTCAAGGTCAAAGGTCAAAAAAATGAGTTTTTCGCGATTTTCAGCAAAACGGTCAGTTTTATCATTAAAATACCTCGGACAAAAATTGTAGATCATAAAATTATCTATAAAAAATTTATTAATACTTTCTTTTCTACGCGCCACCGTTTTTGAGATATTACGGTTAAAAAAATTGTAAAAGTTGTAATCGTCATAATGAGCATGTACACGGCATAGAATCACCAACAGTAGAGGATCCGTTTGATTCCAACGAGGCAACATGCGATACATGGCTATTAACGCAGTTTACATGCACTCAAGATGAAGATGAAGAAGAACAAGAAAAACAAGAACAAGACGAACAAGAAGATCAAGAAGAAGAACAAAAAGAAGATTTTGAAAGTTACGACTCGGACGATTAAATTTCACTACTTTTTTTTAACTTAAATTGCTTTTATCTTTTCAATCTCTGCTAATATCCATTATTTTTCAATAGTTTCAAATTAAACAGGATCAAAACTGACCCGTGGAATAGGCTTACCTCATAGGTGGCGAGGAAACGTGTGCATATTATGACGATTACAATTTTTTGAATCGTTATATCTCAAAAACGGTGGCTCGTAGAAAAAAAAATAATTCATAAATTTTTTGTAGATAATTTTATGATCTACAATTTTTGTCTGAGGTATTTTAATGATGAAACTTACCGTTTTGCTAAAAATCGCGAAAAACTCATTTTTTTTTACCTTTGCCTTGAATAAAATTTTTTCCTCACAGGGGAAAGATGGAGAACTTTCAAATTTTGTTTTTAATGATATTTTAAAAAATCTTACCGATCTTCAGCTGGGTGAGAATTTATGTAACTTCGAATGTCTAAATTGACCGGACTAATAGTTTTATTCATAAATTATTGAATATCCCTTTGAATTCATATAACTTTTTGGAAGAATTAAATATTATTAAACAAATAGCGTCAAACAACGGTTACAATCCTTTTCTTATAGACAAAATGGTATCCAATAAACCAAAGAAAATGGCATTAAATCTCGTGTACCCAATCATAAAAGAGGACAATACACAGAAATATTTTTCGTTATCTTATGTCAATGGATTATCTAAAAATATTGCTAAATATTTCAAAAGTTGTTTCAATTATAACGCGGCTTTTAGGACAATTAATAACGTTAGTACCTACATAAAAAACAATAAAGATCGAACAAATAAAGAAAATAAATCCGGAGTCTATAAGTTGACTTGCAAAGATTGCCCTTTAGTATACATTGGCCAGACTGGTAAATCATTCAAGAAACGTGTCCAAGAACACCAAAGGGGTTATATATCCGATTCTGTACATTCGACATATGCTAATCATCTTAAGGGATTCAGGCATAATTTTAACAATACTTATGAAATTATCCTTTTAGAATTTCTTGAAATCAACAGGTATAATGCACGTAAAATCCTTTTGAACGAACAAACAGATGTTGATAAGTCTCCATTACTGAATATCTTTCCTTAGCGGCAAACTCCAATAAACACCTAGAGTTTTTATGACTTGTTCTTCTATTATTTGGTCACGTACCTAACAATGTTTTTGAACTCAGTTACATTGAATACCATCAGACAGTACAATGTAATACCTGAAGAAGCCACATCGTGGTGAAACAATTGTTGTATTAGTACAAACGTTTTCGTGGAAATAAATTACTGTCTCATATAAAATTTTTTAATTATCGCTTTTATCGAATTTTCTTTGTTGAAATTATTTCAAAACTGAATGAAAAAAATGTCAGATATTCATCAGATCTGGGATGAAAACATAATTTGCTTCATTTATATGAAGCTTCAAGAAATTATTATAGTCCCTCCAAAGAATCCAAACAAAGTAGAAATACCACACACCATAACTATAGATATACACCTTACTTTCGACAAGTTCGAAAAGTCCAGCGTGCTGTTGTATGTAGTAAGTTTATTGTGAGAGAATTGATATTGTTTAGTTAACACCGGGACAGCGCGTACGCAGTCCCGACTACCAAAAATTACGCGCCCGAGTTATCCGCATTAGGGATAATCGCAGGGGTCAGCCCGATCGAAGTGCAATGAAAGGGCCTCACTCCGGGGGAACCGCCTTATTGTTCACGGTAACCCCTACGCCAGGTAAGTATGAGTTGTGCATCTACGAAATGCATTATACGTCTATTAGGAAAATTATCCACAGTTATGTGCAATTAGTCCTGCCATCTTTCGGAACAACTCTGTATTTATAATATCAGACGTTCTAACGACTAGATAGATATTAATAACGGGGCAAAAAGATTATACAATATAAGTTGAGAAAAAAACTGCTTGTTGTAAATTTATTCGCATCAATCAATTGTATTCCAAACGTGTTCAACATACTTAGGAATTAATCAACCGAGATCTGCCGAAGTGCCAATAGGCGAGACGAGAAATTAAATATTTGTGTTTCTTCTAATGTCCACCACATTATTTGTGTCTAGTTGTCATGTTTGCAGGGATATTCTCCTGATTTGGTTAATGCAAGTGAAGTTCAACCCTATCACATAGATAGATTCTCTTAGAATTAATTTGATTCCTTGAAAGTTCTTTATTTAAAGAGAACTTTATGAATTTTGTGTAACAGTTCAGATATACGGGGGAGTGCTCAAGGAAAACGGTTGGATACCTATTAGACAGAAAATAATTAAAACATCCTGCCACTGAGCTATCGGCAATATGGGTATTTATAATTAAATTTCATAACAGTTTCTTTCAGAATTGAAGTCTTGGACTATTATATTGCTTATTTCTCTTTATTAGGTTTTATATATAAAGAAATTATTGCATTTTTGAATTTTTACATGAACAGAGTATAAGTAAGATGAGTATATTGCAGATATTGAGAAAAAATAGAATAGAAAAAATTTTAAAGGCAATTCATTAATTTTTTCATGACTTACCTACCTCTATTGCAAATTATATAAAAATTTAATTAAGTTAACCTTACCTCTATTTACAACATTATAAGTAAACTACAAGAATTACCTGCAAGTACGTCATATAAACATATTATAACAACATAAACTAGAAAATATACATATTATGACAGATAACAAGATTATCGTAATAATGAAAAAGGTAATTATACTGAAATTTCGAAAAAGTGTATGCGTGACACTAGCGTATGCTTTCGTACAGCTTTGGTTATATAAATTATAAATTTTATAAAAATGAACAGTGAACTTTTCTCCTCAAAATCAATAAATTATTATTAATACTTATCTTACCTCATATTTGACGTATGTTTAACATCGATTCGTATTTCTCATAATTAATTGTTATCTATAATAGTTTATTTCCGAAACCAAGCAACTGAAAATACCGTTGTCATACTTTTGGTGAGCATCACATTCTTCAAGTGAAATTGATTTCTAATCTTCAATTCAACATTTTTATGCTTTCATGTAGCCAAAATTTAAAAATCGCTACTTGAGGATTTCTCATCATTTCGATTAGAAGAAATACATTACTCTGTTCAGCAAATATTCTGAAGCTCGAAGTCAATCAGTGTTTTATTTCAATGAGACAAAAACCAAACTCATAATAATGGTACAATATCGGAATCTGTCGATCATCTTTCTGAGTATATCTATTTTAACTATTAAGAAAATTGCCAAATTCTAAATTAAATATTTTGTGAATATTATTATATGTGTTTTTCTTTATTCGACTATTGAAACTATTTTACCTTGTGATTTGCTAGAAGTCAATATCTAAAATAAGTTTTGTAGATATTGTAAGTAACATCATTCCATTTGTAATTGGTTTTCGACATATACATATATATATATATATATATATATATATATATATATATATATATATATTGAAATTTACACGACGTAAATATTCATGTTTCGTTAAGGTTCTCGAAAAAAAAAATGATATGTTTCGTGAAGGTTAATTTTTTATATTCAAGCTTAGTATTATTCGTCTGTGAGTAGTAATTTCTGTAGTGATTTAGGAATTTTCTCACCAAAACGTACGATATAAACGGAAACATACAGATGAAGAAGGAAAGAAATTTGATCGCGTTTAGAGACCAGAGTAGTTGTTATAGTCGTTATATTGTCCAAACTATCGCGTATGGAGAAGGTACTAACGGAATAAGTGCAAATGAAATAGCCGATTTCACTCGAATACACTACGGTTGCAAAATTATGTGTTTCATTGGTATAATCGCCGACTGTTACCAATCGACCTCCAAAAATTATTTTAAGACTCATTTGAGTTACCCCTCCCCACGGAAATCTTTAGTAAAAGGCGAAAGATTTATTCGTCAGAGTAACCATCCAATTTTTTCAACACTATTTTCATCCACAGACAGTCCGATGAAGTCGGTGTTCGAGAAGTAAATGCATGAAAGTCTCCGAGAAAAATTATCCGATTTTTAAAATTGTCTGTACACTTTTTAGGACTTGAATTTTAGGAAGAATTAAATTCGACTAATGAATATGCAATATTCAATGTATCGACAAGATATACATCTCTATTGATCTATTACACATGTTTATAATACTAAACGCCATCTTGCGGCAATTTTTGATAGCTGCTTATGTTGAACATCTGCATTGAGTTTCAATATATTTGGATATTCGATGGTAGCGGTGATTTTCGGACTGTTACATTTACAATCAAGTGTTACGTACTTCATTTATTTCAACCGAAATTGCTACAATTCTCTGATTGACGACAAAGTTCAAAAAAAAAATAGATTCTTATGACGAATAAAAAATATATTAATCGGAATTTATAGGGCATAATAAAATTATTCATTCCATCATAATATAATTGCAATGCAATTCGAACTTCAAAAATACCAATGAAAATGGTTATCTTACTTACAAAAGTGAACAACATAATTTTTTCTCTTCTATATTATTATTGCTAATGTCTTTTTGTGTATATGTTTCAAGCGATCGTTTAATATTTCATACAATTCATTTTTACATATTGTACTTAATTTATGATACTCGAACTAGTTACGTCGATGCGTGTTACAGACAATTTTCATTCAGAGGAGAAAGTTAAAATTTCCACATAATTCATTTGTTTACATCCAGTGGATTATGATTTTAATTTTACTGTGCACTCGCACCACAGCGTTATCATATCGTCCAAATATTTGTTCTTTCGTATTTTAAGCCAAATATGGTCGCGAATGATTACTGTGAAATCTCTTTTAGACCGACACTAAAAAATTGTCCGTTCAAGAGAGTAATCTTTTCGAAAGAAATTTTATGTTTTCCAAATTCAGCAAATGAAAATCCAATAAACAACGCAAAATATAGACATCTGAAAAAACATTTATTTCTTTATACGTTAAACACCATAATACATATTGCATTATATAACTGAATATTTATTCATGAATGGTAGTCTGACGAGTTCTTTTGCTCGAATTATTACATCATGAAAATAAAATTGGAAGTTGATAAGAATATTCAAGGCTGTGTCATATTTTTGACATTCTGCGAATAGTTTAAAGATTTTTAATCAAGTCGTTAGCTTCATCATAATAAAATTCCTCATTAGAAACTTTCAAAGTCCGTTAGTTCCACCTTCGGCCAGATAATCAATTTCATTTATTACAAATGTTTGAAAAAGTTATAACTAACATATAAAACCATGTCTCAAGATGCGAGAACGCTCATTTTCGATTTTGTTGATCGTAAAAAAATTCTCAATGGAGAATACTTTCAAAGTTGACAGTAGATGGGCCGACCTAACACGTATAATCGCTAGTCATATCTAACATATAAAACCCAAGTTTCCAATGTGCGGCAACGCCTTTTTTCAATTTTGTTGATATTTATAAAATTCTCCTATATAATTCCCTTCGTTCTCCCTACAGCCCGCCAATAGTTTTCATCACATAAGATTGATATTCATAACTAACATAGTAAAGACCCTCTGCCTATATGCGACAATAATTGAGAGAAGTAAGTAATGATGTTCATTATATAAAGTGGGCCGATCCCGGAGGTACTGCAATACCGGGCCAACCCGCGACGGCGGTGGAGCAAGCCCCTAACCACCATCATGATCCAAAAATCAGTTTAATATACTGGCCCCGCATGCGGGGCGTATCAGATATTAAGCTGATAAGAACAGATACTACACTTTGATCTTAGCCATAGGGCCGAGAAGCGATACCTGTTACAAATTATCAACAAAACTTAACGGAAAATAGACCTTCGTATTCAGTATAATAATTCACCATACATCTACGAGTTCCATCTTTCATTACATACCCCTACTTCATTAGAATAACTATTCCCAATGTACCACCCTCGTAGAATTCTATTCAGGTTATTGAGGAGATTTCGATATCACTCGCTAGAGTGCGCATCGTCCCATTTGTTATTTAGTCGTAGTCGGCTTTCCTAAAATTATATTTTGCTCCTTTCGATGCATACAAACGCTTACACTGACCGTTCAAAAGGAAGTGAATCAATATTAGAATATAAATAGAGAAAAAGTGTTCAAAGATTAGAAAAGTGTAATGTAAATGAGAAAGTGTAGTTAGTGGCTTTAGTGAACTTAGTGCGAGAGCCAAAATATCAACGAGACAAATCACCTTGACCTGGAAATACTATGGGAATATCATCAAGTTGGATCAATTCTTTGCTGAGAGAAAAATACTTCTTGAGAAACATATAAAATAAATAGAACACGAAATGAGAACGGCAAAATAAAATGCGAAAGAGTTGGAAGCATATTTAAAATCAAAAAGAACCGCAAAACCAGAAATTATTACTGAAATCTAGAATGACTGCCTGAGCGGCAGTGAAGAAGATGACGATTTTAGTATCGAGGAAAAAGAGAAATGATGATAGAGAAATAAATGCACAAAATAACCCGAGAGCCTGTAAGGAAAGACAATCATAATAAATTTTCATAAAAAGAAGATGATAACACAACACATATAATACTAAGAAACAAGACAAATCGAAACGAACTATCAAAAGTAATAACAAATTAAGAAAATCAGCTATACCATAGCAATAGCAACCGAAAAAAATTACTCGTCTCAATGATGACGGACTTTACTAAGAACCAAGCGGAAACCTTTCCCTATTATTGGTTGCTTTCAAAAATCTACGCAAGATTATTAATCTTGAAAATTAAGAAATGTACAGCCAGACGAAGAAGACACTAATACGCAGTTTAATGGCTCATTATGTAATGTTTCCAAGATCATTTCGAAAGAAAATTTAGTGAGCAATATTGTGCGAGTGTCTATAGCTGCTTCTATGCAATTCGAATATTATCGCCTTTATTTGATTGATTCGGGAAATCCACTCAGTTCAATTTTAGCTGAAATATTTATGGATGATCTAGAATCAAAAATACACCTAAATCCGATAAGCAAATATTTCCTTTATTGGTATAGATATGTAGATGACATTTTTTGTTGTTTCAAAGGCACCGATCGACAACTACATATCTTCACGAATTTCATTAATAAACTCCACCCAAAAATCAAATTCACAATCGAAGAAGAAAAGAATCAAAGTATTAATTTTCTTGACCTCACAATAACAAGACTAAATAATTTACATGATTTTAGTATTTTTCACAAACCCACACATACAGACATCATAATACATAAAACTTCAAATCACCACACCAACCAAAAAATGTCAGCATATAATATAGTCCGGTCAAATTAGACCAAAAATAAGAGTAAAAGTTACATAAATTCCCACCAAGCTGAAAATTGGTAAGATTGTTTAAAATATCATTAAAAACAAAATTTGAAAGTTCCCCATCTATCCCCTGTAAGGAAAAAATTTTATTCAAGGTCAAAGGTCAAAAAAATGAGTTTTTCGCGATTTTCAGCAAAACGGTCAGTTTTATCATTAAAATACCTCGGACAAAAATTGTAGATCATAAAATTATCTATAAAAAATTTATTAATACTTTCTTTTCTACGCGCCACCGTTTTTGAGATATTACGGTTAAAAAAATTGTAAAAGTTGTAATCGTCATAATGAGCATGTACACGGCATAGAATCACCAACAGTAGAGGATCCGTTTGATTCCAACGAGGCAACATGCGATACATGGCTATTAACGCAGTTTACATGCACTCAAGATGAAGATGAAGAAGAACAAGAAAAACAAGAACAAGACGAACAAGAAGATCAAGAAGAAGAACAAAAAGAAGATTTTGAAAGTTACGACTCGGACGATTAAATTTCACTACTTTTTTTTAACTTAAATTGCTTTTATCTTTTCAATCTCTGCTAATATCCATTATTTTTCAATAGTTTCAAATTAAACAGGATCAAAACTGACCCGTGGAATAGGCTTACCTCATAGGTGGCGAGGAAACGTGTGCATATTATGACGATTACAATTTTTTGAATCGTTATATCTCAAAAACGGTGGCTCGTAGAAAAAAAAAATAATTCATAAATTTTTTGTAGATAATTTTATGATCTACAATTTTTGTCTGAGGTATTTTAATGATGAAACTTACCGTTTTGCTAAAAATCGCGAAAAACTCATTTTTTTTTACCTTTGCCTTGAATAAAATTTTTTCCTCACAGGGGAAAGATGGAGAACTTTCAAATTTTGTTTTTAATGATATTTTAAAAAATCTTACCGATCTTCAGCTGGGTGAGAATTTATGTAACTTCGAATGTCTAAATTGACCGGACTAATAGTTTTATTCATAAATTATTGAATATCCCTTTGAATTCATATAACTTTTTGGAAGAATTAAATATTATTAAACAAATAGCGTCAAACAACGGTTACAATCCTTTTCTTATAGACAAAATGGTATCCAATAAACCAAAGAAAATGGCATTAAATCTCGTGTACCCAATCATAAAAGAGGACAATACACAGAAATATTTTTCGTTATCTTATGTCAATGGATTATCTAAAAATATTGCTAAATATTTCAAAAGTTGTTTCAATTATAACGCGGCTTTTAGGACAATTAATAACGTTAGTACCTACATAAAAAACAATAAAGATCGAACAAATAAAGAAAATAAATCCGGAGTCTATAAGTTGACTTGCAAAGATTGCCCTTTAGTATACATTGGCCAGACTGGTAAATCATTCAAGAAACGTGTCCAAGAACACCAAAGGGGTTATATATCCGATTCTGTACATTCGACATATGCTAATCATCTTAAGGGATTCAGGCATAATTTTAACAATACTTATGAAATTATCCTTTTAGAATTTCTTGAAATCAACAGGTATAATGCACGTAAAATCCTTTTGAACGAACAAACAGATGTTGATAAGTCTCCATTACTGAATATCTTTCCTTAGCGGCAAACTCCAATAAACACCTAGAGTTTTTATGACTTGTTCTTCTATTATTTGGTCACGTACCTAACAATGTTTTTGAACTCAGTTACATTGAATACCATCAGACAGTACAATGTAATACCTGAAGAAGCCACATCGTGGTGAAACAATTGTTGTATTAGTACAAACGTTTTCGTGGAAATAAATTACTGTCTCATATAAAATTTTTTAATTATCGCTTTTATCGAATTTTCTTTGTTGAAATTATTTCAAAACTGAATGAAAAAAATGTCAGATATTCATCAGATCTGGGATGAAAACATAATTTGCTTCATTTATATGAAGCTTCAAGAAATTATTATAGTCCCTCCAAAGAATCCAAACAAAGTAGAAATACCACACACCATAACTATAGATATACACCTTACTTTCGACAAGTTCGAAAAGTCCAGCGTGCTGTTGTATGTAGTAAGTTTATTGTGAGAGAATTGATATTGTTTAGTTAACACCGGGACAGCGCGTACGCAGTCCCGACTACCAAAAATTACGCGCCCGAGTTATCCGCATTAGGGATAATCGCAGGGGTCAGCCCGATCGAAGTGCAATGAAAGGGCCTCACTCCGGGGGAACCGCCTTATTGATCACGGTAACCCCTACGCCAGGTAAGTATGAGTTGTGCATCTACGAAATGCATTATACGTCTATTAGGAAAATTATCCACAGTTATGTGCAATTAGTCCTGCCATCTTTCGGAACAACTCTGTATTTATAATATCAGACGTTCTAACGACTAGATAGATATTAATAACGGGGCAAAAAGATTATACAATATAAGTTGAGAAAAAAACTGCTTGTTGTAAATTTATTCGCATCAATCAATTGTATTCCAAACGTGTTCAACATACTTAGGAATTAATCAACCGAGATCTGCCGAAGTGCCAATAGGCGAGACGAGAAATTAAATATTTGTGTTTCTTCTAATGTCCACCACATTATTTGTGTCTAGTTGTCATGTTTGCAGGGATATTCTCCTGATTTGGTTAATGCAAGTGAAGTTCAACCCTATCACATAGATAGATTCTCTTAGAATTAATTTGATTCCTTGAAAGTTCTTTATTTAAAGAGAACTTTATGAATTTTGTGTAACAGTTCAGATATACGGGGGAGTGCTCAAGGAAAACGGTTGGATACCTATTAGACAGAAAATAATTAAAACATCCTGCCACTGAGCTATCGGCAATATGGGTATTTATAATTAAATTTCATAACAGTTTCTTTCAGAATTGAAGTCTTGGACTATTATATTGCTTATTTCTCTTTATTAGGTTTTATATATAAAGAAATTATTGCATTTTTGAATTTTTACATGAACAGAGTATAAGTAAGATGAGTATATTGCAGATATTGAGAAAAAATAGAATAGAAAAAATTTTAAAGGCAATTCATTAATTTTTTCATGACTTACCTACCTCTATTGCAAATTATATAAAAATTTAATTAAGTTAACCTTACCTCTATTTACAACATTATAAGTAAACTACAAGAATTACCTGCAAGTACGTCATATAAACATATTATAACAACATAAACTAGAAAATATACATATTATGACAGATAACAAGATTATCGTAATAATGAAAAAGGTAATTATACTGAAATTTCGAAAAAGTGTATGCGTGACACTAGCGTATGCTTTCGTACAGCTTTGGTTATATAAATTATAAATTTTATAAAAATGAACAGTGAACTTTTCTCCTCAAAATCAATAAATTATTATTAATACTTATCTTACCTCATATTTGACGTATGTTTAACATCGATTCGTATTTCTCATAATTAATTGTTATCTATAATAGTTTATTTCCGAAACCAAGCAACTGAAAATACCGTTGTCATACTTTTGGTGAGCATCACATTCTTCAAGTGAAATTGATTTCTAATCTTCAATTCAACATTTTTATGCTTTCATGTAGCCAAAATTTAAAAATCGCTACTTGAGGATTTCTCATCATTTCGATTAGAAGAAATACATTACTCTGTTCAGCAAATATTCTGAAGCTCGAAGTCAATCAGTGTTTTATTTCAATGAGACAAAAACCAAACTCATAATAATGGTACAATATCGGAATCTGTCGATCATCTTTCTGAGTATATCTATTTTAACTATTAAGAAAATTGCCAAATTCTAAATTAAATATTTTGTGAATATTATTATATGTGTTTTTCTTTATTCGACTATTGAAACTATTTTACCTTGTGATTTGCTAGAAGTCAATATCTAAAATAAGTTTTGTAGATATTGTAAGTAACATCATTCCATTTGTAATTGGTTTTCGACATATACATATATATATATATATATATATATATATATATATATATATATTGAAATTTACACGACGTAAATATTCATGTTTCGTTAAGGTTCTCGAAAAAAAAAATTGATATGTTTCGTGAAGGTTAATTTTTTATATTCAAGCTTAGTATTATTCGTCTGTGAGTAGTAATTTCTGTAGTGATTTAGGAATTTTCTCACCAAAACGTACGATATAAACGGAAACATACAGATGAAGAAGGAAAGAAATTTGATCGCGTTTAGAGACCAGAGTAGTTGTTATAGTCGTTATATTGTCCAAACTATCGCGTATGGAGAAGGTACTAACGGAATAAGTGCAAATGAAATAGCCGATTTCACTCGAATACACTACGGTTGCAAAATTATGTGTTTCATTGGTATAATCGCCGACTGTTACCAATCGACCTCCAAAAATTATTTTAAGACTCATTTGAGTTACCCCTCCCCACGGAAATCTTTAGTAAAAGGCGAAAGATTTATTCGCAACTGAGGAGAGGTCAGAGTAACCATCCAATTTTTTCAACACTATTTTCATCCACAGACAGTCCGATGAAGTCGGTGTTCGAGAAGTAAATGCATGAAAGTCTCCGAGAAAAATTATCCGATTTTTAAAATTGTCTGTACACTTTTTAGGACTTGAATTTTAGGAAGAATTAAATTCGACTAATGAATATGCAATATTCAATGTATCGACAAGATATACATCTCTATTGATCTATTACACATGTTTATAATACTAAACGCCATCTTGCGGCAATTTTTGATAGCTGCTTATGTTGAACATCTGCATTGAGTTTCAATATATTTGGATATTCGATGGTAGCGGTGATTTTCGGACTGTTACATTTACAATCAAGTGTTACGTACTTCATTTATTTCAACCGAAATTGCTACAATTCTCTGATTGACGACAAAGTTCAAAAAAAAAATAGATTCTTATGACGAATAAAAAATATATTAATCGGAATTTATAGGGCATAATAAAATTATTCATTCCATCATAATATAATTGCAATGCAATTCGAACTTCAAAAATACCAATGAAAATGGTTATCTTACTTACAAAAGTGAACAACATAATTTTTTCTCTTCTATATTATTATTGCTAATGTCTTTTTGTGTATATGTTTCAAGCGATCGTTTAATATTTCATACAATTCATTTTTACATATTGTACTTAATTTATGATACTCGAACTAGTTACGTCGATGCGTGTTACAGACAATTTTCATTCAGAGGAGAAAGTTAAAATTTCCACATAATTCATTTGTTTACATCCAGTGGATTATGGTTTTAATTTTACTGTGCACTCGCACCACAGCGTTATCATATCGTCCAAATATTTGTTCTTTCGTATTTTAAGCCAAATATGGTCGCGAATGATTACTGTGAAATCTCTTTTAGACCGACACTAAAAAATTGTCCGTTCAAGAGAGTAATCTTTTCGAAAGAAATTTTATGTTTTCCAAATTCAGCAAATGAAAATCCAATAAACAACGCAAAATATAGACATCTGAAAAAACATTTATTTCTTTATACGTTAAACACCATAATACATATTGCATTATATAACTGAATATTTATTCATGAATGGTAGTCTGACGAGTTCTTTTGCTCGAATTATTACATCATGAAAATAAAATTGGAAGTTGATAAGAATATTCAAGGCTGTGTCATATTTTTGACATTCTGCGAATAGTTTAAAGATTTTTAATCAAGTCGTTAGCTTCATCATAATAAAATTCCTCATTAGAAACTTTCAAAGTCCGTTAGTTCCACCTTCGGCCAGATAATCAATTTCATTTATTACAAATGTTTGAAAAAGTTATAACTAACATATAAAACCATGTCTCAAGATGCGAGAACGCTCATTTTCGATTTTGTTGATCGTAAAAAAATTCTCAATGGAGAATACTTTCAAAGTTGACAGTAGATGGGCCGACCTAACACGTATAATCGCTAGTCATATCTAACATATAAAACCCAAGTTTCCAATGTGCGGCAACGCCTTTTTTCAATTTTGTTGATATTTATAAAATTCTCCTATATAATTCCCTTCGTTCTCCCTACAGCCCGCCAATAGTTTTCATCACATAAGATTGATATTCATAACTAACATAGTAAAGACCCTCTGCCTATATGCGACAATAATTGAGAGAAGTAAGTAATGATGTTCATTATATAAAGTGGGCCGATCCCGGAGGTACTGCAATACCGGGCCAACCCGCGACGGCGGTGGAGCAAGCCCCTAACCACCATCATGATCCAAAAATCAGTTTAATATACTGGCCCCGCATGCGGGGCGTATCAGATATTAAGCTGATAAGAACAGATACTACACTTTGATCTTAGCCATAGGGCCGAGAAGCGATACCTGTTACAAATTATCAACAAAACTTAACGGAAAATAGACCTTCGTATTCAGTATAATAATTCACCATACATCTACGAGTTCCATCTTTCATTACATACCCCTACTTCATTAGAATAACTATTCCCAATGTACCACCCTCGTAGAATTCTATTCAGGTTATTGAGGAGATTTCGATATCACTCGCTAGAGTGCGCATCGTCCCATTTGTTATTTAGTCGTAGTCGGCTTTCCTAAAATTATATTTTGCTCCTTTCGATGCATACAAACGCTTACACTGACCGTTCAAAAGGAAGTGAATCAATATTAGAATATAAATAGAGAAAAAGTGTTCAAAGATTAGAAAAGTGTAATGTAAATGAGAAAGTGTAGTTAGTGGCTTTAGTGAACTTAGTGCGAGAGCCAAAATATCAACGAGACAAATCACCTTGACCTGGAAATACTATGGGAATATCATCAAGTTGGATCAATTCTTTGCTGAGAGAAAAATACTTCTTGAGAAACATATAAAATAAATAGAACACGAAATGAGAACGGCAAAATAAAATGCGAAAGAGTTGGAAGCATATTTAAAATCAAAAAGAACCGCAAAACCAGAAATTATTACTGAAATCTAGAATGACTGCCTGAGCGGCAGTGAAGAAGATGACGATTTTAGTATCGAGGAAAAAGAGAAATGATGATAGAGAAATAAATGCACAAAATAACCCGAGAGCCTGTAAGGAAAGACAATCATAATAAATTTTCATAAAAAGAAGATGATAACACAACACATATAATACTAAGAAACAAGACAAATCGAAACGAACTATCAAAAGTAATAACAAATTAAGAAAATCAGCTATACCATAGCAATAGCAACCGAAAAAAATTACTCGTCTCAATGATGACGGACTTTACTAAGAACCAAGCGGAAACCTTTCCCTATTATTGGTTGCTTTCAAAAATCTACGCAAGATTATTAATCTTGAAAATTAAGAAATGTACAGCCAGACGAAGAAGACACTAATACGCAGTTTAATGGCTCATTATGTAATGTTTCCAAGATCATTTCGAAAGAAAATTTAGTGAGCAATATTGTGCGAGTGTCTATAGCTGCTTCTATGCAATTCGAATATTATCGCCTTTATTTGATTGATTCGGGAAATCCACTCAGTTCAATTTTAGCTGAAATATTTATGGATAATCTAGAATCAAAAATACACCTAAATCCGATAAGCAAATATTTCCTTTATTGGTATATGTAGATGACATTTTTTGTTGTTTCAAAGGCACCGACCGACAACTACATATCTTCACGAATTTCATTAATAAACTCCACTCAAAAATCAAATTCACAATCGAAGAAGAAAAGAAACAAAGTATCAATTTTCTTGACCTCACAATAACAAGACTAGATAATTAACATGATTTTATTATTTTTCACAAACCCACACATACAGACATCATAATACATAAAACTTCAAATCACCCCACCAACTAAAAGATGTCAGCATATAATATAGTCCGGTCAAATTAGACCAAAAATAAGAGTAAAAGTTACATAAATTCCCACCAAGCTGAAAATTGGTAAGATTGTTTAAAATATCATTAAAAACAAAATTTGAAAGTTCCCCATCTATCCCCTGTAAGGAAAAAATTTTATTCAAGGTCAAAGGTCAAAAAAATGAGTTTTTCGCGATTTTCAGCAAAACGGTCAGTTTTATCATTAAAATACCTCGGACAAAAATTGTAGATCATAAAATTATCTATAAAAAATTTATTAATACTTTCTTTTCTACGCGCCACCGTTTTTGAGATATTACGGTTAAAAAAATTGTAAAAGTTGTAATCGTCATAATGAGCATGTACACGGCATAGAATCACCAACAGTAGAGGATCCGTTTGATTCCAACGAGGCAACATGCGATACATGGCTATTAACGCAGTTTACATGCACTCAAGATGAAGATGAAGAAGAACAAGAAAAACAAGAACAAGACGAACAAGAAGATCAAGAAGAAGAACAAAAAGAAGATTTTGAAAGTTACGACTCGGACGATTAAATTTCACTACTTTTTTTTAACTTAAATTGCTTTTATCTTTTCAATCTCTGCTAATATCCATTATTTTTCAATAGTTTCAAATTAAACAGGATCAAAACTGACCCGTGGAATAGGCTTACCTCATAGGTGGCGAGGAAACGTGTGCATATTATGACGATTACAATTTTTTGAATCGTTATATCTCAAAAACGGTGGCTCGTAGAAAAAAAAAATAATTCATAAATTTTTTGTAGATAATTTTATGATCTACAATTTTTGTCTGAGGTATTTTAATGATGAAACTTACCGTTTTGCTAAAAATCGCGAAAAACTCATTTTTTTTTACCTTTGCCTTGAATAAAATTTTTTCCTCACAGGGGAAAGATGGAGAACTTTCAAATTTTGTTTTTAATGATATTTTAAAAAATCTTACCGATCTTCAGCTGGGTGAGAATTTATGTAACTTCGAATGTCTAAATTGACCGGACTAATAGTTTTATTCATAAATTATTGAATATCCCTTTGAATTCATATAACTTTTTGGAAGAATTAAATATTATTAAACAAATAGCGTCAAACAACGGTTACAATCCTTTTCTTATAGACAAAATGGTATCCAATAAACCAAAGAAAATGGCATTAAATCTCGTGTACCCAATCATAAAAGAGGACAATACACAGAAATATTTTTCGTTATCTTATGTCAATGGATTATCTAAAAATATTGCTAAATATTTCAAAAGTTGTTTCAATTATAACGCGGCTTTTAGGACAATTAATAACGTTAGTACCTACATAAAAAACAATAAAGATCGAACAAATAAAGAAAATAAATCCGGAGTCTATAAGTTGACTTGCAAAGATTGCCCTTTAGTATACATTGGCCAGACTGGTAAATCATTCAAGAAACGTGTCCAAGAACACCAAAGGGGTTATATATCCGATTCTGTACATTCGACATATGCTAATCATCTTAAGGGATTCAGGCATAATTTTAACAATACTTATGAAATTATCCTTTTAGAATTTCTTGAAATCAACAGGTATAATGCACGTAAAATCCTTTTGAACGAACAAACAGATGTTGATAAGTCTCCATTACTGAATATCTTTCCTTAGCGGCAAACTCCAATAAACACCTAGAGTTTTTATGACTTGTTCTTCTATTATTTGGTCACGTACCTAACAATGTTTTTGAACTCAGTTACATTGAATACCATCAGACAGTACAATGTAATACCTGAAGAAGCCACATCGTGGTGAAACAATTGTTGTATTAGTACAAACGTTTTCGTGGAAATAAATTACTGTCTCATATAAAATTTTTTAATTATCGCTTTTATCGAATTTTCTTTGTTGAAATTATTTCAAAACTGAATGAAAAAAATGTCAGATATTCATCAGATCTGGGATGAAAACATAATTTGCTTCATTTATATGAAGCTTCAAGAAATTATTATAGTCCCTCCAAAGAATCCAAACAAAGTAGAAATACCACACACCATAACTATAGATATACACCTTACTTTCGACAAGTTCGAAAAGTCCAGCGTGCTGTTGTATGTAGTAAGTTTATTGTGAGAGAATTGATATTGTTTAGTTAACACCGGGACAGCGCGTACGCAGTCCCGACTACCAAAAATTACGCGCCCGAGTTATCCGCATTAGGGATAATCGCAGGGGTCAGCCCGATCGAAGTGCAATGAAAGGGCCTCACTCCGGGGGAACCGCCTTATTGATCACGGTAACCCCTACGCCAGGTAAGTATGAGTTGTGCATCTACGAAATGCATTATACGTCTATTAGGAAAATTATCCACAGTTATGTGCAATTAGTCCTGCCATCTTTCGGAACAACTCTGTATTTATAATATCAGACGTTCTAACGACTAGATAGATATTAATAACGGGGCAAAAAGATTATACAATATAAGTTGAGAAAAAAACTGCTTGTTGTAAATTTATTCGCATCAATCAATTGTATTCCAAACGTGTTCAACATACTTAGGAATTAATCAACCGAGATCTGCCGAAGTGCCAATAGGCGAGACGAGAAATTAAATATTTGTGTTTCTTCTAATGTCCACCACATTATTTGTGTCTAGTTGTCATGTTTGCAGGGATATTCTCCTGATTTGGTTAATGCAAGTGAAGTTCAACCCTATCACATAGATAGATTCTCTTAGAATTAATTTGATTCCTTGAAAGTTCTTTATTTAAAGAGAACTTTATGAATTTTGTGTAACAGTTCAGATATACGGGGGAGTGCTCAAGGAAAACGGTTGGATACCTATTAGACAGAAAATAATTAAAACATCCTGCCACTGAGCTATCGGCAATATGGGTATTTATAATTAAATTTCATAACAGTTTCTTTCAGAATTGAAGTCTTGGACTATTATATTGCTTATTTCTCTTTATTAGGTTTTATATATAAAGAAATTATTGCATTTTTGAATTTTTACATGAACAGAGTATAAGTAAGATGAGTATATTGCAGATATTGAGAAAAAATAGAATAGAAAAAATTTTAAAGGCAATTCATTAATTTTTTCATGACTTACCTGCCTCTATTGCAAATTATATAAAAATTTAATTAAGTTAACCTTACCTCTATTTACAACATTATAAGTAAACTACAAGAATTACCTGCAAGTACGTCATATAAACATATTATAACAACATAAACTAGAAAATATACATATTATGACAGATAACAAGATTATCGTAATAATGAAAAAGGTAATTATACTGAAATTTCGAAAAAGTGTATGCGTGACACTAGCGTATGCTTTCGTACAGCTTTGGTTATATAAATTATAAATTTTATAAAAATGAACAGTGAACTTTTCTCCTCAAAATCAATAAATTATTATTAATACTTATCTTACCTCATATTTGACGTATGTTTAACATCGATTCGTATTTCTCATAATTAATTGTTATCTATAATAGTTTATTTCCGAAACCAAGCA
The DNA here is from genome assembly GCA_034642435.1 of Megalocaria dilatata. Lineage (NCBI taxonomy): Eukaryota > Metazoa > Arthropoda > Insecta > Coleoptera > Coccinellidae > Megalocaria > Megalocaria dilatata. Next base: position 76,465,144 of record CM067856.1, read on the forward strand.
ACTGAAAATACCGTTGTCATACTTTTGGTGAGCATCACATTCTTCAAGTGAAATTGATTTCTAATCTTCAATTCAACATTTTTATGCTTTCATGTAGCCAAAATTTAAAAATCGCTACTTGAGGATTTCTCATCATTTCGATTAGAAGAAATACATTACTCTGTTCAGCAAATATTCTGAAGCTCGAAGTCAATCAGTGTTTTATTTCAATGAGACAAAAACCAAACTCATAATAATGGTACAATATCGGAATCTGTCGATCATCTTTCTGAGTATATCTATTTTAACTATTAAGAAAATTGCCAAATTCTAAATTAAATATTTTGTGAATATTATTATATGTGTTTTTCTTTATTCGACTATTGAAACTATTTTACCTTGTGATTTGCTAGAAGTCAATATCTAAAATAAGTTTTGTAGATATTGTAAGTAACATCATTCCATTTGTAATTGGTTTTCGACATATACATATATATATATATATATATATATATATATATATATATATATATATATATATATATATTGAAATTTACACGACGTAAATATTCATGTTTCGTTAAGGTTCTCGAAAAAAAAAATTGATATGTTTCGTGAAGGTTAATTTTTTATATTCAAGCTTAGTATTATTCGTCTGTGAGTAGTAATTTCTGTAGTGATTTAGGAATTTTCTCACCAAAACGTACGATATAAACGGAAACATACAGATGAAGAAGGAAAGAAATTTGATCGCGTTTAGAGACCAGAGTAGTTGTTATAGTCGTTATATTGTCCAAACTATCGCGTATGGAGAAGGTACTAACGGAATAAGTGCAAATGAAATAGCCGATTTCACTCGAATACACTACGGTTGCAAAATTATGTGTTTCATTGGTATAATCGCCGACTGTTACCAATCGACCTCCAAAAATTATTTTAAGACTCATTTGAGTTACCCCTCCCCACGGAAATCTTTAGTAAAAGGCGAAAGATTTATTCGCAACTGAGGAGAGGTCAGAGTAACCATCCAATTTTTTCAACACTATTTTCATCCACAGACAGTCCGATGAAGTCGGTGTTCGAGAAGTAAATGCATGAAAGTCTCCGAGAAAAATTATCCGATTTTTAAAATTGTCTGTACACTTTTTAGGACTTGAATTTTAGGAAGAATTAAATTCGACTAATGAATATGCAATATTCAATGTATCGACAAGATATACATCTCTATTGATCTATTACACATGTTTATAATACTAAACGCCATCTTGCGGCAATTTTTGATAGCTGCTTATGTTGAACATCTGCATTGAGTTTCAATATATTTGGATATTCGATGGTAGCGGTGATTTTCGGACTGTTACATTTACAATCAAGTGTTACGTACTTCATTTATTTCAACCGAAATTGCTACAATTCTCTGATTGACGACAAAGTTCAAAAAAAAAATAGATTCTTATGACGAATAAAAAATATATTAATCGGAATTTATAGGGCATAATAAAATTATTCATTCCATCATAATATAATTGCAATGCAATTCGAACTTCAAAAATACCAATGAAAATGGTTATCTTACTTACAAAAGTGAACAACATAATTTTTTCTCTTCTATATTATTATTGCTAATGTCTTTTTGTGTATATGTTTCAAGCGATCGTTTAATATTTCATACAATTCATTTTTACATATTGTACTTAATTTATGATACTCGAACTAGTTACGTCGATGCGTGTTACAGACAATTTTCATTCAGAGGAGAAAGTTAAAATTTCCACATAATTCATTTGTTTACATCCAGTGGATTATGATTTTAATTTTACTGTGCACTCGCACCACAGCGTTATCATATCGTCCAAATATTTGTTCTTTCGTATTTTAAGCCAAATATGGTCGCGAATGATTACTGTGAAATCTCTTTTAGACCGACACTAAAAAATTGTCCGTTCAAGAGAGTAATCTTTTCGAAAGAAATTTTATGTTTTCCAAATTCAGCAAATGAAAATCCAATAAACAACGCAAAATATAGACATCTGAAAAAACATTTATTTCTTTATACGTTAAACACCATAATACATATTGCATTATATAACTGAATATTTATTCATGAATGGTAGTCTGACGAGTTCTTTTGCTCGAATTATTACATCATGAAAATAAAATTGGAAGTTGATAAGAATATTCAAGGCTGTGTCATATTTTTGACATTCTGCGAATAGTTTAAAGATTTTTAATCAAGTCGTTAGCTTCATCATAATAAAATTCCTCATTAGAAACTTTCAAAGTCCGTTAGTTCCACCTTCGGCCAGATAATCAATTTCATTTATTACAAATGTTTGAAAAAGTTATAACTAACATATAAAACCATGTCTCAAGATGCGAGAACGCTCATTTTCGATTTTGTTGATCGTAAAAAAATTCTCAATGGAGAATACTTTCAAAGTTGACAGTAGATGGGCCGACCTAACACGTATAATCGCTAGTCATATCTAACATATAAAACCCAAGTTTCCAATGTGCGGCAACGCCTTTTTTCAATTTTGTTGATATTTATAAAATTCTCCTATATAATTCCCTTCGTTCTCCCTACAGCCCGCCAATAGTTTTCATCACATAAGATTGATATTCATAACTAACATAGTAAAGACCCTCTGCCTATATGCGACAATAATTGAGAGAAGTAAGTAATGATGTTCATTATATAAAGTGGGCCGATCCCGGAGGTACTGCAATACCGGGCCAACCCGCGACGGCGGTGGAGCAAGCCCCTAACCACCATCATGATCCAAAAATCAGTTTAATATACTGGCCCCGCATGCGGGGCGTATCAGATATTAAGCTGATAAGAACAGATACTACACTTTGATCTTAGCCATAGGGCCGAGAAGCGATACCTGTTACAAATTATCAACAAAACTTAACGGAAAATAGACCTTCGTATTCAGTATAATAATTCACCATACATCTACGAGTTCCATCTTTCATTACATACCCCTACTTCATTAGAATAACTATTCCCAATGTACCACCCTCGTAGAATTCTATTCAGGTTATTGAGGAGATTTCGATATCACTCGCTAGAGTGCGCATCGTCCCATTTGTTATTTAGTCGTAGTCGGCTTTCCTAAAATTATATTTTGCTCCTTTCGATGCATACAAACGCTTACACTGACCGTTCAAAAGGAAGTGAATCAATATTAGAATATAAATAGAGAAAAAGTGTTCAAAGATTAGAAAAGTGTAATGTAAATGAGAAAGTGTAGTTAGTGGCTTTAGTGAACTTAGTGCGAGAGCCAAAATATCAACGAGACAAATCACCTTGACCTGGAAATACTATGGGAATATCATCAAGTTGGATCAATTCTTTGCTGAGAGAAAAATACTTCTTGAGAAACATATAAAATAAATAGAACACGAAATGAGAACGGCAAAATAAAATGCGAAAGAGTTGGAAGCATATTTAAAATCAAAAAGAACCGCAAAACCAGAAATTATTACTGAAATCTAGAATGACTGCCTGAGCGGCAGTGAAGAAGATGACGATTTTAGTATCGAGGAAAAAGAGAAATGATGATAGAGAAATAAATGCACAAAATAACCCGAGAGCCTGTAAGGAAAGACAATCATAATAAATTTTCATAAAAAGAAGATGATAACACAACACATATAATACTAAGAAACAAGACAAATCGAAACGAACTATCAAAAGTAATAACAAATTAAGAAAATCAGCTATACCATAGCAATAGCAACCGAAAAAAATTACTCGTCTCAATGATGACGGACTTTACTAAGAACCAAGCGGAAACCTTTCCCTATTATTGGTTGCTTTCAAAAATCTACGCAAGATTATTAATCTTGAAAATTAAGAAATGTACAGCCAGACGAAGAAGACACTAATACGCAGTTTAATGGCTCATTATGTAATGTTTCCAAGATCATTTCGAAAGAAAATTTAGTGAGCAATATTGTGCGAGTGTCTATAGCTGCTTCTATGCAATTCGAATATTATCGCCTTTATTTGATTGATTCGGGAAATCCACTCAGTTCAATTTTAGCTGAAATATTTATGGATGATCTAGAATCAAAAATACACCTAAATCCGATAAGCAAATATTTCCTTTATTGGTATAGATATGTAGATGACATTTTTTGTTGTTTCAAAGGCACCGATCGACAACTACATATCTTCACGAATTTCATTAATAAACTCCACCCAAAAATCAAATTCACAATCGAAGAAGAAAAGAATCAAAGTATTAATTTTCTTGACCTCACAATAACAAGACTAAATAATTTACATGATTTTAGTATTTTTCACAAACCCACACATACAGACATCATAATACATAAAACTTCAAATCACCACACCAACCAAAAAATGTCAGCATATAATATAGTCCGGTCAAATTAGACCAAAAATAAGAGTAAAAGTTACATAAATTCCCACCAAGCTGAAAATTGGTAAGATTGTTTAAAATATCATTAAAAACAAAATTTGAAAGTTCCCCATCTATCCCCTGTAAGGAAAAAATTTTATTCAAGGTCAAAGGTCAAAAAAATGAGTTTTTCGCGATTTTCAGCAAAACGGTCAGTTTTATCATTAAAATACCTCGGACAAAAATTGTAGATCATAAAATTATCTATAAAAAATTTATTAATACTTTCTTTTCTACGCGCCACCGTTTTTGAGATATTACGGTTAAAAAAATTGTAAAAATTGTAATCGTCATAATGAGCATGTACACGGCATAGAATCACCAACAGTAGAGGATCCGTTTGATTCCAACGAGGCAACATGCGATACATGGCTATTAACGCAGTTTACATGCACTCAAGATGAAGATGAAGAAGAACAAGAAAAACAAGAACAAGACGAACAAGAAGATCAAGAAGAAGAACAAAAAGAAGATTTTGAAAGTTACGACTCGGACGATTAAATTTCACTACTTTTTTTTAACTTAAATTGCTTTTATCTTTTCAATCTCTGCTAATATCCATTATTTTTCAATAGTTTCAAATTAAACAGGATCAAAACTGACCCGTGGAATAGGCTTACCTCATAGGTGGCGAGGAAACGTGTGCATATTATGACGATTACAATTTTTTGAATCGTTATATCTCAAAAACGGTGGCTCGTAGAAAAAAAAAATAATTCATAAATTTTTTGTAGATAATTTTATGATCTACAATTTTTGTCTGAGGTATTTTAATGATGAAACTTACCGTTTTGCTAAAAATCGCGAAAAACTCATTTTTTTTTACCTTTGCCTTGAATAAAATTTTTTCCTCACAGGGGAAAGATGGAGAACTTTCAAATTTTGTTTTTAATGATATTTTAAAAAATCTTACCGATCTTCAGCTGGGTGAGAATTTATGTAACTTCGAATGTCTAAATTGACCGGACTAATAGTTTTATTCATAAATTATTGAATATCCCTTTGAATTCATATAACTTTTTGGAAGAATTAAATATTATTAAACAAATAGCGTCAAACAACGGTTACAATCCTTTTCTTATAGACAAAATGGTATCCAATAAACCAAAGAAAATGGCATTAAATCTCGTGTACCCAATCATAAAAGAGGACAATACACAGAAATATTTTTCGTTATCTTATGTCAATGGATTATCTAAAAATATTGCTAAATATTTCAAAAGTTGTTTCAATTATAACGCGGCTTTTAGGACAATTAATAACGTTAGTACCTACATAAAAAACAATAAAGATCGAACAAATAAAGAAAATAAATCCGGAGTCTATAAGTTGACTTGCAAAGATTGCCCTTTAGTATACATTGGCCAGACTGGTAAATCATTCAAGAAACGTGTCCAAGAACACCAAAGGGGTTATATATCCGATTCTGTACATTCGACATATGCTAATCATCTTAAGGGATTCAGGCATAATTTTAACAATACTTATGAAATTATCCTTTTAGAATTTCTTGAAATCAACAGGTATAATGCACGTAAAATCCTTTTGAACGAACAAACAGATGTTGATAAGTCTCCATTACTGAATATCTTTCCTTAGCGGCAAACTCCAATAAACACCTAGAGTTTTTATGACTTGTTCTTCTATTATTTGGTCACGTACCTAACAATGTTTTTGAACTCAGTTACATTGAATACCATCAGACAGTACAATGTAATACCTGAAGAAGCCACATCGTGGTGAAACAATTGTTGTATTAGTACAAACGTTTTCGTGGAAATAAATTACTGTCTCATATAAAATTTTTTAATTATCGCTTTTATCGAATTTTCTTTGTTGAAATTATTTCAAAACTGAATGAAAAAAATGTCAGATATTCATCAGATCTGGGATGAAAACATAATTTGCTTCATTTATATGAAGCTTCAAGAAATTATTATAGTCCCTCCAAAGAATCCAAACAAAGTAGAAATACCACACACCATAACTATAGATATACACCTTACTTTCGACAAGTTCGAAAAGTCCAGCGTGCTGTTGTATGTAGTAAGTTTATTGTGAGAGAATTGATATTGTTTAGTTAACACCGGGACAGCGCGTACGCAGTCCCGACTACCAAAAATTACGCGCCCGAGTTATCCGCATTAGGGATAATCGCAGGGGTCAGCCCGATCGAAGTGCAATGAAAGGGCCTCACTCCGGGGGAACCGCCTTATTGATCACGGTAACCCCTACGCCAGGTAAGTATGAGTTGTGCATCTACGAAATGCATTATACGTCTATTAGGAAAATTATCCACAGTTATGTGCAATTAGTCCTGCCATCTTTCGGAACAACTCTGTATTTATAATATCAGACGTTCTAACGACTAGATAGATATTAATAACGGGGCAAAAAGATTATACAATATAAGTTGAGAAAAAAACTGCTTGTTGTAAATTTATTCGCATCAATCAATTGTATTCCAAACGTGTTCAACATACTTAGGAATTAATCAACCGAGATCTGCCGAAGTGCCAATAGGCGAGACGAGAAATTAAATATTTGTGTTTCTTCTAATGTCCACCACATTATTTGTGTCTAGTTGTCATGTTTGCAGGGATATTCTCCTGATTTGGTTAATGCAAGTGAAGTTCAACCCTATCACATAGATAGATTCTCTTAGAATTAATTTGATTCCTTGAAAGTTCTTTATTTAAAGAGAACTTTATGAATTTTGTGTAACAGTTCAGATATACGGGGGAGTGCTCAAGGAAAACGGTTGGATACCTATTAGACAGAAAATAATTAAAACATCCTGCCACTGAGCTATCGGCAATATGGGTATTTATAATTAAATTTCATAACAGTTTCTTTCAGAATTGAAGTCTTGGACTATTATATTGCTTATTTCTCTTTATTAGGTTTTATATATAAAGAAATTATTGCATTTTTGAATTTTTACATGAACAGAGTATAAGTAAGATGAGTATATTGCAGATATTGAGAAAAAATAGAATAGAAAAAATTTTAAAGGCAATTCATTAAATTTTTCATGACTTACCTGCCTCTATTGCAAATTATATAAAAATTTAATTAAGTTAACCTTACCTCTATTTACAACATTATAAGTAAACTACAAGAATTACCTGCAAGTACGTCATATAAACATATTATAACAACATAAACTAGAAAATATACATATTATGACAGATAACAAGATTATCGTAATAATGAAAAAGGTAATTATACTGAAATTTCGAAAAAGTGTATGCGTGACACTAGCGTATGCTTTCGTACAGCTTTGGTTATATAAATTATAAATTTTATAAAAATGAACAGTGAACTTTTCTCCTCAAAATCAATAAATTATTATTAATACTTATCTTACCTCATATTTGACGTATGTTTAACATCGATTCGTATTTCTCATAATTAATTGTTATCTATAATAGTTTATTTCCGAAACCAAGCAACTGAAAATACCGTTGTCATACTTTTGGTGAGCATCACATTCTTCAAGTGAAATTGATTTCTAATCTTCAATTCAACATTTTTATGCTTTCATGTAGCCAAAATTTAAAAATCGCTACTTGAGGATTTCTCATCATTTCGATTAGAAGAAATACATTATTCTGTTCAGCAAATATTCTGAAGCTCGAAGTCAATCAGTGTTTTATTTCAATGAGACAAAAACCAAACTCATAATAATGGTACAATATCGGAATCTGTCGATCATCTTTCTGAGTATATCTATTTTAACTATTAAGAAAATTGCCAAATTCTAAATTAAATATTTTGTGAATATTATTATATGTGTTTTTCTTTATTCGACTATTGAAACTATTTTACCTTGTGATTTGCTAGAAGTCAATATCTAAAATAAGTTTTGTAGATATTGTAAGTAACATCATTCCATTTGTAATTGGTTTTCGACATATACATATATATATATATATATATATATATATATATATATATATATTGAAATTTACACGACGTAAATATTCATGTTTCGTTAAGGTTCTCGAAAAAAAAAATTGATATGTTTCGTGAAGGTTAATTTTTTATATTCAAGCTTAGTATTATTCGTCTGTGAGTAGTAATTTCTGTAGTGGTTTAGGAATTTTCTCACCAAAACGTACGATATAAACGGAAACATACAGATGAAGAAGGAAAGAAATTTGATCGCGTTTAGAGACCAGAGTAGTTGTTATAGTCGTTATATTGTCCAAACTATCGCGTATGGAGAAGGTACTAACGGAATAAGTGCAAATGAAATAGCCGATTTCACTCGAATACACTACGGTTGCAAAATTATGTGTTTCATTGGTATAATCGCCGACTGTTACCAATCGACCTCCAAAAATTATTTTAAGACTCATTTGAGTTACCCCTCCCCACGGAAATCTTTAGTAAAAGGCGAAAGATTTATTCGCAACTGAGGAGAGGTCAGAGTAACCATCCAATTTTTTCAACACTATTTTCATCCACAGACAGTCCGATGAAGTCGGTGTTCGAGAAGTAAATGCATGAAAGTCTCCGAGAAAAATTATCCGATTTTTAAAATTGTCTGTACACTTTTTAGGACTTGAATTTTAGGAAGAATTAAATTCGACTAATGAATATGCAATATTCAATGTATCGACAAGATATACATCTCTATTGATCTATTACACATGTTTATAATACTAAACGCCATCTTGCGGCAATTTTTGATAGCTGCTTATGTTGAACATCTGCATTGAGTTTCAATATATTTGGATATTCGATGGTAGCGGTGATTTTCGGACTGTTACATTTACAATCAAGTGTTACGTACTTCATTTATTTCAACCGAAATTGCTACAATTCTCTGATTGACGACAAAGTTCAAAAAAAAAATAGATTCTTATGACGAATAAAAAATATATTAATCGGAATTTATAGGGCATAATAAAATTATTCATTCCATCATAATATAATTGCAATGCAATTCGAACTTCAAAAATACCAATGAAAATGGTTATCTTACTTACAAAAGTGAACAACATAATTTTTTCTCTTCTATATTATTATTGCTAATGTCTTTTTGTGTATATGTTTCAAGCGATCGTTTAATATTTCATACAATTCATTTTTACATATTGTACTTAATTTATGATACTCGAACTAGTTACGTCGATGCGTGTTACAGACAATTTTCATTCAGAGGAGAAAGTTAAAATTTCCACATAATTCATTTGTTTACATCCAGTGGATTATGATTTTAATTTTACTGTGCACTCGCACCACAGCGTTATCATATCGTCCAAATATTTGTTCTTTCGTATTTTAAGCCAAATATGGTCGCGAATGATTACTGTGAAATCTCTTTTAGACCGACACTAAAAAATTGTCCGTTCAAGAGAGTAATCTTTTCGAAAGAAATTTTATGTTTTCCAAATTCAGCAAATGAAAATCCAATAAACAACGCAAAATATAGACATCTGAAAAAACATTTATTTCTTTATACGTTAAACACCATAATACATATTGCATTATATAACTGAATATTTATTCATGAATGGTAGTCTGACGAGTTCTTTTGCTCGAATTATTACATCATGAAAATAAAATTGGAAGTTGATAAGAATATTCAAGGCTGTGTCATATTTTTGACATTCTGCGAATAGTTTAAAGATTTTTAATCAAGTCGTTAGCTTCATCATAATAAAATTCCTCATTAGAAACTTTCAAAGTCCGTTAGTTCCACCTTCGGCCAGATAATCAATTTCATTTATTACAAATGTTTGAAAAAGTTATAACTAACATATAAAACCATGTCTCAAGATGCGAGAACGCTCATTTTCGATTTTGTTGATCGTAAAAAAATTCTCAATGGAGAATACTTTCAAAGTTGACAGTAGATGGGCCGACCTAACACGTATAATCGCTAGTCATATCTAACATATAAAACCCAAGTTTCCAATGTGCGGCAACGCCTTTTTTCAATTTTGTTGATATTTATAAAATTCTCCTATATAATTCCCTTCATTCTCCCTACAGCCCGCCAATAGTTTTCATCACATAAGATTGATATTCATAACTAACATAGTAAAGACCCTCTGCCTATATGCGACAATAATTGAGAGAAGTAAGTAATGATGTTCATTATATAAAGTGGGCCGATCCCGGAGGTACTGCAATACCGGGCCAACCCGCGACGGCGGTGGAGCAAGCCCCTAACCACCATCATGATCCAAAAATCAGTTTAATATACTGGCCCCGCATGCGGGGCGTATCAGATATTAAGCTGATAAGAACAGATACTACACTTTGATCTTAGCCATAGGGCCGAGAAGCGATACCTGTTACAAATTATCAACAAAACTTAACGGAAAATAGACCTTCGTATTCAGTATAATAATTCACCATACATCTACGAGTTCCATCTTTCATTACATACCCCTACTTCATTAGAATAACTATTCCCAATGTACCACCCTCGTAGAATTCTATTCAGGTTATTGAGGAGATTTCGATATCACTCGCTAGAGTGCGCATCGTCCCATTTGTTATTTAGTCGTAGTCGGCTTTCCTAAAATTATATTTTGCTCCTTTCGATGCATACAAACGCTTACACTGACCGTTCAAAAGGAAGTGAATCAATATTAGAATATAAATAGAGAAAAAGTGTTCAAAGATTAGAAAAGTGTAATGTAAATGAGAAAGTGTAGTTAGTGGCTTTAGTGAACTTAGTGCGAGAGCCAAAATATCAACGAGACAAATCACCTTGACCTGGAAATACTATGGGAATATCATCAAGTTGGATCAATTCTTTGCTGAGAGAAAAATACTTCTTGAGAAACATATAAAATAAATAGAACACGAAATGAGAACGGCAAAATAAAATGCGAAAGAGTTGGAAGCATATTTAAAATCAAAAAGAACCGCAAAACCAGAAATTATTACTGAAATCTAGAATGACTGCCTGAGCGGCAGTGAAGAAGATGACGATTTTAGTATCGAGGAAAAAGAGAAATGATGATAGAGAAATAAATGCACAAAATAACCCGAGAGCCTGTAAGGAAAGACAATCATAATAAATTTTCATAAAAAGAAGATGATAACACAACACATATAATACTAAGAAACAAGACAAATCGAAACGAACTATCAAAAGTAATAACAAATTAAGAAAATCAGCTATACCATAGCAATAGCAACCGAAAAAAATTACTCGTCTCAATGATGACGGACTTTACTAAGAACCAAGCGGAAACCTTTCCCTATTATTGGTTGCTTTCAAAAATCTACGCAAGATTATTAATCTTGAAAATTAAGAAATGTACAGCCAGACGAAGAAGACACTAATACGCAGTTTAATGGCTCATTATGTAATGTTTCCAAGATCATTTCGAAAGAAAATTTAGTGAGCAATATTGTGCGAGTGTCTATAGCTGCTTCAATGCAATTCGAATATTATCGCCTTTATTTGATTGATTCGGGAAATCCACTCAGTTCAATTTTAGCTGAAATATTTATGGATGATCTAGAATCAAAAATACACCTAAATCCGATAAGCAAATATTTCCTTTATTGGTATAGATATGTAGATGACATTTTTTGTTGTTTCAAAGGCACCGATCGACAACTACATATCTTCACGAATTTCATTAATAAACTCCACCCAAAAATCAAATTCACAATCGAAGAAGAAAAGAATCAAAGTATTAATTTTCTTGACCTCACAATAACAAGACTAAATAATTTACATGATTTTAGTATTTTTCACAAACCCACACATACAGACATCATAATACATAAAACTTCAAATCACCACACCAACCAAAAAATGTCAGCATATAATATAGTCCGGTCAAATTAGACCAAAAATAAGAGTAAAAGTTACATAAATTCCCACCAAGCTGAAAATTGGTAAGATTGTTTGAAATATCATTAAAAACAAAATTTGAAAGTTCCCCATCTATCCCCTGTAAGGAAAAAATTTTATTCAAGGTCAAAGGTCAAAAAAATGAGTTTTTCGCGATTTTCAGCAAAACGGTCAGTTTTATCATTAAAATACCTCGGACAAAAATTGTAGATCATAAAATTATCTATAAAAAATTTATTAATACTTTCTTTTCTACGCGCCACCGTTTTTGAGATATTACGGTTAAAAAAATTGTAAAAGTTGTAATCGTCATAATGAGCATGTACACGGCATAGAATCACCAACAGTAGAGGATCCGTTTGATTCCAACGAGGCAACATGCGATACATGGCTATTAACGCAGTTTACATGCACTCAAGATGAAGATGAAGAAGAACAAGAAAAACAAGAACAAGACGAACAAGAAGATCAAGAAGAAGAACAAAAAGAAGATTTTGAAAGTTACGACTCGGACGATTAAATTTCACTACTTTTTTTTAACTTAAATTGCTTTTATCTTTTCAATCTCTGCTAATATCCATTATTTTTCAATAGTTTCAAATTAAACAGGATCAAAACTGACCCGTGGAATAGGCTTACCTCATAGGTGGCGAGGAAACGTGTGCATATTATGACGATTACAATTTTTTGAATCGTTATATCTCAAAAACGGTGGCTCGTAGAAAAAAAAAATAATTCATAAATTTTTTGTAGATAATTTTATGATCTACAATTTTTGTCTGAGGTATTTTAATGATGAAACTTACCGTTTTGCTAAAAATCGCGAAAAACTCATTTTTTTTTACCTTTACCTTGAATAAAATTTTTTCCTCACAGGGGAAAGATGGAGAACTTTCAAATTTTGTTTTTAATGATATTTTAAAAAATCTTACCGATCTTCAGCTGGGTGAGAATTTATGTAACTTCGAATGTCTAAATTGACCGGACTAATAGTTTTATTCATAAATTATTGAATATCCCTTTGAATTCATATAACTTTTTGGAAGAATTAAATATTATTAAACAAATAGCGTCAAACAACGGTTACAATCCTTTTCTTATAGACAAAATGGTATCCAATAAACCAAAGAAAATGGCATTAAATCTCGTGTACCCAATCATAAAAGAGGACAATACACAGAAATATTTTTCGTTATCTTATGTCAATGGATTATCTAAAAATATTGCTAAATATTTCAAAAGTTGTTTCAATTATAACGCGGCTTTTAGGACAATTAATAACGTTAGTACCTACATAAAAAACAATAAAGATCGAACAAATAAAGAAAATAAATCCGGAGTCTATAAGTTGACTTGCAAAGATTGCCCTTTAGTATACATTGGCCAGACTGGTAAATCATTCAAGAAACGTGTCCAAGAACACCAAAGGGGTTATATATCCGATTCTGTACATTCGACATATGCTAATCATCTTAAGGGATTCAGGCATAATTTTAACAATACTTATGAAATTATCCTTTTAGAATTTCTTGAAATCAACAGGTATAATGCACGTAAAATCCTTTTGAACGAACAAACAGATGTTGATAAGTCTCCATTACTGAATATCTTTCCTTAGCGGCAAACTCCAATAAACACCTAGAGTTTTTATGACTTGTTCTTCTATTATTTGGTCACGTACCTAACAATGTTTTTGAACTCAGTTACATTGAATACAATCAGACAGTACAATGTAATACCTGAAGAAGCCACATCGTGGTGAAACAATTGTTGTATTAGTACAAACGTTTTCGTGGAAATAAATTACTGTCTCATATAAAATTTTTTAATTATCGCTTTTATCGAATTTTCTTTGTTGAAATTATTTCAAAACTGAATGAAAAAAATGTCAGATATTCATCAGATCTGGGATGAAAACATAATTTGCTTCATTTATATGAAGCTTCAAGAAATTATTATAGTCCCTCCAAAGAATCCAAACAAAGTAGAAATACCACACACCATAACTATAGATATACACCTTACTTTCGACAAGTTCGAAAAGTCCAGCGTGCTGTTGTATGTAGTAAGTTTATTGTGAGAGAATTGATATTGTTTAGTTAACACCGGGACAGCGCGTACGCAGTCCCGACTACCAAAAATTACGCGCCCGAGTTATCCGCATTAGGGATAATCGCAGGGGTCAGCCCGATCGAAGTGCAATGAAAGGGCCTCACTCCGGGGGAACCGCCTTATTGTTCACGGTAACCCCTACGCCAGGTAAGTATGAGTTGTGCATCTACGAAATGCATTATACGTCTATTAGGAAAATTATCCACAGTTATGTGCAATTAGTCCTGCCATCTTTCGGAACAACTCTGTATTTATAATATCAGACGTTCTAACGACTAGATAGATATTAATAACGGGGCAAAAAGATTATACAATATAAGTTGAGAAAAAAACTGCTTGTTGTAAATTTATTCGCATCAATCAATTGTATTCCAAACGTGTTCAACATACTTAGGAATTAATCAACCGAGATCTGCCGAAGTGCCAATAGGCGAGACGAGAAATTAAATATTTGTGTTTCTTCTAATGTCCACCACATTATTTGTGTCTAGTTGTCATGTTTGCAGGGATATTCTCCTGATTTGGTTAATGCAAGTGAAGTTCAACCCTATCACATAGATAGATTCTCTTAGAATTAATTTGATTCCTTGAAAGTTCTTTATTTAAAGAGAACTTTATGAATTTTGTGTAACAGTTCAGATATACGGGGGAGTGCTCAAGGAAAACGGTTGGATACCTATTAGACAGAAAATAATTAAAACATCCTGCCACTGAGCTATCGGCAATATGGGTATTTATAATTAAATTTCATAACAGTTTCTTTCAGAATTGAAGTCTTGGACTATTATATTGCTTATTTCTCTTTATTAGGTTTTATATATAAAGAAATTATTGCATTTTTGAATTTTTACATGAACAGAGTATAAGTAAGATGAGTATATTGCAGATATTGAGAAAAAATAGAATAGAAAAAATTTTAAAGGCAATTCATTAATTTTTTCATGACTTACCTACCTCTATTGCAAATTATATAAAAATTTAATTAAGTTAACCTTACCTCTATTTACAACATTATAAGTGAACTACAAGAATTACCTGCAAGTACGTCATATAAACATATTATAACAACATAAACTAGAAAATATACATATTATGACAGATAACAAGATTATCGTAATAATGAAAAAGGTAATTATACTGAAATTTCGAAAAAGTGTATGCGTGACACTAGCGTATGCTTTCGTACAGCTTTGGTTATATAAATTATAAATTTTATAAAAATGAACAGTGAACTTTTCTCCTCAAAATCAATAAATTATTATTAATACTTATCTTACCTCATATTTGACGTATGTTTAACATCGATTCGTATTTCTCATAATTAATTGTTATCTATAATAGTTTATTTCCGAAACCAAGCAACTGAAAATACCGTTGTCATACTTTTGGTGAGCATCACATTCTTCAAGTGAAATTGATTTCTAATCTTCAATTCAACATTTTTATGCTTTCATGTAGCCAAAATTTAAAAATCGCTACTTGAGGATTTCTCATCATTTCGATTAGAAGAAATACATTACTCTGTTCAGCAAATATTCTGAAGCTCGAAGTCAATCAGTGTTTTATTTCAATGAGACAAAAACCAAACTCATAATAATGGTACAATATCGGAATCTGTCGATCATCTTTCTGAGTATATCTATTTTAACTATTAAGAAAATTGCCAAATTCTAAATTAAATATTTTGTGAATATTATTATATGTGTTTTTCTTTATTCGACTATTGAAACTATTTTACCTTGTGATTTGCTAGAAGTCAATATCTAAAATAAGTTTTGTAGATATTGTAAGTAACATCATTCCATTTGTAATTGGTTTTCGACATATACATATATATATATATATATATATATATATATATATATATATATATATATATATTGAAATTTACACGACGTAAAAATTCATGTTTCGTTAAGGTTCTCGAAAAAAAAATTGATATGTTTCGTGAAGGTTAATTTTTTATATTCAAGCTTAGTATTATTCGTCTGTGAGTAGTAATTTCTGTAGTGATTTAGGAATTTTCTCACCAAAACGTACGATATAAACGGAAACATACAGATGAAGAAGGAAAGAAATTTGATCGCGTTTAGAGAGCAGAGTAGTTGTTATAGTCGTTATATTGTCCAAACTATCGCGTATGGAGAAGGTACTAACGGAATAAGTGCAAATGAAATAGCCGATTTCACTCGAATACACTACGGTTGCAAAATTATGTGTTTCATTGGTATAATCGCCGACTGTTACCAATCGACCTCCAAAAATTATTTTAAGACTCATTTGAGTTACCCCTCCCCACGGAAATCTTTAGTAAAAGGCGAAAGATTTATTCGCAACTGAGGAGAGGTCAGAGTAACCATCCAATTTTTTCAACACTATTTTCATCCACAGACAGTCCGATGAAGTCGGTGTTCGAGAAGTAAATGCATGAAAGTCTCCGAGAAAAATTATCCGATTTTTAAAATTGTCTGTACACTTTTTAGGACTTGAATTTTAGGAAGAATTAAATTCGACTAATGAATATGCAATATTCAATGTATCGACAAGATATACATCTCTATTGATCTATTACACATGTTTATAATACTAAACGCCATCTTGCGGCAATTTTTGATAGCTGCTTATGTTGAACATCTGCATTGAGTTTCAATATATTTGGATATTCGATGGTAGCGGTGATTTTCGGACTGTTACATTTACAATCAAGTGTTACGTACTTCATTTATTTCAACCGAAATTGCTACAATTCTCTGATTGACGACAAAGTTCAAAAAAAAAATAGATTCTTATGACGAATAAAAAATATATTAATCGGAATTTATAGGGCATAATAAAATTATTCATTCCATCATAATATAATTGCAATGCAATTCGAACTTCAAAAATACCAATGAAAATGGTTATCTTACTTACAAAAGTGAACAACATAATTTTTTCTCTTCTATATTATTATTGCTAATGTCTTTTTGTGTATATGTTTCAAGCGATCGTTTAATATTTCATACAATTCATTTTTACATATTGTACTTAATTTATGATACTCGAACTAGTTACGTCGATGCGTGTTACAGACAATTTTCATTCAGAGGAGAAAGTTAAAATTTCCACATAATTCATTTGTTTACATCCAGTGGATTATGATTTTAATTTTACTGTGCACTCGCACCACAGCGTTATCATATCGTCCAAATATTTGTTCTTTCGTATTTTAAGCCAAATATGGTCGCGAATGATTACTGTGAAATCTCTTTTAGACCGACACTAAAAAATTGTCCGTTCAAGAGAGTAATCTTTTCGAAAGAAATTTTATGTTTTCCAAATTCAGCAAATGAAAATCCAATAAACAACGCAAAATATAGACATCTGAAAAAACATTTATTTCTTTATACGTTAAACACCATAATACATATTGCATTATATAACTGAATATTTATTCATGAATGGTAGTCTGACGAGTTCTTTTGCTCGAATTATTACATCATGAAAATAAAATTGGAAGTTGATAAGAATATTCAAGGCTGTGTCATATTTTTGACATTCTGCGAATAGTTTAAAGATTTTTAATCAAGTCGTTAGCTTCATCATAATAAAATTCCTCATTAGAAACTTTCAAAGTCCGTTAGTTCCACCTTCGGCCAGATAATCAATTTCATTTATTACAAATGTTTGAAAAAGTTATAACTAACATATAAAACCATGTCTCAAGATGCGAGAACGCTCATTTTCGATTTTGTTGATCGTAAAAAAATTCTCAATGGAGAATACTTTCAAAGTTGACAGTAGATGGGCCGACCTAACACGTATAATCGCTAGTCATATCTAACATATAAAACCCAAGTTTCCAATGTGCGGCAACGCCTTTTTTCAATTTTGTTGATATTTATAAAATTCTCCTATATAATTCCCTTCATTCTCCCTACAGCCCGCCAATAGTTTTCATCACATAAGATTGATATTCATAACTAACATAGTAAAGACCCTCTGCCTATATGCGACAATAATTGAGAGAAGTAAGTAATGATGTTCATTATATAAAGTGGGCCGATCCCGGAGGTACTGCAATACCGGGCCAACCCGCGACGGCGGTGGAGCAAGCCCCTAACCACCATCATGATCCAAAAATCAGTTTAATATACTGGCCCCGCATGCGGGGCGTATCAGATATTAAGCTGATAAGAACAGATACTACACTTTGATCTTAGCCATAGGGCCGAGAAGCGATACCTGTTACAAATTATCAACAAAACTTAACGGAAAATAGACCTTCGTATTCAGTATAATAATTCACCATACATCTACGAGTTCCATCTTTCATTACATACCCCTACTTCATTAGAATAACTATTCCCAATGTACCACCCTCGTAGAATTCTATTCAGGTTATTGAGGAGATTTCGATATCACTCGCTAGAGTGCGCATCGTCCCATTTGTTATTTAGTCGTAGTCGGCTTTCCTAAAATTATATTTTGCTCCTTTCGATGCATACAAACGCTTACACTGACCGTTCAAAAGGAAGTGAATCAATATTAGAATATAAATAGAGAAAAAGTGTTCAAAGATTAGAAAAGTGTAATGTAAATGAGAAAGTGTAGTTAGTGGCTTTAGTGAACTTAGTGCGAGAGCCAAAATATCAACGAGACAAATCACCTTGACCTGGAAATACTATGGGAATATCATCAAGTTGGATCAATTCTTTGCTGAGAGAAAAATACTTCTTGAGAAACATATAAAATAAATAGAACACGAAATGAGAACGGCAAAATAAAATGCGAAAGAGTTGGAAGCATATTTAAAATCAAAAAGAACCGCAAAACCAGAAATTATTACTGAAATCTAGAATGACTGCCTGAGCGGCAGTGAAGAAGATGACGATTTTAGTATCGAGGAAAAAGAGAAATGATGATAGAGAAATAAATGCACAAAATAACCCGAGAGCCTGTAAGGAAAGACAATCATAATAAATTTTCATAAAAAGAAGATGATAACACAACACATATAATACTAAGAAACAAGACAAATCGAAACGAACTATCAAAAGTAATAACAAATTAAGAAAATCAGCTATACCATAGCAATAGCAACCGAAAAAAATTACTCGTCTCAATGATGACGGACTTTACTAAGAACCAAGCGGAAACCTTTCCCTATTATTGGTTGCTTTCAAAAATCTACGCAAGATTATTAATCTTGAAAATTAAGAAATGTACAGCCAGACGAAGAAGACACTAATACGCAGTTTAATGGCTCATTATGTAATGTTTCCAAGATCATTTCGAAAGAAAATTTAGTGAGCAATATTGTGCGAGTGTCTATAGCTGCTTCTATGCAATTCGAATATTATCGCCTTTATTTGATTGATTCGGGAAATCCACTCAGTTCAATTTTAGCTGAAATATTTATGGATGATCTAGAATCAAAAATACACCTAAATCCGATAAGCAAATATTTCCTTTATTGGTATAGATATGTAGATGACATTTTTTGTTGTTTCAAAGGCACCGATCGACAACTACATATCTTCACGAATTTCATTAATAAACTCCACCCAAAAATCAAATTCACAATCGAAGAAGAAAAGAATCAAAGTATTAATTTTCTTGACCTCACAATAACAAGACTAAATAATTTACATGATTTTAGTATTTTTCACAAACCCACACATACAGACATCATAATACATAAAACTTCAAATCACCACACCAACCAAAAAATGTCAGCATATAATATAGTCCGGTCAAATTAGACCAAAAATAAGAGTAAAAGTTACATAAATTCCCACCAAGCTGAAAATTGGTAAGATTGTTTAAAATATCATTAAAAACAAAATTTGAAAGTTCCCCATCTATCCCCTGTAAGGAAAAAATTTTATTCAAGGTCAAAGGTCAAAAAAATGAGTTTTTCGCGATTTTCAGCAAAACGGTCAGTTTTATCATTAAAATACCTCGGACAAAAATTGTGGATCATAAAATTATCTATAAAAAATTTATTAATACTTTCTTTTCTACGCGCCACCGTTTTTGAGATATTACGGTTAAAAAAATTGTAAAAGTTGTAATCGTCATAATGAGCATGTACACGGCATAGAATCACCAACAGTAGAGGATCCGTTTGATTCCAACGAGACAACATGCGATACATGGCTATTAACGCAGTTTACATGCACTCAAGATGAAGATGAAGAAGAACAAGAAAAACAAGAACAAGACGAACAAGAAGATCAAGAAGAAGAACAAAAAGAAGATTTTGAAAGTTACGACTCGGACGATTAAATTTCACTACTTTTTTTTAACTTAAATTGCTTTTATCTTTTCAATCTCTGCTAATATCCATTATTTTTCAATAGTTTCAAATTAAACAGGATCAAAACTGACCCGTGGAATAGGCTTACCTCATAGGTGGCGAGGAAACGTGTGCATATTATGACGATTACAATTTTTTGAATCGTTATATCTCAAAAACGGTGGCTCGTAGAAAAAAAAAATAATTCATAAATTTTTTGTAGATAATTTTATGATCTACAATTTTTGTCTGAGGTATTTTAATGATGAAACTTACCGTTTTGCTAAAAATCGCGAAAAACTCATTTTTTTTTACCTTTGCCTTGAATAAAATTTTTTCCTCACAGGGGAAAGATGGAGAACTTTCAAATTTTGTTTTTAATGATATTTTAAAAAATCTTACCGATCTTCAGCTGGGTGAGAATTTATGTAACTTCGAATGTCTAAATTGACCGGACTAATAGTTTTATTCATAAATTATTGAATATCCCTTTGAATTCATATAACTTTTTGGAAGAATTAAATATTATTAAACAAATAGCGTCAAACAACGGTTACAATCCTTTTCTTATAGACAAAATGGTATCCAATAAACCAAAGAAAATGGCATTAAATCTCGTGTACCCAATCATAAAAGAGGACAATACACAGAAATATTTTTCGTTATCTTATGTCAATGGATTATCTAAAAATATTGCTAAATATTTCAAAAGTTGTTTCAATTATAACGCGGCTTTTAGGACAATTAATAACGTTAGTACCTACATAAAAAACAATAAAGATCGAACAAATAAAGAAAATAAATCCGGAGTCTATAAGTTGACTTGCAAAGATTGCCCTTTAGTATACATTGGCCAGACTGGTAAATCATTCAAGAAACGTGTCCAAGAACACCAAAGGGGTTATATATCCGATTCTGTACATTCGACATATGCTAATCATCTTAAGGGATTCAGGCATAATTTTAACAATACTTATGAAATTATCCTTTTAGAATTTCTTGAAATCAACAGGTATAATGCACGTAAAATCCTTTTGAACGAACAAACAGATGTTGATAAGTCTCCATTACTGAATATCTTTCCTTAGCGGCAAACTCCAATAAACACCTAGAGTTTTTATGACTTGTTCTTCTATTATTTGGTCACGTACCTAACAATGTTTTTGAACTCAGTTACATTGAATACCATCAGACAGTACAATGTAATACCTGAAGAAGCCACATCGTGGTGAAACAATTGTTGTATTAGTACAAACGTTTTCGTGGAAATAAATTACTGTCTCATATAAAATTTTTTAATTATCGCTTTTATCGAATTTTCTTTGTTGAAATTATTTCAAAACTGAATGAAAAAAATGTCAGATATTCATCAGATCTGGGATGAAAACATAATTTGCTTCATTTATATGAAGCTTCAAGAAATTATTATAGTCCCTCCAAAGAATCCAAACAAAGTAGAAATACCACACACCATAACTATAGATATACACCTTACTTTCGACAAGTTCGAAAAGTCCAGCGTGCTGTTGTATGTAGTAAGTTTATTGTGAGAGAATTGATATTGTTTAGTTAACACCGGGACAGCGCGTACGCAGTCCCGACTACCAAAAATTACGCGCCCGAGTTATCCGCATTAGGGATAATCGCAGGGGTCAGCCCGATCGAAGTGCAATGAAAGGGCCTCACTCCGGGGGAACCGCCTTATTGATCACGGTAACCCCTACGCCAGGTAAGTATGAGTTGTGCATCTACGAAATGCATTATACGTCTATTAGGAAAATTATCCACAGTTATGTGCAATTAGTCCTGCCATCTTTCGGAACAACTCTGTATTTATAATATCAGACGTTCTAACGACTAGATAGATATTAATAACGGGGCAAAAAGATTATACAATATAAGTTGAGAAAAAAACTGCTTGTTGTAAATTTATTCGCATCAATCAATTGTATTCCAAACGTGTTCAACATACTTAGGAATTAATCAACCGAGATCTGCCGAAGTGCCAATAGGCGAGACGAGAAATTAAATATTTGTGTTTCTTCTAATGTCCACCACATTATTTGTGTCTAGTTGTCATGTTTGCAGGGATATTCTCCTGATTTGGTTAATGCAAGTGAAGTTCAACCCTATCACATAGATAGATTCTCTTAGAATTAATTTGATTCCTTGAAAGTTCTTTATTTAAAGAGAACTTTATGAATTTTGTGTAACAGTTCAGATATACGGGGGAGTGCTCAAGGAAAACGGTTGGATACCTATTTGACAGAAAATAATTAAAACATCCTGCCACTGAGCTATCGGCAATATGGGTATTTATAATTAAATTTCATAACAGTTTCTTTCAGAATTGAAGTCTTGGACTATTATATTGCTTATTTCTCTTTATTAGGTTTTATATATAAAGAAATTATTGCATTTTTGAATTTTTACATGAACAGAGTATAAGTAAGATGAGCATATTGCAGATATTGAGAAAAAATAGAATAGAAAAAATTTTAAAGGCAATTCATTAATTTTTTCATGACTTACCTACCTCTATTGCAAATTATATAAAAATTTAATTAAGTTAACCTTACCTCTATTTACAACATTATAAGTAAACTACATGAATTACCTGCAAGTACGTCATATAAACATATTATAACAACATAAACTAGAAAATATACATATTATGACAGATAACAAGATTATCGTAATAATGAAAAAGGTAATTATACTGAAATTTCGAAAAAGTGTATGCGTGACACTAGCGTATGCTTTCGTACAGCTTTGGTTATATAAATTATAAATTTTATAAAAATGAACAGTGAACTTTTCTCCTCAAAATCAATAAATTATTATTAATACTTATCTTACCTCATATTTGACGTATGTTTAACATCGATTCGTATTTCTCATAATTAATTGTTATCTATAATAGTTTATTTCCGAAACCAAGCAACTGAAAATACCGTTGTCATACTTTTGGTGAGCATCACATTCTTCAAGTGAAATTGATTTCTAATCTTCAATTCAACATTTTTATGCTTTCATGTAGCCAAAATTTAGAAATCGCTACTTGAGGATTTCTCATCATTTCGATTAGAAGAAATACATTACTCTGTTCAGCAAATATTCTGAAGCTCGAAGTCAATCAGTGTTTTATTTCAATGAGACAAAAACCAAACTCATAATAATGGTACAATATCGGAATCTGTCGATCATCTTTCTGAGTATATCTATTTTAACTATTAAGAAAATTGCCAAATTCTAAATTAAATATTTTGTGAATATTATTATATGTGTTTTTCTTTATTCGACTATTGAAACTATTTTACCTTGTGATTTGCTAGAAGTCAATATCTAAAATAAGTTTTGTAGATATTGTAAGTAACATCATTCCATTTGTAATTGGTTTTCGACATATACATATATATATATATATATATATATATATATATATATATATATATATATTTTGAAATTTACACGACGTAAAAATTCATGTTTCGTTAAGGTTCTCGAAAAAAAAAATTGATATGTTTCGTGAAGGTTAATTTTTTATATTCAAGCTTAGTATTATTCGTCTGTGAGTAGTAATTTCTGTAGTGATTTAGGAATTTTCTCACCAAAACGTACGATATAAACGGAAACATACAGATGAAGAAGGAAAGAAATTTGATCGCGTTTAGAGAGCAGAGTAGTTGTTATAGTCGTTATATTGTCCAAACTATCGCGTATGGAGAAGGTACTAACGTAATAAGTGCAAATGAAATAGCCGATTTCACTCGAATACACTACGGTTGCAAAATTATGTGTTTCATTGGTATAATCGCCGACTGTTACCAATCGACCTCCAAAAATTATTTTAAGACTCATTTGAGTTACCCCTCCCCACGGAAATCTTTAGTAAAAGGCGAAAGATTTATTCGCAACTGAGGAGAGGTCAGAGTAACCATCCAATTTTTTCAACACTATTTTCATCCACAGACAGTCCGATGAAGTCGGTGTTCGAGAAGTAAATGCATGAAAGTCTCCGAGAAAAATTATCCGATTTTTAAAATTGTCTGTACACTTTTTAGGACTTGAATTTTAGGAAGAATTAAATTCGACTAATGAATATGCAATATTCAATGTATCGACAAGATATACATCTCTATTGATCTATTACACATGTTTATAATACTAAAAGTCATCTTGCGGCAATTTTTGATAGCTGCTTATGTTGAACATCTGCATTGAGTTTCAATATATTTGGATATTCGATGGTAGCGGTGATTTTCGGACTGTTACATTTACAATCAAGTGTTACGTACTTCATTTATTTCAACCGAAATTGCTACAATTCTATGATTGACGACAAAGTTCAAAAAAAAAAATAGATTCTTATGACGAATAAAAAATATATTAATCGGAATTTATAGGGCATAATAAAATTATTCATTCCATCATAATATAATTGCAATGCAATTCGAACTTCAAAAATACCAATGAAAATGGTTATCTTACTTATAAAAGTGAACAACATAATTTTTTCTCTTCTATATTATTATTGCTAATGTCTTTTTGTGTATATGTTTCAAGCGATCGTTTAATATTTCATACAATTCATTTTTACATATTGTACTTAATTTATGATACTCGAACTAGTTACGTCGATGCGTGTTACAGACAATTTTCATTCAGAGGAGAAAGTTAAAATTTCCACATAATTCATTTGTTTACATCCAGTGGATTATGATTTTAATTTTACTGTGCACTCGCACCACAGCGTTATCATATCGTCCAAATATTTGTTCTTTCGTATTTTAAGCCAAATATGGTCGCGAATGATTACTGTGAAATCTCTTTTAGACCGACACTAAAAAATTGTCCGTTCAAGAGAGTCATCTTTTCGAAAGAAATTTTATGTTTTCCAAATTCAGCAAATGAAAATCCAATAAACAACGCAAAATATAGACATCTGAAAAAACATTTATTTCTTTATACGTAAAACACCATAATACATATTGCATTATATAACTGAATATTTATTCATGAATGGTAGTCTGACGAGTTCTTTTGCTCGAATTATTACATCATGAAAATAAAATTGGAAGTTGATAAGAATATTCAAGGCTGTGTCATATTTTTGACATTCTGCGAATAGTTTAAAGATTTTTAATCAAGTCGTTAGCTTCATCATAATAAAATTCCTCATTAGAAACTTTCAAAGTCCGTTAGTTCCACCTTCGGCCAGATAATCAATTTCATTTATTACAAATGTTTGAAAAAGTTATAACTAACATATAAAACCATGTCTCAAGATGCGAGAACGCTCATTTTCGATTTTGTTGATCGTAAAAAAATTCTCAATGGAGAATACTTTCAAAGTTGACAGTAGATGGGCCGACCTAACACGTATAATCGCTAGTCATATCTAACATATAAAACCCAAGTTTCCAATGTGCGGCAACGCCTTTTTTCAATTTTGTTGATATTTATAAAATTCTCCTATATAATTCCCTTCGTTCTCCCTACAGCCCGCCAATAGTTTTCATCACATAAGATTGATATTCATAACTAACATAGTAAAGACCCTCTGCCTATATGCGACAATAATTGAGAGAAGTAAGTAATGATGTTCATTATATAAAGTGGGCCGATCCCGGAGGTACTGCAATACCGGGCCAACCCGCGACGGCGGTGGAGCAAGCCCCTAACCACCATCATGATCCAAAAATCAGTTTAATATACTGGCCCCGCATGCGGGGCGTATCAGATATTAAGCTGATAAGAACAGATACTACACTTTGATCTTAGCCATAGGGCCGAGAAGCGATACCTGTTACAAATTATCAACAAAACTTAACGGAAAATAGACCTTCGTATTCAGTATAATAATTCACCATACATCTACGAGTTCCATCTTTCATTACATACCCCTACTTCATTAGAATAACTATTCCCAATGTACCACCCTCGTAGAATTCTATTCAGGTTATTGAGGAGATTTCGATATCACTCGCTAGAGTGCGCATCGTCCCATTTGTTATTTAGTCGTAGTCGGCTTTCCTAAAATTATATTTTGCTCCTTTCGATGCATACAAACGCTTACACTGACCGTTCAAAAGGAAGTGAATCAATATTAGAATATAAATAGAGAAAAAGTGTTCAAAGATTAGAAAAGTGTAATGTAAATGAGAAAGTGTAGTTAGTGGCTTTAGTGAACTTAGTGCGAGAGCCAAAATATCAACGAGACAAATCACCTTGACCTGGAAATACTATGGGAATATCATCAAGTTGGATCAATTCTTTGCTGAGAGAAAAATACTTCTTGAGAAACATATAAAATAAATAGAACACGAAATGAGAACGGCAAAATAAAATGCGAAAGAGTTGGAAGCATATTTAAAATCAAAAAGAACCGCAAAACCAGAAATTATTACTGAAATCTAGAATGACTGCCTGAGCGGCAGTGAAGAAGATGACGATTTTAGTATCGAGGAAAAAGAGAAATGATGATAGAGAAATAAATGCACAAAATAACCCGAGAGCCTGTAAGGAAAGACAATCATAATAAATTTTCATAAAAAGAAGATGATAACACAACACATATAATACTAAGAAACAAGACAAATCGAAACGAACTATCAAAAGTAATAACAAATTAAGAAAATCAGCTATACCATAGCAATAGCAACCGAAAAAAATTACTCGTCTCAATGATGACGGACTTTACTAAGAACCAAGCGGAAACCTTTCCCTATTATTGGTTGCTTTCAAAAATCTACGCAAGATTATTAATCTTGAAAATTAAGAAATGTACAGCCAGACGAAGAAGACACTAATACGCAGTTTAATGGCTCATTATGTAATGTTTCCAAGATCATTTCGAAAGAAAATTTAGTGAGCAATATTGTGCGAGTGTCTATAGCTGCTTCTATGCAATTCGAATATTATCGCCTTTATTTGATTGATTCGGGAAATCCACTCAGTTCAATTTTAGCTGAAATATTTATGGATGATCTAGAATCAAAAATACACCTAAATCCGATAAGCAAATATTTCCTTTATTGGTATAGATATGTAGATGACATTTTTTGTTGTTTCAAAGGCACCGATCGACAACTACATATCTTCACGAATTTCATTAATAAACTCCACCCAAAAATCAAATTCACAATCGAAGAAGAAAAGAATCAAAGTATTAATTTTCTTGACCTCACAATAACAAGACTAAATAATTTACATGATTTTAGTATTTTTCACAAACCCACACATACAGACATCATAATACATAAAACTTCAAATCACCACACCAACCAAAAAATGTCAGCATATAATATAGTCCGGTCAAATTAGACCAAAAATAAGAGTAAAAGTTACATAAATTCCCACCAAGCTGAAAATTGGTAAGATTGTTTAAAATATCATTAAAAACAAAATTTGAAAGTTCCCCATCTATCCCCTGTAAGGAAAAAATTTTATTCAAGGTCAAAGGTCAAAAAAATGAGTTTTTCGCGATTTTCAGCAAAACGGTCAGTTTTATCATTAAAATACCTCAGACAAAAATTGTAGATCATAAAATTATCTATAAAAAATTTGTTAATACTTTCTTTTCTACGCGCCACCGTTTTTGAGATATTACGGTTAAAAAAATTGTAAAAGTTGTAATCGTCATAATGAGCATGTACACGGCATAGAATCACCAACAGTAGAGGATCCGTTTGATTCCAACGAGGCAACATGCGATACATGGCTATTAACGCAGTTTACATGCACTCAAGATGAAGATGAAGAAGAACAAGAAAAACAAGAACAAGACGAACAAGAAGATCAAGAAGAAGAACAAAAAGAAGATTTTGAAAGTTACGACTCGGACGATTAAATTTCACTACTTTTTTTTAACTTAAATTGCTTTTATCTTTTCAATCTCTGCTAATATCCATTATTTTTCAATAGTTTCAAATTAAACAGGATCAAAACTGACCCGTGGAATAGGCTTACCTCATAGGTGGCGAGGAAACGTGTGCATATTATGACGATTACAATTTTTTGAATCGTTATATCTCAAAAACGGTGGCTCGTAGAAAAAAAAAATAATTAATAAATTTTTTGTAGATAATTTTATGATCTACAATTTTTGTCTGAGGTATTTTAATGATGAAACTTACCGTTTTGCTAAAAATCGCGAAAAACTCATTTTTTTTTACCTTTGCCTTGAATAAAATTTTTTCCTCACAGGGAGGAACTTTCAAATTTTGTTTTTAATGATATTTTAAAAAATCTTACCGATCTTCAGCTGGGTGAGAATTTATGTAACTTCGAATGTCTAAATTGACCGGACTAATAGTTTTATTCATAAATTATTGAATATCCCTTTGAATTCATATAACTTTTTGGAAGAATTAAATATTATTAAACAAATAGCGTCAAACAACGGTTACAATCCTTTTCTTATAGACAAAATGGTATCCAATAAACCAAAGAAAATGGCATTAAATCTCGTGTACCCAATCATAAAAGAGGACAATACACAGAAATATTTTTCGTTATCTTATGTCAATGGATTATCTAAAAATATTGCTAAATATTTCAAAAGTTGTTTCAATTATAACGCGGCTTTTAGGACAATTAATAACGTTAGTACCTACATAAAAAACAATAAAGATCGAACAAATAAAGAAAATAAATCCGGAGTCTATAAGTTGACTTGCAAAGATTGCCCTTTAGTATACATTGGCCAGACTGGTAAATCATTCAAGAAACGTGTCCAAGAACACCAAAGGGGTTATATATCCGATTCTGTACATTCGACATATGCTAATCATCTTAAGGGATTCAGGCATAATTTTAACAATACTTATGAAATTATCCTTTTAGAATTTCTTGAAATCAACAGGTATAATGCACGTAAAATCCTTTTGAACGAACAAACAGATGTTGATAAGTCTCCATTACTGAATATCTTTCCTTAGCGGCAAACTCCAATAAACACCTAGAGTTTTTATGACTTGTTCTTCTATTATTTGGTCACGTACCTAACAATGTTTTTGAACTCAGTTACATTGAATACCATCAGACAGTACAATGTAATACCTGAAGAAGCCACATCGTGGTGAAACAATTGTTGTATTAGTACAAACGTTTTCGTGGAAATAAATTACTGTCTCATATAAAATTTTTTAATTATCGCTTTTATCGAATTTTCTTTGTTGAAATTATTTCAAAACTGAATGAAAAAAATGTCAGATATTCATCAGATCTGGGATGAAAACATAATTTGCTTCATTTATATGAAGCTTCAAGAAATTATTATAGTCCCTCCAAAGAATCCAAACAAAGTAGAAATACCACACACCATAACTATAGATATACACCTTACTTTCGACAAGTTCGAAAAGTCCAGCGTGCTGTTGTATGTAGTAAGTTTATTGTGAGAGAATTGATATTGTTTAGTTAACACCGGGACAGCGCGTACGCAGTCCCGACTACCAAAAATTACGCGCCCGAGTTATCCGCATTAGGGATAATCGCAGGGGTCAGCCCGATCGAAGTGCAATGAAAGGGCCTCACTCCGGGGGAACCGCCTTATTGATCACGGTAACCCCTACGCCAGGTAAGTATGAGTTGTGCATCTACGAAATGCATTATACGTCTATTAGGAAAATTATCCACAGTTATGTGCAATTAGTCCTGCCATCTTTCGGAACAACTCTGTATTTATAATATCAGACGTTCTAACGACTAGATAGATATTAATAACGGGGCAAAAAGATTATACAATATAAGTTGAGAAAAAAACTGCTTGTTGTAAATTTATTCGCATCAATCAATTGTATTCCAAACGTGTTCAACATACTTAGGAATTAATCAACCGAGATCTGCCGAAGTGCCAATAGGCGAGACGAGAAATTAAATATTTGTGTTTCTTCTAATGTCCACCACATTATTTGTGTCTAGTTGTCATGTTTGCAGGGATATTCTCCTGATTTGGTTAATGCAAGTGAAGTTCAACCCTATCACATAGATAGATTCTCTTAGAATTAATTTGATTCCTTGAAAGTTCTTTATTTAAAGAGAACTTTATGAATTTTGTGTAACAGTTCAGATATACGGGGGAGTGCTCAAGGAAAACGGTTGGATACCTATTAGACAGAAAATAATTAAAACATCCTGCCACTGAGCTATCGGCAATATGGGTATTTATAATTAAATTTCATAACAGTTTCTTTCAGAATTGAAGTCTTGGACTATTATATTGCTTATTTCTCTTTATTAGGTTTTATATATAAAGAAATTATTGCATTTTTGAATTTTTACATGAACAGAGTATAAGTAAGATGAGTATATTGCAGATATTGAGAAAAAATAGAATAGAAAAAATTTTAAAGGCAATTCATTAATTTTTTCATGACTTACCTACCTCTATTGCAAATTATATAAAAATTTAATTAAGTTAACCTTACCTCTATTTACAACATTATAAGTAAACTACAAGAATTACCTGCAAGTACGTCATATAAACATATTATAACAACATAAACTAGAAAATATACATATTATGACAGATAACAAGATTATCGTAATAATGAAAAAGGTAATTATACTGAAATTTCGAAAAAGTGTATGCGTGACACTAGCGTATGCTTTCGTACAGCTTTGGTTATATAAATTATAAATTTTATAAAAATGAACAGTGAACTTTTCTCCTCAAAATCAATAAATTATTATTAATACTTATCTTACCTCATATTTGACGTATGTTTAACATCGATTCGTATTTCTCATAATTAATTGTTATCTATAATAGTTTATTTCCGAAACCAAGCAACTGAAAATACCGTTGTCATACTTTTGGTGAGCATCACATTCTTCAAGTGAAATTGATTTCTAATCTTCAATTCAACATTTTTATGCTTTCATGTAGCCAAAATTTAAAAATCGCTACTTGAGGATTTCTCATCATTTCGATTAGAAGAAATACATTACTCTGTTCAGCAAATATTCTGAAGCTCGAAGTCAATCAGTGTTTTATTTCAATGAGACAAAATCGGAATCTGTCGATCATCTTTCTGAGTATATCTATTTTAACTATTAAGAAAATTGCCAAATTCTAAATTAAATATTTTGTGAATATTATTATATGTGTTTTTCTTTATTCGACTATTGAAACTATTTTACCTTGTGATTTGCTAGAAGTCAATATCTAAAATAAGTTTTGTAGATATTGTAAGTAACATCATTCCATTTGTAATTGGTTTTCGACATATACATATATATATATATATATATATATATATATATATATATTGAAATTTACACGACGTAAATATTCATGTTTCGTTAAGGTTCTCGAAAAAAAAAATTGATATGTTTCGTGAAGGTTAATTGTTTATATTCAAGCTTAGTATTATTCGTCTGTGAGTAGTAATTTCTGTAGTGATTTAGGAATTTTCTCACCAAAACGTACGATATAAACGGAAACATACAGATGAAGAAGGAAAGAAATTTGATCGCGTTTAGAGACCAGAGTAGTTGTTATAGTCGTTATATTGTCCAAACTATCGCGTATGGAGAAGGTACTAACGGAATAAGTGCAAATGAAATAGCCGATTTCACTCGAATACACTACGGTTGCAAAATTATGTGTTTCATTGGTATAATCGCCGACTGTTACCAATCGACCTCCAAAAATTATTTTAAGACTCATTTGAGTTACCCCTCCCCACGGAAATCTTTAGTAAAAGGCGAAAGATTTATTCGCAACTGAGGAGAGGTCAGAGTAACCATCCAATTTTTTCAACACTATTTTCATCCACAGACAGTCCGATGAAGTCGGTGTTCGAGAAGTAAATGCATGAAAGTCTCCGAGAAAAATTATCCGATTTTTAAAATTGTCTGTACACTTTTTAGGACTTGAATTTTAGGAAGAATTAAATTCGACTAATGAATATGCAATATTCAATGTATCGACAAGATATACATCTCTATTGATCTATTACACATGTTTATAATACTAAACGCCATCTTGCGGCAATTTTTGATAGCTGCTTATGTTGAACATCTGCATTGAGTTTCAATATATTTGGATATTCGATGGTAGCGGTGATTTTCGGACTGTTACATTTACAATCAAGTGTTACGTACTTCATTTATTTCAACCGAAATTGCTACAATTCTCTGATTGACGACAAAGTTCAAAAAAAAAAATAGATTCTTATGACGAATAAAAAATATATTAATCGGAATTTATAGGGCATAATAAAATTATTCATTCCATCATAATATAATTGCAATGCAATTCGAACTTCAAAAATACCAATGAAAATGGTTATCTTACTTATAAAAGTGAACAACATAATTTTTTCTCTTCTATATTATTATTGCTAATGTCTTTTTGTGTATATGTTTCAAGCGATCGTTTAATATTTCATACAATTCATTTTTACATATTGTACTTAATTTATGATACTCGAACTAGTTACGTCGATGCGTGTTACAGACAATTTTCATTCAGAGGAGAAAGTTAAAATTTCCACATAATTCATTTGTTTACATCCAGTGGATTATGATTTTAATTTTACTGTGCACTCGCACCACAGCGTTATCATATCGTCCAAATATTTGTTCTTTCGTATTTTAAGCCAAATATGGTCGCGAATGATTACTGTGAAATCTCTTTTAGACCGACACTAAAAAATTGTCCGTTCAAGAGAGTAATCTTTTCGAAAGAAATTTTATGTTTTCCAAATTCAGCAAATGAAAATCCAATAAACAACGCAAAATATAGACATCTGAAAAAACATTTATTTCTTTATACGTTAAACACCATAATACATATTGCATTATATAACTGAATATTTATTCATGAATGGTAGTCTGACGAGTTCTTTTGCTCGAATTATTACATCATGAAAATAAAATTGGAAGTTGATAAGAATATTCAAGGCTGTGTCATATTTTTGACATTCTGCGAATAGTTTAAAGATTTTTAATAAAGTCGTTAGCTTCATCATAATAAAATTCCTTATTAGAAACTTTCAAAGTCCGTTAGTTCCACCTTCGGCCAGATAATCAATTTCATTTATTACAAATGTTTGAAAAAGTTATAACTAACATATAAAACCATGTCTCAAGATGCGAGAACGCTCATTTTCGATTTTGTTGATCGTAAAAAAATTCTCAATGGAGAATACTTTCAAAGTTGACAGTAGATGGGCCGACCTAACACGTATAATCGCTAGTCATATCTAACATATAAAACCCAAGTTTCCAATGTGCGGCAACGCCTTTTTTCAATTTTGTTGATATTTATAAAATTCTCCTATATAATTCCCTTCGTTCTCCCTACAGCCCGCCAATAGTTTTCATCACATAAGATTGATATTCATAACTAACATAGTAAAGACCCTCTGCCTATATGCGACAATAATTGAGAGAAGTAAGTAATGATGTTCATTATATAAAGTGGGCCGATCCCGGAGGTACTGCAATACCGGGCCAACCCGCGACGGCGGTGGAGCAAGCCCCTAACCACCATCATGATCCAAAAATCAGTTTAATATACTGGCCCCGCATGCGGGGCGTATCAGATATTAAGCTGATAAGAACAGATACTACACTTTGATCTTAGCCATAGGGCCGAGAAGCGATACCTGTTACAAATTATCAACAAAACTTAACGGAAAATAGACCTTCGTATTCAGTATAATAATTCACCATACATCTACGAGTTCCATCTTTCATTACATACCCCTACTTCATTAGAATAACTATTCCCAATGTACCACCCTCGTAGAATTCTATTCAGGTTATTGAGGAGATTTCGATATCACTCGCTAGAGTGCGCATCGTCCCATTTGTTATTTAGTCGTAGTCGGCTTTCCTAAAATTATATTTTGCTCCTTTCGATGCATACAAACGCTTACACTGACCGTTCAAAAGGAAGTGAATCAATATTAGAATATAAATAGAGAAAAAGTGTTCAAAGATTAGAAAAGTGTAATGTAAATGAGAAAGTGTAGTTAGTGGCTTTAGTGAACTTAGTGCGAGAGCCAAAATATCAACGAGACAAATCACCTTGACCTGGAAATACTATGGGAATATCATCAAGTTGGATCAATTCTTTGCTGAGAGAAAAATACTTCTTGAGAAACATATAAAATAAATAGAACACGAAATGAGAACGGCAAAATAAAATGCGAAAGAGTTGGAAGCATATTTAAAATCAAAAAGAACCGCAAAACCAGAAATTATTACTGAAATCTAGAATGACTGCCTGAGCGGCAGTGAAGAAGATGACGATTTTAGTATCGAGGAAAAAGAGAAATGATGATAGAGAAATAAATGCACAAAATAACCCGAGAGCCTGTAAGGAAAGACAATCATAATAAATTTTCATAAAAAGAAGATGATAACACAACACATATAATACTAAGAAACAAGACAAATCGAAACAAACTATCAAAAGTAATAACAAATTAAGAAAATCAGCTATACCATAGCAATAGCAACCGAAAAAAATTACTCGTCTCAATGATGACGGACTTTACTAAGAACCAAGCGGAAACCTTTCCCTATTATTGGTTGCTTTCAAAAATCTACGCAAGATTATTAATCTTGAAAATTAAGAAATGTACAGCCAGACGAAGAAGACACTAATACGCAGTTTAATGGCTCATTATGTAATGTTTCCAAGATCATTTCGAAAGAAAATTTAGTGAGCAATATTGTGCGAGTGTCTATAGCTGCTTCTATGCAATTCGAATATTATCGCCTTTATTTGATTGATTCGGGAAATCCACTCAGTTCAATTTTAGCTGAAATATTTATGGATGATCTAGAATCAAAAATACACCTAAATCCGATAAGCAAATATTTCCTTTATTGGTATAGATATGTAGATGACATTTTTTGTTGTTTCAAAGGCACCGATCGACAACTACATATCTTCACGAATTTCATTAATAAACTCCACCCAAAAATCAAATTCACAATCGAAGAAGAAAAGAATCAAAGTATTAATTTTCTTGACCTCACAATAACAAGACTAAATAATTTACATGATTTTAGTATTTTTCACAAACCCACACATACAGACATCATAATACATAAAACTTCAAATCACCACACCAACCAAAAAATGTCAGCATATAATATAGTCCGGTCAAATTAGACCAAAAATAAGAGTAAAAGTTACATAAATTCCCACCAAGCTGAAAATTAAAAACAAAATTTGAAAGTTCCTCATCTATCCCCTGTAAGGAAAAAATTTTATTCAAGGTCAAAGGTCAAAAAAATGAGTTTTTAGGATTTTCAGCAAAACGGTCAGTTTTATCATTAAAATACCTCGGACAAAAATTGTAGATCATAAAATTATCTATAAAAAATTTATTAATACTTTCTTTTCTACGCGCCACCGTTTTTGAGATATTACGGTTAAAAAAATTGTAAAAGTTGTAATCGTCATAATGAGCATGTACACGGCATAGAATCACCAACAGTAGAGGATCCGTTTGATTCCAACGAGGCAACATGCGATACATGGCTATTAACGCAGTTTACATGCACTCAAGATGAAGATGAAGAAGAACAAGAAAAACAAGAACAAGACGAACAAGAAGATCAAGAAGAAGAACAAAAAGAAGATTTTGAAAGTTACGACTCGGACGATTAAATTTCACTACTTTTTTTTAACTTAAATTGCTTTTATCTTTTCAATCTCTGCTAATATCCATTATTTTTCAATAGTTTCAAATTAAACAGGATCAAAACTGACCCGTGGAATAGGCTTACCTCATAGGTGGCGAGGAAACGTGTGCATATTATGACGATTACAATTTTTTGAATCGTTATATCTCAAAAACGGTGGCTCGTAGAAAAAAAAAATAATTAATAAATTTTTTGTAGATAATTTTATGATCTACAATTTTTGTCTGAGGTATTTTAATGATGAAACTTACCGTTTTGCTAAAAATCGCGAAAAACTCATTTTTTTTTACCTTTGCCTTGAATAAAATTTTTTCCTCACAGGGAGGAACTTTCAAATTTTGTTTTTAATGATATTTTAAAAAATCTTACCGATCTTCAGCTGGGTGAGAATTTATGTAACTTCGAATGTCTAAATTGACCGGACTAATAGTTTTATTCATAAATTATTGAATATCCCTTTGAATTCATATAACTTTTTGGAAGAATTAAATATTATTAAACAAATAGCGTCAAACAACGGTTACAATCCTTTTCTTATAGACAAAATGGTATCCAATAAACCAAAGAAAATGGCATTAAATCTCGTGTACCCAATCATAAAAGAGGACAATACACAGAAATATTTTTCGTTATCTTATGTCAATGGATTATCTAAAAATATTGCTAAATATTTCAAAAGTTGTTTCAATTATAACGCGGCTTTTAGGACAATTAATAACGTTAGTACCTACATAAAAAACAATAAAGATCGAACAAATAAAGAAAATAAATCCGGAGTCTATAAGTTGACTTGCAAAGATTGCCCTTTAGTATACATTGGCCAGACTGGTAAATCATTCAAGAAACGTGTCCAAGAACACCAAAGGGGTTATATATCCGATTCTGTACATTCGACATATGCTAATCATCTTAAGGGATTCAGGCATAATTTTAACAATACTTATGAAATTATCCTTTTAGAATTTCTTGAAATCAACAGGTATAATGCACGTAAAATCCTTTTGAACGAACAAACAGATGTTGATAAGTCTCCATTACTGAATATCTTTCCTTAGCGGCAAACTCCAATAAACACCTAGAGTTTTTATGACTTGTTCTTCTATTATTTGGTCACGTACCTAACAATGTTTTTGAACTCAGTTACATTGAATACCATCAGACAGTACAATGTAATACCTGAAGAAGCCACATCGTGGTGAAACAATTGTTGTATTAGTACAAACGTTTTCGTGGAAATAAATTACTGTCTCATATAAAATTTTTTAATTATCGCTTTTATCGAATTTTCTTTGTTGAAATTATTTCAAAACTGAATGAAAAAAATGTCAGATATTCATCAGATCTGGGATGAAAACATAATTTGCTTCATTTATATGAAGCTTCAAGAAATTATTATAGTCCCTCCAAAGAATCCAAACAAAGTAGAAATACCACACACCATAACTATAGATATACACCTTACTTTCGACAAGTTCGAAAAGTCCAGCGTGCTGTTGTATGTAGTAAGTTTATTGTGAGAGAATTGATATTGTTTAGTTAACACCGGGACAGCGCGTACGCAGTCCCGACTACCAAAAATTACGCGCCCGAGTTATCCGCATTAGGGATAATCGCAGGGGTCAGCCCGATCGAAGTGCAATGAAAGGGCCTCACTCCGGGGGAACCGCCTTATTGATCACGGTAACCCCTACGCCAGGTAAGTATGAGTTGTGCATCTACGAAATGCATTATACGTCTATTAGGAAAATTATCCACAGTTATGTGCAATTAGTCCTGCCATCTTTCGGAACAACTCTGTATTTATAATATCAGACGTTCTAACGACTAGATAGATATTAATAACGGGGCAAAAAGATTATACAATATAAGTTGAGAAAAAAACTGCTTGTTGTAAATTTATTCGCATCAATCAATTGTATTCCAAACGTGTTCAACATACTTAGGAATTAATCAACCGAGATCTGCCGAAGTGCCAATAGGCGAGACGAGAAATTAAATATTTGTGTTTCTTCTAATGTCCACCACATTATTTGTGTCTAGTTGTCATGTTTGCAGGGATATTCTCCTGATTTGGTTAATGCAAGTGAAGTTCAACCCTATCACATAGATAGATTCTCTTAGAATTAATTTGATTCCTTGAAAGTTCTTTATTTAAAGAGAACTTTATGAATTTTGTGTAACAGTTCAGATATACGGGGGAGTGCTCAAGGAAAACGGTTGGATACCTATTAGACAGAAAATAATTAAAACATCCTGCCACTGAGCTATCGGCAATATGGGTATTTATAATTAAATTTCATAACAGTTTCTTTCAGAATTGAAGTCTTGGACTATTATATTGCTTATTTCTCTTTATTAGGTTTTATATATAAAGAAATTATTGCATTTTTGAATTTTTACATGAACAGAGTATAAGTAAGATGAGCATATTGCAGATATTGAGAAAAAATAGAATAGAAAAAATTTTAAAGGCAATTCATTAATTTTTTCATGACTTACCTACCTCTATTGCAAATTATATAAAAATTTAATTAAGTTAACCTTACCTCTATTTACAACATTATAAGTAAACTACATGAATTACCTGCAAGTACGTCATATAAACATATTATAACAACATAAACTAGAAAATATACATATTATGACAGATAACAAGATTATCGTAATAATGAAAAAGGTAATTATACTGAAATTTCGAAAAAGTGTATGCGTGACACTAGCGTATGCTTTCGTACAGCTTTGGTTATATAAATTATAAATTTTATAAAAATGAACAGTGAACTTTTCTCCTCAAAATCAATAAATTATTATTAATACTTATCTTACCTCATATTTGACGTATGTTTAACATCGATTCGTATTTCTCATAATTAATTGTTATCTATAATAGTTTATTTCCGAAACCAAGCAACTGAAAATACCGTTGTCATACTTTTGGTGAGCATCACATTCTTCAAGTGAAATTGATTTCTAATCTTCAATTCAACATTTTTATGCTTTCATGTAGCCAAAATTTAAAAATCGCTACTTGAGGATTTCTCATCATTTCGATTAGAAGAAATACATTACTCTGTTCAGCAAATATTCTGAAGCTCGAAGTCAATCAGTGTTTTATTTCAATGAGACAAAAACCAAACTCATAATAATGGTACAATATCGGAACCTGTCGATCATCTTTCTGAGTATATCTATTTTAACTATTAAGAAAATTGCCAAATTCTAAATTAAATATTTTGTGAATATTATTATATGTGTTTTTCTTTATTCGACTATTGAAACTATTTTACCTTGTGATTTGCTAGAAGTCAATATCTAAAACAAGTTTTGTAGATATTGTAAGTAACATCATTCCATTTGTAATTGGTTTTCGACATATACATATATATATATATATATATATATATTGAAATTTACACGACGTAAAAATTCATGTTTCGTTAAGGTTCTCGAAAAAAAAATTGATATGTTTCGTGAAGGTTAATTTTTTATATTCAAGCTTAGTATTATTCGTCTGTGAGTAGTAATTTCTGTAGTGATTTAGGAATTTTCTCACCAAAACGTACGATATAAACGGAAACATACAGATGAAGAAGGAA
This sequence comes from Megalocaria dilatata, assembly GCA_034642435.1. NCBI lineage: Eukaryota > Metazoa > Arthropoda > Insecta > Coleoptera > Coccinellidae > Megalocaria > Megalocaria dilatata. The sequence continues at coordinate 76,505,059 of CM067856.1, forward strand.
AGAAATTTGATCGCGTTTAGAGAGCAGAGTAGTTGTTATAGTCGTTATATTGTCCAAACTATCGCGTATGGAGAAGGTACTAACGGAATAAGTGCAAATGAAATAGCCGATTTCACTCGAATACACTACGGTTGCAAAATTATGTGTTTCATTGGTATAATCGCCGACTGTTACCAATCGACCTCCAAAAATTATTTTAAGACTCATTTGAGTTACCCCTCCCCACGGAAATCTTTAGTAAAAGGCGAAAGATTTATTCGCAACTGAGGAGAGGTCAGAGTAACCATCCAATTTTTTCAACACTATTTTCATCCACAGACAGTCCGATGAAGTCGGTGTTCGAGAAGTAAATGCATGAAAGTCTCCGAGAAAAATTATCCGATTTTTAAAATTGTCTGTACACTTTTTAGGACTTGAATTTTAGGAAGAATTAAATTCGACTAATGAATATGCAATATTCAATGTATCGACAAGATATACATCTCTATTGATCTATTACACATGTTTATAATACTAAACGCCATCTTGCGGCAATTTTTGATAGCTGCTTATGTTGAACATCTGCATTGAGTTTCAATATATTTGGATATTCGATGGTAGCGGTGATTTTCGGACTGTTACATTTACAATCAAGTGTTACGTACTTCATTTATTTCAACCGAAATTGCTACAATTCTCTGATTGACGACAAAGTTCAAAAAAAAAAATAGATTCTTATGACGAATAAAAAATATATTAATCGGAATTTATAGGGCATAATAAAATTATTCATTCCATCATAATATAATTGCAATGCAATTCGAACTTCAAAAATACCAATGAAAATGGTTATCTTACTTATAAAAGTGAACAACATAATTTTTTCTCTTCTATATTATTATTGCTAATGTCTTTTTGTGTATATGTTTCAAGCGATCGTTTAATATTTCATACAATTCATTTTTACATATTGTACTTAATTTATGATACTCGAACTAGTTACGTCGATGCGTGTTACAGACAATTTTCATTCAGAGGAGAAAGTTAAAATTTCCACATAATTCATTTGTTTACATCCAGTGGATTATGATTTTAATTTTACTGTGCACTCGCACCACAGCGTTATCATATCGTCCAAATATTTGTTCTTTCGTATTTTAAGCCAAATATGGTCGCGAATGATTACTGTGAAATCTCTTTTAGACCGACACTAAAAAATTGTCCGTTCAAGAGAGTCATCTTTTCGAAAGAAATTTTATGTTTTCCAAATTCAGCAAATGAAAATCCAATAAACAACGCAAAATATAGACATCTGAAAAAACATTTATTTCTTTATACGTAAAACACCATAATACATATTGCATTATATAACTGAATATTTATTCATGAATGGTAGTCTGACGAGTTCTTTTGCTCGAATTATTACATCATGAAAATAAAATTGGAAGTTGATAAGAATATTCAAGGCTGTGTCATATTTTTGACATTCTGCGAATAGTTTAAAGATTTTTAATCAAGTCGTTAGCTTCATCATAATAAAATTCCTCATTAGAAACTTTCAAAGTCCGTTAGTTCCACCTTCGGCCAGATAATCAATTTCATTTATTACAAATGTTTGAAAAAGTTATAACTAACATATAAAACCATGTCTCAAGATGCGAGAACGCTCATTTTCGATTTTGTTGATCGTAAAAAAATTCTCAATGGAGAATACTTTCAAAGTTGACAGTAGATGGGCCGACCTAACACGTATAATCGCTAGTCATATCTAACATATAAAACCCAAGTTTCCAATGTGCGGCAACGCCTTTTTTCAATTTTGTTGATATTTATAAAATTCTCCTATATAATTCCCTTCGTTCTCCCTACAGCCCGCCAATAGTTTTCATCACATAAGATTGATATTCATAACTAACATAGTAAAGACCCTCTGCCTATATGCGACAATAATTGAGAGAAGTAAGTAATGATGTTCATTATATAAAGTGGGCCGATCCCGGAGGTACTGCAATACCGGGCCAACCCGCGACGGCGGTGGAGCAAGCCCCTAACCACCATCATGATCCAAAAATCAGTTTAATATACTGGCCCCGCATGCGGGGCGTATCAGATATTAAGCTGATAAGAACAGATACTACACTTTGATCTTAGCCATAGGGCCGAGAAGCGATACCTGTTACAAATTATCAACAAAACTTAACGGAAAATAGACCTTCGTATTCAGTATAATAATTCACCATACATCTACGAGTTCCATCTTTCATTACATACCCCTACTTCATTAGAATAACTATTCCCAATGTACCACCCTCGTAGAATTCTATTCAGGTTATTGAGGAGATTTCGATATCACTCGCTAGAGTGCGCATCGTCCCATTTGTTATTTAGTCGTAGTCGGCTTTCCTAAAATTATATTTTGCTCCTTTCGATGCATACAAACGCTTACACTGACCGTTCAAAAGGAAGTGAATCAATATTAGAATATAAATAGAGAAAAAGTGTTCAAAGATTAGAAAAGTGTAATGTAAATGAGAAAGTGTAGTTAGTGGCTTTAGTGAACTTAGTGCGAGAGCCAAAATATCAACGAGACAAATCACCTTGACCTGGAAATACTATGGGAATATCATCAAGTTGGATCAATTCTTTGCTGAGAGAAAAATACTTCTTGAGAAACATATAAAATAAATAGAACACGAAATGAGAACGGCAAAATAAAATGCGAAAGAGTTGGAAGCATATTTAAAATCAAAAAGAACCGCAAAACCAGAAATTATTACTGAAATCTAGAATGACTGCCTGAGCGGCAGTGAAGAAGATGACGATTTTAGTATCGAGGAAAAAGAGAAATGATGATAGAGAAATAAATGCACAAAATAACCCGAGAGCCTGTAAGGAAAGACAATCATAATAAATTTTCATAAAAAGAAGATGATAACACAACACATATAATACTAAGAAACAAGACAAATCGAAACGAACTATCAAAAGTAATAACAAATTAAGAAAATCAGCTATACCATAGCAATAGCAACCGAAAAAAATTACTCGTCTCAATGATGACGGACTTTACTAAGAACCAAGCGGAAACCTTTCCCTATTATTGGTTGCTTTCAAAAATCTACGCAAGATTATTAATCTTGAAAATTAAGAAATGTACAGCCAGACGAAGAAGACACTAATACGCAGTTTAATGGCTCATTATGTAATGTTTCCAAGATCATTTCGAAAGAAAATTTAGTGAGCAATATTGTGCGAGTGTCTATAGCTGCTTCTATGCAATTCGAATATTATCGCCTTTATTTGATTGATTCGGGAAATCCACTCAGTTCAATTTTAGCTGAAATATTTATGGATGATCTAGAATCAAAAATACACCTAAATCCGATAAGCAAATATTTCCTTTATTGGTATAGATATGTAGATGACATTTTTTGTTGTTTCAAAGGCACCGATCGACAACTACATATCTTCACGAATTTCATTAATAAACTCCACCCAAAAATCAAATTCACAATCGAAGAAGAAAAGAATCAAAGTATTAATTTTCTTGACCTCACAATAACAAGACTAAATAATTTACATGATTTTAGTATTTTTCACAAACCCACACATACAGACATCATAATACATAAAACTTCAAATCACCACACCAACCAAAAAATGTCAGCATATAATATAGTCCGGTCAAATTAGACCAAAAATAAGAGTAAAAGTTACATAAATTCCCACCAAGCTGAAAATTGGTAAGATTGTTTAAAATATCATTAAAAACAAAATTTGAAAGTTCCCCATCTATCCCCTGTAAGGAAAAAATTTTATTCAAGGTCAAAGGTCAAAAAAATGAGTTTTTCGCGATTTTCAGCAAAACGGTCAGTTTTATCATTAAAATACCTCGGACAAAAATTGTAGATCATAAAATTATCCATAAAAAATTTATTAATACTTTCTTTTCTACGCGCCACCGTTTTTGAGATATTACGGTTAAAAAAATTGTAAAAGTTGTAATCGTCATAATGAGCATGTACACGGCATAGAATCACCAACAGTAGAGGATCCGTTTGATTCCAACGAGGCAACATGCGATACATGGCTATTAACGCAGTTTACATGCACTCAAGATGAAGATGAAGAAGAACAAGAAAAACAAGAACAAGACGAACAAGAAGATCAAGAAGAAGAACAAAAAGAAGATTTTGAAAGTTACGACTCGGACGATTAAATTTCACTACTTTTTTTTAACTTAAATTGCTTTTATCTTTTCAATCTCTGCTAATATCCATTATTTTTCAATAGTTTCAAATTAAACAGGATCAAAACTGACCCGTGGAATAGGCTTACCTCATAGGTGGCGAGGAAACGTGTGCATATTATGACGATTACAATTTTTTGAATCGTTATATCTCAAAAACGGTGGCTCGTAGAAAAAAAAAATAATTAATAAATTTTTTGTAGATAATTTTATGATCTACAATTTTTGTCTGAGGTATTTTAATGATGAAACTTACCGTTTTGCTAAAAATCGCGAAAAACTCATTTTTTTTTACCTTTGCCTTGAATAAAATTTTTTCCTCACAGGGGAAAGATGGAGAACTTTCAAATTTTATTTTTAATGATATTTTAAAAAATCTTACCGATCTTCAGCTGGGTGAGAATTTATGTAACTTCGAATGTCTAAATTGACCGGACTAATAGTTTTATTCATAAATTATTGAATATCCCTTTGAATTCATATAACTTTTTGGAAGAATTAAATATTATTAAACAAATAGCGTCAAACAACGGTTACAATCCTTTTCTTATAGACAAAATGGTATCCAATAAACCAAAGAAAATGGCATTAAATCTCGTGTACCCAATCATAAAAGAGGACAATACACAGAAATATTTTTCGTTATCTTATGTCAATGGATTATCTAAAAATATTGCTAAATATTTCAAAAGTTGTTTCAATTATAACGCGGCTTTTAGGACAATTAATAACGTTAGTACCTACATAAAAAACAATAAAGATCGAACAAATAAAGAAAATAAATCCGGAGTCTATAAGTTGACTTGCAAAGATTGCCCTTTAGTATACATTGGCCAGACTGGTAAATCATTCAAGAAACGTGTCCAAGAACACCAAAGGGGTTATATATCCGATTCTGTACATTCGACATATGCTAATCATCTTAAGGGATTCAGGCATAATTTTAACAATACTTATGAAATTATCCTTTTAGAATTTCTTGAAATCAACAGGTATAATGCACGTAAAATCCTTTTGAACGAACAAACAGATGTTGATAAGTCTCCATTACTGAATATCTTTCCTTAGCGGCAAACTCGAATAAACACCTAGAGTTTTTATGACTTGTTCTTCTATTATTTGGTCACGTACCTAACAATGTTTTTGAACTCAGTTACATTGAATACCATCAGACAGTACAATGTAATACCTGAAGAAGCCACATCGTGGTGAAACAATTGTTGTATTAGTACAAAAGTTTTCGTGGAAATAAATTACTGTCTCATATAAAATTTTTTAATTATCGCTTTTATCGAATTTTCTTTGTTGAAATTATTTCAAAACTGAATGAAAAAAATGTCAGATATTCATCAGATCTGGGATGAAAACATAATTTGCTTCATTTATATGAAGCTTCAAGAAATTATTATAGTCCCTCCAAAGAATCCAAACAAAGTAGAAATACCACACACCATAACTATAGATATACACCTTACTTTCGACAAGTTCGAAAAGTCCAGCGTGCTGTTGTATGTAGTAAGTTTATTGTGAGAGAACTGATATTGTTTAGTTAACACCGGGACAGCGCGTACGCAGTCCCGACTACCAAAAATTACGCGCCCGAGTTATCCGCATTAGGGATAATCGCAGGGGTCAGCCCGATCGAAGTGCAATGAAAGGGCCTCACTCCGGGGGAACCGCCTTATTGATCACGGTAACCCCTACGCCAGGTAAGTATGAGTTGTGCATCTACGAAATGCATTATACGTCTATTAGGAAAATTATCCACAGTTATGTGCAATTAGTCCTGCCATCTTTCGGAACAACTCTGTATTTATAATATCAGACGTTCTAACGACTAGATAGATATTAATAACGGGGCAAAAAGATTATACAATATAAGTTGAGAAAAAAACTGCTTGTTGTAAATTTATTCGCATCAATCAATTGTATTCCAAACGTGTTCAACATACTTAGGAATTAATCAACCGAGATCTGCCGAAGTGCCAATAGGCGAGACGAGAAATTAAATATTTGTGTTTCTTCTAATGTCCACCACATTATTTGTGTCTAGTTGTCATGTTTGCAGGGATATTCTCCTGATTTGGTTAATGCAAGTGAAGTTCAACCCTATCACATAGATAGATTCTCTTAGAATTAATTTGATTCCTTGAAAGTTCTTTATTTAAAGAGAACTTTATGAATTTTGTGTAACAGTTCAGATATACGGGGGAGTGCTCAAGGAAAACGGTTGGATACCTATTAGACAGAAAATAATTAAAACATCCTGCCACTGAGCTATCGGCAATATGGGTATTTATAATTAAATTTCATAACAGTTTCTTTCAGAATTGAAGTCTTGGACTATTATATTGCTTATTTCTCTTTATTAGGTTTTATATATAAAGAAATTATTGCATTTTTGAATTTTTACATGAACAGAGTATAAGTAAGATGAGCATATTGCAGATATTGAGAAAAAATAGAATAGAAAAAATTTTAAAGGCAATTCATTAATTTTTTCATGACTTACCTACCTCTATTGCAAATTATATAAAAATTTAATTAAGTTAACCTTACCTCTATTTATAACATTATAAGTAAACTACATGAATTACCTGCAAGTACGTCATATAAACATATTATAACAACATAAACTAGAAAATATACATATTATGACAGATAACAAGATTATCGTAATAATGAAAAAGGTAATTATACTGAAATTTCGAAAAAGTGTATGCGTGACACTAGCGTATGCTTTCGTACAGCTTTGGTTATATAAATTATAAATTTTATAAAAATGAACAGTGAACTTTTCTCCTCAATATCAATAAATTATTATTAATACTTATCTTACCTCATATTTGACGTATGTTTAACATCGATTCGTATTTCTCATAATTAATTGTTATCTATAATAGTTTATTTCCGAAACCAAGCAACTGAAAATACCGTTGTCATACTTTTGGTGAGCATCACATTCTTCAAGTGAAATTGATTTCTAATCTTCAATTCAACATTTTTATGCTTTCATGTAGCCAAAATTTAAAAATCGTTACTTGAGGATTTCTCATCATTTCGATTAGAAGAAATACATTACTCTGTTCAGCAAATATTCTGAAGCTCGAAGTCAATCAGTGTTTTATTTCAATGAGACAAAAACCAAACTCATAATAATGGTACAATATCGGAATCTGTCGATCATCTTTCTGAGTATATCTATTTTAACTATTAAGAAAATTGCCAAATTCTAAATTAAATATTTTGTGAATATTATTATATGTGTTTTTCTTTATTCGACTATTGAAACTATTTTACCTTGTGATTTGCTAGAAGTCAATATCTAAAATAAGTTTTGTAGATATTGTAAGTAACATCATTCCATTTGTAATTGGTTTTCGACACATACATATATATATATATATATATATATATATTGAAATTTACACGACGTAAAAATTCATGTTTCGTTAAGGTTCTCGAAAAAAAAAATTGATATGTTTCGTGAAGGTTAATTTTTTATATTCAAGCTTAGTATTATTCGTCTGTGAGTAGTAATTTCTGTAGTGATTTAGGAATTTTCTTACCAAAACGTACGATATAAACGGAAACATACAGATGAAGAAGGAAAGAAATTTGATCGCGTTTAGAGAGCAGAGTAGTTGTTATAGTCGTTATATTGTCCAAACTATCGCGTATGGAGAAGGTACTAACGGAATAAGTGCAAATGAAATAGCCGATTTCACTCGAATACACTACGGTTGCAAAATTATGTGTTTCATTGGTATAATCGCCGACTGTTACCAATCGACCTCCAAAAATTATTTTAAGACTCATTTGAGTTACCCCTCCCCACGGAAATCTTTAGTAAAAGGCGTAAGATTTATTCGCAACTGAGGAGAGGTCAGAGTAACCATCCAATTTTTTCAACACTATTTTCATCCACAGACAGTCCGATGAAGTCGGTGTTCGAGAAGTAAATGCATGAAAGTCTCCGAGAAAAATTATCCGATTTTTAAAATTGTCTGTACACTTTTTAGGACTTGAATTTTAGGAAGAATTAAATTCGACTAATGAATATGCAATATTCAATGTATCGACAAGATATACATCTCTATTGATCTATTACACATGTTTATAATACTAAACGCCATCTTGCGGCAATTTTTGATAGCTGCTTATGTTGAACATCTGCATTGAGTTTCAATATATTTGGATATTCGATGGTAGCGGTGATTTTCGGACTGTTACATTTACAATCAAGTGTTACGTACTTCATTTATTTCAACCGAAATTGCTACAATTCTCTGATTGACGACAAAGTTCAAAAAAAAAAAATAGATTCTTATGACGAATAAAAAATATATTAATCGGAATTTATAGGGCATAATAAAATTATTCATTCCATCATAATATAATTGCAATGCAATTCGAACTTCAAAAATACCAATGAAAATGGTTATCTTACTTATAAAAGTGAACAACATAATTTTTTCTCTTCTATATTATTATTGCTAATGTCTTTTTGTGTATATGTTTCAAGCGATCGTTTAATATTTCATACAATTCATTTTTACATATTGTACTTAATTTATGATACTCGAACTAGTTACGTCGATGCGTGTTACAGACAATTTTCATTCAGAGGAGAAAGTTAAAATTTCCACATAATTCATTTGTTTACATCCAGTGGATTATGATTTTAATTTTACTGTGCACTCGCACCACAGCGTTATCATATCGTCCAAATATTTGTTCTTTCGTATTTTAAGCCAAATATGGTCGCGAATGATTACTGTGAAATCTCTTTTAGACCGACACTAAAAAATTGTCCGTTCAAGAGAGTCATCTTTTCGAAAGAAATTTTATGTTTTCCAAATTCAGCAAATGAAAATCCAATAAACAACGCAAAATATAGACATCTGAAAAAACATTTATTTCTTTATACGTAAAACACCATAATACATATTGCATTATATAACTGAATATTTATTCATGAATGGTAGTCTGACGAGTTCTTTTGCTCGAATTATTACATCATGAAAATAAAATTGGAAGTTGATAAGAATATTCAAGGCTGTGTCATATTTTTGACATTCTGCGAATAGTTTAAAGATTTTTAATCAAGTCGTTAGCTTCATCATAATAAAATTCCTCATTAGAAACTTTCAAAGTCCGTTAGTTCCACCTTCGGCCAGATAATCAATTTCATTTATTACAAATGTTTGAAAAAGTTATAACTAACATATAAAACCATGTCTCAAGATGCGAGAACGCTCATTTTCGATTTTGTTGATCGTAAAAAAATTCTCAATGGAGAATACTTTCAAAGTTGACAGTAGATGGGCCGACCTAACACGTATAATCGCTAGTCATATCTAACATATAAAACCCAAGTTTCCAATGTGCGGCAACGCCTATTTTCAATTTTGTTGATATTTATAATATTCTCCTATATAATTCCCTTCGTTCTCCCTACAGCCCGCCAATAGTTTTCATCACATAAGATTGATATTCATAACTAACATAGTAAAGACCCTCTGCCTATATGCGACAATAATTGAGAGAAGTAAGTAATGATGTTCATTATATAAAGTGGGCCGATCCCGGAGGTACTGCAATACCGGGCCAACCCGCGACGGCGGTGGAGCAAGCCCCTAACCACCATCATGATCCAAAAATCAGTTTAATATACTGGCCCCGCATGCGGGGCGTATCAGATATTAAGCTGATAAGAACAGATACTACACTTTGATCTTAGCCATAGGGCCGAGAAGCCATACCTGTTACAAATTATCAACAAAACTTAACGGAAAATAGACCTTCGTATTCAGTATAATAATTCACCATACATCTACGAGTTCCATCTTTCATTACATACCCCTACTTCATTAGAATAACTATTCCCAATGTACCACCCTCGTAGAATTCTATTCAGGTTATTGAGGAGATTTCGATATCACTCGCTAGAGTGCGCATCGTCCCATTTGTTATTTAGTCGTAGTCGGCTTTCCTAAAATTATATTTTGCTCCTTTCGATGCATACAAACGCTTACACTGACCGTTCAAAAGGAAGTGAATCAATATTAGAATATAAATAGAGAAAAAGTGTTCAAAGATTAGAAAAGTGTAATGTAAATGAGAAAGTGTAGTTAGTGGCTTTAGTGAACTTAGTGCGAGAGCCAAAATATCAACGAGACAAATCACCTTGACCTGGAAATACTATGGGAATATCATCAAGTTGGATCAATTCTTTGCTGAGAGAAAAATACTTCTTGAGAAACATATAAAATAAATAGAACACGAAATGAGAACGGCAAAATAAAATGCGAAAGAGTTGGAAGCATATTTAAAATCAAAAAGAACCGCAAAACCAGAAATTATTACTGAAATCTAGAATGACTGCCTGAGCGGCAGTGAAGAAGATGACGATTTTAGTATCGAGGAAAAAGAGAAATGATGATAGAGAAATAAATGCACAAAATAACCCGAGAGCCTGTAAGGAAAGACAATCATAATAAATTTTCATAAAAAGAAGATGATAACACAACACATATAATACTAAGAAACAAGACAAATCGAAACGAACTATCAAAAGTAATAACAAATTAAGAAAATCAGCTATACCATAGCAATAGCAACCGAAAAAAATTACTCGTCTCAATGATGACGGACTTTACTAAGAACCAAGCGGAAACCTTTCCCTATTATTGGTTGCTTTCAAAAATCTACGCAAGATTATTAATCTTGAAAATTAAGAAATGTACAGCCAGACGAAGAAGACACTAATACGCAGTTTAATGGCTCATTATGTAATGTTTCCAAGATCATTTCGAAAGAAAATTTAGTGAGCAATATTGTGCGAGTGTCTATAGCTGCTTCTATGCAATTCGAATATTATCGCCTTTATTTGATTGATTCGGGAAATCCACTCAGTTCAATTTTAGCTGAAATATTTATGGATGATCTAGAATCAAAAATACACCTAAATCCGATAAGCAAATATTTCCTTTATTGGTATAGATATGTAGATGACATTTTTTGTTGTTTCAAAGGCACCGATCGACAACTACATATCTTCACGAATTTCATTAATAAACTCCACCCAAAAATCAAATTCACAATCGAAGAAGAAAAGAATCAAAGTATTAATTTTCTTGACCTCACAATAACAAGACTAAATAATTTACATGATTTTAGTATTTTTCACAAACCCACACATACAGACATCATAATACATAAAACTTCAAATCACCACACCAACCAAAAAATGTCAGCATATAATATAGTCCGGTCAAATTAGACCAAAAATAAGAGTAAAAGTTACATAAATTCCCACCAAGCTGAAAATTGGTAAGATTGTTTAAAATATCATTAAAAACAAAATTTGAAAGTTCCCCATCTATCCCCTGTAAGGAAAAAATTTTATTCAAGGTCAAAGGTCAAAAAAATGAGTTTTTCGCGATTTTCAGTAAAACGGTCAGTTTTATCATTAAAATACCTCGGACAAAAATTGTAGATCATAAAATTATCTATAAAAAATTTATTAATACTTTCTTTTCTACGCGCCACCGTTTTTGAGATATTACGGTTAAAAAAATTGTAAAAGTTGTAATCGTCATAATGAGCATGTACACGGCATAGAATCACCAACAGTAGAGGATCCGTTTGATTCCAACGAGGCAACATGCGATACATGGCTATTAACGCAGTTTACATGCACTCAAGATGAAGATGAAGAAGAACAAGAAAAACAAGAACAAGACGAACAAGAAGATCAAGAAGAAGAACAAAAAGAAGATTTTGAAAGTTACGACTCGGACGATTAAATTTCACTACTTTTTTTTAACTTAAATTGCTTTTATCTTTTCAATCTCTGCTAATATCCATTATTTTTCAATAGTTTCAAATTAAACAGGATCAAAACTGACCCGTGGAATAGGCTTACCTCATAGGTGGCGAGGAAACGTGTGCATATTATGACGATTACAATTTTTTGAATCGTTATATCTCAAAAACGGTGGCTCGTAGAAAAAAAAATAATTAATAAATTTTTTGTAGATAATTTTATGATCTACAATTTTTGTCTGAGGTATTTTAATGATGAAACTTACCGTTTTGCTAAAAATCGCGAAAAACTCATTTTTTTTTACCTTTGCCTTGAATAAAATTTTTTCCTCACAGGAGAAAGATGGAGAACTTTCAAATTTTGTTTTTAATGATATTTTAAAAAATCTTACCGATCTTCAGCTGGGTGAGAATTTATGTAACTTCGAATGTCTAAATTGACCGGACTAATAGTTTTATTCATAAATTATTGAATATCCCTTTGAATTCATATAACTTTTTGGAAGAATTAAATATTATTAAACAAATAGCGTCAAACAACGGTTACAATCCTTTTCTTATAGACAAAATGGTATCCAATAAACCAAAGAAAATGGCATTAAATCTCGTGTACCCAATCATAAAACAGGACAATACACAGAAATATTTTTCGTTATCTTATGTCAATGGATTATCTAAAAATATTGCTAAATATTTCAAAAGTTGTTTCAATTATAACGCGGCTTTTAGGACAATTAATAACGTTAGTACCTACATAAAAAACAATAAAGATCGAACAAATAAAGAAAATAAATCCGGAGTCTATAAGTTGACTTGCAAAGATTGCCCTTTAGTATACATTGGCCAGACTGGTAAATCATTCAAGAAACGTGTCCAAGAACACCAAAGGGGTTATATATCCGATTCTGTACATTCGACATATGCTAATCATCTTAAGGGATTCAGGCATAATTTTAACAATACTTATGAAATTATCCTTTTAGAATTTCTTGAAATCAACAGGTATAATGCACGTAAAATCCTTTTGAACGAACAAACAGATGTTGATAAGTCTCCATTACTGAATATCTTTCCTTAGCGGCAAACTCCAATAAACACCTAGAGTTTTTATGACTTGTTCTTCTATTATTTGGTCACGTACCTAACAATGTTTTTGAACTCAGTTACATTGAATACCATCAGACAGTACAATGTAATACCTGAAGAAGCCACATCGTGGTGAAACAATTGTTGTATTAGTACAAACGTTTTCGTGGAAATAAATTACTGTCTCATATAAAATTTTTTAATTATCGCTTTTATCGAATTTTCTTTGTTGAAATTATTTCAAAACTGAATGAAAAAAATGTCAGATATTCATCAGATCTGGGATGAAAACATAATTTGCTTCATTTATATGAAGCTTCAAGAAATTATTATAGTCCCTCCAAAGAATCCAAACAAAGTAGAAATACCACACACCATAACTATAGATATACACCTTACTTTCGACAAGTTCGAAAAGTCCAGCGTGCTGTTGTATGTAGTAAGTTTATTGTGAGAGAATTGATATTGTTTAGTTAACACCGGGACAGCGCGTACGCAGTCCCGACTACCAAAAATTACGCGCCCGAGTTATCCGCATTAGGGATAATCGCAGGGGTCAGCCCGATCGAAGTGCAATGAAAGGGCCTCACTCCGGGGGAACCGCCTTATTGATCACGGTAACCCCTACGCCAGGTAAGTATGAGTTGTGCATCTACGAAATGCATTATACGTCTATTAGGAAAATTATCCACAGTTATGTGCAATTAGTCCTGCCATCTTTCGGAACAACTCTGTATTTATAATATCAGACGTTCTAACGACTAGATAGATATTAATAACGGGGCAAAAAGATTATACAATATAAGTTGAGAAAAAAACTGCTTGTTGTAAATTTATTCGCATCAATCAATTGTATTCCAAACGTGTTCAACATACTTAGGAATTAATCAACCGAGATCTGCCGAAGTGCCAATAGGCGAGACGAGAAATTAAATATTTGTGTTTCTTCTAATGTCCACCACATTATTTGTGTCTAGTTGTCATGTTTGCAGGGATATTCTCCTGATTTGGTTAATGCAAGTGAAGTTCAACCCTATCACATAGATAGATTCTCTTAGAATTAATTTGATTCCTTGAAAGTTCTTTATTTAAAGAGAACTTTATGAATTTTGTGTAACAGTTCAGATATACGGGGGAGTGCTCAAGGAAAACGGTTGGATACCTATTAGACAGAAAATAATTAAAACATCCTGCCACTGAGCTATCGGCAATATGGGTATTTATAATTAAATTTCATAACAGTTTCTTTCAGAATTGAAGTCTTGGACTATTATATTGCTTATTTCTCTTTATTAGGTTTTATATATAAAGAAATTATTGCATTTTTGAATTTTTACATGAACAGAGTATAAGTAAGATGAGCATATTGCAGATATTGAGAAAAAATAGAATAGAAAAAATTTTAAAGGCAATTCATTAATTTTTTCATGACTTACCTACCTCTATTGCAAATTATATAAAAATTTAATTAAGTTAACCTTACCTCTATTTACAACATTATAAGTAAACTACATGAATTACCTGCAAGTACGTCATATAAACATATTATAACAACATAAACTAGAAAATATACATATTATGACAGATAACAAGATTATCGTAATAATGAAAAAGGTAATTATACTGAAATTTCGAAAAAGTGTATGCGTGACACTAGCGTATGCTTTCGTACAGCTTTGGTTATAGAAATTATAAATTTTATAAAAATGAACAGTGAACTTTTCTCCTCAAAATCAATAAATTATTATTAATACTTATCTTACCTCATATTTGACGTATGTTTAACATCGATTCGTATTTCTCATAATTAATTGTTATCTATAATAGTTTATTTCCGAAACCAAGCAACTGAAAATACCGTTGTCATACTTTTGGTGAGCATCACATTCTTCAAGTGAAATTGATTTCTAATCTTCAATTCAACATTTTTATGCTTTCATGTAGCCAAAATTTAAAAATCGCTACTTGAGGATTTCTCATCATTTCGATTAGAAGAAATACATTACTCTGTTCAGCAAATATTCTGAAGCTCGAAGTCAATCAGTGTTTTATTTCAATGAGACAAAAACCAAACTCATAATAATGGTACAATATCGGAATCTGTCGATCATCTTTCTGAGTATATCTATTTTAACTATTAAGAAAATTGCCAAATTCTAAATTAAATATTTTGTGAATATTATTATATGTGTTTTTCTTTATTCGACTATTGAAACTATTTTACCTTGTGATTTGCTAGAAGTCAATATCTAAAATAAGTTTTGTAGATATTGTAAGTAACATCATTCCATTTGTAATTGGTTTTCGACATATACATATATATATATATATATATATATATATATATATATATTGAAATTTACACGACGTAAAAATTCATGTTTCGTTAAGGTTCTCGAAAAAAAAAATTGATATGTTTCGTGAAGGTTAATTTTTTATATTCAAGCTTAGTATTATTCGTCTGTGAGTAGTAATTTCTGTAGTGATTTAGGAATTTTCTCACCAAAACGTACGATATAAACGGAAACATACAGATGAAGAAGGAAAGAAATTTGATCGCGTTTAGAGAGCAGAGTAGTTGTTATAGTCGTTATATTGTCCAAACTATCGCGTATGGAGAAGGTACTAACGGAATAAGTGCAAATGAAATAGCCGATTTCACTCGAATACACTACGGTTGCAAAATTATGTGTTTCATTGGTATAATCGCCGACTGTTACCAATCGACCTCCAAAAATTATTTTAAGACTCATTTGAGTTACCCCTCCCCACGGAAATCTTTAGTAAAAGGCGAAAGATTTATTCGCAACTGAGGAGAGGTCAGAGTAACCATCCAATTTTTTCAACACTATTTTCATCCACAGACAGTCCGATGAAGTCGGTGTTCGAGAAGTAAATGCATGAAAGTCTCCGAGAAAAATTATCCGATTTTTAAAATTGTCTGTACACTTTTTAGGACTTGAATTTTAGGAAGAATTAAATTCGACTAATGAATATGCAATATTCAATGTATCGACAAGATATACATCTCTATTGATCTATTACACATGTTTATAATACTAAACGCCATCTTGCGGCAATTTTTGATAGCTGCTTATGTTGAACATCTGCATTGAGTTTCAATATATTTGGATATTCGATGGTAGCGGTGATTTTCGGACTGTTACATTTACAATCAAGTGTTACGTACTTCATTTATTTCAACCGAAATTGCTACAATTCTCTGATTGACGACAAAGTTCAAAAAAAAAATAGATTCTTATGACGAATAAAAAATATATTAATCGGAATTTATAGGGCATAATAAAATTATTCATTCCATCATAATATAATTGCAATGCAATTCGAACTTCAAAAATACCAATGAAAATGGTTATCTTACTTATAAAAGTGAACAACATAATTTTTTCTCTTCTATATTATTATTGCTAATGTCTTTTTGTGTATATGTTTCAAGCGATCGTTTAATATTTCATACAATTCATTTTTACATATTGTACTTAATTTATGATACTCGAACTAGTTACGTCGATGCGTGTTACAGACAATTTTCATTCAGAGGAGAAAGTTAAAATTTCCACATAATTCATTTGTTTACATCCAGTGGATTATGATTTTAATTTTACTGTGCACTCGCACCACAGCGTTATCATATCGTCCAAATATTTGTTCTTTCGTATTTTAAGCCAAATATGAATGATTACTGTGAAATCTCTTTTAGACCGACACTAAAAAATTGTCCGTTCAAGAGAGTCATCTTTTCGAAAGAAATTTTATGTTTTCCAAATTCAGCAAATGAAAATCCAATAAACAACGCAAAATATAGACATCTGAAAAAACATTTATTTCTTTATACGTAAAACACCATAATACATATTGCATTATATAACTGAATATTTATTCATGAATGGTAGTCTGACGAGTTCTTTTGCTCGAATTATTACATCATGAAAATAAAATTGGAAGTTGATAAGAATATTCAAGGCTGTGTCATATTTTTGACATTCTGCGAATAGTTTAAAGATTTTTAATCAAGTCGTTAGCTTCATCATAATAAAATTCCTCATTAGAAACTTTCAAAGTCCGTTAGTTCCACCTTCGGCCAGATAATCAATTTCATTTATTACAAATGTTTGAAAAAGTTATAACTAACATATAAAACCATGTCTCAAGATGCGAGAACGCTCATTTTCGATTTTGTTGATCGTAAAAAAATTCTCAATGGAGAATACTTTCAAAGTTGACAGTAGATGGGCCGACCTAACACGTATAATCGCTAGTCATATCTAACATATAAAACCCAAGTTTCCAATGTGCGGCAACGCCTTTTTTCAATTTTGTTGATATTTATAAAATTCTCCTATATAATTCCCTTCGTTCTCCCTACAGCCCGCCAATAGTTTTCATCACATAAGATTGATATTCATAACTAACATAGTATAGACCCTCTGCCTATATGCGACAATCATTGAGAGAACTAAGTAATGATGTTCATTATATAAAGTGGGCCGATCCCGGAGGTACTGCAATACCGGGCCAACCCGCGACGGCGGTGGAGCAAGCCCCTAACCACCATCATGATCCAAAAATCAGTTTAATATACTGGCCCCGCATGCGGGGCGTATCAGATATTAAGCTGATAAGAACAGATACTACACTTTGATCTTAGCCATAGGGCCGAGAAGCGATACCTGTTACAAATTATCAACAAAACTTAACGGAAAATAGACCTTCGTATTCAGTATAATAATTCACCATACATCTACGAGTTCCATCTTTCATTACATACCCCTACTTCATTAGAATAACTATTCCCAATGTACCACCCTCGTAGAATTCTATTCAGGTTATTGAGGAGATTTCGATATCACTCGCTAGAGTGCGCATCGTCCCATTTGTTATTTAGTCGTAGTCGGCTTTTCTAAAATTATATTTTGCTCCTTTCGATGCATACAAACGCTTACACTGACCGTTCAAAAGGAAGTGAATCAATATTAGAATATAAATAGAGAAAAAGTGTTCAAAGATTAGAAAAGTGTAATGTAAATGAGAAAGTGTAGTTAGTGGCTTTAGTGAACTTAGTGCGAGAGCCAAAATATCAACGAGACAAATGACCTTGACCTGGAAATACTATGGGAATATCATCAAGTTGGATCAATTCTTTGCTGAGAGAAAAATACTTCTTGAGAAACATATAAAATAAATAGAACACGAAATGAGAACGGCAAAATAAAATGCGAAAGAGTTGGAAGCATATTTAAAATCAAAAAGAACCGCAAAACCAGAAATTATTACTGAAATCTAGAATGACTGCCTGAGCGGCAGTGAAGAAGATGACGATTTTAGTATCGAGGAAAAAGAGAAATGATGATAGAGAAATAAATGCACAAAATAACCCGAGAGCCTGTAAGGAAAGACAATCATAATAAATTTTCATAAAAAGAAGATGATAACACAACACATATAATACTAAGAAACAAGACAAATCGAAACGAACTATCAAAAGTAATAACAAATTAAGAAAATCAGCTATACCATAGCAATAGCAACCGAAAAAAATTACTCGTCTCAATGATGACGGACTTTACTAAGAACCAAGCGGAAACCTTTCCCTATTATTGGTGGCTTTCAAAAATCTACGCAAGATTATTAATCTTGAAAATTAAGAAATGTACAGCCAGACGAAGAAGACACTAATACGCAGTTTAATGGCTCATTATGTAATGTTTCCAAGATCATTTCGAAAGAAAATTTAGTGAGCAATATTGTGCGAGTGTCTATAGCTGCTTCTATGCAATTCGAATATTATCGCCTTTATTTGATTGATTCGGGAAATCCACTCAGTTCAATTTTAGCTGAAATATTTATGGATGATCTAGAATCAAAAATACACCTAAATCCGATAAGCAAATATTTCCTTTATTGGTATAGATATGTAGATGACATTTTTTGTTGTTTCAAAGGCACCGATCGACAACTACATATCTTCACGAATTTCATTAATAAACTCCACCCAAAAATCAAATTCACAATCGAAGAAGAAAAGAATCAAAGTATTAATTTTCTTGACCTCACAATAACAAGACTAAATAATTTACATGATTTTAGTATTTTTCACAAACCCACACATACAGACATCATAATACATAAAACTTCAAATCACCACACCAACCAAAAAATGTCAGCATATAATATAGTCCGGTCAAATTAGACCAAAAATAAGAGTAAAAGTTACATAAATTCCCACCAAGCTGAAAATTGGTAAGATTGTTTAAAATATCATTAAAAACAAAATTTGAAAGTTCCCCATCTATCCCCTGTAAGGAAAAAATTTTATTCAAGGTCAAAGGTCAAAAAAATGAGTTTTTCGCGATTTTCAGCAAAACGGTCAGTTTTATCATTAAAATACCTCGGACAAAAATTGTAGATCATAAAATTATCTATAAAAAATTTATTAATACTTTCTTTTCTACGCGCCACCGTTTTTGAGATATTACGGTTAAAAAAATTGTAAAAGTTGTAATCGTCATAATGAGCATGTACACGGCATAGAATCACCAACAGTAGAGGATCCGTTTGATTCCAACGAGGCAACATGCGATACATGGCTATTAACGCAGTTTACATGCACTCAAGATGAAGATGAAGAAGAACAAGAAAAACAAGAACAAGACGAACAAGAAGATCAAGAAGAAGAACAAAAAGAAGATTTTGAAAGTTACGACTCGGACGATTAAATTTCACTACTTTTTTTTAACTTAAATTGCTTTTATCTTTTCAATCTCTGCTAATATCCATTATTTTTCAATAGTTTCAAATTAAACAGGATCAAAACTGACCCGTGGAATAGGCTTACCTCATAGGTGGCGAGGAAACGTGTGCATATTATGACGATTACAATTTTTTGAATCGTTATATCTCAAAAACGGTGGCTCGTAGAAAAAAAAAATAATTAATAAATTTTTTGTAGATAATTTTATGATCTACAATTTTTGTCTGAGGTATTTTAATGATGAAACTTACCGTTTTGCTAAAAATCGCGAAAAACTCATTTTTTTTTACCTTTGCCTTGAATAAAATTTTTTCCTCACAGGGGAAAGATGGAGAACTTTCAAATTTTGTTTTTAATGATATTTTAAAAAATCTTACCGATCTTCAGCTGGGTGAGAATTTATATAACTTCGAATGTCTAAATTGACCGGACTAATAGTTTTATTCATAAATTATTGAATATCCCTTTGAATTCATATAACTTTTTGGAAGAATTAAATATTATTAAACAAATAGCGTCAAACAACGGTTACAATCCTTTTCTTATAGACAAAATGGTATCCAATAAACCAAAGAAAATGGCATTAAATCTCGTGTACCCAATCATAAAAGAGGACAATACACAGAAATATTTTTCGTTATCTTATGTCAATGGATTATCTAAAAATATTGCTAAATATTTCAAAAGTTGTTTCAATTATAACGCGGCTTTTAGGACAATTAATAACGTTAGTACCTACATAAAAAACAATAAAGATCGAACAAATAAAGAAAATAAATCCGGAGTCTATAAGTTGACTTGCAAAGATTGCCCTTTAGTATACATTGGCCAGACTGGTAAATCATTCAAGAAACGTGTCCAAGAACACCAAAGGGGTTATATATCCGATTCTGTACATTCGACATATGCTAATCATCTTAAGGGATTCAGGCATAATTTTAACAATACTTATGAAATTATCCTTTTAGAATTTCTTGAAATCAACAGGTATAATGCACGTAAAATCCTTTTGAACGAACAAACAGATGTTGATAAGTCTCCATTACTGAATATCTTTCCTTAGCGGCAAACTCCAATAAACACCTAGAGTTTTTATGACTTGTTCTTCTATTATTTGGTCACGTACCTAACAATGTTTTTGAACTCAGTTACATTGAATACCATCAGACAGTACAATGTAATACCTGAAGAAGCCACATCGTGGTGAAACAATTGTTGTATTAGTACAAACGTTTTCGTGGAAATAAATTACTGTCTCATATAAAATTTTTTAATTATCGCTTTTATCGAATTTTCTTTGTTGAAATTATTTCAAAACTGAATGAAAAAAATGTCAGATATTCATCAGATCTGGGATGAAAACATAATTTGCTTCATTTATATGAAGCTTCAAGAAATTATTATAGTCCCTCCAAAGAATCCAAACAAAGTAGAAATACCACACACCATAACTATAGATATACACCTTACTTTCGACAAGTTCGAAAAGTCCAGCGTGCTGTTGTATGTAGTAAGTTTATTGTGAGAGAATTGATATTGTTTAGTTAACACCGGGACAGCGCGTACGCAGTCCCGACTACCAAAAATTACGCGCCCGAGTTATCCGCATTAGGGATAATCGCAGGGGTCAGCCCGATCGAAGTGCAATGAAAGGGCCTCACTCCGGGGGAACCGCCTTATTGATCACGGTAACCCCTACGCCAGGTAAGTATGAGTTGTGCATCTACGAAATGCATTATACGTCTATTAGGAAAATTATCCACAGTTATGTGCAATTAGTCCTGCCATCTTTCGGAACAACTCTGTATTTATAATATCAGACGTTCTAACGACTAGATAGATATTAATAACGGGGCAAAAAGATTATACAATATAAGTTGAGAAAAAAACTGCTTGTTGTAAATTTATTCGCATCAATCAATTGTATTCCAAACGTGTTCAACATACTTAGGAATTAATCAACCGAGATCTGCCGAAGTGCCAATAGGCGAGACGAGAAATTAAATATTTGTGTTTCTTCTAATGTCCACCACATTATTTGTGTCTAGTTGTCATGTTTGCAGGGATATTCTCCTGATTTGGTTAATGCAAGTGAAGTTCAACCCTATCACATAGATAGATTCTCTTAGAATTAATTTGATTCCTTGAAAGTTCTTTATTTAAAGAGAACTTTATGAATTTTGTGTAACAGTTCAGATATACGGGGGAGTGCTCAAGGAAAACGGTTGGATACCTATTAGACAGAAAATAATTAAAACATCCTGCCACTGAGCTATCGGCAATATGGGTATTTATAATTAAATTTCATAACAGTTTCTTTCAGAATTGAAGTCTTGGACTATTATATTGCTTATTTCTCTTTATTAGGTTTTATATATAAAGAAATTATTGCATTTTTGAATTTTTACATGAACAGAGTATAAGTAAGATGAGCATATTGCAGATATTGAGAAAAAATAGAATAGAAAAAATTTTAAAGGCAATTCATTAATTTTTTCATGACTTACCTACCTCTATTGCAAATTATATAAAAATTTAATTAAGTTAACCTTACCTCTATTTACAACATTATAAGTAAACTACATGAATTACCTGCAAGTACGTCATATAAACATATTATAACAACATAAACTAGAAAATATACATATTATGACAGATAACAAGATTATCGTAATAATGAAAAAGGTAATTATACTGAAATTTCGAAAAAGTGTATGCGTGACACTAGCGTATGCTTTCGTACAGCTTTGGTTATATAAATTATAAATTTTATAAAAATGAACAGTGAACTTTTCTCCTCAAAATCAATAAATTATTATTAATACTTATCTTACCTCATATTTGACGTATGTTTAACATCGATTCGTATTTCTCATAATTAATTGTTATCTATAATAGTTTATTTCCGAAACCAAGCAACTGAAAATACCGTTGTCATACTTTTGGTGAGCATCACATTCTTCAAGTGAAATTGATTTCTAATCTTCAATTCAACATTTTTATGCTTTCATGTAGCCAAAATTTAAAAATCGCTACTTGAGGATTTCTCATCATTTCGATTAGAAGAAATACATTACTCTGTTCAGCAAATATTCTGAAGCTCGAAGTCAATCAGTGTTTTATTTCAATGAGACAAAAACCAAACTCATAATAATGGTACAATATCGGAATCTGTCGATCATCTTTCTGAGTATATCTATTTTAACTATTAAGAAAATTGCCAAATTCTAAATTAAATATTTTGTGAATATTATTATATGTGTTTTTCTTTATTCGACTATTGAAACTATTTTACCTTGTGATTTGCTAGAAGTCAATATCTAAAATAAGTTTTGTAGATATTGTAAGTAACATCATTCCATTTGTAATTGGTTTTCGACATATACATATATATATATATATATATATATATATATATATATATATATATATATATATTGAAATTTACACGACGTAAAAATTCATGTTTCGTTAAGGTTCTCGAAAAAAAAAATTGATATGTTTCGTGAAGGTTAATTTTTTATATTCAAGCTTAGTATTATTCGTCTGTGAGTAGTAATTTCTGTAGTGATTTAGGAATTTTCTCACCAAAACGTACGATATAAACGGAAACATACAGATGAAGAAGGAAAGAAATTTGATCGCGTTTAGAGAGCAGAGTAGTTGTTATAGTCGTTATATTGTCCAAACTATCGCGTATGGAGAAGGTACTAACGGAATAAGTGCAAATGAAATAGCCGATTTCACTCGAATACACTACGGTTGCAAAATTATGTGTTTCATTGGTATAATCGCCGACTGTTACCAATCGACCTCCAAAAATTATTTTAAGACTCATTTGAGTTACCCCTCCCCACGGAAATCTTTAGTAAAAGGCGAAAGATTTATTCGCAACTGAGGAGAGGTCAGAGTAACCATCCAATTTTTTCAACACTATTTTCATCCACAGACAGTCCGATGAAGTCGGTGTTCGAGAAGTAAATGCATGAAAGTCTCCGAGAAAAATTATCCGATTTTTAAAATTGTCTGTACACTTTTTAGGACTTGAATTTTAGGAAGAATTAAATTCGACTAATGAATATGCAATATTCAATGTATCGACAAGATATACATCTCTATTGATCTATTACACATGTTTATAATACTAAACGCCATCTTGCGGCAATTTTTGATAGCTGCTTATGTTGAACATCTGCATTGAGTTTCAATATATTTGGATATTCGATGGTAGCGGTGATTTTCGGACTGTTACATTTACAATCAAGTGTTACGTACTTCATTTATTTCAACCGAAATTGCTACAATTCTCTGATTGACGACAAAGTTCAAAAAAAAAAATAGATTCTTATGACGAATAAAAAATATATTAATCGGAATTTATAGGGCATAATAAAATTATTCATTCCATCATAATATAATTGCAATGCAATTCGAACTTCAAAAATACCAATGAAAATGGTTATCTTACTTATAAAAGTGAACAACATAATTTTTTCTCTTCTATATTATTATTGCTAATGTCTTTTTGTGTATATGTTTCAAGCGATCGTTTAATATTTCATACAATTCATTTTTACATATTGTACTTAATTTATGATACTCGAACTAGTTACGTCGATGCGTGTTACAGACAATTTTCATTCAGAGGAGAAAGTTAAAATTTCCACATAATTCATTTGTTTACATCCAGTGGATTATGATTTTAATTTTACTGTGCACTCGCACCACAGCGTTATCATATCGTCCAAATATTTGTTCTTTCGTATTTTAAGCCAAATATGAATGATTACTGTGAAATCTCTTTTAGACCGACACTAAAAAATTGTCCGTTCAAGAGAGTCATCTTTTCGAAAGAAATTTTATGTTTTCCAAATTCAGCAAATGAAAATCCAATAAACAACGCAAAATATAGACATCTGAAAAAACATTTATTTCTTTATACGTAAAACACCATAATACATATTGCATTATATAACTGAATATTTATTCATGAATGGTAGTCTGACGAGTTCTTTTGCTCGAATTATTACATCATGAAAATAAAATTGGAAGTTGATAAGAATATTCAAGGCTGTGTCATATTTTTGACATTCTGCGAATAGTTTAAAGATTTTTAATCAAGTCGTTAGCTTCATCATAATAAAATTCCTCATTAGAAACTTTCAAAGTCCGTTAGTTCCACCTTCGGCCAGATAATCAATTTCATTTATTACAAATGTTTGAAAAAGTTATAACTAACATATAAAACCATGTCTCAAGATGCGAGAACGCTCATTTTCGATTTTGTTGATCGTAAAAAAATTCTCAATGGAGAATACTTTCAAAGTTGACAGTAGATGGGCCGACCTAACACGTATAATCGCTAGTCATATCTAACATATAAAACCCAAGTTTCCAATGTGCGGCAACGCCTTTTTTCAATTTTGTTGATATTTATAAAATTCTCCTATATAATTCCCTTCGTTCTCCCTACAGCCCGCCAATAGTTTTCATCACATAAGATTGATATTCATAACTAACATAGTATAGACCCTCTGCCTATATGCGACAATAATTGAGAGAAGTAAGTAATGATGTTCATTATATAAAGTGGGCCGATCCCGGAGGTACTGCAATACCGGGCCAACCCGCGACGGCGGTGGAGCAAGCCCCTAACCACCATCATGATCCAAAAATCAGTTTAATATACTGGCCCCGCATGCGGGGCGTATCAGATATTAAGCTGATAAGAACAGATACTACACTTTGATCTTAGCCATAGGGCCGAGAAGCGATACCTGTTACAAATTATCAACAAAACTTAACGGAAAATAGACCTTCGTATTCAGTATAATAATTCACCATACATCTACGAGTTCCATCTTTCATTACATACCCCTACTTCATTAGAATAACTATTCCCAATGTACCACCCTCGTAGAATTCTATTCAGGTTATTGAGGAGATTTCGATATCACTCGCTAGAGTGCGCATCGTCCCATTTGTTATTTAGTCGTAGTCGGCTTTTCTAAAATTATATTTTGCTCCTTTCGATGCATACAAACGCTTACACTGACCGTTCAAAAGGAAGTGAATCAATATTAGAATATAAATAGAGAAAAAGTGTTCAAAGATTAGAAAAGTGTAATGTAAATGAGAAAGTGTAGTTAGTGGCTTTAGTGAACTTAGTGCGAGAGCCAAAATATCAACGAGACAAATGACCTTGACCTGGAAATACTATGGGAATATCATCAAGTTGGATCAATTCTTTGCTGAGAGAAAAATACTTCTTGAGAAACATATAAAATAAATAGAACACGAAATGAGAACGGCAAAATAAAATGCGAAAGAGTTGGAAGCATATTTAAAATCAAAAAGAACCGCAAAACCAGAAATTATTACTGAAATCTAGAATGACTGCCTGAGCGGCAGTGAAGAAGATGACGATTTTAGTATCGAGGAAAAAGAGAAATGATGATAGAGAAATAAATGCACAAAATAACCCGAGAGCCTGTAAGGAAAGACAATCATAATAAATTTTCATAAAAAGAAGATGATAACACAACACATATAATACTAAGAAACAAGACAAATCGAAACGAACTATCAAAAGTAATAACAAATTAAGAAAATCAGCTATACCATAGCAATAGCAACCGAAAAAAATTACTCGTCTCAATGATGACGGACTTTACTAAGAACCAAGCGGAAACCTTTCCCTATTATTGGTGGCTTTCAAAAATCTACGCAAGATTATTAATCTTGAAAATTAAGAAATGTACAGCCAGACGAAGAAGACACTAATACGCAGTTTAATGGCTCATTATGTAATGTTTCCAAGATCATTTCGAAAGAAAATTTAGTGAGCAATATTGTGCGAGTGTCTATAGCTGCTTCTATGCAATTCGAATATTATCGCCTTTATTTGATTGATTCGGGAAATCCACTCAGTTCAATTTTAGCTGAAATATTTATGGATGATCTAGAATCAAAAATACACCTAAATCCGATAAGCAAATATTTCCTTTATTGGTATAGATATGTAGATGACATTTTTTGTTGTTTCAAAGGCACCGATCGACAACTACATATCTTCACGAATTTCATTAATAAACTCCACCCAAAAATCAAATTCACAATCGAAGAAGAAAAGAATCAAAGTATTAATTTTCTTGACCTCACAATAACAAGACTAAATAATTTACATGATTTTAGTATTTTTCACAAACCCACACATACAGACATCATAATACATAAAACTTCAAATCACCACACCAACCAAAAAATGTCAGCATATAATATAGTCCGGTCAAATTAGACCAAAAATAAGAGTAAAAGTTACATAAATTCCCACCAAGCTGAAAATTGGTAAGATTGTTTAAAATATCATTAAAAACAAAATTTGAAAGTTCCCCATCTATCCCCTGTAAGGAAAAAAATTTATTCAAGGTCAAAGGTCAAAAAAATGAGTTTTTCGCGATTTTCAGCAAAACGGTCAGTTTTATCATTAAAATACCTCGGACAAAAATTGTAGATCATAAAATTATCTATAAAAAATTTATTAATACTTTCTTTTCTACGCGCCACCGTTTTTGAGATATTACGGTTAAAAAAATTGTAAAAGTTGTAATCGTCATAATGAGCATGTACACGGCATAGAATCACCAACAGTAGAGGATCCGTTTGATTCCAACGAGGCAACATGCGATACATGGCTATTAACGCAGTTTACATGCACTCAAGATGAAGATGAAGAAGAACAAGAAAAACAAGAACAAGACGAACAAGAAGATCAAGAAGAAGAACAAAAAGAAGATTTTGAAAGTTACGACTCGGACGATTAAATTTCACTACTTTTTTTTAACTTAAATTGCTTTTATCTTTTCAATCTCTGCTAATATCCATTATTTTTCAATAGTTTCAAATTAAACAGGATCAAAACTGACCCGTGGAATAGGCTTACCTCATAGGTGGCGAGGAAACGTGTGCATATTATGACGATTACAATTTTTTGAATCGTTATATCTCAAAAACGGTGGCTCGTAGAAAAAAAAAATAATTAATAAATTTTTTGTAGATAATTTTATGATCTACAATTTTTGTCTGAGGTATTTTAATGATGAAACTTACCGTTTTGCTAAAAATCGCGAAAAACTCATTTTTTTTTACCTTTGCCTTGAATAAAATTTTTTCCTCACAGGGGAAAGATGGAGAACTTTCAAATTTTGTTTTTAATGATATTTTAAAAAATCTTACCGATCTTCAGCTGGGTGAGAATTTATGTAACTTCGAATGTCTAAATTGACCGGACTAATAGTTTTATTCATAAATTATTGAATATCCCTTTGAATTCATATAACTTTTTGGAAGAATTAAATATTATTAAACAAATAGCGTCAAACAACGGTTACAATCCTTTTCTTATAGACAAAATGGTATCCAATAAACCAAAGAAAATGGCATTAAATCTCGTGTACCCAATCATAAAACAGGACAATACACAGAAATATTTTTCGTTATCTTATGTCAATGGATTATCTAAAAATATTGCTAAATATTTCAAAAGTTGTTTCAATTATAACGCGGCTTTTAGGACAATTAATAACGTTAGTACCTACATAAAAAACAATAAAGATCGAACAAATAAAGAAAATAAATCCGGAGTCTATAAGTTGACTTGCAAAGATTGCCCTTTAGTATACATTGGCCAGACTGGTAAATCATTCAAGAAACGTGTCCAAGAACACCAAAGGGGTTATATATCCGATTCTGTACATTCGACATATGCTAATCATCTTAAGGGATTCAGGCATAATTTTAACAATACTTATGAAATTATCCTTTTAGAATTTCTTGAAATCAACAGGTATAATGCACGTAAAATCCTTTTGAACGAACAAACAGATGTTGATAAGTCTCCATTACTGAATATCTTTCCTTAGCGGCAAACTCCAATAAACACCTAGAGTTTTTATGACTTGTTCTTCTATTATTTGGTCACGTACCTAACAATGTTTTTGAACTCAGTTACATTGAATACCATCAGACAGTACAATGTAATACCTGAAGAAGCCACATCGTGATGAAACAATTGTTGTATTAGTACAAACGTTTTCGTGGAAATAAATTACTGTCTCATATAAAATTTTTTAATTATCGCTTTTATCGAATTTTCTTTGTTGAAATTATTTCAAAACTGAATGAAAAAAATGTCAGATATTCATCAGATCTGGGATGAAAACATAATTTGCTTCATTTATATGAAGCTTCAAGAAATTATTATAGTCCCTCCAAAGAATCCAAACAAAGTAGAAATACCACACACCATAACTATAGATATACACCTTACTTTCGACAAGTTCGAAAAGTCCAGCGTGCTGTTGTATGTAGTGAGAGAATTGATATTGTTTAGTTAACACCGGGACAGCGCGTATGCAGTCCCGACTACCAAAAATTACGCGCCCGAGTTATCCGCATTAGGGATAATCGCAGGGGTCAGCCCGATCGAAGTGCAATGAAAGGGCCTCACTCCGGGGGAACCGCCTTATTGATCACGGTAACCCCTACGCCAGGTAAGTATGAGTTGTGCATCTACGAAATGCATTATACGTCTATTAGGAAAATTATCCACAGTTATGTGCAATTAGTCCTGCCATCTTTCGGAACAACTCTGTATTTATAATATCAGACGTTCTAACGACTAGATAGATATTAATAACGGGGCAAAAAGATTATACAATATAAGTTGAGAAAAAAACTGCTTGTTGTAAATTTATTCGCATCAATCAATTGTATTCCAAACGTGTTCAACATACTTAGGAATTAATCAACCGAGATCTGCCGAAGTGCCAATAGGCGAGACGAGAAATTAAATATTTGTGTTTCTTCTAATGTCCACCACATTATTTGTGTCTAGTTGTCATGTTTGCAGGGATATTCTCCTGATTTGGTTAATGCAAGTGAAGTTCAACCCTATCACATAGATAGATTCTCTTAGAATTAATTTGATTCCTTGAAAGTTCTTTATTTAAAGAGAACTTTATGAATTTTGTGTAACAGTTCAGATATACGGGGGAGTGCTCAAGGAAAACGGTTGGATACCTATTAGACAGAAAATAATTAAAACATCCTGCCACTGAGCTATCGGCAATATGGGTATTTATAATTAAATTTCATAACAGTTTCTTTCAGAATTGAAGTCTTGGACTATTATATTGCTTATTTCTCTTTATTAGGTTTTATATATAAAGAAATTATTGCATTTTTGAATTTTTACATGAACAGAGTATAAGTAAGATGAGCATATTGCAGATATTGAGAAAAAATAGAATAGAAAAAATTTTAAAGGCAATTCATTAATTTTTTCATGACTTACCTACCTCTATTGCAAATTATATAAAAATTTAATTAAGTTAACCTTACCTCTATTTACAACATTATAAGTAAACTACATGAATTACCTGCAAGTACGTCATATAAACATATTATAACAACATAAACTAGAAAATATACATATTATGACAGATAACAAGATTATCGTAATAATGAAAAAGGTAATTATACTGAAATTTCGAAAAAGTGTATGCGTGACACTAGCGTATGCTTTCGTACAGCTTTGGTTATATAAATTATAAATTTTATAAAAATGAACAGTGAACTTTTCTCCTCAAAATCAATAAATTATTATTAATACTTATCTTACCTCATATTTGACGTATGTTTAACATCGATTCGTATTTCTCATAATTAATTGTTATCTATAATAGTTTATTTCCGAAACCAAGCAACTGAAAATACCGTTGTCATACTTTTGGTGAGCATCACATTCTTCAAGTGAAATTGATTTCTAATCTTCAATTCAACATTTTTATGCTTTCATGTAGCCAAAATTTAAAAATCGTTACTTGAGGATTTCTCATCATTTCGATTAGAAGAAATACATTACTCTGTTCAGCAAATATTGTGAAGCTCGAAGTCAATCAGTGTTTTATTTCAATGAGACAAAAACCAAACTCATAATAATGGTACAATATCGGAATCTGTCGATCATCTTTCTGAGTATATCTATTTTAACTATTAAGAAAATTGCCAAATTCTAAATTAAATATTTTGTGAATATTATTATATGTGTTTTTCTTTATTCGACTATTGAAACTATTTTACCTTGTGATTTGCTAGAAGTCAATATCTAAAATAAGTTTTGTAGATATTGTAAGTAACATCATTCCATTTGTAATTGGTTTTCGACATATACATATATATATATATATATATATATATATATATATATATTGAAATTTACACGACGTAAAAATTCATGTTTCGTTAAGGTTCTCGAAAAAAAAATTGATATGTTTCGTGAAGGTTAATTTTTTATATTCAAGCTTAGTATTATTCGTCTGTGAGTAGTAATTTCTGTAGTGATTTAGGAATTTTCTCACCAAAACGTACGATATAAACGGAAACATACAGATGAAGAAGGAAAGAAATTTGATCGCGTTTAGAGAGCAGAGTAGTTGTTATAGTCGTTATATTGTCCAAACTATCGCGTATGGAGAAGGTACTAACGGAATAAGTGCAAATGAAATAGCCGATTTCACTCGAATACACTACGGTTGCAAAATTATGTGTTTCATTGGTATAATCGCCGACTGTTACCAATCGACCTCCAAAAATTATTTTAAGACTCATTTGAGTTACCCCTCCCCACGGAAATCTTTAGTAAAAGGCGAAAGATTTATTCGCAACTGAGGAGAGGTCAGAGTAACCATCCAATTTTTTCAACACTATTTTCATCCACAGACAGTCCGATGAAGTCGGTGTTCGAGAAGTAAATGCATGAAAGTCTCCGAGAAAAATTATCCGATTTTTAAAATTGTCTGTACACTTTTTAGGACTTGAATTTTAGGAAGAATTAAATTCGACTAATGAATATGCAATATTCAATGTATCGACAAGATATACATCTCTATTGATCTATTACACATGTTTATAATACTAAACGCCATCTTGCGGCAATTTTTGATAGCTGCTTATGTTGAACATCTGCATTGAGTTTCAATATATTTGGATATTCGATGGTAGCGGTGATTTTCGGACTGTTACATTTACAATCAAGTGTTACGTACTTCATTTATTTCAACCGAAATTGCTACAATTCTCTGATTGACGACAAAGTTAAAAAAAAAAAATAGATTCTTATGACGAATAAAAAATATATTAATCGGAATTTATAGGGCATAATAAAATTATTCATTCCATCATAATATAATTGCAATGCAATTCGAACTTCAAAAATACCAATGAAAATGGTTATCTTACTTATAAAAGTGAACAACATAATTTTTTCTCTTCTATATTATTATTGCTAATGTCTTTTTGTGTATATGTTTCAAGCGATCGTTTAATATTTCATACAATTCATTTTTACATATTGTACTTAATTTATGATACTCGAACTAGTTACGTCGATGCGTGTTACAGACAATTTTCATTCAGAGGAGAAAGTTAAAATTTCCACATAATTCATTTGTTTACATCCAGTGGATTATGATTTTAATTTTACTGTGCACTCGCACCACAGCGTTATCATATCGTCCAAATATTTGTTCTTTCGTATTTTAAGCCAAATATGGTCGCGAATGATTACTGTGAAATCTCTTTTAGACCGACACTAAAAAATTGTCCGTTCAAGAGAGTCATCTTTTCGAAAGAAATTTTATGTTTTCCAAATTCAGCAAATGAAAATCCAATAAACAACGCAAAATATAGACATCTGAAAAAACATTTATTTCTTTATACGTAAAACACCATAATACATATTGCATTATATAACTGAATATTTATTCATGAATGGTAGTCTGACGAGTTCTTTTGCTCGAATTATTACATCATGAAAATAAAATTGGAAGTTGATAAGAATATTCAAGGCTGTGTCATATTTTTGACATTCTGCGAATAGTTTAAAGATTTTTAATCAAGTCGTTAGCTTCATCATAATAAAATTCCTCATTAGAAACTTTCAAAGTCCGTTAGTTCCACCTTCGGCCAGATAATCAATTTCATTTATTACAAATGTTTGAAAAAGTTATAACTAACATATAAAACCATGTCTCAAGATGCGAGAACGCTCATTTTCGATTTTGTTGATCGTAAAAAAATTCTCAATGGAGAATACTTTCAAAGTTGACAGTAGATGGGCCGACCTAACACGTATAATCGCTAGTCATATCTAACATATAAAACCCAAGTTTCCAATGTGCGGCAACGCCTTTTTTCAATTTTGTTGATATTTATAAAATTCTCCTATATAATTCCCTTCGTTCTCCCTACAGCCCGCCAATAGTTTTCATCACATAAGATTGATATTCATAACTAACATAGTAAAGACCCTCTGCCTATATGCGACAATAATTGAGAGAAGTAAGTAATGATGTTCATTATATAAAGTGGGCCGATCCCGGAGGTACTGCAATACCGGGCCAACCCGCGACGGCGGTGGAGCAAGCCCCTAACCACCATCATGATCCAAAAATCAGTTTAATATACTGGCCCCGCATGCGGGGCGTATCAGATATTAAGCTGATAAGAACAGATACTACACTTTGATCTTAGCCATAGGGCCGAGAAGCGATACCTGTTACAAATTATCAACAAAACTTAACGGAAAATAGACCTTCGTATTCAGTATAATAATTCACCATACATCTACGAGTTCCATCTTTCATTACATACCCCTACTTCATTAGAATAACTATTCCCAATGTACCACCCTCGTAGAATTCTATTCAGGTTATTGAGGAGATTTCGATATCACTCGCTAGAGTGCGCATCGTCCCATTTGTTATTTAGTCGTAGTCGGCTTTCCTAAAATTATATTTTGCTCCTTTCGATGCATACAAACGCTTACACTGACCGTTCAAAAGGAAGTGAATCAATATTAGAATATAAATAGAGAAAAAGTGTTCAAAGATTAGAAAAGTGTAATGTAAATGAGAAAGTGTAGTTAGTGGCTTTAGTGAACTTAGTGCGAGAGCCAAAATATCAACGAGACAAATCACCTTGACCTGGAAATACTATGGGAATATCATCAAGTTGGATCAATTCTTTGCTGAGAGAAAAATACTTCTTGAGAAACATATAAAATAAATAGAACACGAAATGAGAACGGCAAAATAAAATGCGAAAGAGTTGGAAGCATATTTAAAATCAAAAAGAACCGCAAAACCAGAAATTATTACTGAAATCTAGAATGACTGCCTGAGCGGCAGTGAAGAAGATGACGATTTTAGTATCGAGGAAAAAGAGAAATGATGATAGAGAAATAAATGCACAAAATAACCCGAGAGTCTGTAAGGAAAGACAATCATAATAAATTTTCATAAAAAGAAGATGATAACACAACACATATAATACTAAGAAACAAGACAAATCGAAACGAACTATCAAAAGTAATAACAAATTAAGAAAATCAGCTATACCATAGCAATAGCAACCGAAAAAAATTACTCGTCTCAATGATGACGGACTTTACTAAGAACCAAGCGGAAACCTTTCCCTATTATTGGTTGCTTTCAAAAATCTACGCAAGATTATTAATCTTGAAAATTAAGAAATGTACAGCCAGACGAAGAAGACACTAATACGCAGTTAAATGGCTCATTATGTAATGTTTCCAAGATCATTTCGAAAGAAAATTTAGTGAGCAATATTGTGCGAGTGTCTATAGCTGCTTCTATGCAATTCGAATATTATCGCCTTTATTTGATTGATTCGGGAAATCCACTCAGTTCAATTTTAGCTGAAATATTTATGGATGATCTAGAAATACACCTAAATCCGATAAGCAAATATTTCCTTTATTGGTATAGATATGTAGATGACATTTTTTGTTGTTTCAAAGGCACCGATCGACAACTACATATCTTCACGAATTTCATTAATAAACTCCACCCAAAAATCAAATTCACAATCGAAGAAGAAAAGAATCAAAGTATTAATTTTCTTGACCTCACAATAACAAGACTAAATAATTTACATGATTTTAGTATTTTTCACAAACCCACACATACAGACATCATAATACATAAAACTTCAAATCACCACACCAACCAAAAAATGTCAGCATATAATATAGTCCGGTCAAATTAGACCAAAAATAAGAGTAAAAGTTACATAAATTCCCACCAAGCTGAAAATTGGTAAGATTGTTTAAAATATCATTAAAAACAAAATTTGAAAGTTCCCCATCTATCCCCTGTAAGGAAAAAATTTTATTCAAGGTCAAAGGTCAAAAAAATGAGTTTTTCGCGATTTTCAGCAAAACGGTCAGTTTTATCATTAAAATACCTCGGACAAAAATTGTAGATCATAAAATTATCTATAAAAAATTTATTAATACTTTCTTTTCTACGCGCCACCGTTTTTGAGATATTACGGTTAAAAAAATTGTAAAAGTTGTAATCGTCATAATGAGCATGTACACGGCATAGAATCACCAACAGTAGAGGATCCGTTTGATTCCAACGAGGCAACATGCGATACATGGCTATTAACGCAGTTTACATGCACTCAAGATGAAGATGAAGAAGAACAAGAAAAACAAGAACAAGACGAACAAGAAGATCAAGAAGAAGAACAAAAAGAAGATTTTGAAAGTTACGACTCGGACGATTAAATTTCAGTACTTTTTTTTAACTTAAATTGCTTTTATCTTTTCAATCTCTGCTAATATCCATTATTTTTCAATAGTTTCAAATTAAACAGGATCAAAACTGACCCGTGGAATAGGCTTACCTCATAGGTGGCGAGGAAACGTGTGCATATTATGACGATTACAATTTTTTGAATCGTTATATCTCAAAAACGGTGGCTCGTAGAAAAAAAAATAATTAATAAATTTTTTGTAGATAATTTTATGATCTACAATTTTTGTCTGAGGTATTTTAATGATGAAACTTACCGTTTTGCTAAAAATCGCGAAAAACTCATTTTTTTTTACCTTTGCCTTGAATAAAATTTTTTCCTCACAGGGGAAAGATGGAGAACTTTCAAATTTTGTTTTTAATGATATTTTAAAAAATCTTACCGATCTTCAGCTGGGTGAGAATTTATGTAACTTCGAATGTCTAAATTGACCGGACTAATAGTTTTATTCATAAATTATTGAATATCCCTTTGAATTCATATAACTTTTTGGAAGAATTAAATATTATTAAACAAATAGCGTCAAACAACGGTTACAATCCTTTTCTTATAGACAAAATGGTATCCAATAAACCAAAGAAAATGGCATTAAATCTCGTGTACCCAATCATAAAAGAGGACAATACACAGAAATATTTTTCGTTATCTTATGTCAATGGATTATCTAAAAATATTGCTAAATATTTCAAAAGTTGTTTCAATTATAACGCGGCTTTTAGGACAATTAATAACGTTAGTACCTACATAAAAAACAATAAAGATCGAACAAATAAAGAAAATAAATCCGGAGTCTATAAGTTGACTTGCAAAGATTGCCCTTTAGTATACATTGGCCAGACTGGTAAATCATTCAAGAAACGTGTCCAAGAACACCAAAGGGGTTATATATCCGATTCTGTACATTCGACATATGCTAATCATCTTAAGGGATTCAGGCATAATTTTAACAATACTTATGAAATTATCCTTTTAGAATTTCTTGAAATCAACAGGTATAATGCACGTAAAATCCTTTTGAACGAACAAACAGATGTTGATAAGTCTCCATTACTGAATATCTTTCCTTAGCGGCAAACTCCAATAAACACCTAGAGTTTTTATGACTTGTTCTTCTATTATTTGGTCACGTACCTAACAATGTTTTTGAACTCAGTTACATTGAATACCATCAGACAGTACAATGTAATACCTGAAGAAGCCACATCGTGGTGAAACAATTGTTGTATTAGTACAAACGTTTTCGTGGAAATAAATTACTCTCTCATATAAAATTTTTTAATTATCGCTTTTATCGAATTTTCTTTGTTGAAATTATTTCAAAACTGAATGAAAAAAATGTCAGATATTCATCAGATCTGGGATGAAAACATAATTTGCTTCATTTATATGAAGCTTCAAGAAATTATTATAGTCCCTCCAAAGAATCCAAACAAAGTAGAAATACCACACACCATAACTATAGATATACACCTTACTTTCGACAAGTTCGAAAAGTCCAGCGTGCTGTTGTATGTAGTAAGTTTATTGTGAGAGAATTGATATTGTTTAGTTAACACCGGGACAGCGCGTACGCAGTCCCGACTACCAAAAATTACGCGCCCGAGTTATCCGCATTAGGGATAATCGCAGGGGTCAGCCCGATCGAAGTGCAATGAAAGGGCCTCACTCCGGGGGAACCGCCTTATTGATCACGGTAACCCCTACGCCAGGTAAGTATGAGTTGTGCATCTATGAAATGCATTATACGTCTATTAGGAAAATTATCCACAGTTATGTGCAATTAGTCCTGCCATCTTTCGGAACAACTCTGTATTTATAATATCAGACGTTCTAACGACTAGATAGATATTAATAACGGGGCAAAAAGATTATACAATATAAGTTGAGAAAAAAACTGCTTGTTGTAAATTTATTCGCATCAATCAATTGTATTCCAAACGTGTTCAACATACTTAGGAATTAATCAACCGAGATCTGCCGAAGTGCCAATAGGCGAGACGAGAAATTAAATATTTGTGTTTCTTCTAATGTCCACCACATTATTTGTGTCTAGTTGTCATGTTTGCAGGGATATTCTCCTGATTTGGTTAATGCAAGTGAAGTTCAACCCTATCACATAGATAGATTCTCTTAGAATTAATTTGATTCCTTGAAAGTTCTTTATTTAAAGAGAACTTTATGAATTTTGTGTAACAGTTCAGATATACGGGGGAGTGCTCAAGGAAAACGGTTGGATACCTATTAGACAGAAAATAATTAAAACATCCTGCCACTGAGCTATCGGCAATATGGGTATTTATAATTAAATTTCATAACAGTTTCTTTCAGAATTGAAGTCTTGGACTATTATATTGCTTATTTCTCTTTATTAGGTTTTATATATAAAGAAATTATTGCATTTTTGAATTTTTACATGAACAGAGTATAAGTAAGATGAGCATATTGCAGATATTGAGAAAAAATAGAATAGAAAAAATTTTAAAGGCAATTCATTAATTTTTTCATGACTTACCTACCTCTATTGCAAATTATATAAAAATTTAATTAAGTTAACCTTACCTCTATTTACAACATTATAAGTAAACTACATGAATTACCTGCAAGTACGTCATATAAACATATTATAACAACATAAACTAGAAAATATACATATTATGACAGATAACAAGATTATCGTAATAATGAAAAAGGTAATTATACTGAAATTTCGAAAAAGTGTATGCGTGACACTAGCGTATGCTTTCGTACAGCTTTGGTTATATAAATTATGAATTTTATAAAAATGAACAGTGAACTTTTCTCCTCAAAATCAATAAATTATTATTAATACTTATCTTACCTCATATTTGACGTATGTTTAACATCGATTCGTATTTCTCATAATTAATTGTTATCTATAATAGTTTATTTCCGAAACCAAGCAACTGAAAATACCGTTGTCATACTTTTGGTGAGCATCACATTCTTCAAGTGAAATTGATTTCTAATCTTCAATTCAACATTTTTATGCTTTCATGTAGCCAAAATTTAAAAATCGCTACTTGAGGATTTCTCATCATTTCGATTAGAAGAAAAACATTACTCTGTTCAGCAAATATTCTGAAGCTCGAAGTCAATCAGTGTTTTATTTCAATGAGACAAAAACCAAACTCATAATAATGGTACAATATCGGAATCTGTCGATCATCTTTCTGAGTATATCTATTTTAACTATTAAGAAAATTGCCAAATTCTAAATTAAATATTTTGTGAATATTATTATATGTGTTTTTCTTTATTCGACTATTGAAACTATTTTACCTTGTGATTTGCTAGAAGTCAATATCTAAAATAAGTTTTGTAGATATTGTAAGTAACATCATTCCATTTGTAATTGGTTTTCGACATATACATATATATATATATATATATATTGAAATTTACACGACGTAAAAATTCATATTTCGTTAAGGTTCTCGAAAAAAAAAATTGATATGTTTCGTGAAGGTTAATTTTTTATATTCAAGCTTAGTATTATTCGTCTGTGAGTAGTAATTTCTGTAGTGATTTAGGAATTTTCTCACCAAAACGTACGATATAAACGGAAACATACAGATGAAGAAGGAAAGAAATTTGATCGCGTTTAGAGAGCAGAGTAGTTGTTATAGTCGTTATATTGTCCAAACTATCGCGTATGGAGAAGGTACTAACGGAATAAGTGCAAATGAAATAGCCGATTTCACTCGAATACACTACGGTTGCAAAATTATGTGTTTCATTGGTATAATCGCCGACTGTTACCAATCGACCTCCAAAAATTATTTTAAGACTCATTTGAGTTACCCCTCCCCACGGAAATCTTTAGTAAAAGGCGAAAGATTTATTCGCAACTGAGGAGAGGTCAGAGTAACCATCCAATTTTTTCAACACTATTTTCATCCACAGACAGTCCGATGAAGTCGGTGTTCGAGAAGTAAATGCATGAAAGTCTCCGAGAAAAATTATCCGATTTTTAAAATTGTCTGTACACTTTTTAGGACTTGAATTTTAGGAAGAATTAAATTCGACTAATGAATATGCAATATTCAATGTATCGACAAGATATACATCTCTATTGATCTATTACACATGTTTATAATACTAAACGCCATCTTGCGGCAATTTTTGATAGCTGCTTATGTTGAACATCTGCATTGAGTTTCAATATATTTGGATATTCGATGGTAGCGGTGATTTTCGGACTGTTACATTTACAATCAAGTGTTACGTACTTCATTTATTTCAACCGAAATTGCTACAATTCTCTGATTGACGACAAAGTTCAAAAAAAAAAATAGATTCTTATGACGAATAAAAAATATATTAATCGGAATTTATAGGGCATAATAAAATTATTCATTCCATCATAATATAATTGCAATGCAATTCGAACTTCAAAAATACCAATGAAAATGGTTATCTTACTTATAAAAGTGAACAACATAATTTTTTCTCTTCTATATTATTATTGCTAATGTCTTTTTGTGTATATGTTTCAAGCGATCGTTTAATATTTCATACAATTCATTTTTACATATTGTACTTAATTTATGATACTCGAACTAGTTACGTCGATGCGTGTTACAGACAATTTTCATTCAGAGGAGAAAGTTAAAATTTCCACATAATTCATTTGTTTACATCCAGTGGATTATGATTTTAATTTTACTGTGCACTCGCACCACAGCGTTATCATATCGTCCAAATATTTGTTCTTTCGTATTTTAAGCCAAATATGGTCGCGAATGATTACTGTGAAATCTCTTTTAGACCGACACTAAAAAATTGTCCGTTCAAGAGAGTCATCTTTTCGAAAGAAATTTTATGTTTTCCAAATTCAGCAAATGAAAATCCAATAAACAACGCAAAATATAGACATCTGAAAAAACATTTATTTCTTTATACGTAAAACACCATAATACATATTGCATTATATAACTGAATATTTATTCATGAATGGTAGTCTGACGAGTTCTTTTGCTCGAATTATTACATCATGAAAATAAAATTGGAAGTTGATAAGAATATTCAAGGCTGTGTCATATTTTTGACATTCTGCGAATAGTTTAAAGATTTTTAATCAAGTCGTTAGCTTCATCATAATAAAATTCCTCATTAGAAACTTTCAAAGTCCGTTAGTTCCACCTTCGGCCAGATAATCAATTTCATTTATTACAAATGTTTGAAAAAGTTATAACTAACATATAAAACCATGTCTCAAGATGCGAGAACGCTCATTTTCGATTTTGTTGATCGTAAAAAAATTCTCAATGGAGAATACTTTCAAAGTTGACAGTAGATGGGCCGACCTAACACGTATAATCGCTAGTCATATCTAACATATAAAACCCAAGTTTCCAATGTGCGGCAACGCCTTTTTTCAATTTTGTTGATATTTATAAAATTCTCCTATATAATTCCCTTCGTTCTCCCTACAGCCCGCCAATAGTTTTCATCACATAAGATTGATATTCATAACTAACATAGTAAAGACCCTCTGCCTATATGCGACAATAATTGAGAGAAGTAAGTAATGATGTTCATTATATAAAGTGGGCCGATCCCGGAGGTACTGCAATACCGGGCCAACCCGCGACGGCGGTGGAGCAAGCCCCTAACCACCATCATGATCCAAAAATCAGTTTAATATACTGGCCCCGCATGCGGGGCGTATCAGATATTAAGCTGATAAGAACAGATACTACACTTTGATCTTAGCCATAGGGCCGAGAAGCGATACCTGTTACAAATTATCAACAAAACTTAACGGAAAATAGACCTTCGTATTCAGTATAATAATTCACCATACATCTACGAGTTCCATCTTTCATTACATACCCCTACTTCATTAGAATAACTATTCCCAATGTACCACCCTCGTAGAATTCTATTCGGGTTATTGAGGAGATTTCGATATCACTCGCTAGAGTGCGCATCGTCCCATTTGTTATTTAGTCGTAGTCGGCTTTCCTAAAATTATATTTTGCTCCTTTCGATGCATACAAACGCTTACACTGACCGTTCAAAAGGAAGTGAATCAATATTAGAATATAAATAGAGAAAAAGGGTTCAAAGATTAGAAAAGTGTAATGTAAATGAGAAAGTGTAGTTAGTGGCTTTAGTGAACTTAGTGCGAGAGCCAAAATATCAACGAGACAAATCACCTTGACCTGGAAATACTATGGGAATATCATCAAGTTGGATCAATTCTTTGCTGAGAGAAAAATACTTCTTGAGAAACATATAAAATAAATAGACCACGAAATGAGAACGGCAAAATAAAATGCGAAAGAGTTGGAAGCATATTTAAAATCAAAAAGAACCGCAAAACCAGAAATTATTACTGAAATCTAGAATGACTGCCTGAGCGGCAGTGAAGAAGATGACGATTTTAGTATCGAGGAAAAAGAGAAATGATGATAGAGAAATAAATGCACAAAATAACCCGAGAGCCTGTAAGGAAAGACAATCATAATAAATTTTCATAAAAAGAAGATGATAACACAACACATATAATACTAAGAAACAAGACAAATCGAAACGAACTATCAAAAGTAATAACAAATTAAGAAAATCAGCTATACCATAGCAATAGCAACCGAAAAAAATTACTCGTCTCAATGATGACGGACTTTACTAAGAACCAAGCGGAAACCTTTCCCTATTATTGGTTGCTTTCAAAAATCTACGCAAGATTATTAATCTTGAAAATTGAGAAATGTACAGCCAGACGAAGAAGACACTAATACGCAGTTTAATGGCTCATTATGTAATGTTTCCAAGATCATTTCGAAAGAAAATTTAGTGAGCAATATTGTGCGAGTGTCTATAGCTGCTTCTATGCAATTCGAATATTATCGCCTTTATTTGATTGATTCGGGAAATCCAATCAGTTCAATTTTAGCTGAAATATTTATGGATGATCTAGAATCAAAAATACACCTAAATCCGATAAGCAAATATTTCCTTTATTGGTATAGATATGTAGATGACATTTTTTGTTGTTTCAAAGGCACCGATCGACAACTACATATCTTCACGAATTTCATTAATAAACTCCACCCAAAAATCAAATTCACAATCGAAGAAGAAAAGAATCAAAGTATTAATTTTCTTGACCTCACAATAACAAGACTAAATAATTTACATGATTTTAGTATTTTTCACAAACCCACACATACAGACATCATAATACATAAAACTTCAAATCACCACACCAACCAAAAAATGTCGGCATATAATATAGTCCGGTCAAATTAGACCAAAAATAAGAGTAAAAGTTACATAAATTCCCACCAAGCTGAAAATTGGTAAGATTGTTTAAAATATCATTAAAAACAAAATTTGAAAGTTCCCCATCTATCCCCTGTAAGGAAAAAATTTTATTCAAGGTCAAAGGTCAAAAAAATGAGTTTTTCGCGATTTTCAGCAAAACGGTCAGTTTTATCATTAAAATACCTCGGACAAAAATTGTAGATCATAAAATTATCTATAAAAAATTTATTAATACTTTCTTTT
This sequence comes from Megalocaria dilatata, assembly GCA_034642435.1. Lineage (NCBI taxonomy): Eukaryota > Metazoa > Arthropoda > Insecta > Coleoptera > Coccinellidae > Megalocaria > Megalocaria dilatata. The sequence goes on from CM067856.1 coordinate 76,548,195, forward strand.
CTACGCGCCACCGTTTTTGAGATATTACGGTTAAAAAAATTGTAAAAGTTGTAATCGTCATAATGAGCATGTACACGGCATAGAATCACCAACAGTAGAGGATCCGTTTGATTCCAACGAGGCAACATGCGATACATGGCTATTAACGCAGTTTACATGCACTCAAGATGAAGATGAAGAAGAACAAGAAAAACAAGAACAAGACGAACAAGAAGATCAAGAAGAAGAACAAAAAGAAGATTTTGAAAGTTACGACTCGGACGATTAAATTTCACTACTTTTTTTTAACTTAAATTGCTTTTATCTTTTCAATCTCTGCTAATATCCATTATTTTTCAATAGTTTCAAATTAAACAGGATCAAAACTGACCCGTGGAATAGGCTTACCTCATAGGTGGCGAGGAAACGTGTGCATATTATGACGATTACAATTTTTTGAATCGTTATATCTCAAAAACGGTGGCTCGTAGAAAAAAAAATAATTAATAAATTTTTTGTAGATAATTTTATGATCTACAATTTTTGTCTGAGGTATTTTAATGATGAAACTTACCGTTTTGCTAAAAATCGCGAAAAACTCATTTTTTTTTACCTTTGCCTTGAATAAAATTTTTTCCTCACAGGGGAAAGATGGAGAACTTTCAAATTTTGTTTTTAATGATATTTTAAAAAATCTTACCGATCTTCAGCTGGGTGAGAATTTATGTAACTTCGAATGTCTAAATTGACCGGACTAATAGTTTTATTCATAAATTATTGAATATCCCTTTGAATTCATATAACTTTTTGGAAGAATTAAATATTATTAAACAAATAGCGTCAAACAACGGTTACAATCCTTTTCTTATAGACAAAATGGTATCCAATAAACCAAAGAAAATGGCATTAAATCTCGTGTACCCAATCATAAAAGAGGACAATACACAGAAATATTTTTCGTTATCTTATGTCAATGGATTATCTAAAAATATTGCTAAATATTTCAAAAGTTGTTTCAATTATAACGCGGCTTTTAGGACAATTAATAACGTTAGTACCTACATAAAAAAACAATAAAGATCGAACAAATAAAGAAAATAAATCCGGAGTCTATAAGTTGACTTGCAAAGATTGCCCTTTAGTATACATTGGGCAGACTGGTAAATCATTCAAGAAACGTGTCCAAGAACACCAAAGGGGTTATATATCCGATTCTGTACATTCGACATATGCTAATCATCTTAAGGGATTCAGGCATAATTTTAACAATACTTATGAAATTATCCTTTTAGAATTTCTTGAAATCAACAGGTATAATGCACGTAAAATCCTTTTGAACGAACAAACAGATGTTGATAAGTCTCCATTACTGAATATCTTTCCTTAGCGGCAAACTCCAATAAACACCTAGAGTTTTTATGACTTGTTCTTCTATTATTTGGTCACGTACCTAACAATGTTTTTGAACTCAGTTACATTGAATACCATCAGACAGTACAATGTAATACCTGAAGAAGCCACATCGTGGTGAAACAATTGTTGTATTAGTACAAACGTTTTCGTGGAAATAAATTACTGTCTCATATAAAATTTTTTAATTATCGCTTTTATCGAATTTTCTTTGTTGAAATTATTTCAAAACTGAATGAAAAAAATGTCAGATATTCATCAGATCTGGGATGAAAACATAATTTGCTTCATTTATATGAAGCTTCAAGAAATTATTATAGTCCCTCCAAAGAATCCAAACAAAGTAGAAATACCACACACCATAACTAGAGATATACACCTTACTTTCGACAAGTTCGAAAAGTCCAGCGTGCTGTTTTATGTAGTAAGTTTATTGTGAGAGAATTGATATTGTTTAGTTAACACCGGGACAGCGCGTACGCAGTCCCGACTACCAAAAATTACGCGCCCGAGTTATCCGCATTAGGGATAATCGCAGGGGTCAGCCCGATCGAAGTGCAATGAAAGGGCCTCACTCCGGGGGAACCGCCTTATTGATCACGAAAACCCCTACGCCAGGTAAGTATGAGTTGTGCATCTACGAAATGCATTATACGTCTATTAGGAAAATTATCCACAGTTATGTGCAATTAGTCCTGCCATCTTTCGGAACAACTCTGTATTTATAATATCAGACGTTCTAACGACTAGATAGATATTAATAACGGGGCAAAAAGATTATACAATATAAGTTGAGAAAAAAACTGCTTGTTGTAAATTTATTCGCATCAATCAATTGTATTCCAAACGTGTTCAACATACTTAGGAATTAATCAACCGAGATCTGCCGAAGTGCCAATAGGCGAGACGAGAAATTAAATATTTGTGTTTCTTCTAATGTCCACCACATTATTTGTGTCTAGTTGTCATGTTTGCAGGGATATTCTCCTGATTTGGTTAATGCAAGTGAAGTTCAACCCTATCACATAGATAGATTCTCTTAGAATTAATTTGATTCCTTGAAAGTTCTTTATTTAAAGAGAACTTTATGAATTTTGTGTAACAGTTCAGATATACGGGGGAGTGCTCAAGGAAAACGGTTGGATACCTATTAGACAGAAAATAATTAAAACATCCTGCCACTGAGCTATCGGCAATATGGGTATTTATAATTAAATTTCATAACAGTTTCTTTCAGAATTGAAGTCTTGGACTATTATATTGCTTATTTCTCTTTATTAGGTTTTATATATAAAGAAATTATTGCATTTTTGAATTTTTACATGAACAGAGTATAAGTAAGATGAGCATATTGCAGATATTGAGAAAAAATAGAATAGAAAAAATTTTAAAGGCAATTCATTAATTTTTTCATGACTTACCTACCTCTATTGCAAATTATATAAAAATTTAATTAAGTTAACCTTACCTCTATTTACAACATTATAAGTAAACTACATGAATTACCTGCAAGTACGTCATATAAACATATTATAACAACATAAACTAGAAAATATACATATTATGACAGATAACAAGATTATCGTAATAATGAAAAAGGTAATTATACTGAAATTTCGAAAAAGTGTATGCGTGACACTAGCGTATGCTTTCGTACAGCTTTGGTTATATAAATTATAAATTTTATAAAAATGAACAGTGAACTTTTCTCCTCAAAATCAATAAATTATTATTAATACTTATCTTACCTCATATTTGACGTATGTTTAACATCGATTCGTATTTCTCATAATTAATTGTTATCTATAATAGTTTATTTCCGAAACCAAGCAACTGAAAATACCGTTGTCATACTTTTGGTGAGCATCACATTCTTCAAGTGAAATTGATTTCTAATCTTCAATTCAACATTTTTATGCTTTCATGTAGCCAAAATTTAAAAATCGTTACTTGAGGATTTCTCATCATTTCGATTAGAAGAAATACATTACTCTGTTCAGCAAATATTCTGAAGCTCGAAGTCAATCAGTGTTTTATTTCAATGAGACAAAAACCAAACTCATAATAATGGTACAATATCGGAATCTGTCGATCACCTTTCTGAGTATATCTATTTTAACTATTAAGAAAATTGCCAAATTCTAAATTAAATATTTTGTGAATATTATTATATGTGTTTTTCTTTATTCGACTATTGAAACTATTTTACCTTGTGATTTGCTAGAAGTCAATATCCAAAATAAGTTTTGTAGATATTGTAAGTACCATCATTCCATTTGTAATTGGTTTTCGACATATACATATATATATATATATATATATTGAAATTTACACGACGTAAAAATTCATGTTTCGTTAAGGTTCTCGAAAAAAAAAATTGATATGTTTCGTGAAGGTTAATTTTTTATATTCAAGCTTAGTATTATTCGTCTGTGAGTAGTAATTTCTGTAGTGATTTAGGAATTTTCTCACCAAAACGTACGATATAAACGGAAACATACAGATGAAGAAGGAAAGAAATTTGATCGCGTTTAGAGAGCAGAGTAGTTGTTATAGTCGTTATATTGTCCAAACTATCGCGTATGGAGAAGGTACTAACGGAATAAGTGCAAATGAAATAGCCGATTTCACTCGAATACACTACGGTTGCAAAATTATGTGTTTCATTGGTATAATCGCCGACTGTTACCAATCGACCTCCAAAAATTATTTTAAGACTCATTTGAGTTACCCCTCCCCACGGAAATCTTTAGTAAAAGGCGAAAGATTTATTCGCAACTGAGGAGAGGTCAGAGTAACCATCCAATTTTTTCAACACTATTTTCATCCACAGACAGTCCGATGAAGTCGGTGTTCGAGAAGTAAATGCATGAAAGTCTCCGAGAAAAATTATCCGATTTTTAAAATTGTCTGTACACTTTTTAGGACTTGAATTTTAGGAAGAATTAAATTCGACTAATGAATATGCAATATTCAATGTATCGACAAGATATACATCTCTATTGATCTATTACACATGTTTATAATACTAAACGCCATCTTGCGGCAATTTTTGATAGCTGCTTATGTTGAACATCTGTATTGAGTTTCAATATATTTGGATATTCGATGGTAGCGGTGATTTTCGGACTGTTACATTTACAATCAAGTGTTACGTACTTCATTTATTTCAACCGAAATTGCTACAATTCTCTGATTGACGACAAAGTTCAAAAAAAAAAAATAGATTCTTATGACGAATAAAAAATATATTAATCGGAATTTATAGGGCATAATAAAATTATTCATTCCATCATAATATAATTGCAATGCAATTCGAACTTCAAAAATACCAATGAAAATGGTTATCTTACTTATAAAAGTGAACAACATAATTTTTTCTCTTCTATATTATTATTGCTAATGTCTTTTTGTGTATATGTTTCAAGCGATCGTTTAATATTTCATACAATTCATTTTTACATATTGTACTTAATTTATGATACTCGAACTAGTTACGTCGATGCGTGTTACAGACAATTTTCATTCAGAGGAGAAAGTTAAAATTTCCACATAATTCATTTGTTTACATCCAGTGGATTATGATTTTAATTTTACTGTGCACTCGCACCACAGCGTTATCATATCGTCCAAATATTTGTTCTTTCGTATTTTAAGCCAAATATGGTCGCGAATGATTACTGTGAAATCTCTTTTAGACCGACACTAAAAAATTGTCCGTTCAAGAGAGTCATCTTTTCGAAAGAAATTTTATGTTTTCCAAATTCAGCAAATGAAAATCCAATAAACAACGCAAAATATAGACATCTGAAAAAACATTTATTTCTTTATACGTAAAACACCATAATACATATTGCATTATATAACTGAATATTTATTCATGAATGGTAGTCTGACGAGTTCTTTTGCTCGAATTATTACATCATGAAAATAAAATTGGAAGTTGATAAGAATATTCAAGGCTGTGTCATATTTTTGACATTCTGCGAATAGTTTAAAGATTTTTAATCAAGTCGTTAGCTTCATCATAATAAAATTCCTCATTAGAAACTTTCAAAGTCCGTTAGTTCCACCTTCGGCCAGATAATCAATTTCATTTATTACAAATGTTTGAAAAAGTTATAACTAACATATAAAACCATGTCTCAAGATGCGAGAACGCTCATTTTCGATTTTGTTGATCGTAAAAAAATTCTCAATGGAGAATACTTTCAAAGTTGACAGTAGATGGGCCGACCTAACACGTATAATCGCTAGTCATATCTAACATATAAAACCCAAGTTTCCAATGTGCGGCAACGCCTTTTTTCAATTTTGTTGATATTTATAAAATTCTCCTATATAATTCCCTTCGTTCTCCCTACAGCCCGCCAATAGTTTTCATCACATAAGATTGATATTCATAACTAACATAGTAAAGACCCTCTGCCTATATGCGACAATAATTGAGAGAAGTAAGTAATGATGTTCATTATATAAAGTGGGCCGATCCCGGAGGTACTGCAATACCGGGCCAACCCGCGACGGCGGTGGAGCAAGCCCCTAACCACCATCATGATCCAAAAATCAGTTTAATATACTGGCCCCGCATGCGGGGCGTATCAGATATTAAGCTGATAAGAACAGATACTACACTTTGATCTTAGCCATAGGGCCGAGAAGCGATACCTGTTACAAATTATCAACAAAACTTAACGGAAAATAGACCTTCGTATTCAGTATAATAATTCACCATACATCTACGAGTTCCATCTTTCATTACATACCCCTACTTCATTAGAATAACTATTCCCAATGTACCACCCTCGTAGAATTCTATTCAGGTTATTGAGGAGATTTCGATATCACTCGCTAGAGTGCGCATCGTCCCATTTGTTATTTAGTCGTAGTCGGCTTTCCTAAAATTATATTTTGCTCCCTTCGATGCATACAAACGCTTACACTGACCGTTCAAAAGGAAGTGAATCAATATTAGAATATAAATAGAGAAAAAGTGTTCAAAGATTAGAAAAGTGTAATGTAAATGAGAAAGTGTAGTTAGTGGCTTTAGTGAACTTAGTGCGAGAGCCAAAATATCAACGAGACAAATCACCTTGACCTGGAAATACTATGGGAATATCATCAAGTTGGATCAATTCTTTGCTGAGAGAAAAATACTTCTTGAGAAACATATAAAATAAATAGAACACGAAATGAGAACGGCAAAATAAAATGCGAAAGAGTTGGAAGCATATTTAAAATCAAAAAGAACCGCAAAACCAGAAATTATTACTGAAATCTAGAATGACTGCCTGAGCGGCAGTGAAGAAGATGACGATTTTAGTATCGAGGAAAAAGAGAAATGATGATAGAGAAATAAATGCACAAAATAACCCGAGAGCCTGTAAGGAAAGACAATCATAATAAATTTTCATAAAAAGAAGATGATAACACAACACATATAATACTAAGAAACAAGACAAATCGAAACGAACTATCAAAAGTAATAACAAATTAAGAAAATCAGCTATACCATAGCAATAGCAACCGAAAAAAATTACTCGTCTCAATGATGACGGACTTTACTAAGAACCCGGAAACCTTTCCCTATTATTGGTTGCTTTCAAAAATCTACGCAAGATTATTAATCTTGAAAATTAAGAAATGTACAGCCAGACGAAGAAGACACTAATACGCAGTTAAATGGCTCATTATGTAATGTTTCCAAGATCATTTCGAAAGAAAATTTAGTGAGCAATATTGTGCGAGTGTCTATAGCTGCTTCTATGCAATTCGAATATTATCGCCTTTATTTGATTGATTCGGGAAATCCACTCAGTTCAATTTTAGCTGAAATATTTATGGATGATCTAGAATCAAAAATACACCTAAATCCGATAAGCAAATATTTCCTTTATTGGTATAGATATGTAGATGACATTTTTTGTTGTTTCAAAGGCACCGATCGACAACTACATATCTTCACGAATTTCATTAATAAACTCCACCCAAAAATCAAATTCACAATCGAAGAAGAAAAGAATCAAAGTATTAATTTTCTTGACCTCACAATAACAAGACTAAATAATTTACATGATTTTAGTATTTTTCACAAACCCACACATACAGACATCATAATACATAAAACTTCAAATCACCACACCAACCAAAAAATGTCAGCATATAATATAGTCCGGTCAAATTAGACCAAAAATAAGAGTAAAAGTTACATAAATTCCCACCAAGCTGAAAATTGGTAAGATTGTTTAAAATATCATTAAAAACAAAATTTGAAAGTTCCCCATCTATCCCCTGTAAGGAAAAAATTTTATTCAAGGTCAAAGGTCAAAAAAATGAGTTTTTCGCGATTTTCAGCAAAACGGTCAGTTTTATCATTAAAATACCTCGGACAAAAATTGTAGATCATAAAATTATCTATAAAAAATTTATTAATACTTTCTTTTCTACGCGCCACCGTTTTTGAGATATTACGGTTAAAAAAATTGTAAAAGTTGTAATCGTCATAATGAGCATGTACACGGCATAGAATCACCAACAGTAGAGGATCCGTTTGATTCCAACGAGGCAACATGCGATACATGGCTATTAACGCAGTTTACATGCACTCAAGATGAAGATGAAGAAGAACAAGAAAAACAAGAACAAGACGAACAAGAAGATCAAGAAGAAGAACAAAAAGAAGATTTTGAAAGTTACGACTCGGACTATTAAATTTCACTACTTTTTTTTAACTTAAATTGCTTTTATCTTTTCAATCTCTGCTAATATCCATTATTTTTCAATAGTTTCAAATTAAACAGGATCAAAACTGACCCGTGGAATAGGCTTACCTCATAGGTGGCGAGGAAACGTGTGCATATTATGACGATTACAATTTTTTGAATCGTTATATCTCAAAAACGGTGGCTCGTAGAAAAAAAAAAAATAATTAATAAATTTTTTGTAGATAATTTTATGATCTACAATTTTTGTCTGAGGTATTTTAATGATGAAACTTACCGTTTTGCTAAAAATCGCGAAAAACTCATTTTTTTTTACCTTTGCCTTGAATAAAATTTTTTCCTCACAGGGAGGAACTTTCAAATTTTGTTTTTAATGATATTTTAAAAAATCTTACCGATCTTCAGCTGGGTGAGAATTTATGTAACTTCGAATGTCTAAATTGACCGGACTAATAGTTTTATTCATAAATTATTGAATATCCCTTTGAATTCATATAACTTTTTGGAAGAATTAAATATTATTAAACAAATAGCGTCAAACAACGGTTACAATCCTTTTCTTATAGACAAAATGGTATCCAATAAACCAAAGAAAATGGCATTAAATCTCGTGTACCCAATCATAAAAGAGGACAATACACAGAAATATTTTTCGTTATCTTATGTCAATGGATTATCTAAAAATATTGCTAAATATTTCAAAAGTTGTTTCAATTATAACGCGGCTTTTAGGACAATTAATAACGTTAGTACCTACATAAAAAACAATAAAGATCGAACAAATAAAGAAAATAAATCCGGAGTCTATAAGTTGACTTGCAAAGATTGCCCTTTAGTATACATTGGGCAGACTGGTAAATCATTCAAGAAACGTGTCCAAGAACACCAAAGGGGTTATATATCCGATTCTGTACATTCGACATATGCTAATCATCTCAAGGGATTCAGGCATAATTTTAACAATACTTATGAAATTATCCTTTTAGAATTTCTTGAAATCAACAGGTATAATGCACGTAAAATCCTTTTGAACGAACAAACAGATGTTGATAAGTCTCCATTACTGAATATCTTTCCTTAGCGGCAAACTCCAATAAACACCTAGAGTTTTTATGACTTGTTCTTCTATTATTTGGTCACGTACCTAACAATGTTTTTGAACTCAGTTACATTGAATACCATCAGACAGTACAATGTAATACCTGAAGAAGCCACATCGTGGTGAAACAATTGTTGTATTAGTACAAACGTTTTCGTGGAAATAAATTACTGTCTCATATAAAATTTTTTAATTATCGCTTTTATCGAATTTTCTTTGTTGAAATTATTTCAAAACTGAATGAAAAAAATGTCAGATATTCATCAGATCTGGGATGAAAACATAATTTGCTTCATTTATATGAAGCTTCAAGAAATTATTATAGTCCCTCCAATGAATCCAAACAAAGTAGAAATACCACACACCATAACTATAGATATACACCTTACTTTCGACAAGTTCGAAAAGTCCAGCGTGCTGTTGTATGTAGTAAGTTTATTGTGAGAGAATTGATATTGTTTAGTTAACACCGGGACAGCGCGTACGCAGTCCCGACTACCAAAAATTACGCGCCCGAGTTATCCGCATTAGGGATAATCGCAGGGGTCAGCCCGATCGAAGTGCAATGAAAGGGCCTCACTCCGGGGGAACCGCCTTATTGATCACGAAAACCCCTACGCCAGGTAAGTATGAGTTGTGCATCTACGAAATGCATTATACGTCTATTAGGAAAATTATCCACAGTTATGTGCAATTAGTCCTGCCATCTTTCGGAACAACTCTGTATTTATAATATCAGACGTTCTAACGACTAGATAGATATTAATAACGGGGCAAAAAGATTATACAATATAAGTTGAGAAAAAAACTGCTTGTTGTAAATTTATTCGCATCAATCAATTGTATTCCAAACGTGTTCAACATACTTAGGAATTAATCAACCGAGATCTGCCGAAGTGCCAATAGGCGAGACGAGAAATTAAATATTTGTGTTTCTTCTAATGTCCACCACATTATTTGTGTCTAGTTGTCATGTTTGCAGGGATATTCTCCTGATTTGGTTAATGCAAGTGAAGTTCAACCCTATCACATAGATAGATTCTCTTAGAATTAATTTGATTCCTTGAAAGTTCTTTATTTAAAGAGAACTTTATGAATTTTGTGTAACAGTTCAGATATACGGGGGAGTGCTCAAGGAAAACGGTTGGATACCTATTAGACAGAAAATAATTAAAACATCCTGCCACTGAGCTATCGGCAATATGGGTATTTATAATTAAATTTCATAACAGTTTCTTTCAGAATTGAAGTCTTGGACTATTATATTGCTTATTTCTCTTTATTAGGTTTTATATATAAAGAAATTATTGCATTTTTGAATTTTTACATGAACAGAGTATAAGTAAGATGAGCATATTGCAGATATTGAGAAAAAATAGAATAGAAAAAATTTTAAAGGCAATTCATTAATTTTTTCATGACTTACCTACCTCTATTGCAAATTATATAAAAATTTAATTAAGTTAACCTTACCTCTATTTACAACATTATAAGTAAACTACATGAATTACCTGCAAGTACGTCATATAAACATATTATAACAACATAAACTAGAAAATATACATATTATGACAGATAACAAGATTATCGTAATAATGAAAAAGGTAATTATACTGAAATTTCGAAAAAGTGTATGCGTGACACTAGCGTATGCTTTCGTACAGCTTTGGTTATATAAATTATAAATTTTATAAAAATGAACAGTGAACTTTTCTCCTCAAAATCAATAAATTATTATTAATACTTATCTTACCTCATATTTGACGTATGTTTAACATCGATTCGTATTTCTCATAATTAATTGTTATGTATAATAGTTTATTTCCGAAACCAAGCAACTGAAAATACCGTCGTCATACTTTTGGTGAGCATCACATTCTTCAAGTGAAATTGATTTCTAATCTTCAATTCAACATTTTTATGCTTTCATGTAGCCAAAATTTAAAAATCGCTACTTGAGGATTTCTCATCATTTCGATTAGAAGAAATACATTACTCTGTTCAGCAAATATTCTGAAGCTCGAAGTCAATCAGTGTTTTATTTCAATGAGACAAAAACCAAACTCATAATAATGGTACAATATCGGAATCTGTCGATCACCTTTCTGAGTATATCTATTTTAACTATTAAGAAAATTGCCAAATTCTAAATTAAATATTTTGTGAATATTATTATATGTGTTTTTCTTAATTAATAAATCCGGAATCTATAAGTTGACTTGCAAAGATTGCCCTTTAGTATACATTGGTCAGACTGGTAAATCATTCAAGAAACGTGTCCAAGAACACCAAAGGGGTTATATATCCGATTCTGTACATTCGACATATGCTAACCATCTTAAGGGATTCAGGCATAATTTTAACAATACTTATGAAATTATCCTTTTAGAATTTCTTGAAATCAACAGGTATAATGCACGTAAAATCCTTTTGAACGAACAAACAGATGTTGATAAGTCTCCATTACCGAATATCTTTCCTTAGCGGCAAACTCCAATAAACACCTAGAGTTTTTATGACTTGTTCTTCTATTATTTGGTCACGTACCTAACAATGTTTTTGAACTCAGTTACATTGAATACCATCAGACAGTACAATGTAATACCTGAAGAAGCCACATCGTGGTGAAACAATTGTTGTATTAGTACAAACGTTTTCGTGGAAATAAATTACTGTCTCATATAAAATTTTTTAATTATCGCTTTTATCGAATTTTCTTTGTTGAAATTATTTCAAAACTGAATGAAAAAAATGTCAGATATTCATCAGATCTGGGATGAAAACATAATTAGCTTCATTTATATGAAGCTTCAAGAAATTATTATAGTCCCTCCAAAGAATCCAAACAAAGTAGAAATACCACACACCATAACTATAGATATACACCTTACTTTCGACAAGTTCGAAAAGTCCAGCGTGCTGTTGTATGTAGTAAGTTTATTGTGAGAGAATTGATATTGTTTAGTTAACACCGGGACAGCGCGTACGCAGTCCCGACTACCAAAAATTACGCGCCCGAGTTATCCGCATTAGGGATAATCGCAGGGGTCAGCCCGATCGAAGTGCAATGAAAGGGCCTCACTCCGGGGGAACCGCCTCATTGATCACGAAAACCCCTACGCCAGGTAAGTATGAGTTGTGCATCTACGAAATGCATTATACGTCTATTAGGAAAATTATCCACAGTTATGTGCAATTAGTCCTGCCATCTTTCGGAACAACTCTGTATTTATAATATCAGACGTTCTAACGACTAGATAGATATTAATAACGGGGCAAAAAGATTATACAATATAAGTTGAGAAAAAAACTGCTTGTTGTAAATTTATTCGCATCAATCAATTGTATTCCAAACGTGTTCAACATACTTAGGAATTAATCAACCGAGATCTGCCGAAGTGCCAATAGGCGAGACGAGAAATTAAATATTTGTGTTTCTTCTAATGTCCACCACATTATTTGTGTCTAGTTGTCATGTTTGCAGGGATATTCTCCTGATTTGGTTAATGCAAGTGAAGTTCAACCCTATCACATAGATAGATTCTCTTAGAATTAATTTGATTCCTTGAAAGTTCTTTATTTAAAGAGAACTTTATGAATTTTGTGTAACAGTTCAGATATACGGGGGAGTGCTCAAGGAAAACGGTTGGATACCTATTAGACAGAAAATAATTAAAACATCCTGCCACTGAGCTATCGGCAATATGGGTATTTATAATTAAATTTCATAACAGTTTCTTTCAGAATTGAAGTCTTGGACTATTATATTGCTTATTTCTCTTTATTAGGTTTTATATATAAAGAAATTATTGCATTTTTGAATTTTTACATGAACAGAGTATAAGTAAGATGAGCATATTGCAGATATTGAGAAAAAATAGAATAGAAAAAATTTTAAAGGCAATTCATTAATTTTTTCATGACTTACCTACCTCTATTGCAAATTATATAAAAATTTAATTAAGTTAACCTTACCTCTATTTACAACATTATAAGTAAACTACATGAATTACCTGCAAGTACGTCATATAAACATATTATAACAACATAAACTAGAAAATATACATATTATGACAGATAACAAGATTATCGTAATAATGAAAAAGGTAATTATACTGAAATTTCGAAAAAGTGTATGCGTGACACTAGCGTATGCTTTCGTACAGCTTTGGTTATATAAATTATAAATTTTATAAAAATGAACAGTGAACTTTTCTCCTCAAAATCAATAAATTATTATTAATACTTATCTTACCTCATATTTGACGTATGTTTAACATCGATTCGTATTTCTCATAATTAATTGTTATGTATAATAGTTTATTTCCGAAACCAAGCAACTGAAAATACCGTCGTCATACTTTTGGTGAGCATCACATTCTTCAAGTGAAATTGATTTCTAATCTTCAATTCAACATTTTTATGCTTTCATGTAGCCAAAATTTAAAAATCGCTACTTGAGGATTTCTCATCATTTCGATTAGAAGAAATACATTACTCTGTTCAGCAAATATTCTGAAGCTCGAAGTCAATCAGTGTTTTATTTCAATGAGACAAAAACCAAACTCATAATAATGGTACAATATCGGAATCTGTCGATCACCTTTCTGAGTATATCTATTTTAACTATTAAGAAAATTGCCAAATTCTAAATTAAATATTTTGTGAATATTATTATATGTGTTTTTCTTAATTAATAAATCCGGAATCTATAAGTTGACTTGCAAAGATGTCCCTTTAGTATACATTGGTCAGACTGGTAAATCATTCAAGAAACGTGTCCAAGAACACCAAAGGGGTTATATATCCGATTCTGTACATTCGACATATGCTAATCATCTTAAGGGATTCAGGCATAATTTTAACAATACTTATGAAATTATCCTTTTAGAATTTCTTGAAATCAACAGGTATAATGCACGTAAAATCCTTTTGAACGAACAAACAGATGTTGATAAGTCTCCATTACTGAATATCTTTCCTTAGCGGCAAACTCCAATAAACACCTAGAGTTTTTATGACTTGTTCTTCTATTATTTGGTCACGTACCTAACAATGTTTTTGAACTCAGTTACATTGAATACCATCAGACAGTACAATGTAATACCTGAAGAAGCCACATCGTGGTGAAACAATTGTTGTATTAGTACAAACGTTTTCGTGGAAATAAATTACTGTCTCATATAAAATTTTTTAATTATCGCTTTTATCGAATTTTCTTTGTTGAAATTATTTCAAAACTGAATGAAAAAAATGTCAGATATTCATCAGATCTGGGATGAAAACATAATTTGCTTCATTTATATGAAGCTTCAAGAAATTATTATAGTCCCTCCAAAGAATCCAAACAAAGTAGAAATACCACACACCATAACTATAGATATACACCTTACTTTCGACAAGTTCGAAAAGTCCAGCGTGCTGTTGTATGTAGTAAGTTTATTGTGAGAGAATTGATATTGTTTAGTTAACACCGGGACAGCGCGTACGCAGTCCCGACTACCAAAAATTACGCGCCCGAGTTATCCGCATTAGGGATAATCGCAGGGGTCAGCCCGATCGAAGTGCAATGAAAGGGCCTCACTCCGGGGGAACCGCCTTATTGATCACGGTAACCCCTACGCCAGGTAAGTATGAGTTGTGCATCTACGAAATGCATTATACGTCTATTAGGAAAATTATCCACAGTTATGTGCAATTAGTCCTGCCATCTTTCGGAACAACTCTGTATTTATAATATCAGACGTTCTAACGACTAGATAGATATTAATAACGGGGCAAAAAGATTATACAATATAAGTTGAGAAAAAAACTGCTTGTTGTAAATTTATTAGCATCAATCAATTGTATTCCAAACGTGTTCAACATACTTAGGAATTAATCAACCGAGATCTGCCAAAGTGCCAATAGGCGAGACGAGAAATTAAATATTTGTGTTTCTTCTAATGTCCACCACATTATTTGTGTCTAGTTGTCATGTTTGCAGGGATATTCTCCTGATTTGGTTAATGCAAGTGAAGTTCAACCCTATCACATAGATAGATTCTCTTAGAATTAATTTGATTCCTTGAAAGTTCTTTATTTAAAGAGAACTTTATGAATTTTGTGTAACAGTTCAGATATACGGGGGAGTGCTCAAGGAAAACGGTTGGATACCTATTAGACAGAAAATAATTAAAACATCCTGCCACTGAGCTATCGGCAATATGGGTATTTATAATTAAATTTCATAACAGTTTCTTTCAGAATTGAAGTCTTGGACTATTATATTGCTTATTTCTCTTTATTAGGTTTTATATATAAAGAAATTATTGCATTTTTGAATTTTTACATGAACAGAGTATAAGTAAGATGAGCATATTGCAGATATTGAGAAAAAATAGAATAGAAAAAATTTTAAAGGCAATTCATTAATTTTTTCATGACTTACCTACCTCTATTGCAAATTATATAAAAATTTAATTAAGTTAACCTTACCTCTATTTACAACATTATAAGTAAACTACATGAATTACCTGCAAGTACGTCATATAAACATATTATAACAACATAAACTAGAAAATATACATATTATGACAGATAACAAGATTATCGTAATAATGAAAAAGGTAATTATACTGAAATTTCGAAAAAGTGTATGCGTGACACTAGCGTATGCTTTCGTACAGCTTTGGTTATATAAATTATAAATTTTATAAAAATGAACAGTGAACTTTTCTCCTCAAAATCAATAAATTATTATTAATACTTATCTTACCTCATATTTGACGTATGTTTAACATCGATTCGTATTTCTCATAATTAATTGTTATCTATAATAGTTTATTTCCGAAACCAAGCAACTGAAAATACCGTTGTCATACTTTTGGTGAGCATCACATTCTTCAAGTGAAATTGATTTCTAATCTTCAATTCAACATTTTTATGCTTTCATGTAGCCAAAATTTAAAAATCGCTACTTGAGGATTTCTCATCATTTCGATTAGAAGAAATACATTACTCTGTTCAGCAAATATTCTGAAGCTCGAAATCAATCAGTGTTTTATTTCAATGAGACAAAAACCAAACTCATAATAATGGTACAATATCGGAATCTGTCGATCATCTTTCTGAGTATATCTATTTTAACTATTAAGAAAATTGCCAAATTCTAAATTAAATATTTTGTGAATATTATTATATGTGTTTTTCTTTATTCGACTATTGAAACTATTTTACCTTGTGATTTGCTAGAAGTCAATATCTAAAATAAGTTTTGTAGATATCGTAAGTAACATCATTCCATTTGTAATTGGTTTTCGACATATACATATATATATATATATATATATATATATATATATTGAAATTTACTCGACGTAAAAATTCATGTTTCGTTAAGGTTCTCGAAAAAAAAAAATTGATAAGTTTCGTGAAAATTTAATTTTTTATATTCAAGCTTAGTATTATTCGTCTGTGAGTAGTAATTTCTGTAGTGATTTAGGAATTTTCTCACCAAAACGTACGATATAAACGGAAACATACAGATGAAGAAGGAAATAAATTTGATCGCGTTTAGAGAGCAGAGTAGTTGTTATAGTCGTTATATTGTCCAAACTATCGCGTATGGAGAAGGTACTAACGGAATAAGTGCAAATGAAATAGCCGATTTCACTCGAATACACTACGGTTGCAAAATTATGTGTTTCATTGGTATAATCGCCGACTGTTACCAATCGACCTCCAAAAATTATTTTAAGACTCATTTGAGTTACCCCTCCCCACGGAAATCTTTAGTAAAAGGCGAAAGATTTATTCGCAACTGAGGAGAGGTCAGAGTAACCATCCAATTTTTTCAACACTATTTTCATCCACAGACAGTCCGATGAAGTCGGTGTTCGAGAAGTAAATGCATGAAAGTCTCCGAGAAAAATTATCCGATTTTTAAAATTGTCTGTACACTTTTTAGGACTTGAATTTTAGGAAGAATTAAATTCGACTAATGAATATGCAATATTCAATGTATCGACAAGATATACATCTCTATTGATCTATTACACATGTTTATAATACTAAACGCCATCTTGCGGCAATTTTTGATAGCTGCTTATGTTGAACATCTGTATTGAGTTTCAATATATTTGGATATTCGATGGTAGCGGTGATTTTCGGACTGTTACATTTACAATCAAGTGTTACGTACTTCATTTATTTCAACCGAAATTGCTACAATTCTCTGATTGACGACAAAGTTCAAAAAAAAAAAATAGATTCTTATGACGAATAAAAAATATATTAATCGGAATTTATAGGGCATAATAAAATTATTCATTCCATCATAATATAATTGCAATGCAATTCGAACTTCAAAAATACCAATGAAAATGGTTATCTTACTTATAAAAGTGAACAACATAATTTTTTCTCTTCTATATTATTATTGCTAATGTCTTTTTGTGTATATGTTTCAAGCGATCGTTTAATATTTCATACAATTCATTTTTACATATTGTACTTAATTTATGATACTCGAACTAGTTACGTCGATGCGTGTTACAGACAATTTTCATTCAGAGGAGAAAGTTAAAATTTCCACATAATTCATTTGTTTACATCCAGTGGATTATGATTTTAATTTTACTGTGCACTCGCACCACAGCGTTATCATATCGTCCAAATATTTGTTCTTTCGTATTTTAAGCCAAATATGGTCGCGAATGATTACTGTGAAATCTCTTTTAGACCGACACTAAAAAATTGTCCGTTCAAGAGAGTCATCTTTTCGAAAGAAATTTTATGTTTTCCAAATTCAGCAAATGAAAATCCAATAAACAACGCAAAATATAGACATCTGAAAAAACATTTATTTCTTTATACGTAAAACACCATAATACATATTGCATTATATAACTGAATATTTATTCATGAATGGTAGTCTGACGAGTTCTTTTGCTCGAATTATTACATCATGAAAATAAAATTGGAAGTTGATAAGAATATTCAAGGCTGTGTCATATTTTTGACATTCTGCGAATAGTTTAAAGATTTTTAATCAAGTCGTTAGCTTCATCATAATAAAATTCCTCATTAGAAACTTTCAAAGTCCGTTAGTTCCACCTTCGGCCAGATAATCAATTTCATTTATTACAAATGTTTGAAAAAGTTATAACTAACATATAAAACCATGTCTCAAGATGCGAGAACGCTCATTTTCGATTTTGTTGATCGTAAAAAAATTCTCAATGGAGAATACTTTCAAAGTTGACAGTAGATGGGCCGACCTAACACGTATAATCGCTAGTCATATCTAACATATAAAACCCAAGTTTCCAATGTGCGGCAACGCCTTTTTTCAATTTTGTTGATATTTATAAAATTCTCCTATATAATTCCCTTCGTTCTCCCTACAGCCCGCCAATAGTTTTCATCACATAAGATTGATATTCATAACTAACATAGTAAAGACCCTCTGCCTATATGCGACAATAATTGAGAGAAGTAAGTAATGATGTTCATTATATAAAGTGGGCCGATCCCGGAGGTACTGCAATACCGGGCCAACCCGCGACGGCGGTGGAGCAAGCCCCTAACCACCATCATGATCCAAAAATCAGTTTAATATACTGGCCCCGCATGCGGGGCGTATCAGATATTAAGCTGATAAGAACAGATACTACACTTTGATCTTAGCCATAGGGCCGAGAAGCGATACCTGTTACAAATTATCAACAAAACTTAACGGAAAATAGACCTTCGTATTCAGTATAATAATTCACCATACATCTACGAGTTCCATCTTTCATTACATACCCCTACTTCATTAGAATAACTATTCCCAATGTACCACCCTCGTAGAATTCTATTCAGGTTATTGAGGAGATTTCGATATCACTCGCTAGAGTGCGCATCGTCCCATTTGTTATTTAGTCGTAGTCGGCTTTCCTAAAATTATATTTTGCTCCTTTCGATGCATACAAACGCTTACACTGACCGTTCAAAAGGAAGTGAATCAATATCAGAATATAAATAGAGAAAAAGTGTTCAAAGATTAGAAAAGTGTAATGTAAATGAGAAAGTGTAGTTAGTGGCTTTAGTGAACTTAGTGCGAGAGCCAAAATATCAACGAGACAAATCACCTTGACCTGGAAATACTATGGGAATATCATCAAGTTGGATCAATTCTTTGCTGAGAGAAAAATACTTCTTGAGAAACATATAAAATAAATAGAACACGAAATGAGAACGGCAAAATAAAATGCGAAAGAGTTGGAAGCATATTTAAAATCAAAAAGAACCGCAAAACCAGAAATTATTACTGAAATCTAGAATGACTGCCTGAGCGGCAGTGAAGAAGATGACGATTTTAGTATCGAGGAAAAAGAGAAATGATGTTAGAGAAATAAATGCACAAAATAACCCGAGAGCCTGTAAGGAAAGACAATCATAATAAATTTTCATAAAAAGAAGATGATAACACAACACATATAATACTAAGAAACAAGACAAATCGAAACGAACTATCAAAAGTAATAACAAATTAAGAAAATCAGCTATACCATAGCAATAGCAACCGAAAAAAATTACTCGTCTCAATGATGACGGACTTTACTAAGAACCAAGCGGAAACCTTTCCCTATTATTGGTTGCTTTCAAAAATCTACGCAAGATTATTAATCTTGAAAATTAAGAAATGTACAGCCAGACGAAGAAGACACTAATATGCAGTTTAATGGCTCATTATGTAATGTTTCCAAGATCATTTCGAAAGAAAATTTAGTGAGCAATATTGTGCGAGTGTCTATAGCTGCTTCTATGCAATTCGAATATTATCGCCTTTATTTGATTGATTCGGGAAATCCACTCAGTTCAATTTTAGCTGAAATATTTATGGATGATCTAGAATCAAAAATACACCTAAATCCGATAAGCAAATATTTCCTTTATTGGTATAGATATGTAGATGACATTTTTTGTTGTTTCAAAGGCACCGATCGACAACTACATATCTTCACGAATTTCATTAATAAACTCCACCCAAAAATCAAATTCACAATCGAAGAAGAAAAGAATCAAAGTATTAATTTTCTTGACCTCACAATAACAAGACTAAATAATTTACATGATTTTAGTATTTTTCACAAACCCACACATACAGACATCATAATACATAAAACTTCAAATCACCACACCAACCAAAAAATGTCAGCATATAATATAGTCCGGTCAAATTAGACCAAAAATAAGAGTAAAAGTTACATAAATTCCCACCAAGCTGAAAATTGGTAAGATTGTTTAAAATATCATTAAAAACAAAATTTGAAAGTTCCCCATCTATCCCCTGTAAGGAAAAAATTTTATTCAAGGTCAAAGGTCAAAAAAATGAGTTTTTCGCGATTTTCAGCAAAACGGTCAGTTTTATCATTAAAATACCTCGGACAAAAATTGTAGATCATAAAATTATCTATAAAAAATTTATTAATACTTTCTTTTCTACGCGCCACCGTTTTTGAGATATTACGGTTAAAAAAATTGTAAAAGTTGTAATCGTCATAATGAGCATGTACACGGCATAGAATCACCAACAGTAGAGGATCCGTTTGATTCCAACGAGGCAACATGCGATACATGGCTATTAACGCAGTTTACATGCACTCAAGAGGAAGATGAAGAAGAACAAGAAAAACAAGAACAAGACGAACAAGAAGATCAAGAAGAAGAACAAAAAGAAGATTTTGAAAGTTACGACTCGGACGATTAAATTTCACTACTTTTTTTTAACTTAAATTGCTTTTATCTTTTCAATCTCTGCTAATATCCATTATTTTTCAATAGTTTCAAATTAAACAGGATCAAAACTGACCCGTGGAATAGGCTTACCTCATAGGTGGCGAGGAAACGTGTGCATATTATGACGATTACAATTTTTTGAATCGTTATATCTCAAAAACGGTGGCTCGTAGAAAAAAAAAATAATTAATAAATTTTTTGTAGATAATTTTATGATCTACAATTTTTGTCTGAGGTATTTTAATGATGAAACTTACCGTTTTGCTAAAAATCGCGAAAAACTCATTTTTTTTTACCTTTGCCTTGAATAAAATTTTTTCCTCACAGGGGAAAGATGGAGAACTTTCAAATTTTGTTTTTAATGATATTTTAAAAAATCTTACCGATCTTCAGCTGGGTGAGAATTTATGTAACTTCGAATGTCTAAATTGACCGGACTAATAGTTTTATTCATAAATTATTGAATATCCCTTTGAATTCATATAACTTTTTGGAAGAATTAAATATTATTAAACAAATAGCGTCAAACAACGGTTACAATCCTTTTCTTATAGACAAAATGGTATCCAATAAACCAAAGAAAATGGCATTAAATCTCGTGTACCCAATCATAAAAGAGGACAATACACAGAAATATTTTTCGTTATCTTATGTCAATGGATTATCTAAAAATATTGCTAAATATTTCAAAAGTTGTTTCAATTATAACGCGGCTTTTAGGACAATTAATAACGTTAGTACCTACATAAAAAACAATAAAGATCGAACAAATAAAGAAAATAAATCCGGAGTCTATAAGTTGACTTGCAAAGATTGCCCTTTAGTATACATTGGCCAGACTGGTAAATCATTCAAGAAACGTGTCCAAGAACACCAAAGGGGTTATATATCCGATTCTGTACATTCGACATATGCTAATCATCTTAAGGGATTCAGGCATAATTTTAACAATACTTATGAAATTATCCTTTTAGAATTTCTTGAAATCAACAGGTATAATGCACGTAAAATCCTTTTGAACGAACAAACAGATGTTGATAAGTCTCCATTACTGAATATCTTTCCTTAGCGGCAAACTCCAATAAACACCTAGAGTTTTTATGACTTGTTCTTCTATTATTTGGTCACGTACCTAACAATGTTTTTGAACTCAGTTACATTGAATACCATCAGACAGTACAATGTAATACCTGAAGAAGCCACATCGTGGTGAAACAATTGTTGTATTAGTACAAACGTTTCCGTGGAAATAAATTACTGTCTCATATAAAATTTTTTAATTATCGCTTTTATCGAATTTTCTTTGTTGAAATTATTTCAAAACTGAATGAAAAAAATGTCAGATATTCATCAGATCTGGGATGAAAACATAATTTGCTTCATTTATATGAAGCTTCAAGAAATTATTATAGTCCCTCCAAAGAATCCAAACAAAGTAGAAATACCACACACCATAACTATAGATATACACCTTACTTTCGACAAGTTCGAAAAGTCCAGCGTGCTGTTGTATGTAGTAAGTTTATTGTGAGAGAATTGATATTGTTTAGTTAACACCGGGACAGCGCGTACGCAGTCCCGACTACCAAAAATTACGCGCCCGAGTTATCCGCATTAGGGATAATCGCAGGGGTCAGCCCGATCGAAGTGCAATGAAAGGGCCTCACTCCGGGGGAACCGCCTTATTGATCACGGTAACCCCTACGCCAGGTAAGTATGAGTTGTGCATCTACGAAATGCATTATACGTCTATTAGGAAAATTATCCACAGTTATGTGCAATTAGTCCTGCCATCTTTCGGAACAACTCTGTATTTATAATATCAGACGTTCTAACGACTAGATAGATATTAATAACGGGGCAAAAAGATTATACAATATAAGTTGAGAAAAAAACTGCTTGTTGTAAATTTATTCGCATCAATCAATTGTATTCCAAACGTGTTCAACATACTTAGGAATTAATCAACCGAGATCTGCCGAAGTGCCAATAGGCGAGACGAGAAATTAAATATTTGTGTTTCTTCTAATGTCCACCACATTATTTGTGTCTAGTTGTCATGTTTGCAGGGATATTCTCCTGATTTGGTTAATGCAAGTGAAGTTCAACCCTATCACATAGATAGATTCTCTTAGAATTAATTTGATTCCTTGAAAGTTCTTTATTTAAAGAGAACTTTATGAATTTTGTGTAACAGTTCAGATATACGGGGGAGTGCTCAAGGAAAACGGTTGGATACCTATTAGACAGAAAATAATTAAAACATCCTGCCACTGAGCTATCGGCAATATGGGTATTTATAATTAAATTTCATAACAGTTTCTTTCAGAATTGAAGTCTTGGACTATTATATTGCTTATTTCTCTTTATTAGGTTTTATATATAAAGAAATTATTGCATTTTTGAATTTTTACATGAACAGAGTATAAGTAAGATGAGCATATTGCAGATATTGAGAAAAAATAGAATAGAAAAAATTTTAAAGGCAATTCATTAATTTTTTCATGACTTACCTACCTCTATTGCAAATTATATAAAAATTTAATTAAGTTAACCTTACCTCTATTTACAACATTATAAGTAAACTACATGAATTACCTGCAAGTACGTCATATAAACACATTATAACAACATAAACTAGAAAATATACATATTATGACAGATAACAAGATTATCGTAATAATGAAAAAGGTAATTATACTGAAATTTCGAAAAAGTGTATGCGTGACACTAGCGTATGCTTTCGTACAGCTTTGGTTATATAAATTATAAATTTTATAAAAATGAACAGTGAACTTTTCTCCTCAAAATCAATAAATTATTATTAATACTTATCTTACCTCATATTTGACGTATGTTTAACATCGATTCGTATTTCTCATAATTAATTGTTATCTATAATAGTTTATTTCCGAAACCAAGCAACTGAAAATACCGTTGTCATACTTTTGGTGAGCATCACATTCTTCAAGTGAAATTGATTTCTAATCTTCAATTCAACATTTTTATGCTTTCATGTAGCCAAAATTTAAAAATCGCTACTTGAGGATTTCTCATCATTTCGATTAGAAGAAATACATTACTCTGTTCAGCAAATATTCTGAAGCTCGAAGTCAATCAGTGTTTTATTTCAATGAGACAAAAACCAAACTCATAATAATGGTACAATATCGGAATCTGTCGATCATCTTTCTGAGTATATCTATTTTAACTATTAAGAAAATTGCCAAATTCTAAATTAAATATTTTGTGAATATTATTATATGTGTTTTTCTTTATTCGACTATTGAAACTATTTTACCTTGTGATTTGCTAGAAGTCAATATCTAAAATAAGTTTTGTAGATATTGTAAGTAACATCATTCCATTTGTAATTGGTTTTCGACATATACATATATATATATATATATATATATATATATATATATATATATATATATATATATATATTGAAATTTACACGACGTAAAAATTCATGTTTCGTTAAGGTTCTCGAAAAAAAAAATTGATATGTTTCGTGAAGGTTAATTTTTTATATTCAAGCTTAGTATTATTCGTCTGTGAGTAGTAATTTCTGTAGTGATTTAGGAATTTTCTCACCAAAACGTACGATATAAACGGAAACATACAGATGAAGAAGGAAAGAAATTTGATCGCGCTTAGAGAGCAGAGTAGTTGTTATAGTCGTTATTTATATTGTCCAAACTATCGCGTATGGAGAAGGTACTAACGGAATAAGTGCAAATGAAATAGCCGATTTCACTCGAATACACTACGGTTGCAAAATTATGTGTTTCATTGGTATAATCGCCGACTGTTACCAATCGACCTCCAAAAATTATTTTAAGACTCATTTGAGTTACCCCTCCCCACGGAAATCTTTAGTAAAAGGCGAAAGATTTATTCGCAACTGAGGAGAGGTCAGAGTAACCATCCAATTTTTTCAACACTATTTTCATCCACAGACAGTCCGATGAAGTCGGTGTTCGAGAAGTAAATGCATGAAAGTCTCCGAGAAAAATTATCCGATTTTTAAAATTGTCTGTACACTTTTTAGGACTTGAATTTTAGGAAGAATTAAATTCGACTAATGAATATGCAATATTCAATGTATCGACAAGATATACATCTCTATTGATCTATTACACATGTTTATAATACTAAACGCCATCTTGCGGCAATTTTTGATAGCTGCTTATGTTGAACATCTGCATTGAGTTTCAATATATTTGGATATTCGATGGTAGCGGTGATTTTCGGACTGTTACATTTACAATCAAGTGTTACGTACTTCATTTATTTCAACCGAAATTGCTACAATTCTCTGATTGACGACAAAGTTCAAAAAAAAAAAATAGATTCTTATGACGAATAAAAAATATATTAATCGGAATTTATAGGGCATAATAAAATTATTCATTCCATCATAATATAATTGCAATGCAATTCGAACTTCAAAAATACCAATGAAAATGGTTATCTTACTTACAAAAGTGAACAACATAATTTTTTCTCTTCTATATTATTATTGCTAATGTCTTTTTGTGTATATGTTTCAAGCGATCGTTTAATATTTCATACAATTCATTTTTACATATTGTACTTAATTTATGATACTCGAACTAGTTACGTCGATGCGTGTTACAGACAATTTTCATTCAGAGGAGAAAGTTAAAATTTCCACATAATTCATTTGTTTACATCCAGTGGATTATGATTTTAATTTTACTGTGCACTCGCACCACAGCGTTATCATATCGTCCAAATATTTGTTCTTTCGTATTTTAAGCCAAATATGGTCGCGAATGATTACTGTGAAATCTCTTTTAGACCGACACTAAAAAATTGTCCGTTCAAGAGAGTCATCTTTTCGAAAGAAATTTTATGTTTTCCAAATTCAGCAAATGAAAATCCAATAAACAACGCAAAATATAGACATCTGAAAAAACATTTATTTCTTTATACGTAAAACACCATAATACATATTGCATTATATAACTGAATATTTATTCATGAATGGTAGTCTGACGAGTTCTTTTGCTCGAATTATTACATCATGAAAATAAAATTGGAAGTTGATAAGAATATTCAAGGCTGTGTCATATTTTTGACATTCTGCGAATAGTTTAAAGATTTTTAATCAAGTCGTTAGCTTCATCATAATAAAATTCCTCATTAGAAACTTTCAAAGTCCGTTAGTTCCACCTTCGGCCAGATAATTGTTGGAGTTGGTGAATTAAGAAACAAGGATTCGTCTTCAATAATCTTTATTTACTCGTACAATCTTAAAAACCTCTAAGCGTCGTTAAAAACAACTCTAACATCTATATGTGCTACCGGTTAAGGTTAACAACAAAACAGGACTTCTTAAGTGGGGTTAACCTCTGTCATCCCCTTCATCCATAGAATCGCTTGAGTCTTCTTTAGTGATACCGTCTTAATGTCCGTCATGCAACATAAGTTACATGCGGTTGTATCTTGGGTTGTCGTCCGGCAGAGCGAACTTCCAACACTCCCTCCCTCTGCGGGACATCTATCATATCATCTTAGTTGTCTGAAAAGAAACATAAATAAAAATCTTAAATACATCTTAATTTAATATCTTATCTCTAAGATATTTATGAGCATCTAAAGGTAAAGGTTTTGTCATGATATCTGCAATATTCTCTTTAGTTGCAATCCATCTAACTATGACCTTTTTTTCTTCCACACACTGTTTTATAAAATCTCCATGTGTGTCAGCCATATGTCTTTTTGATCCAGTCCTTTCTCTCTCTAATAAGGTTTCATGGATCACATCTAATTGATCATCGAACATCTTTAGTTTGTGACTACCATCTTTCTTAGTGCAATCTCCAGCAGATTTATTGTCGCAATAAACTGTTATAGGAAATAAAGTTTTACCGATCATAAATCGGGTAGCTTTATCCAAAGAGATTACTTCCTGGCATGCGTCACTCATGGCTAGATATTCCGCCTGACAGGTGGACAGAGTAACATAGGATTGTTTGTGACTTCTCCATGCTATAACATCACCAAACAATTTTATAACATAACCTCCAGTGGAAGTTGAGTCAATATGGTCTCTAAAACTGGCATCGGTGTAAGCTTCCAGATTGTCTGTTTCAGTGGTATATTTCAACCCTGAATCAACAGTTCCTCTTAAGTATCTGAAAATTCTTTTCACCTCTTTCCAATCATCTTCAGTGGGAGCTAGTTGTTTTCTTGCCAAATAGTTCACAGCGAATGCTATATCCGGCCGTGTTCCATTTGCCAAGTACATCAAGCTTCCTATCGCTTCTCTGTATGGGACCTTCATCTTAATATCATCTTTGTTGTCATCATCTAATACATCTAAATTATTTCTCTTCTTTCTATTTTGAACCTGTCTTGTCACCATCGGTGTATTTTGTGGGTTGCATTCGATCATGTTGAATCTCTCTAAAATACTCATCGTATATGTGGATTGATTTAACATCGTATACTTCTTAAGTTTGTTTCTTTCAACATTAATGCCTAGAAAACTTTTCGGTTCTCCAAGATCTTTCATATCGAATGCATTACCCAAGTGACTCTTTAATTTCCTGGAGTTTATTTTCATCGTTAGTGGCTACTAGAATATCGTCTACGTATATAACTAGTATTGCCATTTTCCCATTTTTCCTCCAGGTATATAGACATGGTTCGTGTAGGTCATTTTCTAATCCAAGCTTTTTGGCTTCTTCTGTGAACCTCTGATTCCATCTTTTTGGGCTTATTTTCAAGCCATATAATGCTTTCTCTAATTTGCATACCTTCGAATTTTTTATTTCCAAATCTACCTCTAAACCATCTGGAATTTCCATGAATATTTCTTCATCCAAAGTTCCATTAAGGAACTCTGTCTTAACATCTAATTGACAGGCATACAAGTCAAACTTGTTTATTATTGCAAACACAGCTCTAATGACTGGAAGTCTAGAGACTGGTGCGTAAGGATCTTTTAAATCATACTTATTCTTATCTTTGAAGCCTCTAATAACTAGTCGTGCTTTATATCGAGTTGCACCATCTAATTCTAGTTTCCTTTTAAATACCCACTTCGAATCTATGATATTCGCTCTTTTATTTGCTGCTTGAATTTTATTTTTATCGACTAATTTCCACACATTATTTTGTATCATTGAGTTGATTTCCTCTTGGACCGCCATCTTCCACAGATTACCTTCTCTTGAGTTTATAGCATCTTTATAATTTAATGGTTCTCTGTTCAAAGTGGCCAAGAGGCATCTCCTCAATTCGTCTTCTTTTTCAGCATCTCTAAAGTTTTCA
Organism: Megalocaria dilatata; assembly: GCA_034642435.1. NCBI lineage: Eukaryota > Metazoa > Arthropoda > Insecta > Coleoptera > Coccinellidae > Megalocaria > Megalocaria dilatata. The sequence goes on from CM067856.1 coordinate 76,576,482, forward strand.
TCTAAAGGGTTATCTAAAACATATAAGTATTTAGCATAACTAATATCATCTACAACCTTTTTGTTTTCTTCTAATGGTCTCTTTAGTGAGCTTCTAGTGCATGGTTTTTCGAAAACCTTGTCGACTATACCTTTCGGTAACTCTAACTGTTTGGATTCTTTTCTTGGTCTACCTCTTTTTCTCATCTTTATGTTTGGTGCTTCTATATTCTCTTTAGTTTCACCTCTACAATCTTTCATCCAATCCCAATCTGTTTTGTCATCTAAAGTTGGAGAGTTGTTTAATTCTTCTAAAGGATCTCTTTTATAAACATCTTTATAGACAAGTTTCTCGTTAAATCTAACATGTCTTGACTCAAAGAATTTCTTTGAGCTTGGGTGCCATATCAAGTATCCCGTGGAAGTATACCCCACGAGGACAGCTTTCAATGCACGTTCTCCAAATTTCAGATTGGGCTTGGGAATTTTGATGTATGTTATACATCCAAACCTTCTGATTTGATCAAAATGACATCTAGAATTTGATGCAAATCTTGTTGAAGGTGTTTCATACTCTATAGATTTATGTGGTGTTCTGTTGTATGCGTGCACAGCAGCATCGACAGCTAACTCCCACATACTCTTGGGTAGTCCAGAATCAAACATGTAAGCTCTCACTTTTCTTTGTATGGTTGCATTAAATCTTTCAGATACCCCGTTATGTTCAGGTGTATAAGGTGGTGTGAAATCAGTTTCGATATTTTCTCTCTTTAATACATCTAAGAATTTTCTTCCAGTAAATTCAGTGCCTTGATCAGATCTGATATAACATACCTTCTCGTTATGGCCTAATAGATTACGAGTGGATATTAGGAATTTTTCTAATGCTTCGCCTGATTCATCTTTAGTTCTCAAACAATAAGCTCTAGCTAATCTTGAGTAATCATCTACATAGACATTAATGAACCTCTTTTGTCCAGGGTGAGATTTTGGTGTAATCGGACCCATAATGTCAGTATGTATGACCTGAAGTGGTCTTTCGGCTCTTTTACGAGTCTCTTTGAAAGGCAGTTTTTGCATCTTTGACATGATACAAACTTCGCATTCTAATATGGAATCGTCAAATATGACTTTTTCTAACCTCTTATCTAGCTTTTGCAGCGTTTTCAGATAGTTCACAGAAGCATGACCTAATCTTAAGTGCCATAGCATGGCTTCGTTGAAACTCTTAGTTCGATTAATATCGTCTTCTAAAGGATTATTAATGAATAGTTCCTCTAAGTTTTGTAGTTCATCTAAGTCATCTAATTTTACTACATTTCTATTCTTCGAACTACAATCCCAATTCTTTATTTCATCTAGAGGTTTTTCCGATTCTACTTCTTCAGTTGAGGTTTTGAGAACCTTCTCGTCTAAGAGAGAAATGAGATGTTCGTCTTCCTCCCTCCCAATCACAGAATGGGATACTTCTATTTCAGGTTCTCCCTCCGAATTTAATAACTCTACCTCTTTATTGGATTTCTGTGATTGTCCAGACGTCTCATTCTCTTTGAACATTACTGCTCTGCAGCAATAATGGTCATATTCTACTTCATCGTTCAGCTGAATCTGGTTCGGCTTTTTCACTTTGAAGTTTAGAATCCAATTAGGTTTTTCATATTCTCCCTCTAAAACAATCTTATTGGTTCGTCCATCATGAACTTTCAAAACTCTATCATCTAAATAAATTTTAAGTCCCGAATCTGCTAACCTTCGAAGTGACAGCAGATTCTCGGACACATCTTTAGCAGAAAGTACATTTAACAATCTTAAACTCATACTCTTAATTGGATCTGTATATAAAATAAGATCTCCTTTACCATCTATTTCAATGTCAGCTATTTGATTTTTATTTGCACTCTTAATTGTTTTGTTCTCTAACCTCTTAAAATTACTCAGAAACAATTGATCATTTACTATATGATCAGTAGCTCCAGAGTCAGCAACAAAACTAATAAAATCATTGGAATAGCACTCACCTGGGGTTTTTTGAACAATCCCTGAAGCTCTTCGAGCCTTCATTTGTGTTCTTACCACCTCCCTCCTGTTAACCCGGTTGTGCTCAAACCTCTTCTTTTTCAAGTTCCCGTTTCGCTTAGATGAGGCATTGGACGTCTTCTTAGAAATTGTGTTGGTGCACTCATCACCTCTATGGCTATTGATGGACTGGCACCTATAGCAGAACCACTTATTCTGCTGCTTCAGGAAGCATTCGTTGGACCTATGACCTTCTTTATTACATCTAAAACATCTTAATTTAGGTCCAACTACTCTCTGAAGTTTCGGAGATGACTCTTTCTTCTCAGAGTTTTTCTCTGCTTCTAATTGGGAGATAAATGATTTTATCTCCTCTAGAGTCATCTCCATTGAAGTGGTCTGCCTCTTTATCAGATCAGCATTCCTTAGTTCCGGTATCACCGGGGAAACTGCCTGATAAAATGCTGATCTGATCTCTTGAGTGGTCAATGCAATAACATCCTCACAGGTTTCATACTCCCTCACGATGGAGTCGAACCTATCGCAGAAGTCATTAACCGTTTCGCCCTTATTCATCTTAATGGCATATAGCCGAGATCTCACAGAAGTGTGAGTGATATTACTCTCACACTTTCTGGAGCTTCTCAAGATTTTAATAATCTCCATGGGCTCTCTAACATTAACCACCTTCTTATGGTAATTTTCATCTAAACGGTTAATGATGATGTCTCGAACCCAATTCTTCCTCTTTAGTGTGCTTGCCTCCGATCTAGAGCAAGCACCATCGTTGCTGGGTTCGATGACATCAAGGATATCATTACATGTTAATTCTGACCTGAGATAGTCCATCCAGATATCGAAATTGCTTTCTTTAGAGAGCTTATAGTCTCTCTTGATGACTATTTTGGTAGAAAGCAATTCCTGTTCCACCACCTTCTTCAAGTGCTCTACCTCTTTATTTTCTTTCGAAACATCTTTATTTGCCAACGCAATTTTCTTTCCAGAAGAGCCCTCTTCCTCATCTATTTTCCTCTTTAGCGGGCTGGTTTGAGCAGAACCACGGTTTTTTTCAGTCAGGATTTTCAGGCGAGTCCTCTCCGCTTCTACGTTGTCTCTGGCTATTTGACCTAATGTTTCCACCATCGACTTAGCCCCTTCCATGACATCTTTCAGCATTTTTGCTGCCTCTAAAATTTTGGTAGCGGCTTCACTAACCATATTCCTCTCATTAGCTTCTCTTAGTAACACATCATTGATGATGTTCAAGCCTTCTCTTGATCGTACTGTAAAAATGAAAATTTGTAATACCTGGATTTCATCTAAACTCTAATTTGTAAGGCCTTCATCTTAAGTTTTCATCTAAATCATCTAACATCTTATTCTATGAATTATATTCTACCATCTAACCTCTAAATAATTCATAATTCTTAAGTATCATCTAAACTCTTAAAATTTTACAGTACTCTTCCTCTCTAAATTTTGATAGCAGAAAGAGGTACCTTTGGTATGATCGAGAAGAACAGTATATATTTTTCTCTCTTTAGTCTCAAGTATTGGAAAATTCTTACCTCGGGACGTATCATTATTGTCATCTAAAAATTGCCTTTCTCGTGCATCATCCATGGTATAGTCTGTAGAATTACCTTCACTGGAATCATCTGACATACTGTCATATTCGACTAATCTTTCAAATTCTGCCATCTATTTCGGGATTATGAAACAAAAATATTTATATCATGTATTTCAACAAAATACGTGCATTATGCACATTCTTAACTCTTTGTGTCATCTAAAACCAGGTATTAGATATAAACATTTGTTTCGTGCTTCTGAATTGCCTCGGACGCACAGCAATCTTTGGCAATTCGAAACAGGAAGTCAAGTCCTCAAACAGCACCACCTCGCAAATGTGCACCATTCAACTGTGGCATCACGTACTACAATGAATACCTGTCGATAGGTTTGGCCAATAGCACATGTACGGGATGCATGTTGATTCCTATGATATCCCTAGCTCAAGAACAAACAATACCGTACAACAAGTTTTGTATGAACCAAGCCCCGAAATAATTTTTTATGAAATTTTTACTGAACTTATAGATAGTTCAAGTAAAAAAGTATAATTTTTATCTCTAAGCTTCTAAAATTTTAACATCTTTACTTCTAATATTTCAACATCTTAACCTCTTAATTCATCTTTAGTGTGCCTAAACACTTTTTATGGATCAAACATCTAACAATCCATCATCTTATCATCTGAACTCTTAATCACATCATTCAATTTAATTAAGTGATGTTTTAATGAATCATTCATCTAATAATGCATCAAATAAATATAAAAACTCTAAAGTATTTCATCTAGAATGAACAATGCATTATACTTCTAAAAATGCATGGTAGAAACATCTTAATTGATCGATTTCATCTATAATGGGCAATGCATTATACTTCTAGATATGCATCTATAAACATCTAAACTCCTAAGTGTTTCAATTAAAATGAAACATTTATAAACATCTAAACTCTTAAGTGTTTCAATTGAAATGAAACTTTTAGAAATGCATCTAACATCTTAATTGTTTATTCTAAATCATCTTAAGTTGAAGTACAAACTTACCTCGAATATTTGTTACTTCCTTTTCTATTTACACGTGGTAAACAAAATAAACAATCACTTGTTCTCACCAATTTAATCACAATCGCAGTGTAAACGTGCACTGGGCTACCATAACCTGTTGGAGTTGGTGAATTAAGAAACAAGGATTCGTCTTCAATAATCTTTATTTACTCGTACAATCTTAAAAACCTCTAAGCGTCGTTAAAAACAACTCTAACATCTATATGTGCTACCGGTTAAGGTTAACAACAAAACAGGACTTCTTAAGTGGGGTTAACCTCTGTCATCCCCTTCATCCATAGAATCGCTTGAGTCTTCTTTAGTGATACCGTCTTAATGTCCGTCATGCAACATAAGTTACATGCGGTTGTATCTTGGGTTGTCGTCCGGCAGAGCGAACTTCCAACAATAATCAATTTCATTTATTACAAATGTTTGAAAAAGTTATAACTAACATATAAAACCATGTCTCAAGATGCGAGAACGCTCATTTTCGATTTTGTTGATCGTAAAAAAATTCTCAATGGAGAATACTTTCAAAGTTGACAGTAGATGGGCCGACCTAACACGTATAATCGCTAGTCATATCTAACATATAAAACCCAAGTTTCCAATGTGCGGCAACGCCTTTTTTCAATTTTGTTGATATTTATAAAATTCTCCTATATAATTCCCTTCGTTCTCCCTACAGCCCGCCAATAGTTTTCATCACATAAGATTGATATTCATAACTAACATAGTAAAGACCCTCTGCCTACATGCGACAATAATTGAGAGAAGTAAGTAATGATGTTCATTATATAAAGTGGGCCGATCCCGGAGGTACTGCAATACCGGGCCAACCCGCGACGGCGGTGGAGCAAGCCCCTAACCACCATCATGATCCAAAAATCAGTTTAATATACTGGCCCCGCATGCGGGGCGTATCAGATATTAAGCTGATAAGAACAGATACTACACTTTGATCTTAGCCATAGGGCCGAGAAGCGATACCTGTTACAAATTATCAACAAAACTTAACGGAAAATAGACCTTCGTATTCAGTATAATAATTCACCATACATCTACGAGTTCCATCTTTCATTACATACCCCTACTTCATTAGAATAACTATTCCCAATGTACCACCCTCGTAGAATTCTATTCAGGTTATTGAGGAGATTTCGATATCACTCGCTAGAGTGCGCATCGTCCCATTTGTTATTTAGTCGTAGTCGGCTTTCCTAAAATTATATTTTGCTCCTTTCGATGCATACAAACGCTTACACTGACCGTTCAAAAGGAAGTGAATCAATATTAGAATATAAATAGAGAAAAAGTGTTCAAAGATTAGAAAAGTGTAATGTAAATGAGAAAGTGTAGTTAGTGGCTTTAGTGAACTTAGTGCGAGAGCCAAAATATCAACGAGACAAATCACCTTGACCTGGAAATACTATGGGAATATCATCAAGTTGGATCAATTCTTTGCTGAGAGAAAAATACTTCTTGAGAAACATATAAAATAAATAGAACACGAAATGAGAACGGCAAAATAAAATGCGAAAGAGTTGGAAGCATATTTAAAATCAAAAAGAACCGCAAAACCAGAAATTATTACTGAAATCTAGAATGACTGCCTGAGCGGCAGTGAAGAAGATGACGATTTTAGTATCGAGGAAAAAGAGAAATGATGATAGAGAAATAAATGCACAAAATAACCCGAGAGCTTGTAAGGAAAGACAATCATAATAAATTTTCATAAAAAGAAGATGATAACACAACACATATAATACTAAGAAACAAGACAAATCGAAACGAACTATCAAAAGTAATAACAAGTTAAGAAAATCAGCTATACCATAGCAATAGCAACCGAAAAAAATTACTCGTCTCAATGATGACGGACTTTACTAAGAACCAAGCGGAAACCTTTCCCTATTATTGGTTGCTTTCAAAAATCTACGCAAGATTATTAATCTTGAAAATTAAGAAATGTACAGCCAGACGAAGAAGACACTAATACGCAGTTTAATGGCTCATTATGTAATGTTTCCAAGATCATTTCGAAAGAAAATTTAGTGAGCAATATTGTGCGAGTGTCTATAGCTGCTTCTATGCAATTCGAATATTATCGCCTTTATTTGATTGATTCGGGAAATCCACTCAGTTCAATTTTAGCTGAAATATTTATGGATGATCTAGAATCAAAAATACACCTAAATCCGATAAGCAAATATTTCCTTTATTGGTATAGATATGTAGATGACATTTTTTGTTGTTTCAAAGGCACCGATCGACAACTACATATCTTCACGAATTTCATTAATAAACTCCACCCAAAAATCAAATTCACAATCGAAGAAGAAAAGAATCAAAGTATTAATTTTCTTGACCTCACAATAACAAGACTAAATAATTTACATGATTTTAGTATTTTTCACAAACCCACACATACAGACATCATAATACATAAAACTTCAAATCACCACACCAACCAAAAAATGTCAGCATATAATATAGTCCGGTCAAATTAGACCAAAAATAAGAGTAAAAGTTACATAAATTCCCACCAAGCTGAAAATTGGTAAGATTGTTTAAAATATCATTAAAAACAAAATTTGAAAGTTCCCCATCTATCCCCTGTAAGGAAAAAATTTTATTCAAGGTCAAAGGTCAAAAAAATGAGTTTTTCGCGATTTTCAGCAAAACGGTCAGTTTTATCATTAAAATACCTCGGACAAAAATTGTAGATCATAAAATTATCTATAAAAAATTTATTAATACTTTCTTTTCTACGCGCCACCGTTTTTGAGATATTACGGTTAAAAAAATTGTAAAAGTTGTAATCGTCATAATGAGCATGTACACGGCATAGAATCACCAACAGTAGAGGATCCGTTTGATTCCAACGAGGCAACATGCGATACATGGCTATTAACGCAGTTTACATGCACTCAAGATGAAGATGAAGAAGAACAAGAAAAACAAGAACAAGACGAACAAGAAGATCAAGAAGAAGAACAAAAAGAAGATTTTGAAAGTTACGACTCGGACGATTAAATTTCACTACTTTTTTTTAACTTAAATTGCTTTTATCTTTTCAATCTCTGCTAATATCCATTATTTTTCAATAGTTTCAAATTAAACAGGATCAAAACTGACCCGTGGAATAGGCTTACCTCATAGGTGGCGAGGAAACGTGTGCATATTATGACGATTACAATTTTTTGAATCGTTAATTCTCAAAAACGGTGGCTCGTAGAAAAAAAAAATAATTAATAAATTTTTTGTAGATAATTTTATGATCTACAATTTTTGTCTGAGGTATTTTAATGATGAAACTTACCGTTTTGCTAAAAATCGCGAAAAACTCATTTTTTTTTACCTTTGCCTTGAATAAAATTTTTTCCTCACAGGGGAAAGATGGAGAACTTTCAAATTTTGTTTTTAATGATATTTTAAAAAATCTTACCGATCTTCAGCTGGGTGAGAATTTATGTAACTTCGAATGTCTAAATTGACCGGACTAATAGTTTTATTCATAAATTATTGAATATCCCTTTGAATTCATATAACTTTTTGGAAGAATTAAATATTATTAAACAAATAGCGTCAAACAACGGTTACAATCCTTTTCTTATAGACAAAATGGTATCCAATAAACCAAAGAAAATGGCATTAAATCTCGTGTACCCAATCATAAAAGAGGACAATACACAGAAATATTTTTCGTTATCTTATGTCAATGGATTATCTAAAAATATTGCTAAATATTTCAAAAGTTGTTTCAATTATAACGCGGCTTTTAGGACAATTATTAACGTTAGTACCTACATAAAAAACAATAAAGATCGAACAAATAAAGAAAATAAATCCGGAGTCTATAAGTTGACTTGCAAAGATTGCCCTTTAGTATACATTGGCCAGACTGGTAAATCATTCAAGAAACGTGTCCAAGAACACCAAAGGGGTTATATATCCGATTCTGTACATTCGACATATGCTAATCATCTTAAGGGATTCAGGCATAATTTTAACAATACTTATGAAATTATCCTTTTAGAATTTCTTGAAATCAACAGGTATAATGCACGTAAAATCCTTTTGAACGAACAAACAGATGTTGATAAGTCTCCATTACTGAATATCTTTCCTTAGCGGCAAACTCCAATAAACACCTAGAGTTTTTATGACTTGTTCTTCTATTATTTGGTCACGTACCTAACAATGTTTTTGAACTCAGTTACATTGAATACCATCAGACAGTACAATGTAATACCTGAAGAAGCCACATCGTGGTGAAACAATTGTTGTATTAGTACAAACGTTTTCGTGGAAATAAATTACTGTCTCATATAAAATTTTTTAATTATCGCTTTTATCGAATTTTCTTTGTTGAAATTATTTCAAAACTGAATGAAAAAAATGTCAGATATTCATCAGATCTGGGATGAAAACATAATTTGCTTCATTTATATGAAGCTTCAAGAAATTATTATAGTCCCTCCAAAGAATCCAAACAAAGTAGAAATACCACACACCATAACTATAGATATACACCTTACTTTCGACAAGTTCGAAAAGTCCAGCGTGCTGTTGTATGTAGTAAGTTTATTGTGAGAGAATTGATATTGTTTAGTTAACACCGGGACAGCGCGTACGCAGTCCCGACTACCAAAAATTACGCGCCCGAGTTATCCGCATTAGGGATAATCGCAGGGGTCAGCCCGATCGAAGTGCAATGAAAGGGCCTCACTCCGGGGGAACCGCCTTATTGATCACGGTAACCCCTACGCCAGGTAAGTATGAGTTGTGCATCTACGAAATGCATTATACGTCTATTAGGAAAATTATCCACAGTTATGTGCAATTAGTCCTGCCATCTTTCGGAACAACTCTGTATTTATAATATCAGACGTTCTAACGACTAGATAGATATTAATAACGGGGCAAAAAGATTATACAATATAAGTTGAGAAAAAAACTGCTTGTTGTAAATTTATTCGCATCAATCAATTGTATTCCAAACGTGTTCAACATACTTAGGAATTAATCAACCGAGATCTGCCGAAGTGCCAATAGGCGAGACGAGAAATTAAATATTTGTGTTTCTTCTAATGTCCACCACATTATTTGTGTCTAGTTGTCATGTTTGCAGGGATATTCTCCTGATTTGGTTAATGCAAGTGAAGTTCAACCCTATCACATAGATAGATTCTCTTAGAATTAATTTGATTCCTTGAAAGTTCTTTATTTAAAGAGAACTTCATGAATTTTGTGTAACAGTTCAGATATACGGGGGAGTGCTCAAGGAAAACGGTTGGATACCTATTAGACAGAAAATAATTAAAACATCCTGCCACTGAGCTATCGGCAATATGGGTATTTATAATTAAATTTCATAACAGTTTCTTTCAGAATTGAAGTCTTGGACTATTATATTGCTTATTTCTCTTTATTAGGTTTTATATATAAAGAAATTATTGCATTTTTGAATTTTTACATGAACAGAGTATAAGTAAGATGAGCATATTGCAGATATTGCGAAAAAATAGAATAGAAAAAATTTTAAAGGCAATTCATTAATTTTTTCATGACTTACCTACCTCTATTGCAAATTATATAAAAATTTAATTAAGTTAACCTTACCTCTATTTACAACATTATAAGTAAACTACATGAATTACCTGCAAGTACGTCATATAAACATATTATAACAACATAAACTAGAAAATATACATATTATGACAGATAACAAGATTATCGTAATAATGAAAAAGGTAATTATACTGAAATTTCGAAAAAGTGTATGCGTGACACTAGCGTATGCTTTCGTACAGCTTTGGTTATATAAATTATAAATTTTATAAAAATGAACAGTGAACTTTTCTCCTCAAAATCAATAAATTATTATTAATACTTATCTTACCTCATATTTGACGTATGTTTAACATCGATTCGTATTTCTCATAATTAATTGTTATCTATAATAGTTTATTTCCGAAACCAAGCAACTGAAAATACCGTTGTCATACTTTTGGTGAGCATCACATTCTTCAAGTGAAATTGATTTCTAATCTTCAATTCAACATTTTTATGCTTTCATGTAGCCAAAATTTAAAAATCGCTACTTGAGGATTTCTCATCATTTCGATTAGAAGAAATACATTACTCTGTTCAGCAAATATTCTGAAGCTCGAAGTCAATCAGTGTTTTATTTCAATGAGACAAAAACCAAACTCATAATAATGGTACAATATCGGAATCTGTCGATCATCTTTCTGAGTATATCTATTTTAACTATTAAGAAAATTGCCAAATTCTAAGTTAAATATTTTGTGAATATTATTATGTGTTTTTCTTTATTCGACTATTGAAACTATTTTACCTTGTGATTTGCTAGAAGTCAATATCTAAAATAAGTTTTGTAGATATTGTAAGTAACATCATTCCATTTGTAATTGGTTTTCGACATATACATATATATATATATATATATATATATATATATATATATATATATATATGTATATATATATATATATATATATATATATATATATTGAAATTTACACGACGTAAAAATTCATATTTCGTTAAGGTTCTCGAAAAAAAAAATTGATATGTTTCGTGAAGGTTAATTTTTTATATTCAAGCTTAGTATTATTCGTCTGTGAGTAGTAATTTCTGTAGTGATTTAGGAATTTTCTCACCAAAACGTACGATATAAACGGAAACATACAGATGAAGAAGGAAAGAAATTTGATCGCGTTTAGAGAGCAGAGTAGTTGTTATAGTCGTTATATTGTCCAAACTATCGCGTATGGAGAAGGTACTAACGGAATAAGTGCAAATGAAATAGCCGATTTCACTCGAATACACTACGGTTGCAAAATTATGTGTTTCATTGGTATAATCGCCGACTGTTACCAATCGACCTCCAAAAATTATTTTAAGACTCATTTGAGTTACCCCTCCCCACGGAAATCTTTAGTAAAAGGCGAAAGATTTATTCGCAACTGAGGAGAGGTCAGAGTAACCATCCAATTTTTTCAACACTATTTTCATCCACAGACAGTCCGATGAAGTCGGTGTTCGAGAAGTAAATGCATGAAAGTCTCCGAGAAAAATTATCCGATTTTTAAAATTGTCTGTACACTTTTTAGGACTTGAATTTTAGGAAGAATTAAATTCGACTAATGAATATGCAATATTCAATGTATCGACAAGATATACATCTCTATTGATCTATTACACATGTTTATAATACTAAACGCCATCTTGCGGCAATTTTTGATAGCTGCTTATGTTGAACATCTGCATTGAGTTTCAATATATTTGGATATTCGATGGTAGCGGTGATTTTCGGACTGTTACATTTACAATCAAGTGTTACGTACTTCATTTATTTCAACCGAAATTGCTACAATTCTCTGATTGACGACAAAGTTCAAAAAAAAAAATAGATTCTTATGACGAATAAAAAATATATTAATCGGAATTTATAGGGCATAATAAAATTATTCATTCCATCATAATATAATTGCAATGCAATTCGAACTTCAAAAATACCAATGAAAATGGTTATCTTACTTATAAAAGTGAACAACATAATTTTTTCTCTTCTATATTATTATTGCTAATGTCTTTTTGTGTATATGTTTCAAGCGATCGTTTAATATTTCATACAATTCATTTTTACATATTGTACTTAATTTATGATACTCGAACTAGTTACGTCGATGCGTGTTACAATTTTCATTCAGAGGAGAAAGTTAAAATTTCCACATAATTCATTTGTTTACATCCAGTGGATTATGATTTTAATTTTACTGTGCACTCGCACCACAGCGTTATCATATCGTCCAAATATTTGTTCTTTCGTATTTTAAGCCAAATATGGTCGCGAATGATTACTGTGAAATCTCTTTTAGACCGACACTAAAAAATTGTCCGTTCAAGAGAGTCATCTTTTCGAAAGAAATTTTATGTTTTCCAAATTCAGCAAATGAAAATCCAATAAACAACGCAAAATATAGACATCTGAAAAAACATTTATTTCTTTATACGTAAAACACCATAATACATATTGCATTATATAACTGAATATTTATTCATGAATGGTAGTCTGACGAGTTCTTTTGCTCGAATTATTACATCATGAAAATAAAATTGGAAGTTGATAAGAATATTCAAGGCTGTGTCATATTTTTGACATTCTGCGAATAGTTTAAAGATTTTTAATCAAGTCGTTAGCTTCATCATAATAAAATTCCTCATTAGAAACTTTCAAAGTCCGTTAGTTCCACCTTCGGCCAGATAATCAATTTCATTTATTACAAATGTTTGAAAAAGTTATAACTAACATATAAAACCATGTCTCAAGATGCGAGAACGCTCATTTTCGATTTTGTTGATCGTAAAAAAATTCTCAATGGAGAATACTTTCAAAGTTGACAGTAGATGGGCCGACCTAACACGTATAATCGCTAGTCATATCTAACATATAAAACCCAAGTTTCCAATGTGCGGCAACGCCTTTTTTCAATTTTGTTGATATTTATAAAATTCTCCTATATAATTCCCTTCGTTCTCCCTACAGCCCGCCAATAGTTTTCATCACATAAGATTGATATTCATAACTAACATAGTAAAGACCCTCTGCCTATATGCGACAATAATTGAGAGAAGTAAGTAATGATGTTCATTATATAAAGTGGGCCGATCCCGGAGGTACTGCAATACCGGGCCAACCCGCGACGGCGGTGGAGCAAGCCCCTAACCACCATCATGATCCAAAAATCAGTTTAATATACTGGCCCCGCATGCGGGGCGTATCAGATATTAAGCTGATAAGAACAGATACTACACTTTGATCTTAGCCATAGGGCCGAGAAGCGATACCTGTTACAAATTATCAACAAAACTTAACGGAAAATAGACCTTCGTATTCAGTATAATAATTCACCATACATCTACGAGTTCCATCTTTCATTACATACCCCTACTTCATTAGAATAACTATTCCCAATGTACCACCCTCGTAGAATTCTATTCAGGTTATTGAGGAGATTTCGATATCACTCGCTAGAGTGCGCATCGTCCCATTTGTTATTTAGTCGTAGTCGGCTTTCCTAAAGTTATATTTTGCTCCTTTCGATGCATACAAACGCTTACACTGACCGTTCAAAAGGAAGTGAATCAATATTAGAATATAAATAGAGAAAAAGTGTTCAAAGATTAGAAAAGTGTAATGTAAATGAGAAAGTGTAGTTAGTGGCTTTAGTGAACTTAGTGCGAGAGCCAAAATATCAACGAGACAAATCACCTTGACCTGGAAATACTATGGGAATATCATCAAGTTGGATCAATTCTTTGCTGAGAGAAAAATACTTCTTGAGAAACATATAAAATAAATAGAACACGAAATGAGAACGGCAAAATAAAATGCGAAAGAGTTGGAAGCATATTTAAAATCAAAAAGAACCGCAAAACCAGAAATTATTACTGAAATCTAGAATGACTGCCTGAGCGGCAGTGAAGAAGATGACGATTTTAGTATCGAGGAAAAAGAGAAATGATGATAGAGAAATAAATGCACAAAATAACCCGAGAGCCTGTAAGGAAAGACAATCATAATAAATTTTCATAAAAAGAAGATGATAACACAACACATATAATACTAAGAAACAAGACAAATCGAAACGAACTATCAAAAGTAATAACAAATTAAGAAAATCAGCTATACCATAGCAATAGCAACCGAAAAAAATTACTCGTCTCAATGATGACGGACTTTACTAAGAACCAAGCGGAAACCTTTCCCTATTATTGGTTGCTTTCAAAAATCTACGCAAGATTATTAATCTTGAAAATTAAGAAATGTACAGCCAGACGAAGAAGACACTAATACGCAGTTTAATGGCTCATTATGTAATGTTTCCAAGATCATTTCGAAAGAAAATTTAGTGAGCAATATTGTGCGAGTGTCTATAGCTGCTTCTATGCAATTCGAATATTATCGCCTTTATTTGATTGATTCGGGAAATCCACTCAGTTCAATTTTAGCTGAAATATTTATGGATGATCTAGAATCAAAAATACACCTAAATCCGATAAGCAAATATTTCCTTTATTGGTATAGATATGTAGAGACATTTTTTGTTGTTTCAAAGGCACCGATCGACAACTACATATCTTCACGAATTTCATTAATAAACTCCACCCAAAAATCAAATTCACAATCGAAGAAGAAAAGAATCAAAGTATTAATTTTCTTGACCTCACAATAACAAGACTAAATAATTTACATGATTTTAGTATTTTTCACAAACCCACACCTACAGACATCATAATACATAAAACTTCAAATCACCACACCAACCAAAAAATGTCAGCATATAATATAGTCCGGTCAAATTAGACCAAAAATAAGAGTAAAAGTTACATAAATTCCCACCAAGCTGAAAATTGGTAAGATTGTTTAAAATATCATTAAAAACAAAATTAGAAAGTTCCCCATCTATCCCCTGTAAGGAAAAAATTTTATTCAAGGTCAAAGGTCAAAAAAATGAGTTTTTCGCGATTTTCAGCAAAACGGTCAGTTTTATCATTAAAATACCTCGGACAAAAATTGTAGATCATAAAATTATCTATAAAAAATTTATTAATACTTTCTTTTCTACGCGCCACCGTTTTTGAGATATTACGGTTAAAAAAATTGTAAAAGTTGTAATCGTCATAATGAGCATATACACGGCATAGAATCACCAACAGTAGAGGATCCGTTTGATTCCAACGAGGCAACATGTGATACATGGCTATTAACGCAGTTTACATGCACTCAAGATGAAGATGAAGAAGAACAAGAAAAACAAGAACAAGAAGATCAAGAAGAAGAACAAAAAGAAGATTTTGAAAGTTACGACTCGGACGATTAAATTTCACTACTTTTTTTTAACTTAAATTGCTTTTATCTTTTCAATCTCTGCTAATATCCATTATTTTTCAATAGTTTCAAATTAAACAGGATCAAAACTGACCCGTGGAATAGGCTTACCTCATAGGTGGCGAGGAAACGTGTGCATATTATGACGATTACAATTTTTTGAATCGTTATATCTCAAAAACGGTGGCTCGTAGAAAAAAAAAATAATTCATAAATTTTTTGTAGATAATTTTATGATCTACAATTTTTGTCTGAGGTATTTTAATGATGAAACTTACCGTTTTGCTAAAAATCGCGAAAAACTCATTTTTTTTTACCTTTGCCTTGAATAAAATTTTTTCCTCACAGGGGAAAGATGGAGAACTTTCAAATTTTGTTTTTAATGATATTTTAAAAAATCTTACCGATCTTCAGCTGGGTGAGAATTTATGTAACTTCGAATGTCTAAATTGACCGGACTAATAGTTTTATTCATAAATTATTGAATATCCCTTTGAATTCATATAACTTTTTGGAAGAATTAAATATTATTAAACAAATAGCGTCAAACAACGGTTACAATCCTTTTCTTATAGACAAAATGGTATCCAATAAACCAAAGAAAATGGCATTAAATCTCGTGTACCCAATCATAAAAGAGGACAATACACAGAAATATTTTTCGTTATCTTATGTCAATGGATTATCTAAAAATATTGCTAAATATTTCAAAAGTTGTTTCAATTATAACGCGGCTTTTAGGACAATTAATAACGTTAGTACCTACATAAAAAACAATAAAGATCGAACAAATAAAGAAAATAAATCCGGAGTCTATAAGTTGACTTGCAAAGATTGCCCTTTAGTATACATTGGCCAGACTGGTAAATCATTCAAGAAACGTGTCCAAGAACACCAAAGGGGTTATATATCCGATTCTGTACATTCGACATATGCTAATCATCTTAAGGGATTCAGGCATAATTTTAACAATACTTATGAAATTATCCTTTTAGAATTTCTTGAAATCAACAGGTATAATGCACGTAAAATCCTTTTGAACGAACAAACAGATGTTGATAAGTCTCCATTACTGAATATCTTTCCTTAGCGGCAAACTCCAATAAACACCTAGAGTTTTTATGACTTGTTCTTCTATTATTTGGTCACGTACCTAACAATGTTTTTGAACTCAGTTACATTGAATACCATCAGACAGTACAATGTAATACCTGAAGAAGCCACATCGTGGTGAAACAATTGTTGTATTAGTACAAACGTTTTCGTGGAAATAAATTACTGTCTCATATAAAATTTTTTAATTATCGCTTTTATCGAATTTTCTTTGTTGAAATTATTTCAAAACTGAATGAAAAAAATGTCAGATATTCATCAGATCTGGGATGAAAACATAATTTGCTTCATTTATATGAAGCTTCAAGAAATTATTATAGTCCCTCCAAAGAATCCAAACAAAGTAGAAATACCACACACCATAACTATAGATATACACCTTACTTTCGACAAGTTCGAAAAGTCCAGCGTGCTGTTGTATGTAGTAAGTTTATTGTGAGAGAATTGATATTGTTTAGTTAACACCGGGACAGCGCGTACGCAGTCCCGACTACCAAAAATTACGCGCCCGAGTTATCCGCATTAGGGATAATCGCAGGGGTCAGCCCGATCGAAGTGCAATGAAAGGGCCTCACTCCGGGGGAACCGCCTTATTGATCACGGTAACCCCTACGCCAGGTAAGTATGAGTTGTGCATCTACGAAATGCATTATACGTCTATTAGGAAAATTATCCACAGTTATGTGCAATTAGTCCTGCCATCTTTCGGAACAACTCTGTATTTATAATATCAGACGTTCTAACGACTAGATAGATATTAATAACGGGGCAAAAAGATTATACAATATAAGTTGAGAAAAAAACTGCTTGTTGTAAATTTATTCGCATCAATCAATTGTATTCCAAACGTGTTCAACATACTTAGGAATTAATCAACCGAGATCTGCCGAAGTGCCAATAGGCGAGACGAGAAATTAAATATTTGTGTTTCTTCTAATGTCCACCACATTATTTGTGTCTAGTTGTCATGTTTGCAGGGATATTCTCCTGATTTGGTTAATGCAAGTGAAGTTCAACCCTATCACATAGATAGATTCTCTTAGAATTAATTTGATTCCTTGAAAGTTCTTTATTTAAAGAGAACTTTATGAATTTTGTGTAACAGTTCAGATATACGGGGGAGTGCTCAAGGAAAACGGTTGGATACCTATTAGACAGAAAATAATTAAAACATCCTGCCACTGAGCTATCGGCAATATGGGTATTTATAATTAAATTTCATAACAGTTTCTTTCAGAATTGAAGTCTTGGACTATTATATTGCTTATTTCTCTTTATTAGGTTTTATATATAAAGAAATTATTGCATTTTTGAATTTTTACATGAACAGAGTATAAGTAAGATGAGCATATTGCAGATATTGAGAAAAAATAGAATAGAAAAAATTTTAAAGGCAATTCATTAATTTTTTCATGACTTACCTACCTCTATTGCAAATTATATAAAAATTTAATTAAGTTAACCTTACCTCTATTTACAACATTATAAGTAAACTACATGAATTACCTGCAAGTACGTCATATAAACATATTATAACAACATAAACTAGAAAATATACATATTATGACAGATAACAAGATTATCGTAATAATGAAAAAGGTAATTATACTGAAATTTCGAAAAAGTGTATGCGTGACACTAGCGTATGCTTTCGTACAGCTTTGGTTATATAAATTATAAATTTTATAAAAATGAACAGTGAACTTTTCTCCTCAAAATCAATAAATTATTATTAATACTTATCTTACCTCATATTTGACGTATGTTTAACATCGATTCGTATTTCTCATAATTAATTGTTATCTATAATAGTTTATTTCCGAAACCAAGCAACTGAAAATACCGTTGTCATACTTTTGGTGAGCATCACATTCTTCAAGTGAAATTGATTTCTAATCTTCAATTCAACATTTTTATGCTTTCATGTAGCCAAAATTTAAAAATCGCTACTTGAGGATTTCTCATCATTTCGATTAGAAGAAATACATTACTCTGTTCAGCAAATATTCTGAAGCTCGAAGTCAATCAGTGTTTTATTTCAATGAGACAAAAACCAAACTCATAATAATGGTACAATATCGGAATCTGTCGATCATCTTTCTGAGTATATCTATTTTAACTATTAAGAAAATTGCCAAATTCTAAATTAAATATTTTGTGAATATTATTATATGTGTTTTTCTTTATTCGACTATTGAAACTATTTTACCTTGTGATTTGCTAGAAGTCAATATCTAAAATAAGTTTTGTAGATATTGTAAGTAACATCATTCCATTTGTAATTGGTTTTCGACATATACATATATATATATATATATATATATATATATATATATATATATATATATATTGAAATTTACACGACGTAAAAATTCATGTTTCGTTAAGGTTCTCGAAAAAAAAAATTGATATGTTTCGTGAAGGTTAATTTTTTATATTCAAGCTTAGTATTATTCGTCTGTGAGTAGTAATTTCTGTAGTGATTTAGGAATTTTCTCACCAAAACGTACGATATAAACGGAAACATACAGATGAAGAAGGAAAGAAATTTGATCGCGTTTAGAGAGCAGAGTAGTTGTTATAGTCGTTATATTGTCCAAACTATCGCGTATGGAGAAGGTACTAACGGAATAAGTGCAAATGAAATAGCCGATTTCACTCGAATACACTACGGTTGCAAAATTATGTGTTTCATTGGTATAATCGCCGACTGTTACCAATCGACCTCCAAAAATTATTTTAAGACTCATTTGAGTTACCCCTCCCCACGGAAATCTTTAGTAAAAGGCGAAAGATTTATTCGCAACTGAGGAGAGGTCAGAGTAACCATCCAATTTTTTCAACACTATTTTCATCCACAGACAGTCCGATGAAGTCGGTGTTCGAGAAGTAAATGCATGAAAGTCTCCGAGAAAAATTATCCGATTTTTAAAATTGTCTGTACACTTTTTAGGACTTGAATTTTAGGAAGAATTAAATTCGACTAATGAATATGCAATATTCAATGTATCGACAAGATATACATCTCTATTGATCTATTACACATGTTTATAATACTAAACGCCATCTTGCGGCAATTTTTGATAGCTGCTTATGTTGAACATCTGCATTGAGTTTCAATATATTTGGATATTCGATGGTAGCGGTGATTTTCGGACTGTTACATTTACAATCAAGTGTTACGTACTTCATTTATTTCAACCGAAATTGCTACAATTCTCTGATTGACGACAAAGTTCAAAAAAAAAAAATAGATTCTTATGACGAATAAAAAATATATTAATCGGAATTTATAGGGCATAATAAAATTATTCATTCCATCATAATATAATTGCAATGCAATTCGAACTTCAAAAATACCAATGAAAATGGTTATCTTACTTATAAAAGTGAACAACATAATTTTTTCTCTTCTATATTATTATTGCTAATGTCTTTTTGTGTATATGTTTCAAGCGATCGTTTAATATTTCATACAATTCATTTTTACATATTGTACTTAATTTATGATACTCGAACTAGTTACGTCGATGCGTGTTACAGACAATTTTCATTCAGAGGAGAAAGTTAAAATTTCCACATAATTCATTTGTTTACATCCAGTGGATTATGATTTTAATTTTACTGTGCACTCGCACCACAGCGTTATCATATCGTCCAAATATTTGTTCTTTCGTATTTTAAGCCAAATATGAATGATTACTGTGAAATCTCTTTTAGACCGACACTAAAAAATTGTCCGTTCAAGAGAGTCATCTTTTCGAAAGAAATTTTATGTTTTCCAAATTCAGCAAATGAAAATCCAATAAACAACGCAAAATATAGACATCTGAAAAAACATTTATTTCTTTATACGTAAAACACCATAATACATATTGCATTATATAACTGAATATTTATTCATGAATGGTAGTCTGACGAGTTCTTTTGCTCGAATTATTACATCATGAAAATAAAATTGGAAGTTGATAAGAATATTCAAGGCTGTGTCATATTTTTGACATTCTGCGAATAGTTTAAAGATTTTTAATCAAGTCGTTAGCTTCATCATAATAAAATTCCTCATTAGAAACTTTCAAAGTCCGTTAGTTCCACCTTCGGCCAGATAATCAATTTCATTTATTACAAATGTTTGAAAAAGTTATAACTAACATATAAAACCATGTCTCAAGATGCGAGAACGCTCATTTTCGATTTTGTTGATCGTAAAAAAATTCGCAATGGAGAATACTTTCAAAGTTGACAGTAGATGGGCCGACCTAACACGTATAATCGCTAGTCATATCTAACATATAAAACCCAAGTTTCCAATGTGCGGCAACGCCTTTTTTCAATTTTGTTGATATTTATAAAATTCTCCTATATAATTCCCTTCGTTCTCCCTACAGCCCGCCAATAGTTTTCATCACATAAGATTGATATTCATAACTAACATAGTATAGACCCTCTGCCTATATGCGACAATAATTGAGAGAACTAAGTAATGATGTTCATTATATAAAGTGGGCCGATCCCGGAGGTACTGCAATACCGGGCCAACCCGCGACGGCGGTGGAGCAAGCCCCTAACCACCATCATGATCCAAAAATCAGTTTAATATACTGGCCCCGCATGCGGGGCGTATCAGATATTAAGCTGATAAGAACAGATACTACACTTTGATCTTAGCCATAGGGCCGAGAAGCGATACCTGTTACAAATTATCAACAAAACTTAACGGAAAATAGACCTTCGTATTCAGTATAATAATTCACCATACATCTACGAGTTCCATCTTTCATTACATACCCCTACTTCATTAGAATAACTATTCCCAATGTACCACCCTCGTAGAATTCTATTCAGGTTATTGAGGAGATTTCGATATCACTCGCTAGAGTGCGCATCGTCCCATTTGTTATTTAGTCGTAGTCGGCTTTTCTAAAATTATATTTTGCTCCTTTCGATGCATACAAACGCTTACACTGACCGTTCAAAAGGAAGTGAATCAATATTAGAATATAAATAGAGAAAAAGTGTTCAAAGATTAGAAAAGTGTAATGTAAATGAGAAAGTGTAGTTAGTGGCTTTAGTGAACTTAGTGCGAGAGCCAAAATATCAACGAGAGAAATGACCTTGACCTGGAAATACTATGGGAATATCATCAAGTTGGATCAATTCTTTGCTGAGAGAAAAATACTTCTTGAGAAACATATAAAATAAATAGAACACGAAATGAGAACGGCAAAATAATATGCGAAAGAGTTGGAAGCATATTTAAAATCAAAAAGAACCGCAAAACCAGAAATTATTACTGAAATCTAGAATGACTGCCTGAGCGGCAGTGAAGAAGATGACGATTTTAGTATCGAGGAAAAAGAGAAATGATGATAGAGAAATAAATGCACAAAATAACCCGAGAGCCTGTAAGGAAAGACAATCATAATAAATTTTCATAAAAAGAAGATGATAACACAACACATATAATACTAAGAAACAAGACAAATCGAAACGAACTATCAAAAGTAATAACAAATTAAGAAAATCAGCTATACCATAGCAATAGCAACCGAAAAAAATTACTCGTCTCAATGATGACGGACTTTACTAAGAACCAAGCGGAAACCTTTCCCTATTATTGGTGGCTTTCAAAAATCTACGCAAGATTATTAATCTTGAAAATTAAGAAATGTACAGCCAGACGAAGAAGACACTAATACGCAGTTTAATGGCTCATTATGTAATGTTTCCAAGATCATTTCGAAAGAAAATTTAGTGAGCAATATTGTGCGAGTGTCTATAGCTGCTTCTATGCAATTCGAATATTATCGCCTTTATTTGATTGATTCGGGAAATCCACTCAGTTCAATTTTAGCTGAAATATTTATGGATGATCTAGAATCAAAAATACACCTAAATCCGATAAGCAAATATTTCCTTTATTGGTATAGATATGTAGATGACATTTTTTGTTGTTTCAAAGGCACCGATCGACAACTACATATCTTCACGAATTTCATTAATAAACTCCACCCAAAAATCAAATTCACAATCGAAGAAGAAAAGAATCAAAGTATTAATTTTCTTGACCTCACAATAACAAGACTAAATAATTTACATGATTTTAGTATTTTTCACAAACCCACACATACAGACATCATAATACATAAAACTTCAAATCACCACACCAACCAAAAAATGTCAGCATATAATATAGTCCGGTCAAATTAGACCAAAAATAAGAGTAAAAGTTACATAAATTCCCACCAAGCTGAAAATTGGTAAGATTGTTTAAAATATCATTAAAAACAAAATTTGAAAGTTCCCCATCTATCCCCTGTAAGGAAAAAAATTTATTCAAGGTCAAAGGTCAAAAAAATGAGTTTTTCGCGATTTTCAGCAAAACGGTCAGTTTTATCATTAAAATACCTCGGACAAAAATTGTAGATCATAAAATTATCTATAAAAAATTTATTAATACTTTCTTTTCTACGCGCCACCGTTTTTGAGATATTACGGTTAAAAAAATTGTAAAAGTTGTAATCGTCATAATGAGCATGTACACGGCATAGAATCACCAACAGTAGAGGATCCGTTTGATTCCAACGAGGCAACATGCGATACATGGCTATTAACGCAGTTTACATGCACTCAAGATGAAGATGAAGAAGAACAAGAAAAACAAGAACAAGACGAACAAGAAGATCAAGAAGAAGAACAAAAAGAAGATTTTGAAAGTTACGACTCGGACGATTAAATTTCACTACTTTTTTTTAACTTAAATTGCTTTTATCTTTTCAATCTCTGCTAATATCCATTATTTTTCAATAGTTTCAAATTAAACAGGATCAAAACTGACCCGTGGAATAGGCTTACCTCATAGGTGGCGAGGAAACGTGTGCATATTATGACGATTACAATTTTTTGAATCGTTATATCTCAAAAACGGTGGCTCGTAGAAAAAAAAAATAATTAATAAATTTTTTGTAGATAATTTTATGATCTACAATTTTTGTCTGAGGTATTTTAATGATGAAACTTACCGTTTTGCTAAAAATCGCGAAAAACTCATTTTTTTTTACCTTTGCCTTGAATAAAATTTTTTCCTCACAGGGGAAAGATGGAGAACTTTCAAATTTTGTTTTTAATGATATTTTAAAAAATCTTACCGATCTTCAGCTGGGTGAGAATTTATGTAACTTTGAATGTCTAAATTGACCGGACTAATAGTTTTATTCATAAATTATTGAATATCCCTTTGAATTCATATAACTTTTTGGAAGAATTAAATATTATTAAACAAATAGCGTCAAACAACGGTTACAATCCTTTTCTTATAGACAAAATGGTATCCAATAAACCAAAGAAAATGGCATTAAATCTCGTGTACCCAATCATAAAAGAGGACAATACACAGAAATATTTTTCGTTATCTTATGTCAATGGATTATCTAAAAATATTGCTAAATATTTCAAAAGTTGTTTCAATTATAACGCGGCTTTTAGGACAATTAATAACGTTAGTACCTACATAAAAAACAATAAAGATCGAACAAATAAAGAAAATAAATCCGGAGTCTATAAGTTGACTTGCAAAGATTGCCCTTTAGTATACATTGGCCAGACTGGTAAATCATTCAAGAAACGTGTCCAAGAACACCAAAGGGGTTATATATCCGATTCTGTACATTCGACATATGCTAATCATCTTAAGGGATTCAGGCATAATTTTAACAATACTTATGAAATTATCCTTTTAGAATTTCTTGAAATCAACAGGTATAATGCACGTAAAATCCTTTTGAACGAACAAACAGATGTTGATAAGTCTCCATTACTGAATATCTTTCCTTAGCGGCAAACTCCAATAAACACCTAGAGTTTTTATGACTTGTTCTTCTATTATTTGGTCACGTACCTAACAATGTTTTTGAACTCAGTTACATTGAATACCATCAGACAGTACAATGTAATACCTGAAGAAGCCACATCGTGGTGAAACAATTGTTGTATTAGTACAAACGTTTTCGTGGAAATAAATTACTGTCTCATATAAAATTTTTTAATTATCGCTTTTATCGAATTTTCTTTGTTGAAATTATTTCAAAACTGAATGAAAAAAATGTCAGATATTCATCAGATCTGGGATGAAAACATAATTTGCTTCATTTATATGAAGCTTCAAGAAATTATTATAGTCCCTCCAAAGAATCCAAACAAAGTAGAAATACCACACACCATAACTATAGATATACACCTTACTTTCGACAAGTTCGAAAAGTCCAGCGTGCTGTTGTATGTAGTAAGTTTATTGTGAGAGAATTGATATTGTTTAGTTAACACCGGGACAGCGCGTACGCAGTCCCGACTACCAAAAATTACGCGCCCGAGTTATCCGCATTAGGGATAATCGCAGGGGTCAGCCCGATCGAAGTGCAATGAAAGGGCCTCACTCCGGGGGAACCGCCTTATTGATCACGGTAACCCCTACGCCAGGTAAGTATGAGTTGTGCATCTACGAAATGCATTATACGTCTATTAGGAAAATTATCCACAGTTATGTGCAATTAGTCCTGCCATCTTTCGGAACAACTCTGTATTTATAATATCAGACGTTCTAACGACTAGATAGATATTAATAACGGGGCAAAAAGATTATACAATATAAGTTGAGAAAAAAACTGCTTGTTGTAAATTTATTCGCATCAATCAATTGTATTCCAAACGTGTTCAACATACTTAGGAATTAATCAACCGAGATCTGCCGAAGTGCCAATAGGCGAGACGAGAAATTAAATATTTGTGTTTCTTCTAATGTCCACCACATTATTTGTGTCTAGTTGTCATGTTTGCAGGGATATTCTCCTGATTTGGTTAATGCAAGTGAAGTTCAACCCTATCACATAGATAGATTCTCTTAGAATTAATTTGATTCCTTGAAAGTTCTTTATTTAAAGAGAACTTTATGAATTTTGTGTAACAGTTCAGATATACGGGGGAGTGCTCAAGGAAAACGGTTGGATACCTATTAGACAGAAAATAATTAAAACATCCTGCCACTGAGCTATCGGCAATATGGGTATTTATAATTAAATTTCATAACAGTTTCTTTCAGAATTGAAGTCTTGGACTATTATATTGCTTATTTCTCTTTATTAGGTTTTATATATAAAGAAATTATTGCATTTTTGAATTTTTACATGAACAGAGTATAAGTAAGATGAGCATATTGCAGATATTGAGAAAAAATAGAATAGAAAAAATTTTAAAGGCAATTCATTAATTTTTTCATGACTTACCTACCTCTATTGCAAATTATATAAAAATTTAATTAAGTTAACCTTACCTCTATTTACAACATTATAAGTAAACTACATGAATTACCTGCAAGTACGTCATATAAACATATTATAACAACATAAACTAGAAAATATACATATTATGACAGATAACAAGATTATCGTAATAATGAAAAAGGTAATTATACTGAAATTTCGAAAAAGTGTATGCGTGACACTAGCGTATGCTTTCGTACAGCTTTGGTTATATAAATTATAAATTTTATAAAAATGAACAGTGAACTTTTCTCCTCAAAATCAATAAATTATTATTAATACTTATCTTACCTCATATTTGACGTATGTTTAACATCGATTCGTATTTCTCATAATTAATTGTTATCTATAATAGTTTATTTCCGAAACCAAGCAACTGAAAATACCGTTGTCATACTTTTGGTGAGCATCACATTCTTCAAGTGAAATTGATTTCTAATCTTCAATTCAACATTTTTATGCTTTCATGTAGCCAAAATTTAAAAATCGCTACTTGAGGATTTCTCATCATTTCGATTAGAAGAAATACATTACTCTGTTCAGCAAATATTCTGAAGCTCGAAGTCAATCAGTGTTTTATTTCAATGAGACAAAAACCAAACTCATAATAATGGTACAATATCGGAATCTGTCGATCATCTTTCTGAGTATATCTATTTTAACTATTAAGAAAATTGCCAAATTCTAAATTAAATATTTTGTGAATATTATTATATGTGTTTTTCTTTATTCGACTATTGAAACTATTTTACCTTGTGATTTGCTAGAAGTCAATATCTAAAATAAGTTTTGTAGATATTGTAAGTAACATCATTCCATTTGTAATTGGTTTTCGACATATACATATATATATATATATATATATATATATATATATATATATATATATATTGAAATTTACTCGACGTAAAAATTCATGTTTCGTTAAGGTTCTCGAAAAAAAAAATTGATATGTTTCGTGAAGGTTAATTTTTTATATTCAAGCTTAGTATTATTCGTCTGTGAGTAGTAATTTCTGTAGTGATTTAGGAATTTTCTCACCAAAACGTACGATATAAACGGAAACATACAGATGAAGAAGGAAAGAAATTTGATCGCGTTTAGAGAGCAGAGTAGTTGTTATAGTCGTTATATTGTCCAAACTATCGCGTATGGAGAAGGTACTAACGGAATAAGTGCAAATGAAATAGCCGATTTCACTCGAATACACTACGGTTGCAAAATTATGTGTTTCATTGGTATAATCGCCGACTGTTACCAATCGACCTCCAAAAATTATTTTAAGACTCATTTGAGTTACCCCTCCCCACGGAAATCTTTAGTAAAAGGCGAAAGATTTATTCGCAACTGAGGAGAGGTCAGAGTAACCATCCAATTTTTTCAACACTATTTTCATCCACAGACAGTCCGATGAAGTCGGTGTTCGAGAAGTAAATGCATGAAAGTCTCCGAGAAAAATTATCCGATTTTTAAAATTGTCTGTACACTTTTTAGGACTTGAATTTTAGGAAGAATTAAATTCGACTAATGAATATGCAATATTCAATGTATCGACAAGATATACATCTCTATTGATCTATTACACATGTTTATAATACTAAACGCCATCTTGCGGCAATTTTTGATAGCTGCTTATGTTGAACATCTGCATTGAGTTTCAATATATTTGGATATTCGATGGTAGCGGTGATTTTCGGACTGTTACATTTACAATCAAGTGTTACGTACTTCATTTATTTCAACCGAAATTGCTACAATTCTCTGATTGACGACAAAGTTCAAAAAAAAAAAATAGATTCTTATGACGAATAAAAAATATATTAATCGGAATTTATAGGGCATAATAAAATTATTCATTCCATCATAATATAATTGCAATGCAATTCGAACTTCAAAAATACCAATGAAAATGGTTATCTTACTTATAAAAGTGAACAACATAATTTTTTCTCTTCTATATTATTATTGCTAATGTCTTTTTGTGTATATGTTTCAAGCGATCGTTTAATATTTCATACAATTCATTTTTACATATTGTACTTAATTTATGATACTCGAACTAGTTACGTCGATGCGTGTTACAGACAATTTTCATTCAGAGGAGAAAGTTAAAATTTCCACATAATTCATTTGTTTACATCCAGTGGATTATGATTTTAATTTTACTGTGCACTCGCACCACAGCGTTATCATATCGTCCAAATATTTGTTCTTTCGTATTTTAAGCCAAATATGAATGATTACTGTGAAATCTCTTTTAGACCGACACTAAAAAATTGTCCGTTCAAGAGAGTCATCTTTTCGAAAGAAATTTTATGTTTTCCAAATTCAGCAAATGAAAATCCAATAAACAACGCAAAATATAGACATCTGAAAAAACATTTATTTCTTTATACGTAAAACACCATAATACATATTGCATTATATAACTGAATATTTATTCATGAATGGTAGTCTGACGAGTTCTTTTGCTCGAATTATTACATCATGAAAATAAAATTGGAAGTTGATAAGAATATTCAAGGCTGTGTCATATTTTTGACATTCTGCGAATAGTTTAAAGATTTTTAATCAAGTCGTTAGCTTCATCATAATAAAATTCCTCATTAGAAACTTTCAAAGTCCGTTAGTTCCACCTTCGGCCAGATAATCAATTTCATTTATTACAAATGTTTGAAAAAGTTATAACTAACATATAAAACCATGTCTCAAGATGCGAGAACGCTCATTTTCGATTTTGTTGATCGTAAAAAAATTCTCAATGGAGAATACTTTCAAAGTTGACAGTAGATGGGCCGACCTAACACGTATAATCGCTAGTCATATCTAACATATAAAACCCAAGTTTCCAATGTGCGGCAACGCCTTTTTTCAATTTTGTTGATATTTATAAAATTCTCCTATATAATTCCCTTCGTTCTCCCTACAGCCCGCCAATAGTTTTCATCACATAAGATTGATATTCATAACTAACATAGTATAGACCCTCTGCCTATATGCGACAATAATTGAGAGAAGTAAGTAATGATGTTCATTATATAAAGTGGGCCGATCCCGGAGGTACTGCAATACCGGGCCAACCCGCGACGGCGGTGGAGCAAGCCCCTAACCACCATCATGATCCAAAAATCAGTTTAATATACTGGCCCCGCATGCGGGGCGTATCAGATATTAAGCTGATAAGAACAGATACTACACTTTGATCTTAGCCATAGGGCCGAGAAGCGATACCTGTTACAAATTATCAACAAAACTTAACGGAAAATAGACCTTCGTATTCAGTATAATAATTCACCATACATCTACGAGTTCCATCTTTCATTACATACCCCTACTTCATTAGAATAACTATTCCCAATGTACCACCCTCGTAGAATTCTATTCAGGTTATTGAGGAGATTTCGATATCACTCGCTAGAGTGCGCATCGTCCCATTTGTTATTTAGTCGTAGTCGGCTTTTCTAAAATTATATTTTGCTCCTTTCGATGCATACAAACGCTTACACTGACCGGTCAAAAGGAAGTGAATCAATATTAGAATATAAATAGAGAAAAAGTGTTCAAAGATTAGAAAAGTGTAATGTAAATGAGAAAGTGTAGTTAGTGGCTTTAGTGAACTTAGTGCGAGAGCCAAAATATCAACGAGACAAATGACCTTGACCTGGAAATACTATGGGAATATCATCAAGTTGGATCAATTCTTTGCTGAGAGAAAAATACTTCTTGAGAAACATATAAAATAAATAGAACACGAAATGAGAACGGCAAAATAAAATGCGAAAGAGTTGGAAGCATATTTAAAATCAAAAAGAACCGCAAAACCAGAAATTATTACTGAAATCTAGAATGACTGCCTGAGCGGCAGTGAAGAAGATGACGATTTTAGTATCGAGGAAAAAGAGAAATGATGATAGAGAAATAAATGCACAAAATAACCCGAGAGCCTGTATGGAAAGACAATCATAATAAATTTTCATAAAAAGAAGATGATAACACAACACATATAATACTAAGAAACAAGACAAATCGAAACGAACTATCAAAAGTAATAACAAATTAAGAAAATCAGCTATACCATAGCAATAGCAACCGAAAAAAATTACTCGTCTCAATGATGACGGACTTTACTAAGAACCAAGCGGAAACCTTTCCCTATTATTGGTGGCTTTCAAAAATCTACGCAAGATTATTAATCTTGAAAATTAAGAAATGTACAGCCAGACGAAGAAGACACTAATACGCAGTTTAATGGCTCATTATGTAATGTTTCCAAGATCATTTCGAAAGAAAATTTAGTGAGCAATATTGTGCGAGTGTCTATAGCTGCTTCTATGCAATTCGAATATTATCGCCTTTATTTGATTGATTCGGGAAATCCACTCAGTTCAATTTTAGCTGAAATATTTATGGATGATCTAGAATCAAAAATACACCTAAATCCGATAAGCAAATATTTCCTTTATTGGTATAGATAAGTAGATGACATTTTTTGTTGTTTCAAAGGCACCGATCGACAACTACATATCTTCACGAATTTCATTAATAAACTCCACCCAAAAATCAAAT
The DNA here is from genome assembly GCA_034642435.1 of Megalocaria dilatata. NCBI lineage: Eukaryota > Metazoa > Arthropoda > Insecta > Coleoptera > Coccinellidae > Megalocaria > Megalocaria dilatata. The sequence continues at coordinate 76,607,013 of CM067856.1, forward strand.
TCACAATCGAAGAAGAAAAGAATCAAAGTATTAATTTTCTTGACCTCACAATAACAAGACTAAATAATTTACATGATTTTAGTATTTTTCACAAACCCACACATACAGACATCATAATACATAAAACTTCAAATCACCACACCAACCAAAAAATGTCAGCATATAATATAGTCCGGTCAAATTAGACCAAAAATAAGAGTAAAAGTTACATAAATTCCCACCAAGCTGAAAATTGGTAAGATTGTTTAAAATATCATTAAAAACAAAATTTGAAAGTTCCCCATCTATCCCCTGTAAGGAAAAAAATTTATTCAAGGTCAAAGGTCAAAAAAATGAGTTTTTCGCGATTTTCAGCAAAACGGTCAGTTTTATCATTAAAATACCTCGGACAAAAATTGTAGATCATAAAATTATCTATAAAAAATTTATTAATACTTTCTTTTCTACGCGCCACCGTTTTTGAGATATTACGGTTAAAAAAATTGTAAAAGTTGTAATCGTCATAATGAGCATGTACACGGCATAGAATCACCAACAGTAGAGGATCCGTTTGATTCCAACGAGGCAACATGCGATACATGGCTATTAACGCAGTTTACATGCACTCAAGATGAAGATGAAGAAGAACAAGAAAAACAAGAACAAGACGAACAAGAAGATCAAGAAGAAGAACAAAAAGAAGATTTTGAAAGTTACGACTCGGACGATTAAATTTCACTACTTTTTTTTAACTTAAATTGCTTTTATCTTTTCAATCTCTGCTAATATCCATTATTTTTCAATAGTTTCAAATTAAACAGGATCAAAACTGACCCGTGGAATAGGCTTACCTCATAGGTGGCGAGGAAACGTGTGCATATTATGACGATTACAATTTTTTGAATCGTTATATCTCAAAAACGGTGGCTCGTAGAAAAAAAAAATAATTAATAAATTTTTTGTAGATAATTTTATGATCTACAATTTTTGTCTGAGGTATTTTAATGATGAAACTTACCGTTTTGCTAAAAATCGCGAAAAACTCATTTTTTTTTACCTTTGCCTTGAATAAAATTTTTTCCTCACAGGGGAAAGATGGAGAACTTTCAAATTTTGTTTTTAATGATATTTTAAAAAATCTTACCGATCTTCAGCTGGGTGAGAATTTATGTAACTTTGAATGTCTAAATTGACCGGACTAATAGTTTTATTCATAAATTATTGAATATCCCTTTGAATTCATATAACTTTTTGGAAGAATTAAATATTATTAAACAAATAGCGTCAAACAACGGTTACAATCCTTTTCTTATAGACAAAATGGTATCCAATAAACCAAAGAAAATGGCATTAAATCTCGTGTACCCAATCATAAAAGAGGACAATACACAGAAATATTTTTCGTTATCTTATGTCAATGGATTATCTAAAAATATTGCTAAATATTTCAAAAGTTGTTTCAATTATAACGCGGCTTTTAGGACAATTATTAACGTTAGTACCTACATAAAAAACAATAAAGATCGAACAAATAAAGAAAATAAATCCGGAGTCTATAAGTTGACTTGCAAAGATTGCCCTTTAGTATACATTGGCCAGACTGGTAAATCATTCAAGAAACGTGTCCAAGAACACCAAAGGGGTTATATATCCGATTCTGTACATTCGACATATGCTAATCATCTTAAGAGATTCAGGCATAATTTTAACAATACTTATGAAATTATCCTTTTAGAATTTCTTGAAATCAACAGGTATAATGCACGTAAAATCCTTTTGAACGAACAAACAGATGTTGATAAGTCTCCATTACTGAATATCTTTCCTTAGCGGCAAACTCCAATAAACACCTAGAGTTTTTATGACTTGTTCTTCTATTATTTGGTCACGTACCTAACAATGTTTTTGAACTCAGTTACATTGAATACCATCAGACAGTACAATGTAATACCTGAAGAAGCCACATCGTGGTGAAACAATTGTTGTATTAGTACAAACGTTTTCGTGGAAATAAATTACTGTCTCATATAAAATTTTTTAATTATCGCTTTTATCGAATTTTCTTTGTTGAAATTATTTCAAAACTGAATGAAAAAAATGTCAGATATTCATCAGATCTGGGATGAAAACATAATTTGCTTCATTTATATGAAGCTTCAAGAAATTATTATAGTCCCTCCAAAGAATCCAAACAAAGTAGAAATACCACACACCATAACTATAGATATACACCTTACTTTCGACAAGTTCGAAAAGTCCAGCGTGCTGTTGTATGTAGTAAGTTTATTGTGAGAGAATTGATATTGTTTAGTTAACACCGGGACAGCGCGTACGCAGTCCCGACTACCAAAAATTACGCGCCCGAGTTATCCGCATTAGGGATAATCGCAGGGGTCAGCCCGATCGAAGTGCAATGAAAGGGCCTCACTCCGGGGGAACCGCCTTATTGATCACGGTAACCCCTACGCCAGGTAAGTATGAGTTGTGCATCTACGAAATGCATTATACGTCTATTAGGAAAATTATCCACAGTTATGTGCAATTAGTCCTGCCATCTTTCGGAACAACTCTGTATTTATAATATCAGACGTTCTAACGACTAGATAGATATTAATAACGGGGCAAAAAGATTATACAATATAAGTTGAGAAAAAAACTGCTTGTTGTAAATTTATTCGCATCAATCAATTGTATTCCAAACGTGTTCAACATACTTAGGAATTAATCAACCGAGATCTGCCGAAGTGCCAATAGGCGAGACGAGAAATTAAATATTTGTGTTTCTTCTAATGTCCACCACATTATTTGTGTCTAGTTGTCATGTTTGCAGGGATATTCTCCTGATTTGGTTAATGCAAGTGAAGTTCAACCCTATCACATAGATAGATTCTCTTAGAATTAATTTGATTCCTTGAAAGTTCTTTATTTAAAGAGAACTTTATGAATTTTGTGTAACAGTTCAGATATACGGGGGAGTGCTCAAGGAAAACGGTTGGATACCTATTAGACAGAAAATAATTAAAACATCCTGCCACTGAGCTATCGGCAATATGGGTATTTATAATTAAATTTCATAACAGTTTCTTTCAGAATTGAAGTCTTGGACTATTATATTGCTTATTTCTCTTTATTAGGTTTTATATATAAAGAAATTATTGCATTTTTGAATTTTTACATGAACAGAGTATAAGTAAGATGAGCATATTGCAGATATTGAGAAAAAATAGAATAGAAAAAATTTTAAAGGCAATTCATTAATTTTTTCATGACTTACCTACCTCTATTGCAAATTATATAAAAATTTAATTAAGTTAACCTTACCTCTATTTACAACATTATAAGTAAACTACATGAATTACCTGCAAGTACGTCATATAAACATATTATAACAACATAAACTAGAAAATATACATATTATGACAGATAACAAGATTATCGTAATAATGAAAAAGGTAATTATACTGAAATTTCGAAAAAGTGTATGCGTGACACTAGCGTATGCTTTCGTACAGCTTTGGTTATATAAATTATAAATTTTATAAAAATGAACAGTGAACTTTTCTCCTCAAAATCAATAAATTATTATTAATACTTATCTTACCTCATATTTGACGTATGTTTAACATCGATTCGTATTTCTCATAATTAATTGTTATCTATAATAGTTTATTTCCGAAACCAAGCAACTGAAAATACCGTTGTCATACTTTTGGTGAGCATCACATTCTTCAAGTGAAATTGATTTCTAATCTTCAATTCAACATTTTTATGCTTTCATGTAGCCAAAATTTAAAAATCGTTACTTGAGGATTTCTCATCATTTCGATTAGAAGAAATACATTACTCTGTTCAGCAAATATTGTGAAGCTCGAAGTCAATCAGTGTTTTATTTCAATGAGACAAAAACCAAACTCATAATAATGGTACAATATCGGAATCTGTCGATCATCTTTCTGAGTATATCTATTTTAACTATTAAGAAAATTGCCAAATTCTAAATTAAATATTTTGTGAATATTATTATATGTGTTTTTCTTTATTCGACTATTGAAACTATTTTACCTTGTGATTTGCTAGAAGTCAATATCTAAAATAAGTTTTGTAGATATTGTAAGTAACATCATTCCATTTGTAATTGGTTTTCGACATATACATATATATATATATATATATATATATATATATATATATATTGAAATTTACACGACGTAAAAATTCATGTTTCGTTAAGGTTCTCGAAAAAAAAATTGATATGTTTCGTGAAGGTTAATTTTTTATATTCAAGCTTAGTATTATTCGTCTGTGAGTAGTCATTTCTGTAGTGATTTAGGAATTTTCTTACCAAAACGTACGATATAAACGGAAACATACAGATGAAGAAGGAAAGAAATTTGATCGCGTTTAGAGAGCAGAGTAGTTGTTATAGTCGTTATATTGTCCAAACTATCGCGTATGGAGAAGGTACTAACGGAATAAGTGCAAATGAAATAGCCGATTTCACTCGAATACACTACGGTTGCAAAATTATGTGTTTCATTGGTATAATCGCCGACTGTTACCAATCGACCTCCAAAAATTATTTTAAGACTCATTTGAGTTACCCCTCCCCACGGAAATCTTTAGTAAAAGGCGAAAGATTTATTCGCAACTGAGGAGAGGTCAGAGTAACCATCCAATTTTTTCAACACTATTTTCATCCACAGACAGTCCGATGAAGTCGGTGTTCGAGAAGTAAATGCATGAAAGTCTCCGAGAAAAATTATCCGATTTTTAAAATTGTCTGTACACTTTTTAGGACTTGAATTTTAGGAAGAATTAAATTCGACTAATGAATATGCAATATTCAATGTATCGACAAGATATACATCTCTATTGATCTATTACACATGTTTATAATACTAAACGCCATCTTGCGGCAATTTTTGATAGCTGCTTATGTTGAACATCTGCATTGAGTTTCAATATATTTGGATATTCGATGGTAGCGGTGATTTTCGGACTGTTACATTTACAATCAAGTGTTACGTACTTCATTTATTTCAACCGAAATTGCTACAATTCTCTGATTGACGACAAAGTTAAAAAAAAAAAATAGATTCTTATGACGAATAAAAAATATATTAATCGGAATTTATAGGGCATAATAAAATTATTCATTCCATCATAATATAATTGCAATGCAATTCGAACTTCAAAAATACCAATGAAAATGGTTATCTTACTTATAAAAGTGAACAACATAATTTTTTCTCTTCTATATTATTATTGCTAATGTCTTTTTGTGTATATGTTTCAAGCGATCGTTTAATATTTCATACAATTCATTTTTACATATTGTACTTAATTTATGATACTCGAACTAGTTACGTCGATGCGTGTTACAGACAATTTTCATTCAGAGGAGAAAGTTAAAATTTCCACATAATTCATTTGTTTACATCCAGTGGATTATGATTTTAATTTTACTGTGCACTCGCACCACAGCGTTATCATATCGTCCAAATATTTGTTCTTTCGTATTTTAAGCCAAATATGGTCGCGAATGATTACTGTGAAATCTCTTTTAGACCGACACTAAAAAATTGTCCGTTCAAGAGAGTCATCTTTTCGAAAGAAATTTTATGTTTTCCAAATTCAGCAAATGAAAATCCAATAAACAACGCAAAATATAGACATCTGAAAAAACATTTATTTCTTTATACGTAAAACACCATAATACATATTGCATTATATAACTGAATATTTATTCATGAATGGTAGTCTGACGAGTTCTTTTGCTCGAATTATTACATCATGAAAATAAAATTGGAAGTTGATAAGAATATTCAAGGCTGTGTCATATTTTTGACATTCTGCGAATAGTTTAAAGATTTTTAATCAAGTCGTTAGCTTCATCATAATAAAATTCCTCATTAGAAACTTTCAAAGTCCGTTAGTTCCACCTTCGGCCAGATAATCAATTTCATTTATTACAAATGTTTGAAAAAGTTATAACTAACATATAAAACCATGTCTCAAGATGCGAGAACGCTCATTTTCGATTTTGTTGATCGTAAAAAAATTCTCAATGGAGAATACTTTCAAAGTTGACAGTAGATGGGCCGACCTAACACGTATAATCGCTAGTCATATCTAACATATAAAACCCAAGTTTCCAATGTGCGGCAACGCCTTTTTTCAATTTTGTTGATATTTATAAAATTCTCCTATATAATTCCCTTCGTTCTCCCTACAGCCCGCCAATAGTTTTCATCACATAAGATTGATATTCATAACTAACATAGTAAAGACCCTCTGCCTATATGCGACAATAATTGAGAGAAGTAAGTAATGATGTTCATTATATAAAGTGGGCCGATCCCGGAGGTACTGCAATACCGGGCCAACCCGCGACGGCGGTGGAGCAAGCCCCTAACCACCATCATGATCCAAAAATCAGTTTAATATACTGGCCCCGCATGCGGGGCGTATCAGATATTAAGCTGATAAGAACAGATACTACACTTTGATCTTAGCCATAGGGCCGAGAAGCGATACCTGTTACAAATTATCAACAAAACTTAACGGAAAATAGACCTTCGTATTCAGTATAATAATTCACCATACATCTACGAGTTCCATCTTTCATTACATACCCCTACTTCATTAGAATAACTATTCCCAATGTACCACCCTCGTAGAATTCTATTCAGGTTATTGAGGAGATTTCGATATCACTCGCTAGAGTGCGCATCGTCCCATTTGTTATTTAGTCGTAGTCGGCTTTCCTAAAATTATATTTTGCTCCTTTCGATGCATACAAACGCTTACACTGACCGTTCAAAAGGAAGTGAATCAATATTAGAATATAAATAGAGAAAAAGTGTTCAAAGATTAGAAAAGTGTAATGTAAATGAGAAAGTGTAGTTAGTGGCTTTAGTGAACTTAGTGCGAGAGCCAAAATATCAACGAGACAAATCACCTTGACCTGGAAATACTATGGGAATATCATCAAGTTGGATCAATTCTTTGCTGAGAGAAAAATACTTCTTGAGAAACATATAAAATAAATAGAACACGAAATGAGAACGGCAAAATAAAATGCGAAAGAGTTGGAAGCATATTTAAAATCAAAAAGAACCGCAAAACCAGAAATTATTACTGAAATCTAGAATGACTGCCTGAGCGGCAGTGAAGAAGATGACGATTTTAGTATCGAGGAAAAAGAGAAATGATGATAGAGAAATAAATGCACAAAATAACCCGAGAGTCTGTAAGGAAAGACAATCATAATAAATTTTCATAAAAAGAAGATGATAACACAACACATATAATACTAAGAAACAAGACAAATCGAAACGAACTATCAAAAGTAATAACAAATTAAGAAAATCAGCTATACCATAGCAATAGCAACCGAAAAAAATTACTCGTCTCAATGATGACGGACTTTACTAAGAACCAAGCGGAAACCTTTCCCTATTATTGGTTGCTTTCAAAAATCTACGCAAGATTATTAATCTTGAAAATTAAGAAATGTACAGCCAGACGAAGAAGACACTAATACGCAGTTAAATGGCTCATTATGTAATGTTTCCAAGATCATTTCGAAAGAAAATTTAGTGAGCAATATTGTGCGAGTGTCTATAGCTGCTTCTATGCAATTCGAATATTATCGCCTTTATTTGATTGATTCGGGAAATCCACTCAGTTCAATTTTAGCTGAAATATTTATGGATGATCTAGAATCAAAAATACACCTAAATCCGATAAGCAAATATTTCCTTTATTGGTATAGATATGTAGATGACATTTTTTGTTGTTTCAAAGGCACCGATCGACAACTACATATCTTCACGAATTTCATTAATAAACTCCACCCAAAAATCAAATTCACAATCGAAGAAGAAAAGAATCAAAGTATTAATTTTCTTGACCTCACAATAACAAGACTAAATAATTTACATGATTTTAGTATTTTTCACAAACCCACACATACAGACATCATAATACATAAAACTTCAAATCACCACACCAACCAAAAAATGTCAGCATATAATATAGTCCGGTCAAATTAGACCAAAAATAAGAGTAAAAGTTACATAAATTCCCACCAAGCTGAAAATTGGTAAGATTGTTTAAAATATCATTAAAAACAAAATTTGAAAGTTCCCCATCTATCCCCTGTAAGGAAAAAATTTTATTCAAGGTCAAAGGTCAAAAAAATGAGTTTTTCGCGATTTTCAGCAAAACGGTCAGTTTTATCATTAAAATACCTCGGACAAAAATTGTAGATCATAAAATTATCTATAAAAAATTTATTAATACTTTCTTTTCTACGCGCCACCGTTTTTGAGATATTACGGTTAAAAAAATTGTAAAAGTTGTAATCGTCATAATGAGCATGTACACGGCATAGAATCACCAACAGTAGAGGATCCGTTTGATTCCAACGAGGCAACATGCGATACATGGCTATTAACGCAGTTTACATGCACTCAAGATGAAGATGAAGAAGAACAAGAAAAACAAGAACAAGACGAACAAGAAGATCAAGAAGAAGAACAAAAAGAAGATTTTGAAAGTTACGACTCGGACGATTAAATTTCAGTACTTTTTTTTAACTTAAATTGCTTTTATCTTTTCAATCTCTGCTAATATCCATTATTTTTCAATAGTTTCAAATTAAACAGGATCAAAACTGACCCGTGGAATAGGCTTACCTCATAGGTGGCGAGGAAACGTGTGCATATTATGACGATTACAATTTTTTGAATCGTTATATCTCAAAAACGGTGGCTCGTAGAAAAAAAAATAATTAATAAATTTTTTGTAGATAATTTTATGATCTACAATTTTTGTCTGAGGTATTTTAATGATGAAACTTACCGTTTTGCTAAAAATCGCGAAAAACTCATTTTTTTTTACCTTTGCCTTGAATAAAATTTTTTCCTCACAGGGGAAAGATGGAGAACTTTCAAATTTTGTTTTTAATGATATTTTAAAAAATCTTACCGATCTTCAGCTGGGTGAGAATTTATGTAACTTCGAATGTCTAAATTGACCGGACTAATAGTTTTATTCATAAATTATTGAATATCCCTTTGAATTCATATAACTTTTTGGAAGAATTAAATATTATTAAACAAATAGCGTCAAACAACGGTTACAATCCTTTTCTTATAGACAAAATGGTATCCAATAAACCAAAGAAAATGGCATTAAATCTCGTGTACCCAATCATAAAAGAGGACAATACACAGAAATATTTTTCGTTATCTTATGTCAATGGATTATCTAAAAATATTGCTAAATATTTCAAAAGTTGTTTCAATTATAACGCGGCTTTTAGGACAATTAATAACGTTAGTACCTACATAAAAAACAATAAAGATCGAACAAATAAAGAAAATAAATCCGGAGTCTATAAGTTGACTTGCAAAGATTGCCCTTTAGTATACATTGGCCAGACTGGTAAATCATTCAAGAAACGTGTCCAAGAACACCAAAGGGGTTATATATCCGATTCTGTACATTCGACATATGCTAATCATCTTAAGGGATTCAGGCATAATTTTAACAATACTTATGAAATTATCCTTTTAGAATTTCTTGAAATCAACAGGTATAATGCACGTAAAATCCTTTTGAACGAACAAACAGATGTTGATAAGTCTCCATTACTGAATATCTTTCCTTAGCGGCAAACTCCAATAAACACCTAGAGTTTTTATGACTTGTTCTTCTATTATTTGGTCACGTACCTAACAATGTTTTTGAACTCAGTTACATTGAATACCATCAGACAGTACAATGTAATACCTGAAGAAGCCACATCGTGGTGAAACAATTGTTGTATTAGTACAAACGTTTTCGTGGAAATAAATTACTCTCTCATATAAAATTTTTTAATTATCGCTTTTATCGAATTTTCTTTGTTGAAATTATTTCAAAACTGAATGAAAAAAATGTCAGATATTCATCAGATCTGGGATGAAAACATAATTTGCTTCATTTATATGAAGCTTCAAGAAATTATTATAGTCCCTCCAAAGAATCCAAACAAAGTAGAAATACCACACACCATAACTATAGATATACACCTTACTTTCGACAAGTTCGAAAAGTCCAGCGTGCTGTTGTATGTAGTAAGTTTATTGTGAGAGAATTGATATTGTTTAGTTAACACCGGGACAGCGCGTACGCAGTCCCGACTACCAAAAATTACGCGCCCGAGTTATCCGCATTAGGGATAATCGCAGGGGTCAGCCCGATCGAAGTGCAATGAAAGGGCCTCACTCCGGGGGAACCGCCTTATTGATCACGGTAACCCCTACGCCAGGTAAGTATGAGTTGTGCATCTATGAAATGCATTATAGGTCTATTAGGAAAATTATCCACAGTTATGTGCAATTAGTCCTGCCATCTTTCGGAACAACTCTGTATTTATAATATCAGACGTTCTAACGACTAGATAGATATTAATAACGGGGCAAAAAGATTATACAATATAAGTTGAGAAAAAAACTGCTTGTTGTAAATTTATTCGCATCAATCAATTGTATTCCAAACGTGTTCAACATACTTAGGAATTAATCAACCGAGATCTGCCGAAGTGCCAATAGGCGAGACGAGAAATTAAATATTTGTGTTTCTTCTAATGTCCACCACATTATTTGTGTCTAGTTGTCATGTTTGCAGGGATATTCTCCTGATTTGGTTAATGCAAGTGAAGTTCAACCCTATCACATAGATAGATTCTCTTAGAATTAATTTGATTCCTTGAAAGTTCTTTATTTAAAGAGAACTTTATGAATTTTGTGTAACAGTTCAGATATACGGGGGAGTGCTCAAGGAAAACGGTTGGATACCTATTAGACAGAAAATAATTAAAACATCCTGCCACTGAGCTATCGGCAATATGGGTATTTATAATTAAATTTCATAACAGTTTCTTTCAGAATTGAAGTCTTGGACTATTATATTGCTTATTTCTCTTTATTAGGTTTTATATATAAAGAAATTATTGCATTTTTGAATTTTTACATGAACAGAGTATAAGTAAGATGAGCATATTGCAGATATTGAGAAAAAATAGAATAGAAAAAATTTTAAAGGCAATTCATTAATTTTTTCATGACTTACCTACCTCTATTGCAAATTATATAAAAATTTAATTAAGTTAACCTTACCTCTATTTACAACATTATAAGTAAACTACATGAATTACCTGCAAGTACGTCATATAAACATATTATAACAACATAAACTAGAAAATATACATATTATGACAGATAACAAGATTATCGTAATAATGAAAAAGGTAATTATACTGAAATTTCGAAAAAGTGTATGCGTGACACTAGCGTATGCTTTCGTACAGCTTTGGTTATATAAATTATAAATTTTATAAAAATGAACAGTGAACTTTTCTCCTCAAAATCAATAAATTATTATTAATACTTATCTTACCTCATATTTGACGTATGTTTAACATCGATTCGTATTTCTCATAATTAATTGTTATCTATAATAGTTTATTTCCGAAACCAAGCAACTGAAAATACCGTTGTCATACTTTTGGTGAGCATCACATTCTTCAAGTGAAATTGATTTCTAATCTTCAATTCAACATTTTTATGCTTTCATGTAGCCAAAATTTAAAAATCGCTACTTGAGGATTTCTCATCATTTCGATTAGAAGAAAAACATTACTCTGTTCAGCAAATATTCTGAAGCTCGAAGTCAATCAGTGTTTTATTTCAATGAGACAAAAACCAAACTCATAATAATGGTACAATATCGGAATCTGTCGATCATCTTTCTGAGTATATCTATTTTAACTATTAAGAAAATTGCCAAATTCTAAATTAAATATTTTGTGAATATTATTATATGTGTTTTTCTTTATTCGACTATTGAAACTATTTTTCCTTGTGATTTGCTAGAAGTCAATATCTAAAATAAGTTTTGTAGATATTGTAAGTAACATCATTCCATTTGTAATTGGTTTTCGACATATACATATATATATATATATATATATATTGAAATTTACACGACGTAAAAATTCATATTTCGTTAAGGTTCTCGAAAAAAAAAATTGATATGTTTCGTGAAGGTTAATTTTTCATATTCAAGCTTAGTATTATTCGTCTGTGAGTAGTAATTTCTGTAGTGATTTAGGAATTTTCTCACCAAAACGTACGATATAAACGGAAACATACAGATGAAGAAGGAAAGAAATTTGATCGCGTTTAGAGAGCAGAGTAGTTGTTATAGTCGTTATATTGTCCAAACTATCGCGTATGGAGAAGGTACTAACGGAATAAGTGCAAATGAAATAGCCGATTTCACTCGAATACACTACGGTTGCAAAATTATGTGTTTCATTGGTATAATCGCCGACTGTTACCAATCGACCTCCAAAAATTATTTTAAGACTCATTTGAGTTACCCCTCCCCACGGAAATCTTTAGTAAAAGGCGAAAGATTTATTCGCAACTGAGGAGAGGTCAGAGTAACCATCCAATTTTTTCAACACTATTTTCATCCACAGACAGTCCGATGAAGTCGGTGTTCGAGAAGTAAATGCATGAAAGTCTCCGAGAAAAATTATCCGATTTTTAAAATTGTCTGTACACTTTTTAGGACTTGAATTTTAGGAAGAATTAAATTCGACTAATGAATATGCAATATTCAATGTATCGACAAGATATACATCTCTATTGATCTATTACACATGTTTATAATACTAAACGCCATCTTGCGGCAATTTTTGATAGCTGCTTATGTTGAACATCTGCATTGAGTTTCAATATATTTGGATATTCGATGGTAGCGGTAATTTTCGGACTGTTACATTTACAATCAAGTGTTACGTACTTCATTTATTTCAACCGAAATTGCTACAATTCTCTGATTGACGACAAAGTTCAAAAAAAAAAATAGATTCTTATGACGAATAAAAAATATATTAATCGGAATTTATAGGGCATAATAAAATTATTCATTCCATCATAATATAATTGCAATGCAATTCGAACTTCAAAAATACCAATGAAAATGGTTATCTTACTTATAAAAGTGAACAACATAATTTTTTCTCTTCTATATTATTATTGCTAATGTCTTTTTGTGTATATGTTTCAAGCGATCGTTTAATATTTCATACAATTCATTTTTACATATTGTACTTAATTTATGATACTCGAACTAGTTACGTCGATGCGTGTTACAGACAATTTTCATTCAGAGGAGAAAGTTAAAATTTCCACATAATTCATTTGTTTACATCCAGTGGATTATGATTTTAATTTTACTGTGCACTCGCACCACAGCGTTATCATATCGTCCAAATATTTGTTCTTTCGTATTTTAAGCCAAATATGAATGATTACTGTGAAATCTCTTTTAGACCGACACTAAAAAATTGTCCGTTCAAGAGAGTCATCTTTTCGAAAGAAATTTTATGTTTTCCAAATTCAGCAAATGAAAATCCAATAAACAACGCAAAATATAGACATCTGAAAAAACATTTATTTCTTTATACGTAAAACACCATAATACATATTGCATTATATAACTGAATATTTATTCATGAATGGTAGTCTGACGAGTTCTTTTGCTCGAATTATTACATCATGAAAATAAAATTGGAAGTTGATAAGAATATTCAAGGCTGTGTCATATTTTTGACATTCTGCGAATAGTTTAAAGATTTTTAATCAAGTCGTTAGCTTCATCATAATAAAATTCCTCATTAGAAACTTTCAAAGTCCGTTAGTTCCACCTTCGGCCAGATAATCAATTTCATTTATTACAAATGTTTGAAAAAGTTATAACTAACATATAAAACCATGTCTCAAGATGCGAGAACGCTCATTTTCGATTTTGTTGATCGTAAAAAAATTCTCAATGGAGAATACTTTCAAAGTTGACAGTAGATGGGCCGACCTAACACGTATAATCGCTAGTCATATCTAACATATAAAACCCAAGTTTCCAATGTGCGGCAACGCCTTTTTTCAATTTTGTTGATATTTATAAAATTCTCCTATATAATTCCCTTCGTTCTCCCTACAGCCCGCCAATAGTTTTCATCACATAAGATTGATATTCATAACTAACATAGTAAAGACCCTCTGCCTATATGCGACAATAATTGAGAGAAGTAAGTAATGATGTTCATTATATAAAGTGGGCCGATCCCGGAGGTACTGCAATACCGGGCCAACCCGCGACGGCGGTGGAGCAAGCCCCTAACCACCATCATGATCCAAAAATCAGTTTAATATACTGGCCCCGCATGCGGGGCGTATCAGATATTAAGCTGATAAGAACAGATACTACACTTTGATCTTAGCCATAGGGCCGAGAAGCGATACCTGTTACAAATTATCAACAAAACTTAACGGAAAATAGACCTTCGTATTCAGTATAATAATTCACCATACATCTACGAGTTCCATCTTTCATTACATACCCCTACTTCATTAGAATAACTATTCCCAATGTACCACCCTCGTAGAATTCTATTCAGGTTATTGAGGAGATTTCGATATCACTCGCTAGAGTGCGCATCGTCCCATTTGTTATTTAGTCGTAGTCGGCTTTCCTAAAATTATATTTTGCTCCTTTCGATGCATACAAACGCTTACACTGACCGTTCAAAAGGAAGTGAATCAATATTAGAATATAAATAGAGAAAAAGGGTTCAAAGATTAGAAAAGTGTAATGTAAATGAGAAAGTGTAGTTAGTGGCTTTAGTGAACTTAGTGCGAGAGCCAAAATATCAACGAGACAAATCACCTTGACCTGGAAATACTATGGGAATATCATCAAGTTGGATCAATTCTTTGCTGAGAGAAAAATACTTCTTGAGAAACATATAAAATAAATAGACCACGAAATGAGAACGGCAAAATAAAATGCGAAAGAGTTGGAAGCATATTTAAAATCAAAAAGAACCGCAAAACCAGAAATTATTACTGAAATCTAGAATGACTGCCTGAGCGGCAGTGAAGAAGATGACGATTTTAGTATCGAGGAAAAAGAGAAATGATGATAGAGAAATAAATGCACAAAATAACCCGAGAGCCTGTAAGGAAAGACAATCATAATAAATTTTCATAAAAAGAAGATGATAACACAACACATATAATACTAAGAAACAAGACAAATCGAAACGAACTATCATAAGTAATAACAAATTAAGAAAATCAGCTATACCATAGCAATAGCAACCGAAAAAAATTACTCGTCTCAATGATGACGGACTTTACTAAGAACCAAGCGGAAACCTTTCCCTATTATTGGTTGCTTTCAAAAATCTACGCAAGATTATTAATCTTGAAAATTAAGAAATGTACAGCCAGACGAAGAAGACACTAATACGCAGTTTAATGGCTCATTATGTAATGTTTCCAAGATCATTTCGAAAGAAAATTTAGTGAGCAATATTGTGCGAGTGTCTATAGCTGCTTCTATGCAATTCGAATATTATCGCCTTTATTTGATTGATTCGGGAAATCCAATCAGTTCAATTTTAGCTGAAATATTTATGGATGATCTAGAATCAAAAATACACCTAAATCCGATAAGCAAATATTTCCTTTATTGGTATAGATATGTAGATGACATTTTTTGTTGTTTCAAAGGCACCGATCGACAACTACATATCTTCACGAATTTCATTAATAAACTCCACCCAAAAATCAAATTCACAATCGAAGAAGAAAAGAATCAAAGTATTAATTTTCTTGACCTCACAATAACAAGACTAAATAATTTACATGATTTTAGTATTTTTCACAAACCTACACATACAGACATCATAATACATAAAACTTCAAATCACCACACCAACCAAAAAATGTCGGCATATAATATAGTCCGGTCAAATTAGACCAAAAATAAGAGTAAAAGTTACATAAATTCCCACCAAGCTGAAAATTGGTAAGATTGTTTAAAATATCATTAAAAACAAAATTTGAAAGTTCCCCATCTATCCCCTGTAAGGAAAAAATTTTATTCAAGGTCAAAGGTCAAAAAAATGAGTTTTTCGCGATTTTCAGCAAAACGGTCAGTTTTATCATTAAAATACCTCGGACAAAAATTGTAGATCATAAAATTATCTATAAAAAATTCATTAATACTTTCTTTTCTACGCGCCACCGTTTTTGAGATATTACGGTTAAAAAAATTGTAAAAGTTGTAATCGTCATAATGAGCATGTACACGGCATAGAATCACCAACAGTAGAGGATCCGTTTGATTCCAACGAGGCAACATGCGATACATGGCTATTAACGCAGTTTACATGCACTCAAGATGAAGATGAAGAAGAACAAGAAAAACAAGAACAAGACGAACAAGAAGATCAAGAAGAAGAACAAAAAGAAGATTTTGAAAGTTACGACTCGGACGATTAAATTTCACTACTTTTTTTTAACTTAAATTGCTTTTATCTTTTCAATCTCTGCTAATATCCATTATTTTTCAATAGTTTCAAATTAAACAGGATCAAAACTGACCCGTGGAATAGGCTTACCTCATAGGTGGCGAGGAAACGTGTGCATATTATGACGATTACAATTTTTTGAATCGTTATATCTCAAAAACGGTGGCTCGTAGAAAAAAAAATAATTAATAAATTTTTTGTAGATAATTTTATGATCTACAATTTTTGTCTGAGGTATTTTAATGATGAAACTTACCGTTTTGCTAAAAATCGCGAAAAACTCATTTTTTTTTACCTTTGCCTTGAATAAAATTTTTTCCTCACAGGGGAAAGATGGAGAACTTTCAAATTTTGTTTTTAATGATATTTTAAAAAATCTTACCGATCTTCAGCTGGGTGAGAATTTATGTAACTTCGAATGTCTAAATTGACCGGACTAATAGTTTTATTCATAAATTATTGAATATCCCTTTGAATTCATATAACTTTTTGGAAGAATTAAATATTATTAAACAAATAGCGTCAAACAACGGTTACAATCCTTTTCTTATAGACAAAATGGTATCCAATAAACCAAAGAAAATGGCATTAAATCTCGTGTACCCAATCATAAAAGAGGACAATACACAGAAATATTTTTCGTTATCTTATGTCAATGGATTATCTAAAAATATTGCTAAATATTTCAAAAGTTGTTTCAATTATAACGCGGCTTTTAGGACAATTAATAACGTTAGTACCTACATAAAAAACAATAAAGATCGAACAAATAAAGAAAATAAATCCGGAGTCTATAAGTTGACTTGCAAAGATTGCCCTTTAGTATACATTGGGCAGACTGGTAAATCATTCAAGAAACGTGTCCAAGAACACCAAAGGGGTTATATATCCGATTCTGTACATTCGACATATGCTAATCATCTTAAGGGATTCAGGCATAATTTTAACAATACTTATGAAATTATCCTTTTAGAATTTCTTGAAATCAACAGGTATAATGCACGTAAAATCCTTTTGAACGAACAAACAGATGTTGATAAGTCTCCATTACTGAATATCTTTCCTTAGCGGCAAACTCCAATAAACACCTAGAGTTTTTATGACTTGTTCTTCTATTATTTGGTCACGTACCTAACAATGTTTTTGAACTCAGTTACATTGAATACCATCAGACAGTACAATGTAATACCTGAAGAAGCCACATCGTGGTGAAACAATTGTTGTATTAGTACAAACGTTTTCGTGGAAATAAATTACTGTCTCATATAAAATTTTTTAATTATCGCTTTTATCGAATTTTCTTTGTTGAAATTATTTCAAAACTTAATGAAAAAAATGTCAGATATTCATCAGATCTGGGATGAAAACATAATTTGCTTCATTTATATGAAGCTTCAAGAAATTATTACAGTCCCTCCAAAGAATCCAAACAAAGTAGAAATACCACACACCATAACTATAGATATACACCTTACTTTCGACAAGTTCGAAAAGTCCAGCGTGCTGTTTTATGTAGTAAGTTTATTGTGAGAGAATTGATATTGTTTAGTTAACACCGGGACAGCGCGTACGCAGTCCCGACTACCAAAAATTACGCGCCCGAGTTATCCGCATTAGGGATAATCGCAGGGGTCAGCCCGATCGAAGTGCAATGAAAGGGCCTCACTCCGGGGGAACCGCCTTATTGATCACGGTAACCCCTACGCCAGGTAAGTATGAGTTGTGCATCTACGAAATGCATTATACGTCTATTAGGAAAATTATCCACAGTTATGTGCAATTAGTCCTGCCATCTTTCGGAACAACTCTGTATTTATAATATCAGACGTTCTAACGACTAGATAGATATTAATAACGGGGCAAAAAGATTATACAATATAAGTTGAGAAAAAAACTGCTTGTTGTAAATTTATTAGCATCAATCAATTGTATTCCAAACGTGTTCAACATACTTAGGAATTAATCAACCGAGATCTGCCAAAGTGCCAATAGGCGAGACGAGAAATTAAATATTTGTGTTTCTTCTAATGTCCACCACATTATTTGTGTCTAGTTGTCATGTTTGCAGGGATATTCTCCTGATTTGGTTAATGCAAGTGAAGTTCAACCCTATCACATAGATAGATTCTCTTAGAATTAATTTGATTCCTTGAAAGTTCTTTATTTAAAGAGAACTTTATGAATTTTGTGTAACAGTTCAGATATACGGGGGAGTGCTCAAGGAAAACGGTTGGATACCTATTAGACAGAAAATAATTAAAACATCCTGCCACTGAGCTATCGGCAATATGGGTATTTATAATTAAATTTCATAACAGTTTCTTTCAGAATTGAAGTCTTGGACTATTATATTGCTTATTTCTCTTTATTAGGTTTTATATATAAAGAAATTATTGCATTTTTGAATTTTTACATGAACAGAGTATAAGTAAGATGAGCATATTGCAGATATTGAGAAAAAATAGAATAGAAAAAATTTTAAAGGCAATTCATTAATTTTTTCATGACTTACCTACCTCTATTGCAAATTATATAAAAATTTAATTAAGTTAACCTTACCTCTATTTACAACATTATAAGTAAACTACATGAATTACCTGCAAGTACGTCATATAAACATATTATAACAACATAAACTAGAAAATATACATATTATGACAGATAACAAGATTATCGTAATAATGAAAAAGGTAATTATACTGAAATTTCGAAAAAGTGTATGCGTGACACTAGCGTATGCTTTCGTACAGCTTTGGTTATATAAATTATAAATTTTATAAAAATGAACAGTGAACTTTTCTCCTCAAAATCAATAAATTATTATTAATACTTATCTTACCTCATATTTGACGTATGTTTAACATCGATTCGTATTTCTCATAATTAATTGTTATGTATAATAGTTTATTTCCGAAACCAAGCAACTGAAAATACCGTCGTCATACTTTTGGTGAGCATCACATTCTTCAAGTGAAATTGATTTCTAATCTTCAATTCAACATTTTTATGCTTTCATGTAGCCAAAATTTAAAAATCGCTACTTGAGGATTTCTCATCATTTCGATTAGAAGAAATACATTACTCTGTTCAGCAAATATTCTGAAGCTCGAAGTCAATCAGTGTTTTATTTCAATGAGACAAAAACCAAACTCATAATAATGGTACAATATCGGAATCTGTCGATCACCTTTCTGAGTATATCTATTTTAACTATTAAGAAAATTGCCAAATTCTAAATTAAATATTTTGTGAATATTATTATATGTGTTTTTCTTAATTAATAAATCCGGAATCTATAAGTTGACTTGCAAAGATTGCCCTTTAGTATACATTGGCCAGACTGGTAAATCATTCAAGAAACGTGTCCAAGAACACCAAAGGGGTTATATATCCGATTCTGTACATTCGACATATGCTAATCATCTTAAGGGATTCAGGCATAATTTTAACAATACTTATGAAATTATCCTTTTAGAATTTCTTGAAATCAACAGGTATAATGCACGTAAAATCCTTTTGAACGAACAAACAGATGTTGATAAGTCTCCATTACTGAATATCTTTCCTTAGCGGCAAACTCCAATAAACACCTAGAGTTTTTATGACTTGTTCTTCTATTATTTGGTCACGTACCTAACAATGTTTTTGAACTCAGTTACATTGAATACCATCAGACAGTACAATGTAATACCTGAAGAAGCCACATCGTGGTGAAACAATTGTTGTATTAGTACAAACGTTTTCGTGGAAATAAATTACTGTCTCATATAAAATTTTTTAATTATCGCTTTTATCGAATTTTCTTTGTTGAAATTATTTCAAAACTGAATGAAAAAAATGTCAGATATTCATCAGATCTGGGATGAAAACATAATTTGCTTCATTTATATGAAGCTTCAAGAAATTATTATAGTCCCTCCAAAGAATCCAAACAAAGTAGAAATACCACACACCATAACTATAGATATACACCTTACTTTCGACAAGTTCGAAAAGTCCAGCGTGCTGTTGTATGTAGTAAGTTTATTGTGAGAGAATTGATATTGTTTAGTTAACACCGGGACAGCGCGTACGCAGTCCCGACTACCAAAAATTACGCGCCCGAGTTATCCGCATTAGGGATAATCGCAGGGGTCAGCCCGATCGAAGTGCAATGAAAGGGCCTCACTCCGGGGGAACCGCCTTATTGATCACGGTAACCCCTACGCCAGGTAAGTATGAGTTGTGCATCTACGAAATGCATTATACGTCTATTAGGAAAATTATCCACAGTTATGTGCAATTAGTCCTGCCATCTTTCGGAACAACTCTGTATTTATAATATCAGACGTTCTAACGACTAGATAGATATTAATAACGGGGCAAAAAGATTATACAATATAAGTTGAGAAAAAAACTGCTTGTTGTAAATTTATTAGCATCAATCAATTGTATTCCAAACGTGTTCAACATACTTAGGAATTAATCAACCGAGATCTGCCAAAGTGCCAATAGGCGAGACGAGAAATTAAATATTTGTGTTTCTTCTAATGTCCACCACATTATTTGTGTCTAGTTGTCATGTTTGCAGGGATATTCTCCTGATTTGGTTAATGCAAGTGAAGTTCAACCCTATCACATAGATAGATTCTCTTAGAATTAATTTGATTCCTTGAAAGTTCTTTATTTAAAGAGAACTTTATGAATTTTGTGTAACAGTTCAGATATACGGGGGAGTGCTCAAGGAAAACGGTTGGATACCTATTAGACAGAAAATAATTAAAACATCCTGCCACTGAGCTATCGGCAATATGGGTATTTATAATTAAATTTCATAACAGTTTCTTTCAGAATTGAAGTCTTGGACTATTATATTGCTTATTTCTCTTTATAAGGTTTTATATATAAAGAAATTATTGCATTTTTGAATTTTTACATGAACAGAGTATAAGTGAGATGAGCATATTGCAGATATTGAGAAAAAATAGAATAGAAAAAATTTTAAAGGCAATTCATTAATTTTTTCATGACTTACCTACCTCTATTGCAAATTATATAAAAATTTAATTAAGTTAACCTTACCTCTATTTACAACTTTATAAGTAAACTACATGAATTACCTGCAAGTACGTCATATAAACATATTATAACAACATAAACTAGAAAATATACATATTATGACAGATAACAAGATTATCGTAATAATGAAAAAGGTAATTATACTGAAATTTCGAAAAAGTGTATGCGTGACACTAGCGTATGCTTTCGTACAGCTTTGGTTATATAAATTATAAATTTTATAAAAATGAACAGTGAACTTTTCTCCTCAAAATCAATAAATTATTATTAATATTTATCTTACCTCATATTTGACGTATGTTTAACATCGATTCGTATTTCTCATAATTAATTGTTATGTATAATAGTTTATTTCCGAAACCAAGCAACTGAAAATACTGTCGTCATACTTTTGGTGAGCATCACATTCTTCAAGTGAAATTGATAAGAATAGTTTTTCTAATCTTCAATTCAACATTTTTATTCTTTCATGTAGCCAAAATTTAAAAATCGCTACTTGAGGATTTCTCATCATTTCGATTAGAAGAAATACATTACTCTGTTCAGCAAATATTCTGAAGCTCGAAATCAATCAGTGTTTTATTTCAATGAGACAAAAACCAAACTCATAATAATGGTACAATATCGGAATCTGTCGATCATCTTTCTGAGTATATCTATTTTAACTATTAAGAAAATTGCCAAATTCTAAATTAAATATTTTGTGAATATTATTATATGTGTTTTTCTTTATTCGACTATTGAAACTATTTTACCTTGTGATTTGCTAGAAGTCAATATCTAAAATAAGTTTTGTAGATATCGTAAGTAACATCATTCCATTTGTAATTGGTTTTCGACATATACATATATATATATATATATATATATATATATATATATATATATATATATATATATATATATATTGCGTAGTATAGGTTATCGACCAGACTAATAATAAATCTATTACCTTGTTTTCGGGAATGTGGTCTGTATATCAAGAAAACTCCAATTTTCTTCAAATATCTCAATATTTCGTTGATATAATTTTCAACATCATCAGGAGATAAACTGAAAACAGCAAACAAAAAAGGGCAACATCATTTACAGGAAACAAACAAAGATTTTTTTATACAGCACTTACAAGATCAGAGCTTCACTTCCAAAACACAGAATCAAACATTACAAAATTCTTTACTCGAAAAATCAAACATCAAAAATCAGATACTATATTACATTCAAAAGAGAAACTTCTAATATCCCAAATATTCCAGGTGTTTTAAATTGCTCTCCAATAACCGATATGAAACAAAGAAAACAATATGGGAAATATGTGACATCTACAGTATATGTACTAAAGTTTACTTAGAATATTACAGTAAATTGTATTGAGGCCTTCTGTATCTGATTTATAGTTTACTGCATTGTTCTCCTTTTTAATGTGTAGCATCTCGAGAAATAATCGTTTCCTGTAATCATTCTCTTGTTGCAATATACTAACGCTGTCAAAATCAAAATTGTGACCAGTTTTTTTATGATGGTCAACCAACGCACAAGAGTTTTTCCCTATTCGGCAATCACTCTTATGCTGAGTTATTCGATTTTTGAGCCACTGCTGTGATTGGCCAATGTAAGCTCCCGGGCATACCATACATGGCACCCTATATATAGTATTACTCATGAAATCAGTCGGAATTTTGTCCTTCAGTTTCGAGAATAACCTTGAGTTATTCATTACATTATATCTCGCGATTTTAACCTGCGGATAATCTTTAAACAAATTAACTACCCTATGAGTTAGTTCGTTCATTTGCGGTAATTTTTTGAACTTTTGCTGCGGTGGGTTGTCATCCGTGGGACCATCATAAAAACTCGCACTGAAAATTAACCTCTTTAAGATATTCCTTGGGTATCCATTGTTGACAAAAATATCGAAGAGTGTATTCAAATTCTTACTTAAAAACCTCTGATCTGAAATGTGAGTGACTCTATTCTTTAAAGCTAAGACTGTGTTCAACTTTTGATTACGAGGATGATTTGAATAAAAATTCAAAAAACGACCTGAGGATGTAGGTTTCTGATACCAGTCTAATATCAGTGTGTTGGTATCATCTCTGATAACCATAGTATCTAGGAATGGTAATTTTTTATCAATTTCTGCCTCTATGGTAAATTTTAAGTGTTCGTCAAAGCCATTGAAAACCTGCTGAACGATATCAATTTTATCACACGGTACACTACAAATCAAATCATCCACGTACTTATATATAAAAGGAAAACTGAAAGGGATCCTCGGAATAACATTATCCAACAAATCATCGAGGACAATCATTGCAATTATAGGGCTCAACGGGGAACCCATTGGTGTACCGAATATCTGCTTGTAAAAACGATCATTAAATGAAAAATAAGTATTGTTGAAAACAAAAGCTATCAGAGTCATGAAATTCTGTTTGGTTAAGCAAGTATGATCAGCTATTTGGTCCCAACGGTCATCTAAAATTTTTAAAGCTGATTTGACCGGTATATTTGTGAACAGGGAGACAACGTCTAGCGACAATAAAATGTACCCATCTGGTAGCCGTAATCCACTAACCGCATTGACGAAGGTGAAGGCATCCTTTACATTATAGTCCGTGCGATCTTCGAATGACTCCCTCAACATATTGGCCAAAAACTTTGCCAAATTATATGTGACAGAATTAACCGAACTCACTATTGGACGTAGAGGTACATTATCTTTATGTATTTTTGGTAGACAATATAACCTGGGAAAGGTGGAATTGTTTTTAATCAAAAATCTCAGTTCAGCGGCACTTATCTCATTCCTTGCATAAATATATTTCAAAAGATCATTGAGTTTCTTTTGGATAGTCATAGTGGGGTCTCTCTTCAAACTTTCGTATGTTTTTTCGTCATTCAACAATTGCTCGGTTTTAATGACATAATCTAACTTATTCATGGCAACAGTGCAGCCCCCCTTATCGGCAGTTAGTATATAGATCTCCGGATGTAGTTTGAGAAATTTTCCCGTCTTCTCAAAATCAACTTCAATATCCGATGGTCTAACCCTGTTTCGACCCATTTTGTGTAAAAAGTTCGTAATAACATTTGTGGTGTTAGCTCTCACAATGTCAGCATTTTCCCTTGGAACATCAATCACAATATTTTCAACGTCAGTAATAAAATGTCTCAACAGTAACTTGGTGTCAGTACACTCAACACTAAATTTAGGTCCAAGTGACAAAAAATCAGCAACAGGCCCAGGAATCTCAATGCCAGAAATATTCTTGAACCACTTTGAATTATCATAAAATAGTTTTTTACTTTCCACCTGTTGTTTCAACAATTTGTTAAATTTTGACATATTAATCGATTTTACTTTTTTAAAAAGTTTGTTATGAGAATTTTCCAAATAGGATTGATATTTATCCAATAAAGTATCCGGTAAAACCAAACCAAGCTTTTTCTTTAGTTCTACGATCATTTTTTGATGTCTCGAGATGCTATTACATGTCACCTTAATTTCCAAAGATAAAACTCTTCTATGTATTCTCTCTATAAAATTATTAACCTGACTATGACACTGTAGATCACTATCATTTGAAAGAAGCTGACACATATTCTTTGTACTACCCTGAATGTGTCCAGGTACTAAATTAGAAGCTCTGCAGCGTAGCAAGAAACATCTACGGTTTTGTTTGTTGGCAAGTTTCCTACTGGTGTTGGCCCAATGCTTAAGTAGCCTTGTAATACGATTGCCATAGGTGTTACTGATATTCTGATAGAATCCCATCATATATGTTGCGTAGTATAGGTTATCGACCAGACTAATAATAAATCTATTACCTTGTTTTCGGGAATGTGGTCTGTATATCAAGAAAACTCCAATTTTCTTCAAATATCTCAATATTTCGTTGATATAATTTTCAACATCATGATGATTTTTGATGTTTGATTTTTCGAGTAAAGAATTTTGTAATGTTTGATTCTGTGTTTTGGAAGTGAAGCTCTGATCTTGTAAGTGCTGTATAAAAAAATCTTTGTTTGTTTCCTGTAAATGATGTTGCCCTTTTTTGTTTGCTGTTTTCAGTTTATCTCCTGATGATGTTGAAAATTATATCAACGAAATATTGAGATATTTGAAGAAAATTGGAGTTTTCTTGATATACAGACCACATTCCCGAAAACAAGGTAATAGATTTATATATATATATATATTGAAATTTACTCGACGTAAAAATTCATGTTTCGTTAAGGTTCTCGAAAAAAAAAATTGATAAGTTTCGTGAAAATTTAATTTTTTATATTCAAGCTTAGTATTATTCGTCTGTGAGTAGTAATTTCTGTAGTGATTTAGGAATTTTCTCACCAAAACGTACGATATAAACGGAAACATACAGATGAAGAAGGAAAGAAATTTGATCGCGTTTAGAGAGCAGAGTAGTTGTTATAGTCGTTATATTGTCCAAACTATCGCGTATGGAGAAGGTACTAACGGAATAAGTGCAAATGAAATAGCCGATTTCACTCGAATACACTACGGTTGCAAAATTATGTGTTTCATTGGTATAATCGCCGACTGTTACCAATCGACCTCCAAAAATTATTTTAAGACTCATTTGAGTTACCCCTCCCCACGGAAATCTTTAGTAAAAGGCGAAAGATTTATTCGCAACTGAGGAGAGGTCAGAGTAACCATCCAATTTTTTCAACACTATTTTCATCCACAGACAGTCCGATGAAGTCGGTGTTCGAGAAGTAAATGCATGAAAGTCTCCGAGAAAAATTATCCGATTTTTAAAATTGTCTGTACACTTTTTAGGACTTGAATTTTAGGAAGAATTAAATTCGACTAATGAATATGCAATATTCAATGTATCGACAAGATATACATCTCTATTGATCTATTACACATGTTTATAATACTAAACGCCATCTTGCGGCAATTTTTGATAGCTGCTTATGTTGAACATCTGCATTGAGTTTCAATATATTTGGATATTCGATGGTAGCGGTGATTTTCGGACTGTTACATTTACAATCAAGTGTTACGTACTTCATTTATTTCAACCGAAATTGCTACAATTCTCTGATTGACGACAAAGTTCAAAAAAAAAAAATAGATTCTTATGACGAATAAAAAATATATTAATCGGAATTTATAGGGCATAATAAAATTATTCATTCCATCATAATATAATTGCAATGCAATTCGAACTTCAAAAATACCAATGAAAATGGTTATCTTACTTATAAAAGTGAACAACATAATTTTTTCTCTTCTATATTATTATTGCTAATGTCTTTTTGTGTATATGTTTCAAGCGATCGTTTAATATTTCATACAATTCATTTTTACATATTGTACTTAATTTATGATACTCGAACTAGTTACGTCGATGCGTGTTACAGACAATTTTCATTCAGAGGAGAAAGTTAAAATTTCCACATAATTCATTTGTTTACATCCAGTGGATTATGATTTTAATTTTACTGTGCACTCGCACCACAGCGTTATCATATCGTCCAAATATTTGTTCTTTCGTATTTTAAGCCAAATATGGTCGCGAATGATTACTGTGAAATCTCTTTTAGACCGACACTAAAAAATTGTCCGTTCAAGAGAGTCATCTTTTCGAAAGAAATTTTATGTTTTCCAAATTCAGCAAATGAAAATCCAATAAACAACGCAAAATATAGACATCTGAAAAAACATTTATTTCTTTATACGTAAAACACCATAATACATATTGCATTATATAACTGAATATTTATTCATGAATGGTAGTCTGACGAGTTCTTTTGCTCGAATTATTACATCATGAAAATAAAATTGGAAGTTGATAAGAATATTCAAGGCTGTGTCATATTTTTGACATTCTGCGAATAGTTTAAAGATTTTTAATCAAGTCGTTAGCTTCATCATAATAAAATTCCTCATTAGAAACTTTCAAAGTCCGTTAGTTCCACCTTCGGCCAGATAATCAATTTCATTTATTACAAATGTTTGAAAAAGTTATAACTAACATATAAAACCATGTCTCAAGATGCGAGAACGCTCATTTTCGATTTTGTTGATCGTAAAAAAATTCTCAATGGAGAATACTTTCAAAGTTGACAGTAGATGGGCCGACCTAACACGTATAATCGCTAGTCATATCTAACATATAAAACCCAAGTTTCCAATGTGCGGCAACGCCTTTTTTCAATTTTGTTGATATTTATAAAATTCTCCTATATAATTCCCTTCGTTCTCCCTACAGCCCGCCAATAGTTTTCATCACATAAGATTGATATTCATAACTAACATAGTAAAGACCCTCTGCCTATATGCGACAATAATTGAGAGAAGTAAGTAATGATGTTCATTATATAAAGTGGGCCGATCCCGGAGGTACTGCAATACCGGGCCAACCCGCGACGGCGGTGGAGCAAGCCCCTAACCACCATCATGATCCAAAAATCAGTTTAATATACTGGCCCCGCATGCGGGGCGTATCAGATATTAAGCTGATAAGAACAGATACTACACTTTGATCTTAGCCATAGGGCCGAGAAGCGATACCTGTTACAAATTATCAACAAAACTTAACGGAAAATAGACCTTCGTATTCAGTATAATAATTCACCATACATCTACGAGTTCCATCTTTCATTACATACCCCTACTTCATTAGAATAACTATTCCCAATGTACCACCCTCGTAGAATTCTATTCAGGTTATTGAGGAGATTTCGATATCACTCGCTAGAGTGCGCATCGTCCCATTTGTTATTTAGTCGTAGTCGGCTTTCCTAAAATTATATTTTGCTCCTTTCGATGCATACAAACGCTTACACTGACCGTTCAAAAGGAAGTGAATCAATATTAGAATATAAATAGAGAAAAAGTGTTCAAAGATTAGAAAAGTGTAATGTAAATGAGAAAGTGTAGTTAGTGGCTTTAGTGAACTTAGTGCGAGAGCCAAAATATCAACGAGACAAATCACCTTGACCTGGAAATACTATGGGAATATCATCAAGTTGGATCAATTCTTTGCTGAGAGAAAAATACTTCTTGAGAAACATATAAAATAAATAGAACACGAAATGAGAACGGCAAAATAAAATGCGAAAGAGTTGGAAGCATATTTAAAATCAAAAAGAACCGCAAAACCAGAAATTATTACTGAAATCTAGAATGACTGCCTGAGCGGCAGTGAAGAAGATGACGATTTTAGTATCGAGGAAAAAGAGAAATGATGATAGAGAAATAAATGCACAAAATAACCCGAGAGCCTGTAAGGAAAGACAATCATAATAAATTTTCATAAAAAGAAGATGATAACACAACACATATAATACTAAGAAACAAGACAAATCGAAACGAACTATCAAAAGTAATAACAAATTAAGAAAATCAGCTATACCATAGCAATAGCAACCGAAAAAAATTACTCGTCTCAATGATGACGGACTTTACTAAGAACCAAGCGGAAACCTTTCCCTATTATTGGTTGCTTTCAAAAATCTACGCAAGATTATTAATCTTGAAAATTAAGAAATGTACAGCCAGACGAAGAAGACACTAATACGCAGTTAAATGGCTCATTATGTAATGTTTCCAAGATCATTTCGAAAGAAAATTTAGTGAGCAATATTGTGCGAGTGTCTATAGCTGCTTCTATGCAATTCGAATATTATCGCCTTTATTTGATTGATTCGGGAAATCCACTCAGTTCAATTTTAGCTGAAATATTTATGGATGATCTAGAATCAAAAATACACCTAAATCCGATAAGCAAATATTTCCTTTATTGGTATAGATATGTAGATGACATTTTTTGTTGTTTCAAAGGCACCGATCGACAACTACATATCTTCACGAATTTCATTAATAAACTCCACCCAAAAATCAAATTCACAATCGAAGAAGAAAAGAATCAAAGTATTAATTTTCTTGACCTCACAATAACAAGACTAAATAATTTACATGATTTTAGTATTTTTCACAAACCCACACATACAGACATCATAATACATAAAACTTCAAATCACCACACCAACCAAAAAATGTCAGCATATAATATAGTCCGGTCAAATTAGACCAAAAATAAGAGTAAAAGTTACATAAATTCCCACCAAGCTGAAAATTGGTAAGATTGTTTAAAATATCATTAAAAACAAAATTTGAAAGTTCCCCATCTATCCCCTGTAAGGAAAAAATTTTATTCAAGGTCAAAGGTCAAAAAAATGAGTTTTTCGCGATTTTCAGCAAAACGGTCAGTTTTATCATTAAAATACCTCGGACAAAAATTGTAGATCATAAAATTATCTATAAAAAATTTATTAATACTTTCTTTTCTACGCGCCACCGTTTTTGAGATATTACGGTTAAAAAAATTGTAAAAGTTGTAATCGTCATAATGAGCATGTACACGGCATAGAATCACCAACAGTAGAGGATCCGTTTGATTCCAACGAGGCAACATGCGATACATGGCTATTAACGCAGTTTACATGCACTCAAGATGAAGATGAAGAAGAGCAAGAAAAACAAGAACAAGACGAACAAGAAGATCAAGAAGAAGAACAAAAAGAAGATTTTGAAAGTTACGACTCGGACTATTAAATTTCACTACTTTTTTTTAACTTAAATTGCTTTTATCTTTTCAATCTCTGCTAATATCCATTATTTTTCAATAGTTTCAAATTAAACAGGATCAAAACTGACCCGTGGAATAGGCTTACCTCATAGGTGGCGAGGAAACGTGTGCATATTATGACGATTACAATTTTTTGAATCGTTATATCTCAAAAACGGTGGCTCGTAGAAAAAAAAAAAATAATTAATAAATTTTTTGTAGATAATTTTATGATCTACAATTTTTGTCTGAGGTATTTTAATGATGAAACTTACCGTTTTGCTAAAAATCGCGAAAAACTCATTTTTTTTTACCTTTGCCTTGAATAAAATTTTTTCCTCACAGGGAGGAACTTTCAAATTTTGTTTTTAATGATATTTTAAAAAATCTTACCGATCTTCAGCTGGGTGAGAATTTATGTAACTTCGAATGTCTAAATTGACCGGACTAATAGTTTTATTCATAAATTATTGAATATCCCTTTGAATTCATATAACTTTTTGGAAGAATTAAATATTATTAAACAAATAGCGTCAAACAACGGTTACAATCCTTTTCTTATAGACAAAATGGTATCCAATAAACCAAAGAAAATGGCATTAAATCTCGTGTACCCAATCATAAAAGAGGACAATACACAGAAATATTTTTCGTTATCTTATGTCAATGGATTATCTAAAAATATTGCTAAATATTTCAAAAGTTGTTTCAATTATAACGCGGCTTTTAGGACAATTAATAACGTTAGTACCTACATAAAAAACAATAAAGATCGAACAAATAAAGAAAATAAATCCGGAGTCTATAAGTTGACTTGCAAAGATTGCCCTTTAGTATACATTGGGCAGACTGGTAAATCATTCAAGAAACGTGTCCAAGAACACCAAAGGGGTTATATATCCGATTCTGTACATTCGACATATGCTAATCATCTTAAGGGATTCAGGCATAATTTTAACAATACTTATGAAATTATCCTTTTAGAATTTCTTGAAATCAACAGGTATAATGCACGTAAAATCCTTTTGAACGAACAAACAGATGTTGATAAGTCTCCATTACTGAATATCTTTCCTTAGCGGCAAACTCCAATAAACACCTAGAGTTTTTATGACTTGTTCTTCTATTATTTGGTCACGTACCTAACAATGTTTTTGAACTCAGTTACATTGAATACCATCAGACAGTACAATGTAATACCTGAAGAAGCCACATCGTGGTGAAACAATTGTTGTATTAGTACAAACGTTTTCGTGGAAATAAATTACTGTCTCATATAAAATTTTTTAATTATCGCTTTTATCGAATTTTCTTTGTTGAAATTATTTCAAAACTTAATGAAAAAAATGTCAGATATTCATCAGATCTGGGATGAAAACATAATTTGCTTCATTTATATGAAGCTTCAAGAAATTATTATAGTCCCTCCAAAGAATCCAAACAAAGTAGAAATACCACACACCATAACTATAGATATACACCTTACTTTCGACAAGTTCGAAAAGTCCAGCGTGCTGTTTTATGTAGTAAGTTTATTGTGAGAGAATTGATATTGTTTAGTTAACACCGGGACAGCGCGTACGCAGTCCCGACTACCAAAAATTACGCGCCCGAGTTATCCGCATTAGGGATAATCGCAGGGGTCAGCCCGATCGAAGTGCAATGAAAGGGCCTCACTCCGGGGGAACCGCCTTATTGATCACGGTAACCCCTACGCCAGGTAAGTATGAGTTGTGCATCTACGAAATGCATTATACGTCTATTAGGAAAATTATCCACAGTTATGTGCAATTAGTCCTGCCATCTTTCGGAACAACTCTGTATTTATAATACCAGACGTTCTAACGACTAGATAGATATTAATAACGGGGCAAAAAGATTATACAATATAAGTTGAGAAAAAAACTGCTTGTTGTAAATTTATTAGCATCAATCAATTGTATTCCAAACGTGTTCAACATACTTAGGAATTAATCAACCGAGATCTGCCAAAGTGCCAATAGGCGAGACGAGAAATTAAATATTTGTGTTTCTTCTAATGTCCACCACATTATTTGTGTCTAGTTGTCATGTTTGCAGGGATATTCTCCTGATTTGGTTAATGCAAGTGAAGTTCAACCCTATCACATAGATAGATTCTCTTAGAATTAATTTGATTCCTTGAAAGTTCTTTATTTAAAGAGAACTTTATGAATTTTGTGTAACAGTTCAGATATACGGGGGAGTGCTCAAGGAAAACGGTTGGATACCTATTAGACAGAAAATAATTAAAACATCCTGCCACTGAGCTATCGGCAATATGGGTATTTATAATTAAATTTCATAACAGTTTCTTTCAGAATTGAAGTCTTGGACTATTATATTGCTTATTTCTCTTTATTAGGTTTTATATATAAAGAAATTATTGCATTTTTGAATTTTTACATGAACAGAGTATAAGTAAGATGAGCATATTGCAGATATTGAGAAAAAATAGAATAGAAAAAATTTTAAAGGCAATTCATTAATTTTTTCATGACTTACCTACCTCTATTGCAAATTATATAAAAATTTAATTAAGTTAACCTTACCTCTATTTACAACATTATAAGTAAACTACATGAATTACCTGCAAGTACGTCATATAAACATATTATAACAACATAAACTAGAAAATATACATATTATGACAGATAACAAGATTATCGTAATAATGAAAAAGGTAATTATACTGAAATTTCGAAAAAGTGTATGCGTGACACTAGCGTATGCTTTCGTACAGCTTTGGTTATATAAATTATAAATTTTATAAAAATGAACAGTGAACTTTTCTCCTCAAAATCAATAAATTATTATTAATACTTATCTTACCTCATATTTGACGTATGTTTAACATCGATTCGTATTTCTCATAATTAATTGTTATGTATAATAGTTTATTTCCGAAACCAAGCAACTGAAAATACCGTCGTCATACTTTTGGTGAGCATCACATTCTTCAAGTGAAATTGATTTCTAATCTTCAATTCAACATTTTTATGCTTTCATGTAGCCAAAATTTAAAAATCGCTACTTGAGGATTTCTCATCATTTCGATTAGAAGAAATACATTACTCTGTTCAGCAAATATTCTGAAGCTCGAAGTCAATCAGTGTTTTATTTCAATGAGACAAAAACCAAACTCATAATAATGGTACAATATCGGAATCTGTCGATCACCTTTCTGAGTATATCTATTTTAACTATTAAGAAAATTGCCAAATTCTAAATTAAATATTTTGTGAATATTATTATATGTGTTTTTCTTAATTAATAAATCCGGAATCTATAAGTTGACTTGCAAAGATTGCCCTTTAGTATACATTGGCCAGACTGGTAAATCATTCAAGAAACGTGTCCAAGAACACCAAAGGGGTTATATATCCGATTCTGTACATTCGACATATGCTAATCATCTTAAGGGATTCAGGCATAATTTTAACAATACTTATGAAATTATCCTTTTAGAATTTCTTGAAATCAACAGGTATAATGCACGTAAAATCCTTTTGAACGAACAAACAGATGTTGATAAGTCTCCATTACTGAATATCTTTCCTTAGCGGCAAACTCCAATAAACACCTAGAGTTTTTATGACTTGTTCTTCTATTATTTGGTCACGTACCTAACAATGTTTTTGAACTCAGTTACATTGAATACCATCAGACAGTACAATGTAATACCTGAAGAAGCCACATCGTGGTGAAACAATTGTTGTATTAGTACAAACGTTTTCGTGGAAATAAATTACTGTCTCATATAAAATTTTTTAATTATGGCTTTTATCGAATTTTCTTTGTTGAAATTATTTCAAAACTGAATGAAAAAAATGTCAGATATTCATCAGATCTGGGATGAAAACATAATTTGCTTCATTTATATGAAGCTTCAAGAAATTATTATAGTCCCTCCAAAGAATCCAAACAAAGTAGAAATACCACACACCATAACTATAGATATACACCTTACTTTCGACAAGTTCGAAAAGTCCAGCGTGCTGTTGTATGTAGTAAGTTTATTGTGAGAGAATTGATATTGTTTAGTTAACACCGGGACAGCGCGTACGCAGTCCCGACTACCAAAAATTACGCGCCCGAGTTATCCGCATTAGGGATAATCGCAGGGGTCAGCCCGATCGAAGTGCAATGAAAGGGCCTCACTCCGGGGGAACCGCCTTATTGATCACGGTAACCCCTACGCCAGGTAAGTATGAGTTGTGCATCTACGAAATGCATTATACGTCTATTAGGAAAATTATCCACAGTTATGTGCAATTAGTCCTGCCATCTTTCGGAACAACTCTGTATTTATAATATCAGACGTTCTAACGACTAGATAGATATTAATAACGGGGCAAAAAGATTATACAATATAAGTTGAGAAAAAAACTGCTTGTTGTAAATTTATTAGCATCAATCAATTGTATTCCAAACGTGTTCAACATACTTAGGAATTAATCAACCGAGATCTGCCAAAGTGCCAATAGGCGAGACGAGAAATTAAATATTTTTGTTTCTTCTAATGTCCACCACATTATTTGTGTCTAGTTGTCATGTTTGCAGGGATATTCTCCTGATTTGGTTAATGCAAGTGAAGTTCAACCCTATCACATAGATAGATTCTCTTAGAATTAATTTGATTCCTTGAAAGTTCTTTATTTAAAGAGAACTTTATGAATTTTGTGTAACAGTTCAGATATACGGGGGAGTGCTCAAGGAAAACGGTTGGATACCTATTAGACAGAAAATAATTAAAACATCCTGCCACTGAGCTATCGGCAATATGGGTATTTATAATTAAATTTCATAACAGTTTCTTTCAGAATTGAAGTCTTGGACTATTATATTGCTTATTTCTCTTTATAAGGTTTTATATATAAAGAAATTATTGCATTTTTGAATTTTTACATGAACAGAGTATAAGTGAGATGAGCATATTGCAGATATTGAGAAAAAATAGAATAGAAAAAATTTTAAAGGCAATTCATTAATTTTTTCATGACTTACCTACCTCTATTGCAAATTATATAAAAATTTAATTAAGTTAACCTTACCTCTATTTACAACTTTATAAGTAAACTACATGAATTACCTGCAAGTACGTCATATAAACATATTATAACAACATAAACTAGAAAATATACATATTATGACAGATAACAAGATTATCGTAATAATGAAAAAGGTAATTATACTGAAATTTCTAAAAAGTGTATGCGTGACACTAGCGTATGCTTTCGTACAGCTTTGGTTATATAAATTATAAATTTTATAAAAATGAACAGTGAACTTTTCTCCTCAAAATCCATAAATTATTATTAATATTTATCTTACCTCATATTTGACGTATGTTTAACATCGATTCGTATTTCTCATAATTAATTGTTATGTATAATAGTTTATTTCCGAAACCAAGCAACTGAAAATACCGTCGTCATACTTTTGGTGAGCATCACATTCTTCAAGTGAAATTGATTTCTAATCTTCAATTCAACATTTTTATGCTTTCATGTAGCCAAAATTTAAAAATCGCTACTTGAGGATTTCTCATCATTTCGATTAGAAGAAATACATTACTCTGTTCAGCAAATATTCTGAAGCTCGAAGTCAATCAGTGTTTTATTTCAATGAGACAAAAACCAAACTCATAATAATGGTACAATATCGGAATCTGTCGATCATCTTTCTGAGTATATCTATTTTAACTATTAAGAAAATTGCCAAATTCTAAATTAAATATTTTGTGAATATTATTATATGTGTTTTTCTTTATTCGACTATTGAAACTATTTTACCTTGTGATTTGCTAGAAGTCAATATCTAAAATAAGTTTTGTAGATATTGTAAGTAACATCATTCCATTTGTAATTGGTTTTCGACATATACATATATATATATATATATATATATATATATATATATATATATTGAAATTTACACGACGTAAAAATTCATGTTTCGTTAAGGTTCTCGAAAAAAAAAATTGATATGTTTCGTGAAGGTTAATTTTTTATATTCAAGCTTAGTATTATTCGTCTGTGAGTAGTAATTTCTGTAGTGATTTAGGAATTTTCTCACCAAAACGTACGATATAAACGGAAACATACAGATGAAGAAGGAAAGAAATTTGATCGCGTTTAGAGAGCAGAGTAGTTGTTATAGTCGTTATTTATATTGTCCAAACTATCGCGTATGGAGAAGGTACTAACGGAATAAGTGCAAATGAAATAGCCGATTTCACTCGAATACACTACGGTTGCAAAATTATGTGTTTCATTGGTATAATCGCCGACTGTTACCAATCGACCTCCAAAAATTATTTTAAGACTCATTTGAGTTACCCCTCCCCACGGAAATCTTTAGTAAAAGGCGAAAGATTTATTCGCAACTGAGGAGAGGTCAGAGTAACCATCCAATTTTTTCAACACTATTTTCATCCACAGACAGTCCGATGAAGTCGGTGTTCGAGAAGTAAATGCATGAAAGTCTCCGAGAAAAATTATCCGATTTTTAAAATTGTCTGTACACTATTTAGGACTTGAATTTTAGGAAGAATTAAATTCGACTAATGAATATGCAATATTCAATGTATCGACAAGATATACATCTCTATTGATCTATTACACATGTTTATAATACTAAACGCCATCTTGCGGCAATTTTTGATAGCTGCTTATGTTGAACATCTGCATTGAGTTTCAATATATTTGGATATTCGATGGTAGCGGTGATTTTCGGACTGTTACATTTACAATCAAGTGTTACGTACTTCATTTATTTCAACCGAAATTGCTACAATTCTCTGATTGACGACAAAGTTCAAAAAAAAAAAATAGATTCTTATGACGAATAAAAAATATATTAATCGGAATTTATAGGGCATAATAAAATTATTCATTCCATCATAATATAATTGCAATGCAATTCGAACTTCAAAAATACCAATGAAAATGGTTATCTTACTTACAAAAGTGAACAACATAATTTTTTCTCTTCTATATTATTATTGCTAATGTCTTTTTGTGTATATGTTTCAAGCGATCGTTTAATATTTCATACAATTCATTTTTACATATTGTACTTAATTTATGATACTCGAACTAGTTACGTCGATGCGTGTTACAGACAATTTTCATTCAGAGGAGAAAGTTAAAATTTCCACATAATTCATTTGTTTACATCCAGTGGATTATGATTTTAATTTTACTGTGCACTCGCACCACAGCGTTATCATATCGTCCAAATATTTGTTCTTTCGTATTTTAAGCCAAATATGGTCGCGAATGATTACTGTGAAATCTCTTTTAGACCGACACTAAAAAATTGTCCGTTCAAGAGAGTCATCTTTTCGAAAGAAATTTTATGTTTTCCAAATTCAGCAAATGAAAATCCAATAAACAACGCAAAATATAGACATCTGAAAAAACATTTATTTCTTTATACGTAAAACACCATAATACATATTGCATTATATAACTGAATATTTATTCATGAATGGTAGTCTGACGAGTTCTTTTGCTCGAATTATTACATCATGAAAATAAAATTGGAAGTTGATAAGAATATTCAAGGCTGTGTCATATTTTTGACATTCTGCGAATAGTTTAAAGATTTTTAATCAAGTCGTTAGCTTCATCATAATAAAATTCCTCATTAGAAACTTTCAAAGTCCGTTAGTTCCACCTTCGGCCAGATAATTGTTGGAGTTGGTGAATTAAGAAACAAGGATTCGTCTTCAATAATCTTTATTTACTCGTACAATCTTAAAAACCTCTAAGCGTCGTTAAAAACAACTCTAACATCTATATGTGCTACCGGTTAAGGTTAACAACAAAACAGGACTTCTTAAGTGGGGTTAACCTCTGTCATCCCCTTCATCCATAGAATCGCTTGAGTCTTCTTTAGTGATACCGTCTTAATGTCCGTCATGCAACATAAGTTACATGCGGTTGTATCTTGGGTTGTCGTCCGGCAGAGCGAACTTCCAACACTCCCTCCCTCTGCGGGACATCTATCATATCATCTTAGTTGTCTGAAAAGAAACATAAATAAAAATCTTAAATACATCTTAATTTAATATCTTATCTCTAAGATATTTATGAGCATCTAAAGGTAAAGGTTTTGTCATGATATCTGCAATATTCTCTTTAGTTGCAATCCATCTAACTATGACCTTTTTTTCTTCCACACACTGTTTTATAAAATCTCCATGTGTGTCAGCCATATGTCTTTTTGATCCAGTCCTTTCTCTCTCTAATAAGGTTTCATGGATCACATCTAATTGATCATCGAACATCTTTAGTTTGTGACTACCATCTTTCTTAGTGCAATCTCCAGCAGATTTATTGTCGCAATAAACTGTTATAGGAAATAAAGTTTTACCGATCATAAATCGGGTAGCTTTATCCAAAGAGATTACTTCCTGGCATGCGTCACTCATGGCTAGATATTCCGCCTGACAGGTGGACAGAGTAACATAGGATTGTTTGTGACTTCTCCATGCTATAACATCACCAAACAATTTTATAACATAACCTCCAGTGGAAGTTGAGTCAATATGGTCTCTAAAACTGGCATCGGTGTAAGCTTCCAGATTGTCTGTTTCAGTGGTATATTTCAACCCTGAATCAACAGTTCCTCTTAAGTATCTGAAAATTCTTTTCACCTCTTTCCAATCATCTTCAGTGGGAGCTAGTTGTTTTCTTGCCAAATAGTTCACAGCGAATGCTATATCCGGCCGTGTTCCATTTGCCAAGTACATCAAGCTTCCTATCGCTTCTCTGTATGGGACCTTCATCTTAATATCATCTTTGTTGTCATCATCTAATACATCTAAATTATTTCTCTTCTTTCTATTTTGAACCTGTCTTGTCACCATCGGTGTATTTTGTGGGTTGCATTCGATCATGTTGAATCTCTCTAAAATACTCATCGTATATGTGGATTGATTTAACATCGTATACTTCTTAAGTTTGTTTCTTTCAACATTAATGCCTAGAAAACTTTTCGGTTCTCCAAGATCTTTCATATCGAATGCATTACCCAAGTGACTCTTTAATTTCCTGGAGTTTATTTTCATCGTTAGTGGCTACTAGAATATCGTCTACGTATATAACTAGTATTGCCATTTTCCCATTTTTCCTCCAGGTATATAGACATGGTTCGTGTAGGTCATTTTCTAATCCAAGCTTTTTGGCTTCTTCTGTGAACCTCTGATTCCATCTTTTTGGGCTTATTTTCAAGCCATATAATGCTTTCTCTAATTTGCATACCTTCGAATTTTTTATTTCCAAATCTACCTCTAAACCATCTGGAATTTCCATGAATATTTCTTCATCTAAAGTTCCATTAAGGAACGCTGTCTTAACATCTAATTGACAGGCATACAAGTCAAACTTGTTTATTATTGCAAACACAGCTCTAATGACTGGAAGTCTAGAGACTGGTGCGTAAGGATCTTTTAAATCATACTTATTCTTATCTTTGAAGCCTCTAATAACTAGTCGTGCTTTATATCGAGTTGCACCATCTAATTCTAGTGTCCTTTTAAATACCCACTTCGAATCTATGATATTCGCTCTTTTATTTGCTGCTTGAATTTTATTTTTATCGACTAATTTCCACACATTATTTTGTATCATTGAGTTGATTTCCTCTTGGACCGCCATCTTCCACAGATTACCATCTCTTGAGTTTATAGCATCTTTATAATTTAATGGTTCTCTGTTCAAAGTGGCCAAGAGGCATCTCCTCAATTCGTCTTCTTTTTCAGCATCTCTAAAGTTTTCATCTAAAGGGTTATCTAAAACATATAAGTATTTAGCATAACTAATATCATCTACAACCTTTTTGTTTTCTTCTAATGGTCTCTTTAGTGAGCTTCTAGTGCATGGTTTTTCGAAAACCTTGTCGACTATACCTTTCGGTAACTCTAACTGTTTGGATTCTTTTCTTGGTCTACCTCTTTTTCTCATCTTTATGTTTGGTGCTTCTATATTCTCTTTAGTTTCACCTCTACAATCTTTCATCCAATCCCAATCTGTTTTGTCATCTAAAGTTGGAGAGTTGTTTAATTCTTCTAAAGGATCTCTTTTATAAACATCTTTATAGACAAGTTTCTCGTTAAATCTAACATGTCTTGACTCAAAGAATTTCTTTGAGCTTGGGTGCCATATCAAGTATCCCGTGGAAGTATACCCCACGAGGACAGCTTTCAATGCACGTTCTCCAAATTTCAGATTGGGCTTGGGAATTTTGATGTATGTTATACATCCAAACCTTCTGATTTGATCAAAATGACATCTAGAATTTGATGCAAATCTTGTTGAAGGTGTTTCATACTCTATAGATTTATGTGGTGTTCTGTTGTATGCGTGCACAGCAGCATCGACAGCTAACTCCCACATACTCTTGGGTAGTCCAGAATCAAACATGTAAGCTCTCACTTTTCTTTGTATGGTTGCATTAAATCTTTCAGATACCCCGTTATGTTCAGGTGTATAAGGTGGTGTGAAATCAGTTTCGATATTTTCTCTCTTTAATACATCTAAGAATTTTCTTCCAGTAAATTCAGTGCCTTGATCAGATCTGATATAACATACCTTCTCGTTATGGCCTAATAGATTACGAGTGGATATTAGGAATTTTTCTAATGCTTCGCCTGATTCATCTTTAGTTCTCAAACAATAAGCTCTAGCTAATCTTGAGTAATCATCTACATAGACATTAATGAACCTCTTTTGTCCAGGGTGAGATTTTGGTGTAATCGGACCCATAATGTCAGTATGTATGACCTGAAGTGGTCTTTCGGCTCTTTTACGAGTCTCTTTGAAAGGCAGTTTTTGCATCTTTGACATGATACAAACTTCGCATTCTAATATGGAAT
Source organism: Megalocaria dilatata (assembly GCA_034642435.1). Classification (NCBI taxonomy): domain Eukaryota; kingdom Metazoa; phylum Arthropoda; class Insecta; order Coleoptera; family Coccinellidae; genus Megalocaria; species Megalocaria dilatata. Next base: position 76,648,003 of record CM067856.1, read on the forward strand.
CGTCAAATATGACTTTTTCTAACCTCTTATCTAGCTTTTGCAGCGTTTTCAGATAGTTCACAGAAGCATGACCTAATCTTAAGTGCCATAGCATGGCTTCGTTGAAACTCTTAGTTCGATTAATATCGTCTTCTAAAGGATTATTAATGAATAGTTCCTCTAAGTTTTGTAGTTCATCTAAGTCATCTAATTTTACTACATTTCTATTCTTCGAACTACAATCCCAATTCTTTATTTCATCTAGAGGTTTTTCCGATTCTACTTCTTCAGTTGAGGTTTTGAGAACCTTCTCGTCTAAGAGAGAAATGAGATGTTCGTCTTCCTCCCTCCCAATCACAGAATGGGATACTTCTATTTCAGGTTCTCCCTCCGAATTTAATAACTCTACCTCTTTATTGGATTTCTGTGATTGTCCAGACGTCTCATTCTCTTTGAACATTACTGCTCTGCAGCAATAATGGTCATATTCTACTTCATCGTTCAGCTGAATCTGGTTCGGCTTTTTCACTTTGAAGTTTAGAATCCAATTAGGTTTTTCATATTCTCCCTCTAAAACAATCTTATTGGTTCGTCCATCATGAACTTTCAAAACTCTATCATCTAAATAAATTTTAAGTCCCGAATCTGCTAACCTTCGAAGTGACAGCAGATTCTCGGACACATCTTTAGCAGAAAGTACATTTAACAATCTTAAACTCATACTCTTAATTGGATCTGTATATAAAATAAGATCTCCTTTACCATCTATTTCAATGTCAGCTATTTGATTTTTATTTGCACTCTTAATTGTTTTGTTCTCTAACCTCTTAAAATTACTCAGAAACAATTGATCATTTACTATATGATCAGTAGCTCCAGAGTCAGCAACAAAACTAATAAAATCATTGGAATAGCACTCACCTGGGGTTTTTTGAACAATCCCTGAAGCTCTTCGAGCCTTCATTTGTGTTCTTACCACCTCCCTCCTGTTAACCCGGTTGTGCTCAAACCTCTTCTTTTTCAAGTTCCCGTTTCGCTTAGATGAGGCATTGGACGTCTTCTTAGAAATTGTGTTGGTGCACTCATCACCTCTATGGCTATTGATGGACTGGCACCTATAGCAGAACCACTTATTCTGCTGCTTCAGGAAGCATTCGTTGGACCTATGACCTTCTTTATTACATCTAAAACATCTTAATTTAGGTCCAACTACTCTCTGAAGTTTCGGAGATGACTCTTTCTTCTCAGAGTTTTTCTCTGCTTCTAATTGGGAGATAAATGATTTTATCTCCTCTAGAGTCATCTCCATTGAAGTGGTCTGCCTCTTTATCAGATCAGCATTCCTTAGTTCCGGTATCACCGGGGAAACTGCCTGATAAAATGCTGATCTGATCTCTTGAGTGGTCAATGCAATAACATCCTCACAGGTTTCATACTCCCTCACGATGGAGTCGAACCTATCGCAGAAGTCATTAACCGTTTCGCCCTTATTCATCTTAATGGCATATAGCCGAGATCTCACAGAAGTGTGAGTGATATTACTCTCACACTTTCTGGAGCTTCTCAAGATTTTAATAATCTCCATGGGCTCTCTAACATTAACCACCTTCTTATGGTAATTTTCATCTAAACGGTTAATGATGATGTCTCGAACCCAATTCTTCCTCTTTAGTGTGCTTGCCTCCGATCTAGAGCAAGCACCATCGTTGCTGGGTTCGATGACATCAAGGATATCATTACATGTTAATTCTGACCTGAGATAGTCCATCCAGATATCGAAATTGCTTTCTTTAGAGAGCTTATAGTCTCTCTTGATGACTATTTTGGTAGAAAGCAATTCCTGTTCCACCACCTTCTTCAAGTGCTCTACCTCTTTATTTTCTTTCGAAACATCTTTATTTGCCAACGCAATTTTCTTTCCAGAAGAGCCCTCTTCCTCATCTATTTTCCTCTTTAGCGGGCTGGTTTGAGCAGAACCACGGTTTTTTTCAGTCAGGATTTTCAGGCGAGTCCTCTCCGCTTCTACGTTGTCTCTGGCTATTTGACCTAATGTTTCCACCATCGACTTAGCCCCTTCCATGACATCTTTCAGCATTTTTGCTGCCTCTAAAATTTTGGTAGCGGCTTCACTAACCATATTCCTCTCATTAGCTTCTCTTAGTAACACATCATTGATGATGTTCAAGCCTTCTCTTGATCGTACTGTAAAAATGAAAATTTGTAATACCTGGATTTCATCTAAACTCTAATTTGTAAGGCCTTCATCTTAAGTTTTCATCTAAATCATCTAACATCTTATTCTATGAATTATATTCTACCATCTAACCTCTAAATAATTCATAATTCTTAAGTATCATCTAAACTCTTAAAATTTTACAGTACTCTTCCTCTCTAAATTTTGATAGCAGAAAGAGGTACCTTTGGTATGATCGAGAAGAACAGTATATATTTTTCTCTCTTTAGTCTCAAGTATTGGAAAATTCTTACCTCGGGACGTATCATTATTGTCATCTAAAAATTGCCTTTCTCGTGCATCATCCATGGTATAGTCTGTAGAATTACCTTCACTGGAATCATCTGACATACTGTCATATTCGACTAATCTTTCAAATTCTGCCATCTATTTCGGGATTATGAAACAAAAATATTTATATCATGTATTTCAACAAAATACGTGCATTATGCACATTCTTAACTCTTTGTGTCATCTAAAACCAGGTATTAGATATAAACATTTGTTTCGTGCTTCTGAATTGCCTCGGACGCACAGCAATCTTTGGCAATTCGAAACAGGAAGTCAAGTCCTCAAACAGCACCACCTCGCAAATGTGCACCATTCAACTGTGGCATCACGTACTACAATGAATACCTGTCGATAGGTTTGGCCAATAGCACATGTACGGGATGCATGTTGATTCCTATGATATCCCTAGCTCAAGAACAAACAATACCGTACAACAAGTTTTGTATGAACCAAGCCCCGAAATAATTTTTTATGAAATTTTTACTGAACTTATAGATAGTTCAAGTAAAAAAGTATAATTTTTATCTCTAAGCTTCTAAAATTTTAACATCTTTACTTCTAATATTTCAACATCTTAACCTCTTAATTCATCTTTAGTGTGCCTAAACACTTTTTATGGATCAAACATCTAACAATCCATCATCTTATCATCTGAACTCTTAATCACATCATTCAATTTAATTAAGTGATGTTTTAATGAATCATTCATCTAATAATGCATCAAATAAATATAAAAACTCTAAAGTATTTCATCTAGAATGAACAATGCATTATACTTCTAAAAATGCATGGTAGAAACATCTTAATTGATCGATTTCATCTATAATGGGCAATGCATTATACTTCTAGATATGCATCTATAAACATCTAAACTCCTAAGTGTTTCAATTAAAATGAAACATTTATAAACATCTAAACTCTTAAGTGTTTCAATTGAAATGAAACTTTTAGAAATGCATCTAACATCTTAATTGTTTATTCTAAATCATCTTAAGTTGAAGTACAAACTTACCTCGAATATTTGTTACTTCCTTTTCTATTTACACGTGGTAAACAAAATAAACAATCACTTGTTCTCACCAATTTAATCACAATCGCAGTGTAAACGTGCACTGGGCTACCATAACCTGTTGGAGTTGGTGAATTAAGAAACAAGGATTCGTCTTCAATAATCTTTATTTACTCGTACAATCTTAAAAACCTCTAAGCGTCGTTAAAAACAACTCTAACATCTATATGTGCTACCGGTTAAGGTTAACAACAAAACAGGACTTCTTAAGTGGGGTTAACCTCTGTCATCCCCTTCATCCATAGAATCGCTTGAGTCTTCTTTAGTGATACCGTCTTAATGTCCGTCATGCAACATAAGTTACATGCGGTTGTATCTTGGGTTGTCGTCCGGCAGAGCGAACTTCCAACAATAATCAATTTCATTTATTACAAATGTTTGAAAAAGTTATAACTAACATATAAAACCATGTCTCAAGATGCGAGAACGCTCATTTTCGATTTTGTTGATCGTAAAAAAATTCTCAATGGAGAATACTTTCAAAGTTGACAGTAGATGGGCCGACCTAACACGTATAATCGCTAGTCATATCTAACATATAAAACCCAAGTTTCCAATGTGCGGCAACGCCTTTTTTCAATTTTGTTGATATTTATAAAATTCTCCTATATAATTCCCTTCGTTCTCCCTACAGCCCGCCAATAGTTTTCATCACATAAGATTGATATTCATAACTAACATAGTAAAGACCCTCTGCCTACATGCGACAATAATTGAGAGAAGTAAGTAATGATGTTCATTATATAAAGTGGGCCGATCCCGGAGGTACTGCAATACCGGGCCAACCCGCGACGGCGGTGGAGCAAGCCCCTAACCACCATCATGATCCAAAAATCAGTTTAATATACTGGCCCCGCATGCGGGGCGTATCAGATATTAAGCTGATAAGAACAGATACTACACTTTGATCTTAGCCATAGGGCCGAGAAGCGATACCTGTTACAAATTATCAACAAAACTTAACGGAAAATAGACCTTCGTATTCAGTATAATAATTCACCATACATCTACGAGTTCCATCTTTCATTACATACCCCTACTTCATTAGAATAACTATTCCCAATGTACCACCCTCGTAGAATTCTATTCAGGTTATTGAGGAGATTTCGATATCACTCGCTAGAGTGCGCATCGTCCCATTTGTTATTTAGTCGTAGTCGGCTTTCCTAAAATTATATTTTGCTCCTTTCGATGCATACAAACGCTTACACTGACCGTTCAAAAGGAAGTGAATCAATATTAGAATATAAATAGAGAAAAAGTGTTCAAAGATTAGAAAAGTGTAATGTAAATGAGAAAGTGTAGTTAGTGGCTTTAGTGAACTTAGTGCGAGAGCCAAAATATCAACGAGACAAATCACCTTGACCTGGAAATACTATGGGAATATCATCAAGTTGGATCAATTCTTTGCTGAGAGAAAAATACTTCTTGAGAAACATATAAAATAAATAGAACACGAAATGAGAACGGCAAAATAAAATGCGAAAGAGTTGGAAGCATATTTAAAATCAAAAAGAACCGCAAAACCAGAAATTATTACTGAAATCTAGAATGACTGCCTGAGCGGCAGTGAAGAAGATGACGATTTTAGTATCGAGGAAAAAGAGAAATGATGATAGAGAAATAAATGCACAAAATAACCCGAGAGCTTGTAAGGAAAGACAATCATAATAAATTTTCATAAAAAGAAGATGATAACACAACACATATAATACTAAGAAACAAGACAAATCGAAACGAACTATCAAAAGTAATAACAAGTTAAGAAAATCAGCTATACCATAGCAATAGCAACCGAAAAAAATTACTCGTCTCAATGATGACGGACTTTACTAAGAACCAAGCGGAAACCTTTCCCTATTATTGGTTGCTTTCAAAAATCTACGCAAGATTATTAATCTTGAAAATTAAGAAATGTACAGCCAGACGAAGAAGACACTAATACGCAGTTTAATGGCTCATTATGTAATGTTTCCAAGATCATTTCGAAAGAAAATTTAGTGAGCAATATTGTGCGAGTGTCTATAGCTGCTTCTATGCAATTCGAATATTATCGCCTTTATTTGATTGATTCGGGAAATCCACTCAGTTCAATTTTAGCTGAAATATTTATGGATGATCTAGAATCAAAAATACACCTAAATCCGATAAGCAAATATTTCCTTTATTGGTATAGATATGTAGATGACATTTTTTGTTGTTTCAAAGGCACCGATCGACAACTACATATCTTCACGAATTTCATTAATAAACTCCACCCAAAAATCAAATTCACAATCGAAGAAGAAAAGAATCAAAGTATTAATTTTCTTGACCTCACAATAACAAGACTAAATAATTTACATGATTTTAGTATTTTTCACAAACCCACACATACAGACATCATAATACATAAAACTTCAAATCACCACACCAACCAAAAAATGTCAGCATATAATATAGTCCGGTCAAATTAGACCAAAAATAAGAGTAAAAGTTACATAAATTCCCACCAAGCTGAAAATTGGTAAGATTGTTTAAAATATCATTAAAAACAAAATTTGAAAGTTCCCCATCTATCCCCTGTAAGGAAAAAATTTTATTCAAGGTCAAAGGTCAAAAAAATGAGTTTTTCGCGATTTTCAGCAAAACGGTCAGTTTTATCATTAAAATACCTCGGACAAAAATTGTAGATCATAAAATTATCTATAAAAAATTTATTAATACTTTCTTTTCTACGCGCCACCGTTTTTGAGATATTACGGTTAAAAAAATTGTAAAAGTTGTAATCGTCATAATGAGCATGTACACGGCATAGAATCACCAACAGTAGAGGATCCGTTTGATTCCAACGAGGCAACATGCGATACATGGCTATTAACGCAGTTTACATGCACTCAAGATGAAGATGAAGAAGAACAAGAAAAACAAGAACAAGACGAACAAGAAGATCAAGAAGAAGAACAAAAAGAAGATTTTGAAAGTTACGACTCGGACGATTAAATTTCACTACTTTTTTTTAACTTAAATTGCTTTTATCTTTTCAATCTCTGCTAATATCCATTATTTTTCAATAGTTTCAAATTAAACAGGATCAAAACTGACCCGTGGAATAGGCTTACCTCATAGGTGGCGAGGAAACGTGTGCATATTATGACGATTACAATTTTTTGAATCGTTATATCTCAAAAACGGTGGCTCGTAGAAAAAAAAAATAATTAATAAATTTTTTGTAGATAATTTTATGATCTACAATTTTTGTCTGAGGTATTTTAATGATGAAACTTACCGTTTTGCTAAAAATCGCGAAAAACTCATTTTTTTTTACCTTTGCCTTGAATAAAATTTTTTCCTCACAGGGGAAAGATGGAGAACTTTCAAATTTTGTTTTTAATGATATTTTAAAAAATCTTACCGATCTTCAGCTGGGTGAGAATTTATGTAACTTCGAATGTCTAAATTGACCGGACTAATAGTTTTATTCATAAATTATTGAATATCCCTTTGAATTCATATAACTTTTTGGAAGAATTAAATATTATTAAACAAATAGCGTCAAACAACGGTTACAATCCTTTTCTTATAGACAAAATGGTATCCAATAAACCAAAGAAAATGGCATTAAATCTCGTGTACCCAATCATAAAAGAGGACAATACACAGAAATATTTTTCGTTATCTTATGTCAATGGATTATCTAAAAATATTGCTAAATATTTCAAAAGTTGTTTCAATTATAACGCGGCTTTTAGGACAATTATTAACGTTAGTACCTACATAAAAAACAATAAAGATCGAACAAATAAAGAAAATAAATCCGGAGTCTATAAGTTGACTTGCAAAGATTGCCCTTTAGTATACATTGGCCAGACTGGTAAATCATTCAAGAAACGTGTCCAAGAACACCAAAGGGGTTATATATCCGATTCTGTACATTCGACATATGCTAATCATCTTAAGGGATTCAGGCATAATTTTAACAATACTTATGAAATTATCCTTTTAGAATTTCTTGAAATCAACAGGTATAATGCACGTAAAATCCTTTTGAACGAACAAACAGATGTTGATAAGTCTCCATTACTGAATATCTTTCCTTAGCGGCAAACTCCAATAAACACCTAGAGTTTTTATGACTTGTTCTTCTATTATTTGGTCACGTACCTAACAATGTTTTTGAACTCAGTTACATTGAATACCATCAGACAGTACAATGTAATACCTGAAGAAGCCACATCGTGGTGAAACAATTGTTGTATTAGTACAAACGTTTTCGTGGAAATAAATTACTGTCTCATATAAAATTTTTTAATTATCGCTTTTATCGAATTTTCTTTGTTGAAATTATTTCAAAACTGAATGAAAAAAATGTCAGATATTCATCAGATCTGGGATGAAAACATAATTTGCTTCATTTATATGAAGCTTCAAGAAATTATTATAGTCCCTCCAAAGAATCCAAACAAAGTAGAAATACCACACACCATAACTATAGATATACACCTTACTTTCGACAAGTTCGAAAAGTCCAGCGTGCTGTTGTATGTAGTAAGTTTATTGTGAGAGAATTGATATTGTTTAGTTAACACCGGGACAGCGCGTACGCAGTCCCGACTACCAAAAATTACGCGCCCGAGTTATCCGCATTAGGGATAATCGCAGGGGTCAGCCCGATCGAAGTGCAATGAAAGGGCCTCACTCCGGGGGAACCGCCTTATTGATCACGGTAACCCCTACGCCAGGTAAGTATGAGTTGTGCATCTACGAAATGCATTATACGTCTATTAGGAAAATTATCCACAGTTATGTGCAATTAGTCCTGCCATCTTTCGGAACAACTCTGTATTTATAATATCAGACGTTCTAACGACTAGATAGATATTAATAACGGGGCAAAAAGATTATACAATATAAGTTGAGAAAAAAACTGCTTGTTGTAAATTTATTCGCATCAATCAATTGTATTCCAAACGTGTTCAACATACTTAGGAATTAATCAACCGAGATCTGCCGAAGTGCCAATAGGCGAGACGAGAAATTAAATATTTGTGTTTCTTCTAATGTCCACCACATTATTTGTGTCTAGTTGTCATGTTTGCAGGGATATTCTCCTGATTTGGTTAATGCAAGTGAAGTTCAACCCTATCACATAGATAGATTCTCTTAGAATTAATTTGATTCCTTGAAAGTTCTTTATTTAAAGAGAACTTCATGAATTTTGTGTAACAGTTCAGATATACGGGGGAGTGCTCAAGGAAAACGGTTGGATACCTATTAGACAGAAAATAATTAAAACATCCTGCCACTGAGCTATCGGCAATATGGGTATTTATAATTAAATTTCATAACAGTTTCTTTCAGAATTGAAGTCTTGGACTATTATATTGCTTATTTCTCTTTATTAGGTTTTATATATAAAGAAATTATTGCATTTTTGAATTTTTACATGAACAGAGTATAAGTAAGATGAGCATATTGCAGATATTGCGAAAAAATAGAATAGAAAAAATTTTAAAGGCAATTCATTAATTTTTTCATGACTTACCTACCTCTATTGCAAATTATATAAAAATTTAATTAAGTTAACCTTACCTCTATTTACAACATTATAAGTAAACTACATGAATTACCTGCAAGTACGTCATATAAACATATTATAACAACATAAACTAGAAAATATACATATTATGACAGATAACAAGATTATCGTAATAATGAAAAAGGTAATTATACTGAAATTTCGAAAAAGTGTATGCGTGACACTAGCGTATGCTTTCGTACAGGTTTGGTTATATAAATTATAAATTTTATAAAAATGAACAGTGAACTTTTCTCCTCAAAATCAATAAATTATTATTAATACTTATCTTACCTCATATTTGACGTATGTTTAACATCGATTCGTATTTCTCATAATTAATTGTTATCTATAATAGTTTATTTCCGAAACCAAGCAACTGAAAATACCGTTGTCATACTTTTGGTGAGCATCACATTCTTCAAGTGAAATTGATTTCTAATCTTCAATTCAACATTTTTATGCTTTCATGTAGCCAAAATTTAAAAATCGCTACTTGAGGATTTCTCATCATTTCGATTAGAAGAAATACATTACTCTGTTCAGCAAATATTCTGAAGCTCGAAGTCAATCAGTGTTTTATTTCAATGAGACAAAAACCAAACTCATAATAATGGTACAATATCGGAATCTGTCGATCATCTTTCTGAGTATATCTATTTTAACTATTAAGAAAATTGCCAAATTCTAAGTTAAATATTTTGTGAATATTATTATGTGTTTTTCTTTATTCGACTATTGAAACTATTTTACCTTGTGATTTGCTAGAAGTCAATATCTAAAATAAGTTTTGTAGATATTGTAAGTAACATCATTCCATTTGTAATTGGTTTTCGACATATACATATATATATATATATATATATATATATATATATGTATATATATATATATATATATATATATATATATATATATATTGAAATTTACACGACGTAAAAATTCATATTTCGTTAAGGTTCTCGAAAAAAAAAATTGATATGTTTCGTGAAGGTTAATTTTTTATATTCAAGCTTAGTATTATTCGTCTGTGAGTAGTAATTTCTGTAGTGATTTAGGAATTTTCTCACCAAAACGTACGATATAAACGGAAACATACAGATGAAGAAGGAAAGAAATTTGATCGCGTTTAGAGAGCAGAGTAGTTGTTATAGTCGTTATATTGTCCAAACTATCGCGTATGGAGAAGGTACTAACGGAATAAGTGCAAATGAAATAGCCGATTTCACTCGAATACACTACGGTTGCAAAATTATGTGTTTCATTGGTATAATCGCCGACTGTTACCAATCGACCTCCAAAAATTATTTTAAGACTCATTTGAGTTACCCCTCCCCACGGAAATCTTTAGTAAAAGGCGAAAGATTTATTCGCAACTGAGGAGAGGTCAGAGTAACCATCCAATTTTTTCAACACTATTTTCATCCACAGACAGTCCGATGAAGTCGGTGTTCGAGAAGTAAATGCATGAAAGTCTCCGAGAAAAATTATCCGATTTTTAAAATTGTCTGTACACTTTTTAGGACTTGAATTTTAGGAAGAATTAAATTCGACTAATGAATATGCAATATTCAATGTATCGACAAGATATACATCTCTATTGATCTATTACACATGTTTATAATACTAAACGCCATCTTGCGGCAATTTTTGATAGCTGCTTATGTTGAACATCTGCATTGAGTTTCAATATATTTGGATATTCGATGGTAGCGGTGATTTTCGGACTGTTACATTTACAATCAAGTGTTACGTACTTCATTTATTTCAACCGAAATTGCTACAATTCTCTGATTGACGACAAAGTTCAAAAAAAAAAAATAGATTCTTATGACGAATAAAAAATATATTAATCGGAATTTATAGGGCATAATAAAATTATTCATTCCATCATAATATAATTGCAATGCAATTCGAACTTCAAAAATACCAATGAAAATGGTTATCTTACTTATAAAAGTGAACAACATAATTTTTTCTCTTCTATATTATTATTGCTAATGTCTTTTTGTGTATATGTTTCAAGCGATCGTTTAATATTTCATACAATTCATTTTTACATATTGTACTTAATTTATGATACTCGAACTAGTTACGTCGATGCGTGTTACAATTTTCATTCAGAGGAGAAAGTTAAAATTTCCACATAATTCATTTGTTTACATCCAGTGGATTATGATTTTAATTTTACTGTGCACTCGCACCACAGCGTTATCATATCGTCCAAATATTTGTTCTTTCGTATTTTAAGCCAAATATGGTCGCGAATGATTACTGTGAAATCTCTTTTAGACCGACACTAAAAAATTGTCCGTTCAAGAGAGTCATCTTTTCGAAAGAAATTTTATGTTTTCCAAATTCAGCAAATGAAAATCCAATAAACAACGCAAAATATAGACATCTGAAAAAACATTTATTTCTTTATACGTAAAACACCATAATACATATTGCATTATATAACTGAATATTTATTCATGAATGGTAGTCTGACGAGTTCTTTTGCTCGAATTATTACATCATGAAAATAAAATTGGAAGTTGATAAGAATATTCAAGGCTGTGTCATATTTTTGACATTCTGCGAATAGTTTAAAGATTTTTAATCAAGTCGTTAGCTTCATCATAATAAAATTCCTCATTAGAAACTTTCAAAGTCCGTTAGTTCCACCTTCGGCCAGATAATCAATTTCATTTATTACAAATGTTTGAAAAAGTTATAACTAACATATAAAACCATGTCTCAAGATGCGAGAACGCTCATTTTCGATTTTGTTGATCGTAAAAAAATTCTCAATGGAGAATACTTTCAAAGTTGACAGTAGATGGGCCGACCTAACACGTATAATCGCTAGTCATATCTAACATATAAAACCCAAGTTTCCAATGTGCGGCAACGCCTTTTTTCAATTTTGTTGATATTTATAAAATTCTCCTATATAATTCCCTTCGTTCTCCCTACAGCCCGCCAATAGTTTTCATCACATAAGATTGATATTCATAACTAACATAGTAAAGACCCTCTGCCTATATGCGACAATAATTGAGAGAAGTAAGTAATGATGTTCATTATATAAAGTGGGCCGATCCCGGAGGTACTGCAATACCGGGCCAACCCGCGACGGCGGTGGAGCAAGCCCCTAACCACCATCATGATCCAAAAATCAGTTTAATATACTGGCCCCGCATGCGGGGCGTATCAGATATTAAGCTGATAAGAACAGATACTACACTTTGATCTTAGCCATAGGGCCGAGAAGCGATACCTGTTACAAATTATCAACAAAACTTAACGGAAAATAGACCTTCGTATTCAGTATAATAATTCACCATACATCTACGAGTTCCATCTTTCATTACATACCCCTACTTCATTAGAATAACTATTCCCAATGTACCACCCTCGTAGAATTCTATTCAGGTTATTGAGGAGATTTCGATATCACTCGCTAGAGTGCGCATCGTCCCATTTGTTATTTAGTCGTAGTCGGCTTTCCTAAAATTATATTTTGCTCCTTTCGATGCATACAAACGCTTACACTGACCGTTCAAAAGGAAGTGAATCAATATTAGAATATAAATAGAGAAAAAGTGTTCAAAGATTAGAAAAGTGTAATGTAAATGAGAAAGTGTAGTTAGTGGCTTTAGTGAACTTAGTGCGAGAGCCAAAATATCAACGAGACAAATCACCTTGACCTGGAAATACTATGGGAATATCATCAAGTTGGATCAATTCTTTGCTGAGAGAAAAATACTTCTTGAGAAACATATAAAATAAATAGAACACGAAATGAGAACGGCAAAATAAAATGCGAAAGAGTTGGAAGCATATTTAAAATCAAAAAGAACCGCAAAACCAGAAATTATTACTGAAATCTAGAATGACTGCCTGAGCGGCAGTGAAGAAGATGACGATTTTAGTATCGAGGAAAAAGAGAAATGATGATAGAGAAATAAATGCACAAAATAACCCGAGAGCCTGTAAGGAAAGACAATCATAATAAATTTTCATAAAAAGAAGATGATAACACAACACATATAATACTAAGAAACAAGACAAATCGAAACGAACTATCAAAAGTAATAACAAATTAAGAAAATCAGCTATACCATAGCAATAGCAACCGAAAAAAATTACTCGTCTCAATGATGACGGACTTTACTAAGAACCAAGCGGAAACCTTTCCCTATTATTGGTTGCTTTCAAAAATCTACGCAAGATTATTAATCTTGAAAATTAAGAAATGTACAGCCAGACGAAGAAGACACTAATACGCAGTTTAATGGCTCATTATGTAATGTTTCCAAGATCATTTCGAAAGAAAATTTAGTGAGCAATATTGTGCGAGTGTCTATAGCTGCTTCTATGCAATTCGAATATTATCGCCTTTATTTGATTGATTCGGGAAATCCACTCAGTTCAATTTTAGCTGAAATATTTATGGATGATCTAGAATCAAAAATACACCTAAATCCGATAAGCAAATATTTCCTTTATTGGTATAGATATGTAGAGACATTTTTTGTTGTTTCAAAGGCACCGATCGACAACTACATATCTTCACGAATTTCATTAATAAACTCCACCCAAAAATCAAATTCACAATCGAAGAAGAAAAGAATCAAAGTATTAATTTTCTTGACCTCACAATAACAAGACTAAATAATTTACATGATTTTAGTATTTTTCACAAACCCACACATACAGACATCATAATACATAAAACTTCAAATCACCACACCAACCAAAAAATGTCAGCATATAATATAGTCCGGTCAAATTAGACCAAAAATAAGAGTAAAAGTTACATAAATTCCCACCAAGCTGAAAATTGGTAAGATTGTTTAAAATATCATTAAAAACAAAATTTGAAAGTTCCCCATCTATCCCCTGTAAGGAAAAAATTTTATTCAAGGTCAAAGGTCAAAAAAATTAGTTTTTCGCGATTTTCAGCAAAACGGTCAGTTTTATCATTAAAATACCTCGGACAAAAATTGTAGATCATAAAATTATCTATAAAAAATTTATTAATACTTTCTTTTCTACGCGCCACCGTTTTTGAGATATTACGGTTAAAAAAATTGTAAAAGTTGTAATCGTCATAATGAGCATGTACACGGCATAGAATCACCAACAGTAGAGGATCCGTTTGATTCCAACGAGGCAACATGCGATACATGGCTATTAACGCAGTTTACATGCACTCAAGATGAAGATGAAGAAGAACAAGAAAAACAAGAACAAGACGAACAAGAAGATCAAGAAGAAGAACAAAAAGAAGATTTTGAAAGTTACGACTCGGACGATTAAATTTCACTACTTTTTTTTAACTTAAATTGCTTTTATCTTTTCAATCTCTGCTAATATCCATTATTTTTCAATAGTTTCAAATTAAACAGGATCAAAACTGACCCGTGGAATAGGCTTACCTCATAGGTGGCGAGGAAACGTGTGCATATTATGACGATTACAATTTTTTGAATCGTTATATCTCAAAAACGGTGGCTCGTAGAAAAAAAAAATAATTCATAAATTTTTTGTAGATAATTTTATGATCTACAATTTTTGTCTGAGGTATTTTAATGATGAAACTTACCGTTTTGCTAAAAATCGCGAAAAACTCATTTTTTTTTACCTTTGCCTTGAATAAAATTTTTTCCTCACAGGGGAAAGATGGAGAACTTTCAAATTTTGTTTTTAATGATATTTTAAAAAATCTTACCGATCTTCAGCTGGGTGAGAATTTATGTAACTTCGAATGTCTAAATTGACCGGACTAATAGTTTTATTCATAAATTATTGAATATCCCTTTGAATTCATATAACTTTTTGGAAGAATTAAATATTATTAAACAAATAGCGTCAAACAACGGTTACAATCCTTTTCTTATAGACAAAATGGTATCCAATAAACCAAAGAAAATGGCATTAAATCTCGTGTACCCAATCATAAAAGAGGACAATACACAGAAATATTTTTCGTTATCTTATGTCAATGGATTATCTAAAAATATTGCTAAATATTTCAAAAGTTGTTTCAATTATAACGCGGCTTTTAGGACAATTAATAACGTTAGTACCTACATAAAAAACAATAAAGATCGAACAAATAAAGAAAATAAATCCGGAGTCTATAAGTTGACTTGCAAAGATTGCCCTTTAGTATACATTGGCCAGACTGGTAAATCATTCAAGAAACGTGTCCAAGAACACCAAAGGGGTTATATATCCGATTCTGTACATTCGACATATGCTAATCATCTTAAGGGATTCAGGCATAATTTTAACAATACTTATGAAATTATCCTTTTAGAATTTCTTGAAATCAACAGGTATAATGCACGTAAAATCCTTTTGAACGAACAAACAGATGTTGATAAGTCTCCATTACTGAATATCTTTCCTTAGCGGCAAACTCCAATAAACACCTAGAGTTTTTATGACTTGTTCTTCTATTATTTGGTCACGTACCTAACAATGTTTTTGAACTCAGTTACATTGAATACCATCAGACAGTACAATGTAATACCTGAAGAAGCCACATCGTGGTGAAACAATTGTTGTATTAGTACAAACGTTTTCGTGGAAATAAATTACTGTCTCATATAAAATTTTTTAATTATCGCTTTTATCGAATTTTCTTTGTTGAAATTATTTCAAAACTGAATGAAAAAAATGTCAGATATTCATCAGATCTGGGATGAAAACATAATTTGCTTCATTTATATGAAGCTTCAAGAAATTATTATAGTCCCTCCAAAGAATCCAAACAAAGTAGAAATACCACACACCATAACTATAGATATACACCTTACTTTCGACAAGTTCGAAAAGTCCAGCGTGCTGTTGTATGTAGTAAGTTTATTGTGAGAGAATTGATATTGTTTAGTTAACACCGGGACAGCGCGTACGCAGTCCCGACTACCAAAAATTACGCGCCCGAGTTATCCGCATTAGGGATAATCGCAGGGGTCAGCCCGATCGAAGTGCAATGAAAGGGCCTCACTCCGGGGGAACCGCCTTATTGATCACGGTAACCCCTACGCCAGGTAAGTATGAGTTGTGCATCTACGAAATGCATTATACGTCTATTAGGAAAATTATCCACAGTTATGTGCAATTAGTCCTGCCATCTTTCGGAACAACTCTGTATTTATAATATCAGACGTTCTAACGACTAGATAGATATTAATAACGGGGCAAAAAGATTATACAATATAAGTTGAGAAAAAAACTGCTTGTTGTAAATTTATTCGCATCAATCAATTGTATTCCAAACGTGTTCAACATACTTAGGAATTAATCAACCGAGATCTGCCGAAGTGCCAATAGGCGAGACGAGAAATTAAATATTTGTGTTTCTTCTAATGTCCACCACATTATTTGTGTCTAGTTGTCATGTTTGCAGGGATATTCTCCTGATTTGGTTAATGCAAGTGAAGTTCAACCCTATCACATAGATAGATTCTCTTAGAATTAATTTGATTCCTTGAAAGTTCTTTATTTAAAGAGAACTTTATGAATTTTGTGTAACAGTTCAGATATACGGGGGAGTGCTCAAGGAAAACGGTTGGATACCTATTAGACAGAAAATAATTAAAACATCCTGCCACTGAGCTATCGGCAATATGGGTATTTATAATTAAATTTCATAACAGTTTCTTTCAGAATTGAAGTCTTGGACTATTATATTGCTTATTTCTCTGTATTAGGTTTTATATATAAAGAAATTATTGCATTTTTGAATTTTTACATGAACAGAGTATAAGTAAGATGAGTATATTGCAGATATTGAGAAAAAATAGAATAGAAAAAATTTTAAAGGCAATTCATTAATTTTTTCATGACTTACCTACCTCTATTGCAAATTATATAAAAATTTAATTAGGTTAACCTTACCTCTATTTACAACATTATAAGTAAACTACAAGAATTACCTGCAAGTACGTCATATAAACATATTATAACAACATAAACTAGAAAATATACATATTATGACAGATAACAAGATTATCGTAATAATGAAAAAGGTAATTATACTGAAATTTCGAAAAAGTGTATGCGTGACACTAGCGTATGCTTTCGTACAGCTTTGGTTATATAAATTATAAATTTTATAAAAATGAACAGTGAACTTTTCTCCTCAAAATCAATAAATTATTATTAATACTTATCTTACCTCATATTTGACGTATGTTTAACATCGATTCGTATTTCTCATAATTAATTGTTATCTATAATAGTTTATTTCCGAAACCAAGCAACTGAAAATACCGTTGTCATACTTTTGGTGAGCATCACATTCTTCAAGTGAAATTGATTTTTAATCTTCAATTCAACATTTTTATGCTTTCATGTAGCCAAAATTTAAAAATCGCTACTTGAGGATTTCTCATCATTTCGATTAGAAGAAATACATTACTCTGTTCAGCAAATATTCTGAAGCTCGAAGTCAATCAGTGTTTTATTTCAATGAGACAAAAACCAAACTCATAATAATGGTACAATATCGGAATCTGTCGATCATCTTTCTGAGTATATCTATTTTAACTATTAAGAAAATTGCCAAATTCTAAATTAAATATTTTGTGAATATTATTATATGTGTTTTTCTTTATTCGACTATTGAAACTATTTTACCTTGTGATTTGCTAGAAGTCAATATCTAAAATAAGTTTTGTAGATATTGTAAGTAACATCATTCCATTTGTAATTGGTTTTCGACATATACATATATATATATATATATATATATATATATATATATATATATATATATATATATATATATATATATTGAAATTTACACGACGTAAATATTCATGTTTCGTTAAGGTTCTCGAAAAAAAAAATTGATATGTTTCGTGAAGGTTAATTTTTTATATTCAAGCTTAGTATTATTCGTCTGTGAGTAGTAATTTCTGTAGTGATTTAGGAATTTTCTCACCAAAACGTACGATATAAACGGAAACATACAGATGAAGAAGGAAAGAAATTTGATCGCGTTTAGAGACCAGAGTAGTTGTTATAGTCGTTATATTGTCCAAACTATCGCGTATGGAGAAGGTACTAACGGAATAAGTGCAAATGAAATAGCCGATTTCACTCGAATACACTACGGTTGCAAAATTATGTGTTTCATTGGTATAATCGCCGACTGTTACCAATCGACCTCCAAAAATTATTTTAAGACTCATTTGAGTTACCCCTCCCCACGGAAATCTTTAGTAAAAGGCGAAAGATTTATTCGCAACTGAGGAGAGGTCAGAGTAACCATCCAATTTTTTCAACACTATTTTCATCCACAGACAGTCCGATGAAGTCGGTGTTCGAGAAGTAAATGCATGAAAGTCTCCGAGAAAAATTATCCGATTTTTAAAATTGTCTGTACACTTTTTAGGACTTGAATTTTAGGAAGAATTAAATTCGACTAATGAATATGCAATATTCAATGTATCGACAAGATATACATCTCTATTGATCTATTACACATGTTTATAATACTAAACGCCATCTTGCGGCAATTTTTGATAGCTGCTTATGTTGAACATCTGCATTGAGTTTCAATATATTTGGATATTCGATGGTAGCGGTGATTTTCGGACTGTTACATTTACAATCAAGTGTTACGTACTTCATTTATTTCAACCGAAATTGCTACAATTCTCTGATTGACGACAAAGTTCAAAAAAAAAATAGATTCTTATGACGAATAAAAATATATTAATCGGAATTTATAGGGCATAATAAAATTATTCATTCCATCATAATATAATTGCAATGCAATTCGAACTTCAAAAATACCAATGAAAATGGTTATCTTACTTACAAAAGTGAACAACATAATTTTTTCTCTTCTATATTATTATTGCTAATGTCTTTTTGTGTATATGTTTCAAGCGATCGTTTAATATTTCATACAATTCATTTTTACATATTGTACTTAATTTATGATACTCGAACTAGTTACGTCGATGCGTGTTACAGACAATTTTCATTCAGAGGAGAAAGTTAAAATTTCCACATAATTCATTTGTTTACATCCAGTGGATTATGATTTTAATTTTACTGTGCACTCGCACCACAGCGTTATCATATCGTCCAAATATTTGTTCTTTCGTATTTTAAGCCAAATATGGTCGCGAATGATTACTGTGAAATCTCTTTTAGACCGACACTAAAAAATTGTCCGTTCAAGAGAGTAATCTTTTCGAAAGAAATTTTATGTTTTCCAAATTCAGCAAATGAAAATCCAATAAACAACGCAAAATATAGACATCTGAAAAAACATTCATTTCTTTATACGTTAAACACCATAATACATATTGCATTATATAACTGAATATTTATTCATGAATGGTAGTCTGACGAGTTCTTTTGCTCGAATTATTACATCATGAAAATAAAATTGGAAGTTGATAAGAATATTCAAGGCTGTGTCATATTTTTGACATTCTGCGAATAGTTTAAAGATTTTTAATCAAGTCGTTAGCTTCATCATAATAAAATTCCTCATTAGAAACTTTCAAAGTCCGTTAGTTCCACCTTCGGCCAGATAATCAATTTCATTTATTACAAATGTTTGAAAAAGTTATAACTAACATATAAAACCATGTCTCAAGATGCGAGAACGCTCATTTTCGATTTTGTTGATCGTAAAAAAATTCTCAATGGAGAATACTTTCAAAGTTGACAGTAGATGGGCCGACCTAACACGTATAATCGCTAGTCATATCTAACATATAAAACCCAAGTTTCCAATGTGCGGCAACGCCTTTTTTCAATTTTGTTGATATTTATAAAATTCTCCTATATAATTCCCTTCGTTCTCCCTACAGCCCGCCAATAGTTTTCATCACATAAGATTGATATTCATAACTAACATAGTAAAGACCCTCTGCCTATATGCGACAATAATTGAGAGAAGTAAGTAATGATGTTCATTATATAAAGTGGGCCGATCCCGGAGGTACTGCAATACCGGGCCAACCCGCGACGGCGGTGGAGCAAGCCCCTAACCACCATCATGATCCAAAAATCAGTTTAATATACTGGCCCCGCATGCGGGGCGTATCAGATATTAAGCTGATAAGAACAGATACTACACTTTGATCTTAGCCATAGGGCCGAGAAGCGATACCTGTTACAAATTATCAACAAAACTTAACGGAAAATAGACCTTCGTATTCAGTATAATAATTCACCATACATCTACGAGTTCCATCTTTCATTACATACCCCTACTTCATTAGAATAACTATTCCCAATGTACCACCCTCGTAGAATTCTATTCAGGTTATTGAGGAGATTTCGATATCACTCGCTAGAGTGCGCATCGTCCCATTTGTTATTTAGTCGTAGTCGGCTTTCCTAAAATTATATTTTGCTCCTTTCGATGCATACAAACGCTTACACTGACCGTTCAAAAGGAAGTGAATCAATATTAGAATATAAATAGAGAAAAAGTGTTCAAAGATTAGAAAAGTGTAATGTAAATGAGAAAGTGTAGTTAGTGGCTTTAGTGAACTTAGTGCGAGAGCCAAAATATCAACGAGACAAATCACCTTGACCTGGAAATACTATGGGAATATCATCAAGTTGGATCAATTCTTTGCTGAGAGAAAAATACTTCTTGAGAAACATATAAAATAAATAGAACACGAAATGAGAACGGCAAAATAAAATGCGAAAGAGTTGGAAGCATATTTAAAATCAAAAAGAACCGCAAAACCAGAAATTATTACTGAAATCTAGAATGACTGCCTGAGCGGCAGTGAAGAAGATGACGATTTTAGTATCGAGGAAAAAGAGAAATGATGATAGAGAAATAAATGCACAAAATAACCCGAGAGCCTGTAAGGAAAGACAATCATAATAAATTTTCATAAAAAGAAGATGATAACACAACACATATAATACTAAGAAACAAGACAAATCGAAACGAACTATCAAAAGTAATAACAAATTAAGAAAATCAGCTATACCATAGCAATAGCAACCGAAAAAAATTACTCGTCTCAATGATGACGGACTTTACTAAGAACCAAGCGGAAACCTTTCCCTATTATTGGTTGCTTTCAAAAATCTACGCAAGATTATTAATCTTGAAAATTAAGAAATGTACAGCCAGACGAAGAAGACACTAATACGCAGTTTAATGGCTCATTATGTAATGTTTCCAAGATCATTTCGAAAGAAAATTTAGTGAGCAATATTGTGCGAGTGTCTATAGCTGCTTCTATGCAATTCGAATATTATCGCCTTTATTTGATTGATTCGGGAAATCCACTCAGTTCAATTTTAGCTGAAATATTTATGGATGATCTAGAATCAAAAATACACCTAAATCCGATAAGCAAATATTTCCTTTATTGGTATAGATATGTAGATGACATTTTTTGTTGTTTCAAAGGCACCGATCGACAACTACATATCTTCACGAATTTCATTAATAAACTCCACCCAAAAATCAAATTCACAATCGAAGAAGAAAAGAATCAAAGTATTAATTTTCTTGACCTCACAATAACAAGACTAAATAATTTACATGATTTTAGTATTTTTCACAAACCCACACATACAGACATCATAATACATAAAACTTCAAATCACCACACCAACCAAAAAATGTCAGCATATAATATAGTCCGGTCAAATTAGACCAAAAATAAGAGTAAAAGTTACATAAATTCCCACCAAGCTGAAAATTGGTAAGATTGTTTAAAATATCATTAAAAACAAAATTTGAAAGTTCCCCATCTATCCCCTGTAAGGAAAAAATTTTATTCAAGGTCAAAGGTCAAAAAAATGAGTTTTTCGCGATTTTCAGCAAAACGGTCAGTTTTATCATTAAAATACCTCGGACAAAAATTGTAGATCATAAAATTATCTATAAAAAATTTATTAATACTTTCTTTTCTACGCGCCACCGTTTTTGAGATATTACGGTTAAAAAAATTGTAAAAGTTGTAATCGTCATAATGAGCATGTACACGGCATAGAATCACCAACAGTAGAGGATCCGTTTGATTCCAACGAGGCAACATGCGATACATGGCTATTAACGCAGTTTACATGCACTCAAGATGAAGATGAAGAAGAACAAGAAAAACAAGAACAAGACGAACAAGAAGATCAAGAAGAAGAACAAAAAGAAGATTTTGAAAGTTACGACTCGGACGATTAAATTTCACTACTTTTTTTTTTAACTTAAATTGCTTTTATCTTTTCAATCTCTGCTAATATCCATTATTTTTCAATAGTTTCAAATTAAACAGGATCAAAACTGACCCGTGGAATAGGCTTACCTCATAGGTGGCGAGGAAACGTGTGCATATTATGACGATTACAATTTTTTGAATCGTTATATCTCAAAAACGGTGGCTCGTAGAAAAAAAAAATAATTCATAAATTTTTTGTAGATAATTTTATGATCTACAATTTTTGTCTGAGGTATTTTAATGATGAAACTTACCGTTTTGCTAAAAATCGCGAAAAACTCATTTTTTTTTACCTTTGCCTTGAATAAAATTTTTTCCTCACAGGGGAAAGATGGAGAACTTTCAAATTTTGTTTTTAATGATATTTTAAAAAATCTTACCGATCTTCAGCTGGGTGAGAATTTATGTAACTTCGAATGTCTAAATTGACCGGACTAATAGTTTTATTCATAAATTATTGAATATCCCTTTGAATTCATATAACTTTTTGGAAGAATTAAATATTATTAAACAAATAGCGTCAAACAACGGTTACAATCCTTTTCTTATAGACAAAATGGTATCCAATAAACCAAAGAAAATGGCATTAAATCTCGTGTACCCAATCATAAAAGAGGACAATACACAGAAATATTTTTCGTTATCTTATGTCAATGGATTATCTAAAAATATTGCTAAATATTTCAAAAGTTGTTTCAATTATAACGCGGCTTTTAGGACAATTAATAACGTTAGTACCTACATAAAAAACAATAAAGATCGAACAAATAAAGAAAATAAATCCGGAGTCTATAAGTTGACTTGCAAAGATTGCCCTTTAGTATACATTGGCCAGACTGGTAAATCATTCAAGAAACGTGTCCAAGAACACCAAAGGGGTTATATATCCGATTCTGTACATTCGACATATGCTAATCATCTTAAGGGATTCAGGCATAATTTTAACAATACTTATGAAATTATCCTTTTAGAATTTCTTGAAATCAACAGGTATAATGCACGTAAAATCCTTTTGAACGAACAAACAGATGTTGATAAGTCTCCATTACTGAATATCTTTCCTTAGCGGCAAACTCCAATAAACACCTAGAGTTTTTATGACTTGTTCTTCTATTATTTGGTCACGTACCTAACAATGTTTTTGAACTCACTTACATTGAATACCATCAGACAGTACAATGTAATACCTGAAGAAGCCACATCGTGGTGAAACAATTGTTGTATTAGTACAAACGTTTTCGTGGAAATAAATTACTGTCTCATATAAAATTTTTTAATTATCGCTTTTATCGAATTTTCTTTGTTGAAATTATTTCAAAACTGAATGAAAAAAATGTCAGATATTCATCAGATCTGGGATGAAAACATAATTTGCTTCATTTATATGAAGCTTCAAGAAATTATTATAGTCCCTCCAAAGAATCCAAACAAAGTAGAAATACCACACACCATAACTATAGATATACACCTTACTTTCGACAAGTTCGAAAAGTCCAGCGTGCTGTTGTATGTAGTAAGTTTATTGTGAGAGAATTGATATTGTTTAGTTAACACCGGGACAGCGCGTACGCAGTCCCGACTACCAAAAATTACGCGCCCGAGTTATCCGCATTAGGGATAATCGCAGGGGTCAGCCCGATCGAAGTGCAATGAAAGGGCCTCACTCCGGGGGAACCGCCTTATTGATCACGGTAACCCCTACGCCAGGTAAGTATGAGTTGTGCATCTACGAAATGCATTATACGTCTATTAGGAAAATTATCCACAGTTATGTGCAATTAGTTCTGCCATCTTTCGGAACAACTCTGTATTTATAATATCAGACGTTCTAACGACTAGATAGATATTAATAACGGGGCAAAAAGATTATACAATATAAGTTGAGAAAAAAACTGCTTGTTGTAAATTTATTCGCATCAATCAATTGTATTCCAAACGTGTTCAACATACTTAGGAATTAATCAACCGAGATCTGCCGAAGTGCCAATAGGCGAGACGAGAAATTAAATATTTGTGTTTCTTCTAATGTCCACCACATTATTTGTGTCTAGTTGTCATGTTTGCAGGGATATTCTCCTGATTTGGTTAATGCAAGTGAAGTTCAACCCTATCACATAGATAGATTCTCTTAGAATTAATTTGATTCCTTGAAAGTTCTTTATTTAAAGAGAACTTTATGAATTTTGTGTAACAGTTCAGATATACGGGGGAGTGCTCAAGGAAAACGGTTGGATACCTATTAGACAGAAAATAATTAAAACATCCTGCCACTGAGCTATCGGCAATATGGGTATTTATAATTAAATTTCATAACAGTTTCTTTCAGAATTGAAGTCTTGGACTATTATATTGCTTATTTCTCTTTATTAGGTTTTATATATAAAGAAATTATTGCATTTTTGAATTTTTACATGAACAGAGTATAAGTAAGATGAGTATATTGCAGATATTGAGAAAAAATAGAATAGAAAAAATTTTAAAGGCAATTCATTAATTTTTTCATGACTTACCTACCTCTATTGCAAATTATATAAAAATTTAATTAAGTTAACCTTACCTCTATTTACAACATTATAAGTAAACTACAAGAATTACCTGCAAGTACGTCATATAAACATATTATAACAACATAAACTAGAAAATATACATATTATGACAGATAACAAGATTATCGTAATAATGAAAAAGGTAATTATACTGAAATTTCGAAAAAGTGTATGCGTGACACTAGCGTATGCTTTCGTACAGCTTTGGTTATATAAATTATAAATTTTATAAAAATGAACAGTGAACTTTTCTCCTCAAAATCAATAAATTATTATTAATACTTATCTTACCTCATATTTGACGTATGTTTAACATCGATTCGTATTTCTCATAATTAATTGTTATCTATAATAGTTTATTTCCGAAACCAAGCAACTGAAAATACCGTTGTCATACTTTTGGTGAGCATCACATTCTTCAAGTGAAATTGATTTCTAATCTTCAATTCAACATTTTTATGCTTTCATGTAGCCAAAATTTAAAAATCGCTACTTGAGGATTTCTCATCATTTCGATTAGAAGAAATACATTACTCTGTTCAGCAAATATTCTGAAGCTCGAAGTCAATCAGTGTTTTATTTCAATGAGACAAAAACCAAACTCATAATAATGGTACAATATCGGAATCTGTCGATCATCTTTCTGAGTATATCTATTTTAACTATTAAGAAAATTGCCAAATTCTAAATTAAATATTTTGTGAATATTATTATATGTGTTTTTCTTTATTCGACTATTGAAACTATTTTACCTTGTGATTTGCTAGAAGTCAATATCTAAAATAAGTTTTGTAGATATTGTAAGTAACATCATTCCATTTGTAATTGGTTTTCGACATATACATATATATATATATATATATATATATATATATATATATTGAAATTTACACGACGTAAATATTCATGTTTCGTTAAGGTTCTCGAAAAAAAAAATTGATATGTTTCGTGAAGGTTAATTTTTTATATTCAAGCTTAGTATTATTCGTCTGTGAGTAGTAATTTCTGTAGTGATTTAGGAATTTTCTCACCAAAACGTACGATATAAACGGAAACATACAGATGAAGAAGGAAAGAAATTTGATCGCGTTTAGAGACCAGAGTAGTTGTTATAGTCGTTATATTGTCCAAACTATCGCGTATGGAGAAGGTACTAACGGAATAAGTGCAAATGAAATAGCCGATTTCACTCGAATACACTACGGTTGCAAAATTATGTGTTTCATTGGTATAATCGCCGACTGTTACCAATCGACCTCCAAAAATTATTTTAAGACTCATTTGAGTTACCCCTCCCCACGGAAATCTTTAGTAAAAGGCGAAAGATTTATTCGCAACTGAGGAGAGGTCAGAGTAACCATCCAATTTTTTCAACACTATTTTCATCCACAGACAGTCCGATGAAGTCGGTGTTCGAGAAGTAAATGCATGAAAGTCTCCGAGAAAAATTATCCGATTTTTAAAATTGTCTGTACACTTTTTAGGACTTGAATTTTAGGAAGAATTAAATTCGACTAATGAATATGCAATATTCAATGTATCGACAAGATATACATCTCTATTGATCTATTACACATGTTTATAATACTAAACGCCATCTTGCGGCAATTTTTGATAGCTGCTTATGTTGAACATCTGCATTGAGTTTCAATATATTTGGATATTCGATGGTAGCGGTGATTTTCGGACTGTTACATTTACAATCAAGTGTTACGTACTTCATTTATTTCAACCGAAATTGCTACAATTCTCTGATTGACGACAAAGTTCAAAAAAAAAATAGATTCTTATGACGAATAAAAATATATTAATCGGAATTTATAGGGCATAATAAAATTATTCATTCCATCATAATATAATTGCAATGCAATTCGAACTTCAAAAATACCAATGAAAATGGTTATCTTACTTACAAAAGTGAACAACATAATTTTTTCTCTTCTATATTATTATTGCTAATGTCTTTTTGTGTATATGTTTCAAGCGATCGTTTAATATTTCATACAATTCATTTTTACATATTGTACTTAATTTATGATACTCGAACTAGTTACGTCGATGCGTGTTACAGACAATTTTCATTCAGAGGAGAAAGTTAAAATTTCCACATAATTCATTTGTTTACATCCAGTGGATTATGATTTTAATTTTACTGTGCACTCGCACCACAGCGTTATCATATCGTCCAAATATTTGTTCTTTCGTATTTTAAGCCAAATATGGTCGCGAATGATTACTGTGAAATCTCTTTTAGACCGACACTAAAAAATTGTCCGTTCAAGAGAGTAATCTTTTCGAAAGAAATTTTATGTTTTCCAAATTCAGCAAATGAAAATCCAATAAACAACGCAAAATATAGACATCTGAAAAAACATTCATTTCTTTATACGTTAAACACCATAATACATATTGCATTATATAACTGAATATTTATTCATGAATGGTAGTCTGACGAGTTCTTTTGCTCGAATTATTACATCATGAAAATAAAATTGGAAGTTGATAAGAATATTCAAGGCTGTGTCATATTTTTGACATTCTGCGAATAGTTTAAAGATTTTTAATCAAGTCGTTAGCTTCATCATAATAAAATTCCTCATTAGAAACTTTCAAAGTCCGTTAGTTCCACCTTCGGCCAGATAATCAATTTCATTTATTACAAATGTTTGAAAAAGTTATAACTAACATATAAAACCATGTCTCAAGATGCGAGAACGCTCATTTTCGATTTTGTTGATCGTAAAAAAATTCTCAATGGAGAATACTTTCAAAGTTGACAGTAGATGGGCCGACCTAACACGTATAATCGCTAGTCATATCTAACATATAAAACCCAAGTTTCCAATGTGCGGCAACGCCTTTTTTCAATTTTGTTGATATTTATAAAATTCTCCTATATAATTCCCTTCGTTCTCCCTACAGCCCGCCAATAGTTTTCATCACATAAGATTGATATTCATAACTAACATAGTAAAGACCCTCTGCCTATATGCGACAATAATTGAGAGAAGTAAGTAATGATGTTCATTATATAAAGTGGGCCGATCCCGGAGGTACTGCAATACCGGGCCAACCCGCGACGGCGGTGGAGCAAGCCCCTAACCACCATCATGATCCAAAAATCAGTTTAATATACTGGCCCCGCATGCGGGGCGTATCAGATATTAAGCTGATAAGAACAGATACTACACTTTGATCTTAGCCATAGGGCCGAGAAGCGATACCTGTTACAAATTATCAACAAAACTTAACGGAAAATAGACCTTCGTATTCAGTATAATAATTCACCATACATCTACGAGTTCCATCTTTCATTACATACCCCTACTTCATTAGAATAACTATTCCCAATGTACCACCCTCGTAGAATTCTATTCAGGTTATTGAGGAGATTTCGATATCACTCGCTAGAGTGCGCATCGTCCCATTTGTTATTTAGTCGTAGTCGGCTTTCCTAAAATTATATTTTGCTCCTTTCGATGCATACAAACGCTTACACTGACCGTTCAAAAGGAAGTGAATCAATATTAGAATATAAATAGAGAAAAAGTGTTCAAAGATTAGAAAAGTGTAATGTAAATGAGAAAGTGTAGTTAGTGGCTTTAGTGAACTTAGTGCGAGAGCCAAAATATCAACGAGACAAATCACCTTGACCTGGAAATACTATGGGAATATCATCAAGTTGGATCAATTCTTTGCTGAGAGAAAAATACTTCTTGAGAAACATATAAAATAAATAGAACACGAAATGAGAACGGCAAAATAAAATGCGAAAGAGTTGGAAGCATATTTAAAATCAAAAAGAACCGCAAAACCAGAAATTATTACTGAAATCTAGAATGACTGCCTGAGCGGCAGTGAAGAAGATGACGATTTTAGTATCGAGGAAAAAGAGAAATGATGATAGAGAAATAAATGCACAAAATAACCCGAGAGCCTGTAAGGAAAGACAATCATAATAAATTTTCATAAAAAGAAGATGATAACACAACACATATAATACTAAGAAACAAGACAAATCGAAACGAACTATCAAAAGTAATAACAAATTAAGAAAATCAGCTATACCATAGCAATAGCAACCGAAAAAAATTACTCGTCTCAATGATGACGGACTTTACTAAGAACCAAGCGGAAACCTTTCCCTATTATTGGTTGCTTTCAAAAATCTACGCAAGATTATTAATCTTGAAAATTAAGAAATGTACAGCCAGACGAAGAAGACACTAATACGCAGTTTAATGGCTCATTATGTAATGTTTCCAAGATCATTTCGAAAGAAAATTTAGTGAGCAATATTGTGCGAGTGTCTATAGCTGCTTCTATGCAATTCGAATATTATCGCCTTTATTTGATTGATTCGGGAAATCCACTCAGTTCAATTTTAGCTGAAATATTTATGGATGATCTAGAATCAAAAATACACCTAAATCCGATAAGCAAATATTTCCTTTATTGGTATAGATATGTAGATGACATTTTTTGTTGTTTCAAAGGCACCGATCGACAACTACATATCTTCACGAATTTCATTAATAAACTCCACCCAAAAATCAAATTCACAATCGAAGAAGAAAAGAATCAAAGTATTAATTTTCTTGACCTCACAATAACAAGACTAAATAATTTACATGATTTTAGTATTTTTCACAAACCCACACATACAGACATCATAATACATAAAACTTCAAATCACCACACCAACCAAAAAATGTCAGCATATAATATAGTCCGGTCAAATTAGACCAAAAATAAGAGTAAAAGTTACATAAATTCCCACCAAGCTGAAAATTGGTAAGATTGTTTAAAATATCATTAAAAACAAAATTTGAAAGTTCCCCATCTATCCCCTGTAAGGAAAAAATTTTATTCAAGGTCAAAGGTCAAAAAAATGAGTTTTTCGCGATTTTCAGCAAAACGGTCAGTTTTATCATTAAAATACCTCGGACAAAAATTGTAGATCATAAAATTATCTATAAAAAATTTATTAATACTTTCTTTTCTACGCGCCACCGTTTTTGAGATATTACGGTTAAAAAAATTGTAAAAGTTGTAATCGTCATAATGAGCATGTACACGGCATAGAATCACCAACAGTAGAGGATCCGTTTGATTCCAACGAGGCAACATGCGATACATGGCTATTAACGCAGTTTACATGCACTCAAGATGAAGATGAAGAAGAACAAGAAAAACAAGAACAAGACGAACAAGAAGATCAAGAAGAAGAACAAAAAGAAGATTTTGAAAGTTACGACTCGGACGATTAAATTTCACTACTTTTTTTTAACTTAAATTGCTTTTATCTTTTCAATCTCTGCTAATATCCATTATTTTTCAATAGTTTCAAATTAAACAGGATCAAAACTGACCCGTGGAATAGGCTTACCTCATAGGTGGCGAGGAAACGTGTGCATATTATGACGATTACAATTTTTTGAATCGTTATATCTCAAAAACGGTGGCTCGTAGAAAAAAAAAATAATTCATAAATTTTTTGTAGATAATTTTATGATCTACAATTTTTGTCTGAGGTATTTTAATGATGAAACTTACCGTTTTGCTAAAAATCGCGAAAAACTCATTTTTTTTTACCTTTGCCTTGAATAAAATTTTTTCCTCACAGGGGAAAGATGGAGAACTTTCAAATTTTGTTTTTAATGATATTTTAAAAAATCTTACCGATCTTCAGCTGGGTGAGAATTTATGTAACTTCGAATGTCTAAATTGACCGGACTAATAGTTTTATTCATAAATTATTGAATATCCCTTTGAATTCATATAACTTTTTGGAAGAATTAAATATTATTAAACAAATAGCGTCAAACAACGGTTACAATCCTTTTCTTATAGACAAAATGGTATCCAATAAACCAAAGAAAATGGCATTAAATCTCGTGTACCCAATCATAAAAGAGGACAATACACAGAAATATTTTTCGTTATCTTATGTCAATGGATTATCTAAAAATATTGCTAAATATTTCAAAAGTTGTTTCAATTATAACGCGGCTTTTAGGACAATTAATAACGTTAGTACCTACATAAAAAACAATAAAGATCGAACAAATAAAGAAAATAAATCCGGAGTCTATAAGTTGACTTGCAAAGATTGCCCTTTAGTATACATTGGCCAGACTGGTAAATCATTCAAGAAACGTGTCCAAGAACACCAAAGGGGTTATATATCCGATTCTGTACATTCGACATATGCTAATCATCTTAAGGGATTCAGGCATAATTTTAACAATACTTATGAAATTATCCTTTTAGAATTTCTTGAAATCAACAGGTATAATGCACGTAAAATCCTTTTGAACGAACAAACAGATGTTGATAAGTCTCCATTACTGAATATCTTTCCTTAGCGGCAAACTCCAATAAACACCTAGAGTTTTTATGACTTGTTCTTCTATTATTTGGTCACGTACCTAACAATGTTTTTGAACTCACTTACATTGAATACCATCAGACAGTACAATGTAATACCTGAAGAAGCCACATCGTGGTGAAACAATTGTTGTATTAGTACAAACGTTTTCGTGGAAATAAATTACTGTCTCATATAAAATTTTTTAATTATCGCTTTTATCGAATTTTCTTTGTTGAAATTATTTCAAAACTGAATGAAAAAAATGTCAGATATTCATCAGATCTGGGATGAAAACATAATTTGCTTCATTTATATGAAGCTTCAAGAAATTATTATAGTCCCTCCAAAGAATCCAAACAGAGTAGAAATACCACACACCATAACTATAGATATACACCTTACTTTCGACAAGTTCGAAAAGTCCAGCGTGCTGTTGTATGTAGTAAGTTTATTGTGAGAGAATTGATATTGTTTAGTTAACACCGGGACAGCGCGTACGCAGTCCCGACTACCAAAAATTACGCGCCCGAGTTATCCGCATTAGGGATAATCGCAGGGGTCAGCCCGATCGAAGTGCAATGAAAGGGCCTCACTCCGGGGGAACCGCCTTATTGATCACGGTAACCCCTACGCCAGGTAAGTATGAGTTGTGCATCTACGAAATGCATTATACGTCTATTAGGAAAATTATCCACAGTTATGTGCAATTAGTCCTGCCATCTTTCGGAACAACTCTGTATTTATAATATCAGACGTTCTAACGACTAGATAGATATTAATAACGGGGCAAAAAGATTATACAATATAAGTTGAGAAAAAAACTGCTTGTTGTAAATTTATTCGCATCAATCAATTGTATTCCAAACGTGTTCAACATACTTAGGAATTAATCAACCGAGATCTGCCGAAGTGCCAATAGGCGAGACGAGAAATTAAATATTTGTGTTTCTTCTAATGTCCACCACATTATTTGTGTCTAGTTGTCATGTTTGCAGGGATATTCTCCTGATTTGGTTAATGCAAGTGAAGTTCAACCCTATCACATAGATAGATTCTCTTAGAATTAATTTGATTCCTTGAAAGTTCTTTATTTAAAGAGAACTTTATGAATTTTGTGTAACAGTTCAGATATACGGGGGAGTGCTCAAGGAAAACGGTTGGATACCTATTAGACAGAAAATAATTAAAACATCCTGCCACTGAGCTATCGGCAATATGGGTATTTATAATTAAATTTCATAACAGTTTCTTTCAGAATTGAAGTCTTGGACTATTATATTGCTTATTTCTCTTTATTAGGTTTTATATATAAAGAAATTATTGCATTTTTGAATTTTTACATGAACAGAGTATAAGTAAGATGAGTATATTGCAGATATTGAGAAAAAATAGAATAGAAAAAATTTTAAAGGCAATTCATTAATTTTTTCATGACTTACCTACCTCTATTGCAAATTATATAAAAATTTAATTAAGTTAACCTTACCTCTATTTACAACATTATAAGTAAACTACAAGAATTACCTGCAAGTACGTCATATAAACATATTATAACAACATAAACTAGAAAATATACATATTATGACAGATAACAAGATTATCGTAATAATGAAAAAGGTAATTATACTGAAATTTCGAAAAAGTGTATGCGTGACACTAGCGTATGCTTTCGTACAGCTTTGGTTATATAAATTATAAATTTTATAAAAATGAACAGTGAACTTTTCTCCTCAAAATCAATAAATTATTATTAATACTTATCTTACCTCATATTTGACGTATGTTTAACATCGATTCGTATTTCTCATAATTAATTGTTATCTATAATAGTTTATTTCCGAAACCAAGCAACTGAAAATACCGTTGTCATACTTTTGGTGAGCATCACATTCTTCAAGTGAAATTGATTTCTAATCTTCAATTCAACATTTTTATGCTTTCATGTAGCCAAAATTTAAAAATCGCTACTTGAGGATTTCTCATCATTTCGATTAGAAGAAATACATTACTCTGTTCAGCAAATATTCTGAAGCTCGAAGTCAATCAGTGTTTTATTTCAATGAGACAAAAACCAAACTCATAATAATGGTACAATATCGGAATCTGTCGATCATCTTTCTGAGTATATCTATTTTAACTATTAAGAAAATTGCCAAATTCTAAATTAAATATTTTGTGAATATTATTATATGTGTTTTTCTTTATTCGACTATTGAAACTATTTTACCTTGTGATTTGCTAGAAGTCAATATCTAAAATAAGTTTTGTAGATATTGTAAGTAACATCATTCCATTTGTAATTGGTTTTCGACATATACATATATATATATATATATATTGCGTAGTATAGGTTATCGACCAGACTAATAATAAATCTATTACCTTGTTTTCGGGAATGTGGTCTGTATATCAAGAAAACTCCAATTTTCTTCAAATATCTCAATATTTCGTTGATATAATTTTCAACATCATCAGGAGATAAACTGAAAACAGCAAACAAAAAAGGGCAACATCATTTACAGGAAACAAACAAAGATTTTTTTATACAGCACTTACAAGATCAGAGCTTCACTTCCAAAACACAGAATCAAACATTACAAAATTCTTTACTCGAAAAATCAAACATCAAAATTCAGCAACTATATTACATTCAAAAGAGAAACTTCTAATATCCCAAATATTCCAGGTGTTTTCAATTGCTCTCCAATAACCGATATGAAACAAAGAAAACAATATGGGAAATATGTGACATCTACAGTATATGTACTAAAGTTTACTTAGAATATTACAGTAAATTGTATTGAGGCCTTCTGTATCTGATTTATAGTTTACTGCATTGTTCTCCTTTTTAATGTGTAGCATCTCGAGAAATAATCGTTTCCTGTAATCATTCTCTTGTTGCAATATACTAACGCTGTCAAAATCAAAATTGTGACCAGTTCTTTTATGATGGTCAACCAACGCACAAGAGTTTTTCCCTATTCGGCAATCACTCTTATGTTGAGTTATTCGATTTTTGAGCCACTGTTGTGATTGGCCAATGTAAGCTCCCGGGCATTCCATACATGGCACCCTATATATAGTATTACTCATGAAATCAGTCGGAGTTTTGTCCTTCAGTTTCGAGAATAACCTTGAGTTATTCATTACATTATATCTCGCGATTTTAACCTGCGGATAATCTTTAAACAAATTAACTACCCTATGAGTTAGTTCGTTCATTTGCGGTAATTTTTTGAACTTTTGCTGCGGTGGGTTGTCATCCGTGGGACCATCATAAAAACTCGCACTGAAAATTAACCTCCTTAAGATATTCCTTGGGTATCCATTGTTGACAAAAATATCGAAGAGTGTATTCAAATTTTCACTCAAAAACCTCTGATCTGAAATGTGAGTGACTCTATTCTTTAAAGCTAAGACTGTGTTCAACTTTTGATTACGAGGATGATTTGAATAAAAATTCAAAAAACGACCTGAGGATGTAGGTTTCTGATACCAGTCTAATATCAGTGTGTTGGTATCATCTCTGATAACCATAGTATCTAGGAATGGTAATTTTTTATCAATTTCTGCCTCTATGGTAAATTTTAAGTGTTCGTCAAAGCCATTGAAAACCTGCTGAACGATATCAATTTTATCACACGGTACACTACAAATCAAATCATCCACGTACTTATATATAAAAGGAAAACTGAAAGGGATCCTCGGAATAACATTATCCAACAAATCATCGAGGACAATCATTGCAATTATAGGGCTCAACGGGGAACCCATTGGTGTACCGAATATCTGCTTGTAAAAACGATCATCAAATGAAAAATAAGCATTGTTGAAAACAAAAGCTATCAGAGTCATGAAATTCTGTTTGGTTAAGCAAGTATGATCAGCTATTTGGCCCCAACGGTCATCTAAAATTTTTAAAGCTGATTTGACCGGTATATTTGTGAACAGGGAGACAACGTCTAGCGACAATAAAATGTACCCATCTGGTAGCCGTAATCCACTAACCGCATTGACGAAGGTGAAGGTATCTTTTACATTATAGTCCGTGCGATCTTCGAATGACTCCCTCAACATATTGGCCAAAAACTTTGCCAAATTATATGTGACAGAATCAACCGAACTCACTATTGGACGTAGAGGTACATTATCTTTATGTATTTTTGGTAGACAATATAACCTGGGAAAGGTGGAATTGTTTTTAATCAAAAATCTCAGTTCAGCGGCACTTATCTCATTCCCTGCATAAATATATTTCAAAAGATCATTGATTTTCTTTTGGATAGTCATAGTGGGGTCTCTCTTCAAACTTTCGTATGTTTCTTCGTCATTCAACAATTGCTCGGTTTTACTGACATAATCTAACTTATTCATGGCAACAGTGCAGCCCCCCTTATCGGCAGTTAGTATATAGATCTCCGGATGTAGTTTGAGAAATTTTCCCGTCTTCCCAAAATCAACTTCAATATCCGATGGTCTAACCCTGTTTCGACCCATTTTGTGTAAAAAGTTCGTAATAACATTTGTGGTGTTAGCTCTCACAATGTCAGCATTTTCCCTTGGAACATCAATCACAATATTTTCAACGTCAGTAATAAAATGTCTCAACAGTAACTTGGTGTCAGTACACTTGTCACTTGGACCTAAATTTAGTGTTGAGTGTACTGACACCAAGTTACTGTTGAGACATTTTATTACTGACGTTGAAAATATTGTGATTGATGTTCCAAGGGAAAATGCTGACATTGTGAGAGCTAACACCACAAATGTTATTACGAACTTTTTACACAAAATGGGTCGAAACAGGGTTAGACCATCGGATATTGAAGTTGATTTTGGGAAGACGGCAAAATTTCTCAAACTACATCCGGAGATCTATATACTAACTGCCGATAAGGGGGGCTGCACTGTTGCCATGAATAAGTTAGATTATGTCAGTAAAACCGAGCAATTGTTGAATGACGAAGAAACATACGAAAGTTTGAAGAGAGACCCCACTATGACTATCCAAAAGAAAATCAATGATCTTTTGAAATATATTTATGCAGGGAATGAGATAAGTGCCGCTGAACTGAGATTTTTGATTAAAAACAATTCCACCTTTCCCAGGTTATATTGTCTACCAAAAATAC
Source organism: Megalocaria dilatata (assembly GCA_034642435.1). Taxonomy (NCBI): domain Eukaryota; kingdom Metazoa; phylum Arthropoda; class Insecta; order Coleoptera; family Coccinellidae; genus Megalocaria; species Megalocaria dilatata. The sequence goes on from CM067856.1 coordinate 76,684,400, forward strand.
ATAAAGATAATGTACCTCTACGTCCAATAGTGAGTTCGGTTGATTCTGTCACATATAATTTGGCAAAGTTTTTGGCCAATATGTTGAGGGAGTCATTCGAAGATCGCACGGACTATAATGTAAAAGATACCTTCACCTTCGTCAATGCGGTTAGTGGATTACGCCTACCAGATGGGTACATTTTATTGTCGCTAGACGTTGTCTCCCTGTTCACAAATATACCGGTCAAATCAGCTTTAAAAATTTTAGATGACCGTTGGGACCAAATAGCTGATCATACTTGCTTAACCAAACAGAATTTCATGACTCTGATAGCTTTTGTTTTCAACAATGCTTATTTTTCATTTGATGATCGTTTTTACAAGCAGATATTCGGTACACCGATGGGTTCCCCGTTGAGCCCTATAATTGCAATGATTGTCCTCGATGATTTGTTGGATAATGTTATTCCGAGGATCCCTTTCAGTTTTCCTTTTATATATAAGTACGTGGATGATTTGATTTGTAGTGTACCGTGTGATAAAATTGATATCGTTCAGCAGGTTTTCAATGGTTTTGACGAACACTTAAAATTTACCATAGAGGCAGAAATTGATAAAAAATTACCATTCCTAGATACTATGGTTATCAGAGATGATACCAACACACTGATATTAGACTGGTATCAGAAACCTACATCCTCAGGTCGTTTTTTGAATTTTTATTCAAATCATCCTCGTAATCAAAAGTTGAACACAGTCTTAGCTTTAAAGAATAGAGTCACTCACATTTCAGATCAGAGGTTTTTGAGTGAAAATTTGAATACACTCTTCGATATTTTTGTCAACAATGGATACCCAAGGAATATCTTAAGGAGGTTAATTTTCAGTGCGAGTTTTTATGATGGTCCCACGGATGACAACCCACCGCACCAAAAGTTCAAAAAATTACCGCAAATGAACGAACTAACTCATAGGGTAGTTAATTTGTTTAAAGATTATCCGCAGGTTAAAATCGCGAGATATAATGTAATGAATAACTCAAGGTTATTCTCGAAACTGAAGGACAAAACTCCGACTGATTTCATGAGTAATACTATATATAGGGTGCCATGTATGGAATGCCCGGGAGCTTACATTGGCCAATCACAACAGTGGCTCAAAAATCGAATAACTCAACATAAGAGTGATTGCCGAATAGGGAAAAACTCTTGTGCGTTGGTTGACCATCATAAAAGAACTGGTCACAATTTTGATTTTGACAGCGTTAGTATATTGCAACAAGAGAATGATTACAGGAAACGATTATTTCTCGAGATGCTACACATTAAAAAGGAGAACAATGCAGTAAACTATAAATCAGATACAGAAGGCCTCAATACAATTTACTGTAATATTCTAAGTAAACTTTAGTACATATACTGTAGATGTCACATATTTCCCATATTGTTTTCTTTGTTTCATATCGGTTATTGGAGAGCAATTGAAAACACCTGGAATATTTGGGATATTAGAAGTTTCTCTTTTGAATGTAATATAGTTGCTGAATTTTGATGTTTGATTTTTCGAGTAAAGAATTTTGTAATGTTTGATTCTGTGTTTTGGAAGTGAAGCTCTGATCTTGTAAGTGCTGTATAAAAAAATCTTTGTTTGTTTCCTGTAAATGATGTTGCCCTTTTTTGTTTGCTGTTTTCAGTTTATCTCCTGATGATGTTGAAAATTATATCAACGAAATATTGAGATATTTGAAGAAAATTGGAGTTTTCTTGATATACAGACCACATTCCCGAAAACAAGGTAATAGATTTATATATATATATATATATATATATATATATATATATATATATTGAAATTTACACGACGTAAATATTCATGTTTCGTTAAGGTTCTCGAAAAAAAAAATTAATATGTTTCGTGAAGGTTAATTTTTTATATTCAAGCTTAGTATTATTCGTCTGTGAGTAGTAATTTCTGTAGTGATTTAGGAATTTTCTCACCAAAACGTACGATATAAACGGAAACATACAGATGAAGAAGGAAAGAAATTTGATCGCGTTTAGAGACCAGAGTAGTTGTTATAGTCGTTATATTGTCCAAACTATCGCGTATGGAGAAGGTACTAACGGAATAAGTGCAAATGAAATAGCCGATTTCACTCGAATACACTACGGTTGCAAATTTATGTGTTTCATTGGTATAATCGCCGACTGTTACCAATCGACCTCCAAAAATTATTTTAAGACTCATTTGAGTTACCCCTCCCCACGGAAATCTTTAGTAAAAGGCGAAAGATTTATTCGCAACTGAGGAGAGGTCAGAGTAACCATCCAATTTTTTCAACACTATTTTCATCCACAGACAGTCCGATGAAGTCGGTGTTCGAGAAGTAAATGCATGAAAGTCTCCGAGAAAAATTATCCGATTTTTAAAATTGTCTGTACACTTTTTAGGACTTGAATTTTAGGAAGAATTAAATTCGACTAATGAATATGCAATATTCAATGTATCGACAAGATATACATCTCTATTGATCTATTACACATGTTTATAATACTAAACGCCATCTTGCGGCAATTTTTGATAGCTGCTTATGTTGAACATCTGCATTGAGTTTCAATATATTTGGATATTCGATGGTAGCGGTGATTTTCGGACTGTTACATTTACAATCAAGTGTTACGTACTTCATTTATTTCAACCGAAATTGCTACAATTCTCTGATTGACGACAAAGTTAAAAAAAAAAATAGATTCTTATGACGAATAAAAAATATATTAATCGGAATTTATAGGGCATAATAAAATTATTCATTCCATCATAATATAATTGCAATGCAATTCGAACTTCAAAAATACCAATGAAAATGGTTATCTTACTTACAAAAGTGAACAACATAATTTTTTCTCTTCTATATTATTATTGCTAATGTCTTTTTGTGTATATGTTTCAAGCGATCGTTTAATATTTCATACAATTCATTTTTACATATTGTACTTAATTTATGATACTCGAACTAGTTACGTCGATGCGTGTTACAGACAATTTTCATTCAGAGGAGAAAGTTAAAATTTCCACATAATTCATTTGTTTACATCCAGTGGATTATGATTTTAATTTTACTGTGCACTCGCACCACAGCGTTATCATATCGTCCAAATATTTGTTCTTTCGTATTTTAAGCCAAATATGGTCGCGAATGATTACTGTGAAATCTCTTTTAGACCGACACTAAAAAATTGTCCGTTCAAGAGAGTAATCTTTTCGAAAGAAATTTTATGTTTTCCAAATTCAGCAAATGAAAATCCAATAAACAACGCAAAATATAGACATCTGAAAAAACATTTATTTCTTTATACGTTAAACACCATAATACATATTGCATTATATAACTGAATATTTATTCATGAATGGTAGTCTGACGAGTTCTTTTGCTCGAATTATTACATCATGAAAATAAAATTGGAAGTTGATAAGAATATTCAAGGCTGTGTCATATTTTTGACATTCTGCGAATAGTTTAAAGATTTTTAATCAAGTCGTTAGCTTCATCATAATAAAATTCCTCATTAGAAACTTTCAAAGTCCGTTAGTTCCACCTTCGGCCAGATAATCAATTTCATTTATTACAAATGTTTGAAAAAGTTATAACTAACATATAAAACCATGTCTCAAGATGCGAGAACGCTCATTTTCGATTTTGTTGATCGTAAAAAAATTCTCAATGGAGAATACTTTCAAAGTTGACAGTAGATGGGCCGACCTAACACGTATAATCGCTAGTCATATCTAACATATAAAACCCAAGTTTCCAATGTGCGGCAACGCCTTTTTTCAATTTTGTTGATATTTATAAAATTCTCCTATATAATTCCCTTCGTTCTCCCTACAGCCCGCCAATAGTTTTCATCACATAAGATTGATATTCATAACTAACATAGTAAAGACCCTCTGCCTATATGCGACAATAATTGAGAGAAGTAAGTAATGATGTTCATTATATAAAGTGGGCCGATCCCGGAGGTACTGCAATACCGGGCCAACCCGCGACGGCGGTGGAGCAAGCCCCTAACCACCATCATGATCCAAAAATCAGTTTAATATACTGGCCCCGCATGCGGGGCGTATCAGATATTAAGCTGATAAGAACAGATACTACACTTTGATCTTAGCCATAGGGCCGAGAAGCGATACCTGTTACAAATTATCAACAAAACTTAACGGAAAATAGACCTTCGTATTCAGTATAATAATTCACCATACATCTACGAGTTCCATCTTTCATTACATACCCCTACTTCATTAGAATAACTATTCCCAATGTACCACCCTCGTAGAATTCTATTCAGGTTATTGAGGAGATTTCGATATCACTCGCTAGAGTGCGCATCGTCCCATTTGTTATTTAGTCGTAGTCGGCTTTCCTAAAATTATATTTTGCTCCTTTCGATGCATACAAACGCTTACACTGACCGTTCAAAAGGAAGTGAATCAATATTAGAATATAAATAGAGAAAAAGTGTTCAAAGATTAGAAAAGTGTAATGTAAATGAGAAAGTGTAGTTAGTGGCTTTAGTGAACTTAGTGCGAGAGCCAAAATATCAACGAGACAAATCACCTTGACCTGGAAATACTATGGGAATATCATCAAGTTGGATCAATTCTTTGCTGAGAGAAAAATACTTCTTGAGAAACATATAAAATAAATAGAACACGAAATGAGAACGGCAAAATAAAATGCGAAAGAGTTGGAAGCATATTTAAAATCAAAAAGAACCGCAAAACCAGAAATTATTACTGAAATCTAGAATGACTGCCTGAGCGGCAGTGAAGAAGATGACGATTTTAGTATCGAGGAAAAAGAGAAATGATGATAGAGAAATAAATGCACAAAATAACCCGAGAGCCTGTAAGGAAAGACAATCATAATAAATTTTCATAAAAAGAAGATGATAACACAACACATATAATACTAAGAAACAAGACAAATCGAAACGAACTATCAAAAGTAATAACAAATTAAGAAAATCAGCTATACCATAGCAATAGCAACCGAAAAAAATTACTCGTCTCAATGATGACGGACTTTACTAAGAACCAAGCGGAAACCTTTCCCTATTATTGGTTGCTTTCAAAAATCTACGCAAGATTATTAATCTTGAAAATTAAGAAATGTACAGCCAGACGAAGAAGACACTAATACGCAGTTTAATGGCTCATTATGTAATGTTTCCAAGATCATTTCGAAAGAAAATTTAGTGAGCAATATTGTGCGAGTGTCTATAGCTGCTTCTATGCAATTCGAATATTATCGCCTTTATTTGATTGATTCGGGAAATCCACTCAGTTCAATTTTAGCTGAAATATTTATGGATGATCTAGAATCAAAAATACACCTAAATCCGATAAGCAAATATTTCCTTTATTGGTATAGATATGTAGATGACATTTTTTGTTGTTTCAAAGGCACCGATCGACAACTACATATCTTCACGAATTTCATTAATAAACTCCACCCAAAAATCAAATTCACAATCGAAGAAGAAAAGAATCAAAGTATTAATTTTCTTGACCTCACAATAACAAGACTAAATAATTTACATGATTTTAGTATTTTTCACAAACCCACACATACAGACATCATAATACATAAAACTTCAAATCACCACACCAACCAAAAAATGTCAGCATATAATATAGTCCGGTCAAATTAGACCAAAAATAAGAGTAAAAGTTACATAAATTCCCACCAAGCTGAAAATTGGTAAGATTGTTTAAAATATCATTAAAAACAAAATTTGAAAGTTCCCCATCTATCCCCTGTAAGGAAAAAATTTTATTCAAGGTCAAAGGTCAAAAAAATGAGTTTTTCGCGATTTTCAGCAAAACGGTCAGTTTTATCATTAAAATACCTCGGACAAAAATTGTAGATCATAAAATTATCTATAAAAAATTTATTAATACTTTCTTTTCTACGCGCCACCGTTTTTGAGATATTACGGTTAAAAAAATTGTAAAAGTTGTAATCGTCATAATGAGCATGTACACGGCATAGAATCACCAACAGTAGAGGATCCGTTTGATTCCAACGAGGCAACATGCGATACATGGCTATTAACGCAGTTTACATGCACTCAAGATGAAGATGAAGAAGAACAAGAAAAACAAGAACAAGACGAACAAGAAGATCAAGAAGAAGAACAAAAAGAAGATTTTGAAAGTTACGACTCGGACGATTAAATTTCACTACTTTTTTTTAACTTAAATTGCTTTTATCTTTTCAATCTCTGCTAATATCCATTATTTTTCAATAGTTTCAAATTAAACAGGATCAAAACTGACCCGTGGAATAGGCTTACCTCATAGGTGGCGAGGAAACGTGTGCATATTATGACGATTACAATTTTTTGAATCGTTATATCTCAAAAACGGTGGCTCGTAGAAAAAAAAAATAATTAATAAATTTTTTGTAGATAATTTTATGATCTACAATTTTTGTCTGAGGTATTTTAATGATGAAACTTACCGTTTTGCTAAAAATCGCGAAAAACTCATTTTTTTTTACCTTTGCCTTGAATAAAATTTTTTCCTCACAGGGAGGAACTTTCAAATTTTGTTTTTAATGATATTTTAAAAAATCTTACCGATCTTCAGCTGGGTGAGAATTTATGTAACTTCGAATGTCTAAATTGACCGGACTAATAGTTTTATTCATAAATTATTGAATATCCCTTTGAATTCATATAACTTTTTGGAAGAATTAAATATTATTAAACAAATAGCGTCAAACAACGGTTACAATCCTTTTCTTATAGACAAAATGGTATCCAATAAACCAAAGAAAATGGCATTAAATCTCGTGTACCCAATCATAAAAGAGGACAATACACAGAAATATTTTTCGTTATCTTATGTCAATGGATTATCTAAAAATATTGCTAAATATTTCAAAAGTTGTTTCAATTATAACGCGGCTTTTAGGACAATTAATAACGTTAGTACCTACATAAAAAACAATAAAGATCGAACAAATAAAGAAAATAAATCCGGAGTCTATAAGTTGACTTGCAAAGATTGCCCTTTAGTATACATTGGCCAGACTGGTAAATCATTCAAGAAACGTGTCCAAGAACACCAAAGGGGTTATATATCCGATTCTGTACATTCGACATATGCTAATCATCTTAAGGGATTCAGGCATAATTTTAACAATACTTATGAAATTATCCTTTTAGAATTTCTTGAAATCAACAGGTATAATGCACGTAAAATCCTTTTGAACGAACAAACAGATGTTGATAAGTCTCCATTACTGAATATCTTTCCTTAGCGGCAAACTCCAATAAACACCTAGAGTTTTTATGACTTGTTCTTCTATTATTTGGTCACGTACCTAACAATGTTTTTGAACTCAGTTACATTGAATACCATCAGACAGTACAATGTAATACCTGAAGAAGCCACATCGTGGTGAAACAATTGTTGTATTAGTACAAACGTTTTCGTGGAAATAAATTACTGTCTCATATAAAATTTTTTAATTATCGCTTTTATCGAATTTTCTTTGTTGAAATTATTTCAAAACTGAATAAAAAAAATGTCAGATATTCATCAGATCTGGGATGAAAACATAATTTGCTTCATTTATATGAAGCTTCAAGAAATTATTATAGTCCCTCCAAAGAATCCAAACAAAGTAGAAATACCACACACCATAACTATAGATATACACCTTACTTTCGACAAGTTCGAAAAGTCCAGCGTGCTGTTGTATGTAGTAAGTTTATTGTGAGAGAATTGATATTGTTTAGTTAACACCGGGACAGCGCGTACGCAGTCCCGACTACCAAAAATTACGCGCCCGAGTTATCCGCATTAGGGATAATCGCAGGGGTCAGCCCGATCGAAGTGCAATGAAAGGGCCTCACTCCGGGGGAACCGCCTTATTGATCACGGTAACCCCTACGCCAGGTAAGTATGAGTTGTGCATCTACGAAATGCATTATACGTCTATTAGGAAAATTATCCACAGTTATGTGCAATTAGTCCTGCCATCTTTCGGAACAACTCTGTATTTATTTTAAAATGGCCCTCGATGAATGCTGTCCACTCAAAAGAGTTCACAACACTAACAGATCTAAGAATTGGATAACACCAGAAATACAACAAGCCAGTCTTCATTTGAAAAATTTGTTTTGGTTGCATTCCAATATAAAATCACAAAACTCGTTAAAAATGTATAAAGCTGCAAAATCTGAATATAATGTACTACTTGAGTGTACAAAAAAAAACTATTATGGCAAACTCATGAGCAATTCAAATCAAAAAAATAGGACAACATGGTATCTTGTCAATGCAGAAATTGGTAGAATCAATAAATCTCAGCATGAAATTTGCCTACTTCAGGATGGAATCTTGTATACTGATCCAGTTTTAATAGCTGGGTCTTTCAGTTCATATTTTGCAACCATCACATCTAGGTTGCTTTTTGCCCATTTTGGAGCATCTCTCTCCAACATATGTACTACTTCTAGAATGCAATTCTCCACTTTTTTCTGCTATCCTATTTCCAAAGATGAAGTTGTTGCAGTTATTAAAATGTTGAAAAACAATAAAAGTACGGGAACGGATTGCATTTCCTCAAGAATTTTGAAAGTAATTGGTGAATCAATTTCCGAGCACTTTGCCCACTTGATCAATGTCTCCATATCTTCTGGTAGATTTCCGCGAATCTTAAAAGAGGCAACCGTTGTTCCTGTTCCGAAGAAGGGTGATCCTCACAATATAGTCAATTACCGACCAATATCCCTTCTTAGTTGTTTCTCCAAAGTATTCGAACGAATAGTCTTAAACAGAATGCTAAGTTTTCTGGGAAAATTCGATGTCATTACTTCATCACAACATGGTTTCAGGCCCAAGTATTCTACTGAAACGGCGGCTTTTTCGTTCGTTCAGACAGTCTATAAAAAGTTGGATGAAGGTTATCATGTTGCGGGAATATTTTTCGACCTGTCCAGGGCCTTTGATTCATTAAATTTCTCATTTATGTCTAATAAACTATATAACTTAGGTTTTAGGGGTATATTTTTGGATTGGTTGATGAGCTATACAACTAATCGCAGAATGACTGTCAAGGTCGGTGGTGTATTTTCGGACGTGTATGACCCGGGTCTAGGGGTCCCTCAGGGCTCTGTGTTGGGACCTTTGTTGTTCGTTTTGTTCATTAATGATTTGCCGGAACATGTTATTGCTAATTTGATTATACTTTTCGCGGATGATTCGTCATTCTTGGTAACGGCTAGGAGCCTTGAGGAGCTCTCTGATGCGATAGCTTTACTCTTTCGGATGTTTACCACTTGGTGTCGTAGAAATAATTTAATAGTTAACAAGGAGAAAACAGTGTGCATTCATTTCAAACTTAAAAATTCCAATGAAAAACGACCTGTCTTCACTTGTGAGAGCTCATCGATCACTACAGGTGACTCCACTAGATTTCTTGGAGTTCGAATTGACGAATACTTACGTTGGAACCAACATGTTGATATGGTTTGTAAAAAACTAAACAGCTCGTACTTTGCAATGAACAAGATAAAAAATTTGTTTTCCCTAAGTTCACTCTTGGATGTGTATTATTGTATAGCATACCCTCACATGGCGTATAATATTCTAATCTGGGGAAGTTCTACCGAACTTGAAAGGGTGTTGATATGTCAAAAAAGGATAATCCGAGTAATTTTCAATTTGTCACCTTTATCTTCTTGCCGTCCATATTTTATAGCAAATAGTATTATGACTGTATCATGTATTTATATATTTAAGTGTCTCCTTTATGTTAAGAATAATGAAAGCTCTATGCAGAAACTGTCGAGTCATCATCATTATTCTACAAGAAATTACAATGTTTTGGAAGTGCCAGTTCATGCAACATCTAAATATGAGCGCTCTCCCTTATATAAGAGTGTACGTCTTTTCAATCATCTTCCAACAAATTTGAAGATGTTGGGTGAACTTCATTTCAAAAAAGCCATAAAGCAACTGTTGTGTCATAAATGTTATTACTCGGTTGCAGAATTCATGAATGATACTATGTTAGATTTGTGAGATTCAATTTTATTTCCATCTCTTGTAACATTTTCACTGACCTATCCCATACTTTTGTAGTCCTAAGGGATGAATAAAGATTATGATTATGATTATGATTATAATATCAGACGTTCTAACGACTAGATAGATATTAATAACGGGGCAAAAAGATTATACAATATAAGTTGAGAAAAAAACTGCTTGTTGTAAATTTATTCGCATCAATCAATTGTATTCCAAACGTGTTCAACATACTTAGGAATTAATCAACCGAGATCTGCCGAAGTGCCAATAGGCGAGACGAGAAATTAAATATTTGTGTTTCTTCTAATGTCCACCACATTATTTGTGTCTAGTTGTCATGTTTGCAGGGATATTCTCCTGATTTGGTTAATGCAAGTGAAGTTCAACCCTATCACATAGATAGATTCTCTTAGAATTAATTTGATTCCTTGAAAGTTCTTTATTTAAAGAGAACTTTATGAATTTTGTGTAACAGTTCAGATATACGGGGGAGTGCTCAAGGAAAACGGTTGGATACCTATTAGACAGAAAATAATTAAAACATCCTGCCACTGAGCTATCGGCAATATGGGTATTTATAATTAAATTTCATAACAGTTTCTTTCAGAATTGAAGTCTTGGACTATTATATTGCTTATTTCTCTTTATTAGGTTTTATATATAAAGAAATTATTGCATTTTTGAATTTTTACATGAACAGAGTATAAGTAAGATGAGTATATTGCAGATATTGAGAAAAAATAGAATAGAAAAAATTTTAAAGGCAATTCATTAATTTTTTCATGACTTACCTACCTCTATTGCAAATTATATAAAAATTTAATTAAGTTAACCTTACCTCTATTTACAACATTATAAGTAAACTACAAGAATTACCTGCAAGTACGTCATATAAACATATTATAACAACATAAACTAGAAAATATACATATTATGACAGATAACAAGATTATCGTAATAATGAAAAAGGTAATTATACTGAAATTTCGAAAAAGTGTATGCGTGACACTAGCGTATGCTTTCGTACAGCTTTGGTTATATAAATTATAAATTTTATAAAAATGAACAGTGAACTTTTCTCCTCAAAATCAATAAATTATTATTAATACTTATCTTACCTCATATTTGACGTATGTTTAACATCGATTCGTATTTCTCATAATTAATTGTTATCTATAATAGTTTATTTCCGAAACCAAGCAACTGAAAATACCGTTGTCATACTTTTGGTGAGCATCACATTCTTCAAGTGAAATTGATTTCTAATCTTCAATTCAACATTTTTATGCTTTCATGTAGCCAAAATTTAAAAATCGCTACTTGAGGATTTCTCATCATTTCGATTAGAAGAAATACATTACTCTGTTCAGCAAATATTCTGAAGCTCGAAGTCAATCAGTGTTTTATTTCAATGAGACAAAAACCAAACTCATAATAATGGTACAATATCGGAATCTGTCGATCATCTTTCTGAGTATATCTATTTTAACTATTAAGAAAATTGCCAAATTCTAAATTAAATATTTTGTGAATATTATTATATGTGTTTTTCTTTATTCGACTATTGAAACTATTTTACCTTGTGATTTGCTAGAAGTCAATATCTAAAATAAGTTTTGTAGATATTGTAAGTAACATCATTCCATTTGTAATTGGTTTTCGACATATACATATATATATATATATATATATATATATATATATATATATATATATATATTGAAATTTACACGACGTAAAAATTCATGTTTCGTTAAGGTTCTCGAAAAAAAAAATTGATATGTTTCGTGAAGGTTAATTTTTTATATTCAAGCTTAGTATTATTCGTCTGTGAGTAGTAATTTCTGTAGTGATTTAGGAATTTTCTCACCAAAACGTACGATATAAACGGAAACATACAGATGAAGAAGGAAAGAAATTTGATCGCGTTTAGAGACCAGAGTAGTTGTTATAGTCGTTATATTGTCCAAACTATCGCGTATGGAGAAGGTACTAACGGAATAAGTGCAAATGAAATAGCCGATTTCACTCGAATACACTACGGTTGCAAAATTATGTGTTTCATTGGTATAATCGCCGACTGTTACCAATCGACCTCCAAAAATTATTTTAAGACTCATTTGAGTTACCCCTCCCCACGGAAATCTTTAGTAAAAGGCGAAAGATTTATTCGCAACTGAGGAGAGGTCAGAGTAACCATCCAATTTTTTCAACACTATTTTCATCCACAGACAGTCCGATGAAGTCGGTGTTCGAGAAGTAAGTGCATGAAAGTCTCCGAGAAAAATTATCCGATTTTTAAAATTGTCTGTACACTTTTTAGGACTTGAATTTTAGGAAGAATTAAATTCGACTAATGAATATGCAATATTCAATGTATCGACAAGATATACATCTCTATTGATCTATTACACATGTTTATAATACTAAAAGTCATCTTGCGGCAATTTTTGATAGCTGCTTATGTTGAACATCTGCATTGAGTTTCAATATATTTGGATATTCGATGGTAGCGGTGATTTTCGGACTGTTACATTTACAATCAAGTGTTACGTACTTCATTTATTTCAACCGAAATTGCTACAATTCTCTGATTGACGACAAAGTTCAAAAAAAAAAATAGATTCTTATGACGAATAAAAAATATATTAATCGGAATTTATAGGGCATAATAAAATTATTCATTCCATCATAATATAATTGCAATGCAATTCGAACTTCAAAAATACCAATGAAAATGGTTATCTTACTTATAAAAGTGAACAACATAATTTTTTCTCTTCTATATTATTATTGCTAATGTCTTTTTGTGTATATGTTTCAAGCGATCGTTTAATATTTCATACAATTCATTTTTACATATTGTACTTAATTTATGATACTCGAACTAGTTACGTCGATGCGTGTTACAGACAATTTTCATTCAGAGGAGAAAGTTAAAATTTCCACATAATTCATTTGTTTACATCCAGTGGATTATGATTTTAATTTTACTGTGCACTCGCACCACAGCGTTATCATATCGTCCAAATATTTGTTCTTTCGTATTTTAAGCCAAATATGGTCGCGAATGATTACTGTGAAATCTCTTTTAGACCGACACTAAAAAATTGTCCGTTCAAGAGAGTCATCTTTTCGAAAGAAATTTTATGTTTTCCAAATTCAGCAAATGAAAATCCAATAAACAACGCAAAATATAGACATCTGAAAAAACATTTATTTCTTTATACGTAAAACACCATAATACATATTGCATTATATAACTGAATATTTATTCATGAATGGTAGTCTGACGAGTTCTTTTGCTCGAATTATTACATCATGAAAATAAAATTGGAAGTTGATAAGAATATTCAAGGCTGTGTCATATTTTTGACATTCTGCGAATAGTTTAAAGATTTTTAATCAAGTCGTTAGCTTCATCATAATAAAATTCCTCATTAGAAACTTTCAAAGTCCGTTAGTTCCACCTTCGGCCAGATAATCAATTTCATTTATTACAAATGTTTGAAAAAGTTATAACTAACATATAAAACCATGTCTCAAGATGCGAGAACGCTCATTTTCGATTTTGTTGATCGTAAAAAAATTCTCAATGGAGAATACTTTCAAAGTTGACAGTAGATGGGCCGACCTAACACGTATAATCGCTAGTCATATCTAACATATAAAACCCAAGTTTCCAATGTGCGGCAACGCCTTTTTTCAATTTTGTTGATATTTATAAAATTCTCCTATATAATTCCCTTCGTTCTCCCTACAGCCCGCCAATAGTTTTCATCACATAAGATTGATATTCATAACTAACATAGTAAAGACCCTCTGCCTATATGCGACAATAATTGAGAGAAGTAAGTAATGATGTTCATTATATAAAGTGGGCCGATCCCGGAGGTACTGCAATACCGGGCCAACCCGCGACGGCGGTGGAGCAAGCCCCTAACCACCATCATGATCCAAAAATCAGTTTAATATACTGGCCCCGCATGCGGGGCGTATCAGATATTAAGCTGATAAGAACAGATACTACACTTTGATCTTAGCCATAGGGCCGAGAAGCGATACCTGTTACAAATTATCAACAAAACTTAACGGAAAATAGACCTTCGTATTCAGTATAATAATTCACCATACATCTACGAGTTCCATCTTTCATTACATACCCCTACTTCATTAGAATAACTATTCCCAATGTACCACCCTCGTAGAATTCTATTCAGGTTATTGAGGAGATTTCGATATCACTCGCTAGAGTGCGCATCGTCCCATTTGTTATTTAGTCGTAGTCGGCTTTCCTAAAATTATATTTTGCTCCTTTCGATGCATACAAACGCTTACACTGACCGTTCAAAAGGAAGTGAATCAATATTAGAATATAAATAGAGAAAAAGTGTTCAAAGATTAGAAAAGTGTAATGTAAATGAGAAAGTGTAGTTAGTGGCTTTAGTGAACTTAGTGCGAGAGCCAAAATATCAACGAGACAAATCACCTTGACCTGGAAATACTATGGGAATATCATCAAGTTGGATCAATTCTTTGCTGAGAGAAAAATACTTCTTGAGAAACATATAAAATAAATAGAACACGAAATGAGAACGGCAAAATAAAATGCGAAAGAGTTGGAAGCATATTTAAAATCAAAAAGAACCGCAAAACCAGAAATTATTACTGAAATCTAGAATGACTGCCTGAGCGGCAGTGAAGAAGATGACGATTTTAGTATCGAGGAAAAAGAGAAATGATGATAGAGAAATAAATGCACAAAATAACCCGAGAGCCTGTAAGGAAAGACAATCATAATAAATTTTCATAAAAAGAAGATGATAACACAACACATATAATACTAAGAAACAAGACAAATCGAAACGAACTATCAAAAGTAATAACAAATTAAGAAAATCAGCTATACCATAGCAATAGCAACCGAAAAAAATTACTCGTCTCAATGATGACGGACTTTACTAAGAACCAAGCGGAAACCTTTCCCTATTATTGGTTGCTTTCAAAAATCTACGCAAGATTATTAATCTTGAAAATTAAGAAATGTACAGCCAGACGAAGAAGACACTAATACGCAGTTTAATGGCTCATTATGTAATGTTTCCAAGATCATTTCGAAAGAAAATTTAGTGAGCAATATTGTGCGAGTGTCTATAGCTGCTTCTATGCAATTCGAATATTATCGCCTTTATTTGATTGATTCGGGAAATCCACTCAGTTCAATTTTAGCTGAAATATTTATGGATGATCTAGAATCAAAAATACACCTAAATCCGATAAGCAAATATTTCCTTTATTGGTATAGATATGTAGATGACATTTTTTGTTGTTTCAAAGGCACCGATCGACAACTACATATCTTCACGAATTTCATTAATAAACTCCACCCAAAAATCAAATTCACAATCGAAGAAGAAAAGAATCAAAGTATTAATTTTCTTGACCTCACAATAACAAGACTAAATAATTTACATGATTTTAGTATTTTTCACAAACCCACACATACAGACATCATAATACATAAAACTTCAAATCACCACACCAACCAAAAAATGTCAGCATATAATATAGTCCGGTCAAATTAGACCAAAAATAAGAGTAAAAGTTACATAAATTCCCACCAAGCTGAAAATGGGTAAGATTGTTTAAAATATCATTAAAAACAAAATTTGAAAGTTCCCCATCTATCCCCTGTAAGGAAAAAATTTTATTCAAGGTCAAAGGTCAAAAAAATGAGTTTTTCGCGATTTTCAGCAAAACGGTCAGTTTTATCATTAAAATACCTCGGACAAAAATTGTAGATCATAAAATTATCTATAAAAAATTTATTAATACTTTCTTTTCTACGCGCCACCGTTTTTGAGATATTACGGTTAAAAAAATTGTAAAAGTTGTAATCGTCATAATTATTATTATTATTATTATTATTATTATCCTGATACTCCTAGATCTTCTGTGAAGATCCCTCAGAAGCTTTTTCAGCTTGTGCGAGTTAGGAGTTCAGTTGTGTTCTGTGTAGGCTTTGTTACTGCGATCTTGCGCCACTTTAGGTCACAGCACTGTTAATTTTTGACCCAACAGTGAAATGGTGGCAGATACCCGTCCAACTAGAAAATTTCTTTTCTACCTGAATAGGATTCGAACCCTGGACCTCCCGGTCACGAGTCCGATGCTCTCCCGCTGAGCTATCCACACTCATAATGAGCATGTACACGGCATAGAATCACCAACAGTAGAGGATCCGTTTGATTCCAACGAGGCAACATGCGATACATGGCTATTAACGCAGTTTACATGCACTCAAGATGAAGATGAAGAAGAACAAGAAAAACAAGAACAAGACGAACAAGAAGATCAAGAAGAAGAACAAAAAGAAGATTTTGAAAGTTACGACTCGGACGATTAAATTTCACTACTTTTTTTTAACTTAAATTGCTTTTATCTTTTCAATCTCTGCTAATATCCATTATTTTTCAATAGTTTCAAATTAAACAGGATCAAAACTGACCCGTGGAATAGGCTTACCTCATAGGTGGCGAGGAAACGTGTGCATATTATGACGATTACAATTTTTTGAATCGTTATATCTCAAAAACGGTGGCTCGTAGAAAAAAAAAATAATTAATAAATTTTTTGTAGATAATTTTATGATCTACAATTTTTGTCTGAGGTATTTTAATGATGAAACTTACCGTTTTGCTAAAAATCGCGAAAAACTCATTTTTTTTTACCTTTGCCTTGAATAAAATTTTTTCCTCACAGGGGAAAGATGGAGAACTTTCAAATTTTGTTTTTAATGATATTTTAAAAAATCTTACCGATCTTCAGCTGGGTGAGAATTTATGTAACTTCGAATGTCTAAATTGACCGGACTAATAGTTTTATTCATAAATTATTGAATATCCCTTTGAATTCATATAACTTTTTGGAAGAATTAAATATTATTAAACAAATAGCGTCAAACAACGGTTACAATCCTTTTCTTATAGACAAAATGGTATCCAATAAACCAAAGAAAATGGCATTAAATCTCGTGTACCCAATCATAAAAGAGGACAATACACAGAAATATTTTTCGTTATCTTATGTCAATGGATTATCTAAAAATATTGCTAAATATTTCAAAAGTTGTTTCAATTATAACGCGGCTTTTAGGACAATTAATAACGTTAGTACCTACATAAAAAACAATAAAGATCGAACAAATAAAGAAAATAAATCCGGAGTCTATAAGTTGACTTGCAAAGATTGCCCTTTAGTATACATTGGCCAGACTGGTAAATCATTCAAGAAACGTGTCCAAGAACACCAAAGGGGTTATATATCCGATTCTGTACATTCGACATATGCTAATCATCTTAAGGGATTCAGGCATAATTTTAACAATACTTATGAAATTATCCTTTTAGAATTTCTTGAAATCAACAGGTATAATGCACGTAAAATCCTTTTGAACGAACAAACAGATGTTGATAAGTCTCCATTACTGAATATCTTTCCTTAGCGGCAAACTCCAATAAACACCTAGAGTTTTTATGACTTGTTCTTCTATTATTTGGTCACGTACCTAACAATGTTTTTGAACTCAGTTACATTGAATACCATCAGACAGTACAATGTAATACCTGAAGAAGCCACATCGTGGTGAAACAATTGTTGTATTAGTACAAACGTTTTCGTGGAAATAAATTACTGTCTCATATAAAATTTTTTAATTATCGCTTTTATCGAATTTTCTTTGTTGAAATTATTTCAAAACTGAATGAAAAAAATGTCAGATATTCATCAGATCTGGGATGAAAACATAATTTGCTTCATTTATATGAAGCTTCAAGAAATTATTATAGTCCCTCCAAAGAATCCAAACAAAGTAGAAATACCACACACCATAACTATAGATATACACCTTACTTTCGACAAGTTCGATAAGTCCAGCGTGCTGTTGTATGTAGTAAGTTTATTGTGAGAGAATTGATATTGTTTAGTTAACACCGGGACAGCGCGTACGCAGTCCCGACTACCAAAAATTACGCGCCCGAGTTATCCGCATTAGGGATAATCGCAGGGGTCAGCCCGATCGAAGTGCAATGAAAGGGCCTCACTCCGGGGGAACCGCCTTATTGATCACGGTAACCCCTACGCCAGGTAAGTATGAGTTGTGCATCTACGAAATGCATTATACGTCTATTAGGAAAATTATCCACAGTTATGTGCAATTAGTCCTGCCATCTTTCGGAACAACTCTGTATTTATAATATCAGACGTTCTAACGACTAGATAGATATTAATAACGGGGCAAAAAGATTATACAATATAAGTTGAGAAAAAAACTGCTTGTTGTAAATTTATTCGCATCAATCAATTGTATTCCAAACGTGTTCAACATACTTAGGAATTAATCAACCGAGATCTGCCGAAGTGCCAATAGGCGAGACGAGAAATTAAATATTTGTGTTTCTTCTAATGTCCACCACATTATTTGTGTCTAGTTGTCATGTTTGCAGGGATATTCTCCTGATTTGGTTAATGCAAGTGAAGTTCAACCCTATCACATAGATAGATTCTCTTAGAATTAATTTGATTCCTTGAAAGTTCTTTATTTAAAGAGAACTTTATGAATTTTGTGTAACAGTTCAGATATACGGGGGAGTGCTCAAGGAAAACGGTTGGATACCTATTAGACAGAAAATAATTAAAACATCCTGCCACTGAGCTATCGGCAATATGGGTATTTATAATTAAATTTCATAACAGTTTCTTTCAGAATTGAAGTCTTGGACTATTATATTGCTTATTTCTCTTTATTAGGTTTTATATATAAAGAAATTATTGCATTTTTGAATTTTTACATGAACAGAGTATAAGTAAGATGAGCATATTGCAGATATTGAGAAAAAATAGAATAGAAAAAATTTTAAAGGCAATTCATTAATTTTTTCATGACTTACCTACCTCTATTGCAAATTATATAAAAATTTAATTAAGTTAACCTTACCTCTATTTACAACATTATAAGTAAACTACATGAATTACCTGCAAGTACGTCATATAAACATATTATAACAACATAAACTAGAAAATATACATATTATGACAGATAACAAGATTATCGTAATAATGAAAAAGGTAATTATACTGAAATTTCGAAAAAGTGTATGCGTGACACTAGCGTATGCTTTCGTACAGCTTTGGTTATATAAATTATAAATTTTATAAAAATGAACAGTGAACTTTTCTCCTCAAAATCAATAAATTATTATTAATACTTATCTTACCTCATATTTGACGTATGTTTAACATCGATTCGTATTTCTCATAATTAATTGTTATCTATAATAGTTTATTTCCGAAACCAAGCAACTGAAAATACCGTTGTCATACTTTTGGTGAGCATCACATTCTTCAAGTGAAATTGATTTCTAATCTTCAATTCAACATTTTTATGCTTTCATGTAGCCAAAATTTAAAAATCGCTACTTGAGGATTTCTCATCATTTCGATTAGAAGAAATACATTACTCTGTTCAGCAAATATTCTGAAGCTCGAAGTCAATCAGTGTTTTATTTCAATGAGACAAAAACCAAACTCATAATAATGGTACAATATCGGAATCTGTCGATCATCTTTCTGAGTATATCTATTTTAACTATTAAGAAAATTGCCAAATTCTAAATTAAATATTTTGTGAATATTATTATATGTGTTTTTCTTTATTCGACTATTGAAACTATTTTACCTTGTGATTTGCTAGAAGTCAATATCTAAAATAAGTTTTGTAGATATTGTAAGTAACATCATTCCATTTGTAATTGGTTTTCGACATATACATATATATATATATATATATATATATATATATATATATATATATATATATATATATATATATATATATATATATATATATATATTGAAATTTACACGACGTAAATATTCATGTTTCGTTAAGGTTCTCGAAAAAAAAAATTGATATGTTTCGTGAAGGTTAATTTTTTATATTCAAGCTTAGTATTATTCGTCTGTGAGTAGTAATTTCTGTAGTGATTTAGGAATTTTCTCACCAAAACGTACGATATAAACGGAAACATACAGATGAAGAAGGAAAGAAATTTGATCGCGTTTAGAGAGCAGAGTAGTTGTTATAGTCGTTATATTGTCCAAACTATCGCGCATGGAGAAGGTACTAACGTAATAAGTGCAAATGAAATAGCCGATTTCACTCGAATACACTACGGTTGCAAAATTATGTGTTTCATTGGTATAATCGCCGACTGTTACCAATCGACCTCCAAAAATTATTTTAAGACTCATTTGAGTTACCCCTCCCCACGGAAATCTTTAGTAAAAGGCGAAAGATTTATTCGCAACTGAGGAGAGGTCAGAGTAACCATCCAATTTTTTCAACACTATTTTCATCCACAGACAGTCCGATGAAGTCGGTGTTCGAGAAGTAAATGCATGAAAGTCTCCGAGAAAAATTATCCGATTTTTAAAATTGTCTGTACACTTTTTAGGACTTGAATTTTAGGAAGAATTAAATTCGACTAATGAATATGCAATATTCAATGTATCGACAAGATATACATCTCTATTGATCTATTACACATGTTTATAATACTAAAAGTCATCTTGCGGCAATTTTTGATAGCTGCTTATGTTGAACATCTGCATTGAGTTTCAATATATTTGGATATTCGATGGTAGCGGTGATTTTCGGACTGTTACATTTACAATCAAGTGTTACGTACTTCATTTATTTCAACCGAAATTGCTACAATTCTCTGATTGACGACAAAGTTCAAAAAAAAAAATAGATTCTTATGACGAATAAAAAATATATTAATCGGAATTTATAGGGCATAATAAAATTATTCATTCCATCATAATATAATTGCAATGCAATTCGAACTTCAAAAATACCAATGAAAATGGTTATCTTACTTATAAAAGTGAACAACATAATTTTTTCTCTTCTATATTATTATTGCTAATGTCTTTTTGTGTATATGTTTCAAGCGATCGTTTAATATTTCATACAATTCATTTTTACATATTGTACTTAATTTATGATACTCGAACTAGTTACGTCGATGCGTGTTACAGACAATTTTCATTCAGAGGAGAAAGTTAAAATTTCCACATAATTCATTTGTTTACATCCAGTGGATTATGATTTTAATTTTACTGTGCACTCGCACCACAGCGTTATCATATCGTCCAAATATTTGTTCTTTCGTATTTTAAGCCAAATATGGTCGCGAATGATTACTGTGAAATCTCTTTTAGACCGACACTAAAAAATTGTCCGTTCAAGAGAGTCATCTTTTCGAAAGAAATTTTATGTTTTCCAAATTCAGCAAATGAAAATCCAATAAACAACGCAAAATATAGACATCTGAAAAAACATTTATTTCTTTATACGTAAAACACCATAATACATATTGCATTATATAACTGAATATTTATTCATGAATGGTAGTCTGACGAGTTCTTTTGCTCGAATTATTACATCATGAAAATAAAATTGGAAGTTGATAAGAATATTCAAGGCTGTGTCATATTTTTGACATTCTGCGAATAGTTTAAAGATTTTTAATCAAGTCGTTAGCTTCATCATAATAAAATTCCTCATTAGAAACTTTCAAAGTCCGTTAGTTCCACCTTCGGCCAGATAATCAATTTCATTTATTACAAATGTTTGAAAAAGTTATAACTAACATATAAAACCATGTCTCAAGATGCGAGAACGCTCATTTTCGATTTTGTTGATCGTAAAAAAATTCTCAATGGAGAATACTTTCAAAGTTGACAGTAGATGGGCCGACCTAACACGTATAATCGCTAGTCATATCTAACATATAAAACCCAAGTTTCCAATGTGCGGCAACGCCTTTTTTCAATTTTGTTGATATTTATAAAATTCTCCTATATAATTCCCTTCGTTCTCCCTACAGCCCGCCAATAGTTTTCATCACATAAGATTGATATTCATAACTAACATAGTAAAGACCCTCTGCCTATATGCGACAATAATTGAGAGAAGTAAGTAATGATGTTCATTATATAAAAGGTACTGCAATACCGGGCCAACCCGCGACGGCGGTGGAGCAAGCCCCTAACCACCATCATGATCCAAAAATCAGTTTAATATACTGGCCCCGCATGCGGGGCGTATCAGATATTAAGCTGATAAGAACAGATACTACACTTTGATCTTAGCCATAGGGCCGAGAAGCGATACCTGTTACAAATTATCAACAAAACTTAACGGAAAATAGACCTTCGTATTCAGTATAATAATTCACCATACATCTACGAGTTCCATCTTTCATTACATACCCCTACTTCATTAGAATAACTATTCCCAATGTACCACCCTCGTAGAATTCTATTCAGGTTATTGAGGAGATTTCGATATCACTCGCTAGAGTGCGCATCGTCCCATTTGTTATTTAGTCGTAGTCGGCTTTCCTAAAATTATATTTTGCTCCTTTCGATGCATACAAACGCTTACACTGACCGTTCAAAAGGAAGTGAATCAATATTAGAATATAAATAGAGAAAAAGTGTTCAAAGATTAGAAAAGTGTAATGTAAATGAGAAAGTGTAGTTAGTGGCTTTAGTGAACTTAGTGCGAGAGCCAAAATATCAACGAGACAAATCACCTTGACCTGGAAATACTATGGGAATATCATCAAGTTGGATCAATTCTTTGCTGAGAGAAAAATACTTCTTGAGAAACATATAAAATAAATAGAACACGAAATGAGAACGGCAAAATAAAATGCGAAAGAGTTGGAAGCATATTTAAAATCAAAAAGAACCGCAAAACCAGAAATTATTACTGAAATCTAGAATGACTGCCTGAGCGGCAGTGAAGAAGATGACGATTTTAGTATCGAGGAAAAAGAGAAATGATGATAGAGAAATAAATGCACAAAATAACCCGAGAGCCTGTAAGGAAAGACAATCATAATAAATTTTCATAAAAAGAAGATGATAACACAACACATATAATACTAAGAAACAAGACAAATCGAAACGAACTATCAAAAGTAATAACAAATTAAGAAAATCAGCTATACCATAGCAATAGCAACCGAAAAAAATTACTCGTCTCAATGATGACGGACTTTACTAAGAACCAAGCGGAAACCTTTCCCTATTATTGGTTGCTTTCAAAAATCTACGCAAGATTATTAATCTTGAAAATTAAGAAATGTACAGCCAGACGAAGAAGACACTAATACGCAGTTTAATGGCTCATTATGTAATGTTTCCAAGATCATTTCGAAAGAAAATTTAGTGAGCAATATTGTGCGAGTGTCTATAGCTGCTTCTATGCAATTCGAATATTATCGCCTTTATTTGATTGATTCGGGAAATCCACTCAGTTCAATTTTAGCTGAAATATTTATGGATGATCTAGAATCAAAAATACACCTAAATCCGATAAGCAAATATTTCCTTTATTGGTATAGATATGTAGATGACATTTTTTGTTGTTTCAAAGGCACCGATCGACAACTACATATCTTCACGAATTTCATTAATAAACTCCACCCAAAAATCAAATTCACAATCGAAGAAGAAAAGAATCAAAGTATTAATTTTCTTGACCTCACAATAACAAGACTAAATAATTTACATGATTTTAGTATTTTTCACAAACCCACACATACAGACATCATAATACATAAAACTTCAAATCACCACACCAACCAAAAAATGTCAGCATATAATATAGTCCGGTCAAATTAGACCAAAAATAAGAGTAAAAGTTACATAAATTCCCACCAAGCTGAAAATTGGTAAGATTGTTTAAAATATCATTAAAAACAAAATTTGAAAGTTCCCCATCTATCCCCTGTAAGGAAAAAATTTTATTCAAGGTCAAAGGTCAAAAAAATGAGTTTTTCGCGATTTTCAGCAAAACGGTCAGTTTTATCATTAAAATACCTCGGACAAAAATTGTAGATCATAAAATTATCTATAAAAAATTTATTAATACTTTCTTTTCTACGCGCCACCGTTTTTGAGATATTACGGTTAAAAAAATTGTAAAAGTTGTAATCGTCATAATGAGCATGTACACGGCATAGAATCACCAACAGTAGAGGATCCGTTTGATTCCAACGAGGCAACATGCGATACATGGCTATTAACGCAGTTTACATGCACTCAAGATGAAGATGAAGAAGAACAAGAAAAACAAGAACAAGACGAACAAGAAGATCAAGAAGAAGAACAAAAAGAAGATTTTGAAAGTTACGACTCGGACGATTAAATTTCACTACTTTTTTTTAACTTAAATTGCTTTTATCTTTTCAATCTCTGCTAATATCCATTATTTTTCAATAGTTTCAAATTAAACAGGATCAAAACTGACCCGTGGAATAGGCTTACCTCATAGGTGGCGAGGAAACGTGTGCATATTATGACGATTACAATTTTTTGAATCGTTATATCTCAAAAACGGTGGCTCGTAGAAAAAAAAAATAATTAATAAATTTTTTGTAGATAATTTTATGATCTACAATTTTTGTCTGAGGTATTTTAATGATGAAACTTACCGTTTTGCTAAAAATCGCGAAAAACTCATTTTTTTTTACCTTTGCCTTGAATAAAATTTTTTCCTCACAGGGAGGAACTTTCAAATTTTGTTTTTAATGATATTTTAAAAAATCTTACCGATCTTCAGCTGGGTGAGAATTTATGTAACTTCGAATGTCTAAATTGACCGGACTAATAGTTTTATTCATAAATTATTGAATATCCCTTTGAATTCATATAACTTTTTGGAAGAATTAAATATTATTAAACAAATAGCGTCAAACAACGGTTACAATCCTTTTCTTATAGACAAAATGGTATCCAATAAACCAAAGAAAATGGCATTAAATCTCGTGTACCCAATCATAAAAGAGGACAATACACAGAAATATTTTTCGTTATCTTATGTCAATGGATTATCTAAAAATATTGCTAAATATTTCAAAAGTTGTTTCAATTATAACGCGGCTTTTAGGACAATTAATAACGTTAGTACCTACATAAAAAACAATAAAGATCGAACAAATAAAGAAAATAAATCCGGAGTCTATAAGTTGACTTGCAAAGATTGCCCTTTAGTATACATTGGCCAGACTGGTAAATCATTCAAGAAACGTGTCCAAGAACACCAAAGGGGTTATATATCCGATTCTGTACATTCGACATATGCTAATCATCTTAAGGGATTCAGGCATAATTTTAACAATACTTATGAAATTATCCTTTTAGAATTTCTTGAAATCAACAGGTATAATGCACGTAAAATCCTTTTGAACGAACAAACAGATGTTGATAAGTCTCCATTACTGAATATCTTTCCTTAGCGGCAAACTCCAATAAACACCTAGAGTTTTTATGACTTGTTCTTCTATTATTTGGTCACGTACCTAACAATGTTTTTGAACTCAGTTACATTGAATACCATCAGACAGTACAATGTAATACCTGAAGAAGCCACATCGTGGTGAAACAATTGTTGTATTAGTACAAACGTTTTCGTGGAAATAAATTACTGTCTCATATAAAATTTTTTAATTATCGCTTTTATCGAATTTTCTTTGTTGAAATTATTTCAAAACTGAATGAAAAAAATGTCAGATATTCATCAGATCTGGGATGAAAACATAATTTGCTTCATTTATATGAAGCTTCAAGAAATTATTATAGTCCCTCCAAAGAATCCAAACAAAGTAGAAATACCACACACCATAACTATAGATATACACCTTACTTTCGACAAGTTCGAAAAGTCCAGCGTGCTGTTGTATGTAGTAAGTTTATTGTGAGAGAATTGATATTGTTTAGTTAACACCGGGACAGCGCGTACGCAGTCCCGACTACCAAAAATTACGCGCCCGAGTTATCCGCATTAGGGATAATCGCAGGGGTCAGCCCGATCGAAGTGCAATGAAAGGGCCTCACTCCGGGGGAACCGCCTTATTGATCACGGTAACCCCTACGCCAGGTAAGTATGAGTTGTGCATCTACGAAATGCATTATACGTCTATTAGGAAAATTATCCACAGTTATGTGCAATTAGTCCTGCCATCTTTCGGAACAACTCTGTATTTATAATATCAGACGTTCTAACGACTAGATAGATATTAATAACGGGGCAAAAAGATTATACAATATAAGTTGAGAAAAAAACTGCTTGTTGTAAATTTATTCGCATCAATCAATTGTATTCCAAACGTGTTCAACATACTTAGGAATTAATCAACCGAGATCTGCCGAAGTGCCAATAGGCGAGACGAGAAATTAAATATTTGTGTTTCTTCTAATGTCCACCACATTATTTGTGTCTAGTTGTCATGTTTGCAGGGATATTCTCCTGATTTGGTTAATGCAAGTGAAGTTCAACCCTATCACATAGATAGATTCTCTTAGAATTAATTTGATTCCTTGAAAGTTCTTTATTTAAAGAGAACTTTATGAATTTTGTGTAACAGTTCAGATATACGGGGGAGTGCTCAAGGAAAACGGTTGGATACCTATTAGACAGAAAATAATTAAAACATCCTGCCACTGAGCTATCGGCAATATGGGTATTTATAATTAAATTTCATAACAGTTTCTTTCAGAATTGAAGTCTTGGACTATTATATTGCTTATTTCTCTTTATTAGGTTTTATATATAAAGAAATTATTGCATTTTTGAATTTTTACATGAACAGAGTATAAGTAAGATGAGCATATTGCAGATATTGAGAAAAAATAGAATAGAAAAAATTTTAAAGGCAATTCATTAATTTTTTCATGACTTACCTACCTCTATTGCAAATTATATAAAAATTTAATTAAGTTAACCTTACCTCTATTTACAACATTATAAGTAAACTACATGAATTACCTGCAAGTACGTCATATAAACATATTATAACAACATAAACTAGAAAATATACATATTATGACAGATAACAAGATTATCGTAATAATGAAAAAGGTAATTATACTGAAATTTCGAAAAAGTGTATGCGTGACACTAGCGTATGCTTTCGTACAGCTTTGGTTATATAAATTATAAATTTTATAAAAATGAACAGTGAACTTTTCTCCTCAAAATCAATAAATTATTATTAATACTTATCTTACCTCATATTTGACGTATGTTTAACATCGATTCGTATTTCTCATAATTAATTGTTATCTATAATAGTTTATTTCCGAAACCAAGCAACTGAAAATACCGTTGTCATACTTTTGGTGAGCATCACATTCTTCAAGTGAAATTGATTTCTAATCTTCAATTCAACATTTTTATGCTTTCATGTAGCCAAAATTTAAAAATCGCTACTTGAGGATTTCTCATCATTTCGATTAGAAGAAATACATTACTCTGTTCAGCAAATATTCTGAAGCTCGAAGTCAATCAGTGTTTTATTTCAATGAGACAAAAACCAAACTCATAATAATGGTACAATATCGGAATCTGTCGATCATCTTTCTGAGTATATCTATTTTAACTATTAAGAAAATTGCCAAATTCTAAATTAAATATTTTGTGAATATTATTATATGTGTTTTTCTTTATTCGACTATTGAAACTATTTTACCTTGTGATTTGCTAGAAGTCAATATCTAAAATAAGTTTTGTAGATATTGTAAGTAACATCATTCCATTTGTAATTGGTTTTCGACATATACATATATATATATATATATATATATATATATATATATATATATATATATTGAAATTTACACGACGTAAAAATTCATGTTTCGTTAAGGTTCTCGAAAAAAAAAATTGATATGTTTCGTGAAGGTTAATTTTTTATATTCAAGCTTAGTATTATTCGTCTGTGAGTAGTAATTTCTGTAGTGATTTAGGAATTTTCTTACCAAAACGTACGATAAAAACGGAAACATACAGATGAAGAAGGAAAGAAATTTGATCGCGTTTAGAGAGCAGAGTAGTTGTTATAGTCGTTATATTGTCCAAACTATCGCGTATGGAGAAGGTACTAACGGAATAAGTGCAAATGAAATAGCCGATTTCACTCGAATACACTACGGTTGCAAAATTATGTGTTTCATTGGTATAATCGCCGACTGTTACCAATCGACCTCCAAAAATTATTTTAAGACTCATTTGAGTTACCCCTCCCCACGGAAATCTTTAGTAAAAGGCGAAAGATTTATTCGCAACTGAGGAGAGGTCAGAGTAACCATCCAATTTTTTCAACACTATTTTCATCCACAGACAGTCCGATGAAGTCGGTGTTCGAGAAGTAAATGCATGAAAGTCTCCGAGAAAAATTATCCGATTTTTAAAATTGTCTGTACACTTTTTAGGACTTGAATTTTAGGAAGAATTAAATTCGACTAATGAATATGCAATATTCAATGTATCGACAAGATATACATCTCTATTGATCTATTACACATGTTTATAATACTAAACGCCATCTTGCGGCAATTTTTGATAGCTGCTTATGTTGAACATCTGCATTGAGTGTCAATATATTTGGATATTCGATGGTAGCGGTGATTTTCGGACTGTTACATTTACAATCAAGTGTTACGTACTTCATTTATTTCAACCGAAATTGCTACAATTCTCTGATTGACGACAAAGTTCAAAAAAAAAAAAATAGATTCTTATGACGAATAAAAAATATATTAATCGGAATTTATAGGGCATAATAAAATTATTCATTCCATCATAATATAATTGCAATGCAATTCGAACTTCAAAAATACCAATGAAAATGGTTATCTTACTTATAAAAGTGAACAACATAATTTTTTCTCTTCTATATTATTATTGCTAATGTCTTTTTGTGTATATGTTTCAAGCGATCGTTTAATATTTCATACAATTCATTTTTACATATTGTACTTAATTTATGATACTCGAACTAGTTACGTCGATGCGTGTTACAGACAATTTTCATTCAGAGGAGAAAGTTAAAATTTCCACATAATTCATTTGTTTACATCCAGTGGATTATGATTTTAATTTTACTGTGCACTCGCACCACAGCGTTATCATATCGTCCAAATATTTGTTCTTTCGTATTTTAAGCCAAATATGGTCGCGAATGATTACTGTGAAATCTCTGTTAGACCGACACTAAAAAATTGTCCGTTCAAGAGAGTCATCTTTTCGAAAGAAATTTTATGTTTTCCAAATTCAGCAAATGAAAATCCAATAAACAACGCAAAATATAGACATCTGAAAAAACATTTATTTCTTTATACGTAAAACACCATAATACATATTGCATTATATAACTGAATATTTATTCATGAATGGTAGTCTGACGAGTTCTTTTGCTCGAATTATTACATCATGAAAATAAAATTGGAAGTTGATAAGAATATTCAAGGCTGTGTCATATTTTTGACATTCTGCGAATAGTTTAAAGATTTTTAATCAAGTCGTTAGCTTCATCATAATAAAATTCCTCATTAGAAACTTTCAAAGTCCGTTAGTTCCACCTTCGGCCAGATAATCAATTTCATTTATTACAAATGTTTGAAAAAGTTATAACTAACATATAAAACCATGTCTCAAGATGCGAGAACGCTCATTTTCGATTTTGTTGATCGTAAAAAAATTCTCAATGGAGAATACTTTCAAAGTTGACAGTAGATGGGCCGACCTAACACGTATAATCGCTAGTCATATCTAACATATAAAACCCAAGTTTCCAATGTGCGGCAACGCCTTTTTTCAATTTTGTTGATATTTATAAAATTCTCCTATATAATTCCCTTCGTTCTCCCTACAGCCCGCCAATAGTTTTCATCACATAAGATTGATATTCATAACTAACATAGTAAAGACCCTCTGCCTATATGCGACAATAATTGAGAGAAGTAAGTAATGATGTTCATTATATAAAGTGGGCCGATCCCGGAGGTACTGCAATACCGGGCCAACCCGCGACGGCGGTGGAGCAAGCCCCTAACCACCATCATGATCCAAAAATCAGTTTAATATACTGGCCCCGCATGCGGGGCCTATCAGATTTTAAGCTGATAAGAACAGATACTACACTTTGATCTTAGCCATAGGGCCGAGAAGCGATACCTGTTACAAATTATCAACAAAACTTAACGGAAAATAGACCTTCGTATTCAGTATAATAATTCACCATACATCTACGAGTTCCATCTTTCATTACATACCCCTACTTCATTAGAATAACTATTCCCAATGTACCACCCTCGTAGAATTCTATTCAGGTTATTGAGGAGATTTCGATATCACTCGCTAGAGTGCGCATCGTCCCATTTGTTATTTAGTCGTAGTCGGCTTTCCTAAAATTATATTTTGCTCCTTTCGATGCATACAAACGCTTACACTGACCGTTCAAAAGGAAGTGAATCAATATTAGAATATAAATAGAGAAAAAGTGTTCAAAGATTAGAAAAGTGTAATGTAAATGAGAAAGTGTAGTTAGTGGCTTTAGTGAACTTAGTGCGAGAGCCAAAATATCAACGAGACAAATCACCTTGACCTGGAAATACTATGGGAATATCATCAAGTTGGATCAATTCTTTGCTGAGAGAAAAATACTTCTTGAGAAACATATAAAATAAATAGAACACGAAATGAGAACGGCAAAATAAAATGCGAAAGAGTTGGAAGCATATTTAAAATCAAAAAGAACCGCAAAACCAGAAATTATTACTGAAATCTAGAATGACTGCCTGAGCGGCAGTGAAGAAGATGACGATTTTAGTATCGAGGAAAAAGAGAAATGATGATAGAGAAATAAATGCACAAAATAACCCGAGAGCCTGTAAGGAAAGACAATCATAATAAATTTTCATAAAAAGAAGATGATAACACAACACATATAATACTAAGAAACAAGACAAATCGAAACAAACTATCAAAAGTAATAACAAATTAAGAAAATCAGCTATACCATAGCAATAGCAACCGAAAAAAATTACTCGTCTCAATGATGACGGACTTTACTAAGAACCAAGCGGAAACCTTTCCCTATTATTGGTTGCTTTCAAAAATCTACGCAAGATTATTAATCTTGAAAATTAAGAAATGTACAGCCAGACGAAGAAGACACTAATACGCAGTTTAATGGCTCATTATGTAATGTTTCCAAGATCATTTCGAAAGAAAATTTAGTGAGCAATATTGTGCGAGTGTCTATAGCTGCTTCTATGCAATTCGAATATTATCGCCTTTATTTGATTGATTCGGGAAATCCACTCAGTTCAATTTTAGCTGAAATATTTATGGATGATCTAGAATCAAAAATACACCTAAATCCGATAAGCAAATATTTCCTTTATTGGTATAGATATGTAGATGACATTTTTTGTTGTTTCAAAGGCACCGATCGACAACTACATATCTTCACGAATTTCATTAATAAACTCCACCCAAAAATCAAATTCACAATCGAAGAAGAAAAGAATCAAAGTATTAATTTTCTTGACCTCACAATAACAAGACTAAATAATTTACATGATTTTAGTATTTTTCACAAACCCACACATACAGACATCATAATACATAAAACTTCAAATCACCACACCAACCAAAAAATGTCAGCATATAATATAGTCCGGTCAAATTAGACCAAAAAGAGTAAAAGTTACATAAATTCCCACCAAGCTGAAAATTGGTAAGATTGTTTAAAATATCATTAAAAACAAAATTTGAAAGTTCCCCATCTATCCCCTGTAAGGAAAAAATTTTATTCAAGGTCAAAGGTCAAAAAAATGAGTTTTTCGCGATTTTCAGCAAAACGGTCAGTTTTATCATTAAAATACCTCGGACAAAAATTGTAGATCATAAAATTATCTATAAAAAATTTATTAATACTTTCTTTTCTACGCGCCACCGTTTTTGAGATATTACGGTTAAAAAAATTGTAAAAGTTGTAATCGTCATAATGAGCATGTACACGGCATAGAATCACCAACAGTAGAGGATCCGTTTGATTCCAACGAGGCAACATGCGATACATGGCTATTAACGCAGTTTACATGCACTCAAGATGAAGATGAAGAAGAACAAGAAAAACAAGAACAAGACGAACAAGAAGATCAAGAAGAAGAACAAAAAGAAGATTTTGAAAGTTACGACTCGGACGATTAAATTTCACTACTTTTTTTTAACTTAAATTGCTTTTATCTTTTCAATCTCTGCTAATATCCATTATTTTTCAATAGTTTCAAATTAAACAGGATCAAAACTGACCCGTGGAATAGGCTTACCTCATAGGTGGCGAGGAAACGTGTGCATATTATGACGATTACAATTTTTTGAATCGTTATATCTCAAAAACGGTGGCTCGTAGAAAAAAAAAATAATTAATAAATTTTTTGTAGATAATTTTATGATCTACAATTTTTGTCTGAGGTATTTTAATGATGAAACTTACCGTTTTGCTAAAAATCGCGAAAAACTCATTTTTTTTTACCTTTGCCTTGAATAAAATTTTTTCCTCACAGGGGAAAGATGGAGAACTTTCAAATTTTGTTTTTAATGATATTTTAAAAAATCTTACCGATCTTCAGCTGGGTGAGAATGTATGTAACTTCGAATGTCTAAATTGACCGGACTAATAGTTTTATTCATAAATTATTGAATATCCCTTTGAATTCATATAACTTTTTGGAAGAATTAAATATTATTAAACAAATAGCGTCAAACGACGGTTACAATCCTTTTCTTATAGACAAAATGGTATCCAATAAACCAAAGAAAATGGCATTAAATCTCGTGTACCCAATCATAAAAGAGGACAATACACAGAAATATTTTTCGTTATCTTATGTCAATGGATTATCTAAAAATATTGCTAAATATTTCAAAAGTTGTTTCAATTATAACGCGGCTTTTAGGACAATTAATAACGTTAGTACCTACATAAAAAACAATAAAGATCGAACAAATAAAGAAAATAAATCCGGAGTCTATAAGTTGACTTGCAAAGATTGCCCTTTAGTATACATTGGCCAGACTGGTAAATCATTCAAGAAACGTGTCCAAGAACACCAAAGGGGTTATATATCCGATTCTGTACATTCGACATATGCTAATCATCTTAAGGGATTCAGGCATAATTTTAACAATACTTATGAAATTATCCTTTTAGAATTTCTTGAAATCAACAGGTATAATGCACGTAAAATCCTTTTGAACGAACAAACAGATGTTGATAAGTCTCCATTACTGAATATCTTTCCTTAGCGGCAAACTCCAATAAACACCTAGAGTTTTTATGACTTGTTCTTCTATTATTTGGTCACGTACCTAACAATGTTTTTGAACTCAGTTACATTGAATACCATCAGACAGTACAATGTAATACCTGAAGAAGCCACATCGTGGTGAAACAATTGTTGTATTAGTACAAACGTTTTCGTGGAAATAAATTACTGTCTCATATAAAATTTTTTAATTATCGCTTTTATCGAATTTTCTTTGTTGAAATTATTTCAAAACTGAATGAAAAAAATGTCAGATATTCATCAGATCTGGGATGAAAACATAATTTGCTTCATTTATATGAAGCTTCAAGAAATTATTATAGTCCCTCCAAAGAATCCAAACAAAGTAGAAATACCACACACCATAACTATAGATATACACCTTACTTTCGACAAGTTCGAAAAGTCCAGCGTGCTGTTGTATGTAGTAAGTTTATTGTGAGAGAATTGATATTGTTTAGTTAACACCGGGACAGCGCGTACGCAGTCCCGACTACCAAAAATTACGCGCCCGAGTTATCCGCATTAGGGATAATCGCAGGGGTCAGCCCGATCGAAGTGCAATGAAAGGGCCTCACTCCGGGGGAACCGCCTTATTGATCACGGTAACCCCTACGCCAGGTAAGTATGAGTTGTGCATCTACGAAATGCATTATACGTCTATTAGGAAAATTATCCACAGTTATGTGCAATTAGTCCTGCCATCTTTCGGAACAACTCTGTATTTATAATATCAGACGTTCTAACGACTAGATAGATATTAATAACGGGGCAAAAAGATTATACAATATAAGTTGAGAAAAAAACTGCTTGTTGTAAATTTATTCGCATCAATCAATTGTATTCCAAACGTGTTCAACATACTTAGGAATTAATCAACCGAGATCTGCCGAAGTGCCAATAGGCGAGACGAGAAATTAAATATTTGTGTTTCTTCTAATGTCCACCACATTATTTGTGTCTAGTTGTCATGTTTGCAGGGATATTCTCCTGATTTGGTTAATGCAAGTGAAGTTCAACCCTATCACATAGATAGATTCTCTTAGAATTAATTTGATTCCTTGAAAGTTCTTTATTTAAAGAGAACTTTATGAATTTTGTGTAACAGTTCAGATATACGGGGGAGTGCTCAAGGAAAACGGTTGGATACCTATTAGACAGAAAATAATTAAAACATCCTGCCACTGAGCTATCGGCAATATGGGTATTTATAATTAAATTTCATAACAGTTTCTTTCAGAATTGAAGTCTTGGACTATTATATTGCTTATTTCTCTTTATTAGGTTTTATATATAAAGAAATTATTGCATTTTTGAATTTTTACATGAACAGAGTATAAGTAAGATGAGCATATTGCAGATATTGAGAAAAAATAGAATAGAAAAAATTTTAAAGGCAATTCATTAATTTTTTCATGACTTACCTACCTCTATTGCAAATTATATAAAAATTTAATTAAGTTAACCTTACCTCTATTTACAACATTATAAGTAAACTACATGAATTACCTGCAAGTACGTCATATAAACATATTATAACAACATAAACTAGAAAATATACATATTATGACAGATAACAAGATTATCGTAATAATGAAAAAGGTAATTATACTGAAATTTCGAAAAAGTGTATGCGTGACACTAGCGTATGCTTTCGTACAGCTTTGGTTATATAAATTATAAATTTTATAAAAATGAACAGTGAACTTTTCTCCTCAAAATCAATAAATTATTATTAATACTTATCTTACCTCATATTTGACGTATGTTTAACATCGATTCGTATTTCTCATAATTAATTGTTATCTATAATAGTTTATTTCCGAAACCAAGCAACTGAAAATACCGTTGTCATACTTTTGGTGAGCATCACATTCTTCAAGTGAAATTGATTTCTAATCTTCAATTCAACATTTTTATGCTTTCATGTAGCCAAAATTTAAAAATCGCTACTTGAGGATTTCTCATCATTTCGATTAGAAGAAATACATTACTCTGTTCAGCAAATATTCTGAAGCTCGAAGTCAATCAGTGTTTTATTTCAATGAGACAAAAACCAAACTCATAATAATGGTACAATATCGGAATCTGTCGATCATCTTTCTGAGTATATCTATTTTAACTATTAAGAAAATTGCCAAATTCTAAATTAAATATTTTGTGAATATTATTATATGTGTTTTTCTTTATTCGACTATTGAAACTATTTTACCTTGTGATTTGCTAGAAGTCAATATCTAAAATAAGTTTTGTAGATATTGTAAGTAACATCATTCCATTTGTAATTGGTTTTCGACATATACATATATATATATATATATATATATATATATATATATATATATATATATATTGAAATTTACACGACGTAAAAATTCATGTTTCGTTAAGGTTCTCGAAAAAAAAAATTGATATGTTTCGTGAAGGTTAATTTTTTATATTCAAGCTTAGTATTATTCGTCTGTGAGTAGTAATTTCTGTAGTGATTTAGGAATTTTCTTACCAAAACGTACGATAAAAACGGAAACATACAGATGAAGAAGGAAAGAAATTTGATCGCGTTTAGAGAGCAGAGTAGTTGTTATAGTCGTTATATTGTCCAAACTATCGCGTATGGAGAAGGTACTAACGGAATAAGTGCAAATGAAATAGCCGATTTCACTCGAATACACTACGGTTGCAAAATTATGTGTTTCATT
The DNA here is from genome assembly GCA_034642435.1 of Megalocaria dilatata. Taxonomy (NCBI): domain Eukaryota; kingdom Metazoa; phylum Arthropoda; class Insecta; order Coleoptera; family Coccinellidae; genus Megalocaria; species Megalocaria dilatata. The sequence goes on from CM067856.1 coordinate 76,720,440, forward strand.
GGTATAATCGCCGACTGTTACCAATCGACCTCCAAAAATTATTTTAAGACTCATTTGAGTTACCCCTCCCCACGGAAATCTTTAGTAAAAGGCGAAAGATTTATTCGCAACTGAGGAGAGGTCAGAGTAACCATCCAATTTTTTCAACACTATTTTCATCCACAGACAGTCCGATGAAGTCGGTGTTCGAGAAGTAAATGCATGAAAGTCTCCGAGAAAAATTATCCGATTTTTAAAATTGTCTGTACACTTTTTAGGACTTGAATTTTAGGAAGAATTAAATTCGACTAATGAATATGCAATATTCAATGTATCGACAAGATATACATCTCTATTGATCTATTACACATGTTTATAATACTAAACGCCATCTTGCGGCAATTTTTGATAGCTGCTTATGTTGAACATCTGCATTGAGTTTCAATATATTTGGATATTCGATGGTAGCGGTGATTTTCGGACTGTTACATTTACAATCAAGTGTTACGTACTTCATTTATTTCAACCGAAATTGCTACAATTCTCTGATTGACGACAAAGTTCAAAAAAAAAAAATAGATTCTTATGACGAATAAAAAATATATTAATCGGAATTTATAGGGCATAATAAAATTATTCATTCCATCATAATATAATTGCAATGCAATTCGAACTTCAAAAATACCAATGAAAATGGTTATCTTACTTATAAAAGTGAACAACATAATTTTTTCTCTTCTATATTATTATTGCTAATGTCTTTTTGTGTATATGTTTCAAGCGATCGTTTAATATTTCATACAATTCATTTTTACATATTGTACTTAATTTATGATACTCGAACTAGTTACGTCGATGCGTGTTACAGACAATTTTCATTCAGAGGAGAAAGTTAAAATTTCCACATAATTCATTTGTTTACATCCAGTGGATTATGATTTTAATTTTACTGTGCACTCGCACCACAGCGTTATCATATCGTCCAAATATTTGTTCTTTCGTATTTTAAGCCAAATATGGTCGCGAATGATTACTGTGAAATCTCTGTTAGACCGACACTAAAAAATTGTCCGTTCAAGAGAGTCATCTTTTCGAAAGAAATTTTATGTTTTCCAAATTCAGCAAATGAAAATCCAATAAACAACGCAAAATATAGACATCTGAAAAAACATTTATTTCTTTATACGTAAAACACCATAATACATATTGCATTATATAACTGAATATTTATTCATGAATGGTAGTCTGACGAGTTCTTTTGCTCGAATTATTACATCATGAAAATAAAATTGGAAGTTGATAAGAATATTCAAGGCTGTGTCATATTTTTGACATTCTGCGAATAGTTTAAAGATTTTTAATCAAGTCGTTAGCTTCATCATAATAAAATTCCTCATTAGAAACTTTCAAAGTCCGTTAGTTCCACCTTCGGCCAGATAATCAATTTCATTTATTACAAATGTTTGAAAAAGTTATAACTAACATATAAAACCATGTCTCAAGATGCGAGAACGCTCATTTTCGATTTTGTTGATCGTAAAAAAATTCTCAATGGAGAATACTTTCAAAGTTGACAGTAGATGGGCCGACCTAACACGTATAATCGCTAGTCATATCTAACATATAAAACCCAAGTTTCCAATGTGCGGCAACGCCTTTTTTCAATTTTGTTGATATTTATAAAATTCTCCTATATAATTCCCTTCGTTCTCCCTACAGCCCGCCAATAGTTTTCATCACATAAGATTGATATTCATAACTAACATAGTAAAGACCCTCTGCCTATATGCGACAATAATTGAGAGAAGTAAGTAATGATGTTCATTATATAAAGTGGGCCGATCCCGGAGGTACTGCAATACCGGGCCAACCCGCGACGGCGGTGGAGCAAGCCCCTAACCACCATCATGATCCAAAAATCAGTTTAATATACTGGCCCCGCATGCGGGGCGTATCAGATATTAAGCTGATAAGAACAGATACTACACTTTGATCTTAGCCATAGGGCCGAGAAGCGATACCTGTTACAAATTATCAACAAAACTTAACGGAAAATAGACCTTCGTATTCAGTATAATAATTCACCATACATCTACGAGTTCCATCTTTCATTACATACCCCTACTTCATTAGAATAACTATTCCCAATGTACCACCCTCGTAGAATTCTATTCAGGTTATTGAGGAGATTTCGATATCACTCGCTAGAGTGCGCATCGTCCCATTTGTTATTTAGTCGTAGTCGGCTTTCCTAAAATTATATTTTGCTCCTTTCGATGCATACAAACGCTTACACTGACCGTTCAAAAGGAAGTGAATCAATATTAGAATATAAATAGAGAAAAAGTGTTCAAAGATTAGAAAAGTGTAATGTAAATGAGAAAGTGTAGTTAGTGGCTTTAGTGAACTTAGTGCGAGAGCCAAAATATCAACGAGACAAATCACCTTGACCTGGAAATACTATGGGAATATCATCAAGTTGGATCAATTCTTTGCTGAGAGAAAAATACTTCTTGAGAAACATATAAAATAAATAGAACACGAAATGAGAACGGCAAAATAAAATGCGAAAGAGTTGGAAGCATATTTAAAATCAAAAAGAACCGCAAAACCAGAAATTATTACTGAAATCTAGAATGACTGCCTGAGCGGCAGTGAAGAAGATGACGATTTTAGTATCGAGGAAAAAGAGAAATGATGATAGAGAAATAAATGCACAAAATAACCCGAGAGCCTGTAAGGAAAGACAATCATAATAAATTTTCATAAAAAGAAGATGATAACACAACACATATAATACTAAGAAACAAGACAAATCGAAACGAACTATCAAAAGTAATAACAAATTAAGAAAATCAGCTATACCATAGCAATAGCAACCGAAAAAAATTACTCGTCTCAATGATGACGGACTTTACTAAGAACCAAGCGGAAACCTTTCCCTATTATTGGTTGCTTTCAAAAATCTACGCAAGATTATTAATCTTGAAAATTAAGAAATGTACAGCCAGACGAAGAAGACACTAATACGCAGTTTAATGGCTCATTATGTAATGTTTCCAAGATCATTTCGAAAGAAAATTTAGTGAGCAATATTGTGCGAGTGTCTATAGCTGCTTCTATGCAATTCGAATATTATCGCCTTTATTTGATTGATTCGGGAAATCCACTCAGTTCAATTTTAGCTGAAATATTTATGGATGATCTAGAATCAAAAATACACCTAAATCCGATAAGCAAATATTTCCTTTATTGGTATAGATATGTAGATGACATTTTTTGTTGTTTCAAAGGCACCGATCGACAACTACATATCTTCACGAATTTCATTAATAAACTCCACCCAAAAATCAAATTCACAATCGAAGAAGAAAAGAATCAAAGTATTAATTTTCTTGACCTCACAATAACAAGACTAAATAATTTACATGATTTTAGTATTTTTCACAAACCCACACATACAGACATCATAATACATAAAACTTCAAATCACCACACCAACCAAAAAATGTCAGCATATAATATAGTCCGGTCAAATTAGACCAAAAATAAGAGTAAAAGTTACATAAATTCCCACCAAGCTGAAAATTGGTAAGATTGTTTAAAATATCATTAAAAACAAAATTTGAAAGTTCCCCATCTATCCCCTGTAAGGAAAAAATTTTATTCAAGGTCAAAGGTCAAAAAAATGAGTTTTTCGCGATTTTCAGCAAAACGGTCAGTTTTATCATTAAAATACCTCGGACAAAAATTGTAGATCATAAAATTATCTATAAAAAATTTATTAATACTTTCTTTTCTACGCGCCACCGTTTTTGAGATATTACGGTTAAAAAAATTGTAAAAGTTGTAATCGTCATAATGAGCATGTACACGGCATAGAATCACCAACAGTAGAGGATCCGTTTGATTCCAACGAGGCAACATGCGATACATGGCTATTAACGCAGTTTACATGCACTCAAGATGAAGATGAAGAAGAACAAGAAAAACAAGAACAAGACGAACAAGAAGATCAAGAAGAAGAACAAAAAGAAGATTTTGAAAGTTACGACTCGGACGATTAAATTTCACTACTTTTTTTTAACTTAAATTGCTTTTATCTTTTCAATCTCTGCTAATATCCATTATTTTTCAATAGTTTCAAATTAAACAGGATCAAAACTGACCCGTGGAATAGGCTTACCTCATAGGTGGCGAGGAAACGTGTGCATATTATGACGATTACAATTTTTTGAATCGTTATATCTCAAAAACGGTGGCTCGTAGAAAAAAAAAATAATTAATAAATTTTTTGTAGATAATTTTATGATCTACAATTTTTGTCTGAGGTATTTTAATGATGAAACTTACCGTTTTGCTAAAAATCGCGAAAAACTCATTTTTTTTTACCTTTGCCTTGAATAAAATTTTTTCCTCACAGGGGAAAGATGGAGAACTTTCAAATTTTGTTTTTAATGATATTTTAAAAAATCTTACCGATCTTCAGCTGGGTGAGAATTTATGTAACTTCGAATGTCTAAATTGACCGGACTAATAGTTTTATTCATAAATTATTGAATATCCCTTTGAATTCATATAACTTTTTGGAAGAATTAAATATTATTAAACAAATAGCGTCAAACAACGGTTACAATCCTTTTCTTATAGACAAAATGGTATCCAATAAACCAAAGAAAATGGCATTAAATCTCGTGTACCCAATCATAAAAGAGGACAATACACAGAAATATTTTTCGTTATCTTATGTCAATGGATTATCTAAAAATATTGCTAAATATTTCAAAAGTTGTTTCAATTATAACGCGGCTTTTAGGACAATTAATAACGTTAGTACCTACATAAAAAACAATAAAGATCGAACAAATAAAGAAAATAAATCCGGAGTCTATAAGTTGACTTGCAAAGATTGCCCTTTAGTATACATTGGCCAGACTGGTAAATCATTCAAGAAACGTGTCCAAGAACACCAAAGGGGTTATATATCCGATTCTGTACATTCGACATATGCTAATCATCTTAAGGGATTCAGGCATAATTTTAACAATACTTATGAAATTATCCTTTTAGAATTTCTTGAAATCAACAGGTATAATGCACGTAAAATCCTTTTGAACGAACAAACAGATGTTGATAAGTCTCCATTACTGAATATCTTTCCTTAGCGGCAAACTCCAATAAACACCTAGAGTTTTTATGACTTGTTCTTCTATTATTTGGTCACGTACCTAACAATGTTTTTGAACTCAGTTACATTGAATACCATCAGACAGTACAATGTAATACCTGAAGAAGCCACATCGTGGTGAAACAATTGTTGTATTAGTACAAACGTTTTCGTGGAAATAAATTACTGTCTCATATAAAATTTTTTAATTATCGCTTTTATCGAATTTTCTTTGTTGAAATTATTTCAAAACTGAATGAAAAAAATGTCAGATATTCATCAGATCTGGGATGAAAACATAATTTGCTTCATTTATATGAAGCTTCAAGAAATTATTATAGTCCCTCCAAAGAATCCAAACAAAGTAGAAATACCACACACCATAACTATAGATATACACCTTACTTTCGACAAGTTCGAAAAGTCCAGCGTGCTGTTGTATGTAGTAAGTTTATTGTGAGAGAATTGATATTGTTTAGTTAACACCGGGACAGCGCGTACGCAGTCCCGACTACCAAAAATTACGCGCCCGAGTTATCCGCATTAGGGATAATCGCAGGGGTCAGCCCGATCGAAGTGCAATGAAAGGGCCTCACTCCGGGGGAACCGCCTTATTGATCACGGTAACCCCTACGCCAGGTAAGTATGAGTTGTGCATCTACGAAATGCATTATACGTCTATTAGGAAAATTATCCACAGTTATGTGCAATTAGTCCTGCCATCTTTCGGAACAACTCTGTATTTATAATATCAGACGTTCTAACGACTAGATAGATATTAATAACGGGGCAAAAAGATTATACAATATAAGTTGAGAAAAAAACTGCTTGTTGTAAATTTATTCGCATCAATCAATTGTATTCCAAACGTGTTCAACATACTTAGGAATTAATCAACCGAGATCTGCCGAAGTGCCAATAGGCGAGACGAGAAATTAAATATTTGTGTTTCTTCTAATGTCCACCACATTATTTGTGTCTAGTTGTCATGTTTGCAGGGATATTCTCCTGATTTGGTTAATGCAAGTGAAGTTCAACCCTATCACATAGATAGATTCTCTTAGAATTAATTTGATTCCTTGAAAGTTCTTTATTTAAAGAGAACTTTATGAATTTTGTGTAACAGTTCAGATATACGGGGGAGTGCTCAAGGAAAACGGTTGGATACCTATTAGACAGAAAATAATTAAAACATCCTGCCACTGAGCTATCGGCAATATGGGTATTTATAATTAAATTTCATAACAGTTTCTTTCAGAATTGAAGTCTTGGACTATTATATTGCTTATTTCTCTTTATTAGGTTTTATATATAAAGAAATTATTGCATTTTTGAATTTTTACATGAACAGAGTATAAGTAAGATGAGCATATTGCAGATATTGAGAAAAAATAGAATAGAAAAAATTTTAAAGGCAATTCATTAATTTTTTCATGACTTACCTACCTCTATTGCAAATTATATAAAAATTTAATTAAGTTAACCTTACCTCTATTTACAACATTATAAGTAAACTACATGAATTACCTGCAAGTACGTCATATAAACATATTATAACAACATAAACTAGAAAATATACATATTATGACAGATAACAAGATTATCGTAATAATGAAAAAGGTAATTATACTGAAATTTCGAAAAAGTGTATGCGTGACACTAGCGTATGCTTTCGTACAGCTTTGGTTATATAAATTATAAATTTTATAAAAATGAACAGTGAACTTTTCTCCTCAAAATCAATAAATTATTATTAATACTTATCTTACCTCATATTTGACGTATGTTTAACATCGATTCGTATTTCTCATAATTAATTGTTATCTATAATAGTTTATTTCCGAAACCAAGCAACTGAAAATACCGTTGTCATACTTTTGGTGAGCATCACATTCTTCAAGTGAAATTGATTTCTAATCTTCAATTCAACATTTTTATGCTTTCATGTAGCCAAAATTTAAAAATCGCTACTTGAGGATTTCTCATCATTTCGATTAGAAGAAATACATTACTCTGTTCAGCAAATATTCTGAAGCTCGAAGTCAATCAGTGTTTTATTTCAATGAGACAAAAACCAAACTCATAATAATGGTACAATATCGGAATCTGTCGATCATCTTTCTGAGTATATCTATTTTAACTATTAAGAAAATTGCCAAATTCTAAATTAAATATTTTGTGAATATTATTATATGTGTTTTTCTTTATTCGACTATTGAAACTATTTTACCTTGTGATTTGCTAGAAGTCAATATCTAAAATAAGTTTTGTAGATATTGTAAGTAACATCATTCCATTTGTAATTGGTTTTCGACATATACATATATATATATATATATATATATATATATATATATATATATATATATATATATATATATATATATATATATATATATATTGAAATTTACACGACGTAAATATTCATGTTTCGTTAAGGTTCTCGAAAAAAAAAATTGATATGTTTCGTGAAGGTTAATTTTTTATATTCAAGCTTAGTATTATTCGTCTGTGAGTAGTAATTTCTGTAGTGATTTAGGAATTTTCTCACCAAAACGTACGATATAAACGGAAACATACAGATGAAGAAGGAAAGAAATTTGATCGCTTTTAGAGAGCAGAGTAGTTGTTATAGTCGTTATATTGTCCAAACTATCGCGTATGGAGAAGGTACTAACGGAATAAGTGCTAATGAAATAGCCGATTTCACTCGAATACACTACGGTTGCAAAATTATGTGTTTCATTGGTATAATCGCCGACTGTTACCAATCGACCTCCAAAAATTATTTTAAGACTCATTTGAGTTACCCCTCCCCACGGAAATCTTTAGTAAAAGGCGAAAGATTTATTCGCAACTGAGGAGAGGTCAGAGTAACCATCCAATTTTTTCAACACTATTTTCATCCACAGACAGTCCGATGAAGTCGGTGTTCGAGAAGTAAATGCATGAAAGTCTCCGAGAAAAATTATCCGATTTTTAAAATTGTCTGTACACTTTTTAGGACTTGAATTTTAGGAAGAATTAAATTCGACTAATGAATATGCAATATTCAATGTATCGACAAGATATACATCTCTATTGATCTATTACACATGTTTATAATACTAAACGCCATCTTGCGGCAATTTTTGATAGCTGCTTATGTTGAACATCTGCATTGAGTTTCAATATATTTGGATATTCGATGGTAGCGGTGATTTTCGGACTGTTACATTTACAATCAAGTGTTACGTACTTCATTTATTTCAACCGAAATTGCTACAATTCTCTGATTGACGACAAAGTTCAAAAAAAAAAATAGATTCTTATGACGAATAAAAAATATATTAATCGGAATTTATAGGGCATAATAAAATTATTCATTCCATCATAATATAATTGCAATGCAATTCGAACTTCAAAAATACCAATGAAAATGGTTATCTTACTTATAAAAGTGAACAACATAATTTTTTCTCTTCTATATTATTATTGCTAATGTCTTTTTGTGTATATGTTTCAAGCGATCGTTTAATATTTCATACAATTCATTTTTACATATTGTACTTAATTTATGATACTCGAACTAGTTACGTCGATGCGTGTTACAGACAATTTTCATTCAGAGGAGAAAGTTAAAATTTCCACATAATTCATTTGTTTACATCCAGTGGATTATGATTTTAATTTTACTGTGCACTCGCACCACAGCGTTATCATATCGTCCAAATATTTGTTCTTTCGTATTTTAAGCCAAATATGGTCGCGAATGATTACTGTGAAATCTCTTTTAGACCGACACTAAAAAATTGTCCGTTCAAGAGAGTCATCTTTTCGAAAGAAATTTTATGTTTTCCAAATTCAGCAAATGAAAATCCAATAAACAACGCAAAATATAGACATCTGAAAAAACATTTATTTCTTTATACGTAAAACACCATAATACATATTGCATTATATAACTGAATATTTATTCATGAATGGTAGTCTGACGAGTTCTTTTGCTCGAATTATTACATCATGAAAATAAAATTGGAAGTTGATAAGAATATTCAAGGCTGTGTCATATTTTTGACATTCTGCGAATAGTTTAAAGATTTTTAATCAAGTCGTTAGCTTCATCATAATAAAATTCCTCATTAGAAACTTTCAAAGTCCGTTAGTTCCACCTTCGGCCAGATAATCAATTTCATTTATTACAAATGTTTGAAAAAGTTATAACTGACATATAAAACATGTCTCAAGATGCGAGAACGCTCATTTTCGATTTTGTTGATCGTAAAAAAATTCTCAATGGAGAATACTTTCAAAGTTGACAGTAGATGGGCCGACCTAACACGTATAATCGCTAGTCATATCTAACATATAAAACCCAAGTTTCCAATGTGCGGCAACGCCTTTTTTCAATTTTGTTGATATTTATAAAATTCTCCTATATAATTCCCTTCGTTCTCCCTACAGCCCGCCAATAGTTTTCATCACATAAGATTGATATTCATAACTAACATAGTAAAGACCCTCTGCCTATATGCGACAATAATTGAGAGAAGTAAGTAATGATGTTCATTATATAAAGTGGGCCGATCCCGGAGGTACTGCAATACCGGGCCAACCCGCGACGGCGGTGGAGCAAGCCCCTAACCACCATCATGATCCAAAAATCAGTTTAATATACTGGCCCCGCATGCGGGGCGTATCAGATATTAAGCTGATAAGAACAGATACTACACTTTGATCTTAGCCATAGGGCCGAGAAGCGATACCTGTTACAAATTATCAACAAAACTTAACGGAAAATAGACCTTCGTATTCAGTATAATAATTCACCATACATCTACGAGTTCCATCTTTCATTACATACCCCTACTTCATTAGAATAACTATTCCCAATGTACCACCCTCGTAGAATTCTATTCAGGTTATTGAGGAGATTTCGATATCACTCGCTAGAGTGCGCATCGTCCCATTTGTTATTTAGTCGTAGTCGGCTTTCCTAAAATTATATTTTGCTCCTTTCGATGCATACAAACGCTTACACTGACCGTTCAAAAGGAAGTGAATCAATATTAGAATATAAATAGAGAAAAAGTGTTCAAAGATTAGAAAAGTGTAATGTAAATGAGAAAGTGTAGTTAGTGGCTTTAGTGAACTTAGTGCGAGAGCCAAAATATCAACGAGACAAATCACCTTGACCTGGAAATACTATGGGAATATCATCAAGTTGGATCAATTCTTTGCTGAGAGAAAAATACTTCTTGAGAAACATATAAAATAAATAGAACACGAAACGAGAACGGCAAAATAAAATGCGAAAGAGTTGGAAGCATATTTAAAATCAAAAAGAACCGCAAAACCAGAAATTATTACTGAAATCTAGAATGACTGCCTGAGCGGCAGTGAAGAAGATGACGATTTTAGTATCGAGGAAAAAGAGAAATGATGATAGAGAAATAAATGCACAAAATAACCCGAGAGCCTGTAAGGAAAGACAATCATAATAAATTTTCATAAAAAGAAGATGATAACACAACACATATAATACTAAGAAACAAGACAAATCGAAACGAACTATCAAAAGTAATAACAAATTAAGAAAATCAGCTATACCATAGCAATAGCAACCGAAAAAAATTACTCGTCTCAATGATGACAGACTTTACTAAGAACCAAGCGGAAACCTTTCCCTATTATTGGTTGCTTTCAAAAATCTACGCAAGATTATTAATCTTGAAAATTAAGAAATGTACAGCCATACGAAGAAGACACTAATACGCAGTTTAATGGCTCATTATGTAATGTTTCCAAGATCATTTCGAAAGAAAATTTAGTGAGCAATATTGTGCGAGTATCTATAGCTGCTTCTATGCAATTCGAATATTATCGCCTTTATTTGATTGATTCGGGAAATCCACTCAGTTCAATTTTAGCTGAAATATTTATGGATGATCTAGAATCAAAAATACACCTAAATCCGATAAGCAAATATTTCCTTTATTGGTATAGATATGTAGATGACATTTTTTGTTGTTTCAAAGGCACCGATCGACAACTACATATCTTCACGAATTTCATTAATAAACTCCACCCAAAAATCAAATTCACAATCGAAGAAGAAAAGAATCAAAGTATTAATTTTCTTGACCTCACAATAACAAGACTAAATAATTTACATGATTTTAGTATTTTTCACAAACCCACACATACAGACATCATAATACATAAAACTTCAAATCACCACACCAACCAAAAAATGTCAGCATATAATATAGTCCGGTCAAATTAGACCAAAAATAAGAGTAAAAGTTACATAAATTCCCACCAAGCTGAAAATTGGTAAGATTGTTTAAAATATCATTAAAAACAAAATTTGAAAGTTCCCCATCTATCCCCTGTAAGGAAAAAATTTTATTCAAGGTCAAAGGTCAAAAAAATGAGTTTTTCGCGATTTTCAGCAAAACGGTCAGTTTTATCATTAAAATACCTCGGACAAAAATTGTAGATCATAAAATTATCTATAAAAAATTTATTAATACTTTCTTTTCTACGCGCCACCGTTTTTGAGATATTACGGTTAAAAAAATTGTAAAAGTTGTAATCGTCATAATGAGCATGTACACGGCATAGAATCACCAACAGTAGAGGATCCGTTTGATTCCAACGAGGCAACATGCGATACATGACTATTAACGCAGTTTACATGCACTCAAGATGAAGATGAAGAAGAACAAGAAAAACAAGAACAAGACGAACAAGAAGATCAAGAAGAAGAACAAAAAGAAGATTTTGAAAGTTACGACTCGGACGATTAAATTTCACTACTTTTTTTTAACTTAAATTGCTTTTATCTTTTCAATCTCTGCTAATATCCATTATTTTTCAATAGTTTCAAATTAAACAGGATCAAAACTGACCCGTGGAATAGGCTTACCTCATAGGTGGCGAGGAAACGTGTGCATATTATGACGATTACAATTTTTTGAATCGTTATATCTCAAAAACGGTGGCTCGTAGAAAAAAAAATAATTAATAAATTTTTTGTAGATAATTTTATGATCTACAATTTTTGTCTGAGGTATTTTAATGATGAAACTTACCGTTTTGCTAAAAATCGCGAAAAACTCATTTTTTTTTACCTTTGCCTTGAATAAAATTTTTTCCTCACAGGAGAAAGATGGAGAACTTTCAAATTTTGTTTTTAATGATATTTTAAAAAATCTTACCGATCTTCAGCTGGGTGAGAATTTATGTAACTTCGAATTACTAAATTGACCGGACTAATAGTTTTATTCATAAATTATTGAATATCCCTTTGAATTCATATAACTTTTTGGAAGAATTAAATATTATTAAACAAATAGCGTAAAACAACGGTTACAATCCTTTTCTTATAGACAAAATGGTATCCAATAAACCAAAGAAAATGGCATTAAATCTCGTGTACCCAATCACAAAAGAGGACAATACACAGAAATATTTTTCGTTATCTTATGTCAATGGATTATCTAAAAATATTGCTAAATATTTCAAAAGTTGTTTCAATTATAACGCGGCTTTTAGGACAATTAATAACGTTAGTACCTACATAAAAAACAATAAAGATCGAACAAATAAAGAAAATAAATCCGGAGTCTATAAGTTGACTTGCAAAGATTGCCCTTTAGTATACATTGGCCAGACTGGTAAATCATTCAAGAAACGTGTCCAAGAACACCAAAGGGGTTATATATCCGATTCTGTACATTCGACATATGCTAATCATCTTAAGGGATTCAGGCATAATTTTAACAATACTTATGAAATTATCCTTTTAGAATTTCTTGAAATCAACAGGTATAATGCACGTAAAATCCTTTTGAACGAACAAACAGATGTTGATAAGTCTCCATTACTGAATATCTTTCCTTAGCGGCAAACTCCAATAAACACCTAGAGTTTTTATGACTTGTTCTTCTATTATTTGGTCACGTACCTAACAATGTTTTTGAACTCAGTTACATTGAATACCATCAGACAGTACAATGTAATACCTGAAGAAGCCACATCGTGGTGAAACAATTGTTGTATTAGTACAAACGTTTTCGTGGAAATAAATTACTGTCTCATATAAAATTTTTTAATTATCGCTTTTATCGAATTTTCTTTGTTGAAATTATTTCAAAACTGAATGAAAAAAATGTCAGATATTCATCAGATCTGGGATGAAAACATAATTTGCTTCATTTATATGAAGCTTCAAGAAATTATTATAGTCCCTCCAAAGAATCCAAACAAAGTAGAAATACCACACACCATAACTATAGATATACACCTTACTTTCGACAAGTTCGAAAAGTCCAGCGTGCTGTTGTATGTAGTAAGTTTATTGTGAGAGAATTGATATTGTTTAGTTAACACCGGGACAGCGCGTACGCAGTCCCGACTACCAAAAATTACGCGCCCGAGTTATCCGCATTAGGGATAATCGCAGGGGTCAGCCCGATCGAAGTGCAATGAAAGGGCCTCACTCCGGGGGAACCGCCTTATTGATCACGGTAACCCCTACGCCAGGTAAGTATGAGTTGTGCATCTACGAAATGCATTATACGTCTATTAGGAAAATTATCCACAGTTATGTGCAATTAGTCCTGCCATCTTTCGGAACAACTCTGTATTTATAATATCAGACGTTCTAACGACTAGATAGATATTAATAACGGGGCAAAAAGATTATACAATATAAGTTGAGAAAAAAACTGCTTGTTGTAAATTTATTCGCATCAATCAATTGTATTCCAAACGTGTTCAACATACTTAGGAATTAATCAACCGAGATCTGCCGAAGTGCCAATAGGCGAGACGAGAAATTAAATATTTGTGTTTCTTCTAATGTCCACCACATTATTTGTGTCTAGTTGTCATGTTTGCAGGGATATTCTCCTGATTTGGTTAATGCAAGTGAAGTTCAACCCTATCACATAGATAGATTCTCTTAGAATTAATTTGATTCCTTGAAAGTTCTTTATTTAAAGAGAACTTTATGAATTTTGTGTAACAGTTCAGATATACGGGGGAGTGCTCAAGGAAAACGGTTGGATACCTATTAGACAGAAAATAATTAAAACATCCTGCCACTGAGCTATCGGCAATATGGGTATTTATAATTAAATTTCATAACAGTTTCTTTCAGAATTGAAGTCTTGGACTATTATATTGCTTATTTCTCTTTATTAGGTTTTATATATAAAGAAATTATTGCATTTTTGAATTTTTACATGAACAGAGTATAAGTAAGATGAGCATATTGCAGATATTGAGAAAAAATAGAATAGAAAAAATTTTAAAGGCAATTCATTAATTTTTTCATGACTTACCTACCTCTATTGCAAATTATATAAAAATTTAATTAAGTTAACCTTACCTCTATTTACAACATTATAAGTAAACTACATGAATTACCTGCAAGTACGTCATATAAACATATTATAACAACATAAACTAGAAAATATACATATTATGACAGATAACAAGATTATCGTAATAATGAAAAAGGTAATTATACTGAAATTTCGAAAAAGTGTATGCGTGACACTAGCGTATGCTTTCGTACAGCTTTGGTTATATAAATTATAAATTTTATAAAAATGAACAGTGAACTTTTCTCCTCAAAATCAATAAATTATTATTAATACTTATCTTACCTCATATTTGACGTATGTTTAACATCGATTCGTATTTCTCATAATTAATTGTTATCTATAATAGTTTATTTCCGAAACCAAGCAACTGAAAATACCGTTGTCATACTTTTGGTGAGCATCACATTCTTCAAGTGAAATTGATTTCTAATCTTCAATTCAACATTTTTATGCTTTCATGTAGCCAAAATTTAAAAATCGCTACTTGAGGATTTCTCATCATTTCGATTAGAAGAAATACATTACTCTGTTCAGCAAATATTCTGAAGCTCGAAGTCAATCAGTGTTTTATTTCAATGAGACAAAAACCAAACTCATAATAATGGTACAATATCGGAATCTGTCGATCATCTTTCTGAGTATATCTATTTTAACTA
Source organism: Megalocaria dilatata (assembly GCA_034642435.1). Taxonomy (NCBI): domain Eukaryota; kingdom Metazoa; phylum Arthropoda; class Insecta; order Coleoptera; family Coccinellidae; genus Megalocaria; species Megalocaria dilatata. The sequence goes on from CM067856.1 coordinate 76,735,619, forward strand.
TTAAGAAAATTGCCAAATTCTAAATTAAATATTTTGTGAATATTATTATATGTGTTTTTCTTTATTCGACTATTGAAACTATTTTACCTTGTGATTTGCTAGAAGTCAATATCTAAAATAAGTTTTGTAGATATTGTAAGTAACATCATTCCATTTGTAATTGGTTTTCGACATATACATATATATATATATATATATATATATATATATATTGAAATTTACACGACGTAAAAATTCATGTTTCGTTAAGGTTCTCGAAAAAAAAAATTGATATGTTTCGTGAAGGTTAATTTTTTATATTGAAGCTTAGTATTATTCGTCTGTGAGTAGTAATTTCTGTAGTGATTTAGGAATTTTCTCACCAAAACGTACGATATAAACGGAAACATACAGATGAAGAAGGAAAGAAATTTGATCGCGTTTAGAGAGCAGAGTAGTTGTTATAGTCGTTATATTGTTCAAACTATCGCGTATGGAGAAGGTACTAACGGAATAAGTGCAAATGAAATAGCCGATTTCACTCGAATACACTACGGTTGCAAAATTATGTGTTTCATTGGTATAATCGCCGACTGTTACCAATCGACCTCCAAAAATTATTTTAAGACTCATTTGAGTTACCCCTCCCCACGGAAATCTTTAGTAAAAGGCGAAAGATTTATTAGCAACTGAGGAGAGGTCAGAGTAACCATCCAATTTTTTCAACACTATTTTCATCCATAGACAGTCCGATGAAGTCGGTGTTCGAGAAGTAAATGCATGAAAGTCTCCGAGAAAAATTATCCGATTTTTAAAATTGTCTGTACACTTTTTAGGACTTGAATTTTAGGAAGAATTAAATTCGACTAATGAATATGCAATATTCAATGTATCGACAAGATATACATCTCTATTGATCTATTACACATGTTTATAATACTAAACGCCATCTTGCGGCAATTTTTGATAGCTGCTTATGTTGAACATCTGCATTGAGTTTCAATATATTTGGATATTCGATGGTAGCGGTGATTTTCGGACTGTTACATTTACAATCAAGTGTTACGTACTTCATTTATTTCAACCGAAATTGCTACAATTCTCTGATTGACGACAAAGTTCAAAAAAAAAAAATAGATTCTTATGACGAATAAAAAATATATTAATCGGAATTTATAGGGCATAATAAAATTATTCATTCCATCATAATATAATTGCAATGCAATTCGAACTTCAAAAATACCAATGAAAATGGTTATCTTACTTATAAAAGTGAACAACATAATTTTTTCTCTTCTATATTATTATTGCTAATGTCTTTTTGTGTATATGTTTCAAGCGATCGTTTAATATTTCATACAATTCATTTTTACATATTGTACTTAATTTATGATACTCGAACTAGTTACGTCGATGCGTGTTACAGACAATTTTCATTCAGAGGAGAAAGTTAAAATTTCCACATAATTCATTTGTTTACATCCAGTGGATTATGATTTTAATTTTACTGTGCACTCGCACCACAGCGTTATCATATCGTCCAAATATTTGTTCTTTCGTATTTTAAGCCAAATATGGTCGCGAATGATTACTGTGAAATCTCTTTTAGACCGACACTAAAAAATTGTCCGTTCAAGAGAGTCATCTTTTCGAAAGAAATTTTATGTTTTCCAAATTCAGCAAATGAAAATCCAATAAACAACGCAAAATATAGACATCTGAAAAAACATTTATTTCTTTATACGTAAAACACCATAATACATATTGCATTATATAACTGAATATTTATTCATGAATGGTAGTCTGACGAGTTCTTTTGCTCGAATTATTACATCATGAAAATAAAATTGGAAGTTGATAAGAATATTCAAGGCTGTGTCATATTTTTGACATTCTGCGAATAGTTTAAAGATTTTTAATCAAGTCGTTAGCTTCATCATAATAAAATTCCTCATTAGAAACTTTCAAAGTCCGTTAGTTCCACCTTCGGCCAGATAATCAATTTCATTTATTACAAATGTTTGAAAAAGTTATAACTAACATATAAAACCATGTCTCAAGATGCGAGAACGCTCATTTTCGATTTTGTTGATCGTAAAAAAATTCTCAATGGAGAATACTTTCAAAGTTGACAGTAGATGGGCCGACCTAACACGTATAATCGCTAGTCATATCTAACATATAAAACCCAAGTTTCCAATGTGCGGCAACGCCTTTTTTCAATTTTGTTGATATTTATAAAATTCTCCTATATAATTCCCTTCGTTCTCCCTACAGCCCGCCAATAGTTTTCATCACATAAGATTGATATTCATAACTAACATAGTAAAGACCCTCTGCCTATATGCGACAATAATTGAGAGAAGTAAGTAATGATGTTCATTATATAAAGTGGGCCGATCCCGGAGGTACTGCAATACCGGGCCAACCCGCGACGGCGGTGGAGCAAGCCCCTAACCACCATCATGATCCAAAAATCAGTTTAATATACTGGCCCCGCATGCGGGGCGTATCAGATATTAAGCTGATAAGAACAGATACTACACTTTGATCTTAGCCATAGGGCCGAGAAGCGATACCTGTTACAAATTATCAACAAAACTTAACGGAAAATAGACCTTCGTATTCAGTATAATAATTCACCATATATCTACGAGTTGCATCTTTCATTACATACCCCTACTTCATTAGAATAACTATTCCCAATGTACCACCCTCGTAGAATTCTATTCAGGTTATTGAGGAGATTTCGATATCACTCGCTAGAGTGCGCATCGTCCCATTTGTTATTTAGTCGTAGTCGGCTTTCCTAAAATTATATTTTGCTCCTTTCGATGCATACAAACGCTTACACTGACCGTTCAAAAGGAAGTGAATCAATATTAGAATATAAATAGAGAAAAAGTGTTCAAAGATTAGAAAAGTGTAATGTAAATGAGAAAGTGTAGTTAGTGGCTTTAGTGAACTTAGTGCGAGAGCCAAAATATCAACGAGACAAATCACCTTGACCTGGAAATACTATGGGAATATCATCAAGTTGGATCAATTCTTTGCTGAGAGAAAAATACTTCTTGAGAAACATATAAAATAAATAGAACACGAAATGAGAACGGCAAAATAAAATGCGAAAGAGTTGGAAGCATATTTAAAATCAAAAAGAACCGCAAAACCAGAAATTATTACTGAAATCTAGAATGACTGCCTGAGCGGCAGTGAAGAAGATGACGATTTTAGTATCGAGGAAAAAGAGAAATGATGATAGAGAAATAAATGCACAAAATAACCCGAGAGCCTGTAAGGAAAGACAATCATAATAAATTTTCATAAAAAGAAGATGATAACACAACACATATAATACTAAGAAACAAGACAAATCGAAACGAACTATCAAAAGTAATAACAAATTAAGAAAATCAGCTATACCATAGCAATAGCAACCGAAAAAAATTACTCGTCTCAATGATGACGGACTTTACTAAGAACCAAGCGGAAACCTTTCCCTATTATTGGTTGCTTTCAAAAATCTACGCAAGATTATTAATCTTGAAAATTAAGAAATGTACAGCCAGACGAAGAAGACACTAATACGCAGTTAAATGGCTCATTATGTAATGTTTCCAAGATCATTTCGAAAGAAAATTTAGTGAGCAATATTGTGCGAGTGTCTATAGCTGCTTCTATGCAATTCGAATATTATCGCCTTTATTTGATTGATTCGGGAAATCCACTCAGTTCAATTTTAGCTGAAATATTTATGGATGATCTAGAATCAAAAATACACCTAAATCCGATAAGCAAATATTTCCTTTATTGGTATAGATATGTAGATGACATTTTTTGTTGTTTCAAAGGCACCGATCGACAACTACATATCTTCACGAATTTCATTAATAAACTCCACCCAAAAATCAAATTCACAATCGAAGAAGAAAAGAATCAAAGTATTAATTTTCTTGACCTCACAATAACAAGACTAAATAATTTACATGATTTTAGTATTTTTCACAAACCCACACATACAGACATCATAATACATAAAACTTCAAATCACCACACCAACCAAAAAATGTCAGCATATAATATAGTCCGGTCAAATTAGACCAAAAATAAGAGTAAAAGTTACATAAATTCCCACCAAGCTGAAAATTGGTAAGATTGTTTAAAATATCATTAAAAACAAAATTTGAAAGTTCCCCATCTATCCCCTGTAAGGAAAAAATTTTATTCAAGGTCAAAGGTCAAAAAAATGAGTTTTTCGCGATTTTCAGCAAAACGGTCAGTTTTATCATTAAAATACCTCGGACAAAAATTGTAGATCATAAAATTATCTATAAAAAATTTATTAATACTTTCTTTTCTACGCGCCACCGTTTTTGAGATATTACGGTTAAAAAAATTGTAAAAGTTGTAATCGTCATAATGTACAGCATGTACACGGCATAGAATCACCAACAGTAGAGGATCCGTTTGATTCCAACGAGGCAACATGCGATACATGGCTATTAACGCAGTTTACATGCACTCAAGATGAAGATGAAGAAGAACAAGAAAAACAAGAACAAGACGAACAAGAAGATCAAGAAGAAGAACAAAAAGAAGATTTTGAAAGTTACGACTCGGACGATTAAATTTCACTACTTTTTTTTAACTTAAATTGCTTTTATCTTTTCAATCTCTGCTAATATCCATTATTTTTCAATAGTTTCAAATTAAACAGGATCAAAACTGACCCGTGGAATAGGCTTACCTCATAGGTGGCGAGGAAACGTGTGCATATTATGACGATTACAATTTTTTGAATCGTTATATCTCAAAAACGGTGGCTCGTAGAAAAAAAAAATAATTAATAAATTTTTTGTAGATAATTTTATGATCTACAATTTTTGTCTGAGGTATTTTAATGATGAAACTTACCGTTTTGCTAAAAATCGCGAAAAACTCATTTTTTTTTACCTTTGCCTTGAATAAAATTTTTTCCTCACAGGGGAAAGATGGAGAACTTTCAAATTTTGTTTTTAATGATATTTTAAAAAATCTTACCGATCTTCAGCTGGGTGAGAATTTATGTAACTTCGAATGTCTAAATTGACCGGACTAATAGTTTTATTCATAAATTATTGAATATCCCTTTGAATTCATATAACTGTTTGGAAGAATTAAATATTATTAAACAAATAGCGTCAAACAACGGTTACAATCCTTTTTTTATAGACAAAATGGTATCCAATAAACCAAAGAAAATGGCATTAAATCTCGTGTACCCAATCATAAAAGAGGACAATACACAGAAATATTTTTCGTTATCTTATGTCAATGGATTATCTAAAAATATTGCTAAATATTTCAAAAGTTGTTTCAATTATAACGCGGCTTTTAGGACAATTAATAACGTTAGTACCTACATAAAAAACAATAAAGATCGAACAAATAAAGAAAATAAATCCGGAGTCTATAAGTTGACTTGCAAAGATTGCCCTTTAGTATACATTGGCCAGACTGGTAAATCATTCAAGAAACGTGTCCAAGAACACCAAAGGGGTTATATATCCGATTCTGTACATTCGACATATGCTAATCATCTTAAGGGATTCAGGCATAATTTTAACAATACTTATGAAATTATCCTTTTAGAATTTCTTGAAATCAACAGGTATAATGCACGTAAAATCCTTTTGAACGAACAAACAGATGTTGATAAGTCTCCATTACTGAATATCTTTCCTTAGCGGCAAACTCCAATAAACACCTAGAGTTTTTATGACTTGTTCTTCTATTATTTGGTCACGTACCTAACAATGTTTTTGAACTCAGTTACATTGAATACCATCAGACAGTACAATGTAATACCTGAAGAAGCCACATCGTGGTGAAACAATTGTTGTATTAGTACAAACGTTTTCGTGGAAATAAATTACTGTCTCATATAAAATTTTTTAATTATCGCTTTTATCGAATTTTCTTTGTTGAAATTATTTCAAAACTGAATGAAAAAAATGTCAGATATTCATCAGATCTGGGATGAAAACATAATTTGCTTCATTTATATGAAGCTTCAAGAAATTATTATAGTCCCTCCAAAGAATCCAAACAAAGTAGAAATACCACACACCATAACTATAGATATACACCTTACTTTCGACAAGTTCGAAAAGTCCAGCGTGCTGTTGTATGTAGTAAGTTTATTGTGAGAGAATTGATATTGTTTAGTTAACACCGGGACAGCGCGTACGCAGTCCCGACTACCAAAAATTACGCGCCCGAGTTATCCGCATTAGGGATAATCGCAGGGGTCAGCCCGATCGAAGTGCAATGAAAGGGCCTCACTCCGGGGGAACCGCCTTATTGATCACGGTAACCCCTACGCCAGGTAAGTATGAGTTGTGCATCTACGAAATGCATTATACGTCTATTAGGAAAATTATCCACAGTTATGTGCAATTAGTCCTGCCATCTTTCGGAACAACTCTGTATTTATAATATCAGACGTTCTAACGACTAGATAGATATTAATAACGGGGCAAAAAGATTATACAATATAAGTTGAGAAAAAAACTGCTTGTTGTAAATTTATTCGCATCAATCAATTGTATTCCAAACGTGTTCAACATACTTAGGAATTAATCAACCGAGATCTGCCGAAGTGCCAATAGGCGAGACGAGAAATTAAATATTTGTGTTTCTTCTAATGTCCACCACATTATTTGTGTCTAGTTGTCATGTTTGCAGGGATATTCTCCTGATTTGGTTAATGCAAGTGAAGTTCAACCCTATCACATAGATAGATTCTCTTAGAATTAATTTGATTCCTTGAAAGTTCTTTATTTAAAGAGAACTTTATGAATTTTGTGTAACAGTTCAGATATACGGGGGAGTGCTCAAGGAAAACGGTTGGATACCTATTAGACAGAAAATAATTAAAACATCCTGCCACTGAGCTATCGGCAATATGGGTATTTATAATTAAATTTCATAACAGTTTCTTTCAGAATTGAAGTCTTGGACTATTATATTGCTTATTTCTCTTTATTAGGTTTTATATATAAAGAAATTATTGCATTTTTGAATTTTTACATGAACAGAGTATAAGTAAGATGAGCATATTGCAGATATTGAGAAAAAATAGAATAGAAAAAATTTTAAAGGCAATTCATTAATTTTTTCATGACTTACCTACCTCTATTGCAAATTATATAAAAATTTAATTAAGTTAACCTTACCTCTATTTACAACATTATAAGTAAACTACATGAATTACCTGCAAGTACGTCATATAAACATATTATAACAACATAAACTAGAAAATATACATATTATGACAGATAACAAGATTATCGTAATAATGAAAAAGGTAATTATACTGAAATTTCGAAAAAGTGTATGCGTGACACTAGCGTATGCTTTCGTACAGCTTTGGTTATATAAATTATAAATTTTATAAAAATGAACAGTGAACTTTTCTCCTCAAAATCAATAAATTATTATTAATACTTATCTTACCTCATATTTGACGTATGTTTAACATCGATTCGTATTTCTCATAATTAATTGTTATCTATAATAGTTTATTTCCGAAACCAAGCAACTGAAAATACCGTTGTCATACTTTTGGTGAGCATCACATTCTTCAAGTGAAATTGATTTCTAATCTTCAATTCAACATTTTTATGCTTTCCTGTAGCCAAAATTTAAAAATCGCTACTTGAGGATTTCTCATCATTTCGATTAGAAGAAATACATTACTCTGTTCAGCAAATATTCTGAAGCTCGAAGTCAATCAGTGTTTTATTTCAATGAGACAAAAACCAAACTCATAATAATGGTACAATATCGGAATCTGTCGATCATCTTTCTGAGTATATCTATTTTAACTATTAAGAAAATTGCCAAATTCTAAATTAAATATTTTGTGAATATTATTATATGTGTTTTTCTTTATTCGACTATTGAAACTATTTTACCTTGTGATTTGCTAGAAGTCAATATCTAAAATAAGTTTTGTAGATATTGTAAGTAACATCATTCCATTTGTAATTGGTTTTCGACATATACATATATATATATATATATATATTGAAATTTACACGACGTAAAAATTCATATTTCGTTAAGGTTCTCGAAAAAAAAAATTGATATGTTTCGTGAAGGTTAATTTTTTATATTCAAGCTTAGTATTATTCGTCTGTGAGTAGTAATTTCTGTAGTGATTTAGGAATTTTCTCACCAAAACGTACGATATAAACGGAAACATACAGATGAAGAAGGAAAGAAATTTGATCGCGTTTAGAGAGCAGAGTAGTTGTTATAGTCGTTATATTGTCCAAACTATCGCGTATGGAGAAGGTACTAACGGAATAAGTGCAAATGAAATAGCCGATTTCACTCGAATACACTACGGTTGCAAAATTATGTGTTTCATTGGTATAATCGCCGACTGTTACCAATCGACCTCCAAAAATTATTTTAAGACTCATTTGAGTTACCCCTCCCCACGGAAATCTTTAGTAAAAGGCGAAAGATTTATTCGCAACTGAGGAGAGGTCAGAGTAACCATCCAATTTTTTCAACACTATTTTCATCCACAGACAGTCCGATGAAGTCGGTGTTCGAGAAGTAAATGCATGAAAGTCTCCGAGAAAAATTATCCGATTTTTAAAATTGTCTGTACACTTTTTAGGACTTGAATTTTAGGAAGAATTAAATTCGACTAATGAATATGCAATATTCAATGTATCGACAAGATATACATCTCTATTGATCTATTACACATGTTTATAATACTAAACGCCATCTTGCGGCAATTTTTGATAGCTGCTTATGTTGAACATCTGCATTGAGTTTCAATATATTTGGATATTCGATGGTAGCGGTGATTTTCGGACTGTTACATTTACAATCAAGTGTTACGTACTTCATTTATTTCAACCGAAATTGCTACAATTCTCTGATTGACGACAAAGTTAAAAAAAAAAATATAGATTCTTATGACGAATAAAAAATATATTAATCGGAATTTATAGGGCATAATAAAATTATTCATTCCATCATAATATAATTGCAATGCAATTCGAACTTCAAAAATACCAATGAAAATGGTTATCTTACTTACAAAAGTGAACAACATAATTTTTTCTCTTCTATATTATTATTGCTAATGTCTTTTTGTGTATATGTTTCAAGCGATCGTTTAATATTTCATACAATTCATTTTTACATATTGTACTTAATTTATGATACTCGAACTAGTTACGTCGATGCGTGTTACAGACAATTTTCATTCAGAGGAGAAAGTTAAAATTTCCACATAATTCATTTGTTTACATCCAGTGGATTATGATTTTAATTTTACTGTGCACTCGCACCACAGCGTTATCATATCGTCCAAATATTTGTTCTTTCGTATTTTAAGCCAAATATGGTCGCGAATGATTACTGTGAAATCTCTTTTAGACCGACACTAAAAAATTGTCCGTTCAAGAGAGTCATCTTTTCGAAAGAAATTTTATGTTTTCCAAATTCAGCAAATGAAAATCCAATAAACAACGCAAAATATAGACATCTGAAAAAACATTTATTTCTTTATACGTAAAACACCATAATACATTTTGCATTATATAACTGAATATTTATTCATGAATGGTAGTCTGACGAGTTCTTTTGCTCGAATTATTACATCATGAAAATAAAATTGGAAGTTGATAAGAATATTCAAGGCTGTGTCATATTTTTGACATTCTGCGAATAGTTTAAAGATTTTTAATCAAGTCGTTAGCTTCATCATAATAAAATTCCTCATTAGAAACTTTCAAAGTCCGTTAGTTCCACCTTCGGCCAGATAATCAATTTCATTTATTACAAATGTTTGAAAAAGTTATAACTAACATATAAAACCATGTCTCAAGATGCGAGAACGCTCATTTTCGATTTTGTTGATCGTAAAAAAATTCTCAATGGAGAATACTTTCAAAGTTGACAGTAGATGGGCCGACCTAACACGTATAATCGCTAGTCATATCTAACATATAAAACCCAAGTTTCCAATGTGCGGCAACGCCTTTTTTCAATTTTGTTGATATTTATAAAATTCTCCTATATAATTCCCTTCGTTCTCCCTACAGCCCGCCAATAGTTTTCATCACATAAGATTGATATTCATAACTAACATAGTAAAGACCCTCTGCCTATATGCGACAATAATTGAGAGAAGTAAGTAATGATGTTCATTATATAAAGTGGGCCGATCCCGGAGGTACTGCAATACCGGGCCAACCCGCGACGGCGGTGGAGCAAGCCCCTAACCACCATCATGATCCAAAAATCAGTTTAATATACTGGCCCCGCATGCGGGGCGTATCAGATATTAAGCTGATAAGAACAGATACTACACTTTGATCTTAGCCATAGGGCCGAGAAGCGATACCTGTTACAAATTATCAACAAAACTTAACGGAAAATAGACCTTCGTATTCAGTATAATAATTCACCATACATCTACGAGTTCCATCTTTCATTACATACCCCTACTTCATTAGAATAACTATTCCCAATGTACCACCCTCGTAGAATTCTATTCAGGTTATTGAGGAGATTTCGATATCACTCGCTAGAGTGCGCATCGTCCCATTTGTTATTTAGTCGTAGTCGGCTTTCCTAAAATTATATTTTGCTCCTTTCGATGCATACAAACGCTTACACTGACCGTTCAAAAGGAAGTGAATCAATATTAGAATATAAATAGAGAAAAAGTGTTCAAAGATTAGAAAAGTGTAATGTAAATGAGAAAGTGTAGTTAGTGGCTTTAGTGAACTTAGTGCGAGAGCCGAAATATCAACGAGACAAATCACCTTGACCTGGAAATACTATGGGAATATCATCAAGTTGGATCAATTCTTTGCTGAGAGAAAAATACTTCTTGAGAAACATATAAAATAAATAGACCACGAAATGAGAACGGCAAAATAAAATGCGAAAGAGTTGGAAGCATATTTAAAATCAAAAAGAACCGCAAAACCAGAAATTATTACTGAAATCTAGAATGACTGCCTGAGCGGCAGTGAAGAAGATGACGATTTTAGTATCGAGGAAAAAGAGAAATGATGATAGAGAAATAAATGCACAAAATAACCCGAGAGCCTGTAAGGAAAGACAATCATAATAAATTTTCATAAAAAGAAGATGATAACACAACACATATAATACTAAGAAACAAGACAAATCGAAACGAACTATCATAAGTAATAACAAATTAAGAAAATCAGCTATACCATAGCAATAGCAACCGAAAAAAATTACTCGTCTCAATGATGACGGACTTTACTAAGAACCAAGCGGAAACCTTTCCCTATTATTGGTTGCTTTCGAAAATCTACGCAAGATTATTAATCTTGAAAATTAAGAAATGTACAGCCAGACGAAGAAGACACTAATACGCAGTTTAATGGCTCATTATGTAATGTTTCCAAGATCATTTCGAAAGAAAATTTAGTGAGCAATATTGTGCGAGTGTCTATAGCTGCTTCTATGCAATTCGAATATTATCGCCTTTATTTGATTGATTCGGGAAATCCAATCAGTTCAATTTTAGCTGAAATATTTATGGATGATCTAGAATCAAAAATACACCTAAATCCGATAAGCAAATATTTCCTTTATTGGTATAGATATGTAGATGACATTTTTTGTTGTTTCAAAGGCACCGATCGACAACTACATATCTTCAGGAATTTCATTAATAAACTCCACCCAAAAATCAAATTCACAATCGAAGAAGAAAAGAATCAAAGTATTAATTTTCTTGACCTCACAATAACAAGACTAAATAATTTACATGATTTTAGTATTTTTCACAAACCCACACATACAGACATCATAATACATAAAACTTCAAATCACCACACCAACCAAAAAATGTCGGCATATAATATAGTCCGGTCAAATTAGACCAAAAATAAGAGTAAAAGTTACATAAATTCCCACCAAGCTGAAAATTGGTAAGATTGTTTAAAATATCATTAAAAACAAAATTTGAAAGTTCCCCATCTATCCCCTGTAAGGAAAAAATTTTATTCAAGGTCAAAGGTCAAAAAAATGAGTTTTTCGCGATTTTCAGCAAAACGGTCAGTTTTATCATTAAAATACCTCGGACAAAAATTGTAGATCATAAAATTATCTATAAAAAATTTATTAATACTTTCTTTTCTACGCGCCACCGTTTTTGAGATATTACGGTTAAAAAAATTGTAAAAGTTGTAATCGTCATAATGAGCATGTACACGGCATAGAATCACCAACAGTAGAGGATCCGTTTGATTCCAACGAGGCAACATGCGATACATGGCTATTAACGCAGTTTACATGCACTCAAGATGAAGATGAAGAAGAACAAGAAAAACAAGAACAAGACGAACAAGAAGATCAAGAAGAAGAACAAAAAGAAGATTTTGAAAGTTACGACTCGGACGATTAAATTTCACTACTTTTTTTTAACTTAAATTGCTTTTATCTTTTCAATCTCTGCTAATATCCATTATTTTTCAATAGTTTCAAATTAAACAGGATCAAAACTGACCCGTGGAATAGGCTTACCTCATAGGTGGCGAGGAAACGTGTGCATATTATGACGATTACAATTTTTTGAATCGTTATATCTCAAAAACGGTGGCTCGTAGAAAAAAAAATAATTAATAAATTTTTTGTAGATAATTTTATGATCTACAATTTTTGTCTGAGGTATTTTAATGATGAAACTTACCGTTTTGCTAAAAATCGCGAAAAACTCTTTTTTTTTTACCTTTGCCTTGAATAAAATTTTTTCCTCACAGGGGAAAGATGGAGAACTTTCAAATTTTGTTTTTAATGATATTTTAAAAAATCTTACCGATCTTCAGCTGGGTGAGAATTTATGTAACTTCGAATGTCTAAATTGACCGGACTAATAGTTTTATTCATAAATTATTGAATATCCCTTTGAATTCATATAACTTTTTGGAAGAATTAAATATTATTAAACAAATAGCGTCAAACAACGGTTACAATCCTTTTCTTATAGACAAAATGGTATCCAATAAACCAAAGAAAATGGCATTAAATCTCGTGTACCCAATCATAAAAGAGGACAATACACAGAAATATTTTTCGTTATCTTATGTCAATGGATTATCTAAAAATATTGCTAAATATTTCAAAAGTTGTTTCAATTATAACGCGGCTTTTAGGACAATTAATAACGTTAGTACCTACATAAAAAACAATAAAGATCGAACAAATAAAGAAAATAAATCCGGAGTCTATAAGTTGACTTGCAAAGATTGCCCTTTAGTATACATCGGGCAGACTGGTAAATCATTCAAGAAACGTGTCCAAGAACACCAAAGGGGTTATATATCCGATTCTGTACATTCGACATATGCTAATCATCTTAAGGGATTCAGGCATAATTTTAACAATACTTATGAAATTATCCTTTTAGAATTTCTTGAAATCAACAGGTATAATGCACGTAAAATCCTTTTGAACGAACAAACAGATGTTGATAAGTCTCCATTACTGAATATCTTTCCTTAGCGGCAAACTCCAATAAACACCTAGAGTTTTTATGACTTGTTCTTCTATTATTTGGTCACGTACCTAACAATGTTTTTGAACTCAGTTACATTGAATACCATCAGACAGTACAATGTAATACCTGAAGAAGCCACATCGTGGTGAAACAATTGTTGTATTAGTACAAACGTTTTCGTGGAAATAAATTACTGTCTCATATAAAATTTTTTAATTATCGCTTTTATCGAATTTTCTTTGTTGAAATTATTTCAAAACTTAATGAAAAAAATGTCAGATATTCATCAGATCTGGGATGAAAACATAATTTGCTTCATTTATATGAAGCTTCAAGAAATTATTATAGTCCCTCCAAAGAATCCAAACAAAGTAGAAATACCACACACCATAACTATAGATATACACCTTACTTTCGACAAGTTCGAAAAGTCCAGCGTGCTGTTTTATGTAGTAAGTTTATTGTGAGAGAATTGATATTGTTTAGTTAACACCGGGACAGCGCGTACGCAGTCCCGACTACCAAAAATTACGCGCCCGAGTTATCCGCATTAGGGATAATCGCAGGGGTCAGCCCGATCGAAGTGCAATGAAAGGGCCTCACTCCGGGGGAACCGCCTTATTGATCACGAAAACCCCTACGCCAGGTAAGTATGAGTTGTGCATCTACGAAATGCATTATACGTCTATTAGGAAAATTATCCACAGTTATGTGCAATTAGTCCTGCCATCTTTCGGAACAACTCTGTATTTATAATATCAGACGTTCTAACGACTAGATAGATATTAATAACGGGGCAAAAAGATTATACAATATAAGTTGAGAAAAAAACTGCTTGTTGTAAATTTATTCGCATCAATCAATTGTATTCCAAACGTGTTCAACATACTTAGGAATTAATCAACCGAGATCTGCCGAAGTGCCAATAGGCGAGACGAGAAATTAAATATTTGTGTTTCTTCTAATGTCCACCACATTATTTGTGTCTAGTTGTCATGTTTGCAGGGATATTCTCCTGATTTGGTTAATGCAAGTGAAGTTCAACCCTATCACATAGATAGATTCTCTTAGAATTAATTTGATTCCTTGAAAGTTCTTTATTTAAAGAGAACTTTATGAATTTTGTGTAACAGTTCAGATATACGGGGGAGTGCTCAAGGAAAACGGTTGGATACCTATTAGACAGAAAATAATTAAAACATCCTGCCACTGAGCTATCGGCAATATGGGTATTTATAATTAAATTTCATAACAGTTTCTTTCAGAATTGAAGTCTTGGACTATTATATTGCTTATTTCTCTTTATTAGGTTTTATATATAAAGAAATTATTGCATTTTTGAATTTTTACATGAACAGAGTATAAGTAAGATGAGCATATTGCAGATATTGAGAAAAAATAGAATAGAAAAAATTTTAAAGGCAATTCATTAATTTTTTCATGACTTACCTACCTCTATTGCAAATTATATAAAAATTTAATTAAGTTAACCTTACCTCTATTTACAACATTATAAGTAAACTACATGAATTACCTGCAAGTACGTCATATAAACATATTATAACAACATAAACTAGAAAATATACATATTATGACAGATAACAAGATTATCGTAATAATGAAAAAGGTAATTATACTGAAATTTCGAAAAAGTGTATGCGTGACACTAGCGTATGCTTTCGTACAGCTTTGGTTATATAAATTATAAATTTTATAAAAATGAACAGTGAACTTTTCTCCTCAAAATCAATAAATTATTATTAATACTTATCTTACCTCATATTTGACGTATGTTTAACATCGATTCGTATTTCTCATAATTAATTGTTATGTATAATAGTTTATTTCCGAAACCAAGCAACTGAAAATACCGTCGTCATACTTTTGGTGAGCATCACATTCTTCAAGTGAAATTGATTTCTAATCTTCAATTCAACATTTTTATGCTTTCATGTAGCCAAAATTTAAAAATCGCTACTTGAGGATTTCTCATCATTTCGATTAGAAGAAATACATTACTCTGTTCAGCAAATATTCTGAAGCTCGAAGTCAATCAGTGTTTTATTTCAATGAGACAAAAACCAAACTCATAATAATGGTACAATATCGGAATCTGTCGATCACCTTTCTGAGTATATCTATTTTAACTATTAAGAAAATTGCCAAATTCTAAATTAAATATTTTGTGAATATTATTATATGTGTTTTTCTTAATTAATAAATCCGGAATCTATAAGTTGACTTGCAAAGATTGCCCTTTAGTATACATTGGCCAGACTGGTAAATCATTCAAGAAACGTGTCCAAGAACACCAAAGGGGTTATATATCCGATTCTGTACATTCGACATATGCTAATCATCTTAAGGGATTCAGGCATAATTTTAACAATACTTATGAAATTATCCTTTTAGAATTTCTTGAAATCAACAGGTATAATGCACGTAAAATCCTTTTGAACGAACAAACAGATGTTGATAAGTCTCCATTACTGAATATCTTTCCTTAGCGGCAAACTCCAATAAACACCTAGAGTTTTTATGACTTGTTCTTCTATTATTTGGTCACGTACCTAACAATGTTTTTGAACTCAGTTACATTGAATACCATCAGACAGTACAATGTAATACCTGAAGAAGCCACATCGTGGTGAAACAATTGTTGTATTAGTACAAACGTTTTCGTGGAAATAAATTACTGTCTCATATAAAATTTTTTAATTATCGCTTTTATCGAATTTTCTTTGTTGAAATTATTTCAAAACTGAATGAAAAAAATGTCAGATATTCATCAGATCTGGGATGAAAACATAATTTGCTTCATTTATATGAAGCTTCAAGAAATTATTATAGTCCCTCCAAAGAATCCAAACAAAGTAGAAATACCACACACCATAACTATAGATATACACCTTACTTTCGACAAGTTCGAAAAGTCCAGCGTGCTGTTGTATGTAGTAAGTTTATTGTGAGAGAATTGATATTGTTTAGTTAACACCGGGACAGCGCGTACGCAGTCCCGACTACCAAAAATTACGCGCCCGAGTTATCCGCATTAGGGATAATCGCAGGGGTCAGCCCGATCGAAGTGCAATGAAAGGGCCTCACTCCGGGGGAACCGCCTTATTGATCACGGTAACCCCTACGCCAGGTAAGTATGAGTTGTGCATCTACGAAATGCATTATACGTCTATTAGGAAAATTATCCACAGTTATGTGCAATTAGTCCTGCCATCTTTCGGAACAACTCTGTATTTATAATATCAGACGTTCTAACGACTAGATAGATATTAATAACGGGGCAAAAAGATTATACAATATAAGTTGAGAAAAAAACTGCTTGTTGTAAATTTATTAGCATCAATCAATTGTATTCCAAACGTGTTCAACATACTTAGGAATTAATCAACCGAGTTCTGCCGAAGTGCCAATAGGCGAGACGAGAAATTAAATATTTGTGTTTCTTCTAATGTCCACCACATTATTTGTGTCTAGTTGTCATGTTTGCAGGGATATTCTCCTGATTTGGTTAATGCAAGTGAAGTTCAACCCTATCACACAGATAGATTCTCTTAGAATTAATTTGATTCCTTGAAAGTTCTTTATTTAAAGAGAACTTTATGAATTTTGTGTAACAGTTCAGATATACGGGGGAGTGCTCAAGGAAAACGGTTGGATACCTATTAGACAGAAAATAATTAAAACATCCTGCCACTGAGCTATCGGCAATATGGGTATTTATAATTAAATTTCATAACAGTTTCTTTCAGAATTGAAGTCTTGGACTATTATATTGCTTGTTTCTCTTTATTAGGTTTTATATATAAAGAAATTATTGCATTTCTGAATTTTTACATGAACAGAGTATAAGTAAGATGAGCATATTGCAGATATTGAGAAAAAATAGAATAGAAAAAATTTTAAAGGCAATTCATTAATTTTTTCATGACTTACCTACCTCTATTGCAAATTATATAAAAATTTAATTAAGTTAACCTTACCTCTATTTACAACTTTATAAGTAAACTACATGAATTACCTGCAAGTACGTCATATAAACATATTATAACAACATAAACTAGAAAATATACATATTATGACAGATAACAAGATTATCGTAATAATGAAAAAGGTAATTATACTGAAATTTCGAAAAAGTGTATGCGTGACACTAGCGTATGCTTTCGTACAGCTTTGGTTATATAAATTATAAATTTTATAAAAATGAACAGTGAACTTTTCTCCTCAAAATCAATAAATTATTATTAATATTTATCTTACCTCATATTTGACGTATGTTTAACATCGATTCGTATTTCTCATAATTAATTGTTATGTATAATAGTTTATTTCCGAAACCAAGCAACTGAAAATACTGTCGTCATACTTTTGGTGAGCATCACATTCTTCAAGTGAAATTGATAAGAATAGTTTTTCTAATCTTCAATTCAACATTTTTATTCTTTCATGTAGCCAAAATTTAAAAATCGCTACTTGAGGATTTCTCATCATTTCGATTAGAAAAAATACATTACTCTGTTCAGCAAATATTCTGAAGCTCGAAATCAATCAGTGTTTTATTTCAATGAGACAAAAACCAAACTCATAATAATGGTACAATATCGGAATCTGTCGATCATCTTTCTGAGTATATCTATTTTAACTATTAAGAAAATTGCCAAATTCTAAATTAAATATTTTGTGAATATTATTATATGTGTTTTTCTTTATTCGACTATTGAAACTATTTTACCTTGTGATTTGCTAGAAGTCAATATCTAAAATAAGTTTTGTAGATATCGTAAGTAACATCATTCCATTTGTAATTGGTTTTCGACATATACATATATATATATATATATATATATATATATATATATATATATATATATATATATATATTGAAATTTACTCGACGTAAAAATTCATGTTTCGTTAAGGTTCTCGAAAAAAAAAATTGATAAGTTTCGTGAAAATTTAATTTTTTATATTCAAGCTTAGTATTATTCGTCTGTGAGTAGTAATTTCTGTAGTGATTTAGGAATTTTCTCACCAAAACGTACGATATAAACGGAAACATACAGATGAAGAAGGAAAGAAATTTGATCGCGTTTAGAGAGCAGAGTAGTTGTTATAGTAGTTATATTGTCCAAACTATCGCGTATGGAGAAGGTACTAACGGAATAAGTGCAAATGAAATAGCCGATTTCACTCGAATACACTACGGTTGCAAAATTATGTGTTTCATTGGTATAATCGCCGACTGTTACCAATCGACCTCCAAAAATTATTTTAAGACTCATTTGAGTTACCCCTCCCCACGGAAATCTTTAGTAAAAGGCGAAAGATTTATTCGCAACTGAGGAGAGGTCAGAGTAACCATCCAATTTTTTCAACACTATTTTCATCCACAGACAGTCCGATGAAGTCGGTGTTCGAGAAGTAAATGCATGAAAGTCTCCGAGAAAAATTATCCGATTTTTAAAATTGTCTGTACACTTTTTAGGACTTGAATTTTAGGAAGAATTAAATTCGACTAATGAATATGCAATATTCAATGTATCGACAAGATATACATCTCTATTGATCTATTACACATGTTTATAATACTAAAAGTCATCTTGCGGCAATTTTTGATAGCTGCTTATGTTGAACATCTGCATTGAGTTTCAATATATTTGGATATTCGATGGTAGCGGTGATTTTCGGACTGTTACATTTACAATCAAGTGTTACGTACTTCATTTATTTCAACCGAAATTGCTACAATTCTCGGATTGACGACAAAGTTCAAAAAAAAAAATAGATTCTTATGACGAATAAAAAATATATTAATCGGAATTTATAGGGCATAATAAAATTATTCATTCCATCATAATATAATTGCAATGCAATTCGAACTTCAAAAATACCAATGAAAATGGTTATCTTACTTATAAAAGTGAACAACATAATTTTTTCTCTTCTATATTATTATTGCTAATGTCTTTTTGTGTATATGTTTCAAGCGATCGTTTAATATTTCATACAATTCATTTTTACATATTGTACTTAATTTATGATACTCGAACTAGTTACGTCGATGCGTGTTACAGACAATTTTCATTCAGAGGAGAAAGTTAAAATTTCCACATAATTCATTTGTTTACATCCAGTGGATTATGATTTTAATTTTACTGTGCACTCGCACCACAGCGTTATCATATCGTCCAAATATTTGTTCTTTCGTATTTTAAGCCAAATATGGTCGCGAATGATTACTGTGAAATCTCTTTTAGACCGACACTAAAAAATTGTCCGTTCAAGAGAGTCATCTTTTCGAAAGAAATTTTATGTTTTCCAAATTCAGCAAATGAAAATCCAATAAACAACGCAAAATATAGACATCTGAAAAAACATTTATTTCTTTATACGTAAAACACCATAATACATATTGCATTATATAACTGAATATTTATTCATGAATGGTAGTCTGACGAGTTCTTTTGCTCGAATTATTACATCATGAAAATAAAATTGGAAGTTGATAAGAATATTCAAGGCTGTGTCATATTTTTGACATTCTGCGAATAGTTTAAAGATTTTTAATCAAGTCGTTAGCTTCATCATAATAAAATTCCTCATTAGAAACTTTCAAAGTCCGTTAGTTCCACCTTCGGCCAGATAATCAATTTCATTTATTACAAATGTTTGAAAAAGTTATAACTAACATATAAAACCATGTCTCAAGATGCGAGAACGCTCATTTTCGATTTTGTTGATCGTAAAAAAATTCTCAATGGAGAATACTTTCAAAGTTGACAGTAGATGGGCCGACCTAACACGTATAATCGCTAGTCATATCTAACATATAAAACCCAAGTTTCCAATGTGCGGCAACGCCTTTTTTCAATTTTGTTGATATTTATAAAATTCTCCTATATAATTCCCTTCGTTCTCCCTACAGCCCGCCAATAGTTTTCATCACATAAGATTGATATTCATAACTAACATAGTAAAGACCCTCTGCCTATATGCGACAATAATTGAGAGAAGTAAGTAATGATGTTCATTATATAAAGTGGGCCGATCCCGGAGGTACTGCAATACCGGGCCAACCCGCGACGGCGGTGGAGCAAGCCCCTAACCACCATCATGATCCAAAAATCAGTTTAATATACTGGCCCCGCATGCGGGGCGTATCAGATATTAAGCTGATAAGAACAGATACTACACTTTGATCTTAGCCATAGGGCCGAGAAGCGATACCTGTTACAAATTATCAACAAAACTTAACGGAAAATAGACCTTCGTATTCAGTATAATAATTCACCATACATCTACGAGTTCCATCTTTCATTACATACCCCTACTTCATTAGAATAACTATTCCCAATGTACCACCCTCGTAGAATTCTATTCAGGTTATTGAGGAGATTTCGATATCACTCGCTAGAGTGCGCATCGTCCCATTTGTTATTTAGTCGTAGTCGGCTTTCCTAAAATTATATTTTGCTCCTTTCGATGCATACAAACGCTTACACTGACCGTTCAAAAGGAAGTGAATCAATATTAGAATATAAATAGAGAAAAAGTGTTCAAAGATTAGAAAAGTGTAATGTAAATGAGAAAGTGTAGTTAGTGGCTTTAGTGAACTTAGTGCGAGAGCCAAAATATCAACGAGACAAATCACCTTGACCTGGAAATACTATGGGAATATCATCAAGTTGGATCAATTCTTTGCTGAGAGAAAAATACTTCTTGAGAAACATATAAAATAAATAGAACACGAAATGAGAACGGCAAAATAAAATGCGAAAGAGTTGGAAGCATATTTAAAATCAAAAAGAACCGCAAAACCAGAAATTATTACTGAAATCTAGAATGACTGCCTGAGCGGCAGTGAAGAAGATGACGATTTTAGTATCGAGGAAAAAGAGAAATGATGATAGAGAAATAAATGCACAAAATAACCCGAGAGCCTGTAAGGAAAGACAATCATAATAAATTTTCATAAAAAGAAGATGATAACACAACACATATAATACTAAGAAACAAGACAAATCGAAACGAACTATCAAAAGTAATAACAAATTAAGAAAATCAGCTATACCATAGCAATAGCAACCGAAAAAAATTACTCGTCTCAATGATGACGGACTTTACTAAGAACCAAGCGGAAACCTTTCCCTATTATTGGTTGCTTTCAAAAATCTACGCAAGATTATTAATCTTGAAAATTAAGAAATGTACAGCCAGACGAAGAAGACACTAATACGCAGTTTAATGGCTCATTATGTAATGTTTCCAAGATCATTTCGAAAGAAAATTTAGTGAGCAATATTGTGCGAGTGTCTATAGCTGCTTCTATGCAATTCGAATATTATCGCCTTTATTTGATTGATTCGGGAAATCCACTCAGTTCAATTTTAGCTGAAATATTTATGGATGATCTAGAATCAAAAATACACCTAAATCCGATAAGCAAATATTTCCTTTATTGGTATAGATATGTAGATGACATTTTTTGTTGTTTCAAAGGCACCGATCGACAACTACATATCTTCACGAATTTCATTAATAAACTCCACCCAAAAATCAAATTCACAATCGAAGAAGAAAAGAATCAAAGTATTAATTTTCTTGACCTCACAATAACAAGACTAAATAATTTACATGATTTTAGTATTTTTCACAAACCCACACATACAGACATCATAATACATAAAACTTCAAATCACCACACCAACCAAAAAATGTCAGCATATAATATAGTCCGGTCAAATTAGACCAAAAATAAGAGTAAAAGTTACATAAATTCCCACCAAGCTGAAAATTGGTAAGATTGTTTAAAATATCATTAAAAACAAAATTTGAAAGTTCCCCATCTATCCCCTGTAAGGAAAAAATTTTATTCAAGGTCAAAGGTCAAAAAAATGAGTTTTTCGCGATTTTCAGCAAAACGGTCAGTTTTATCATTAAAATACCTCGGACAAAAATTGTAGATCATAAAATTATCTATAAAAAATTTATTAATACTTTCTTTTCTACGCGCCACCGTTTTTGAGATATTACGGTTAAAAAAATTGTAAAAGTTGTAATCGTCATAATGAGCATGTACACGGCATAGAATCACCAACAGTAGAGGATCCGTTTGATTCCAACGAGGCAACATGCGATACATGGCTATTAACGCAGTTTACATGCACTCAAGATGAAGATGAAGAAGAACAAGAAAAACAAGAACAAGACGAACAAGAAGATCAAGAAGAAGAACAAAAAGAAGATTTTGAAAGTTACGACTCGGACGATTAAATTTCACTACTTTTTTTTTAACTTAAATTGCTTTTATCTTTTCAATCTCTGCTAATATCCATTATTTTTCAATAGTTTCAAATTAAACAGGATCAAAACTGACCCGTGGAATAGGCTTACCTCATAGGTGGCGAGGAAACGTGTGCATATTATGACGATTACAATTTTTTGAATCGTTATATCTCAAAAACGGTGGCTCGTAGAAAAAAAAAAATAATTCATAAATTTTTTGTAGATAATTTTATGATCTACAATTTTTGTCTGAGGTATTTTAATGATGAAACTTACCGTTTTGCTAAAAATCGCGAAAAACTCATTTTTTTTTACCTTTGCCTTGAATAAAATTTTTTCCTCACAGGGGAAAGATGGAGAACTTTCAAATTTTGTTTTTAATGATATTTTAAAAAATCTTACCGATCTTCAGCTGGGTGAGAATTTATGTAACTTCGAATGTCTAAATTGACCGGACTAATAGTTTTATTCATAAATTATTGAATATCCCTTTGAATTCATATAACTTTTTGGAAGAATTAAATATTATTAAACAAATAGCGTCAAACAACGGTTACAATCCTTTTCTTATAGACAAAATGGTATCCAATAAACCAAAGAAAATGGCATTAAATCTCGTGTACCCAATCATAAAAGAGGACAATACACAGAAATATTTTTCGTTATCTTATGTCAATGGATTATCTAAAAATATTGCTAAATATTTCAAAAGTTGTTTCAATTATAACGCGGCTTTTAGGACAATTAATAACGTTAGTACCTACATAAAAAACAATAAAGATCGAACAAATAAAGAAAATAAATCCGGAGTCTATAAGTTGACTTGCAAAGATTGCCCTTTAGTATACATTGGCCAGACTGGTAAATCATTCAAGAAACGTGTCCAAGAACACCAAAGGGGTTATATATCCGATTCTGTACATTCGACATATGCTAATCATCTTAAGGGATTCAGGCATAATTTTAACAATACTTATGAAATTATCCTTTTAGAATTTCTTGAAATCAACAGGTATAATGCACGTAAAATCCTTTTGAACGAACAAACAGATGTTGATAAGTCTCCATTACTGAATATCTTTCCTTAGCGGCAAACTCCAATAAACACCTAGAGTTTTTATGACTTGTTCTTCTATTATTTGGTCACGTACCTAACAATGTTTTTGAACTCAGTTACATTGAATACCATCAGACAGTACAATGTAATACCTGAAGAAGCCACATCGTGGTGAAACAATTGTTGTATTAGTACAAACGTTTTCGTGGAAATAAATTACTGTCTCATATAAAATTTTTTAATTATCGCTTTTATCGAATTTTCTTTGTTGAAATTATTTCAAAACTGAATGAAAAAAATGTCAGATATTCATCAGATCTGGGATGAAAACATAATTTGCTTCATTTATATGAAGCTTCAAGAAATTATTATAGTCCCTCCAAAGAATCCAAACAAAGTAGAAATACCACACACCATAACTATAGATATACACCTTACTTTCGACAAGTTCGAAAAGTCCAGCGTGCTGTTGTATGTAGTAAGTTTATTGTGAGAGAATTGATATTGTTTAGTTAACACCGGGACAGCGCGTACGCAGTCCCGACTACCAAAAATTACGCGCCCGAGTTATCCGCATTAGGGATAATCGCAGGGGTCAGCCCGATCGAAGTGCAATGAAAGGGCCTCACTCCGGGGGAACCGCCTTATTGATCACGAAAACCCCTACGCCAGGTAAGTATGAGTTGTGCATCTACGAAATGCATTATACGTCTATTAGGAAAATTATCCACAGTTATGTGCAATTAGTCCTGCCATCTTTCGGAACAACTCTGTATTTATAATATCAGACGTTCTAACGACTAGATAGATATTAATAACGGGGCAAAAAGATTATACAATATAAGTTGAGAAAAAAACTGCTTGTTGTAAATTTATTCGCATCAATCAATTGTATTCCAAACGTGTTCAACATACTTAGGAATTAATCAACCGAGATCTGCCGAAGTGCCAATAGGCGAGACGAGAAATTAAATATTTGTGTTTCTTCTAATGTCCACCACATTATTTGTGTCTAGTTGTC
Organism: Megalocaria dilatata; assembly: GCA_034642435.1. NCBI lineage: Eukaryota > Metazoa > Arthropoda > Insecta > Coleoptera > Coccinellidae > Megalocaria > Megalocaria dilatata. The sequence goes on from CM067856.1 coordinate 76,760,534, forward strand.
ATGTTTGCAGGGATATTCTCCTGATTTGGTTAATGCAAGTGAAGTTCAACCCTATCACATAGATAGATTCTCTTAGAATTAATTTGATTCCTTGAAAGTTCTTTATTTAAAGAGAACTTTATGAATTTTGTGTAACAGTTCAGATATACGGGGGAGTGCTCAAGGAAAACGGTTGGATACCTATTAGACAGAAAATAATTAAAACATCCTGCCACTGAGCTATCGGCAATATGGGTATTTATAATTAAATTTCATAACAGTTTCTTTCAGAATTGAAGTCTTGGACTATTATATTGCTTATTTCTCTTTAATAGGTTTTATATATAAAGAAATTATTGCATTTTTGAATTTTTACATGAACAGAGTATAAGTAAGATGAGTATATTGCAGATATTGAGAAAAAATAGAATAGAAAAAATTTTAAAGGCAATTCATTAATTTTTTCATGACTTACCTACCTCTATTGCAAATTATATAAAAATTTAATTAAGTTAACCTTACCTCTATTTACAACATTATAAGTAAACTACAAGAATTACCTGCAAGTACGTCATATAAACATATTATAACAACATAAACTAGAAAATATACATATTATGACAGATAACAAGATTATCGTAATAATGAAAAAGGTAATTATACTGAAATTTCGAAAAAGTGTATGCGTGACACTAGCGTATGCTTTCGTACAGCTTTGGTTATATAAATTATAAATTTTATAAAAATGAACAGTGAACTTTTCTCCTCAAAATCAATAAATTATTATTAATACTTATCTTACCTCATATTTGACGTATGTTTAACATCGATTCGTATTTCTCATAATTAATGATTATCTATAATAGTTTATTTCCGAAACCAAGCAACTGAAAATACCGTTGTCATACTTTTGGTGAGCATCACATTCTTCAAGTGAAATTGATTTCTAATCTTCAATTCAACATTTTTATGCTTTCATGTAGCCAAAATTTAAAAATCGCTACTTGAGGATTTCTCATCATTTCGATTAGAAGAAATACATTACTCTGTTCAGCAAATATTCTGAAGCTCGAAGTCAATCAGTGTTTTATTTCAATGAGACAAAAACCAAACTCATAATAATGGTACAATATCGGAATCTGTCGATCATCTTTCTGAGTATATCTATTTTAACTATTAAGAAAATTGCCAAATTCTAAATTAAATATTTTGTGAATATTATTATATGTGTTTTTCTTTATTCGACTATTGAAACTATTTTACCTTGTGATTTGCTAGAAGTCAATATCTAAAATAAGTTTTGTAGATATTGTAAGTAACATCATTCCATTTGTAATTGGTTTTCGACATATACATATATATATATATATATATATATATATATATATATATATATATATATATATATTGAAATTTACACGACGTAAAAATTCATGTTTCGTTAAGGTTCTCGAAAAAAAAATTGATATGTTTCGTGAAGGTTAATTTTTTATATTCAAGCTTAGTATTATTCGTCTGTGAGTAGTAATTTCTGTAGTGATTTAGGAATTTTCTCACCAAAACGTACGATATAAACGGAAACATACAGATGAAGAAGGAAAGAAATTTGATCGCGTTTAGAGAGCAGAGTAGTTGTTATAGTCGTTATATTGTCCAAACTATCGCGTATGGAGAAGGTACTAACGGAATAAGTGCAAATGAAATAGCCGATTTCACTCGAATACACTACGGTTGCAAAATTATGTGTTTCATTGGTATAATCGCCGACTGTTACCAATCGACCTCCAAAAATTATTTTAAGACTCATTTGAGTTACCCCTCCCCACGGAAATCTTTAGTAAAAGGCGAAAGATTTATTCGCAACTGAGGAGAGGTCAGAGTAACCATCCAATTTTTTCAACACTATTTTCATCCACAGACAGTCCGATGAAGTCGGTGTTCGAGAAGTAAATGCATGAAAGTCTCCGAGAAAAATTATCCGATTTTTAAAATTGTCTGTACACTTTTTAGGACTTGAATTTTAGGAAGAATTAAATTCGACTAATGAATATGCAATATTCAATGTATCGACAAGATATACATCTCTATTGATCTATTACACATGTTTATAATACTAAACGCCATCTTGCGGCAATTTTTGATAGCTGCTTATGTTGAACATCTGCATTGAGTTTCAATATATTTGGATATTCGATGGTAGCGGTGATTTTCGGACTGTTACATTTACAATCAAGTGTTACGTACTTCATTTATTTCAACCGAAATTGCTACAATTCTCTGATTGACGACAAAGTTCAAAAAAAAAATAGATTCTTATGACGAATAAAAAATATATTAATCGGAATTTATAGGGCATAATAAAATTATTCATTCCATCATAATATAATTGCAATGCAATTCGAACTTCAAAAATACCAATGAAAATGGTTATCTTACTTACAAAAGTGAACAACATAATTTTTTCTCTTCTATATTATTATTGCTAATGTCTTTTTGTGTATATGTTTCAAGCGATCGTTTAATATTTCATACAATTCATTTTTACATATTGTACTTAATTTATGATACTCGAACTAGTTACGTCGATGCGTGTTACAGACAATTTTCATTCAGAGGAGAAAGTTAAAATTTCCACATAATTCATTTGTTTACATCCAGTGGATTATGATTTTAATTTTACTGTGCACTCGCACCACAGCGTTATCATATCGTCCAAATATTTGTTCTTTCGTATTTTAAGCCAAATATGGTCGCGAATGATTACTGTGAAATCTCTTTTAGACCGACACTAAAAAATTGTCCGTTCAAGAGAGTAATCTTTTCGAAAGAAATTTTATGTTTTCCAAATTCAGCAAATGAAAATCCAATAAACAACGCAAAATATAGACATCTGAAAAAACATTTATTTCTTTATACGTTAAACACCATAATACATATTGCATTATATAACTGAATATTTATTCATGAATGGTAGTCTGACGAGTTCTTTTGCTCGAATTATTACATCATGAAAATAAAATTGGAAGTTGATAAGAATATTCAAGGCTGTGTCATATTTTTGACATTCTGCGAATAGTTTAAAGATTTTTAATCAAGTCGTTAGCTTCATCATAATAAAATTCCTCATTAGAAACTTTCAAAGTCCGTTAGTTCCACCTTCGGCCAGATAATCAATTTCATTTATTACAAATGTTTGAAAAAGTTATAACTAACATATAAAACCATGTCTCAAGATGCGAGAACGCTCATTTTCGATTTTGTTGATCGTAAAAAAATTCTCAATGGAGAATACTTTCAAAGTTGACAGTAGATGGGCCGACCTAACACGTATAATCGCTAGTCATATCTAACATATAAAACCCAAGTTTCCAATGTGCGGCAACGCCTTTTTTCAATTTTGTTGATATTTATAAAATTCTCCTATATAATTCCCTTCGTTCTCCCTACAGCCCGCCAATAGTTTTCATCACATAAGATTGATATTCATAACTAACATAGTAAAGACCCTCTGCCTATATGCGACAATAATTGAGAGAAGTAAGTAATGATGTTCATTATATAAAGTGGGCCGATCCCGGAGGTACTGCAATACCGGGCCAACCCGCGACGGCGGTGGAGCAAGCCCCTAACCACCATCATGATCCAAAAATCAGTTTAATATACTGGCCCCGCATGCGGGGCGTATCAGATATTAAGCTGATAAGAACAGATACTACACTTTGATCTTAGCCATAGGGCCGAGAAGCGATACCTGTTACAAATTATCAACAAAACTTAACGGAAAATAGACCTTCGTATTCAGTATAATAATTCACCATACATCTACGAGTTCCATCTTTCATTACATACCCCTACTTCATTAGAATAACTATTCCCAATGTACCACCCTCGTAGAATTCTATTCAGGTTATTGAGGAGATTTCGATATCACTCGCTAGAGTGCGCATCGTCCCATTTGTTATTTAGTCGTAGTCGGCTTTCCTAAAATTATATTTTGCTCCTTTCGATGCATACAAACGCTTACACTGACCGTTCAAAAGGAAGTGAATCAATATTAGAATATAAATAGAGAAAAAGTGTTCAAAGATTAGAAAAGTGTAATGTAAATGAGAAAGTGTAGTTAGTGGCTTTAGTGAACTTAGTGCGAGAGCCAAAATATCAACGAGACAAATCACCTTGACCTGGAAATACTATGGGAATATCATCAAGTTGGATCAATTCTTTGCTGAGAGAAAAATACTTCTTGAGAAACATATAAAATAAATAGAACACGAAATGAGAACGGCAAAATAAAATGCGAAAGAGTTGGAAGCATATTTAAAATCAAAAAGAACCGCAAAACCAGAAATTATTACTGAAATCTAGAATGACTGCCTGAGCGGCAGTGAAGAAGATGACGATTTTAGTATCGAGGAAAAAGAGAAATGATGATAGAGAAATAAATGCACAAAATAACCCGAGAGCCTGTAAGGAAAGACAATCATAATAAATTTTCATAAAAAGAAGATGATAACACAACACATATAATACTAAGAAACAAGACAAATCGAAACGAACTATCAAAAGTAATAACAAATTAAGAAAATCAGCTATACCATAGCAATAGCAACCGAAAAAAATTACTCGTCTCAATGATGACGGACTTTACTAAGAACCAAGCGGAAACCTTTCCCTATTATTGGTTGCTTTCAAAAATCTACGCAAGATTATTAATCTTGAAAATTAAGAAATGTACAGCCAGACGAAGAAGACACTAATACGCAGTTTAATGGCTCATTATGTAATGTTTCCAAGATCATTTCGAAAGAAAATTTAGTGAGCAATATTGTGCGAGTGTCTATAGCTGCTTCTATGCAATTCGAATATTATCGCCTTTATTTGATTGATTCGGGAAATCCACTCAGTTCAATTTTAGCTGAAATATTTATGGATGATCTAGAATCAAAAATACACCTAAATCCGATAAGCAAATATTTCCTTTATTGGTATAGATATGTAGATGACATTTTTTGTTGTTTCAAAGGCACCGATCGACAACTACATATCTTCACGAATTTCATTAATAAACAAAATTTGAATATCAAAACAAATTGAAATATGTTTATCTTCTACAATTTTAATTTCCAAAAGAATTTTTTATTCAAAAACTTTTAGAATTAAATTAATGTCTAAAACAAGCACCGCTTACATTTAATAGACGTATATAATCAAAACTCAATATACAATGTCAAATGAAATAAATAACCCAGCAGATATACGAAAGTAATTAAAATTAATAAATAAATATTCAAACGAGACAAAATTTTTGTTTCTGGTCTTATCTTAAGAAATACTACTTGCCTTATAAAAACATGAACACACTTGAAGGACTTCCCAAAGAATATAATTTATTTGAAATATTTAATACATTTAAATATTCGAACAAATTATTTCAAAAAACTCTAAAAAATGTGCACTATATTTTCAAAAAACAAATATACTTCTAGATAATCCCTTCATCAGCCGTTATTAATACTCCAAATATCAAAATCAAAAACATAACCTACATCACTCACGTGTTAAAAGACTTAAGCTTCGAACTACAGATCAACTATATATTCAAGATTGATCTATGTTCTAACAAAATCAAAGAACAAAGTAAGTTATTTTAAGGTTTACCTAAATCCATTGACACCGTATAAAGAAATTTATTGAAGCCAAAATATAATTATATATTATATATAAAATAAAATAGAAAGGCTTTTTACTTGATAGAAGAAATATAACAAAATTTGAATATCAAAACAAATTGAAATATGTTTATCTTCTACAATTTTAATTTCCAAAAGAATTTTTTATTCAAAAACTTTTAGAATTAAATTAATGTCTAAAACAAGCACCGCTTACATTTAATAGACGTATATAATCAAAACTCAATATACAATGTCAAATGAAATAAATAACCCAGCAGATATACGAAAGTAATTAAAATTAATAAATAAATATTCAAACGAGACAAAATTTTTGTTTCTGGTCTTATCTTAAGAAATACTACTTGCCTTATAAAAACATGAACACACTTGAAGGACTTCCCAAAGAATATAATTTATTTGAAATATTTAATACATTTAAATATTCGAACAAATTATTTCAAAAAACTCTAAAAAATGTGCACTATATTTTCAAAAAACAAATATACTTCTAGATAATCCCTTCATCAGCCGTTATTAATACTCCAAATATCAAAATCAAAAACATAACCTACATCACTCACGTGTTAAAAGACTTAAGCTTCGAACTACAGATCAACTATATATTCAAGATTGATCTATGTTCTAACAAAATCAAAGAACAAAGTAAGTTATTTTAAGGTTTACCTAAATCCATTGACACCGTATAAAGAAATTTATTGAAGCCAAAATATAATTATATATTATATATAAAATAAAATAGAAAGGCTTTTTACTTGATAGAAGAAATATAACAAAATTTGAATATCAAAACAAATTGAAATATGTTTATCTTCTACAATTTTAATTTCCAAAAGAATTTTTTATTCAAAAACTTTTAGAATTAAATTAATGTCTAAAACAAGCACCGCTTACATTTAATAGACGTATATAATCAAAACTCAATATACAATGTCAAATGAAATAAATAACCCAGCAGATATACGAAAGTAATTAAAATTAATAAATAAATATTCAAACGAGACAAAATTTTTGTTTCTGGTCTTATCTTAAGAAATACTACTTGCCTTATAAAAACATGAACACACTTGAAGGACTTCCCAAAGAATATAATTTATTTGAAATATTTAATACATTTAAATATTCGAACAAATTATTTCAAAAAACTCTAAAAAATGTGCACTATATTTTCAAAAAACAAATATACTTCTAGATAATCCCTTCATCAGCCGTTATTAATACTCCAAATATCAAAATCAAAAACATAACCTACATCACTCACGTGTTAAAAGACTTAAGCTTCGAACTACAGATCAACTATATATTCAAGATTGATCTATGTTCTAACAAAATCAAAGAACAAAGTAAGTTATTTTAAGGTTTACCTAAATCCATTGACACCGTATAAAGAAATTTATTGAAGCCAAAATATAATTATATATTATATATAAAATAAAATAGAAAGGCTTTTTACTTGATAGAAGAAATATAACAAAATTTGAATATCAAAACAAATTGAAATATGTTTATCTTCTACAATTTTAATTTCCAAAAGAATTTTTTATTCAAAAACTTTTAGAATTAAATTAATGTCTAAAACAAGCACCGCTTACATTTAATAGACGTATATAATCAAAACTCAATATACAATGTCAAATGAAATAAATAACCCAGCAGATATACGAAAGTAATTAAAATTAATAAATAAATATTCAAACGAGACAAAATTTTTGTTTCTGGTCTTATCTTAAGAAATACTACTTGCCTTATAAAAACATGAACACACTTGAAGGACTTCCCAAAGAATATAATTTATTTGAAATATTTAATACATTTAAATATTCGAACAAATTATTTCAAAAAACTCTAAAAAATGTGCACTATATTTTCAAAAAACAAATATACTTCTAGATAATCCCTTCATCAGCCGTTATTAATACTCCAAATATCAAAATCAAAAACATAACCTACATCACTCACGTGTTAAAAGACTTAAGCTTCGAACTACAGATCAACTATATATTCAAGATTGATCTATGTTCTAACAAAATCAAAGAACAAAGTAAGTTATTTTAAGGTTTACCTAAATCCATTGACACCGTATAAAGAAATTTATTGAAGCCAAAATATAATTATATATTATATATAAAATAAAATAGAAAGGCTTTTTACTTGATAGAAGAAATATAACAAAATTTGAATATCAAAACAAATTGAAATATGTTTATCTTCTACAATTTTAATTTCCAAAAGAATTTTTTATTCAAAAACTTTTAGAATTAAATTAATGTCTAAAACAAGCACCGCTTACATTTAATAGACGTATATAATCAAAACTCAATATACAATGTCAAATGAAATAAATAACCCAGCAGATATACGAAAGTAATTAAAATTAATAAATAAATATTCAAACGAGACAAAATTTTTGTTTCTGGTCTTATCTTAAGAAATACTACTTGCCTTATAAAAACATGAACACACTTGAAGGACTTCCCAAAGAATATAATTTATTTGAAATATTTAATACATTTAAATATTCGAACAAATTATTTCAAAAAACTCTAAAAAATGTGCACTATATTTTCAAAAAACAAATATACTTCTAGATAATCCCTTCATCAGCCGTTATTAATACTCCAAATATCAAAATCAAAAACATAACCTACATCACTCACGTGTTAAAAGACTTAAGCTTCGAACTACAGATCAACTATATATTCAAGATTGATCTATGTTCTAACAAAATCAAAGAACAAAGTAAGTTCGAAGCTTAAGTCTTTTAACACGTGAGTGATGTAGGTTATGTTTTTGATTTTGATATTTGGAGTATTAATAACGGCTGATGAAGGGATTATCTAGAAGTATATTTGTTTTTTGAAAATATAGTGCACATTTTTTAGAGTTTTTTGAAATAATTTGTTCGAATATTTAAATGTATTAAATATTTCAAATAAATTATATTCTTTGGGAAGTCCTTCAAGTGTGTTCATGTTTTTATAAGGCAAGTAGTATTTCTTAAGATAAGACCAGAAACAAAAATTTTGTCTCGTTTGAATATTTATTTATTAATTTTAATTACTTTCGTATATCTGCTGGGTTATTTATTTCATTTGACATTGTATATTGAGTTTTGATTATATACGTCTATTAAATGTAAGCGGTGCTTGTTTTAGACATTAATTTAATTCTAAAAGTTTTTGAATAAAAAATTCTTTTGGAAATTAAAATTGTAGAAGATAAACATATTTCAATTTGTTTTGATATTCAAATTTTGTTATATTTCTTCTATCAAGTAAAAAGCCTTTCTATTTTATTTTATATATAATATATAATTATATTTTGGCTTCAATAAATTTCTTTATACGGTGTCAATGGATTTAGGTAAACCTTAAAATAACTTACTTTGTTCTTTGATTTTGTTAGAACATAGATCAATCTTGAATATATAGTTGATCTGTAGTTCGAAGCTTAAGTCTTTTAACACGTGAGTGATGTAGGTTATGTTTTTGATTTTGATATTTGGAGTATTAATAACGGCTGATGAAGGGATTATCTAGAAGTATATTTGTTTTTTGAAAATATAGTGCACATTTTTTAGAGTTTTTTGAAATAATTTGTTCGAATATTTAAATGTATTAAATATTTCAAATAAATTATATTCTTTGGGAAGTCCTTCAAGTGTGTTCATGTTTTTATAAGGCAAGTAGTATTTCTTAAGATAAGACCAGAAACAAAAATTTTGTCTCGTTTGAATATTTATTTATTAATTTTAATTACTTTCGTATATCTGCTGGGTTATTTATTTCATTTGACATTGTATATTGAGTTTTGATTATATACGTCTATTAAATGTAAGCGGTGCTTGTTTTAGACATTAATTTAATTCTAAAAGTTTTTGAATAAAAAATTCTTTTGGAAATTAAAATTGTAGAAGATAAACATATTTCAATTTGTTTTGATATTCAAATTTTGTTATATTTCTTCTATCAAGTAAAAAGCCTTTCTATTTTATTTTATATATAATATATAATTATATTTTGGCTTCAATAAATTTCTTTATACGGTGTCAATGGATTTAGGTAAACCTTAAAATAACTTACTTTGTTCTTTGATTTTGTTAGAACATAGATCAATCTTGAATATATAGTTGATCTGTAGTTCGAAGCTTAAGTCTTTTAACACGTGAGTGATGTAGGTTATGTTTTTGATTTTGATATTTGGAGTATTAATAACGGCTGATGAAGGGATTATCTAGAAGTATATTTGTTTTTTGAAAATATAGTGCACATTTTTTAGAGTTTTTTGAAATAATTTGTTCGAATATTTAAATGTATTAAATATTTCAAATAAATTATATTCTTTGGGAAGTCCTTCAAGTGTGTTCATGTTTTTATAAGGCAAGTAGTATTTCTTAAGATAAGACCAGAAACAAAAATTTTGTCTCGTTTGAATATTTATTTATTAATTTTAATTACTTTCGTATATCTGCTGGGTTATTTATTTCATTTGACATTGTATATTGAGTTTTGATTATATACGTCTATTAAATGTAAGCGGTGCTTGTTTTAGACATTAATTTAATTCTAAAAGTTTTTGAATAAAAAATTCTTTTGGAAATTAAAATTGTAGAAGATAAACATATTTCAATTTGTTTTGATATTCAAATTTTGTTATATTTCTTCTATCAAGTAAAAAGCCTTTCTATTTTATTTCATTAATAAACTCCACCCAAAAATCAAATTCACAATCGAAGAAGAAAAGAATCAAAGTATTAATTTTCTTGACCTCACAATAACAAGACTAAATAATTTACATGATTTTAGTATTTTTCACAAACCCACACATACAGACATCATAATACATAAAACTTCAAATCACCACACCAACCAAAAAATGTCAGCATATAATATAGTCCGGTCAAATTAGACCAAAAATAAGAGTAAAAGTTACATAAATTCCCACCAAGCTGAAAATTGGTAAGATTGTTTAAAATATCATTAAAAACAAAATTTGAAAGTTCCCCATCTATCCCCTGTAAGGAAAAAATTTTATTCAAGGTCAAAGGTCAAAAAAATGAGTTTTTCGCGATTTTCAGCAAAACGGTCAGTTTTATCATTAAAATACCTCGGACAAAAATTGTAGATCATAAAATTATCTATAAAAAATTTATTAATACTTTCTTTTCTACGCGCCACCGTTTTTGAGATATTACGGTTAAAAAAATTGTAAAAGTTGTAATCGTCATAATGAGCATGTACACGGCATAGAATCACCAACAGTAGAGGATCCGTTTGATTCCAACGAGGCAACATGCGATACATGGCTATTAACGCAGTTTACATGCACTCAAGATGAAGATGAAGAAGAACAAGAAAAACAAGAACAAGACGAACAAGAAGATCAAGAAGAAGAACAAAAAGAAGATTTTGAAAGTTACGACTCGGACGATTAAATTTCACTACTTTTTTTTAACTTAAATTGCTTTTATCTTTTCAATCTCTGCTAATATCCATTATTTTTCAATAGTTTCAAATTAAACAGGATCAAAACTGACCCGTGGAATAGGCTTACCTCATAGGTGGCGAGGAAACGTGTGCATATTATGACGATTACAATTTTTTGAATCGTTATATCTCAAAAACGGTGGCTCGTAGAAAAAAAAAATAATTAATAAATTTTTTGTAGATAATTTTATGATCTACAATTTTTGTCTGAGGTATTTTAATGATGAAACTTACCGTTTTGCTAAAAATCGCGAAAAACTCATTTTTTTTTACCTTTGCCTTGAATAAAATTTTTTCCTCACAGGGGAAAGATGGAGAACTTTCAAATTTTGTTTTTAATGATATTTTAAAAAATCTTACCGATCTTCAGCTGGGTGAGAATTTATGTAACTTCGAATGTCTAAATTGACCGGACTAATAGTTTTATTCATAAATTATTGAATATCCCTTTGAATTCATATAACTTTTTGGAAGAATTAAATATTATTAAACAAATAGCGTCAAACAACGGTTACAATCCTTTTCTTATAGACAAAATGGTATCCAATAAACCAAAGAAAATGGCATTAAATCTCGTGTACCCAATCATAAAAGAGGACAATACACAGAAATATTTTTCGTTATCTTATGTCAATGGATTATCTAAAAATATTGCTAAATATTTCAAAAGTTGTTTCAATTATAACGCGGCTTTTAGGACAATTAATAACGTTAGTACCTACATAAAAAACAATAAAGATCGAACAAATAAAGAAAATAAATCCGGAGTCTATAAGTTGACTTGCAAAGATTGCCCTTTAGTATACATTGGCCAGACTGGTAAATCATTCAAGAAACGTGTCCAAGAACACCAAAGGGGTTATATATCCGATTCTGTACATTCGACATATGCTAATCATCTTAAGGGATTCAGGCATAATTTTAACAATACTTATGAAATTATCCTTTTAGAATTTCTTGAAATCAACAGGTATAATGCACGTAAAATCCTTTTGAACGAACAAACAGATGTTGATAAGTCTCCATTACTGAATATCTTTCCTTAGCGGCAAACTCCAATAAACACCTAGAGTTTTTATGACTTGTTCTTCTATTATTTGGTCACGTACCTAACAATGTTTTTGAACTCAGTTACATTGAATACCATCAGACAGTACAATGTAATACCTGAAGAAGCCACATCGTGGTGAAACAATTGTTGTATTAGTACAAAAGTTTTCGTGGAAATAAATTACTGTCTCATATAAAATTTTTTAATTATCGCTTTTATCGAATTTTCTTTGTTGAAATTATTTCAAAACTGAATGAAAAAAATGTCAGATATTCATCAGATCTGGGATGAAAACATAATTTGCTTCATTTATATGAAGCTTCAAGAAATTATTATAGTCCCTCCAAAGAATCCAAACAAAGTAGAAATACCACACACCATAACTATAGATATACACCTTACTTTCGACAAGTTCGAAAAGTCCAGCGTGCTGTTGTATGTAGTAAGTTTATTGTGAGAGAATTGATATTGTTTAGTTAACACCGGGACAGCGCGTACGCAGTCCCGACTACCAAAAATTACGCGCCCGAGTTATCCGCATTAGGGATAATCGCAGGGGTCAGCCCGATCGAAGTGCAATGAAAGGGCCTCACTCCGGGGGAACCGCCTTATTGATCACGGTAACCCCTACGCCAGGTAAGTATGAGTTGTGCATCTACGAAATGCATTATACGTCTATTAGGAAAATTATCCACAGTTATGTGCAATTAGTCCTGCCATCTTTCGGAACAACTCTGTATTTATAATATCAGACGTTCTAACGACTAGATAGATATTAATAACGGGGCAAAAAGATTATACAATATAAGTTGAGAAAAAAACTGCTTGTTGTAAATTTATTCGCATCAATCAATTGTATTCCAAACGTGTTCAACATACTTAGGAATTAATCAACCGAGATCTGCCGAAGTGCCAATAGGCGAGACGAGAAATTAAATATTTGTGTTTCTTCTAATGTCCACCACATTATTTGTGTCTAGTTGTCATGTTTGCAGGGATATTCTCCTGATTTGGTTAATGCAAGTGAAGTTCAACCCTATCACATAGATAGATTCTCTTAGAATTAATTTGATTCCTTGAAAGTTCTTTATTTAAAGAGAACTTTATGAATTTTGTGTAACAGTTCAGATATACGGGGGAGTGCTCAAGGAAAACGGTTGGATACCTATTAGACAGAAAATAATTAAAACATCCTGCCACTGAGCTATCGGCAATATGGGTATTTATAATTAAATTTCATAACAGTTTCTTTCAGAATTGAAGTCTTGGACTATTATATTGCTTATTTCTCTTTATTAGGTTTTATATATAAAGAAATTATTGCATTTTTGAATTTTTACATGAACAGAGTATAAGTAAGATGAGCATATTGCAGATATTGAGAAAAAATAGAATAGAAAAAATTTTAAAGGCAATTCATTAATTTTTTCATGACTTACCTACCTCTATTGCAAATTATATAAAAATTTAATTAAGTTAACCTTACCTCTATTTACAACATTATAAGTAAACTACATGAATTACCTGCAAGTACGTCATATAAACATATTATAACAACATAAACTAGAAAATATACATATTATGACAGATAACAAGATTATCGTAATAATGAAAAAGGTAATTATACTGAAATTTCGAAAAAGTGTATGCGTGACACTAGCGTATGCTTTCGTACAGCTTTGGTTATATAAATTATAAATTTTATAAAAATGAACAGTGAACTTTTCTCCTCAAAATCAATAAATTATTATTAATACTTATCTTACCTCATATTTGACGTATGTTTAACATCGATTCGTATTTCTCATAATTAATTGTTATCTATAATAGTTTATTTCCGAAACCAAGCAACTGAAAATACCGTTGTCATACTTTTGGTGAGCATCACATTCTTCAAGTGAAATTGATTTCTAATCTTCAATTCAACATTTTTATGCTTTCATGTAGCCAAAATTTAAAAATCGCTACTTGAGGATTTCTCATCATTTCGATTAGAAGAAATACATTACTCTGTTCAGCAAATATTCTGAAGCTCGAAGTCAATCAGTGTTTTATTTCAATGAGACAAAAACCAAACTCATAATAATGGTACAATATCGGAATCTGTCGATCATCTTTCTGAGTATATCTATTTTAACTATTAAGAAAATTGCCAAATTCTAAATTAAATATTTTGTGAATATTATTATATGTGTTTTTCTTTATTCGACTATTGAAACTATTTTACCTTGTGATTTGCTAGAAGTCAATATCTAAAATAAGTTTTGTAGATATTGTAAGTAACATCATTCCATTTGTAATTGGTTTTCGACATATACATATATATATATATATATATATATATATATATATATATATATTGAAATTTACACGACGTAAAAATTCATGTTTCGTTAAGGTTCTCGAAAAAAAAAATTGATATGTTTCGTGAAGGTTAATTTTTTATATTCAAGCTTAGTATTATTCGTCTGTGAGTAGTAATTTCTGTAGTGATTTAAGAATTTTCTCACCAAAACGTACGATATAAACGGAAACATACAGATGAAGAAGGAAAGAAATTTGATCGCGTTTAGAGAGCAGAGTAGTTGTTATAGTCGTTATATTGTCCAAACTATCGCGTATGGAGAAGGTACTAACGTAATAAGTGCAAATGAAATAGCCGATTTCACTCGAATACACTACGGTTGCAAAATTATGTGTTTCATTGGTATAATCGCCGACTGTTACCAATCGACCTCCAAAAATTATTTTAAGACTCATTTGAGTTACCCCTCCCCACGGAAATCTTTAGTAAAAGGCGAAAGATTTATTCGCAACTGAGGAGAGGTCAGAGTAACCATCCAATTTTTTCAACACTATTTTCATCCACAGACAGTCCGATGAAGTCGGTGTTCGAGAAGTAAATGCATGAAAGTCTCCGAGAAAAATTATCCGATTTTTAAAATTGTCTGTACACTTTTTAGGACTTGAATTTTAGGAAGAATTAAATTCGACTAATGAATATGCAATATTCAATGTATCGACAAGATATACATCTCTATTGATCTATTACACATGTTTATAATACTAAAAGTCATCTTGCGGCAATTTTTGATAGCTGCTTATGTTGAACATCTGCATTGAGTTTCAATATATTTGGATATTCGATGGTAGCGGTGATTTTCGGACTGTTACATTTACAATCAAGTGTTACGTACTTCATTTATTTCAACCGAAATTGCTACAATTCTCTGATTGACGACAAAGTTCAAAAAAAAAAATAGATTCTTATGACGAATAAAAAATATATTAATCGGAATTTATAGGGCATAATAAAATTATTCATTCCATCATAATATAATTGCAATGCAATTCGAACTTCAAAAATACCAATGAAAATGGTTATCTTACTTATAAAAGTGAACAACATAATTTTTTCTCTTCTATATTATTATTGCTAATGTCTTTTTGTGTATATGTTTCAAGCGATCGTTTAATATTTCATACAATTCATTTTTACATATTGTACTTAATTTATGATACTCGAACTAGTTACGTCGATGCGTGTTACAGACAATTTTCATTCAGAGGAGAAAGTTAAAATTTCCACATAATTCATTTGTTTACATCCAGTGGATTATGATTTTAATTTTACTGTGCACTCGCACCACAGCGTTATCATATCGTCCAAATATTTGTTCTTTCGTATTTTAAGCCAAATATGGTCGCGAATGATTACTGTGAAATCTCTTTTAGACCGACACTAAAAAATTGTCCGTTCAAGAGAGTCATCTTTTCGAAAGAAATTTTATGTTTTCCAAATTCAGCAAATGAAAATCCAATAAACAACGCAAAATATAGACATCTGAAAAAACATTTATTTCTTTATACGTAAAACACCATAATACATATTGCATTATATAACTGAATATTTATTCATGAATGGTAGTCTGACGAGTTCTTTTGCTCGAATTATTACATCATGAAAATAAAATTGGAAGTTGATAAGAATATTCAAGGCTGTGTCATATTTTTGACATTCTGCGAATAGTTTAAAGATTTTTAATCAAGTCGTTAGCTTCATCATAATAAAATTCCTCATTAGAAACTTTCAAAGTCCGTTAGTTCCACCTTCGGCCAGATAATCAATTTCATTTATTACAAATGTTTGAAAAAGTTATAACTAACATATAAAACCATGTCTCAAGATGCGAGAACGCTCATTTTCGATTTTGTTGATCGTAAAAAAATTCTCAATGGAGAATACTTTCAAAGTTGACAGTAGATGGGCCGACCTAACACGTATAATCGCTAGTCATATCTAACATATAAAACCCAAGTTTCCAATGTGCGGCAACGCCTTTTTTCAATTTTGTTGATATTTATAAAATTCTCCTATATAATTCCCTTCGTTCTCCCTACAGCCCGCCAATAGTTTTCATCACATAAGATTGATATTCATAACTAACATAGTAAAGACCCTCTGCCTATATGCGACAATAATTGAGAGAAGTAAGTAATGATGTTCATTATATAAAGTGGGCCGATCCCGGAGGTACTGCAATACCGGGCCAACCCGCGACGGCGGTGGAGCAAGCCCCTAACCACCATCATGATCCAAAAATCAGTTTAATATACTGGCCCCGCATGCGGGGCGTATCAGATATTAAGCTGATAAGAACAGATACTACACTTTGATCTTAGCCATAGGGCCGAGAAGCGATACCTGTTACAAATTATCAACAAAACTTAACGGAAAATAGACCTTCGTATTCAGTATAATAATTCACCATACATCTACGAGTTCCATCTTTCATTACATACACCTACTTCATTAGAATAACTATTCCCAATGTACCACCCTCGTAGAATTCTATTCAGGTTATTGAGGAGATTTCGATATCACTCGCTAGAGTGCGCATCGTCCCATTTGTTATTTAGTCGTAGTCGGCTTTCCTAAAATTATATTTTGCTCCTTTCGATGCATATAAACGCTTACACTGACCGTTCAAAAGGAAGTGAATCAATATTAGAATATAAATAGAGAAAAAGTGTTCAAAGATTAGAAAAGTGTAATGTAAATGAGAAAGTGTAGTTAGTGGCTTTAGTGAACTTAGTGCGAGAGCCGAAATATCAACGAGACAAATCACCTTGACCTGGAAATACTATGGGAATATCATCAAGTTGGATCAATTCTTTGCTGAGAGAAAAATACTTCTTGAGAAACATATAAAATAAATAGAACACGGAATGAGAACGGCAAAATAAAATGCGAAAGAGTTGGAAGCATATTTAAAATCAAAAAGAACCGCAAAACCAGAAATTATTACTGAAATCTAGAATGACTTCCTGAGCGGCAGTGAAGAAGATGACGATTTTAGTATCGAGGAAAAAGAGAAATGATGATAGAGAAATAAATGCACAAAATAACCCGAGAGCCTGTAAGGAAAGACAATCATAATAAATTTTCATAAAAAGAAGATGATAACACAACACATATAATACTAAGAAACAAGACAAATCGAAACGAACTATCAAAAGTAATAACAAATTAAGAAAATCAGCTATACCATAGCAATAGCAACCGAAAAAAATTACTCGTCTCAATGATGACGGACTTTACTAAGAACCAAGCGGAAACCTTTCCCTATTATTGGTTGCTTTCAAAAATCTACGCAAGATTATTAAAATTGAAAATTAAGAAATGTACAGCCAGACGAAGAAGACACTAATACGCAGTTTAATGGCTCATTATGTAATGTTTCCAAGATCATTTCGAAAGAAAATTTAGTGAGCAATATTGTGCGAGTGTCTATAGCTGCTTCTATGCAATTCGAATATTATCGCCTTTATTTGATTGATTCGGGAAATCCACTCAGTTCAATTTTAGCTGAAATATTTATGGATGATCTAGAATCAAAAATACACCTAAATCCGATAAGCAAATATTTCCTTTATTGGTATAGATATGTAGATGACATTTTTTGTTGTTTCAAAGGCACCGATCGACAACTACATATCTTCACGAATTTCATTAATAAACTCCACCCAAAAATCAAATTCACAATCGAAGAAGAAAAGAATCAAAGTATTAATTTTCTTGACCTCACAATAACAAGACTAAATAATTTACATGATTTTAGTATTTTTCACAAACCCACACATACAGACATCATAATACATAAAACTTCAAATCACCACACCAACCAAAAAATGTCAGCATATAATATAGTCCGGTCAAATTAGACCAAAAATAAGAGTAAAAGTTACATAAATTCCCACCAAGCTGAAAATTGGTAAGATTGTTTAAAATATCATTAAAAACAAAATTTGAAAGTTCCCCATCTATCCCCTGTAAGGAAAAAATTTTATTCAAGGTCAAAGGTCAAAAAAATGAGTTTTTCGCGATTTTCAGCAAAACGGTCAGTTTTATCATTAAAATACCTCGGACAAAAATTGTAGATCATAAAATTATCTATAAAAAATTTATTAATACTTTCTTTTCTACGCGCCACCGTTTTTGAGATATTACGGTTAAAAAAATTGTAAAAGTTGTAATCGTCATAATGAGCATGTACACGGCATAGAATCACCAACAGTAGAGGATCCGTTTGATTCCAACGAGGCAACATGCGATACATGGCTATTAACGCAGTTTACATGCACTCAAGATGAAGATGAAGAAGAACAAGAAAAACAAGAACAAGACGAACAAGAAGATCAAGAAGAAGAACAAAAAGAAGATTTTGAAAGTTACGACTCGGACGATTAAATTTCACTACTTTTTTTTAACTTAAATTGCTTTTATCTTTTCAATCTCTGCTAATATCCATTATTTTTCAATAGTTTCAAATTAAACAGGATCAAAACTGACCCGTGGAATAGGCTTACCTCATAGGTGGCGAGGAAACGTGTGCATATTATGACGATTACAATTTTTTGAATCGTTATATCTCAAAAACGGTGGCTCGTAGAAAAAAAAAATAATTAATAAATTTTTTGTAGATAATTTTATGATCTACAATTTTTGTCTGAGGTATTTTAATGATGAAACTTACCGTTTTGCTAAAAATCGCGAAAAACTCATTTTTTTTTACCTTTGCCTTGAATAAAATTTTTTCCTCACAGGGAGGAACTTTCAAATTTTGTTTTTAATGATATTTTAAAAAATCTTACCGATCTTCAGCTGGGTGAGAATTTATGTAACTTCGAATGTCTAAATTGACCGGACTAATAGTTTTATTCATAAATTATTGAATATCCCTTTGAATTCATATAACTTTTTGGAAGAATTAAATATTATTAAACAAATAGCGTCAAACAACGGTTACAATCCTTTTCTTATAGACAAAATGGTATCCAATAAACCAAAGAAAATGGCATTAAATCTCGTGTACCCAATCATAAAAGAGGACAATACACAGAAATATTTTTCGTTATCTTATGTCAATGGATTATCTAAAAATATTGCTAAATATTTCAAAAGTTGTTTCAATTATAACGCGGCTTTTAGGACAATTAATAACGTTAGTACCTACATAAAAAACAATAAAGATCGAACAAATAAAGAAAATAAATCCGGAGTCTATAAGTTGACTTGCAAAGATTGCCCTTTAGTATACATTGGCCAGACTGGTAAATCATTCAAGAAACGTGTCCAAGAACACCAAAGGGGTTATATATCCGATTCTGTACATTCGACATATGCTAATCATCTTAAGGGATTCAGGCATAATTTTAACAATACTTATGAAATTATCCTTTTAGAATTTCTTGAAATCAACAGGTATAATGCACGTAAAATCCTTTTGAACGAACAAACAGATGTTGATAAGTCTCCATTACTGAATATCTTTCCTTAGCGGCAAACTCCAATAAACACCTAGAGTTTTTATGACTTGTTCTTCTATTATTTGGTCACGTACCTAACAATGTTTTTGAACTCAGTTACATTGAATACCATCAGACAGTACAATGTAATACCTGAAGAAGCCACATCGTGGTGAAACAATTGTTGTATTAGTACAAACGTTTTCGTGGAAATAAATTACTGTCTCATATAAAATTTTTTAATTATCGCTTTTATCGAATTTTCTTTGTTGAAATTATTTCAAAACTGAATGAAAAAAATGTCAGATATTCATCAGATCTGGGATGAAAACATAATTTGCTTCATTTATATGAAGCTTCAAGAAATTATTATAGTCCCTCCAAAGAATCCAAACAAAGTAGAAATACCACACACCATAACTATAGATATACACCTTACTTTCGACAAGTTCGAAAAGTCCAGCGTGCTGTTGTATGTAGTAAGTTTATTGTGAGAGAATTGATATTGTTTAGTTAACACCGGGACAGCGCGTACGCAGTCCCGACTACCAAAAATTACGCGCCCGAGTTATCCGCATTAGGGATAATCGCAGGGGTCAGCCCGATCGAAGTGCAATGAAAGGGCCTCACTCCGGGGGAACCGCCTTATTGATCACGGTAACCCCTACGCCAGGTAAGTATGAGTTGTGCATCTACGAAATGCATTATACGTCTATTAGGAAAATTATCCACAGTTATGTGCAATTAGTCCTGCCATCTTTCGGAACAACTCTGTATTTATAATATCAGACGTTCTAACGACTAGATAGATATTAATAACGGGGCAAAAAGATTATACAATATAAGTTGAGAAAAAAACTGCTTGTTGTAAATTTATTCGCATCAATCAATTGTATTCCAAACGTGTTCAACATACTTAGGAATTAATCAACCGAGATCTGCCGAAGTGCCAATAGGCGAGACGAGAAATTAAATATTTGTGTTTCTTCTAATGTCCACCACATTATTTGTGTCTAGTTGTCATGTTTGCAGGGATATTCTCCTGATTTGGTTAATGCAAGTGAAGTTCAACCCTATCACATAGATAGATTCTCTTAGAATTAATTTGATTCCTTGAAAGTTCTTTATTTAAAGAGAACTTTATGAATTTTGTGTAACAGTTCAGATATACGGGGGAGTGCTCAAGGAAAACGGTTGGATACCTATTAGACAGAAAATAATTAAAACATCCTGCCACTGAGCTATCGGCAATATGGGTATTTATAATTAAATTTCATAACAGTTTCTTTCAGAATTGAAGTCTTGGACTATTATATTGCTTATTTCTCTTTATTAGGTTTTATATATAAAGAAATTATTGCATTTTTGAATTTTTACATGAACAGAGTATAAGTAAGATGAGTATATTGCAGATATTGAGAAAAAATAGAATAGAAAAAATTTTAAAGGCAATTCATTAATTTTTTCATGACTTACCTACCTCTATTGCAAATTATATAAAAATTTAATTAAGTTAACCTTACCTCTATTTACAACATTATAAGTAAACTACAAGAATTACCTGCAAGTACGTCATATAAACATATTATAACAACATAAACTAGAAAATATACATATTATGACAGATAACAAGATTATCGTAATAATGAAAAAGGTAATTATACTGAAATTTCGAAAAAGTGTATGCGTGACACTAGCGTATGCTTTCGTACAGCTTTGGTTATATAAATTATAAATTTTATAAAAATGAACAGTGAACTTTTCTCCTCAAAATCAATAAATTATTATTAATACTTATCTTACCTCATATTTGACGTATGTTTAACATCGATTCGTATTTCTCATAATTAATTGTTATCTATAATAGTTTATTTCCGAAACCAAGCAACTGAAAATACCGTTGTCATACTTTTGGTGAGCATCACATTCTTCAAGTGAAATTGATTTCTAATCTTCAATTCAACATTTTTATGCTTTCATGTAGCCAAAATTTAAAAATCGCTACTTGAGGATTTCTCATCATTTCGATTAGAAGAAATACATTACTCTGTTCAGCAAATATTCTGAAGCTCGAAGTCAATCAGTGTTTTATTTCAATGAGACAAAAACCAAACTCATAATAATGGTACAATATCGGAATCTGTCGATCATCTTTCTGAGTATATCTATTTTAACTATTAAGAAAATTGCCAAATTCTAAATTAAATATTTTGTGAATATTATTATATGTGTTTTTCTTTATTCGACTATTGAAACTATTTTACCTTGTGATTTGCTAGAAGTCAATATCTAAAATAAGTTTTGTAGATATTGTAAGTAACATCATTCCATTTGTAATTGGTTTTCGACATATACATATATATATATATATATATATATATATATATATATATTGAAATTTACACGACGTAAATATTCATGTTTCGTTAAGGTTCTCGAAAAAAAAAATTGATATGTTTCGTGAAGGTTAATTTTTTATATTCAAGCTTAGTATTATTCGTCTGTGAGTAGTAATTTCTGTAGTGATTTAGGAATTTTCTCACCAAAACGTACGATATAAACGGAAACATACAGATGAAGAAGGAAAGAAATTTGATCGCGTTTAGAGACCAGAGTAGTTGTTATAGTCGTTATATTGTCCAAACTATCGCGTATGGAGAAGGTACTAACGGAATAAGTGCAAATGAAATAGCCGATTTCACTCGAATACACTACGGTTGCAAAATTATGTGTTTCATTGGTATAATCGCCGACTGTTACCAATCGACCTCCAAAAATTATTTTAAGACTCATTTGAGTTACCCCTCCCCACGGAAATCTTTAGTAAAAGGCGAAAGATTTATTCGCAACTGAGGAGAGGTCAGAGTAACCATCCAATTTTTTCAACACTATTTTCATCCACAGACAGTCCGATGAAGTCGGTGTTCGAGAAGTAAATGCATGAAAGTCTCCGAGAAAAATTATCCGATTTTTAAAATTGTCTGTACACTTTTTAGGACTTGAATTTTAGGAAGAATTAAATTCGACTAATGCATATGCAATATTCAATGTATCGACAAGATATACATCTCTATTGATCTATTACACATGTTTATAATACTAAACGCCATCTTGCGGCAATTTTTGATAGCTGCTTATGTTGAACATCTGCATTGAGTTTCAATATATTTGGATATTCGATGGTAGCGGTGATTTTCGGACTGTTACATTTACAATCAAGTGTTACGTACTTCATTTATTTCAACCGAAATTGCTACAATTCTCTGATTGACGACAAAGTTCAAAAAAAAAATAGATTCTTATGACGAATAAAAAATATATTAATCGGAATTTATAGGGCATAATAAAATTATTCATTCCATCATAATATAATTGCAATGCAATTCGAACTTCAAAAATACCAATGAAAATGGTTATCTTACTTACAAAAGTGAACAACATAATTTTTTCTCTTCTATATTATTATTGCTAATGTCTTTTTGTGTATATGTTTCAAGCGATCGTTTAATATTTCATACAATTCATTTTTACATATTGTACTTAATTTATGATACTCGAACTAGTTACGTCGATGCGTGTTACAGACAATTTTCATCAGAGGAGAAAGTTAAAATTTCCACATAATTCATTTGTTTACATCCAGTGGATTATGATTTTAATTTTACTGTGCACTCGCACCACAGCGTTATCATATCGTCCAAATATTTGTTCTTTCGTATTTTAAGCCAAATATGGTCGCGAATGATTACTGTGAAATCTCTTTTAGACCGACACTAAAAAATTGTCCGTTCAAGAGAGTAATCTTTTCGAAAGAAATTTTATATTTTCCAAATTCAGCAAATGAAAATCCAATAAACAACGCAAAATATAGACATCTGAAAAAACATTTATTTCTTTATACGTTAAACACCATAATACATATTGCATTATATAACTGAATATTTATTCATGAATGGTAGTCTGACGAGTTCTTTTGCTCGAATTATTACATCATGAAAATAAAATTGGAAGTTGATAAGAATATTCAAGGCTGTGTCATATTTTTGACATTCTGCGAATAGTTTAAAGATTTTTAATCAAGTCGTTAGCTTCATCATAATAAAATTCCTCATTAGAAACTTTCAAAGTCCGTTAGTTCCACCTTCGGCCAGATAATCAATTTCATTTATTACAAATGTTTGAAAAAGTTATAACTAACATATAAAACCATGTCTCAAGATGCGAGAACGCTCATTTTCGATTTTGTTGATCGTAAAAAAATTCTCAATGGAGAATACTTTCAAAGTTGACAGTAGATGGGCCGACCTAACACGTATAATCGCTAGTCATATCTAACATATAAAACCCAAGTTTCCAATGTGCGGCAACGCCTTTTTTCAATTTTGTTGATATTTATAAAATTCTCCTATATAATTCCCTTCGTTCTCCCTACAGCCCGCCAATAGTTTTCATCACATAAGATTGATATTCATAACTAACATAGTAAAGACCCTCTGCCTATATGCGACAATAATTGAGAGAAGTAAGTAATGATGTTCATTATATAAAGTGGGCCGATCCCGGAGGTACTGCAATACCGGGCCAACCCGCGACGGCGGTGGAGCAAGCCCCTAACCACCATCATGATCCAAAAATCAGTTTAATATACTGGCCCCGCATGCGGGGCGTATCAGATATTAAGCTGATAAGAACAGATACTACACTTTGATCTTAGCCATAGGGCCGAGAAGCGATACCTGTTACAAATTATCAACAAAACTTAACGGAAAATAGACCTTCGTATTCAGTATAATAATTCACCATACATCTACGAGTTCCATCTTTCATTACATACCCCTACTTCATTAGAATAACTATTCCCAATGTACCACCCTCGTAGAATTCTATTCAGGTTATTGAGGAGATTTCGATATCACTCGCTAGAGTGCGCATCGTCCCATTTGTTATTTAGTCGTAGTCGGCTTTCCTAAAATTATATTTTGCTCCTTTCGATGCATACAAACGCTTACACTGACCGTTCAAAAGGAAGTGAATCAATATTAGAATATAAATAGAGAAAAAGTGTTCAAAGATTAGAAAAGTGTAATGTAAATGAGAAAGTGTAGTTAGTGGCTTTAGTGAACTTAGTGCGAGAGCCAAAATATCAACGAGACAAATCACCTTGACCTGGAAATACTATGGGAATATCATCAAGTTGGATCAATTCTTTGCTGAGAGAAAAATACTTCTTGAGAAACATATAAAATAAATAGAACACGAAATGAGAACGGCAAAATAAAATGCGAAAGAGTTGGAAGCATATTTAAAATCAAAAAGAACCGCAAAACCAGAAATTATTACTGAAATCTAGAATGACTGCCTGAGCGGCAGTGAAGAAGATGACGATTTTAGTATCGAGGAAAAAGAGAAATGATGATAGAGAAATAAATGCACAAAATAACCCGAGAGCCTGTAAGGAAAGACAATCATAATAAATTTTCATAAAAAGAAGATGATAACACAACACATATAATACTAAGAAACAAGACAAATCGAAACGAACTATCAAAAGTAATAACAAATTAAGAAAATCAGCTATACCATAGCAATAGCAACCGAAAAAAATTACTCGTCTCAATGATGACGGACTTTACTAAGAACCAAGCGGAAACCTTTCCCTATTATTGGTTGCTTTCAAAAATCTACGCAAGATTATTAATCTTGAAAATTAAGAAATGTACAGCCAGACGAAGAAGACACTAATACGCAGTTTAATGGCTCATTATGTAATGTTTCCAAGATCATTTCGAAAGAAAATTTAGTGAGCAATATTGTGCGAGTGTCTATAGCTGCTTCTATGCAATTCGAATATTATCGCCTTTATTTGATTGATTCGGGAAATCCACTCAGTTCAATTTTAGCTGAAATATTTATGGATGATCTAGAATCAAAAATACACCTAAATCCGATAAGCAAATATTTCCTTTATTGGTATAGATATGTAGATGACATTTTTTGTTGTTTCAAAGGCACCGATCGACAACTACATATCTTCACGAATTTCATTAATAAACTCCACCCAAAAATCAAATTCACAATCGAAGAAGAAAAGAATCAAAGTATTAATTTTCTTGACCTCACAATAACAAGACTAAATAATTTACATGATTTTAGTATTTTTCACAAACCCACACATACAGACATCATAATACATAAAACTTCAAATCACCACACCAACCAAAAAATGTCAGCATATAATATAGTCCGGTCAAATTAGACCAAAAATAAGAGTAAAAGTTACATAAATTCCCACCAAGCTGAAAATTGGTAAGATTGTTTAAAATATCATTAAAAACAAAATTTGAAAGTTCCCCATCTATCCCCTGTAAGTAAAAAATTTTATTCAAGGTCAAAGGTCAAAAAAATGAGTTTTTCGCGATTTTCAGCAAAACGGTCAGTTTTATCATTAAAATACCTCGGACAAAAATTGTAGATCATAAAATTATCTATAAAAAATTTATTAATACTTTCTTTTCTACGCGCCACCGTTTTTGAGATATTACGGTTAAAAAAATTGTAAAAGTTGTAATCGTCATAATGAGCATGTACACGGCATAGAATCACCAACAGTAGAGGATCTGTTTGATTCCAACGAGGCAACATGCGATACATGGCTATTAACGCAGTTTACATGCACTCAAGATGAAGATGAAGAAGAACAAGAAAAACAAGAACAAGACGAACAAGAAGATCAAGAAGAAGAACAAAAAGAAGATTTTGAAAGTTACGACTCGGACGATTAAATTTCACTACTTTTTTTTAACTTAAATTGCTTTTATCTTTTCAATCTCTGCTAATATCCATTATTTTTCAATAGTTTCAAATTAAACAGGATCAAAACTGACCCGTGGAATAGGCTTACCTCATAGGTGGCGAGGAAACGTGTGCATATTATGACGATTACAATTTTTTGAATCGTTATATCTCAAAAACGGTGGCTCGTAGAAAAAAAAAATAATTAATAAATTTTTTGTAGATAATTTTATGATCTACAATTTTTGTCTGAGGTATTTTAATGATGAAACTTACCGTTTTGCTAAAAATCGCGAAAAACTCATTTTTTTTTACCTTTGCCTTGAATAAAATTTTTTCCTCACAGGGGAAAGATGGAGAACTTTCAAATTTTGTTTTTAATGATATTTTAAAAAATCTTACCGATCTTCAGCTGGGTGAGAATTTATGTAACTTCGAATGTCTAAATTGACCGGACTAATAGTTTTATTCATAAATTATTGAATATCCCTTTGAATTCATATAACTTTTTGGAAGAATTAAATATTATTAAACAAATAGCGTCAAACAACGGTTACAATCCTTTTCTTATAGACAAAATGGTATCCAATAAACCAAAGAAAATGGCATTAAATCTCGTGTACCCAATCATAAAAGAGGACAATACACAGAAATATTTTTCGTTATCTTATGTCAATGGATTATCTAAAAATATTGCTAAATATTTCAAAAGTTGTTTCAATTATAACGCGGCTTTTAGGACAATTAATAACGTTAGTACCTACATAAAAAACAATAAAGATCGAACAAATAAAGAAAATAAATCCGGAGTCTATAAGTTGACTTGCAAAGATTGCCCTTTAGTATACATTGGCCAGACTGGTAAATCATTCAAGAAACGTGTCCAAGAACACCAAAGGGGTTATATATCCGATTCTGTACATTCGACATATGCTAATCATCTTAAGGGATTCAGGCATAATTTTAACAATACTTATGAAATTATCCTTTTAGAATTTCTTGAAATCAACAGGTATAATGCACGTAAAATCCTTTTGAACGAACAAACAGATGTTGATAAGTCTCCATTACTGAATATCTTTCCTTAGCGGCAAACTCCAATAAACACCTAGAGTTTTTATGACTTGTTCTTCTATTATTTGGTCACGTACCTAACAATGTTTTTGAACTCAGTTACATTGAATACCATCAGACAGTACAATGTAATACCTGAAGAAGCCACATCGTGGTGAAACAATTGTTGTATTAGTACAAACGTTTTCGTGGAAATAAATTACTGTCTCATATAAAATTTTTTAATTATCGCTTTTATCGAATTTTCTTTGTTGAAATTATTTCAAAACTGAATGAAAAAAATGTCAGATATTCATCAGATCTGGGATGAAAACATAATTTGCTTCATTTATATGAAGCTTCAAGAAATTATTATAGTCCCTCCAAAGAATCCAAACAAAGTAGAAATACCACACACCATAACTATAGATATACACCTTACTTTCGACAAGTTCGAAAAGTCCAGCGTGCTGTTGTATGTAGTAAGTTTATTGTGAGAGAATTGATATTGTTTAGTTAACACCGGGACAGCGCGTACGCAGTCCCGACTACCAAAAATTACGCGCCCGAGTTATCCGCATTAGGGATAATCGCAGGGGTCAGCCCGATCGAAGTGCAATGAAAGGGCCTCACTCCGGGGGAACCGCCTTATTGATCACGGTAACCCCTACGCCAGGTAAGTATGAGTTGTGCATCTACGAAATGCATTATACGTCTATTAGGAAAATTATCCACAGTTATGTGCAATTAGTCCTGCCATCTTTCGGAACAACTCTGTATTTATAATATCAGACGTTCTAACGACTAGATAGATATTAATAACGGGGCAAAAAGATTATACAATATAAGTTGAGAAAAAAACTGCTTGTTGTAAATTTATTCGCATCAATCAATTGTATTCCAAACGTGTTCAACATACTTAGGAATTAATCAACCGAGATCTGCCGAAGTGCCAATAGGCGAGACGAGAAATTAAATATTTGTGTTTCTTCTAATGTCCACCACATTATTTGTGTCTAGTTGTCATGTTTGCAGGGATATTCTCCTGATTTGGTTAATGCAAGTGAAGTTCAACCCTATCACATAGATAGATTCTCTTAGAATTAATTTGATTCCTTGAAAGTTCTTTATTTAAAGAGAACTTTATGAATTTTGTGTAACAGTTCAGATATACGGGGGAGTGCTCAAGGAAAACGGTTGGATACCTATTAGACAGAAAATAATTAAAACATCCTGCCACTGAGCTATCGGCAATATGGGTATTTATAATTAAATTTCATAACAGTTTCTTTCAGAATTGAAGTCTTGGACTATTATATTGCTTATTTCTCTTTATTAGGTTTTATATATAAAGAAATTATTGCATTTTTGAATTTTTACATGAACAGAGTATAAGTAAGATGAGCATATTGCAGATATTGAGAAAAAATAGAATAGAAAAAATTTTAAAGGCAATTCATTAATTTTTTCATGACTTACCTACCTCTATTGCAAATTATATAAAAATTTAATTAAGTTAACCTTACCTCTATTTACAACATTATAAGTAAACTACATGAATTACCTGCAAGTACGTCATATAAACATATTATAACAACATAAACTAGAAAATATACATATTATGACAGATAACAAGATTATCGTAATAATGAAAAAGGTAATTATACTGAAATTTCGAAAAAGTGTATGCGTGACACTAGCGTATGCTTTCGTACAGCTTTGGTTATATAAATTATAAATTTTATAAAAATGAACAGTGAACTTTTCTCCTCAAAATCAATAAATTATTATTAATACTTATCTTACCTCATATTTGACGTATGTTTAACATCGATTCGTATTTCTCATAATTAATTGTTATCTATAATAGTTTATTTCCGAAACCAAGCAACTGAAAATACCGTTGTCATACTTTTGGTGAGCATCACATTCTTCAAGTGAAATTGATTTCTAATCTTCAATTCAACATTTTTATGCTTTCATGTAGCCAAAATTTAAAAATCGCTACTTGAGGATTTCTCATCATTTCGATTAGAAGAAATACATTACTCTGTTCAGCAAATATTCTGAAGCTCGAAGTCAATCAGTGTTTTATTTCAATGAGACAAAAACCAAACTCATAATAATGGTACAATATCGGAATCTGTCGATCATCTTTCTGAGTATATCTATTTTAACTATTAAGAAAATTGCCAAATTCTAAATTAAATATTTTGTGAATATTATTATATGTGTTTTTCTTTATTCGACTATTGAAACTATTTTACCTTGTGATTTGCTAGAAGTCAATATCTAAAATAAGTTTTGTAGATATTGTAAGTAACATCATTCCATTTGTAATTGGTTTTCGACATATACATATATATATATATATATATATATATATATATATATATATATTGAAATTTACACGACGTAAATATTCATGTTTCGTTAAGGTTCTCGAAAAAAAAAATTGATATGTTTCGTGAAGGTTAATTTTTTATATTCAAGCTTAGTATTATTCGTCTGTGAGTAGTAATTTCTGTAGTGATTTAGGAATTTTCTCACCAAAACGTACGATATAAACGGAAACATACAGATGAAGAAGGAAAGAAATTTGATCGCGTTTAGAGAGCAGAGTAGTTGTTATAGTCGTTATATTGTCCAAACTATCGCGTATGGAGAAGGTACTAACGGAATAAGTGCAAATGAAATAGCCGATTTCACTCGAATACACTACGGTTGCAAAATTATGTGTTTCATTGGTATAATCGCCGACTGTTACCAATCGACCTCCAAAAATTATTTTAAGACTCATTTGAGTTACCCCTCCCCACGGAAATCTTTAGTAAAAGGCGAAAGATTTATTCGCAACTGAGGAGAGGTCAGAGTAACCATCCAATTTTTTCAACACTATTTTCATCCACAGACAGTCCGATGAAGTCGGTGTTCGAGAAGTAAATGCATGAAAGTCTCCGAGAAAAATTATCCGATTTTTAAATTTGTCTGTACACTTTTTAGGACTTGAATTTTAGGAAGAATTAAATTCGACTAATGAATATGCAATATTCAATGTATCGACAAGATATACATCTCTATTGATCTATTACACATGTTTATAATACTAAACGCCATCTTGCGGCAATTTTTGATAGCTGCTTATGTTGAACATCTGCATTGAGTTTCAATATATTTGGATATTCGATGGTAGCGGTGATTTTCGGACTGTTACATTTACAATCAAGTGTTACGTACTTCATTTATTTCAACCGAAATTGCTACAATTCTCTGATTGACGACAAAGTTCAAAAAAAAAAATAGATTCTTATGACGAATAAAAAATATATTAATCGGAATTTATAGGGCATAATAAAATTATTCATTCCATCATAATATAATTGCAATGCAATTCGAACTTCAAAAATACCAATGAAAATGGTTATCTTACTTATAAAAGTGAACAACATAATTTTTTCTCTTCTATATTATTATTGCTAATGTCTTTTTGTGTATATGTTTCAAGCGATCGTTTAATATTTCATACAATTCATTTTTACATATTGTACTTAATTTATGATACTCGAACTAGTTACGTCGATGCGTGTTACAGACAATTTTCATTCAGAGGAGAAAGTTAAAATTTCCACATAATTCATTTGTTTACATCCAGTGGATTATGATTTTAATTTTACTGTGCACTCGCACCACAGCGTTATCATATCGTCCAAATATTTGTTCTTTCGTATTTTAAGCCAAATATGGTCGCGAATGATTACTGTGAAATCTCTTTTAGACCGACACTAAAAAATTGTCCGTTCAAGAGAGTCATCTTTTCGAAAGAAATTTTATGTTTTCCAAATTCAGCAAATGAAAATCCAATAAACAACGCAAAATATAGACATCTGAAAAAACATTTATTTCTTTATACGTAAAACACCATAATACATATTGCATTATATAACTGAATATTTATTCATGAATGGTAGTCTGACGAGTTCTTTTGCTCGAATTATTACATCATGAAAATAAAATTGGAAGTTGATAAGAATATTCAAGGCTGTGTCATATTTTTGACATTCTGCGAATAGTTTAAAGATTTTTAATCAAGTCGTTAGCTTCATCATAATAAAATTCCTCATTAGAAACTTTCAAAGTCCGTTAGTTCCACCTTCGGCCAGATAATCAATTTCATTTATTACAAATGTTTGAAAAAGTTATAACTAACATATAAAACCATGTCTCAAGATGCGAGAACGCTCATTTTCGATTTTGTTGATCGTAAAAAAATTCTCAATGGAGAATACTTTCAAAGTTGACAGTAGATGGGCCGACTTAACACGTATAATCGCTAGTCATATCTAACATATAAAACCCAAGTTTCCAATGTGCGGCAACGCCTTTTTTCAATTTTGTTGATATTTATAAAATTCTCCTATATAATTCCCTTCGTTCTCCCTACAGCCCGCCAATAGTTTTCATCACATAAGATTGATATTCATAACTAACATAGTAAAGACCCTCTGCCTATATGCGACAATAATTGAGAGAAGTAAGTAATGATGTTCATTATATAAAGTGGGCCGATCCCGGAGGTACTGCAATACCGGGCCAACCCGCGACGGCGGTGGAGCAAGCCCCTAACCACCATCATGATCCAAAAATCAGTTTAATATACTGGCCCCGCATGCGGGGCCTATCAGATATTAAGCTGATAAGAACAGATACTACACTTTGATCTTAGCCATAGGGCCGAGAAGCGATACCTGTTACAAATTATCAACAAAACTTAACGGAAAATAGACCTTCGTATTCAGTATAATAATTCACCATACATCTACGAGTTCCATCTTTCATTACATACCCCTACTTCATTAGAATAACTATTCCCAATGTACCACCCTCGTAGAATTCTATTCAGGTTATTGAGGAGATTTCGATATCACTCGCTAGAGTGCGCATCGTCCCATTTGTTATTTAGTCGTAGTCGGCTTTCCTAAAATTATATTTTGCTCCTTTCGATGCATACAAACGCTTACACTGACCGTTCAAAAGGAAGTGAATCAATATTAGAATATAAATAGAGAAAAAGTGTTCAAAGATTAGAAAAGTGTAATGTAAATGAGAAAGTGTAGTTAGTGGCTTTAGTGAACTTAGTGCGAGAGCCAAAATATCAACGAGACAAATCACCTTGACCTGGAAATACTATGGGAATATCATCAAGTTGGATCAATTCTTTGCTGAGAGAAAAATACTTCTTGAGAAACATATAAAATAAATAGAACACGAAATGAGAACGGCAAAATAAAATGCGAAAGAGTTGGAAGCATATTTAAAATCAAAAAGAACCGCAAAACCAGAAATTATTACTGAAATCTAGAATGACTGCCTGAGCGGCAGTGAAGAAGATGACGATTTTAGTATCGAGGAAAAAGAGAAATGATGATAGAGAAATAAATGCACAAAATAACCCGAGAGCCTGTAAGGAAAGACAATCATAATAAATTTTCATAAAAAGAAGATGATAACACAACACATATAATACTAAGAAACAAGACAAATCGAAACGAACTATCAAAAGTAATAACAAATTAAGAAAATCAGCTATACCATAGCAATAACAACCGAAAAAAATTACTCGTCTCAATGATGACGGACTTTACTAAGAACCAAGCGGAAACCTTTCCCTATTATTGGTTGCTTTCAAAAATCTACGCAAGATTATTAATCTTGAAAATTAAGAAATGTACAGCCAGACGAAGAAGACACTAATACGCAGTTTAATGGCTCATTATGTAATGTTTCCAAGATCATTTCGAAAGAAAATTTAGTGAGCAATATTGTGCGAGTGTCTATAGCTGCTTCTATGCAATTCGAATATTATCGCCTTTATTTGATTGATTCGGGAAATCCACTCAGTTCAATTTTAGCTGAAATATTTATGGATGATCTAGAATCAAAAATACACCTAAATCCGATAAGCAAATATTTCCTTTATTGGTATAGATATGTAGATGACATTTTTTGTTGTTTCAAAGGCACCGATCGACAACTACATATCTTCACGAATTTCATTAATAAACTCCACCCAAAAATCAAATTCACAATCGAAGAAGAAAAGAATCAAAGTATTAATTTTCTTGACCTCACAATAACAAGACTAAATAATTTACATGATTTTAGTATTTTTCACAAACCCACACATACAGACATCATAATACATAAAACTTCAAATCACCACACCAACCAAAAAATGTCAGCATATAATATAGTCCGGTCAAATTAGACCAAAAATAAGAGTAAAAGTTACATAAATTCCCACCAAGCTGAAAATTGGTAAGATTGTTTAAAATATCATTAAAAACAAAATTTGAAAGTTCCCCATCTATCCCCTGTAAGGAAAAAATTTTATTCAAGGTCAAAGGTCAAAAAAATGAGTTTTTCGCGATTTTCAGCAAAACGGTCAGTTTTATCATTAAAATACCTCGGACAAAAATTGTAGATCATAAAATTATCTATAAAAAATTTATTAATACTTTCTTTTCTACGCGCCACCGTTTTTGAGATATTACGGTTAAAAAAATTGTAAAAGTTGTAATCGTCATAATGTACAGCATGTACACGGCATAGAATCACCAACAGTAGAGGATCCGTTTGATTCCAACGAGGCAACATGCGATACATGGCTATTAACGCAGTTTACATGCACTCAAGATGAAGATGAAGAAGAACAAGAAAAACAAGAACAAGACGAACAAGAAGATCAAGAAGAAGAACAAAAAGAAGATTTTGAAAGTTACGACTCGGACGATTAAATTTCACTACTTTTTTTCAACTTAAATTGCTTTTATCTTTTCAATCTCTGCTAATATCCATTATTTTTCAATAGTTTCAAATTAAACAGGATCAAAACTGACCCGTGGAATAGGCTTACCTCATAGGTGGCGAGGAAACGTGTGCATATTATGACGATTACAATTTTTTGAATCGTTATATCTCAAAAACGGTGGCTCGTAGAAAAAAAAAATAATTAATAAATTTTTTGTAGATAATTTTATGATCTACAATTTTTGTCTGAGGTATTTTAATGATGAAACTTACCGTTTTGCTAAAAATCGCGAAAAACTCATTTTTTTTTACCTTTGCCTTGAATAAAATTTTTTCCTCACAGGGGAAAGATGGAGAACTTTCAAATTTTGTTTTTAATGATATTTTAAAAAATCTTACCGATCTTCAGCTGGGTGAGAATTTATGTAACTTCGAATGTCTAAATTGACCGGACTAATAGTTTTATTCATAAATTATTGAATATCCCTTTGAATTCATATAACTTTTTGGAAGAATTAAATATTATTAAACAAATAGCGTCAAACAACGGTTACAATCCTTTTCTTATAGACAAAATGGTATCCAATAAACCAAAGAAAATGGCATTAAATCTCGTGTACCCAATCATAAAAGAGGACAATACACAGAAATATTTTTCGTTATCTTATGTCAATGGATTATCTAAAAATATTGCTAAATATTTCAAAAGTTGTTTCAATTATAACGCGGCTTTTAGGACAATTAATAACGTTAGTACCTACATAAAAAACAATAAAGATCGAACAAATAAAGAAAATAAATCCGGAGTCTATAAGTTGACTTGCAAAGATTGCCCTTTAGTATACATTGGCCAGACTGGTAAATCATTCAAGAAACGTGTCCAAGAACACCAAAGGGGTTATATATCCGATTCTGTACATTCGACATATGCTAATCATCTTAAGGGATTCAGGCATAATTTTAACAATACTTATGAAATTATCCTTTTAGAATTTCTTGAAATCAACAGGTATAATGCACGTAAAATCCTTTTGAACGAACAAACAGATGTTGATAAGTCTCCATTACTGAATATCTTTCCTTAGCGGCAAACTCCAATAAACACCTAGAGTTTTTATGACTTGTTCTTCTATTATTTGGTCACGTACCTAACAATGTTTTTGAACTCAGTTACATTGAATACCATCAGACAGTACAATGTAATACCTGAAGAAGCCACATCGTGGTGAAACAATTGTTGTATTAGTACAAACGTTTTCGTGGAAATAAATTACTGTCTCATATAAAATTTTTTAATTATCGCTTTTATCGAATTTTCTTTGTTGAAATTATTTCAAAACTGAATGAAAAAAATGTCAGATATTCATCAGATCTGGGATGAAAACATAATTTGCTTCATTTATATGAAGCTTCAAGAAATTATTATAGTCCCTCCAAAGAATCCAAACAAAGTAGAAATACCACACACCATAACTATAGATATACACCTTACTTTCGACAAGTTCGAAAAGTCCAGCGTGCTGTTGTATGTAGTAAGTTTATTGTGAGAGAATTGATATTGTTTAGTTAACACCGGGACAGCGCGTACGCAGTCCCGACTACCAAAAATTACGCGCCCGAGTTATCCGCATTAGGGATAATCGCAGGGGTCAGCCCGATCGAAGTGCAATGAAAGGGCCTCACTCCGGGGGAACCGCCTTATTGATCACGGTAACCCCTACGCCAGGTAAGTATGAGTTGTGCATCTACGAAATGCATTATACGTCTATTAGGAAAATTATCCACAGTTATGTGCAATTAGTCCTGCCATCTTTCGGAACAACTCTGTATTTATAATATCAGACGTTCTAACGACTAGATAGATATTAATAACGGGGCAAAAAGATTATACAATATAAGTTGAGAAAAAAACTGCTTGTTGTAAATTTATTCGCATCAATCAATTGTATTCCAAACGTGTTCAACATACTTAGGAATTAATCAACCGAGATCTGCCGAAGTGCCAATAGGCGAGACGAGAAATTAAATATTTGTGTTTCTTCTAATGTCCACCACATTATTTGTGTCTAGTTGTCATGTTTGCAGGGATATTCTCCTGATTTGGTTAATGCAAGTGAAGTTCAACCCTATCACATAGATAGATTCTCTTAGAATTAATTTGATTCCTTGAAAGTTCTTTATTTAAAGAGAACTTTATGAATTTTGTGTAACAGTTCAGATATACGGGGGAGTGCTCAAGGAAAACGGTTGGATACCTATTAGACAGAAAATAATTAAAACATCCTGCCACTGAGCTATCGGCAATATGGGTATTTATAATTAAATTTCATAACAGTTTCTTTCAGAATTGAAGTCTTGGACTATTATATTGCTTATTTCTCTTTATTAGGTTTTATATATAAAGAAATTATTGCATTTTTGAATTTTTACATGAACAGAGTATAAGTAAGATGAGCATATTGCAGATATTGAGAAAAAATAGAATAGAAAAAATTTTAAAGGCAATTCATTAATTTTTTCATGACTTACCTACCTCTATTGCAAATTATATAAAAATTTAATTAAGTTAACCTTACCTCTATTTACAACATTATAAGTAAACTACATGAATTACCTGCAAGTACGTCATATAAACATATTATAACAACATAAACTAGAAAATATACATATTATGACAGATAACAAGATTATCGTAATAATGAAAAAGGTAATTATACTGAAATTTCGAAAAAGTGTATGCGTGACACTAGCGTATGCTTTCGTACAGCTTTGGTTATATAAATTATAAATTTTATAAAAATGAACAGTGAACTTTTCTCCTCAAAATCAATAAATTATTATTAATACTTATCTTACCTCATATTTGACGTATGTTTAACATCGATTCGTATTTCTCATAATTAATTGTTATCTATAATAGTTTATTTCCGAAACCAAGCAACTGAAAATACCGTTGTCATACTTTTGGTGAGCATCACATTCTTCAAGTGAAATTGATTTCTAATCTTCAATTCAACATTTTTATGCTTTCATGTAGCCAAAATTTAAAAATCGCTACTTGAGGATTTCTCATCATTTCGATTAGAAGAAATACATTACTCTGTTCAGCAAATATTCTGAAGCTCGAAGTCAATCAGTGTTTTATTTCAATGAGACAAAAACCAAACTCATAATAATGGTACAATATCGGAATCTGTCGATCATCTTTCTGAGTATATCTATTTTAACTATTAAGAAAATTGCCAAATTCTAAATTAAATATTTTGTGAATATTATTATATGTGTTTTTCTTTATTCGACTATTGAAACTATTTTACCTTGTGATTTGCTAGAAGTCAATATCTAAAATAAGTTTTGTAGATATTGTAAGTAACATCATTCCATTTGTAATTGGTTTTCGACATATACATATATATATATATATATATATATATATATTGAAATTTACACGACGTAAATATTCATGTTTCGTTAAGGTTCTCGAAAAAAAAAATTGATATGTTTCGTGAAGGTTAATTTTTTATATTCAAGCTTAGTATTATTCGTCTGTGAGTAGTAATTTCTGTAGTGATTTAGGAATTTTCTCACCAAAACGTACGATATAAACGGAAACATACAGATGAAGAAGGAAAGAAATTTGATCGCGTTTAGAGAGCAGAGTAGTTGTTATAGTCGTTATATTGTCCAAACTATCGCGTATGGAGAAGGTACTAACGGAATAAGTGCAAATGAAATAGCCGATTTCACTCGAATACACTACGGTTGCAAAATTATGTGTTTCATTGGTATAATCGCCGACTGTTACCAATCGACCTCCAAAAATTATTTTAAGACTCATTTGAGTTACCCCTCCCCACGGAAATCTTTAGTAAAAGGCGAAAGATTTATTCGCAACTGAGGAGAGGTCAGAGTAACCATCCAATTTTTTCAACACTATTTTCATCCACAGACAGTCCGATGAAGTCGGTGTTCGAGAAGTAAATGCATGAAAGTCTCCGAGAAAAATTATCCGATTTTTAAAATTGTCTGTACACTTTTTAGGACTTGAATTTTAGGAAGAATTAAATTCGACTAATGAATATGCAATATTCAATGTATCGACAAGATATACATCTCTATTGACCTATTACACATGTTTATAATACTAAAAGTCATCTTGCGGCAATTTTTGATAGCTGCTTATGTTGAACATCTGCATTGAGTTTCAATATATTTGGATATTCGATGGTAGCGGTGATTTTCGGACTGTTACATTTACAATCAAGTGTTACGTACTTCATTTATTTCAACCGAAATTGCTACAATTCTCTGATTGACGACAAAGTTCAAAAAAAAAAATAGATTCTTATGACGAA
Source organism: Megalocaria dilatata (assembly GCA_034642435.1). Lineage (NCBI taxonomy): Eukaryota > Metazoa > Arthropoda > Insecta > Coleoptera > Coccinellidae > Megalocaria > Megalocaria dilatata. The sequence continues at coordinate 76,799,556 of CM067856.1, forward strand.
TAAAAAATATATTAATCGGAATTTATAGGGCATAATAAAATTATTCATTCCATCATAATATAATTGCAATGCAATTCGAACTTCAAAAATACCAATGAAAATGGTTATCTTACTTATAAAAGTGAACAACATAATTTTTTCTCTTCTATATTATTATTGCTAATGTCTTTTTGTGTATATGTTTCAAGCGATCGTTTAATATTTCATACAATTCATTTTTACATATTGTACTTAATTTATGATACTCGAACTAGTTACGTCGATGCGTGTTACAGACAATTTTCATTCAGAGGAGAAAGTTAAAATTTCCACATAATTCATTTGTTTACATCCAGTGGATTATGATTTTAATTTTACTGTGCACTCGCACCACAGCGTTATCATATCGTCCAAATATTTGTTCTTTCGTATTTTAAGCCAAATATGGTCGCGAATGATTACTGTGAAATCTCTTTTAGACCGACACTAAAAAATTGTCCGTTCAAGAGAGTCATCTTTTCGAAAGAAATTTTATGTTTTCCAAATTCAGCAAATGAAAATCCAATAAACAACGCAAAATATAGACATCTGAAAAAACATTTATTTCTTTATACGTAAAACACCATAATACATATTGCATTATATAACTGAATATTTATTCATGAATGGTAGTCTGACGAGTTCTTTTGCTCGAATTATTACATCATGAAAATAAAATTGGAAGTTGATAAGAATATTCAAGGCTGTGTCATATTTTTGACATTCTGCGAATAGTTTAAAGATTTTTAATCAAGTCGTTAGCTTCATCATAATAAAATTCCTCATTAGAAACTTTCAAAGTCCGTTAGTTCCACCTTCGGCCAGATAATCAATTTCATTTATTACAAATGTTTGAAAAAGTTATAACTAACATATAAAACCATGTCTCAAGATGCGAGAACGCTCATTTTCGATTTTGTTGATCGTAAAAAAATTCTCAATGGAGAATACTTTCAAAGTTGACAGTAGATGGGCCGACCTAACACGTATAATCGCTAGTCATATCTAACATATAAAACCCAAGTTTCCAATGTGCGGCAACGCCTTTTTTCAATTTTGTTGATATTTATAAAATTCTCCTATATAATTCCCTTCGTTCTCCCTACAGCCCGCCAATAGTTTTCATCACATAAGATTGATATTCATAACTAACATAGTAAAGACCCTCTGCCTATATGCGACAATAATTGAGAGAAGTAAGTAATGATGTTCATTATATAAAGTGGGCCGATCCCGGAGGTACTGCAATACCGGGCCAACCCGCGACGGCGGTGGAGCAAGCCCCTAACCACCATCATGATCCAAAAATCAGTTTAATATACTGGCCCCGCATGCGGGGCGTATCAGATATTAAGCTGATAAGAACAGATACTACACTTTGATCTTAGCCATAGGGCCGAGAAGCGATACCTGTTACAAATTATCAACAAAACTTAACGGAAAATAGACCTTCGTATTCAGTATAATAATTCACCATACATCTACGAGTTCCATCTTTCATTACATACCCCTACTTCATTAGAATAACTATTCCCAATGTACCACCCTCGTAGAATTCTATTCAGGTTATTGAGGAGATTTCGATATCACTCGCTAGAGTGCGCATCGTCCCATTTGTTATTTAGTCGTAGTCGGCTTTCCTAAAATTATATTTTGCTCCTTTCGATGCATACAAACGCTTACACTGACCGTTCAAAAGGAAGTGAATCAATATTAGAATATAAATAGAGAAAAAGTGTTCAAAGATTAGAAAAGTGTAATGTAAATGAGAAAGTGTAGTTAGTGGCTTTAGTGAACTTAGTGCGAGAGCCAAAATATCAACGAGACAAATCACCTTGACCTGGAAATACTATGGGAATATCATCAAGTTGGATCAATTCTTTGCTGAGAGAAAAATACTTCTTGAGAAACATATAAAATAAATAGAACACGAAATGAGAACGGCAAAATAAAATGCGAAAGAGTTGGAAGCATATTTAAAATCAAAAAGAACCGCAAAACCAGAAATTATTACTGAAATCTAGAATGACTGCCTGAGCGGCAGTGAAGAAGATGACGATTTTAGTATCGAGGAAAAAGAGAAATGATGATAGAGAAATAAATGCACAAAATAACCCGAGAGCCTGTAAGGAAAGACAATCATAATAAATTTTCATAAAAAGAAGATGATAACACAACACATATAATACTAAGAAACAAGACAAATCGAAACAAACTATCAAAAGTAATAACAAATTAAGAAAATCAGCTATACCATAGCAATAGCAACCGAAAAAAATTACTCGTCTCAATGATGACGGACTTTACTAAGAACCAAGCGGAAACCTTTCCCTATTATTGGTTGCTTTCAAAAATCTACGCAAGATTATTAATCTTGAAAATTAAGAAATGTACAGCCAGACGAAGAAGACACTAATACGCAGTTTAATGGCTCATTATGTAATGTTTCCAAGATCATTTCGAAAGAAAATTTAGTGAGCAATATTGTGCGAGTGTCTATAGCTGCTTCTATGCAATTCGAATATTATCGCCTTTATTTGATTGATTCGGGAAATCCACTCAGTTCAATTTTAGCTGAAATATTTATGGATGATCTAGAATCAAAAATACACCTAAATCCGATAAGCAAATATTTCCTTTATTGGTATAGATATGTAGATGACATTTTTTGTTGTTTCAAAGGCACCGATCGACAACTACATATCTTCACGAATTTCATTAATAAACTCCACCCAAAAATCAAATTCACAATCGAAGAAGAAAAGAATCAAAGTATTAATTTTCTTGACCTCACAATAACAAGACTAAATAATTTACATGATTTTAGTATTTTTCACAAACCCACACATACAGACATCATAATACATAAAACTTCAAATCACCACACCAACCAAAAAATGTCAGCATATAATATAGTCCGGTCAAATTAGACCAAAAATAAGAGTAAAAGTTACATAAATTCCCACCAAGCTGAAAATTGGTAAGATTGTTTAAAATATCATTAAAAACAAAATTTGAAAGTTCCCCATCTATCCCCTGTAAGGAAAAAATTTTATTCAAGGTCAAAGGTCAAAAAAATGAGTTTTTCGCGATTTTCAGCAAAACGGTCAGTTTTATCATTAAAATACCTCGGACAAAAATTGTAGATCATAAAATTATCTATAAAAAATTTATTAATACTTTCTTTTCTACGCGCCACCGTTTTTGAGATATTACGGTTAAAAAAATTGTAAAAGTTGTAATCGTCATAATGTACAGCATGTACACGGCATAGAATCACCAACAGTAGAGGATCCGTTTGATTCCAACGAGGCAACATGCGATACATGGCTATTAACGCAGTTTACATGCACTCAAGATGAAGATGAAGAAGAACAAGAAAAACAAGAACAAGACGAACAAGAAGATCAAGAAGAAAAACAAAAAGAAGATTTTGAAAGTTACGACTCGGACGATTAAATTTCACTACTTTTTTTTAACTTAAATTGCTTTTATCTTTTCAATCTCTGCTAATATCCATTATTTTTCAATAGTTTCAAATTAAACAGGATCAAAACTGACCCGTGGAATAGGCTTACCTCATAGGTGGCGAGGAAACGTGTGCATATTATGACGATTACAATTTTTTGAATCGTTATATCTCAAAAACGGTGGCTCGTAGAAAAAAAAAATAATTAATAAATTTTTTGTAGATAATTTTATGATCTACAATTTTTATCTGAGGTATTTTAATGATGAAACTTACCGTTTTGCTAAAAATCGCGAAAAACTCATTTTTTTTTACCTTTGCCTTGAATAAAATTTTTTCCTCACAGGGGAAAGATGGAGAACTTTCAAATTTTGTTTTTAATGATATTTTAAAAAATCTTACCGATCTTCAGCTGGGTGAGAATTTATGTAACTTCGAATGTCTAAATTGACCGGACTAATAGTTTTATTCATAAATTATTGAATATCCCTTTGAATTCATATAACTTTTTGGAAGAATTAAATATTATTAAACAAATAGCGTCAAACAACGGCTACAATCCTTTTCTTATAGACAAAATGGTATCCAATAAACCAAAGAAAATGGCATTAAATCTCGTGTACCCAATCATAAAAGAGGACAATACACAGAAATATTTTTCGTTATCTTATGTCAATGGATTATCTAAAAATATTGCTAAATATTTCAAAAGTTGTTTCAATTATAACGCGGCTTTTAGGACAATTAATAACGTTAGTACCTACATAAAAAACAATAAAGATCGAACAAATAAAGAAAATAAATCCGGAGTCTATAAGTTGACTTGCAAAGATTGCCCTTTAGTATACATTGGCCAGACTGGTAAATCATTCAAGAAACGTGTCCAAGAACACCAAAGGGGTTATATATCCGATTCTGTACATTCGACATATGCTAATCATCTTAAGGGATTCAGGCATAATTTTAACAATACTTATGAAATTATCCTTTTAGAATTTCTTGAAATCAACAGGTATAATGCACGTAAAATCCTTTTGAACGAACAAACAGATGTTGATAAGTCTCCATTACTGAATATCTTTCCTTAGCGGCAAACTCCAATAAACACCTAGAGTTTTTATGACTTGTTCTTCTATTATTTGGTCACGTACCTAACAATGTTTTTGAACTCAGTTACATTGAATACCATCAGACAGTACAATGTAATACCTGAAGAAGCCACATCGTGGTGAAACAATTGTTGTATTAGTACAAACGTTTTCGTGGAAATAAATTACTGTCTCATATAAAATTTTTTAATTATCGCTTTTATCGAATTTTCTTTGTTGAAATTATTTCAAAACTGAATGAAAAAAATGTCAGATATTCATCAGATCTGGGATGAAAACATAATTTGCTTCATTTATATGAAGCTTCAAGAAATTATTATAGTCCCTCCAAAGAATCCAAACAAAGTAGAAATACCACACACCATAACTATAGATATACACCTTACTTTCGACAAGTTCGAAAAGTCCAGCGTGCTGTTGTATGTAGTAAGTTTATTGTGAGAGAATTGATATTGTTTAGTTAACACCGGGACAGCGCGTACGCAGTCCCGACTACCAAAAATTACGCGCCCGAGTTATCCGCATTAGGGATAATCGCAGGGGTCAGCCCGATCGAAGTGCAATGAAAGGGCCTCACTCCGGGGGAACCGCCTTATTGATCACGGTAACCCCTACGCCAGGTAAGTATGAGTTGTGCATCTACGAAATGCATTATACGTCTATTAGGAAAATTATCCACAGTTATGTGCAATTAGTCCTGCCATCTTTCGGAACAACTCTGTATTTATAATATCAGACGTTCTAACGACTAGATAGATATTAATAACGGGGCAAAAAGATTATACAATATAAGTTGAGAAAAAAACTGCTTGTTGTAAATTTATTCGCATCAATCAATTGTATTCCAAACGTGTTCAACATACTTAGGAATTAATCAACCGAGATCTGCCGAAGTGCCAATAGGCGAGACGAGAAATTAAATATTTGTGTTTCTTCTAATGTCCACCACATTATTTGTGTCTAGTTGTCATGTTTGCAGGGATATTCTCCTGATTTGGTTAATGCAAGTGAAGTTCAACCCTATCACATAGATAGATTCTCTTAGAATTAATTTGATTCCTTGAAAGTTCTTTATTTAAAGAGAACTTTATGAATTTTGTGTAACAGTTCAGATATACGGGGGAGTGCTCAAGGAAAACGGTTGGATACCTATTAGACAGAAAATAATTAAAACATCCTGCCACTGAGCTATCGGCAATATGGGTATTTATAATTAAATTTCATAACAGTTTCTTTCAGAATTGAAGTCTTGGACTATTATATTGCTTATTTCTCTTTATTAGGTTTTATATATAAAGAAATTATTGCATTTTTGAATTTTTACATGAACAGAGTATAAGTAAGATGAGCATATTGCAGATATTGAGAAAAAATAGAATAGAAAAAATTTTAAAGGCAATTCATTAATTTTTTCATGACTTACCTACCTCTATTGCAAATTATATAAAAATTTAATTAAGTTAACCTTACCTCTATTTACAACATTATAAGTAAACTACATGAATTACCTGCAAGTACGTCATATAAACATATTATAACAACATAAACTAGAAAATATACATATTATGACAGATAACAAGATTATCGTAATAATGAAAAAGGTAATTATACTGAAATTTCGAAAAAGTGTATGCGTGACACTAGCGTATGCTTTCGTACAGCTTTGGTTATATAAATTATAAATTTTATAAAAATGAACAGTGAACTTTTCTCCTCAAAATCAATAAATTATTATTAATACTTATCTTACCTCATATTTGACGTATGTTTAACATCGATTCGTATTTCTCATAATTAATTGTTATCTATAATAGTTTATTTCCGAAACCAAGCAACTGAAAATACCGTTGTCATACTTTTGGTGAGCATCACATTCTTCAAGTGAAATTGATTTCTAATCTTCAATTCAACATTTTTATGCTTTCATGTAGCCAAAATTTAAAAATCGCTACTTGAGGATTTCTCATCATTTCGATTAGAAGAAATACATTACTCTGTTCAGCAAATATTCTGAAGCTCGAAGTCAATCAGTGTTTTATTTCAATGAGACAAAAACCAAACTCATAATAATGGTACAATATCGGAATCTGTCGATCATCTTTCTGAGTATATCTATTTTAACTATTAAGAAAATTGCCAAATTCTAAATTAAATATTTTGTGAATATTATTATATGTGTTTTTCTTTATTCGACTATTGAAACTATTTTACCTTGTGATTTGCTAGAAGTCAATATCTAAAATAAGTTTTGTAGATATTGTAAGTAACATCATTCCATTTGTAATTGGTTTTCGACATATACATATATATATATATATATATATATATATATATTGAAATTTACACGACGTAAAAATTCATGTTTCGTTAAGGTTCTCGAAAAAAAAAATTGATATGTTTCGTGAAGGTTAATTTTTTATATTCAAGCTTAGTATTATTCGTCTGTGAGTAGTAATTTCTGTAGTGATTTAGGAATTTTCTCACCAAAACGTACGATATAAACGGAAACATACAGATGAAGAAGGAAAGAAATTTGATCGCGTTTAGAGAGCAGAGTAGTTGTTATAGTCGTTATATTGTCCAAACTATCGCGTATGGAGAAGGTACTAACGGAATAAGTGCAAATGAAATAGCCGATTTCACTCGAATACACTACGGTTGCAAAATTATGTGTTTCATTGGTATAATCGCCGACTGTTACCAATCGACCTCCAAAAATTATTTTAAGACTCATTTGAGTTACCCCTCCCCACGGAAATCTTTAGTAAAAGGCGAAAGATTTATTCGCAACTGAGGAGAGGTCAGAGTAACCATCCAATTTTTTCAACACTATTTTCATCCACAGACAGTCCGATGAAGTCGGTGTTCGAGAAGTAAATGCATGAAAGTCTCCGAGAAAAATTATCCGATTTTTAAAATTGTCTGTACACTTTTTAGGACTTGAATTTTAGGAAGAATTAAATTCGACTAATGAATATGCAATATTCAATGTATCGACAAGATATACATCTCTTGATCTATTACACATGTTTATAATACTAAACGCCATCTTGCGGCAATTTTTGATAGCTGCTTATGTTGAACATCTGCATTGAGTTTCAATATATTTGGATATTCGATGGTAGCGGTGATTTTCGGACTGTTACATTTACAATCAAGTGTTACGTACTTCATTTATTTCAACCGAAATTGCTACAATTCTCTGATTGACGACAAAGTTCAAAAAAAAATAGATTCTTATGACGAATAAAAAATATATTAATCGGAATTTATAGGGCATAATAAAATTATTCATTCCATCATAATATAATTGCAATGCAATTCGAACTTCAAAAATACCAATGAAAATGGTTATCTTACTTACAAAAGTGAACAACATAATTTTTTCTCTTCTATATTATTATTGCTAATGTCTTTTTGTGTATATGTTTCAAGCGATCGTTTAATATTTCATACAATTCATTTTTACATATTGTACTTAATTTATGATACTCGAACTAGTTACGTCGATGCGTGTTACAGACAATTTTCATTCAGAGGAGAAAGTTAAAATTTCCACATAATTCATTTGTTTACATCCAGTGGATTATGATTTTAATTTTACTGTGCACTCGCACCACAGCGTTATCATATCGTCCAAATATTTGTTCTTTCGTATTTTAAGCCAAATATGGTCGCGAATGATTACTGTGAAATCTCTTTTAGACCGACACTAAAAAATTGTCCGTTCAAGAGAGTAATCTTTTCGAAAGAAATTTTATGTTTTCCAAATTCAGCAAATGAAAATCCAATAAACAACGCAAAATATAGACATCTGAAAAAACATTTATTTCTTTATACGTTAAACACCATAATACATATTGCATTATATAACTGAATATTTATTCATGAATGGTAGTCTGACGAGTTCTTTTGCTCGAATTATTACATCATGAAAATAAAATTGGAAGTTGATAAGAATATTCAAGGCTGTGTCATATTTTTGACATTCTGCGAATAGTTTAAAGATTTTTAATCAAGTCGTTAGCTTCATCATAATAAAATTCCTCATTAGAAACTTTCAAAGTCCGTTAGTTCCACCTTCGGCCAGATAATCAATTTCATTTATTACAAATGTTTGAAAAAGTTATAACTAACATATAAAACCATGTCTCAAGATGCGAGAACGCTCATTTTCGATTTTGTTGATCGTAAAAAAATTCTCAATGGAGAATACTTTCAAAGTTGACAGTAGATGGGCCGACCTAACACGTATAATCGCTAGTCATATCTAACATATAAAACCCAAGTTTCCAATGTGCGGCAACGCCTTTTTTCAATTTTGTTGATATTTATAAAATTCTCCTATATAATTCCCTTCGTTCTCCCTACAGCCCGCCAATAGTTTTCATCACATAAGATTGATATTCATAACTAACATAGTAAAGACCCTCTGCCTATATGCGACAATAATTGAGAGAAGTAAGTAATGATGTTCATTATATAAAGTGGGCCGATCCCGGAGGTACTGCAATACCGGGCCAACCCGCGACGGCGGTGGAGCAAGCCCCTAACCACCATCATGATCCAAAAATCAGTTTAATATACTGGCCCCGCATGCGGGGCGTATCAGATATTAAGCTGATAAGAACAGATACTACACTTTGATCTTAGCCATAGGGCCGAGAAGCGATACCTGTTACAAATTATCAACAAAACTTAACGGAAAATAGACCTTCGTATTCAGTATAATAATTCACCATACATCTACGAGTTCCATCTTTCATTACATACCCCTACTTCATTAGAATAACTATTCCCAATGTACCACCCTCGTAGAATTCTATTCAGGTTATTGAGGAGATTTCGATATCACTCGCTAGAGTGCGCATCGTCCCATTTGTTATTTAGTCGTAGTCGGCTTTCCTAAAATTATATTTTGCTCCTTTCGATGCATACCAACGCTTACACTGACCGTTCAAAAGGAAGTGAATCAATATTAGAATATAAATAGAGAAAAAGTGTTCAAAGATTAGAAAAGTGTAATGTAAATGAGAAAGTGTAGTTAGTGGCTTTAGTGAACTTAGTGCGAGAGCCAAAATATCAACGAGACAAATCACCTTGACCTGGAAATACTATGGGAATATCATCAAGTTGGATCAATTCTTTGCTGAGAGAAAAATACTTCTTGAGAAACATATAAAATAAATAGAACACGAAATGAGAACGGCAAAATAAAATGCGAAAGAGTTGGAAGCATATTTAAAATCAAAAAGAACCGCAAAACCAGAAATTATTACTGAAATCTAGAATGACTGCCTGAGCGGCAGTGAAGAAGATGACGATTTTAGTATCGAGGAAAAAGAGAAATGATGATAGAGAAATAAATGCACAAAATAACCCGAGAGCCTGTAAGGAAAGACAATCATAATAAATTTTCATAAAAAGAAGATGATAACACAACACATATAATACTAAGAAACAAGACAAATCGAAACGAACTATCAAAAGTAATAACAAATTAAGAAAATCAGCTATACCATAGCAATAGCAACCGAAAAAAATTACTCGTCTCAATGATGACGGACTTTACTAAGAACCAAGCGGAAACCTTTCCCTATTATTGGTTGCTTTCAAAAATCTACGCAAGATTATTAATCTTGAAAATTAAGAAATGTACAGCCATACGAAGAAGACACTAATACGCAGTTTAATGGCTCATTATGTAATGTTTCCAAGATCATTTCGAAAGAAAATTTAGTGAGCAATATTGTGCGAGTGTCTATAGCTGCTTCTATGCAATTCGAATATTATCGCCTTTATTTGATTGATTCGGGAAATCCACTCAGTTCAATTTTAGCTGAAATATTTATGGATGATCTAGAATCAAAAATACACCTAAATCCGATAAGCAAATATTTCCTTTATTGGTATAGATATGTAGATGACATTTTTTGTTGTTTCAAAGGCACCGATCGACAACTACATATCTTCACGAATTTCATTAATAAACTCCACCCAAAAATCAAATTCACAATCGAAGAAGAAAAGAATCAAAGTATTAATTTTCTTGACCTCACAATAACAAGACTAAATAATTTACATGATTTTAGTATTTTTCACAAACCCACACATACAGACATCATAATACATAAAACTTCAAATCACCACACCAACCAAAAAATGTCAGCATATAATATAGTCCGGTCAAATTAGACCAAAAATAAGAGTAAAAGTTACATAAATTCCCACCAAGCTGAAAATTGGTAAGATTGTTTAAAATATCATTAAAAACAAAATTTGAAAGTTCCCCATCTATCCCCTGTAAGGAAAAAATTTTATTCAAGGTCAAAGGTCAAAAAAATGAGTTTTTCGCGATTTTCAGCAAAACGGTCAGTTTTATCATTAAAATACCTCGGACAAAAATTGTAGATCATAAAATTATCTATAAAAAATTTATTAATACTTTCTTTTCTACGCGCCACCGTTTTTGAGATATTACGGTTAAAAAAATTGTAAAAGTTGTAATCGTCATAATGAGCATGTACACGGCATAGAATCACCAACAGTAGAGGATCCGTTTGATTCCAACGAGGCAACATGCGATACATGGCTATTAACGCAGTTTACATGCACTCAAGATGAAGATGAAGAAGAACAAGAAAAACAAGAACAAGACGAACAAGAAGATCAAGAAGAAGAACAAAAAGAAGATTTTGAAAGTTACGACTCGGACGATTAAATTTCACTACTTTTTTTTAACTTAAATTGCTTTTATCTTTTCAATCTCTGCTAATATCCATTATTTTTCAATAGTTTCAAATTAAACAGGATCAAAACTGACCCGTGGAATAGGCTTACCTCATAGGTGGCGAGGAAACGTGTGCATATTATGACGATTACAATTTTTTGAATCGTTATATCTCAAAAACGGTGGCTCGTAGAAAAAAAAAATAATTAATAAATTTTTTGTAGATAATTTTATGATCTACAATTTTTGTCTGAGGTATTTTAATGATGAAACTTACCGTTTTGCTAAAAATCGCGAAAAACTCATTTTTTTTTACCTTTGCCTTGAATAAAATTTTTTCCTCACAGGGGAAAGATGGAGAACTTTCAAATTTTGTTTTTAATGATATTTTAAAAAATCTTACCGATCTTCAGCTGGGTGAGAATTTATGTAACTTCGAATGTCTAAATTGACCGGACTAATAGTTTTATTCATAAATTATTGAATATCCCTTTGAATTCATATAACTTTTTGGAAGAATTAAATATTATTAAACAAATAGCGTCAAACAACGGTTACAATCCTTTTCTTATAGACAAAATGGTATCCAATAAACCAAAGAAAATGGCATTAAATCTCGTGTACCCAATCATAAAAGAGGACAATACACAGAAATATTTTTCGTTATCTTATGTCAATGGATTATCTAAAAATATTGCTAAATATTTCAAAAGTTGTTTCAATTATAACGCGGCTTTTAGGACAATTAATAACGTTAGTACCTACATAAAAAACAATAAAGATCGAACAAATAAAGAAAATAAATCCGGAGTCTATAAGTTGACTTGCAAAGATTGCCCTTTAGTATACATTGGCCAGACTGGTAAATCATTCAAGAAACGTGTCCAAGAACACCAAAGGGGTTATATATCCGATTCTGTACATTCGACATATGCTAATCATCTTAAGGGATTCAGGCATAATTTTAACAATACTTATGAAATTATCCTTTTAGAATTTCTTGAAATCAACAGGTATAATGCACGTAAAATCCTTTTGAACGAACAAACAGATGTTGATAAGTCTCCATTACTGAATATCTTTCCTTAGCGGCAAACTCCAATAAACACCTAGAGTTTTTATGACTTGTTCTTCTATTATTTGGTCACGTACCTAACAATGTTTTTGAACTCAGTTACATTGAATACCATCAGACAGTACAATGTAATACCTGAAGAAGCCACATCGTGGTGAAACAATTGTTGTATTAGTACAAACGTTTTCGTGGAAATAAATTACTGTCTCATATAAAATTTTTTAATTATCGCTTTTATCGAATTTTCTTTGTTGAAATTATTTCAAAACTGAATGAAAAAAATGTCAGATATTCATCAGATCTGGGATGAAAACATAATTTGCTTCATTTATATGAAGCTTCAAGAAATTATTATAGTCCCTCCAAAGAATCCAAACAAAGTAGAAATACCACACACCATAACTATAGATATACACCTTACTTTCGACAAGTTCGAAAAGTCCAGCGTGCTGTTGTATGTAGTAAGTTTATTGTGAGAGAATTGATATTGTTTAGTTAACACCGGGACAGCGCGTACGCAGTCCCGACTACCAAAAATTACGCGCCCGAGTTATCCGCATTAGGGATAATCGCAGGGGTCAGCCCGATCGAAGTGCAATGAAAGGGCCTCACTCCGGGGGAACCGCCTTATTGATCACGGTAACCCCTACGCCAGGTAAGTATGAGTTGTGCATCTACGAAATGCATTATACGTCTATTAGGAAAATTATCCACAGTTATGTGCAATTAGTCCTGCCATCTTTCGGAACAACTCTGTATTTATAATATCAGACGTTCTAACGACTAGATAGATATTAATAACGGGGCAAAAAGATTATACAATATAAGTTGAGAAAAAAACTGCTTGTTGTAAATTTATTCGCATCAATCAATTGTATTCCAAACGTGTTCAACATACTTAGGAATTAATCAACCGAGATCTGCCGAAGTGCCAATAGGCGAGACGAGAAATTAAATATTTGTGTTTCTTCTAATGTCCACCACATTATTTGTGTCTAGTTGTCATGTTTGCAGGGATATTCTCCTGATTTGGTTAATGCAAGTGAAGTTCAACCCTATCACATAGATAGATTCTCTTAGAATTAATTTGATTCCTTGAAAGTTCTTTATTTAAAGAGAACTTTATGAATTTTGTGTAACAGTTCAGATATACGGGGGAGTGCTCAAGGAAAACGGTTGGATACCTATTAGACAGAAAATAATTAAAACATCCTGCCACTGAGCTATCGGCAATATGGGTATTTATAATTAAATTTCATAACAGTTTCTTTCAGAATTGAAGTCTTGGACTATTATATTGCTTATTTCTCTTTATTAGGTTTTATATATAAAGAAATTATTGCATTTTTGAATTTTTACATGAACAGAGTATAAGTAAGATGAGCATATTGCAGATATTGAGAAAAAATAGAATAGAAAAAATTTTAAAGGCAATTCATTAATTTTTTCATGACTTACCTACCTCTATTGCAAATTATATAAAAATTTAATTAAGTTAACCTTACCTCTATTTACAACATTATAAGTAAACTACATGAATTACCTGCAAGTACGTCATATAAACATATTATAACAACATAAACTAGAAAATATACATATTATGACAGATAACAAGATTATCGTAATAATGAAAAAGGTAATTATACTGAAATTTCGAAAAAGTGTATGCGTGACACTAGCGTATGCTTTCGTACAGCTTTGGTTATATAAATTATAAATTTTATAAAAATGAACAGTGAACTTTTCTCCTCAAAATCAATAAATTATTATTAATACTTATCTTACCTCATATTTGACGTATGTTTAACATCGATTCGTATTTCTCATAATTAATTGTTATCTATAATAGTTTATTTCCGAAACCAAGCAACTGAAAATACCGTTGTCATACTTTTGGTGAGCATCACATTCTTCAAGTGAAATTGATTTCTAATCTTCAATTCAACATTTTTATGCTTTCATGTAGCCAAAATTTAAAAATCGCTACTTGAGGATTTCTCATCATTTCGATTAGAAGAAATACATTACTCTGTTCAGCAAATATTCTGAAGCTCGAAGTCAATCAGTGTTTTATTTCAATGAGACAAAAACCAAACTCATAATAATGGTACAATATCGGAATCTGTCGATCATCTTTCTGAGTATATCTATTTTAACTATTAAGAAAATTGCCAAATTCTAAATTAAATATTTTGTGAATATTATTATATGTGTTTTTCTTTATTCGACTATTGAAACTATTTTACCTTGTGATTTGCTAGAAGTCAATATCTAAAATAAGTTTTGTAGATATTGTAAGTAACATCATTCCATTTGTAATTGGTTTTCGACATATACATATATATATATATATATATATATATATATATATATTGAAATTTACACGACGTAAAAATTCATGTTTCGTTAAGGTTCTCGAAAAAAAAAATTGATATGTTTCGTGAAGGTTAATTTTTTATATTCAAGCTTAGTATTATTCGTCTGTGAGTAGTAATTTCTGTAGTGATTTAGGAATTTTCTCACCAAAACGTACGATATAAACGGAAACATACAGATGAAGAAGGAAAGAAATTTGATCGCGTTTAGAGAGCAGAGTAGTTGTTATAGTCGTTATATTGTCCAAACTATCGCGTATGGAGAAGGTACTAACGGAATAAGTGCAAATGAAATAGCCGATTTCACTCGAATACACTACGGTTGCAAATTTATGTGTTTCATTGGTATAATCGCCGACTGTTACCAATCGACCTCCAAAAATTATTTTAAGACTCATTTGAGTTACCCCTCCCCACGGAAATCTTTAGTAAAAGGCGAAAGATTTATTCGCAACTGAGGAGAGGTCAGAGTAACCATCCAATTTTTTCAACACTATTTTCATCCACAGACAGTCCGATGAAGTCGGTGTTCGAGAAGTAAATGCATGAAAGTCTCCGAGAAAAATTATCCGATTTTTAAAATTGTCTGTACACTTTTTAGGACTTGAATTTTAGGAAGAATTAAATTCGACTAATGAATATGCAATATTCAATGTATCGACAAGATATACATCTCTATTGATCTATTACACATGTTTATAATACTAAACGCCATCTTGCGGCAATTTTTGATAGCTGCTTATGTTGAACATCTGCATTGAGTTTCAATATATTTGGATATTCGATGGTAGCGGTGATTTTCGGACTGTTACATTTACAATCAAGTGTTACGTACTTCATTTATTTCAACCGAAATTGCTACAATTCTCTGATTGACGACAAAGTTCAAAAAAAAAAATAGATTCTTATGACGAATAAAAAATATATTAATCGGAATTTATAGGGCATAATAAAATTATTCATTCCATCATAATATAATTGCAATGCAATTCGAACTTCAAAAATACCAATGAAAATGGTTATCTTACTTATAAAAGTGAACAACATAATTTTTTCTCTTCTATATTATTATTGCTAATGTCTTTTTGTGTATATGTTTCAAGCGATCGTTTAATATTTCATACAATTCATTTTTACATATTGTACTTAATTTATGATACTCGAACTAGTTACGTCGATGCGTGTTACAGACAATTTTCATTCAGAGGAGAAAGTTAAAATTTCCACATAATTCATTTGTTTACATCCAGTGGATTATGATTTTAATTTTACTGTGCACTCGCACCACAGCGTTATCATATCGTCCAAATATTTGTTCTTTCGTATTTTAAGCCAAATATGGTCGCGAATGATTACTGTGAAATCTCTTTTAGACCGACACTAAAAAATTGTCCGTTCAAGAGAGTCATCTTTTCGAAAGAAATTTTATGTTTTCCAAATTCAGCAAATGAAAATCCAATAAACAACGCAAAATATAGACATCTGAAAAAACATTTATTTCTTTATACGTAAAACACCATAATACATATTGCATTATATAACTGAATATTTATTCATGAATGGTAGTCTGACGAGTTCTTTTGCTCGAATTATTACATCATGAAAATAAAATTGGAAGTTGATAAGAATATTCAAGGCTGTGTCATATTTTTGACATTCTGCGAATAGTTTAAAGATTTTTAATCAAGTCGTTAGCTTCATCATAATAAAATTCCTCATTAGAAACTTTCAAAGTCCGTTAGTTCCACCTTCGGCCAGATAATCAATTTCATTTATTACAAATGTTTGAAAAAGTTATAACTAACATATAAAACCATGTCTCAAGATGCGAGAACGCTCATTTTCGATTTTGTTGATCGTAAAAAAATTCTCAATGGAGAATACTTTCAAAGTTGACAGTAGATGGGCCGACCTAACACGTATAATCGCTAGTCATATCTAACATATAAAACCCAAGTTTCCAATGTGCGGCAACGCCTTTTTTCAATTTTGTTGATATTTATAAAATTCTCCTATATAATTCCCTTCGTTCTCCCTACAGCCCGCCAATAGTTTTCATCACATAAGATTGATATTCATAACTAACATAGTAAAGACCCTCTGCCTATATGCGACAATAATTGAGAGAAGTAAGTAATGATGTTCATTATATAAAGTGGGCCGATCCCGGAGGTACTGCAATACCGGGCCAACCCGCGACGGCGGTGGAGCAAGCCCCTAACCACCATCATGATCCAAAAATCAGTTTAATATACTGGCCCCGCATGCGGGGCGTATCAGATATTAAGCTGATAAGAACAGATACTACACTTTGATCTTAGCCATAGGGCCGAGAAGCGATACCTGTTACAAATTATCAACAAAACTTAACGGAAAATAGACCTTCGTATTCAGTATAATAATTCACCATACATCTACGAGTTCCATCTTTCATTACATACCCCTACTTCATTAGAATAACTATTCCCAATGTACCACCCTCGTAGAATTCTATTCAGGTTATTGAGGAGATTTCGATATCACTCGCTAGAGTGCGCATCGTCCCATTTGTTATTTAGTCGTAGTCGGCTTTCCTAAAATTATATTTTGCTCCTTTCGATGCATACAAACGCTTACACTGACCGTTCAAAAGGAAGTGAATCAATATTAGAATATAAATAGAGAAAAAGTGTTCAAAGATTAGAAAAGTGTAATGTAAATGAGAAAGTGTAGTTAGTGGCTTTAGTGAACTTAGTGCGAGAGCCAAAATATCAACGAGACAAATCACCTTGACCTGGAAATACTATGGGAATATCATCAAGTTGGATCAATTCTTTGCTGAGAGAAAAATACTTCTTGAGAAACATATAAAATAAATAGAACACGAAATGAGAACGGCAAAATAAAATGCGAAAGAGTTGGAAGCATATTTAAAATCAAAAAGAACCGCAAAACCAGAAATTATTACTGAAATCTAGAATGACTGCCTGAGCGGCAGTGAAGAAGATGACGATTTTAGTATCGAGGAAAAAGAGAAATGATGATAGAGAAATAAATGCACAAAATAACCCGAGAGCCTGTAAGGAAAGACAATCATAATAAATTTTCATAAAAAGAAGATGATAACACAACACATATAATACTAAGAAACAAGACAAATCGAAACGAACTATCAAAAGTAATAACAAATTAAGAAAATCAGCTATACCATAGCAATAGCAACCGAAAAAAATTACTCGTCTCAATGATGACGGACTTTACTAAGAACCAAGCGGAAACCTTTCCCTATTATTGGTTGCTTTCAAAAATCTACGCAAGATTATTAATCTTGAAAATTAAGAAATGTACAGCCATACGAAGAAGACACTAATACGCAGTTTAATGGCTCATTATGTAATGTTTCCAAGATCATTTCGAAAGAAAATTTAGTGAGCAATATTGTGCGAGTGTCTATAGCTGCTTCTATGCAATTCGAATATTATCGCCTTTATTTGATTGATTCGGGAAATCCACTCAGTTCAATTTTAGCTGAAATATTTATGGATGATCTAGAATCAAAAATACACCTAAATCCGATAAGCAAATATTTCCTTTATTGGTATAGATATGTAGATGACATTTTTTGTTGTTTCAAAGGCACCGATCGACAACTACATATCTTCACGAATTTCATTAATAAACTCCACCCAAAAATCAAATTCACAATCGAAGAAGAAAAGAATCAAAGTATTAATTTTCTTGACCTCACAATAACAAGACTAAATAATTTACATGATTTTAGTATTTTTCACAAACCCACACATACAGACATCATAATACATAAAACTTCAAATCACCACACCAACCAAAAAATGTCAGCATATAATATAGTCCGGTCAAATTAGACCAAAAATAAGAGTAAAAGTTACATAAATTCCCACCAAGCTGAAAATTGGTAAGATTGTTTAAAATATCATTAAAAACAAAATTTGAAAGTTCCCCATCTATCCCCTGTAAGGAAAAAATTTTATTCAAGGTCAAAGGTCAAAAAAATGAGTTTTTCGCGATTTTCAGCAAAACGGTCAGTTCTATCATTAAAATACCTCGGACAAAAATTGTAGATCATAAAATTATCTATAAAAAATTTATTAATACTTTCTTTTCTACGCGCCACCGTTTTTGAGATATTACGGTTAAAAAAATTGTAAAAGTTGTAATCGTCATAATGAGCATGTACACGGCATAGAATCACCAACAGTAGAGGATCCGTTTGATTCCAACGAGGCAACATGCGATACATGGCTATTAACGCAGTTTACATGCACTCAAGATGAAGATGAAGAAGAACAAGAAAAACAAGAACAAGACGAACAAGAAGATCAAGAAGAAGAACAAAAAGAAGATTTTGAAAGTTACGACTCGGACGATTAAATTTCACTACTTTTTTTTAACTTAAATTGCTTTTATCTTTTCAATCTCTGCTAATATCCATTATTTTTCAATAGTTTCAAATTAAACAGGATCAAAACTGACCCGTGGAATAGGCTTACCTCATAGGTGGCGAGGAAACGTGTGCATATTATGACGATTACAATTTTTTGAATCGTTATATCTCAAAAACGGTGGCTCGTAGAAAAAAAAAATAATTAATAAATTTTTTGTAGATAATTTTATGATCTACAATTTTTGTCTGAGGTATTTTAATGATGAAACTTACCGTTTTGCTAAAAATCGCGAAAAACTCATTTTTTTTTACCTTTGCCTTGAATAAAATTTTTTCCTCACAGGGGAAAGATGGAGAACTTTCAAATTTTGTTTTTAATGATATTTTAAAAAATCTTACCGATCTTCAGCTGGGTGAGAATTTATGTAACTTCGAATGTCTAAATTGACCGGACTAATAGTTTTATTCATAAATTATTGAATATCCCTTTGAATTCATATAACTTTTTGGAAGAATTAAATATTATTAAACAAATAGCGTCAAACAACGGTTACAATCCTTTTCTTATAGACAAAATGGTATCCAATAAACCAAAGAAAATGGCATTAAATCTCGTGTACCCAATCATAAAAGAGGACAATACACAGAAATATTTTTCGTTATCTTATGTCAATGGATTATCTAAAAATATTGCTAAATATTTCAAAAGTTGTTTCAATTATAACGCGGCTTTTAGGACAATTAATAACGTTAGTACCTACATAAAAAACAATAAAGATCGAACAAATAAAGAAAATAAATCCGGAGTCTATAAGTTGACTTGCAAAGATTGCCCTTTAGTATACATTGGCCAGACTGGTAAATCATTCAAGAAACGTGTCCAAGAACACCAAAGGGGTTATATATCCGATTCTGTACATTCGACATATGCTAATCATCTTAAGGGATTCAGGCATAATTTTAACAATACTTATGAAATTATCCTTTTAGAATTTCTTGAAATCAACAGGTATAATGCACGTAAAATCCTTTTGAACGAACAAACAGATGTTGATAAGTCTCCATTACTGAATATCTTTCCTTAGCGGCAAACTCCAATAAACACCTAGAGTTTTTATGACTTGTTCTTCTATTATTTGGTCACGTACCTAACAATGTTTTTGAACTCAGTTACATTGAATACCATCAGACAGTACAATGTAATACCTGAAGAAGCCACATCGTGGTGAAACAATTGTTGTATTAGTACAAACGTTTTCGTGGAAATAAATTACTGTCTCATATAAAATTTTTTAATTATCGCTTTTATCGAATTTTCTTTGTTGAAATTATTTCAAAACTGAATGAAAAAAATGTCAGATATTCATCAGATCTGGGATGAAAACATAATTTGCTTCATTTATATGAAGCTTCAAGAAATTATTATAGTCCCTCCAAAGAATCCAAACAAAGTAGAAATACCACACACCATAACTATAGATATACACCTTACTTTCGACAAGTTCGAAAAGTCCAGCGTGCTGTTGTATGTAGTAAGTTTATTGTGAGAGAATTGATATTGTTTAGTTAACACCGGGACAGCGCGTACGCAGTCCCGACTACCAAAAATTACGCGCCCGAGTTATCCGCATTAGGGATAATCGCAGGGGTCAGCCCGATCGAAGTGCAATGAAAGGGCCTCACTCCGGGGGAACCGCCTTATTGATCACGGTAACCCCTACGCCAGGTAAGTATGAGTTGTGCATCTACGAAATGCATTATACGTCTATTAGGAAAATTATCCACAGTTATGTGCAATTAGTCCTGCCATCTTTCGGAACAACTCTGTATTTATAATATCAGACGTTCTAACGACTAGATAGATATTAATAACGGGGCAAAAAGATTATACAATATAAGTTGAGAAAAAAACTGCTTGTTGTAAATTTATTCGCATCAATCAATTGTATTCCAAACGTGTTCAACATACTTAGGAATTAATCAACCGAGATCTGCCGAAGTGCCAATAGGCGAGACGAGAAATTAAATATTTGTGTTTCTTCTAATGTCCACCACATTATTTGTGTCTAGTTGTCATGTTTGCAGGGATATTCTCCTGATTTGGTTAATGCAAGTGAAGTTCAACCCTATCACATAGATAGATTCTCTTAGAATTAATTTGATTCCTTGAAAGTTCTTTATTTAAAGAGAACTTTATGAATTTTGTGTAACAGTTCAGATATACGGGGGAGTGCTCAAGGAAAACGGTTGGATACCTATTAGACAGAAAATAATTAAAACATCCTGCCACTGAGCTATCGGCAATATGGGTATTTATAATTAAATTTCATAACAGTTTCTTTCAGAATTGAAGTCTTGGACTATTATATTGCTTATTTCTCTTTATTAGGTTTTATATATAAAGAAATTATTGCATTTTTGAATTTTTACATGAACAGAGTATAAGTAAGATGAGCATATTGCAGATATTGAGAAAAAATAGAATAGAAAAAATTTTAAAGGCAATTCATTAATTTTTTCATGACTTACCTACCTCTATTGCAAATTATATAAAAATTTAATTAAGTTAACCTTACCTCTATTTACAACATTATAAGTAAACTACATGAATTACCTGCAAGTACGTCATATAAACATATTATAACAACATAAACTAGAAAATATACATATTATGACAGATAACAAGATTATCGTAATAATGAAAAAGGTAATTATACTGAAATTTCGAAAAAGTGTATGCGTGACACTAGCGTATGCTTTCGTACAGCTTTGGTTATATAAATTATAAATTTTATAAAAATGAACAGTGAACTTTTCTCCTCAAAATCAATAAATTATTATTAATACTTATCTTACCTCATATTTGACGTATGTTTAACATCGATTCGTATTTCTCATAATTAATTGTTATCTATAATAGTTTATTTCCGAAACCAAGCAACTGAAAATACCGTTGTCATACTTTTGGTGAGCATCACATTCTTCAAGTGAAATTGATTTCTAATCTTCAATTCAACATTTTTATGCTTTCATGTAGCCAAAATTTAAAAATCGCTACTTGAGGATTTCTCATCATTTCGATTAGAAGAAATACATTACTCTGTTCAGCAAATATTCTGAAGCTCGAAGTCAATCAGTGTTTTATTTCAATGAGACAAAAACCAAACTCATAATAATGGTACAATATCGGAATCTGTCGATCATCTTTCTGAGTATATCTATTTTAACTATTAAGAAAATTGCCAAATTCTAAATTAAATATTTTGTGAATATTATTATATGTGTTTTTCTTTATTCGACTATTGAAACTATTTTACCTTGTGATTTGCTAGAAGTCAATATCTAAAATAAGTTTTGTAGATATTGTAAGTAACATCATTCCATTTGTAATTGGTTTTCGACATATACATATATATATATATATATATATATATATATATATTGAAATTTACACGACGTAAATATTCATGTTTCGTTAAGGTTCTCGAAAAAAAAAATTGATATGTTTCGTGAAGGTTAATTTTTTATATTCAAGCTTAGTATTATTCGTCTGTGAGTAGTAATTTCTGTAGTGATTTAGGAATTTTCTCACCAAAACGTACGATATAAACGGAAACATACAGATGAAGAAGGAAAGAAATTTGATCGCGTTTAGAGAGCAGAGTAGTTGTTATAGTCGTTATATTGTCCAAACTATCGCGTATGGAGAAGGTACTAACGGAATAAGTGCAAATGAAATAGCCGATTTCACTCGAATACACTACGGTTGCAAAATTATGTGTTTCATTGGTATAATCGCCGACTGTTACCAATCGACCTCCAAAAATTATTTTAAGACTCATTTGAGTTACCCCTCCCCACGGAAATCTTTAGTAAAAGGCGAAAGATTTATTCGCAACTGAGGAGAGGTCAGAGTAACCATCCAATTTTTTCAACACTATTTTCATCCACAGACAGTCCGATGAAGTCGGTGTTCGAGAAGTAAATGCATGAAAGTCTCCGAGAAAAATTATCCGATTTTTAAAATTGTCTGTACACTTTTTAGGACTTGAATTTTAGGAAGAATTAAATTCGACTAATGAAAATGCAATATTCAATGTATCGACAAGATATACATCTCTATTGATCTATTACACATGTTTATAATACTAAACGCCATCTTGCGGCAATTTTTGATAGCTGCTTATGTTGAACATCTGCATTGAGTTTCAATATATTTGGATATTCGATGGTAGCGGTGATTTTCGGACTGTTACATTTACAATCAAGTGTTACGTACTTCATTTATTTCAACCGAAATTGCTACAATTCTCTGATTGACGACAAAGTTCAAAAAAAAAAATAGATTCTTATGACGAATAAAAAATATATTAATCGGAATTTATAGGGCATAATAAAATTATTCATTCCATCATAATATAATTGCAATGCAATTCGAACTTCAAAAATACCAATGAAAATGGTTATCTTACTTATAAAAGTGAACAACATAATTTTTTCTCTTCTATATTATTATTGCTAATGTCTTTTTGTGTATATGTTTCAAGCGATCGTTTAATATTTCATACAATTCATTTTTACATATTGTACTTAATTTATGATACTCGAACTAGTTACGTCGATGCGTGTTACAGACAATTTTCATTCAGAGGAGAAAGTTAAAATTTCCACATAATTCATTTGTTTACATCCAGTGGATTATGATTTTAATTTTACTGTGCACTCGCACCACAGCGTTATCATATCGTCCAAATATTTGTTCTTTCGTATTTTAAGCCAAATATGGTCGCGAATGATTACTGTGAAATCTCTTTTAGACCGACACTAAAAAATTGTCCGTTCAAGAGAGTCATCTTTTCGAAAGAAATTTTATGTTTTCCAAATTCAGCAAATGAAAATCCAATAAACAACGCAAAATATAGACATCTGAAAAAACATTTATTTCTTTATACGTAAAACACCATAATACATATTGCATTATATAACTGAATATTTATTCATGAATGGTAGTCTGACGAGTTCTTTTGCTCGAATTATTACATCATGAAAATAAAATTGGAAGTTGATAAGAATATTCAAGGCTGTGTCATATTTTTGACATTCTGCGAATAGTTTAAAGATTTTTAATCAAGTCGTTAGCTTCATCATAATAAAATTCCTCATTAGAAACTTTCAAAGTCCGTTAGTTCCACCTTCGGCCAGATAATCAATTTCATTTATTACAAATGTTTGAAAAAGTTATAACTAACATATAAAACCATGTCTCAAGATGCGAGAACGCTCATTTTCGATTTTGTTGATCGTAAAAAAATTCTCAATGGAGAATACTTTCAAAGTTGACAGTAGATGGGCCGACCTAACACGTATAATCGCTAGTCATATCTAACATATAAAACCCAAGTTTCCAATGTGCGGCAACGCCTTTTTTCAATTTTGTTGATATTTATAAAATTCTCCTATATAATTCCCTTCGTTCTCCCTACAGCCCGCCAATAGTTTTCATCACATAAGATTGGTATTCATAACTAACATAGTAAAGACCCTCTGCCTATATGCGACAATAATTGAGAGAAGTAAGTAATGATGTTCATTATATAAAGTGGGCCGATCCCGGAGGTACTGCAATACCGGGCCAACCCGCGACGGCGGTGGAGCAAGCCCCTAACCACCATCATGATCCAAAAATCAGTTTAATATACTGGCCCCGCATGCGGGGCGTATCAGATATTAAGCTGATAAGAACAGATACTACACTTTGATCTTAGCCATAGGGCCGAGAAGCGATACCTGTTACAAATTATCAACAAAACTTAACGGAAAATAGACCTTCGTATTCAGTATAATAATTCACCATACATCTACGAGTTCCATCTTTCATTACATACCCCTACTTCATTAGAATAACTGTTCCCAATGTACCACCCTCGTAGAATTCTATTCAGGTTATTGAGGAGATTTCGATATCACTCGCTAGAGTGCGCATCGTCCCATTTGTTATTTAGTCGTAGTCGGCTTTCCTAAAATTATATTTTGCTCCTTTCGATGCATACAAACGCTTACACTGACCGTTCAAAAGGAAGTGAATCAATATTAGAATATAAATAGAGAAAAAGTGTTCAAAGATTAGAAAAGTGTAATGTAAATGAGAAAGTGTAGTTAGTGGCTTTAGTGAACTTAGTGCGAGAGCCAAAATATCAACGAGACAAATCACCTTGACCTGGAAATACTATGGGAATATCATCAAGTTGGATCAATTCTTTGCTGAGATAAAAATACTTCTTGAGAAACATATAAAATAAATAGAACACGAAATGAGAACGGCAAAATAAAATGCGAAAGAGTTGGAAGCATATTTAAAATCAAAAAGAACCGCAAAACCAGAAATTATTACTGAAATCTAGAATGACTGCCTGAGCGGCAGTGAAGAAGATGACGATTTTAGTATCGAGGAAAAAGAGAAATGATGATAGAGAAATAAATGCACAAAATAACCCGAGAGCCTGTAAGGAAAGACAATCATAATAAATTTTCATAAAAAGAAGATGATAACACAACACATATAATACTAAGAAACAAGACAAATCGAAACGAACTATCAAAAGTAATAACAAATTAAGAAAATCAGCTATACCATAGCAATAGCAACCGAAAAAAATTACTCGTCTCAATGATGACGGACTTTACTAAGAACCAAGCGGAAACCTTTCCCTATTATTGGTTGCTTTCAAAAATCTACGCAAGATTATTAATCTTGAAAATTAAGAAATGTACAGCCAGACGAAGAAGACACTAATACGCAGTTTAATGGCTCATTATGTAATGTTTCCAAGATCATTTCGAAAGAAAATTTAGTGAGCAATATTGTGCGAGTGTCTATAGCTGCTTCTATGCAATTCGAATATTATCGCCTTTATTTGATTGATTCGGGAAATCCACTCAGTTCAATTTTAGCTGAAATATTTATGGATGATCTAGAATCAAAAATACACCTAAATCCGATAAGCAAATATTTCCTTTATTGGTATAGATATGTAGATGACATTTTTTGTTGTTTCAAAGGCACCGATCGACAACTACATATCTTCACGAATTTCATTAATAAACTCCACCCAAAAATCAAATTCACAATCGAAGAAGAAAAGAATCAAAGTATTAATTTTCTTGACCTCACAATAACAAGACTAAATAATTTACATGATTTTAGTATTTTTCACAAACCCACACATACAGACATCATAATACATAAAACTTCAAATCACCACACCAACCAAAAAATGTCAGCATATAATATAGTCCGGTCAAATTAGACCAAAAATAAGAGTAAAAGTTACATAAATTCCCACCAAGCTGAAAATTGGTAAGATTGTTTAAAATATCATTAAAAACAAAATTTGAAAGTTCCCCATCTATCCCCTGTAAGGAAAAAATTTTATTCAAGGTCAAAGGTCAAAAAAATGAGTTTTTCGCGATTTTCAGCAAAACGGTCAGTTTTATCATTAAAATACCTCGGACAAAAATTGTAGATCATAAAATTATCTATAAAAAATTTATTAATACTTTCTTTTCTACGCGCCACCGTTTTTGAGATATTACGGTTAAAAAAATTGTAAAAGTTGTAATCGTCATAATGAGCATGTACACGGCATAGAATCACCAACAGTAGAGGATCCGTTTGATTCCAACGAGGCAACATGCGATACATGGCTATTAACGCAGTTTACATGCACTCAAGATGAAGATGAAGAAGAACAAGAAAAACAAGAACAAGACGAACAAGAAGATCAAGAAGAAGAACAAAAAGAAGATTTTGAAAGTTACGACTCGGACGATTAAATTTCACTACTTTTTTTTAACTTAAATTGCTTTTATCTTTTCAATCTCTGCTAATATCCATTATTTTTCAATAGTTTCAAATTAAACAGGATCAAAACTGACCCGTGGAATAGGCTTACCTCATAGGTGGCGAGGAAACGTGTGCATATTATGACGATTACAATTTTTTGAATCGTTATATCTCAAAAACGGTGGCTCGTAGAAAAAAAAAATAATTAATAAATTTTTTGTAGATAATTTTATGATCTACAATTTTTGTCTGAGGTATTTTAATGATGAAACTTACCGTTTTGCTAAAAATCGCGAAAAACTCATTTTTTTTTACCTTTGCCTTGAATAAAATTTTTTCCTCACAGGGGAAAGATGGAGAACTTTCAAATTTTGTTTTTAATGATATTTTAAAAAATCTTACCGATCTTCAGCTGGGTGAGAATTTATGTAACTTCGAATGTCTAAATTGACCGGACTAATAGTTTTATTCATAAATTATTGAATATCCCTTTGAATTCATATAACTTTTTGGAAGAATTAAATATTATTAAACAAATAGCGTCAAACAACGGTTACAATCCTTTTCTTATAGACAAAATGGTATCCAATAAACCAAAGAAAATGGCATTAAATCTCGTGTACCCAATCATAAAAGAGGACAATACACAGAAATATTTTTCGTTATCTTATGTCAATGGATTATCTAAAAATATTGCTAAATATTTCAAAAGTTGTTTCAATTATAACGCGGCTTTTAGGACAATTAATAACGTTAGTACCTACATAAAAAACAATAAAGATCGAACAAATAAAGAAAATAAATCCGGAGTCTATAAGTTGACTTGCAAAGATTGCCCTTTAGTATACATTGGCCAGACTGGTAAATCATTCAAGAAACGTGTCCAAGAACACCAAAGGGGTTATATATCCGATTCTGTACATTCGACATATGCTAATCATCTTAAGGGATTCAGGCATAATTTTAACAATACTTATGAAATACTTATGGGCATTCCGCAGGGTAGCATCTTGGGGCCCCTGCTCTTTTTAGTTTATATTAACGACATGCCAGATCTGATCAGTCTTCTTTTCAGGATTATTCTCTTTGCAGATGATACTAATGTCATTGTCTCTGATCCTTCCATAGCTACAGTCATTCAAAAAGTAAACATTGCGTTCGAATCCATTACCTCTTGGTGTAATAATAACCATCTCCGATTGAACGTGAACAAGACCGACCTAGTTTTCTTCCACACTGATCGATCACGCCTCTCATTCCCAGAGTCGATCAGAGTCGGTAACACTGCCCTTTCCGTGGGTGAATCAACCAAGTTCTTAGGTATCTACCTGGATGCCTCCCTAAAATGGGATCTTCAGGTAGAATATTTGAGTAAGAAATTACTCTCCGTGCTGTATTCCATAAATGTTTTGAAACGTCAGGTAACAATCGACGTTTTGAAGGTGGTTTACTTTGCAAATTTCGAAACATTGATCTCATATGGTATTATCTTTTGGGGAAGCAGCCCACATGCACGACGTCTTTTCATCATCCAGAAAATGACTTTAAGATCCATCTTACGACTTCCTTACAGAGAATCATGTAGAGGTTTATTCAGAAAGAACAACATCCTGACACTGCCAGGTTTGTTTGTATTTAGGACATTGTGTTTTAATCGTAAGAATCCTGATCTCTTTGCACGGTTCTCTAATTCCAACAATACGAGAAGGCGATGCCTTACCTCCTACCCAAATGCTCACTTACTCTTACGCAGCAAAGTTGCCAATATAGCTGTATGAGATTTTTTAATGCTCTACCGAGATCACTTCAAAAGACCAACAATATGCGGTTATTTAAAATAAAGGTACGCAAGTTTATACTTAATATGGAACCCTACAGTGTAGAGGAATTTTATAATTATTGTCGGTCAACTAGTGACTAATTGAATCGGTTTGACTTGTTTCAGTTTCATCACTGTATTATGTATATGTATATATGTGATAATTTTTGAAATAAATGTGTGTTATTATTATTATTATTATTATTATTATCCTTTTAGAATTTCTTGAAATCAACAGGTATAATGCACGTAAAATCCTTTTGAACGAACAAACAGATGTTGATAAGTCTCCATTACTGAATATCTTTCCTTAGCGGCAAACTCCAATAAACACCTAGAGTTTTTATGACTTGTTCTTCTATTATTTGGTCACGTACCTAACAATGTTTTTGAACTCAGTTACATTGAATACCATCAGACAGTACAATGTAATACCTGAAGAAGCCACATCGTGGTGAAACAATTGTTGTATTAGTACAAACGTTTTCGTGGAAATAAATTACTGTCTCATATAAAATTTTTTAATTATCGCTTTTATCGAATTTTCTTTGTTGAAATTATTTCAAAACTGAATGAAAAAAATGTCAGATATTCATCAGATCTGGGATGAAAACATAATTTGCTTCATTTATATGAAGCTTCAAGAAATTATTATAGTCCCTCCAAAGAATCCAAACAAAGTAGAAATACCACACACCATAACTATAGATATACACCTTACTTTCGACAAGTTCGAAAAGTCCAGCGTGCTGTTGTATGTAGTAAGTTTATTGTGAGAGAATTGATATTGTTTAGTTAACACCGGGACAGCGCGTACGCAGTCCCGACTACCAAAAATTACGCGCCCGAGTTATCCGCATTAGGGATAATCGCAGGGGTCAGCCCGATCGAAGTGCAATGAAAGGGCCTCACTCCGGGGGAACCGCCTTATTGATCACGGTAACCCCTACGCCAGGTAAGTATGAGTTGTGCATCTACGAAATGCATTATACGTCTATTAGGAAAATTATCCACAGTTATGTGCAATTAGTCCTGCCATCTTTCGGAACAACTCTGTATTTATAATATCAGACGTTCTAACGACTAGATAGATATTAATAACGGGGCAAAAAGATTATACAATATAAGTTGAGAAAAAAACTGCTTGTTGTAAATTTATTCGCATCAATCAATTGTATTCCAAACGTGTTCAACATACTTAGGAATTAATCAACCGAGATCTGCCGAAGTGCCAATAGGCGAGACGAGAAATTAAATATTTGTGTTTCTTCTAATGTCCACCACATTATTTGTGTCTAGTTGTCATGTTTGCAGGGATATTCTCCTGATTTGGTTAATGCAAGTGAAGTTCAACCCTATCACATAGATAGATTCTCTTAGAATTAATTTGATTCCTTGAAAGTTCTTTATTTAAAGAGAACTTTATGAATTTTGTGTAACAGTTCAGATATACGGGGGAGTGCTCAAGGAAAACGGTTGGATACCTATTAGACAGAAAATAATTAAAACATCCTGCCACTGAGCTATCGGCAATATGGGTATTTATAATTAAATTTCATAACAGTTTCTTTCAGAATTGAAGTCTTGGACTATTATATTGCTTATTTCTCTTTATTAGGTTTTATATATAAAGAAATTATTGCATTTTTGAATTTTTACATGAACAGAGTATAAGTAAGATGAGCATATTGCAGATATTGAGAAAAAATAGAATAGAAAAAATTTTAAAGGCAATTCATTAATTTTTTCATGACTTACCTAACTCTATTGCAAATTATATAAAAATTTAATTAAGTTAACCTTACCTCTATTTACAACTTTATAAGTAAACTACATGAATTACCTGCAAGTACGTCATATAAACATATTATAACAACATAAACTAGAAAATATACATATTATGACAGATAACAAGATTATCGTAATAATGAAAAAGGTAATTATACTGAAATTTCGAAAAAGTGTATGCGTGACACTAGCGTATGCTTTCGTACAGCTTTGGTTATATAAATTATAAATTTTATAAAAATGAACAGTGAACTTTTCTCCTCAAAATCAATAAATTATTATTAATACTTATCTTACCTCATATTTGACGTATGTTTAACATCGATTCGTATTTCTCATAATTAATTGTTATCTATAATAGTTTATTTCCGAAACCAAGCAACTGAAAATACCGTTGTCATACTTTTGGTGAGCATCACATTCTTCAAGTGAAATTGATTTCTAATCTTCAATTCAACATTTTTATGCTTTCATGTAGCCAAAATTTAAAAATCGCTACTTGAGGATTTCTCATCATTTCGATTAGAAGAAATACATTACTCTGTTCAGCAAATATTCTGAAGCTCGAAGTCAATCAGTGTTTTATTTCAATGAGACAAAAACCAAACTCATAATAATGGTACAATATCGGAATCTGTCGATCATCCTTCTGAGTATATCTATTTTAACTATTAAGAAAATTGCCAAATTCTAATTTAAATATTTTGTGAATATTATTATATGTGTTTTTCTTTATTCGACTATTGAAACTATTTTACCTTGTGATTTGCTAGAAGTCAATATCTAAAATAAGTTTTGTAGATATTGTAAGTAACATCATTCCATTTGTAATTGGTTTTCGACATATACATATATATATATATATATATATATATATATATATATATATATATTGAAATTTACACGACGTAAATATTCATGTTTCGTTAAGGTTCTCGAAAAAAAAAATTGATATGTTTCGTGAAGGTTAATTTTTTATATTCAAGCTTAGTATTATTCGTCTGTGAGTAGTAATTTCTGTAGTGATTTAGGAATTTTCTCACCAAAACGTACGATATAAACGGAAACATACAGATGAAGAAGGAAAGAAATTTGATCGCGTTTAGAGAGCAGAGTAGTTGTTATAGTCGTTATATTGTCCAAACTATCGCGTATGGAGAAGGTACTAACGGAATAAGTGCAAATGAAATAGCCGATTTCACTCGAATACACTACGGTTGCAAAATTATGTGTTTCATTGGTATAATCGCCGACTGTTACCAATCGACCTCCAAAAATTATTTTAAGACTCATTTGAGTTACCCCTCCCCACGGAAATCTTTAGTAAAAGGCGAAAGATTTATTCGCAACTGAGGAGAGGTCAGAGTAACCATCCAATTTTTTCAACACTATTTTCATCCACAGACAGTCCGATGAAGTCGGTGTTCGAGAAGTAAATGCATGAAAGTCTCCGAGAAAAATTATCCGATTTTTAAAATTGTCTGTACACTTTTTAGGACTTGAATTTTAGGAAGAATTAAATTCGACTAATGAATATGCAATATTCAATGTATCGACAAGATATACATCTCTATTGATCTATTACACATGTTTATAATACTAAACGCCATCTTGCGGCAATTTTTGATAGCTGCTTATGTTGAACATCTGCATTGAGTTTCAATATATTTGGATATTCGATGGTAGCGATGATTTTCGGACTGTTACATTTACAATCAAGTGTTACGTACTTCATTTATTTCAACCGAAATTGCTACAATTCTCTGATTGACGACAAAGTTCAAAAAAAAAAATAGATTCTTATGACGAATAAAAAATATATTAATCGGAATTTATAGGGCATAATAAAATTATTCATTCCATCATAATATAATTGCAATGCAATTCGAACTTCAAAAATACCAATGAAAATGGTTATCTTACTTATAAAAGTGAACAACATAATTTTTTCTCTTCTATATTATTATTGCTAATGTCTTTTTGTGTATATGTTTCAAGCGATCGTTTAATATTTCATACAATTCATTTTTACATATTGTACTTAATTTATGATACTCGAACTAGTTACGTCGATGCGTGTTACAGACAATTTTCATTCAGAGGAGAAAGTTAAAATTTCCACATAATTCATTTGTTTACATCCAGTGGATTATGATTTTAATTTTACTGTGCACTCGCACCACAGCGTTATCATATCGTCCAAATATTTGTTCTTTCGTATTTTAAGCCAAATATGGTCGCGAATGATTACTGTGAAATCTCTTTTAGACCGACACTAAAAAATTGTCCGTTCAAGAGAGTAATCTTTTCGAAAGAAATTTTATGTTTTCCAAATTCAGCAAATGAAAATCCAATAAACAACGCAAAATATAGACATCTGAAAAAACATTTATTTCTTTATACGTTAAACACCATAATACATATTGCATTATATAACTGAATATTTATTCATGAATGGTAGTCTGACGAGTTCTTTTGCTCGAATTATTACATCATGAAAATAAAATTGGAAGTTGATAAGAATATTCAAGGCTGTGTCATATTTTTGACATTCTGCGAATAGTTTAAAGATTTTTAATCAAGTCGTTAGCTTCATCATAATAAAATTCCTCATTAGAAACTTTCAAAGTCCGTTAGTTCCACCTTCGGCCAGATAATCAATTTCATTTATTACAAATGTTTGAAAAAGTTATAACTAACATATAAAACCATGTCTCAAGATGCGAGAACGCTCATTTTCGATTTTGTTGATCGTAAAAAAATTCTCAATGGAGAATACTTTCAAAGTTGACAGTAGATGGGCCGACCTAACACGTATAATCGCTAGTCATATCTAACATATAAAACCCAAGTTTCCAATGTGCGGCAACCCCTTTTTTCAATTTTGTTGATATTTATAAAATTCTCCTATATAATTCCCTTCGTTCTCCCTACAGCCCGCCAATAGTTTTCATCACATAAGATTGATATTCATAACTAACATAGTAAAGACCCTCTGCCTATATGCGACAATAATTGAGAGAAGTAAGTAATGATGTTCATTATATAAAGTGGGCCGATCCCGGAGGTACTGCAATACCGGGCCAACCCGCGACGGCGGTGGAGCAAGCCCCTAACCACCATCATGATCCAAAAATCAGTTTAATATACTGGCCCCGCATGCGGGGCGTATCAGATATTAAGCTGATAAGAACAGATACTACACTTTGATCTTAGCCATAGGGCCGAGAAGCGATACCTGTTACAAATTATCAACAAAACTTAACGGAAAATAGACCTTCGTATTCAGTATAATAATTCACCATACATCTACGAGTTCCATCTTTCATTACATACCCCTACTTCATTAGAATAACTATTCCCAATGTACCACCCTCGTAGAATTCTATTCAGGTTATTGAGGAGATTTCGATATCACTCGCTAGAGTGCGCATCGTCCCATTTGTTATTTAGTCGTAGTCGGCTTTCCTAAAATTATATTTTGCTCCTTTCGATGCATACAAACGCTTACACTGACCGTTCAAAAGGAAGTGAATCAATATTAGAATATAAATAGAGAAAAAGTGTTCAAAGATTAGAAAAGTGTAATGTAAATGAGAAAGTGTAGTTAGTGGCTTTAGTGAACTTAGTGCGAGAGCCAAAATATCAACGAGACAAATCACCTTGACCTGGAAATACTATGGGAATATCATCAAGTTGGATCAATTCTTTGCTGAGAGAAAAATACTTCTTGAGAAACATATAAAATAAATAGAACACGAAATGAGAACGGCAAAATAAAATGCGAAAGAGTTGGAAGCATATTTAAAATCAAAAAGAACCGCAAAACCAGAAATTATTACTGAAATCTAGAATGACTGCCTGAGCGGCAGTGAAGAAGATGACGATTTTAGTATCGAGGAAAAAGAGAAATGATGATAGAGAAATAAATGCACAAAATAACCCGAGAGCCTGTAAGGAAAGACAATCATAATAAATTTTCATAAAAAGAAGATGATAACACAACACATATAATACTAAGAAACAAGACAAATCGAAACGAACTATCAAAAGTAATAACAAATTAAGAAAATCAGCTATACCATAGCAATAGCAACCGAAAAAAATTACTCGTCTCAATGATGACGGACTTTACTAAGAACCAAGCGGAAACCTTTCCCTATTATTGGTTGCTTTCAAAAATCTACGCAAGATTATTAATCTTGAAAATTAAGAAATGTACAGCCAGACGAAGAAGACACTAATACGCAGTTTAATGGCTCATTATGTAATGTTTCCAAGATCATTTCGAAAGAAAATTTAGTGAGCAATATTGTGCGAGTGTCTATAGCTGCTTCTATGCAATTCGAATATTATCGCCTTTATTTGATTGATTCGGGAAATCCACTCAGTTCAATTTTAGCTGAAATATTTATGGATGATCTAGAATCAAAAATACACCTAAATCCGATAAGCAAATATTTCCTTTATTGGTATAGATATGTAGATGACATTTTTTGTTGTTTCAAAGGCACCGATCGACAACTACATATCTTCACGAATTTCATTAATAAACTCCACCCAAAAATCAAATTCACAATCGAAGAAGAAAAGAATCAAAGTATTAATTTTCTTGACCTCACAATAACAAGACTAAATAATTTACATGATTTTAGTATTTTTCACAAACCCACACATACAGACATCATAATACATAAAACTTCAAATCACCACACCAACCAAAAAATGTCAGCATATAATATAGTCCGGTCAAATTAGACCAAAAATAAGAGTAAAAGTTACATAAATTCCCACCAAGCTGAAAATTGGTAAGATTGTTTAAAATATCATTAAAAACAAAATTTGAAAGTTCCCCATCTATCCCCTGTAAGGAAAAAATTTTATTCAAGGTCAAAGGTCAAAAAAATGAGTTTTTCGCGATTTTCAGCAAAACGGTCAGTTTTATCATTAAAATACCTCGGACAAAAATTGTAGATCATAAAATTATCTATAAAAAATTTATTAATACTTTCTTTTCTACGCGCCACCGTTTTTGAGATATTACGGTTAAAAAAATTGTAAAAGTTGTAATCGTCATAATGAGCATGTACACGGCATAGAATCACCAACAGTAGAGGATCCGTTTGATTCCAACGAGGCAACATGCGATACATGGCTATTAACGCAGTTTACATGCACTCAAGATGAAGATGAAGAAGAACAAGAAAAACAAGAACAAGACGAACAAGAAGATCAAGAAGAAGAACAAAAAGAAGATTTTGAAAGTTACGACTCGGACGATTAAATTTCACTACTTTTTTTTAACTTAAATTGCTTTTAT
The DNA here is from genome assembly GCA_034642435.1 of Megalocaria dilatata. Classification (NCBI taxonomy): domain Eukaryota; kingdom Metazoa; phylum Arthropoda; class Insecta; order Coleoptera; family Coccinellidae; genus Megalocaria; species Megalocaria dilatata. Next base: position 76,835,504 of record CM067856.1, read on the forward strand.
CTTTTCAATCTCTGCTAATATCCATTATTTTTCAATAGTTTCAAATTAAACAGGATCAAAACTGACCCGTGGAATAGGCTTACCTCATAGGTGGCGAGGAAACGTGTGCATATTATGACGATTACAATTTTTTGAATCGTTATATCTCAAAAACGGTGGCTCGTAGAAAAAAAAAATAATTAATAAATTTTTTGTAGATAATTTTATGATCTACAATTTTTGTCTGAGGTATTTTAATGATGAAACTTACCGTTTTGCTAAAAATCGCGAAAAACTCATTTTTTTTTACCTTTGCCTTGAATAAAATTTTTTCCTCACAGGGGAAAGATGGAGAACTTTCAAATTTTGTTTTTAATGATATTTTAAAAAATCTTACCGATCTTCAGCTGGGTGAGAATGTATGTAACTTCGAATGTCTAAATTGACCGGACTAATAGTTTTATTCATAAATTATTGAATATCCCTTTGAATTCATATAACTTTTTGGAAGAATTAAATATTATTAAACAAATAGCGTCAAACAACGGTTACAATCCTTTTCTTATAGACAAAATGGTATCCAATAAACCAAAGAAAATGGCATTAAATCTCGTGTACCCAATCATAAAAGAGGACAATACACAGAAATATTTTTCGTTATCTTATGTCAATGGATTATCTAAAAATATTGCTAAATATTTCAAAAGTTGTTTCAATTATAACGCGGCTTTTAGGACAATTAATAACGTTAGTACCTACATAAAAAACAATAAAGATCGAACAAATAAAGAAAATAAATCCGGAGTCTATAAGTTGACTTGCAAAGATTGCCCTTTAGTATACATTGGCCAGACTGGTAAATCATTCAAGAAACGTGTCCAAGAACACCAAAGGGGTTATATATCCGATTCTGTACATTCGACATATGCTAATCATCTTAAGGGATTCAGGCATAATTTTAACAATACTTATGAAATTATCCTTTTAGAATTTCTTGAAATCAACAGGTATAATGCACGTAAAATCCTTTTGAACGAACAAACAGATGTTGATAAGTCTCCATTACTGAATATCTTTCCTTAGCGGCAAACTCCAATAAACACCTAGAGTTTTTATGACTTGTTCTTCTATTATTTGGTCACGTACCTAACAATGTTTTTGAACTCAGTTACATTGAATACCATCAGACAGTACAATGTAATACCTGAAGAAGCCACATCGTGGTGAAACAATTGTTGTATTAGTACAAACGTTTTCGTGGAAATAAATTACTGTCTCATATAAAATTTTTTAATTATCGCTTTTATCGAATTTTCTTTGTTGAAATTATTTCAAAACTGAATGAAAAAAATGTCAGATATTCATCAGATCTGGGATGAAAACATAATTTGCTTCATTTATATGAAGCTTCAAGAAATTATTATAGTCCCTCCAAAGAATCCAAACAAAGTAGAAATACCACACACCATAACTATAGATATACACCTTACTTTCGACAAGTTCGAAAAGTCCAGCGTGCTGTTGTATGTAGTAAGTTTATTGTGAGAGAATTGATATTGTTTAGTTAACACCGGGACAGCGCGTACGCAGTCCCGACTACCAAAAATTACGCGCCCGAGTTATCCGCATTAGGGATAATCGCAGGGGTCAGCCCGATCGAAGTGCAATGAAAGGGCCTCACTCCGGGGGAACCGCCTTATTGATCACGGTAACCCCTACGCCAGGTAAGTATGAGTTGTGCATCTACGAAATGCATTATACGTCTATTAGGAAAATTATCCACAGTTATGTGCAATTAGTCCTGCCATCTTTCGGAACAACTCTGTATTTATAATATCAGACGTTCTAACGACTAGATAGATATTAATAACGGGGCAAAAAGATTATACAATATAAGTTGAGAAAAAAACTGCTTGTTGTAAATTTATTCGCATCAATCAATTGTATTCCAAACGTGTTCAACATACTTAGGAATTAATCAACCGAGATCTGCCGAAGTGCCAATAGGCGAGACGAGAAATTAAATATTTGTGTTTCTTCTAATGTCCACCACATTATTTGTGTCTAGTTGTCATGTTTGCAGGGATATTCTCCTGATTTGGTTAATGCAAGTGAAGTTCAACCCTATCACATAGATAGATTCTCTTAGAATTAATTTGATTCCTTGAAAGTTCTTTATTTAAAGAGAACTTTATGAATTTTGTGTAACAGTTCAGATATACGGGGGAGTGCTCAAGGAAAACGGTTGGATACCTATTAGACAGAAAATAATTAAAACATCCTGCCACTGAGCTATCGGCAATATGGGTATTTATAATTAAATTTCATAACAGTTTCTTTCAGAATTGAAGTCTTGGACTATTATATTGCTTATTTCTCTTTATTAGGTTTTATATATAAAGAAATTATTGCATTTTTGAATTTTTACATGAACAGAGTATAAGTAAGATGAGCATATTGCAGATATTGAGAAAAAATAGAATAGAAAAAATTTTAAAGGCAATTCATTAATTTTTTCATGACTTACCTACCTCTATTGCAAATTATATAAAAATTTAATTAAGTTAACCTTACCTCTATTTACAACATTATAAGTAAACTACATGAATTACCTGCAAGTACGTCATATAAACATATTATAACAACATAAACTAGAAAATATACATATTATGACAGATAACAAGATTATCGTAATAATGAAAAAGGTAATTATACTGAAATTTCGAAAAAGTGTATGCGTGACACTAGCGTATGCTTTCGTACAGCTTTGGTTATATAAATTATAAATTTTATAAAAATGAACAGTGAACTTTTCTCCTCAAAATCAATAAATTATTATTAATACTTATCTTACCTCATATTTGACGTATGTTTAACATCGATTCGTATTTCTCATAATTAATTGTTATCTATAATAGTTTATTTCCGAAACCAAGCAACTGAAAATACCGTTGTCATACTTTTGGTGAGCATCACATTCTTCAAGTGAAATTGATTTCTAATCTTCAATTCAACATTTTTATGCTTTCATGTAGCCAAAATTTAAAAATCGCTACTTGAGGATTTCTCATCATTTCGATTAGAAGAAATACATTACTCTGTTCAGCAAATATTCTGAAGCTCGAAGTCAATCAGTGTTTTATTTCAATGAGACAAAAACCAAACTCATAATAATGGTACAATATCGGAATCTGTCGATCATCTTTCTGAGTATATCTATTTTAACTATTAAGAAAATTGCCAAATTCTAAATTAAATATTTTGTGAATATTATTATATGTGTTTTTCTTTATTCGACTATTGAAACTATTTTACCTTGTGATTTGCTAGAAGTCAATATCTAAAATAAGTTTTGTAGATATTGTAAGTAACATCATTCCATTTGTAATTGGTTTTCGACATATACATATATATATATATATATATATATATATATACATCTGCCGAACTAGCTGGCATCCGTACAAAAAGGGTATCGGCCTGCATCCTCGTGTATACTTCGTGTATATTCGGAGTTTTTTTTCCGCACAAGATGACTTCCGGTATAGATAGCGGTCGAGTTGGCATCCGTATACTTTTTTACCTATAATGGTACAAGTTGGCTGCCGTATAATTTAGTACCAGCCAAGGTGGCACACTGAGATGTTGCCATACTGCCGTATTTGTCTGGTGTAATGAATGGTAATACTCAAACGGTAAATATTACACAGAACGATTGCTGGCATGAAGGGGATTTTTTCAGGGTTCGCTGTTATTCTGTTGCTTCGGATAAGTCATACGGTACGCGAGTTTTTATGGTTTATTATTGTGAATTATTGAATTGATTGATCAGTTGAATTTCTCGTGAATATTATTGAAGAATTAATATTTTTTTAGAATTTTATCACATAGTTTAATCTAATCTTTTTCCTTATATGTTTTTCCATATTCTCATATTCAAAACTCTCTCTGTTTGAATGTATTGATTAGAGGCGGAAAAGTGGAGCCTTTTAAGTGTGGATTCTTTATTTTGTTGAGATTTTATGTTTCATTACAAGAAGAGTTCAAGAATTGCCAAAAATTACGTGTTTTCAAGTTAAATCTACTGATGATAAATTTTTTGTTGATCCTTCTCCAAAATGAACAATATTCCCAATATGAGATTAGTTTTTAAACACATCTTTCATTATTAAGGAAGTGAAAAATTTTTTCGTAACGACAAGATGAATGTAACACTGATCAAAAATGAAAGATTTTTCGTCAGAATTTAACTTTCTTATTTTCAGTCGACTTCAAAGGTTTTTTGTGCTAGCTTGTGTATAAATCCTGAATATTTCCGTGTTCGACTTGAAATACCGATACGATCCTAATGGAAACTTTAATTTTTGATTGCAGAATTGGAAGCTTAACATCATTCAATGTAGAAAAAGATAAAAGAGAAAAAAGTTAAAGAATATATCAAATTATATTGATATTTTGTTCACAATCCTATTCCGCAATTTTGTTGCGTTGTGTTTAATCGCTCCACATTTGAAAAATATTCCATTTCGAATTCCAATAAAACGGATGTTTCGAAATAACTTTGGATCGCCCGAACAAACATTTTTATTGCAGGAATAAAAAAAATATATAATACCAATCTACAATAATATGAATATTTTTGAGTAATTGGAAAGAACTAATTTTTATTTTGTGAATACGTGTTAAATATTAGGCGCCTTCCAAGGCGCCAAATGTCTATATATCGTGAGTATCGGATAGACGGTCTCAAACGATTAGAAGATTATAAACACAAGACGAAGATGAATAATCCTTGGTCAAATAAAAACCTGTCGTGTTGGTGCACGAGCAATAAAAAACTCGAACGGAATAAATTGAATAGTGGAAATTTTAAGGGTACGTTTTAACGGAAAAGGTTTGTAGGTATATGTAGATACAAATATAAGAGGGAAATACCGATCTGATGAAACTGAGATTTTGAAATCCACTTCCACTTATCAAATGAACGAGTCGTTTATTCTAGCAGAATTTCGGGATCATCATAAAAGTACCTATACCACAGTATGCTATTGTAACTTACTGTTTCATAGGTTAAATTTTTTGCGTAATGAGGAACCTGTGCGTAGAATATGAAGAAAAATATCATTAATCACGCGATAAAAACGTTCTACAAAAATTTCGAGTATAGGACTTAAAATTTATGTTTTCTTGGAGAAACACTAATACCTCATACTGAAAAATTGGTCATTTTCCTGAAATGTCATATTTCAACTAGTAAACTTTAACCATAGGCATCAAATCGTTATAAATTCAAAAAAAAATTTTATGTAACTTTTATTAGAATTCAACGATAAGTTAATGTCATTTATATGCTAATGGCTATAAAATCGACCACCTGTAATATGGAAAACACAGATTTCTTATTATTTTTTTCATTATATCTCATCGAAAGTATCTAATTTCGTTCTTGTGGTCCGATCTTTTCAGTTGCCTCAAAAATGATTTCATTGAGCATGACTACGAGAAATATATGACCCAAAAGCAATTTTAAAATTAGAACTGAGTCTTACTAACATTTCTATCACCGTTATTGCAAATAATAACCGAAAATTCAATTATTAATTGTAATTAGCTTTTGACATTAGCTACCAGAAACATTGAATATGATTTAAAGAAAACACTCTATTTCCTCTAATTTCCATTGTTAATAAGGGGTATGAATAATGGTAATAGAAAGCTCTAGAAATCGATACAGTGTAACATACATCTGTATAACAATTCTATACTCAAATAAACTCGACAAGGTTTTGTGATTAACAAAACCTTGTAAATTAACTGATTGATTATTACTGATTTTCCTTGTTAAATAAATTTTAAATAAGAATGATATAACGAAAAATATTGTTCAGAAAGGCTTCAACCATGGTTAGTAGACTTGATCGATCGCGCACGGGAAAAGCTCACTTTTAGGACTGATAATGAAATATACTATTAATGAGATGAATGGAGTTTGCGGTTGGCTCTAGGTGAAATGGTTAGGAGATCGGTTGTGGTCTGTGTGGGTCTTGTTACTGTTTCCTTACGCCACTTCAGAAACAGCGTTGATTGTTTACCCAAAAGCGAATAATTGCACGGATAACGGTATAGAAAAATCAGAATTGAAACTTCTAATTAGATTTTTTCGATGATTAACATTTTTGCAAATTTAGAATTGTTTTTCTGAAAAAACGGAGAATCACATGAAAAAAAATACAAGGTTAAGTTTCAATTCGATTCCTTGACATTCCTGTCGACTCAAAGGTTTTTTCACTTTATGATATATTTCAGGTTTCGGATGAGACCAGTTGGTGGGAGATGGCACTGTTAATCATATGAGCCTTTTTCAAGAAGTTACTGACAGATTTGAAATTGTTAGAGTAGATTTGAAGTGTAAATCGACATATGAATAAGAAAGCGGTCAAAAGCTCCTAAAGCTTATTAGAATATTTCTCCATAATTCCTGAATACGAGCTAAGTGTAATTCGTCGTTATTTACAATTCACAATATTTCAAATTGAAAATTACGTTTCATTTTAGATTTTTCAGTTAAAATTTAGATGTCTTTTATTTGAGAGGGTCCGAAAATGAATAACCAGCAGTTTTTCTTATTGATTTTCCGCAGAAATCTGATGAAGTAATCGAAAACTAGTGAGAATGTTCGATGCACATCAAATCTCAGACTTGGCCGTTGTTGTCGAAAGGAGTCTACTCTGTATGAGATGTCCGGTGCGTGGTTTCGATGTACTTTGAATCGCAGACTAGGCGATATCGATATCGCCAGAAGATTATGATTTCTGATAGATTTCCGAAACCGCTGTTAAATAATTACAATTTGGAATTTAATTTTTTCGCGGTTTCTAACGTCACAGAACTTGTTACTTTTTCGTTCAAACGTTGTTAAATTTCGAATTCTGACGAAAAAATATTCTCGGAAAAAGGTGAATTCAAATAAGTCACATCTGTTGACGAATCTTTTTTGCGTGTGGACATAACAATAGTTGTTAAGGGTTTATTTTCTTTTTAACCTCTTTTCATCATCTGTTTCACCTGTACAAGCATAAATACTCTGTCCTGCTTGTTAAGTTTTCAGTTGTCTGAAGAAGGAATATTTATTTCTCTAAACTTGAGTTACAAAAAATGTGTAAAATATCAATTTATTGATAATAAAACAGTAATTTCTAATAACTTGTTTTTATGTATTTTATATCCAAATACGAAATTTCAATTCGAAGGCGCTGACGTGCCCTCACCCATGAAGGTTCTGGTAGCATTCGATTTTCTCTACTAACGTTGCTCTACTAACATAATATTTATTTTTTTATTTCATAATTATACGATTCTCACGAAATTCATCTTTACCCCATATCACATCGACCGGATCATTAGTTTTGAAAATACGGGAAAAATAAAGTTTCAAATGTCACTAACTCCTAACCTATTCAACGGGTGTTGCCCAACGAACTCAGCCGAGATACATATTCATGCTTTGAAATTTCAAAAATCTGGGTTTTTTCATTCTTAAGTTGCTGTCTTTACATTCGGCAGGACATAATCACTTAACCACTAATTTTTCATGGGTACGTCCAACCTAGCCGTTTGAGACTCTCTTCAGCTGATCATTTCAAAATTCCAGATATTTGAACACAACATTGTTCCCTGAAACATGCGCGCAAAAACATTTTGAGTAAGCCATTTTAGTTGAGTAAATGTAAAATTTTATGGAGAATTTCATGTGGATCATAACAAAATTTGAAAAAGCCGTCATTCTTTAACTTCTTGTCAAACTTTAATTGGAGTGGATCTCTGTTTTTTGAGATATTGGAAAAATTACACCAGCCGTTTACTCGCCGTTTACGAATTTCTTCATGGATGAACAAGCGCATGGAAGCTAGTGATCTCACGTCAGTGCTTTTAAAAAAAAATTATGTTCAGCACTATTTATTTTGACGCCGAATCAGAAAGGACATTCCATGTCATATGTGAAACATTATTGATTGCACAAAGGTTGGATGATTCGTTCAGATTGTACTAGGAATTTTTACAGGAATTAAAAAAATTCAAATCGAAGCATCCATATTCTTGTAGATTTTTACTTTTTTTATGATTGACAATATTTTCCTTCGTGTTAATTCAATGAAACAGTCGTTGGAAAATGGCAGTGCTTGAAGACGTTTGTATATAGATAACTAAGTGAATAAATATTATTATTATTAGTAATTAGCTCAGAGATTTCCAATTTTCACGTTGATTTCAAGTCTAAATGGGCAATGCAAAATCTGCAAATATTTTTGGAAATTATTCAAACATTTAATAGCAGATATTGAGCGAGTTGAAAATACTTTTTTGATGAAGTGATAGATTATATTATGAGTAGTCAGAACAAATGATATGATCATTTATCTCCTCTGGTTAACTATTACTTTTCATCATTATCACATTGTATGGAAATGAAATAAATTAAATCGGATAGCAGGAGGGAAATATTACAATGGAAACTTACTACTCTTGTTCTTTCCATTGAATTCATTTTTACTTATTCACTTTTTTTTTACTGATCTACCAATATTATTTATTATTCGAGGAAATATTTTTTTTTGTATTTTTATTTTTCAATTTGATTGTGCGAGTTAGGAGATAGCGTGTGTTCTATGTTCGTTACTGTTTTCTTTATACCACTTTAGGAACTGCGCCCTTAATTGTTTACCCAATAGCGAATGGTCAGACGGTCCCCCGAAACCAGAAAATTTCTTTCCTGGTCCTGGGTTCGAACTTTCAACGTTACGGTATGAGTCCATTAGGCCAGACGCTGGCAAGAATATTACGGAGAAAAGATATATATGAATTCATTTACTCAAATTCAATCAAACAAAAAGCTCATAGAATTGGGATACACAAAAAAACTATGTGCAAGGATTGGCTATGAGATTCATGGTGACGCATGAAAATTGGAACGAAAAAAGGATTTCTTTGTAGAAATGAATGTTTGTTCAAACTTGAAATATAGCTTTCAAATTTTCGAATCAAATTCTATAGTCGTGGCGAATAATAGTCATTACCAAGTTGGTACTATTCGAGAGAAACTTTTTTCTTCAGAAAAAATATTAGGAGTCTGCGGAATAAATAAAAATCTTAATATTGAATTGTTAAATAAATAAAGTACCTTTGGTGAAAAATACTCCTTAACTTCGAAGGTGAGACGTAATATAGCATTGATAGAATCAGTTTATTCAATCAAATTCAATCGCCGAGCTGCATGAACGAATAAAACTTTCGATAACAGCGATAATTATCTTCCACTTGACTTAAAGTCATCCGAATCACGTCAAACCACCATTTTACAGAAAAAAATGATGTATTCTATAAAACCGATACAAGACGCTTGTTTTCATTCAAACGATGAATGAGAAAAAAAAAACTTCATGAATTTAACGCAATCCAATATATTTCTAATTCGAATACCGCTCCAATCCCAAAAGTTTACGTATCAGCCGAGTGGATTATTCCTAAAGTTTCAATTACTGAGCTGCAAAAACGCATAAACCTTTCAACGAAATCAACGAAAATGTATAATCAGTTACACAAAATCGATATGAACTGATATGAAATATTAGGGGAAAACCTTGATTTGAATATATTTTTTTGAATTTTCAGATTTTGTGACACGACGAAATTTTTCACAAACGTATGCGTTATAATTTTACTATTTTATACCACATTCCAATTCGAAAAGATCTGCAGTTTCGAAAATATTGGAAAAAATAAGAAAAAATTTCGAATATCAATAACTTCGAAATCAAGAGAACTAAATTGCCTATTAATGAATCCAGTAAAAATATTTTTACTCCAAACCTACCTTGAAAATTCAAAGATAGCAAGATATTACCTAGAACATGCACGCAAAAAAATCCATAATAAAATAATAATCCTCAACATCAATATGAATTAATGTCCAACGTAGCGCTAAATAACAATTCGCTCTTTCAGGAAGCCACAGCTGTTCACAGTCTGCTTACGTATCGATCGAACGGAAAAAAACCATCTTCACCTTCTACTCTTATGAATTCCAAGAAAGAATGCAAGATAATTGCAAAGTAAACAAATCCACGTTGTCAAATGTACTGGATGCCAAGTGAACCGTTGTTTAGATAGCCCCATGATATACAAAGTATACATGAAATCGACCCGAGCGCCACCATGATAAAACTCAATGAACCTAAAGTATTCACGGCAGTCGAGATAGGTCCAAAAAGGGTCAAGTTGGCATCCTGCTGAAAATTAGCGCAAACGATAAAGGATGTTCCCCTATATCATTTACCGATGTCACTTCGTGTTGGTAAGTTGGCATCCGTATATTGGATGCCACCTTACCTTGGATGCCATCTATACCGGTAATTTTACATGGGGGGATGCAGCCTTGTACGCTGGATATATATATATATATTGAAATTTACACGACGTAAAAATTCATGTTTCGTTAAGGTTCTCGAAAAAAAAAATTGATATGTTTCGTGAAGGTTAATTTTTTATATTCAAGCTTAGTATTATTCGTCTGTGAGTAGTAATTTCTGTAGTGATTTAGGAATTTTCTCACCAAAACGTACGATATAAACGGAAACATACAGATGAAGAAGGAAAGAAATTTGATCGCGTTTAGAGAGCAGAGTAGTTGTTATAGTCGTTATATTGTCCAAACTATCGCGTATGGAGAAGGTACTAACGGAATAAGTGCAAATGAAATAGCCGATTTCACTCGAATACACTACGGTTGCAAAATTATGTGTTTCATTGGTATAATCGCCGACTGTTACCAATCGACCTCCAAAAATTATTTTAAGACTCATTTGAGTTACCCCTCCCCACGGAAATCTTTAGTAAAAGGCGAAAGATTTATTCGCAACTGAGGAGAGGTCAGAGTAACCATCCAATTTTTTCAACACTATTTTCATCCACAGACAGTCCGATGAAGTCGGTGTTCGAGAAGTAAATGCATGAAAGTCTCCGAGAAAAATTATCCGATTTTTAAAATTGTCTGTACACTTTTTAGGACTTGAATTTTAGGAAGAATTAAATTCGACTAATGAATATGCAATATTCAATGTATCGACAAGATATACATCTCTATTGATCTATTACACATGTTTATAATACTAAACGCCATCTTGCGGCAATTTTTGATAGCTGCTTATGTTGAACATCTGCATTGAGTTTCAATATATTTGGATATTCGATGGTAGCGGTGATTTTCGGACTGTTACATTTACAATCAAGTGTTACGTACTTCATTTATTTCAACCGAAATTGCTACAATTCTCTGATTGACGACAAAGTTCAAAAAAAAAATAGATTCTTATGACGAATAAAAAATATATTAATCGGAATTTATAGGGCATAATAAAATTATTCATTCCATCATAATATAATTGCAATGCAATTCGAACTTCAAAAATACCAATGAAAATGGTTATCTTACTTACAAAAGTGAACAACATAATTTTTTCTCTTCTATATTATTATTGCTAATGTCTTTTTGTGTATATGTTTCAAGCGATCGTTTAATATTTCATACAATTCATTTTTACATATTGTACTTAATTTATGATACTCGAACTAGTTACGTCGATGCGTGTTACAGACAATTTTCATTCAGAGGAGAAAGTTAAAATTTCCACATAATTCATTTGTTTACATCCAGTGGATTATGATTTTAATTTTACTGTGCACTCGCACCACAGCGTTATCATATCGTCCAAATATTTGTTCTTTCGTATTTTAAGCCAAATATGGTCGCGAATGATTACTGTGAAATCTCTTTTAGACCGACACTAAAAAATTGTCCGTTCAAGAGAGTCATCTTTTCGAAAGAAATTTTATGTTTTCCAAATTCAGCAAATGAAAATCCAATAAACAACGCAAAATATAGACATCTGAAAAAACATTTATTTCTTTATACGTAAAACACCATAATACATATTGCATTATATAACTGAATATTTATTCATGAATGGTAGTCTGACGAGTTCTTTTGCTCGAATTATTACATCATGAAAATAAAATTGGAAGTTGATAAGAATATTCAAGGCTGTGTCATATTTTTGACATTCTGCGAATAGTTTAAAGATTTTTAATCAAGTCGTTAGCTTCATCATAATAAAATTCCTCATTAGAAACTTTCAAAGTCCGTTAGTTCCACCTTCGGCCAGATAATCAATTTCATTTATTACAAATGTTTGAAAAAGTTATAACTAACATATAAAACCATGTCTCAAGATGCGAGAACGCTCATTTTCGATTTTGTTGATCGTAAAAAAATTCTCAATGGAGAATACTTTCAAAGTTGACAGTAGATGGGCCGACCTAACACGTATAATCGCTAGTCATATCTAACATATAAAACCCAAGTTTCCAATGTGCGGCAACGCCTTTTTTCAATTTTGTTGATATTTATAAAATTCTCCTATATAATTCCCTTCGTTCTCCCTACAGCCCGCCAATAGTTTTCATCACATAAGATTGATATTCATAACTAACATAGTAAAGACCCTCTGCCTATATGCGACAATAATTGAGAGAAGTAAGTAATGATGTTCATTATATACAGTGGGCCGATCCCGGAGGTACTGCAATACCGGGCCAACCCGCGACGGCGGTGGAGCAAGCCCCTAACCACCATCATGATCCAAAAATCAGTTTAATATACTGGCCCCGCATGCGGGGCGTATCAGATATTAAGCTGATAAGAACAGATACTACACTTTGATCTTAGCCATAGGGCCGAGAAGCGATACCTGTTACAAATTATCAACAAAACTTAACGGAAAATAGACCTTCGTATTCAGTATAATAATTCACCATACATCTACGAGTTCCATCTTTCATTACATACCCCTACTTCATTAGAATAACTATTCCCAATGTACCACCCTCGTAGAATTCTATTCAGGTTATTGAGGAGATTTCGATATCACTCGCTAGAGTGCGCATCGTCCCATTTGTTATTTAGTCGTAGTCGGCTTTCCTAAAATTATATTTTGCTCCTTTCGATGCATACAAACGCTTACACTGACCGTTCAAAAGGAAGTGAATCAATATTAGAATATAAATAGAGAAAAAGTGTTCAAAGATTAGAAAAGTGTAATGTAAATGAGAAAGTGTAGTTAGTGGCTTTAGTGAACTTAGTGCGAGAGCCAAAATATCAACGAGACAAATCACCTTGACCTGGAAATACTATGGGAATATCATCAAGTTGGATCAATTCTTTGCTGAGAGAAAAATACTTCTTGAGAAACATATAAAATAAATAGAACACGAAATGAGAACGGCAAAATAAAATGCGAAAGAGTTGGAAGCATATTTAAAATCAAAAAGAACCGCAAAACCAGAAATTATTACTGAAATCTAGAATGACTGCCTGAGCGGCAGTGAAGAAGATGACGATTTTAGTATCGAGGAAAAAGAGAAATGATGATAGAGAAATAAATGCACAAAATAACCCGAGAGCCTGTAAGGAAAGACAATCATAATAAATTTTCATAAAAAGAAGATGATAACACAACACATATAATACTAAGAAACAAGACAAATCGAAACGAACTATCAAAAGTAATAACAAATTAAGAAAATCAGCTATACCATAGCAATAGCAACCGAAAAAAATTACTCGTCTCAATGATGACGGACTTTACTAAGAACCAAGCGGAAACCTTTCCCTATTATTGGTTGCTTTCAAAAATCTACGCAAGATTATTAATCTTGAAAATTAAGAAATGTACAGCCAGACGAAGAAGACACTAATACGCAGTTTAATGGCTCATTATGTAATGTTTCCAAGATCATTTCGAAAGAAAATTTAGTGAGCAATATTGTGCGAGTGTCTATAGCTGCTTCTATGCAATTCGAATATTATCGCCTTTATTTGATTGATTCGGGAAATCCACTCAGTTCAATTTTAGCTGAAATATTTATGGATGATCTAGAATCAAAAATACACCTAAATCCGATAAGCAAATATTTCCTTTATTGGTATAGATATGTAGATGACATTTTTTGTTGTTTCAAAGGCACCGATCGACAACTACATATCTTCACGAATTTCATTAATAAACTCCACCCAAAAATCAAATTCACAATCGAAGAAGAAAAGAATCAAAGTATTAATTTTCTTGACCTCACAATAACAAGACTAAATAATTTACATGATTTTAGTATTTTTCACAAACCCACACATACAGACATCATAATACATAAAACTTCAAATCACCACACCAACCAAAAAATGTCAGCATATAATATAGTCCGGTCAAATTAGACCAAAAATAAGAGTAAAAGTTACATAAATTCCCACCAAGCTGAAAATTGGTAAGATTGTTTAAAATATCATTAAAAACAAAATTTGAAAGTTCCCCATCTATCCCCTGTAAGGAAAAAATTTTATTCAAGGTCAAAGGTCAAAAAAATGAGTTTTTCGCGATTTTCAGCAAAACGGTCAGTTTTATCATTAAAATACCTCGGACAAAAATTGTAGATCATAAAATTATCTATAAAAAATTTATTAATACTTTCTTTTCTACGCGCCACCGTTTTTGAGATATTACGGTTAAAAAAATTGTAAAAGTTGTAATCGTCATAATGAGCATGTACACGGCATAGAATCACCAACAGTAGAGGATCCGTTTGATTCCAACGAGGCAACATGCGATACATGGCTATTAACGCAGTTTACATGCACTCAAGATGAAGATGAAGAAGAACAAGAAAAACAAGAACAAGACGAACAAGAAGATCAAGAAGAAGAACAAAAAGAAGATTTTGAAAGTTACGACTCGGACGATTAAATTTCACTACTTTTTTTTAACTTAAATTGCTTTTATCTTTTCAATCTCTGCTAATATCCATTATTTTTCAATAGTTTCAAATTAAACAGGATCAAAACTGACCCGTGGAATAGGCTTACCTCATAGGTGGCGAGGAAACGTGTGCATATTATGACGATTACAATTTTTTGAATCGTTATATCTCAAAAACGGTGGCTCGTAGAAAAAAAAAATAATTAATAAATTTTTTGTAGATAATTTTATGATCTACAATTTTTGTCTGAGGTATTTTAATGATGAAACTTACCGTTTTGCTAAAAATCGCGAAAAACTCATTTTTTTTTACCTTTGCCTTGAATAAAATTTTTTCCTCACAGGGGAAAGATGGAGAACTTTCAAATTTTGTTTTTAATGATATTTTAAAAAATCTTACCGATCTTCAGCTGGGTGAGAATTTATGTAACTTCGAATGTCTAAATTGACCGGACTAATAGTTTTATTCATAAATTATTGAATATCCCTTTGAATTCATATAACTTTTTGGAAGAATTAAATATTATTAAACAAATAGCGTCAAACAACGGTTACAATCCTTTTCTTATAGACAAAATGGTATCCAATAAACCAAAGAAAATGGCATTAAATCTCGTGTACCCAATCATAAAAGAGGACAATACACAGAAATATTTTTCGTTATCTTATGTCAATGGATTATCTAAAAATATTGCTAAATATTTCAAAAGTTGTTTCAATTATAACGCGGCTTTTAGGACAATTAATAACGTTAGTACCTACATAAAAAACAATAAAGATCGAACAAATAAAGAAAATAAATCCGGAGTCTATAAGTTGACTTGCAAAGATTGCCCTTTAGTAATAATAATAATAGCTCTTTATTCTCGATCACATCCATACACATATAAATATAATAATATGAAGATGAAATAGAATAGTGTCAGAAATAAGAATTACATGATATAATCATCTAAACTGTATGGTTCTAGCTCAATGAGATATTCGAATAATCTTCTTTTGAAACATTTCATATTTTTTATAGTTTTTATATTTTTTGGAAGCATGTTATATATTTTGAGATTTTTTCTCTAAAAAATGTTCCCCTCTTCTGAAATCAAATCTTGAATATTTTATCCCTGTTGGCCAAAAATCATTTTTGTAAACATCCTCCTTCATTTTTAGAGGAACACTTACTAAAACACATTTATAGGTTAAATTTTCTTGGTTTTTTGTGTTCAGTTGTTTTACGCTTACTTCATTTTCTTCTAAATTACCTTTTTCTCTTACATAGTCTTTTATTACTTCAACCTGTACATTTGCTTTTATTTGGGATACAAATAGCCATAATTTCTTCTCTTGCTTGTCTGCTTTTATAGATTTAAATGTTGTATCTTCCAGTGGTCCTGTACCAACATTTGGTTTCTTATGCCTTCTTGATCTAACAGTAATGAATTCTTCCGATGTGGGTTTAGGCGAGAGTTCTTGTTCCATTTCATCTTTTTCCGTAGTTGGTTTTGAAATCAAAATAACTGGATTGTTGACATTTCTTTGAGTAATTTGTAGGTTACCTTTGTGTCTGTCATTTTTGGTTGTAGGTGGTAGCTCAGATGTACCATTATCTTCTTTGGATGTTTCTGCAGTAGTTTGTTTCGTGTTATTATATAACCTCCTTGTGACTTGCTGTACTTTGTTTACAGTTGAGGATTCAGTTTTTTGCGTTGCTTTCGAATATGTTTTCATTTCGTATTTTCCATTATCTTCCAGGAGCTGTATTTTTTCTGATAAAAGGATATTGTTTTGCATCAGGATTTGGTTCTTTTCGGTTATTTCCTTGATTAATTGTTTTAGATAGTTGTTTTCCAATTCCAGCATTTTATTCTGAACAATTGCATCTTTGAATTCTGTTGGACTTTCATGATTTTCTAACCTCTCATGTTTACATATAGTATTTTCCAAATTGCTTGCTCGTACAAGACATTATTTGTGGAAATTATTATAACACTTTCCACACTTCACATAATCTCTCACTTTTTTAGCACAATACGAACATTTAGCATCGTTAAATTCCCCGTCTCTCTGGGAGCTCGCATCCGCGTCACTTTCATTCGACGCCATCTTGGATTAGCTCTACTGTGAAAAAAGGTATACATTGGCCAGACTGGTAAATCATTCAAGAAACGTGTCCAAGAACACCAAAGGGGTTATATATCCGATTCTGTACATTCGACATATGCTAATCATCTTAAGGGATTCAGGCATAATTTTAACAATACTTATGAAATTATCCTTTTAGAATTTCTTGAAATCAACAGGTATAATGCACGTAAAATCCTTTTGAACGAACAAACAGATGTTGATAAGTCTCCATTACTGAATATCTTTCCTTAGCGGCAAACTCCAATAAACACCTAGAGTTTTTATGACTTGTTCTTCTATTATTTGGTCACGTACCTAACAATGTTTTTGAACTCAGTTACATTGAATACCATCAGACAGTACAATGTAATACCTGAAGAAGCCACATCGTGGTGAAACAATTGTTGTATTAGTACAAACGTTTTCGTGGAAATAAATTACTGTCTCATATAAAATTTTTTAATTATCGCTTTTATCGAATTTTCTTTGTTGAAATTATTTCAAAACTGAATGAAAAAAATGTCAGATATTCATCAGATCTGGGATGAAAACATAATTTGCTTCATTTATATGAAGCTTCAAGAAATTATTATAGTCCCTCCAAAGAATCCAAACAAAGTAGAAATACCACACACCATAACTATAGATATACACCTTACTTTCGACAAGTTCGAAAAGTCCAGCGTGCTGTTGTATGTAGTAAGTTTATTGTGAGAGAATTGATATTGTTTAGTTAACACCGGGACAGCGCGTACGCAGTCCCGACTACCAAAAATTACGCGCCCGAGTTATCCGCATTAGGGATAATCGCAGGGGTCAGCCCGATCGAAGTGCAATGAAAGGGCCTCACTCCGGGGGAACCGCCTTATTGATCACGGTAACCCCTACGCCAGGTAAGTATGAGTTGTGCATCTACGAAATGCATTATACGTCTATTAGGAAAATTATCCACAGTTATGTGCAATTAGTCCTGCCATCTTTCGGAACAACTCTGTATTTATAATACCAGACGTTCTAACGACTAGATAGATATTAATAACGGGGCAAAAAGATTATACAATATAAGTTGAGAAAAAAACTGCTTGTTGTAAATTTATTCGCATCAATCAATTGTATTCCAAACGTGTTCAACATACTTAGGAATTAATCAACCGAGATCTGCCGAAGTGCCAATAGGCGAGACGAGAAATTAAATATTTGTGTTTCTTCTAATGTCCACCACATTATTTGTGTCTAGTTGTCATGTTTGCAGGGATATTCTCCTGATTTGGTTAATGCAAGTGAAGTTCAACCCTATCACATAGATAGATTCTCTTAGAATTAATTTGATTCCTTGAAAGTTCTTTATTTAAAGAGAACTTTATGAATTTTGTGTAACAGTTCAGATATACGGGGGAGTGCTCAAGGAAAACGGTTGGATACCTATTAGAAAGAAAATAATTAAAACATCCTGCCACTGAGCTATCGGCAATATGGGTATTTATAATTAAATTTCATAACAGTTTCTTTCAGAATTGAAGTCTTGGACTATTATATTGCTTATTTCTCTTTATTAGGTTTTATATATAAAGAAATTATTGCATTTTTGAATTTTTACATGAACAGAGTATAAGTAAGATGAGCATATTGCAGATATTGAGAAAAAATAGAATAGAAAAAATTTTAAAGGCAATTCATTAATTTTTTCATGACTTACCTACCTCTATTGCAAATTATATAAAAATTTAATTAAGTTAACCTTACCTCTATTTACAACATTATAAGTAAACTACATGAATTACCTGCAAGTACGTCATATAAACATATTATAACAACATAAACTAGAAAATATACATATTATGACAGATAACAAGATTATCGTAATAATGAAAAAGGTAATTATACTGAAATTTCGAAAAAGTGTATGCGTGACACTAGCGTATGCTTTCGTACAGCTTTGGTTATATAAATTATAAATTTTATAAAAATGAACAGTGAACTTTTCTCCTCAAAATCAATAAATTATTATTAATACTTATCTTACCTCATATTTGACGTATGTTTAACATCGATTCGTATTTCTCATAATTAATTGTTATCTATAATAGTTTATTTCCGAAAACAAGCAACTGAAAATACCGTTGTCATACTTTTGGTGAGCATCACATTCTTCAAGTGAAATTGATTTCTAATCTTCAATTCAACATTTTTATGCTTTCATGTAGCCAAAATTTAAAAATCGCTACTTGAGGATTTCTCATCATTTCGATTAGAAGAAATACATTACTCTGATCAGCAAATATTCTGAAGCTCGAAGTCAATCAGTGTTTTATTTCAATGAGACAAAAACCAAACTCATAATAATGGTACAATATCGGAATCTGTCGATCATCTTTCTGAGTATATCTATTTTAACTATTAAGAAAATTGCCAAATTCTAAATTAAATATTTTGTGAATATTATTATATGTGTTTTTCTTTATTCGACTATTGAAACTATTTTACCTTGTGATTTGCTAGAAGTCAATATCTAAAATAAGTTTTGTAGATATTGTAAGTAACATCATTCCATTTGTAATTGGTTTTCGACATATACATATATATATATATATATATATATATATATATATATTGAAATTTACACGACGTAAAAATTCATGTTTCGTTAAGGTTCTCGAAAAAAAAAATTGATATGTTTCGTGAAGGTTAATTTTTTATATTCAAGCTTAGTATTATTCGTCTGTGAGTAGTAATTTCTGTAGTGATTTAGGAATTTTCTCACCAAAACGTACGATATAAACGGAAACATACAGATGAAGAAGGAAAGAAATTTGATCGCGTTTAGAGAGCAGAGTAGTTGTTATAGTCGTTATATTGTCCAAACTATCGCGTATGGAGAAGGTACTAACGGAATAAGTGCAAATGAAATAGCCGATTTCACTCGAATACACTACGGTTGCAAAATTATGTGTTTCATTGGTATAATCGCCGACTGTTACCAATCGACCTCCAAAAATTATTTTAAGACTCATTTGAGTTACCCCTCCCCACGGAAATCTTTAGTAAAAGGCGAAAGATTTATTCGCAACTGAGGAGAGGTCAGAGTAACCATCCAATTTTTTCAACACTATTTTCATCCACAGACAGTCCGATGAAGTCGGTGTTCGAGAAGTAAATGCATGAAAGTCTCCGAGAAAAATTATCCGATTTTTAAAATTGTCTGTACACTTTTTAGGACTTGAATTTTAGGAAGAATTAAATTCGACTAATGAATATGCAATATTCAATGTATCGACAAGATATACATCTCTATTGATCTATTACACATGTTTATAATACTAAACGCCATCTTGCGGCAATTTTTGATAGCTGCTTATGTTGAACATCTGCATTGAGTTTCAATATATTTGGATATTCGATGGTAGCGGTGATTTTCGGACTGTTACATTTACAATCAAGTGTTACGTACTTCATTTATTTCAACCGAAATTGCTACAATTCTCTGATTGACGACAAAGTTCAAAAAAAAAATAGATTCTTATGACGAATAAAAAATATATTAATCGGAATTTATAGGGCATAATAAAATTATTCATTCCATCATAATATAATTGCAATGCAATTCGAACTTCAAAAATACCAATGAAAATGGTTATCTTACTTACAAAAGTGAACAACATAATTTTTTCTCTTCTATATTATTATTGCTAATGTCTTTTTGTGTATATGTTTCAAGCGATCGTTTAATATTTCATACAATTCATTTTTACATATTGTACTTAATTTATGATACTCGAACTAGTTACGTCGATGCGTGTTACAGACAATTTTCATTCAGAGGAGAAAGTTAAAATTTCCACATAATTCATTTGTTTACATCCAGTGGATTATGATTTTAATTTTACTGTGCACTCGCACCACAGCGTTATCATATCGTCCAAATATTTGTTCTTTCGTATTTTAAGCCAAATATGGTCGCGAATGATTACTGTGAAATCTCTTTTAGACCGACACTAAAAAATTGTCCGTTCAAGAGAGTCATCTTTTCGAAAGAAATTTTATGTTTTCCAAATTCAGCAAATGAAAATCCAATAAACAACGCAAAATATAGACATCTGAAAAAACATTTATTTCTTTATACGTAAAACACCATAATACATATTGCATTATATAACTGAATATTTATTCATGAATGGTAGTCTGACGAGTTCTTTTGCTCGAATTATTACATCATGAAAATAAAATTGGAAGTTGATAAGAATATTCAAGGCTGTGTCATATTTTTGACATTCTGCGAATAGTTTAAAGATTTTTAATCAAGTCGTTAGCTTCATCATAATAAAATTCCTCATTAGAAACTTTCAAAGTCCGTTAGTTCCACCTTCGGCCAGATAATCAATTTCATTTATTACAAATGTTTGAAAAAGTTATAACTAACATATAAAACCATGTCTCAAGATGCGAGAACGCTCATTTTCGATTTTGTTGATCGTAAAAAAATTCTCAATGGAGAATACTTTCAAAGTTGACAGTAGATGGGCCGACCTAACACGTATAATCGCTAGTCATATCTAACATATAAAACCCAAGTTTCCAATGTGCGGCAACGCCTTTTTTCAATTTTGTTGATATTTATAAAATTCTCCTATATAATTCCCTTCGTTCTCCCTACAGCCCGCCAATAGTTTTCATCACATAAGATTGATATTCATAACTAACATAGTAAAGACCCTCTGCCTATATGCGACAATAATTGAGAGAAGTAAGTAATGATGTTCATTATATACAGTGGGCCGATCCCGGAGGTACTGCAATACCGGGCCAACCCGCGACGGCGGTGGAGCAAGCCCCTAACCACCATCATGATCCAAAAATCAGTTTAATATACTGGCCCCGCATGCGGGGCGTATCAGATATTAAGCTGATAAGAACAGATACTACACTTTGATCTTAGGCATAGGGCCGAGAAGCGATACCTGTTACAAATTATCAACAAAACTTAACGGAAAATAGACCTTCGTATTCAGTATAATAATTCACCATACATCTACGAGTTCCATCTTTCATTACATACCCCTACTTCATTAGAATAACTATTCCCAATGTACCACCCTCGTAGAATTCTATTCAGGTTATTGAGGAGATTTCGATATCACTCGCTAGAGTGCGCATCGTCCCATTTGTTATTTAGTCGTAGTCGGCTTTCCTAAAATTATATTTTGCTCCTTTCGATGCATACAAACGCTTACACTGACCGTTCAAAAGGAAGTGAATCAATATTAGAATATAAATAGAGAAAAAGTGTTCAAAGATTAGAAAAGTGTAATGTAAATGAGAAAGTGTAGTTAGTGGCTTTAGTGAACTTAGTGCGAGAGCCAAAATATCAACGAGACAAATCACCTTGACCTGGAAATACTATGGGAATATCATCAAGTTGGATCAATTCTTTGCTGAGAGAAAAATACTTCTTGAGAAACATATAAAATAAATAGAACACGAAATGAGAACGGCAAAATAAAATGCGAAAGAGTTGGAAGCATATTTAAAATCAAAAAGAACCGCAAAACCAGAAATTATTACTGAAATCTAGAATGACTGCCTGAGCGGCAGTGAAGAAGATGACGATTTTAGTATCGAGGAAAAAGAGAAATGATGATAGAGAAATAAATGCACAAAATAACCCGAGAGCCTGTAAGGAAAGACAATCATAATAAATTTTCATAAAAAGAAGATGATAACACAACACATATAATACTAAGAAACAAGACAAATCGAAACGAACTATCAAAAGTAATAACAAATTAAGAAAATCAGCTATACCATAGCAATAGCAACCGAAAAAAATTACTCGTCTCAATGATGACGGACTTTACTAAGAACCAAGCGGAAACCTTTCCCTATTATTGGTTGCTTTCAAAAATCTACGCAAGATTATTAATCTTGAAAATTAAGAAATGTACAGCCAGACGAAGAAGACACTAATACGCAGTTTAATGGCTCATTATGTAATGTTTCCAAGATCATTTCGAAAGAAAATTTAGTGAGCAATATTGTGCGAGTGTCTATAGCTGCTTCTATGCAATTCGAATATTATCGCCTTTATTTGATTGATTCGGGAAATCCACTCAGTTCAATTTTAGCTGAAATATTTATGGATGATCTAGAATCAAAAATACACCTAAATCCGATAAGCAAATATTTCCTTTATTGGTATAGATATGTAGATGACATTTTTTGTTGTTTCAAAGGCACCGATCGACAACTACATATCTTCACGAATTTCATTAATAAACTCCACCCAAAAATCAAATTCACAATCGAAGAAGAAAAGAATCAAAGTATTAATTTTCTTGACCTCACAATAACAAGACTAAATAATTTACATGATTTTAGTATTTTTCACAAACCCACACATACAGACATCATAATACATAAAACTTCAAATCACCACACCAACCAAAAAATGTCAGCATATAATATAGTCCGGTCAAATTAGACCAAAAATAAGAGTAAAAGTTACATAAATTCCCACCAAGCTGAAAATTGGTAAGATTGTTTAAAATATCATTAAAAACAAAATTTGAAAGTTCCCCATCTATCCCCTGTAAGGAAAAAATTTTATTCAAGGTCAAAGGTCAAAAAAATGAGTTTTTCGCGATTTTCAGCAAAACGGTCAGTTTTATCATTAAAATACCTCGGACAAAAATTGTAGATCATAAAATTATCTATAAAAAATTTATTAATACTTTCTTTTCTACGCGCCACCGTTTTTGAGATATTACGGTTAAAAAAATTGTAAAAGTTGTAATCGTCATAATGAGCATGTACACGGCATAGAATCACCAACAGTAGAGGATCCGTTTGATTCCAACGAGGCAACATGCGATACATGGCTATTAACGCAGTTTACATGCACTCAAGATGAAGATGAAGAAGAACAAGAAAAACAAGAACAAGACGAACAAGAAGATCAAGAAGAAGAACAAAAAGAAGATTTTGAAAGTTACGACTCGGACGATTAAATTTCACTACTTTTTTTTAACTTAAATTGCTTTTATCTTTTCAATCTCTGCTAATATCCATTATTTTTCAATAGTTTCAAATTAAACAGGATCAAAACTGACCCGTGGAATAGGCTTACCTCATAGGTGGCGAGGAAACGTGTGCATATTATGACGATTACAATTTTTTGAATCGTTATATCTCAAAAACGGTGGCTCGTAGAAAAAAAAAATAATTAATAAATTTTTTGTAGATAATTTTATGATCTACAATTTTTGTCTGAGGTATTTTAATGATGAAACTTACCGTTTTGCTAAAAATCGCGAAAAACTCATTTTTTTTTACCTTTGCCTTGAATAAAATTTTTTCCTCACAGGGGAAAGATGGAGAACTTTCAAATTTTGTTTTTAATGATATTTTAAAAAATCTTACCGATCTTCAGCTGGGTGAGAATTTATGTAACTTCGAATGTCTAAATTGACCGGACTAATAGTTTTATTCATAAATTATTGAATATCCCTTTGAATTCATATAACTTTTTGGAAGAATTAAATATTATTAAACAAATAGCGTCAAACAACGGTTACAATCCTTTTCTTATAGACAAAATGGTATCCAATAAACCAAAGAAAATGGCATTAAATCTCGTGTACCCAATCATAAAAGAGGACAATACACAGAAATATTTTTCGTTATCTTATGTCAATGGATTATCTAAAAATATTGCTAAATATTTCAAAAGTTGTTTCAATTATAACGCGGCTTTTAGGACAATTAATAACGTTAGTACCTACATAAAAAACAATAAAGATCGAACAAATAAAGAAAATAAATCCGGAGTCTATAAGTTGACTTGCAAAGATTGCCCTTTAGTAATAATAATAATAGCTCTTTATTCTCGATCACATCCATACACATATAAATATAATAATATGAAGATGAAATAGAATAGTGTCAGAAATAAGAATTACATGATATAATCATCTAAACTGTATGGTTCTAGCTCAATGAGATATTCGAATAATCTTCTTTTGAAACATTTCATATTTTTTATAGTTTTTATATTTTTTGGAAGCATGTTATATATTTTGAGATTTTTTCTCTAAAAAATGTTCCCCTCTTCTGAAATCAAATCTTGAATATTTTATCCCTGTTGGCCAAAAATCATTTTTGTAAACATCCTCCTTCATTTTTAGAGGAACACTTACTAAAACACATTTATAGGTTAAATTTTCTTGGTTTTTTGTGTTCAGTTGTTTTACGCTTACTTCATTTTCTTCTAAATTACCTTTTTCTCTTACATAGTCTTTTATTACTTCAACCTGTACATTTGCTTTTATTTGGGATACAAATAGCCATAATTTCTTCTCTTGCTTGTCTGCTTTTATAGATTTAAATGTTGTATCTTCCAGTGGTCCTGTACCAACATTTGGTTTCTTATGCCTTCTTGATCTAACAGTAATGAATTCTTCCGATGTGGGTTTAGGCGAGAGTTCTTGTTCCATTTCATCTTTTTCCGTAGTTGGTTTTGAAATCAAAATAACTGGATTGTTGACATTTCTTTGAGTAATTTGTAGGTTACCTTTGTGTCTGTCATTTTTGGTTGTAGGTGGTAGCTCAGATGTACCATTATCTTCTTTGGATGTTTCTGCAGTAGTTTGTTTCGTGTTATTATATAACCTCCTTGTGACTTGCTGTACTTTGTTTACAGTTGAGGATTCAGTTTTTTGCGTTGCTTTCGAATATGTTTTCATTTCGTATTTTCCATTATCTTCCAGGAGCTGTATTTTTTCTGATAAAAGGATATTGTTTTGCATCAGGATTTGGTTCTTTTCGGTTATTTCCTTGATTAATTGTTTTAGATAGTTGTTTTCCAATTCCAGCATTTTATTCTGAACAATTGCATCTTTGAATTCTGTTGGACTTTCATGATTTTCTAACCTCTCATGTTTACATATAGTATTTTCCAAATTGCTTGCTCGTACAAGACATTATTTGTGGAAATTATTATAACACTTTCCACACTTCACATAATCTCTCACTTTTTTAGCACAATACGAACATTTAGCATCGTTAAATTCCCCGTCTCTCTGGGAGCTCGCATCCGCGTCACTTTCATTCGACGCCATCTTGGATTAGCTCTACTGTGAAAAAAGGTATACATTGGCCAGACTGGTAAATCATTCAAGAAACGTGTCCAAGAACACCAAAGGGGTTATATATCCGATTCTGTACATTCGACATATGCTAATCATCTTAAGGGATTCAGGCATAATTTTAACAATACTTATGAAATTATCCTTTTAGAATTTCTTGAAATCAACAGGTATAATGCACGTAAAATCCTTTTGAACGAACAAACAGATGTTGATAAGTCTCCATTACTGAATATCTTTCCTTAGCGGCAAACTCCAATAAACACCTAGAGTTTTTATGACTTGTTCTTCTATTATTTGGTCACGTACCTAACAATGTTTTTGAACTCAGTTACATTGAATACCATCAGACAGTACAATGTAATACCTGAAGAAGCCACATCGTGGTGAAACAATTGTTGTATTAGTACAAACGTTTTCGTGGAAATAAATTACTGTCTCATATAAAATTTTTTAATTATCGCTTTTATCGAATTTTCTTTGTTGAAATTATTTCAAAACTATTTGCTTCATTTATATGAAGCTTCAAGAAATTATTATAGTCCCTCCAAAGAATCCAAACAAAGTAGAAATACCACACACCATAACTATAGATATACACCTTACTTTCGACAAGTTCGAAAAGTCCAGCGTGCTGTTGTATGTAGTAAGTTTATTGTGAGAGAATTGATATTGTTTAGTTAACACCGGGACAGCGCGTACGCAGTCCCGACTACCAAAAATTACGCGCCCGAGTTATCCGCATTAGGGATAATCGCAGGGGTCAGCCCGATCGAAGTGCAATGAAAGGGCCTCACTCCGGGGGAACCGCCTTATTGATCACGGTAACCCCTACGCCAGGTAAGTATGAGTTGTGCATCTACGAAATGCATTATACGTCTATTAGGAAAATTATCCACAGTTATGTGCAATTAGTCCTGCCATCTTTCGGAACAACTCTGTATTTATAATACCAGACGTTCTAACGACTAGATAGATATTAATAACGGGGCAAAAAGATTATACAATATAAGTTGAGAAAAAAACTGCTTGTTGTAAATTTATTCGCATCAATCAATTGTATTCCAAACGTGTTCAACATACTTAGGAATTAATCAACCGAGATCTGCCGAAGTGCCAATAGGCGAGACGAGAAATTAAATATTTGTGTTTCTTCTAATGTCCACCACATTATTTGTGTCTAGTTGTCATGTTTGCAGGGATATTCTCCTGATTTGGTTAATGCAAGTGAAGTTCAACCCTATCACATAGATAGATTCTCTTAGAATTAATTTGATTCCTTGAAAGTTCTTTATTTAAAGAGAACTTTATGAATTTTGTGTAACAGTTCAGATATACGGGGGAGTGCTCAAGGAAAACGGTTGGATACCTATTAGAAAGAAAATAATTAAAACATCCTGCCACTGAGCTATCGGCAATATGGGTATTTATAATTAAATTTCATAACAGTTTCTTTCAGAATTGAAGTCTTGGACTATTATATTGCTTATTTCTCTTTATTAGGTTTTATATATAAAGAAATTATTGCATTTTTGAATTTTTACATGAACAGAGTATAAGTAAGATGAGCATATTGCAGATATTGAGAAAAAATAGAATAGAAAAAATTTTAAAGGCAATTCATTAATTTTTTCATGACTTACCTACCTCTATTGCAAATTATATAAAAATTTAATTAAGTTAACCTTACCTCTATTTACAACATTATAAGTAAACTACATGAATTACCTGCAAGTACGTCATATAAACATATTATAACAACATAAACTAGAAAATATACATATTATGACAGATAACAAGATTATCGTAATAATGAAAAAGGTAATTATACTGAAATTTCGAAAAAGTGTATGCGTGACACTAGCGTATGCTTTCGTACAGCTTTGGTTATATAAATTATAAATTTTATAAAAATGAACAGTGAACTTTTCTCCTCAAAATCAATAAATTATTATTAATACTTATCTTACCTCATATTTGACGTATGTTTAACATCGATTCGTATTTCTCATAATTAATTGTTATCTATAATAGTTTATTTCCGAAAACAAGCAACTGAAAATACCGTTGTCATACTTTTGGTGAGCATCACATTCTTCAAGTGAAATTGATTTCTAATCTTCAATTCAACATTTTTATGCTTTCATGTAGCCAAAATTTAAAAATCGCTACTTGAGGATTTCTCATCATTTCGATTAGAAGAAATACATTACTCTGATCAGCAAATATTCTGAAGCTCGAAGTCAATCAGTGTTTTATTTCAATGAGACAAAAACCAAACTCATAATAATGGTACAATATCGGAATCTGTCGATCATCTTTCTGAGTATATCTATTTTAACTATTAAGAAAATTGCCAAATTCTAAATTAAATATTTTGTGAATATTATTATATGTGTTTTTCTTTATTCGACTATTGAAACTATTTTACCTTGTGATTTGCTAGAAGTCAATATCTAAAATAAGTTTTGTAGATATTGTAAGTAACATCATTCCATTTGTAATTGGTTTTCGACATATACATATATATATATATATATATATATATATATATATATATATATATATTGAAATTTACACGACGTAAATATTCATGTTTCGTTAAGGTTCTCGAAAAAAAAAATTGATATGTTTCGTGAAGGTTAATTTTTTATATTCAAGCTTAGTATTATTCGTCTGTGAGTAGTAATTTCTGTAGTGATTTAGGAATTTTCTCACCAAAACGTACGATATAAACGGAAACATACAGATGAAGAAGGAAAGAAATTTGATCGCGTTTAGAGAGCAGAGTAGTTGTTATAGTCGTTATATTGTCCAAACTATCGCGTATGGAGAAGGTACTAACGGAATAAGTGCAAATGAAATAGCCGATTTCACTCGAATACACTACGGTTGCAAAATTATGTGTTTCATTGGTATAATCGCCGACTGTTACCAATCGACCTCCAAAAATTATTTTAAGACTCATTTGAGTTACCCCTCCCCACGGAAATCTTTAGTAAAAGGCGAAAGATTTATTCGCAACTGAGGAGAGGTCAGAGTAACCATCCAATTTTTTCAACACTATTTTCATCTACAGACAGTCCGATGAAGTCGGTGTTCGAGAAGTAAATGCATGAAAGTCTCCGAGAAAAATTATCCGATTTTTAAAATTGTCTGTACACTTTTTAGGACTTGAATTTTAGGAAGAATTAAATTCGACTAATGAATATGCAATATTCAATGTATCGACAAGATATACATCTCTATTGATCTATTACACATGTTTATAATACTAAACGCCATCTTGCGGCAATTTTTGATAGCTGCTTATGTTGAACATCTGCATTGAGTTTCAATATATTTGGATATTCGATGGTAGCGGTGATTTTCGGACTGTTACATTTACAATCAAGTGTTACGTACTTCATTTATTTCAACCGAAATTGCTACAATTCTCTGATTGACGACAAAGTTCAAAAAAAAAATAGATTCTAATGACGAATAAAAAATATATTAATCGGAATTTATAGGGCATAATAAAATTATTCATTCCATCATAATATAATTGCAATGCAATTCGAACTTCAAAAATACCAATGAAAATGGTTATCTTACTTACAAAAGTGAACAACATAATTTTTTCTCTTCTATATTATTATTGCTAATGTCTTTTTGTGTATATGTTTCAAGCGATCGTTTAATATTTCATACAATTCATTTTTACATATTGTACTTAATTTATGATACTCGAACTAGTTACGTCGATGCGTGTTACAGACAATTTTCATTCAGAGGAGAAAGTTAAAATTTCCACATAATTCATTTGTTTACATCCAGTGGATTATGATTTTAATTTTACTGTGCACTCGCACCACAGCGTTATCATATCGTCCAAATATTTGTTCTTTCGTATTTTAAGCCAAATATGGTCGCGAATGATTACTGTGAAATCTCTTTTAGACCGACACTAAAAAATTGTCCGTTCAAGAGAGTCATCTTTTCGAAAGAAATTTTATGTTTTCCAAATTCAGCAAATGAAAATCCAATAAACAACGCAAAATATAGACATCTGAAAAAACATTTATTTCTTTATACGTAAAACACCATAATACATATTGCATTATATAACTGAATATTTATTCATGAATGGTAGTCTGACGAGTTCTTTTGCTCGAATTATTACATCATGAAAATAAAATTGGAAGTTGATAAGAATATTCAAGGCTGTGTCATATTTTTGACATTCTGCGAATAGTTTAAAGATTTTTAATCAAGTCGTTAGCTTCATCATAATAAAATTCCTCATTAGAAACTTTCAAAGTCCGTTAGTTCCACCTTCGGCCAGATAATCAATTTCATTTATTACAAATGTTTGAAAAAGTTATAACTAACATATAAAACCATGTCTCAAGATGCGAGAACGCTCATTTTCGATTTTGTTGATCGTAAAAAAATTCTCAATGGAGAATACTTTCAAAGTTGACAGTAGATGGGCCGACCTAACACGTATAATCGCTAGTCATATCTAACATATAAAACCCAAGTTTCCAATGTGCGGCAACGCCTTTTTTCAATTTTGTTGATATTTATAAAATTCTCCTATATAATTCCCTTCGTTCTCCCTACAGCCCGCCAATAGTTTTCATCACATAAGATTGATATTCATAACTAACATAGTAAAGACCCTCTGCCTATATGCGACAATAATTGAGAGAAGTAAGTAATGATGTTCATTATATACAGTGGGCCGATCCCGGAGGTACTGCAATACCGGGCCAACTCGCGACGGCGGTGGAGCAAGCCCCTAACCACCATCATGATCCAAAAATCAGTTTAATATACTGGCCCCGCATGCGGGGCGTATCAGATATTAAGCTGATAAGAACAGATACTACACTTTGATCTTAGCCATAGGGCCGAGAAGCGATACCTGTTACAAATTATCAACAAAACTTAACGGAAAATAGACCTTCGTATTCAGTATAATAATTCACCATACATCTACGAGTTCCATCTTTCATTACATACCCCTACTTCATTAGAATAACTATTCCCAATGTACCACCCTCGTAGAATTCTATTCAGGTTATTGAGGAGATTTCGATATCACTCGCTAGAGTGCGCATCGTCCCATTTGTTATTTAGTCGTAGTCGGCTTTCCTAAAATTATATTTTGCTCCTTTCGATGCATACAAACGCTTACACTGACCGTTCAAAAGGAAGTGAATCAATATTAGAATATAAATAGAGAAAAAGTGTTCAAAGATTAGAAAAGTGTAATGTAAATGAGAAAGTGTAGTTAGTGGCTTTAGTGAACTTAGTGCGAGAGCCAAAATATCAACGAGACAAATCACCTTGACCTGGAAATACTATGGGAATATCATCAAGTTGGATCAATTCTTTGCTGAGAGAAAAATACTTCTTGAGAAACATATAAAATAAATAGAACACGAAATGAGAACGGCAAAATAAAATGCGAAAGAGTTGGAAGCATATTTAAAATCAAAAAGAACCGCAAAACCAGAAATTATTACTGAAATCTAGAATGACTGCCTGAGCGGCAGTGAAGAAGATGACGATTTTAGTATCGAGGAAAAAGAGAAATGATGATAGAGAAATAAATGCACAAAATAACCCGAGAGCCTGTAAGGAAAGACAATCATAATAAATTTTCATAAAAAGAAGATGATAACACAACACATATAATACTAAGAAACAAGACAAATCGAAACGAACTATCAAAAGTAATAACAAATTAAGAAAATCAGCTATACCATAGCAATAGCAACCGAAAAAAATTACTCGTCTCAATGATGACGGACTTTACTAAGAACCAAGCGGAAACCTTTCCCTATTATTGGTTGCTTTCAAAAATCTACGCAAGATTATTAATCTTGAAAATTAAGAAATGTACAGCCAGACGAAGAAG
Organism: Megalocaria dilatata; assembly: GCA_034642435.1. Taxonomy (NCBI): domain Eukaryota; kingdom Metazoa; phylum Arthropoda; class Insecta; order Coleoptera; family Coccinellidae; genus Megalocaria; species Megalocaria dilatata. Next base: position 76,867,510 of record CM067856.1, read on the forward strand.
ACACTAATACGCAGTTTAATGGCTCATTATGTAATGTTTCCAAGATCATTTCGAAAGAAAATTTAGTGAGCAATATTGTGCGAGTGTCTATAGCTGCTTCTATGCAATTCGAATATTATCGCCTTTATTTGATTGATTCGGGAAATCCACTCAGTTCAATTTTAGCTGAAATATTTATGGATGATCTAGAATCAAAAATACACCTAAATCCGATAAGCAAATATTTCCTTTATTGGTATAGATATGTAGATGACATTTTTTGTTGTTTCAAAGGCACCGATCGACAACTACATATCTTCACGAATTTCATTAATAAACTCCACCCAAAAATCAAATTCACAATCGAAGAAGAAAAGAATCAAAGTATTAATTTTCTTGACCTCACAATAACAAGACTAAATAATTTACATGATTTTAGTATTTTTCACAAACCCACACATACAGACATCATAATACATAAAACTTCAAATCACCACACCAACCAAAAAATGTCAGCATATAATATAGTCCGGTCAAATTAGACCAAAAATAAGAGTAAAAGTTACATAAATTCCCACCAAGCTGAAAATTGGTAAGATTGTTTAAAATATCATTAAAAACAAAATTTGAAAGTTCCCCATCTATCCCCTGTAAGGAAAAAATTTTATTCAAGGTCAAAGGTCAAAAAAATGAGTTTTTCGCGATTTTCAGCAAAACGGTCAGTTTTATCATTAAAATACCTCGGACAAAAATTGTAGATCATAAAATTATCTATAAAAAATTTATTAATACTTTCTTTTCTACGCGCCACCGTTTTTGAGATATTACGGTTAAAAAAATTGTAAAAGTTGTAATCGTCATAATGAGCATGTACACGGCATAGAATCACCAACAGTAGAGGATCCGTTTGATTCCAACGAGGCAACATGCGATACATGGCTATTAACGCAGTTTACATGCACTCAAGATGAAGATGAAGAAGAACAAGAAAAACAAGAACAAGACGAACAAGAAGATCAAGAAGAAGAACAAAAAGAAGATTTTGAAAGTTACGACTCGGACGATTAAATTTCACTACTTTTTTTTAACTTAAATTGCTTTTATCTTTTCAATCTCTGCTAATATCCATTATTTTTCAATAGTTTCAAATTAAACAGGATCAAAACTGACCCGTGGAATAGGCTTACCTCATAGGTGGCGAGGAAACGTGTGCATATTATGACGATTACAATTTTTTGAATCGTTATATCTCAAAAACGGTGGCTCGTAGAAAAAAAAAATAATTAATAAATTTTTTGTAGATAATTTTATGATCTACAATTTTTGTCTGAGGTATTTTAATGATGAAACTTACCGTTTTGCTAAAAATCGCGAAAAACTCATTTTTTTTTACCTTTGCCTTGAATAAAATTTTTTCCTCACAGGGGAAAGATGGAGAACTTTCAAATTTTGTTTTTAATGATATTTTAAAAAATCTTACCGATCTTCAGCTGGGTGAGAATTTATGTAACTTCGAATGTCTAAATTGACCGGACTAATAGTTTTATTCATAAATTATTGAATATCCCTTTGAATTCATATAACTTTTTGGAAGAATTAAATATTATTAAACAAATAGCGTCAAACAACGGTTACAATCCTTTTCTTATAGACAAAATGGTATCCAATAAACCAAAGAAAATGGCATTAAATCTCGTGTACCCAATCATAAAAGAGGACAATACACAGAAATATTTTTCGTTATCTTATGTCAATGGATTATCTAAAAATATTGCTAAATATTTCAAAAGTTGTTTCAATTATAACGCGGCTTTTAGGACAATTAATAACGTTAGTACCTACATAAAAAACAATAAAGATCGAACAAATAAAGAAAATAAATCCGGAGTCTATAAGTTGACTTGCAAAGATTGCCCTTTAGTAATAATAATAATAGCTCTTTATTCTCGATCACATCCATACACATATAAATATAATAATATGAAGATGAAATAGAATAGTGTCAGAAATAAGAATTACATGATATAATCATCTAAACTGTATGGTTCTAGCTCAATGAGATATTCGAATAATCTTCTTTTGAAACATTTCATATTTTTTATAGTTTTTATATTTTTTGGAAGCATGTTATATATTTTGAGATTTTTTCTCTAAAAAATGTTCCCCTCTTCTGAAATCAAATCTTGAATATTTCATCCCTGTTGGCCAAAAATCATTTTTGTAAACATCCTCCTTCATTTTTAGAGGAACACTTACTAAAACACATTTATAGGTTAAATTTTCTTGGTTTTTTGTGTTCAGTTGTTTTACGCTTACTTCATTTTCTTCTAAATTACCTTTTTCTCTTACATAGTCTTTTATTACTTCAACCTGTACATTTGCTTTTATTTGGGATACAAATAGCCATAATTTCTTCTCTTGCTTGTCTGCTTTTATAGATTTAAATGTTGTATCTTCCAGTGGTCCTGTACCAACATTTGGTTTCTTATGCCTTCTTGATCTAACAGTAATGAATTCTTCCGATGTGGGTTTAGGCGAGAGTTCTTGTTCCATTTCATCTTTTTCCGTAGTTGGTTTTGAAATCAAAATAACTGGATTGTTGACATTTCTTTGAGTAATTTGTAGGTTACCTTTGTGTCTGTCATTTTTGGTTGTAGGTGGTAGCTCAGATGTACCATTATCTTCTTTGGATGTTTCTGCAGTAGTTTGTTTCGTGTTATTATATAACCTCCTTGTGACTTGCTGTACTTTGTTTACAGTTGAGGATTCAGTTTTTTGCGTTGCTTTCGAATATGTTTTCATTTCGTATTTTCCATTATCTTCCAGGAGCTGTATTTTTTCTGATAAAAGGATATTGTTTTGCATCAGGATTTGGTTCTTTTCGGTTATTTCCTTGATTAATTGTTTTAGATAGTTGTTTTCCAATTCCAGCATTTTATTCTGAACAATTGCATCTTTGAATTCTGTTGGACTTTCATGATTTTCTAACCTCTCATGTTTACATATAGTATTTTCCAAATTGCTTGCTCGTACAAGACATTATTTGTGGAAATTATTATAACACTTTCCACACTTCACATAATCTCTCACTTTTTTAGCACAATACGAACATTTAGCATCGTTAAATTCCCCGTCTCTCTGGGAGCTCGCATCCGCGTCACTTTCATTCGACGCCATCTTGGATTAGCTCTACTGTGAAAAAAGGTATACATTGGCCAGACTGGTAAATCATTCAAGAAACGTGTCCAAGAACACCAAAGGGGTTATATATCCGATTCTGTACATTCGACATATGCTAATCATCTTAAGGGATTCAGGCATAATTTTAACAATACTTATGAAATTATCCTTTTAGAATTTCTTGAAATCAACAGGTATAATGCACGTAAAATCCTTTTGAACGAACAAACAGATGTTGATAAGTCTCCATTACTGAATATCTTTCCTTAGCGGCAAACTCCAATAAACACCTAGAGTTTTTATGACTTGTTCTTCTATTATTTGGTCACGTACCTAACAATGTTTTTGAACTCAGTTACATTGAATACCATCAGACAGTACAATGTAATACCTGAAGAAGCCACATCGTGGTGAAACAATTGTTGTATTAGTACAAACGTTTTCGTGGAAATAAATTACTGTCTCATATAAAATTTTTTAATTATCGCTTTTATCGAATTTTCTTTGTTGAAATTATTTCAAAACTGAATGAAAAAAATGTCAGATATTCATCAGATCTGGGATGAAAACATAATTTGCTTCATTTATATGAAGCTTCAAGAAATTATTATAGTCCCTCCAAAGAATCCAAACAAAGTAGAAATACCACACACCATAACTATAGATATACACCTTACTTTCGACAAGTTCGAAAAGTCCAGCGTGCTGTTGTATGTAGTAAGTTTATTGTGAGAGAATTGATATTGTTTAGTTAACACCGGGACAGCGCGTACGCAGTCCCGACTACCAAAAATTACGCGCCCGAGTTATCCGCATTAGGGATAATCGCAGGGGTCAGCCCGATCGAAGTGCAATGAAAGGGCCTCACTCCGGGGGAACCGCCTTATTGATCACGGTAACCCCTACGCCAGGTAAGTATGAGTTGTGCATCTACGAAATGCATTATACGTCTATTAGGAAAATTATCCACAGTTATGTGCAATTAGTCCTGCCATCTTTCGGAACAACTCTGTATTTATAATACCAGACGTTCTAACGACTAGATAGATATTAATAACGGGGCAAAAAGATTATACAATATAAGTTGAGAAAAAAACTGCTTGTTGTAAATTTATTCGCATCAATCAATTGTATTCCAAACGTGTTCAACATACTTAGGAATTAATCAACCGAGATCTGCCGAAGTGCCAATAGGCGAGACGAGAAATTAAATATTTGTGTTTCTTCTAATGTCCACCACATTATTTGTGTCTAGTTGTCATGTTTGCAGGGATATTCTCCTGATTTGGTTAATGCAAGTGAAGTTCAACCCTATCACATAGATAGATTCTCTTAGAATTAATTTGATTCCTTGAAAGTTCTTTATTTAAAGAGAACTTTATGAATTTTGTGTAACAGTTCAGATATACGGGGGAGTGCTCAAGGAAAACGGTTGGATACCTATTAGACAGAAAATAATTAAAACATCCTGCCACTGAGCTATCGGCAATATGGGTATTTATAATTAAATTTCATAACAGTTTCTTTCAGAATTGAAGTCTTGGACTATTATATTGCTTATTTCTCTTTATTAGGTTTTATATATAAAGAAATTATTGCATTTTTGAATTTTTACATGAACAGAGTATAAGTAAGATGAGCATATTGCAGATATTGAGAAAAAATAGAATAGAAAAAATTTTAAAGGCAATTCATTAATTTTTTCATGACTTACCTACCTCTATTGCAAATTATATAGTGAAAGAGGATGTCGAGTAAGAAAGTTGTACCGAGCGAGACGCTGCAGGTTTCAAACCCTGAATGCGGATCATGCAAACGCATAATAAGTAAAATTGCTAAAAAATGCAATATTTGTAATAAAGTGTATCATCCTGGATGTGCAAATAAAATAAAAAAGTGTTGCGAGAAAGATATAACAACTCCAAGTGATAATAACTCTGGAGGAATTTCTCCGATGTCCGATACTGGTTGCAAGAATATAAGCGAAGATTCATCTCATCACGATCTTCTATTGAAGATTATTTTCGAATTGGAAGCGAAAAATGCTGTACTGATGGAAAACAACGGCCTCTTGAAATTCAAAATATCTACTTTGGAAAATGTAATCGAAAACGACAAATCTGTTATCGAAATTCTCAATGAAAAACTCGCGACCAACACAAACATTGATAAGGAAACGCCATTCCCGGTGATAAGAATTAACCATCCACCTGAAACAGTAAATATGGGTGGTGGATTTACAGCTGATACTGTAACTGTTCATCCTTGCAGTCCGATTCAAGAATCATCGACTAATGCTGCGGATGCTGGAATAAATAATCTTTCACGTAAGAGCGCGAAGCATAAACAACAAAACCCAATCAATTTAGCAACACAGGCCGCCAATTCAGGCAATAGTTCTTCTCAACCAATGAGTAAAAACAGTGAAGATTGGAGTGTTGTCCCAAATAGAAGACATGGCCATCGACGTCGTGCTCTGGTCCTTGGAAGCTGTTCTGAGAATAATGTGGTTGAAGGAATAGAAAAATTCAAAATATTCCATGTGTCAAACCTGAAACCCGAAACAACACCTGAAAACTTAAGGGATTTCCTGAGGAAAAACTTCTCAACAGTGAGTTGTGAAAAACTGAATTCTAAATACCCAGAAAGTTACTCTTCCTTCAAAGTGTGTATCCCGAGCTCAGAATATGATAAAGCTTTAGACGGATCAAATTGGCCAAATAGGGCTAGCATTCATCGTTTTTTTCAGCCCCGAAAGAACAACCGTCCAATGGATTAAACTTTGGCGAAAATTCTAAGTTAAGAATCTTACAGTTAAATATACAGTGTGTCTCCAATAAATTGGAACATTTGGAAGTGCTTCTGGATGAGGTTGGCCCTGAAATCATTAGTATTGCTGAACACTGGTGTACTCCTGATAGTGTGGGAACAATGTCATTGCCTGGCTACCTGATTGCTGATTTTTACTGCCGACCTACTCGAGGTCATGGAGGATCGATGATCTACGTTAAAAGTGGTGTAAAAGTGAAATCTCTTAGTGTTTCGGCCTTTTCGGATGAGATGAATTGTGAGATAAGTGGAATCATTGTTATAGCCAATAAGTGCCGAATTGGCATCTTAAGTGTCTACCGACCGGGTTCCGGAAATTTAGAGGTATTTCTTGAGAGATTATCATGTGCCCTGAATCATTGTACAAATTTGGCAGATGTTGTCTTTTTGTGTGGTGATATGAATGTTGACTATTTGAGAACTGAGTGTACAAAACTTAAACGGTTTATTGATTTATTTGAATGTTTCGGTCTGAGAATTTCATCAAAGAAGCCTACAAGAGTGTTCACAGATAGTAGAGGTAGAACAACTATTTCTAAAATTGATTATATATTAACAGATGCTGATCCCTCAAAATGTTGTGCTGAGGTTCTTGAAACACATTTGAGTGACCACAAGGCTATTATGGTAGACGTCAATGTAATGTTGGTGAATGTTGCGCGTTCTTTACCTAGATTAGTTAGAAACTTGAACCAATTTAACTTAGACAAGTTTGTTCTTCATTTATCGGCGTCGGACTTTCAGAATATTTACAAAAGCGATGATGCTGATTCATGTTTTGATTCATTTACTGGCACAATTCAAAGTGCATTCGAACTATGCTGCCCTCTTATTAAGTTGAGCACCAACAAACATCAGACCAAAGGTTGGATTACTCCTGAAGTAACTATAGCTAAACGCGAACTCATGAACCTGCATTGGCTACATTCCAATTTGAAGACCCAAGAAACCTTCACCCTGTACAAAAATGCGAAATTGAATTATAACGTGCTATTGAGGGACTCCAAATTCAAATTCCATAACACTCTCATATCTAGATCTGGCAATAAAAGTAAAACGGTATGGAACATGGTTAATGCTGTGACCGGAAGGAACAGAAAAAGTAATCAACCAATTGAACTTGATGTCGATGGAATCTCCCATAATGATCCGAAACAGGTTGCTGAAATATTTGCTTATTATTTTTCAACGGTAGCGGAGAAGACACTTCTCCATTTTTACAATAGTAGTCTATCTACAGTATGTACCACCTCCTATATGGCAAATTCTACATTTTTTTTCCATCCAGTTTCTGAGCTTGAAGTTACTGACGCAATAAGGTCATTGAAAAATAACAAAATTTCAGGTCCGGATTCCGTCTCAGCCAGAATTCTGAAAACAATAGGTCCATCGATATGTCGGCATTTTGCACACTGTATCAATTTGTCAGTAAATCTAGGTATTTTTCCTTCATCGTTGAAAAAAGCTACGGTCATTCCAGTTTTCAAAAAGAATAATATTCATGATGTTACCAACTATAGGCCAATTTCACTACTAAACTCGTTTTCAAAAATATTCGAAAAAATAGTCCTGGGCAGAATGAATAAATATATGGAAAAATATGATGTTTTGAATTCTTCTCAGCATGGCTTTAGATCTGGCCGCTCAACCCAATCGGCCGCTGTTGAGTTCACTGAATATATATATGAGTGTCTTGACGATGGGTTCTATGTCGCTGGACTATTTTTTGACCTTTCAAGAGCATTCGACAGTCTCTCTTTCAACTTTATTATGGAAAAATGTTATAATGTTGGTTTCAGGGGTATATTCCTGGAATGGTTGAAGAGTTATCTCGAGAAAAGACCATCAAATGTCAAAGTCAGAGATATTCTGTCTCATGAGTACACTTTGAAATTAGGAATACCACAGGGACCTGTTCTAGGACCTCTGCTGTTCCTCCTTTTCATTAACGACCTTCCTATAAGCCTGACAGATGAGTTAGCACAGTTTTGTTTGCGCCACGGTTTAACATCGTGTTCGAAGACGTGTTCTGTAGTTCTGTTTGCTGATGATACGTCATTTGCTGTTAGGGGTTCATCTTTTGAAGAGCTCCAAATATTGTGCGATTTTTTATTTGATTTTTTTGTTAAATGGTGCCGTACAAATAATCTTGTGATTAACATCGATAAGACCGAAATTATCCATTTTTCTATCGGTTCAAGTAGTAAGAAACTTGTGCTTCGTCACCAAGATGCGGTAACCACATCCAAAGATGCTGTCAGGTTTCTTGGAATTTTTCTGGACAAAAATTTGAGATGGTTTAATCATATTGATTCGGTGTGTTGTAGATTGAGTCGTTCTTTTTTTGCTATAAATAGAGTAAGACACTTGCTGCCAACGCCAACATTGATCAGCATCTACTATAGCTTAGTTTTTAGCCATTTGTCTTACAACGTCCTTCTTTGGGGAAATTCGTCAGAGGCTAATAGGGTTTTTATCATCCAGAAGCGCATTCTGCGAATGATCTTCGAAATTAGTCCAAGGTCGTCCTGTAGACCGGTTTTCACACATAATGGTATTCTCACGTTATGTAGTATTTTTATTCTAAAAACCTTGTTATATATTAAAGAGAAAGAGAATAGCCTCCCTAAATTATCTAGTTTTCATAATTACCGTACAAGAAGTGAAGGTGTTCTCTTTATACCTAAACATAGATCTAGAAAATTTGAAATGTCGCCATTTTATCAGGGCATAAAATTATTTAACCATTTACCTTCTCATATTCGATCTCTTAATATCAGACGATTCAAAGGGAGTGTGAAAGCCTTATTGCTGAGAAAATGCTATTATTCCGTTAATGAATTCTTGGATGATATCTTTGATGACACACTGTATTAATTGTGTATTGATTATTGATTTGTTTTTCCTGACTTGTCTCATACATTTTCATGTCATGTGGGACCAATAAATGATTTATTTATTTATTTATAAAAATTTAATTAAGTTAACCTTACCTCTATTTACAACATTATAAGTAAACTACATGAATTACCTGCAAGTACGTCATATAAACATATTATAACAACATAAACTAGAAAATATACATATTATGACAGATAACAAGATTATCGTAATAATGAAAAAGGTAATTATACTGAAATTTCGAAAAAGTGTATGCGTGACACTAGCGTATGCTTTCGTACAGCTTTGGTTATATAAATTATAAATTTTATAAAAATGAACAGTGAACTTTTCTCCTCAAAATCAATAAATTATTATTAATACTTATCTTACCTCATATTTGACGTATGTTTAACATCGATTCGTATTTCTCATAATTAATTGTTATCTATAATAGTTTATTTCCGAAAACAAGCAACTGAAAATACCGTTGTCATACTTTTGGTGAGCATCACATTCTTCAAGTGAAATTGATTTCTAATCTTCAATTCAACATTTTTATGCTTTCATGTAGCCAAAATTTAAAAATCGCTACTTGAGGATTTCTCATCATTTCGATTAGAAGAAATACATTACTCTGATCAGCAAATATTCTGAAGCTCGAAGTCAATCAGTGTTTTATTTCAATGAGACAAAAACCAAACTCATAATAATGGTACAATATCGGAATCTGTCGATCATCTTTCTGAGTATATCTATTTTAACTATTAAGAAAATTGCCAAATTCTAAATTAAATATTTTGTGAATATTATTATATGTGTTTTTCTTTATTCGACTATTGAAACTATTTTACCTTGTGATTTGCTAGAAGTCAATATCTAAAATAAGTTTTGTAGATATTGTAAGTAACATCATTCCATTTGTAATTGGTTTTCGACATATACATATATATATATATATATATATATATATATATATATATATATATATATATATTGAAATTTACACGACGTAAATATTCATGTTTCGTTAAGGTTCTCGAAAAAAAAAATTGATATGTTTCGTGAAGGTTAATTTTTTATATTCAAGCTTAGTATTATTCGTCTGTGAGTAGTAATTTCTGTAGTGATTTAGGAATTTTCTCACCAAAACGTACGATATAAACGGAAACATACAGATGAAGAAGGAAAGAAATTTGATCGCGTTTAGAGAGCAGAGTAGTTGTTATAGTCGTTATATTGTCCAAACTATCGCGTATGGAGAAGGTACTAACGGAATAAGTGCAAATGAAATAGCCGATTTCACTCGAATACACTACGGTTGCAAATTTATGTGTTTCATTGGTATAATCGCCGACTGTTACCAATCGACCTCCAAAAATTATTTTAAGACTCATTTGAGTTACCCCTCCCCACGGAAATCTTTAGTAAAAGGCGAAAGATTTATTCGCAACTGAGGAGAGGTCAGAGTAACCATCCAATTTTTTCAACACTATTTTCATCCACAGACAGTCCGATGAAGTCGGTGTTCAAGAAGTAAATGCATGAAAGTCTCCGAGAAAAATTATCCGATTTTTAAAATTGTCTGTACACTTTTTAGGACTTGAATTTTAGGAAGAATTAAATTCGACTAATGAATATGCAATATTCAATGTATCGACAAGATATACATCTCTATTGATCTATTACACATGTTTATAATACTAAACGCCATCTTGCGGCAATTTTTGATAGCTGCTTATGTTGAACATCTGCATTGAGTTTCAATATATTTGGATATTCGATGGTAGCGGTGATTTTCGGACTGTTACATTTACAATCAAGTGTTACGTACTTCATTTATTTCAACCGAAATTGCTACAATTCTCTGATTGACGACAAAGTTCAAAAAAAAAAATAGATTCTTATGACGAATAAAAAATATATTAATCGGAATTTATAGGGCATAATAAAATTATTCATTCCATCATAATATAATTGCAATGCAATTCGAACTTCAAAAATACCAATGAAAATGGTTATCTTACTTATAAAAGTGAACAACATAATTTTTTCTCTTCTATATTATTATTGCTAATGTCTTTTTGTGTATATGTTTCAAGCGATCGTTTAATATTTCATACAATTCATTTTTACATATTGTACTTAATTTATGATACTCGAACTAGTTACGTCGATGCGTGTTACAGACAATTTTCATTCAGAGGAGAAAGTTAAAATTTCCACATAATTCATTTGTTTACATCCAGTGGATTATGATTTTAATTTTACTGTGCGCTCGCACCACAGCGTTATCATATCGTCCAAATATTTGTTCTTTCGTATTTTAAGCCAAATATGGTCGCGAATGATTACTGTGAAATCTCTTTTAGACCGACACTAAAAAATTGTCCGTTCAAGAGAGTCATCTTTTCGAAAGAAATTTTATGTTTTCCAAATTCAGCAAATGAAAATCCAATAAACAACGCAAAATATAGACATCTGAAAAAACATTTATTTCTTTATACGTAAAACACCATAATACATATTGCATTATATAACTGAATATTTATTCATGAATGGTAGTCTGACGAGTTCTTTTGCTCGAATTATTACATCATGAAAATAAAATTGGAAGTTGATAAGAATATTCAAGGCTGTGTCATATTTTTGACATTCTGCGAATAGTTTAAAGATTTTTAATCAAGTCGTTAGCTTCATCATAATAAAATTCCTCATTAGAAACTTTCAAAGTCCGTTAGTTCCACCTTCGGCCAGATAATCAATTTCATTTATTACAAATGTTTGAAAAAGTTATAACTAACATATAAAACCATGTCTCAAGATGCGAGAACGCTCATTTTCGATTTTGTTGATCGTAAAAAAATTCTCAATGGAGAATACTTTCAAAGTTGACAGTAGATGGGCCGACCTAACACGTATAATCGCTAGTCATATCTAACATATAAAACCCAAGTTTCCAATGTGCGGCAACGCCTTTTTTCAATTTTGTTGATATTTATAAAATTCTCCTATATAATTCCCTTCGTTCTCCCTACAGCCCGCCAATAGTTTTCATCACATAAGATTGATATTCATAACTAACATAGTAAAGACCCTCTGCCTATATGCGACAATAATTGAGAGAAGTAAGTAATGATGTTCATTATATAAAGTGGGCCGATCCCGGAGGTACTGCAATACCGGGCCAACCCGCGACGGCGGTGGAGCAAGCCCCTAACCACCATCATGATCCAAAAATCAGTTTAATATACTGGCCCCGCATGCGGGGCGTATCAGATATTAAGCTGATAAGAACAGATACTACACTTTGATCTTAGCCATAGGGCCGAGAAGCGATACCTGTTACAAATTATCAACAAAACTTAACGGAAAATAGACCTTCGTATTCAGTATAATAATTCACCATACATCTACGAGTTCCATCTTTCATTACATACCCCTACTTCATTAGAATAACTGTTCCCAATGTACCACCCTCGTAGAATTCTATTCAGGTTATTGAGGAGATTTCGATATCACTCGCTAGAGTGCGCATCGTCCCATTTGTTATTTAGTCGTAGTCGGCTTTCCTAAAATTATATTTTGCTCCTTTCGATGCATACAAACGCTTACACTGACCGTTCAAAAGGAAGTGAATCAATATTAGAATATAAATAGAGAAAAAGTGTTCAAAGATTAGAAAAGTGTAATGTAAATGAGAAAGTGTAGTTAGTGGCTTTAGTGAACTTAGTGCGAGAGCCAAAATATCAACGAGACAAATCACCTTGACCTGGAAATACTATGGGAATATCATCAAGTTGGATCAATTCTTTGCTGAGATAAAAATACTTCTTGAGAAACATATAAAATAAATAGAACACGAAATGAGAACGGCAAAATAAAATGCGAAAGAGTTGGAAGCATATTTAAAATCAAAAAGAACCGCAAAACCAGAAATTATTACTGAAATCTAGAATGACTGCCTGAGCGGCAGTGAAGAAGATGACGATTTTAGTATCGAGGAAAAAGAGAAATGATGATAGAGAAATAAATGCACAAAATAACCCGAGAGCCTGTAAGGAAAGACAATCATAATAAATTTTCATAAAAAGAAGATGATAACACAACACATATAATACTAAGAAACAAGACAAATCGAAACGAACTATCAAAAGTAATAACAAATTAAGAAAATCAGCTATACCATAGCAATAGCAACCGAAAAAAATTACTCGTCTCAATGATGACGGACTTTACTAAGAACCAAGCGGAAACCTTTCCCTATTATTGGTTGCTTTCAAAAATCTACGCAAGATTATTAATCTTGAAAATTAAGAAATGTACAGCCAGACGAAGAAGACACTAATACGCAGTTTAATGGCTCATTATGTAATGTTTCCAAGATCATTTCGAAAGAAAATTTAGTGAGCAATATTGTGCGAGTGTCTATAGCTGCTTCTATGCAATTCGAATATTATCGCCTTTATTTGATTGATTCGGGAAATCCACTCAGTTCAATTTTAGCTGAAATATTTATGGATGATCTAGAATCAAAAATACACCTAAATCCGATAAGCAAATATTTCCTTTATTGGTATAGATATGTAGATGACATTTTTTGTTGTTTCAAAGGCACCGATCGACAACTACATATCTTCACGAATTTCATTAATAAACTCCACCCAAAAATCAAATTCACAATCGAAGAAGAAAAGAATCAAAGTATTAATTTTCTTGACCTCACAATAACAAGACTAAATAATTTACATGATTTTAGTATTTTTCACAAACCCACACATACAGACATCATAATACATAAAACTTCAAATCACCACACCAACCAAAAAATGTCAGCATATAATATAGTCCGGTCAAATTAGACCAAAAATAAGAGTAAAAGTTACATAAATTCCCACCAAGCTGAAAATTGGTAAGATTGTTTAAAATATCATTAAAAACAAAATTTGAAAGTTCCCCATCTATCCCCTGTAAGGAAAAAATTTTATTCAAGGTCAAAGGTCAAAAAAATGAGTTTTTCGCGATTTTCAGCAAAACGGTCAGTTTTATCATTAAAATACCTCGGACAAAAATTGTAGATCATAAAATTATCTATAAAAAATTTATTAATACTTTCTTTTCTACGCGCCACCGTTTTTGAGATATTACGGTTAAAAAAATTGTAAAAGTTGTAATCGTCATAATGAGCATGTACACGGCATAGAATCACCAACAGTAGAGGATCCGTTTGATTCCAACGAGGCAACATGCGATACATGGCTATTAACGCAGTTTACATGCACTCAAGATGAAGATGAAGAAGAACAAGAAAAACAAGAACAAGACGAACAAGAAGATCAAGAAGAAGAACAAAAAGAAGATTTTGAAAGTTACGACTCGGACGATTAAATTTCACTACTTTTTTTTAACTTAAATTGCTTTTATCTTTTCAATCTCTGCTAATATCCATTATTTTTCAATAGTTTCAAATTAAACAGGATCAAAACTGACCCGTGGAATAGGCTTACCTCATAGGTGGCGAGGAAACGTGTGCATATTATGACGATTACAATTTTTTGAATCGTTATATCTCAAAAACGGTGGCTCGTAGAAAAAAAAAATAATTAATAAATTTTTTGTAGATAATTTTATGATCTACAATTTTTGTCTGAGGTATTTTAATGATGAAACTTACCGTTTTGCTAAAAATCGCGAAAAACTCATTTTTTTTTACCTTTGCCTTGAATAAAATTTTTTCCTCACAGGGGAAAGATGGAGAACTTTCAAATTTTGTTTTTAATGATATTTTAAAAAATCTTACCGATCTTCAGCTGGGTGAGAATTTATGTAACTTCGAATGTCTAAATTGACCGGACTAATAGTTTTATTCATAAATTATTGAATATCCCTTTGAATTCATATAACTTTTTGGAAGAATTAAATATTATTAAACAAATAGCGTCAAACAACGGTTACAATCCTTTTCTTATAGACAAAATGGTATCCAATAAACCAAAGAAAATGGCATTAAATCTCGTGTACCCAATCATAAAAGAGGACAATACACAGAAATATTTTTCGTTATCTTATGTCAATGGATTATCTAAAAATATTGCTAAATATTTCAAAAGTTGTTTCAATTATAACGCGGCTTTTAGGACAATTAATAACGTTAGTACCTACATAAAAAACAATAAAGATCGAACAAATAAAGAAAATAAATCCGGAGTCTATAAGTTGACTTGCAAAGATTGCCCTTTAGTATACATTGGCCAGACTGGTAAATCATTCAAGAAACGTGTCCAAGAACACCAAAGGGGTTATATATCCGATTCTGTACATTCGACATATGCTAATCATCTTAAGGGATTCAGGCATAATTTTAACAATACTTATGAAATTATCCTTTTAGAATTTCTTGAAATCAACAGGTATAATGCACGTAAAATCCTTTTGAACGAACAAACAGATGTTGATAAGTCTCCATTACTGAATATCTTTCCTTAGCGGCAAACTCCAATAAACACCTAGAGTTTTTATGACTTGTTCTTCTATTATTTGGTCACGTACCTAACAATGTTTTTGAACTCAGTTACATTGAATACCATCAGACAGTACAATGTAATACCTGAAGAAGCCACATCGTGGTGAAACAATTGTTGTATTAGTACAAACGTTTTCGTGGAAATAAATTACTGTCTCATATAAAATTTTTTAATTATCGCTTTTATCGAATTTTCTTTGTTGAAATTATTTCAAAACTGAATGAAAAAAATGTCAGATATTCATCAGATCTGGGATGAAAACATAATTTGCTTCATTTATATGAAGCTTCAAGAAATTATTATAGTCCCTCCAAAGAATCCAAACAAAGTAGAAATACCACACACCATAACTATAGATATACACCTTACTTTCGACAAGTTCGAAAAGTCCAGCGTGCTGTTGTATGTAGTAAGTTTATTGTGAGAGAATTGATATTGTTTAGTTAACACCGGGACAGCGCGTACGCAGTCCCGACTACCAAAAATTACGCGCCCGAGTTATCCGCATTAGGGATAATCGCAGGGGTCAGCCCGATCGAAGTGCAATGAAAGGGCCTCACTCCGGGGGAACCGCCTTATTGATCACGGTAACCCCTACGCCAGGTAAGTATGAGTTGTGCATCTACGAAATGCATTATACGTCTATTAGGAAAATTATCCACAGTTATGTGCAATTAGTCCTGCCATCTTTCGGAACAACTCTGTATTTATAATATCAGACGTTCTAACGACTAGATAGATATTAATAACGGGGCAAAAAGATTATACAATATAAGTTGAGAAAAAAACTGCTTGTTGTAAATTTATTCGCATCAATCAATTGTATTCCAAACGTGTTCAACATACTTAGGAATTAATCAACCGAGATCTGCCGAAGTGCCAATAGGCGAGACGAGAAATTAAATATTTGTGTTTCTTCTAATGTCCACCACATTATTTGTGTCTAGTTGTCATGTTTGCAGGGATATTCTCCTGATTTGGTTAATGCAAGTGAAGTTCAACCCTATCACATAGATAGATTCTCTTAGAATTAATTTGATTCCTTGAAAGTTCTTTATTTAAAGAGAACTTTATGAATTTTGTGTAACAGTTCAGATATACGGGGGAGTGCTCAAGGAAAACGGTTGGATACCTATTAGACAGAAAATAATTAAAACATCCTGCCACTGAGCTATCGGCAATATGGGTATTTATAATTAAATTTCATAACAGTTTCTTTCAGAATTGAAGTCTTGGACTATTATATTGCTTATTTCTCTTTATTAGGTTTTATATATAAAGAAATTATTGCATTTTTGAATTTTTACATGAACAGAGTATAAGTAAGATGAGCATATTGCAGATATTGAGAAAAAATAGAATAGAAAAAATTTTAAAGGCAATTCATTAATTTTTTCATGACTTACCTACCTCTATTGCAAATTATATAAAAATTTAATTAAGTTAACCTTACCTCTATTTACAACATTATAAGTAAACTACATGAATTACCTGCAAGTACGTCATATAAACATATTATAACAACATAAACTAGAAAATATACATATTATGACAGATAACAAGATTATCGTAATAATGAAAAAGGTAATTATACTGAAATTTCGAAAAAGTGTATGCGTGACACTAGCGTATGCTTTCGTACAGCTTTGGTTATATAAATTATAAATTTTATAAAAATGAACAGTGAACTTTTCTCCTCAAAATCAATAAATTATTATTAATACTTATCTTACCTCATATTTGACGTATGTTTAACATCGATTCGTATTTCTCATAATTAATTGTTATCTATAATAGTTTATTTCCGAAACCAAGCAACTGAAAATACCGTTGTCATACTTTTGGTGAGCATCACATTCTTCAAGTGAAATTGATTTCTAATCTTCAATTCAACATTTTTATGCTTTCATGTAGCCAAAATTTAAAAATCGCTACTTGAGGATTTCTCATCATTTCGATTAGAAGAAATACATTACTCTGTTCAGCAAATATTCTGAAGCTCGAAGTCAATCAGTGTTTTATTTCAATGAGACAAAAACCAAACTCATAATAATGGTACAATATCGGAATCTGTCGATCATCCTTCTGAGTATATCTATTTTAACTATTAAGAAAATTGCCAAATTCTAAATTAAATATTTTGTGAATATTATTATATGTGTTTTTCTTTATTCGACTATTGAAACTATTTTACCTTGTGATTTGCTAGAAGTCAATATCTAAAATAAGTTTTGTAGATATTGTAAGTAACATCATTCCATTTGTAATTGGTTTTCGACATATACATATATATATATATATATATATATATATATATATATATATTGAAATTTACACGACGTAAATATTCATGTTTCGTTAAGGTTCTCGAAAAAAAAAATTGATATGTTTCGTGAAGGTTAATTTTTTATATTCAAGCTTAGTATTATTCGTCTGTGAGTAGTAATTTCTGTAGTGATTTAGGAATTTTCTCACCAAAACGTACGATATAAACGGAAACATACAGATGAAGAAGGAAAGAAATTTGATCGCGTTTAGAGAGCAGAGTAGTTGTTATAGTCGTTATATTGTCCAAACTATCGCGTATGGAGAAGGTACTAACGGAATAAGTGCAAATGAAATAGCCGATTTCACTCGAATACACTACGGTTGCAAAATTATGTGTTTCATTGGTATAATCGCCGACTGTTACCAATCGACCTCCAAAAATTATTTTAAGACTCATTTGAGTTACCCCTCCCCACGGAAATCTTTAGTAAAAGGCGAAAGATTTATTCGCAACTGAGGAGAGGTCAGAGTAACCATCCAATTTTTTCAACACTATTTTCATCCACAGACAGTCCGATGAAGTCGGTGTTCGAGAAGTAAATGCATGAAAGTCTCCGAGAAAAATTATCCGATTTTTAAAATTGTCTGTACACTTTTTAGGACTTGAATTTTAGGAAGAATTAAATTCGACTAATGAAAATGCAATATTCAATGTATCGACAAGATATACATCTCTATTGATCTATTACACATGTTTATAATACTAAACGCCATCTTGCGGCAATTTTTGATAGCTGCTTATGTTGAACATCTGCATTGAGTTTCAATATATTTGGATATTCGATGGTAGCGGTGATTTTCGGACTGTTACATTTACAATCAAGTGTTACGTACTTCATTTATTTCAACCGAAATTGCTACAATTCTCTGATTGACGACAAAGTTCAAAAAAAAAAATAGATTCTTATGACGAATAAAAAATATATTAATCGGAATTTATAGGGCATAATAAAATTATTCATTCCATCATAATATAATTGCAATGCAATTCGAACTTCAAAAATACCAATGAAAATGGTTATCTTACTTATAAAAGTGAACAACATAATTTTTTCTCTTCTATATTATTATTGCTAATGTCTTTTTGTGTATATGTTTCAAGCGATCGTTTAATATTTCATACAATTCATTTTTACATATTGTACTTAATTTATGATACTCGAACTAGTTACGTCGATGCGTGTTACAGACAATTTTCATTCAGAGGAGAAAGTTAAAATTTCCACATAATTCATTTGTTTACATCCAGTGGATTATGATTTTAATTTTACTGTGCACTCGCACCACAGCGTTATCATATCGTCCAAATATTTGTTCTTTCGTATTTTAAGCCAAATATGGTCGCGAATGATTACTGTGAAATCTCTTTTAGACCGACACTAAAAAATTGTCCGTTCAAGAGAGTCATCTTTTCGAAAGAAATTTTATGTTTTCCAAATTCAGCAAATGAAAATCCAATAAACAACGCAAAATATAGACATCTGAAAAAACATTTATTTCTTTATACGTAAAACACCATAATACATATTGCATTATATAACTGAATATTTATTCATGAATGGTAGTCTGACGAGTTCTTTTGCTCGAATTATTACATCATGAAAATAAAATTGGAAGTTGATAAGAATATTCAAGGCTGTGTCATATTTTTGACATTCTGCGAATAGTTTAAAGATTTTTAATCAAGTCGTTAGCTTCATCATAATAAAATTCCTCATTAGAAACTTTCAAAGTCCGTTAGTTCCACCTTCGGCCAGATAATCAATTTCATTTATTACAAATGTTTGAAAAAGTTATAACTAACATATAAAACCATGTCTCAAGATGCGAGAACGCTCATTTTCGATTTTGTTGATCGTAAAAAAATTCTCAATGGAGAATACTTTCAAAGTTGACAGTAGATGGGCCGACCTAACACGTATAATCGCTAGTCATATCTAACATATAAAACCCAAGTTTCCAATGTGCGGCAACGCCTTTTTTCAATTTTGTTGATATTTATAAAATTCTCCTATATAATTCCCTTCGTTCTCCCTACAGCCCGCCAATAGTTTTCATCACATAAGATTGGTATTCATAACTAACATAGTAAAGACCCTCTGCCTATATGCGACAATAATTGAGAGAAGTAAGTAATGATGTTCATTATATAAAGTGGGCCGATCCCGGAGGTACTGCAATACCGGGCCAACCCGCGACGGCGGTGGAGCAAGCCCCTAACCACCATCATGATCCAAAAATCAGTTTAATATACTGGCCCCGCATGCGGGGCGTATCAGATATTAAGCTGATAAGAACAGATACTACACTTTGATCTTAGCCATAGGGCCGAGAAGCGATACCTGTTACAAATTATCAACAAAACTTAACGGAAAATAGACCTTCGTATTCAGTATAATAATTCACCATACATCTACGAGTTCCATCTTTCATTACATACCCCTACTTCATTAGAATAACTATTCCCAATGTACCACCCTCGTAGAATTCTATTCAGGTTATTGAGGAGATTTCGATATCACTCGCTAGAGTGCGCATCGTCCCATTTGTTATTTAGTCGTAGTCGGCTTTCCTAAAATTATATTTTGCTCCTTTCGATGCATACAAACGCTTACACTGACCGTTCAAAAGGAAGTGAATCAATATTAGAATATAAATAGAGAAAAAGTGTTCAAAGATTAGAAAAGTGTAATGTAAATGAGAAAGTGTAGTTAGTGGCTTTAGTGAACTTAGTGCGAGAGCCAAAATATCAACGAGACAAATCACCTTGACCTGGAAATACTATGGGAATATCATCAAGTTGGATCAATTCTTTGCTGAGAGAAAAATACTTCTTGAGAAACATATAAAATAAATAGAACACGAAATGAGAACGGCAAAATAAAATGCGAAAGAGTTGGAAGCATATTTAAAATCAAAAAGAACCGCAAAACCAGAAATTATTACTGAAATCTAGAATGACTGCCTGAGCGGCAGTGAAGAAGATGACGATTTTAGTATCGAGGAAAAAGAGAAATGATGATAGAGAAATAAATGCACAAAATAACCCGAGAGCCTGTAAGGAAAGACAATCATAATAAATTTTCATAAAAAGAAGATGATAACACAACACATATAATACTAAGAAACAAGACAAATCGAAACGAACTATCAAAAGTAATAACAAATTAAGAAAATCAGCTATACCATAGCAATAGCAACCGAAAAAAATTACTCGTCTCAATGATGACGGACTTTACTAAGAACCAAGCGGAAACCTTTCCCTATTATTGGTTGCTTTCAAAAATCTACGCAAGATTATTAATCTTGAAAATTAAGAAATGTACAGCCAGACGAAGAAGACACTAATACGCAGTTTAATGGCTCATTATGTAATGTTTCCAAGATCATTTCGAAAGAAAATTTAGTGAGCAATATTGTGCGAGTGTCTATAGCTGCTTCTATGCAATTCGAATATTATCGCCTTTATTTGATTGATTCGGGAAATCCACTCAGTTCAATTTTAGCTGAAATATTTATGGATGATCTAGAATCAAAAATACACCTAAATCCGATAAGCAAATATTTCCTTTATTGGTATAGATATGTAGATGACATTTTTTGTTGTTTCAAAGGCACCGATCGACAACTACATATCTTCACGAATTTCATTAATAAACTCCACCCAAAAATCAAATTCACAATCGAAGAAGAAAAGAATCAAAGTATTAATTTTCTTGACCTCACAATAACAAGACTAAATAATTTACATGATTTTAGTATTTTTCACAAACCCACACATACAGACATCATAATACATAAAACTTCAAATCACCACACCAACCAAAAAATGTCAGCATATAATATAGTCCGGTCAAATTAGACCAAAAATAAGAGTAAAAGTTACATAAATTCCCACCAAGCTGAAAATTGGTAAGATTGTTTAAAATATCATTAAAAACAAAATTTGAAAGTTCCCCATCTATCCCCTGTAAGGAAAAAATTTTATTCAAGGTCAAAGGTCAAAAAAATGAGTTTTTCGCGATTTTCAGCAAAACGGTCAGTTTTATCATTAAAATACCTCGGACAAAAATTGTAGATCATAAAATTATCTATAAAAAATTTATTAATACTTTCTTTTCTACGCGCCACCGTTTTTGAGATATTACGGTTAAAAAAATTGTAAAAGTTGTAATCGTCATAATGAGCATGTACACGGCATAGAATCACCAACAGTAGAGGATCCGTTTGATTCCAACGAGGCAACATGCGATACATGGCTATTAACGCAGTTTACATGCACTCAAGATGAAGATGAAGAAGAACAAGAAAAACAAGAACAAGACGAACAAGAAGATCAAGAAGAAGAACAAAAAGAAGATTTTGAAAGTTACGACTCGGACGATTAAATTTCACTACTTTTTTTTAACTTAAATTGCTTTTATCTTTTCAATCTCTGCTAATATCCATTATTTTTCAATAGTTTCAAATTAAACAGGATCAAAACTGACCCGTGGAATAGGCTTACCTCATAGGTGGCGAGGAAACGTGTGCATATTATGACGATTACAATTTTTTGAATCGTTATATCTCAAAAACGGTGGCTCGTAGAAAAAAAAAATAATTAATAAATTTTTTGTAGATAATTTTATGATCTACAATTTTTGTCTGAGGTATTTTAATGATGAAACTTACCGTTTTGCTAAAAATCGCGAAAAACTCATTTTTTTTTACCTTTGCCTTGAATAAAATTTTTTCCTCACAGGGGAAAGATGGAGAACTTTCAAATTTTGTTTTTAATGATATTTTAAAAAATCTTACCGATCTTCAGCTGGGTGAGAATTTATGTAACTTCGAATGTCTAAATTGACCGGACTAATAGTTTTATTCATAAATTATTGAATATCCCTTTGAATTCATATAACTTTTTGGAAGAATTAAATATTATTAAACAAATAGCGTCAAACAACGGTTACAATCCTTTTCTTATAGACAAAATGGTATCCAATAAACCAAAGAAAATGGCATTAAATCTCGTGTACCCAATCATAAAAGAGGACAATACACAGAAATATTTTTCGTTATCTTATGTCAATGGATTATCTAAAAATATTGCTAAATATTTCAAAAGTTGTTTCAATTATAACGCGGCTTTTAGGACAATTAATAACGTTAGTACCTACATAAAAAACAATAAAGATCGAACAAATAAAGAAAATAAATCCGGAGTCTATAAGTTGACTTGCAAAGATTGCCCTTTAGTAATAATAATAATAGCTCTTTATTCTCGATCACATCCATACACATATAAATATAATAATATGAAGATGAAATAGAATAGTGTCAGAAATAAGAATTACATGATATAATCATCTAAACTGTATGGTTCTAGCTCAATGAGATATTCGAATAATCTTCTTTTGAAACATTTCATATTTTTTATAGTTTTTATATTTTTTGGAAGCATGTTATATATTTTGAGATTTTTTCTCTAAAAAATGTTCCCCTCTTCTGAAATCAAATCTTGAATATTTCATCCCTGTTGGCCAAAAATCATTTTTGTAAACATCCTCCTTCATTTTTAGAGGAACACTTACTAAAACACATTTATAGGTTAAATTTTCTTGGTTTTTTGTGTTCAGTTGTTTTACGCTTACTTCATTTTCTTCTAAATTACCTTTTTCTCTTACATAGTCTTTTATTACTTCAACCTGTACATTTGCTTTTATTTGGGATACAAATAGCCATAATTTCTTCTCTTGCTTGTCTGCTTTTATAGATTTAAATGTTGTATCTTCCAGTGGTCCTGTACCAACATTTGGTTTCTTATGCCTTCTTGATCTAACAGTAATGAATTCTTCCGATGTGGGTTTAGGCGAGAGTTCTTGTTCCATTTCATCTTTTTCCGTAGTTGGTTTTGAAATCAAAATAACTGGATTGTTGACATTTCTTTGAGTAATTTGTAGGTTACCTTTGTGTCTGTCATTTTTGGTTGTAGGTGGTAGCTCAGATGTACCATTATCTTCTTTGGATGTTTCTGCAGTAGTTTGTTTCGTGTTATTATATAACCTCCTTGTGACTTGCTGTACTTTGTTTACAGTTGAGGATTCAGTTTTTTGCGTTGCTTTCGAATATGTTTTCATTTCGTATTTTCCATTATCTTCCAGGAGCTGTATTTTTTTTTCTGATAAAAGGATATTGTTTTGCATCCGGATTTGGTTCTTTTCGGTTATTTCCTTGATTAATTGTTTTAGATAGTTGTTTTCCAATTCCAGCATTTTATTCTGAACAATTGCATCTTTGAATTCTGTTGGACTTTCATGATTTTCTAACCTCTCATGTTTACATATAGTATTTTCCAAATTGCTTGCTCGTACAAGACATTATTTGTGGAAATTATTATAACACTTTCCACACTTCACATAATCTCTCACTTTTTTAGCACAATACGAACATTTAGCATCGTTAAATTCCCCGTCTCTCTGGGAGCTCGCATCCGCGTCACTTTCATTCGACGCCATCTTGGATTAGCTCTACTGTGAAAAAAGGTATACATTGGCCAGACTGGTAAATCATTCAAGAAACGTGTCCAAGAACACCAAAGGGGTTATATATCCGATTCTGTACATTCGACATATGCTAATCATCTTAAGGGATTCAGGCATAATTTTAACAATACTTATGAAATTATCCTTTTAGAATTTCTTGAAATCAACAGGTATAATGCACGTAAAATCCTTTTGAACGAACAAACAGATGTTGATAAGTCTCCATTACTGAATATCTTTCCTTAGCGGCAAACTCCAATAAACACCTAGAGTTTTTATGACTTGTTCTTCTATTATTTGGTCACGTACCTAACAATGTTTTTGAACTCAGTTACATTGAATACCATCAGACAGTACAATGTAATACCTGAAGAAGCCACATCGTGGTGAAACAATTGTTGTATTAGTACAAACGTTTTCGTGGAAATAAATTACTGTCTCATATAAAATTTTTTAATTATCGCTTTTATCGAATTTTCTTTGTTGAAATTATTTCAAAACTGAATGAAAAAAATGTCAGATATTCATCAGATCTGGGATGAAAACATAATTTGCTTCTTTTATATGAAGCTTCAAGAAATTATTATAGTCCCTCCAAAGAATCCAAACAAAGTAGAAATACCACACACCATAACTATAGATATACACCTTACTTTCGACAAGTTCGAAAAGTCCAGCGTGCTGTTGTATGTAGTAAGTTTATTGTGAGAGAATTGATATTGTTTAGTTAACACCGGGACAGCGCGTACGCAGTCCCGACTACCAAAAATTACGCGCCCGAGTTATCCGCATTAGGGATAATCGCAGGGGTCAGCCCGATCGAAGTGCAATGAAAGGGCCTCACTCCGGGGGAACCGCCTTATTGATCACGGTAACCCCTACGCCAGGTAAGTATGAGTTGTGCATCTACGAAATGCATTATACGTCTATTAGGAAAATTATCCACAGTTATGTGCAATTAGTCCTGCCATCTTTCGGAACAACTCTGTATTTATAATATCAGACGTTCTAACGACTAGATAGATATTAATAACGGGGCAAAAAGATTATACAATATAAGTTGAGAAAAAAACTGCTTGTTGTAAATTTATTCGCATCAATCAATTGTATTCCAAACGTGTTCAACATACTTAGGAATTAATCAACCGAGATCTGCCGAAGTGCCAATAGGCGAGACGAGAAATTAAATATTTGTGTTTCTTCTAATGTCCACCACATTATTTGTGTCTAGTTGTCATGTTTGCAGGGATATTCTCCTGATTTGGTTAATGCAAGTGAAGTTCAACCCTATCACATAGATAGATTCTCTTAGAATTAATTTGATTCCTTGAAAGTTCTTTATTTAAAGAGAACTTTATGAATTTTGTGTAACAGTTCAGATATACGGGGGAGTGCTCAAGGAAAACGGTTGGATACCTATTAGACAGAAAATAATTAAAACATCCTGCCACTGAGCTATCGGCAATATGGGTATTTATAATTAAATTTCATAACAGTTTCTTTCAGAATTGAAGTCTTGGACTATTATATTGCTTATTTCTCTTTATTAGGTTTTATATATAAAGAAATTATTGCATTTTTGAATTTTTACATGAACAGAGTATAAGTAAGATGAGCATATTGCAGATATTGAGAAAAAATAGAATAGAAAAAATTTTAAAGGCAATTCATTAATTTTTTCATGACTTACCTACCTCTATTGCAAATTATATAAAAATTTAATTAAGTTAACCTTACCTCTATTTACAACATTATAAGTAAACTACATGAATTACCTGCAAGTACGTCATATAAACATATTATAACAACATAAACTAGAAAATATACATATTATGACAGATAACAAGATTATCGTAATAATGAAAAAGGTAATTATACTGAAATTTCGAAAAAGTGTATGCGTGACACTAGCGTATGCTTTCGTACAGCTTTGGTTATATAAATTATAAATTTTATAAAAATGAACAGTGAACTTTTCTCCTCAAAATCAATAAATTATTATTAATACTTATCTTACCTCATATTTGACGTATGTTTAACATCGATTCGTATTTCTCATAATTAATTGTTATCTATAATAGTTTATTTCCGAAACCAAGCAACTGAAAATACCGTTGTCATACTTTTGGTGAGCATCACATTCTTCAAGTGAAATTGATTTCTAATCTTCAATTCAACATTTTTATGCTTTCATGTAGCCAAAATTTAAAAATCGTTACTTGAGGATTTCTCATCATTTCGATTAGAAGAAATACATTACTCTGTTCAGCAAATATTCTGAAGCTCGAAGTCAATCAGTGTTTTATTTCAATGAGACAAAAACCAAACTCATAATAATGGTACAATATCGGAATCTGTCGATCATCTTTCTGAGTATATCTATTTTAACTATTAAGAAAATTGCCAAATTCTAAATTAAATATTTTGTGAATATTATTATATGTGTTTTTCTTTATTCGACTATTGAAACTATTTTACCTTGTGATTTGCTAGAAGTCAATATCTAAAATAAGTTTTGTAGATATTGTAAGTAACATCATTCCATTTGTAATTGGTTTTCGACATATACATATATATATATATATATATATATATATATATATATATATATATTGAAATTTACACGACGTAAATATTCATGTTTCGTTAAGGTTCTCGAAAAAAAAAATTGATATGTTTCGTGAAGGTTAATTTTTTATATTCAAGCTTAGTATTATTCGTCTGTGAGTAGTAATTTCTGTAGTGATTTAGGAATTTTCTCACCAAAACGTACGATATAAACGGAAACATACAGATGAAGAAGGAAAGAAATTTGATCGCGTTTAGAGAGCAGAGTAGTTGTTATATTGTCCAAACTATCGCGTATGGAGAAGGTACTAACGGAATAAGTGCAAATGAAATAGCCGATTTCACTCGAATACACTACGGTTGCAAAATTATGTGTTTCATTGGTATAATCGCCGACTGTTACCAATCGACCTCCAAAAATTATTTTAAGACTCATTTGAGTTACCCCTCCCCACGGAAATCTTTAGTAAAAGGCGAAAGATTTATTCGCAACTGAGGAGAGGTCAGAGTAACCATCCAATTTTTTCAACACTATTTTCATCCACAGACAGTCCGATGAAGTCGGTGTTCGAGAAGTAAATGCATGAAAGTCTCCGAGAAAAATTATCCGATTTTTAAAATTGTCTGTACACTTTTTAGGACTTGAATTTTAGGAAGAATTAAATTCGACTAATGAATATGCAATATTCAATGTATCGACAAGATATACATCTCTATTGATCTATTACACATGTTTATAATACTAAACGCCATCTTGCGGCAATTTTTGATAGCTGCTTATGTTGAACATCTGCATTGAGTTTCAATATATTTGGATATTCGATGGTAGCGGTGATTTTCGGACTGTTACATTTACAATCAAGTGTTACGTACTTCATTTATTTCAACCGAAATTGCTACAATTCTCTGATTGACGACAAAGTTCAAAAAAAAAAAATAGATTCTTATGACGAATAAAAAATATATTAATCGGAATTTATAGGGCATAATAAAATTATTCATTCCATCATAATATAATTGCAATGCAATTCGAACTTCAAAAATACCAATGAAAATGGTTATCTTACTTATAAAAGTGAACAACATAATTTTTTCTCTTCTATATTATTATTGCTAATGTCTTTTTGTGTATATGTTTCAAGCGATCGTTTAATATTTCATACAATTCATTTTTACATATTGTACTTAATTTATGATACTCGAACTAGTTACGTCGATGCGTGTTACAGACAATTTTCATTCAGAGGAGAAAGTTAAAATTTCCACATAATTCATTTGTTTACATCCAGTGGATTATGATTTTAATTTTACTGTGCACTCGCACCACAGCGTTATCATATCGTCCAAATATTTGTTCTTTCGTATTTTAAGCCAAATATGGTCGCGAATGATTACTGTGAAATCTCTTTTAGACCGACACTAAAAAATTGTCCGTTCAAGAGAGTCATCTTTTCGAAAGAAATTTTATGTTTTCCAAATTCAGCAAATGAAAATCCAATAAACAACGCAAAATATAGACATCTGAAAAAACATTTATTTCTTTATACGTAAAACACCATAATACATATTGCATTATATAACTGAATATTTATTCATGAATGGTAGTCTGACGAGTTCTTTTGCTCGAATTATTACATCATGAAAATAAAATTGGAAGTTGATAAGAATATTCAAGGCTGTGTCATATTTTTGACATTCTGCGAATAGTTTAAAGATTTTTAATCAAGTCGTTAGCTTCATCATAATAAAATTCCTCATTAGAAACTTTCAAAGTCCGTTAGTTCCACCTTCGGCCAGATAATCAATTTCATTTATTACAAATGTTTGAAAAAGTTATAACTAACATATAAAACCATGTCTCAAGATGCGAGAACGCTCATTTTCGATTTTGTTGATCGTAAAAAAATTCTCAATGGAGAATACTTTCAAAGTTGACAGTAGATGGGCCGACCTAACACGTATAATCGCTAGTCATATCTAACATATAAAACCCAAGTTTCCAATGTGCGGCAACGCCTTTTTTCAATTTTGTTGATATTTATAAAATTCTCCTATATAATTCCCTTCGTTCTCCCTACAGCCCGCCAATAGTTTTCATCACATAAGATTGATATTCATAACTAACATAGTAAAGACCCTCTGCCTATATGCGACAATAATTGAGAGAAGTAAGTAATGTTGTTCATTATATAAAGTGGGCCGATCCCGGAGGTACTGCAATACCGGGCCAACCCGCGACGGCGGTGGAGCAAGCCCCTAACCACCATCATGATCCAAAAATCAGTTTAATATACTGGCCCCGCATGCGGGGCGTATCAGATATTAAGCTGATAAGAACAGATACTACACTTTGATCTTAGCCATAGGGCCGAGAAGCGATACCTGTTACAAATTATCAACAAAACTTAACGGAAAATAGACCTTCGTATTCAGTATAATAATTCACCATACATCTACGAGTTCCATCTTTCATTACATACCCCTACTTCATTAGAATAACTATTCCCAATGTACCACCCTCGTAGAATTCTATTCAGGTTATTGAGGAGATTTCGATATCACTCGCTAGAGTGCGCATCGTCCCATTTGTTATTTAGTCGTAGTCGGCTTTCCTAAAATTATATTTTGCTCCTTTCGATGCATACAAACGCTTACACTGACCGTTCAAAAGGAAGTGAATCAATATTAGAATATAAATAGAGAAAAAGTGTTCAAAGATTAGAAAAGTGTAATGTAAATGAGAAAGTGTAGTTAGTGGCTTTAGTGAACTTAGTGCGAGAGCCAAAATATCAACGAGACAAATCACCTTGACCTGGAAATACTATGGGAATATCATCAAGTTGGATCAATTCTTTGCTGAGAGAAAAATACTTCTTGAGAAACATATAAAATAAATAGAACACGAAATGAGAACGGCAAAATAAAATGCGAAAGAGTTGGAAGCATATTTAAAATCAAAAAGAACCGCAAAACCAGAAATTATTACTGAAATCTAGAATGACTGCCTGAGCGGCAGTGAAGAAGATGACGATTTTAGTATCGAGGAAAAAGAGAAATGATGATAGAGAAATAAATGCACAAAATAACCCGAGAGCCTGTAAGGAAAGACAATCATAATAAATTTTCATAAAAAGAAGATGATAACACAACACATATAATACTAAGAAACAAGACAAATCGAAACGAACTATCAAAAGTAATAACAAATTAAGAAAATCAGCTATACCATAGCAATAGCAACCGAAAAAAATTACTCGTCTCAATGATGACGGACTTTACTAAGAACCAAGCGGAAACCTTTCCCTATTATTGGTTGCTTTCAAAAATCTACGCAAGACTATTAATCTTGAAAATTAAGAAATGTACAGCCAGACGAAGAAGACACTAATACGCAGTTTAATGGCTCATTATGTAATGTTTCCAAGATCATTTCGAAAGAAAATTTAGTGAGCAATATTGTGCGAGTGTCTATAGCTGCTTCTATGCAATTCGAATATTATCGCCTTTATTTGATTGATTCGGGAAATCCACTCAGTTCAATTTTAGCTGAAATATTTATGGATGATCTAGAATCAAAAATACACCTAAATCCGATAAGCAAATATTTCCTTTATTGGTATAGATATGTAGATGACATTTTTTGTTGTTTCAAAGGCACCGATCGACAACTACATATCTTCACGAATTTCATTAATAAACTCCACCCAAAAATCAAATTCACAATCGAAGAAGAAAAGAATCAAAGTATTAATTTTCTTGACCTCACAATAACAAGACTAAATAATTTACATGATTTTAGTATTTTTCACAAACCCACACATACAGACATCATAATACATAAAACTTCAAATCACCACACCAACCAAAAAATGTCAGCATATAATATAGTCCGGTCAAATTAGACCAAAAATAAGAGTAAAAGTTACATAAATTCCCACCAAGCTGAAAATTGGTAAGATTGTTTAAAATATCATTAAAAACAAAATTTGAAAGTTCCCCATCTATCCCCTGTAAGGAAAAAATTTTATTCAAGGTCAAAGGTCAAAAAAATGAGTTTTTCGCGATTTTCAGCAAAACGGTCAGTTTTATCATTAAAATACCTCGGACAAAAATTGTAGATCATAAAATTATCTATAAAAAATTTATTAATACTTTCTTTTCTACGCGCCACCGTTTTTGAGATATTACGGTTAAAAAAATTGTAAAAGTTGTAATCGTCATAATGAGCATGTACACGGCATAGAATCACCAACAGTAGAGGATCCGTTTGATTCCAACGAGGCAACATGCGATACATGGCTATTAACGCAGTTTACATGCACTCAAGATGAAGATGAAGAAGAACAAGAAAAACAAGAACAAGACGAACAAGAAGATCAAGAAGAAGAACAAAAAGAAGATTTTGAAAGTTACGACTCGGACGATTAAATTTCACTACTTTTTTTTAACTTAAATTGCTTTTATCTTTTCAATCTCTGCTAATATCCATTATTATTCAATAGTTTCAAATTAAACAGGATCAAAACTGACCCGTGGAATAGGCTTACCTCATAGGTGGCGAGGAAACGTGTGCATATTATGACGATTACAATTTTTTGAATCGTTATATCTCAAAAACGGTGGCTCGTAGAAAAAAAAATAATTAATAAATTTTTTGTAGATAATTTTATGATCTACAATTTTTGTCTGAGGTATTTTAATGATGAAACTTACCGTTTTGCTAAAAATCGCGAAAAACTCATTTTTTTTTACCTTTGCCTTGAATAAAATTTTTTCCTCACAGGGGAAAGATGGAGAACTTTCAAATTTTGTTTTTAATGATATTTTAAAAAATCTTACCGATCTTCAGCTGGGTGAGAATTTATATAACTTCGAATGTCTAAATTGACCGGACTAATAGTTTTATTCATAAATTATTGAATATCCCTTTGAATTCATATAACTTTTTGGAAGAATTAAATATTATTAAACAAATAGCGTCAAACAACGGTTACAATCCTTTTCTTATAGACAAAATGGTATCCAATAAACCAAAGAAAATGGCATTAAATCTCGTGTACCCAATCATAAAAGAGGACAATACACAGAAATATTTTTCGTTATCTTATGTCAATGGATTATCTAAAAATATTGCTAAATATTTCAAAAGTTGTTTCAATTATAACGCGGCTTTTAGGACAATTAATAACGTTAGTACCTACATAAAAAACAATAAAGATCGAACAAATAAAGAAAATAAATCCGGAGTCTATAAGTTGACTTGCAAAGATTGCCCTTTAGTATACATTGGCCAGACTGGTAAATCATTCAAGAAACGTGTCCAAGAACACCAAAGGGGTTATATATCCGATTCTGTACATTCGACATATGCTAATCATCTTAAGGGATTCAGGCATAATTTTAACAATACTTATGAAATTATCCTTTTAGAATTTCTTGAAATCAACAGGTATAATGCACGTAAAATCCTTTTGAACGAACAAACAGATGTTGATAAGTCTCCATTACTGAATATCTTTCCTTAGCGGCAAACTCCAATAAACACCTAGAGTTTTTATGACTTGTTCTTCTATTATTTGGTCACGTACCTAACAATGTTTTTGAACTCAGTTACATTGAATACCATCAGACAGTACAATGTAATACCTGAAGAAGCCACATCGTGGTGAAACAATTGTTGTATTAGTACAAACGTTTTCGTGGAAATAAATTACTGTCTCATATAAAATTTTTTAATTATCGCTTTTATCGAATTTTCTTTGTTGAAATTATTTCAAAACTGAATGAAAAAAATGTCAGATATTCATCAGATCTGGGATGAAAACATAATTTGCTTCATTTATATGAAGCTTCAAGAAATTATTATAGTCCCTCCAAAGAATCCAAACAAAGTAGAAATACCACACACCATAACTATAGATATACACCTTACTTTCGACAAGTTCGAAAAGTCCAGCGTGCTGTTGTATGTAGTAAGTTTATTGTGAGAGAATTGATATTGTTTAGTTAACACCGGGACAGCGCGTACGCAGTCCCGACTACCAAAAATTACGCGCCCGAGTTATCCGCATTAGGGATAATCGCAGGGGTCAGCCCGATCGAAGTGCAATGAAAGGGCCTCACTCCGGGGGAACCGCCTTATTGATCACGGTAACCCCTACGCCAGGTAAGTATGAGTTGTGCATCTACGAAATGCATTATACGTCTATTAGGAAAATTATCCACAGTTATGTGCAATTAGTCCTGCCATCTTTCGGAACAACTCTGTATTTATAATATCAGACGTTCTAACGACTAGATAGATATTAATAACGGGGCAAAAAGATTATACAATATAAGTTGAGAAAAAAACTGCTTGTTGTAAATTTATTCGCATCAATCAATTGTATTCCAAACGTGTTCAACATACTTAGGAATTAATCAACCGAGATCTGCCGAAGTGCCAATAGGCGAGACGAGAAATTAAATATTTGTGTTTCTTCTAATGTCCACCACATTATTTGTGTCTAGTTGTCATGTTTGCAGGGATATTCTCCTGATTTGGTTAATGCAAGTGAAGTTCAACCCTATCACATAGATAGATTCTCTTAGAATTAATTTGATTCCTTGAAAGTTCTTTATTTAAAGAGAACTTTATGAATTTTGTGTAACAGTTCAGATATACGGGGGAGTGCTCAAGGAAAACGGTTGGATACCTATTAGACAGAAAATAATTAAAACATCCTGCCACTGAGCTATCGGCAATATGGGTATTTATAATTAAATTTCATAACAGTTTCTTTCAGAATTGAAGTCTTGGACTATTATATTGCTTATTTCTCTTTATTAGGTTTTATATATAAAGAAATTATTGCATTTTTGAATTTTTACATGAACAGAGTATAAGTAAGATGAGCATATTGCAGATATTGAGAAAAAATACAATAGAAAAAATTTTAAAGGCAATTCATTAATTTTTTCATGACTTACCTACCTCTATTGCAAATTATATAAAAATTTAATTAAGTTAACCTTACCTCTATTTACAACATTATAAGTAAACTACATGAATTACCTGCAAGTACGTCATATAAACATATTATAACAACATAAACTAGAAAATATACATATTATGACAGATAACAAGATTATCGTAATAATGAAAAAGGTAATTATACTGAAATTTCGAAAAAGTGTATGCGTGACACTAGCGTATGCTTTCGTACAGCTTTGGTTATATAAATTATAAATTTTATAAAAATGAACAGTGAACTTTTCTCCTCAAAATCAATAAATTATTATTAATACTTATCTTACCTCATATTTGACATATGTTTAACATCGATTCGTATTTCTCATAATTAATTGTTATCTATAATAGTTTATTTCCGAAACCAAGCAACTGAAAATACCGTTGTCATACTTTTGGTGAGCATCACATTCTTCAAGTGAAATTGATTTCTAATCTTCAATTCAACATTTTTATGCTTTCATGTAGCCAAAATTTAAAAATCGCTACTTGAGGATTTCTCATCATTTCGATTAGAAGAAATACATTACTCTGTTCAGCAAATATTCTGAAGCTCGAAGTCAATCAGTGTTTTATTTCAATGAGACAAAAACCAAACTCATAATAATGGTACAATATCGGAATCTGTCGATCATCTTTCTGAGTATATCTATTTTAACTATTAAGAAAATTGCCAAATTCTAAATTAAATATTTTGTGAATATTATTATATGTGTTTTTCTTTATTCGACTATTGAAACTATTTTACCTTGTGATTTGCTAGAAGTCAATATCTAAAATAAGTTTTGTAGATATTGTAAGTAACATCATTCCATTTGTAATTGGTTTTCGACATATACATATATATATATATATATATATATATATATATATATATATATATATATATATATATATATTGAAATTTACACGACGTAAAAATTCATGTTTCGTTGAGGTTCTCGAAAAAAAAAATTGATATGTTTCGTGAAGGTTAATTTTTTATATTCAAGCTTAGTATTATTCGTCTGTGAGTAGTAATTTCTGTAGTGATTTAGGAATTTTCTCACCAAAACGTACGATATAAACGGAAACATACAGATGAAGAAGGAAAGAAATTTGATCGCGTTTAGAGAGCAGAGTAGTTGTTATAGTCGTTATATTGTCCAAACTATCGCGTATGGAGAAGGTACTAACGGAATAAGTGCAAATGAAATAGCCGATTTTACTCGAATACACTACGGTTGCAAAATTATGTGTTTCATTGGTATAATCGCCGACTGTTACCAATCGACCTCCAAAAATTATTTTAAGACTCATTTGAGTTACCCCTCCCCACGGAAATCTTTAGTAAAAGGCGAAAGATTTATTCGCAACTGAGGAGAGGTCAGAGTAACCATCCAATTTTTTCAACACTATTTTCATCCACAGACAGTCCGATGAAGTCGGTGTTCGAGAAGTAAATGCATGAAAGTCTCCGAGAAAAATTATCCGATTTTTAAAATTGTCTGTACACTTTTTAGGACTTGAATTTTAGGAAGAATTAAATTCGACTAATGAATATGCAATATTCAATGTATCGACAAGATATACATCTCTATTGATCTATTACACATGTTTATAATACTAAACGCCATCTTGCGGCAATTTTTGATAGCTGCTTATGTTGAACATCTGCATTGAGTTTCAATATATTTGGATATTCGATGGTAGCGGTGATTTTCGGACTGTTACATTTACAATCAAGTGTTACGTACTTCATTTATTTCAACCGAAATTGCTACAATTCTCTGATTGACGACAAAGTTCAAAAAAAAAATAATAGATTCTTATGACGAATAAAAAATATATTAATCGGAATTTATAGGGCATAATAAAATTATTCATTCCATCATAATATAATTGCAATGCAATTCGAACTTCAAAAATACCAATGAAAATGGTTATCTTACTTATAAAAGTGAACAACATAATTTTTTCTCTTCTATATTATTATTGCTAATGTCTTTTTGTGTATATGTTTCAAGCGATCGTTTAATATTTCATACAATTCATTTTTACATATTGTACTTAATTTATGATACTCGAACTAGTTACGTCGATGCGTGTTACAGACAATTTTCATTCAGAGGAGAAAGTTAAAATTTCCACATAATTCATTTGTTTACATCCAGTGGATTATGATTTTAATTTTATTGTGCACTCGCACCACAGCGTTATCATATCGTCCAAATATTTGTTCTTTCGTATTTTAAGCCAAATATGGTCGCGAATGATTACTGTGAAATCTCTTTTAGACCGACACTAAAAAATTGTCCGTTCAAGAGAGTCATCTTTTCGAAAGAAATTTTATGTTTTCCAAATTCAGCAAATGAAAATCCAATAAACAACGCAAAATATAGACATCTGAAAAAACATTTATTTCTTTATACGTAAAACACCATAATACATATTGCATTATATAACTGAATATTTATTCATGAATGGTAGTCTGACGAGTTCTTTTGCTCGAATTATTACATCATGAAAATAAAATTGGAAGTTGATAAGAATATTCAAGGCTGTGTCATATTTTTGACATTCTGCGAATAGTTTAAAGATTTTTAATCAAGTCGTTAGCTTCATCATAATAAAATTCCTCATTAGAAACTTTCAAAGTCCGTTAGTTCCACCTTCGGCCAGATAATCAATTTCATTTATTACAAATGTTTGAAAAAGTTATAACTAACATATAAAACCATGTCTCAAGATGCGAGAACGCTCATTTTCGATTTTGTTGATCGTAAAAAAATTCTCAATGGAGAATACTTTCAAAGTTGACAGTAGATGGGCCGACCTAACACGTATAATCGCTAGTCATATCTAACATATAAAACCCAAGTTTCCAATGTGCGGCAACGCCTTTTTTCAATTTTGTTGATATTTATAAAATTCTCCTATATAATTCCCTTCGTTCTCCCTACAGCCCGCCAATAGTTTTCATCACATAAGATTGATATTCATAACTAACATAGTAAAGACCCTCTGCCTATATGCGACAATAATTGAGAGAAGTAAGTAATGATGTTCATTATATAAAGTGGGCCGATCCCGGAGGTACTGCAATACCGGGCC
Source organism: Megalocaria dilatata (assembly GCA_034642435.1). Taxonomy (NCBI): domain Eukaryota; kingdom Metazoa; phylum Arthropoda; class Insecta; order Coleoptera; family Coccinellidae; genus Megalocaria; species Megalocaria dilatata. The sequence continues at coordinate 76,904,427 of CM067856.1, forward strand.
AACCCGCGACGGCGGTGGAGCAAGCCCCTAACCACCATCATGATCCAAAAATCAGTTTAATATACTGGCCCCGCATGCGGGGCGTATCAGATATTAAGCTGATAAGAACAGATACTACACTTTGATCTTAGCCATAGGGCCGAGAAGCGATACCTGTTACAAATTATCAACAAAACTTAACGGAAAATAGACCTTCGTATTCAGTATAATAATTCACCATACATCTACGAGTTCCATCTTTCATTACATACCCCTACTTCATTAGAATAACTATTCCCAATGTACCACCCTCGTAGAATTCTATTCAGGTTATTGAGGAGATTTCGATATCACTCGCTAGAGTGCGCATCGTCCCATTTGTTATTTAGTCGTAGTCGGCTTTCCTAAAATTATATTTTGCTCCTTTCGATGCATACAAACGCTTACACTGACCGTTCAAAAGGAAGTGAATCAATATTAGAATATAAATAGAGAAAAAGTGTTCAAAGATTAGAAAAGTGTAATGTAAATGAGAAAGTGTAGTTAGTGGCTTTAGTGAACTTAGTGCGAGAGCCAAAATATCAACGAGACAAATCACCTTGACCTGGAAATACTATGGGAATATCATCAAGTTGGATCAATTCTTTGCTGAGAGAAAAATACGTCTTGAGAAACATATAAAATAAATAGAACACGAAATGAGAACGGCAAAATAAAATGCGAAAGAGTTGGAAGCATATTTAAAATCAAAAAGAACCGCAAAACCAGAAATTATTACTGAAATCTAGAATGACTGCCTGAGCGGCAGTGAAGAAGATGACGATTTTAGTATCGAGGAAAAAGAGAAATGATGATAGAGAAATAAATGCACAAAATAACCCGAGAGCCTGTAAGGAAAGACAATCATAATAAATTTTCATAAAAAGAAGATGATAACACAACACATATAATACTAAGAAACAAGACAAATCGAAACGAACTATCAAAAGTAATAACAAATTAAGAAAATCAGCTATACCATAGCAATAGCAACCGAAAAAAATTACTCGTCTCAATGATGACGGACTTTACTAAGAACCAAGCGGAAACCTTTCCCTATTATTGGTTGCTTTCAAAAATCTACGCAAGATTATTAATCTTGAAAATTAAGAAATGTACAGCCAGACGAAGAAGACACTAATACGCAGTTTAATGGCTCATTATGTAATGTTTCCAAGATCATTTCGAAAGAAAATTTAGTGAGCAATATTGTGCGAGTGTCTATAGCTGCTTCTATGCAATTCGAATATTATCGCCTTTATTTGATTGATTCGGGAAATCCACTCAGTTCAATTTTAGCTGAAATATTTATGGATGATCTAGAATCAAAAATACACCTAAATCCGATAAGCAAATATTTCCTTTATTGGTATAGATATGTAGATGACATTTTTTGTTGTTTCAAAGGCACCGATCGACAACTACATATCTTCACGAATTTCATTAATAAACTCCACCCAAAAATCAAATTCACAATCGAAGAAGAAAAGAATCAAAGTATTAATTTTCTTGACCTCACAATAACAAGACTAAATAATTTACATGATTTTAGTATTTTTCACAAACCCACACATACAGACATCATAATACATAAAACTTCAAATCACCACACCAACCAAAAAATGTCAGCATATAATATAGTCCGGTCAAATTAGACCAAAAATAAGAGTAAAAGTTACATAAATTCCCACCAAGCTGAAAATTGGTAAGATTGTTTAAAATATCATTAAAAACAAAATTTGAAAGTTCCCCATCTATCCCCTGTAAGGAAAAAATTTTATTCAAGGTCAAAGGTCAAAAAAATGAGTTTTTCGCGATTTTCAGCAAAACGGTCAGTTTTATCATTAAAATACCTCGGACAAAAATTGTAGATCATAAAATTATCTATAAAAAATTTATTAATACTTTCTTTTCTACGCGCCACCGTTTTTGAGATATTACGGTTAAAAAAATTGTAAAAGTTGTAATCGTCATAATGAGCATGTACACGGCATAGAATCACCAACAGTAGAGGATCCGTTTGATTCCAACGAGGCAACATGCGATACATGGCTATTAACGCAGTTTACATGCACTCAAGATGAAGATGAAGAAGAACAAGAAAAACAAGAACAAGACGAACAAGAAGATCAAGAAGAAGAACAAAAAGAAGATTTTGAAAGTTACGACTCGGACGATTAAATTTCACTACTTTTTTTTAACTTAAATTGCTTTTATCTTTTCAATCTCTGCTAATATCCATTATTATTCAATAGTTTCAAATTAAACAGGATCAAAACTGACCCGTGGAATAGGCTTACCTCATAGGTGGCGAGGAAACGTGTGCATATTATGACGATTACAATTTTTTGAATCGTTATATCTCAAAAACGGTGGCTCGTAGAAAAAAAAATAATTAATAAATTTTTTGTAGATAATTTTATGATCTACAATTTTTGTCTGAGGTATTTTAATGATGAAACTTACCGTTTTGCTAAAAATCGCGAAAAACTCATTTTTTTTTACCTTTGCCTTGAATAAAATTTTTTCCTCACAGGGGAAAGATGGAGAACTTTCAAATTTTGTTTTTAATGATATTTTAAAAAATCTTACCGATCTTCAGCTGGGTGAGAATTTATATAACTTCGAATGTCTAAATTGACCGGACTAATAGTTTTATTCATAAATTATTGAATATCCCTTTGAATTCATATAACTTTTTGGAAGAATTAAATATTATTAAACAAATAGCGTCAAACAACGGTTACAATCCTTTTCTTATAGACAAAATGGTATCCAATAAACCAAAGAAAATGGCATTAAATCTCGTGTACCCAATCATAAAAGAGGACAATACACAGAAATATTTTTCGTTATCTTATGTCAATGGATTATCTAAAAATATTGCTAAATATTTCAAAAGTTGTTTCAATTATAACGCGGCTTTTAGGACAATTAATAACGTTAGTACCTACATAAAAAACAATAAAGATCGAACAAATAAAGAAAATAAATCCGGAGTCTATAAGTTGACTTGCAAAGATTGCCCTTTAGTATACATTGGCCAGACTGGTAAATCATTCAAGAAACGTGTCCAAGAACACCAAAGGGGTTATATATCCGATTCTGTACATTCGACATATGCTAATCATCTTAAGGGATTCAGGCATAATTTTAACAATACTTATGAAATTATCCTTTTAGAATTTCTTGAAATCAACAGGTATAATGCACGTAAAATCCTTTTGAACGAACAAACAGATGTTGATAAGTCTCCATTACTGAATATCTTTCCTTAGCGGCAAACTCCAATAAACACCTAGAGTTTTTATGACTTGTTCTTCTATTATTTGGTCACGTACCTAACAATGTTTTTGAACTCAGTTACATTGAATACCATCAGACAGTACAATGTAATACCTGAAGAAGCCACATCGTGGTGAAACAATTGTTGTATTAGTACAAACGTTTTCGTGGAAATAAATTACTGTCTCATATAAAATTTTTTAATTATCGCTTTTATCGAATTTTCTTTGTTGAAATTATTTCAAAACTGAATGAAAAAAATGTCAGATATTCATCAGATCTGGGATGAAAACATAATTTGCTTCATTTATATGAAGCTTCAAGAAATTATTATAGTCCCTCCAAAGAATCCAAACAAAGTAGAAATACCACACACCATAACTATAGATATACACCTTACTTTCGACAAGTTCGAAAAGTCCAGCGTGCTGTTGTATGTAGTAAGTTTATTGTGAGAGAATTGATATTGTTTAGTTAACACCGGGACAGCGCGTACGCAGTCCCGACTACCAAAAATTACGCGCCCGAGTTATCCGCATTAGGGATAATCGCAGGGGTCAGCCCGATCGAAGTGCAATGAAAGGGCCTCACTCCGGGGGAACCGCCTTATTGATCACGGTAACCCCTACGCCAGGTAAGTATGAGTTGTGCATCTACGAAATGCATTATACGTCTATTAGGAAAATTATCCACAGTTATGTGCAATTAGTCCTGCCATCTTTCGGAACAACTCTGTATTTATAATATCAGACGTTCTAACGACTAGATAGATATTAATAACGGGGCAAAAAGATTATACAATATAAGTTGAGAAAAAAACTGCTTGTTGTAAATTTATTCGCATCAATCAATTGTATTCCAAACGTGTTCAACATACTTAGGAATTAATCAACCGAGATCTGCCGAAGTGCCAATAGGCGAGACGAGAAATTAAATATTTGTGTTTCTTCTAATGTCCACCACATTATTTGTGTCTAGTTGTCATGTTTGCAGGGATATTCTCCTGATTTGGTTAATGCAAGTGAAGTTCAACCCTATCACATAGATAGATTCTCTTAGAATTAATTTGATTCCTTGAAAGTTCTTTATTTAAAGAGAACTTTATGAATTTTGTGTAACAGTTCAGATATACGGGGGAGTGCTCAAGGAAAACGGTTGGATACCTATTAGACAGAAAATAATTAAAACATCCTGCCACTGAGCTATCGGCAATATGGGTATTTATAATTAAATTTCATAACAGTTTCTTTCAGAATTGAAGTCTTGGACTATTATATTGCTTATTTCTCTTTATTAGGTTTTATATATAAAGAAATTATTGCATTTTTGAATTTTTACATGAACAGAGTATAAGTAAGATGAGCATATTGCAGATATTGAGAAAAAATACAATAGAAAAAATTTTAAAGGCAATTCATTAATTTTTTCATGACTTACCTACCTCTATTGCAAATTATATAAAAATTTAATTAAGTTAACCTTACCTCTATTTACAACATTATAAGTAAACTACATGAATTACCTGCAAGTACGTCATATAAACATATTATAACAACATAAACTAGAAAATATACATATTATGACAGATAACAAGATTATCGTAATAATGAAAAAGGTAATTATACTGAAATTTCGAAAAAGTGTATGCGTGACACTAGCGTATGCTTTCGTACAGCTTTGGTTATATAAATTATAAATTTTATAAAAATGAACAGTGAACTTTTCTCCTCAAAATCAATAAATTATTATTAATACTTATCTTACCTCATATTTGACGTATGTTTAACATCGATTCGTATTTCTCATAATTAATTGTTATCTATAATAGTTTATTTCCGAAACCAAGCAACTGAAAATACCGTTGTCATACTTTTGGTGAGCATCACATTCTTCAAGTGAAATTGATTTCTAATCTTCAATTCAACATTTTTATGCTTTCATGTAGCCAAAATTTAAAAATCGCTACTTGAGGATTTCTCATCATTTCGATTAGAAGAAATACATTACTCTGTTCAGCAAATATTCTGAAGCTCGAAGTCAATCAGTGTTTTATTTCAATGAGACAAAAACCAAACTCATAATAATGGTACAATATCGGAATCTGTCGATCATCTTTCTGAGTATATCTATTTTAACTATTAAGAAAATTGCCAAATTCTAAATTAAATATTTTGTGAATATTATTATATGTGTTTTTCTTTATTCGACTATTGAAACTATTTTACCTTGTGATTTGCTAGAAGTCAATATCTAAAATAAGTTTTGTAGATATTGTAAGTAACATCATTCCATTTGTAATTGGTTTTCGACATATACATATATATATATATATATATATATATATATATATATATATATATATATATATATATATATTGAAATTTACACGACGTAAAAATTCATGTTTCGTTGAGGTTCTCGAAAAAAAAAATTGATATGTTTCGTGAAGGTTAATTTTTTATATTCAAGCTTAGTATTATTCGTCTGTGAGTAGTAATTTCTGTAGTGATTTAGGAATTTTCTCACCAAAACGTACGATATAAACGGAAACATACAGATGAAGAAGGAAAGAAATTTGATCGCGTTTAGAGAGCAGAGTAGTTGTTATAGTCGTTATATTGTCCAAACTATCGCGTATGGAGAAGGTACTAACGGAATAAGTGCAAATGAAATAGCCGATTTTACTCGAATACACTACGGTTGCAAAATTATGTGTTTCATTGGTATAATCGCCGACTGTTACCAATCGACCTCCAAAAATTATTTTAAGACTCATTTGAGTTACCCCTCCCCACGGAAATCTTTAGTAAAAGGCGAAAGATTTATTCGCAACTGAGGAGAGGTCAGAGTAACCATCCAATTTTTTCAACACTATTTTCATCCACAGACAGTCCGATGAAGTCGGTGTTCGAGAAGTAAATGCATGAAAGTCTCCGAGAAAAATTATCCGATTTTTAAAATTGTCTGTACACTTTTTAGGACTTGAATTTTAGGAAGAATTAAATTCGACTAATGAATATGCAATATTCAATGTATCGACAAGATATACATCTCTATTGATCTATTACACATGTTTATAATACTAAACGCCATCTTGCGGCAATTTTTGATAGCTGCTTATGTTGAACATCTGCATTGAGTTTCAATATATTTGGATATTCGATGGTAGCGGTGATTTTCGGACTGTTACATTTACAATCAAGTGTTACGTACTTCATTTATTTCAACCGAAATTGCTACAATTCTCTGATTGACGACAAAGTTCAAAAAAAAAATAATAGATTCTTATGACGAATAAAAAATATATTAATCGGAATTTATAGGGCATAATAAAATTATTCATTCCATCATAATATAATTGCAATGCAATTCGAACTTCAAAAATACCAATGAAAATGGTTATCTTACTTATAAAAGTGAACAACATAATTTTTTCTCTTCTATATTATTATTGCTAATGTCTTTTTGTGTATATGTTTCAAGCGATCGTTTAATATTTCATACAATTCATTTTTACATATTGTACTTAATTTATGATACTCGAACTAGTTACGTCGATGCGTGTTACAGACAATTTTCATTCAGAGGAGAAAGTTAAAATTTCCACATAATTCATTTGTTTACATCCAGTGGATTATGATTTTAATTTTATTGTGCACTCGCACCACAGCGTTATCATATCGTCCAAATATTTGTTCTTTCGTATTTTAAGCCAAATATGGTCGCGAATGATTACTGTGAAATCTCTTTTAGACCGACACTAAAAAATTGTCCGTTCAAGAGAGTCATCTTTTCGAAAGAAATTTTATGTTTTCCAAATTCAGCAAATGAAAATCCAATAAACAACGCAAAATATAGACATCTGAAAAAACATTTATTTCTTTATACGTAAAACACCATAATACATATTGCATTATATAACTGAATATTTATTCATGAATGGTAGTCTGACGAGTTCTTTTGCTCGAATTATTACATCATGAAAATAAAATTGGAAGTTGATAAGAATATTCAAGGCTGTGTCATATTTTTGACATTCTGCGAATAGTTTAAAGATTTTTAATCAAGTCGTTAGCTTCATCATAATAAAATTCCTCATTAGAAACTTTCAAAGTCCGTTAGTTCCACCTTCGGCCAGATAATCAATTTCATTTATTACAAATGTTTGAAAAAGTTATAACTAACATATAAAACCATGTCTCAAGATGCGAGAACGCTCATTTTCGATTTTGTTGATCGTAAAAAAATTCTCAATGGAGAATACTTTCAAAGTTGACAGTAGATGGGCCGACCTAACACGTATAATCGCTAGTCATATCTAACATATAAAACCCAAGTTTCCAATGTGCGGCAACGCCTTTTTTCAATTTTGTTGATATTTATAAAATTCTCCTATATAATTCCCTTCGTTCTCCCTACAGCCCGCCAATAGTTTTCATCACATAAGATTGATATTCATAACTAACATAGTAAAGACCCTCTGCCTATATGCGACAATAATTGAGAGAAGTAAGTAATGATGTTCATTATATAAAGTGGGCCGATCCCGGAGGTACTGCAATACCGGGCCAACCCGCGACGGCGGTGGAGCAAGCCCCTAACCACCATCATGATCCAAAAATCAGTTTAATATACTGGCCCCGCATGCGGGGCGTATCAGATATTAAGCTGATAAGAACAGATACTACACTTTGATCTTAGCCATAGGGCCGAGAAGCGATACCTGTTACAAATTATCAACAAAACTTAACGGAAAATAGACCTTCGTATTCAGTATAATAATTCACCATACATCTACGAGTTCCATCTTTCATTACATACCCCTACTTCATTAGAATAACTATTCCCAATGTACCACCCTCGTAGAATTCTATTCAGGTTATTGAGGAGATTTCGATATCACTCGCTAGAGTGCGCATCGTCCCATTTGTTATTTAGTCGTAGTCGGCTTTCCTAAAATTATATTTTGCTCCTTTCGATGCATACAAACGCTTACACTGACCGTTCAAAAGGAAGTGAATCAATATTAGAATATAAATAGAGAAAAAGTGTTCAAAGATTAGAAAAGTGTAATGTAAATGAGAAAGTGTAGTTAGTGGCTTTAGTGAACTTAGTGCGAGAGCCAAAATATCAACGAGACAAATCACCTTGACCTGGAAATACTATGGGAATATCATCAAGTTGGATCAATTCTTTGCTGAGAGAAAAATACGTCTTGAGAAACATATAAAATAAATAGAACACGAAATGAGAACGGCAAAATAAAATGCGAAAGAGTTGGAAGCATATTTAAAATCAAAAAGAACCGCAAAACCAGAAATTATTACTGAAATCTAGAATGACTGCCTGAGCGGCAGTGAAGAAGATGACGATTTTAGTATCGAGGAAAAAGAGAAATGATGATAGAGAAATAAATGCACAAAATAACCCGAGAGCCTGTAAGGAAAGACAATCATAATAAATTTTCATAAAAAGAAGATGATAACACAACACATATAATACTAAGAAACAAGACAAATCGAAACGAACTATCAAAAGTAATAACAAATTAAGAAAATCAGCTATACCATAGCAATAGCAACCGAAAAAAATTACTCGTCTCAATGATGACGGACTTTACTAAGAACCAAGCGGAAACCTTTCCCTATTATTGGTTGCTTTCAAAAATCTACGCAAGATTATTAATCTTGAAAATTAAGAAATGTACAGCCAGACGAAGAAGACACTAATACGCAGTTTAATGGCTCATTATGTAATGTTTCCAAGATCATTTCGAAAGAAAATTTAGTGAGCAATATTGTGCGAGTGTCTATAGCTGCTTCTATGCAATTCGAATATTATCGCCTTTATTTGATTGATTCGGGAAATCCACTCAGTTCAATTTTAGCTGAAATATTTATGGATGATCTAGAATCAAAAATACACCTAAATCCGATAAGCAAATATTTCCTTTATTGGTATAGATATGTAGATGACATTTTTTGTTGTTTCAAAGGCACCGATCGACAACTACATATCTTCACGAATTTCATTAATAAACTCCACCCAAAAATCAAATTCACAATCGAAGAAGAAAAGAATCAAAGTATTAATTTTCTTGACCTCACAATAACAAGACTAAATAATTTACATGATTTTAGTATTTTTCACAAACCCACACATACAGACATCATAATACATAAAACTTCAAATCACCACACCAACCAAAAAATGTCAGCATATAATATAGTCCGGTCAAATTAGACCAAAAATAAGAGTAAAAGTTACATAAATTCCCACCAAGCTGAAAATTGGTAAGATTGTTTAAAATATCATTAAAAACAAAATTTGAAAGTTCCCCATCTATCCCCTGTAAGGAAAAAATTTTATTCAAGGTCAAAGGTCAAAAAAATGAGTTTTTCGCGATTTTCAGCAAAACGGTCAGTTTTATCATTAAAATACCTCGGACAAAAATTGTAGATCATAAAATTATCTATAAAAAATTTATTAATACTTTCTTTTCTACGCGCCACCGTTTTTGAGATATTACGGTTAAAAAAATTGTAAAAGTTGTAATCGTCATAATGAGCATGTACACGGCATAGAATCACCAACAGTAGAGGATCCGTTTGATTCCAACGAGGCAACATGCGATACATGGCTATTAACGCAGTTTACATGCACTCAAGATGAAGATGAAGAAGAACAAGAAAAACAAGAACAAGACGAACAAGAAGATCAAGAAGAAGAACAAAAAGAAGATTTTGAAAGTTACGACTCGGACGATTAAATTTCACTACTTTTTTTTAACTTAAATTGCTTTTATCTTTTCAATCTCTGCTAATATCCATTATTTTTCAATAGTTTCAAATTAAACAGGATCAAAACTGACCCGTGGAATAGGCTTACCTCATAGGTGGCGAGGAAACGTGTGCATATTATGACGATTACAATTTTTTGAATCGTTATATCTCAAAAACGGTGGCTCGTAGAAAAAAAAATAATTAATAAATTTTTTGTAGATAATTTTATGATCTACAATTTTTGTCTGAGGTATTTTAATGATGAAACTTACCGTTTTGCTAAAAATCGCGAAAAACTCATTTTTTTTTACCTTTGCCTTGAATAAAATTTTTTCCTCACAGGGGAAAGATGGAGAACTTTCAAATTTTGTTTTTAATGATATTTTAAAAAATCTTACCGATCTTCAGCTGGGTGAGAATTTATGTAACTTCGAATGTCTAAATTGACCGGACTAATAGTTTTATTCATAAATTATTGAATATCCCTTTGAATTCATATAACTTTTTGGAAGAATTAAATATTATTAAACAAATAGCGTCAAACAACGGTTACAATCCTTTTCTTATAGACAAAATGGTATCCAATAAACCAAAGAAAATGGCATTAAATCTCGTGTACCCAATCATAAAAGAGGACAATACACAGAAATATTTTTCGTTATCTTATGTCAATGGATTATCTAAAAATATTGCTAAATATTTCAAAAGTTGTTTCAATTATAACGCGGCTTTTAGGACAATTAATAACGTTAGTACCTACATAAAAAACAATAAAGATCGAACAAATAAAGAAAATAAATCCGGAGTCTATAAGTTGACTTGCAAAGATTGCCCTTTAGTATACATTGGCCAGACTGGTAAATCATTCAAGAAACGTGTCCAAGAACACCAAAGGGGTTATATATCCGATTCTGTACATTCGACATATGCTAATCATCTTAAGGGATTCAGGCATAATTTTAACAATACTTATGAAATTATCCTTTTAGAATTTCTTGAAATCAACAGGTATAATGCACGTAAAATCCTTTTGAACGAACAAACAGATGTTGATAAGTCTCCATTACTGAATATCTTTCCTTAGCGGCAAACTCCAATAAACACCTAGAGTTTTTATGACTTGTTCTTCTATTATTTGGTCACGTACCTAACAATGTTTTTGAACTCAGTTACATTGAATACCATCAGACAGTACAATGTAATACCTGAAGAAGCCACATCGTGGTGAAACAATTGTTGTATTAGTACAAACGTTTTCGTGGAAATAAATTACTGTCTCATATAAAATTTTTTAATTATCGCTTTTATCGAATTTTCTTTGTTGAAATTATTTCAAAACTGAATGAAAAAAATGTCAGATATTCATCAGATCTGGGATGAAAACATAATTTGCTTCATTTATATGAAGCTTCAAGAAATTATTATAGTCCCTCCAAAGAATCCAAACAAAGTAGAAATACCACACACCATAACTATAGATATACACCTTACTTTCGACAAGTTCGAAAAGTCCAGCGTGCTGTTGTATGTAGTAAGTTTATTGTGAGAGAATTGATATTGTTTAGTTAACACCGGGACAGCGCGTACGCAGTCCCGACTACCAAAAATTACGCGCCCGAGTTATCCGCATTAGGGATAATCGCAGGGGTCAGCCCGATCGAAGTGCAATGAAAGGGCCTCACTCCGGGGGAACCGCCTTATTGATCACGGTAACCCCTACGCCAGGTAAGTATGAGTTGTGCATCTACGAAATGCATTATACGTCTATTAGGAAAATTATCCACAGTTATGTGCAATTAGTCCTGCCATCTTTCGGAACAACTCTGTATTTATAATATCAGACGTTCTAACGACTAGATAGATATTAATAACGGGGCAAAAAGATTATACAATATAAGTTGAGAAAAAAACTGCTTGTTGTAAATTTATTCGCATCAATCAATTGTATTCCAAACGTGTTCAACATACTTAGGAATTAATCAACCGAGATCTGCCGAAGTGCCAATAGGCGAGACGAGAAATTAAATATTTGTGTTTCTTCTAATGTCCACCACATTATTTGTGTCTAGTTGTCATGTTTGCAGGGATATTCTCCTGATTTGGTTAATGCAAGTGAAGTTCAACCCTATCACATAGATAGATTCTCTTAGAATTAATTTGATTCCTTGAAAGTTCTTTATTTAAAGAGAACTTTATGAATTTTGTGTAACAGTTCAGATATACGGGGGAGTGCTCAAGGAAAACGGTTGGATACCTATTAGACAGAAAATAATTAAAACATCCTGCCACTGAGCTATCGGCAATATGGGTATTTATAATTAAATTTCATAACAGTTTCTTTCAGAATTGAAGTCTTGGACTATTATATTGCTTATTTCTCTTTATTAGGTTTTATATATAAAGAAATTATTGCATTTTTGAATTTTTACATGAACAGAGTATAAGTAAGATGAGCATATTGCAGATATTGAGAAAAAATAGAATAGAAAAAATTTTAAAGGCAATTCATTAATTTTTTCATGACTTACCTACCTCTATTGCAAATTATATAAAAATTTAATTAAGTTAACCTTACCTCTATTTACAACATTATAAGTAAACTACATGAATTACCTGCAAGTACGTCATATAAACATATTATAACAACATAAACTAGAAAATATACATATTATGACAGATAACAAGATTATCGTAATAATGAAAAAGGTAATTATACTGAAATTTCGAAAAAGTGTATGCGTGACACTAGCGTATGCTTTCGTACAGCTTTGGTTATATAAATTATAAATTTTATAAAAATGAACAGTGAACTTTTCTCCTCAAAATCAATAAATTATTATTAATACTTATCTTACCTCATATTTGACGTATGTTTAACATCGATTCGTATTTCTCATAATTAATTGTTATCTATAATAGTTTATTTCCGAAACCAAGCAACTGAAAATACCGTTGTCATACTTTTGGTGAGCATCACATTCTTCAAGTGAAATTGATTTCTAATCTTCAATTCAACATTTTTATGCTTTCATGTAGCCAAAATTTAAAAATCGTTACTTGAGGATTTCTCATCATTTCGATTAGAAGAAATACATTACTCTGTTCAGCAAATATTCTGAAGCTCGAAGTCAATCAGTGTTTTATTTCAATGAGACAAAAACCAAACTCATAATAATGGTACAATATCGGAATCTGTCGATCATCTTTCTGAGTATATCTATTTTAACTATTAAGAAAATTGCCAAATTCTAAATTAAATATTTTGTGAATATTATTATATGTGTTTTTCTTTATTCGACTATTGAAACTATTTTACCTTGTGATTTGCTAGAAGTCAATATCTAAAATAAGTTTTGTAGATATTGTAAGTAACATCATTCCATTTGTAATTGGTTTTCGACATATACATATATATATATATATATATATATATATATATATATATATATATATATATATATATATATTGAAATTTACACGACGTAAAAATTCATGTTTCGTTAAGGTTCTCGAAAAAAAAAAATTGATATGTTTCGTGAAGGTTAATTTTTTATATTCAAGCTTAGTATTATTCGTCTGTGAGTAGTAATTTCTGTAGTGATTTAGGAATTTTCTTACCAAAACGTACGATATAAACGGAAACATACAGATGAAGAAGGAAAGAAATTTGATCGCGTTTAGAGAGCAGAGTAGTTGTTATAGTCGTTATATTGTCCAAACTATCGCGTATGGAGAAGGTACTAACGGAATAAGTGCAAATGAAATAGCCGATTTCACTCGAATACACTACGGTTGCAAAATTAAGTGTTTCATTGGTATAATCGCCGACTGTTACCAATCGACCTCCAAAAATTATTTTAAGACTCATTTGAGTTACCCCTCCCCACGGAAATCTTTAGTAAAAGGCGAAAGATTTATTCGCAACTGAGGAGAGGTCAGAGTAACCATCCAATTTTTTCAACACTATTTTCATCCACAGACAGTCCGATGAAGTCGGTGTTCGAGAAGTAAATGCATGAAAGTCTCCGAGAAAAATTATCCGATTTTTAAAATTGTCTGTACACTTTTTAGGACTTGAATTTTAGGAAGAATTAAATTCGACTAATGAATATGCAATATTCAATGTATCGACAAGATATACATCTCTATTGATCTATTACACATGTTTATAATACTAAACGCCATCTTGCGGCAATTTTTGATAGCTGCTTATGTTGAACATCTGCATTGAGTTTCAATATATTTGGATATTCGATGGTAGCGGTGATTTTCGGACTGTTACATTTACAATCAAGTGTTACGTACTTCATTTATTTCAACCGAAATTGCTACAATTCTCTGATTGACGACAAAGTTCAAAAAAAAAAATAGATTCTTATGACGAATAAAAAATATATTAATCGGAATTTATAGGGCATAATAAAATTATTCATTCCATCATAATATAATTGCAATGCAATTCGAACTTCAAAAATACCAATGAAAATGGTTATCTTACTTATAAAAGTGAACAACATAATTTTTTCTCTTCTATATTATTATTGCTAATGTCTTTTTGTGTATATGTTTCAAGCGATCGTTTAATATTTCATACAATTCATTTTTACATATTGTACTTAATTTATGATACTCGAACTAGTTACGTCGATGCGTGTTACAGACAATTTTCATTCAGAGGAGAAAGTTAAAATTTCCACATAATTCATTTGTTTACATCCAGTGGATTATGATTTTAATTTTACTGTGCACTCGCACCACAGCGTTATCATATCGTCCAAATATTTGTTCTTTCGTATTTTAAGCCAAATATGGTCGCGAATGATTACTGTGAAATCTCTTTTAGACCGACACTAAAAAATTGTCCGTTCAAGAGAGTCATCTTTTCGAAAGAAATTTTATGTTTTCCAAATTCAGCAAATGAAAATCCAATAAACAACGCAAAATATAGACATCTGAAAAAACATTTATTTCTTTATACGTAAAACACCATAATACATATTGCATTATATAACTGAATATTTATTCATGAATGGTAGTCTGACGAGTTCTTTTGCTCGAATTATTACATCATGAAAATAAAATTGGAAGTTGATAAGAATATTCAAGGCTGTGTCATATTTTTGACATTCTGCGAATAGTTTAAAGATTTTTAATCAAGTCGTTAGCTTCATCATAATAAAATTCCTCATTAGAAACTTTCAAAGTCCGTTAGTTCCACCTTCGGCCAGATAATCAATTTCATTTATTACAAATGTTTGAAAAAGTTATAACTAACATATAAAACCATGTCTCAAGATGCGAGAACGCTCATTTTCGATTTTGTTGATCGTAAAAAAATTCTCAATGGAGAATACTTTCAAAGTTGACAGTAGATGGGCCGACCTAACACGTATAATCGCTAGTCATATCTAACATATAAAACCCAAGTTTCCAATGTGCGGCAACGCCTTTTTTCAATTTTGTTGATATTTATAAAATTCTCCTATATAATTCCCTTCGTTCTCCCTACAGCCCGCCAATAGTTTTCATCACATAAGATTGATATTCATAACTAACATAGTAAAGACCCTCTGCCTATATGCGACAATAATTGAGAGAAGTAAGTAATGTTGTTCATTATATAAAGTGGGCCGATCCCGGAGGTACTGCAATACCGGGCCAACCCGCGACGGCGGTGGAGCAAGCCCCTAACCACCATCATGATCCAAAAATCAGTTTAATATACTGGCCCCGCATGCGGGGCGTATCAGATATTAAGCTGATAAGAACAGATACTACACTTTGATCTTAGCCATAGGGCCGAGAAGCGATACCTGTTACAAATTATCAACAAAACTTAACGGAAAATAGACCTTCGTATTCAGTATAATAATTCACCATACATCTACGAGTTCCATCTTTCATTACATACCCCTACTTCATTAGAATAACTATTCCCAATGTACCACCCTCGTAGAATTCTATTCAGGTTATTGAGGAGATTTCGATATCACTCGCTAGAGTGCGCATCGTCCCATTTGTTATTTAGTCGTAGTCGGCTTTCCTAAAATTATATTTTGCTCCTTTCGATGCATACAAACGCTTACACTGACCGTTCAAAAGGAAGTGAATCAATATTAGAATATAAATAGAGAAAAAGTGTTCAAAGATTAGAAAAGTGTAATGTAAATGAGAAAGTGTAGTTAGTGGCTTTAGTGAACTTAGTGCGAGAGCCAAAATATCAACGAGACAAATCACCTTGACCTGGAAATACTATGGGAATATCATCAAGTTGGATCAATTCTTTGCTGAGAGAAAAATACTTCTTGAGAAACATATAAAATAAATAGAACACGAAATGAGAACGGCAAAATAAAATGCGAAAGAGTTGGAAGCATATTTAAAATCAAAAAGAACCGCAAAACCAGAAATTATTACTGAAATCTAGAATGACTGCCTGAGCGGCAGTGAAGAAGATGACGATTTTAGTATCGAGGAAAAAGAGAAATGATGATAGAGAAATAAATGCACAAAATAACCCGAGAGCCTGTAAGGAAAGACAATCATAATAAATTTTCATAAAAAGAAGATGATAACACAACACATATAATACTAAGAAACAAGACAAATCGAAACGAACTATCAAAAGTAATAACAAATTAAGAAAATCAGCTATACCATAGCAATAGCAACCGAAAAAAATTACTCGTCTCAATGATGACGGACTTTACTAAGAACCAAGCGGAAACCTTTCCCTATTATTGGTTGCTTTCAAAAATCTACGCAAGATTATTAATCTTGAAAATTAAGAAATGTACAGCCAGACGAAGAAGACACTAATACGCAGTTTAATGGCTCATTATGTAATGTTTCCAAGATCATTTCGAAAGAAAATTTAGTGAGCAATATTGTGCGAGTGTCTATAGCTGCTTCTATGCAATTCGAATATTATCGCCTTTATTTGATTGATTCGGGAAATCCACTCAGTTCAATTTTAGCTGAAATATTTATGGATGATCTAGAATCAAAAATACACCTAAATCCGATAAGCAAATATTTCCTTTATTGGTATAGATATGTAGATGACATTTTTTGTTGTTTCAAAGGCACCGATCGACAACTACATATCTTCACGAATTTCATTAATAAACTCCACCCAAAAATCAAATTCACAATCGAAGAAGAAAAGAATCAAAGTATTAATTTTCTTGACCTCACAATAACAAGACTAAATAATTTACATGATTTTAGTATTTTTCACAAACCCACACATACAGACATCATAATACATAAAACTTCAAATCACCACACCAACCAAAAAATGTCAGCATATAATATAGTCCGGTCAAATTAGACCAAAAATAAGAGTAAAAGTTACATAAATTCCCACCAAGCTGAAAATTGGTAAGATTGTTTAAAATATCATTAAAAACAAAATTTGAAAGTTCCCCATCTATCCCCTGTAAGAAAAAAAATTTATTCAAGGTCAAAGGTCAAAAAAATGAGTTTTTCGCGATTTTCAGCAAAACGGTCAGTTTTATCATTAAAATACCTCGGACAAAAATTGTAGATCATAAAATTATCTATAAAAAATTTATTAATACTTTCTTTTCTACGCGCCACCGTTTTTGAGATATTACGGTTAAAAAAATTGTAAAAGTTGTAATCGTCATAATGAGCATGTACACGGCATAGAATCACCAACAGTAGAGGATCCGTTTGATTCCAACGAGGCAACATGCGATACATGGCTATTAACGCAGTTTACATGCACTCAAGATGAAGATGAAGAAGAACAAGAAAAACAAGAACAAGACGAACAAGAAGATCAAGAAGAAGAACAAAAAGAAGATTTTGAAAGTTACGACTCGGACGATTAAATTTCACTACTTTTTTTTAACTTAAATTGCTTTTATCTTTTCAATCTCTGCTAATATCCATTATTTTTCAATAGTTTCAAATTAAACAGGATCAAAACTGACCCGTGGAATAGGCTTACCTCATAGGTGGCGAGGAAACGTGTGCATATTATGACGATTACAATTTTTTGAATCGTTATATCTCAAAAACGGTGGCTCGTAGAAAAAAAAAATAATTAATAAATTTTTTGTAGATAATTTTATGATCTACAATTTTTGTCTGAGGTATTTTAATGATGAAACTTACCGTTTTGCTAAAAATCGCGAAAAACTCATTTTTTTTTACCTTTGCCTTGAATAAAATTTTTTCCTCACAGGGGAAAGATGGAGAACTTTCAAATTTTGTTTTTAATGATATTTTAAAAAATCTTACCGATCTTCAGCTGGGTGAGAATTTATGTAACTTCGAATTACTAAATTGACCGGACTAATAGTTTTATTCATAAATTATTGAATATCCCTTTGAATTCATATAACTTTTTGGAAGAATTAAATATTATTAAACAAATAGCGTAAAACAACGGTTACAATCCTTTTCTTATAGACAAAATGGTATCCAATAAACCAAAGAAAATGGCATTAAATCTCGTGTACCCAATCATAAAAGAGGACAATACACAGAAATATTTTTCGTTATCTTATGTCAATGGATTATCTAAAAATATTGCTAAATATTTCAAAAGTTGTTTCAATTATAACGCGGCTTTTAGGACAATTAATAACGTTAGTACCTACATAAAAAACAATAAAGATCGAACAAATAAAGAAAATAAATCCGGAGTCTATAAGTTGACTTGCAAAGATTGCCCTTTAGTATACATTGGCCAGACTGGTAAATCATTCAAGAAACGTGTCCAAGAACACCAAAGGGGTTATATATCCGATTCTGTACATTCGACATATGCTAATCATCTTAAGGGATTCAGGCATAATTTTAACAATACTTATGAAATTATCCTTTTAGAATTTCTTGAAATCAACAGGTATAATGCACGTAAAATCCTTTTGAACGAACAAACAGATGTTGATAAGTCTCCATTACTGAATATCTTTCCTTAGCGGCAAACTCCAATAAACACCTAGAGTTTTTATGACTTGTTCTTCTATTATTTGGTCACGTACCTAACAATGTTTTTGAACTCAGTTACATTGAATACCATCAGACAGTACAATGTAATACCTGAAGAAGCCACATCGTGGTGAAACAATTGTTGTATTAGTACAAACGTTTTCGTGGAAATAAATTACTGTCTCATATAAAATTTTTTAATTATCGCTTTTATCGAATTTTCTTTGTTGAAATTATTTCAAAACTGAATGAAAAAAATGTCAGATATTCATCAGATCTGGGATGAAAACATAATTTGCTTCATTTATATGAAGCTTCAAGAAATTATTATAGTCCCTCCAAAGAATCCAAACAAAGTAGAAATACCACACACCATAACTATAGATATACACCTTACTTTCGACAAGTTCGAAAAGTCCAGCGTGCTGTTGTATGTAGTAAGTTTATTGTGAGAGAATTGATATTGTTTAGTTAACACCGGGACAGCGCGTACGCAGTCCCGACTACCAAAAATTACGCGCCCGAGTTATCCGCATTAGGGATAATCGCAGGGGTCAGCCCGATCGAAGTGCAATGAAAGGGCCTCACTCCGGGGGAACCGCCTTATTGATCACGGTAACCCCTACGCCAGGTAAGTATGAGTTGTGCATCTACGAAATGCATTATACGTCTATTAGGAAAATTATCCACAGTTATGTGCAATTAGTCCTGCCATCTTTCGGAACAACTCTGTATTTATAATATCAGACGTTCTAACGACTAGATAGATATTAATAACGGGGCAAAAAGATTATACAATATAAGTTGAGAAAAAAACTGCTTGTTGTAAATTTATTCGCATCAATCAATTGTATTCCAAACGTGTTCAACATACTTAGGAATTAATCAACCGAGATCTGCCGAAGTGCCAATAGGCGAGACGAGAAATTAAATATTTGTGTTTCTTCTAATGTCCACCACATTATTTGTGTCTAGTTGTCATGTTTGCAGGGATATTCTCCTGATTTGGTTAATGCAAGTGAAGTTCAACCCTATCACATAGATAGATTCTCTTAGAATTAATTTGATTCCTTGAAAGTTCTTTATTTAAAGAGAACTTTATGAATTTTGTGTAACAGTTCAGATATACGGGGGAGTGCTCAAGGAAAACGGTTGGATACCTATTAGACAGAAAATAATTAAAACATCCTGCCACTGAGCTATCGGCAATATGGGTATTTATAATTAAATTTCATAACAGTTTCTTTCAGAATTGAAGTCTTGGACTATTATATTGCTTATTTCTCTTTATTAGGTTTTATATATAAAGAAATTATTGCATTTTTGAATTTTTACATGAACAGAGTATAAGTAAGATGAGCATATTGCAGATATTGAGAAAAAATAGAATAGAAAAAATTTTAAAGGCAATTCATTAATTTTTTCATGACTTACCTACCTCTATTGCAAATTATATAAAAATTTAATTAAGTTAACCTTACCTCTATTTACAACATTATAAGTAAACTACATGAATTACCTGCAAGTACGTCATATAAACATATTATAACAACATAAACTAGAAAATATACATATTATGACAGATAACAAGATTATCGTAATAATGAAAAAGGTAATTATACTGAAATTTCGAAAAAGTGTATGCGTGACACTAGCGTATGCTTTCGTACAGCTTTGGTTATATAAATTATAAATTTTATAAAAATGAACAGTGAACTTTTCTCCTCAAAATCAATAAATTATTATTAATACTTATCTTACCTCATATTTGACGTATGTTTAACATCGATTCGTATTTCTCATAATTAATTGTTATCTATAATAGTTTATTTCCGAAACCAAGCAACTGAAAATACCGTTGTCATACTTTTGGTGAGCATCACATTCTTCAAGTGAAATTGATTTCTAATCTTCAATTCAACATTTTTATGCTTTCATGTAGCCAAAATTTAAAAATCGCTACTTGAGGATTTCTCATCATTTCGATTAGAAGAAATACATTACTCTGTTCAGCAAATATTCTGAAGCTCGAAGTCAATCAGTGTTTTATTTCAATGAGACAAAAACCAAACTCATAATAATGGTACAATATCGGAATCTGTCGATCATCTTTCTGAGTATATCTATTTTAACTATTAAGAAAATTGCCAAATTCTAAATTAAATATTTTGTGAATATTATTATATGTGTTTTTCTTTATTCGACTATTGAAACTATTTTACCTTGTGATTTGCTAGAAGTCAATATCTAAAATAAGTTTTGTAGATATTGTAAGTAACATCATTCCATTTGTAATTGGTTTTCGACATATACATATATATATATATATATATATATATATATATATATATATATTGAAATTTACACGACGTAAAAATTCATGTTTCGTTGAGGTTCTCGAAAAAAAAAATTGATATGTTTCGTGAAGGTTAATTTTTTATATTCAAGCTTAGTATTATTCGTCTGTGAGTAGTAATTTCTGTAGTGATTTAGGAATTTTCTCACCAAAACGTACGATATAAACGGAAACATACAGATGAAGAAGGAAACAAATTTGATCGCGTTTAGAGAGCAGAGTAGTTGTTATAGTCGTTATATTGTCCAAACTATCGCGTATGGAGAAGGTACTAACGGAATAAGTGCAAATGAAATAGCCGATTTTACTCGAATACACTACGGTTGCAAAATTATGTGTTTCATTGGTATAATCGCCGACTGTTACCAATCGACCTCCAAAAATTATTTTAAGACTCATTTGAGTTACCCCTCCCCACGGAAATCTTTAGTAAAAGGCGAAAGATTTATTCGCAACTGAGGAGAGGTCAGAGTAACCATCCAATTTTTTCAACACTATTTTCATCCACAGACAGTCCGATGAAGTCGGTGTTCGAGAAGTAAATGCATGAAAGTCTCCGAGAAAAATTATCCGATTTTTAAAATTGTCTGTACACTTTTTAGGACTTGAATTTTAGGAAGAATTAAATTCGACTAATGAATATGCAATATTCAATGTATCGACAAGATATACATCTCTATTGATCTATTACACATGTTTATAATACTAAACGCCATCTTGCGGCAATTTTTGATAGCTGCTTATGTTGAACATCTGCATTGAGTTTCAATATATTTGGATATTCGATGGTAGCGGTGATTTTCGGACTGTTACATTTACAATCAACTGTTACGTACTTCATTTATTTCAACCGAAATTGCTACAATTCTCTGATTGACGACAAAGTTCAAAAAAAAAAAATAGATTCTTATGACGAATAAAAAATATATTAATCGGAATTTATAGGGCATAATAAAATTATTCATTCCATCATAATATAATTGCAATGCAATTCGAACTTCAAAAATACCAATGAAAATGGTTATCTTACTTATAAAAGTGAACAACATAATTTTTTCTCTTCTATATTATTATTGCTAATGTCTTTTTGTGTATATGTTTCAAGCGATCGTTTAATATTTCATACAATTCATTTTTACATATTGTACTTAATTTATGATACTCGAACTAGTTACGTCGATGCGTGTTACAGACAATTTTCATTCAGAGGAGAAAGTTAAAATTTCCACATAATTCATTTGTTTACATCCAGTGGATTATGATTTTAATTTTATTGTGCACTCGCACCACAGCGTTATCATATCGTCCAAATATTTGTTCTTTCGTATTTTAAGCCAAATATGGTCGCGAATGATTACTGTGAAATCTCTTTTAGACCGACACTAAAAAATTGTCCGTTCAAGAGAGTCATCTTTTCGAAAGAAATTTTATGTTTTCCAAATTCAGCAAATGAAAATCCAATAAACAACGCAAAATATAGACATCTGAAAAAACATTTATTTCTTTATACGTAAAACACCATAATACATATTGCATTATATAACTGAATATTTATTCATGAATGGTAGTCTGACGAGTTCTTTTGCTCGAATTATTACATCATGAAAATAAAATTGGAAGTTGATAAGAATATTCAAGGCTGTGTCATATTTTTGACATTCTGCGAATAGTTTAAAGATTTTTAATCAAGTCGTTAGCTTCATCATAATAAAATTCCTCATTAGAAACTTTCAAAGTCCGTTAGTTCCACCTTCGGCCAGATAATCAATTTCATTTATTACAAATGTTTGAAAAAGTTATAACTAACATATAAAACCATGTCTCAAGATGCGAGAACGCTCATTTTCGATTTTGTTGATCGTAAAAAAATTCTCAATGGAGAATACTTTCAAAGTTGACAGTAGATGGGCCGACCTAACACGTATAATCGCTAGTCATATCTAACATATAAAACCCAAGTTTCCAATGTGCGGCAACGCCTTTTTTCAATTTTGTTGATATTTATAAAATTCTCCTATATAATTCCCTTCGTTCTCCCTACAGCCCGCCAATAGTTTTCATCACATAAGATTGATATTCATAACTAACATAGTAAAGACCCTCTGCCTATATGCGACAATAATTGAGAGAAGTAAGTAATGATGTTCATTATATAAAGTGGGCCGATCCCGGAGGTACTGCAATACCGGGCCAACCCGCGACGGCGGTGGAGCAAGCCCCTAACCACCATCATGATCCAAAAATCAGTTTAATATACTGGCCCCGCATGCGGGGCGTATCAGATATTAAGCTGATAAGAACAGATACTACACTTTGATCTTAGCCATAGGGCCGAGAAGCGATACCTGTTACAAATTATCAACAAAACTTAACGGAAAATAGACCTTCGTATTCAGTATAATAATTCACCATACATCTACGAGTTCCATCTTTCATTACATACCCCTACTTCATTAGAATAACTATTCCCAATGTACCACCCTCGTAGAATTCTATTCAGGTTATTGAGGAGATTTCGATATCACTCGCTAGAGTGCGCATCGTCCCATTTGTTATTTAGTCGTAGTCGGCTTTCCTAAAATTATATTTTGCTCCTTTCGATGCATACAAACGCTTACACTGACCGTTCAAAAGGAAGTGAATCAATATTAGAATATAAATAGAGAAAAAGTGTTCAAAGATTAGAAAAGTGTAATGTAAATGAGAAAGTGTAGTTAGTGGCTTTAGTGAACTTAGTGCGAGAGCCAAAATATCAACGAGACAAATCACCTTGACCTGGAAATACTATGGGAATATCATCAAGTTGGATCAATTCTTTGCTGAGAGAAAAATACTTCTTGAGAAACATATAAAATAAATAGAACACGAAATGAGAACGGCAAAATAAAATGCGAAAGAGTTGGAAGCATATTTAAAATTAAAAACAACTGCAAAACCAGAAATTATTACTGAAATCTAGAATGACTGCCTGAGCGGCAGTGAAGAAGGTGACGATTTTAGTATCGAGGAAAAAGAGAAATGATGATAGAGAAATAAATGCACAAAATAACCCGAGAGCCTGTAAGGAAAGACAATCATAATAAATTTTCATAAAAAGAAGATGATAACACAACACATATAATACTAAGAAACAAGACAAATCGAAACGAACTATCAAAAGTAATAACAAATTAAGAAAATCAGCTATACCATAGCAATAGCAACCGAAAAAAATTACTCGTCTCAATGATGACGGACTTTACTAAGAACCAAGCGGAAACCTTTCCCTATTATTGGTGGCTTTCAAAAATCTACGCAAGATTATTAATCTTGAAAATTAAGAAATGTACAGCCAGACGAAGAAGACACTAATACGCAGTTTAATGGCTCATTATGTAATGTTTCCAAGATCATTTCGAAAGAAAATTTAGTGAGCAATATTGTGCGAGTGTCTATAGCTGCTTCTATGCAATTCGAATATTATCGCCTTTATTTGATTGATTCGGGAAATCCACTCAGTTCAATTTTAGCTGAAATATTTATGGATGATCTAGAATCAAAAATACACCTAAATCCGATAAGCAAATATTTCCTTTATTGGTATAGATATGTAGATGACATTTTTTGTTGTTTCAAAGGCACCGATCGACAACTACATATCTTCACGAATTTCATTAATAAACTCCACCCAAAAATCAAATTCACAATCGAAGAAGAAAAGAATCAAAGTATTAATTTTCTTGACCTCACAATAACAAGACTAAATAATTTACATGATTTTAGTATTTTTCACAAACCCACACATACAGACATCATAATACATAAAACTTCAAATCACCACACCAACCAAAAAATGTCAGCATATAATATAGTCCGGTCAAATTAGACCAAAAATAAGAGTAAAAGTTACATAAATTCCCACCAAGCTGAAAATTGGTAAGATTGTTTAAAATATCATTAAAAACAAAATTTGAAAGTTCCCCATCTATCCCCTGTAAGAAAAAAAATTTATTCAAGGTCAAAGGTCAAAAAAATGAGTTTTTCGCGATTTTCAGCAAAACGGTCAGTTTTATCATTAAAATACCTCGGACAAAAATTGTAGATCATAAAATTATCTATAAAAAATTTATTAATACTTTCTTTTCTACGCGCCACCGTTTTTGAGATATTACGGTTAAAAAAATTGTAAAAGTTGTAATCGTCATAATGAGCATGTACACGGCATAGAATCACCAACAGTAGAGGATCCGTTTGATTCCAACGAGGCAACATGCGATACATGGCTATTAACGCAGTTTACATGCACTCAAGATGAAGATGAAGAAGAACAAGAAAAACAAGAACAAGACGAACAAGAAGATCAAGAAGAAGAACAAAAAGAAGATTTTGAAAGTTACGACTCGGACGATTAAATTTCACTACTTTTTTTTAACTTAAATTGCTTTTATCTTTTCAATCTCTGCTAATATCCATTATTTTTCAATAGTTTCAAATTAAACAGGATCAAAACTGACCCGTGGAATAGGCTTACCTCATAGGTGGCGAGGAAACGTGTGCATATTATGACGATTACAATTTTTTGAATCGTTATATCTCAAAAACGGTGGCTCGTAGAAAAAAAAAATAATTAATAAATTTTTTGTAGATAATTTTATGATCTACAATTTTTGTCTGAGGTATTTTAATGATGAAACTTACCGTTTTGCTAAAAATCGCGAAAAACTCATTTTTTTTTACCTTTGCCTTGAATAAAATTTTTTCCTCACAGGGGAAAGATGGAGAACTTTCAAATTTTGTTTTTAATGATATTTTAAAAAATCTTACCGATCTTCAGCTGGGTGAGAATTTATGTAACTTCGAATTACTAAATTGACCGGACTAATAGTTTTATTCATAAATTATTGAATATCCCTTTGAATTCATATAACTTTTTGGAAGAATTAAATATTATTAAACAAATAGCGTAAAACAACGGTTACAATCCTTTTCTTATAGACAAAATGGTATCCAATAAACCAAAGAAAATGGCATTAAATCTCGTGTACCCAATCATAAAAGAGGACAATACACAGAAATATTTTTCGTTATCTTATGTCAATGGATTATCTAAAAATATTGCTAAATATTTCAAAAGTTGTTTCAATTATAACGCGGCTTTTAGGACAATTAATAACGTTAGTACCTACATAAAAAACAATAAAGATCGAACAAATAAAGAAAATAAATCCGGAGTCTATAAGTTGACTTGCAAAGATTGCCCTTTAGTATACATTGGCCAGACTGGTAAATCATTCAAGAAACGTGTCCAAGAACACCAAAGGGGTTATATATCCGATTCTGTACATTCGACATATGCTAATCATCTTAAGGGATTCAGGCATAATTTTAACAATACTTATGAAATTATCCTTTTAGAATTTCTTGAAATCAACAGGTATAATGCACGTAAAATCCTTTTGAACGAACAAACAGATGTTGATAAGTCTCCATTACTGAATATCTTTCCTTAGCGGCAAACTCCAATAAACACCTAGAGTTTTTATGACTTGTTCTTCTATTATTTGGTCACGTACCTAACAATGTTTTTGAACTCAGTTACATTGAATACCATCAGACAGTACAATGTAATACCTGAAGAAGCCACATCGTGGTGAAACAATTGTTGTATTAGTACAAACGTTTTCGTGGAAATAAATTACTGTCTCATATAAAATTTTTTAATTATCGCTTTTATCGAATTTTCTTTGTTGAAATTATTTCAAAACTGAATGAAAAAAATGTCAGATATTCATCAGATCTGGGATGAAAACATAATTTGCTTCATTTATATGAAGCTTCAAGAAATTATTATAGTCCCTCCAAAGAATCCAAACAAAGTAGAAATACCACACACCATAACTATAGATATACACCTTACTTTCGACAAGTTCGAAAAGTCCAGCGTGCTGTTGTATGTAGTAAGTTTATTGTGAGAGAATTGATATTGTTTAGTTAACACCGGGACAGCGCGTACGCAGTCCCGACTACCAAAAATTACGCGCCCGAGTTATCCGCATTAGGGATAATCGCAGGGGTCAGCCCGATCGAAGTGCAATGAAAGGGCCTCACTCCGGGGGAACCGCCTTATTGATCACGGTAACCCCTACGCCAGGTAAGTATGAGTTGTGCATCTACGAAATGCATTATACGTCTATTAGGAAAATTATCCACAGTTATGTGCAATTAGTCCTGCCATCTTTCGGAACAACTCTGTATTTATAATATCAGACGTTCTAACGACTAGATAGATATTAATAACGGGGCAAAAAGATTATACAATATAAGTTGAGAAAAAAACTGCTTGTTGTAAATTTATTCGCATCAATCAATTGTATTCCAAACGTGTTCAACATACTTAGGAATTAATCAACCGAGATCTGCCGAAGTGCCAATAGGCGAGACGAGAAATTAAATATTTGTGTTTCTTCTAATGTCCACCACATTATTTGTGTCTAGTTGTCATGTTTGCAGGGATATTCTCCTGATTTGGTTAATGCAAGTGAAGTTCAACCCTATCACATAGATAGATTCTCTTAGAATTAATTTGATTCCTTGAAAGTTCTTTATTTAAAGAGAACTTTATGAATTTTGTGTAACAGTTCAGATATACGGGGGAGTGCTCAAGGAAAACGGTTGGATACCTATTAGACAGAAAATAATTAAAACATCCTGCCACTGAGCTATCGGCAATATGGGTATTTATAATTAAATTTCATAACAGTTTCTTTCAGAATTGAAGTCTTGGACTATTATATTGCTTATTTCTCTTTATTAGGTTTTATATATAAAGAAATTATTGCATTTTTGAATTTTTACATGAACAGAGTATAAGTAAGATGAGCATATTGCAGATATTGAGAAAAAATACAATAGAAAAAATTTTAAAGGCAATTCATTAATTTTTTCATGACTTACCTACCTCTATTGCAAATTATATAAAAATTTAATTAAGTTAACCTTACCTCTATTTACAACATTATAAGTAAACTACATGAATTACCTGCAAGTACGTCATATAAACATATTATAACAACATAAACTAGAAAATATACATATTATGACAGATAACAAGATTATCGTAATAATGAAAAAGGTAATTATACTGAAATTTCGAAAAAGTGTATGCGTGACACTAGCGTATGCTTTCGTACAGCTTTGGTTATATAAATTATAAATTTTATAAAAATGAACAGTGAACTTTTCTCCTCAAAATCAATAAATTATTATTAATACTTATCTTACCTCATATTTGACGTATGTTTAACATCGATTCGTATTTCTCATAATTAATTGTTATCTATAATAGTTTATTTCCGAAACCAAGCAACTGAAAATACCGTTGTCATACTTTTGGTGAGCATCACATTCTTCAAGTGAAATTGATTTCTAATCTTCAATTCAACATTTTTATGCTTTCATGTAGCCAAAATTTAAAAATCGCTACTTGAGGATTTCTCATCATTTCGATTAGAAGAAATACATTACTCTGTTCAGCAAATATTCTGAAGCTCGAAGTCAATCAGTGTTTTATTTCAATGAGACAAAAACCAAACTCATAATAATGGTACAATATCGGAATCTGTCGATCATCTTTCTGAGTATATCTATTTTAACTATTAAGAAAATTGCCAAATTCTAAATTAAATATTTTGTGAATATTATTATATGTGTTTTTCTTTATTCGACTATTGAAACTATTTTACCTTGTGATTTGCTAGAAGTCAATATCTAAAATAAGTTTTGTAGATATTGTAAGTAACATCATTCCATTTGTAATTGGTTTTCGACATATACATATATATATATATATATATATATATATATTGAAATTTACACGACGTAAAAATTCATGTTTCGTTAAGGTTCTCGAAAAAAAAATTGATATGTTTCGTGAAGGTTAATTTTTTATATTCAAGCTTAGTATTATTCGTCTGTGAGTAGTAATTTCTGTAGTGATTTAGGAATTTTCTCACCAAAACGTACGATATAAACGGAAACATACAGATGAAGAAGGAAAGAAATTTGATCGCGTTTAGAGAGCAGAGTAGTTGTTATAGTCGTTATATTGTCCAAACTATCGCGTATGGAGAAGGTACTAACGGAATAAGTGCAAATGAAATAGCCGATTTCACTCGAATACACTACGGTTGCAAAATTATGTGTTTCATTGGTATAATCGCCGACTGTTACCAATCGACCTCCAAAAATTATTTTAAGACTCATTTGAGTTACCCCTCCCCACGGAAATCTTTAGTAAAAGGCGAAAGATTTATTCGCAACTGAGGAGAGGTCAGAGTAACCATCCAATTTTTTCAACACTATTTTCATCCACAGACAGTCCGATGAAGTCGGTGTTCGAGAAGTAAATGCATGAAAGTCTCCGAGAAAAATTATCCGATTTTTAAAATTGTCTGTACACTTTTTAGGACTTGAATTTTAGGAAGAATTAAATTCGACTAATGAATATGCAATATTCAATGTATCGACAAGATATACATCTCTATTGATCTATTACACATGTTTATAATACTAAACGCCATCTTGCGGCAATTTTTGATAGCTGCTTATGTTGAACATCTGCATTGAGTTTCAATATATTTGGATATTCGATGGTAGCGGTGATTTTCGGACTGTTACATTTACAATCAAGTGTTACGTACTTCATTTATTTCAACCGAAATTGCTACAATTCTCTGATTGACGAAAAAGTTCAAAAAAAGAAATAGATTCTTATGACGAATAAAAAATATATTAATCGGAATTTATAGGGCATAATAAAATTATTCATTCCATCATAATATAATTGCAATGCAATTCGAACTTCAAGAATACCAATGAAAATGGTTATCTTACTTATAAAAGTGAACAACATAATTTTTTCTCTTCTATATTATTATTGCTAATGTCTTTTTGTGTATATGTTTCAAGCGATCGTTTAATATTTCATACAATTCATTTTTACATATTGTACTTAATTTATGATACTCGAACTAGTTACGTCGATGCGTGTTACAGACAATTTTCATTCAGAGGAGAAAGTTAAAATTTCCACATAATTCATTTGTTTACATCCAGTGGATTATGATTTTAATTTTACTGTGCACTCGCACCACAGCGTTATCATATCGTCCAAATATTTGTTCTTTCGTATTTTAAGCCAAATATGGTCGCGAATGATTACTGTGAAATCTCTTTTAGACCGACACTAAAAAATTGTCCGTTCAAGAGAGTCATCTTTTCGAAAGAAATTTTATGTTTTCCAAATTCAGCAAATGAAAATCCAATAAACAACGCAAAATATAGACATCTGAAAAAACATTTATTTCTTTATACGTAAAACACCATAATACATATTGCATTATATAACTGAATATTTATTCATGAATGGTAGTCTGACGAGTTCTTTTGCTCGAATTATTACATCATGAAAATAAAATTGGAAGTTGATAAGAATATTCAAGGCTGTGTCATATTTTTGACATTCTGCGAATAGTTTAAAGATTTTTAATCAAGTCGTTAGCTTCATCATAATAAAATTCCTCATTAGAAACTTTCAAAGTCCGTTAGTTCCACCTTCGGCCAGATAATCAATTTCATTTATTACAAATGTTTGAAAAAGTTATAACTAACATATAAAACCATGTCTCAAGATGCGAGAACGCTCATTTTCGATTTTGTTGATCGTAAAAAAATTCTCAATGGAGAATACTTTCAAAGTTGACAGTAGATGGGCCGACCTAACACGTATAATCGCTAGTCATATCTAACATATAAAACCCAAGTTTCCAATGTGCGGCAACGCCTTTTTTCAATTTTGTTGATATTTATAAAATTCTCCTATATAATTCCCTTCGTTCTCCCTACAGCCCGCCAATAGTTTTCATCACATAAGATTGATATTCATAACTAACATAGTAAAGACCCTCTGCCTATATGCGACAATAATTGAGAGAAGTAAGTAATGATGTTCATTATATAAAGTGGGCCGATCCCGGAGGTACTGCAATACCGGGCCAACCCGCGACGGCGGTGGAGCAAGCCCCTAACCACCATCATGATCCAAAAATCAGTTTAATATACTGGCCCCGCATGCGGGGCGTATCAGATATTAAGCTGATAAGAACAGATACTACACTTTGATCTTAGCCATAGGGCCGAGAAGCGATACCTGTTACAAATTATCAACAAAACTTAACGGAAAATAGACCTTCGTATTCAGTATAATAATTCACCATACATCTACGAGTTCCATCTTTCATTACATACCCCTACTTCATTAGAATAACTATTCCCAATGTACCACCCTCGTAGAATTCTATTCAGGTTATTGAGGAGATTTCGATATCACTCGCTAGAGTGCGCATCGTCCCATTTGTTATTTAGTCGTAGTCGGCTTTCCTAAAATTATATTTTGCTCCTTTCGATGCATACAAACGCTTACACTGACCGTTCAAAAGGAAGTGAATCAATATTAGAATATAAATAGAGAAAAAGTGTTCAAAGATTAGAAAAGTGTAATGTAAATGAGAAAGTGTAGTTAGTGGCTTTAGTGAACTTAGTGCGAGAGCCAAAATATCAACGAGACAAATCACCTTGACCTGGAAATACTATGGGAATATCATCAAGTTGGATCAATTCTTTGCTGAGAGAAAAATACTTCTTGAGAAACATATAAAATAAATAGAACACGAAATGAGAACGGCAAAATAAAATGCGAAAGAGTTGGAAGCATATTTAAAACCAAAAAGAACCGCAAAACCAGAAATTATTACTGAAATCTAGAATGACTGCCTGAGCGGCAGTGAAGAAGATGACGATTTTAGTATCGAGGAAAAAGAGAAATGATGATAGAGAAATAAATGCCCAAAATAACCCGAGAGCCTGTAAGGAAAGACAATCATAATAAATTTTCATAAAAAGAAGATGATAACACAACACATATAATACTAAGAAACAAGACAAATCGAAACGAACTATCAAAAGTAATAACAAATTAAGAAAATCAGCTATACCATAGCAATAGCAACCGAAAAAAATTACTCGTCTCAATGATGACGGACTTTACTAAGAACCAAGCGGAAACCTTTCCCTATTATTGGTTGCTTTCAAAAATCTACGCAAGATTATTAATCTTGAAAATTAAGAAATGTACAGCCAGACGAAGAAGACACTAATACGCAGTTTAATGGCTCATTATGTAATGTTTCCAAGATCATTTCGAAAGAAAATTTAGTGAGCAATATTGTGCGAGTGTCTATAGCTGCTTCTATGCAATTCGAATATTATCGCCTTTATTTGATTGATTCGGGAAATCCACTCAGTTCAATTTTAGCTGAAATATTTATGGATGATCTAGAATCAAAAATACACCTAAATCCGATAAGCAAATATTTCCTTTATTGGTATAGATATGTAGATGACATTTTTTGTTGTTTCAAAGGCACCGATCGACAACTACATATCTTCACGAATTTCATTAATAAACTCCACCCAAAAATCAAATTCACAATCGAAGAAGAAAAGAATCAAAGTATTAATTTTCTTGACCTCACAATAACAAGACTAAATAATTTACATGATTTTAGTATTTTTCACAAACCCACACATACAGACATCATAATACATAAAACTTCAAATCACCACACCAACCAAAAAATGTCAGCATATAATATAGTCCGGTCAAATTAGACCAAAAATAAGAGTAAAAGTTACATAAATTCCCACCAAGCTGAAAATTGGTAAGATTGTTTAAAATATCATTAAAAACAAAATTTGAAAGTTCCCCATCTATCCCCTGTAAGGAAAAAATTTTATTCAAGGTCAAAGGTCAAAAAAATGAGTTTTTCGCGATTTTCAGCAAAACGGTCAGTTTTATCATTAAAATACCTCGGACAAAAATTGTAGATCATAAAATTATCTATAAAAAATTTATTAATACCTTCTTTTCTACGCGCCACCGTTTTTGAGATATTACGATTAAAAAAATTGTAAAAGTTGTAATCGTCATAATGAGCATGTACACGGCATAGAATCACCAACAGTAGAGGATCCGTTTGATTCCAACGAGGCAACATGCGATACATCGCTATTAACGCAGTTTACATGCACTCAAGATGAAAATGAAGAAGAATAAGAAAAACAAGAACAAGACGAACAAGAAGATCAAGAAGAAGAACAAAAAGAAGATTTTGAAAGTTACGACTCGGACGATTAAATTTCACTACTTTTTTTTAACTTAAATTGCTTTTGTCTTTTCAATCTCTGCTAATATCCATTATTTTTCAATAGTTTCAAATTAAACAGGATCAAAACTGACCCGTGAAATAGGCTTACCTCATAGGTGGCGAGGAAACGTGTGCATATTATGACGATTACAATTTTTTGAATCGTTATATCTCAAAAACGGTGGCTCGTAGAAAAAAAAAATAATTAATAAATTTTTTGTAGATAATTTTATGATCTACAATTTTTGTCTGAGGTATTTTAATGATGAAACTTACCGTTTTGCTAAAAATCGCGAAAAACTCATTTTTTTTTACCTTTGCCTTGAATAAAATTTTTTCCTCACAGGGGAAAGATGGAGAACTTTCAAATTTTGTTTTTAATGATATTTTAAAAAATCTTACCGATCTTCAGCTGGGTGAGAATTTATGTAACTTCGAATGTCTAAATTGACCGGACTAATAGTTTTATTCATAAATTATTGAATATCCCTTTGAATTCATATAACTTTTTGGAAGAATTAAATATTATTAAACAAATAGCGTCAAACAACGGTTACAATCCTTTTCTTATAGACAAAATGGTATCCAATAAACCAAAGAAAATGGCATTAAATCTCGTGTACCCAATCATAAAAGAGGACAATACACAGAAATATTTTTCGTTATCTTATGTCAATGGATTATCTAAAAATATTGCTAAATATTTCAAAAGTTGTTTCAATTATAACGCGGCTTTTAGGACAATTAATAACGTTAGTACCTACATAAAAAACAATAAAGATCGAACAAATAAAGAAAATAAATCCGGAGTCTATAAGTTGACTTGCAAAGATTGCCCTTTAGTATACATTGGCCAGACTGGTAAATCATTCAAGAAACGTGTCCAAGAACACCAAAGGGGTTATATATCCGATTCTGTACATTCGACATATGCTAATCATCTTAAGGGATTCAGGCATAATTTTAACAATACTTATGAAATTATCCTTTTAGAATTTCTTGAAATCAAGAGGTATAATGCACGTAAAATCCTTTTGAACGAACAAACAGATGTTGATAAGTCTCCATTACTGAATATCTTTCCTTAGCGGCAAACTCCAATAAACACCTAGAGTTTTTATGACTTGTTCTTCTATTATTTGGTCACGTACCTAACAATGTTTTTGAACTCAGTTACATTGAATACCATCAGACAGTACAATGTAATACCTGAAGAAGCCACATCGTGGTGAAACAATTGTTGTATTAGTACAAACGTTTTCGTGGAAATAAATTACTGTCTCATATAAAATTTTTTAATTATCGCTTTTATCGAATTTTCTTTGTTGAAATTATTTCAAAACTGAATGAAAAAAATGTCAGATATTCATCAGATCTGGGATGAAAACATAATTTGCTTCATTTATATGAAGCTTCAAGAAATTATTATAGTCCCTCCAAAGAATCCAAACAAAGTAGAAATACCACACACCATAACTATAGATATACACCTTACTTTCGACAAGTTCGAAAAGTCCAGCGTGCTGTTGTATGTAGTAAGTTTATTGTGAGAGAATTGATATTGTTTAGTTAACACCGGGACAGCGCGTACGCAGTCCCGACTACCAAAAATTACGCGCCCGAGTTATCCGCATTAGGGATAATCGCAGGGGTCAGCCCGATCGAAGTGCAATGAAAGGGCCTCACTCCGGGGGAACCGCCTTATTGATCACGGTAACACCTACGCCAGGTAAGTATGAGTTGTGCATCTACGAAATGCATTATACGTCTATTAGGAAAATTATCCACAGTTATGTGCAATTAGTCCTGCCATCTTTCGGAACAACTCTGTATTTATAATATCAGACGTTCTAACGACTAGATAGATATTAATAACGGGGCAAAAAGATTATACAATATAAGTTGAGAAAAAAACTGCTTGTTGTAAATTTATTCGCATCAATCAATTGTATTCCAAACGTGTTCAACATACTTAGGAATTAATCAACCGAGATCTGCCGAAGTGCCAATAGGCGAGACGAGAAATTAAATATTTGTGTTTCTTCTAATGTCCACCACATTATTTGTGTCTAGTTGTCATGTTTGCAGGGATATTCTCCTGATTTGGTTAATGCAAGTGAAGTTCAACCCTATCACATAGATAGATTCTCTTAGAATTAATTTGATTCCTTGAAAGTTCTTTATTTAAAGAGAACTTTATGAATTTTGTGTAACAGTTCAGATATACGGGGGAGTGCTCAAGGAAAACGGTTGGATACCTATTAGACAGAAAATAATTAAAACATCCTGCCACTGAGCTATCGGCAATATGGGTATTTATAATTAAATTTCATAACAGTTTCTTTCAGAATTGAAGTCTTGGACTATTATATTGCTTATTTCTCTTTATTAGGTTTTATATATAAAGAAATTATTGCATTTTTGAATTTTTACATGAACAGAGTATAAGTAAGATGAGCATATTGCAGATATTGAGAAAAAATACAATAGAAAAAATTTTAAAGGCAATTCATTAATTTTTTCATGACTTACCTACCTCTATTGCAAATTATATAAAAATTTAATTAAGTTAACCTTACCTCTATTTACAACATTATAAGTAAACTACATGAATTACCTGCAAGTACGTCATATAAACATATTATAACAACATAAACTAGAAAATATACATATTATGACAGATAACAAGATTATCGTAATAATGAAAAAGGTAATTATACTGAAATTTCGAAAAAGTGTATGCGTGACACTAGCGTATGCTTTCGTACAGCTTTGGTTATATAAATTATAAATTTTATAAAAATGAACAGTGAAC
Source organism: Megalocaria dilatata (assembly GCA_034642435.1). Taxonomy (NCBI): domain Eukaryota; kingdom Metazoa; phylum Arthropoda; class Insecta; order Coleoptera; family Coccinellidae; genus Megalocaria; species Megalocaria dilatata. The sequence goes on from CM067856.1 coordinate 76,940,892, forward strand.
TTTTCTCCTCAAAATCAATAAATTATTATTAATACTTATCTTACCTCATATTTGACGTATGTTTAACATCGATTCGTATTTCTCATAATTAATTGTTATCTATAATAGTTTATTTCCGAAACCAAGCAACTGAAAATACCGTTGTCATACTTTTGGTGAGCATCACATTCTTCAAGTGAAATTGATTTCTAATCTTCAATTCAACATTTTTATGGTTTCATGTAGCCAAAATTTAAAAATCGCTACTTGAGGATTTCTCATCATTTCGATTAGAAGAAATACATTACTCTGTTCAGCAAATATTCTGAAGCTCGAAGTCAATCAGTGTTTTATTTCAATGAGACAAAAACCAAACTCATAATAATGGTACAATATCGGAATCTGTCGATCATCTTTCTGAGTATATCTATTTTAACTATTAAGAAAATTGCCAAATTCTAAATTAAATATTTTGTGAATATTATTATATGTGTTTTTCTTTATTCGACTATTGAAACTATTTTACCTTGTGATTTGCTAGAAGTCAATATCTAAAATAAGTTTTGTAGATATTGTAAGTAACATCATTCCATTTGTAATTGGTTTTCGACATATACATATATATATATATATATATATATATATATATATATATTGAAATTTACACGACGTAAAAATTCATGTTTCGTTAAGGTTCTCGAAAAAAAAAATTGATATGTTTCGTGAAGGTTAATTTTTTATATTCAAGCTTAGTATTATTCGTCTGTGAGTAGTAATTTCTGTAGTGATTTAGGAATTTTCTCACCAAAACGTACGATATAAACGGAAACATACAGATGAAGAAGGAAAGAAATTTGATCGCGTTTAGAGAGCAGAGTAGTTGTTATAGTCGTTATATTGTCCAAACTATCGCGTATGGAGAAGGTACTAACGGAATAAGTGCAAATGAAATAGCCGATTTCACTCGAATACACTACGGTTGCAAAATTATGTGTTTCATTGGTATAATCGCCGACTGTTACCAATCGACCTCCAAAAATTATTTTAAGACTCATTTGAGTTACCCCTCCCCACGGAAATCTTTAGTAAAAGGCGAAAGATTTATTCGCAACTGAGGAGAGGTCAGAGTAACCATCCAATTTTTTCAACACTATTTTCATCCACAGACAGTCCGATGAAGTCGGTGTTCGAGAAGTAAATGCATGAAAGTCTCCGAGAAAAATTATCCGATTTTTAAAATTGTCTGTACACTTTTTAGGACTTGAATTTTAGGAAGAATTAAATTCGACTAATGAATATGCAATATTCAATGTATCGACAAGATATACATCTCTATTGATCTATTACACATGTTTATAATACTAAACGCCATCTTGCGGCAATTTTTGATAGCTGCTTATGTTGAACATCTGCATTGAGTTTCAATATATTTGGATATTCGATGGTAGCGGTGATTTTCGGACTGTTACATTTACAATCAAGTGTTACGTACTTCATTTATTTCAACCGAAATTGCTACAATTCTCTGATTGACGACAAAGTTCAAAAAAAAAAATAGATTCTTATGACGAATAAAAAATATATTAATCGGAATTTATAGGGCATAATAAAATTATTCATTCCATCATAATATAATTGCAATGCAATTCGAACTTCAAAAATACCAATGAAAATGGTTATCTTACTTATAAAAGTGAACAACATAATTTTTTCTCTTCTATATTATTATTGCTAATGTCTTTTTGTGTATATGTTTCAAGCGATCGTTTAATATTTCATACAATTCATTTTTACATATTGTACTTAATTTATGATACTCGAACTAGTTACGTCGATGCGTGTTACAGACAATTTTCATTCAGAGGAGAAAGTTAAAATTTCCACATAATTCATTTGTTTACATCCAGTGGATTATGATTTTAATTTTACTGTGCACTCGCACCACAGCGTTATCATATCGTCCAAATATTTGTTCTTTCGTATTTTAAGCCAAATATGGTCGCGAATGATTACTGTGAAATCTCTTTTAGACCGACACTAAAAAATTGTCCGTTCAAGAGAGTCATCTTTTCGAAAGAAATTTTATGTTTTCCAAATTCAGCAAATGGAAATCCAATAAACAACGCAAAATATAGACATCTGAAAAAACATTTATTTCTTTATACGTAAAACACCATAATACATATTGCATTATATAACTGAATATTTATTCATGAATGGTAGTCTGACGAGTTCTTTTGCTCGAATTATTACATCATGAAAATAAAATTGGAAGTTGATAAGAATATTCAAGGCCGTGTCATATTTTTGACATTCTGCGAATAGTTTAAAGATTTTTAATCAAGTCGTTAGCTTCATCATAATAAAATTCCTCATTAGAAACTTTCAAAGTCCGTTAGTTCCACCTTCGGCCAGATAATCAATTTCATTTATTACAAATGTTTGAAAAAGTTATAACTAACATATAAAACCATGTCTCAAGATGCGAGAACGCTCATTGTCGATTTTGTTGATCGTAAAAAAATTCTCAATGGAGAATACTTTCAAAGTTGACAGTAGATGGGCCGACCTAACACGTATAATCGCTAGTCATATCTAACATATAAAACCCAAGTTTCCAATGTGCGGCAACGCCTTTTTTCAATTTTGTTGATATTTATAAAATTCTCCTATATAATTCCCTTCGTTCTCCCTACAGCCCGCCAATAGTTTTCATCACATAAGATTGATATTCATAACTAACATAGTAAAGACCCTCTGCCTATATGCGACAATAATTGAGAGAAATAAGTAATGATGTTCATTATATAAAGTGGGCCGATCCCGGAGGTACTGCAATACCGGGCCAACCCGCGACGGCGGTGGAGCAAGCCCCTAACCACCATCATGATCCAAAAATCAGTTTAATATACTGGCCCCGCATGCGGGGCGTATCAGATATTAAGCTGATAAGAACAGATACTACACTTTGATCTTAGCCATAGGGCCGAGAAGCGATACCTGTTACAAATTATCAACAAAACTTAACGGAAAATAGACCTTCGTATTCAGTATAATAATTCACCATACATCTACGAGTTCCATCTTTCATTACATACCCCTACTTCATTAGAATAACTATTCCCAATGTACCACCCTCGTAGAATTCTATTCAGGTTATTGAGGAGATTTCGATATCACTCGCTAGAGTGCGCATCGTCCCATTTGTTATTTAGTCGTAGTCGGCTTTCCTAAAATTATATTTTGCTCCTTTCGATGCATACAAACGCTTACACTGACCGTTCAAAAGGAAGTGAATCAATATTAGAATATAAATAGAGAAAAAGTGTTCAAAGATTAGAAAAGTGTAATGTAAATGAGAAAGTGTAGTTAGTGGCTTTAGTGAACTTAGTGCGAGAGCCAAAATATCAACGAGACAAATCACCTTGACCTGGAAATACTATGGGAATATCATCAAGTTGGATCAATTCTTTGCTGAGAGAAAAATACTTCTTGAGAAACATATAAAATAAATAGAACACGAAATGAGAACGGCAAAATAAAATGCGAAAGAGTTGGAAGCATATTTAAAATCAAAAAGAACCGCAAAACCAGAAATTATTACTGAAATCTAGAATGACTGCCTGAGCGGCAGTGAAGAAGATGACGATTTTAGTATCGAGGAAAAAGAGAAATGATGATAGAGAAATAAATGCACAAAATAACCCGAGAGCCTGTAAGGAAAGACAATCATAATAAATTTTCATAAAAAGAAGATGATAACACAACACATATAATACTAAGAAACAAGACAAATCGAAACGAACTATCAAAAGTAATAACAAATTAAGAAAATCAGCTATACCATAGCAATAGCAACCGAAAAAAATTACTCGTCTCAATGATGACGGACTTTACTAAGAACCAAGCGGAAACCTTTCCCTATTATTGGTTGCTTTCAAAAATCTACGCAAGATTATTAATCTTGAAAATTAAGAAATGTACAGCCAGACGAAGAAGACACTAATACGCAGTTTAATGGCTCATTATGTAATGTTTCCAAGATCATTTCGAAAGAAAATTTAGTGAGCAATATTGTGCGAGTGTCTATAGCTGCTTCTATGCAATTCGAATATTATCGCCTTTATTTGATTGATTCGGGAAATCCACTCAGTTCAATTTTAGCTGAAATATTTATGGATGATCTAGAATCAAAAATACACCTAAATCCGATAAGCAAATATTTCCTTTATTGGTATAGATATGTAGATGACATTTTTTGTTGTTTCAAAGGCACCGATCGACAACTACATATCTTCACGAATTTCATTAATAAACTCCACCCAAAAATCAAATTCACAATCGAAGAAGAAAAGAATCAAAGTATTAATTTTCTTGACCTCACAATAACAAGACTAAATAATTTACATGATTTTAGTATTTTTCACAAACCCACACATACAGACATCATAATACATAAAACTTCAAATCACCACACCAACCAAAAAATGTCAGCATATAATATAGTCCGGTCAAATTAGACCAAAAATAAGAGTAAAAGTTACATAAATTCCCACCAAGCTGAAAATTGGTAAGATTGTTTAAAATATCATTAAAAACAAAATTTGAAAGTTCCCCATCTATCCCCTGTAAGGAAAAAATTTTATTCAAGGTCAAAGGTCAAAAAAATGAGTTTTTCGCGATTTTCAGCAAAACGGTCAGTTTTATCATTAAAATACCTCGGACAAAAATTGTAGATCATAAAATTATCTATAAAAATTTATTAATACTTTCTTTTCTACGCGCCACCGTTTTTGAGATATTACGGTTAAAAAAATTGTAAAAGTTGTAATCGTCATAATGAGCATGTACACGGCATAGAATCACCAACAGTAGAGGATCCGTTTGATTCCAACGAGGCAACATGCGATACATGGCTATTAACGCAGTTTACATGCACTCAAGATGAAGATGAAGAAGAACAAGAAAAACAAGAACAAGACGAACAAGAAGATCAAGAAGAAGAACAAAAAGAAGATTTTGAAAGTTACGACTCGGACGATTAAATTTCACTACTTTTTTTAACTTAAATTGCTTTTATCTTTTCAATCTCTGCTAATATCCATTATTTTTCAATAGTTTCAAATTAAACAGGATCAAAACTGACCCGTGGAATAGGCTTACCTCATAGGTGGCGAGGAAACGTGTGCATATTATGACGATTACAATTTTTTGAATCGTTATATCTCAAAAACGGTGGCTCGTAGAAAAAAAAAATAATTAATAAATTTTTTGTAGATAATTTTATGATCTACAATTTTTGTCTGAGGTATTTTAATGATGAAACTTACCGTTTTGCTAAAAATCGCGAAAAACTCATTTTTTTTTACCTTTGCCTTGAATAAAATTTTTTCCTCACAGGGGAAAGATGGAGAACTTTCAAATTTTGTTTTTAATGATATTTTAAAAAATCTTACCGATCTTCAGCTGGGTGAGAATTTATGTAACTTCGAATGTCTAAATTGACCGGACTAATAGTTTTATTCATAAATTATTGAATATCCCTTTGAATTCATATAACTTTTTGGAAGAATTAAATATTATTAAACAAATAGCGTCAAACAACGGTTACAATCCTTTTCTTATAGACAAAATGGTATCCAATAAACCAAAGAAAATGGCATTAAATCTCGTGTACCCAATCATAAAAGAGGACAATACACAGAAATATTTTTCGTTATCTTATGTCAATGGATTATCTAAAAATATTGCTAAATATTTCAAAAGTTGTTTCAATTATAACGCGGCTTTTAGGACAATTAATAACGTTAGTACCTACATAAAAAACAATAAAGATCGAACAAATAAAGAAAATAAATCCGGAGTCTATAAGTTGACTTGCAAAGATTGCCCTTTAGTATACATTGGCCAGACTGGTAAATCATTCAAGAAACGTGTCCAAGAACACCAAAGGGGTTATATATCCGATTCTGTACATTCGACATATGCTAATCATCTTAAGGGATTCAGGCATAATTTTAACAATACTTATGAAATTATCCTTTTAGAATTTCTTGAAATCAACAGGTATAATGCACGTAAAATCCTTTTGAACGAACAAACAGATGTTGATAAGTCTCCATTACTGAATATCTTTCCTTAGCGGCAAACTCCAATAAACACCTAGAGTTTTTATGACTTGTTCTTCTATTATTTGGTCACGTACCTAACAATGTTTTTGAACTCAGTTACATTGAATACCATCAGACAGTACAATGTAATACCTGAAGAAGCCACATCGTGGTGAAACAATTGTTGTATTAGTACAAACGTTTTCGTGGAAATAAATTACTGTCTCATATAAAATTTTTTAATTATCGCTTTTATCGAATTTTCTTTGTTGAAATTATTTCAAAACTGAATGAAAAAAATGTCAGATATTCATCAGATCTGGGATGAAAACATAATTTGCTTCATTTATATGAAGCTTCAAGAAATTATTATAGTCCCTCCAAAGAATCCAAACAAAGTAGAAATACCACACACCATAACTATAGATATACACCTTACTTTCGACAAGTTCGAAAAGTCCAGCGTGCTGTTGTATGTAGTAAGTTTATTGTGAGAGAATTGATATTGTTTAGTTAACACCGGGACAGCGCGTACGCAGTCCCGACTACCAAAAATTACGCGCCCGAGTTATCCGCATTAGGGATAATCGCAGGGGTCAGCCCGATCGAAGTGCAATGAAAGGGCCTCACTCCGGGGGAACCGCCTTATTGATCACGGTAACCCCTACGCCAGGTAAGTATGAGTTGTGCATCTACGAAATGCATTATACGTCTATTAGGAAAATTATCCACAGTTATGTGCAATTAGTCCTGCCATCTTTCGGAACAACTCTGTATTTATAATATCAGACGTTCTAACGACTAGATAGATATTAATAACGGGGCAAAAAGATTATACAATATAAGTTGAGAAAAAAACTGCTTGTTGTAAATTTATTCGCATCAATCAATTGTATTCCAAACGTGTTCAACATACTTAGGAATTAATCAACCGAGATCTGCCGAAGTGCCAATAGGCGAGACGAGAAATTAAATATTTGTGTTTCTTCTAATGTCCACCACATTATTTGTGTCTAGTTGTCATGTTTGCAGGGATATTCTCCTGATTTGGTTAATGCAAGTGAAGTTCAACCCTATCACATAGATAGATTCTCTTAGAATTAATTTGATTCCTTGAAAGTTCTTTATTTAAAGAGAACTTTATGAATTTTGTGTAACAGTTCAGATATACGGGGGAGTGCTCAAGGAAAACGGTTGGATACCTATTAGACAGAAAATAATTAAAACATCCTGCCACTGAGCTATCGGCAATATGGGTATTTATAATTAAATTTCATAACAGTTTCTTTCAGAATTGAAGTCTTGGACTATTATATTGCTTATTTCTCTTTATTAGGTTTTATATATAAAGAAATTATTGCATTTTTGAATTTTTACATGAACAGAGTATAAGTAAGATGAGCATATTGCAGATATTGAGAAAAAATACAATAGAAAAAATTTTAAAGGCAATTCATTAATTTTTTCATGACTTACCTACCTCTATTGCAAATTATATAAAAATTTAATTAAGTTAACCTTACCTCTATTTACAACATTATAAGTAAACTACATGAATTACCTGCAAGTACGTTATATAAACATATTATAACAACATAAACTAGAAAATATACATATTATGACAGATAACAAGATTATCGTAATAATGAAAAAGGTAATTATACTGAAATTTCGAAAAAGTGTATGCGTGACACTAGCGTATGCTTTCGTACAGCTTTGGTTATATAAATTATAAATTTTATAAAAATGAACAGTGAACTTTTCTCCTCAAAATCAATAAATTATTATTAATACTTATCTTACCTCATATTTGACGTATGTTTAACATCGATTCGTATTTCTCATAATTAATTGTTATCTATAATAGTTTATTTCCGAAACCAAGCAACTGAAAATACCGTTGTCATACTTTTGGTGAGCATCACATTCTTCAAGTGAAATTGATTTCTAATCTTCAATTCAACATTTTTATGCTTTCATGTAGCCAAAATTTAAAAATCGCTACTTGAGGATTTCTCATCATTTCGATTAGAAGAAATACATTACTCTGTTCAGCAAATATTCTGAAGCTCGAAGTCAATCAGTGTTTTATTTCAATGAGACAAAAACCAAACTCATAATAATGGTACAATATCGGAATCTGTCGATCATCTTTCTGAGTATATCTATTTTAACTATTAAGAAAATTGCCAAATTCTAAATTAAATATTTTGTGAATATTATTATATGTGTTTTTCTTTATTCGACTATTGAAACTATTTTACCTTGTGATTTCCTAGAAGTCAATATCCAAAATAAGTTTTGTAGATATTGTAAGTACCATCATTCCATTTGTAATTGGTTTTCGACATATACATATATATATATATATATATATATATATATTGAAATTTACACGACGTAAAAATTCATGTTTCGTTAAGGTTCTCGAAAAAAAAAATTGATAAGTTTCGTGAAAATTAAATTTTTTTATTCAAGCTTAGTATTATTCGTCTGTGAGTAGTAATTTCTGTAGTGATTTAGGAATTTTCTCACCAAAACGTACGATATAAACGGAAACATACAGATGAAGAAGGAAAGAAATTTGATCGCGTTTAGAGAGCAGAGTAGTTGTTATAGTAGTTATATTGTCAAAACTATCGCGTATGGAGAAGGTACTAACGGAATAAGTGCAAATGAAATAGCCGATTTCACTCGAATACACTACGGTTGCAAAATTATGTGTTTCATTGGTATAATCGCCGACTGTTACCAATCGACCTCCAAAAATTATATTAAGACTCATTTGAGTTACCCCTCCCCACGGAAATCTTTAGTAAAAGGCGAAAGATTTATTCGCAACTGAGGAGAGGTCAGAGTAACCATCCAATTTTTTCAACACTATTTTCATCCACAGACAGTCCGATGAAGTCGGTGTTCGAGAAGTAAATGCATGAAAGTCTCCGAGAAAAATTATCCGATTTTTAAAATTGTCTGTACACTTTTTAGGACTTGAATTTTAGGAAGAATTAAATTCGACTAATGAATATGCAATATTCAATGTATCGACAAGATATACATCTCTATTGATCTATTACACATGTTTATAATACTAAACGCCATCTTGCGGCAATTTTTGATAGCTGCTTATGTTGAACATCTGCATTGAGTTTCAATATATTTGGATATTCGATGGTAGCGGTGATTTTCGGACTGTTACATTTACAATCAAGTGTTACGTACTTCATTTATTTCAACCGAAATTGCTACAATTCTCTGATTGACGACAAAGTTCAAAAAAAAAATAGATTCTTATGACGAATAAAAAATATATTAATCGGAATTTATAGGGCATAATAAAATTATTCATTCCATCATAATATAATTGCAATGCAATTCGAACTTCAAAAATACCAATGAAAATGGTTATCTTACTTATAAAAGTGAACAACATAATTTTTTCTCTTCTATATTATTATTGCTAATGTCTTTTTGTGTATATGTTTCAAGCGATCGTTTAATATTTCATACAATTCATTTTTACATATTGTACTTAATTTATGATACTCGAACTAGTTACGTCGAAGCGTGTTACAGACAATTTTCTTTCAGAAGAGAAAGTTAAAATTTCCACATAATTCATTTGTTTACATCCAGTGGATTATGATTTTAATTTTACTGTGCACTCGCACCACAGCGTTATCATATCGTCCAAATATTTGTTCTTTCGTATTTTAAGCCAAATATGGTCGCGAATGATTACTGTGAAATCTCTTTTAGACCGACACTAAAAAATTGTCCGTTCAAGAGAGTCATCTTTTCGAAAGAAATTTTATGTTTTCCAAATTCAGAAAAAGAAAATCCAATAAACAACGCAACATATAGACATCTGAAAAAACATTTATTTCTTTACACGTAAAACACCATAATACATATTGCATTATATAACTGAATATTTATTCATGAATGGTAGTCCGACGAGTTCTTTTGCTCGAATTATTACATCATGAAAATAAAATTGGAAGTTGATAAGAATATTCAAGGCTGTGTCATATTTTTGACATTCTGCGAATAGTTTAAAGATTTTTAATCAAGTCGTTAGCTTCATCATAATAAAATTCCTCATTAGAAACTTTCAAAGTCCGTTAGTTCCACCTTCGGCCAGATAATCAATTTCATTTATTACAAATGTTTGAAAAAGTTATAACTAACATATAAAACCATGTCTCAAGATGCGAGAACGCTCATTTTCGATTTTGTTGATCGTAAAAAAATTCTCAATGGAGAATACTTTCAAAGTTGACAGTAGATGGGCCGACCTAACACGTATAATCGCTAGTCATATCTAACATATAAAACCCAAGTTTCCAATGTGCGGCAACGCCTTTTTTCAATTTTGTTGATATTTATAAAATTCTCCTATATAATTCCCTTCGTTCTCCCTACAGCCCGCCAATAGTTTTCATCACATAAGATTGATATTCATAACTAACATAGTAAAGACCCTCTGCCTATATGCGACAATAATTGAGAGAAGTAAGTAATGATGTTCATTATATAAAGTGGGCCGATCCCGGAGGTACTGCAATACCGGGCCAACCCGCGACGGCGGTGGAGCAAGCCCCTAACCACCATCATGTTCCAAAAATCAGTTTAATATACTGGCCCCGCATGCGGGGCGTATCAGATATTAAGCTGATAAGAACAGATACTACACTTTGATCTTAGCCATAGGGCCGAGAAGCGATACCTGTTACAAATTATCAACAAAACTTAACGGAAAATAGACCTTCGTATTCAGTATAATAATTCACCATACATCTACGAGTTCCATCTTTCATTACATACCCCTACTTCATTAGAATAACTATTCCCAATGTACCACCCTCGTAGAATTCTATTCAGGTTATTGAGGAGATTTCGATATCACTCGCTAGAGTGCGCATCGTCCCATTTGTTATTTAGTCGTAGTCGGCTTTCCTAAAATTATATTTTGCTCCTTTCGATGCATACAAACGCTTACACTGACCGTTCAAAAGGAAGTGAATCAATATTAGAATATAAATAGAGAAAAAGTGTTCAAAGATTAGAAAAGTGTAATGTAAATGAGAAAGTGTAGTCAGTGGCTTTAGTGAACTTAGTGCGAGAGCCAAAATATCAACGAGACAAATCACCTTGACCTGGAAATACTATGGGAATATCATCAAGTTGGATCAATTCTTTGCTGAGAGCAAAATACTTCTTGAGAAACATATAAAATAAATAGAACACGAAATGAGAACGGCAAAATAAAATGCGAAAGAGTTGGAAGCATATTTAAAACCAAAAAGAACCGCAAAACCAGAAATTATTACTGAAATCTAGAATGACTGCCTGAGCGGCAGTGAAGAAGATGACGATTTTAGTATCGAGGAAAAAGAGAAATGATGATAGAGAAATAAATGCCCAAAATAACCCGAGAGCCTGTAAGGAAAGACAATCATAATAAATTTTCATAAAAAGAAGATGATAACACAACACATATAATACTAAGAAACAAGACAAATCGAAACGAACTATCAAAAGTAATAACAAATTAAGAAAATCAGCTATACCATAGCAATAGCAACCGAAAAAAATTACTCGTCTCAATGATGACGGACTTTACTAAGAACCAAGCGGAAACCTTTCCCTATTATTGGTTGCTTTCAAAAATCTACGCAAGATTATTAATCTTGAAAATTAAGAAATGTACAGCCAGACGAAGAAGACACTAATACGCAGTTTAATGGCTCATTATGTAATGTTTCCAAGATCATTTCGAAAGAAAATTTAGTGAGCAATATTGTGCGAGTGTCTATAGCTGCTTCTATGCAATTCGAATATTATCGCCTTTATTTGATTGATTCGGGAAATCCACTCAGTTCAATTTTAGCTGAAATATTTATGGATGATCTAGAATCAAAAATACACCTAAATCCGATAAGCAAATATTTTTTGGTATAGATATGTAGATGACATTTTTTGTTGTTTCAAAGGCACCGATCGACAACTACATATCTTCACGAATTTCATTAATAAACTCCACCCAAAAATCAAATTCACAATCGAAGAAGAAAATAATCAAAGTATTAATTTTCTTGACCTCACAATAACAAGACTAAATAATTTACATGATTTTAGTATTTTTCACAAACCCACACATACAGACATCATAATACATAAAACTTCAAATCACCACACCAACCAAAAGATGTCAGCATATAATATAGTCCGGTCAAATTAGACCAAAAATAAGAGTAAAAGTTACATAAATTCCCACCAAGCTGGAAATTGGTAAGATTGTTTAAAATATCATTGAAAACAAAATTTGAAAGTTCCCCATCTTTCCCCTGTAAGGAAAAAATTTTATTCAAGGTCAAAGGTCAAAAAAATGAGTTTTTCGCGATTTTCAGCAAAACGGTCAGTTTTATCATTAAAATACCTCGGACAAAAATTGTAGATTATAAAATTATCTATAAAAAATTTATTAATACCTTCTTTTCTACGCGCCACCGTTTTTGAGATATTACGATTAAAAAAATTGTAAAAGTTGTAATCGTCATAATGAGCATGTACACGGCATAGAATCACCAACAGTAGAGGATCCGTTTGATTCCAACGAGGCAACATGCGATACATCGCTATTAACGCAGTTTACATGCACTCAAGATGAAAATGAAGAAGAATAAGAAAAACAAGAACAAGACGAACAAGAAGATCAAGAAGAAGAACAAAAAGAAGATTTTGAAAGTTACGACTCGGACGATTAAATTTCACTACTTTTTTTTAACTTAAATTGCTTTTATCTTTTCAATCTCTGCTAATATCCATTATTTTTCAATAGTTTCAAATTAAACAGGATCAAAACTGACCCGTGGAATAGGCTTACCTCATAGGTGGCGAGGAAACGTGTGCATATTATGACGATTACAATTTTTTGAATCGTTATATCTCAAAAACGGTGGCTCGTAGAAAAAAAAAATAATTAATAAATTTTTTGTAGATAATTTTATGATCTACAATTTTTGTCTGAGGTATTTTAATGATGAAACTTACCGTTTTGCTAAAAATCGCGAAAAACTCATTTTTTTTACCTTTGCCTTGAATAAAATTTTTTCCTCACAGGGGAAAGATGGAGAACTTTCAAATTTTGTTTTTAATGATATTTTAAAAAATCTTACCGATCTTCAGCTGGGTGAGAATTTATGTAACTTCGAATGTCTAAATTGACCGGACTAATAGTTTTATTCATAAATTATTGAATATCCCTTTGAATTCATATAACTTTTTGGAAGAATTAAATATTATTAAACAAATAGCGTCAAACAACGGTTACAATCCTTTTCTTATAGACAAAATGGTATCCAATAAACCAAAGAAAATGGCATTAAATCTCGTGTACCCAATCATAAAAGAGGACAATACACAGAAATATTTTTCGTTATCTTATGTCAATGGATTATCTAAAAATATTGCTAAATATTTCAAAAGTTGTTTCAATTATAACGCGGCTTTTAGGACAATTAATAACGTTAGTACCTACATAAAAAACAATAAAGATCGAACAAATAAAGAAAATAAATCCGGAGTCTATAAGTTGACTTGCAAAGATTGCCCTTTAGTATACATTGGCCAGACTGGTAAATCATTCAAGAAACGTGTCCAAGAACACCAAAGGGGTTATATATCCGATTCTGTACATTCGACATATGCTAATCATCTTAAGGGATTCAGGCATAATTTTAACAATACTTATGAAATTATCCTTTTAGAATTTCTTGAAATCAACAGGTATAATGCCTTTTGAAACGAACAAACAGATGTTGATAAGTCTCCATTACTGAATATCTTTCCTTAGCGGCAAACTCCAATAAACACCTAGAGTTTTTATGACTTGTTCTTCTATTATTTGGTCACGTACCTAACAATGTTTTTGAACTCAGTTACATTGAATACCATCAGACAGTACAATGTAATACCTGAAGAAGCCACATCGTGGTGAAACAATTGTTGTATTAGTACAAACGTTTTCGTGGAAATAAATTACTGTCTCATATAAAATTTTTTAATTATCGCTTTTATCGAATTTTCTTTGTTGAAATTATTTCAAAACTGAATGAAAAAAATGTCAGATATTCATCAGATCTGGGATGAAAACATAATTTGCTTCATTTATATGAAGCTTCAAGAAATTATTATAGTCCCTCCAAAGAATCCAAACAAAGTAGAAATACCACACACCATAACTATAGATATACACCTTACTTTCGACAAGTTCGAAAAGTCCAGCGTGCTGTTGTATGTAGTAAGTTTATTGTGAGAGAATTGATATTGTTTAGTTAACACCGGGACAGCGCGTACGCAGTCCCGACTACCAAAAATTACGCGCCCGAGTTATCCGCATTAGGGATAATCGCAGGGGTCAGCCCGATCGAAGTGCAATGAAAGGGCCTCACTCCGGGGGAACCGCCTTATTGATCACGGTAACCCCTACGCCAGGTAAGTATGAGTTGTGCATCTACGAAATGCATTATACGTCTATTAGGAAAATTATCCACAGTTATGTGCAATTAGTCCTGCCATCTTTCGGAACAACTCTGTATTTATAATATCAGACGTTCTAACGACTAGATAGATATTAATAACGGGGCAAAAAGATTATACAATATAAGTTGAGAAAAAAACTGCTTGTTGTAAATTTATTCGCATCAATCAATTGTATTCCAAACGTGTTCAACATACTTAGGAATTAATCAACCGAGATCTGCCGAAGTGCCAATAGGCGAGACGAGAAATTAAATATTTGTGTTTCTTCTAATGTCCACCACATTATTTGTGTCTAGTTGTCATGTTTGCAGGGATATTCTCCTGATTTGGTTAATGCAAGTGAAGTTCAACCCTATCACATAGATAGATTCTCTTAGAATTAATTTGATTCCTTGAAAGTTCTTTATTTAAAGAGAACTTTATGAATTTTGTGTAACAGTTCAGATATACGGGGGAGTGCTCAAGGAAAACGGTTGGATACCTATTAGACAGAAAATAATTAAAACATCCTGCCACTGAGCTATCGGCAATATGGGTATTTATAATTAAATTTCATAACAGTTTCTTTCAGAATTGAAGTCTTGGACTATTATATTGCTTATTTCTCTTTATTAGGTTTTATATATAAAGAAATTATTGCATTTTTGAATTTTTACATGAACAGAGTATAAGTAAGATGAGCATATTGCAGATATTGAGAAAAAATAGAATAGAAAAAATTTTAAAGGCAATTCATTAATTTTTTCATGACTTACCTACCTCTATTGCAAATTATATAAAAATTTAATTAAGTTAACCTTACCTCTATTTACAACATTATAAGTAAACTACATGAATTACCTGCAAGTACGTCATATAAACATATTATAACAACATAAACTAGAAAATATACATATTATGACAGATAACAAGATTATCGTAATAATGAAAAAGGTAATTATACTGAAATTTCGAAAAAGTGTATGCGTGACACTAGCGTATGCTTTCGTACAGCTTTGGTTATATAAATTATAAATTTTATAAAAATGAACAGTGAACTTTTCTCCTCAAAATCAATAAATTATTATTAATACTTATCTTACCTCATATTTGACGTATGTTTAACATCGATTCGTATTTCTCATAATTAATTGTTATCTATAATAGTTTATTTCCGAAACCAAGCAACTGAAAATACCGTTGTCATACTTTTGGTGAGCATCACATTCTTCAAGTGAAATTGATTTCTAATCTTCAATTCAACATTTTTATGCTTTCATGTAGCCAAAATTTAAAAATCGCTACTTGAGGATTTCTCATCATTTCGATTAGAAGAAATACATTACTCTGTTCAGCAAATATTCTGAAGCTCGAAGTCAATCAGTGTTTTATTTCAATGAGACAAAAACCAAACTCATAATAATGGTACAATATCGGAATCTGTCGATCATCCTTCTGAGTATATCTATTTTAACTATTAAGAAAATTGCCAAATTCTAAATTAAATATTTTGTGAATATTATTATATGTGTTTTTCTTTATTCGACTATTGAAACTATTTTACCTTGTGATTTGCTAGAAGTCAATATCTAAAATAAGTTTTGTAGATATTGTAAGTAACATCATTCCATTTGTAATTGGTTTTCGACATATACATATATATATATATATATATATATATATATATATATATATATATATTGAAATTTACACGACGTAAATATTCATGTTTCGTTAAGGTTCTCGAAAAAAAAAATTGATATGTTTCGTGAAGGTTAATTTTTTATATTCAAGCTTAGTATTATTCGTCTGTGAGTAGTAATTTCTGTAGTGATTTAGGAATTTTCTCACCAAAACGTACGATATAAACGGAAACATACAGATGAAGAAGGAAAGAAATTTGATCGCGTTTAGAGAGCAGAGTAGTTGTTATAGTCGTTATATTGTCCAAACTATCGCGTATGGAGAAGGTACTAACGGAATAAGTGCAAATGAAATAGCCGATTTCACTCGAATACACTACGGTTGCAAAATTATGTGTTTCATTGGTATAATCGCCGACTGTTACCAATCGACCTCCAAAAATTATTTTAAGACTCATTTGAGTTACCCCTCCCCACGGAAATCTTTAGTAAAAGGCGAAAGATTTATTCGCAACTGAGGAGAGGTCAGAGTAACCATCCAATTTTTTCAACACTATTTTCATCCACAGACAGTCCGATGAAGTCGGTGTTCGAGAAGTAAATGCATGAAAGTCTCCGAGAAAAATTATCCGATTTTTAAAATTGTCTGTACACTTTTTAGGACTTGAATTTTAGGAAGAATTAAATTCGACTAATGAAAATGCAATATTCAATGTATCGACAAGATATACATCTCTATTGATCTATTACACATGTTTATAATACTAAACGCCATCTTGCGGCAATTTTTGATAGCTGCTTATGTTGAACATCTGCATTGAGTTTCAATATATTTGGATATTCGATGGTAGCGGTGATTTTCGGACTGTTACATTTACAATCAAGTGTTACGTACTTCATTTATTTCAACCGAAATTGCTACAATTCTCTGATTGACGACAAAGTTCAAAAAAAAAAATAGATTCTTATGACGAATAAAAAATATATTAATCGGAATTTATAGGGCATAATAAAATTATTCATTCCATCATAATATAATTGCAATGCAATTCGAACTTCAAAAATACCAATGAAAATGGTTATCTTACTTATAAAAGTGAACAACATAATTTTTTCTCTTCTATATTATTATTGCTAATGTCTTTTTGTGTATATGTTTCAAGCGATCGTTTAATATTTCATACAATTCATTTTTACATATTGTACTTAATTTATGATACTCGAACTAGTTACGTCGATGCGTGTTACAGACAATTTTCATTCAGAGGAGAAAGTTAAAATTTCCACATAATTCATTTGTTTACATCCAGTGGATTATGATTTTAATTTTACTGTGCACTCGCACCACAGCGTTATCATATCGTCCAAATATTTGTTCTTTCGTATTTTAAGCCAAATATGGTCGCGAATGATTACTGTGAAATCTCTTTTAGACCGACACTAAAAAATTGTCCGTTCAAGAGAGTCATCTTTTCGAAAGAAATTTTATGTTTTCCAAATTCAGCAAATGAAAATCCAATAAACAACGCAAAATATAGACATCTGAAAAAACATTTATTTCTTTATACGTAAAACACCATAATACATATTGCATTATATAACTGAATATTTATTCATGAATGGTAGTCTGACGAGTTCTTTTGCTCGAATTATTACATCATGAAAATAAAATTGGAAGTTGATAAGAATATTCAAGGCTGTGTCATATTTTTGACATTCTGCGAATAGTTTAAAGATTTTTAATCAAGTCGTTAGCTTCATCATAATAAAATTCCTCATTAGAAACTTTCAAAGTCCGTTAGTTCCACCTTCGGCCAGATAATCAATTTCATTTATTACAAATGTTTGAAAAAGTTATAACTAACATATAAAACCATGTCTCAAGATGCGAGAACGCTCATTTTCGATTTTGTTGATCGTAAAAAAATTCTCAATGGAGAATACTTTCAAAGTTGACAGTAGATGGGCCGACCTAACACGTATAATCGCTAGTCATATCTAACATATAAAACCCAAGTTTCCAATGTGCGGCAACGCCTTTTTTCAATTTTGTTGATATTTATAAAATTCTCCTATATAATTCCCTTCGTTCTCCCTACAGCCCGCCAATAGTTTTCATCACATAAGATTGGTATTCATAACTAACATAGTAAAGACCCTCTGCCTATATGCGACAATAATTGAGAGAAGTAAGTAATGATGTTCATTATATAAAGTGGGCCGATCCCGGAGGTACTGCAATACCGGGCCAACCCGCGACGGCGGTGGAGCAAGCCCCTAACCACCATCATGATCCAAAAATCAGTTTAATATACTGGCCCCGCATGCGGGGCGTATCAGATATTAAGCTGATAAGAACAGATACTACACTTTGATCTTAGCCATAGGGCCGAGAAGCGATACCTGTTACAAATTATCAACAAAACTTAACGGAAAATAGACCTTCGTATTCAGTATAATAATTCACCATACATCTACGAGTTCCATCTTTCATTACATACCCCTACTTCATTAGAATAACTATTCCCAATGTACCACCCTCGTAGAATTCTATTCAGGTTATTGAGGAGATTTCGATATCACTCGCTAGAGTGCGCATCGTCCCATTTGTTATTTAGTCGTAGTCGGCTTTCCTAAAATTATATTTTGCTCCTTTCGATGCATACAAACGCTTACACTGACCGTTCAAAAGGAAGTGAATCAATATTAGAATATAAATAGAGAAAAAGTGTTCAAAGATTAGAAAAGTGTAATGTAAATGAGAAAGTGTAGTTAGTGGCTTTAGTGAACTTAGTGCGAGAGCCAAAATATCAACGAGACAAATCACCTTGACCTGGAAATACTATGGGAATATCATCAAGTTGGATCAATTCTTTGCTGAGAGAAAAATACTTCTTGAGAAACATATAAAATAAATAGAACACGAAATGAGAACGGCAAAATAAAATGCGAAAGAGTTGGAAGCATATTTAAAACCAAAAAGAACCGCAAAACCAGAAATTATTACTGAAATCTAGAATGACTGCCTGAGCGGCAGTGAAGAAGATGACGATTTTAGTATCGAGGAAAAAGAGAAATGATGATAGAGAAATAAATGCACAAAATAACCCGAGAGCCTGTAAGGAAAGACAATCATAATAAATTTTCATAAAAAGAAGATGATAACACAACACATATAATACTAAGAAACAAGACAAATCGAAACGAACTATCAAAAGTAATAACAAATTAAGAAAATCAGCTATACCATAGCAATAGCAACCGAAAAAAATTACTCGTCTCAATGATGACGGACTTTACTAAGAACCAAGCGGAAACCTTTCCCTATTATTGGTTGCTTTCAAAAATCTACGCAAGATTATTAATCTTGAAAATTAAGAAATGTACAGCCAGACGAAGAAGACACTAATACGCAGTTTAATGGCTCATTATGTAATGTTTCCAAGATCATTTCGAAAGAAAATTTAGTGAGCAATATTGTGCGAGTGTCTATAGCTGCTTCTATGCAATTCGAATATTATCGCCTTTATTTGATTGATTCGGGAAATCCACTCAGTTCAATTTTAGCTGAAATATTTATGGATGATCTAGAATCAAAAATACACCTAAATCCGATAAGCAAATATTTCCTTTATTGGTATAGATATGTAGATGACATTTTTTGTTGTTTCAAAGGCACCGATCGACAACTACATATCTTCACGAATTTCATTAATAAACTCCACCCAAAAATCAAATTCACAATCGAAGAAGAAAAGAATCAAAGTATTAATTTTCTTGACCTCACAATAACAAGACTAAATAATTTACATGATTTTAGTATTTTTCACAAACCCACACATACAGACATCATAATACATAAAACTTCAAATCACCACACCAACCAAAAAATGTCAGCATATAATATAGTCCGGTCAAATTAGACCAAAAATAAGAGTAAAAGTTACATAAATTCCCACCAAGCTGAAAATTGGTAAGATTGTTTAAAATATCATTAAAAACAAAATTTGAAAGTTCCCCATCTATCCCCTGTAAGGAAAAAATTTTATTCAAGGTCAAAGGTCAAAAAAATGAGTTTTTCGCGATTTTCAGCAAAACGGTCAGTTTTATCATTAAAATACCTCGGACAAAAATTGTAGATCATAAAATTATCTATAAAAAATTTATTAATACTTTCTTTTCTACGCGCCACCGTTTTTGAGATATTACGGTTAAAAAAATTGTAAAAGTTGTAATCGTCATAATGAGCATGTACACGGCATAGAATCACCAACAGTAGAGGATCCGTTTGATTCCAACGAGGCAACATGCGATACATGGCTATTAACGCAGTTTACATGCACTCAAGATGAAGATGAAGAAGAACAAGAAAAACAAGAACAAGACGAACAAGAAGATCAAGAAGAAGAACAAAAAGAAGATTTTGAAAGTTACGACTCGGACGATTAAATTTCACTACTTTTTTTTAACTTAAATTGCTTTTATCTTTTCAATCTCTGCTAATATCCATTATTTTTCAATAGTTTCAAATTAAACAGGATCAAAACTGACCCGTGGAATAGGCTTACCTCATAGGTGGCGAGGAAACGTGTGCATATTATGACGATTACAGTTTTTTGAATCGTTATATCTCAAAAACGGTGGCTCGTAGAAAAAAAAAATAATTAATAAATTTTTTGTAGATAATTTTATGATCTACAATTTTTGTCTGAGGTATTTTAATGATGAAACTTACCGTTTTGCTAAAAATCGCGAAAAACTCATTTTTTTTTACCTTTGCCTTGAATAAAATTTTTTCCTCACAGGGGAAAGATGGAGAACTTTCAAATTTTGTTTTTAATGATATTTTAAAAAATCTTACCGATCTTCAGCTGGGTGAGAATTTATGTAACTTCGAATGTCTAAATTGACCGGACTAATAGTTTTATTCATAAATTATTGAATATCCCTTTGAATTCATATAACTTTTTGGAAGAATTAAATATTATTAAACAAATAGCGTCAAACAACGGTTACAATCCTTTTCTTATAGACAAAATGGTATCCAATAAACCAAAGAAAATGGCATTAAATCTCGTGTACCCAATCATAAAAGAGGACAATACACAGAAATATTTTTCGTTATCTTATGTCAATGGATTATCTAAAAATATTGCTAAATATTTCAAAAGTTGTTTCAATTATAACGCGGCTTTTAGGACAATTAATAACGTTAGTACCTACATAAAAAACAATAAAGATCGAACAAATAAAGAAAATAAATCCGGAGTCTATAAGTTGACTTGCAAAGATTGCCCTTTAGTAATAATAATAATAGCTCTTTATTCTCGATCACATCCATACACATATAAATATAATAATATGAAGATGAAATAGAATAGTGTCAGAAATAAGAATTACATGATATAATCATCTAAACTGTATGGTTCTAGCTCAATGAGATATTCGAATAATCTTCTTTTGAAACATTTCATATTTTTTATAGTTTTTATATTTTTTGGAAGCATGTTATATATTTTGAGATTTTTTCTCTAAAAAATGTTCCCCTCTTCTGAAATCAAATCTTGAATATTTCATCCCTGTTGGCCAAAAATCATTTTTGTAAACATCCTCCTTCATTTTTAGAGGAACACTTACTAAAACACATTTATAGGTTAAATTTTCTTGGTTTTTTGTGTTCAGTTGTTTTACGCTTACTTCATTTTCTTCTAAATTACCTTTTTCTCTTACATAGTCTTTTATTACTTCAACCTGTACATTTGCTTTTATTTGGGATACAAATAGCCATAATTTCTTCTCTTGCTTGTCTGCTTTTATAGATTTAAATGTTGTATCTTCCAGTGGTCCTGTACCAACATTTGGTTTCTTATGCCTTCTTGATCTAACAGTAATGAATTCTTCCGATGTGGGTTTAGGCGAGAGTTCTTGTTCCATTTCATCTTTTTCCGTAGTTGGTTTTGAAATCAAAATAACTGGATTGTTGACATTTCTTTGAGTAATTTGTAGGTTACCTTTGTGTCTGTCATTTTTGGTTGTAGGTGGTAGCTCAGATGTACCATTATCTTCTTTGGATGTTTCTGCAGTAGTTTGTTTCGTGTTATTATATAACCTCCTTGTGACTTGCTGTACTTTGTTTACAGTTGAGGATTCAGTTTTTTGCGTTGCTTTCGAATATGTTTTCATTTCGTATTTTCCATTATCTTCCAGGAGCTGTATTTTTTTTTCTGATAAAAGGATATTGTTTTGCATCCGGATTTGGTTCTTTTCGGTTATTTCCTTGATTAATTGTTTTAGATAGTTGTTTTCCAATTCCAGCATTTTATTCTGAACAATTGCATCTTTGAATTCTGTTGGACTTTCATGATTTTCTAACCTCTCATGTTTACATATAGTATTTTCCAAATTGCTTGCTCGTACAAGACATTATTTGTGGAAATTATTATAACACTTTCCACACTTCACATAATCTCTCACTTTTTTAGCACAATACGAACATTTAGCATCGTTAAATTCCCCGTCTCTCTGGGAGCTCGCATCCGCGTCACTTTCATTCGACGCCATCTTGGATTAGCTCTACTGTGAAAAAAGGTATACATTGGCCAGACTGGTAAATCATTCAAGAAACGTGTCCAAGAACACCAAAGGGGTTATATATCCGATTCTGTACATTCGACATATGCTAATCATCTTAAGGGATTCAGGCATAATTTTAACAATACTTATGAAATTATCCTTTTAGAATTTCTTGAAATCAACAGGTATAATGCACGTAAAATCCTTTTGAACGAACAAACAGATGTTGATAAGTCTCCATTACTGAATATCTTTCCTTAGCGGCAAACTCCAATAAACACCTAGAGTTTTTATGACTTGTTCTTCTATTATTTGGTCACGTACCTAACAATGTTTTTGAACTCAGTTACATTGAATACCATCAGACAGTACAATGTAATACCTGAAGAAGCCACATCGTGGTGAAACAATTGTTGTATTAGTACAAACGTTTTCGTGGAAATAAATTACTGTCTCATATAAAATTTTTTAATTATCGCTTTTATCGAATTTTCTTTGTTGAAATTATTTCAAAACTGAATGAAAAAAATGTCAGATATTCATCAGATCTGGGATGAAAACATAATTTGCTTCATTTATATGAAGCTTCAAGAAATTATTATAGTCCCTCCAAAGAATCCAAACAAAGTAGAAATACCACACACCATAACTATAGATATACACCTTACTTTCGACAAGTTCGAAAAGTCCAGCGTGCTGTTGTATGTAGTAAGTTTATTGTGAGAGAATTGATATTGTTTAGTTAACACCGGGACAGCGCGTACGCAGTCCCGACTACCAAAAATTACGCGCCCGAGTTATCCGCATTAGGGATAATCGCAGGGGTCAGCCCGATCGAAGTGCAATGAAAGGGCCTCACTCCGGGGGAACCGCCTTATTGATCACGGTAACCCCTACGCCAGGTAAGTATGAGTTGTGCATCTACGAAATGCATTATACGTCTATTAGGAAAATTATCCACAGTTATGTGCAATTAGTCCTGCCATCTTTCGGAACAACTCTGTATTTATAATATCAGACGTTCTAACGACTAGATAGATATTAATAACGGGGCAAAAAGATTATACAATATAAGTTGAGAAAAAAACTGCTTGTTGTAAATTTATTCGCATCAATCAATTGTATTCCAAACGTGTTCAACATACTTAGGAATTAATCAACCGAGATCTGCCGAAGTGCCAATAGGCGAGACGAGAAATTAAATATTTGTGTTTCTTCTAATGTCCACCACATTATTTGTGTCTAGTTGTCATGTTTGCAGGGATATTCTCCTGATTTGGTTAATGCAAGTGAAGTTCAACCCTATCACATAGATAGATTCTCTTAGAATTAATTTGATTCCTTGAAAGTTCTTTATTTAAAGAGAACTTTATGAATTTTGTGTAACAGTTCAGATATACGGGGGAGTGCTCAAGGAAAACGGTTGGATACCTATTAGACAGAAAATAATTAAAACATCCTGCCACTGAGCTATCGGCAATATGGGTATTTATAATTAAATTTCATAACAGTTTCTTTCAGAATTGAAGTCTTGGACTATTATATTGCTTATTCCTCTTTATTAGGTTTTATATATAAAGAAATTATTGCATTTTTGAATTTTTACATGAACAGAGTATAAGTAAGATGAGCATATTGCAGATATTGAGAAAAAATAGAATAGAAAAAATTTTAAAGGCAATTCATTAATTTTTTCATGACTTACCTACCTCTATTGCAAATTATATAAAAATTTAATTAAGTTAACCTTACCTCTATTTACAACATTATAAGTAAACTACATGAATTACCTGCAAGTACGTCATATAAACATATTATAACAACATAAACTAGAAAATATACATATTATGACAGATAACAAGATTATCGTAATAATGAAAAAGGTAATTATACTGAAATTTCGAAAAAGTGTATGCGTGACACTAGCGTATGCTTTCGTACAGCTTTGGTTATATAAATTATAAATTTTATAAAAATGAACAGTGAACTTTTCTCCTCAAAATCAATAAATTATTATTAATACTTATCTTACCTCATATTTGACGTATGTTTAACATCGATTCGTATTTCTCATAATTAATTGTTATCTATAATAGTTTATTTCCGAAACCAAGCAACTGAAAATACCGTTGTCATACTTTTGGTGAGCATCACATTCTTCAAGTGAAATTGATTTCTAATCTTCAATTCAACATTTTTATGCTTTCATGTAGCCAAAATTTAAAAATCGTTACTTGAGGATTTCTCATCATTTCGATTAGAAGAAATACATTACTCTGTTCAGCAAATATTCTGAAGCTCGAAGTCAATCAGTGTTTTATTTCAATGAGACAAAAACCAAACTCATAATAATGGTACAATATCGGAATCTGTCGATCATCTTTCTGAGTATATCTATTTTAACTATTAAGAAAATTGCCAAATTCTAAATTAAATATTTTGTGAATATTATTATATGTGTTTTTCTTTATTCGACTATTGAAACTATTTTACCTTGTGATTTGCTAGAAGTCAATATCTAAAATAAGTTTTGTAGATATTGTAAGTAACATCATTCCATTTGTAATTGGTTTTCGACATATACATATATATATATATATATATATATATATATATATATATATATATATATATATATATATATATATATATATATATTGAAATTTACACGACGTAAATATTCATGTTTCGTTAAGGTTCTCGAAAAAAAAAATTGATATGTTTCGTGAAGGTTAATTTTTTATATTCAAGCTTAGTATTATTCGTCTGTGAGTAGTAATTTCTGTAGTGATTTAGGAATTTTCTCACCAAAACGTACGATATAAACGGAAACATACAGATGAAGAAGGAAAGAAATTTGATCGCGTTTAGAGAGCAGAGTAGTTGTTATATTGTCCAAACTATCGCGTATGGAGAAGGTACTAACGGAATAAGTGCAAATGAAATAGCCGATTTCACTCGAATACACTACGGTTGCAAAATTATGTGTTTCATTGGTATAATCGCCGACTGTTACCAATCGACCTCCAAAAATTATTTTAAGACTCATTTGAGTTACCCCTCCCCACGGAAATCTTTAGTAAAAGGCGAAAGATTTATTCGCAACTGAGGAGAGGTCAGAGTAACCATCCAATTTTTTCAACACTATTTTCATCCACAGACAGTCCGATGAAGTCGGTGTTCGAGAAGTAAATGCATGAAAGTCTCCGAGAAAAATTATCCGATTTTTAAAATTGTCTGTACACTTTTTAGGACTTGAATTTTAGGAAGAATTAAATTCGACTAATGAATATGCAATATTCAATGTATCGACAAGATATACATCTCTATTGATCTATTACACATGTTTATAATACTAAACGCCATCTTGCGGCAATTTTTGATAGCTGCTTATGTTGAACATCTGCATTGAGTTTCAATATATTTGGATATTCGATGGTAGCGGTGATTTTCGGACTGTTACATTTACAATCAAGTGTTACGTACTTCATTTATTTCAACCGAAATTGCTACAATTCTCTGATTGACGACAAAGTTCAAAAAAAAAAATAGATTCTTATGACGAATAAAAAATATATTAATCGGAATTTATAGGGCATAATAAAATTATTCATTTCATCATAATATAATTGCAATGCAATTCGAACTTCAAAAATACCAATGAAAATGGTTATCTTACTTATAAAAGTGAACAACATAATTTTTTCTCTTCTATATTATTATTGCTAATGTCTTTTTGTGTATATGTTTCAAGCGATCGTTTAATATTTCATACAATTCATTTTTACATATTGTACTTAATTTATGATACTCGAACTAGTTACGTCGATGCGTGTTACAGACAATTTTCATTCAGAGGAGAAAGTTAAAATTTCCACATAATTCATTTGTTTACATCCAGTGGATTATGATTTTAATTTTACTGTGCACTCGCACCACAGCGTTATCATATCGTCCAAATATTTGTTCTTTCGTATTTTAAGCCAAATATGGTCGCGAATGATTACTGTGAAATCTCTTTTAGACCGACACTAAAAAATTGTCCGTTCAAGAGAGTCATCTTTTCGAAAGAAATTTTATGTTTTCCAAATTCAGCAAATGAAAATCCAATAAACAACGCAAAATATAGACATCTGAAAAAACATTTATTTCTTTATACGTAAAACACCATAATACATATTGCATTATATAACTGAATATTTATTCATGAATGGTAGTCTGACGAGTTCTTTTGCTCGAATTATTACATCATGAAAATAAAATTGGAAGTTGATAAGAATATTCAAGGCTGTGTCATATTTTTGACATTCTGCGAATAGTTTAAAGATTTTTAATCAAGTCGTTAGCTTCATCATAATAAAATTCCTCATTAGAAACTTTCAAAGTCCGTTAGTTCCACCTTCGGCCAGATAATCAATTTCATTTATTACAAATGTTTGAAAAAGTTATAACTAACATATAAAACCATGTCTCAAGATGCGAGAACGCTCATTTTCGATTTTGTTGATCGTAAAAAAATTCTCAATGGAGAATACTTTCAAAGTTGACAGTAGATGGGCCGACCTAACACGTATAATCGCTAGTCATATCTAACATATAAAACCCAAGTTTCCAATGTGCGGCAACGCCTTTTTTCAATTTTGTTGATATTTATAAAATTCTCCTATATAATTCCCTTCGTTCTCCCTACAGCCCGCCAATAGTTTTCATCACATAAGATTGATATTCATAACTAACATAGTAAAGACCCTCTGCCTATATGCGACAATAATTGAGAGAAGTAAGTAATGTTGTTCATTATATAAAGTGGGCCGATCCCGGAGGTACTGCAATACCGGGCCAACCCGCGACGGCGGTGGAGCAAGCCCCTAACCACCATCATGATCCAAAAATCAGTTTAATATACTGGCCCCGCATGCGGGGCGTATCAGATATTAAGCTGATAAGAACAGATACTACACTTTGATCTTAGCCATAGGGCCGAGAAGCGATACCTGTTACAAATTATCAACAAAACTTAACGGAAAATAGACCTTCGTATTCAGTATAATAATTCACCATACATCTACGAGTTCCATCTTTCATTACATACCCCTACTTCATTAGAATAACTATTCCCAATGTACCACCCTCGTAGAATTCTATTCAGGTTATTGAGGAGATTTCGATATCACTCGCTAGAGTGCGCATCGTCCCATTTGTTATTTAGTCGTAGTCGGCTTTCCTAAAATTATATTTTGCTCCTTTCGATGCATACAAACGCTTACACTGACCGTTCAAAAGGAAGTGAATCAATATTAGAATATAAATAGAGAAAAAGTGTTCAAAGATTAGAAAAGTGTAATGTAAATGAGAAAGTGTAGTTAGTGGCTTTAGTGAACTTAGTGCGAGAGCCAAAATATCAACGAGACAAATCACCTTGACCTGGAAATACTATGGGAATATCATCAAGTTGGATCAATTCTTTGCTGAGAGAAAAATACTTCTTGAGAAACATATAAAATAAATAGAACACGAAATGAGAACGGCAAAATAAAATGCGAAAGAGTTGGAAGCATATTTAAAATCAAAAAGAACCGCAAAACCAGAAATTATTACTGAAATCTAGAATGACTGCCTGAGCGGCAGTGAAGAAGATGACGATTTTAGTATCGAGGAAAAAGAGAAATGATGATAGAGAAATAAATGCACAAAATAACCCGAGAGCCTGTAAGGAAAGACAATCATAATAAATTTTCATAAAAAGAAGATGATAACACAACACATATAATACTAAGAAACAAGACAAATCGAAACGAACTATCAAAAGTAATAACAAATTAAGAAAATCAGCTATACCATAGCAATAGCAACCGAAAAAAATTACTCGTCTCAATGATGACGGACTTTACTAAGAACCAAGCGGAAACCTTTCCCTATTATTGGTTGCTTTCAAAAATCTACGCAAGACTATTAATCTTGAAAATTAAGAAATGTACAGCCAGACGAAGAAGACACTAATACGCAGTTTAATGGCTCATTATGTAATGTTTCCAAGATCATTTCGAAAGAAAATTTAGTGAGCAATATTGTGCGAGTGTCTATAGCTGCTTCTATGCAATTCGAATATTATCGCCTTTATTTGATTGATTCGGGAAATCCACTCAGTTCAATTTTAGCTGAAATATTTATGGATGATCTAGAATCAAAAATACACCTAAATCCGATAAGCAAATATTTCCTTTATTGGTATAGATATGTAGATGACATTTTTTGTTGTTTCAAAGGCACCGATCGACAACTACATATCTTCACGAATTTCATTAATAAACTCCACCCAAAAATCAAATTCACAATCGAAGAAGAAAAGAATCAAAGTATTAATTTTCTTGACCTCACAATAACAAGACTAAATAATTTACATGATTTTAGTATTTTTCACAAACCCACACATACAGACATCATAATACATAAAACTTCAAATCACCACACCAACCAAAAAATGTCAGCATATAATATAGTCCGGTCAAATTAGACCAAAAATAAGAGTAAAAGTTACATAAATTCCCACCAAGCTGAAAATTGGTAAGATTGTTTAAAATATCATTAAAAACAAAATTTGAAAGTTCCCCATCTATCCCCTGTAAGGAAAAAATTTTATTCAAGGTCAAAGGTCAAAAAAATGAGTTTTTCGCGATTTTCAGCAAAACGGTCAGTTTTATCATTAAAATACCTCGGACAAAAATTGTAGATCATAAAATTATCTATAAAAAATTTATTAATACTTTCTTTTCTACGCGCCACCGTTTTTGAGATATTACGGTTAAAAAAATTGTAAAAGTTGTAATCGTCATAATGAGCATGTACACGGCATAGAATCACCAACAGTAGAGGATCCGTTTGATTCCAACGAGGCAACATGCGATACATGGCTATTAACGCAGTTTACATGCACTCAAGATGAAGATGAAGAAGAACAAGAAAAACAAGAACAAGACGAACAAGAAGATCAAGAAGAAGAACAAAAAGAAGATTTTGAAAGTTACGACTCGGACGATTAAATTTCACTACTTTTTTTTAACTTAAATTGCTTTTATCTTTTCAATCTCTGCTAATATCCATTATTATTCAATAGTTTCAAATTAAACAGGATCAAAACTGACCCGTGGAATAGGCTTACCTCATAGGTGGCGAGGAAACGTGTGCATATTATGACGATTACAATTTTTTGAATCGTTATATCTCAAAAACGGTGGCTCGTAGAAAAAAAAATAATTAATAAATTTTTTGTAGATAATTTTATGATCTACAATTTTTGTCTGAGGTATTTTAATGATGAAACTTACCGTTTTGCTAAAAATCGCGAAAAACTCATTTTTTTTTACCTTTGCCTTGAATAAAATTTTTTCCTCACAGGGGAAAGATGGAGAACTTTCAAATTTTGTTTTTAATGATATTTTAAAAAATCTTACCGATCTTCAGCTGGGTGAGAATTTATATAACTTCGAATGTCTAAATTGACCGGACTAATAGTTTTATTCATAAATTATTGAATATCCCTTTGAATTCATATAACTTTTTGGAAGAATTAAATATTATTAAACAAATAGCGTCAAACAACGGTTACAATCCTTTTCTTATAGACAAAATGGTATCCAATAAACCAAAGAAAATGGCATTAAATCTCGTGTACCCAATCATAAAAGAGGACAATACACAGAAATATTTTTCGTTATCTTATGTCAATGGATTATCTAAAAATATTGCTAAATATTTCAAAAGTTGTTTCAATTATAACGCGGCTTTTAGGACAATTAATAACGTTAGTACCTACATAAAAAACAATAAAGATCGAACAAATAAAGAAAATAAATCCGGAGTCTATAAGTTGACTTGCAAAGATTGCCCTTTAGTATACATTGGCCAGACTGGTAAATCATTCAAGAAACGTGTCCAAGAACACCAAAGGGGTTATATATCCGATTCTGTACATTCGACATATGCTAATCATCTTAAGGGATTCAGGCATAATTTTAACAATACTTATGAAATTATCCTTTTAGAATTTCTTGAAATCAACAGGTATAATGCACGTAAAATCCTTTTGAACGAACAAACAGATGTTGATAAGTCTCCATTACTGAATATCTTTCCTTAGCGGCAAACTCCAATAAACACCTAGAGTTTTTATGACTTGTTCTTCTATTATTTGGTCACGTACCTAACAATGTTTTTGAACTCAGTTACATTGAATACCATCAGACAGTACAATGTAATACCTGAAGAAGCCACATCGTGGTGAAACAATTGTTGTATTAGTACAAACGTTTTCGTGGAAATAAATTACTGTCTCATATAAAATTTTTTAATTATCGCTTTTATCGAATTTTCTTTGTTGAAATTATTTCAAAACTGAATGAAAAAAATGTCAGATATTCATCAGATCTGGGATGAAAACATAATTTGCTTCATTTATATGAAGCTTCAAGAAATTATTATAGTCCCTCCAAAGAATCCAAACAAAGTAGAAATACCACACACCATAACTATAGATATACACCTTACTTTCGACAAGTTCGAAAAGTCCAGCGTGCTGTTGTATGTAGTAAGTTTATTGTGAGAGAATTGATATTGTTTAGTTAACACCGGGACAGCGCGTACGCAGTCCCGACTACCAAAAATTACGCGCCCGAGTTATCCGCATTAGGGATAATCGCAGGGGTCAGCCCGATCGAAGTGCAATGAAAGGGCCTCACTCCGGGGGAACCGCCTTATTGATCACGGTAACCCCTACGCCAGGTAAGTATGAGTTGTGCATCTACGAAATGCATTATACGTCTATTAGGAAAATTATCCACAGTTATGTGCAATTAGTCCTGCCATCTTTCGGAACAACTCTGTATTTATAATATCAGACGTTCTAACGACTAGATAGATATTAATAACGGGGCAAAAAGATTATACAATATAAGTTGAGAAAAAAACTGCTTGTTGTAAATTTATTCGCATCAATCAATTGTATTCCAAACGTGTTCAACATACTTAGGAATTAATCAACCGAGATCTGCCGAAGTGCCAATAGGCGAGACGAGAAATTAAATATTTGTGTTTCTTCTAATGTCCACCACATTATTTGTGTCTAGTTGTCATGTTTGCAGGGATATTCTCCTGATTTGGTTAATGCAAGTGAAGTTCAACCCTATCACATAGATAGATTCTCTTAGAATTAATTTGATTCCTTGAAAGTTCTTTATTTAAAGAGAACTTTATGAATTTTGTGTAACAGTTCAGATATACGGGGGAGTGCTCAAGGAAAACGGTTGGATACCTATTAGACAGAAAATAATTAAAACATCCTGCCACTGAGCTATCGGCAATATGGGTATTTATAATTAAATTTCATAACAGTTTCTTTCAGAATTGAAGTCTTGGACTATTATATTGCTTATTTCTCTTTATTAGGTTTTATATATAAAGAAATTATTGCATTTTTGAATTTTTACATGAACAGAGTATAAGTAAGATGAGCATATTGCAGATATTGAGAAAAAATACAATAGAAAAAATTTTAAAGGCAATTCATTAATTTTTTCATGACTTACCTACCTCTATTGCAAATTATATAAAAATTTAATTAAGTTAACCTTACCTCTATTTACAACATTATAAGTAAACTACATGAATTACCTGCAAGTACGTCATATAAACATATTATAACAACATAAACTAGAAAATATACATATTATGACAGATAACAAGATTATCGTAATAATGAAAAAGGTAATTATACTGAAATTTCGAAAAAGTGTATGCGTGACACTAGCGTATGCTTTCGTACAGCTTTGGTTATATAAATTATAAATTTTATAAAAATGAACAGTGAACTTTTCTCCTCAAAATCAATAAATTATTATTAATACTTATCTTACCTCATATTTGACGTATGTTTAACATCGATTCGTATTTCTCATAATTAATTGTTATCTATAATAGTTTATTTCCGAAACCAAGCAACTGAAAATACCGTTGTCATACTTTTGGTGAGCATCACATTCTTCAAGTGAAATTGATTTCTAATCTTCAATTCAACATTTTTATGCTTTCATGTAGCCAAAATTTAAAAATCGCTACTTGAGGATTTCTCATCATTTCGATTAGAAGAAATACATTACTCTGTTCAGCAAATATTCTGAAGCTCGAAGTCAATCAGTGTTTTATTTCAATGAGACAAAAACCAAACTCATAATAATGGTACAATATCGGAATCTGTCGATCATCTTTCTGAGTATATCTATTTTAACTATTAAGAAAATTGCCAAATTCTAAATTAAATATTTTGTGAATATTATTATATGTGTTTTTCTTTATTCGACTATTGAAACTATTTTACCTTGTGATTTGCTAGAAGTCAATATCTAAAATAAGTTTTGTAGATATTGTAAGTAACATCATTCCATTTGTAATTGGTTTTCGACATATACATATATATATATATATATATATATATATATATATATATATATATATATATATATATATATTGAAATTTACACGACGTAAAAATTCATGTTTCGTTGAGGTTCTCGAAAAAAAAAATTGATATGTTTCGTGAAGGTTAATTTTTTATATTCAAGCTTAGTATTATTCGTCTGTGAGTAGTAATTTCTGTAGTGATTTAGGAATTTTCTCACCAAAACGTACGATATAAACGGAAACATACAGATGAAGAAGGAAAGAAATTTGATCGCGTTTAGAGAGCAGAGTAGTTGTTATAGTCGTTATATTGTCCAAACTATCGCGTATGGAGAAGGTACTAACGGAATAAGTGCAAATGAAATAGCCGATTTTACTCGAATACACTACGGTTGCAAAATTATGTGTTTCATTGGTATAATCGCCGACTGTTACCAATCGACCTCCAAAAATTATTTTAAGACTCATTTGAGTTACCCCTCCCCACGGAAATCTTTAGTAAAAGGCGAAAGATTTATTCGCAACTGAGGAGAGGTCAGAGTAACCATCCAATTTTTTCAACACTATTTTCATCCACAGACAGTCCGATGAAGTCGGTGTTCGAGAAGTAAATGCATGAAAGTCTCCGAGAAAAATTATCCGATTTTTAAAATTGTCTGTACACTTTTTAGGACTTGAATTTTAGGAAGAATTAAATTCGACTAATGAATATGCAATATTCAATGTATCGACAAGATATACATCTCTATTGATCTATTACACATGTTTATAATACTAAACGCCATCTTGCGGCAATTTTTGATAGCTGCTTATGTTGAACATCTGCATTGAGTTTCAATATATTTGGATATTCGATGGTAGCGGTGATTTTCGGACTGTTACATTTACAATCAAGTGTTACGTACTTCATTTATTTCAACCGAAATTGCTACAATTCTCTGATTGACGACAAAGTTCAAAAAAAAAAAATAGATTCTTATGACGAATAAAAAATATATTAATCGGAATTTATAGGGCATAATAAAATTATTCATTCCATCATAATATAATTGCAATGCAATTCGAACTTCAAAAATACCAATGAAAATGGTTATCTTACTTATAAAAGTGAACAACATAATTTTTTCTCTTCTATATTATTATTGCTAATGTCTTTTTGTGTATATGTTTCAAGCGATCGTTTAATATTTCATACAATTCATTTTTACATATTGTACTTAATTTATGATACTCGAACTAGTTACGTCGATGCGTGTTACAGACAATTTTCATTCAGAGGAGAAAGTTAAAATTTCCACATAATTCATTTGTTTACATCCAGTGGATTATGATTTTAATTTTACTGTGCACTCGCACCACAGCGTTATCATATCGTCCAAATATTTGTTCTTTCGTATTTTAAGCCAAATATGGTCGCGAATGATTACTGTGAAATCTCTTTTAGACCGACACTAAAAAATTGTCCGTTCAAGAGAGTCATCTTTTCGAAAGAAATTTTATGTTTTCCAAATTCAGCAAATGAAAATCCAATAAACAACGCAAAATATAGACATCTGAAAAAACATTTATTTCTTTATACGTAAAACACCATAATACATATTGCATTATATAACTGAATATTTATTCATGAATGGTAGTCTGACGAGTTCTTTTGCTCGAATTATTACATCATGAAAATAAAATTGGAAGTTGATAAGAATATTCAAGGCTGTGTCATATTTTTGACATTCTGCGAATAGTTTAAAGATTTTTAATCAAGTCGTTAGCTTCATCATAATAAAATTCCTCATTAGAAACTTTCAAAGTCCGTTAGTTCCACCTTCGGCCAGATAATCAATTTCATTTATTACAAATGTTTGAAAAAGTTATAACTAACATATAAAACCATGTCTCAAGATGCGAGAACGCTCATTTTCGATTTTGTTGATCGTAAAAAAATTCTCAATGGAGAATACTTTCAAAGTTGACAGTAGATGGGCCGACCTAACACGTATAATCGCTAGTCATATCTAACATATAAAACCCAAGTTTCCAATGTGCGGCAACGCCTTTTTTCAATTTTGTTGATATTTATAAAATTCTCCTATATAATTCCCTTCGTTCTCCCTACAGCCCGCCAATAGTTTTCATCACATAAGATTGATATTCATAACTAACATAGTAAAGACCCTCTGCCTATATGCGACAATAATTGAGAGAAGTAAGTAATGTTGTTCATTATATAAAGTGGGCCGATCCCGGAGGTACTGCAATACCGGGCCAACCCGCGACGGCGGTGGAGCAAGCCCCTAACCACCATCATGATCCAAAAATCAGTTTAATATACTGGCCCCGCATGCGGGGCGTATCAGATATTAAGCTGATAAGAACAGATACTACACTTTGATCTTAGCCATAGGGCCGAGAAGCGATACCTGTTACAAATTATCAACAAAACTTAACGGAAAATAGACCTTCGTATTCAGTATAATAATTCACCATACATCTACGAGTTCCATCTTTCATTACATACCCCTACTTCATTAGAATAACTATTCCCAATGTACCACCCTCGTAGAATTCTATTCAGGTTATTGAGGAGATTTCGATATCACTCGCTAGAGTGCGCATCGTCCCATTTGTTATTTAGTCGTAGTCGGCTTTCCTAAAATTATATTTTGCTCCTTTCGATGCATACAAACGCTTACACTGACCGTTCAAAAGGAAGTGAATCAATATTAGAATATAAATAGAGAAAAAGTGTTCAAAGATTAGAAAAGTGTAATGTAAATGAGAAAGTGTAGTTAGTGGCTTTAGTGAACTTAGTGCGAGAGCCAAAATATCAACGAGACAAATCACCTTGACCTGGAAATACTATGGGAATATCATCAAGTTGGATCAATTCTTTGCTGAGAGAAAAATACTTCTTGAGAAACATATAAAATAAATAGAACACGAAATGAGAACGGCAAAATAAAATGCGAAAGAGTTGGAAGCATATTTAAAATCAAAAAGAACCGCAAAACCAGAAATTATTACTGAAATCTAGAATGACTGCCTGAGCGGCAGTGAAGAAGATGACGATTTTAGTATCGAGGAAAAAGAGAAATGATGATAGAGAAATAAATGCACAAAATAACCCGAGAGCCTGTAAGGAAAGACAATCATAATAAATTTTCATAAAAAGAAGATGATAACACAACACATATAATACTAAGAAACAAGACAAATCGAAACGAACTATCAAAAGTAATAACAAATTAAGAAAATCAGCTATACCATAGCAATAGCAACCGAAAAAAATTACTCGTCTCAATGATGACGGACTTTACTAAGAACCAAGCGGAAACCTTTCCCTATTATTGGTTGCTTTCAAAAATCTACGCAAGATTATTAATCTTGAAAATTAAGAAATGTACAGCCAGACGAAGAAGACACTAATACGCAGTTTAATGGCTCATTATGTAATGTTTCCAAGATCATTTCGAAAGAAAATTTAGTGAGCAATATTGTGCGAGTGTCTATAGCTGCTTCTATGCAATTCGAATATTATCGCCTTTATTTGATTGATTCGGGAAATCCACTCAGTTCAATTTTAGCTGAAATATTTATGGATGATCTAGAATCAAAAATACACCTAAATCCGATAAGCAAATATTTCCTTTATTGGTATAGATATGTAGATGACATTTTTTGTTGTTTCAAAGGCACCGATCGACAACTACATATCTTCACGAATTTCATTAATAAACTCCACCCAAAAATCAAATTCACAATCGAAGAAGAAAAGAATCAAAGTATTAATTTTCTTGACCTCACAATAACAAGACTAAATAATTTACATGATTTTAGTATTTTTCACAAACCCACACATACAGACATCATAATACATAAAACTTCAAATCACCACACCAACCAAAAAATGTCAGCATATAATATAGTCCGGTCAAATTAGACCAAAAATAAGAGTAAAAGTTACATAAATTCCCACCAAGCTGAAAATTGGTAAGATTGTTTAAAATATCATTAAAAACAAAATTTGAAAGTTCCCCATCTATCCCCTGTAAGAAAAAAAATTTATTCAAGGTCAAAGGTCAAAAAAATGAGTTTTTCGCGATTTTCAGCAAAACGGTCAGTTTTATCATTAAAATACCTCGGACAAAAATTGTAGATCATAAAATTATCTATAAAAAATTTATTAATACTTTCTTTTCTACGCGCCACCGTTTTTGAGATATTACGGTTAAAAAAATTGTAAAAGTTGTAATCGTCATAATGAGCATGTACACGGCATAGAATCACCAACAGTAGAGGATCCGTTTGATTCCAACGAGGCAACATGCGATACATGGCTATTAACGCAGTTTACATGCACTCAAGATGAAGATGAAGAAGAACAAGAAAAACAAGAACAAGACGAACAAGAAGATCAAGAAGAAGAACAAAAAGAAGATTTTGAAAGTTACGACTCGGACGATTAAATTTCACTACTTTTTTTTAACTTAAATTGCTTTTATCTTTTCAATCTCTGCTAATATCCATTATTTTTCAATAGTTTCAAATTAAACAGGATCAAAACTGACCCGTGGAATAGGCTTACCTCATAGGTGGCGAGGAAACGTGTGCATATTATGACGATTACAATTTTTTGAATCGTTATATCTCAAAAACGGTGGCTCGTAGAAAAAAAAAATAATTAATAAATTTTTTGTAGATAATTTTATGATCTACAATTTTTGTCTGAGGTATTTTAATGATGAAACTTACCGTTTTGCTAAAAATCGCGAAAAACTCATTTTTTTTTACCTTTGCCTTGAATAAAATTTTTTCCTCACAGGGGAAAGATGGAGAACTTTCAAATTTTGTTTTTAATGATATTTTAAAAAATCTTACCGATCTTCAGCTGGGTGAGAATTTATGTAACTTCGAATTACTAAATTGACCGGACTAATAGTTTTATTCATAAATTATTGAATATCCCTTTGAATTCATATAACTTTTTGGAAGAATTAAATATTATTAAACAAATAGCGTAAAACAACGGTTACAATCCTTTTCTTATAGACAAAATGGTATCCAATAAACCAAAGAAAATGGCATTAAATCTCGTGTACCCAATCATAAAAGAGGACAATACACAGAAATATTTTTCGTTATCTTATGTCAATGGATTATCTAAAAATATTGCTAAATATTTCAAAAGTTGTTTCAATTATAACGCGGCTTTTAGGACAATTAATAACGTTAGTACCTACATAAAAAACAATAAAGATCGAACAAATAAAGAAAATAAATCCGGAGTCTATAAGTTGACTTGCAAAGATTGCCCTTTAGTATACATTGGCCAGACTGGTAAATCATTCAAGAAACGTGTCCAAGAACACCAAAGGGGTTATATATCCGATTCTGTACATTCGACATATGCTAATCATCTTAAGGGATTCAGGCATAATTTTAACAATACTTATGAAATTATCCTTTTAGAATTTCTTGAAATCAACAGGTATAATGCACGTAAAATCCTTTTGAACGAACAAACAGATGTTGATAAGTCTCCATTACTGAATATCTTTCCTTAGCGGCAAACTCCAATAAACACCTAGAGTTTTTATGACTTGTTCTTCTATTATTTGGTCACGTACCTAACAATGTTTTTGAACTCAGTTACATTGAATACCATCAGACAGTACAATGTAATACCTGAAGAAGCCACATCGTGGTGAAACAATTGTTGTATTAGTACAAACGTTTTCGTGGAAATAAATTACTGTCTCATATAAAATTTTTTAATTATCGCTTTTATCGAATTTTCTTTGTTGAAATTATTTCAAAACTGAATGAAAAAAATGTCAGATATTCATCAGATCTGGGATGAAAACATAATTTGCTTCATTTATATGAAGCTTCAAGAAATTATTATAGTCCCTCCAAAGAATCCAAACAAAGTAGAAATACCACACACCATAACTATAGATATACACCTTACTTTCGACAAGTTCGAAAAGTCCAGCGTGCTGTTGTATGTAGTAAGTTTATTGTGAGAGAATTGATATTGTTTAGTTAACACCGGGACAGCGCGTACGCAGTCCCGACTACCAAAAATTACGCGCCCGAGTTATCCGCATTAGGGATAATCGCAGGGGTCAGCCCGATCGAAGTGCAATGAAAGGGCCTCACTCCGGGGGAACCGCCTTATTGATCACGGTAACCCCTACGCCAGGTAAGTATGAGTTGTGCATCTACGAAATGCATTATACGTCTATTAGGAAAATTATCCACAGTTATGTGCAATTAGTCCTGCCATCTTTCGGAACAACTCTGTATTTATAATATCAGACGTTCTAACGACTAGATAGATATTAATAACGGGGCAAAAAGATTATACAATATAAGTTGAGAAAAAAACTGCTTGTTGTAAATTTATTCGCATCAATCAATTGTATTCCAAACGTGTTCAACATACTTAGGAATTAATCAACCGAGATCTGCCGAAGTGCCAATAGGCGAGACGAGAAATTAAATATTTGTGTTTCTTCTAATGTCCACCACATTATTTGTGTCTAGTTGTCATGTTTGCAGGGATATTCTCCTGATTTGGTTAATGCAAGTGAAGTTCAACCCTATCACATAGATAGATTCTCTTAGAATTAATTTGATTCCTTGAAAGTTCTTTATTTAAAGAGAACTTTATGAATTTTGTGTAACAGTTCAGATATACGGGGGAGTGCTCAAGGAAAACGGTTGGATACCTATTAGACAGAAAATAATTAAAACATCCTGCCACTGAGCTATCGGCAATATGGGTATTTATAATTAAATTTCATAACAGTTTCTTTCAGAATTGAAGTCTTGGACTATTATATTGCTTATTTCTCTTTATTAGGTTTTATATATAAAGAAATTATTGCATTTTTGAATTTTTACATGAACAGAGTATAAGTAAGATGAGCATATTGCAGATATTGAGAAAAAATAGAATAGAAAAAATTTTAAAGGCAATTCATTAATTTTTTCATGACTTACCTACCTCTATTGCAAATTATATAAAAATTTAATTAAGTTAACCTTACCTCTATTTACAACATTATAAGTAAACTACATGAATTACCTGCAAGTACGTCATATAAACATATTATAACAACATAAACTAGAAAATATACATATTATGACAGATAACAAGATTATCGTAATAATGAAAAAGGTAATGTTGGAAGTTCGCTCTGCCGGACGACAACCCAAGATTCAACCGCATGTAACTTATGTTGCATGACGGACATTAAGACGGTATCACTAAAGAAGACTCAAGCGATTCTATGGATGAAGGGGATGACTGAGGTTAACCCCACTTAAGAAGTTCTGTTCGTTGTTAACCTTAACCGGTAGCACATATAGATGTTAGAGTTGTTTTTTAACGACGCTTAGAGGTTTTTAAGATTGTACGAGTAAATAAAGATTATTGAAGACGAATCCTTGTTTCTTAATTCACCAACTCCAACAGGTTATGGTAGCCCAGTGCACGTTTACACTGCGATTGTGATTAAATTGGTGAGAACAAGTGATTGTTTATTTTGTTTACCACGTGTAAATAGAAAAGGAAGTAACAAATATTCGAGGTAAGTTTGTACTTCAACTTAAGATGATTTAGAATAAACAATTAAGATGTTAGATGCATTTCTAAAAGTTTCATTTCAATTGAAACACTTAAGAGTTTAGATGTTTATAAATGTTTCATTTTAATTGAAACACTTAAGAGTTTAGATGTTTATAAATGTTTCATTTTAATTGAAACACTTAAGAGTTTAGATGTTTATAAATGTTTCATCTCAATTGAAACACTTAAGACTTTAGATGTTTATAGATACATTTCTATATGTTTCATTTTAATTGAAACACTTAGGAGTTTAGATGTTTATAGATGCATATCTAGAAGTATAATGCATTGCCCATTATAGATGAAATCGATCAATTAAGATGTTTCTACCATGCATTTTTAGAAGTATAATGCATTGTTCATTCTAGATGAAATACTTTAGAGTTTTTATATTTATTTGATGCATTATTAGATGAATGATTCATTAAAACATCACTTAATTAAATTGAATGATGTGATTAAGAGTTCAGATGATAAGATGATGGATTGTTAGATGTTTGATCCATAAAAAGTGTTTAGGCACACTAAAGATGAATTAAGAGGTTAAGATGTTGAAATATTAGAAGTGAAGATGTTAAAATTTTAGAAGCTTAGAGATAAAAATTATATTTTTTTACTTGAACTATCTATAAGTTCAGTAAAAATTTCATAAAAAATTATTTCGGGGCTTGGTTCATACAAAACTTGTTGTACGGTATTGTTTGTTCTTGAGCTAGGGATATCATAGGAATCAACATGCATCCCGTACATGTGCTATTGGCCAAACCTATCGACAGGTATTCATTGTAGTACGTGATGCCACAGTTGAATGGTGCACATTTGCGAGGTGGTGCTGTTTGAGGACTTGACTTCCTGTTTCGAATTGCCAAAGATTGCTGTGCGTCCGAGGCAATTCAGAAGCACGAAACAAATGTTTATATCTAATACCTGGTTTTAGATGACACAAAGAGTTAAGAATGTGCATAATGCACGTATTTTGTTGAAATACATGATATAAATATTTTTGTTTCATAATCCCGAAATAGATGGCAGAATTTGGAAGATTAGTCGAATATGACAGTATGTCAGGTATGTGAAGGTAATTCTACAGACTATACCATGGATGATGCACGAGAAAGACAATTTTTAGATGACAATAATGATACGTCCCGAGGTAAGAATTTTCCAATACTTGAGACTGAAGAGAGAAAAATATATACTGTTCTTCTCGATCATACCAAAGGTACCTCTTTCTGCTATCAAAATTTAGAGAGGAAGAGTACTGTAAAATTTTAAGAGTTTAGATGATACTTAAGAATTATGAATTATTTAGAGGATAGATGGTAGAATATAATTCATAGAATAAGATGTTAGATGATTTAGATGAAAACTTAAGATGAAGGCCTTACAAATTAGAGTTTAGATGAAATCCAGGTATTACAAATTTTCATTTTTACAGTACGATCAAGAGAAGGCTTGAACATCATCAATGATGTGTTACTAAGAGAAGCTAATGAGAGGAATATGGTTAGTGAAGCCGCTACCAAAATTTTAGAGGCAGCAAAAATGCTGAAAGATGTCATGGAAGGGGCTAAGTCGATGGTGGAAACATTAGGTCAAATAGCCAGAGACAACGTAGAAGCGGAGAGGACTCGCCTGAAAATCCTGACTGAAAAAAACCGTGGTTCTGCTCAAACCAGCCCGCTAAAGAGGAAAATAGATGAGGAAGAGGGCTCTTCTGGAAAGAAAATTGCGTTGGCAAATAAAGATGTTTCGAAAGAAAATAAAGAGGTAGAGCACTTGAAGAAGGTGGTGGAACAGGAATTGCTTTCTACCAAAATAGTCATCAAGAGAGACTATAAGCTCTCTAAAGAAAGCAATTTCGATATCTGGATGGACTATCTCAGGTCAGAATTAACATGTAATGATATCCTTGATGTCATCGAACCCAGCAACGATGGTGCTTGCTCTAGATCGGAGGCAAGCACACTAAAGAGGAAGAATTGGGTTCGAGACATCATCATTAACCGTTTAGATGAAAATTACCATAAGAAGGTGGTTAATGTTAGAGAGCCCATGGAGATTATTAAAATCTTGAGAAGCTCCAGAAAGTGTGAGAGTAATATCACTCACACTTCTGTGAGATCTCGGCTATATGCCATTAAGATGAATAAGGGCGAAACGGTTAATGACTTCTGCGATAGGTTCGACTCCATCGTGAGGGAGTATGAAACCTGTGAGGATGTTATTGCATTGACCACTCAAGAGATCAGATCAGCATTTTATCAGGCAGTTTCCCCGGTGATACCGGAACTAAGGAATGCTGATCTGATAAAGAGGCAGACCACTTCAATGGAGATGACTCTAGAGGAGATAAAATCATTTATCTCCCAATTAGAAGCAGAGAAAAACTCTGAGAAGAAAGAGTCATCTCCGAAACTTCAGAGAGTAGTTGGACCTAAATTAAGATGTTTTAGATGTAATAAAGAAGGTCATAGGTCCAACGAATGCTTCCTGAAGCAGCAGAATAAGTGGTTCTGCTATAGGTGCCAGTCCATCAAGAGCCATAGAGGTGATGAGTGCACCAACACAATTTCTAAGAAGACGTCCAATGCCTCATCTAAGCGAAACGGGAACTTGAAAAAGAAGAGGTTTGAGCACAACCGGGTTAACAGGAGGGAGGTGGTAAGAACACAAATGAAGGCTCGAAGAGCTTCAGGGACTGTTCAAAAAACCCCAGGTGAGTGCTATTCCAATGATTTTATTAGTTTTGTTGCTGACTCTGGAGCTACTGATCATATAGTAAATGATCAATTGTTTCTGAGTAATTTTAAGAGGTTAGAGAACAAAACAATTAAGAGTGCAAATAAAAATCAAATAGCTGACATTGAAATAGATGGTAAAGGAGATCTTATTTTATATACAGATCCAATTAAGAGTAAGAGTTTAAGATTGTTAAATGTACTTTCTGCTAAAGATGTGTCCGAGAATCTGCTGTCACTTCGAAGGTTAGCAGATTCGGGACTTAAAATTTATTTAGATGATAGAGTTTTGAAAGTTCATGATGGACGAACCAATAAGATTGTTTTAGAGGGAGAATATGAAAAACCTAATTGGATTCTAAACTTCAAAGTGAAAAAGCCGAACCAGATTCAGCTGAACGATGAAGTAGAATATGACCATTATTGCTGCAGAGCAGTAATGTTCAAAGAGAATGAGAC
This sequence comes from Megalocaria dilatata, assembly GCA_034642435.1. Classification (NCBI taxonomy): domain Eukaryota; kingdom Metazoa; phylum Arthropoda; class Insecta; order Coleoptera; family Coccinellidae; genus Megalocaria; species Megalocaria dilatata. The sequence goes on from CM067856.1 coordinate 76,985,005, forward strand.
GTCTGGACAATCACAGAAATCCAATAAAGAGGTAGAGTTATTAAATTCGGAGGGAGAACCTGAAATAGAAGTATCCCATTCTGTGATTGGGAGGGAGGAAGACGAACATCTCATTTCTCTCTTAGACGAGAAGGTTCTCAAAACCTCAACTGAAGAAGTAGAATCGGAAAAACCTCTAGATGAAATAAAGAATTGGGATTGTAGTTCGAAGAATAGAAATGTAGTAAAATTAGATGACTTAGATGAACTACAAAACTTAGAGGAACTATTCATTAATAATCCTTTAGAAGACGATATTAATCGAACTAAGAGTTTCAACGAAGCCATGCTATGGCACTTAAGATTAGGTCATGCTTCTGTGAACTATCTGAAAAAGCTGCAAAAGCTAGATAAGAGGTTGGAAAAAGTCATATTTGACGATTCCATATTAGAATGCGAAGTTTGTATCATGTCAAAGATGCAAAAACTGCCTTTCAAAGAGACTCGTAAAAGAGCCGAAAGACCACTTCAGGTCATACATACTGACATTATGGGTCCGATTACACCAAAATCTCACCCTGGACAAAAGAGGTTCATTAATGTCTATGTAGATGATTACTCAAGATTAGCTAGAGCTTATTGTTTGAGAACTAAAGATGAATCAGGCGAAGCATTAGAAAAATTCCTAATATCCACTCGTAATCTATTAGGCCATAACGAGAAGGTATGTTATATCAGATCTGATCAAGGCACTGAATTTACTGGAAGAAAATTCTTAGATGTATTAAAGAGAGAAAATATCGAAACTGATTTCACACCACCTTATACACCTGAACATAACGGGGTATCTGAAAGATTTAATGCAACCATACAAAGAAAAGTGAGAGCTTACATGTTTGATTCTGGACTACCCAAGAGTATGTGGGAGTTAGCTGTCGATGCTGCTGTGCACGCATACAACAGAACACCACATAAATCTATAGAGTATGAAACACCTTTAACAAGATTTGCATCAAATTCTAGATGTCATTTTGATCAAATCAGAAGGTTTGGATGTATAACATACATCAAAATTCCCAAGCCCAATCTGAAATTTGGAGAACGTGCATTGAAAGCTGTCCTCGTGGGGTATACTTCCACGGGATACTTGATATGGCACCCAAGCTCAAAGAAATTCTTTGAGTCAAGACATGTTAGATTTAACGAGAAACTTGTCTATAAAGATGTTTATAAAAGAGATCCTTTAGAAGAATTAAACAACTCTCCAACTTTAGATGACAAAACAGATTGGGATTGGATGAAAGATTGTAGAGGTGAAACTAAAGAGAATATAGAAGCACCAAACATAAAGATGAGAAAAAGAGGTAGACCAAGAAAAGAATCCAAACAGTTAGAGTTACCGAAAGGTATAGTCGACAAGGTTTTCGAAAAACCATGCACTAGAAGCTCACTAAAGAGACCATTAGAAGAAAACAAAAAGGTTGTAGATGATATTAGTTATGCTAAATACTTATATGTTTTAGATAACACTTTAGATGAAAACTTTAGAGATGCTGAAAAAGAAGACGAATTGAGGAGATGCCTCTTGGCCACTTTGAACAGAAGAAGCCAAAAAGCTTGGATTAGAAAATGACCTACACGAACCATGTCTATATACCTGGAGGAAAAATGGGAAAATGGCAATACTAGTTATATACGTAGACGATATTCTAGTAGCCACTAACGATGAAAATAAACTCCAGGAAATTAAGAGTCACTTGGGTAATGCATTCGATATGAAAGATCTTGGAGAACCGAAAAGTTTTCTAGGCATTAATGTTGAAAGAAACAAACTTAAGAAGTATACGATGTTAAATCAATCCACATATACGATGAGTATTTTAGAGAGATTCAACATGATCGAATGCAACCCACAAAATACACCGATGGTGACAAGACAGGTTCAAAATAGAAAGAAGAGAAATAATTTAGATGTATTAGATGATGACAACAAAGATGATATTAAGATGAAGGTCCCATACAGAGAAGCGATAGGAAGCTTGATGTACTTGGCAAATGGAACACGGCCGGATATAGCATTCGCTGTGAACTATTTGGCAAGAAAACAACTAGCTCCCACTGAAGATGATTGGAAAGAGGTGAAAAGAATTTTCAGATACTTAAGAGGAACTGTTGATTCAGGGTTGAAATATACCACTGAAACAGACAATCTGGAAGCTTACACCGATGCCAGTTTTAGAGACCATATTGACTCAACTTCCACTGGAGGTTATGTTATAAAATTGTTTGGTGATGTTATAGCATGGAGAAGTCACAAACAATCCTATGTTACTCTGTCCACCTGTCAGGCGGAATATCTAGCCATGAGTGACGCATGCCAGGAAGTAATCTCTTTGGATAAAGCTACCCGATTTATGATCGGTAAAACTTTATTTCCTATAACAGTTTATTGCGACAATAAATCTGCTGGAGATTGCACTAAGAAAGATGGTAGTCACAAACTAAAGATGTTCGATGATCAATTAGATGTGATCCATGAAACCTTATTAGAGAGAGAAAGGACTGGATCAAAAAGACATATGGCTGACACACATGGAGATTTTATAAAACAGTGTGTGGAAGAAAAAAGGGTCATAGTTAGATGGATTGCAACTAAAGAGAATATTGCAGATATCATGACAAAACCTTTACCTTTAGATGCTCATAAATATCTTAGAGATAAGATATTAAATTAAGATGTATTTAAGATTTTTATTAATGTTTCTTTTCAGACAACTAAGATGATATGATAGATGTCCCGCAGAGGGAGGGAGTGTTGGAAGTTCGCTCTGCCGGACGACAACCCAAGATACAACCGCATGTAACTTATGTTGCATGACGGACATTAAGACGGTATCACTAAAGAAGACTCAAGCGATTCTATGGATGAAGGGGATGACAGAGGTTAACCCCACTTAAGAAGTTCTGTTCGTTGTTAACCTTAACCGGTAGCACATATAGATGTTAGAGTTGTTTTTTAACGACGCTTAGAGGTTTTTAAGATTGTACGAGTAAATAAAGATTATTGAAGACGAATCCTTGTTTCTTAATTCACCAACTCCAACAGGTAATTATACTGAAATTTCGAAAAAGTGTATGCGTGACACTAGCGTATGCTTTCGTACAGCTTTGGTTATATAAATTATAAATTTTATAAAAATGAACAGTGAACTTTTCTCCTCAAAATCAATAAATTATTATTAATACTTATCTTACCTCATATTTGACGTATGTTTAACATCGATTCGTATTTCTCATAATTAATTGTTATCTATAATAGTTTATTTCCGAAACCAAGCAACTGAAAATACCGTTGTCATACTTTTGGTGAGCATCACATTCTTCAAGTGAAATTGATTTCTAATCTTCAATTCAACATTTTTATGCTTTCATGTAGCCAAAATTTAAAAATCGCTACTTGAGGATTTCTCATCATTTCGATTAGAAGAAATACATTACTCTGTTCAGCAAATATTCTGAAGCTCGAAGTCAATCAGTGTTTTATTTCAATGAGACAAAAACCAAACTCATAATAATGGTACAATATCGGAATCTGTCGATCATCTTTCTGAGTATATCTATTTTAACTATTAAGAAAATTGCCAAATTCTAAATTAAATATTTTGTGAATATTATTATATGTGTTTTTCTTTATTCGACTATTGAAACTATTTTACCTTGTGATTTGCTAGAAGTCAATATCTAAAATAAGTTTTGTAGATATTGTAAGTAACATCATTCCATTTGTAATTGGTTTTCGACATATACATATATATATATATATATATATATATATATATATATATATATATATATTGAAATTTACACGACGTAAAAATTCATGTTTCGTTGAGGTTCTCGAAAAAAAAAATTGATATGTTTCGTGAAGGTTAATTTTTTATATTCAAGCTTAGTATTATTCGTCTGTGAGTAGTAATTTCTGTAGTGATTTAGGAATTTTCTCACCAAAACGTACGATATAAACGGAAACATACAGATGAAGAAGGAAACAAATTTGATCGCGTTTAGAGAGCAGAGTAGTTGTTATAGTCGTTATATTGTCCAAACTATCGCGTATGGAGAAGGTACTAACGGAATAAGTGCAAATGAAATAGCCGATTTTACTCGAATACACTACGGTTGCAAAATTATGTGTTTCATTGGTATAATCGCCGACTGTTACCAATCGACCTCCAAAAATTATTTTAAGACTCATTTGAGTTACCCCTCCCCACGGAAATCTTTAGTAAAATGCGAAAGATTTATTCGCAACTGAGGAGAGGTCAGAGTAACCATCCAATTTTTTCAACACTATTTTCATCCACAGACAGTCCGATGAAGTCGGTGTTCGAGAAGTAAATGCATGAAAGTCTCCGAGAAAAATTATCCGATTTTTAAAATTGTCTGTACACTTTTTAGGACTTGAATTTTAGGAAGAATTAAATTCGACTAATGAATATGCAATATTCAATGTATCGACAAGATATACATCTCTATTGATCTATTACACATGTTTATAATACTAAACGCCATCTTGCGGCAATTTTTGATAGCTGCTTATGTTGAACATCTGCATTGAGTTTCAATATATTTGGATATTCGATGGTAGCGGTGATTTTCGGACTGTTACATTTACAATCAACTGTTACGTACTTCATTTATTTCAACCGAAATTGCTACAATTCTCTGATTGACGACAAAGTTCAAAAAAAAAAAATAGATTCTTATGACGAATAAAAAATATATTAATCGGAATTTATAGGGCATAATAAAATTATTCATTCCATCATAATATAATTGCAATGCAATTCGAACTTCAAAAATACCAATGAAAATGGTTATCTTACTTATAAAAGTGAACAACATAATTTTTTCTCTTCTATATTATTATTGCTAATGTCTTTTTGTGTATATGTTTCAAGCGATCGTTTAATATTTCATACAATTCATTTTTACATATTGTACTTAATTTATGATACTCGAACTAGTTACGTCGATGCGTGTTACAGACAATTTTCATTCAGAGGAGAAAGTTAAAATTTCCACATAATTCATTTGTTTACATCCAGTGGATTATGATTTTAATTTTATTGTGCACTCGCACCACAGCGTTATCATATCGTCCAAATATTTGTTCTTTCGTATTTTAAGCCAAATATGGTCGCGAATGATTACTGTGAAATCTCTTTTAGACCGACACTAAAAAATTGTCCGTTCAAGAGAGTCATCTTTTCGAAAGAAATTTTATGTTTTCCAAATTCAGCAAATGAAAATCCAATAAACAACGCAAAATATAGACATCTGAAAAAACATTTATTTCTTTATACGTAAAACACCATAATACATATTGCATTATATAACTGAATATTTATTCATGAATGGTAGTCTGACGAGTTCTTTTGCTCGAATTATTACATCATGAAAATAAAATTGGAAGTTGATAAGAATATTCAAGGCTGTGTCATATTTTTGACATTCTGCGAATAGTTTAAAGATTTTTAATCAAGTCGTTAGCTTCATCATAATAAAATTCCTCATTAGAAACTTTCAAAGTCCGTTAGTTCCACCTTCGGCCAGATAATCAATTTCATTTATTACAAATGTTTGAAAAAGTTATAACTAACATATAAAACCATGTCTCAAGATGCGAGAACGCTCATTTTCGATTTTGTTGATCGTAAAAAAATTCTCAATGGAGAATACTTTCAAAGTTGACAGTAGATGGGCCGACCTAACACGTATAATCGCTAGTCATATCTAACATATAAAACCCAAGTTTCCAATGTGCGGCAACGCCTTTTTTCAATTTTGTTGATATTTATAAAATTCTCCTATATAATTCCCTTCGTTCTCCCTACAGCCCGCCAATAGTTTTCATCACATAAGATTGATATTCATAACTAACATAGTAAAGACCCTCTGCCTATATGCGACAATAATTGAGAGAAGTAAGTAATGATGTTCATTATATAAAGTGGGCCGATCCCGGAGGTACTGCAATACCGGGCCAACCCGCGACGGCGGTGGAGCAAGCCCCTAACCACCATCATGATCCAAAAATCAGTTTAATATACTGGCCCCGCATGCGGGGCGTATCAGATATTAAGCTGATAAGAACAGATACTACACTTTGATCTTAGCCATAGGGCCGAGAAGCGATACCTGTTACAAATTATCAACAAAACTTAACGGAAAATAGACCTTCGTATTCAGTATAATAATTCACCATACATCTACGAGTTCCATCTTTCATTACATACCCCTACTTCATTAGAATAACTATTCCCAATGTACCACCCTCGTAGAATTCTATTCAGGTTATTGAGGAGATTTCGATATCACTCGCTAGAGTGCGCATCGTCCCATTTGTTATTTAGTCGTAGTCGGCTTTCCTAAAATTATATTTTGCTCCTTTCGATGCATACAAACGCTTACACTGACCGTTCAAAAGGAAGTGAATCAATATTAGAATATAAATAGAGAAAAAGTGTTCAAAGATTAGAAAAGTGTAATGTAAATGAGAAAGTGTAGTTAGTGGCTTTAGTGAACTTAGTGCGAGAGCCAAAATATCAACGAGACAAATCACCTTGACCTGGAAATACTATGGGAATATCATCAAGTTGGATCAATTCTTTGCTGAGAGAAAAATACTTCTTGAGAAACATATAAAATAAATAGAACACGAAATGAGAACGGCAAAATAAAATGCGAAAGAGTTGGAAGCATATTTAAAATCAAAAAGAACCGCAAAACCAGAAATTATTACTGAAATCTAGAATGACTGCCTGAGCGGCAGTGAAGAAGGTGACGATTTTAGTATCGAGGAAAAAGAGAAATGATGATAGAGAAATAAATGCACAAAATAACCCGAGAGCCTGTAAGGAAAGACAATCATAATAAATTTTCATAAAAAGAAGATGATAACACAACACATATAATACTAAGAAACAAGACAAATCGAAACGAACTATCAAAAGTAATAACAAATTAAGAAAATCAGCTATACCATAGCAATAGCAACCGAAAAAAATTACTCGTCTCAATGATGACGGACTTTACTAAGAACCAAGCGGAAACCTTTCCCTATTATTGGTGGCTTTCAAAAATCTACGCAAGATTATTAATCTTGAAAATTAAGAAATGTACAGCCAGACGAAGAAGACACTAATACGCAGTTTAATGGCTCATTATGTAATGTTTCCAAGATCATTTCGAAAGAAAATTTAGTGAGCAATATTGTGCGAGTGTCTATAGCTGCTTCTATGCAATTCGAATATTATCGCCTTTATTTGATTGATTCGGGAAATCCACTCAGTTCAATTTTAGCTGAAATATTTATGGATGATCTAGAATCAAAAATACACCTAAATCCGATAAGCAAATATTTCCTTTATTGGTATAGATATGTAGATGACATTTTTTGTTGTTTCAAAGGCACCGATCGACAACTACATATCTTCACGAATTTCATTAATAAACTCCACCCAAAAATCAAATTCACAATCGAAGAAGAAAAGAATCAAAGTATTAATTTTCTTGACCTCACAATAACAAGACTAAATAATTTACATGATTTTAGTATTTTTCACAAACCCACACATACAGACATCATAATACATAAAACTTCAAATCACCACACCAACCAAAAAATGTCAGCATATAATATAGTCCGGTCAAATTAGACCAAAAATAAGAGTAAAAGTTACATAAATTCCCACCAAGCTGAAAATTGGTAAGATTGTTTAAAATATCATTAAAAACAAAATTTGAAAGTTCCCCATCTATCCCCTGTAAGAAAAAAAATTTATTCAAGGTCAAAGGTCAAAAAAATGAGTTTTTCGCGATTTTCAGCAAAACGGTCAGTTTTATCATTAAAATACCTCGGACAAAAATTGTAGATCATAAAATTATCTATAAAAAATTTATTAATACTTTCTTTTCTACGCGCCACCGTTTTTGAGATATTACGGTTAAAAAAATTGTAAAAGTTGTAATCGTCATAATGAGCATGTACACGGCATAGAATCACCAACAGTAGAGGATCCGTTTGATTCCAACGAGGCAACATGCGATACATGGCTATTAACGCAGTTTACATGCACTCAAGATGAAGATGAAGAAGAACAAGAAAAACAAGAACAAGACGAACAAGAAGATCAAGAAGAAGAACAAAAAGAAGATTTTGAAAGTTACGACTCGGACGATTAAATTTCACTACTTTTTTTTAACTTAAATTGCTTTTATCTTTTCAATCTCTGCTAATATCCATTATTTTTCAATAGTTTCAAATTAAACAGGATCAAAACTGACCCGTGGAATAGGCTTACCTCATAGGTGGCGAGGAAACGTGTGCATATTATGACGATTACAATTTTTTGAATCGTTATATCTCAAAAACGGTGGCTCGTAGAAAAAAAAAATAATTAATAAATTTTTTGTAGATAATTTTATGATCTACAATTTTTGTCTGAGGTATTTTAATGATGAAACTTACCGTTTTGCTAAAAATCGCGAAAAACTCATTTTTTTTTACCTTTGCCTTGAATAAAATTTTTTCCTCACAGGGGAAAGATGGAGAACTTTCAAATTTTGTTTTTAATGATATTTTAAAAAATCTTACCGATCTTCAGCTGGGTGAGAATTTATGTAACTTCGAATTACTAAATTGACCGGACTAATAGTTTTATTCATAAATTATTGAATATCCCTTTGAATTCATATAACTTTTTGGAAGAATTAAATATTATTAAACAAATAGCGTAAAACAACGGTTACAATCCTTTTCTTATAGACAAAATGGTATCCAATAAACCAAAGAAAATGGCATTAAATCTCGTGTACCCAATCATAAAAGAGGACAATACACAGAAATATTTTTCGTTATCTTATGTCAATGGATTATCTAAAAATATTGCTAAATATTTCAAAAGTTGTTTCAATTATAACGCGGCTTTTAGGACAATTAATAACGTTAGTACCTACATAAAAAACAATAAAGATCGAACAAATAAAGAAAATAAATCCGGAGTCTATAAGTTGACTTGCAAAGATTGCCCTTTAGTATACATTGGCCAGACTGGTAAATCATTCAAGAAACGTGTCCAAGAACACCAAAGGGGTTATATATCCGATTCTGTACATTCGACATATGCTAATCATCTTAAGGGATTCAGGCATAATTTTAACAATACTTATGAAATTATCCTTTTAGAATTTCTTGAAATCAACAGGTATAATGCACGTAAAATCCTTTTGAACGAACAAACAGATGTTGATAAGTCTCCATTACTGAATATCTTTCCTTAGCGGCAAACTCCAATAAACACCTAGAGTTTTTATGACTTGTTCTTCTATTATTTGGTCACGTACCTAACAATGTTTTTGAACTCAGTTACATTGAATACCATCAGACAGTACAATGTAATACCTGAAGAAGCCACATCGTGGTGAAACAATTGTTGTATTAGTACAAACGTTTTCGTGGAAATAAATTACTGTCTCATATAAAATTTTTTAATTATCGCTTTTATCGAATTTTCTTTGTTGAAATTATTTCAAAACTGAATGAAAAAAATGTCAGATATTCATCAGATCTGGGATGAAAACATAATTTGCTTCATTTATATGAAGCTTCAAGAAATTATTATAGTCCCTCCAAAGAATCCAAACAAAGTAGAAATACCACACACCATAACTATAGATATACACCTTACTTTCGACAAGTTCGAAAAGTCCAGCGTGCTGTTGTATGTAGTAAGTTTATTGTGAGAGAATTGATATTGTTTAGTTAACACCGGGACAGCGCGTACGCAGTCCCGACTACCAAAAATTACGCGCCCGAGTTATCCGCATTAGGGATAATCGCAGGGGTCAGCCCGATCGAAGTGCAATGAAAGGGCCTCACTCCGGGGGAACCGCCTTATTGATCACGGTAACCCCTACGCCAGGTAAGTATGAGTTGTGCATCTACGAAATGCATTATACGTCTATTAGGAAAATTATCCACAGTTATGTGCAATTAGTCCTGCCATCTTTCGGAACAACTCTGTATTTATAATATCAGACGTTCTAACGACTAGATAGATATTAATAACGGGGCAAAAAGATTATACAATATAAGTTGAGAAAAAAACTGCTTGTTGTAAATTTATTCGCATCAATCAATTGTATTCCAAACGTGTTCAACATACTTAGGAATTAATCAACCGAGATCTGCCGAAGTGCCAATAGGCGAGACGAGAAATTAAATATTTGTGTTTCTTCTAATGTCCACCACATTATTTGTGTCTAGTTGTCATGTTTGCAGGGATATTCTCCTGATTTGGTTAATGCAAGTGAAGTTCAACCCTATCACATAGATAGATTCTCTTAGAATTAATTTGATTCCTTGAAAGTTCTTTATTTAAAGAGAACTTTATGAATTTTGTGTAACAGTTCAGATATACGGGGGAGTGCTCAAGGAAAACGGTTGGATACCTATTAGACAGAAAATAATTAAAACATCCTGCCACTGAGCTATCGGCAATATGGGTATTTATAATTAAATTTCATAACAGTTTCTTTCAGAATTGAAGTCTTGGACTATTATATTGCTTATTTCTCTTTATTAGGTTTTATATATAAAGAAATTATTGCATTTTTGAATTTTTACATGAACAGAGTATAAGTAAGATGAGCATATTGCAGATATTGAGAAAAAATACAATAGAAAAAATTTTAAAGGCAATTCATTAATTTTTTCATGACTTACCTACCTCTATTGCAAATTATATAAAAATTTAATTAAGTTAACCTTACCTCTATTTACAACATTATAAGTAAACTACATGAATTACCTGCAAGTACGTCATATAAACATATTATAACAACATAAACTAGAAAATATACATATTATGACAGATAACAAGATTATCGTAATAATGAAAAAGGTAATTATACTGAAATTTCGAAAAAGTGTATGCGTGACACTAGCGTATGCTTTCGTACAGCTTTGGTTATATAAATTATAAATTTTATAAAAATGAACAGTGAACTTTTCTCCTCAAAATCAATAAATTATTATTAATACTTATCTTACCTCATATTTGACGTATGTTTAACATCGATTCGTATTTCTCATAATTAATTGTTATCTATAATAGTTTATTTCCGAAACCAAGCAACTGAAAATACCGTTGTCATACTTTTGGTGAGCATCACATTCTTCAAGTGAAATTGATTTCTAATCTTCAATTCAACATTTTTATGCTTTCATGTAGCCAAAATTTAAAAATCGCTACTTGAGGATTTCTCATCATTTCGATTAGAAGAAATACATTACTCTGTTCAGCAAATATTCTGAAGCTCGAAGTCAATCAGTGTTTTATTTCAATGAGACAAAAACCAAACTCATAATAATGGTACAATATCGGAATCTGTCGATCATCTTTCTGAGTATATCTATTTTAACTATTAAGAAAATTGCCAAATTCTAAATTAAATATTTTGTGAATATTATTATATGTGTTTTTCTTTATTCGACTATTGAAACTATTTTACCTTGTGATTTGCTAGAAGTCAATATCTAAAATAAGTTTTGTAGATATTGTAAGTAACATCATTCCATTTGTAATTGGTTTTCGACATATACATATATATATATATATATATATATATATATATATTGAAATTTACACGACGTAAAAATTCATGTTTCGTTAAGGTTCTCGAAAAAAAAAATTGATATGTTTCGTGAAGGTTAATTTTTTATATTCAAGCTTAGTATTATTCGTCTGTGAGTAGTAATTTCTGTAGTGATTTAGGAATTTTCTCACCAAAACGTACGATATAAACGGAAACATACAGATGAAGAAGGAAAGAAATTTGATCGCGTTTAGAGAGCAGAGTAGTTGTTATAGTCGTTATATTGTCCAAACTATCGCGTATGGAGAAGGTACTAACGGAATAAGTGCAAATGAAATAGCCGATTTCACTCGAATACACTACGGTTGCAAAATTATGTGTTTCATTGGTATAATCGCCGACTGTTACCAATCGACCTCCAAAAATTATTTTAAGACTCATTTGAGTTACCCCTCCCCACGGAAATCTTTAGTAAAAGGCGAAAGATTTATTCGCAACTGAGGAGAGGTCAGAGTAACCATCCAATTTTTTCAACACTATTTTCATCCACAGACAGTCCGATGAAGTCGGTGTTCGAGAAGTAAATGCATGAAAGTCTCCGAGAAAAATTATCCGATTTTTAAAATTGTCTGTACACTTTTTAGGACTTGAATTTTAGGAAGAATTAAATTCGACTAATGAATATGCAATATTCAATGTATCGACAAGATATACATCTCTATTGATCTATTACACATGTTTATAATACTAAACGCCATCTTGCGGCAATTTTTGATAGCTGCTTATGTTGAACATCTGCATTGAGTTTCAATATATTTGGATATTCGATGGTAGCGGTGATTTTCGGACTGTTACATTTACAATCAAGTGTTACGTACTTCATTTATTTCAACCGAAATTGCTACAATTCTCTGATTGACGAAAAAGTTCAAAAAAAGAAATAGATTCTTATGACGAATAAAAAATATATTAATCGGAATTTATAGGGCATAATAAAATTATTCATTCCATCATAATATAATTGCAATGCAATTCGAACTTCAAGAATACCAATGAAAATGGTTATCTTACTTATAAAAGTGAACAACATAATTTTTTCTCTTCTATATTATTATTGCTAATGTCTTTTTGTGTATATGTTTCAAGCGATCGTTTAATATTTCATACAATTCATTTTTACATATTGTACTTAATTTATGATACTCGAACTAGTTACGTCGATGCGTGTTACAGACAATTTTCATTCAGAGGAGAAAGTTAAAATTTCCACATAATTCATTTGTTTACATCCAGTGGATTATGATTTTAATTTTACTGTGCACTCGCACCACAGCGTTATCATATCGTCCAAATATTTGTTCTTTCGTATTTTAAGCCAAATATGGTCGCGAATGATTACTGTGAAATCTCTTTTAGACCGACACTAAAAAATTGTCCGTTCAAGAGAGTCATCTTTTCGAAAGAAATTTTATGTTTTCCAAATTCAGCAAATGAAAATCCAATAAACAACGCAAAATATAGACATCTGAAAAAACATTTATTTCTTTATACGTAAAACACCATAATACATATTGCATTATATAACTGAATATTTATTCATGAATGGTAGTCTGACGAGTTCTTTTGCTCGAATTATTACATCATGAAAATAAAATTGGAAGTTGATAAGAATATTCAAGGCTGTGTCATATTTTTGACATTCTGCGAATAGTTTAAAGATTTTTAATCAAGTCGTTAGCTTCATCATAATAAAATTCCTCATTAGAAACTTTCAAAGTCCGTTAGTTCCACCTTCGGCCAGATAATCAATTTCATTTATTACAAATGTTTGAAAAAGTTATAACTAACATATAAAACCATGTCTCAAGATGCGAGAACGCTCATTTTCGATTTTGTTGATCGTAAAAAAATTCTCAATGGAGAATACTTTCAAAGTTGACAGTAGATGGGCCGACCTAACACGTATAATCGCTAGTCATATCTAACATATAAAACCCAAGTTTCCAATGTGCGGCAACGCCTTTTTTCAATTTTGTTGATATTTATAAAATTCTCCTATATAATTCCCTTCGTTCTCCCTACAGCCCGCCAATAGTTTTCATCACATAAGATTGATATTCATAACTAACATAGTAAAGACCCTCTGCCTATATGCGACAATAATTGAGAGAAGTAAGTAATGATGTTCATTATATAAAGTGGGCCGATCCCGGAGGTACTGCAATACCGGGCCAACCCGCGACGGCGGTGGAGCAAGCCCCTAACCACCATCATGATCCAAAAATCAGTTTAATATACTGGCCCCGCATGCGGGGCGTATCAGATATTAAGCTGATAAGAACAGATACTACACTTTGATCTTAGCCATAGGGCCGAGAAGCGATACCTGTTACAAATTATCAACAAAACTTAACGGAAAATAGACCTTCGTATTCAGTATAATAATTCACCATACATCTACGAGTTCCATCTTTCATTACATACCCCTACTTCATTAGAATAACTATTCCCAATGTACCACCCTCGTAGAATTCTATTCAGGTTATTGAGGAGATTTCGATATCACTCGCTAGAGTGCGCATCGTCCCATTTGTTATTTAGTCGTAGTCGGCTTTCCTAAAATTATATTTTGCTCCTTTCGATGCATACAAACGCTTACACTGACCGTTCAAAAGGAAGTGAATCAATATTAGAATATAAATAGAGAAAAAGTGTTCAAAGATTAGAAAAGTGTAATGTAAATGAGAAAGTGTAGTTAGTGGCTTTAGTGAACTTAGTGCGAGAGCCAAAATATCAACGAGACAAATCACCTTGACCTGGAAATACTATGGGAATATCATCAAGTTGGATCAATTCTTTGCTGAGAGAAAAATACTTCTTGAGAAACATATAAAATAAATAGAACACGAAATGAGAACGGCAAAATAAAATGCGAAAGAGTTGGAAGCATATTTAAAACCAAAAAGAACCGCAAAACCAGAAATTATTACTGAAATCTAGAATGACTGCCTGAGCGGCAGTGAAGAAGATGACGATTTTAGTATCGAGGAAAAAGAGAAATGATGATAGAGAAATAAATGCCCAAAATAACCCGAGAGCCTGTAAGGAAAGACAATCATAATAAATTTTCATAAAAAGAAGATGATAACACAACACATATAATACTAAGAAACAAGACAAATCGAAACGAACTATCAAAAGTAATAACAAATTAAGAAAATCAGCTATACCATAGCAATAGCAACCGAAAAAAATTACTCGTCTCAATGATGACGGACTTTACTAAGAACCAAGCGGAAACCTTTCCCTATTATTGGTTGCTTTCAAAAATCTACGCAAGATTATTAATCTTGAAAATTAAGAAATGTACAGCCAGACGAAGAAGACACTAATACGCAGTTTAATGGCTCATTATGTAATGTTTCCAAGATCATTTCGAAAGAAAATTTAGTGAGCAATATTGTGCGAGTGTCTATAGCTGCTTCTATGCAATTCGAATATTATCGCCTTTATTTGATTGATTCGGGAAATCCACTCAGTTCAATTTTAGCTGAAATATTTATGGATGATCTAGAATCAAAAATACACCTAAATCCGATAAGCAAATATTTCCTTTATTGGTATAGATATGTAGATGACATTTTTTGTTGTTTCAAAGGCACCGATCGACAACTACATATCTTCACGAATTTCATTAATAAACTCCACCCAAAAATCAAATTCACAATCGAAGAAGAAAAGAATCAAAGTATTAATTTTCTTGACCTCACAATAACAAGACTAAATAATTTACATGATTTTAGTATTTTTCACAAACCCACACATACAGACATCATAATACATAAAACTTCAAATCACCACACCAACCAAAAAATGTCAGCATATAATATAGTCCGGTCAAATTAGACCAAAAATAAGAGTAAAAGTTACATAAATTCCCACCAAGCTGAAAATTGGTAAGATTGTTTAAAATATCATTAAAAACAAAATTTGAAAGTTCCCCATCTATCCCCTGTAAGGAAAAAATTTTATTCAAGGTCAAAGGTCAAAAAAATGAGTTTTTCGCGATTTTCAGCAAAACGGTCAGTTTTATCATTAAAATACCTCGGACAAAAATTGTAGATCATAAAATTATCTATAAAAAATTTATTAATACTTTCTTTTCTACGCGCCACCGTTTTTGAGATATTACGATTAAAAAAATTGTAAAAGTTGTAATCGTCATAATGAGCATGTACACGGCATAGAATCACCAACAGTAGAGGATCCGTTTGATTCCAACGAGGCAACATGCGATACATCGCTATTAACGCAGTTTACATGCACTCAAGATGAAAATGAAGAAGAATAAGAAAAACAAGAACAAGACGAACAAGAAGATCAAGAAGAAGAACAAAAAGAAGATTTTGAAAGTTACGACTCGGACGATTAAATTTCACTACTTTTTTTTAACTTAAATTGCTTTTGTCTTTTCAATCTCTGCTAATATCCATTATTTTTCAATAGTTTCAAATTAAACAGGATCAAAACTGACCCGTGGAATAGGCTTACCTCATAGGTGGCGAGGAAACGTGTGCATATTATGACGATTACAATTTTTTGAATCGTTATATCTCAAAAACGGTGGCTCGTAGAAAAAAAAAATAATTAATAAATTTTTTGTAGATAATTTTATGATCTACAATTTTTGTCTGAGGTATTTTAATGATGAAACTTACCGTTTTGCTAAAAATCGCGAAAAACTCATTTTTTTTTACCTTTGCCTTGAATAAAATTTTTTCCTCACAGGGGAAAGATGGAGAACTTTCAAATTTTGTTTTTAATGATATTTTAAAAAATCTTACCGATCTTCAGCTGGGTGAGAATTTATGTAACTTCGAATGTCTAAATTGACCGGACTAATAGTTTTATTCATAAATTATTGAATATCCCTTTGAATTCATATAACTTTTTGGAAGAATTAAATATTATTAAACAAATAGCGTCAAACAACGGTTACAATCCTTTTCTTATAGACAAAATGGTATCCAATAAACCAAAGAAAATGGCATTAAATCTCGTGTACCCAATCATAAAAGAGGACAATACACAGAAATATTTTTCGTTATCTTATGTCAATGGATTATCTAAAAATATTGCTAAATATTTCAAAAGTTGTTTCAATTATAACGCGGCTTTTAGGACAATTAATAACGTTAGTACCTACATAAAAAACAATAAAGATCGAACAAATAAAGAAAATAAATCCGGAGTCTATAAGTTGACTTGCAAAGATTGCCCTTTAGTATACATTGGCCAGACTGGTAAATCATTCAAGAAACGTGTCCAAGAACACCAAAGGGGTTATATATCCGATTCTGTACATTCGACATATGCTAATCATCTTAAGGGATTCAGGCATAATTTTAACAATACTTATGAAATTATCCTTTTAGAATTTCTTGAAATCAACAGGTATAATGCACGTAAAATCCTTTTGAACGAACAAACAGATGTTGATAAGTCTCCATTACTGAATATCTTTCCTTAGCGGCAAACTCCAATAAACACCTAGAGTTTTTATGACTTGTTCTTCTATTATTTGGTCACGTACCTAACAATGTTTTTGAACTCAGTTACATTGAATACCATCAGACAGTACAATGTAATACCTGAAGAAGCCACATCGTGGTGAAACAATTGTTGTATTAGTACAAACGTTTTCGTGGAAATAAATTACTGTCTCATATAAAATTTTTTAATTATCGCTTTTATCGAATTTTCTTTGTTGAAATTATTTCAAAACTGAATGAAAAAAATGTCAGATATTCATCAGATCTGGGATGAAAACATAATTTGCTTCATTTATATGAAGCTTCAAGAAATTATTATAGTCCCTCCAAAGAATCCAAACAAAGTAGAAATACCACACACCATAACTATAGATATACACCTTACTTTCGACAAGTTCGAAAAGTCCAGCGTGCTGTTGTATGTAGTAAGTTTATTGTGAGAGAATTGATATTGTTTAGTTAACACCGGGACAGCGCGTACGCAGTCCCGACTACCAAAAATTACGCGCCCGAGTTATCCGCATTAGGGATAATCGCAGGGGTCAGCCCGATCGAAGTGCAATGAAAGGGCCTCACTCCGGGGGAACCGCCTTATTGATCACGGTAACACCTACGCCAGGTAAGTATGAGTTGTGCATCTACGAAATGCATTATACGTCTATTAGGAAAATTATCCACAGTTATGTGCAATTAGTCCTGCCATCTTTCGGAACAACTCTGTATTTATAATATCAGACGTTCTAACGACTAGATAGATATTAATAACGGGGCAAAAAGATTATACAATATAAGTTGAGAAAAAAACTGCTTGTTGTAAATTTATTCGCATCAATCAATTGTATTCCAAACGTGTTCAACATACTTAGGAATTAATCAACCGAGATCTGCCGAAGTGCCAATAGGCGAGACGAGAAATTAAATATTTGTGTTTCTTCTAATGTCCACCACATTATTTGTGTCTAGTTGTCATGTTTGCAGGGATATTCTCCTGATTTGGTTAATGCAAGTGAAGTTCAACCCTATCACATAGATAGATTCTCTTAGAATTAATTTGATTCCTTGAAAGTTCTTTATTTAAAGAGAACTTTATGAATTTTGTGTAACAGTTCAGATATACGGGGGAGTGCTCAAGGAAAACGGTTGGATACCTATTAGACAGAAAATAATTAAAACATCCTGCCACTGAGCTATCGGCAATATGGGTATTTATAATTAAATTTCATAACAGTTTCTTTCAGAATTGAAGTCTTGGACTATTATATTGCTTATTTCTCTTTATTAGGTTTTATATATAAAGAAATTATTGCATTTTTGAATTTTTACATGAACAGAGTATAAGTAAGATGAGCATATTGCAGATATTGAGAAAAAATAGAATAGAAAAAATTTTAAAGGCAATTCATTAATTTTTTCATGACTTACCTACCTCTATTGCAAATTATATACAAATTTAATTAAGTTAACCTTACCTCTATTTACAACATTATAAGTAAACTACATGAATTACCTGCAAGTACGTCATATAAACATATTATAACAACATAAACTAGAAAATATACATATTATGACAGATAACAAGATTATCGTAATAATGAAAAAGGTAATTATACTGAAATTTCGAAAAAGTGTATGCGTGACACTAGCGTATGCTTTCGTACAGCTTTGGTTATATAAATTATAAATTTTATAAAAATGAACAGTGAACTTTTCTCCTCAAAATCAATAAATTATTATTAATACTTATCTTACCTCATATTTGACGTATGTTTAACATCGATTCGTATTTCTCATAATTAATTGTTATCTATAATAGTTTATTTCCGAAACCAAGCAACTGAAAATACCGTTGTCATACTTTTGGTGAGCATCACATTCTTCAAGTGAAATTGATTTCTAATCTTCAATTCAACATTTTTATGCTTTCATGTAGCCAAAATTTAAAAATCGCTACTTGAGGATTTCTCATCATTTCGATTAGAAGAAATACATTACTCTGTTCAGCAAATATTCTGAAGCTCGAAGTCAATCAGTGTTTTATTTCAATGAGACAAAAACCAAACTCATAATAATGGTACAATATCGGAATCTGTCGATCATCTTTCTGAGTATATCTATTTTAACTATTAAGAAAATTGCCAAATTCTAAATTAAATATTTTGTGAATATTATTATATGTGTTTTTCTTTATTCGACTATTGAAACTATTTTACCTTGTGATTTGCTAGAAGTCAATATCTAAAATAAGTTTTGTAGATATTGTAAGTAACATCATTCCATTTGTAATTGGTTTTCGACATATACATATATATATATATATATATATATATATATATATATATATTGAAATTTACACGACGTAAAAATTCATGTTTCGTTAAGGTTCTCGAAAAAAAAAATTGATATGTTTCGTGAAGGTTAATTTTTTATATTCAAGCTTAGTATTATTCGTCTGTGAGTAGTAATTTCTGTAGTGATTTAGGAATTTTCTCACCAAAACGTACGATATAAACGGAAACATACAGATGAAGAAGGAAAGAAATTTGATCGCGTTTAGAGAGCAGAGTAGTTGTTATAGTCGTTATATTGTCCAAACTATCGCGTATGGAGAAGGTACTAACGGAATAAGTGCAAATGAAATAGCCGATTTCACTCGAATACACTACGGTTGCAAAATTATGTGTTTCATTGGTATAATCGCCGACTGTTACCAATCGACCTCCAAAAATTATTTTAAGACTCATTTGAGTTACCCCTCCCCACGGAAATCTTTAGTAAAAGGCGAAAGATTTATTCGCAACTGAGGAGAGGTCAGAGTAACCATCCAATTTTTTCAACACTATTTTCATCCACAGACAGTCCGATGAAGTCGGTGTTCGAGAAGTAAATGCATGAAAGTCTCCGAGAAAAATTATCCGATTTTTAAAATTGTCTGTACACTTTTTAGGACTTGAATTTTAGGAAGAATTAAATTCGACTAATGAATATGCAATATTCAATGTATCGACAAGATATACATCTCTATTGATCTATTACACATGTTTATAATACTAAACGCCATCTTGCGGCAATTTTTGATAGCTGCTTATGTTGAACATCTGCATTGAGTTTCAATATATTTGGATATTCGATGGTAGCGGTGATTTTCGGACTGTTACATTTACAATCAAGTGTTACGTACTTCATTTATTTCAACCGAAATTGCTACAATTCTCTGATTGACGACAAAGTTCAAAAAAAAAAATAGATTCTTATGACGAATAAAAAATATATTAATCGGAATTTATAGGGCATAATAAAATTATTCATTCCATCATAATATAATTGCAATGCAATTCGAACTTCAAAAATACCAATGAAAATGGTTATCTTACTTATAAAAGTGAACAACATAATTTTTTCTCTTCTATATTATTATTGCTAATGTCTTTTTGTGTATATGTTTCAAGCGATCGTTTAATATTTCATACAATTCATTTTTACATATTGTACTTAATTTATGATACTCGAACTAGTTACGTCGATGCGTGTTACAGACAATTTTCATTCAGAGGAGAAAGTTAAAATTTCCACATAATTCATTTGTTTACATCCAGTGGATTATGATTTTAATTTTACTGTGCACTCGCACCACAGCGTTATCATATCGTCCAAATATTTGTTCTTTCGTATTTTAAGCCAAATATGGTCGCGAATGATTACTGTGAAATCTCTTTTAGACCGACACTAAAAAATTGTCCGTTCAAGAGAGTCATCTTTTCGAAAGAAATTTTATGTTTTCCAAATTCAGCAAATGGAAATCCAATAAACAACGCAAAATATAGACATCTGAAAAAACATTTATTTCTTTATACGTAAAACACCATAATACATATTGCATTATATAACTGAATATTTATTCATGAATGGTAGTCTGACGAGTTCTTTTGCTCGAATTATTACATCATGAAAATAAAATTGGAAGTTGATAAGAATATTCAAGGCCGTGTCATATTTTTGACATTCTGCGAATAGTTTAAAGATTTTTAATCAAGTCGTTAGCTTCATCATAATAAAATTCCTCATTAGAAACTTTCAAAGTCCGTTAGTTCCACCTTCGGCCAGATAATCAATTTCATTTATTACAAATGTTTGAAAAAGTTATAACTAACATATAAAACCATGTCTCAAGATGCGAGAACGCTCATTTTCGATTTTGTTGATCGTAAAAAAATTCTCAATGGAGAATACTTTCAAAGTTGACAGTAGATGGGCCGACCTAACACGTATAATCGCTAGTCATATCTAACATATAAAACCCAAGTTTCCAATGTGCGGCAACGCCTTTTTTCAATTTTGTTGATATTTATAAAATTCTCCTATATAATTCCCTTCGTTCTCCCTACAGCCCGCCAATAGTTTTCATCACATAAGATTGATATTCATAACTAACATAGTAAAGACCCTCTGCCTATATGCGACAATAATTGAGAGAAATAAGTAATGATGTTCATTATATAAAGTGGGCCGATCCCGGAGGTACTGCAATACCGGGCCAACCCGCGACGGCGGTGGAGCAAGCCCCTAACCACCATCATGATCCAAAAATCAGTTTAATATACTGGCCCCGCATGCGGGGCGTATCAGATATTAAGCTGATAAGAACAGATACTACACTTTGATCTTAGCCATAGGGCCGAGAAGCGATACCTGTTACAAATTATCAACAAAACTTAACGGAAAATAGACCTTCGTATTCAGTATAATAATTCACCATACATCTACGAGTTCCATCTTTCATTACATACCCCTACTTCATTAGAATAACTATTCCCAATGTACCACCCTCGTAGAATTCTATTCAGGTTATTGAGGAGATTTCGATATCACTCGCTAGAGTGCGCATCGTCCCATTTGTTATTTAGTCGTAGTCGGCTTTCCTAAAATTATATTTTGCTCCTTTCGATGCATACAAACGCTTACACTGACCGTTCAAAAGGAAGTGAATCAATATTAGAATATAAATAGAGAAAAAGTGTTCAAAGATTAGAAAAGTGTAATGTAAATGAGAAAGTGTAGTTAGTGGCTTTAGTGAACTTAGTGCGAGAGCCAAAATATCAACGAGACAAATCACCTTGACCTGGAAATACTATGGGAATATCATCAAGTTGGATCAATTCTTTGCTGAGAGAAAAATACTTCTTGAGAAACATATAAAATAAATAGAACACGAAATGAGAACGGCAAAATAAAATGCGAAAGAGTTGGAAGCATATTTAAAATCAAAAAGAACCGCAAAACCAGAAATTATTACTGAAATCTAGAATGACTGCCTGAGCGGCAGTGAAGAAGATGACGATTTTAGTATCGAGGAAAAAGAGAAATGATGATAGAGAAATAAATGCACAAAATAACCCGAGAGCCTGTAAGGAAAGACAATCATAATAAATTTTCATAAAAAGAAGATGATAACACAACACATATAATACTAAGAAACAAGACAAATCGAAACGAACTATCAAAAGTAATAACAAATTAAGAAAATCAGCTATACCATAGCAATAGCAACCGAAAAAAATTACTCGTCTCAATGATGACGGACTTTACTAAGAACCAAGCGGAAACCTTTCCCTATTATTGGTTGCTTTCAAAAATCTACGCAAGATTATTAATCTTGAAAATTAAGAAATGTACAGCCAGACGAAGAAGACACTAATACGCAGTTTAATGGCTCATTATGTAATGTTTCCAAGATCATTTCGAAAGAAAATTTAGTGAGCAATATTGTGCGAGTGTCTATAGCTGCTTCTATGCAATTCGAATATTATCGCCTTTATTTGATTGATTCGGGAAATCCACTCAGTTCAATTTTAGCTGAAATATTTATGGATGATCTAGAATCAAAAATACACCTAAATCCGATAAGCAAATATTTCCTTTATTGGTATAGATATGTAGATGACATTTTTTGTTGTTTCAAAGGCACCGATCGACAACTACATATCTTCACGAATTTCATTAATAAACTCCACCCAAAAATCAAATTCACAATCGAAGAAGAAAAGAATCAAAGTATTAATTTTCTTGACCTCACAATAACAAGACTAAATAATTTACATGATTTTAGTATTTTTCACAAACCCACACATACAGACATCATAATACATAAAACTTCAAATCACCACACCAACCAAAAAATGTCAGCATATAATATAGTCCGGTCAAATTAGACCAAAAATAAGAGTAAAAGTTACATAAATTCCCACCAAGCTGAAAATTGGTAAGATTGTTTAAAATATCATTAAAAACAAAATTTGAAAGTTCCCCATCTATCCCCTGTAAGGAAAAAATTTTATTCAAGGTCAAAGGTCAAAAAAATGAGTTTTTCGCGATTTTCAGCAAAACGGTCAGTTTTATCATTAAAATACCTCGGACAAAAATTGTAGATCATAAAATTATCTATAAAAAATTTATTAATACTTTCTTTTCTACGCGCCACCGTTTTTGAGATATTACGGTTAAAAAAATTGTAAAAGTTGTAATCGTCATAATGAGCATGTACACGGCATAGAATCACCAACAGTAGAGGATCCGTTTGATTCCAACGAGGCAACATGCGATACATGGCTATTAACGCAGTTTACATGCACTCAAGATGAAGATGAAGAAGAACAAGAAAAACAAGAACAAGACGAACAAGAAGATCAAGAAGAAGAACAAAAAGAAGATTTTGAAAGTTACGACTCGGACGATTAAATTTCACTACTTTTTTTTAACTTAAATTGCTTTTATCTTTTCAATCTCTGCTAATATCCATTATTTTTCAATAGTTTCAAATTAAACAGGATCAAAACTGACCCGTGGAATAGGCTTACCTCATAGGTGGCGAGGAAACGTGTGCATATTATGACGATTACAATTTTTTGAATCGTTATATCTCAAAAACGGTGGCTCGTAGAAAAAAAAAATAATTAATAAATTTTTTGTAGATAATTTTATGATCTACAATTTTTGTCTGAGGTATTTTAATGATGAAACTTACCGTTTTGCTAAAAATCGCGAAAAACTCATTTTTTTTTACCTTTGCCTTGAATAAAATTTTTTCCTCACAGGGGAAAGATGGAGAACTTTCAAATTTTGTTTTTAATGATATTTTAAAAAATCTTACCGATCTTCAGCTGGGTGAGAATTTATGTAACTTCGAATGTCTAAATTGACCGGACTAATAGTTTTATTCATAAATTATTGAATATCCCTTTGAATTCATATAACTTTTTGGAAGAATTAAATATTATTAAACAAATAGCGTCAAACAACGGTTACAATCCTTTTCTTATAGACAAAATGGTATCCAATAAACCAAAGAAAATGGCATTAAATCTCGTGTACCCAATCATAAAAGAGGACAATACACAGAAATATTTTTCGTTATCTTATGTCAATGGATTATCTAAAAATATTGCTAAATATTTCAAAAGTTGTTTCAATTATAACGCGGCTTTTAGGACAATTAATAACGTTAGTACCTACATAAAAAACAATAAAGATCGAACAAATAAAGAAAATAAATCCGGAGTCTATAAGTTGACTTGCAAAGATTGCCCTTTAGTATACATTGGCCAGACTGGTAAATCATTCAAGAAACGTGTCCAAGAACACCAAAGGGGTTATATATCCGATTCTGTACATTCGACATATGCTAATCATCTTAAGGGATTCAGGCATAATTTTAACAATACTTATGAAATTATCCTTTTAGAATTTCTTGAAATCAACAGGTATAATGCACGTAAAATCCTTTTGAACGAACAAACAGATGTTGATAAGTCTCCATTACTGAATATCTTTCCTTAGCGGCAAACTCCAATAAACACCTAGAGTTTTTATGACTTGTTCTTCTATTATTTGGTCACGTACCTAACAATGTTTTTGAACTCAGTTACATTGAATACCATCAGACAGTACAATGTAATACCTGAAGAAGCCACATCGTGGTGAAACAATTGTTGTATTAGTACAAACGTTTTCGTGGAAATAAATTACTGTCTCATATAAAATTTTTTAATTATCGCTTTTATCGAATTTTCTTTGTTGAAATTATTTCAAAACTGAATGAAAAAAATGTCAGATATTCATCAGATCTGGGATGAAAACATAATTTGCTTCTTTTATATGAAGCTTCAAGAAATTATTATAGTCCCTCCAAAGAATCCAAACAAAGTAGAAATACCACACACCATAACTATAGATATACACCTTACTTTCGACAAGTTCGAAAAGTCCAGCGTGCTGTTGTATGTAGTAAGTTTATTGTGAGAGAATTGATATTGTTTAGTTAACACCGGGACAGCGCGTACGCAGTCCCGACTACCAAAAATTACGCGCCCGAGTTATCCGCATTAGGGATAATCGCAGGGGTCAGCCCGATCGAAGTGCAATGAAAGGGCCTCACTCCGGGGGAACCGCCTTATTGATCACGGTAACCCCTACGCCAGGTAAGTATGAGTTGTGCATCTACGAAATGCATTATACGTCTATTAGGAAAATTATCCACAGTTATGTGCAATTAGTCCTGCCATCTTTCGGAACAACTCTGTATTTATAATATCAGACGTTCTAACGACTAGATAGATATTAATAACGGGGCAAAAAGATTATACAATATAAGTTGAGAAAAAAACTGCTTGTTGTAAATTTATTCGCATCAATCAATTGTATTCCAAACGTGTTCAACATACTTAGGAATTAATCAACCGAGATCTGCCGAAGTGCCAATAGGCGAGACGAGAAATTAAATATTTGTGTTTCTTCTAATGTCCACCACATTATTTGTGTCTAGTTGTCATGTTTGCAGGGATATTCTCCTGATTTGGTTAATGCAAGTGAAGTTCAACCCTATCACATAGATAGATTCTCTTAGAATTAATTTGATTCCTTGAAAGTTCTTTATTTAAAGAGAACTTTATGAATTTTGTGTAACAGTTCAGATATACGGGGGAGTGCTCAAGGAAAACGGTTGGATACCTATTAGACAGAAAATAATTAAAACATCCTGCCACTGAGCTATCGGCAATATGGGTATTTATAATTAAATTTCATAACAGTTTCTTTCAGAATTGAAGTCTTGGACTATTATATTGCTTATTTCTCTTTATTAGGTTTTATATATAAAGAAATTATTGCATTTTTGAATTTTTACATGAACAGAGTATAAGTAAGATGAGCATATTGCAGATATTGAGAAAAAATACAATAGAAAAAATTTTAAAGGCAATTCATTAATTTTTTCATGACTTACCTACCTCTATTGCAAATTATATAAAAATTTAATTAAGTTAACCTTACCTCTATTTACAACATTATAAGTAAACTACATGAATTACCTGCAAGTACGTTATATAAACATATTATAACAACATAAACTAGAAAATATACATATTATGACAGATAACAAGATTATCGTAATAATGAAAAAGGTAATTATACTGAAATTTCGAAAAAGTGTATGCGTGACACTAGCGTATGCTTTCGTACAGCTTTGGTTATATAAATTATAAATTTTATAAAAATGAACAGTGAACTTTTCTCCTCAAAATCAATAAATTATTATTAATACTTATCTTACCTCATATTTGACGTATGTTTAACATCGATTCGTATTTCTCATAATTAATTGTTATCTATAATAGTTTATTTCCGAAACCAAGCAACTGAAAATACCGTTGTCATACTTTTGGTGAGCATCACATTCTTCAAGTGAAATTGATTTCTAATCTTCAATTCAACATTTTTATGCTTTCATGTAGCCAAAATTTAAAAATCGCTACTTGAGGATTTCTCATCATTTCGATTAGAAGAAATACATTACTCTGTTCAGCAAATATTCTGAAGCTCGAAGTCAATCAGTGTTTTATTTCAATGAGACAAAAACCAAACTCATAATAATGGTACAATATCGGAATCTGTCGATCACCTTTCTGAGTATATCTATTTTAACTATTAAGAAAATTGCCAAATTCTAAATTAAATATTTTGTGAATATTATTATATGTGTTTTTCTTTATTCGACTATTGAAACTATTTTACCTTGTGATTTGCTAGAAGTCAATATCTAAAATAAGTTTTGTAGATATTGTAAGTAACATCATTCCATTTGTAATTGGTTTTCGACATATACATATATATATATATATATATATATATTGAAATTTACACGACGTAAAAATTCATGTTTCGTTAAGGTTCTCGAAAAAAAAAATTGATAAGTTTCGTGAAAATTTAATTTTTTATATTCAAGCTTAGTATTATTCGTCTGTGAGTAGTAATTTCTGTAGTGATTTAGGAATTTTCTCACCAAAACGTACGATATAAACGGAAACATACAGATGAAGAAGGAAAGAAATTTGATCGCGTTTAGAGAGCAGAGTAGTTGTTATAGTCGTTATATTGTCCAAACTATCGCGTATGGAGAAGGTACTAACGGAATAAGTGCAAATGAAATAGCCGATTTCACTCGAATACACTACGGTTGCAAAATTATGTGTTTCATTGGTATAATCGCCGACTGTTACCAATCGACCTCCAAAAATTATTTTAAGACTCATTTGAGTTACCCCTCCCCACGGAAATCTTTAGTAAAAGGCGAAAGATTTATTCGCAACTGAGGAGAGGTCAGAGTAACCATCCAATTTTTTCAACACTATTTTCATCCACAGACAGTCCGATGAAGTCGGTGTTCGAGAAGTAAATGCATGAAAGTCTCCGAGAAAAATTATCCGATTTTTAAAATTGTCTGTACACTTTTTAGGACTTGAATTTTAGGAAGAATTAAATTCGACTAATGAATATGCAATATTCAATGTATCGACAAGATATACATCTCTATTGATCTATTACACATGTTTATAATACTAAACGCCATCTTGCGGCAATTTTTGATAGCTGCTTATGTTGAACATCTGCATTGAGTTTCAATATATTTGGATATTCGATGGTAGCGGTGATTTTCGGACTGTTACATTTACAATCAAGTGTTACGTACTTCATTTATTTCAACCGAAATTGCTACAATTCTCTGATTGACGACAAAGTTCAAAAAAAAAATAGATTCTTATGACGAATAAAAAATATATTAATCGGAATTTATAGGGCATAATAAAATTATTCATTCCATCATAATATAATTGCAATGCAATTCGAACTTCAAAAATACCAATGAAAATGGTTATCTTACTTATAAAAGTGAACAACATAATTTTTTCTCTTCTATATTATTATTGCTAATGTCTTTTTGTGTATATGTTTCAAGCGATCGTTTAATATTTCATACAATTCATTTTTACATATTGTACTTAATTTATGATACTCGAACTAGTTACGTCGAAGCGTGTTACAGACAATTTTCTTTCAGAAGAGAAAGTTAAAATTTCCACATAATTCATTTGTTTACATCCAGTGGATTATGATTTTAATTTTACTGTGCACTCGCACCACAGCGTTATCATATCGTCCAAATATTTGTTCTTTCGTATTTTAAGCCAAATATGGTCGCGAATGATTACTGTGAAATCTCTTTTAGACCGACACTAAAAAATTGTCCGTTCAAGAGAGTCATCTTTTCGAAAGAAATTTTATGTTTTCCAAATTCAGAAAAAGAAAATCCAATAAACAACGCAACATATAGACATCTGAAAAAACATTTATTTCTTTACACGTAAAACACCATAATACATATTGCATTATATAACTGAATATTTATTCATGAATGGTAGTCCGACGAGTTCTTTTGCTCGAATTATTACATCATGAAAATAAAATTGGAAGTTGATAAGAATATTCAAGGCTGTGTCATATTTTTGACATTCTGCGAATAGTTTAAAGATTTTTAATCAAGTCGTTAGCTTCATCATAATAAAATTCCTCATTAGAAACTTTCAAAGTCCGTTAGTTCCACCTTCGGCCAGATAATCAATTTCATTTATTACAAATGTTTGAAAAAGTTATAACTAACATATAAAACCATGTCTCAAGATGCGAGAACGCTCATTTTCGATTTTGTTGATCGTAAAAAAATTCTCAATGGAGAATACTTTCAAAGTTGACAGTAGATGGGCCGACCTAACACGTATAATCGCTAGTCATATCTAACATATAAAACCCAAGTTTCCAATGTGCGGCAACGCCTTTTTTCAATTTTGTTGATATTTATAAAATTCTCCTATATAATTCCCTTCGTTCTCCCTACAGCCCGCCAATAGTTTTCATCACATAAGATTGATATTCATAACTAACATAGTAAAGACCCTCTGCCTATATGCGACAATAATTGAGAGAAGTAAGTAATGATGTTCATTATATAAAGTGGGCCGATCCCGGAGGTACTGCAATACCGGGCCAACCCGCGACGGCGGTGGAGCAAGCCCCTAACCACCATCATGTTCCAAAAATCAGTTTAATATACTGGCCCCGCATGCGGGGCGTATCAGATATTAAGCTGATAAGAACAGATACTACACTTTGATCTTAGCCATAGGGCCGAGAAGCGATACCTGTTACAAATTATCAACAAAACTTAACGGAAAATAGACCTTCGTATTCAGTATAATAATTCACCATACATCTACGAGTTCCATCTTTCATTACATACCCCTACTTCATTAGAATAACTATTCCCAATGTACCACCCTCGTAGAATTCTATTCAGGTTATTGAGGAGATTTCGATATCACTCGCTAGAGTGCGCATCGTCCCATTTGTTATTTAGTCGTAGTCGGCTTTCCTAAAATTATATTTTGCTCCTTTCGATGCATACAAACGCTTACACTGACCGTTCAAAAGGAAGTGAATCAATATTAGAATATAAATAGAGAAAAAGTGTTCAAAGATTAGAAAAGTGTAATGTAAATGAGAAAGTGTAGTCAGTGGCTTTAGTGAACTTAGTGCGAGAGCCAAAATATCAACGAGACAAATCACCTTGACCTGGAAATACTATGGGAATATCATCAAGTTGGATCAATTCTTTGCTGAGAGCAAAATACTTCTTGAGAAACATATAAAATAAATAGAACACGAAATGAGAACGGCAAAATAAAATGCGAAAGAGTTGGAAGCATATTTAAAACCAAAAAGAACCGCAAAACCAGAAATTATTACTGAAATCTAGAATGACTGCCTGAGCGGCAGTGAAGAAGATGACGATTTTAGTATCGAGGAAAAAGAGAAATGATGATAGAGAAATAAATGCCCAAAATAACCCGAGAGCCTGTAAGGAAAGACAATCATAATAAATTTTCATAAAAAGAAGATGATAACACAACACATATAATACTAAGAAACAAGACAAATCGAAACGAACTATCAAAAGTAATAACAAATTAAGAAAATCAGCTATACCATAGCAATAGCAACCGAAAAAAATTACTCGTCTCAATGATGACGGACTTTACTAAGAACCAAGCGGAAACCTTTCCCTATTATTGGTTGCTTTCAAAAATCTACGCAAGATTATTAATCTTGAAAATTAAGAAATGTACAGCCAGACGAAGAAGACACTAATACGCAGTTTAATGGCTCATTATGTAATGTTTCCAAGATCATTTCGAAAGAAAATTTAGTGAGCAATATTGTGCGAGTGTCTATAGCTGCTTCTATGCAATTCGAATATTATCGCCTTTATTTGATTGATTCGGGAAATCCACTCAGTTCAATTTTAGCTGAAATATTTATGGATGATCTAGAATCAAAAATACACCTAAATCCGATAAGCAAATATTTTTTGGTATAGATATGTAGATGACATTTTTTGTTGTTTCAAAGGCACCGATCGACAACTACATATCTTCACGAATTTCATTAATAAACTCCACCCAAAAATCAAATTCACAATCGAAGAAGAAAATAATCAAAGTATTAATTTTCTTGACCTCACAATAACAAGACTAAATAATTTACATGATTTTAGTATTTTTCACAAACCCACACATACAGACATCATAATACATAAAACTTCAAATCACCACACCAACCAAAAGATGTCAGCATATAATATAGTCCGGTCAAATTAGACCAAAAATAAGAGTAAAAGTTACATAAATTCCCACCAAGCTGGAAATTGGTAAGATTGTTTAAAATATCATTGAAAACAAAATTTGAAAGTTCCCCATCTTTCCCCTGTAAGGAAAAAATTTTATTCAAGGTCAAAGGTCAAAAAAATGAGTTTTTCGCGATTTTCAGCAAAACGGTCAGTTTTATCATTAAAATACCTCGGACAAAAATTGTAGATTATAAAATTATCTATAAAAAATTTATTAATACCTTCTTTTCTACGCGCCACCGTTTTTGAGATATTACGATTAAAAAAATTGTAAAAGTTGTAATCGTCATAATGAGCATGTACACGGCATAGAATCACCAACAGTAGAGGATCCGTTTGATTCCAACGAGGCAACATGCGATACATCGCTATTAACGCAGTTTACATGCACTCAAGATGAAAATGAAGAAGAATAAGAAAAACAAGAACAAGACGAACAAGAAGATCAAGAAGAAGAACAAAAAGAAGATTTTGAAAGTTACGACTCGGACGATTAAATTTCACTACTTTTTTTTAACTTAAATTGCTTTTATCTTTTCAATCTCTGCTAATATCCATTATTTTTCAATAGTTTCAAATTAAACAGGATCAAAACTGACCCGTGGAATAGGCTTACCTCATAGGTGGCGAGGAAACGTGTGCATATTATGACGATTACAATTTTTTGAATCGTTATATCTCAAAAACGGTGGCTCGTAGAAAAAAAAAATAATTAATAAATTTTTTGTAGATAATTTTATGATCTACAATTTTTGTCTGAGGTATTTTAATGATGAAACTTACCGTTTTGCTAAAAATCGCGAAAAACTCATTTTTTTTACCTTTGCCTTGAATAAAATTTTTTCCTCACAGGGGAAAGATGGAGAACTTTCAAATTTTGTTTTTAATGATATTTTAAAAAATCTTACCGATCTTCAGCTGGGTGAGAATTTATGTAACTTCGAATGTCTAAATTGACCGGACTAATAGTTTTATTCATAAATTATTGAATATCCCTTTGAATTCATATAACTTTTTGGAAGAATTAAATAATATTAAACAAATAGCGTTAAACAACGGTTACAATCCTTTTCTTATAGACAAAATGGTATCCAATAAACCAAAGAAAATGGCATTAAATCTCGTGTACCCAATCATAAAAGAGGACAATACACAGAAATATTTTTCGTTATCTTATGTCAATGGATTATCTAAAAATATTGCTAAATATTTCAAAAGTTGTTTCAATTATAACGCGGCTTTTAGGACAATTAATAACGTTAGTACCTACATAAAAAACAATAAAGATCGAACAAATAAAGAAAATAAATCCGGAGTCTATAAGTTGACTTGCAAAGATTGCCCTTTAGTATACATTGGCCAGACTGGTAAATCATTCAAGAAACGTGTCCAAGAACACCAAAGGGGTTATATATCCGATTCTGTACATTCGACATATGCTAATCATCTTAAGGGATTCAGGCATAATTTTAACAATACTTATGAAATTATCCTTTTAGAATTTCTTGAAATCAACAGGTATAATGCCTTTTGAAACGAACAAACAGATGTTGATAAGTCTCCATTACTGAATATCTTTCCTTAGCGGCAAACTCCAATAAACACCTAGAGTTTTTATGACTTGTTCTTCTATTATTTGGTCACGTACCTAACAATGTTTTTGAACTCAGTTACATTGAATACCATCAGACAGTACAATGTAATACCTGAAGAAGCCACATCGTGGTGAAACAATTGTTGTATTAGTACAAACGTTTTCGTGGAAATAAATTACTGTCTCATATAAAATTTTTTAATTATCGCTTTTATCGAATTTTCTTTGTTGAAATTATTTCAAAACTGAATGAAAAAAATGTCAGATATTCATCAGATCTGGGATGAAAACATAATTTGCTTCATTTATATGAAGCTTCAAGAAATTATTATAGTCCCTCCAAAGAATCCAAACAAAGTAGAAATACCACACACCATAACTATAGATATACACCTTACTTTCGACAAGTTCGAAAAGTCCAGCGTGCTGTTGTATGTAGTAAGTTTATTGTGAGAGAATTGATATTGTTTAGTTAACACCGGGACAGCGCGTACGCAGTCCCGACTACCAAAAATTACGCGCCCGAGTTATCCGCATTAGGGATAATCGCAGGGGTCAGCCCGATCGAAGTGCAATGAAAGGGCCTCACTCCGGGGGAACCGCCTTATTGATCACGGTAACCCCTACGCCAGGTAAGTATGAGTTGTGCATCTACGAAATGCATTATACGTCTATTAGGAAAATTATCCACAGTTATGTGCAATTAGTCCTGCCATCTTTCGGAACAACTCTGTATTTATAATATCAGACGTTCTAACGACTAGATAGATATTAATAACGGGGCAAAAAGATTATACAATATAAGTTGAGAAAAAAACTGCTTGTTGTAAATTTATTCGCATCAATCAATTGTATTCCAAACGTGTTCAACATACTTAGGAATTAATCAACCGAGATCTGCCGAAGTGCCAATAGGCGAGACGAGAAATTAAATATTTGTGTTTCTTCTAATGTCCACCACATTATTTGTGTCTAGTTGTCATGTTTGCAGGGATATTCTCCTGATTTGGTTAATGCAAGTGAAGTTCAACCCTATCACATAGATAGATTCTCTGAGAATTAATTTGATTCTTTGAAAGTTCTTTATTTAAAGAGAACTTTATGAATTTTGTGTAACAGTTCAGATATACGGGGGAGTGCTCAAGGAAAACGGTTGGATACCTATTAGACAGAAAATAATTAAAACATCCTGCCACTGAGCTATCAGCAATATGGGTATTTATAATTAAATTTCATAACAGTTTCTTTCAGAATTGAAGTCTTGGACTATTATATTGCTTATTTCTCTTTATTAGGTTTTATATATAAAGAAATTATTGCATTTTTGAATTTTTACATGAACAGAGTATAAGTAAGATGAGCATATTGCAGATATTGAGAAAAAATAGAATAGAAAAAATTTTAAAGGCAATTCATTAATTTTTTCATGACTTACCTAACTCTATTGCAAATTATATAAAAATTTAATTAAGTTAACCTTACCTCTATTTACAACTTTATAAGTAAACTACATGAATTACCTGCAAGTACGTCATATAAACATATTATAACAACATAAACTAGAAAATATACATATTATGACAGATAACAAGATTATCGTAATAATGAAAAAGGTAATTATACTGAAATTTCGAAAAAGTGTATGCGTGACACTAGCGTATGCTTTCGTACAGCTTTGGTTATATAAATTATAAATTTTATAAAAATGAACAGTGAACTTTTCTCCTCAAAATCAATAAATTATTATTAATACTTATCTTACCTCATATTTGACGTATGTTTAACATCGATTCGTATTTCTCATAATTAATTGTTATCTATAATAGTTTATTTCCGAAACCAAGCAACTGAAAATACCGTTGTCATACTTTTGGTGAGCATCACATTCTTCAAGTGAAATTGATTTCTAATCTTCAATTCAACATTTTTATGCTTTCATGTAGCCAAAATTTAAAAATCGCTACTTGAGGATTTCTCATCATTTCGATTAGAAGAAATACATTACTCTGTTCAGCAAATATTCTGAAGCTCGAAGTCAATCAGTGTTTTATTTCAATGAGACAAAAACCAAACTCATAATAATGGTACAATATCGGAATCTGTCGATCATCTTTCTGAGTATATCTATTTTAACTATTAAGAAAATTGCCAAATTCTAAATTAAATATTTTGTGAATATTATTATATGTGTTTTTCTTTATTCGACTATTGAAACTATTTTACCTTGTGATTTGCTAGAAGTCAATATCTAAAATAAGTTTTGTAGATATTGTAAGTAACATCATTCCATTTGTAATTGGTTTTCGACATATACATATATATATATATATATTGAAATTTACACGACGTAAAAATTCATGTTTCGTTAAGGTTCTCGAAAAAAAAAATTGATATGTTTCGTGAAGGTTAATTTTTTATATTCAAGCTTAGTATTATTCGTCTGTGAGTAGTAATTTCTGTAGTGATTTAGGAATTTTCTCACCAAAACGTACGATATAAACGGAAACATACAGATGAAGAAGGAAAGAAATTTGATCGCGTTTAGAGAGCAGAGTAGTTGTTATAGTCGTTATATTGTCCAAACTATCGCGTATGGAGAAGGTACTAACGGAATAAGTGCAAATGAAATAGCCGATTTCACTCGAATACACTACGGTTGCAAAATTATGTGTTTCATTGGTATAATCGCCGACTGTTACCAATCGACCTCCAAAAATTATTTTAAGACTCATTTGAGTTACCCCTCCCCACGGAAATCTTTAGTAAAAGGCGAAAGATTTATTCGCAACTGAGGAGAGGTCAGAGTAACCATCCAATTTTTTCAACACTATTTTCATCCACAGACAGTCCGATGAAGTCGGTGTTCGAGAAGTAAATGCATGAAAGTCTCCGAGAAAAATTATCCGATTTTTAAAATTGTCTGTACACTTTTTAGGACTTGAATTTTAGGAAGAATTAAATTCGACTAATGAATATGCAATATTCAATGTATCGACAAGATATACATCTCTATTGATCTATTACACATGTTTATAATACTAAACGCCATCTTGCGGCAATTTTTGATAGCTGCTTATGTTGAACATCTGCATTGAGTTTCAATATATTTGGATATTCGATGGTAGCGGTGATTTTCGGACTGTTACATTTACAATCAAGTGTTACGTACTTCATTTATTTCAACCGAAATTGCTACAATTCTCTGATTGACGACAAAGTTCAAAAAAAAAAATAGATTCTTATGACGAATAAAAAATATATTAATCGGAATTTATAGGGCATAATAAAATTATTCATTCCATCATAATATAATTGCAATGCAATTCGAACTTCAAAAATACCAATGAAAATGGTTATCTTACTTATAAAAGTGAACAACATAATTTTTTCTCTTCTATATTATTATTGCTAATGTCTTTTTGTGTATATGTTTCAAGCGATCGTTTAATATTTCATACAATTCATTTTTACATATTGTACTTAATTTATGATACTCGAACTAGTTACGTCGATGCGTGTTACAGACAATTTTCATTCAGAGGAGAAAGTTAAAATTTCCACATAATTCATTTGTTTACATCCAGTGGATTATGATTTTAATTTTACTGTGCACTCGCACCACAGCGTTATCATATCGTCCAAATATTTGTTCTTTCGTATTTTAAGCCAAATATGGTCGCGAATGATTACTGTGAAATCTCTTTTAGACCGACACTAAAAAATTGTCCGTTCAAGAGAGTCATCTTTTCGAAAGAAATTTTATGTTTTCCAAATTCAGCAAATGAAAATCCAATAAACAACGCAAAATATAGACATCTGAAAAAACATTTATTTCTTTATACGTAAAACACCATAATACATATTGCATTATATAACTGAATATTTATTCATGAATGGTAGTCTGACGAGTTCTTTTGCTCGAATTATTACATCATGAAAATAAAATTGGAAGTTGATAAGAATATTCAAGGCTGTGTCATATTTTTGACATTCTGCGAATAGTTTAAAGATTTTTAATCAAGTCGTTAGCTTCATCATAATAAAATTCCTCATTAGAAACTTTCAAAGTCCGTTAGTTCCACCTTCGGCCAGATAATCAATTTCATTTATTACAAATGTTTGAAAAAGTTATAACTAACATATAAAACCATGTCTCAAGATGCGAGAACGCTCATTTTCGATTTTGTTGATCGTAAAAAAATTCTCAATGGAGAATACTTTCAAAGTTGACAGTAGATGGGCCGACCTAACACGTATAATCGCTAGTCATATCTAACATATAAAACCCAAGTTTCCAATGTGCGGCAACGCCTTTTTTCAATTTTGTTGATATTTATAAAATTCTCCTATATAATTCCCTTCGTTCTCCCTACAGCCCGCCAATAGTTTTCATCACATAAGATTGATATTCATAACTAACATAGTAAAGACCCTCTGCCTATATGCGACAATAATTGAGAGAAGTAAGTAATGTTGTTCATTATATAAAGTGGGCCGATCCCGGAGGTACTGCAATACCGGGCCAACCCGCGACGGCGGTGGAGCAAGCCCCTAACCACCATCATGATCCAAAAATCAGTTTAATATACTGGCCCCGCATGCGGGGCGTATCAGATATTAAGCTGATAAGAACAGATACTACACTTTGATCTTAGCCATAGGGCCGAGAAGCGATACCTGTTACAAATTATCAACAAAACTTAACGGAAAATAGACCTTCGTATTCAGTATAATAATTCACCATACATCTACGAGTTCCATCTTTCATTACATACCCCTACTTCATTAGAATAACTATTCCCAATGTACCACCCTCGTAGAATTCTATTCAGGTTATTGAGGAGATTTCGATATCACTCGCTAGAGTGCGCATCGTCCCATTTGTTATTTAGTCGTAGTCGGCTTTCCTAAAATTATATTTTGCTCCTTTCGATGCATACAAACGCTTACACTGACCGTTCAAAAGGAAGTGAATCAATATTAGAATATAAATAGAGAAAAAGTGTTCAAAGATTAGAAAAGTGTAATGTAAATGAGAAAGTGTAGTTAGTGGCTTTAGTGAACTTAGTGCGAGAGCCAAAATATCAACGAGACAAATCACCTTGACCTGGAAATACTATGGGAATATCATCAAGTTGGATCAATTCTTTGCTGAGAGAAAAATACTTCTTGAGAAACATATAAAATAAATAGAACACGAAATGAGAACGGCAAAATAAAATGCGAAAGAGTTGGAAGCATATTTAAAATCAAAAAGAACCGCAAAACCAGAAATTATTACTGAAATCTAGAATGACTGCCTGAGCGGCAGTGAAGAAGATGACGATTTTAGTATCGAGGAAAAAGAGAAATGATGATAGAGAAATAAATGCACAAAATAACCCGAGAGCCTGTAAGGAAAGACAATCATAATAAATTTTCATAAAAAGAAGATGATAACACAACACATATAATACTAAGAAACAAGACAAATCGAAACGAACTATCAAAAGTAATAACAAATTAAGAAAATCAGCTATACCATAGCAATAGCAACCGAAAAAAATTACTCGTCTCAATGATGACGGACTTTACTAAGAACCAAGCGGAAACCTTTCCCTATTATTGGTTGCTTTCAAAAATCTACGCAAGATTATTAATCTTGAAAATTAAGAAATGTACAGCCAGACGAAGAAGACACTAATACGCAGTTTAATGGCTCATTATGTAATGTTTCCAAGATCATTTCGAAAGAAAATTTAGTGAGCAATATTGTGCGAGTGTCTATAGCTGCTTCTATGCAATTCGAATATTATCGCCTTTATTTGATTGATTCGGGAAATCCACTCAGTTCAATTTTAGCTGAAATATTTATGGATGATCTAGAATCAAAAATACACCTAAATCCGATAAGCAAATATTTCCTTTATTGGTATAGATATGTAGATGACATTTTTTGTTGTTTCAAAGGCACCGATCGACAACTACATATCTTCACGAATTTCATTAATAAACTCCACCCAAAAATCAAATTCACAATCGAAGAAGAAAAGAATCAAAGTATTAATTTTCTTGACCTCACAATAACAAGACTAAATAATTTACATGATTTTAGTATTTTTCACAAACCCACACATACAGACATCATAATACATAAAACTTCAAATCACCACACCAACCAAAAAATGTCAGCATATAATATAGTCCGGTCAAATTAGACCAAAAATAAGAGTAAAAGTTACATAAATTCCCACCAAGCTGAAAATTGGTAAGATTGTTTAAAATATCATTAAAAACAAAATTTGAAAGTTCCCCATCTATCCCCTGTAAGGAAAAAATTTTATTCAAGGTCAAAGGTCAAAAAAATGAGTTTTTCGCGATTTTCAGCAAAACGGTCAGTTTTATCATTAAAATACCTCGGACAAAAATTGTAGATCATAAAATTATCTATAAAAAATTTATTAATACTTTCTTTTCTACGCGCCACCGTTTTTGAGATATTACGGTTAAAAAAATTGTAAAAGTTGTAATCGTCATAATGAGCATGTACACGGCATAGAATCACCAACAGTAGAGGATCCGTTTGATTCCAACGAGGCAACATGCGATACATGGCTATTAACGCAGTTTACATGCACTCAAGATGAAGATGAAGAAGAACAAGAAAAACAAGAACAAGACGAACAAGAAGATCAAGAAGAAGAACAAAAAGAAGATTTTGAAAGTTACGACTCGGACGATTAAATTTCACTACTTTTTTTTAACTTAAATTGCTTTTATCTTTTCAATCTCTGCTAATATCCATTATTTTTCAATAGTTTCAAATTAAACAGGATCAAAACTGACCCGTGGAATAGGCTTACCTCATAGGTGGCGAGGAAACGTGTGCATATTATGACGATTACAATTTTTTGAATCGTTATATCTCAAAAACGGTGGCTCGTAGAAAAAAAAAATAA
The DNA here is from genome assembly GCA_034642435.1 of Megalocaria dilatata. Lineage (NCBI taxonomy): Eukaryota > Metazoa > Arthropoda > Insecta > Coleoptera > Coccinellidae > Megalocaria > Megalocaria dilatata. The sequence goes on from CM067856.1 coordinate 77,024,797, forward strand.
TTAATAAATTTTTTGTAGATAATTTTATGATCTACAATTTTTGTCTGAGGTATTTTAATGATGAAACTTACCGTTTTGCTAAAAATCGCGAAAAACTCATTTTTTTTTACCTTTGCCTTGAATAAAATTTTTTCCTCACAGGGGAAAGATGGAGAACTTTCAAATTTTGTTTTTAATGATATTTTAAAAAATCTTACCGATCTTCAGCTGGGTGAGAATTTATGTAACTTCGAATGTCTAAATTGACCGGACTAATAGTTTTATTCATAAATTATTGAATATCCCTTTGAATTCATATAACTTTTTGGAAGAATTAAATATTATTAAACAAATAGCGTCAAACAACGGTTACAATCCTTTTCTTATAGACAAAATGGTATCCAATAAACCAAAGAAAATGGCATTAAATCTCGTGTACCCAATCATAAAAGAGGACAATACACAGAAATATTTTTCGTTATCTTATGTCAATGGATTATCTAAAAATATTGCTAAATATTTCAAAAGTTGTTTCAATTATAACGCGGCTTTTAGGACAATTAATAACGTTAGTACCTACATAAAAAACAATAAAGATCGAACAAATAAAGAAAATAAATCCGGAGTCTATAAGTTGACTTGCAAAGATTGCCCTTTAGTATACATTGGCCAGACTGGTAAATCATTCAAGAAACGTGTCCAAGAACACCAAAGGGGTTATATATCCGATTCTGTACATTCGACATATGCTAATCATCTTAAGGGATTCAGGCATAATTTTAACAATACTTATGAAATTATCCTTTTAGAATTTCTTGAAATCAACAGGTATAATGCCTTTTGAAACGAACAAACAGATGTTGATAAGTCTCCATTACTGAATATCTTTCCTTAGCGGCAAACTCCAATAAACACCTAGAGTTTTTATGACTTGTTCTTCTATTATTTGGTCACGTACCTAACAATGTTTTTGAACTCAGTTACATTGAATACCATCAGACAGTACAATGTAATACCTGAAGAAGCCACATCGTGGTGAAACAATTGTTGTATTAGTACAAACGTTTTCGTGGAAATAAATTACTGTCTCATATAAAATTTTTTAATTATCGCTTTTATCGAATTTTCTTTGTTGAAATTATTTCAAAACTGAATGAAAAAAATGTCAGATATTCATCAGATCTGGGATGAAAACATAATTTGCTTCATTTATATGAAGCTTCAAGAAATTATTATAGTCCCTCCAAAGAATCCAAACAAAGTAGAAATACCACACACCATAACTATAGATATACACCTTACTTTCGACAAGTTCGAAAAGTCCAGCGTGCTGTTGTATGTAGTAAGTTTATTGTGAGAGAATTGATATTGTTTAGTTAACACCGGGACAGCGCGTACGCAGTCCCGACTACCAAAAATTACGCGCCCGAGTTATCCGCATTAGGGATAATCGCAGGGGTCAGCCCGATCGAAGTGCAATGAAAGGGCCTCACTCCGGGGGAACCGCCTTATTGATCACGGTAACCCCTACGCCAGGTAAGTATGAGTTGTGCATCTACGAAATGCATTATACGTCTATTAGGAAAATTATCCACAGTTATGTGCAATTAGTCCTGCCATCTTTCGGAACAACTCTGTATTTATAATATCAGACGTTCTAACGACTAGATAGATATTAATAACGGGGCAAAAAGATTATACAATATAAGTTGAGAAAAAAACTGCTTGTTGTAAATTTATTCGCATCAATCAATTGTATTCCAAACGTGTTCAACATACTTAGGAATTAATCAACCGAGATCTGCCGAAGTGCCAATAGGCGAGACGAGAAATTAAATATTTGTGTTTCTTCTAATGTCCACCACATTATTTGTGTCTAGTTGTCATGTTTGCAGGGATATTCTCCTGATTTGGTTAATGCAAGTGAAGTTCAACCCTATCACATAGATAGATTCTCTGAGAATTAATTTGATTCTTTGAAAGTTCTTTATTTAAAGAGAACTTTATGAATTTTGTGTAACAGTTCAGATATACGGGGGAGTGCTCAAGGAAAACGGTTGGATACCTATTAGACAGAAAATAATTAAAACATCCTGCCACTGAGCTATCAGCAATATGGGTATTTATAATTAAATTTCATAACAGTTTCTTTCAGAATTGAAGTCTTGGACTATTATATTGCTTATTTCTCTTTATTAGGTTTTATATATAAAGAAATTATTGCATTTTTGAATTTTTACATGAACAGAGTATAAGTAAGATGAGCATATTGCAGATATTGAGAAAAAATAGAATAGAAAAAATTTTAAAGGCAATTCATTAATTTTTTCATGACTTACCTAACTCTATTGCAAATTATATAAAAATTTAATTAAGTTAACCTTACCTCTATTTACAACTTTATAAGTAAACTACATGAATTACCTGCAAGTACGTCATATAAACATATTATAACAACATAAACTAGAAAATATACATATTATGACAGATAACAAGATTATCGTAATAATGAAAAAGGTAATTATACTGAAATTTCGAAAAAGTGTATGCGTGACACTAGCGTATGCTTTCGTACAGCTTTGGTTATATAAATTATAAATTTTATAAAAATGAACAGTGAACTTTTCTCCTCAAAATCAATAAATTATTATTAATACTTATCTTACCTCATATTTGACGTATGTTTAACATCGATTCGTATTTCTCATAATTAATTGTTATCTATAATAGTTTATTTCCGAAACCAAGCAACTGAAAATACCGTTGTCATACTTTTGGTGAGCATCACATTCTTCAAGTGAAATTGATTTCTAATCTTCAATTCAACATTTTTATGCTTTCATGTAGCCAAAATTTAAAAATCGCTACTTGAGGATTTCTCATCATTTCGATTAGAAGAAATACATTACTCTGTTCAGCAAATATTCTGAAGCTCGAAGTCAATCAGTGTTTTATTTCAATGAGACAAAAACCAAACTCATAATAATGGTACAATATCGGAATCTGTCGATCATCTTTCTGAGTATATCTATTTTAACTATTAAGAAAATTGCCAAATTCTAAATTAAATATTTTGTGAATATTATTATATGTGTTTTTCTTTATTCGACTATTGAAACTATTTTACCTTGTGATTTGCTAGAAGTCAATATCTAAAATAAGTTTTGTAGATATTGTAAGTAACATCATTCCATTTGTAATTGGTTTTCGACATATACATATATATATATATATATTGAAATTTACACGACGTAAAAATTCATGTTTCGTTAAGGTTCTCGAAAAAAAAAATTGATATGTTTCGTGAAGGTTAATTTTTTATATTCAAGCTTAGTATTATTCGTCTGTGAGTAGTAATTTCTGTAGTGATTTAGGAATTTTCTCACCAAAACGTACGATATAAACGGAAACATACAGATGAAGAAGGAAAGAAATTTGATCGCGTTTAGAGAGCAGAGTAGTTGTTATAGTCGTTATATTGTCCAAACTATCGCGTATGGAGAAGGTACTAACGGAATAAGTGCAAATGAAATAGCCGATTTCACTCGAATACACTACGGTTGCAAAATTATGTGTTTCATTGGTATAATCGCCGACTGTTACCAATCGACCTCCAAAAATTATTTTAAGACTCATTTGAGTTACCCCTCCCCACGGAAATCTTTAGTAAAAGGCGAAAGATTTATTCGCAACTGAGGAGAGGTCAGAGTAACCATCCAATTTTTTCAACACTATTTTCATCCACAGACAGTCCGATGAAGTCGGTGTTCGAGAAGTAAATGCATGAAAGTCTCCGAGAAAAATTATCCGATTTTTAAAATTGTCTGTACACTTTTTAGGACTTGAATTTTAGGAAGAATTAAATTCGACTAATGAATATGCAATATTCAATGTATCGACAAGATATACATCTCTATTGATCTATTACACATGTTTATAATACTAAACGCCATCTTGCGGCAATTTTTGATAGCTGCTTATGTTGAACATCTGCATTGAGTTTCAATATATTTGGATATTCGATGGTAGCGGTGATTTTCGGACTGTTACATTTACAATCAAGTGTTACGTACTTCATTTATTTCAACCGAAATTGCTACAATTCTCTGATTGACGACAAAGTTCAAAAAAAAAAAATAGATTCTTATGACGAATAAAAAATATATTAATCGGAATTTATAGGGCATAATAAAATTATTCATTCCATCATAATATAATTGCAATGCAATTCGAACTTCAAAAATACCAATGAAAATGGTTATCTTACTTATAAAAGTGAACAACATAATTTTTTCTCTTCTATATTATTATTGCTAATGTCTTTTTGTGTATATGTTTCAAGCGATCGTTTAATATTTCATACAATTCATTTTTACATATTGTACTTAATTTATGATACTCGAACTAGTTACGTCGATGCGTGTTACAGACAATTTTCATTCAGAGGAGAAAGTTAAAATTTCCACATAATTCATTTGTTTACATCCAGTGGATTATGATTTTAATTTTACTGTGCACTCGCACCACAGCGTTATCATATCGTCCAAATATTTGTTCTTTCGTATTTTAAGCCAAATATGGTCGCGAATGATTACTGTGAAATCTCTTTTAGACCGACACTAAAAAATTGTCCGTTCAAGAGAGTCATCTTTTCGAAAGAAATTTTATGTTTTCCAAATTCAGCAAATGAAAATCCAATAAACAACGCAAAATATAGACATCTGAAAAAACATTTATTTCTTTATACGTAAAACACCATAATACATATTGCATTATATAACTGAATATTTATTCATGAATGGTAGTCTGACGAGTTCTTTTGCTCGAATTATTACATCATGAAAATAAAATTGGAAGTTGATAAGAATATTCAAGGCTGTGTCATATTTTTGACATTCTGCGAATAGTTTAAAGATTTTTAATCAAGTCGTTAGCTTCATCATAATAAAATTCCTCATTAGAAACTTTCAAAGTCCGTTAGTTCCACCTTCGGCCAGATAATCAATTTCATTTATTACAAATGTTTGAAAAAGTTATAACTAACATATAAAACCATGTCTCAAGATGCGAGAACGCTCATTTTCGATTTTGTTGATCGTAAAAAAATTCTCAATGGAGAATACTTTCAAAGTTGACAGTAGATGGGCCGACCTAACACGTATAATCGCTAGTCATATCTAACATATAAAACCCAAGTTTCCAATGTGCGGCAACGCCTTTTTTCAATTTTGTTGATATTTATAAAATTCTCCTATATAATTCCCTTCGTTCTCCCTACAGCCCGCCAATAGTTTTCATCACATAAGATTGATATTCATAACTAACATAGTAAAGACCCTCTGCCTATATGCGACAATAATTGAGAGAAGTAAGTAATGTTGTTCATTATATAAAGTGGGCCGATCCCGGAGGTACTGCAATACCGGGCCAACCCGCGACGGCGGTGGAGCAAGCCCCTAACCACCATCATGATCCAAAAATCAGTTTAATATACTGGCCCCGCATGCGGGGCGTATCAGATATTAAGCTGATAAGAACAGATACTACACTTTGATCTTAGCCATAGGGCCGAGAAGCGATACCTGTTACAAATTATCAACAAAACTTAACGGAAAATAGACCTTCGTATTCAGTATAATAATTCACCATACATCTACGAGTTCCATCTTTCATTACATACCCCTACTTCATTAGAATAACTATTCCCAATGTACCACCCTCGTAGAATTCTATTCAGGTTATTGAGGAGATTTCGATATCACTCGCTAGAGTGCGCATCGTCCCATTTGTTATTTAGTCGTAGTCGGCTTTCCTAAAATTATATTTTGCTCCTTTCGATGCATACAAACGCTTACACTGACCGTTCAAAAGGAAGTGAATCAATATTAGAATATAAATAGAGAAAAAGTGTTCAAAGATTAGAAAAGTGTAATGTAAATGAGAAAGTGTAGTTAGTGGCTTTAGTGAACTTAGTGCGAGAGCCAAAATATCAACGAGACAAATCACCTTGACCTGGAAATACTATGGGAATATCATCAAGTTGGATCAATTCTTTGCTGAGAGAAAAATACTTCTTGAGAAACATATAAAATAAATAGAACACGAAATGAGAACGGCAAAATAAAATGCGAAAGAGTTGGAAGCATATTTAAAATCAAAAAGAACCGCAAAACCAGAAATTATTACTGAAATCTAGAATGACTGCCTGAGCGGCAGTGAAGAAGATGACGATTTTAGTATCGAGGAAAAAGAGAAATGATGATAGAGAAATAAATGCACAAAATAACCCGAGAGCCTGTAAGGAAAGACAATCATAATAAATTTTCATAAAAAGAAGATGATAACACAACACATATAATACTAAGAAACAAGACAAATCGAAACGAACTATCAAAAGTAATAACAAATTAAGAAAATCAGCTATACCATAGCAATAGCAACCGAAAAAAATTACTCGTCTCAATGATGACGGACTTTACTAAGAACCAAGCGGAAACCTTTCCCTATTATTGGTTGCTTTCAAAAATCTACGCAAGATTATTAATCTTGAAAATTAAGAAATGTACAGCCAGACGAAGAAGACACTAATACGCAGTTTAATGGCTCATTATGTAATGTTTCCAAGATCATTTCGAAAGAAAATTTAGTGAGCAATATTGTGCGAGTGTCTATAGCTGCTTCTATGCAATTCGAATATTATCGCCTTTATTTGATTGATTCGGGAAATCCACTCAGTTCAATTTTAGCTGAAATATTTATGGATGATCTAGAATCAAAAATACACCTAAATCCGATAAGCAAATATTTCCTTTATTGGTATAGATATGTAGATGACATTTTTTGTTGTTTCAAAGGCACCGATCGACAACTACATATCTTCACGAATTTCATTAATAAACTCCACCCAAAAATCAAATTCACAATCGAAGAAGAAAAGAATCAAAGTATTAATTTTCTTGACCTCACAATAACAAGACTAAATAATTTACATGATTTTAGTATTTTTCACAAACCCACACATACAGACATCATAATACATAAAACTTCAAATCACCACACCAACCAAAAAATGTCAGCATATAATATAGTCCGGTCAAATTAGACCAAAAATAAGAGTAAAAGTTACATAAATTCCCACCAAGCTGAAAATTGGTAAGATTGTTTAAAATATCATTAAAAACAAAATTTGAAAGTTCCCCATCTATCCCCTGTAAGGAAAAAATTTTATTCAAGGTCAAAGGTCAAAAAAATGAGTTTTTCGCGATTTTCAGCAAAACGGTCAGTTTTATCATTAAAATACCTCGGACAAAAATTGTAGATCATAAAATTATCTATAAAAAATTTATTAATACTTTCTTTTCTACGCGCCACCGTTTTTGAGATATTACGGTTAAAAAAATTGTAAAAGTTGTAATCGTCATAATGAGCATGTACACGGCATAGAATCACCAACAGTAGAGGATCCGTTTGATTCCAACGAGGCAACATGCGATACATGGCTATTAACGCAGTTTACATGCACTCAAGATGAAGATGAAGAAGAACAAGAAAAACAAGAACAAGACGAACAAGAAGATCAAGAAGAAGAACAAAAAGAAGATTTTGAAAGTTACGACTCGGACGATTAAATTTCACTACTTTTTTTTAACTTAAATTGCTTTTATCTTTTCAATCTCTGCTAATATCCATTATTTTTCAATAGTTTCAAATTAAACAGGATCAAAACTGACCCGTGGAATAGGCTTACCTCATAGGTGGCGAGGAAACGTGTGCATATTATGACGATTACAATTTTTTGAATCGTTATATCTCAAAAACGGTGGCTCGTAGAAAAAAAAAATAATTAATAAATTTTTTGTAGATAATTTTATGATCTACAATTTTTGTCTGAGGTATTTTAATGATGAAACTTACCGTTTTGCTAAAAATCGCGAAAAACTCATTTTTTTTTACCTTTGCCTTGAATAAAATGTTTTCCTCACAGGGGAAAGATGGAGAACTTTCAAATTTTGTTTTTAATGATATTTTAAAAAATCTTACCGATCTTCAGCTGGGTGAGAATTTATGTAACTTCGAATGTCTAAATTGACCGGACTAATAGTTTTATTCATAAATTATTGAATATCCCTTTGAATTCATATAACTTTTTGGAAGAATTAAATATTATTAAACAAATAGCGTCAAACAACGGTTACAATCCTTTTCTTATAGACAAAATGGTATCCAATAAACCAAAGAAAATGGCATTAAATCTCGTGTACCCAATCATAAAAGAGGACAATACACAGAAATATTTTTCGTTATCTTATGTCAATGGATTATCTAAAAATATTGCTAAATATTTCAAAAGTTGTTTCAATTATAACGCGGCTTTTAGGACAATTAATAACGTTAGTACCTACATAAAAAACAATAAAGATCGAACAAATAAAGAAAATAAATCCGGAGTCTATAAGTTGACTTGCAAAGATTGCCCTTTAGTATACATTGGCCAGACTGGTAAATCATTCAAGAAACGTGTCCAAGAACACCAAAGGGGTTATATATCCGATTCTGTACATTCGACATATGCTAATCATCTTAAGGGATTCAGGCATAATTTTAACAATACTTATGAAATTATCCTTTTAGAATTTCTTAAAATCAACAGGTATAATGCACGTAAAATCCTTTTGAACGAACAAACAGATGTTGATAAGTCTCCATTACTGAATATCTTTCCTTAGCGGCAAACTCCAATAAACACCTAGAGTTTTTATGACTTGTTCTTCTATTATTTGGTCACGTACCTAACAATGTTTTTGAACTCAGTTACATTGAATACCATCAGACAGTACAATGTAATACCTGAAGAAGCCACATCGTGGTGAAACAATTGTTGTATTAGTACAAACGTTTTCGTGGAAATAAATTACTGTCTCATATAAAATTTTTTAATTATCGCTTTTATCGAATTTTCTTTGTTGAAATTATTTCAAAACTGAATGAAAAAAATGTCAGATATTCATCAGATCTGGGATGAAAACATAATTTGCTTCATTTATATGAAGCTTCAAGAAATTATTATAGTCCCTCCAAAGAATCCAAACAAAGTAGAAATACCACACACCATAACTATAGATATACACCTTACTTTCGACAAGTTCGAAAAGTCCAGCGTGCTGTTGTATGTAGTAAGTTTATTGTGAGAGAATTGATATTGTTTAGTTAACACCGGGACAGCGCGTACGCAGTCCCGACTACCAAAAATTACGCGCCCGAGTTATCCGCATTAGGGATAATCGCAGGGGTCAGCCCGATCGAAGTGCAATGAAAGGGCCTCACTCCGGGGGAACCGCCTTATTGATCACGGTAACCCCTACGCCAGGTAAGTATGAGTTGTGCATCTACGAAATGCATTATACGTCTATTAGGAAAATTATCCACAGTTATGTGCAATTAGTCCTGCCATCTTTCGGAACAACTCTGTATTTATAATATCAGACGTTCTAACGACTAGATAGATATTAATAACGGGGCAAAAAGATTATACAATATAAGTTGAGAAAAAAACTGCTTGTTGTAAATTTATTCGCATCAATCAATTGTATTCCAAACGTGTTCAACATACTTAGGAATTAATCAACCGAGATCTGCCGAAGTGCCAATAGGCGAGACGAGAAATTAAATATTTGTGTTTCTTCTAATGTCCACCACATTATTTGTGTCTAGTTGTCATGTTTGCAGGGATATTCTCCTGATTTGGTTAATGCAAGTGAAGTTCAACCCTATCACATAGATAGATTCTCTTAGAATTAATTTGATTCCTTGAAAGTTCTTTATTTAAAGAGAACTTTATGAATTTTGTGTAACAGTTCAGATATACGGGGGAGTGCTCAAGGAAAACGGTTGGATACCTATTAGACAGAAAATAATTAAAACATCCTGCCACTGAGCTATCGGCAATATGGGTATTTATAATTAAATTTCATAACAGTTTCTTTCAGAATTGAAGTCTTGGACTATTATATTGCTTATTTCTCTTTATTAGGTTTTATATATAAAGAAATTATTGCATTTTTGAATTTTTACATGAACAGAGTATAAGTAAGATGAGCATATTGCAGATATTGAGAAAAAATAGAATAGAAAAAATTTTAAAGGCAATTCATTAATTTTTTCATGACTTACCTACCTCTATTGCAAATTATATAAAAATTTAATTAAGTTAACCTTACCTCTATTTACAACATTATAAGTAAACTACATGAATTACCTGCAAGTACGTCATATAAACATATTATAACAACATAAACTAGAAAATATACATATTATGACAGATAACAAGATTATCGTAATAATGAAAAAGGTAATTATACTGAAATTTCGAAAAAGTGTATGCGTGACACTAGCGTATGCTTTCGTACAGCTTTGGTTATATAAATTATAAATTTTATAAAAATGAACAGTGAACTTTTCTCCTCAAAATCAATAAATTATTATTAATACTTATCTTACCTCATATTTGACGTATGTTTAACATCGATTCGTATTTTTCGTAATTAATTGTTATCTATAATAGTTTATTTCCGAAACCAAGCAACTGAAAATACCGTTGTAATACTTTTGGTGAGCATCACATTCTTCAAGTGAAATTGATTTCTAATCTTCAATTCAACATTTTTATGCTTTCATGTAGCCAAAATTTAAAAATCGCTACTTGAGGATTTCTCATCATTTCGATTAGAAGAAATACATTACTCTGTTCAGCAAATATTCTGAAGCTCGAAGTCAATCAGTGTTTTATTTCAATGAGACAAAAACCAAACTCATAATAATGGTACAATATCGGAATCTGTCGATCATCTTTCTGAGTATATCTATTTTAACTATTAAGAAAATTGCCAAATTCTAAATTAAATATTTTGTGAATATTATTATATGTGTTTTTCTTTATTCGACTATTGAAACTCTTTTACCTTGTGATTTGCTAGAAGTCAATATCTAAAATAAGTTTTGTAGATATTGTAAGTAACATCATTCCATTTGTAATTGGTTTTCGACATATACATATATATATATATATATATATATATATTGAAATTTACACGACGTAAAAATTCATGTTTCGTTAAGGTTCTCGAAAAAAAAAATTGATATGTTTCGTGAAGGTTAATTTTTTATATTCAAGCTTAGTATTATTCGTCTGTGAGTAGTAATTTATGTAGTGATTTAGGAATTTTCTCACCAAAACGTACGATATAAACGGAAACATACAGATGAAGAAGGAAAGAAATTTGATCGCGTTTAGAGAGCAGAGTAGTTGTTATAGTCGTTATATTGTCCAAACTATCGCGTATGGAGAAGGTACTAACGGAATAAGTGCAAATGAAATAGCCGATTTCACTCGAATACACTACGGTTGCAAAATTATGTGTTTCATTGGTATAATCGCCGACTGTTACCAATCGACCTCCAAAAATTATTTTAAGACTCATTTGAGTTACCCCTCCCCACGGAAATCTTTAGTAAAAGGCGAAAGATTTATTCGCAACTGAGGAGAGGTCAGAGTACCATCCAATTGTTTCAACACTATTTTCATCCACAGACAGTCCGATGAAGTCGGTGTTCGAGAAGTAAATGCATGAAAGTCTCCGAGAAAAATTATCCGATTTTTAAAATTGTCTGTACACTTTTTAGGACTTGAATTTTAGGAAGAATTAAATTCGACTAATGAATATGCAATATTCAATGTATCGACAAGATATACATCTCTATTGATCTATTACACATGTTTATAATACTAAACGCCATCTTGCGGCAATTTTTGATAGCTGCTTATGTTGAACATCTGCATTGAGTTTCAATATATTTGGATATTCGATGGTAGCGGTGATTTTCGGACTGTTACATTTACAATCAAGTGTTACGTACTTCATTTATTTCAACCGAAATTGCTACAATTCTCTGATTGACGACAAAGTTCAAAAAAAAAAATAGATTCTTATGACGAATAAAAAATATATTAATCGGAATTTATAGGGCATAATAAAATTATTCATTCCATCATAATATAATTGCAATGCAATTCGAACTTCAAAAATACCAATGAAAATGGTTATCTTACTTACAAAAGTGAACAACATAATTTTTTCTCTTCTATATTATTATTGCTAATGTCTTTTTGTGTATATGTTTCAAGCGATCGTTTAATATTTCATACAATTCATTTTTACATATTGTACTTAATTTATGATACTCGAACTAGTTACGTCTATGCGTGTTACAGACAATTTTCATTCAGAGGAGAAAGTTAAAATTTCCACATAATTCATTTGTTTACATCCAGTGGATTATGATTTTAATTTTACTGTGCACTCGCACCACAGCGTTATCATATCGTCCAAATAGTTGTTCTTTCGTATTTTAAGCCAAATATGGTCGCGAATGATTACTGTGAAATCTCTTTTAGACCGACACTAAAAAATTGTCCGTTCAAGAGAGTCATCTTTTCGAAAGAAATTTTATGTTTTCCAAATTCAGCAAATGAAAATCCAATAAACAACGCAAAATATAGACATCTGAAAAAACATTTATTTCTTTATACGTAAAACACCATAATACATATTGCATTATATAACTGAATATTTATTCATGAATGGTAGTCTGACGAGTTCTTTTGCTCGAATTATTACATCATGAAAATAAAATTGGAAGTTGATAAGAATATTCAAGGCTGTGTCATATTTTTGACATTCTGCGAATAGTTTAAAGATTTTTAATCAAGTCGTTAGCTTCATCATAATAAAATTCCTCATTAGAAACTTTCAAAGTCCGTTAGTTCCACCTTCGGCCAGATAATCAATTTCATTTATTACAAATGTTTGAAAAAGTTATAACTAACATATAAAACCATGTCTCAAGATGCGAGAACGCTCATTTTCGATTTTGTTGATCGTAAAAAAATTCTCAATGGAGAATACTTTCAAAGTTGACAGTAGATGGGCCGACCTAACACGTATAATCGCTAGTCATATCTAACATATAAAACCCAAGTTTCCAATGTGCGGCAACGCCTTTTTTCAATTTTGTTGATATTTATAAAATTCTCCTATATAATTCCCTTCGTTCTCCCTACAGCCCGCCAATAGTTTTCATCACATAAGATTGATATTCATAACTAACATAGTAAAGACCCTCTGCCTATATGCGACAATAATTGAGAGAAGTAAGTAATGATGTTCATTATATAAAGTGGGCCGATCCCGGAGGTACTGCAATACCGGGCCAACCCGCGACGGCGGTGGAGCAAGCCCCTAACCACCATCATGTTCCAAAAATCAGTTTAATATACTGGCCCCGCATGCGGGGCGTATCAGATATTAAGCTGATAAGAACAGATACTACACTTTGATCTTAGCCATAGGGCCGAGAAGCGATACCTGTTACAAATTATCAACAAAACTTAACGGAAAATAGACCTTCGTATTCAGTATAATAATTCACCATACATCTACGAGTTCCATCTTTCATTACATACCCCTACTTCATTAGAATAACTATTCCCAATGTACCACCCTCGTAGAATTCTATTCAGGTTATTGAGGAGATTTCGATATCACTCGCTAGAGTGCGCATCGTCCCATTTGTTATTTAGTCGTAGTCGGCTTTCCTAAAATTATATTTTGCTCCTTTCGATGCATACAAACGCTTACACTGACCGTTCAAAAGGAAGTGAATCAATATTAGAATATAAATAGAGAAAAAGTGTTCAAAGATTAGAAAAGTGTAATGTAAATGAGAAAGTGTAGTTAGTGGCTTTAGTGAACTTAGTGCGAGAGCCAAAATATCAACGAGACAAATCACCTTGACCTGGAAATACTATGGGAATATCATCAAGTTGGATCAATTCTTTGCTGAGAGAAAAATACTTCTTGAGAAACATATAAAATAAATAGAACACGAAATGAGAACGGCAAAATAAAATGCGAAAGAGTTGGAAGCATATTTAAAATCAAAAAGAACCGCAAAACCAGAAATTATTACTGAAATCTAGAATGACTGCCTGAGCGGCAGTGAAGAAGATGACGATTTTAGTATCGAGGAAAAAGAGAAATGATGATAGAGAAATAAATGCACAAAATAACCCGAGAGCCTGTAAGGAAAGACAATCATAATAAATTTTCATAAAAAGAAGATGATAACACAACACATATAATACTAAGAAACAAGACAAATCGAAACGAACTATCAAAAGTAATAACAAATTAAGAAAATCAGCTATACCATAGCAATAGCAACCGAAAAAAATTACTCGTCTCAATGATGACGGACTTTACTAAGAACCAAGCGGAAACCTTTCCCTATTATTGGTTGCTTTCAAAAATCTACGCAAGATTATTAATCTTGAAAATTAAGAAATGTACAGCCAGACGAAGAAGACACTAATACGCAGTTTAATGGCTCATTATGTAATGTTTCCAAGATCATTTCGAAAGAAAATTTAGTGAGCAATATTGTGCGAGTGTCTATAGCTGCTTCTATGCAATTCGAATATTATCGCCTTTATTTGATTGATTCGGGAAATCCACTCAGTTCAATTTTAGCTGAAATATTTATGGATGATCTAGAATCAAAAATACACCTAAATCCGATAAGCAAATATTTCCTTTATTGGTATAGATATGTAGATGACATTTTTTGTTGTTTCAAAGGCACCGATCGACAACTACATATCTTCACGAATTTCATTAATAAACTCCACCCAAAAATCAAATTCACAATCGAAGAAGAAAAGAATCAAAGTATTAATTTTCTTGACCTCACAATAACAAGACTAAATAATTTACATGATTTTAGTATTTTTCACAAACCCACAAATTCAGACATCATAATACATAAAACTTCAAATCACCACACCAACCAAAAAATGTCAGCATATAATATAGTCCGGTCAAATTAGACCAAAAATAAGAGTAAAAGTTACATAAATTCCCACCAAGCTGAAAATTGGTAAGATTGTTTAAAATATCATTAAAAACAAAATTTGAAAGTTCCCCATCTATCCCCTGTAAGGAAAAAATTTTATTCAAGGTCAAAGGTCAAAAAAATGAGTTTTTCGCGATTTTCAGCAAAACGGTCAGTTTTATCATTAAAATACCTCGGACAAAAATTGTAGATCATAAAATTATCTATAAAAAATTTATTAATACTTTCTTTTCTACGCGCCACCGTTTTTGAGATATTACGGTTAAAAAAATTGTAAAAGTTGTAATCGTCATAATGAGCATGTACACGGCATAGAATCACCAACAGTAGAGGATCCGTTTGATTCCAACGAGGCAACATGCGATACATGGCTATTAACGCAGTTTACATGCACTCAAGATGAAGATGAAGAAGAATAAGAAAAACAAGAACAAGACGAACAAGAAGATCAAGAAGAAGAACAAAAAGAAGATTTTGAAAGTTACGACTCGGACGATTAAATTTCACTACTTTTTTTTAACTTAAATTGCTTTTATCTTTTCAATCTCTGCTAATATCCATTATTTTTCAATAGTTTCAAATTAAATAGGATCAAAACTGACCCGTGGAATAGGCTTACCTCATAGGTGGCGAGGAAACGTGTGCATATTATGACGATTACAATTTTTTGAATCGTTATATCTCAAAAACGGTGGCTCGTAGAAAAAAAAAATAATTAATAAATTTTTTGTAGATAATTTTATGATCTACAATTTTTGTCTGAGGTATTTTAATGATGAAACTTACCGTTTTGCTAAAAATCGCGAAAAACTCATTTTTTTTTTACCTTTGCCTTGAATAAAATTTTTTCCTCACAGGGGAAAGATGGAGAACTTTCAAATTTTGTTTTTAATGATATTTTAAAAAATCTTACCGATCTTCAGCTGGGTGAGAATTTATGTAACTTCGAATGTCTAAATTGACCGGACTAATAGTTTTATTCATAAATTATTGAATATCCCTTTGAATTCATATAACTTTTTGGAAGAATTAAATATTATTAAACAAATAGCGTCAAACAACGGTTACAATCCTTTTCTTATAGACAAAATGGTATCCAATAAACCAAAGAAAATGGCATTAAATCTCGTGTACCCAATCATAAAAGAGGACAATACACAGAAATATTTTTCGTTATCTTATGTCAATGGATTATCTAAAAATATTGCTAAATATTTCAAAAGTTGTTTCAATTATAACGCGGCTTTTAGGACAATTAATAACGTTAGTACCTACATAAAAAACAATAAAGATCGAACAAATAAAGAAAATAAATCCGGAGTCTATAAGTTGACTTGCAAAGATTGCCCTTTAGTATACATTGGCCAGACTGGTAAATCATTCAAGAAACGTGTCCAAGAACACCAAAGGGGTTATATATCCGATTCTGTACATTCGACATATGCTAATCATCTTAAGGGATTCAGGCATAATTTTAACAATACTTATGAAATTATCCTTTTAGAATTTCTTGAAATCAACAGGTATAATGCACGTAAAATCCTTTTGAACGAACAAACAGATGTTGATAAGTCTCCATTACTGAATATCTTTCCTTAGCGGCAAACTCCAATAAACACCTAGAGTTTTTATGACTTGTTCTTCTATTATTTGGTCACGTACCTAACAATGTTTTTGAACTCAGTTACATTGAATACCATCAGACAGTACAATGTAATACCTGAAGAAGCCACATCGTGGTGAAACAATTGTTGTATTAGTACAAACGTTTTCGTGGAAATAAATTACTGTCTCATATAAAATTTTTTAATTATCGCTTTTATCGAATTTTCTTTGTTGAAATTATTTCAAAACTGAATGAAAAAAATGTCAGATATTCATCAGATCTGGGATGAAAACATAATTTGCTTCATTTATATGAAGCTTCAAGAAATTATTATAGTCCCTCCAAAGAATCCAAACAAAGTAGAAATACCACACACCATAACTATAGATATACACCTTACTTTCGACAAGTTCGAAAAGTCCAGCGTGCTGTTGTATGTAGTAAGTTTATTGTGAGAGAATTGATATTGTTTAGTTAACACCGGGACAGCGCGTACGCAGTCCCGACTACCAAAAATTACGCGCCCGAGTTATCCGCATTAGGGATAATCGCAGGGGTCAGCCCGATCGAAGTGCAATGAAAGGGCCTCACTCCGGGGGAACCGCCTTATTGATCACGGTAACCCCTACGCCAGGTAAGTATGAGTTGTGCATCTACGAAATGCATTATACGTCTATTAGGAAAATTATCCACAGTTATGTGCAATTAGTCCTGCCATCTTTCGGAACAACTCTGTATTTATAATATCAGACGTTCTAACGACTAGATAGATATTAATAACGGGGCAAAAAGATTATACAATATAAGTTGAGAAAAAAACTGCTTGTTGTAAATTTATTCGCATCAATCAATTGTATTCCAAACGTGTTCAACATACTTAGGAATTAATCAACCGAGATCTGCCGAAGTGCCAATAGGCGAGACGAGAAATTAAATATTTGTGTTTCTTCTAATGTCCACCACATTATTTGTGTCTAGTTGTCATGTTTGCAGGGATATTCTCCTGATTTGGTTAATGCAAGAGAAGTTCAACCCTATCACATAGATAGATTCTCTTAGAATTAATTTGATTCCTTGAAAGTTCTTTTAAAGAGAACTTTATGAATTTTGTGTAACAGTTCAGATATACGGGGGAGTGCTCAAGGAAAACGGTTGGATACCTATTAGACAGAAAATAATTAAAACATCCTGCCACTGAGCTATCGGCAATATGGGTATTTATAATTAAATTTCATAACAGTTTCTTTCAGAATTGAAGTCTTGGACTATTATATTGCTTATTTCTCTTTATTAGGTTTTATATATAAAGAAATTATTGCATTTTTGAATTTTTACATGAACAGAGTATAAGTAAGATGAGCATATTGCAGATATTGAGAAAAAATAGAATAGAAAAAATTTTAAAGGCAATTCATTAATTTTTTCATGACTTACCTAACTCTATTGCGAATTATATAAAAATTTAATTAAGTTAACCTTACCTCTATTTACAACTTTATAAGTAAACTACATGAATTACCTGCAAGTACGTCATATAAACATATTATAACAACATAAACTAGAAAATATACATATTATGACAGATAACAAGATTATCGTAATAATGAAAAAGGTAATTATACTGAAATTTCGAAAAAGTGTATGCGTGACACTAGCGTATGCTTTCGTACAGCTTTGGTTATATAAATTATAAATTTTATAAAAATGAACAGTGAACTTTTCTCCTCAAAATCAATAAATTATTATTAATACTTATCTTACCTCATATTTGACGTATGTTTAACATCGATTCGTATTTCTCATAATTAATTGTTATCTATAATAGTTTATTTCCGAAACCAAGCAACTGAAAATACCGTTGTCATACTTTTGGTGAGCATCACATTCTTCAAGTGAAATTGATTTCTAATCTTCAATTCAACATTTTTATGCTTTCATGTAGCCAAAATTTAAAAATCGCTACTTGAGGATTTCTCATCATTTCGATTAGAAGAAATACATTACTCTGTTCAGCAAATATTCTGAAGCTCGAAGTCAATCAGTGTTTTATTTCAATGAGACAAAAACCAAACTCATAATAATGGTACAATATCGGAATCTGTCGATCATCTTTCTGAGTATATCTATTTTAACTATTAAGAAAATTGCCAAATTCTAAATTAAATATTTTGTGAATATTATTATATGTGTTTTTCTTTATTCGACTATTGAAACTATTTTACCTTGTGATTTGCTAGAAGTCAATATCTAAAATAAGTTTTGTAGATATTGTAAGTAACATCATTCCATTTGTAATTGGTTTTCGACATATATATATATATATATATATATATATATATATATATAGATATTTACACGACGTAAAAATTCATGTTTCGTTAAGGTTCTCAAAAAAAAAATTGATATGTTTCGTGAAGGTTAATTTTTTATATTCAAGCTTAGTATTATTCGTCTGTGAGTAGTAATTTCTGTAGTGATTTAGGAATTTTCTCACCAAAACGTACGATATAAACGGAAACATACAGATGAAGAAGGAAAGAAATTTGATCGCGTTTAGAGAGCAGAGTAGTTGTTATAGTCGTTATATTGTCCAAACTATCGCGTATGGAGAAGGTACTAACGGAATAAGTGCAAATGAAATAGCCGATTTCACTCGAATACACTACGGTTGCAAAATTATGTGTTTCATTGGTATAATCGCCGACTGTTACCAATCGACCTCCAAAAATTATTTTAAGACTCATTTGAGTTACCCCTCCCCACGGAAATCTTTAGTAAAAGGCGAAAGATTTATTCGCAACTGAGGAGAGGTCAGAGTAACCATCCAATTTTTTCAACACTATTTTCATCCACAGACAGTCCGATGAAGTCGGTGTTCGAGAAGTAAATGCATGAAAGTCTCCGAGAAAAATTATCCGATTTTTAAAATTGTCTGTACACTTTTTAGGACTTGAATTTTAGGAAGAATTAAATTCGACTAATGAATATGCAATATTCAATGTATCGACAAGATATACATCTCTATTGATCTATTACACATGTTTATAATACTAAACGCCATCTTGCGGCAATTTTTGATAGCTGCTTATGTTGAACATCTGCATTGAGTTTCAATATATTTGGATATTCGATGGTAGCGGTGATTTTCGGACTGTTACATTTACAATCAAGTGTTACGTACTTCATTTATTTCAACCGAAATTGCTACAATTCTCTGATTGACGACAAAGTTCAAAAAAAAAAATAGATTCTTATGACGAATAAAAAATATATTAATCGGAATTTATAGGGCATAATAAAATTATTCATTCCATCATAATATAATTGCAATGCAATTCGAACTTCAAAAATACCAATGAAAATGGTTATCTTACTTATAAAAGTGAACAACATAATTTTTTCTCTTCTATATTATTATTGCTAATGTCTTTTTGTGTATATGTTTCAAGCGATCGTTTAATATTTCATACAATTCATTTTTACATATTGTACTTAATTTATGATACTCGAACTAGTTACGTCGAAGCGTGTTACAGACAATTTTCTTTCAGAAGAGAAAGTTAAAATTTCCACATAATTCATTTGTTTACATCCAGTGGATTATGATTTTAATTTTACTGTGCACTCGCACCACAGCGTTATCATATCGTCCAAATATTTGTTCTTTCGTATTTTAAGCCAAATATGGTCGCGAATGATTACTGTGAAATCTCTTTTAGACCGACACTAAAAAATTGTCCGTTCAAGAGAGTCATCTTTTCGAAAGAAATTTTATGTTTTCCAAATTCAGCAAATGAAAACCCAATAAACAACGCAAAATATAGACATCTGAAAAAACATTTATTTCTTTATACGTAAAACACCATAATACATATTGCATTATATAACTGAATATTTATTCATGAATGGTAGTCTGACGAGTTCTTTTGCTCGAATTATTACATCATGAAAATAAAATTGGAAGTTGATAAGAATATTCAAGGCTGTGTCATATTTTTGACATTCTGCGAATAGTTTAAAGATTTTTAATCAAGTCGTTAGCTTCATCATAATAAAATTCCTCATTAGAAACTTTCAAAGTCCGTTAGTTCCACCTTCGGCCAGATAATCAATTTCATTTATTACAAATGTTTGAAAAAGTTATAACTAACATATAAAACCATGTCTCAAGATGCGAGAACGCTCATTTTCGATTTTGTTGATCGTAAAAAAATTCTCAATGGAGAATACTTTCAAAGTTGACAGTAGATGGGCCGACCTAACACGTATAATCGCTAGTCATATCTAACATATAAAACCCAAGTTTCCAATGTGCGGCAACGCCTTTTTTCAATTTTGTTGATATTTATAAAATTCTCCTATATAATTCCCTTCGTTCTCCCTACAGCCCGCCAATAGTTTTCATCACATAAGATTGATATTCATAACTAACATAGTAAAGACCCTCTGCCTATATGCGACAATAATTGAGAGAAGTAAGTAATGATGTTCATTATATAAAGTGGGCCGATCCCGGAGGTACTGCAATACCGGGCCAACCCGCGACGGCGGTGGAGCAAGCCCCTAACCACCATCATGATCCAAAAATCAGTTTAATATACTGGCCCCGCATGCGGGGCGTATCAGATATTAAGCTGATAAGAACAGATACTACACTTTGATCTTAGCCATAGGGCCGAGAAGCGATACCTGTTACAAATTATCAACAAAACTTAACGGAAAATAGACCTTCGTATTCAGTATAATAATTCACCATACATCTACGAGTTCCATCTTTCATTACATACCCCTACTTCATTAGAATAACTATTACCAATGTACCACCCTCGTAGAATTCTATTCAGGTTATTGAGGAGATTTCGATATCACTCGCTAGAGTGCGCATCGTCCCATTTGTTATTTAGTCGTAGTCGGCTTTCCTAAAATTATATTTTGCTCCTTTCGATGCATACAAACGCTTACACTGACCGTTCAAAAGGAAGTGAATCAATATTAGAATATAAATAGAGAAAAAGTGTTCAAAGATTAGAAAAGTGTAATGTAAATGAGAAAGTGTAGTTAGTGGCTTTAGTGAACTTAGTGCGAGAGCCAAAATATCAACGAGACAAATCACCTTGACCTGGAAATACTATGGGAATATCATCAAGTTGGATCAATTCTTTGCTGAGAGAAAAATACTTCTTGAGAAACATATAAAATAAATAGAACACGAAATGAGAACGGCAAAATAAAATGCGAAAGAGTTGGAAGCATATTTAAAACCAAAACGAACCGCAAAACCAGAAATTATTACTGAAATCTAGAATGACTGCCTGAGCGGCAGTGAAGAAGATGACGATTTTAGTATCGAGGAAAAAGAGAAATGATGATAGAGAAATAAATGCCCAAAATAACCCGAGAGCCTGTAAGGAAAGACAATCATAATAAATTTTCATAAAAAGAAGATGATAACACAACACATATAATACTAAGAAACAAGACAAATCGAAACGAACTATCAAAAGTAATAACAAATTAAGAAAATCAGCTATACCATAGCAATAGCAACCGAAAAAAATTACTCGTCTCAATGATGACGGACTTTACTAAGAACCAAGCGGAAACCTTTCCCTATTATTGGTTGCTTTCAAAAATCTACGCAAGATTATTAATCTTGAAAATTAAGAAATGTACAGCCAGACGAAGAAGACACTAATACGCAGTTTAATGGGTCATTATGTAATGTTTCCAAGATCATTTCGAAAGAAAATTTAGTGAGCAATATTGTGCGAGTGTCTATAGCTGCTTCTATGCAATTCGAATATTATCGCCTTTATTTGATTGATTCGGGAAATCCACTCAGTTCAATTTTAGCTGAAATATTTATGGATGATCTAGAATCAAAAATACACCTAAATCCGATAAGCAAATATTTTTTGGTATAGATATGTAGATGACATTTTTTGTTGTTTCAAAGGCACCGATCGACAACTACATATCTTCACGAATTTCATTAATAAACTCCACCCAAAAATCAAATTCACAATCGAAGAAGAAAATAATCAAAGTATTAATTTTCTTGACCTCACAATAACAAGACTAAATAATTTACATGATTTTAGTATTTTTCACAAACCCACACATACAGACATCATAATACATAAAACTTCAAATCACCACACCAACCAAAAGATGTCAGCATATAATATAGTCCGGTCAAATTAGACCAAAAATAAGAGTAAAAGTTACATAAATTCCCACCAAGCTGGAAATTGGTAAGATTGTTTAAAATATCATTAAAAACAAAATTTGAAAGTTCCCCATCTTTCCCCTGTAAGGAAAAAATTTTATTCAAGGTCAAAGGTCAAAAAAATGAGTTTTTCGCGATTTTCAGCAAAACGGTCAGTTTTATCATTAAAATACCTCGGACAAAAATTGTAGATCATAAAATTATCTATAAAAAATTTATTAATACTTTCTTTTCTACGCGCCACCGTTTTTGAGATATTACGATTAAAAAAATTGTAAAAGTTGTAATCGTCATAATGAGCATGTACACGGCATAGAATCACCAACAGTAGAGGATCCGTTTGATTCCAACGAGGCAACATGCGATACATCGCTATTAACGCAGTTTACATGCACTCAAGATGAAGATGAAGAAGAATAAGAAAAACAAGAACAAGACGAACAAGAAGATCAAGAAGAAGAACAAAAAGAAGATTTTGAAAGTTACGACTCGGACGATTAAATTTCACTACTTTTTTTTAACTTAAATTGCTTTTATCTTTTCAATCTCTGCTAATATCCATTATTTTTCAATAGTTTCAAATTAAACAGGATCAAAACTGACCCGTGGAATAGGCTTACCTCATAGGTGGCGAGGAAACGTGTGCATATTATGACGATTACAATTTTTTGAATCGTTATATCTCAAAAACGGTGGCTCGTAGAAAAAAAAAATAATTAATAAATTTTTTGTAGATAATTTTATGATCTACAATTTTTGTCTGAGGTATTTTAATGATGAAACTTACCGTTTTGCTAAAAATCGCGAAAAACTCATTTTTTTTACCTTTGCCTTGAATAAAATTTTTTCCTCACAGGGGAAAGATGGAGAAGTTTCAAATTTTGTTTTTAATGATATTTTAAAAAATCTTACCGATCTTCAGCTGGGTGAGAATTTATGTAACTTCGAATGTCTAAATTGACCGGACTAATAGTTTTATTCATAAATTATTGAATATCCCTTTGAATTCATATAACTTTTTGGAAGAATTAAATATTATTAAACAAATAGCGTCAAACAACGGTTACAATCCTTTTCTTATAGACAAAATGGTATCCATTAACCAAAGAAAATGGCATTAAATCTCGTGTACCCAATCATAAAAGAGGACAATACACAGAAATATTTTTCGTTATCTTATGTCAATGGATTATCTAAAAATATTGCTAAATATTTCAAAAGTTGTTTCAATTATAACGCGGCTTTTAGGACAATTAATAACGTTAGTACCTACATAAAAAACAATAAAGATCGAACAAATAAAGAAAATAAATCCGGAGTCTATAAGTTGACTTGCAAAGATTGCCCTTTAGTATACATTGGCCAGACTGGTAAATCATTCAAGAAACGTGTCCAAGAACACCAAAGGGGTTATATATCCGATTCTGTACATTCGACATATGCTAATCATCTTAAGGGATTCAGGCATAATTTTAACAATACTTATGAAATTATCCTTTTAGAATTTCTTGAAATCAACAGGTATAATGCACGTAAAATCCTTTTGAACGAACAAACAGATGTTGATAAGTCTCCATTACTGAATATCTTTCCTTAGCGGCAAACTCCAATAAACACCTAGAGTTTTTATGACTTGTTCTTCTATTATTTGGTCACGTACCTAACAATGTTTTTGAACTCAGTTACATTGAATACCATCAGACAGTACAATGTAATACCTGAAGAAGCCACATCGTGGTGAAACAATTGTTGTATTAGTACAAACGTTTTCGTGGAAATAAATTACTGTCTCATATAAAATTTTTTAATTATCGCTTTTATCGAATTTTCTTTGTTGAAATTATTTCAAAACTGAATGAAAAAAATGTCAGATATTCATCAGATCTGGGATGAAAACATAATTTGCTTCATTTATATGAAGCTTCAAGAAATTATTATAGTCCCTCCAAAGAATCCAAACAAAGTAGAAATACCACACACCATAACTATAGATATACACCTTACTTTCGACAAGTTCGAAAAGTCCAGCGTGCTGTTGTATGTAGTAAGTTTATTGTGAGAGAATTGATATTGTTTAGTTAACACCGGGACAGCGCGTACGCAGTCCCGACTACCAAAAATTACGCGCCCGAGTTATCCGCATTAGGGATAATCGCAGGGGTCAGCCCGATCGAAGTGCAATGAAAGGGCCTCACTCCGGGGGAACCGCCTTATTGATCACGGTAACCCCTACGCCAGGTAAGTATGAGTTGTGCATCTACGAAATGCATTATACGTCTATTAGGAAAATTATCCACAGTTATGTGCAATTAGTCCTGCCATCTTTCGGAACAACTCTGTATTTATAATATCAGACGTTCTAACGACTAGATAGATATTAATAACGGGGCAAAAAGATTATACAATATAAGTTGAGAAAAAAACTGCTTGTTGTAAATTTATTCGCATCAATCAATTGTATTCCAAACGTGTTCAACATACTTAGGAATTAATCAACCGAGATCTGCCGAAGTGCCAATAGGCGAGACGAGAAATTAAATATTTGTGTTTCTTCTAATGTCCACCACATTATTTGTGTCTAGTTGTCATGTTTGCAGGGATATTCTCCTGATTTGGTTAATGCAAGTGAAGTTCAACCCTATCACATAGATAGATTCTCTTAGAATTAATTTGATTCCTTGAAAGTTCTTTATTTAAAGAGAACTTTATGAATTTTGTGTAACAGTTCAGATATACGGGGGAGTGCTCAAGGAAAACGGTTGGATACCTATTAGACAGAAAATAATTAAAACATCCTGCCACTGAGCTATCGGCAATATGGGTATTTATAATTAAATTTCATAACAGTTTCTTTCAGAATTGAAGTCTTGGACTATTATATTGCTTATTTCTCTTTATTAGGTTTTATATATAAAGAAATTATTGCATTTTTGAATTTTTACATGAACAGAGTATAAGTAAGATGAGCATATTGCAGATATTGAGAAAAAATAGAATAGAAAAAATTTTAAAGGCAATTCATTAATTTTTTCATGACTTACCTACCTCTATTGCAAATTATATAAAAATTTAAGTAAGTTAACCTTACCTCTATTTACAACATTATAAGTAAACTACATGAATTACCTGCAAGTACGTCATATAAACATATTATAACAACATAAACTAGAAAATATACATATTATGACAGATAACAAGATTATCGTAATAATGAAAAAGGTAATTATACTGAAATTTCGAAAAAGTGTATGCGTGACACAAGCGTATGCTTTCGTACAGCTTTGGTTATATAAATTATAAATTTTATAAAAATGAACAGTGAACTTTTCTCCTCAAAATCAATAAATTATTATTAATACTTATCTTACCTCATATTTGACGTATGTTTAACATCGATTCGTATTTCTCATAATTAATTGTTATCTATAATAGTTTATTTCCGAAACCAAGCAACTGAAAATACCGTTGTCATACTTTTGGTGAGCATCACATTCTTCAAGCGAAATTGATTTCTAATCTTCAATTCAACATTTTTATGCTTTCATGTAGCCAAAATTTAAAAATCGCTACTTGAGGATTTCTCATCATTTCGATTAGAAGAAATACATTACTCTGTTCAGCAAATATTCTGAAGCTCGAAGTCAATCAGTGTTTTATTTCAATGAGACAAAAACCAAACTCATAATAATGGTACAATATCGGAATCTGTCGATCATGTTTCTGAGTATATCTATTTTAACTATTAAGAAAATTGCCAAATTCTAAATTAAATATTTTGTGAATATTATTATATGTGTTTTTCTTTATTCGACTATTGAAACTATTTTACCTTGTGATTTGCTAGAAGTCAATATCTAGAATAAGTTTTGTAGATATTGTAAGTAACATCATTCCATTTGTAATTGGTTTTCGACATATACATATATATATATATATATATATATATATATATATATATATATTGAAATTTACACGACGTAAAAATTCATGTTTCGTTAAGGTTCTCGAAAAAAAAAATTGATATGTTTCGTGAAGGTTAATTTTTTATATTCAAGCTTAGTATTATTCGTCTGTGAGTAGTAATTTCTGTAGTGATTTAGGAATTTTCTCACCAAAACGTACGATATAAACGGAAACATACAGATGAAGAAGGAAAGAAATTTGATCGCGTTTAGAGAGCAGAGTAGTTGTTATAGTCGTTATATTGTCCAAACTATCGCGTATGGAGAAGGTACTAACGGAATAAGTGCAAATGAAATAGCCGATTTCACTCGAATACACTACGGTTGCAAAATTATGTGTTTCATTGGTATAATCGCCGACTGTTACCAATCGACCTCCAAAAATTATTTTAAGACTCATTTGAGTTACCCCTCCCCACGGAAATCTTTAGTAAAAGGCGAAAGATTTATTCGCAACTGAGGAGAGGTCAGAATAACCATCCAATTTTTTCAACACTATTTTCATCTACAGACAGTCCGATGAAGTCGGTGTTCGAGAAGTAAATGCATGAAAGTCTCCGAGAAAAATTATCCGATTTTTAAAATTGTCTGTACACTTTTTAGGACTTGAATTTTAGGAAGAATTAAATTCGACTAATGAATATGCAATATTCAATGTATCGACAAGATATACATCTCTATTGATCTATTACACATGTTTATAATACTAAACGCCATCTTGCGGCAATTTTTGATAGCTGCTTATGTTGAACATCTGCATTGAGTTTCAATATATTTGGATATTCGATGGTAGCGGTGATTTTCGGACTGTTACATTTACAATCAAGTGTTACGTACTTCATTTATTTCAACCGAAATTGCTACAATTCTCTGATTGACGACAAAGTTCAAAAAAAAAAATAGATTCTTATGACGAATAAAAAATATATTAATCGGAATTTATAGGGCATAATAAAATTATTCATTTCATCATAATATAATTGCAATGCAATTCGAACTTCAAAAATACCAATGAAAATGGTTATCTTACTTACAAAAGTGAACAACATAATTTTTTCTCTTCTATATTATTATTGCTAATGTCTTTTTGTGTATATGTTTCAAGCGATCGTTTAATATTTCATACAATTCATTTTTACATATTGTACTTAATTTATGATACTCGAACTAGTTACGTCGATGCGTGTTACAGACAATTTTCATTCAGAGGAGAAAGTTAAAATTTCCACATAATTCATTTGTTTACATCCAGTGGATTATGATTTTAATTTTACTGTGCACTCGCACCACAGCGTTATCATATCGTCCAAATATTTGTTCTTTCGTATTTTAAGCCAAATATGGTCGCGAATGATTACTGTGAAATCTCTTTTAGACCGACACTAAAAAATTGTCCGTTCAAGAGAGTCATCTTTTCGAAAGAAATTTTATGTTTTCCAAATTCAGCAAATGAAAACCCAATAAACAACGCAAAATATAGACATCTGAAAAAACATTTATTTCTTTATACGTAAAACACCATAATACATATTGCATTATATAACTGAATATTTATTCATGAATGGTAGTCTGACGAGTTCTTTTGCTCGAATTATTACATCATGAAAATAAAATTGGAAGTTGATAAGAATATTCAAGGCTGTGTCATATTTTTGACATTCTGCGAATAGTTTAAAGATTTTTAATCAAGTCGTTAGCTTCATCATAATAAAATTCCTCATTAGAAACTTTCAAAGTCCGTTAGTTCCACCTTCGGCCAGATAATCAATTTCATTTATTACAAATGTTTGAAAAAGTTATAACTAACATATAAAACCATGTCTCAAGATGCGAGAACGCTCATTTTCGATTTTGTTGATCGTAAAAAAATTCTCAATGGAGAATACTTTCAAAGTTGACAGTAGATGGGCCGACCTAACACGTATAATCGCTAGTCATATCTAACATATAAAACCCAAGTTTCCAATGTGCGGCAACGCCTTTTTTCAATTTTGTTGATATTTATAAAATTCTCCTATATAATTCCCTTCGTTCTCCCTACAGCCCGCCAATAGTTTTCATCACATAAGATTGATATTCATAACTAACATAGTAAAGACCCTCTGCCTATATGCGACAATAATTGAGAGAAGTAAGTAATGATGTTCATTATATAAAGTGGGCCGATCCCGGAGGTACTGCAATACCGGGCCAACCCGCGACGGCGGTGGAGCAAGCCCCTAACCACCATCATGATCCAAAAATCAGTTTAATATACTGGCCCCGCATGCGGGGCGTATCAGATATTAAGCTGATAAGAACAGATACTACACTTTGATCTTAGCCATAGGGCCGAGAAGCGATACCTGTTACAAATTATCAACAAAACTTAACGGAAAATAGACCTTCGTATTCAGTATAATAATTCACCATACATCTACGAGTTCCATCTTTAATTACATACCCCTACTTCATTAGAATAACTATTCCCAATGTACCACCCTCGTAGAATTCTATTCAGGTTATTGAGGAGATTTCGATATCACTCGCTAGAGTGCGCATCGTCCCATTTGTTATTTAGTCGTAGTCGGCTTTCCTAAAATTATATTTTGCTCCTTTCGATGCATACAAACGCTTACACTGACCGTTCAAAAGGAAGTGAATCAATATTAGAATATAAATAGAGAAAAAGTGTTCAAAGATTAGAAAAGTGTAATGTAAATGAGAAAGTGTAGTTAGTGGCTTTAGTGAACTTAGTGCGAGAGCCAAAATATCAACGAGACAAATCACCTTGACCTGGAAATACTATGGGAATATCATCAAGTTGGATCAATTCTTTGCTGAGAGAAAAATACTTCTTGAGAAACATATAATATAAATAGAACACGAAATGAGAACGGCAAAATAAAATGCGAAAGAGTTGGAAGCATATTTAAAATCAAAAAGAACCGCAAAACCAGAAATTATTACTGAAATCTAGAATGACTGCCTGAGCGGCAGTGAAGAAGATGACGATTTTAGTATCGAGGAAAAAGAGAAATGATGATAGAGAAATAAATGCACAAAATAACCCGAGAGCCTGTAAGGAAAGACAATCATAATAAATTTTCATAAAAAGAAGATGATAACACAACACATATAATACTAAGAAACAAGACAAATCGAAACGAACTATCAAAAGTAATAACAAATTAAGAAAATCAGCTATACCATAGCAATAGCAACCGAAAAAAATTACTCGTCTCAATGATGACGGACTTTACTAAGAACCAAGCGGAAACCTTTCCCTATTATTGGTTGCTTTCAAAAATCTACGCAAGATTATTAATCTTGAAAATTAAGAAATGTACAGCCAGACGAAGAAGACACTAATACGCAGTTTAATGGCTCATTATGTAATGTTTCCAAGATCATTTCGAAAGAAAATTTAGTGAGCAATATTGTGCGAGTGTCTATAGCTGCTTCTATGCAATTCGAATATTATCGCCTTTATTTGATTGATTCGGGAAATCCACTCAGTTCAATTTTAGCTGAAATATTTATGGATGATCTAGAATCAAAAATACACCTAAATCCGATAAGCAAATATTTCCTTTATTGGTATAGATATGTAGATGACATTTTTTGTTGTTTCAAAGGCACCGATCGACAACTACATATCTTCACGAATTTCATTAATAAACTCCACCCAAAAATCAAATTCACAATCGAAGAAGAAAAGAATCAAAGTATTAATTTTCTTGACCTCACAATAACAAGACTAAATAATTTACATGATTTTAGTATTTTTCACAAACCCACACATACAGACATCATAATACATAAAACTTCAAATCACCACACCAACCAAAAAATGTCAGCATATAATATAGTCCGGTCAAATTAGACCAAAAATAAGAGTAAAAGTTACATAAATTCCCACCAAGCTGAAAATTGGTAAGATTGTTTAAAATATCATTAAAAACAAAATTTGAAAGTTCCCCATCTATCTCCTGTAAGGAAAAAATTTTATTCAAGGTCAAAGGTCAAAAAAATGAGTTTTTCGCGATTTTCAGCAAAACGGTCAGTTACATCATTAAAATACCTCGGACAAAAATTGTAGATCATAAAATTATCTATAAAAAATTTATTAATACTTTCTTTTCTACGCGCCACCGTTTTTGAGATATTACGGTTAAAAAAATTGTAAAAGTTGTAATCGTCATAATGAGCATGTACACGGCATAGAATCACCAACAGTAGAGGATCCGTTTGATTCCAACGAGGCAACATGCGATACATGGCTATTAACGCAGTTTACATGCACTCAAGATGAAGATGAAGAAGAACAAGAAAAACAAGAACAAGACGAACAAGAAGATCAAGAAGAAGAACAAAAAGAAGATTTTGAAAGTTACGACTCGGACGATTAAATTTCACTACTTTTTTTTAACTTAAATTGCTTTTATCTTTTCAATCTCTGCTAATATCCATTATTTTTCAATAGTTTCAAATTAAACAGGATCAAAACTGACCCGTGGAATAGGCTTACCTCATAGGTGGCGAGGAAACGTGTGCATATTATGACGATTACAATTTTTTGAATCGTTATATCTCAAAAACGGTGGCTCGTAGAAAAAAAAAATAATTAATAAATTTTTTGTAGATAATTTTATGATCTACAATTTTTGTCTGAGGTATTTTAATGATGAAACTTACCGTTTTGCTAAAAATCGCGAAAAACTCATTTTTTTTACCTTTGCCTTGAATAAAATTTTTTCCTCACAGGGGAAAGATGGAGAACTTTCAAATTTTGTTTTTAATGATATTTTAAAAAATCTTACCGATCTTCAGCTGGGTGAGAATTTATGTAACTTCGAATGTCTAAATTGACCGGACTAATAGTTTTATTCATAAATTATTGAATATCCCTTTGAATTCATATAACTTTTTGGAAGAATTAAATATTATTAAACAAATAGCGTCAAACAACGGTTACAATCCTTTTCTTATAGACAAAATGGTATCCAATAAACCAAAGAAAATGGCATTAAATCTCGTGTACCCAATCATAAAAGAGGACAATACACAGAAATATTTTTCGTTATCTTATGTCAATGGATTATCTAAAAATATTGCTAAATATTTCAAAAGTTGTTTCAATTATAACGCGGCTTTTAGGACAATTAATAACGTTAGTACCTACATAAAAAACAATAAAGATCGAACAAATAAAGAAAATAAATCCGGAGTCTATAAGTTGACTTGCAAAGATTGCCCTTTAGTATACATTGGCCAGACTGGTAAATCATTCAAGAAACGTGTCCAAGAACACCAAAGGGGTTATATATCCGATTCTGTACATTCGACATATGCTAATCATCTTAAGGGATTCAGGCATAATTTTAACAATACTTATGAAATTATCCTTTTAGAATTTCTTGAAATCAACAGGTATAATGCACGTAAAATCCTTTTGAACGAACAAACAGATGTTGATAAGTCTCCATTACTGAATATCTTTCCTTAGCGGCAAACTCCAATAAACACCTAGAGTTTTTATGATTTGTTCTTCTATTATTTGGTCACGTACCTAACAATGTTTTTGAACTCAGTTACATTGAATACCATCAGACAGTACAATGTAATACCTGAAGAAGCCACATCGTGGTGAAACAATTGTTGTATTAGTACAAACGTTTTCGTGGAAATAAATTACTGTCTCATATAAAATTTTTTAATTATCGCTTTTATCGAATTTTCTTTGTTGAAATTATTTCAAAACTGAATGAAAAAAATGTCAGATATTCATCAGATCTGGGATGAAAACATAATTTGCTTCATTTATATGAAGCTTCAAGAAATTATTATAGTCCCTCCAAAGAATCCAAACAAAGTAGAAATACCACACACCATAACTATAGATATACACCTTACTTTCGACAAGTTCGAAAAGTCCAGCGTGCTGTTGTATGTAGTAAGTTTATTGTGAGAGAATTGATATTGTTTAGTTAACACCGGGACAGCGCGTACGCAGTCCCGACTACCAAAAATTACGCGCCCGAGTTATTCGTATTAGGGATAATCGCAGGGGTCAGCCCGATCGAAGTGCAATGAAAGGGCCTCACTCCGGGGGAACCGCCTTATTGATCACGGTAACCCCTACGCCAGGTAAGTATGAGTTGTGCATCTACGAAATGCATTATACGTCTATTAGGAAAATTATCCACAGTTATGTGCAATTAGTCCTGCCATCTTTCGGAACAACTCTGTATTTATAATATCAGACGTTCTAACGACTAGATAGATATTAATAACGGGGCAAAAAGATTATACAATATAAGTTGAGAAAAAAACTGCTTGTTGTAAATTTATTAGCATCAATCAATTGTATTCCAAACGTGTTCAACATACTTAGGAATTAATCAACCGAGATCTGCCGAAGTGCCAATAGGCGAGACGAGAAATTAAATATTTGTGTTTCTTCTAATGTCCACCACATTATTTGTGTCTAGTTGTCATGTTTGCAGGGATATTCTCCTGATTTGGTTAATGCAAGTGAAGTTCAACCCTATCACATAGATAGATTCTCTTAGAATTAATTTGATTCCTTGAAAGTTCTTTATTTAAAGAGAACTTTATGAATTTTGTGTAACAGTTCAGATATACGGGGGAGTGCTCAAGGAAAACGGTTGGATACCTATTAGACAGAAAATAATTAAAACATCCTGCCACTGAGCTATCGGCAATATGGGTATTTATAATTAAATATAAAAAAAAATATTATAAAAACAGTTTCTTTCAGAATTGAAGTCTTGGACTATTATATTGCTTATTTCTCTTTATTAGGTTTTATATATAAAGAAATTATTGCATTTTTGAATTTTTACATGAACAGAGTATAAGTAAGATGAGTATATTGCAGATATTGAGAAAAAATAGAATAGAAAAAATTTTAAAGGCAATTCATTAATTTTTTCATGACTTACCTACCTCTATTGCAAATTATATAAAAATTTAATTAAGTTAACCTTACCTCTATTTACAACATTATAAGTAAACTACAAGAATTACCTGCAAGTACGTCATATAAACATATTATAACAACATAAACTAGAAAATATACATATTATGACAGATAACAAGATTATCGTAATAATGAAAAAGGTAATTATACTGAAATTTCGAAAAAGTGTATGCGTGACACTAGCGTATGCTTTCGTACAGCTTTGGTTATATAAATTATAAATTTTATAAAAATGAACAGTGAACTTTTCTCCTCAAAATCAATAAATTATTATTAATACTTATCTTACCTCATATTTGACGTATGTTTAACATCGATTCGTATTTCTCATAATTAATTGTTATCTATAATAGTTTATTTCCGAAACCAAGCAACTGAAAATACCGTTGTCATACTTTTGGTGAGCATCACATTCTTCAAGTGAAATTGATTTCTAATCTTCAATTCAACATTTTTATGCTTTCATGTAGCCAAAATTTAAAAATCGCTACTTGAGGATTTCTCATCATTTCGATTAGAAGAAATACATTACTCTGTTCAGCAAATATTCTGAAGCTCGAAGTCAATCAGTGTTTTATTTCAATGAGACAAAAACCAAACTCATAATAATGGTACAATATCGGAATCTGTCGATCATCTTTCTGAGTATATCTATTTTAACTATTAAGAAAATTGCAAAATTCTAAATTAAATATTTTGTGAATATTATTATATGTGTTTTTCTTTATTCGACTATTGAAACTATTTTACCTTGTGATTTGCTAGAAGTCAATATCTAAAATAAGTTTTGTAGATATTGTAAGTAACATCATTCCATTTGTAATTGGTTTTCGACATATACATATATATATATATATATATATATATATATATATATATATATTGAAATTTACACGACGTAAAAATTCATGTTTCGTTAAGGTTCTCGAAAAAAAAAATTGATATGTTTCGTGAAGGTTAATTTTTTATATTCAAGCTTAGTATTATTCGTCTGTGAGTAGTAATTTCTGTAGTGATTTAGGAATTTTCTCACCAAAACGTACGATATAAACGGAAACATACAGATGAAGAAGGAAAGAAATTTGATCGCGTTTAGAGAGCAGAGTAGTTATTATAGTCGTTATATTGTCCAAACTATCGCGTATGGAGAAGGTACTAACGGAATAAGTGCAAATGAAATAGCCGATTTCACTCGAATACACTACGGTTGCAAAATTATGTGTTTCATTGGTATAATCGCCGACTGTTACCAATCGACCTCCAAAAATTATTTTAAGACTCATTTGAGTTACCCCTCCCCACGGAAATCTTTAGTAAAAGGCGAAAGATTTATTCGCAACTGAGGAGAGGTCAGAGTAACCATCCAATTTTTTCAACACTATTTTCATCCACAGACAGTCCGATGAAGTCGGTGTTCGAGAAGTAAATGCATGAAAGTCTCCGAGAAAAATTATCCGATTTTTAAAATTGTCTGTACACTTTTTAGGACTTGAATTTTAGGAAGAATTAAATTCGACTAATGAATATGCAATATTCAATGTATCGACAAGATATACATCTCTATTGATCTATTACACATGTTTATAATACTAAACGCCATCTTGCGGCAATTTTTGATAGCTGCTTATGTTGAACATCTGCATTGAGTTTCAATATATTTGGATATTCGATGGTAGCGGTGATTTTCGGACTGTTACATTTACAATCAAGTGTTACGTACTTCATTTATTTCAACCGAAATTGCTACAATTCTCTGATTGACGACAAAGTTCAAAAAAAAAATAGATTCTTATGACGAATAAAAAATATATTAATCGGAATTTATAGGGCATAATAAAATTATTCATTCCATCATAATATAATTGCAATGCAATTCGAACTTCAAAAATACCAATGAAAATGGTTATCTTACTTATAAAAGTGAACAACATAATTTTTTCTCTTCTATATTATTATTGCTAATGTCTTTTTGTGTATATGTTTCAAGCGATCGTTTAATATTTCATACGATTCATTTTTACATATTGTACTTAATTTATGATACTCGAACTAGTTACGTCGATGCGTGTTACAGACAATTTTCATTCAGAGGAGAAAGTTAAAATTTCCACATAATTCATTTGTTTACATCCAGTGGATTATGATTTTAATTTTACTGTGCACTCGCACCACAGCGTTATCATATCGTCCAAATATTTGTTCTTTCGTATTTTAAGCCAAATATGGTCGCGAATGATTACTGTGAAATCTCTTTTAGACCGACACTAAAAAATTGTCCGTTCAAGAGAGTCATCTTTTCGAAAGAAATTTTATGTTTTCCAAATTCAGCAAATGAAAATCCAATAAACAACGCAAAATATAGACATCTGAAAAAACATTTATTTCTTTATACGTAAAACACCATAATACATATTGCATTATATAACTGAATATTTATTCATGAATGGTAGTCTGACGAGTTCTTTTGCTCGAATTATTACATCATGAAAATAAAATTGGAAGTTGATAAGAATATTCAAGGCTGTGTCATATTTTTGACATTCTGCGAATAGTTTAAAGATTTTTAATCAAGTCGTTAGCTTCATCATAATAAAATTCCTCATTAGAAACTTTCAAAGTCCGTTAGTTCCACCTTCGGCCAGATAATCAATTTCATTTATTACAAATGTTTGAAAAAGTTATAACTAACATATAAAACCATGTCTCAAGATGCGAGAACGCTCATTTTCGATTTTGTTGATCGTAAAAAAATTCTCAATGGAGAATACTTTCAAAGTTGACAGTAGATGGGCCGACCTAACACGTATAATCGCTAGTCATATCTAACATATAAAACCCAAGTTTCCAATGTGCGGCAACGCCTTTTTTCAATTTTGTTGATATTTATAAAATTCTCCTATATAATTCCCTTCGTTCTCCCTACAGCCCGCCAATAGTTTTCATCACATAAGATTGATATTCATAACTAACATAGTAAAGACCCTCTGCCTATATGCGACAATAATTGAGAGAAGTAAGTAATGATGTTCATTATATAAAGTGGGCCGATCCCGGAGGTACTGCAATACCGGGCCAACCCGCGACGGCGGTGGAGCAAGCCCCTAACCACCATCATGATCCAAAAATCAGTTTAATATACTGGCCCCGCATGCGGGGCGTATCAGATATTAAGCTGATAAGAACAGATACTACACTTTGATCTTAGCCATGGGGCCGAGAAGCGATACCTGTTACAAATTATCAACAAAACTTAACGGAAAATAGACCTTCGTATTCAGTATAATAATTCACCATACATCTACGAGTTCCATCTTTCATTACATACCCCTACTTCATTAGAATAACTATTCCCAATGTACCACCCTCGTAGAATTCTATTCAGGTTATTGAGGAGATTTCGATATCACTCGCTAGAGTGCGCATCGTCCCATTTGTTATTTAGTCGTAGTCGGCTTTCCTAAAATTATATTTTGCTCCTTTCGATGCATACAAACGCTTACTCTGACCGTTCAAAAGGAAGTGAATCAATATTAGAATATAAATAGAGAAAAAGTGTTCAAAGATTAGAAAAGTGTAATGTAAATGAGAAAGTGTAGTTAGTGGCTTTAGTGAACTTAGTGCGAGAGCCAAAATATCAACGAGACAAATCACCTTGACCTGGAAATACTATGGGAATATCATCAAGTTGGATCAATTCTTTGCTGAGAGAAAAATACTTCTTGAGAAACATTTAAAATAAATAGAACACGAAATGAGAACGGCAAAATAAAATGCGAAAGAGTTGGAAGCATATTTAAAATCAAAAAGAACCGCAAAACCAGAAATTATTACTGAAATCTAGAATGACTGCCTGAGCGGCAGTGAAGAAGATGACGATTTTAGTATCGAGGAAAAAGAGAAATGATGATAGAGAAATAAATGCACAAAATAACCCGAGAGCCTGTAAGGAAAGACAATCATAATAAATTTTCATAAAAAGAAGATGATAACACAACACATATAATACTAAGAAACAAGACAAATCGAAACGAACTATCAAAAGTAATAACAAATTAAGAAAATCAGCTATACCATAGCAATAGCAACCGAAAAAAATTACTCGTCTCAATGATGACGGACTTTACTAAGAACCAAGCGGAAACCTTTCCCTATTATTGGTTGCTTTCAAAAATCTACGCAAGATTATTAATCTTGAAAATTAAGAAATGTACAGCCAGACGAAGAAGACACTAATACGCAGTTTAATGGCTCATTATGTAATGTTTCCAAGATCATTTCGAAAGAAAATTTAGTGAGCAATATTGTGCGAGTGTCTATAGCTGCTTCTATGCAATTCGAATATTATCGCCTTTATTTGATTGATTCGGGAAATCCACTCAGTTCAATTTTAGCTGAAATATTTATGGATGATCTAGAATCAAAAATACACCTAAATCCGATAAGCAAATATTTCCTTTATTGGTATAGATATGTAGATGACATTTTTTGTTGTTTCAAAGGCACCGATCGACAACTACATATCTTCACGAATTTCATTAATAAACTCCACCCAAAAATCAAATTCACAATCGAAGAAGAAAAGAATCAAAGTATTAATTTTCTTGACCTCACAATAACAAGACTAAATAATTTACATGATTTTAGTATTTTTCACAAACCCACACATACAGACATCATAATACATAAAACTTCAAATCACCACACCAACCAAAAAATGTCAGCATATAATATAGTCCGGTCAAATTAGACCAAAAATAAGAGTAAAAGTTACATAAATTCCCACCAAGCTGAAAATTGGTAAGATTGTTTAAAATATCATTAAAAACAAAATTTGAAAGTTCCCCATCTATCCCCTGTAAGGAAAAAATTTTATTCAAGGTCAAAGGTCAAAAATATGAGTTTTTCGCGATTTTCAGCAAAACGGTCAGTTTTATCATTAAAATACCTCGGACAAAAATTGTAGATCATAAAATTATCTATAAAAAATTTATTAATACTTTCTTTTCTACGCGCCACCGTTTTTGAGATATTACGGTTAAAAAAATTGTAAAAGTTGTAATCGTCATAATGAGCATGTACACGGCATAGAATCACCAACAGTAGAGGATCCGTTTGATTCCAACGAGGCAACATGCGATACATGGCTATTAACGCAGTTTACATGCACTCAAGATGAAGATGAAGAAGAACAAGAAAAACAAGAACAAGACGAACAAGAAGATCAAGAAGAAGAACAAAAAGAAGATTTTGAAAGTTACGACTCGGACGATTAAATTTCACTACTTTTTTTTAACTTAAATTGCTTTTATCTTTTCAATCTCTGCTAATATCCATTATTTTTCAATAGTTTCAAATTAAACAGGATCAAAACTGACCCGTGGAATATGCTTACCTCATAGGTGGCGAGGAAACGTGTGAATATTATGACGATTACAATTTTTTGAATCGTTATATCTCAAAAACGGTGGCTCGTAGAAAAAAAAAATAATTAATAAATTTTTTGTAGATAATTTTATGATCTACAATTTTTGTCTGAGGTATTTTAATGATGAAACTTACCGTTTTGCTAAAAATCGCGAAAAACTCATTTTTTTTTACCTTTGCCTTGAATAAAATTTTTTCCTCACAGGGGAAAGATGGAGAACTTTCAAATTTTGTTTTTAATGATATTTTAAAAAATCTTACCGATCTTCAGCTGGGTGAGAATTTATGTAACTTCGAATGTCTAAATTGACCGGACTAATAGTTTTATTCATAAATTATTGAATATCCCTTTGAATTCATATAACTTTTTGGAAGAATTAAATATTATTAAACAAATAGCGTCAAACAACGGTTACAATCCTTTTCTTATAGACAAAATGGTATCCAATAAACCAAAGAAAATGGCATTAAATCTCGTGTACCCAATCATAAAAGAGGACAATACACAGAAATATTTTTCGTTATCTTATGTCAATGGATTATCTAAAAATATTGCTAAATATTTCAAAAGTTGTTTCAATTATAACGCGGCTTTTAGGACAATTAATAACGTTAGTACCTACATAAAAAACAATAAAGATCGAACAAATAAAGAAAATAAATCCGGAGTCTATAAGTTGACTTGCAAAGATTGCCCTTTAGTATACATTGGCCAGACTGGTAAATCATTCAAGAAACGTGTCCAAGAACACCAAAGGGGTTATATATCCGATTCTGTACATTCGACATATGCTAATCATCTTAAGGGATTCAGGCATAATTTTAACAATACTTATGAAATTATCCTTTTAGAATTTCTTGAAATCAACAGGTATAATGCACGTAAAATCCTTTTGAACGAACAAACAGATGTTGATAAGTCTCCATTACTGAATATCTTTCCTTAGCGGCAAACTCCAATAAACACCTAGAGTTTTTATGACTTGTTCTTCTATTATTTGGTCACGTACCTAACAATGTTTTTGAACTCAGTTACATTGAATACCATCAGACAGTACAATGTAATACCTGAAGAAGCCACATCGTGGTGAAACAATTGTTGTATTAGTACAAACGTTTTCGTGGAAATAAATTACTGTCTCATATAAAATTTTTTAATTATCGCTTTTATCGAATTTTCTTTGTTGAAATTATTTCAAAACTGAATGAAAAAAATGTCAGATATTCATCAGATCTGGGATGAAAACATAATTTGCTTCATTTATATGAAGCTTCAAGAAATTATTATAGTCCCTCCAAAGAATCCAAACAAAGTAGAAATACCACACACCATAACTATAGATATACACCTTACTTTCGACAAGTTCGAAAAGTCCAGCGTGCTGTTGTATGTAGTAAGTTTATTGTGAGAGAATTGATATTGTTTAGTTAACACCGGGACAGCGCGTACGCAGTCCCGACTACCAAAAATTACGCGCCCGAGTTATCCGCATTAGGGATAATCGCAGGGGTCAGCCCGATCGAAGTGCAATAAAAGGGCCTCACTCCGGGGGAACCGCCTTATTGATCACGGTAACCCCTACGCCAGGTAAGTATGAGTTGTGCATCTACGAAATGCATTATACGTCTATTAGGAAAATTATCCACAGTTATGTGCAATTAGTCCTGCCATCTTTCGGAACAACTCTGTATTTATAATATCAGACGTTCTAACGACTAGATAGATATTAATAACGGGGCAAAAAGATTATACAATATAAGTTGAGAAAAAAACTGCTTGTTGTAAATTTATTCGCATCAATCAATTGTATTCCAAACGTGTTCAACATACTTAGGAATTAATCAACCGAGATCTGCCGAAGTGCCAATAGGCGAGACGAGAAATTAAATATTTGTGTTTCTTCTAATGTCCACCACATTATTTGTGTCTAGTTGTCATGTTTGCAGGGATATTCTCCTGATTTGGTTAATGCAAGAGAAGTTCAACCCTATCACATAGATAGATTCTCTTAGAATTAATTTGATTCCTTGAAAGTTCTTTATTTAAAGAGAACTTTATGAATTTTGTGTAACAGTTCAGATATACGGGGGAGTGCTCAAGGAAAACGGTTGGATACCTATTAGACAGAAAATAATTAAAACATCCTGCCACTGAGCTATCGGCAATATGGGTATTTATAATTAAATTTCATAACAGTTTCTTTCAGAATTGAAGTCTTGGACTATTATATTGCTTATTTCTCTTTATTAGGTTTTATATATAAAGAAATTATTGCATTTTTGAATTTTTACATGAACAGAGTATAAGTAAGATGAGCATATTGCAGATATTGAGAAAAAATAGAATAGAAAAAATTTTAAAGGCAATTCATTAATTTTTTCATGACTTACCTACCTCTATTGCAAATTATATAAAAATTTAATTAAGTTAACCTTACCTCTATTTACAACATTATAAGTAAACTACATGAATTACCTGCAAGTACGTCATATAAACATATTATAACAACATAAACTAGAAAATATACATATTATGACAGATAACAAGATTATCG
This sequence comes from Megalocaria dilatata, assembly GCA_034642435.1. Lineage (NCBI taxonomy): Eukaryota > Metazoa > Arthropoda > Insecta > Coleoptera > Coccinellidae > Megalocaria > Megalocaria dilatata. The sequence goes on from CM067856.1 coordinate 77,066,504, forward strand.
TAATAATGAAAAAGGTAATTATACTGAAATTTCGAAAAAGTGTATGCGTGACACTAGCGTATGCTTTCGTACAGCTTTGGTTATATAAATTATAAATTTTATAAAAATGAACAGTGAACTTTTCTCCTCAAAATCAATAAATTATTATTAATACTTATCTTACCTCATATTTGACGTATGTTTAACATCGATTCGTATTTCTCGTAATTAATTGTTATCTATAATAGTTTATTTCCGAAACCAAGCAACTGAAAATACCGTTGTCATACTTTTGGTGAGCATCACATTCTTCAAGTGAAATTGATTTCTAATCTTCAATTCAACATTTTTATGCTTTCATGTAGCCAAAATTTAAAAATCGCTACTTGAGGATTTCTCATCATTTCGATTAGAAGAAATACATTACTCTGTTCAGCAAATATTCTGAAGCTCGAAGTCAATCAGTGTTTTATTTCAATGAGACAAAAACCAAACTCATAATAATGGTACAATATCGGAATCTGTCGATCACCTTTCTGAGTATATCTATTTTAACTATTAAGAAAATTGCCAAATTCTAAATTAAATATTTTGTGAATATTATTATATGTGTTTTTCTTAATTAATAAATCCGGAATCTATAAGTTGACTTGCAAAGATTGCCCTTTAGTATACATTGGCCAGACTGGTAAATCATTCAAGAAACGTGTCCAAGAACACCAAAGGGGTTATATATCCGATTCTGTACATTCGACATATGCTAATCATCTTAAGGGATTCAGGCATAATTTTAACAATACTTATGAAATTATCCTTTTAGAATTTCTTGAAATCAACAGGTATAATGCAAGTAAAATCCTTTTGAGTGAACAAACAGATGTTGATAAGTCTCCATTACTGAATATCTTTCCTTAGCGGCAAACTCCAATAAACACCTAGAGTTTTTATGACTTGTTCTTCTATTATTTGGTCACGTACCTAACAATGTTTTTGAACTCAGTTACATTGAATACCATCAGACAGTACAATGTAATACCTGAAGAAGCCACATCGTGGTGAAACAATTGTTGTATTAGTACAAACGTTTTCGTGGAAATAAATTACTGTCTCATATAAAATTTTTTAATTATCGCTTTTATCGAATTTTCTTTGTTGAAATTATTTCAAAACTGAATGAAAAAAATGTCAGATATTCATCAGATCTGGGATGAAAACATAATTTGCTTCATTTATATGAAGCTTCAAGAAATTATTATAGTCCCTCCAAAGAATCCAAACAAAGTAGAAATACCACACACCATAACTATAGATATACACCTTACTTTCGACAAGTTCGAAAAGTCCAGCGTGCTGTTGTATGTAGTAAGTTTATTGTGAGAGAATTGATATTGTTTAGTTAACACCGGGACAGCGCGTACGCAGTCCCGACTACCAAAAATTACGCGCCCGAGTTATCCGCATTAGGGATAATCGCAGGGGTCAGCCCGATCGAAGTGCAATGAAAGGGCCTCACTCCGGGGGAACCGCCTTATTGATCACGGTAACCCCTACGCCAGGTAAGTATGAGTTGTGCATCTACGAAATGCATTATACGTCTATTAGGAAAATTATCCACAGTTATGTGCAATTAGTCCTGCCATCTTTCGGAACAACTCTGTATTTATAATATCAGACGTTCTAACGACTAGATAGATATTAATAACGGGGCAAAAAGATTATACATTATAAGTTGAGAAAAAAACTGCTTGTTGTAAATTTATTCGCATCAATCAATTGAATTCCAAACGTGTTCAACATATTTAGGAATTAATCAACCGAGATCTGCCGAAGTGCCAATAGGCGAGACGAGAAATTAAATATTTGTGTTTCTTCTAATGTCCACCACATTATTTGTGCCGAGTTGTCATGTTTGCAGGGATATTCTCCTGATTTGGTTCATGCAAGTGAAGTTCAACCCTATCACATAGATAGATTCTCTTAGAATTAATTCGATTCCATGAAAGTTCTTTATTTAAAGAGAACTTTATGAATTTTGTGTAACAGTTCAGATATACGGGGGAGTGCTCAAGGAAAACGGTTGGATACCTATTAGACAGAAAATAATTAAAACATCCTGCCACTGAGCTATCGGCAATATGGGTATTTATAATTAAATTTCATAACAGTTTCTTTCAGAATTGAAGTCTTGGACTATTATATTGCTTATTTCTCTTTATTAGGTTTTATATATAAAGAAATTATTGCATTTTTGAATTTTTACATGAACAGAGTATAAGTAAGATGAGCATATTGCAGATATTGAGAAAAAATTTTAAAGGCAATTCATTAATTTTTTCATGACTTACCTACCTCTATTGCAAATTATATAAAAATTTAATTAAGTTAACCTTACCTCTATTTACAACTTTATAAGTAAACAACATGAATTATCTGCAAGTACGTCATATAAACATATTATCGATTTAAATCTGGCGGGGCAATGAGGCAGGTAAAATTTTTTTTTCCTAGATTGGTACCACTGTCCTTAATTACTATGCCAAGCTTGAGCGGGATCTGTCAACTAGTGTGTTTGCAACAGCTGATTAAGTCAGTCGATGTCAGAGTGCGTGCCGATTTTTACTATGGGTGATTACGTTGAGCAAAGAATTTGTTTAAAGTTTTGTGTTGCAAATGAATTTTCGTGTGCCGATGCATTGAAAATGTTGCAAAAGGCCTTTGGTGATAATGCTCTATCGAAAACTCGTGCATATCAGTGGTACAGAGCCTTCAAGGACGGTCGTGAAGTGGTCGCCCATCGACGGCTTCGATCGAAGATAACGTCGATAAAATTAAGGAAAGGGTGCTGGAAAACCGTTGTACCAGCTTGAGAGAGATAGCACATGATCTTAAGATATCCCACGAGTCCGCACGTACGATTTTGATTGATATTTTGGGCATGAGAAAGGTGGCCGCACGACTCGTACCGAAAGACCTGAATTTTCTTCAAAAACGTCATCGCGAACAGGTTGCTTCAGACATGCTGGATCGCTGTAATTCCGATTCTACATTCATGGAACGCATTATAACTGGTGATGAGACCTGGGTCTACGAGTACGATATGCAAACAAGCCAGCAATCATCGGAATGGGTGGCAAAAAATGAGCCGAAACCGAAAAAACCACGCCAAAGCCGCTCGAAAATGAAGTTCCAGAGGGTCAGACGGTAAACAAGGAGTATTACCTAGGCGTTATGAAACGTTTGCGTAAGCGTATCCGTAAGAAGCGGCCAAATTTGTGGGCGAACAACTCATGGATTTTGCATGACGATAACGCGCCTTCTCACCGAGCTACGATTGTGACTGACTTTCTCGCCAAAAACTCAACAAACGTGCTTCAGCAACCACCGTATTCGCCGGATTTGGCTCCCTGCGACTTTTTCCTCTTCCCAAAACTAAAATTGCCCCTTCGTGGCACCCGTTTTGAGTCGATTGAAGCCATAAAACAAAATTCGGCGCGAGAGCTAAAGTCCATCCCGGAAAGCGCCTATAAAAAATGTTTCGATAATTGGAAGTGCCGTTGGCATAGATGTATTGGAGCAAATGGAGCCTATTTTGAAGGCGACCCAATAAATTTTGACGATTAAATGTAAAAATGTTGTTTTAATTGAAAATTCCCGGTACTTTCTTGACAGAGTAGTATTATAACAACATAAACTAGAAAATATAATGACAGATAACAAGATTATCGTAATAATGAAAAAGGTAATTATACTGAAATTTCGAAAAAGTGTATGCGTGACACTAGCGTATGCTTTCGTACAGCTTTGGTTATATAAATTTTAAATTTTATAAAAATGAACAGTGAACTTTTCTCCCCAAAATCAATAAATTATTGTTAATACTTATCTCACCTCATATTTGACGTATGTTTAACATCGATTCGTATTTCTCATAATTAATTGTTATGTATAATAGTTTATTTCCGAAACCAAGCAACTGAAAATACCGTCGTCATACTTTTGGTGAGCATCACATTCTGCAAGTGAAATTGATAAGAATAGTTTTTCTAATCTTCAATTCAACATTTTTATTCTTTCATGTAGTCAAAATCTAAAAATCGCTACTTGAGGATTTCTCATCATTTCGATTAGAAGAAATACATTACTCTGTTCAGCAAATATTCTGAAGCTCGAAGTCAATCCGTGTATTATTTCAATGAGACAAAAACCAAACTCAGAATAATGGTACAATATCGGAATCTGTCGATCATCTTTCTGAGTATATCTATTTTAACTATTAAGAAAATTGGCAACTTCAAAGATAAATATTTTTTGAATATAATGTGTTTTTCTTTATTCGATTATCGAAACTATTTTACCTTGTGATTTGCTAGAAGTCAATATCTAAAATAAGCTTTGTAGATATTGTAGATATTTCATTTTTAACATGTTTTCGACATATACTTATCTATTACATAAAAACATTATTTTTTCTGGACAAATATTTTTAGAATATTTTCTACAAAACTTTTAATGTCGGATTCATCTGTTTTATCAATTCCTTTCATAATATTGAAATAACACTATGTAAAAATTCATGTTTCATTTAGGTTCTCGAAAAAAAATTGATGTTTCGTGGAAATTTAAGTTCTTATATTCAAGCTTAGTATTATTCGTCTGTGAGTAATAATTTTTGTAGAGATTTAGGAATTTTCTCACCAAAACGTACGATATAAACGGAAACATACAGATTAAGAACGAAAGAAATTTGATCGCGTTTAGAGAGCAGAGTAGTTGTTATAGTGATAAGTTACTATCGCGTATCGAGAAGGTACTAACGGAATTAGTGCAAATGAAATAGCCGATTTCACTCGAATACACTACGCTTGTAAAATTATGTTTCATTGGTATAATCGCTGACTGTTACCAATCGATCTCCTATTATTGGTTGCTTTCAAAAATCTATCAGATGGAGAAGACACTAATTCGCAGTTTAATGACACATTATGTAATGTTTCCAAGATCATTTCGAAAAAAAATTTAATGAGGAATATTGTGCGAGTTTTCTCTATTTCTTTGTTGAAATTATTTCAAAACCGAATGAAAAAAATGTGAAATGTCAAATATTTATCAATCTGGGATGAAAACATAATTTGCTTCATTTATATGAAGTTACAACAAATTATTATTGTTCCTCCAAAGAATCCAAACAAATTCGAAACACCACATACCATAACTATAGATATACATCCTATTTCCGATAACTTCTGAGACCATTTGAACCTTTTGAAGCACAGATTTATTTAACGTTACGTACCCCAACAAGAAATAAGCTACAAGGAGAGTATGATTGTGTATTACGTGTGCCAGGGATGTAAGCAATATATCCGTGGCAAGCCCATACGTTTTGGATAAAAGATATGGTCCATGAATTCGCAAAATAATACATGATAAGTTTTGAATTATATCAAGGATGCATTCCAAATCAAAAACAGAAAGCATAAAAAAAATTGGCAAAGCCGAAGCACCATTACCTGCCATAATAGATGATTTTTGCCAGGAAATAAGATCATTACCTCTAAGGTATTATTTTGATAATGTATTCACCTCGGCGAATATACTGTTCCACCTAAAAAAGTGTATTTTGGCGCTATTGGCACGATTCGGGAAAACCGGGTACCAAAACAGAAACCTTTAGTAGCGGTAAAACTAATGAAAAAGAAACGTAGGAATGAATATGATTTTGCCAAAGATGTTAAAGAAGGTATTATTGTAGTGAAATGAATGGACAATTCCGTGGTAACTGATGCATTAACAGTTCACGGCATAATTCTATTACAGAGGCGAGCATATATTCTTTAGAACCGCCGACTATCCGAGGTGAAATAATACAATTTTCATTTGAGGCAAAATACCTGAGAATAGTCCTGGACAAGACCCTCACCTGGAATGCACACCTGGATAAAGTGTGTCATAAAGCCAGAATGGGTTTCTGGACTTGCAGGCGGATCTGTGGTAAAACCTGGGGCCTAAAGCCCAGGCAGATGTACTGGCTATACACTATGGTAATTAGACCACGGATAGTGTATGGCGCTGTAGCGTGGTGGAAGAAAGGCCAACAAACGGTTGGCGAACAAAAGCTCACCCGACTACAGAGACAGGCTTCCCTTGCAATTACAGGTGCGTTTCGCACCACACCCACGGCAGCCATGGAGGTCCTACTAAATCTACCACCCCTGCACCTACTCGTGCAGAGGGAGGCGGAACGGACCACATACAAACTATATCAACTGGCGATTGACAGGCCAGAGGCAATAGTGATGGGAGGCTCAGGACTGCTGGACGAGCTTTAAACGAACAGTATCCTATCGATGCCTTCGGATCTAATGTCAAAAATCACGAGCCAGGAACATAATTTCAATGTAATCGTCCCCAGCCGGGACGAATGGACCCAGCATGCTGAGGTTTTATTGAGAACCGACCTTGGCTTGTTCACAGACGGCTCGCGAACGAGTCTCGGCCAAAACGCAACCATATTTCAGGCAGAAATATTTGACATTGAGACCGCGGCGGAACTGCTGATAAAACGGCAAATTCACCACGGTAAAATCAAAATATTTACTGACAGTCAGTCAGTACTAAAAGCTCTGGAGTCCAGCTGTTTTACATCCAAAACAGTCTGGAGTTGCCGCACAGCTTTAAACAGGCTCGGTATGTATAACGGAGTCACTCTGGTTTGGATACTGAGCCATTCAAACTATTTGGGTAACGAGGAGGCGGATCGGCTGGCATTTGCTGGAGCTGCGCTGCATCTGGTAGGACCGGAACCATTCCTGGGAATACCGCATGACGTGGCTAACGAGGCGATAACAGGCAGAATGAACTCAAGGCTAGAGTCTTTCTGGCGGAGCCATTCTGGCCTGAAACACTCGAAGTTGTTCCTTGGAACAGCTTCGAACAAAAAGATGGCGAACCTAGCGCTAGCTCTGGATAGGGCCAAACTAAGAACACTTGTCGGAATTATGACAGGTCACTGCAGACTGAAAGCGCATTTGCACAAAATCGGTCTGGCTGAAAACAATGAATGCAGGCTGTGTCTTGAGGACACTGAAACAGCCATGCACATCGTCTCAGAGTGCCCAGCGGTGAGTCGCATCAGATTCGAGGTCTTTGGCCAGGCTTTTATAGCCCACAGCGAACTGAAGAAATTACCCCTGAACAAGATTATCGGTTTTATCCAAAAACTGGATCTCGTCGGGGAGATATTAATTAGGGGTGAACCACAATAGTCCGTGCGGACGCAGTGATAGGGTGGACAGACGCCCGCTCATCATAAATAATAATAATAATAATATATTCTTCAGCTGAAAACAATTGGAATACAGCGGTCTAACCTCATAGCGCAATATAACTTATTTATGGGCGGCGTGGACCTAATGGATTCCAATGTCGTAATGTATAAAATTGGAATAAGAGGAAAAAAGTGGTACTGGCCTATAATAACCTACCTAATGGATGTCTCCATTCAAAATGCCTGGATTCTAATGAAGGGTACTGAAAAAATTATATCGCAGTTGAACTTCCGACGAGAAATAGCTCAAAGTTACCTCACAAAATATGAAGTTGCTCCAAAAAGTAGTGGACGCCCGTCATTATCCTTTTCCAACGATTTCCGTGTCAATTTCGATATGAGATTTCACCAACTAAATCATTTTGTTGAAAATATACCAAATAACAAGAGAAGATGCTGTGCAGGGGAATACTGTAAAAGCATAGGACCTACTCAATGTGCAAAGTGTCAAGTTGGTTTGTGTGTTTCATATTATATAAGTGTCCATACTCACTAATATATAATTAATTTATTAATTTCATCATACTTTATTGTACTAGCGTAACCATATAGTCATGGCTCAAAACTCAAGAGCTCAAAATGAAAAAAAAAATAAACCATTTGAAATATCTCTAATGAACCTCCAAAAACCAAAAAACCTAAGAACTTTGTATTTCGTTAACTTTGAGAAACCCCGTCCTTAATGGGTTAATTAGGTCCACCAACACCGTTATAACTTTCCGAAAAATTCAAATTTCCTTGAACATAATACAGTTGGGAAAATAAATTTGCTAACCCAACAAGGCCCGAATCATACATGTCTTACGGCCGGTTTCATAAACGAAATTAAAGCCTCCTTTTTCCCAAAAAGTCTCCTTTAATGATAAAACGTGTTTCATAAACAAATTTTGAGGTTAAAAGCGTCCTTTATCTTAAAGTGAGAAAATCGGCCCTTTACGGCTGGAAAAGGATCCTTTAACGAGAAGCTCGACACTGCGCAGGTGCTCGATAAACACGAAAACAGTGGACATAACCTTGTTCTGTCACATCCCATTTTATTTAATTTTAGCGTACTACGAAATATGTTGCACCAAATGTTGAATTCTGATTTTAGTTCTACTTCTTCATCAAATGATGAAGAAATAATTGTGAGAAGACCAAAAATTTACAGGAGAGACATTTTTCCACGTTAGATGATCTAGATTTCTTCTATCGTTTTTGCCTGACAAAACCAACTGTTTAATCTTTGTTTCAAAAAATTGCAGATCAATTGTACTTCCCATTTAACAGGTGAACAAATTTCGATTTATTATTTTGTTGATATAATTTTATGTATACCAGATCATTAAATTGACAATTTTCAGAGGCAGCTGTATTGAACCTATGAACCAACTACTTTTGACATTGAGATTCTATGGAACTGGAAATATATGATCAAACCATCTTTAATAACAGTGTCTTGAAGAGACAATTTGAGAGTGGTAAATTAGGACGGTATTTGTTACTTGGTATAGTGGTTATAGTTTGCAGACTTATCTTATGACAAAGTTACCGGAAGCTATAACTGCAGCTGAAAATTTATATAGGCAGTCAATTATACGAACTAGAAATGTGGTGGAGAGAAAGTATGGAGTTTGGAAGCGTCATTTTCCTATACTTTCTAAAGGAATGAGTTTTAAGTTAACGACCATAAGGGCAATTATTGTTGCTACCGCTGTTTTGCACAATATGTAGATATGAACGAAATATTTCCAAATGAATGATTGCAGGAGGAAAAGGACGTTCAAACAAATTCAACTAATGTTAATGCAGCTCGTCAAGCGAGAGTCTATTATTAATAAACATTTTGCTGATTTAAAATTTAAATTTGTGTGATAATTGAAAATAAATTTGCTTGTCACTTGTGGAACTATTCTTCATATTGAATTTGTAATAGTTTGTAAAGTAATAGTTTTTTTCTCTTTTCTTCCATATACATTCATATAACCCACGTAATAAAATATAACAATTCGAACGTAATAATGATATAAATTTCAATATACTGTCTTCTGCACATAACCATGTTTATGCAAAGATCGATTTATGCTTCTTCTCTTTTTCTTTTTACAAGTTCCAACCCATAACTCACAATTTTTACAGAATATCACCAACTACATTCGTAAAATCACTAGTTATCAGAATAGCCAACAGTCGGAAACATATAACTGGCGCATTAAAGGAAACTTTTTTATGATAGATTGGGCCGTTGCTTGGTAGAAATCAGTTGTAATTGTCATTATAAAATAAAACACTTGTTTACATTTTCTACTTTATTTTTGGTATTGACGTACGTTTCGTCTTTGCTAGAAAGACTTCATCAGAATACGAAGTAACAGTTGTTGTACAATGAATTTATAAGATTTTTTTACAGAAGGTGTACATGTGTTTTTAATTGTTCGTCGGGTTGGTTTTCTCAAAGAATATTCCCTTCAGAATCGTGTTCACTCGATCCCTTGTAAATATTGAATAGAGGGGTGTAATAAAAATCTATTTGTTCATTTACTAGGTTATTGCTGTTTTTATGTTTATTTATTTCGTAAATTTCCCATAAGTTCAATTTTAGACCTCTATTTTCAACATGTAGAATTTCTATTTCTTTTGTGAAAGAATGGTTATTTTCAAGAAGGTGTTTAGCATAATGTGAATCTTTTTTATTTTTATCGAAACTTCTTTTATGTTTTGTTAGGCGTGTACCGAAATTTCTACCTGTTCTACCAATATAAATCTTTGGGCAATCTGGGCAAGTGAGTTTGTATACACCTGATAATTGAAGTTTATCCATACTGTTTTTATTGTTTTTGATGTATTTGCTAATAGGATTGTTTGTCTTGAAAGAGACTTTAATATTTTCTTTTTTGAGTAGGTTTTTTAGTTGAATACTAATGTTTCCGAGATATGTGAGGCTAACGTATTTGTGTTCAGATAGATCAGATGTTACTGGATAAATTTCTTTTATTGTGTTTTTGTGTATACGTTGGTTAATTAAATTATCTATTAGAGATGTATTATATCCATTGTTGTAAGCTATTTGTTTAATTATACATTTTTCTTTTTGGAAATTGACTTGGTTTAGTGGAATGTTCAATAAACGGTATATCATACTATGGAGAGCTGCTAGTTTGTGTTGGAATGGATGAAAAGAATTACGGTGTATAATGGTATCTGTTTGTGATGGTTTATGATAAATTGCGAAGTTATGTTTATTGTTTTCTCTAGTTATCGTGAGGTCAAGAAAGTTGATGGATTCATTATGTTCTATTTCTGAAGTGAAAACTATTTTTGGGTGCAGATTATTTATAAAATTCTCAAATGTTGATATTTGTCTGTTAGTACCTACGAAAGATGCAATTATATCATCCACATACCTATACCAATAAAGGATGTATTTTTTGAACGGATGTTTATGAATTTTGTTTTCTAGGAAATCCATGAAGATTTCCGCGAGTAAAGAGCTTAGTGGATTTCCCATGATTAAACCTTCTTCGCTAGTATATAAAGTATTGTTAAATTTGAAGAAATTTTGGTTTATACAAATATTTAATAATTGTATTATTTCTGATTTTATGACGGGGTTATGACCCCGTCATTTTGAATAACTTAGTTATTCAAAATGTGATCTTACCTGATGATACTACTGTGATAGCGAAACAATTGTTGTGAGTTTAACAATAAAAATTTGTGAAAATCAGAATAACCTTATTTCAAATTATTTAAAATCCAATAAATGAAAATTATTAACCAAAATCCTATAAATTAAATACTTTGAATAGACAAAATTTTGTTTCTGCTGATCAATCTTATGAAAACCAATATCTTTCAAAAATATCTAACATAATCTTAAGAATTTCATCATAAAACTATCTTACTTAGACTATTCAATATTATTGGATATCTAACTAAGGTACTTTATATAAAAACTCAAGATATGTAAAACATTACTGAAAAACAAGTTTTAAGTGAGACTTTGCTTCGTCAGTATTCAAATAATTCATATTCAATAAATATAACATCAATCAACAACAAATATTTACTTACCCCTCAATCTTTTAGAAAGACTTCTACCGAACTGAAAAATCTTTAAATGTAGTGAGAACGGTTCACTACATATAAAAATATATCTGTGGTTTACCCTTGATCTAAAAGATTGAAAGACAATTTAACGGCCTCTGTTATAGCACAAGGACTATCTGTATAAAGAATGTTAAGGAAACCAAATAATTATATATTATGAATAAAATAACATAAATAGAGGTTAATTCTTGATAGAAGGTAGATAAAATTATTTAAATATTTTAAGTTCGGCAGAAGTCTTTCTAAAAGATTGAGGGGTAAGTAAATATTTGTTGTTGATTGATGTTATATTTATTGAATATGAATTATTTGAATACTGACGAAGCAAAGTCCTTAAAACTTGTTTTTCAGTAATGTTTCACATATCTTGAGTTTTTTATATAAAGTACCTTAGTTAGACATCCAATAATATTGAATAGTCTAAGTAAGATAGTTTTATGATGAAATTCTTAAGATTATGTTAGATATTTTTGAAAGATATTGGTTTTCATAAGATTGATAAGCAGAAACAAAATTTTGTCTATTCAAAATATTTAATTTATAGGATTTTGGTTAATAATTTTTATTTATTGGATTCTGTTACACCATTCGGATGTCTTATAATGAATGTTTATTTTATATGTCAATTGATATAAGTGGTACTTATATGACATTATTTTGATTTATTTTCAGAAGTTATAATCATTAAATATAATTTTTTGGAATTAAATATGTAGAAGGCTAATATTAAAATATTTAAATAATTTTATATACCTTCTATCAAGAATTAACCTCTATTTATGTTATCGTAAATAATTACGTATGATTCTTCGCAGTGAGCTCAACCTAATCGCTGTAGACCACTCTCTAGTAAATGTTTGAGAATAACAGACATACGGGCAGAACGATTGTTGCAAAAAACTCATTACTTTTTAAATATTTCAACATGAAGTTTTTTTATCGATCCTACTAAATGGATATATAATAAACTGGTAGATACTTACATATTAAATGCAGGCAATCTTATGTTGTACTGATAACATTATTAAGTAGAAACGTTCGGTGTTAATAAGTTTCAAGACACGACTCATTATTATAGTAAACTAAATAATAAACAGTAGTGCACTATAAACCGTAACACTCAAAGAGTTTGTACTCGACGAATTCATAACTTCGCAACAAATTGGCTATCCGTAAGGTCTAATCGATTCGAACTGACTGCGTTGGAGAAAAAGTAAGCTGAAGCTAAAACAAGAAACGGGGAATCCCCCGTTCCGTTCCAACATAGATCGTTGATTGCTTTCAGGATTGCCAATTTGTGATGCGTACTGGGTGTAAGCTGATAATTTGTGGCAGTATACAATCACTATCTCTGTTTTCTTTGTGCTGTCAATCGTTCTAAAAGCTACATTGAAGTCAAATTTCATTTTAAAATAGTTGGCAATATTATCTCATTCACGTGAGGGTTGGAAATGTAACTTTTAGTCAAATTTTTTGTAACAGGTTAAACTGCTATTTTCTTTAGTTTTTTGGTTTGAATTCTGTGTATAATAATTGGATTATAGCCATTATTGCAATTTGCCTAATCATATTCAATTCTTAACACCAATTTGACAGTAAAATGTATTATAATGGAATGTAAATTGTATCAAAATCAAAGGACCCAGATTAATATGAGCAGCTCAATGGAAGAAGCCTTCAAGATCCACACACCAGCATGTTTCAACAACTTAGTACTCATTCTATAAGTGTGACAATTGAATAAACATAGTATCAGTTTGTTCAAAATCACTAAAGAGTATTGTGAAATGTAAATAGTACCATTACCGTTAATGATCTCGCTGTCGAAGCGGCAAATATATTATATATAAATAAAAAAATAAAATATTCATACTCTATAAATGAGGTATGTGGATTCATATACCACCAATATATGGATCATACTGTGATATGCTGCCGTTTTCTGGTTCACCCAGATGAACCTACCGATCCGTTAGAGGAACACGAGCTTTATTGTGCCGTACTTACGGCCAGTTTGATAAACGAAATTAAAGCCTCCTTTTTCCCAAAAAGTCTCCTTTAATGATAAAACGTGTTTCATAAGCAAATTTTAAGGTTGAACGGAACTTTAAAGAGTCCTCTATCTTAAAGTGAGAAAATCGGCCCTTTACGGATGAAAAAGGATCCTTTAACGACAAACTCGACACTGCGCAGGTGCTCGATAAACACGAAAACAGTGGACATAACCTTCCTGTGTCACATTAGCCCATTTTGTTTGATTTTAGCGTACTACGAAATATGTTAACGTTCAAACCGTGTGTGATTCAGACTTGAGAATAAGAATTATTGTAGCTAGATGACCTAGCTCAACACATGATCAAACTATCTTTAATAATTAAGTATCTTGAAGAGACAATTTGAGAATGGTAAATTTGGACGGTATTTGTTACTTGGTGATAGTGGTTATAGTTTGCAGACTTATCTTATGACAAAGTTACCGGAAGCTATAACTGCAGCTGAAAATTTATATAGGCAGTCAATTATACGAACTAGAAATGTGGTGGAGAGAAAGTATGGAGTTTGGAAGCGTCATTTTCCTATACTTTCTAAAGGAATGAGTGTTTACTTAACGACCATAAAGACAATTATTGTTACTACCGCTGTTTTGCACAATATAGTTGTAGATATGAACGAAATATTTCCGAATGAATGGTTGCCTGATGTACAGGAGGAAGAGGACTTTCAAACAAATTCAACTAATGTTAATGCAGCACGTCAAGTGAGAGTCTATTATTAATAAACATTTTACTAATTTACAATTTATATTTGTGTGATAATTGAAAATAAATTTGCTAGTCACTTGTGAAACTATTCTTCATATTCAATTTGTATCTTCAACATGACAAGATTTCATATAATTTTTATAAGACTTTACAAGGTATGTATTTAGATAGGTTTCTATGTTTGTATTTCTGATTCATTGTTTTACTTCAGGAAACGTCTGAAAAAGTCTCAAGTGAGAATAAAGAAATAAAAATATTATGTCTTATTGAAATTTCTGTTTTTAATTCAAATTTGAGGGGGATTTCATAGTCTGCAGCAATGCTGATAAATTGCTAATACTGCTTTTCCCAGAAAGTGCAGTCAAAATAAAAAAGATTTAATTATTATTATTTAATTTTCTCTCTTCATCTCCATAATTTACAAATGTAATATTTTAAGCTTCGAATGCTCTCTTCTTTTCTTCTATTCTCTTCCTTGATAGCCACTATCTGAGCTTGTACTAGAGCTGTTTTATTTATAATACTACTGTTACATTGAAAGCAGTTGCTATTATCTGCCAGACTTTATCCTATAATATTAAAATTCTCTTTTTCAATCAATTCCAAGAGACGTATTAGGAGTACAAATAAGTTTCCGCCGTTTTTTAAAACAAGTTAAATATTTATTATAGAAGAACGGTAATATAATGCTTGCTGAGTGACTTCTAATGTTAGAGCAAGTTCTTTTTGTGTTTGAGATGAATCTTCCTCCAATAATTCCTCTAATTCTGCATCCTCGTAAATTTTGGCCTTCCACTGCGATCTTTGTCTTCTACGTCGAAATCACCGTTTTTAAACTTTTGAAACCACTCTCGACACGTTCTCTCACTCAAAGCACCCTCACCATATGCTTCTACGAGCAATTGATGCGCCTCAGCAGCAGATTTCTTTAAATTAAAGAAGTAAACTAATATTTCCCGCAAATGACGCTTACTTGGCTCAAATTTTGACATTTTCAACTTATAAAAATTATGTTTTACCAATATAAAATCAATGATATTAATAGGTTACGTTGTTCTCGAATGTCCAAACTATTTTTTAAGCCGGTTATCATCTGCGAAAGCTAACCGAAATTCCGTGCCGCGCCATCTACAATAAAACGGCGGAAACTTATTTGTACTCCTAATAGTTCCCCCTCAGGTTTTGAAGTAATACTTTTTTTCTCTTTTCCTCCATATTCATTTATATAACTCACGTTCACTAAAATATAGCAATTCGCACGTAATAATGACATAAATTTCAGTATACTGTCTTGTGCACATAACCATGTTTATGCAAAGACTGATTTATGCTTCTTTTCCTTTTCTTTTTACAAGTTCCGACGC
This sequence comes from Megalocaria dilatata, assembly GCA_034642435.1. Lineage (NCBI taxonomy): Eukaryota > Metazoa > Arthropoda > Insecta > Coleoptera > Coccinellidae > Megalocaria > Megalocaria dilatata. The sequence goes on from CM067856.1 coordinate 77,082,025, forward strand.
ATAACTCAGTATTTTTACAGAATATCACCAACTATATTCGTAAAATTACTAGTTCTCAGGATAGCATTAAAGGAAGCTTTAAGTAAAGGATGGTCTATGTGCGTTTATGAAACTGATGGTCCTATTTAAAGCATCCTTTTTCATAAAGGGACTTTATCATAAAGGAGCCTTTTGATGTTGTTTATGAAACTGGCCGTTAATAACTGCGTGAACTACTCGTTTGTTTACATACGTGCATCATGAGTTCTTGGAGGTGAGTAAATCAAAACCGTTAACTATCGTTGGCAACTGAAAGGTTTTTGGTTATTTACAAACATCAATAAATACATTTTGAATGATGTAAATCACAAACAACCATTTATCTCTTTGGAAACATGTTTTGAAAATGATGTTCCGATAAAAGATCAGTAGGACAATATACTCTGTACACGGAAAATGTAACGAAGTAGATGCATTACTGCCAGATAGTATAACAATATAACCACCCAAAAATGCCAATAACGAGAATACCGATAAAGATTCAGAGGATGAAGATCTTGTTCTTCCAAATAATCTCCCGGGAAGCCAATTGAGGGCTGAAGCCTTCTTTACTTACGATGGAGACCCCAAAGGAATGATGTTGACTGCTTTGATAGCGAGGATGATCTACCTCTATCAACATTTGTAGCCAACAAAAGGAGAAGAAAAAAAAGATCGCGGTCAAATGGTTTGAAGACTATTTACAATCCAGTTTTCCTTAGTGGTTAGATGAACGTGGCCCTAAAAATGATAACAAATCTCCCTTAGATTTATTCAAGTACTTTTTTTATGAGGATATAATTGAAATATTAGTGAAGTATACGAATATCTATGCCTATCAAAGTTCTACAGTATCTGAAGATGAATTTTATTGCTTTATTGGAGTTCTAATTCTAAGTGGATACAGGCGCAAATAATACCCTCGTTTGTGAAGCAATTTCCCGAGACAGATTCCAATACATATTGTCAAATCTACATTATTATGACAATAATCTTCTAAATAAGGATTCACTGAACGATTCATTGAACATCCGATTTCGATTGTTTGCACCCCAAGAAGAAAACCACAGCTTAGATGAATCCATGGTGCCTTATTTTGGGTGCCATGGTGACAAACAATTTATAAGGCCAATACGGTGGGGTTATAAATTTGGGATGGGAGCAACTAGATTGGGATATGTTATATGGTTTGATCCGTATCAAGGTTCGTCTACTTCTCTTCCAGAAAAGTACAAAAATATGGGGCTTGGTTCAAGTGTGGTATTACAATATGTCGATACCCTCACAAGTGCGACCCATCGCTCCTATCACATATTTTGCTATAATTTCTTCACCTCATTTTTGTTACTAGAAGAACTGAAAAATAGGGGCAACAGATGCACGGGAAATATGAGAGAAAATAGAATACCTTCGGATGCAATGAAAACATCGAAAGTAATGAAAAAAAATTAAAAGCTTCATGTATTCATAAAACTGGGAATGAAATAGTACTGTTTGTAAGTTGCATGATAACAATGTAGTTTCAATAGCCACGAATTGCTTTTCAGTTTATCCCATAAGTAAGGTGAAACGATACTCCAGGTCTGACAAGAAGCATATTTATATAGATCAGCCCCATCTTATCCAAAAATACAATGAAAACATGGGAGGAGTAGATAGAGCTGATCAAAATGTCGGGCTAAATAGAATCTCTATCAGAGGAAAAAATTGGTATTTTCGACTATTTTGTCAATGAATCGACATGGCTATCCAAAATGCTTGGCAGCTTCACTGTAACAACACTGACAAACTAGATCAGTTGGCTTTCAGGAGAATTATACCTACCAATAGTTTAGAGACTTACAAGAAAACATCTCGAAGAGGGCCTTCAAATATACCTCAGAACAAAAATTAATATTTGGGATTTGACAGGTTAGACCGTGGTCGGCAAAGTGCGGCTGCAGAGCCGCATGTGGTTCTTTGGCTCCTTAAAAGCAGCTCTAGCACAAATATCCACGGAAGGCGCAATAAATTTTTCATTTAAAAAAAATTTGGTTAGAAAAAATTAATTAAAATTTTATATTGTTGTGAAGTTTCGTTACGAACATCGAGTTTAATGTTATCAGTTTTCGTAAACGTAAACACAAACCATGTACAAGCTACCGACTGAAATTGTTCGTATGTTTTCGATGTACTCCGGTGTGATACAAATAAAGGTACCACAAGCATGCACGCGCATACTTTTTCTAAAGTAGTGGGGGTACAAATTGGCATCACAGTCCAGCAGTTGCAGTGTTAATAGCATAGATTAACAATAATATATAGATTGGACACTTCCCTACCCCCACCTAAAACTAAGTTTTTAGTTGATGCACCAGTCAATAGTTAGCGCTAACCATCAACTTATACTTTTTGATTTCGCCGCTAGGTACCGCTACCATCAGCCGTTAGCCATTGTTGTAATAATGGTCACATATTTCGAAAAGAGTGGTTTTGTTTACGTTTTGTTATGGCCCAACCTCGATAACATTTCATATTTCGTTTTGATTAAATTTAGTAAGAGTTAAGTTCAAAACAGTTTAATGCATCTAAACAAGTGTATTTTCAAATATTGAGTTCAATACAGAACATGAAAATGGGATATACTAAGAAATGTTGTGTACATGGGTATCAAGATCTAACCAGCCCTATACATCGTTTTCCCAAGAGAGATCCCAAGTTATTTAAGAGATGGATTGAAATTATACAGCCAACTGATTGGCACAAATTATCAGATGATCAAATATTGAGAGGAATATAATTTCTTCAGGTTGGTTAATTTTCATTTACTATGTAGTCGTCTAGACTATTTTTATGTTTAGTTGGTTAGTTTAAAATATAAATCAATGCTAATTTGGTAATTTGATGAAACCGGGACACTATACTTACTTTTTATTTAATCAGTGTTTTAATTATCTCTTCCATTTCATTCCAAGACTTTGTGAGAGAAGAAAAATCCCAAAAAGTTTTGAAAATATATTGAAGAATTTAAATTTTTAAACTATGAAGTGTGCATCACATAATCTTTATCAAATATTATGCTTGACTCTTCAGGTGTTCTTTACTCTGGTGGTGAAAGCAAGTGAATAAAATAGCAATCAGAACTGATTCAAAAGTTTTATTCAGTAATCCAGAGAAGGAATTTATTGACCCGATTAAGGACCAAGCTGAAAGACATTTTGAATCTTAAAGAAGATCTCATAAATTAATGTTCTCAAGGTTCAATTTTTGTCTTAACATCTAGAAATACTTTAAATATGTTTATTTTACCTCTTTTTTTATTTAGTAGTTTTTATTTTTTATAAACAGTGAATAATGATTGTTCAAACATATTTCTGTTATTCAAATAGTGAGTTTGAACACTGATGTTAATTTCATCTCTTTTTTATTTAATACTTTCTATTTTTTATAATGAATAATTAATCATAGTTCAAATATATATCTGTTATTCAAATAGTGAATTTGAATATTGAAACGAATATTCGAATCTTCTTTCAGTTTTTCTTAAGGTTAAAATTAAAACAAGTGTTCAGAAATTACCATGTTTTACTACCAAAAAATTGAAATGTGTTTTTTGTAGAGTTGTGTGAATGTAAGCATTTCAATGTTTTGGTAGTAAAACATAGTAATTTCGGAACACTTGTTTAATTTTAGCCCTAGGAAAAGCTGAAATAAGATTCAAATATTCGCGCCAAGCATCGATAATGCAGTATTTTAAAAGCAGAAGCAATGCAGTTCTCTTGAGAGTTGGTAATACAGTTTTCTTTAGATGGATTTGTTCCATGCACCAGTCGCTACAAAAAAAGCGACAAACTTGATTCAGACTTTTTACAGTGAGTGTCCCATCTATATAGTCTTGTTGATCTATGGTTAATAGTTTTGTTTTATCTACCGTGCCTGCCGTTGTCCTGTTTTATTAAAAAGTTGTATTTTTCAATCTAGCTGTACATCTTACAGGTATTTTTATACGATTTTATTACACCTGCTATGTATGTTTGTGGTCCGGGTACAAAATTTGTGATCGATTATTCGATAACTTCTATTTGTTCTTATGTTGGGAGTTTTCTTTCATTTTTGGTCATATTAACAGTTTTGTTTCTCTGATGATGGAAAAAATATTCTTTTCGCTTTTAGTGCAGTTTCATATATTAATAAAAATGTATTATTGAAACAAATATTTTTTAATTTTTATTTTCATCAATTTAATAATGAGAATCATTTTGTACTACTGGCTTTAAAAAATATATATTTGGAATATTTTTATAAGCACCCCAATTATCATGGCTACCAAAAAAAGCATAGAAAAACGGAAGATGAAAACCGCGAATTTAAAATTGAATGGACCGAGAATTTCGCGTTTATTCAAAACATAATTGGAGTTCCGACATGTCTTATTTGTAAGGAGAAATTCGCGCTTAACAAGAAGTCAAATTTTGAGAGACTTTTTACAAGAAAGCACGCGTCATTTAGCACTAACTATTCTACGGGTGATAGAAGGAAGAAAGCAAATGAAGAACTTCAGAAGAGTCGTCAACTTCTGTGTATCTGGATGCAATCATCCAGCAATATGGCAAGTTTTGTTTTTAGCCAAGAGATTGCTAAGGGAGGAAACGCGTACACAGACGGCGAATACATACAAAATTGTTTTATAAATGAATCCGAAGAGTTATTTCGGGATTTTAAGAATAAAGCAGATATTCTGACAAGAATAAAAGAGTTACCTTTGTCTGCCAAAACCAATAAGGATGGAACAATCAAAATTTGACATTATATATTGACATTTGACATTATATATTGAGTTTTGATTATATACGTCTATTAAATGTAAGCGGTGCTTGTTTTAGACATCAATTTAATTCTAAAAGTTTTTTGAAAAAAAAATTTTTTTGAAATTAAAATTGTAGAAGATAAACATATTTCAATTTGTTTTAATATTCAAATTTTGTTATATTTCTTCTATCAAGTAAAAGGCCTTTCTATTTTATTTTATATATAATATATAATTATATTTTGGCTTCAATAAATCTCATTATGGAATGTCAATGAATTTAAATAAGCCTTAAGAATAACTCACACTGTTCTTTGATTTTGTTAGAACATAGATCAATCTTGAATTATATAGTTGATCTGTGTTTCGAAGCTTTAGTCTTTTTACACGTGTTGAGAGATATAGGTTAGTTTTTTGATTTTTGATATTTTGAATATTAAATGAGGGCTGAAGACAGGATTGCTTAGAATTATATTTGTTTTTTGAAGATATAGTGCATTTTTTAGAGATTTTTGAATTAACTTATTCGAATATTTAAATATATTAAATATTTCAAATAAATTATATTCTTTGAGAAGTCCTTTAAGTGTGTTCATGTTTTTAAAAGGCAACAGAGTGGGTCCGAAAAATGGAAAATCGAATAGGCCTATAGTAATTCATTTTAATTCGATGAATTCCAGGAATGAACTCTTCTATAGCAAGAAGAAGTTGAAAGGAACGAAATTGACTCTAACGGAAGGGTTAACCAAGAACAGTTATGATCTTCTCATCAAGGCAAAGAAGAAGGTGGGCATGAGGAAGGCATGGTCGAAGATGGGTCGAATTTTTGTGGAATTGTCCGGGAGAGGACATGTAATTAATTCCATTCAAGATTTAAATGAACTTGTGAAGTAAATTAGGGAGCATAATTTGGTTATATATTTTTTTTTGGCTACTTTATTACGTTGTTCTCTGATTATTATAGGTGAACTGTATTTTTGTATTTTTGTTTTAGGATATAGATTGTCTTAAAGTGTTTTATCCTTGTTTCCACATTTAACTGCTGCGTACTGATGAAATAATTATTATGGGATATATGGAATTGAGCACGGGTGAGTGAGAATGGGTCAGTTTTCTTTTTGTTTTTTCAATGTCAGATCTTTGTTTCCCCATTTGACCGATTTTAAATCTCTCTTGTTGAGTAAAAGTTTTGATTTTGTAGGTCTCTGTGAATCTTGGCTGAATGATTCCATTCCTACCGATTCAATAAGTATTAATGGTTATCGCTGCGTGAGGTTGGATCGGGGCTCAAGGGGGGGCGGAATTGTAATATTTCTTTCAGATAAAATAACGTATGAAGTAATTGTAAGTGACTGTTCAGTGCACTTAGAGCAGGTTTGGGTAAGGTTCAAGTATAATAAGAGAGTTTTCATCATAGGAACGCTTTACAGACCACCCAGGGGAAGTTTTCCCAAATTTTTAGAATCGTTTGAAGAAACTGTTTCTTCTGTTATAGCGGAGTGTGATGAGTTGGTATGCGGTGGGGATGTAAACGTTAATTTTTTGAGTGATGGTGATAGTAGAGTTAAGGGTTTTGAACGTTCAATTGCTCTGTTTGACTTAGTACAGGTTATGGATAGCCCTACATGTTTTGGACCTGGTTCGGCTAGTTTACTAGATGTGATAATCGTTGAAAAAAATCTACAAGAGAGATATCATTTCGACAGCATAAACATGGATATGATTTCGGATCACTGGTTGGTTTTTGGTGAGGCTATTGATGGGGAGGCGGACTCGGATGAGGGAACTGTTAAGATCAGGTGTTTGCGTCGGATAGAACAGGACGTTTTTAAAGATTACTTGATGAATACTCCGTTCGAAAATATAATATACATAGGTGATATTGATGGTAAAGTGGATCACTTCAATCATTTAATGATAGATCTTTTTGATGAATTGGCGCCCATTAGAACTATTAAGTGTAGAAGGAACTACAAGCCTTGGTTCACGTCCACAATACAGAGTATGACTCGCCTCAAACATAGGGCACTTCACAAATTTCAACGGGATAAAACATCGGAAAATTGGGAATATTATAGGAAAATTCGGAATGAGACGTCGGCCGCCGTGAATCGAGAGAAAAAGGCTTATCTACAATATTCAATAGGAAACGAAAGAAATCCCAGGTCCCTGTGGAAAAAAATTGCGGAACTCAATGTGCACAATAGGTCATCCAAAAAAAAGTTGCCGTCAGACTTAGATCAGCCGGAACAATTGAACAAATGGTTTTTAAATGTTGTTCCTGGTGGGGGTGCAAGTGTTGAGTCAGTTGTTGATTATTACAACTCCAAAGACTTCACGTTGTTCAGCGAAAAGCTTGTTTTTGAGCTGACAAAGGAGGAGGAGGTTTCTGAAATTCTGGGATCAATTCACTCCAATGCAATTGGGCCGGATGGACTTAATATAGAAATGTTGATACGTTGTAGCCCATATATACTCAAGTTTCTGACCAACATTTTTAACAGCTGCATTCTGGACTCGAGATTCCCTAGGGAGTGGAAAATTTCGAGAGTGTTACCGCTCCCAAAGGTGGCTAATCCTAGTAATTTCAACGAGGTTCGTCCGATATCCATAATATCTCCGTGTGCAAAGATTTTTGAAAGAATATTAGCGAATAGAGTGAAGTCTCACCTGGAGAAATTTAATGTCTTACCAGCTCGACAGTCAGGTTTCAGGAGGGGGTTTGGTTGTTGCACGGCTCTTCTTGATGTTGTAGACTCTATAATCGCTGCAGTGGATCGGGGTGAAGTTTGCGTTTTGACACTATTGGATTATTCTAAGGCGTTCGATAGAGTAAACCATCAAATACTCATTGCAGTGTTGAAGCATATAGGATTCTCTTTGTCTGCCATTCAGTTAGTGAGGGAGTACCTGCGAGATCGACGTCAGTATGTGGAGACCTCGTCGGGAAGATCGCAGACAGGCAGTGTGGAGTCTGGGGTCCCACAAGGCTCGGTACTGGCACCTATTCTCTTCTGTATATACACTGTCTTCATTACTGATGGCCTTAAGTTTTGTACTGACTTTCGGTACGCAGATGACACGCAGCTCCTGTACTCTTTTTTGGCTTCGGATATTATTAGAGCAAATCAGGAGATAAATTCAGATCTTGATCGCTTGTCAGCCGACTCCCTGAAGCACGATTTATTACTGAATCCGGATAAAACAAAGGTTCTTGTCTTTGGTGGTAAGGCTGCTGAGGTCGTTAAAGGGCTGAAATTGAGAGTCAATGGAAGTGAGATTGCAGCCGTTGAGTCGGCTAGGAACTTGGGAGTCATTCTAGACGTTGAGCTTCGGTTCACTGAGCATATATCATTATGTCTTCAGAGAGCCTACACCGCATTAAGAAGTCTTTATCCCCATAGGCATTTCCTTCCGCAGAAGCTTAAGATATTGCTTACTGATTCACTTGTCCTAAGCCATTTTAACTTTTGTGACGTGTTGTATGGTCCCTGTTTGCGTCTTGACGACAAAGTGAGAATCCAACGGGTTCAACGTGCCTGTCTTCGCTTTATTTATGGAGTTAGAAAGTATGAACCAGTCATTCATAAGTTGAAATGCTGTAGTTGGTTGAGTATGGATCAAAGACGTGAGCTTCACTCTGCAGTATTATTTCGTTCAATTATATGCTTTGAATCACCACCCTATTTGTATAATAAAATACGTTTCAGGTCAGATGTTCACAATGTAAATGTAAGGTTCAGGGGTATGATTTCTCCACCAGTTTTCAGGACTGCCTTATTTCGACGTTCATTTTCTTTTTCTGTATATTCTCTGTATAATCGCTTACCTGCTCATCTCAAGTGCTGCAAACCAGAGGTGCTTAAGTCCAATTATCGAAAACTGCTCCTCTCTTCAAGTGTGTAGTATGGACTTTAAGACTACGTACTTACAATCTGGCGTGTGATTGTAATTGTTTCTCCTCAGGGTGTGCTCAATCCATGATATGTTTTTGTTGGCGCGGTGTGTGGAACGTGGGTGAAATTTTGGTAATTTTTTTTTTTTTACATTTTTCGGTGTCACAGTAATAACAGCTATGCTGATGTGAGACCATTTGCAATATAAAAAATGTTTTTTTTCTTTTTTGTAGGCAGTGGATATCTGCTTTGTAGCTCTTATAAAATTGCAATAAACGTATTATTATTATTATTATTATTAATTGGTATTCTTAAAGGTAAGACCAGAAACAAAATTTTGTCTCCTTTAAATATTTATTTATTAATTTTGATTACTTTCGTATATCTGTTGAGTTATTTATTCCACATTATATATTGAGTTTTGATTATATACGTCTATTAAATGTAAGCGGTGCTTGTTTTAGACATAAATTTAATTCTAAAAGTTTTTTGAATAAAAAATTTTTTTGAAATTAAAATTGTAGAAGATAAACATATTTCAATTTGCTTTAATATTCAAATTTTGTTATATTTCTTCTATCAAGTAAAAGGCCTTTCTATTTTATAGAACAATCAAAATGTGTTCGAATATAACCATCCAGCATATCGAAGATCTAAATTTGGTTTCGGCTTTATCAATAGCAGTTGACGAGCCTTGTGACATAAATAATACAGTGCAAGTTTCACTTTTTGTAAGATTTGTCTCATTCAGGTCCGAAAGAAGAACTTTTAGGATTTGAATATCAAAACAGATTTAATCTATTAGTCTCCTATAATTTTAATTTCAAAATAATTTTATTCAAAAATTTTCAGAATTAAATTAATGTCTTATAAGTACAGCTTATATTTAATAGACGTATAAAATCAAAACTCAATAAACAATATCAAATGGAATAAATAACCCAACAAATATAAATTTTCAATAAGAATTGATAAATGACAAAAAAAAATTGACAAAAATTTTGTTTCTGATCTCACAATTATGAGACTAATTCCTTTTAAAAAATATGAAACATTATTTAAGGACTTATAAAATGTATTTGAAATATTTGATATATTTAGGCATATTATCAAGTCATGTGAAATTTAAATTTTCGTGATTTGTTGAAATTTTGAATATTTAAAGCCGAATTTTTCTGGAATGAATTACTTCTTTCAGTTGTAGGAACTTGCAGTTACTCATTTTTTAATAAATATAGAAAATTTTTTTCAAAAATAGGCAAATACATGCAGAATTCAAAATGGGGCCCATACTCGGACCATCTCCTCTATTGATACTCAATTAGTAGTGCGAATAACGCCTAATTGAATGATGAATTCAAATCAAATAATCAGATGAAGTAGATCACCAGAAATGAAAAAATATCTAAAAGGTTTCCTGGTTTCGGCATCAATAATTGATTCGCTGCCTTTTGCGAATGAATTTCAGATGATTATAGTTGTGAATATTGAACAACTGAACGGTTAAATGCAATAACTTACCCCACTGGGTTGAAGAAGACACCCAGGAAAATCACCACGGGCTGGTAACAGAAAGAGGTTAAGGGAAGAGGAAACAAGGGATTGTCTTCTTTCTGTACACTTATCGTTGTTGTATCACCTGGCTGAGGAAATGTACTCAAGGCACTTCACTCAAAGTTGTTCAATTTCACTTTATTCTAAGTCACTCCAAATAGACGCAAACTAATGCGATAATCGCGATGATTTATCAGAGGAATTGGTTTTCGAATTCAAAAACTTTCAGAGCGAGTAACTGCAACAAAACTTTTTGAGAGAATGACAGTTGAAAATAGTCGGTGTACTTTTCTGCCGCAGGGCGTCACTAGCTATCGGAAGAAGAAACGCCCAGCGAACTTAAGTTAGGCAACATTACACTCACGACTTGACATGCTGCCCGCCCTGAAGTGTTCCTTCAGTATGATGAACTGAAAGGAGTGAACAGACAAAACAAGCCAGGAGCAGTCTATTGAGTTGGAAGAGGACACAGTTTAACGACTGGTCGTCGAATTGTCCGAGAAGCAGTAACACGTGTTATGGAATCAGCTCCCGGAAAAACAGATGATATACGGCCGATAGACCACTTCAGAGGAGGAAGATGGTCATCTCGAATAATGACAACGGTACCTAGAAGGAGTAGATGGATGCAACCACTTGTGACGCTGCTGCAAGGTATGCAGGTACTCCTGACTACCAACGACAGAGACCGAGCTGACATAGTTATCAGGAGGAGCGATGAGGGAGCGGAAAACCAGAAAATGCCCTGGTATGAGGGCCACAAAATAAGAAGGGTCAGACGATGGAAGATACAGTGGACGAGAGTTGAGGATTGCTCACAAGTGAGCTTTTGCTCGCCAATACTTAGCCGATTTGACAGCGGCTTCCCAAAGGCCGTCAAAATGAGGAGTGGAAGGGGGTATTATTCGCCACTCAGTTCCAGAAGACGAGACTGCATCACAAAGACTTTGTTGATCTTGTAGAGCAGACAACTCAGTATTAGTACGTATTAACATTGGAGCAGAGCTCTTTGATAATGTTATGCACTTATATCATCATAGTAGTCCCGGGTTTCCGCTCAGGCTTGTTCAGCCCCAGCGAACCCCCAGATAGCTGAAAGAGATGATATGGTTAAAACAAAATAGGAAAAGGCGGGTTTCCGCTCAGACTTGTTCAGCCCCAGCAGACCCCCAGATAGCTGAAGGAAATGAAATGATTATTGTTAGTACAGGAAGGGCGGGTTTCCGCTCAGACTTGTTCAGCCCCAGCAGACCCCCAGATAGCTGAAAGAAATGAAATGGTTATTGTTAGTACAGGAAGGGCGGGTTTCCGCTCAGACTTGTTCAGCCCCAGCGGAAACCCAGATTAGCTGAAAGAAATGAAAGTGTTAGTGGGAGAGTGAACGGAAGGGAAGGGGGTTTCCGCTCAGACTTGTTCAGCCCCAGCGAACCCCCAGATAGCTGAAAGAGATGATATGGTTAAAACAAAATAGGAAAGGGCGGGTTTCCGCTCAGACTTGTTCAGCCCCAGCAGACCCCCAGATAGCTGAAAGAAATGAAGTGGTTATTGTTAGTACGGGAAGGGCGGGTTTCCGCTCAGACTTGTTCAGCCCCAGCGGAAACCCAGATTAGCTGAAAGAAATGAAAATGTTAGTGTGAGAGTGGACGGAAGGGAAGGGGGTTTCCGCTCAGACTTGTTCAGCCCCAGCGGAAACCCAGACAGCTGAAAGAGATGAAAAATGTTAGTGTCAGGGTATAGGGAGGTTTCCGCTCAGACTTGTTCAGCCCCAGCGAAAACCCGGGTAGCTGAAAGAAATGGCATGACATGATTAGTAGCAAGGAACAGCTTCTGTGCTTCTTCGGGATGATGAATTTCTGAAACATAAGAATTTATTTAGAGAATGTAGGTGGGGTAGTTGTAGGAGCGAATTTAGTAGTATAAGGAGGTTGATATCGTGTGATGAAATTAGTTACTAGTTAAGAGTTACGGCCCTGATATACACGTTCCAACATGGTTTTGGTAATAGCCGATATTTGTCGATAGCCGCTAGGACTATCAACAAGGGAGTGTGGATTGAGGTGACAGGATTGGATGCCCAGCGGTCGATGTGTAGCGTAAGCGCTACATTCGAACAAGACATGCGATGATGTCTCGTCTGCCACGCCGCATGGGCAGGAGGATGAGGTTGATAGGTGGAGTTTTTGGAGTGTTGCCCTGAAGGGGCCGTGCCCCGTAATGAAGCACGTTAAGGAATAGGATGGCTTGAAATAAGGGTTCTCGCTAGCAAAGTTGACGTTTGGAAGCCAGAGGTGGGTGTTTCTGCCTGAGGGGCAGAGGGCCCAGCTCTCCTGCCATGAGTTTTGGAGGGATATCCATAACTCATCCAGGGACTTGGTGCACATACTTTTGAAGTTTGTGTCAGAGACATCCATGGAGTCGAATGTCCTGTCACGGAATTTGTATGCAAGTCCGCGTCTGAAGTTGTATCTGGCAGAGTTGTATTCTGCCATTAGGTTGAGAGGGATAAAGCCTGTGAGAACCTCGAGAGCCGACGTGGCTACGGTTCTACAGGCTGGTGACATAAGGAGGAGAATTGACCTGTGACAAGCGGAGAGGTTTCGAAGGAAATGAGAATTTTTGGCGCGGTGGATCCATACCGAGGAACAGTATAGAACCACGGGAAGAAAGACGGACTTGTAGTAGACGCGCATAGCGTTTCTACCGTCGTAGAGCAGACAATAAGCGACCAAGTTTACGAAGATAGTTATGTGCACCCACGAAGTTGGTCCCGTTATCCGAAAGGATGACGGACGGATGACCTCGCCGTGCAACAAAGCGACGATAAGCAGCAGTGAAAGCTTTGGTGGACAGCTCAGACGCCCATTCTAGGTAAACCTCTTTGGTAATGAAGCAGATAAAGACAACTAGATATGCCTTGGTGCTAACGGCTCCGCGTAGTCCTGCACTCGTCACATAAAATGGACCGACGCAGTCAACCCCAGTGGTAAGAAAGGCCACAGCAGAGGATAGACGCTCAGGTGGAAGATTGTCCATTGGCTGTATCAGAGGACGGGGTTTGCAGGAGTAGCGTCGGTTACATTTGCGTAGACGATTACGGGGTAAATTACGTACGTCCAGAATCAATGACCGTCGAAGAATGAACGAATGAGTGACTAAAGCACCGGCGTGCAGAAGACGATGATCGGCATAATCGATGATCAGATGAGTGAGATGATTATTCTTTGGCAGAAAAGCAGAATGTTTGTGTCGCTATGGTAATAAGAAGGCTGAAAGCTGACTTCCAAGACGTATAAGTCCATGCCTGTCACGAAAAATGAGGAATTTCAGCCATCTACTCAGCGAAATGAACAGATTGAACCAGACGTATTGAACAGATCTCTGCTTCCTGGAGCTCAACAGAAGAGATAAAACCTGAGCGAGAAAAAGATGGACCACGAGCGTTTAGTATGAAACGTCGACAAAGGTCAGTTACGCACTTAAGTCGAACATACGAGGGGAAACGTTCAATTATGATGGGTTCATCAGAGATGGCTGCTCACATTGAAGCGGAAATAGGCTTGGCTTCGTCGATCACTTGCTCAATGTGAGATGAATCAACAGAGGAATGAGGCCACGAAGACGAGTCGAGAGACAACTAAGGAGGACCACGCCACCACAATGTATGATGATGAGGGGCACAATCAGCTGGATTGTCCTCAGATACCATATGCCTCCAGCAAGCCGAAGGCATCAGATCCTGTATTTCAGCAACTCGATTGCCAACAAATGTCTTCCATCGTTGATTTTCACCACGGATCCACGACACAGCAACGGCAGAATCGCAAAAGGCGATACATTCAGCACCGAGATGCTGCAATACGCGAGTGGACAGATGATGCATGAGTTTTGATAGAAGATGGATACCGCACAATTCTAAACGAGGCAGTCACAGCCGTGCAAGGAGCAATCTTGGATTTTGCTGCTAGGAGAGACACATGACATTCACCAGATGATGCAGAAGTGCACAGATAAACGACCGCGGCGTAGCCCGATTCAGAAGCATCATAGAAGCTGATCAACCGATGAACAGAAGAAGAAACGGCAGGAATGAATCGTGGTACTTGAAGCTCTGCCAAAGTGGGAAGCTGACATTGAAACTGCAACCACGGGAGATGAACCTCATTTAAGAGAGGTTGATTCCATTTCGGATGAAGTAGATAGAGTTGATGGAAGGAGTTTTTGGCATAGAAGGTGACAGGAGTTAACCATCCCAAATGAATCGAAAATTCTAGCCATCTGACTCAGCACAGTCCGTTTGGTGACCGCCGTTGAAGTCAAGCGGACAGGATAAAAGGAGTGATCAGAAGAAGGATTACATCCAAGTCCCAGAATCCTGAGACTTGGTTCACGGTCAAGAAGGATAGGGTAAATAGAGGAGGATGCTCTACGATGATCAAATGGAATACCGTCTAGCAGAGGAAGATGATTAGTAGCACATTTCCGCATCTCTCGAGATAATCTCGCTTGAAAACATGATAGGCGACACAGGATTATTCTCTAGACGATATTCCAAACGAATGAAATGCCTAATCGCCACATTGACGGAGGTGTCCAGACGATAAGATAACAAGGGCAGACCAACAGTGTATCTACCAGTGGAATTAAGGGTAACATCAGCGCGATACAAAACCTCACACTCTTTTTCAGCAGGGGTCAGGGGAAGCACGTCAGGTACCTTATCGGGTTTCCAAAAGCGTCGAACGAGGTTGACCAGTTTCTGGTCTGAGTGCTGCGAAGAGCTCAGAGGAAC
Source organism: Megalocaria dilatata (assembly GCA_034642435.1). Classification (NCBI taxonomy): domain Eukaryota; kingdom Metazoa; phylum Arthropoda; class Insecta; order Coleoptera; family Coccinellidae; genus Megalocaria; species Megalocaria dilatata. The sequence continues at coordinate 77,097,068 of CM067856.1, forward strand.
AGTTTGGAGATCACTGACGGCAGGATGACTTATCGTATTGGATGGTAAGATTTGGGGAAATATACCACAAGATTCAGTCTTGTCAGAGGAAGAATGGTAAGGGATCACTGATATAGGGGAATCAGGCTGAGAAGGTGATGGAGAAGACATAGTAGATGATGACTCTGCAGAAGATAATGGAGAGCTGGTTGGACGTGAGGCCTGATGAATACTCTGAGGACGTCGGACGTCGAGTGCGACGATTGACAGCGGCAGGTGAGAAAGAAACGTGCTAAGTAAGGGGCGAGCGATGGCGATCATACGGCTCATAGAGTAACCAATCTAAAATTTTAAATAATGCACCTGGAAGCTCAGATGACGGGCGCAACGTGCCAGGAAGAATAAGATGAGGGAGCACATCCGAACCAATCAACATCCTAATGGTACGAGGAAGATAGAAGAGTGGATCAGCTAGGAAGAGTTGCTAAAACTCAGGCCACCGGTCATTGAACGCTAGGACAGGAAGGGGATCTATGTGGCTGTCAATAATGTAGGCCTTGAGGATAAAATTGAGAGGATCTCCTTAGTGAAATAGGGTGACGTATGCGTACCCCTGGATGCCAAACTGATCCGCGTTACTTAAGGTGCGAAGTTGAATAGGTTCTGGGTGGATGCGCAGACGAAGCTTGGAAGCCCATTCTCGGGTAAAAAGGAAATATTGGCAGCCTGAATCCAGAAGAGCACGGCCGAACGTGACATTCCGCCGGTTGCCTAAACAGATCCAAGCGGTAGGCATGAGGAAGTCAGGATTATTGGTCTGACGCAAAGAAGACCGCGGATATGAAAACAGATAGTCATCTGAAGAGAACCGACGAGAAGATGAAGACCGATGTTTATTCGGCCGGATTAGACGACCACAAGATACCCACACTCGCAGTCACTCGGAACCATTTCCAGAGGAGGGGCAAGAGTGAAGAGACGACGGAGGTGGCGAAGCACGAGAAGTTGCTGAGTCTGCCGGCCCAAGGGCCTTGCGCAACATCATCCCTGTCAAGTTTCCTCTTACTGAGGTGCCCTGAGAGGTGAAATCACGGGTTGGAGGCTTCGATGAGACAAGCGGTGAAGAAGGACGTTGATCCGTCGAAGGGAGTTATTTTTCCGAGTGGGAAACGGAAGGGGATGCAGCGGCAGCAGATGACAGATAGAGAATCGTATGGTGTCGTCCCCTGCATGTGTGACAGCGTTGATTAGAACCGCATTTGGCATTGGAATGGAAAGACGACATGAAATTTCTGCATATTTGCTTCTTAACCACAAAAGCTCGCCGGTGATGAATGTTTATGGTCTTGAATTCACGTCACTGGCGAATGGAGTGACTCGCTGAGCAAAACTCACACGCGGACGACGAACCAGACGACGTAGAGGGGCGTGCACCAGCGTAAGCAGAACGGCGAGAAGACGGCCCAGAGGCTGAAGGCATAGACGATGAAGGTAGAGACGCTGAGCCCGCTGGTGATTCAGGTCTTAACGACTTCTTCGGCACAAACGCACGGGATGAGGAGACAGAAGTGCTCTCGTAACTAGCGATTGGCAAAGTCGAGTAATTTAGCGAGAGTAAAAAAATCATCAGAAGAAGCGTCGAGGTTGCGCAAAGCCAGGGAGAATAAGAGATAGCCAGATCTAATATTGGCAACGCTTTGATGGCATTTATGGCGTTCTGATGCGTTGTGACGAACTGCTTCAATTGTGACAGCGAAGATCCAGATGCTAGCCGTGAATCTAATATCTGATTCACGTAAAGATCCGCCAGCTGACGATGATTTTGACAAGGGGAGTGAATGGCTTGATAAGCCAGAGGGTAATTGACCACATTCAATTCGAAACCCGAGATAACAGAAGCTGCCTCACCGGAAAGAGCAGACGTTAGAAGGTGAAACTTCTGAACGTGCGCCAGGGAATTGTTCTGATGCACTAAGGCATCGAATAGAGCGATGAATCTGGGTCATTCCTCGATTTGAACGTGAAAGCGGGGAAGCTCAACCCGAAGAATAGGCAGATCAACCGATGAACAGAAGAAGATGCAGTCAGATTACATGTAAGTAGTTTTCAACAAATGCTGTGAATTTTGAGGGTGATTTGTCCTATCCTGTCCTTCAACTGAGAATTAAGTTTGACTATCAACTCATCAGCCTCTGTGAAAGTCCTCTCCACTTTGACCAACTCGGCCAGATACACGTTAGCTGCATCGACTGCAGTGGTCAAACCTTTAATAAGTTTGAGCAGTGTGGATGCCGCGGAGAACGCACTCTCGCGCTTGATGTCATATTCGGTGATAGAGCCCTCCAATTTATCCATTGATGGCATTTTAAAATTTCGTACAACCCCAGTATAAATTAAAAATTATTCACGGAGATTCCGAATAAGACATGAACAGACGATGTTTATCGGTGAAGATAACAAACAGATGACGCTGACGGCAACAGTCAAAATTGCAATATTGACTTACAATTTCAAAACCCGACTTTATTTCGAAAGAAAATTGAATGATGAATTCAAATCAAATAATCAGATGAAGTAGATTAATAGAAATGCATCTAAAGGTTTCCTGGTTTCGGCACCAAAAATTGATTCGCAGCCGTTTGTGAATCAATTTCAGAATATTATAAATGTGGATATTGAACAACTGAATGGTAAAATGCAATAACTTACTCCACTGGGTTGAAGAAGACACCTAGGAGAATCACCACGGGCTGGTAACAGAAAGAGCTTAATGGAAGAGGCAACAAGGGATTACCTTCTTTCTGTAAAATTATCGTTGTTGTATCACCTGGCTGTGGAATTGTACTCAAGGCACTTCAATCAAAGTTGTTCAATTTCACTTTAGTCTAAGTCATTCCAAATAGACGCAAACTGATGCCATAATCGCGATGATTAATCAGAAGAATTGGTGTTCGGTGATGAAATATATGGTTTTATTTTATCTTATTTTAGGTTTTAAAATAAATAAATCCTCCAACTTCTAAAAACAAACTTGTTACTTTTTTAACCTCTTAAACTTGTATGTCATTTTACATTCATAGAATAATATATTACAATGATATTTCATAGAACATCGTTTCAAGCTTAGATTTGATTTTTATGGTCATTACATTTCAAAAACTAAATATTACTCAACACCTTGTCCTAATGACCATAAAAAAATAAACAATAAATTCACTCAACCAATTCATTCTTATGCTTCGAAAACTTAACGCTATTCAAAGCTTTGGTAAATATATCCGCAATATTGTCCTCTGTGCATAAATATTTAACAGTGATCAGACCTTCATTGACTTTTTCATGTATAAAGTGAAATCTCAAGTCTATATGTTTCGACCTTCTATTGAACTGAGCGTTCTTAATGATACTTATCGCACTCTGATTATCAATATTTAAAGTGAAATTGATGTTTCTCAAAATCATACATTCAAATAATGCTTTTAAATGTAGTACCTCTTTGACACTTTCAGCCGCTGCAATAAATTCTGCTTCGGTGCTACTCAACGCTACTACTGGTTGCTTTCTCGAACTCCAGCTTACCGGTCCATTACTATAATATACAACATATCCAGTAGTGCTCTTTCTGGTCATCTTGTCTCCTGCGAAGTCACTATCACTGTACGCCTTCAACGTTTCTATTTCGTCATCTCTCCTATATATAATTCCATGACTCCTTGTACCTGCCAGATATCTCAACAGCCTCTTGACATTATTTATATCTACTCTCGTCGGATTTTCTACATTTCGGCTGCAAAACCCAACTGCATAGGCTATATCTGGTCTCGTCTTATTAGATAGGTATAGCAAACTCCCAACTACTTCACGATAGGGAAATTTTTCTGGTTTAGGTTCTATCTTACAGTTGTCATAATAATCGGTTATCGGTGTTGCTGCTGATTTAGGCATTTTCCATACGGAATTTCTCCAAGACATTTTCTGTATATTTCTCCTGATCTAGTTTTATCCAGTTATCACCTGTCGTTAATTTAATGCCCAAGAACATATCGACTTCCTCAAACTTTTTAATCTCAAAATTATCTTCCAGATTTTTTAATAAATTGTCTATGTCTTCATTTCTTTCTCCTGCTACTAATCAACATAAATAGCTAAAAATAAAGTCCCATTTTGGTTTGTAAATATGCACTGATCAACACTCAAAGGTTTCAAGCCATTTTCCTTCAAGCATTTTGTAAAACATTCATTCCATTTCATTGGCGCTTGTTTCAACCCATATAATGACTTCTTGAGTTTGCATATTTTTCCTTCTTGTTTATCATATCCCTCTGGTATATTCATGTAGATATCTTCGGTTATTTTTCCGTAAAGGAATGCCGTCTTAATATCGAACTTTTTGAGTTTGAAGCTTCTTTTTACTGTTACAGCTAATATCATTCGTAGAGAACTGATATTAACTACAGGACTAAATACCTCTGTATAATCAAGACCCTTTTGTTGTTGACATCCTCTCACTACAAGTCTTGCCTTATAGGTCCCGTCATCTTTAATTTTGAATACCCACTTATTTGTAAGTATTTTTGTGCCCTTAACTTCCCTTTTGTCTATATATTCCCATGTCTGATTTTTCTCTAAAGATCCTTTCTCATCTTCTATCGCTTCCTTCCATCTGTCTCTATCTCCACTTTGCATAGCCTCATTGTATGTCAGCATAACATAATCATCATAGTACTTTGATTTGTTAATCTTTCTTCCTAGTCTGGTCCTAGTATCTTGCCTTTCGGTTGAATTCCCTTGTCCCAAGTTCAAGTCTTCTTCATCATCGTTGTCTGAACTTTCTTCATAAAAGTATTCTATTTCATTTTCACGAACTGGTGTTACATTTTGTTGTTCCCTGCTGTTTTCTGTCCAAGTATCTTGTTGAATACATTCTGATTCAATGTCTTGTTGTGCTTCGATGTCGTTTTCTTGTTCATTGTTGTCTTGAATACTCCTATCACATTCTTCGTTTTTTGCCAATACATGTTCATTTAACTTCCATCTTACCATATTTTCATTTTTATTTTCCTTCTTCTCAAATACAACATCCCTTCTTATAATTATTCTTTGCTTTCTCTCATCCCATAGACGGTATCCCGTTGGTGCATATCCCACGAACAGAAATTTTTCACTTCTGCTATCTAGTTTTTTTAGATACCCTAAGGTTTTAGCGTATACTTCTGATCCAAAAATTTGTAGTCTTTTTAGATCTGGCTTATTACCCGTCCACATCTCTATTGGTGTTGAATCAATGGATGAAGACTCTGTTGGACTTCGATTTAGGATGTATGCCGCAACCCTGGCTGCTTCACCCCAAAACTTTTTATTTACGTTCATGTCAAATAATAGAGTTCTTACTTTTTCTATCAGCGTTCTGTTAAGACGTTCAGCTTTCCCATTCAATTGTGGTGAATAAGGTATAATGGGATCCATAATTATACCTTTCTCTTTACAGTAATTTTCTAATCTAGTATTTATATATTCTCCACCATTGTCACTCCTTATCTTTTTTATTTTAGTGTTTTTATCTCTCTCCATTTCTTCAACATATTCTTTTATATAATCAGTTGTCTCACTCTTGTATTCTAGAAGGTATATAACTACATAATGTGTATAATCATCCATTAAAGTTAGAATATATTTCTTATTGTCCCATGTTGTTGGGTCTATTGGTCCACATAGATCCGTATGAATGATTTCCAGTGGTCTATCAGCTCTTGTTCTTTCTGTATTGAACGGAGCTCTCACTTGCTTTCCTTTCATGCAGATCTCACACGGTGTCTCAAAATAATCGCAATCTGTTGATTTAATATCCATTCCTGTTACCATTTGTTTATTGATAAGCTTCTTCATATCATTTATATTAATGTGCCCCAACTTACTGTGCCAATTTTTTACTTTTTCTTCATTCGTTGTAACGAGGAAAGTTTCATCATTGTGGTATTCTTGTGTAAGTTCTATCATGTACAGACCTTCTCGTTCTTAGTTCCTTCTAGTATTGTTTTATTTCCCTTCATTATGTATACCTTTTCACCTTCAAATACTACCTGACCTTGATTTTCTGTGATAGCCTTTACTGAGAGAAGGTTTTTGCTTAAGTCCGGTACAAACAAGACGTCCTTCAATTTGCATTCCTTCGCTTCAATTTCTCCAACTCCCTTAGCTGTGATTTTAGTACCCTTCTTGGCTACACATATTTCACTGTCATTTTTCAGGAGATTTTTGAACAACTTTGGATCATTCACCATATGGGCAGTACTTCCAGAATCTAAGACGAACATGTTTCGACTAACTTCTGTGGAACTGCTGCTCTCTGTTAAAAAGGAAACTTTATTAGTACTTTGTTGGTCGGTTTTAGTATTATTCCCTTGTTTATCCCTAAAGTAACAGTTATTTTCTGTATGGTTAGATTTCTTGCATATTTTACATTTTACTCCCTCAGTTATGTGGTGACTGTTATTTCTAGCTTGATTTGCATACCGATTTTTCTCATTGTATGTAGAGTTTTTATTTTTACTTCTGCAAAAACGAGCAATATGTCCCACCTTTTTACAAATATAACACGTTTTGTCAACATTAGAACACTGAAAAGCTACAGGTGTTCTCATTTCTTGATTTTTATTCATAGTTTCTTCTGATAGCAATCTTGAAACTAGATTCGTCAATGTTTTCTCTGTATTTGTAGTAGATTCCCAAGCAGTCTTGAAGAATCTGTATTCTCCAGGTAATGTACTCAAGATTTTTGACATCAACATTTCGTCGTTGACCTCCTGTTTTAATGATTTTAATCTGTAAGCTAAATTTTGTAGTCTACTTACATGAGTTGCAATATCACTTCCTTTATCAAATTGAAAGCTGAAAAACTCCTGTAAAAGTCTACACTTTTGCTCCTCGTTATCCTTCTTAAATATTGTCTTCAATTTCTGGTACATTTCTGCAGACGTTTGGCAATTCAGCATGTGTACTAACACCTTTTTATCAACTGTGGAAATTATGATCTTCTGTGCCTTTGCATCTCTTTGAACCCACGACTTCTTATCTTTTTCCTCCGTTAGACCATCAAATTTTTCACTATTTGTCACTAAAGCATAAAGTCCACTTGCTTTGAAATAGACTGTTATTTGAAAATTCCACATCTCGAACGATTCAGCATCCACCAGCTTCTCTATTGAGCCTACTTCACTTGTTTCTTCCGACATGGTTACCTTTCTATATTGTATTGGGGGTTTGTTCGACGTTCTCACCACGTGCCCACGTGTATTTGATCCAGAATTTCTTCTCCGGTTGGTTTCAATTTTATTTTTACTTTCGATGCACTTTAGGGCTTAAACTGGGCCCATAACCTGATGAAATATATGGTTTTATTTTATCTTATTTTAGGTTTTAAAATAAATAAATCCTCCAACTTCTAAAAACAAACTTGTTACTTTTTTAACCTCTTAAACTTGTATGTCATTTTACATTCATAGAATAATATATTACAATGATATTTCATAGAACATCGTTTCAAGCTTAGATTTGATTTTTATGGTCATTACATTTCAAAAACTAAATATTACTCAACATTCGGATTAAAAATCTTTCGGAGCGTGTAACTGCATCAAAACTTTTTGAGAGAATGACAGTTGAAAATAGTCGGTGTACTTTTCTGCCGCAGAGCGTCACTGGCTATCGGAAGAAGAAACGCCCAGCGAACTTAAGTTAGGCAACCCAACATTCACGATTTAACAACTAAGTATTACCGTACTTCACCAAGTAGCTATCAAGTCCCATTATAAGTCTATATTGGGACATTCTTTGAAATTTATAGATATGTATAAGTTCACTCGTTTTGATTTGATATTTCCAGATATATCCAATATGTCACCTATCGATTGTAGTTCTGAGGAAAGGTACATTTCCTAGTTCGTTCAAAAAAACCAAAATTAAACCGATATATAAGAAAGGTGACAAACTAGAATGCCTAAACAACAGACCTATATCGTTGATTTCCTGTCTTGCGAAAATAATAGAAACTGTAATTAAATCACGTTTGTGCAAGTTCTTGGAAAAATATGATATCCTTTCCCCACTGCAGTACGGTTTTCGAGAAGCTAGGTCCACTCAAGATGCAATAGCGACTCTAACCACAAAAATATATAAATCCCTTGATGAAGGAAAACCATCACTTTGTATCTTCGTGGACCTGGCTAAAGCTTTCGATACCGTAAGCCATGAGAAACTTACTGAGACACTAGACGATCTGGGAATGAGAGGACCATGCCTTGAGTTATTGAAAAGTTATTTGGCAGAAAGAATCCAATGTGTCGATATTCAAGGAACTTCCAGTGATTCAAAACCGTCAAATATGGTGTACCACAGGGCACTGTGTTAGGTCCTTGTCTCTTCAATATTTATCTGAATAATTTGTTTTTCCTTGATATCGAAGGCCAGATTGTAAGCTTTGCAGATGATACTGCTGTTTACTATAATGCAAATAACTGGACAAACTTATTTAATGAGGTCCAAGCAGATTTTTCAAGGATAAAAGAATGGTTCGACTCCAGGCTTCTGACCATCAACTTTGATAAAACACATTACGTGCCCTTCAGCATACAGAAAATGAATTTAGATAACTTTCTCCCAATTTCTCAAACGACCCCACCAATGACTTTTTCTATACTACCGGCCACTTCAACCAATTACCTAGGCTTGACTATTGAATGCAACTTGAAATGGGATCACCATATAACAAAACTATCAGGGAAACTACGAAGTTTGCTCTACTTATTCAAGCATTTTGAAACGATGGTGAATGTTGACCAGTTGAAGTCTATCTACTGTGCCTTGGTGGAATCCCAACTCAGATATGGTTTGATAGCATGGGGCGGTGCATATAATCATCATCTATCCCAAATCATAATTCTACAAAAATGGATTTTAAAAATAATTTATGGAAAAGAAAGAACATTTTCCACAGTGGAACTATTTGACCTGTCGCGAGTCCTGGATATCAAAGAACTTTATTTTCAATGCATAATAAATAAAGAAAAATTCACAAAAAACAAAAACCCTACAAAGAATAAGTACTCTACAAGAAGTCAGCCTCTTGCCGTATATATTCCAAAAGTAAACAGAACCCTTACCCTGAGAAGCCATGTGTTTCTCGGTCCAAGAGTATATAACAGAATACCATTAGAAATAAGTGAAATAAATTCACCTATAATGTTCCAGAAAAAAATTAAGAACTGGCTGCAAGCGAATACAGTTATTTCGCAGCTCCTTTCAACCTAGGATATTATTATTCAATGCGGTACGAATATGATTCGTGTATCAATAATTGTGCTCTGCGTTTTACTAATACAAATATTTTTATTTTCCCACAATGGGAGTGATATCTATATATCTCATTGTGCGTTATTTTTTTATATATATTTTTAGAACTCTGATCTGTATCTATACTATTATTTCAATGTGTTTTTAAATGGATCTATTGTTCTTCGTCTTGTGTATACCAATGATTTTGATTTTTATCTGTATACGTTTATATGATGATTGCTTTGATTAAGTTTTGTGTACATTTTGTGGTGCGTTGTTTTTTCTGTGCATCTATTGCTCCTTGTCTTCCATATTTATTTATTTTTTTTTATACACATTCAAATGATGATCGTTTTGAGTAAGTTTTTTACATTGTATACATTTTATCGTGCATTCCTCATCTCCACTACAACTTCATTCGTATCATGTTTTAAATATTTCAAGACTTTGGTCGAATAATGTGGGCAGGCGGTGCTGTGACTATCATGATGGAAACAGTACACCACATACAAGTAGTCTTCACTACTTTCGTGGTGTTTTTTTTACATGTGTGTTCATTTATATGTACCTATATGACATGAATATGATGCGCGGAAGAACATACATGCATACATATATTTTGTATAGCATGCATATATTCCATGATTTTGAAATTATCATTATCCTGTAATCACCAAATTTTTCACCACACCGATTCATTCGTATTCATTTTTATCAATAGTTTTATTTTATATTGTCATCGACCATCTATGAAACTTTTATTTATTAATCTTATATGTTTCATTTCCACACACAAGTAGCACTAACTGCTTCTGTGGTATTATTTTATTCACAATCTGTATTTTATTCATAATCTGTATCTTTATTATTATGTGAATAAATTATTATTATTATTATTATTATTATTATTATTAATCAGCAGTAACAGTGGAAAATAAAGAGGGGGACATCTAGAGTTTACATTTTGAATTAAATGTTTATTTCGAGTCTGACAACACCTCTGTCATTCGTGTTCTGATAGAAAGTTAGTTTAATATTTGAGGATAACTATGTGGGAACAAAACTAGAAAAAATCAAAAAATATTTCCAAAGTGGTGAATTTTTAATTAGAAAATCACGTGGAAAATACAATAGAAACGAAATTATCTCCCGGAAATTCGTGAAAACTGGATCGTGATTCGAACCCGTTCAAGTTCTCGTCTTGTTAATACACCTGAAAACGTTGCTGCAGTAGCCCAGAATTTGACTAAACATGAATTAACATCAACTCGTCATCGTGCTAAAGAACTCAACATTTGTCCCACTTCTCTGAGGAGAATTTTGCATAAACACCTCGGTATGAACGCTCACAAAGTTCAATTAGTGTGAGAAGTGAAGCCTTGTGACCATCCGATGTGTTTCCATTCCGCTCAATGGGCTAACGATCGCATGGCCGAAGATGAACAGAAAAATCATCTTTAGCGATGAAGCTCTTTTTCACATCGGAGGACTATTTTTTGTGGGGATCCGTTATGCTAAACATCCAGAAACGATTGATGCCTTGAAACATGAGATCGAAGTTGGCATTCATGAGATTTTGCCCCAAACAATCGTCAATGTACTGAAAAATTGAGTTTATCGAATGGGGTTCTGAAGCCTATTGTGGCGGTCATTTGAATGATATTGTTTTCTATTCGTAAATGCCAAAGTTCAACCTTTCTAATAAACTTATGACTTTGAAAAAATATTCATTAGTTTTTTCTGTAGTTGCCATTATGTGTAGAGTACAATATCATTTAAATATCCTCCACGTGATCTTTTATAGGACTCGATAAATGTGGGGTAATTTTCGATGACTCCCCGGCACGACTCATCGGCATAAACACGATCTTTTACATAACCCCACAAAAAAATCTAAAGGCCATAAATCACAAGATCTTGGTGGCCAATTCACATCGCCGAAACGAGAAATTACGCGTCCTGGGAATTCTTCTTGCAACAAAGCCAAAACGGGTCGTGTTGTGTGGCTTTTTGCATCATCTTGTTGGAACCCCATCTCTTCCGATTCTATATCATTAATTTCAGGCCACACAAAATCGGTAATCATTTGGTCATTTAATTTCTACCTCTTTATTTGGGAGGCTGCATTTCGTTCTGAGTATGCGCACCTGAACTCTTCAGACAGGCGTGGAGCGCATGTCTGCCTGTGACGCTAGTGACCATGTGTTACACTTTGGAACGTACGTTGAACGCTGTGTGCCTCGCCCTACTTAAACTCAGCGGGGACGGTCAAACAGGAATTGTAAGACTAGTCGTGTCCTCTATAAGATACGCCAGTCAAGCTGCAACAAAGCAAGGCAGGTTTCTGGACGAGGAGCGAAGAAGGTGGTCGCTACACACTCCCCCTACAGTGAGCCTAAATATGGTCACGGAATAGGTCTTTGAGATCAGGCAAGGAGACAGTCCGCCACTGGGCTGGTCGCGGTGCCATCTCCAGCGGAGAACTGTGGAACGAAAGAAAAGGCTGCCTCGGAATGATGGATAGGGGGCAATTAGGACCTCCAAATGAATGGATTGGTTCGCTCTTGGGTCAAACCCCCTGAATCACGTCGGGGTCACCAATGAAGCTCTCGAAGGAAATGCAGTGTTGTGAGGGACCTTCTACCTCTTAATTAGGAGGACGGCGTTTCGTTTTAAGCATTCGCACCTGAAACTCTTCAGACATGCGTTGTGCGCACTTTAGGATGAAGTATACAAAGTTTTGTTCATATTTTGACCTTTATAATCCTGAAAAATACTCGTTTTAACGTTTATTCGAGACACCCAGTGTAGAATTCAAAACATAAGACACTTTTTGAATCCTATATTTAGTTGTGTAATTAATAATTGAAACGTTTCATTTCAGATTTGAGATTATTTTGCATCTATTGATGACCGAAATAATAAAATATTCCAATTTAGGATGGAAATATGAGAATAATTGTCAACAATAGTGGAAGGATCTCGGTGTCATTGTGGGCATAGTGGCACCAGGAATCGCGGGTTCGAGTCCTGCTGTACCCATGGGAGCATTTCTGTACGTCAGGTGGTGGGGTATGGCTAATGACCGCAGCAGGCGATGTCATAAGACTCAAAAAAAAGTTGAAAACTGAGATACCGTAAATTAAAATAAAATTAAAATTTAATGTTTATCTGAAAATCTTCTTCTAGATTGCTTCATTCCGTAGCCCCAAGTGCTAGGGGAACATCTTACAGCCGGATATTTCTGCAAGTTTGACTTTTTCCGGAAAACGTAGAGACATGTCACTTTTATTTGAAGGGCTACATCTTTTGATTGTAAACGCTTGGTTGTACGAATATACCCCTAAGTGGGGTGACAACCCCCTCAAGAGTCTTAAATGACAATAGAGTTCGAGTGATACAACATTTGACGGTTTTGCAATTCTATTGATGAATATACAAAATTTTTCCTTGCCAACAATTTGACAGGTTAATCTAATTTCAATCTGCTTGAAGATCTCATCTACCTACTCATTGTGGAGATTGTAGAAAATGATGATTGGATAGAAAACGTATTTTTGCAACAAGATAGTGCTCCGCCATACTGCGTAGTCCAAGTGATTTGAAAAATATCGTGTTTAAACCAGTACCTCCTTCTCTAGATCTTCACCAGAAAATAGTGTTAGGATGTAATGAAATAACAACTGAAACGTAAGACAAAATGTTGAACAAAAACATTATTACCGCTTAGAAATAAACGGTGGGCGATTTGAATATCTTAGGAATTAAAATTCAACATCACCAATTAATGCGCATCACTCATTACTTTCAATGACTTTTAAACAACGAAACGAACGTCGAACAGAAATTTTAAAGTATATTCATAAATGCAATTTCAAAATGACCTATTGACATTTAAGATTCTAAAGGGAGTTTCCACACCTCTAATGACGATGATAAATTGTACACTCACGAATTTGCAATATTACGGCCGGTTTCATAAACGAAATTAAAGCCTCCTTTTTCCCAAAAAGTCTCCTTTAATGATAAAACGTGTTTCATAAACAAATTCTGAGGTTAAAAGCGTCCTTTATCTTAAAGTGAGAAAATCGGCCCTTTACGGCTGGAAAAGGATCCTTTAACGAGAAGCTCGACACTGCGCAGGTGCTCGATAAACTCGAAAACAGTGGACATAACCTTGTTCTGTCACATCCCATTTTATTTAATTTTAGCGTACTACGAAATATGTTGCACCAAATGTTGAATGCTGATTTTAGTTCTACTTCTTCATCAAGAATGATGAAGAAATAATTATGAGAAGACCAAAAATTTACAGGAGAGACATTTTTCCACGTTAGATGATCTAGATTTCTTCTATCGTTTTTGCCTGACAAAACCAACTGTTTAATCTTTGCTTCAAAAAATTTCAGATCAATTGTACTTCCCATTCAACAGGTAAACAAATTTCGATTTTTTATTTTGTTGATATAATTTTATGTATACCAAATCATTAAATTGACAATTTTCAGAGGCAGCTGTATTGAACCGATGAACCAACTACTTTTGACATTGAGATTCTATGGAACTGGAAATATATGATCAAACCATCTTTAATAATAATGTCTTGAAGAGACAATTTGAGAGTGGTAAATTTGGACGGTATGTGCAACTTGGTGGTAGTGGTTATAGTTTGCAGACTTATCTTATGACAAAGTTACCGGAAGCTATAACTGCAGCTGAAAATTTATATAAGCAGTCAATTATACGAACTAGAAATGTGGTGGAGAGAAAGTATGGAGTTTGGAAACGTCATATTCCTATACTTTCTAAAGGAATGAGTGTTAAGTTAACGACCATAAGGGCAATTATTGTTGCTACCGCTGTTTTGCACAATATGTAGATATGAACGAAATATTTCCAAATGAATGATTGCAGGAGGAAAAGGACTTTCAAACAAATTCAACTAATGTTAATGCAGCTCGTCAAGCGAGAGTCTATTATTAATAAACATTTTGCTAATTTGAAATTTATATTTGTGTGATAATTGAAAATAAATTTGCTTGTCACTTGTGGAACTATTCTTCATATTCAATTTGTATCTTCAACATGACAAGATTTCATATAATTTTTATAAGATTTTACAAGGTATGTATTTAGATAGGTTTCTATGTTTGTATTTCTGATTCATTGTTTTACTTTAGGTAACATTTAAAAAAGTTTCAAGTGAGAATAAAGAAATAAAAATATTATGTGTTATTGAAATTTCGGTTTTTAATTCAAATTTGAGGGGACTTCATAGTCTGCAGCAATGCTGATAGAATTCTAATACCGCTTTTTCCACAAAGTGCATTTAAAATAAAAAAGATTTAATTATTATTATTTAATTTGCTCTTCATCTCCATAATTTGCAAATCTAATATTTTAAGCTCTGAATGCTCCTCTTCTTTTTTTCTATTCTCTTCCTTGATAGCCACTATTTGAGCTTCTACTAGAGCTGTTTTTTTATAATTCATCTCTTTCGTTTCGGCAAGTGGGTTCGTAACAGTTGTGCTCAACTGTTTGGAAATTGGCTCCCTCAATTTCAGTGGAGCCCCACCACCAGTCAATATGACTGCGTTGAGCAGCTACCACCTTCTAGTTTTGATTTTTATATTGTCATATTTCGATTTGAGCTGGTCCCCATTTCTCCAATGGAGAACTGTTGCATTGAAAGCAGTTTCTATTCTCTGCTAGACTTTATCCTATAATATTAAAATTCTCTTTTTCAATCAATTCCAAGATACGTAGTTCCTCCTCAGGTTTTAAAGTAATACTTTTTCTTTTCTTCCATATACATTCATATAACCCACGTAATAAAATATAACAATTCGAACGTAATAATGATATAAATTTCAATATACTGTCTTCTGCACATAACCATGTTTATGCAAAGATCGATTTATGCTTCTTCTCTTTTTCTTTTTAAAGTTCCAACGCATAACTCACAATTTTTACAGAATATCACCAACTACATTCGTAAAATCACTAGTTCTCAGGATAGCCAACAGTCGGAAACATATGACTGGCGCATTAAAGGAAGCTTTAAGTAAAGGACGGTCGATGTGCGTTTATGAAACTGATGCTCCCATTTAAAGGATCCTTTTTCATAAAGGGACTTTATCATAAAGGAGCCTTTTGATGTTGTTTATGAAACTGGCCGTTAGAGCTCCATACCCTAAAGAAAAAATTTTATCGTGATCATCTAGTGACGGGAGAATAAGACGCTACGATGTGTAGAGAACCCAGATTACACCTAACGAGAGCAAGTAAACAGTGACGGGAGGTTTAAATATTCAAAACAGTACCGTCAGAATAATATATTTATATTAGTAATCTTGAAAGGCAACAACCCTCAATGAATGGAAAAAACATTTATCAACCTGCTGTTAAATCTACTCTACTCAGTGGTTCGTAGAGTTACACAGTGAACCCAATAGTGCCCCGGGTCTAAATGACTTATTTCTACATATCGTTAGGTCGTTAACTTACTCGAATCGAATATCATTCTTATACAGCAGATGGGTCAAAGAGAAGGGGATACAGTCAGCATGCACCTTCAACTGAACTTCCGGTAACCAGTGCAGAAACTAACAATTAGAAAATTTGAATATCAAAACAGATTTAATCTGTTGTCTTCTACAATTTTAATTTCAAAAAATTTTTTGAAGAAACTCTAAGAATTAAATTAATGTCTTTATAAGCAATGCTCATATTAAATAGACGTATAAAATCAAGATTCATCATACAATATCAAATGGAATTAAGAAAAACCAACGAATATAAATTGTCAATTGAAATTAAAATATAAATAAGCAAACATTTTTTGTTTCGTTCCAGGCATGCGTACTGAACTCTTCAGACAGACGTACGAAGCCCTGTTTGTTACAAAATGTATTGTTTTCTGATCCTATATTAATGAAAAATAACTCTTTCTCAAAAATATAAAACATAATTTCAAGACCTTCTCAAAAACTAATTTATTTGAAATATTCAATATATTTAAATAAATTACTTCAAAAAATTTCAAAACATGTAGCACATCCTCAAGAAGTAAAAAAATAATAAAATCAATTAAACAATGTATAGACTTACCCAGTGCCATCTTAGAAATACATGATCTTCAAAAAACATGTAAGTAGGTACCTTTATATCCAAGGTACTCTATGTTCCATGTTCACAAAAAATCATACAAAGCTTATAAGGCAGTTGGCCTTAGTTAAAACCATTCAAAACTGTATAATGAATTAATATAGGATCAGAAAACAATACATTTTGTTGGAATGAAATAAGGAATTATTTTGTTTTCTATCACTTTTTATTATAACTGATATACAGTGACTCGAGTTTCGTAGTGTTTACTACATTTTCAAATTGAATATATATAATAAAAAGTGATAGAAAACAAAGTAATTCCTTATTTCATTCCATTAAAATGAACTATCACAAAGTAACAGACTACTCCATCCAATACATTTTGTAACAAACAGGGCTTCGTACGTTTGTCTGAAGAGTTCAGTACGCATGCCTGGAACGAAACAAAAAATGTTTGCTTATTTATATTTTAATTTCAATTGACAATTTATATTCGTTGGTTTTTCTTAATTCCATTTGATATTGTATGATGAATTTTGATTTTATACGTCTATTTAATATGAGCATTGCTTATAAAGACATTAATTTAATACTTAAAGTTTCTTCAAAAAATTTTTTGAAATTAAAATTTTAGAAGACAACAGATTAAATCTGTTTTGATATTCAAATTTTGTAATAATCCTTCTATCAAGTAAAAAACCGTTCCTTCTTATTTTACTAACAGTTAGGGGTAAGTTTGAATGAACAGTAAGGTAGGTAATGTGGTATGCCCAGGAAATCTTCTTGAAGAGGGAATCTAACATAATTCCAGTCGACCGGAAAAGTTACTATCTAATGGACTGTATCTGGCCTCCTCGGGGTGGCCAAGGCCCAGAAAGGGTCAGATATTACTAAAGAACGTCTAAAACAGAATAATATTAATATTATTTGTACAAATAAGAAAAATCTTAGGTTCACTCTTAGTCAATAGCAAAGACTGTCGTGAAATGTGTGAAAAAAGTGGTATACACAAATTATATTGTAACGAATGCCCTGCATTTTACAGACAGGACGATTTATAAACATATGGGTAAAAGAACATGAAAAATTATATTAAATAATGAAATAACATCTGATTTTTCGGAACATTGCATAAATAACAACCATTTCATAGGTTTCAGTACAACTGAGATTTTACACGTAGGTAATAAAAGCAGAAGAATGGACCTTTCAGAGAGTTTGGAAATTTGTTTAGCACATGGTAAAAAGCTAACAATCACAAATGAACAACTTCAATTTAATTTTTCACCATTACTTTTATCTGTAAAAGATTAGGATCCAACTAACACCATATTTTTACACTGTTCAAAATTGTACCTGTGATCTACCCTACCATTATAAATGGGATTTCAAGTTTTGTTCTCTTCAGTTTTGAAAATGGGCTAAAAACCCGAAACATATATGTCAACAGACATAAAATAATCGGTGAAACTTAAGCCAAGTTGTTTTTATTTACTTTATTAATTTAAAGATGCTTCACCAAGTGATATGCGATAATTCAATATCAGATGTATAGATGTTTCAAATGAGATAAACGTGAAACTCTTCCGAAGAAGGAACAACATGGAATTGGCACGTTTGCACACAGAAAGAGTATGATTAGACCCTGTGAGGTCCGAAGTAATAGTGACACCTAGGTCCACATGAGAGGACACTGTTTCTATAAGTGGGATAAGCCAGTCACCACACCATTCCAAGATAGCGTGTAGGTCTCCCTGAAAAGAGGCGTGACTTGTTAACGGGTTCGCATAAATTTTTGTATCAATCAGCGTAGAATAATTTGCTGTTGTGTATGCGGTGAGCTAAGTCGCTAGCATATACCAGAAACAGAAGTGGACCTAAAATAGATCCTTGGAGAACACCACTTGTGACCAACTTAGATGAAAAGGACCAATCAACTTTTACTCTGAAACTGCAATTCGTCATATATTCTCCAATCCATAATTCAAGCTTTCCTTGAATTCCAAAATTGTTGAGTTTATGAATGAGTCTTCAGGCTGGAACCCTGTCAAAGGCCTTTTCAAAGTCTAGGTAAATTACATCAGTTGAGGTGTTTTGATCAAATGTTCGTATCCAGTCGTCCATGCACGATAATAAGTTTGTTGTCGTTAATTTACCTTATTTAGCCATGTTGTTGTGATGGTATTACGCGTTTATTTGCCAGAAAATCCACCATTTCTTCAGCAATTATTGTTTCCATAATTTGGGACGGTATTGACAAGAGACTTATCAGGGTTAGCTAAAACGGCTTAGTTTGTCATCTTTCTTGAAAATAGCTGACACTGAAGAAGTTTTCCATGCAAGGGGAAGGCGTGCTTTGTTGAAACAAGCAGACATGATAGTGAACAACGGAACAGATAGACTCTCAGTAGTGGAACATATACCTTTGCATTTAAATTAGAGCGTATATATTTATAGAGTTGTTTATGATTCTTTGAGTTAGCTATAAATTCTTCATATTCACTTCTGGATTTTCGCAGTGAGATAGAGAGAAACTGGGGAAAATGACGATGAGCACGATAGTCATCCATATTTTTAGATCTCTTGTATCAGCGTCAGCGTCGTTTTCTGAGCTGCATCAACGATAAGAGGTTGTTGTTTATCCAGGGGTTCAGTAGGTTTTAACGGCAGGTTTTTTGGCGATAATGTCTTGAAATAGACTCATTCAGTGTTGCATAGTGTTTCTCCCACAACTCGTTTGGGTCGTCAGAAAAGTTGAGTAGTGTTGGCCAATTGATTTCGGAAGGTTCTACGGAAACTGACATATAATTTATGATATTAACGACTTCAATATTTGTGTATTTCGCGGTTTCTGTGTTGAGCTGTATGAAAGCAGCAATAACAACGTGGTCTGATATGCCTATAGGGGGTATATGCTCCGGATCAGTTACAAGTTGTTCATCGTTTGTGAAAAGGAAACCTAAGGTTGATGGTGTATTGTTGATTCGATGTTTTGTTGGCTCCCTTATCAATTGAATGAAGTTGCCAGAGGTATTACGAGTATCGAGAATACGGGTGATTGGCCAAGATATCTCAGGAAATTTAAAATCCCCAGTCACAATATTGGGTGAAGTGAACAGTGGTCAAGCTTTTTAATGAGCTGATTGGTTGTTTTAAATTTGCATCAAGTGATTCATAAAAACATGCCGTATCCAAGCAGTGTTAATTTCTTGTTAATTTTATGTGCATTGCTTCCATGCCCTAGATGTATTCCCGCTGAACTGTGAAATTCTGAGGTTAAGTCATAATATTCATCAGAAAAATATAAAGGAAAATCCAAGTCCTGTATTTTTCAAATCATATTGCACTTTCTTTTATTCAATGAAATGCACACCTTGTGATGATTTTTGAACTTCTCTTGCTAAAATTTTTCACTTGTTTCAAATTTTATTTTTTCTATGTTATATCGAATAGTGCTTCTGTGAACTGTAATCTTCAATTCTAAGCCAATTGCTCCAGTTTGGAAAATAATGCCACTTTTTGCCGAATCAAGTATTCAAAATTAAAATTTCGCCCAACTTCTGAAACTACTGAAAAAAAATGTACTACATCAGTTTGGCAAAAGTTAGCAGATTCTAAAATGCTAACTACTACTAACCACATTCTTTTTTAGCTTGGACAAAGAAGGGTTTTTCTTCAAGAAACTCAGTTTCGTTTTATGACAAGATTCAATAAATTCACAAAATATGTTCAAACTGCTCTCCTTCAGCCGCAATACATGCAGGACATCTTCTTAAAAAAGATCGGGATATCAGATCTTCCGTTATTGACGAATTGCATTGCTTCCCTAATTCTCTCTCGAAGCTCAGCTACATTTCCGATTTTGAATAAATTTTTTGATTTACTGCTCCCCAGTAAGAAAATCTAAGAAATTCAAATCAGGTGAAAGAGCCGGCCACGAGATTGAACCAGATCGCCCTATCCATCTACCTGGATATTCTTCATTTAGATATTCTCTAACTGAGAGGGCATAGTTCGCTGGACAGCCATCTTGATAAAACCATATTTCCAAAAAAAAAATAAGTGGCACGTCTTCAAGTAAATTTGGCAACTGAGTTCGTAAAAAATCTGAATAAATTTCATCATTTACAACCTCTGGAAACTCAAAAGGTCCTATGACTCTTCCGTTCAAAATTCCAGTCTATATGTTCACTTCAAAACGATATTGAGATCTATCTTGTCTCATTAAATTCGGATTTTCTACGTGGCACTCGTGTAAATTGTGTAGGTTCATGTAACCATCTCCTTTAATGTTGATTGATTCCACCACAAATTTTTTCTAAGAATTGTAGGTCTTTCTGGTTCTTTTGTAGCTTGGTTTGGCAAAACGCAACCTGAGGTTCATAATCCTGAGATAACAGAGCTTGTACTCGCTGTACATGATATGGGTGCAGCTTATGTTTTTTCAATAGTCGGTGAGCTGTACTTTTGGGCACTCCTGTGCTCCGCTGAATTTCACGTAGTGAAGTACCTGGATCTTCCTCAACTGCGTGAAGCACAATATCGTCGTGAGGTAAGGAAATTCTTCCTTCACCATGCACTTTGTGTGGAAGACGGCCCGCTGTGAAGAGTATACATTCGTAAAAACTCGATGATCTGGATAACGATCAGCATTAGGGTATCTCTCGCGATACATTCTCGAAGCTGCACGAGCGTTACATCTGCGTTCCCCAAATGAGGTGCATGGGCATATTCCTGTGTGGTATACACAGACATGATGGCAATACACAATTACAGGTTAGTCCAGGTAAAATCAAAGTTCGTCGTAAAGAGATCAAAACTATCTAAATCACAAGCAAAGAAATCTAATAAACGAAGCCAAAAGTCGTAAGTACACAAATAACACGATCAAATACGGAAAGATGCGCAGTAGACCAAAGGGCGTAGCGAACTGATCTGTATTGCGTTTACGTGTGCCAATACCAAATAGTGGCGTCACTATCTGTCTCACTCACACTTTATGGAAGGACCCACCCCATCTCATTCAAATCAGATTCTTAAAGTATTGGATGCACTAGAATCATTTTTAGGAATTTCGAAGAAATTGTTCGAAACTGTGTTTCTTTAAGAAATAATGTAGTAAGTGTTATACCATTTTAGAATCCCTAATAAATGTGCCAACACTTGAAGAAACTTGCCATTTTCATGTAGTACAATTTTTTCTTCAGTGGAGTCAGTTAAATTTGTGCGAAATATTAATTTTAAATACTTGGTTCGGCAAAAAGTGACATATTTTTCCAAGCTGCAGTAATTGACTTAGAATTGAAGATCACAGGTTACAGAAGCACTATTCGGAATAACATAGGAAAAATAAAATTGGAAGAAAGTAAAAAATTGTAGCAACAGGTGTTCAAAAATCATTACAGGGTGTGCATTTTCTTGAATAATGAAAAATGCGGTATAATTTTAAAAGTACACGACTTCGATTTTTTTAAATATTTTTCTGATCACTACTATGACTCAGCCTGTTACCCGATTCCGGCTTGACGTCGACTTCTGGGACACCTGTATACTATATCCTAAAATATGGATCAATGAAATAAAATAGAAAGGCCTTTTACTTGATAAAAGAAATATAACAAAATTTGAATATTAAAACAAATTGAAATATGTTTATCTTCTACAATTTTAATTTCAAAAAAATTTTATTCAAAAAACTTTTAGAAATAAATTTATGTCTAACAAGCACCGCTTACATTTAATACACGTATATAATCAAAACTCAATATATAATGTCAAATGGAATAAATAACCCAACAGATATACGAAAGTGATTAAAATTAATGAATAAATATTTAAAGGAGACAAAATTTTGTTTCTGGTCTTACAGTTAAGAACACCAATTGCCTTTTAAAAACATGAACACACTTGAAGGACTTCTCAAAGAATATAATTTATTTGAAATATTTAATATATTTAAATATTCGAAAAAGTTATTTCAAAAATCTCTAAAAAAATGTGCACTATATCTTCAAAAAACAAATATAATTCTAGACAATCCCGTCTTCAGTCCTCTTTTAACATTCCAAATATCAAAATCAAAAACACCTACATCACTCACGTGTTAAAAGACTTAAGCTTCGAACTACAGATCAACTATATAATTCAAGATTGATCTATGTTCTAACAAAATCAAAGAACAGTGTGAGTTATTTTAAGGTTTATTTAAATTCATTGACATTCTATAATGAGATTTATTGAAGCCGAAATATAATTATATATTATATATAAAATAAAATAGAAAGGCCTTTTACTTGATAGAAGAAATATAACAAAATTTGAATATTAAAACAAATTGAAATATGTTTATCTTCTACAATTTTAATTTCAAAAAAATTTTATTCAAAAAACTTTTAGTAATAAATTTATGTCTAACAAGCACCGCTTACATTTAATAGACGTATATAATCAAAACTCAATATATAATGTCAAATGAAATAAATAACCCAACAAATATAAGAAAGTAATTAAAATTAATAAATAAATATTCAAAGGAGACAAAATTTTGTTTCTGGTTTTACCTTTAAGAAATACCACTTGCCTTATAAAAACATGAACACACTTAAAGGACTTCTCCAAGAATATAATTTATTTCTAAAAGTTTTTTGAATAAAATTTTTTTGAAATTAAAATTGTAGAAGATAAACATATTTCAATTTGTTTTAATATTCAAATTTTGTTATATTTCTTCTATCAAGTAAAATGCCTTTCTATTTTATTTTATATATAATATATAATTATATTTTGGCTTCAATAAATCTCATTATAGAATGTCAATGAATTTAAATAAACCTTAAAATAACTCACACTGTTCTTTGATTTTGTTAGAACATAGATCAATCTTGAATTATATAGTTGCTCTGTAGTTCGAAGCTTAAGTCTTTTAACACGTGAGTGATGTAGGTTATGTTTTTGATTTTGATATTTGGAATGTTGAAAAAGGACTGAAGACGGGATTATCTAGAATTATATTTGTTTTTTGAAGATATAGTGCACATTTTTTTAGAGATTTTTGAAATAATTTGTTCGAATATTTAAATATATTAAATATTTCAAATAAATTATATTCTTTGAGAAGTCCTTTAAGTGAGTTCATGTTTTTATAAGGCAAGTGGTATTTCTTAAAGGTTAAACCAGAAACAAAATTTTGTCTCCTTTGAATATTTATTTATTAATTTTAATTACTTTCTTATATTTGTTGGGTTATTTATTTCATTTGACATTATATATTGAGTTTTGATTATATACGTCTATTAAATGTAAGCGGTGCTTGTTAGACATAAATTTATTTCTAAAAGTTTTTTGAATTAAATTTTTTTGAAATTAAAATTGTAGAAGATAAACATATTTCAATTTGTTTTAATATTCAAATTTTGTTATATTTCTTCTATCAAGTAAAAGGCCTTTCTATTTTATTTTATATATAATATATAATTATATTTTGGCTTCAATAAATCTCATTATAGAATGTCAATGAATTTAAATAAACTTTAAAATAACTCACACTGTTCTTTGATTTTGTTAGAACATAGATCAATCTTGAATTATATAGTTGATCTGTAGTTCGAAGCTTAAGTCTTTTAACACGTGAGTGATGTAGGTTATGTTTTTGATTTTGATATTTGGAATGTTGAAAAAGGACTGAAGACGGGATTATCTAGAATTATATTTGTTTTTTGAAGATATAGTGAACATTTTTTTAGAGATTTTTGAAATAATTTGTTCGAGTATTTAAATATATTAAATATTTCAAATAAATTATATTCTTTGAGAAGTCCTTTAAGTGTGTTCATGTTTTTATAAGGCAAGTGGTATTTCTTAAAGGTAAAACCAGAAACAAAATTTTGTCTCCTTTGGATATTTATTCATTAATTTTAATTACTTTCTTATATTTGTTGGGTTATTTATTTCATTTGACATTATATATTGAGTTTTGATTATATACGTCTATTAAATGTAAGCGGTGCTTGTTAGACATAAATTTATTTCTGAAAGTTTTTTGAATAAAATTTTTTTGAAATTAAAATTGTAGAAGATAAACATATTTCAATTTGTTTTAATATTCAAATTTTTAATATTCAAATGAATCAATGAATCAGGATCATTTGGTTTAATCCAGGTTTCACTAATGAATATAAGAGAGATTTGAGATCCTCTGCAATGCATGTTAGTTCGTCAAATTTTGACTTCAAGAAATTTAAATTGGTGTATAAGAATGATCAATTCAGATAAGACGGAAGTGCTGTTGAATTACGGGCGAATGTTGGGTGTTATTTTTGGAAGGCCCTTAATGTACTTTATAGTTAGATTCGTTCCTCCACTTTTTTGCTTTGTGTCCAATTCGGTACGTAAGTCCCTCAATGCCTGTATCTGTACGGGAGTTTGATCACTGATAATAGATATCTTGTTCGTAGAAGATTGGTCCAGAAGTCTTTTTTTGTTCCTAAGGATTTGACGAGCATCAATTTCATTAGGCATTATGAGTTTTATCATACGGGAATATTTTTGGTCAGATTGAGGTTTTCCAACTCGAAAGAAGGAAACCAGATTGATTTCACAATTCGGAATACTCAATATTTTCTCGATTTCCCTTTTATCGTGCTCTCACATTGTATTGATATGCTCCTTATCCAACTCAGGCAGTCGTTTATTATGGAGAACCGAATATTCATCTTGTCGAATTTGCCTATAATGTTAACCATTTATTTTTGCATGCCAGCCTTAAAAGCATCCAAAAAAGACTTGAGATCGCCAACTCGGACGAGTGCGACACTGCATGAGTTACAAATTATCTTCAGACACCTCAGAATGAATTATTTGAAGACGCAGCTCATTAACAGTGTGTTTACACTTCAGAATATTTCGTTGGTTCAAGTAATACCTTCCATATTTACCTCGAGAAACCAATTCAGATCGAACCGGAATCATTTTATACAGCGTCTGTAATATTGCATATTGGACGGTAATGAATTGAGCTATTTTGATCAAGAAGAAATAAGTGAAGTTAGTGTGGGGCCAGTAACATTTAAATTTCAGTGTTCATCGGAAAGTACAAATGGTGCAGGGGTGCTAGGTGGACAGATTTCCGAATTGATATTTTATGGACGTAATTATGAAGATTTGTGATTATAATTCATATGCTGCAATAATTAGATTTAGTTCATAATATCCATTTCATATGTTTTATACTTGTTGAATTTATTTCCTCTAATAAAGTATCCATGAAACCAAATATCCTCTTACATCTTTTTTTAGAGAGGAGGATAATGAAAAAACTGTATATTATTCACCAAGAATTTTTTATTTTATATTGATAATGTACGAAGTTCCACAATGTCTCTATCTCCTATTTTTTTTAATTATCATTATTTTTTCTTGAAGTATTAATTGATGAACTTGTGGTAAAAAATTATCGAATATCAGAAATTACCAATTTCATTAAACTTCAGTTTAACAATGCTATATAGTTTGGTATTTCCTGCGTAGCTATCAATAGTGAATTTGAAAATCGTGTTGCTTTTAAGAGCTTCATTCCAGCCAATATCGAAATGCAGCTAAACAGTTTTTGACAAAGTTTCACTAAATTAAAAACGAGTTTTTCCTCATGTTTGCAACAGAAAGTAGATCCCGTCTCATCTAGGACAAAGGAAAAGAAAGAATAATGGGGTAAATGGGAACAATTGAGTTTTTTGCGGAATTTGAATATCAAAACAGATTTAATCTATTAGTCTTCTACAATTTTAATTTCAAAAAAATTTTTATTCAAAATACTTTTAGAATTAAATTAATGTCTACAATAAGTACCGCTTATATTTAATAGACTTGTATAATCAAAACTCAATATACAATGTCAAATGGAATAAATAAACCAACCAATATAAAAAAGGCAATAAAATTAATAAATAAATATTTGAAGGAGACAAAATTTTGTTTCTGATCTTACCACAATGAAACCAATTCCTTTTCAAAAACATAAAACATATCTCAAAAAATATAATTTATTTAAAATATTTAATATATTCCATTAATTTAATTCTAAAAGTTTTTTTAATGAAAATTTTTTTTAAATTAAAATTGTAGAAGACTAACAGATCAAATTTGTTTTGATATTCAAATTTTGTTATATTTCTTCTATCAAGTAAAAAGCCTTTTTCTATTTTATTTCATATATAATATATAATTATATTTAAGCTTGAATAAATCTCATTCTGGAATGTCAATGGTTTAAAGAAAACCTTATAATACCTTACAGTTTTCTGTGATTTTGTGACGAACTGGATTTTTATTGTTAGTCTGTTTTAAACAAGTTCCGTGTTACACTCTAAGGTATGATATACTGATTGTTAGTTGATTTTGATATTTTAAATATTATCTAGGGCCGATGAAGAGATTATCCGAATTCTAATTGTTTTTGAAGATATAGTGCATGTTTTGAGAGATTTTTGAATTAACTTATTTGAATATTTAAATATATTAAATATTTCACATAAATTATATTTTTTGAGAAATCCTCAAGTTATGTTTTATGTTTTTGAAAAGTAATTGGTTTCATTATGGTAAGATCAGAAACAAAATTTTGTCTCCTTCAAACATTTATTTTTTAATTTCAATTGCCTTTTTTATATTGGTTGGTTTATTTATTTCATTTGACATTGTATATTGAGTTTTGATTATAAACGTCTATTAAATATAAGCGGTGCTTATTGTAGACATTAATTTAATTCTAAAAGTTTTTTGAATAAAAATGTTTTTGAAATTAAAATTGTAGAAGACTAACAGATTAAAATCTGTTTTGATATTCAAATTTTGTTATATTTTTTCTATCAAGTAAAAAGCCTTTCTCTATTTTATTTTATACATAATATATTACTATGTTTAGGTTTGAATAAATCTCATTCTGAAATGTCAATGGTTTTAAGAAAACCTTATAAAACCTTACAGTTTTCTGTGATTTTGTGACGAACTGACTACCTGGATTTTTAAAGTTAGTCTGTTTTAAACAAGTTCCGCGTTACTCTCTAAGGTATGATATACTGATTATTAGTTGATTTTGATATTTTAAATATTATCTAAGGCCGATGAAGAGATTATCCGAATTCTAATTGTTTTTTGAAGATATAGTGCATGTTTTGAGAGATTTTTGAATTAAATTATTTGAATATTTAAATATATTAAATATTTCAAATAAATTATATTTTTTGAGAAATCCTTAAGTTATGTTCTAGTGTGGTATTGTTTTGTTCAAATGTCCGTTATTTTCCAATTTGGAGTCAGAAATAGTCTTAAAGGAGTAGGTTGGAATTCGTGATGAAGAATTCGAGTTGTCGAAAGTAATTTTGTCCAGCTGGCCCATCTGTAAAAATTGTCACTTTTGAACGGAACAGACTTAAAACTTTTATGGTAAGTAAAATAGAAAAATGCTTTCTACATGATAGAAGAAATATAACAAAAATTTGAATATCAAAACAGATTTGATCTGTTAGTCTTCTACAATTTTAATTTCAAAAAAATTTTTATTCAAAAAACTTTTAGAATTAAATTAATGTCTACAATAAGCATTTCTTATATTTAATAGACGTATATATTCAAACCTTAATAAATAAACCAACCAATATATATATATATATATATATATATATATATATATATATATATATAAATATATATATATATATATATATATATATATATATATATTATTATGGAATTATATTAATGAAATTTTAGTATGAATACTAATTAGATCACCCTTGTATGTAGTTGCTGTATTCTATGTTTCCGGCTAGCTCTTAAGATTATAATTTTGAATAATTGAAATTAAAATATTATTGAATTTGATTTAATATTTGAGGGAGGGTTCAATTTGAATTTTTAAAAGATTGAATTTTTTAAATTATATTATATGAAAGTAATTTGAAATATTATAATCAGTGATCATTAACCTAAATTCTAATTCTATGTAAAACCTAACCCTATCTAAATGTCCTAACGTAATTCTAATGTAAACAATGATTGCTATTTCTAAATTTCTTTCTGGAAATATTAACAGGATTGAATTTTAATACCTTTGGTAAGTTTGTTCATCAATTTATGATTGTTCCTTTTAATTGTCCCTTCTTCGTTTCAGGAATAACATTGGTTTCGTTGGAAACAACACTTCTAGAACGTTCTGAAATTCACAGGATACTTTGTTGATTTTCTTCAATATATCCCATTCGTTTGAAACTTGATTTTTATGTGGGATTTTCCATTCACATTCAGGTAATGTATTTTCTGGATTGAATTTTCATTCACAATAACCAACTAATCTTCTTTTTTTTTAGATGATGATACTTCTTTGAACTTTAATTGATTATGGACCGACAAGGATTCTACTCTGCATATACTTGGAGACTGCCGACTTTTTCTGTGTCTGCCCTATTTATAGTTTTCAAGAAAAGTTGAATTTCAAAGCTTAATAACTTCTGTCAAAATTATATGAAAAAGATGCTTTTGATGATTTGACAAAATTTACAATATTTCCTGGTTTCAAATTACTTTTGAAAATTAGCTTATTTTTTAAACTACATTTTGATGTATGTTCCATGTTAAACAGAACAGTGAAAGTCTTGCTTTTCGTTCATGAAGTATTTCAAGTGTCAAAATTTAACAAATTTTAACTTCTAATGCTTATAACTTATAAAATAATTAATATTACTTATGAAATTGATTAAATTTCTTTAGCTTAGATGCTATTACAATACTATTGATGCCTAAACAGTTTCAAGGATCTCTCTTACATTAATCATTTGAAAATATCTGACGTAGATGCTATCTTTCATTGAATTAAGTGAATTTTGATCAAATTTGTCCTATTTACATAATTCTGGTAAGTTATATTTAATTTAGCTTGTTCTTTGTCAACAATTTCAGTAAAGTTTATATGTGATTCATTATAATAACAAATCCTTTCAACAAATTCTTCATCAATTTCAAATTGAATGTCTAAATTCAAATTACTTCTATTTATTGCAACTTTGGCAGGTTTTATATTGGATAATTGTAAATTGAAATCTCCCTGTGAATTCTATTTATAAACTGTCAACAAGATTACTGTTTTTTTAATTACCGTTCAAAGAATTTTAATTTGACTAGTCGTTATGTATCCTGAATATGCTTTTTCTTCATAATTTTAGCTTGTGAGTATTTTTATGAATTGAATTATTAATATTTCTGTCAGAATGGATATTATTCAATTAATTTTGCCCTGGTTATACTCTAACGAGTCAACTTATATACAAAGGTGAGTCTTTTCCTTAATATATTTATGTAATTATTTATTTTAACTGTAAATACCATGACAATATATATATATATATTGGTTGGTTTATTTATTCCATTTGACATTGTATATTGACTTTTGAATATATACGTCTATTAAATATAAGCGGTGCTTATTGTAGACATTAATTTAATTCTAAAAGTTTTTTGAATAAAATTTTTTTTGAAATTAAAATTGTAGAAGACTAACAGATTAAATCTGTTTTGAGATTCAAATTTTTGTTTCATGGTAAGTTTTGGGCCTGAATATCTCGGTTAGTTGGTTATTGGGCAAAATTGGTGCAATGGTTTCGGAGTTATTCACTCTGAATTTTTTTCCAGTAGTTCTGAAACTACTAATGCGATCGAAGTCAAATTTGATATTCAGTTGTATAATAATGATACGCAGATTTGTGCCGAATTTCGTAAAGATGGGCCCTCCGGGCGGACCACTGAGTTAAAAATACTAATTTCCGAATGATAAGAAAAATAACAAAAAGGCTCATGTATAATTTGACGAAATAAAATTACTATTATAGAATTTTTCGAATTTTTTTCATCTGATTAGGAAAAAAATTGAAAAATATATGAAGTCTTGTTGAATATATTTTTTACACTTTTTTTTGCCAATATCTAATGATGTAGATCGAAGGGAGAAGAATGGAACCTTTCATTTTCATGAGATTTCCGGTTTCCTTAGAAGAACAGTTCTAAAATTGCAAAAAACGACATTTATTTGCCTTATTGGACTTATGTATGACAACACAGAATCTCGTATGTTTTTATTCATCATATGTGTTCTTCTATTTTCAAGGCAAATAGACTGTTGAACAAATGTATAATAACAGACCAATTTATCTGATACACACTCATGGTCGATTCCCTTGATATATAAGGTATGTTCAACTCATTATAAAAAAGGGTAATGTCTGTAATTTTTTATATTTCTTACTTTCAAAAACAATATAGTTAATTTCAATTTCTAAATAATTAAACAAGAAAAAAACGAAATAATTCCATATATAAACCTTTATCTAACTATTAACCCTCACCACTGTCATCATTTACTACATTCTATTAGGAGTACAAATAAGTTTCCGCCGTTTTTTAACAAAAATTAAATATTTATTATAGAAGAACGGTAAGATAAATTTATTTAAAATATTGCCCATCACTTGCAACCACTTTTTCCCATCTCTCAGGCAGCATTCGAATCCCACGTCTGAAGAACTCCTTGTCTTTTGAGGCTAAATACGAATCAACCCAATTTTTGGTATCCTCATAAGATGTGAACCGCTGCGCCGTCAGAGCATGTGCCATGGACCGGAACAGGTGATAATCGGACGGTGCAATGTCTGGTGAATACGGCGGGTGGGGTAACACTTCCCAAGTATTTTTTCACGGGAGCCGCAACATATGGACGGGCATTGTCATGCAGAAGAATAATTTTTTCGTGTCTAGAATAGTCGCCCCCCAGGCATTAGATCTTGACGTGATGGGGGCGCTCTCTTGACTAGGACCCTAGATTCGTCCCGGCGAATTGGAGGGTTAAGTCTTGGTGTCCAACGTAATGCCATTTCGCGCCAGTCACTGGACCTGTATGGTGGAAGATCTCCGAATGGGGCCCTAGTTTTACTCAGGTGAAATGGAGGGCTGAGCCGGTTGATTAACTCAGTGACAAGGGAGTCTGTCGCAGCACAGGGCTTCTCCCTTAAAACTGGCGTACTCTACCCTATCGCAGTATAAATCTCCGGATTCTGTGTAATGGCCGAGTGCGTTATGTAGCATACTGCGTTACCTCGGGGGGGTGGTCTTGCCCTCAGGTGTTACTTGTACCACCTGGCCACCCCAATTGGTGTTGGACTCGAGGGGGCAGTGGTTGAAAGTCCGCATGTTGGACTAGGGGGGTATTTCATTTATCTGTTCGCAGACCCCCATTTTCGGGATATTCTCATGAAACGACTCGGGGTTTAACGGGACTTGACGGTTCGACCGGCCTGTCCTGGCCCCTGGATCTGTGCGTAACAATTTAGGGTTTGTGGATCTCGACGAAATGGCTCCGCCATTAGTGCTTGACGCCAGGATCAATCAAATGACTTCACATGGGTTCGGTGGGTCAGGACGTATAGTCCGCTAGACGGTGCTCGTACCAGGATCAATTGTAGTCGTCAATCTTGAGTTTATCCTAGTTTATGGGACTGCGTTCGGGTGGATGGATAAGAATTAGAATAGAATAGAATAGAATAGAATAGTATTTCATTAATCCATTCAGACACAATACAGTGTATAGGACAAGTCACAATATATATAACATAGTAATTGAAATTACAAATCATTGAATGCAATCATCATTTAAATATTCATTAACACTATAATAACATTTACTCAATAGTAAAGATTTTATCTTCCCACCAAAACCAGATAAATTCAGTGACCTAATAGAATCTGGAAGATGGTTATACAAAATAATACTCTTATATTTAGCTGATGTTTCATATTTTGTTGTTCTATGTTTAGGTACAATAAAAGTTCTAGTATTCCTTGTACTATAGTCATGAGCACTGGAAAGCTTAGGAGTATACGCTTCATTCTTTTTAATAAACAAGAGACATTTGTATAAATATATACAAGGAGCTGTTAGTATCTCATGTTTTACAAATACAGTTCTACAAGATGTTCGTGGACCGAGACGGAATATCATACGAATTATGCGTTTCTGGGCTATAAATACCCTCATAAAATCTCCAGAGCACCCCCAGATCAGAACGTTATACGCCAGGTGGCTAAAAACTAAGCTATAGTAAACATTCATGACAGCAGCTAGAGGAAGAGAATCCCAAATACGACGAATCGCATAATATGAAGAACTAAGCTTTCTGCTGACATGTGATATCTGCTCAGACCATCTCAAACACTCATCAATATATATACCTAGAAACTTAGTAGACTCTTCAGAAATCAGGTCATGATGACCATGTTTCAGAACAAAATTATTTACTTTTTTTAAACCAAATTTGATGACTTTGGTCTTTTCTAAATTCAGAACAAGAGCATTCACCTTACACCAATTGGAGAAACACACCAACAGTGTTTGACATAATTCTGTGAGTTCATCCAGATTATCAGCGGTTACAATAAACGAAGTGTCATCTACGAATATAATAATTTTAGTTCTTATATGGTGTGGGAGGTCATTTATGAAGAGTATAAACAGAAGAGGGCCTAAAACTGATCCCTGAGGAACACCAAGATCTACAACACATTCATCAGAAAAAAAAAATTCCCTCCGGCGGGTGAGTTGCGTCTCAAACCAACTCGGGTACTGACCTGCTGAGCCAGTAGAGGTTGGATAGTGCTTCGCTGCTACCAGTCAGACGGTTCTGGCTTTCGAGTCGGGGCCCAAACTGGAAGCTGGTGGGTTCTCTTCGGAGGGGTTCTCGCCGAGCGCGATGATATGGCGTAATCCTTATCACACTTTCTACCTCTAGGGGTGGACTGTGGAGACTGCTTGGTAGTCACTTGGAAAAGAGGCCTTCCTCAAATAGCCAATAACTATTCTAGTAGAATTCACCTGTCTAGAATAGTATTGAGGTCGTTTTTCCTTCAGAGCTCGGCTCAATCTCATCAATTGTGTTCGATAGAGGGCTCCAGTAATTGTTTCGCTCGGATTAAGCAACTCATAATACACTACACCTAGCTAATCCCACCAAATGCACAGCATAAGTTTTTTTCCGTGAATATTCGGTTTTGCTGTTGATTTTGACGCGTGGCCAGGTAATCCCCATGATTTTCTTCTTTTTGGATTGTCATAATGTATCCACTTCTCATCACCAGTTACGATACGATGTAAAAAACCCTTTTTTATGTCTAGCTAGCAGCATTTCACTTAAGCATAATCGGCGTTCAATATCTCTCGGCTTTAATTCGTACGGAACCTAATTTCCTTGTTTATGAATCATTCCTTATGATTTTAAACGATGTCAGACTGCTTGCTGAGTGACTTCTAATGTTAGAGCAAGTTCTTTTTGTGTTTGAGATGAATCTTCCTCCAATAATTCCTCCAATTCTGCATCCTCGTAAATTTTTGGCCTTCCACTGCGATCTTTGTCTTCTACGTCAAAATCACCGTTTTTAAACTTTTGAAACCACTCTCGACACGCTCTCTCACTCAAAGCACCCTCACCATATGCTTCTACGAGCAATTGATGCGCCTCAGCAGCAGATTTCTTTAAATTAAAGAAGTAAACTAATATTTCCCGCAAATGACGCTTACTTGGCTCAAATTTTGGCATTTTCAACTTATAAAAATTATATTTTACCAATATGAAATCAATGATATTAATAGGTTATGTTGTTCTTGAATGTCCAAACTATTTTTTTAACCGGTTATCATCTGCGAAAGCTAACCGAAACTCCGTGCCGCGCCATCTACAATAACACGGCGGAAACCTATTTTTACTCCTAATATAATACTAATACTTCCTGGTTCTAGTTACCAACTCAAAAATAAATCAAATCACATACTTACTTTACTAAACTCCCTTTTTGGAAAGAACTTGGGTTCGTGTTCGTCGCACGAAGGACAAGTCTTTTGTTTTAAAAGTATTTTCTGAGGAGATAGATGAAGCAAGAAATAACACATTTAAATGATATATCACATATAATGAACTATTATGGTGTCGGTCAATAGAAATTTCAATATTTACAATCTTTCACAGTCTTTTGAAAAGCAATTAAGGTAAAACGATATTCTAAAATCGAATCATAGTTAGTATTTAAATCAATTTTTGGAAGACTTCAGGACCCTGGACTGTCAATTTCAATAAGTCATACTTTCTTTCTCGTTTATAAACAATCTATATCCAAAACCAATAAAGAGATGTTAGTGAAGTTACAAAAAAAAAATCCTACCTTTTTCGGGACACCGATTCACAAAACCAGATACCATGTTCAATAGCTGAACACGGGGGTTGGCTAAGCCCAAAGGCACAACACCCTTTCAAGAACAAATATTATAATTTTGCCCTTTCAACCTGAATTAAACTAAACTATCCCGACCACGAACAGATTAGTGACTGTCTGTCACCAATGCCTAACGACGACGACTTTTTTTTTTCGAACTTCCAAAACTGTGGCTCTTATCCTCCTACTCAAAATTTTCCTACGTTCTAAGTTCCCATCGTTTCAACGCCTACACACGTCTAGACCATCCAGATCTTTTGACTTGTCGACTTCTTATCTCGACTTTACTGAGAATTCCCAATCTTAGCCTTGAGTCCTTTGTGTTGTCTGCACTAAAATCACAATCGCGAACTTCCGTTCCCAAAACCTCCTGGTTCAAATTTAAATGAATCAATCTATTGATTAATACATTGTTGCTTCAAGATTCTTACACGTTGTTTATGCAACTATTAATGCCGTTTATCACACGGGGTCCCCGAGTTTTATTATAATAGACTTCTTTGGATCAAAATTTATTTCCCTTTTTCTAAGTAAAACTTAGGCCCTTTATTACACACACACGTAAAAGCTTTGACCTCACATCGGTGCTTTTTACCATTTTTACTGCATACTTCTCAGTCAGTTTCCCAAAAACATGTTAAAAGGATATTTAAAAATTAAATATTGAACTTATTATTTCAGAACTTTTTGAATCAAGCTCATTTTTTCGAATTTCAGATTTTTCATACCGAAATTCTAGTTTTTTGATTATGATAAATGAAACTGAAAAAGACATTTACTAAAAATTTCAATATACATTATTTAAGAATTAATGTGAATCTGAAATGTTTTCCGATTGTTAAACTTTTAATGAGAAACTTTGAAAAATTTCATAATAAACACGAAAAACAAATCTTATCACCCTTTTATCGAAAATTATTTCTGAAGTAGGTACAAAATGAATGTGATACAAGCTTTTTTGGAGAAAATCTTGAATATAAAATGAATATGAGCGTTATTTCCTATTTATTCATTTTCTATTCTAGATAACTTAGAGATTCAATTTTAAATATCAAAAAAAAATTAATAAATACATTTGATAATCATCCATAAACATAGCCTATTTAAAAAACTAAAAATGTTTTGCAATACAAGTTTCTTCTCATATATGCTCTTATGCTTTATTAATACTTAAAATACTAGTTTCTTCTCATATTTTCAATTATGCTTTAAGTACATCCAAAGATTTTTTCCTTCCATAATTAATAGCTTTCTTCAAGAGATTCTCTTCTTGTTCCTTCTTTTGTGTCAATTGTTTAGTCTCTTGATTGAATTTGTATAGACAGCTACAAAAAATATTCATCGATTATTTTCAATAGAAGATTTAGTTCTAATTAAATGTAAGAATATTTTTATATTATAGATTCATCAGTCATTGTGGTCATACTTTTTTTTTTCTGTAGTTACCACTTCACTACTCGCGCACTCTGTAGTAACAGTGCTCGCGCTTTATCTCTCAGATACTTGATTTTCTTTGACCCAATGAATTATTCTGTCACTCTCAATCGGAAAGTTATATTGGAGAGGAAAGCCTTGATCCTCGAGTGAAACTCCTTTTCCTAACGCTTTGGCAAAGTCTAAATACAGGATATCCATAGGAAAACCCCGATCCAAAGAGCGAGCCCAATCGTTCAAGCAGAACAGTAGATTGGTTATTGTAGAAAGACCAGGAACAAATCCATGTTGTTCACGAGGTATAAATCATGTGTTAGCGCAAAGTGAAGAAGCTGCTCGCAAACAATTCTCTCCAAGATCTTGGGCACTGAGGAAGTAAGGATAATGCGCCGATAATTATTGGGCGAGAGCATGTCCCCTTCCCTCTCTTATCCTTCGGGAGAGCGGAAGTATCTAACGACTTCCTGAAAATAAGGGACAGGTGGAGAGCCATGGCAGAAGCACAATTTCCCAAGATAAAAGCAAAAAGGTCATAAGGAGAGGACGCTTCCTTGAGATTCATCAGATGTTGTGGTTGTCAATTGCTCATTGACAGCCACAGTCTCAAGTATTGCATTCGGACCAGGAACATAAAGAGTGGGTAATGGCCCAACCGGTTCGGAGCAGTAGTCGCCAGCAAAAATTTCAGCTAAGGAATCTGAGGATTCCCAAACACATTTAGAAATATTCTTTACGGAATTCCTGACCAAAGCGACAGGCACTCTCGAGTTCATTGGTGCCCTCAAGTATTTAAAAAATTTCTTCTTGTTCTTGCCAGAGGCAAGTTGAGACTCGCAGACGAAACGAAGTTGGAATAGAGCCTATGATTACGGTAATCTACATCAGATTTACTGCGCTGACATCTCTTCCACAAAGTTTTTTTGTATTTGATCATCTTCAGAATATTTTTACTCATCCAAGGTTTGACTACATTGAGTTTTGATATTCTTCATTCAAGTGAATTTTGAGAGCGTTGACTTCATAACATCAATAAAGTTGTTCCAAATAATATCAACATCGATCGAACAATTCCCCTCAGTTCATCCCATGAAGCTTTGTATTCACTTCTTCATAATTTATTATTCAGACTGTGCAGCGTAGCCAAAGTAACATGGTTGGACTCTCCTAACAGTAGCATTAGTCTATCTCAGAAATTAGGTTGGAGTAAGAGGATATAATCCAGTCCAGCAAAGACGAATTTTGACCATTTCTAAATCTGGTAGGCTAGAACGAGCTTATGCAATCCAGAATCAGTAAACAATTTTTCGTACAGGTATGATGGTGCGGTACACATGTATAATAACTTGGATAAGAGGCCATTGAACGTCCGCGAAATTGAAATCTCCAGCAATGAAAGTTTTATTTCTTGTAGAAGATAATTCGCACAAAAAATCAGACAATGCATGATCAGAAAGACAGGACTTTGGACGATAAATACAGTCTAGCGTGATTGAAACATCTTTACTCGGGATCTCCACAAACAGATTATCTATTCCAAATGAGTCCTTGTGCACAAATTCAATGGTAAAATTGTTAGAAATGTAGTCGCTCACATAGATACATGTGATGCTTCCTTAGTGTAATCGCGGTAGAGGGTATAAGTTGGAATAGTGTAAATGATGTCACTGATAGAGGGTTTGAGTTAAGTTTTCGATATGATGCAAGGACGATGATAATGAACAAATGACAACAGAATTTAGTTCCGAGCGACTGTATGTTTGTATACATGAGCGGCCATGACATAATATTATCTACTTTTTCTGGAAGTTATCGGGGAGGCATCTGCAGTGGTAGTCACGATTTCAGGACAGCCATTAACATACTTTATGATAAGATTTTTCCCCTCCACAAATCTGTAGTTTTTATACAAAAATATATTTGCCGCTTCTGTTTACTTATCTCTTTTCTAATTTCGATCTATCAAACTAGAGTCTCGAAGGTAATGAATAGGTTTGACGACTGCTATATACAATCAATACATAGACCATCCTTGGCTTCTAACACCAAAATTCTGCCAATAAATTTGTTCAGGTGGACTAAATAATCCCTGCATATTTATTGTTTGATCTATAGTAGTACTGGTGGATTATAAAGAAAATATTACTATTATATATTTCCTTGGTTGCTTAGATTGGGTTTGTTGATGGCTTATTATTCGATATTCATCCTTCCAATGTGATGCAAATGGGTAGCAGAATGAAGATTTCTATGAAGTATCCCGAGGAACAAATGGAAAAGTCTAATGTCTGAAATTGGGGAAGGCATTATGGAAATGATAAGGAAGGATCCTGCAGCGAGTATGTTATCAGAATGATCACGAATCCTCCTAATGAATGCCTCTCCTTTGAAGATTGCAATAATGGATTTTCGCCTGTTCAACAGTAACACTCCATAGTGTCATGCTTGTACTATATATGAAAAAGGAGCTTCATCCACTATCAAGCACTACTTTTAAATAATATAGATGTTGAAACTTATTTATTCCTTTTAGTACCTAAATAATAAATATTTATTCGGATTAAATCCAATCAAATTCTTAGATACGTACGTATTTATTTTTCTAAATATTTGATAGATTCGGTCTTCACTTGGTGGAAACTCATTTTAATTAAAAAAATGTATATATGACAGTAATTTATTTCCACAAAAATGTTTGTACTAATACAACAATTGTTTCACCACGATGTGGCTTCTTCAGGTATTACATTGTACTGTCTGATGGTATTGAGTGTAACCGAGTTTATATACATTTTTAGGTACGTGACCAAATAATAGAACCACAAGTCATAAAAATTCTAGGTGTTTATTGGAGTTTGCCGCTAAAAATACCATTAAGGAAAAATATTCAGTAATGGAGAATGATCAACATCTGCTTGTTCGTTCAAAAGGATTTTACGGGCATTATACCTGTTGATTTCAAGAAATTCTAAAAGTGTTAATCTAGAACTTTTGCTTTCAACGTGGATAATTTCATAATTATTGTTGAAATTATGCCTAAATTCCTTAAGATGATTAGCATATGTCGAATGTACAGAATTGTATATATAACCCCTTTGGTGTTCTTGGATACGTTTCTTGAATGGTCTACCAGTCTGGCCAATGTATACTAAAGGGCAATCTTTGCAAGTTAACTTGTAGACTCCGGATTTATTTTCTTTATTTGTACGATCTTTATTGTTTTTTATGTAGGTACTAAGGTTATTAATTGTCTTAAAAGCCGCGTTATAATTGAAACAACTTTTGAAATATTTAGCCATATTTTCAGATAATCCATTGACGTAAGACAATGAAAAATATTTCTGTGTATTGTCCTCTTTTATGATTGGGTACACGAGATTTAATGCCATTTTCTTTTTGAAAATCAAAACAGATTTAATCTGTTGTCTTCTACAATTTTAATTTCAAAAAATATGGGATCGGAAAACAATACATTTTGTAACATTTTGTAACAGATTATAACCCAACCAACCAGAACTACTCAAAGTTCTTCGACATTAATTGATTCATACTGACATCAGATGAAGGTATTGTTGTTGACTCTGGTGTTTTAGCTGTGCCCCATATAAGTGACCATGACCTGATCTTTTGTACACTCAACTTAAGAACTTCAAGTGAGCAGCCAACATTGAGGACATCCAGAGATTTCAAAAATCTCAATTATAATAGATTCAAGTCGGATCTTTCTTCAATACCTTGGAGAAATATCTTTGACATGACTACAGCTGAGGAAAAGGTTGAATTCCTTACCTCTGGTATCATAGCCTTGTTGGATCTTCATGCACCCTTTAAGACCTATAGGATCACGAAAAAATATGCCCCCTGGCTCACTGATACTCTTAGGGATATGATCGCAACTCGTGATAAGGCTCTGGCAGAGTTCAAAAAAGGTAAAAAATCATGCGACTGGCAAGTTTATAAAAATCTTAGAAACTTAGTGAATACTGCAATAAGAAGGGAGAAAAAGATTTATTACAAAGGGGTTCTTGGTGATAAACATTCTGCTAGTGGGGTGTGGGCTGGTTTGAGGGAGATGGGATTTGAGCGCCGGAAGAGTATTGATCTCCTTGCTCACTTGGAGAACGTTGAAGACATTAACAAATTTTTCATAAATTCCATCCCTGTTCTGCAACCGGACTCGGAACTTATGTCCTTCTATTCTGATCGAGGAAACTGTTTGTCCAATGTGGATTTTAGATTTGAGGCAGTTGATGAGATGTTTGTACTAGGGGTTATTAATTCTATAAAGAGTAAATCTGTTGGTTATGATGGTGTAAATATTGACACAATAAAATTATGCGTCCCCCTTATTCTTCCCCACATAACACACCTGATGAATTTTTGTCTGATGCACTCTGTTTTTCCTGATCAGTGGAAGATTGCACATATAATACCGGTACCTAAACAACATCACCCCAAGAAATGAATAACCTTCGTCCTATAAGTATTCTTCCAACTATGTCAAAGATACTCGAGAAGATCATTAGTAGTCAGCTGAAGGATTTTTTAAATAAACAAGAAATCATACCATCCACTCAATCTGGGTATAGGGAAAACCATAGTTGTGTAACATCTTTACTAAATATTACAGACGATATATTCAGGGCCACCGACGAAGGTAAACTAACTGTGCTCACATTATTGGATTATTCTAGAGCATTTGACACCATAGACCACCCAATGCTTCTGGCTGTCTTATCGTACATTGGCTTGTCTGACCCTGCAATATGGCTTTTCAAGTCTTATCTGGAGAAAAGGCTTCAGAGGACGACATATAAAGGTTCTGCTTCGGCGTTTCTGGAAATATGTAAGGGGGTTCCACAAGGCTCCATCTTGGGCCCTATACTTTTCATCATCTACATTTCCCAATTCGTTAAGCATATACTTTCCTGTGAGGTGCACTATTATGCGGATGACAGTCAGATGTATATATCTTTTTCTCCGGGTGAAACGCGCAACGCTTTGGCAGCTTTGAACTTTGACTTGAGTAGTATTTTGGAGGTATCTCGAAAACATTGTTTAAAACTAAATGTAGACAAGACCGTTGCAATTGTATTTGGACCTAGAAACGAAAGAGCCAAGTTCTTAGCCGGTGATGAGATGGTTAGGATTGGGGGTGAGATCGTACATATGTCTGATTGTGTGAAAAGTTTGGGGCTATACATTGACCGCGGTATGAGATTTTCCGAGCATGTTTCCTCCTGCCTTCAGAAGGCATACTTAAAGTTGAGGATAATATACAAGAATCGTGAATTTCTTACAAGGAAACTCAAGATCTTACTCTGTGAATCTTTGGTTCTCTCCAATTTAAGTTACTGTGATGCATTGTACGGCCCGTGTCTGACTTTTCATGATAAACAACGAATTCAAAAAGTGCAGAATTCATGCCTTCGACTGATTTTTGGTATCAGAAGGTATGAGAGAATTAGTCATACCCTACATCTGGCTAATTGGCTAAATATGGAGAATAGAAGAGTTTTACATTCGGCTGCACTTTACCAAAAAATTTTAAGAACAAAGACCCCTCCTTATCTCTATAACAAAATTTCTTTTCGTTGTGACGTTCATAACCTGAACATTAGATTCAAAGGAACTCTAACACCACCTATACATAGAACAGAGTTATTTCGAAGATCTCACTCGTACAACATCGCGTTCATAATGAATAGCATACCATTGAACATTAAAAATAATTGCAGTTTAACTAGTTTTAGACAGGGACTCTTCAATAGGCTTATGAGAGGGCAGAATGGAAGTGTTTAATATAAGTTGATGTTTGGAATATTTTGCATTCTAAATTAATTTGAGCATATTATGTACTTGATTTTAATATTTTTTTTTTCTCTTATGCTGGATTTGGTGGGGTAGTCATAATAAGTATATTTGTATATATGTATATATGTTGCAAAGCATATCATTTTTATTTATATGTATATATTTTCTTTTTTTACATACATACATAGGTATCGATTAATGTGGTCGGGATTCATAGGTTAGATTGAACAGAACACTGTGCTCGGTGTTCTGAATCTCGCCTTTTCCAATTGTTTTTTTTTTTTTTTGTATTTCTTAAGTGGAAATGACTTAAGCTGTATTATAATTATTTTTTTGGAATAAAGGCCTTTATTATTATTATTATTATTATTATTATTAATCTAGAACTTTTGCTTTCAACGTGGATAATTTCATAATTATTGTTGAAATTATGCCTAAATTCCTTAAGATGATTAGCATATGTCGAATGTACAGAATTGTATATATAACCCCTTTGGTGTTCTTGGATACGTTTCTTGAATGGTCTACCAGTCTGGCCAATGTATACTAAAGGGCAATCTTTGCAAGTTAACTTGTAGACTCCGGATTTATTTTCTTTATTTGTACGATCTTTATTGTTTTTTATGTAGGTACTAAGGTTATTAATTGTCTTAAAAGCCGCGTTATAATTGAAACAACTTTTGAAATATTTAGCAATATTTTCAGATAATCCATTGACATAAGACAACGAAAAATATTTCTGTGTATTGTCCTCTTTTATGATTGGGTACACGAGATTTAATGCCATTTTCTTTTTGAAAATCAAAACAGATTTAATCTGTTGTCTTCTACAATTTTAATTTCAAAAAATATGGGATCGGAAAACAATACATTTTGTA
The DNA here is from genome assembly GCA_034642435.1 of Megalocaria dilatata. Classification (NCBI taxonomy): domain Eukaryota; kingdom Metazoa; phylum Arthropoda; class Insecta; order Coleoptera; family Coccinellidae; genus Megalocaria; species Megalocaria dilatata. The sequence goes on from CM067856.1 coordinate 77,139,910, forward strand.
ACATTTTGTAACAAACAGGGCTTCGTAAGTTTGTCTGAAGAGTTCATTACGCATGCCTGGAACGAAACAAAAAATGTTTGCTTATTTATATTTTAATTTTAATTGACAGTTTATGTTCGTTGGTTTTTCTTAATTCCGTTTGATATTGTATGATGAATTTTCACGTCTATTAAATATGAGCAGTGCTTATAAAGACATTAATTTAATTCTTAAAGTTTCTTCAAAAAATTTTTTGAAATTAAAATTGTAGAAGACAACAGATTAAATCAGTTTTGATTTTCAAATTTTGTAATAATCCTTCTATCAAGTAAAAAACCGTTCCTCCTTATTCCATTTTCTTTTGTTTATTGGATACCATTTTGTCTATAAGAAAGGGATTGTAACCGTTGTTTGATGCTATTTGTTTAATAATATTTAATTCTTTCATAAAGTTTTCTGAATTTAAAGGGACATTCAATAATCTATGAATAAAACTATTATATGCTGACATCTTTTGGTTAGTGGGGTGGTTTGAAGTTTTATGTATTGTGATGTCTGTATGTGTTGGTTTATGAAAAATACTAAAATCATGTAAATTATTTAATCTTGTTATAGTGAGGTCAAGAAAATTAATACTTTGATTCTTTTCTTCTTCGATTGTGAATTTGATTTTTGGGTGGAGTTTATTAATGAAATTCGTGAAGATATGTAGTTGTCGGTCGGTGCCTTTGAAACAACAAAAAATGTCATCTACATATCTGTACCAATAAAGAAAATATTTGCTTATAGGATTCAGGTGTATTTTTGATTCCAGATCATCCATGAACTGAGTGGATTTCCCATTATTAAACCATTGTCAGAAATATAGACGGTTCCGTTAAATTGAAAGTAGTTTTGTTCGAGACATATTTCCAGGCAATTAAGTATATCATTCATTTTGATGGGATTGGTATTATTTTTAATCAATAGTTTTTTTACAATTTGTACTGTTTCAATTGGAGGTATACTAGGGAATAAATTTTGTACATCAAAAGAAATTAATTTACAATTTTTGGGTAATTGGATGGATTTAATATTGTCTAGAGTTTTTATGACTTGTGGTTCTATTATTTGGTCACGTACCTAAAAATGTATATAAACTCGGTTACACTCAATACCATCAGACAGTACAATGTAATACCTGAAGAAGCCACATCGTGGTGAAACAATTGTTGTATTAGTACAAACATTTTTGTGGAAATAAATTACTGTCATATATACATTTTTTTAATTTATTTTTCTGCTTGTTTGGAAGAATGAAATTGTGTTGTGCAGAAATGTGTCAGAAAGAATGTGAACTTTGCAGTGTTGTAGATTCAGTGCGAAAACGATGTGTGAAATGTATTGATCAAGGCGGTGGATATTTCGAACAATTGTTATAAGTAGATGTAGTCTGTTTTCTTTACATTTTTTCATAAAATCTGTATTATTAAAATTTGATTTATTCATTTGAATTATTTTGATTCGACAGATAAATTCATGATTTCCACAAAGTGATTCAAGTGATCCTCATCATAAGTTAGATATCTTAGATATGAGGTAAGATAAGATTCGACCGACCATAAATATTAATATAAATTTGATAAACAATTAAGTAGACCGCAACGTTGAAATTTCCACATTGAATGTCGAAATTTAACGGTAGAGCTACTTCTTATCTTTTTTTAAGTATCACATGGAAGAGATTCAACTTATATTGTCCAGAGGATGTCTTTATATGGATCAAAATGTGTCAGAAAAATGTTTGGCTTAAATCCAAATGAACCACAAGCAAGAATGAGGACACAAAGACTGAAACTTATTTGTTTCTATTGTTAATTCCTAATGTGTATGCAAATTCGAATACTCACATGAACAAAGGTAGTGTCATTGCGTACAAGATTGCAGAGACTACATAGAAAGCACCAGGGAAATCCTTTATCGTATAATTGTATAATGTGGTGTAAAACGGGCCGAACACTAGTGGCATCACGGCCTCACATACTCCAAATACAGAATTTACCTGACCCAGTTCGTGAGATGGCACAATTTTTCCCATTAAAGACCTCAAAGCCATGTGACAAGTACCGTGAAATATTTCTACCAAACAACCTAAAACAAAAAATATTTAATTATATAAGAACTATTCAATTTAAAATTACAAAAATTAAATATTATATTTTGAGAATTCGCAGGTTTCGACGTTCAGCAGTCAAATGGACGATTTTTTGAGCGGGGGTGAAATGGGCTCAATGGACAAGGGCTGACCCCTTTTCATAATTTTTTCCTCATGGTTTTGGAACCATGAACATCGTGCGTATATCAAGTGGAGTAGTGGGGGTTTTTATTCCGTGTCCAGGTGTTAGGTGCTTAGACCTTATTTACTAGGCGAAAAAACCAACTTTGGAAAAATAAAGAAAATACTTCTCTCCAATTTCCACTGAAATTAGGCAAAAGTGCTTTTTTCACTCATAATGAGTTACTGCAAGATGGAACTTAATTTTTCTACGACAACATCGAAAATTGTTCATATCGAGAGTGTGAATTGAATAATGTCTTGATTGTTAAAAAATATATATGAGACAGTTTTTCATCTCCACAAAAATGTTTGTACTACTACAATTGTTCCACCATGATTTGGTAACTGTTACCATACTCACTCGATGAAGCCAATATGTAATTGACAAAATAAATGTTGTGAACAATAAATATAATCGTTAATAAAGTATTTTACTTCAAATCATATATGAATCATAATAAGCTACCTTTTGTACCGAATTTCATTTTGTACTGGTTGCTAGGCAACAAATGCGAAATGACATATTTCGTAATCGATCTGCTATTTTCGATAAAACAAACTAGGGTTGCTTCTAGAATAGAACCACAGACCACAGTTCTGTGATGGGACGCCGAACGTCAAATTTCATCAATTTGACATTTTCATGCATCCAAATCAATAATTGAAATATTTGTCTTCATTTACTTTTGTGTGTTTTTAAAATGGTCGTTGTCGTAGAAAAAGTATAGTATATAACACACACAAAATACCAATTTTGCACCCGTTTGAATTGCAACACTCGCCTTCGGCTCGTGTCGCAAACTTTCAAACTCGTACAAAATGTGCATCATTTTGTATTCGTCACATAATATAATATTATATCGTGTAATACCACCACCTGCATTAAAAAAATCAATCTGTACCTAAAATCATTAATAAGGAGTATGAGTGAGAGTAGAAATCGAGACAGTGTAACATGCATCTGTATCACAATTCTATACTCGAACAAACTCGACAAGGTTTTGTTGATCACAGAGGTAAATTGCAGACATGCGTACGTTTCAAACTGATTGGTTTTCGTCAGTCCAACGTATGCTGGTGACTCCAAATTTGTCAAGTATCTATATTCGCTATACCCAGAGACTCCAAAGATATTACTAATACACTAGCGCCACCTAGAGTATGCAAAATACATACAAAGAGACTCTAAGATATTAATAAAATACTAACTAATACTACATGTCTTGTATGTATTTTGCATACTCTAGATGGCGTTAGTGTATTATTAATATCTTAGAGTCTCTGTGTATGTATTTTGCATACGCTAGATGGCGGTAGTGTAGAGTATGCAAAATACATACTGAGAGACTCTAAGATATTAATAATACACTAACTAATACTACATGTCTTGTATGTATTTTGCATACTCTAGATGGCGTTAGTGTATATATATATATATATATATATATATATATATATATATATATATTGTTATGGTATTATATTAATGAAATTTTAATAATGAATACTTATTAGATCACCCTTGTATATAAGTGTATTCTATGATTCCGGCTAACTCTTAAGATTATAATTTTGAATAATTGAAATTAAAATATTATTAAATTTGATTAATATTTGAGGGAGGGTTCAATTTGAATTCTCTAAAAAGATTGAATTTTTAAATTATATTTTATGGAAGTAATTTGAAATATTATAATCAGTGAACAATAAGCTAAATCTAATTCTATGTTAACCTAACCTCATCTAAATATCCTAACGTAATTCTAATGTAGGGGATCTCGGTGGCATAGTGAGCATAGACGCGAGCTGTGGTACCAGGGATTGCGGGTTCGAATCCAGCTGCGCCCATGGGTGTGTTTGTGTGCGTTGACTAACTTACTTGATATTGGGTACATAGTATCATTGCTGAGCCTAAATACTACTAACACTCGTGAGAAAAAAAAAAAAAAAAAAAAATTGTAATGTAAACAGTGATTATCATTTCTCAACTTCTTTGTGGAAAGATTAACAGGATTGAATTTGAATACCTTTGGTAAGTTTGTTCATCAATTTAGGATTGTTCTTTTTTTATTGTCTCTTCTTTCAGGAATAACGCTGGTTTCGTTGGAAACAACACTTCTAGAATGTTCTGAAATTCACAGGCTACTTTGTTGATTTTCTTCCATATGTCCAATCCGTTTGAAACTTGATTTCTATGTGGGATTTTTCCATTCACATTCAGGTAATGTATTTTCTGGATTCTATTTCCATTCACAATAACCAAATAATCTTCTTTTTTCAGATGATGATACTTTTTTGGCACTTTTTTAATTACGGACCGACAAGGATTCTGCTCTACTATTAATTGGAGACTGCCGACTTTTTCTGTGTCTGCCCTATTTATAGATTTCAAGAAAAGTTGAATTTCTAAGCTTACTAGCTTCTGTCAAAATTATATAAAAATGATGCTTTTGATGATTTTACAAAATTTACAATATTTCCTGGTTTGAAATTACTTTTGAAAATTAGCTTATTTTTTTAACTACATTTTGATGTATGTTTCATGTTAAACAGAACAGTAAAAGTCTTGCTTTTCGTTCGTACAGTATTTCAAGTGTCAAAATTTAACAAATTTTAACTTCTAATGCTTATAACTTATAAAATACTTAATATTACTTATGAAATTGATTAAATTTCTTTAGCTTAGATGCTATTACAATTCTATTGATGCCTAAACATCTTGAAGGATCTCTCTTACATTAATCATTTGAAAATATCTGACGTAGATGCTATCTTTCATTGAATTAAGTGAATTTTGATCAAATTTGTCCTATTTGCATCATTCTGGTGAGTTATATTTAATTTAGCTAAAGTTTATATGTGATTCATTATAATAACAAATCTTTTCAACAAATTCTTCATCAATTTCAAATTGGATATCTAAATTCAAATTACTTCTTTTTATTGCAACTTTGGCTGGTTTTATATTGAATAATTGTGAATTGAAATCTCCCTGTGAATTCTATTTATAAACTGTCAACAAGAGTACTGTTTTTTTATTACCGTTCAAAGAATTTTCATTTGACTAGTCGTTATGTATCCTGAATATGCTTTTTCTTCATAATTTTTAGCTTGTGAGTATTTTAATGAGTTGAATTATTAATATTTGTGTCAGAATGGATATTATTTAATGAATTTTGCTCTGGTTATACTCTAACGAGTCAACTTATATACAAAGGTGAGTCTTTTCCTTAATATATTTATGTAATTATTTATTTTAACTGTAAATACCATGACAATATATATATATATATATATATCTTAGAGTCTCTGTGTATGTATTTTGCATACGCTAGATGGCGGTAGTGTATTAGATACTCTAAGATATTAATAATACACTAACTAATACTACATGTCTTGTATGTATTTTGCATACTCTAGCTGGCGTTAATGTATCAGTAATATCTTTGGGGTCTCTGTATAGCGAATATAGATACTTGACAGATGTGGAGTCACTAACATACATTGCACTGACGAAAACCAATCAGTTTGAAACGTGTGCATGTCTGCAATTTGCCTCTGTAACCTACAAAACCTTGTCGAGTATGTTCGAGTATAAAATTGTAATACAGATGAATGTTACACTGTCCCAATTACTAGAACTTTCTGTTACCATAGTTCATACTCCTTATTAATGATAAAAAGGATTTAATGTATCAATGTCCAACCGCAGGATTATCGAGTTTAGAATAAAGGGCGTTAATTCTTCAATTTTCTATATTCTTGTTCCTAGTAAAACAGATTAGAATATTGATGAAACGAATCAGAAAAACATCTTTGTACAGATCTCATCGGGCGGGAGGAGGCCTGTCTAAAAATCTGCTTAGATATGAAACAGCATATGTTATAACAGGTCTAGTTGTTGTAGATAAATGAATTTGTTATCTATTTAACTAACTATATATGATTTAAAGCATTCGCCTAGAGCTTAGAGTGATATGTTGAATAACTCTACAAAAAGTAATAAAATTCAAAAGTTGAATGACGACTGTTGCCTATACTATGGTGAAAATGTATGGATATTGTTGAGATATAATAAATACATGATGTTTTATAGTTCTCATTTTGACTCTTAGGATAGCGCTCCCGCATACCATAGTGATGACGTACGAGGGGCATCTGTAAGTTTACTTGCCATTTCTTTGGTTAGATTTAACAAAAACAAACAAAAACTTTTCAAATGCACTCACAGGTTATATTTTTATTTATCAACTACATCTTGAAGGTTAGGAACAAAGAGAGAGAGTTGTTGTATCTCGTCTATCCGTTAACCAATAAAAACATACATTCTGTGTTCTGATTACAGAACTCTTATTCCTTATCATTTCTACATATATCAGACTTGTCACTTTAATATAAAATTACTTGGGAATTTATATTCATATAGTTTTAATGGAATTTATTAATATTGTATTTGAGTTTATGTTCAAATGATTTTAGTTAATATAATTAATATTATATTTGCCTCTACATTACTCCCCTCCCAGGAGCTGCAATTGGTCAAAACAAAACATATAAAAAGAAATATTACAAGTGACGAAACAACAATGTTAAATATTAGGAGGCTTAATTAGAACTTGATAAACAATTAAATGTATAAAATATAAAAGCAAAAATCTGATCAAAATGATATAGGGGAGGTAACACTATAATAATAATAAAAAAAAATAATAATAATAATTTACAGAATTTTTATAGACACCATATCACTATAACGGGCAGGAAAATGAACATGTCGTCCACTACGAGTAGTTTTTGGTAATGATAATGGAATCATAGGAAGATCGTTTGAAACATTAGGAAGTAGTTGACTTTCTGTTTTAGTAGTGAGGTCAGGGGACTTTTTTCTCCTGATCATTTTTCAATAAATATGCTGGTTTTAAGTCTTTCGATAGAAATAGTGCATGCTTTGTTATGTATTTGGACTGCGAAATATTTGTCATATCGTTCGATAACCAAAAATGGACCGTTATAAGCAGGTTCGAGGGGTTTTCTAACTCTATCGATTCGTACAAAAACATATGAGCGTATCGACAAATCTTTATGAACAAAAATACGTGTCTTGGTCTTATGCTGGATACTACATGGTCTTACTGTACGCATTTTAATTTGCAAGTCCGTCACGAACGATTCTGGATCTATTTGGATCACAGAGTTTTCAAAGAATTCACATGGTAGTCTTATTGAGGTTCCATAAACCATATGTGCTGTGGTAAAATTGGAGTCTGGCTTCAGAGAAGCTCGAATACCTAACAGTACTGTTGGCAGAGTGTCTGTCCACTTTACAGAATTATGCGCTCTTATGGCTGCTTTAATTGTGCGGTGCTGCCGCTCTATTTTTCCGTTAAATTGCGGATGATACGCCGTGGTGTGACAGAGTTTTACTCCACAAAGGGACGTAAGGTGATGGGAAGGAAGTAAATTGGCTTCCTCTATCTGTTATAACACATGATGGTGCTCCAAACCTCGTTATCCAATTTTGGTAAAAAGCACGAGCAACTGTTTCTGCAGATATGTCCTGTAAGGGAATTGCCTCAATCCAATTCGTGTATCGATCTTTACATGTCAAAATATATGTTTTTCCATCTGATACAGGTAAGGGTCCAACAAGATCTATATGAATTATTGAAAATCGTTCATCTGATTCAGAGAACTTGGCTACCTCGGATTTCGTATGTTTGTAAATTTTATTTCTTTGGCAATTCATGCAGGATCGAGTCCAATTTCTGACATCCACTTTCTTTCCAGGCCAAACAAATCTGGCAGACATGTTTTTCACCGTTGCTTTCACTCCTTGATGTGCACAACCATGAATGTGGTCAAAAACTGATTTACGGAATTTTTTTGGCATGTAAGGCCTAATACGTTCTGTTGAAGTGTCACACCATAGAACTATTCCAGAATGAAGTTGGTGTTGTTTGAACTGCAAAGCAGTATCACTCCTTTTCAATTCCGAAAATTCGGTGTCACTATTTTGTGCATCTGCGATTTTTTTTAAATCAATTGCTTCAATACTATCAATTCGAGACAACGCATCTGCAACGATGTTATCGTTTCCACTGATGTGTTGTATATTAGTAGTAAACTCTGAAATATATTGGAGTTGTCGCAGTTGCCTAGAATTAGCTTTTTCATTCTTCTGACGAAAAGCAAAAGTTAGAGGTTTATGATCAGTATATACACTAAAATCTCTACCTTGAAGTAAGTCTTTGAACTGCTTGACTGCCAAATACACACCTAAAAGTTCACGGTCATACGTACTGTAAACCTTTTGAGCTGAATTTAATTTTTTTGAAAAGAATGCAAGAGCTGCTGCAAAGCTGCGCCAACTGCGCAATCTGATGCATCAGTAAATAGTGCTATTGGCAGGTTTGGATCGGGAATAGTTGATAATGCCGCATTGGCAAGATCCGATTTGCATTTTTCAAAATCTTCTTCTAATTTTGAAGTCCAATTAATTAGTCTGGTATCTTTTTACGCGCACCTTTCAATAACTCATTTGAGTCAGCTTGAGTGTGTGCTGCATTTTTAATATAAGGCCTGTAAAAATTTATTATGCCTAAAAATTGTCTCAGTTCATGAATTGTTTTTGGACGCTTTAGATCAAGAATTGTTTTTACTTTACCAGGGAGCGGTTTTGATCCTTCCGGAGTTATAAAATATCCTAAAAATTCAATTTCTCTGACGTCAAACTGTGATTTTGAAACATTAATTCTTAGACCGAATTTCAGAAGCCTGTCAAACACTAATTTAAGATGTTCGATATGCTCTTCTTCAGAGGAAGATGCTATAAGGAGGTCGTCAATATATGAAAATACGAATTCTAAACCTCTAAAAACTTCATGAATAAACCGCTAAAAACTAGAAGAGGCGTTTCGAAGTCCGAATGGCATAACAGTAAATTCGAATAACCCGAATGGAGTTGTAATAGCAGTTTTATGACGATCTTCTTCGGCTATCGGTATATGGAAATATGCTTTATGAAGGTCAATTTTTGAAAAATATTGTTTTTTACCTAATATGTGATTGAAATCTTCGATCCGAGGGATGGAGTATCGGTCAGGAAGAGTTCGTTCATTCAATCGCCTATAGTCTCCACATGGACGCCAGGAGCCGTCTTTCTTCTGAACCAAATGCAAGGGACTAGCCCATTGCGACTCTGATGGCTGAATAATACCATTATCTAGCATAAATTGAAATTCTTTTTTAGCCATAGTTAATTTTTGGTTATCAAGACGCCTAGGTTTACAATAAACTGGTTGTCCTGTTGTAATGATATGGTGTTTTACATTTTGCTTAATGTTGTTAAGAATAAAATTTGGTCGAGTTAGCTCAGAATAATTGTTCAACAGTAAACTGAATTTATTAAGATTTTCACTGAATAAGGTACTCACTATGTCTTTTGATGAGATAGACATCAATTCACCTGTTTTCCTTAGTTTCGTGTCGCCATCAACCAACTGTTGCCTCTTCAGATCAATGAGTAGGTTGAATTTTCTTAGGAAGTCAACACCTAGAATACCTCTTGATGTTTTGTCGATGATGAAAGGCCATTTGAATGAACGCCTTAGACCTATTTCAATTTCCATTAATTTGGTGGGTATCCATAGGTGGGTATCCTAGTACCATTAACAGCATAAAGATAAAAATCATCGTCCTATTTACTCGTGCTATAGGTTTCTGCTTATGTGGTACAATTGATACATCTGCACCGCTGTCGACCAAAAATTGCAATCCCGTGTTTCTGTCTACAATGAATAAACGAGAGTTGCAGCAGCGGACCGAGTCAGTAGCAGAATATGCTGCACTCTCTACTACTGATTGGAGTTTTTCCGGATTCTTCCAAGCACAGGGGGCAGTACATTTTTCTGGGTAGCACCTTTTTCCATATCGGAAGTGGAAATAATAATATTTACCATCAGAATTGTTTTTATGCCTGGATTTTGACCTCTCTTGATTTCTGCTAGGGGTTTGACTACGCCTAGTAGGTCTTTCTCCATAATTTACCGTCATCTGTTTGATTTCTTTACTTAAAACAGCAATTTCTAATCTCAATTCAAGGAGTTCACTGGGGGCACTTTTTGTCGAATTAGAACGGTTTACAGCATATAATTAATTTGGAGGGTTCATTTCAAAAATTTTATCGGCCATATTTGCCAGTCGATCAACATTTTCTTCACTAGTGATGACTACATTTTTAATATTAATTGGAAGATTTTCTAACCACAAAGTTTTAATGACCCTGATATGTTTGTACCTGCTAGAGCTTTTAATTTCCTTAAAAAATGGCTTGGTTTTAAGTCTCCCAGGTTATGTCCTGTTAATAACCTCTTTATTCTTTTTTCTTCACTTTCTGTGAATAAACTTGTTAGCCTTTCTTTAGCAAGTTGATATTTGTCATCATCTGTACCTGTTGCTATATCCCAAATATTTACACTATATTTACACTATATATTAAAACAGTAATTTCCAACCATCGATATCGCCTCACGTAGTGCTAACTTTCAGACGCATAGGATCCCGACGGGCAAAGCCCGTCGCCTGGATATGGGTGCGGACCGAAGGTCCGCACTTCCCTCCAGACAGTAGTACCGTTCCCGTTCCCGGATGTCCCTCCATTCCCGAGATACGAGCGGATAAAGTTCGAAAATTTCGGGACTTTTCCCGCTCACTCCATTTGTAAATAAACAGGCCCCGCCTACCGCGACCTCGAACCGTTTCTGTGGTGTACGTATAGGGGCGATCCGCGAAGTTAAGTACGGAGACCGTCCGAAAATTTTCGGAACCTCGGAAAAAACGGATATATCTCGCGACGGGCTCCGCCCGTCGCCAAAGTACCCGTTCGGACCGAAGGTCCGATAGACCCGCTACCCGCGAAAGCCCATATATTTCGCGGATGACTTTTCGTCGCGACGAAACGAGCGGATGAAAATTTCCGGACTATTCCCGCGCTCGCCAAACGGACACCGCCCTACGCGTATGCCGCGTAGGGATGACCAAACGGGGGTGACCAAAGACGGAATTTGAACGAAAAGTAGATCAATCGACTCTACTCGTATCAATTAAAGAAGGTTCTAGCTGGGATATCAAGTAATCGAATTTTGTTGAATCCTTCTTGATACCATTAATCCGAAAATGGGCGTCTATTTGATAAAACCAACGTTCAGGTTTTTCTGGCCAAAATGGTGGGATTTTTACAGATATTTTATTAATTTCTGGAAGATCTTGATTACTCGTACCTTGATGGATATCCTTTTCTTCTTGCATAGTTGGGGATGTACCTTGAGCCATGTTAGTGCACTTGTTTATATGTTTATGATCACGTTTAAATTGAACACGTGTCGGGGTCACCAATTTTTAGTTTACTTGCCATTTCTTTGATTAGATTCAACAAAAACAGTTTTCAAATGCACTCACAGGTTATATTTTTATTTATCAACTACATCTTGCAGGTTAGGAACAGAGAGAGAGAGTTGTTGTATCTCGTCTATCCGTTAACCAATAAAAACATACATTCTGTGTTCTGATTACAGAACTCTTATTCTTTATCATTTCTACATATATCAGACTTGTCACTTTAATATAAAATTACTTGGGAATTTATATTCATATAGTTTTAATGAAATTAATCAATATTGTATTTGAGTTTATGTTCAAATGATTTCAGTTAATATAATTAATATTATATTTGCCTCTACACATCCAATGTATTATCACTATCAGGATGATTTGCTGATAATGTGAGAAATCTAGTTATCTCGTTCACTAATGACACTATCTAAGGGTATACATATGAAATTTCACTAGTTTATGATCAATTTTCTAGGCATCCTCAGTGAAAGGCGATCAGAATGATTGACGCCTGACGCGGAAGAAAATAGAGCATCCCGCCGTCATAAAGTTCCTCACTAAGCAGAGCAAAAGTCAAAAAATCATTCATAGTTCGTGGACGTTATCCACCGTTCAAAAGTGGACAAGCGAATTCAAAAGAGGCATAGAAAGTATCGAAGACGACCCTCGCACGGGCGGGTCTGATAACGGCACTGAAGAAAATGTGAAAAAAGTGGAAAATCTGGTACTTGAAGATGCCATAATAAAAATCAAGATGTTAGCAGAGAAGACAAATCTATCCGTGGATACATGCTAGCTATCCTTCATGACCATCCTAACTACTCAAAAATCAGTGCAAGATGGATACCAAAATGCCCACAGAGCACTGACTTTTTTCAACCGGCTGGTTACTGGGAATGAGACGTGTGTTCACCTCTATGACTCTTAAAGTAATCAAGAGTCCATGCAGTATACTGAAAAGGGTGCACAGCCCCAAAAAAAGTTAAAAGTCGCCCCATCCGCTGGAAAAATAATAGCCACGGCTGCTGTGCTAGAATGTGACTTCGAATAAAATACTCATCTTCTGTAAAGTACTGACTTGGCCCCCAATGACTACTACTACTTAATGAACAAAGAACAATGGTATTCTATTTCTAACAAAGGAAAACTTGACGCTTTTCAGATTGCGTTCAGTCTCCGGCGACACAACAACAACAAAAACCGACGCTCCTCTTCGGGGTTATGTTTAACCACGCGCGCAAGTCTACGAAGCGATAATAGACTCTTACTTCTGGTATTGACAGTAACAACTAGGCATAAAATTCCCTATAGGGTCTTTCTCGCCTAATTTTTTCTTATTGAAACATGTGAATCTATTCAGGACATATATTTTAAAAAAATGGTATGTAACCTGTTTTAGACCATGTTAAAATATATCGAAAATCCAAAACAAAGTTAAAGACCTGCAAAGGTTAATGGAAATGTTGAATCATTTGAAACGATTCATTTATAGTATAATCAATCAGAGATCATTTCACCATTGAGGAAAAATTTTGAATAAAGATGGTTACCTCACCATAAGAAGTGTTGAATAAAATGAAATTTATTTCATTTATTGATGTGGCATTGACTTATTTTGATCAGAACAGTAAAAAAGAAATTAAAATAAATGCTTCTCAAAATGGTAAACCAATTTAAAATGCTTCCAGATCAATGACAGATTCAGAGAGAAATTTCAGTCAAATCGAAAAAGAAATAATAGCTGTAGTTTATTCGCTTCAAAAGTTTCGTAATTTCATATACGTTAGAGTAGTTTAAGTAATTTAAGGACCACAAGCTTTTAGTTAGTATCGTTAAGAAATTCCTCAAATTGCATCAGCTAGAATGCAAAGAATGAGGATTAAACTGTTGAAATATGACATTAATTTTGATACTTGCCTGGACCTAAAATGTACATATTTGTATTCCATATCTTTTCGTGAAAAAGAAGTTGAGGATGATAAAGAACTGACTGAAATAGTCCGTGTAATAGTCAAATTTTTGAAAAAAACAGACGAGAAAAGTAACTCCAAAGTGAGACCAAAATTGATGAAATGTTGTGGCCATTGATTGGATATGTGAAGAGTGGGTAGTCCACTTCCGTTACGAATTTACCATTAAATTTAAGAGTTTACTGGCCACAAAAATCTGACATAAGTCATTGATTTCTTGATTGTTTAGGTCTCTACTTGACGGAAATTCATCGTAAATGATTTGAAGTTACCATACTCACCTGACGAAGTCAATATGTAATTGACGAAACAATTGTCGTTGAAAAATAAAAATAAGCGGAAATAAAGTGTTTTACTTCAAATCATTTTAAATCATTGATGTTTATAGATGAAAAAATGATTGTTCGAGATATGTTGCGATGTTTAAATAGAGCTCACTTTGAAAAAAGTGATTAAAAAATACTATTAAAGGTTAAAAATAATATCTATTTGCCTAACATGGCTAAGGACATTCAGAATTATATTTTTAAATGTAAGATCTGTGAAATGCATAGAGCAAGAAATTGTGGAGAATCAATGATAAGTCACGAAATACCAAATAGACCTTTTCAGAAACTTTCAAGTGACGTATGTGAATTTGGGATATTTGAAGGTTGTTCATATCTTATATTTTTCGATAATTACTCAAAATGGTTAGAAGTGTTATTAAATAAAGTTATTCTGAATTTCACAATTTTTATTGTTATTTAATACAACAATTGTTTCGCTATCACAGTAGTTGTTGCATTAAATAACAATATAACTTTGTTCAAATCAGAACAAAATTATTTGATATTATATAATATGTATTTTCATCAAGTAAAGACTGATTCAATTAAACTTGGTTAGAAGTAGATAAGCAAAGAAATAAAACAAGTATTTTCCATTCATGGCGTTCCGGTGGAATTTATATCTGATAATGTACTATATAATTCAAATGAATGGCATAAATTTGCTATGAACTAAAATTTTGAATTTATAACAAGTGATATTGATTTGAATATCAAAACAAATTAAATATGTTGTCTTCTACAAATTTAAATTTTTATTTATTAATTTTAATGACTTTCGTATATCTGTTGGTTTATTTATTCCATTTGACATTATATATTGAGTTTTGATTATATACGTCTATTAAACGTAAGCGGTGCTTATTTTAGACATTAATTTAATTCTAAAAGTTTTTTGAATAAAATTTTTCTTGAAATTAAAATTGTAGAAGACAACATATTTAATTTGTTTTGATATTCAAATTTTGTTATATTTCTTCTATCAAGTAAAAAGCCTTTTTCTATTTTATTTTATATATAATATATAATTATATTTAGGCTTCAATAAATCCCATTATGGAATGTCAATCAATTTAAATAACCTTAAAAATAACTTACACTGTTCTGTGATTTTGTTAGAACCTAGATCAATCTTGAATTCTAAAGTTGGTTTGTTTTCGAAGCATTCATTGTTAACACGTGTGCGTTGTGATATAGGTTAGTTTTTTGATTTTGATATTTGGAATATTATCTAGGACCGATGAAGGGATTACTTAGAATTATATTTGCTTTTTGAAGATATAGTGCATGTTTTGAGAGATTTCTGAATTAACTTCTTCGAATATTTAAATATATTAAATATTTCAAATAAATTATATTAAATTAAATAAAAACGACTTGGCTCAAGTTTTGAAATGGGCTAAGAACCCGGAACATATATGTCAATAGACATGACATAAATAGTGAAACTTAATCCAAGTTGTTTTTATTTACTTTATATTAATTAAATTAGTAGTCCAAGATTTCCTAAATCAAATAACCTTACCCAGAAAGGTGTAGGAATAGCCAAAAATATCTTAAAATAATGTGAACGTCTGGTTTTAGGTTTCTTGAAATCTAAATTAGCCTCTGTTATAGTAATAAGATTAAGCCGATCAGAATTGCTAAAGAATAGCAAATTGAAAACCAAATCACCAATGACAGAAAAACACTTTATATATACTTTATTTGATCTCTTCTTACAAATACCAAGGGGTGTAGATAGTGCCACAAATGAAACTAAAATAATTCAGCAATGATTAATAACCTACAGAAAAAAGAACGTTATGACTATTATTGACGATTGTTCTAGTTTCACATTTGTGTACTCTTTAAAATGTAAATATGAGACCGGCAAATATTCAAAGGAATTCATTCAAAGAATGGAAACACGTTACAATGAAATTCCAAAATGTGTGAGATTAGATCGATGACGGAAATATGTTAGTTAAGATTCAATTCATTGTTCACAAAGTAACGGGACCAACTGTCTACTCTACGAATTCTGCTCTTTGGAATATTTGTTCAAAGCTAGCTATAGTTTAGGTTCTTCTACAATATACAACCCAGATCAGACCAGGACCCAAGCATTCGTTACTTTTGGATTCCATCCAGAAAAGAGCAGTACCATTAATTGACTACCCAACTATAACATCCAGTTTCCAGTCGTTGGAACTTAGAAGGATAGTTGCTGATTTGTGCTTGCTCTATAGATATCATCACAGTCAATGTTCCGCACAACTGAAGTAAATGATGCCAGCCGCCGCCAGATTCGCACGAGGCGCTAGGACTGCATCCCTATGCAGTTGAATTAACAACTCCGAGAACTTCAGTTTATCAGAATTTCTTCTTCTACTGAACTGTCCAGATGTGGAATACAGTTCCAGCTGATGTGTTTTCTTCAGCAGTTTAAGACGAGAGTAGACAGCACATAACTTTCAGCTTGGGGTATCAACTAGGTGACATAGGGTTCCCTTTCCTCGGGCGGTAAAACATTAAAAAAATTGTTATTAGATGAAAATTTAGAAATTTTTTTTGACAGAAGCCGTAAAGACCCCATTTTTATTGAAAATATAAGTTTCTTGAGAAGTTTAACACTAAAGAGATAATTGAAAACAATTGTGTACCGATGGCTCAGTGGTGTTTTATCCCGAAGGAATAACTCTTTAATTGAAAAGTAGCTCGTATGTGGTTCGCTAAGTGGACTGTATAATTTATATGAATGAGCCAAACTGTTGCATTTAAAGAAGAAACAGAAATACAATACTTGCACCAGATTTACCAGCCTGTCGTGGGAGTACGTTACCAATGTTAACACGATGTCAGGAACTGCAGAACTCTAAGGATCATACGACTCACAGAATCTCTCATAGATTATGGAAATTCCACCATTACGTCATTGTATTTACCCGCGTTATTTAGGTGTCAAATACTCTGTGGCGCTGTAACTTGCCACGTAGGCGATTGGTGACAACAAAGGAGAAGAATGTCGTTATAGCATTTCCATTGTTTTTTGAAGTGGCCAAGACGAAGGTCCTTAGAAATAAAACTCCTGACCAACTTAGTAACATACTCGAGATAATAGTACTTATAACAGTCCCCCTTGGTAACTCTTAGTAAGTAAACTTCTCTTAAATGCTTTTGATTACATGCTTTACATTTTTGAATACCACCTTAGTGTTAATGTGAAATTAGTGACTTCACGCTCGTTCATTGTACTTCCATTCATCGCTTTTCATTCTTGTATTTTTGCTTCAGTGTTATTTAATCCGACCGGAATATTTTAACAAAATGCATTACCTTTGTATATAACTAAAGTGGCACGACCTTCACAAGTTATTTGTATTGTATACTTTCTCTTGGTGTCTGGTTGCTGTTTGCTGTATTTGTAAATAGTGTTTCTTTATCTGCGTTATAATAGCTAATAGTCAATTGTATCATCTGTTCTTACTAATTGCGGTGCTTGATATGTAACTGATTTGCATGTACTCTTGTGGTACCTATTTCTTTGTTTGTTATTATTGTAACGTTCGTTAACATGCTTAGTTGATGGGGTACTGTATTTACTTTATAAGGTCCTAGTCAGTAATTGGTTCGCAGCCGTTTGCGAATCAATTTCAGATGATTATAATTGTGAATATTGAACAACTGAACGGTAAAATGCAATTACCTTCTCCACTGGGTTGAAGAAGACACCTAGGAGAATCACCACGGGCTGGTAACAGAAAGAGGTTAAGGGAAGAGGCAACAAGGGATTACCTTCTTTCTTTCTGTATACTTCTCGTTGTTGAATCACCTGGCTGAGGAAATGTACTCAAGGCACTTCACTCAGAGTTGTTCAATTTCACTTTAGTCTGAGTCACTCCTAATAGACGCAACCTGATGCGATAATCGCGATGATTTATAAGAAGAATTGGTTTTCGGATTCAAAAAACTTTTAAAGCGTGTAACTGCATCAAACCTTTTTGAGAGAACGACAGATGAAAATAGGCGGTCTACTTTTCTGCTGCAGGGCGTCACTAGCTATCGGAATAAGAAACGCCTAGCGAACTTGAGTTAGGCAACCCAACATTCACGACTTAACAGTCAGTTTGTGTTACATATTTGCCATATGCACGTGCCTGCTTACTTTAATAGATTATTTTCCTTGTGAACCAGTGGCGTTCTTTAGGGTAAATCGCTGAGTAGTCCTGGTAGTGGACGACATATCGTATAGAGACAGTAAAAGGCTCTAGATATCCAACGCTACTGTGAGAAGGTGTGAGTGATTGCTAGATCATTGTTCCGAGGTATTGTGATATCCCTAGGTATTAGTTTGCGTGACCCTTCAGGTAATGTTCGGTTTGTTCTTCAGTAATATATGAGCCTTCCTGGGCCTTGGCCACCCCGAGGAGGTCATATACAGTCCATTTAATAGTAACTTTTCCGGTCGACTCGAATTATGTTAGATCCCCTCTTCGAGGAGATCGCCTGTGTATGCCACAGTTACTCTTACCTTACGGTCCATTTAAACTCACCTCTTATAACGGTTAGGTTCTGCACTGGTTACCGGAAGTGCAGTTGTAGGTGCTGCTGGCTGTATCCTGTCCCTTCTAATCCCGTCCGCTGCATAAGAATGATATCCGATTTGAGCGAGTTACCGACCTAACGATATGTAGTAATAAGTCATTTAGACCCAAGGCGCTATTAGGTTCACTTTGGAGCTTTGTGAACCACTGCGTAGAGTGGATTTAACCACAGGCTGATAAATGTTTGTTTACATTTTGTTCCTTTTTAACATTACTGATAGAGATATATTTTTCTGGCATTACCGTGTTTTGAATATTTGAACCTCCCGTAACTGCTTCCTTGCTCTCGTTAGGTGTAATTTGGGG
This sequence comes from Megalocaria dilatata, assembly GCA_034642435.1. Classification (NCBI taxonomy): domain Eukaryota; kingdom Metazoa; phylum Arthropoda; class Insecta; order Coleoptera; family Coccinellidae; genus Megalocaria; species Megalocaria dilatata. The sequence continues at coordinate 77,158,787 of CM067856.1, forward strand.
TGTCTACACAACGTAACGTCCTATTCTTCCGCCACTAGATGATCAAGATAAAAACGTTAGCGTTCTTCAGAGTACTCCGTAAAATCCCGGATATTTTAGAGTACTCCGTATAACACGGGATAGCTCATTAGTGTGAAAATCTGAAAATTTGTAATACTGAAAGAAAATTTAAAATGACTTACCCATGAAGCAGTATTGTCCTGTCGGTGCGAATGCGTACACTAAGCACGCCGATATTTTACTAACCAATGCAATAATTCCCAATGTGGCATCATCAAATTTGAGTTTCTTCGAGAAAAATGATAACGCAAATGTTGAACCTGAAATTGAAAAAGAAAGCTCATTGATTTTTCCAATGTTAAAAACGCATTATGAGAAGGCTGAATCATACATTTCAATTAGTAAAAAAAATAGATAAATAGATAAATCAATATAGTAGGACTAATATTGTAGAATTTTTATTAAAACATTGTATGTAAGTAATGAAAGGTTCCAAACAAATAGATGAAAAGCATTGAATATTCTTCCAATTTATTAATTAGGCGATGTGACAAACAAACATCGGTGGCTCTAGACATATCCAAGGCTATCTTCTTGTGGTTTTCCCGAGAGTCTGCGATTGGATGAAGAGTTTCTTCACCAACAGAAACTTTAATGTAGTCGTGGATGGTGTCAGTTTCCGTGGTTTCAATGTGAACGCTGGAGTACCCCAAGACTCAGTTTTGTCGTTCACCCTCTTCCTGGTCTACATAAACGATCTTCTTAGTACGACCCAGAAACAACATTAAGCTTCGCGGATGATAGTAGGCTGATGTCTTCTTTCACCAGTGACAAACCTTTAAGCACTATGGAGTCTCACCTCCATAGATGCCAGCAAATCGATTTACTGAACGAAGATCTCAAACGGATAAAGAAATGGAGTCAACAGAATCTGGGGCAATTCAATGACTCAAAGGCCTAAACAACAACTTTTTCTCGAAAAATTCATTCCGGATGACGGAAAACCAAGTGCTTCAGCCAAATCTGTTGAGGAAACATCTGACTGACATTGAGAAGTCTGCTGCAAATAAGCTGGGATATTTGTTCAATGCTAGCAAATATTTATTTGTAGATTCTTCTACTGTATAAAGGCCAGATCAGACCAAAACTTGAATACTACTCTAAATATTGGATGGAGTAGTCCGTTACTTTGTGATAGTTCATTTCAATTGGAATGAAATAAGAAATTACTTCGTTTTCTATAACTTTTTCTTAACTGAATGCCACAGGTCCGTCTGCTCATTTAATAGTTTTATTGTCGGAACGTGCTTTTTATGTTTGAATATTTCGAAGGATTCCAGGATGTCTATTTTTTTTCTTTTCGCTTCCAGGTGCAATATTTCGAGATTGTCCAATTCTGGGAAGATATGATTGGTTTCGAAAACATGTTTTGCAAAATTAGAGTTATCTTTCGGTTCCTAAATGAAGATTGATGTTCTTTGTACCTTTTGTGGAAAAATCTCCCGGTTTGTCCTATATATACTCTACTGCAACGTTGACAACTCAATTTATGGACTCCAGAATTAGTCATCCGGTTGCTTTTATCTTTTGCATTAAAAAAGAGGTTGGAAATTTTATGTGAGGATGTCATTATAATGATTTTTGAGCTATTTGTGCAATTTTTTTATGTTAGTTTTATAAATTTTTTGTCATTATTATCTATTTTGGAAATGGGGTATATATTGTTTTCGAATTAGTTGTTTTTGTTTTTTAGTTATGAGTGAATTTATATCATATCATTGATATGTAGGCAGCGAGTTTATGAGTGTTCAAATAGTTTGAAAACTTTAGAAGTAAATTTCATCATTATTCTCAATTAAAGTTATGTCTAGAAAATTTATTTTGTTATCACATTGTGTTGAACTTATGGGCCAAACCATTAAGATATTCTAGTGTATTTTCTAATTTCTGAATTTCCGCAGAAGCAAGCCTATATATCGTCTACATATCTGTACCAAAAAGTGATATGGTTTGCGTGTGTGGATTTTAGAATGTTTCTTTCGAAAAAAAACATAAAGATTTCAGCGAGTAGTGGGCTGAGAGATGAACCCATGGTCCATATTTCTGTTTGTAAAATTTACTATTGTAATGAAAGTGATTTTCTTCTACGCAAAGTCCGAAACGGGTTAAAATTTCATTTTTTATGACTGGATTAATGTCTACGTCATATATATATATATATATATATATATATATATATATATTATCAATGGAATATTCTCTTCCTTCAATGTCACCCCATCGGCTTACGACTGGCCAGGAATCGAAAACATTATCCTAAATCTGAAACTATTGGTCGGATGTATATATCGACCACGACCATGTAAATCTGATATTGAACTTCATGACTCTTTATCTATGGTATCTCCTGATGAAGATAATTTGTTAATAACAGTCGCCTTCAATTGTCCAGACATAGAGTGGTCCGTGGTTCAGTGTTCTGTAAATTCACATATATACAGGGTGTTTTACGAATGATTGTACAGGCTTTCAGGGCAGACGCAGGACATTTTGGTGAGTCTGCATCAGTGCTCGAAATATGTCCTAACTATAATCGTTTAAGAGTTACAGGATGTTTTATGTATTTTATCAAAAACTTTCAATCGGCACACCTCTCGAACGCCTGCATGGATCTTCATGAAAACTTGAGGGAATGAGTATAGGCCAATGCCAAATATTATACTGTCTGACAGATAGTACAATGTAATACCTGAAGATGCCACATTGTGGTGAAACAATTGTTGTAGTAGTACAAACATTTTTGTGGAAATAAAATACTGTCTCATGTATATTTTTTTAATTAAAATGAGTTTCCACCAAGTAAAGACCGAATCAATTAAATGATTATTGTTAATTTCACACCAAATATTGACTGAAAAACGATGTAGGGAATTGCGTTTCCTAGTCACTTTCGGATTTACTCTGGACCAAATATGTGCATTTTGTGAAGGTCGCTTCATCAGTAAAAAGCGTTCTGAAGATAGCTCGCTGGTTCCGCAAAACCCATTTGCAAAATCGCATCCTCGGTAGTTCATCACCTGGCTCCAAGGTTTGGACGGATTGTAAATGGATGCCACTTTTCACGGTGCAGAACTCGCCAGACCTGACAATGTGGCAAACCTAAAACTGAACCAAGACGCCGAGTGTTGGTTGAGGGATTTTCTTGGACAACTTCTATTATCTCTTCATGGTTTACCATCGAACTTGCTCTTTCTCGTTTGCTTACTGACGGAAAGTGTCCAGTTTCACGAAGTGAGCGATCAACATGTTAGAATGTTTGGTGGTTAGGAATTCGACGATCCGGATATAGCCTTCGATATTCCCTAGCAGCTTCAAGAATGCTCGAAAGTCGGAGCGAACTAACACCACACTAACGATACTTTAATTCACAATCTTGCAAAAGAGGGTATTGCGTCGCTCAACTATAGCAATACCGGTTCGCCTTTGAACGTAAACAGGAAAAACAGATTATTGATTTTGAAGACCCGATTCCAATATAGCTAAAGGAGCCGTAGATTCTAAAATATGGAATGGGAATAGTATTAACATTAAAATCTTAGTAATCCCTCAAATATCACAAATTACAGGGGAGCACTGCTTAATACTTGTTTACGATTATTCTAGCTTTTTTCTGACTAGAACTCGAATATATCGATTCCTAAAATAATTCTCTACCACTGAGCTATCGGCTATATGGGCATTCATAAATTAAATTTCATAACAGTTTCTTTCAAAATTAAAGTGCTGGACTATTATATTGCATATTTCTTTTTATTAGATTTTAGATATAAAGAAATTATGGCTCATTTGAATTTACTCCATGAACAGAGTATAAGTTTACCAACGGTGATGAGAATATTGCAGTTATAATGAAAACATAGAGGTAGATTAGTAATGGCGGTTCTGGGCCACTTTGGTCTAAGAAGAGTTCTGTTGTGTTGGGGTGATGACTAATGAAGTGAAATGACTCAATTAGGGTAATAAATCATTAATTTCCTTTCGGGTCATGTCCATTATTAATTAGTGTCCAGCTGTAGATAGGGATCAAGTGTTTTGTCATTATATGCGGGGAAATATCTTCCGCACTGAGATTTCTTGTCGCGAATTGTCGATTATGGATTATTGATCATTGCCTATCGAAATATTTCAGTCCAGCTGCAGATAATAATTAATTGTTTCGTTAGCATGTGCACTTTTCCAACCAATAAAGGTTCAGTTTTTTCCTCCTTCTTTGAAAGGTGTCAAGTTCATTGTTATTTATTACTCACGTTCCTTTGTGTTATGTCAGGAAGCATGTTCACCTTTCGAACAAATTAAGGTTCGGTTTTTTTATCTAGTTAGTAAAGTGTCAAGTTTATTGCTTTTACTACCCATTATCGAATAGTAAATTCATGTGAGACAAAGGTTCGTTTTTTCTATATAATGTGAAAATCAAATATTTCCTGTAGTGTCAAGTTTATTGTTATTTACGGTCCGTTATGGATACGTATTGAATGGTAACATTTCTTTGTGTTATGTAAGAAATGACTTCTCAACCTGTGGGACTTTAGTGAATAAAATTTGAATATTAAAACAAATTGAAATATGTTTATCTTCTACAATTTTAATTTCAAAACAAATTTTTATTCAAAAAACTTTCAGAATTAAATTTATGTCTACACAAGCACCGCTTACATTTAATAGACGTATATGATCAAAACTCGATATATAATGTCAAATGGAATAAATAACCGAACAGATATACGAAAGTAATTAAAATTAATAAATAAATATTTAAAGGAGACAAAATTTTGTTTCTGGTCTTACCTTTAAGAACACCAATTGCCTTTTAAAAACATGAACACACTTAAAGGACTTCTCAAAGAATATAATTTATTTGAAATATTTAATATATTCAAATATTCCAATAAATTGTTTCAAAAATCTCTAAAGAATGTTTAAGTGTGTTCATGTTTTTAAAATGCAAATGGCGTTCTTGAAGTTAAGACCAGAAACAAATTTTGTCTCCTTTAAATATTTATTTATTAATTTTATTGACTTTCGTATATCTTTTGGTTTATTTATTCCATTTGACATTATATATTGAGTTTTGATTATATAAGTCTATTAAATGTAAGCGGTGCTTGTTTTAGACATTAATTTAATTCTAAAAGTTTTTGAATAAAAATTTTTTGAAATTAAAATTGTAGAAGATAAACATATTTCAATTTGTTTTGATATTCAAATTTTTTTTTTTTTAATTTTTTTGAAATTAAAATTGTAGAAGATAAACATATTCAAATATTGTTATATTTCTTCTATCAAGTAAAAGGCCTTTCTATTTTATTTTATATATAATATATAATTATATTTTGGCTTCAATAAATCTCATTATGGAATGTCAATGAATTTAAATAAACCTTAAAATAACTCCCACTGTTCTTTGATTTTATTAGAACATAGATCAATCTTGAATTATATAGTTGATCTGTATTTCGAAGCTTTAGTCTTTTAACACGTGAGAGATATAGGTTAGTTTTTTGATTTTGATATTTGGAATATTGAATGAGGACTGAAGACGGGATTGTCTAGAATTATATTTGTTTTTTGAAGATATAGTGCACATTTTTTAGAGATTTTTGAAAAAATTTTTTCGAATATTTAAATATATTAAATATTTCAAATAAATTATATTCTTTGAGAAGTCCTTTAAGTGTGTTCATGTTTTTAAAAGGCAATTGGTGTTCTTAAAGGTAAGACAAGAAACAAAATTTTGTCTCCTTTAAATATTTATTTATTTATTTTAATTACTTTCGTATATCTGTTGGGTTATTTATTCCATTTGACATTATATATTGAGTTTTGATTATATACGTCTATTAAATGTGAGCGGTGCTTGTGTAGACATAAATTTAATTCTAAAAGTTTGTTGAATAAAAATTTTTTTGAAAATAAAATTGTAGAAGATAAACATATTTCAATTTGTTTTAATATTCAAATTTTGTTATATTTCTTCTATCAAGTAAAAGGCCTTTCTATTTTATTTAGTGAATAACCCCAAATTATCAAGAGAGCAGTAACTGACAAAATATATAAGATCACAAGAAGTTTCATTAGTTATATAAACTCTCTCATACGTTTTGAAATTTGTTGGGTGTGCCTTTTTCCGAAACAAAATATTGTTAGTCTACAGTGTGTTTTTGTGAAGTGTTAATAACTGGGTGAGTAAAACATTATTATCACATAATATAGATATGTGATTATCAACATACTTATTTAGTCATTGATTCATTTAAAAAAAAATTATTTTTTGATGAAAGATCATCTACATCATAAGGGATTTCATCAAACTGAATGCTGCTTGTTCTAACACTGGTACGAACAAAATTCGGCAAAAGCATTCTTCTAGAGTTGGAGAATCATAAAGTCTTCTTACCGAACCGATCCATGGATGTTTTAAAAGACAGCATAGTTCATCCAAACGAGAGGAAAGTTTTCATCAAATTCACTAGTTTTCAGGATATTGGGACGAAACATCAAATTTCCAAGTTTTGAGTTCAGCTCATAAGAAATTCAATTCTGTGCTCCTCAAACATTATGGTGGAAGTTTCAGTCCGTGAAGTAATATGGAGATGCACTTATATCTTCACATGCTGTAGCAATAAAAATTCTTTTGATTATAAAATACTGAAATGAACTGGAGAATTTATCTATTATTTCTCAGAAATTCAAATTTGATATTGATCATATTCAATGTCTAAGTTGTGGACTAACAATCTTTTGTTTTGGAAAAAGCAGGCAGAAGGATTCTTTGAAAATAGATGCTGTGAGAAACAGTTTCATCATTGATGGGTGACAATACCGTTGCCCATTTAAATGTATCGGATGTGAAGACTGTTGAGGGAAAGGCACGTTCAAAATGTGAATCTTTCGGAAATTGTACATGTAATTGTGAAAATTATAAGTATTCGAGGCAGAATAAAAATTTATGTTTTCAGAATAAAATGTTAGAGCATATTGTGTTTGTTTTTTCCTTATCTTATGTCGTGTACTACATTTGTGTTAACTGGAAAGGTAATTGAAAGAAAAAGAAGAAATATTAAATTTTTCACATCACTTTATTCAATTTTATACATCTAGATGAACATTTCAGTATTGAAAATCTATGATTATATAATTTCTTACAATTATTTATACTACATATTCTTGAATTTTCCGAATGTGCTAGACATTCAGGTTTCTCCTTTTTCAAATTTTGGTGATAGATCATTTTCCAAATTGACAATTGTTGCAATAGATTTTGATATTTTCATTGAAAGCTCATATTTTTGTTGATCCTTTGCATCAATAATATAAACAGCATTCAATATCTTGAGCAATATATTATTCAGATCCTTATAGTCAACAAAACCATCACTATATCTCAAACCATGATGATACTTCTCTTAATATCTTATAGTAGTTTGATCCTTGTCAGATAAAAAGTAGAATTCCATTGGTGGTTTGAAAATGAAATGATATATTTTATTACAATTATAAGCTGTTACTTCCTTCAATATAAAATTACTGTTGACATTATAACCTTGCATATCAAGAACAATCATTCTCATGATATTGATGTCAACTTTGAACTGTTTCAGTTAAAGGTAAATACGCTATAACACAATCATAAACGATTATACAATATGCATTAGTAGAAAGGGACATTTTTTTGATTCTATTTCAAGTTTTACATCAACAGTTGAAGATTAGAAAGATGCACTACGTTTAGAACAATCGATAACTAATAAACATCGTTTTGGAAGTCTGAATATTGGAGTAAAGGATTGATTTTCAGATTATTATAACTACTTGAAAATTCGGTGTAATTATAGTGAGTATGCTTCAACATAATCATTTCTATCGAAATTCCATATAGAATTTTCTTGGGGAATAAATTCACCACTCAATAACAAACGAACATCAGAAACATAAATATTATCAAACAATGCGGTCTTCAGTACTCTTCAGTACTATAAATCTAGGATAATCATTAATTGAAGTCGTTGATTGTTTTTCCAAATTTGTGTGGACTAAAGCACTGAAAACGAAATGTGCGGAAGAAGTTACTCGATCGTTCTCGGAACTATTGGAGCAGAGTGAACGAAGTCCCAGGAACCTACAGTCGGACGAAGGAAAAGAGTTTTTCAATAGACAGTTCATCTACTATATGAAAGAATACGATATCAGTCATCATCCCAAATTTAGTGTGACAAAGGCTGCAATTGTGGAACGAGTCATACGAACTCTCAAAGAAAAACTATTTAAATCATTCAGCTTGGTACGTTCAGATAGTTACCTGCTATTGTTGATAAATATAACCATAAAAATCATAGAACAATTGGTATCAGCCCTGCTGAAGTGAATAACACGAATGAACAAAATCTCCTTCAAAGTATATACAGCTATATAAAAATGGCGTGGTGCGTATAAGTAAGTTCAAACAAATTTTCAGTGAGCGTTATTTACCGAAATGGACATCTGAAACTTTTAAAATCAGCAAGATTCAGATTGCAAACCCTGTTACTTACCTTTTAGACGAGATATTCCAATGTCTATTTATTTAAGAAAATCCTACGCCTAAAATAAACTTCTTGTTAGATGTCTTGGTTTCGATAATTCACATGACTCATGGATTGATAAGTCCAATCGTTAATAGATCAAGAAATAATTTCAAGTTTCAAATATAAGTTTCACTTCAAGTAATTAATTAATATAATCCAATGAATTATACGTACGACACCCCATTGATGGATATAGAAAAAAAATTCATTTTTAATATGAATATTCCGTTAAGTGAATATAATATCGATTGTGGATTGAGTAGTGTGAGAAATTTTGAGCCATCATTGAAGCTGTCTCTCGGTTTCCGCGAGATTTTTTCATCTATATCCATCGATCATCTCCAATGGATGATGTTCATCGAAATCCTCAAAATTGAATGAAGATAATGAATGATGTACGATTTCTGGAGGATATATCTGTCACAACTACAACTGTAAATGGATTCAAACTGATACACATATGCAGGAATAATAATAATCCTATATATTCAGTTAATGATGATGTCATTATGTTACTAAAAATCAATTGAAAATTTTTGAAGACACGTTCAGACATGTTAACGAAACTTAATTTTAGATCTGACTACAAGAAATTTGTATGTGTAATTTTAATATTATCCTGAGACTCCTAGATATTCAGTGAAAATCCCTCAGAAGCTTTTTCAGCTTGTGAGATTTGTGTTCTGGGTAGGCTTTGTTATTTGGATCGCCAGTTTAAATCATAGCACTCTTAATTTTCGGAATGTGGCCGAAACCCGTCCAACTCGAAAATTTCTTTCCCATCTGAACAGGACTTGAACCCGCGACCTTTCGGTTACGAGCCCTGTGCTCTTACCACTGAACCGTCGGCACTCGGAGGATAACATGAACGATAGTGATCCTCAATCAGTTCAAAAATTGCTTGAAAGTTATTGTGATCTCAATCCCTGGGTTGAGAGTATAATATTAAGTGAATATATGTTTTTGAACAAAACCAGATGCTGTGACATTTATAATGTCCGAAGGGTAAAAAATAAAATTAATCTCAATTATTATATATGCTTTTTATTTACATTTAAAAAAAATAACACTATACTATATTATACTATTCTATAGTGACCTCATGGAAGTATATGATTTTATGTTATGAATCATTTTGTATCAATTTTACATAGAGCGACTTTTTCGGTTCAATTGAAAATACACGATGATTTTCAGATATGATATTTCTTTGAGTTATGATTTTAGTCTCTCCCTCAAATAAACATTTCAAATAATCATCAAATGATATAACCTCTTAAGCAACCACTTTCTTGATCCCCTTAACTTATTTAACCTCAGTGTTTTTAGAACTAATTCATTCTTTATGATGCCTTTATTTTCATCTTTCATGAGCCCAGGAACCTTTTGGTTACACGGGGAGTATAGTAAATATTATCATCTGTATAATCTGACGTATCGAAATGAGTATGACAATCAAGCTTGATCATTTCATATGGATTTTGATCTAAAGTCTCATAAATTATTGAATCGGTGTCCACATACAACAAAAAACAGTTCATAAATTTAGTTAGATTATAATTATAATGAATAATCATACAAATGAGTTTTCGAAATATCCAGTACAGCTGCATCAATATAAACATTTTTATTGAAGATTAGGTTTGTTTTCTTCATTTAAATAGCTGTTAAATTTTCACCAAATATCAATAAACTTTTGAAATGAGGACTAGAAGTAAGATTTTTAGCGCCATAACGTCCTTCCCATGACTTAACTATCCAATGTTTACGGATATTGTCCATTGTGTTACCAAACACCGCATATTCATCAATTTATTCTTTTCAATTTCGTTGGATGTTTCATCCGTAGCTCAGTATTTGAATCTATATATGATTTCAACTAGGATTATTGATTCAATTTAAGCACTATGAATCTTAGTTAAAATAAGCCAATTCTTCAGAGCCTGCTTTAAATTCCTATAATGTATTATATCTTTTTTCTTATCATATAATATCGTGAGTAATTTAGGTAATTTCAAGCCTGAAGGCACTCGATTTTCATGGCAATATGGTAAATCAGAATATAAATCCTGTATTTGAATATCAAAACAGATTTAATCTGTTAGTCTTCTACAATTTTAATTTCAAAAAAATTTGTATTCAAAAAACTTTTAGAATTGAATTAATGTCTATAATACAATAAGCACCGCTTATATACGTCTATTAAATATAAGCGGTGCTTATTGTAGACATTAATTTAGTTCTAAAAGTTTTTTGAATAAAATTTTTTTTGAAATTAAAATTGTAGAAGACTAACAGAGTAAATCTGTTTTGATATTCAAATTTTGTTATATTTCTTATATCAAGTAAAAAGCCTTTTTCTATTTTAGTAAATCCTGTAGGTGTTGCAGATATTCAATATCAACTTCCAAAAAAGATCCTTCAGATGCATCATCGGCAATTGAATTAATGTCAATGTTATTATCTACCCACTCAAATCTGTCGTATGGAAGATATTGACTCATTGCCCAACCATATAGATTATATGAGATTAGCTTTTCAGAATCAAATTCAGCAAGGTGTTTATTATTTGCTTTAGAAAACCTTTTGGAACAGTGACTTATTACACCTCTTTTACTTTGAGCAAAGTAAAAGAGGTGGAATAAGTCACTGTTCTAAAAGTCTTACCAAATACCGCATTATTCATAAGTTTATACAGATTCTTCTCAAATTCATTGGATGCTCTCATCCGTAGCTCACTATTTAAATCTATATATGATTTTAGCCAGGATGATTGATTAAATTCAAGCACTCTATGATTTTAGTTGAAACCAGCCCATTCTTAAAAGCCTGCTTTAAATTCCCATGATGTATAATATATTTAATTAAAAAAATGTATATGAGACAGTAATTTATTTCCACAAAAATGTTTGTACTACTACAACAATTGTTTCACCACGATGTGGCTTCTTCAGGTATTACATTGTACTGTCTGATGGTATTCAGTGTAACCGAGTTTAAATACATTTTTAGGTACGTGACCAAATAATGGAAGCACAAGTCATAAAAACTCTAGGTGTTTATTGGAGTTTGCCGCTAAAAATGCCATTAAGGAAAAATATTCAGTAATGGGGAACGATCGACTTCTGTTTGTTCGTTCAAAAGGATTTTACGGGCATTATACTTGTTGATTTCAAGAAATTCTAAAAGTGTTTATCTAGAACTTTTGCTTTCAACGTGGATAATTTCATAATTATTGTTGAAATTATGCCTGAATTCCCTAAGATGATATGTCGAATGTACAGAATTGGATATATAACCTCTTTGGTGTTCTTAGACACGTTTCTTGAATGATCTACCAGTCTGTCCAATGTATACTAAAGGGCAATCTTTGCAAGTCAACTTATAGACTCCGGATTTATTTTCTTTATTTGTTCGATCTTTATTGTTTCTTATGTAGGTACTAAGGTTATTAATTGTCCTAAAAGCCGCGTTATAATTGAAACAACTTTTGAAATATTTAGCAATATTTTTAGATAATCCATTGACATAAGATAACGAAAAATATTTCTGTGTATTGTCCTCTTTTATGATTGGGTACACGAAATTTAATGCCATTTTCTTTGGTTTATTGGATACCATTTTGTCTACAAGAAAGGGATTGTAACCGTTGTTTGACGCTATTTGTTTAATAATATTTAATTCTTTCATAAAGTTTTCTGAATTTAAAGGGACATTCAATAATCTATGAATAAAACTATTATATGCTGGCATCTGTTGGTTGGTGGGGTGGTTTGAAGTTTTATGTATTGTGATGTCTGTATGTGTTGGTTTGCGAAAAATACTAAAATCATGTAAATTATTTAATCTTGTTATAGTGAGGTCAAGAAAATTAATACTTTGATTCTTTTCTTCTTCGATTGTGAAGCTCATAATGTTTTCCTGTTAAATTAGGGAACTCTGATAATAAATTAACAAATGAGTCAGATCTCAAATATGAGGCTAGCTTTTCAAGAGATGAATCCATAAATCTTATACTATCTATAAATCTGAATTTAATTTCAGTTTTTGCATCTCTAACTGTGAAGGATATATATTTTTCTTTATTCAACGGAAGAACTGATATATGATTGAATTCTGCAAACCTTATTAAAAATGGGAATCATAACCGCTTAAATTATGCAGGACGACTGGTATCATACATGACTTTATATAGTAAATGGCATTTATTGTGTGCAGGTCCTCTAATTTCCCCCGTGAAATGATCATGATCTATCACGATCCTATCCTCAACATTAAATGATTTTTCACATATAAGACATATTTCACATGTTTATTTATTTGTGTTCTCCATTGATTTTATGGGTTGAATATGCCTGATTTTCATATTTAATTCATTATTTAAATATTTTAATATTAGCCTTCTACATATTTCATTTCAAAAAATTATATTTAACGATTACAACTTCTGAAAATAAATTAAAATAATATGATATTTAATTCAATTGCTATGAAATCAAGTTGCTGTTTGAACCATTCAAAACAATTTTCGCCGGTATAACTATTACAAAATGATTGTGATGGATCATGGCTACATTTAAGGTAATAAACTACACTGATAGGTATATGTTCCTGATACTTGAATAATTTGGAATCTCAAGGCAAATCACTATCCTTTAAATACGATTCGAAATCTGCATAAATAATAAACGGAACTTTTTGTTTATACATATAATTTTTGAATTCAATATGTGATTCAAAAGGAAATTTGATTGATAATGGATCATGTAGGCTGCAATATTCCTCATGCTCAGTTTACTTTCCGTATAGAAAAAATTTAAGCATCTGTCACAAATACATTTTTTACTCTCATGTTTCGAGAGATTTGATGATACAAGACGGGATAAATTTTTAAGAAGAACATAATGATAAAGAATAGTATCATCAACATCATCATTATCAACATCATAATCATCATCCTCAACATCATCCATATTTTCTGGTAGGTATTTATTCTGGATGAGAAGCAAATTCAAATGCCTACCAGATATTTTGTTGGTACAGATACGTGTAGGTATAACTTCGAAATTTGTTTTATTCATTTTTAAGCAGAAAATATTAACTAATAAATTATTATTTTATTCAAATTTAGCAACTTGTTTCATATGCATTGGTAACTATATCTTGAAAATTGAGAACACTATCGAAACATGGGTAAGAGGTTACACGGTCCAGATTTCTATTTTGTGGATTAAGTCCAGCAAGGATACTCCAAGCGAAACAAAAACTCAATTTTTGCTGGTAATTCAATATATGAACTACAATTTCCCATTTCATATTTGTTTATATTTACTTCAAGTGAAATAATGGAATGTAGTGCATAACCACTAACTTTCACAGGAAATTCCTGTAATTCATTCAGTACTTTATCCAAAACAAATTGCTCTAGTAGTTGATTGATATCTGAACTAACATCGACAATAAAATTTTTTGTTGTGAAATATTTGAAGTCTAGTATTTCCGATTCGCCAGATTTATTGATGAATTCCCTGCAAAAAGTGGTATTTAATTTGATTATATCCAATTTTATAACATATTCCGTAACCTGAATTTAATGAGAATAAAGGCATCAGTATAAAATGGTTTATATCAATATGTTTTAGATTTATTACAACCACAGTTTCTACTCTGCCAGAAAACGCGCAATTTTTTTCTTACCACTTTACTCCATCAGAACGTTTATTAGATAAATTCCCATCCACTTCAAATATAAACATCTGTTTCAAAATGGTTTCATATCGTTTCAAGTAATTTATATTGATTCGAATTTGAAATTTTTATTATGATTTATATATGAAATAAGCTCATTTGCTTATTCATCAGATCTGACCACCTCTTTCTATCATCTGTTGATTCAATTTTCTCTAAATATTTGAAAGCTCTATGAAAAATAGACAAATCATTATGTACCTCCATGATCACTATGAATAGAACTCGAACTGGATGTTTTCTTTTCGTTCCAACATCCCAAGTTTCTACTATGAATTTCTTATGAGCTGAACTTAAACTTGGAAGTTTGATGTTTCGTCCCTATACCCTGCCATCCAGTAAATTTGTTGAGAACTTTCCCCTCGTTTAGATGATCTATGCTATCCTTTAAAACATTCGTGGATCGGTTCGGTAAGAACACTTTGTGATTCTACAACTCTAGGAGAATGCTATTGCCGAATTTTGTTCGAACCAGCTTGGCCGTCATAAGAAATTTCTCCTCCAGCGGTAATTCTTGCAATTTTATCACCTGTTTTTCTGTGTAAAAATAATCAGCATTTGGTTTGATGAAATCGATTATGATGTTGATGATCTATCAAAAAAAAATTTTAAAAAAATTAATAAATGAATGAATAAATATGTTGATAATCACACATCCATATTATGGTAGATAATAATGTTTTACTCACCCAGTTATTAACAGTACACACAAACACACTGTAGACTAACAATATTTTGTTCCGGAAAAAGACGGCACACCCAGGGCCGTCTTTAAACTATTTGAGGCCCTGGGCACATTAGGATCATGGGGCCCCTATGACCTTGAGAAAACACTATTTAGTTACAATAGATAAAGAAAGACAAACATGGTTCTAAATTTATTTTTATTTAATTACTAACTATAAAAAATAGGAAATATAAAAAATAATCTACTAAAGTAACTCGCTGTCTCGCTTAACTTAAAATCCTTAGATTAATTCTATGTTGATTGCAAAGGTACCCTTCTAGATTTAAGATGAGCAAAATCGTTAATCACTTCTTCAAAATCTATGGTATTGAGAATATCACATTCTATGGACATCAGCGACAAACTAGTTAATCTCTCTTGAAGCATTGTACTTCTTTATTCATTTTTTATTCGTTTCAATTTGGAGAAGGAGCGTTCTCCGCTGCAGTTAGTTACCATCATGCTTAAAAATATTCTCAATGCAATTTCTATGTTAGGAAATGTGTCTTCAATTTTGTTTTGCTTTAATAGATTATATACTTCCTGTACACTGTTAGATGCTTCATTTTCACTCCGAACATTTTTTAAGTATTCTTTCAAATGTTGACATTCTATTTCTAACTCTTTTTCATTTACATCTTCGTTATAGATTTGAGAAAATTATTTGCATCCTTGTCGTATCTCTTCGGAATTCAGAGTTTTTAAGTGAAAAAATAAACTAAAACGTTGACTGACGGTCTCATATGAACTTTGTCGCTGTTTTAGATGAACACTCAAGGTATCGATTATTGGCAGAAAGGTTTCTACGTTGAATCGCTCTTTTCCATTCAATTGAACTGATGGCGCAGAGCCATCAAAAAAACTCTGCCGTGAGCTTCTATGTCTTGTTCTTTGAGATAGATCCTTGTAGTCAGATTCTGGGTTATTTTCTTTGGCAGATGATTCGAAATTATCAAATTTATCCCTGAGGTTAGTAATAAAATCATGAAGTGAAGTCAACAAATTAGTTGCAACGTCCAGTGTTATTGTTTCTTTCTGAAGATAATTACTTGTTTTGTCTATTCTTTCCAATATAGTGCTCCAGATTTCCGTCAGTATAATAAATTCTAGATTTCCCATTTTTCTAGACAGACTAAGGGCTGCGTCTCTTGTTTCTCGTGCCTGTTCAGTATCGTTTGCGATGGTGATTAAAGCTTCTAATATTCTTTTATAACCCCCATGCAAAGCACTTACTGCATCAGCTCGGGCTGACCATCTGGTTTGTGAAAGACTCTTAACAACTTTTTTTGAACCTAAATGTTCTGTTAACATATTCCATCTGTGGGTAGAGCCCGAAAAAAAGTTGTACACTTTCTGAACTATTTCAAAAAACTGTGATGCCTCCGGTACACACCCAGCAGCATGGACACCTACCAAGTTTAGTGAATGTCCTGCACATGGTATAAAGGTGGCAAATTCACATTTTTCCTTGATTCTTGTTTGTAGACCACTATACTTTCCCGACATATTTGAAGCATTGTCGTAGCTTTGGCCTCTGCAATCTTTTATGGGAATATCATGTATCTCTAAAAAATTTAAGATGGTCTCCGCTAAGTACTTAGATTTATGCTCTTTGATAGGTATAAATTTCAAAAACCTTTCAACAGGAACACAGTCTTTTACGTATCGAATGGTGAAAGTTAGCTGGTCAATATGAGACAGATCGGGCGTACTGTCAACGCTTATGGAAAAATATTTTGCTGATTTAACTTCATTTATAATTTTTTTTAGAACCTGTTTTCCCATTACTTCAATAAACTCATTACAGATATTTGCTGATAAATAAGAAATGTTACCCTTTCCAGGATTCCCAAATTTTTTTAAGTGATCTGCAAGAAATGGATCAAATTCACTCAATAATTCCACACAACCCAAATAATTTCCATTGTTTGGAGATCCTAGGATTTGATTGTCGCCGCGAAATGGAAGCCCTCTCGATGCCAAAAATTTTACAACAGCTACAATCCGTTTAAGTACGTTTCTCCAGTAATCCACTTCCTTTTGATGTTGAGATAATAAGTCTATATCTACTCTACCAACCGCTTTACTTCGTGCCAGATAAGTCATCATAGATTGCTTATGCGCTGGGCTATTTTCATGTGTTAAAATTATGTGATTATTATGCTTCCAATCATTACATCCATTCCGAGAGCAAAGATTAACATCAGTTGGGTTAAATAAGCAGCATGAAAAACAAAATACAGAGCATTTGGAAGGCGAATACAGCAACCATTTTCTTTCGACGCTTTCATTGTTCTTTAATTTGCGAATAAATAATGCTTTGTTGAAATATCTCGTTACTAATTTATTACCATCTTTGTAGGTTCTGGATGCCTCGGAAAAGTCAGAATCTTTATTTTGAAAATATACTGGTCCCTTACGAATTAAAATTTCGCGATTTATTTCAACAAACTTTTCGTGAAAATGATCGGCGGGATCGTGCGATATTAATTCTTCTGTGTT
Organism: Megalocaria dilatata; assembly: GCA_034642435.1. Taxonomy (NCBI): domain Eukaryota; kingdom Metazoa; phylum Arthropoda; class Insecta; order Coleoptera; family Coccinellidae; genus Megalocaria; species Megalocaria dilatata. The sequence goes on from CM067856.1 coordinate 77,176,385, forward strand.
GGAAAACTGCTGTTCAATTGACACAGTTGGAGTTATCGGTTTTAGTGAAGTCACTGAAGTCGTTGCACTTTCGTCGTAGGAATAGTCGCTTTCTGATTCAATCTCTTTTTCAAAATTGGAACATGAAGGTTTAGAAATTCCCGCAATTTGTAATTGAGCTGAGTCATCATGTGGAACATTTATGAGTTGATTGCTACTTACAGAAGTTTCTCCAGTGGTAGTAGTAAAATATGATATTAATTTTGGTAACTCTTCAATTACTTCTTTCTGATGTAGAGCTTTTTTCCTTTTTTCAGATCCACTAGGATATGACCGTTTCGACATTTCATATTATAATTCAGTATTTAATTAATTTTATAACGAAAATATTCGCTAACACAAAACAGACAAACGACGATTTAATCAACCAATACTATTTTTTTTATTAGAGCTCGAGCACAGTCAGAAACAAACTAACAACTACAAACAAAACAAACGCCACAACATCGCAGACAAATAATTGAAGGGAATTCCCCCGTTCGTCAAGTCAAACGACGATCGGGAGTCGGGAATTCCCCTTTTTTGTCTTTGGTATTACGAATGACGTTCGAATAGGTTTCTTTAACACATAAACCACACCGCATCAAATAATTCTTCTTTTTTCAATTTAATAATTTTTCTTTTAATTGTATTCTTATACTTACATATAGGTATTTAAATTAACCTAAACATACTAATATCGGAAAAACTCATTTTTAAGAGAGAGTGGAGTACTTATACGGATACCCTGTTTATTTATTAGTTTGATCTTTCTTTTTGACGGATGTCAAATCTGAAATCGATATAACTTTGCAACGACGAACAATATTTTCTTATTTTAATAATATTAAAAATTGATAATAATCATAAGAATAGACACACAACATAAAAGTACTTGTTAAGGACTCAAGCATTTTCCGAAAGTCTTAAGTGGTTTTTATTGCTTCGAAGTAAAATTTAAATAGAAAAACTGAAACCAATGGTCTCTTACCTACCCAATGTTTTTATGTCTAGTGCAATAAAATTGATTGACGAATGAATTTATTTATTTTGAATAGCATAAAACATACATACAGCCACATATTTAGCCAACACATTTGTTACATCAATAGATATTTTCTGTTTCCCATCACTGACCCATCTGTCAAAAAGTTCAAGCTATGTTGTATAAGGTATAGCTATCCGCATGCGGCAAACTAAAGGTAATATAATAAGCGCAGGTATTGTAGTAAGTCATTATCATCAGATTTTTCAAAATTAATGTTTTTCGGTAATACCTAAATATCGGTTATCATTTGGTAATCTGGCAGGAACTAGGGGGCCCCATTCGATCGCGGGGCCCTGGGCACGTGCCCATAGTGCCCAGTGGGGAAGAGGGACCTGGGCACACCCAACAAATTTCAAAACGTATGAGAGAGTTTCAATAACTAATGAATCCCTGAACGAACTTCTTGTGGCCTTATATATTTTTCAGTTACCGCCCTCTCTAAAATTTCGGATTATTCACCCAGTCCCAAAGGGGGAGAAGATATTTCTTACATATCACAAAGAAACGTTGCCATCCAATACGTATCCATGAGGGACCGTAAGTAACAATAAACTTGACACTTTTCAAATTAGACGAAGTAACCGAACCTCTGTTTGTTAGAAAGATGCACATGCTTTATTAAATAACACAAGAAATGTTGCCATCTAGTACGTATCCATGACGGACTTGTGAGGCATCTTGGACAGATGATGGATAGTAAATAACAATAAACTTGACAAATAGTGAATTGCTTCAGCCGTTACTATTTGGTAGTTGATCATAATTGAAACACAATAGATTGGAGTTACTATGTATTTACTACCAAGGTTTTTTATTATTTTTGGTTCACATGTTACCGCGGTTTCGAACGTAACAGGTCCTCTGTTACGTCTGAAGATGAACGGTCATCGTTCGAAACCGCGGTAACATGTGAACCAAAAATAATAAAAAACCTTGGTAGTAAATACATAGTAACTCCAATCTATTGTGTTTCAATAAACTTGACACTTTGCCAACTAGATAAAGAAACCGAACCTTTATTTATTCGAAAGGTGCACATCCCTTCTAACATAACTTACGTGGGTAGTAAATAACAATAACCTTTACACTTTTCAAATTAGATAAAGTAACCGAACCTCTATTAGTTAGAAAGACCCACAAGCTTCATTACATAACACAAAGAAACGTTGCCATCCAATACGTATCCATGACGGACCTCTGATGCGTCTTGGACAGATAATGGATAGTAAATAACAATAAACTTGACACTACAGAAAATATTTGATTTTCAAATTACCTAGGAGTGCTTCTCGACGAAATACTAAATTTCACAAACAAAAAGGATAAAGTCAAAAGCAGACAACACCAGAAAGTTTATATCCAATGCCGAATCCGAGTAGCCAACTGTCGTTGGAAAATAAATTAAAGATAATCAAAATGGTGCTAATAATCAGCATAACCAAATGCAGAAGTCATTTGGTACAATGTAGTAAAGAGCAAAATAAGAACAACAAAGTACACTAAAAAAAAAGCAGCCATAGAAGCCCCATGACATGAGCAACGAGAAAATAAGAAATGAATTAAAGATCTAAACGTTACCACAAGATGAAAGAACAAATGAGGAATCACCAGAACATCTAGATAAATAAATGAAAATATTTATGATAGACCAAAGTCAGGCGAACTAAAAAAGTGGCAAAACGTCTGTTATTTTCGAATTTTGAGCCTAAAATGGTATTCAACGACTAGGTTGGACTCACTGGTGAAGACAAGAAAAAATTCAAATTAATTAAAAGTTAAAATAATTTTCGTATTTTAATGAACATACATATATAAATTATGCATTAGTCTTCGTGCGGTTATTTTACATCTAAATACTAAATTTGAACTATATCGGACTTCTACTTTCGAAAATGTACGAAAAATAAAATTGTTCAAATGAGAAAACTCAGTAATTAAGCCGATTTTATCCATTTTTGAATATAATCAGATTTCAAACCTACCCTGAAGTATTTTAGTTTTTCGTTCGGAAAAGAGCATTTTTTCCTTTAGTCCTATCCTCACAAAAATTTGGCATAAATATTCTTGGTCGTTATTATACACCTAAGTTAAAATAACACTTCGATCGGATCAATACTTTCAAAACTCTGGTAAATAAAAAAACAATATTTGATTGATTCGGTCTTTACTGAGCAGAAAATCATCTTCAATTAATAATGAATCTGATACAATTTCTTCAAACTTTTTATTAATAAACTACTAATAAACCACAATTATTTCATCACAATGTGCCTCATTAGGTTCTACATCAGAATTGATATTAGCCGATTAATAGAAAGTTCGTGGAAATTGAATTTTATTATTTATTAAATGAGGAAAATTTTCAAATGCGAATAACTTTGGAATAATTAAAACAAATTGTAGAAATTTCTGTTTTACTACCAAAAAATATATATTACACATTTTCTTGTGACTCGAATTTCGGGAAATGAACTATCTCATCATCAGACAACTGAAGACCTAACAGTAGTAGTGAAGACCTGACAGTAGTAGAACCGAAGAAAATAAAAAATAAAAAATTCATTTCTCTGTCGTACTTGGGTAGCATAAGTCAAAAAGTGGCCAATATTTTTTCAAAATCGGATGTCAATATTGCCTTCAAAACGCAAAACAAATTATCATCGGTATTTTTTAACGCAAAGGACCCTTCTCCAAACATACACAAATCAGGAGTTTATGAGTTATCTTGCTCTACGTACAGTAATAAATATATAGGACAAACAGGACGTTCTTTCAAGACGAGGTTCAACGACCATAAAATGAGTTTCAGGAAAAATAAACAAAATTCTACTTTTGCCACTCATTGTCTAGAAAACGGTCATTCCTTTCCCACAATAGATAATCTTAAAATTTTACATGTAGAATCAAAAGGGAAGAAACTCGATTATCTAGAATCTGCTGAAATTTTCAAATTAGTTCACAATAACAATGATGTAAAAATAATGAGTCATTGTACGGAGCTATGTAAATCGAAAATATTTGATATATTTAAAAAGTAACATCTGTTTAAAACCTTTTTCAACGAACATAAAATGAATTTAATGAAAAGTAAACAAAAATTCAACTTTTGCCACTCATGCTTAAGAAAACAGTAATTTCTTTCGACAAAAGAAAATCCTAAGAAAATTTTACATGTAGATTCAAAAGAAAAGAAACTTGATTACTGAAATTTTCAAATTCGTTCACAATAAAAATAATGAATGACTGTATGGAGCTTTGTGAATCCAAATATTTGAGATAAATAAGAAAATAATGTAAAAATAATGAATGACTGTACGAAGCTATGTAACCCCAAAAATTATTTGAGATATTTAAATGGGTACCATCTGTTTAACAACCTTCTTTGTCGACTGCCGACATTCCCATATCTGTTAGAAGGCCCCTCTTTCTTAACCCGGTTTTTTATCACGTTCCGATTGTAAACCTCTGAACCACTATTAGGTGTTACCGAGAATCTGTTGAAATATTCAAAATATTTATCACTTTTGTTTAAATACCACTGTACCACTGTTAGGTCTCCAGTTGTCTGATGATGGGATAGTTCATTTCCCGAAACTCGAGTCACAAGAAAATGTGTAATATATATTTTTTGGTAGTAAAACATAGTAATTTCTACAATTTGTTTTAATTATGATCAACTACCAATTAGTAACGGCTGAAACAATTCAGTAACTTTGGAATAAATATTACTCATCAACGAACCAAGATTTTTGGCTACTAAGCCTACCTGAAAGTCTCTAGGTCTTTCTGTTCGAAAGTTACGAATTTTTACGGATGGCCGGATATAATTTTGACCTCGTATTCATAAGTAAGTCCAACCTAGTCGTTTGAGACCCATTTCGGTTTACAAATAGAAAATTACAGACATTTGGGCAAAACGATAGCATGTTGTACCCTAGAATAAGCGCTCAAAAAATAATAACGCTGCGCCTGGATTCGAAAATTGGTTCGAAATTTGAATGTATAAGCTGTTAGTCATTCGGCTACCTAAGCTACAAGAATTTGTCGGTTTCTATATAGATATACTTGCAGATTTCAAACGTCTATATTTAAAGATCTAAAAGTTTAAAAAAATCGCTTTATTTATCCACTCGAAATTATGCATGGGCTATCTGTCGTTATTTTATATCTAAATGCTAATTTTGAACTCGTTCCGAATTGTACTTTTGAAAGTATTGGGTTGTTCAGAAAGTAATTTCGTTTCTTTTTTAGGAAATTGAAAGACAATTTTTGTAAAACGAATAAATAATTTATTAAATTATATATTGGCCATTCTGATCCAACACCCTTTGCCATCTTTCTGGTAGTAGCATGATTCCACGCTCATAAAATTTTTGGTCTTTGCTGAAAATATTGGGTTGTTCAGAAAGTAATTCCGTTTGTTTTTTAGGAAATTGAAAGACAATTTTTGTAAAATCAATAAATGTTTTATTAAATTATATATTGGGCATTCTGATCCAACACCCTTTGCCATCTTTCTGGTAGTAGCATGATTCCACGCTCATAAAATTTTTGGTCTGCTGGCAAAACACTGATTCAGGTGATTTTAAACGTCTTCATTTAAAGTAAAGGTTTTACCGTCAAAAAAATCTTGCAATGAGCGAAACAAATAATAATCCGAAGGCGTCAGATCTGAAGAATATGGTTTGTGTGGCACTGTATCCCATTTAAGCTGTAAAAGCTTTTGGCGAGTGACGACCAAACTCATAAGAGGTCTCGCATTATCTTGGTGGAACAGGTGGAACACTACACCTTTTCTGTTGATTAACTCTGGCCTTTTCTGTTGGAGTGCATCATTCAGTTTGTCCAGCTGGTGACAGTAGACTTCCAAATTAATTATTATGAATATTTTTACTTAGTGAGGTACTTCCACTAATTGTCCCCAATATACAGTACGTCTAGAAAGTATCCGGGAAAAAAAAGCTCAATTGTAATTATTTAGTTTTTATTTTTAATTCTTGAATTAGAAAATTATAACAAAATATTCATCTTATTTACTTATACGACCTCCATTTAAATATAAACACTTGACTAAACGTCGAGGTACACCGGAAACTAGATCACCTCCATAATTTTCGGTGATGGTAGTCCAAGACTGTAAAACTGACTGAATTAAATCATCTTTATTTCGTGACGCTGCTCGTTCAACTTCAATCTTCATATGTTTTCAACGGGATTAAGATCTGGTGAAGCTGCTGGCCATGAAATCGTTGTCACTTGGTGCTCTTGCATCCAAGCTTGTGTATAGGCCGAAGTATCCTGCTGAAAACGCCATCCTTCTGGATAAGTAAGTTTCAAGGAGAAAATCGATTAGAATACCACAATACTTTTCACTATTAATGGTACCATCAACTATACAGAGAGGCGTAGTACCACGCTGAGATATTGCTTCCAAAACCATTATTTTGGTGGGAAATTTGGAAATTTGAACGGTAACAGATTTTTTTGATAGGATTTTTAAGTGATTTTCATCAAGTTAGAAACAACTTTTATCAAATATAAAGACATTATCAAAATTATCTTCTTGAAAACTTTGACAAAATTCTAATTCGTTTCTTTTGTAAAGGTGACAAACAGATGGTTTATGGACATACTTTTATATTTCGTTGATTTCCAAATGTGTTAGCCAATTTGCTAAACCCCTGGCGCGGATTGTGTCGTGCTAAGGCCAATAAAGCTTTTAAATTGTTTCCTTTAATCTTACGCGGTCTTCCTGAAACTGGTCTATGCCTCATATCCATGCCATTTTTATCCTCTTTATTCTCTCATATACAGCACTTTTTCCCAGTTCAGTCAATTGCACTAATTTTTTAACGTTTCGAAAACCTTTTCTATACAAATATTCTACCTGTTTTTTTTTCTAGTTGCGACATTATTTCATAAACTGTATGCCTGTTGACAATCAACAATATTTGACAAATAGTGTGATATGCAACTTTGGCCATAGCCGACTATCTGCACAACCCTTTTTCACACATTACTTTTGTCTCCGAATGTTACGAAAAAGAAGTATATTAAAATTTAAAAAATAATAAATTCCGGGTACTTTCTAGACGGACTATATTTTATGGTTATTTGTAAACCTTTTTTCGCATACTTTTCTTTATGGATATTTCTGTAAATGGATAATTATTTGTATCCATTTTTGTTTATGTGTTTTTTATCTTTCTTTCTGTAAATTGTTTGTCAGTTGTACTGTCTTTTTTCCCAGTGTTTAGCTATTTAGGAAGTGAAGGTGTAATTTTTAGAGTTATTTCAAAATGAGGAAGCTACATTTTTGGCGAAATCTTTATTATTTTATTTAATTAAAAAAAATTTGCATTAAATAAGGACCGATGCAATTAAATAAAAAATTATTGCTGCCAATAGATACAATAATGCAGGTATGTGGGCAGGACATGTCAAAATATTTCATATGAGTACTAATTTACAAGATAAGTCAAATCTACAGTGATATTATCTTCCAAGAACTGTTTAACAGAATAATATGCCTTATAAGGCCTTAATGATTGATTTTTGAGATTTTTATAGGCTAAACTCTCAGATGGTGAGTTGGAAGTTTGATATTTTGGTAATAGAAGTGTTCAGTGACTTATCGTTGCGTAATAATGAATATCAGAGAGTTTTAATAGGTTAGTCATTATCCTCCAACTTCACTTGCAGAGCACGGAACTACTAAGGCCAAACTGAGGTAAAAGTCCACGGCCTCTAACCTAAGAGCTGGGTCCAGCAGCAAACAAAAAAATTGTCCATTTACAGAATTTTTGTCATGTAGTAAACTTTCCGACTTTATGAGGAATTTGGTAACGTTGAAATGATGAAAGTAGCTCTTTCTACGCCTCATTTTACCTCAGAGTAATAAACGTAGATAGAGGAAGTATAGGCAATTTTCAAGAGTCCCCAGCATGTTTTTTCCACGAAGTCAGATTGTGAAATATTTTCAAATGCACATTGATATTATATCAATTTACAGGATTGGACATGAAATTTGTCCCAAACTTAACTCAATTTTCATTTTTGACAGATATGAGATATGATATAGGCATTTGATAGTTTGTTAGTCAGTTTTACCATTCAAATGCGCATAGATTGGTTAAAACCGATCAACAAAAACCGAAGTTATGGATTCAAAAGCAGAAAAGCCTGCGATAATATATTATTATTATATTACTATTACCCTGATACTCCTAGATCTTCTGTGAAGATCCCTCAGAAGCTTTTTCAGCTTCTGCGAGTTTTGAGTTGTGTTCTGGGTAGGCTTTATTACTGCGATCTTGCGCCACTTTAGGTCACATCACTGTTAATTTTCGACCAACAGTGAAATGGTAGCCTACACCCATTCAGCTAGAAAATTTCTTTTCCACCTGAACAGGATTCGAATCCGCGTTTTATTTTTCAATAAAAAATTAACTAGTGAGATACTAATTAGTATTATTATGTTAATAGAAAATCTGTTCATCTTATCATCAAAACTTATAATGAAACTGGTTCTATCAAAAGTAAGCGTGGAAATGATGGACTAATGACGGCTTTCTTGTACTTCTGAGAATGTTCGTAAAGTGAAGAAACCATTGGAACGAAATCCACGTCGAAGTGACAATCAATTGGCAAAAGATATTGGCATATCGCATCAATATTGAAGAACAAACTTCAAGTTAAGGCCTACACAATACAAAAAGTTCAAGGCTTGAAGGATAAACAGAAAAAGTTTGACTCGGTAGGTTAAATCGGGTAAAACAGTTGGATGCGATGGCCGCATATCAGTATATTAAAAGCAAACGCTGCCTTCGGTGATGGTTTGGGCAGCAATCACACAAATTCGACGGTCTCCACTGGTTTTCATACCAGAAGAGTAAAAGCCCCAATCTATAGACACTAATAGAGCAAGAGCCCGTGAACCCCAGACCTTCGTTATTTTATAAAAGCTGAAAATTTGTCAGCGCATGCTCCCAACACAGGTAAGAACGAAGGCCCATTATGAAATTCGGGTTGTAGTGGCTTTGGCAGGTAAACGGTACTAAAGGTGTGTAAAATACTAATATAGTTTCGTCAAATTATAAAGAGCGATTTTTTGGTATTACCTTTAGAATACTATTAAAAATCACATTATCCATTGCCAGACACTTAACATCGTGGTAACCCCTTGCCAGACACCCTTAATGTTCAGGTCATAATAATTCTACTTACGTTATAGTATAAAGGCTGGTTTTTATACATGATACTTGGGTAATGAGTAGATGATATTTTCTCAATAGCCAGACATTTTTGATAGTTCCAACCCCTTGCCAGACAAGCATATAGGGTAGCTGTAGAAACGAGCCCGAGGTACTATACGTATGTGAGTGCGAGTGAGATGCGCTTGTATTGTTTAGTACTTTGTACATGCGTATATCAGTAAAAATAATATATGCTATTTTTAACGATAAATTTAGTATTCATTATTAATTATAAGAAAAATATTAATAATACTATTACTTACGTTATAACGAAATCGTTGATTTTTTATATGATACTTAGGTAGTTATTAGATGATGTTTTCTCCTTAGTCAGATATTTTTTTGCTATTTTCAACCTCTTTGCCGCACAATCTATGTAAATGTTAAAAAGAGATTCGTGATTAGAATGACTTATCCAAATAAACTTTTTGGCCAATTTATGTGACTAATAATTGATGTAAATTTTAAAAATATCTGCACAAATGACATTCCTTGCTACAACTACTCGAAATTGTTAAAAAGTTCAATTTAATCTGTCAGTAACTGGTTAAATAGAAAAGCCAAATAGAAATATTTTTCAAAAATTTTATTAAAGATAGATTAGTGACACTATAAGCTATAATGAAGGGTACAAAAATAGATCGGTAATATGACATAGTATCATAATGTATAAGAAATACTGTTAATTTATTGATAATCATAATAATCATCATTGTCATCATTTTCTTCGCCACTGTTGGTCCATTCGATATTGTGGTCTTCTTCTTCGTCAGTTTCTGAGAAAATTTGAAAAATTTTATTGGATTAAAAGTAAAAAAAAAATGTTGAATGGTTAGAAGTAATATTTATACCTGAGACAGTTTTCAATGAATCTCTGACGAAATTTGGTAACTGATCACCTTCGAACCATTTAAAATGATACTGATTGTCTTCGAGTACCCAACCATTTTCTTCAGGTTGATAAATTGATGGAATTTGATGGTTTGCGTGATTCCAAATGCTAGATACATAGTTGGCTCGCAGAAATTGTTGTAGCAGTTCAGATTTACAGGGTGGCAGACTACTAGCGTCAAAATTTCGTAGCTTTTTACGACTAAATGCTTCATTAATATCTGAGACCTGATATGTATTGATGAATAATTGAAGCCGTGCTGCATCAACATCAATTATCAATCCGACATTGTATACTTCGCATATAAACTGTTGAATAATATCAAAAATTCTTTGTCGTTCAATATCTTTTTCAAATAATTCGTTCTTACCAAATTTAATGAACGCTTTTTGATATTCTTCTGAACCTTTTAATATTTTAAAAGGCCTTAACTTGCCTTTTCGGAAAAATGCGGGATTATAGTCACAGCCTGTGATTGCATGGAATCCTGGCAAGCTCTTACATAGAGATTCTCCTAACTTGTCATAAATCTTCGTGAGGTCTACGTATCTTAAGTTGTTTCCAGTGCCTATCAACATCCAAATAAGTGAGCCATTTTGTAGATGATCCATATGACCAGAAAATAATATTATTTTTTCGCTACTTTTGTTGCAAAAAACACAAATTAATGTATCACCCATGATTTTTTTTTTAATACAAATTCACTTTTATTTAATTAGTCACATAAACAAATCGTAAACATATATTTTACTTATCATACACTACGTATCATCTACTAATAATATTGAATTCACTTAATTCTTTTGATATATTCGGAATATCCAATGTTATTAATTAATAATAAACATTAAATTAATAAAACTTCAAGATAACATATAATGTTATTTTTGTTGATGAAAACATATACTGAGCACTAAACAATACATGCGCAGTAGAAATAACAGCTGCGCGTTAAGGGATCGCAATAGACCTAACTCGCCATCTCACTCGCACTCACATACGTATAGTACCTCGGGCTCGTTTCTACAGCTACCCTATATGCTTGTCTGGCAAGGGGTTGGAACTATCAAAAATGTCTGGCTATTGAGAAAACATCATCTACTCATTACCCAAGTATCATGTATAAAAACCAGCCTTTATACTATAACGTAAGTAGAATTATTATGACCTGAACATTAAGGCTGTCTGGCAAGGGGTTACCAGGATGTTAAGTGCCTGGCAATGGATAATGTGATTTTTAATAGTATTCTAAAGGTAATACCAAAAAATCGCTCTTTATAATTTGACGAAACTATATTAGTATTTTACACACCTTTAGTACCGTTTACCTGCCAAAGCCACTACAACCCGAATTTCATAATGGGCCTTCGTTCTTACCTGTGTTGGGAGCATGCGCTGACAAACTTTCAGCTTTTATAAAATAACGAAGGTCTGGGGTTCACGGGCTCTTAGACTATAAGTTGCAAACAGGTAAATAAACACCCAGAGACAGCATTCACTAAATATTACAATATTACAATTACTAAGTGTTACAAAAATAAAATATTAGGAATTCGATTCAAAAGAACAAACAAACAAAGTATAATCATAAATATATACATCAATAAAATTTAGAACTACATAAAAAGCCTTCTCAAAAGCATCTTCAAAGAGCTCATGTTTCCAAACGAAAATGAATCAACCTTATCATTATAAATATAACATAGATTCAGGGACCCAGACGGGACGTGAAAGTTTATAGACCCAAGGATATTGGAACAGTTTTTTTCAACAATTCATGTCAATATGGTTCACACGACACATTTTTTTCAAAAATGATGAAAATGCTGGACAAACAGCTAGAATTTTCAAGGAACGAAATGAAAAAAATTTCAGTTATGCAGTTGTGATTAATTTCCTTCCCAAATTCATGAACATTGGGTCCGTTGCTTCCAAAAAACCTGAAAACGATCAAAGTGTTACTGACGAACTCATAGAAGTTGCATTTCTCGAACATATTGAATGTTCGTCACGTTCCAGAAAGTGAGCAGAAATGTCTTAATTGTACGAACATTCAGAGGACATTGAAGAAACATTATTTTCATAACTATAAGTTTCGCCTCGTCCGAGAACTTAATGAAGACGACCCTGATCAGCGATTACAATATTATGAACAGATAAGTGAAAATATTCTGCATAAACAAAATTTCTTATATTCAGCATGATTCTCTGATGAATACTCATTTATTCTGAATGGTAATATCAATAGATATAATTGTAGATACTGGAGAATTCTGGGAAAACAGCATACAAAATATCGAGAATATCTGGGCTGGAATTTTAGGAAATACTAGCGCGGACAGCTTAGTGGTAGAGCATCGAGCTCGTGACCGGAAGGTCCGGGTTCGAATCCTGTCCAGGTCCATTTTACTGTTGGGTTCACTAATTAACAGTGATGTGACCTAAAGAGGCGCAAGATCGCAGTAACTTAACTGAACTCCTAACTCGCACAAGCTGATAAAGCTTCTAAGGGATCTTCACAGAAGATCTAGGAGTATCAGGAGAATGATAATAATAATAATAATAGTACCATTTTCATGGAATGAAATAAGGAATTACTTTGTTTTCTATCACATTTTATTATAACTGATATACTGTGACTCGAGTTTCGTAGTGTTTACTACATTTTCAAACTGAACGAACAAATTAGATCTCAACTATTATATATGGGGATTGTAGGCTTCGGCAGAGCTTCGAAGAGAGGGGTTTTCCAAAGTTCCGTCTGTTCGTTAAGTAGTTTTATTATTAGTACGTGCCTTTTATATTTTTCAATTTCTATGGATTCCAGGATGTCAAGTTTTTTCCCTTTCGCTTCCACGTGCAAGATAACAAGGTTGTTCAATTCTGGGAAGGTGTGATCTGTAGTGAAGAAATGGTTCGCAAAATTGGAATTATTCTTCCGGTTCCTAAAAGCAGATTGATGCTCTTTGTACCTTTTATGGAAAGGTCGGCCCGTTTGTCCTATATACACACTATTACACTCTTGACAACTTAATTTATAGACTCCAGAATTATTCAGTCGGTTCTCTTTGTCTTTCAGATTAAAAAAGAGATTAGAAATTTTATGGGAGGGTGTGAAAGCTGTTACTATGTTAATTTTTGATGAAATTCGAGCTATTTTTTGTGAAATTGGTCCAAAATATGTTACTTTTATGCATTTATGAACTAGCTGCTTATAGATCAATGGTACATAGAGCATTTTCAATTCCTTTAGATAATATTACGTTAATGAGGGAATTGAATACAATCAGACAAATAGCCACAAAAAATCAGTTCGAAACCAAAACTATAAATTCCATCATAAACAAAAAACAAAAGCAACTAATTCGTAAACAAATTTACCCCATCTCCAAATAAGATCATAATAACAATAAATTCATAAAACTAACATATTTTGGACCAATTTCACAAAAAATAGCTCGAATTTGATCAAAAATTAACATAGCAACAGCTTTCACACCCTCCCATAAAATTTCTAATCTCTTTTTTTATCCGAAAGACAAAGAGAACCGACTGAATAACTCTGGAGTCTATATATTAAGTTGTCAAGAGTGTAATAGTGTGTATATAGGACAAACGGGCCGACCTTTCCATAAAAGGTACAAAGAGCATCAATCTGCTTTTAGGAACCGGAAGAATAATTCCAATTTTGCGAACCATTTCTTCACTACAGATCACACCTTCCCAGAATTGAACAACCTTGTTATCTTGCACGTGGAAGCGAAAGGGAAAAAACTTGACATCCTGGAATCCACAGAAATTGAAAAATATAAAAAGCACGTACCAATAATAAAACTACTTAACGAACAGACGGAACTTTGGAAAACCCCTCTCTTCGAAGCTCTGCCGAAGCCTACAATCCCCATATATAATAGTTGAGATCTAATTTGTTCGTTCAGTTTGAAAATGTAGTAAACACTACGAAACTCAAGTCACTGTATATCAGTTATAATAAAAAGTGATAGAAAACAAAGTAATTCCTTATTTCATTCCATTAAAATGAACTATCACAAAGTAACGGACTACTCCATCCAATAATGATGATGTTCATATCGTGTTGGCCTTTACTCGATAATGGTTTTAAAAGAGATGTTATAATTTTCTTTTTTCTTCAAATATCTAGCAATCTTTTCAGATTTTTGGCCTATGTAAGTTAATGAAATAAATTTTGTTTTGTTTGAATTTTGGATATACAAGTGATAATGCTTTCTTGTACTTTATTTTATCAATCTACAATTAACGGATTAAAATCATTATTAAAAGATATTTGTTTAATGGTTTTATATTCTATGTCAAAATTTTCTTTTGTCATGGGTATGTTAACCAATCTATAAAGCATACTATTACAAACTGATAATTTTTGTGAAAATGGAAGGTTTGAAGTAAAATGAATCGTACCATCTGTATGTGTAGGTTTTTTGTATATGGAAAAGTCGTGTCTATCATTAATTTTAGTGATTTTTAAATCTATGGAATTGATGCTATTATTCACTTTTTCTTCATGTGTGAATTCAATTGTTGGATATAATTTATTGATAGATTCCAAATTCCAAATTCAAAAATGAGAAAAGTTGTCTATGTATGCCATTAAATAAACAAATTATGTCATCTACATAGCGGTACCAATAAAGGAAATATTTAAAATATGGAAAATTTTGGCAAAGAATATAAAACCATTAAACGAAAAACTTTCAATAATGATTTCAATCCGTTAATTATAGATAATTTACTTGATAAAATAAATAAATTACAAGAAAGCAATATCACTTGTATATCCAAAATTTCAAAACTCCTACGAAACAAAATTTATTTCATTAACTTACATAGGCTGAAAATCTGAAAAGATTCCTAGATATTTAAAGAAAAAAGAAAATTTTAACACCTCTTTTGAATCCATTAATTCTTTAGGCAGCTTAATAAAAAATAATAAAGACGTCATTCCTAAAAACGAAAAATCAGGAGTTTACAAGTTAACATGTAGTGATTGTCCATGTGTATATGTGGTTCATTCCAAACGAGGATACGAGAACATGAAAAATATATTGATAATAAACCAAATTCAACTTATGCCAACCATTTGTTAGAGACTGGTCATAATTTTAATATGAACTATGGCAAACAGTGGCTGAGCTGTAAAAACCCTAACGATAAAACCTCATATAAAAATCTTCAAACCGAATATAAGAAGCACGTTAGCCAGAATAAAAACGAGACATGGGAAAAAATGCAAGGACTGGATTCCTTCATGGGTGGGACATCTTCGGAGGCGTAGAAAATGTTAAAATCAATGAGAACTTACTCGTCTAACAAAACTTGGATATCACCAATTGAATGCCTGGCAACAACACGACTCGAGAGCACTTGGTGAGGATAGACCAAAATACACAACCACTTCTCCAACAAAGTTCAACATACAGGTTCTACACATTGACGTTACTGAGGATATGATAAGGACAGCTATGAAGTCATTGAAAAATAAGAAAGTCGCTGGACCTGAAGGATTGCCTGTTGAGTTCTTGAAAAACGGAACAGAGAAATTGATCAAACACCTCAGAGAGCTTCTCACCCGATATGTAAACGAGGACAGAATTCCAACAACTAGGAAGGAAGGATGAATAACAATGATCCATAAGAAAGAATCACGCGACAACTGCGAGAATTATAGAGGTATCTCTGTCATGAGTACTATGGCTGTACGGAAAAATATTAAGGAATTTGATCGAGGAAGAATATGGCCCTCACGAAACTGAACAGCAGGCGGGATTTCGAGCTGGAAGATCATGCATTGATCATATTTTCAGCTTAGTGCAATTAAGTGAGCAAAAAGTGGCAACGGGTAGAGAGGTCCATCTGCTTTTCGTGGACTTGACCAAGGCCTATGATACGGTACCAGTTCAGAAGCTTTGGAGAGTCTTGGAACAGTCTCTAATAGATACCACTATAATAAAAGCTGTGAAACATCTGTACGATGGCTCTATATCTCGGGTAAAGGTAGGCAATAGTCTGTCGGAGGGATTCAAAACAACTAAAGGCCTTAGACAGGGATGCTGCCTCTCCCCAACGTTGTTCAAAATATATTTGAACGAAGTCTTGAAGAAGTGGAGGAGAGCATGCGGTTGGATGGGCATACCGCTGACTGATGATACGACACTCTATACGTTGCACTTTGCAGATGACCAGGTGGTGGTTGCTCAGGACTCGGAAGATCTGGAGTTTATGGCCAGAAGATTGTTCAAAGAATATGAAGATGGGGGTCTATCGGTGAACAGAATGAAGACGCAGTATCTGTGTCTTGGCAGCAATGAGGTGGATGACCTTCAAGTGGAACAAAACACTCTTATCAGCTCGTGCAAAGAATACACCTACCTTGGAACAAGAATCGATAAAGGAGGTCGAACAGAAAAGGAGATAGAAGATCGAATTGTGAAGGGAAGACAAGTGATCGGATGTCTGAATTCTATCCTGTGGTCTAAGCAAATTTCTAGAGAGCGGAAACATCAAATATATGATGCCATATTCAAGAGCATAGTGTTCAATGGATGAGAGACTTGCCAGTTGAATAAAAATTTGGAACTTCGTCTGATGGCATTGGAGATGGATTTTTGGCGTAGATCTGCCGGTAAGTCGAGATTAGAACGAGTTAGAAACGAGGAAATAAGGAACATAATGAGGGTGGAAGATACGATCATTGAGGAAATACAGAGATGGCAATTAGTATGGTACGGCCATGTAGAAAGGATGTAAGAAGATCGCATTCCCAAAATGGTCCTGAAATTGCAACCAACGGAAAGGAGAAAAAGGGGAAGACCAAAAAAACATGGATTGGCGGAATTCAGAAAGCGATGTCTGAGAGGAATCTACAGCCAGGAGATTGGGAAGACCGAAGAGGATGGAAGCTGGGTATCGGAAGACGTAGAACGCTATAAAAAAAAAACTATATATATATATATATATATATATATATATAACTATGAAATATTACATATCGAAAACAAAAGTCAGAAACTAAATCTGTTAGAAACTTTAGAGATCATTAGATATAATTGAAGACAAAATTTATTGAATGATCAAATAGATTTAAACAGATCCCCCTACTTAATGTTTTTCATTGATTGTTCACCATCTCTTTCCACCCCTCTATTTTTTGTAACACAGCTGTGTATTTAAGATCATGTTTCGCATTGTATACCTCAGTTTTAATACTCACCTGATAAAGTCAGGGTATGACGAAACAATTGTCGTGTAAATCAATAAAATAGCGGAAGTTAACATTTGTTTTTCTTATCTTGAAGATGAATTTCAGTCAAGTAAAGAACAAGACAATCAAAAATATCTACGAATAGTACAATTTCGTGCCCCCCTCCTCCAGATCAACAGATTTATCCCCAAATAATTAATGTTTTCTATGGGGATATCTGAAAGCATCTATCTATGGATATAACTTCGCAGAGCTTCAATCCTTACTGAATTAAGGTTGAAAATTATTCAACTTTGTGGAAACATTGAGCCAAATCTACTCAGAGATATGAGATTATCTCTGTATAATAGATTTAGCTATTGTTAAGCTCAATAACGTGAATTATTTGAACCCTCAATAGATTTAATTTGTGAGCTTCTGTTCCAAAGAGAGTATATTTTCTTATGAGTTTTATTTTTTAATTTTAATTTATCAGAAGTTATTTTATGTTCGTGAAATTTATGTCATTTTCAAAGTCGTTATGGCGAAAAAAATTTAAACAATTATTTTTACAAGAGAAATCATTTGTTGCATTTATTGCAACAAATAAATTTCTCATGCTAAGAAATGTCGTAAACAGACTCTAAACCAGTAAGACAGACACACACCCTCGCATTTTCGTACTGACGATGTAGAGTCCAAGTTGCAAGGTTGCAGCAAAATTCTAGGCAGTGTGAAAGGGTGGGGGACGATTCAAATAGCTATCCGGTTAAATATTAGTCCCCATTTATAAAATAGAATGAAGGTATTCTTGTGCTGGGCGATTGGAATGATAGTTTCTCTTGTAAATGCATGATGAATCCTATATTCCGAAAATTACTTTCGTTAGCTGTATTTGATGAAGTTCTTATGATGAATTGAGAAATAATAAAAAAGCGTTTTGACAAATATTTCAAATTTGGGGTCGATAAAAGGAAAATAATTCGATAAGAATAAAGTGCATACCATATGATATGATAATGCATATTCTATAGATAATAAGATCGCAATAAAATTATATCAAATTGGCAGAAATATCAAAAAACGGTACTCACCAATGATTTGAACGATGAATTGCATTGAATTGAACAAACTGTAATTGACTTCATTCCATCCAAATTTGTACCTCGTGTACAAATACAACACAGCAAGTTCACCTTGAATAGAAATCAATTTTTGATTTGAAACTATACAATAAATAGGAAATTTGTGAAAGATTTAGTCAATTTATATAAAATTTTCAAAAACCATATTAGTAATTTTTTAGTAAAGTAACTTGAAGGAAAATCATTAATTTTTTATGTGTAATTAGGAATCAAATATTCAAGAAACTAGTTTACCCGATTAGCTGATTTTGATTATACAAGTGACACAAAATAGTCGAAAATTTTGGTGGGATTTTTTATAGCTCATTCTTTATGAATGGTACTTTCACATATAAAAAACTGGATTCGAAAAAAATTCAAAGCACCAACTTACTTCTGAACACCTAATTTTAGATCGATCAGATGTGAAGTCTCGAAAATATTGTGAAAAATATGAGAAAATTTTAAACATTAATAATTTCTGAACCTTCAGACCGATGTTATTTACAAACGAACTTTACCGAGATATAGAAGTTTCAAATCTATCCTGAAAGTTTCAAATCACTAGCTCCGACCGTTCGCAAGTTCGAGTGTTTACGGCCGGACAGGACATATCTGTACCAAAATATAATATGCTTTGCGTGTGTGGATTTTAGAGTTTTTTTTTTCGAGGAAAGACATAAAGATTTCAGCGCAAAATGGGCTGAGAAGTGACCCCAGTTTTCTTTTCGTAAAAGTTGTTATTATATTGGAAATAATTTTCCTTTACGCAAAGTTCGAAAAGGATTAAAATTTCGTTAATTATGACCGGAATGATGTTATTTTTCATTAGGATATTTTCGATTATATTCACACATGATTTATTTTGTATACTTGGGAACATATTAACGATATCAAATGATACAAGAATACTGTTGAGTGGAATTTTTTTTGATATCCATTTAATTTTTTATTGAATAGAGTGAGTTGAAATGTATTCGTTCTTTAAAAATTGTGTTTAATGTTGAGGATTGTTTTGTAAGGTGTAAGCTGTCAATGTATTTTACAACAGATTACTGACTTAAGCTTTATGGATTTTAATAGGGCCATATAATTTAGGAGGGGTGCATTCGTATTGATAAGTTTGAATTTATCATAGTGTGCTAGAATGATTTGAATCTCATTGAGAGTTGTTTTGGGTTTTAGTTGAAATTTTTGGGGTGGTATCCCTTTTAAATTCTATGATGGATTCTTTCTCTAGAAAGTTATTTATTTTTTGATCGTTTTCTTCTTTGGATAGAGTAACAATGGAATTTTCATCATCAGCTTTCGTCACTATCAAAAAGTTTGAATCTTCACTATAAAAAAAATTGAAAAATTACTATTAAAAAAGAAACTATACGAAAACGCAGAATAATAAAGAAAAATCAATAGTAAAAGCTGATACTGAATTGTTTCAGCCGTTACTATTTGGTAGTTGATCATAATTAAAACAAATTGTAGAAACTATGATTTCATTGCTCTTTTAGAACAATGCCTGCTCAAAAACTATTTTCAATTTAATAATAAAATATACAAAAAATTAAACGGCCTAGCTATGGGCTCACCACTGAGTCCACTCCTTGCAGACATATTCATGTCAGAAATAGAAAATAAAATCTTCAATTCGAAACTACCTGTAAATATTCATTTCTGGT
Source organism: Megalocaria dilatata (assembly GCA_034642435.1). Lineage (NCBI taxonomy): Eukaryota > Metazoa > Arthropoda > Insecta > Coleoptera > Coccinellidae > Megalocaria > Megalocaria dilatata. The sequence goes on from CM067856.1 coordinate 77,196,614, forward strand.
ACAGATACGTAGACGATATTTTCACGTGTTTTTCGGAACATCCAGACAACTGAGTCAATTTTTGAATTTCTTGAATAATATTCAGCCAAAAATAAAATTCAAATTAGAAAAAAAATCGAAGAACAGTATTACATTTTTAGAGCTCTCGATATCATACTCAAATAGAAAAATAGAATTCAACTTGTTCAGAAAACCCACATCCACTGATATATGAATTCCTATTGATTCCAATCACCCATTTTCACAAAAAATATCAGCGTATCAATCGATGATCCATAGAGCCTTTGCATTACCCTTATCAAAAAACGACCGCGAAGCTGAAGTCCAAATTATAAAATCAATAGCCGTGAACAACGGTTTCAACCCCAATATAATAGATAATCTAATTCGACAGAAACTATCTAAAATAGCTATGAGCCAAATTTATCCCATCATAAAAAATAAAAAATTCATTTCTCTATCGTACTTTGGTAGCATAAGTCAAAAAATGGCCAATAGTTTTTCAAAATCAGATGTCAATATTGCCTTCAAAACACAAAACAAGTTATCATCGGTATTATTTAACGCAAAGGACCCTACTCCAAACATACACAAATTAGGAGTTTATGAGTTATCTTGTTCTACGTGCAGTAATAAATATATGGGACAAACAGGACGTTCCTTCAAGACGAGGTTCAACGAACATAAAATGAGTTTCATAAAAAATAAACAAAATTCTACTTTTGCCACTCATTGTCTAGAAAACGGTCATTCCTTTCCCACAATAGATAATCTTAAAATTTTACATGTAGAATCAAAAGGGAAGAAACTCATTATCTAGAATCTGTTGAAATTTTCAAATTAATTCACAATAACAATAATATAAGAATAATGAATGACGGTACGGAGCTATGTAAATCGAAAATATTTGAGATATTCAAAAAGTAACATCTGTTTAAAACCTTTTTCAACGAACATAAAATGAATTTAATGAAAAGTAAACAAAAATTCAACTTTTGCCACTCATTCTTTAGAAAACAGTAATTCCTTTCGACAAAAGAAAATCTTAAGAAAATTTTACATGTAGATTCAAATGAAAAAAAAACTTGATTATTGAAATTTTCAAATTCGTTCACAATAAAAATAATTTAAAAAATAATGAATGATAATGGAGCTATGTAAATCCAAATATTTGAGATGTACAACAAAATAACGTAAAAATAATTAATGACTGTACGGAGCTATGTAACCCCAAAAATTATTTGAGATATTAAAATGGGTACCATCTGTTTAACAACCTTCTTTGTCGATTGCCGACATTCCGATATCTGTTAGAAGGCCTCTCTTTTTTAACCGGGTTTTTATCACGTTCCGCTTGTAAACCTCTCTACCACTATTAGGTGTTAGAATCTATTGAAATATTCAAAATATTTATCACTTTTGTTTAAATACCTCTGTACCACTGTTAGGTCTTCAGTTGTCTGATGATGGGATAGTTCATTTCCCGAAACTCGAGTCACAAGAAAATGTGTAAAATATATTTTTATTGGTAGTAAAACATAGTAATTTCTACAATTTGTTTTACTTTAGTAAAAGCTGACTTATCCCAAGAAGAATATGCTCAAAATAATAAACAAAGATTGAGCTTATACTGAAAACAACGCTCAAAGACATTCAAATAATACTAAACTATTTTTAATTCAAACTTATCAATATGAGTTTATGAGTTGAATAAATTGACAGAAAGAGGATCCAATCGAATTCATAGTAAAAAAATGCCAATTAGTGTAAAAACAAACAGCGCCTTTTACGCAGCACTCGATTTAGAAAACTTTGATACTTTCGAAGGATCCGAGACAATAGGAAAATGTAACAACAAAAGTTGTCAAAAATCGTGAAGTTGAAAAATATCAATATATTTAAGTCTATTGGATTACTGGAGAATTACAGATGAACAGGAATAGTTCATAAGTTTCCTTAAAAGGGATAATAGCAGAAAATTGAAAAACATACCAACACAGTCTAAATATGATTAATAAAAACAAAACACAGAAAGAAGAACGGACATCCGTCGTAGATGACGGCAATAAAACGCATGTTCAAAGTAGTTCAAAACACACACATGACGTTAGACCTTCACCAGTGGTGGAGATGAAAAACGATGGGAACATTGATCATTGGAAACAAGTGGTGTCGAAAAGAAACAGAAGTAATAAGATGGAAAATGAAATGATAGTAAAAGAAAAAGCAAAAATAGGTAAAATTTGAATAATAAAACAAATTAATATATGTTTATCTTCTACAATTTTAATTTAAAAAATTAAAATAATTAATAATTAATTATATACGTCTATTAAATATAAGCGGTGCTTGTTTTAGACATTAATTTAATTCTAAAAGTTTTTTGAATAAAAATTTTTTAAATTAAAATTGTAGAAGATAAACATATATTAATTTGTTTTATTATTCAAATTTTGTTATATTTCTTCTATCAAGTAAAAGGCCTTTCTATTTTATTTTATATATAATATATAATTATATTTTGGCTTCAGTAAATCTCATTATGCAATGTCAATGAATTTAAGTAAGCCTTAAAAATAACTCACACTGTTCTTTGATTCTGTTAGAGCATAGATAAACCTTGAATTATAAAGATGATCTATGTCTCGAAACATTATTCATTTACACGTGGTGAGTGGTTTGGTATAGGTTAGTTTTTTGATTTTGATATTTTGAATATATTTCAGGACTGAAGACGGAATTGCTTAAAACTATATTTGTTTTTTGAAGATATAGTGCATGCTTTGAGAGATTTCTGAATTTACTTATTCGAATATTTAAATATATTAAATATTTCAAATAAATTATATTCTTTGAGAGGTCCTTTAAGTGTGTTCATGTTTTTAAGATGCAAATGATGTTTTGAAGGCAAGACCAGAAACAAATTTTGTCTCCTTTAAATATTTATTTATTAATTTTAGGGACTTTCGTATATCTTTTGGTTTATTTATTCCATTTGACATTGTATATTGAGTTTAGATTATTTACGTCTATTAAATATAAGCGGTGCTTGTTTTAGACATTAATTTAATTCTAAAAGTTTTTTGAATAAAAAAAAAAAAAATTTTTAAATTAAAATTGTAGAAGATAAACATATATTAATTTGTTTTATTATTCAAATTTTGTTATATTTCTTCTATCAAGTAAAAGGCCTTTCTATTTTATTTTATGCAAAAATAGGTAGTGAAAGGAAAGCCTGGTCCTATGTTGGTAGAGCCCCAAATGACTCTAATCCAAAAGTTAAATAACTATTTGCCTTTTTCGTTTTCAGATGAAACTTCTGAAGTTGAGTCATTGCAGAAATATATTTCGAACATGCATCTTAATGAATTCTTCAAATTTGTACGTGATTATTCATTGATTAATAAAATAAATGATCCTGAGACTTATTTGCCAGATAACTTCGGCACGACGATAGTAATAATAGCAATTTTTTTTTAGTTTTGCTTACTGTGACTGCAGAATTTTCACCATTTTCGTAGTGAATTTTAATGATTTCAGTGCGTTATTGAAGCATCGTACCATTTTTAGTAATGGCGTTTTTACTAGTCAAATGTCGAAAGATGACAGCTTCAAAATGGGAGCTGCCCTTAAAGCGGGCTATTCAAAATGAAACCTCTTATTGGAAAACTATACTATTTTTGTATTATAATGAAAACTTAAAGTTACCCAGAAGGAAAACTAGTCCCTATTTCCCCTTTCAATTTACAGTTTAAAATTCAAATCTGACTCGCTTAAACGTAAACTATCCATTTTAGGTTGCAGATTTGTTGACTTGAATTTATTTTACGAACCTGATTATTTTGTGAGTTATTAAGCCAGTTAATTAGTTTATAATTTAAAGTACCACTTGAAATCCGATAGCTCATTGGTAGAGCGTCGTATGAGGAACCAGAAAGGCATGAGTATAGGTTCTTTTTGGGTGGAAGAGAAATTTTCTGGTCAGACGGTTTCGGCCACCATTTCACTGTTCGGATATCATTTCACTGTTGTTGCATAAGGATACAGAAACAAAGCCTAATCAGAACACAACAGAACTTCTAACTCTCAAAAGCTTATGAGGGATCTTCTCAGAAGATCGACTAATATCAGGATATCAAATTGAAAATTTTACGAAATGGGATGAAAGCAGGTGTTTGTTGCAATTATTTAAGGCTCTTGTGAAATTGTCCGAAATATGTTAGCGTAACAAATTTTTATTATTGTTCTCTATTTTTGAAATTGGTTATATTTCTGTTATAATGAGCCTTTTTTAATTTTAATCTATAAAATAATTTATAATCTCCCACATGGAGTGATTATTTCTGGCAGTTCAGTGGCATTCAATTCTCTTTTTTTGCAATTTTGTAACGGTCCCGATTAATTAAATTTTCTAATTTCCGCTATACTAATTTATTTCCACTATACAACCGATATATTCACAAAGTTGAATTATTTACACATAATTCATTTCTATATAGAATTTATCTCCAATGAATTATTTGGTAAGACCCAGCTGGATGACTTATATCTTCAACATCCATATCGTATCTCCCCGTCCGCTTATATACCCGAATAAAGGTCATGGTGATTCTTATTCCTTCCGCAATATGAATTTTTGGCACACAGAACTTCTTCTCTTGTAGCAAATTTACTGCCGTTTCCAGGTATATACTCAAATTTGATGAGGCTACAAATATAACTAAACTATAATTTTTTAATTTAAATTAATTTGATTGAAAAACTTGAAATATTTCGTGAAATTAAGAAATGTTAAATTGAAGAATAATCATAAACAATTCGACCATGTGTTATATGACATTTTTTGTTGCAGATAACTTGTAAGATCTCCCCTTGAAGTTTGGTCCTTTTAAAAGTAGACTCCCTGTATATGCAGAGTTAAGAAATAATAATTTTATTGCCCACACAAAGATCAATTAGAACAGAATTATGTAGGTATACGACAGAATGGCTCCACATTTCGAACATTCAATTAAATTTTTCCGTTTAGATTTTAGAGGTTATATTTCTTGGGATTTGTGAACAATAACATAATTTTGTATTCTAAAATTTTGACAAAAACCTGAATACAGAAATTTGTTCTTCGAATTTTTTCGTGATTGGTCGCGAATACAAAACACAGGGAAAGTCTCCTTCAAAAAGTATCATTCTGTAGATTATCGCAACAACTCCGGTCATCCTAGTATTTAAATCAAAAAGCACCTCATCATCCAAGTTTGATCCGAATACAATTTTTCAATATCTCTTACAGTTTCTAACAAAAACTCTTAGAGATTTTGAGAAAAAACGAAATTAATCTGGAAACTCAATATCCTGTAGCTGAGTTAGGGCTCTATTTATAGGACATTTTGTTTTGAAATCGAACATGGACTGCTATTCTACTAGAAAGTGGACCACCTGTATAGTGTTTTTTCATATTCAGAATATTGTACGATTTTAATATGTCCATAAATATGAATTGTGTTTTTAAGACTATCATTATCAATAATTAAATATTAAATATTTATTATACAAGTGTTACATATCTAAATTGAAATCTATTATACTTCTTAGTGAAGATTATGTACGAAAAATGCTCTTTAGGTTCATAGTAAATTTGAAGCCCATTGTGTCTACATACTCATGCCAAAATTTGATTATTTTATGTTTGTAGTTTTTAGAAAATTTCCTTCGAAAACAACACCATTAACCAAAAACAGTTATAATCATCGCGGAAAAGAAATTATAAATTGTCTTGAAAATAAAAAAAAATGGTGAGAAGCACTGACGTTAAGTCAAAAAATTTTGCGTGCTTTTTCAATGGTTCATTTCCCCGGAAACTTTCGAAACTGAAAATTACTTCTGAAATAAGTTGCATATAATAATAATAAACGTCTTCATTAGGTGAGAATTTAGCTACAAATCTATTCTTTAAAAAGTGCAGAATTGCCGCCAAAAAGAATAAGACATGATTTCTTCGGATTGAAATGCAAGTTAGGACGTCTCGCAAGCTCAACGATCGAAGCCAGATAGATCACTGTCTATCCGAGAACATACAACATGGGCCTCATCCGGATGAAAACCATGATAGATTTGACTGTCATCAGCGAAAAAATGATATTGACAATGCTTTATTCCACGAGGTAGATCAGCCGTATAAATTAAAAAGAGAAGTGGCCCAAGAATGGATACCTGAGAAACCCCCTTGCTAACAAAAATACCAGAAGATTTCTTTTCTCCAATTCTGACATATTGCTCCTATCAATTCAAAATAGATTTAAAAAATTTAAGGGGTATTCCCGAAAGTCCATAGTATTTCATCTTAGCATAAAGTAGGTCATGACTGATAGTATCAAAGGCTTTCGTAAAATCTAAAAGAATCTGAGCAGGTACTAGACCCTTATCCTAGTTACCCAGAATATCGTCCAGTATATGAGCTGAAGCCGCGGGCATACTATGACCACCTCTGAACCCTGATTGATATGCTGGTAAAATATTATTAGACGTACAATAATCATAGATCTCTTTATACACCCACATCTCTAGAATTTTGGACAAGAACGAGAGACTGCTGATCAGTCGGAGATCATCAATGAGTTTTGGTTGTTTCACCTTTGACAAGAGAAAAATTGCAGCCTTTTTCCAAGAAGCGGGGTAAATATCCACGCTTTGAGCGAGTGTTTATGATATTAATGATAGGTAACAGAAGCTTGGGCATACACAACCGAATCATGACTCCCGAAGTACCATCGTCGCCAAATGCATCAGACCTCGACCCGAAGACTATCTGGGATATATCCTCAAGACTTGGAAGGCGAAATTGGAAAGCTGAATCGAAATTACAGGTAGCACCTGTGTAATGCGATATCATCTCGGAACAATCCTCATTTAAACTGCCAGCAACCGATAGAAAATGTGTATTGATTTTTTCAACATCATCTAACAAATCATGTGGTATAGTATTTCCTTTATTTGGTACAACATGTGAGGTTTTAAGCTGCTTCCAGAGATCTCGCGATTTACCATTCGATCTAGAAATGAAATCTACATACGCCCTCTTTTCCCTTCGAATAGCACTCAATGTATAGTTCCTCAAATTCTTATAGGTTTCGAAGTCTTCCTAGAATTAGAACTTTTATAGCGGTTGAGAGCATTATTTCTTTCATTGATCATAATCTTCATCACATCAGTCAACCAAGGTGCCAAGGTTTTTTTGTTACTCGAGCTGTTTCTACTCGAGCATGGTGATTGAATAATGATATGATGTGATATTATCCGTTAAAAAACTTTTGATCGATAGAATTACTTGAATAAAATGGATCCCAGTCAATCAAGTTGCGATCTTCTTTAAAGTCAACTTTCGAAAAATAGCGATAATCCCTAAATGTTACGAATTTCTGTACTTTCTCCAATCTATTGACGTATACATTGCGAAATGTCGACCTGTGATTCGATATACCTTCCGAATCAAGCATTCCAGAAAAATGTACATTAAAGGAATCCGTAATAAAAACCTGATCAATACAGGTAGACGAGTGACTGGTAACTCTAATTGTTGGCTAATAAGATATTTTAGGCCAAAACTCCGCATCACATTAACCAACAGCTCAACATAGACTCCCTCCAAAAAATTAAGATTGTAATCACCCATACATATGATTCCATCCACATTCGGAAAAAACCCGAGACAGATAATTTTCAATTTGGTTTATTGAATTAGAAATATCAGTTCTAGGTTGTCGATAAACGACCCCTATAGGAAAGATTTTGTCGCCTACTTTACGCCTCACCCGCAGTTGCTCCTAATCACTATCTGAATGATCAAATATCAACGAGGATTCAACGCAACCTTTTACATACAAACCTACCCCACCCCCCTAGAATTCCGATCGCGACGATATAAATTATAGTCTTCCAAATTCATAAAATTATCAGAAACATTAGAGAGCCAAGTCTCTGCCACACCAACAACAGAAAAGTCACTTGAGTTAATCAAATAATCAAATTCAGAAAATCCGGAAAAAAGTGCTGAAACATTTAGATCTGTTATTGTAAAAACAGTCACTAAATGAAAAGAAGCAATTTATTAATGAGAATGGGTGAAAATAAAACAATAACAAAATATGACAAATATAAGGTATCTCTGATATGAATATATATATGAATATGAATAATACTACGGCAACCGCATGTGACTGTGCAAAAAAATGAATGAGTTCCATTATCAATCAAATATGAACAATACATGATAAGACATATACTACTCTGTCAAGAAAGTACCGGGAATTTTCAATTAAAACAACATTTTTACATTTAATCGTCAAAATTTATTGGGTCGCCTTCAAAATAGGCTCCATTTGCTCCAATACATCTATGCCAACGGCACTTCCAATTATCGAAACATTTTTTATAGGCGCTTTCCGGGATGGACTTTAGCTCTCGCGCCGAATTTTGTTTTATGGCTTCAATCGACTCAAAACGGGTGCCACGAAGGGGCAATTTTAGTTTTGGGAAGAGGAAAAAGTCGCAGGGAGCCAAATCCGGCGAATACGGTAGTTGCTGAAGCACGTTTGTTGAGTTTTTGGCTAGAAAGTCAGTCACAATCGTAGCTCGGTGAGAAGGCGCGTTATCGTCATGCAAAATCCATGAGTTGTTCGCCCACAAATTTGGCCGCTTCTTACGGATACGCTCACGCAAACGTTTCATAACGCCTAGGTAATACTCCTTGTTTACCGTCTGACCCTCTGGAACGAATTCGTAGTGCACCACGCCACGGATATCGAAGAAAACAATGAGCATCACCTTCATTTTCGAGCGGCTTTGGCGTGGTTTTTTCGGTTTCGGCTCATTTTTTGCCACCCATTCCGATGATTGCTGGCTTGTTTGCATATCGTACTCGTAGACCCAGGTCTCATCACCAGTTATAATGCGTTCCATGAATGTAGAATCGGAATTACAGCGATCCAGCATGTCTGAAGCAACCTGTTCGCGATGACGTTTTTGAAGAAAATTCAGGTCTTTCGGTACGAGTCGTGCGGCCACCTTTCTCATGCCCAAAATATCAATCAAAATCGTACGTGCGGACTCGCGGGATATCTTAAGATCATGTGCTATCTCTCTCAAGCTGGTACGACGGTTTTCCAGCACCCTTTCCTTAATTTTATCGACGTTATCTTCGATCGAAGCCGTCGATGGGCGACCAGTTCATGACCGTCCTTGAAGGCTCTGTACCACTGATATGCACGAGTTTTCGATAGAGCATTATCACCAAAGGCCTTTTGCAACATTTTCAATGCATCGGCACACGAAAATTCATTTGCAACACAAAACTTTAAACAAATTATTTGCTCAACGTAATCACCCATAGTAAAAATCGGCACGCACTCTGACATCGACTGACTTATCAGCTGTTGCAAACACACTAGTTGACAGATCCCGCTCAAGCTTGGCATAGTAATTAAGGACAGTGGTACCAACCAAGGAAAAAAAATGTTTACCTGCCTCATTGCCCCGCCAGATTTAAATCGATAATTCCCGGTACTTTCTTGACAGTGGTGCATCTAGACTGAACTGACTGAGGTGGAATTATTATATAATATTGGATCTTTACCAGATAGGAAAGTTCCCAACTTATTGATATCTTAAATTCATTAGATTTATTATTGAAGCGAATGAATATATCACCATCAATAGTCCAAACACTTTTTGGGTTGAAAACTTTTCCGGCCAGTTTGTACATCTGATATCTCGAAAGGGTGAGATCCTCGCTAACAGAGAATCCAATCTCGATTTACGTTTCGAGTCATAAACCAACGTACTATCAGAGAAATTGAAGAAAGTCACTAAGATAGGCCTTGGTTTTTTGGTCTCCGTGGTTCTTTTTTCCAAGCCTTCAGCATTTCCCGTTAGATGGCTGGTATAGTCGAATGCCCATTTTCGATTTCACCATGTCAACACCCTTTTCTTCCACATTCTCCTTTTCGTTCTCCTCGACGTCGAACACTCAAAATATTGCCTAGAGTACTGGCCTGTTCAGTCGACTTGTGGTTTCAATGATTTTACCTCGGATTTTAACTGAGAATTATCCAAAATCAAACTGTCAAGTTTCTCATGGAACCTTTTCATATTTTCAGCAATCGAAGTACCCACGACAATTAGGAGTTTCATTTTATTCAGGAATTCTGTCGAATTTAGAACTTCTTTCACAATTGCTACACCACCATTACTCGCAAATCGTGTTTTCTCAGTCATTTTCATCAGAATTCTCGCAAATTTCCACACACAACAAGAAGAATTACTAGTAGAACAACTATATATCACAAACTGATTTATAAGACGATAACTTTTGTAGAAAATGCTGTTTAGTGAGAACGGTTCATTCACGCGTGTTACTCGCTATCGACTCAATATCATGTCATATCTTCATATGATGAATAAAAACACAAAATTCTGTATTCTGTTATGTTAAAGTCAACTAAACGTCATTTATGCAATTTTAGAACTGTTCTCCTTAAAAGACAGAAAATCTCATAAAATGGAAAATATTTTTGATTGTCTCGGTTTTTACTTGACGGAAATTCATCTTCAATATAAGAAAAACAAATGTTCGCTTCCGCTATTTTATTGATTTACACGACAATTGTTTCGTCATACCATGACTTCATCAAGTGAGTATTGAAACTGAGGTATACAATGCGAAAAATGACCTTAAATACACAGCTCTGGTACAAAAAATAGAGGGGTGGAAAGAAATTGTTCACAATCAATGAAAAATATTAAGTAGGGGGGATCTGTTTAAATCTATTTGACCATTCAATAATATTTGTCTTTTATTATATCTACTGATCTCTAAAGTTTCTAACAGATTTAGTTTCTGACTTTTGTTTTCGATATGTAATATTTCATAGTTCATATTAAAATTATGACCAGTCTCTAACAAATGGTTGGCATAAGTTGAATTTGGTTTATTATTGATATAACATTTTTCATGTTCTCGTATCCTTGTTTCGAATGAACGGCCTGTCTGTCCCACATATGCACATGGGCAATCACTACATGTTAACTTGTAAACTCCTGATTTTTTGATTTTAGGAATGACGTCTTTATTATTTTTTATTAAGCTGCCTAAAGAATTAATGGTTTTAAAAGAGATGTTATAATTTTCTTTTTTCTTTAAATATCTAGCAATCTTTTCAGATTTTTGGCCTATGTATATTAATGAAATAAATTTTGTTTCGTTTGAATTTTAAAATTTTTGATATACAAGTGATATTGCTTTCTTGTAATTTATTGTATCAAGTAAATTATCTATAATTGTTGGATTAAAATCATTATTGAAAGCGATTTGTTAAATGGTTTTATATTCTTTGTCAAAATTTTCTTTCGACTTGGGTATGTTAACCAATCTATAAAGCATACTATTGTAAGCTGATAATTTTTGTGAAAATGTGATGGTTTGAAGTGTAATGAATCGTACCATCTGTATGTGTAGGTTTCCTGTATATGGAAAAGTCCTGTCTATTATTAATTTTGGTGATTTTTAAATCTAAGAAATTGATGCTATTATGCTATTTATTTATTTAATGGCATAAATAGACAACTTTGTTCATTTTTGGAATCTATCAATAAATTATACCCAACAATTGAATTCACACATGAAGATGAAGTAAATAATAGCATCAATTTCTAAGATTTAAAAATCACCAAAATCAATAATAGACACGACTTTTCCATATACAGGAAACGTACACATACAGATGGTACGATTCATTACACTTCAAACCATCACATTTTCACAAAAATTATCAGCTTACAATAGTATGCTTTATAGATTGGTTAACATACCCAAGTCGAAAGAAAATTTTGACAAAGAATATAAAACCATTTAACAAATCGCTTTCAATAATGATTTTAATCCGTTAATTATAGATAATTTACTTGATAAAATAAATAAATTACAAGAAAGCAATATCACTTGTATATCCAAAGTTTCAAAATTCAAACGAAACAAAATTTATTTCATTAACTCACATAGGCAAAAAATCAAAAAAGATTTCTAGATATTTAAAGAAAAAAAAATTATAACATCTCTTTTAAAACCATTAATTCTTAAGGCAGCTCAATAAAAAATAATAAAGACGTCATTCCTAAAAACAGACAGGCCGTTAATTCCAAACAAGGATACGAGAACATTAAAAATGTTATATTAAGAATAAACCAAATTCAACTTATGCCAACCATTTGGTAGAGACTGGTCATAATTTTAATATGAACTATGAAATAATACACATCCAAAATAAAAGTCAGAAACTAAATCTGTTAGAAACTTTAGAGATCAATAGATATAATAAAAGACAAATATTATTGAATGATCAAATAGATTTAAACAGATCCCCCTACTTAATATTTTTCATTTATTGTAAACCATCTCTTTCCACCCCTCTATTTTTTGTACCACAGCTGTGTATTTAAGATCATGTTTTGCATTGTATACCTCAGTTTTAATACCCACCTGTCATGGTATGACGAAACAATTGTCGTGTAAATCAATAAAATAGCGGAAGTTAATTTTTGTTTTTCTTATATTAAATGGAAAATACATCCATCCCTCTTTCTATTAAATATAAGCAGTGCTTATAAGACTTTAATTTAATTATAAAATTTTCCAAATAAATTTTTTTTAAATTAAAATTGTAGGAGACTAACAGATTAAATTTGTTTTGATATTAAAAGTTTGTAATAACCCTTGTATCAAGTAAAAAACCTCTTCTTATTATTTTATTTCATATATAATATAATAAATAATTATATTTAGGTTTTTGAAAAATTTCATCATATAAATATCATGTGTTTTAACTAAGACCATAAAATACCTTACAAGCTTTGTGAGATTTTTCTAAAGAGGATAGAACAGAGAATACCTTGGATTTTAAAGGTATCTAATTTTAATGTTGTTCAAACAAGATTACCACTTGATTTCAGGCGTAACTTATTTGTTGTTAAATGATTTTCTCTGTTAAACGTGAAGTTGGACTGACCTTATCGGAATTCTAATTGGTTTTTGGGGATGTACTACATGTTTTGAGAGTTTTTGAAGTATCTTATTTAAATATATTAAATATTTCAAATAAATTAGTTTTGGAGAGGTTCTTAAAATTATGATGTGTATTTTGAAAAAGATTTAGTTTTCATAAATATAAGTTCAGAAACAAAACATTTTGTCATAGACAAACATGCGCACCACGCCTGTCTGAAGAGTTCAGGCGCGCATGCTCGGAACAAAACGCCGTTATTTTAAATATTTATTTATTAATTTTAATTTACAATTTATATTTGTTGGGTTTTTTCATTCCATTTAATATTGTATAATGAGTTTTTATTTTATACGTCTATTAAATAGACATTAATTTAATTTTAAAATTTTTCTAATACCATTTTTTGAAATAAAAATTGTGGAAGACTAACAGATTAAATCTGTTTTGATATTCAAAGTTTTTACTTAATTTTACCTTCGAATTTATATTTTCGAAAAAATTTTGCAAAAAAAATGAAATAAGAATAAATACGGAAACTCGGAGTCGATTACGTCTATTTTCGATGCCAAAGCATTAATTTTCGTTTAATTATACACATTTCGTTTCGATCGGATGAGTAGTTCCGAAACTTTTAAAAGTAAGAAAAATTTTCAAATGCGGAATCATTGATTAACGAACTCAACCGGGATATCTAAGCCCCGAACCTTCACTAAAAGTTTCAAGTATTTAGTTTTTCCCTTCGAAAATTAGAGTATCTACGGACGGACCGGAATGAACTATAATGGAATAATTTGCCATTTGTTCTTAAATGTTAAAGATAAAAACAACCGGCTTGATAAATTAGAGAGATTAAAAATTGCGTTGTTATTAATTCAGTAGTATAGTTCAAAACTCAAAGTACTTTCACAAAAAGGTTCAAGAAATATAAGGCTTCATTCAAGCGTCGGAAAGACTCTTATTACGTTATTCAAAGTAATCATATTTTCCCGGAATTAAATAATCTCAAATTCGACATCTGGAACAGAAACATTTTCGACATTTTGGAGTTAATAGAAATAATTGAAAATATCAATAACCCTCTACTAATTGAACAAATGGACCTGTTCAATTCCCCACTTTTCGGTGTTTTCAAGAAATCAATATCTCTCTAATATAATATAAAACCCTCAAACACAATTTTTAATTCACAATTTGACAAGGTATTGGTGTTACGAAACTTGGATCTCTGTATACCCATTCAACAAAAACTGATAGTAAAGAAAGTTATTTTCTATTAGAGTATTAATTTCGAGCTCTACTGCATGTGAAAGTACCATATTTATGTGGAATAATTATTTTTGTTAAAATATTTTCTCACCTTGCAGCGGACCTACGATCAAAATCGTAGTCATCATTATTACGATCACTCGCCATTTTCTATTGCTTTGTTCTTCCTTGAAGCATATCTGGAAAGTGCTTTTGATATGTTTAATATCCAAAAAGTCCATCACAAAATTCTTCTTGTATACATCAACTGTGTCCTTTTGCACTTCTTTCTTGGGTTCTTTGATTACAATCATTCCGTAAATGAGACAAGAGATCATAATAAACGTTACCACTGTGTAGCAACCTACAGCTCCAAGTGGGCCTATAAAAAAACCACCGATGGCGTTACCAGTAGTTATAGCCACATTTTGAAACATGGATAAAGTTCCTATTCGAATGGTTCGTTCTTCTTCTGAACTGATTCCACTAATGTAGCTATAGGAACCGAGGAACATACAACTCCATCCACCTCCAAGTGCATAGGGGAAACAGTCGAAGAAGAGAACATAATATATGGAGATTTCCAAGAAGTAATATGCACATACTAACAAGCCTAATCCACTAAGTATATCACAGATTATTGGAATCAAAATCACCGGTTTTCTTCTCTGATGCCTGTCGCTCCAAGAACCAAAGAACAGCATGAGTAACGTGGGGAAAAAACCAATGGTAGCAGTTTTTAATGTCATCATTCTTGCTACCAGTTTTTGGACTTCGGCTTCTTGGTGTTCTTCATATCCTGTACGATCCCGGTTGAGCATTGCGTCGCACACAGACTGATTAAATTGTAGATTAACCCTACACGCCTTTTCTAAGTTCAGATTTTGCGTAGTCAATAATCCCATAACTCCTGGTAAGATATAAAAGAACACCAATGGTTCAATAGTTATATGTGAAACAATATACTTCACTTTTTGAATGAAGCTCAGTTTGTCAGGGTTGTTTTTAGCAGCAAGAATTTCTAAGCTGATTGCTTTCGGTACATTCAGAAGCGACATTTTGAGTAGATTATCAAAAATTAACTGCAATAATTTCAAATTGAAATAAAATTTTACAATGAACACTTCTTCATGATTCAACTGTTATTAGATGTAACTTCATATTTAGCACTTCGCACTTTATCTATCTTAAGTTATTATTTTGAGAAAGACTGTATAATTTCACTTGTTTTCCTTAATCTACGACTTTTTCTTATCGTTACTATTATTGGATCTTCAACATAATATGCTATTGTACGTGAATTGTCGACAAACATCTAATAAGTTCGAATGTTAAGTTGAGATCGAAGGCTTAATGTTTCTATTCAAATTTGAAGGAAAACAAATAGATAATTCTTATACTGCTCATAAGCAGTTTTTTTCGATCGTGTTTAATTTTAGGCTTGCAAAAGATAATGTTGTTTATTCAGAAGTACAAAATTTCCGTTATTCCATGAAACGGATTCAGGCAATTGAATCATAAACCTTCAAAGAAGTAAAAAATTACTTACGGTAACTACTCCATTTCATATGAGCGCTTTACAACTTCATATCAGATAGAGCAATCAACTCAAGATATTTCAAAATTTTGTGTAGACTTTTTTCTTCTATATGAAATTTCCAAGATCACGTAATGTAAGGGGTGGACCATTTGAAATTTACAGTTTTTTTCGGCTTTAAAAAGAAAACAAATTAATATTTTTTCAAAGATATGAGTTTATTAGGAAGATTGAACCTTAACATTTACGAATGAAAAACAATATCTGGGCCATGCGATCATCAGCTCATTGAGCGAAGTGGAAATTCATCGAATAGTCACGAAGCCTCACTTCTTGCACAAGTTGAATTTCATAAGCCTTCATAGCGAGGTCGTGCCTTCGAAATTCTCATCAGAGAAGAGCCTGAATTGTTCATTTCTTGAGCACGATGACGAGTTGTGTGCTGAACACGAGAACGTGAACGGGTTATTTTATTGAATAGCGATGCAGTTTTCACGACCAAATTGATCTAAAAATTGCTGGAAAGCATTTCATTTCTATTAAATTTTCCACGTAAATTTCTAACAGTTTGCATAGAAGATTCACCATTTTGGAAATGAGTTTTCAATATTCTCTATAATGTCGTTAATGTCAAATATTAAACTAACTTTCTGTCAAAACACGAATGACAGAAGTGTTGCCAGACTCGAACTCACCACTTCTACAAAATGAAAACTCTAGATGGCCCACTCTTTATGACAGTAAAATATTTGTTTTTTTATTTGCAAATAAAATGATTAATTAGAAACATTTTTTAACTTGATAAAACATTCGTAATTCACGTAAGAAGCTTAGATTCGTCCGCTCATTAATAACATAGACCGTATCCGGAATATATTATTTTTCATAATTTCAATATGATTCATTTTTGTAATGAAACTCTCGATTGAAATGCGGATGTTGGGAGGGAGCTTCCACCTCTTGGTTCGAGAGACGGCGTTTCGTTTCCGGGTCTGCGCATCTGAAACTCGTCAGACAGCCTGCGTGATGCGCAGGCTCTGCCTGTGACGCCGGTGACCATGTGTTCCGCTTGGAACGGTGATCATCAAACGCTGTGCCTTGCTCTATTTGAACTCGGTGGGGGCGGTTAGTCAAGAATCTTTAGACTGATCGGGTCCTCTATTGGTACGCCGGTCAAGCTACGACAGAGCAAGGCAGGTTTCTGGACGAGGAGCGAAGAAGTTGTTCGCTACACACTCCCCCTCCAGTGAGCGTCGATAAAGGTCACGGAATAGGGCGTTGGGAGCAGGCATGGAGATAGTCCGCCACTGGGCTGGTTGCGGTGCCTTCTCCAGCGGGGATCTGTGGAACAAAAGGAAAGGCTGTCTCGGAATGATGGATAGGGGCAATTAGGGCCACCTAATGAATGGGTTGGTTCGCTCTTGAAGCAAACCCCCCAATCACGTCTGGGTCCCCAATCAAGCTCTCGAGTGAAATGCGGATGTTGGGAGGCGTGACGTCAGACAGGCGTGACGCGCAGGCTCTGCCTGTGACGCCGGTGACCATTTGTTCCGCTTGGAACGGTGATCGTCAAACGCTGTGCCTTGCTCTATTTGAACTCGGCGGGGACGGTTAGTCAAGAATCTTTAGACTGGTCGGGTTCTCTATTGGTACGCCGGTTCAGCTGCTACACTGGACGAGGAGCGATGAAGTTGTTCGCTATAGTAACATTCTAATGTATAAAATATGTTGTACAGATAGTCGGTTATGGCCAAAGTTGCTTGGCAACACTATTTGTCAAATATTGTTGATTGTCAACGTATACAATTTATGAAATAATGTCGCAACCAAAAAAAAGGGGTAGTATATTTGTATACAAAAGTTTTTGGAAACGTTGAAAAATTAGTGCAATTAACTGAACTGGGAAAAAGTGCTGTATATGAGACAATAATGAGGATAAAAATGGTATGGATATGAGGCATAGACCAGTTTCAGGAAGACCGCGTAAGATTAAAGGAAACATTTAAACGTTTTATTGGCTTAAGGACGACACAATCCGCGCCTGGAGTTTCGCAAATTGGCAGATTTGGAAATCAACGAAATATTAAAGTATGTCCAGAAACCGTCCGTATGTCACTGGAAAGACAAAGCTACATATCAAGGAAACCAAAAAAAATCTGCAGTGCCACCTTTACAAAAGGAACAAAGGATAGAATTTTGTCAACGTTTTCAAGACGATTATTTCAATAATGTCTTTATATCTGATGAAACTTGTTTCTAACTTGGTGGAAATCACTTAAAAATACCATCAAAATAACCTGTTACCGTTCAAATTTCCAACCAAAATAATGGTTTGGGAAGCAATATCTCAGCGTGGTGCTACGCATCTCTGTATAGTTGATGGTATCATTAACAGTGAAAAGTATTGTGGCATTCTAACGATTTTCTCCTTGAAACGGCACATGCTTTATATCCAGAGGGGTGGCGTATTCAGCAGGATAATGCAAGATGCCACAGTTGAATCCAAGAACATCAAGCTGCTGGCCATTTCATGGCCAGCAGCTTCACCAGATCTTAGCCCCATTGAAAACATATGGAGACGAATGAAGTTTGAAGTTGAACGAGCAGCGCAACGAAATAAAGATTATTAAATTCAGTCAGTTTCACAATCCTGGACTACCATAACCGAAAATTATGGAGGTGGAGTTTCGGGGGTACCTCGACATTCAGTCAAGTGTTGATAGTGAAATAGAGGTTGTATAAGTAAATAATTTGAATATTTTGTCATAATTTTCTAATTCAAGATTTGGAAATATAAACTAAATAATTACAATTAAGCTTTGTTTTTTCCGGATACTTTCTAGACGGACTATAGTTATCACATTGTTGACTCCCGTTGGTACTTTTTCGGAATTTTCGAGTTGTTCGAAACAGTCTAAAAGGCTAAAAATCGATGATGAAGTATGGATCTGAGACTTTTTGTTCAAAAGCTAAGCCAACGAGGTTAAATAAGCAGTTGCAATTTTTATGTTAAAGCTTTAATTCACTAGGCTCGTGAACGTAAAGCGTAATCGTAAAATATTTTTATTTTCAATACAATTTCAATAAAAGACGTCATCGTTGAGAACGAAAATGGATATATCTTTATGTTTAACTTCCTTCTAATATATACTTATACTCTTACTCTAATATTTTGAAAAATTATTATTTATATAATATAACAGGAGGTCTTGAAAGGCTTAACATTGATGTAGCCGTACTGACGGAAACCAAGAAATAGGGAAACGGTAGCGATCAAATGGGAAGCTTCATCCATCTGTTCAGTGGAGTGCCAAAAAATCAAAGAGGAGCCAAGGGAGTCTCCATTCTAATACACAAAAAATTGAAACCCAAACTTATAAGTTGGGAGTCAATCAATGAGAGAATCGTCACTGCTAACCTTCAATTGAGAGGACACAGAGTCTCTATTATGGGAGTGTATGCCCCTACCAACGACGCATCCCAGGGAGAGAAAGATGAATTTTATGAACATTTGGATGAAGTACACAGCAAATTGGGCCAACAAAAAGACATAGTGCTTATGGGTGACATGAATGGGAGAACAGGAAGAGCAGCACAAGATCATATTGTTGGAAGCTTCGGAGAAAGCACGCTCAATGATAGCGGGGAAAGACTCATTGACTTCTGCCAACGAAATAATTTGAAAATACTTAACGGCTTCTACCAACACAAAGACATCCACAAATATACCTGGCACCAGAATACAAGACAACTTAAATCTATCATTGACTACATTATCATCAAACAAAAGTCAAATTGGAAGATAGAAGATACCAGGGTATATGGGGGAATAGATTGTGGATCAGATCATTTTATGGTAAGAGCGAAAGCTGTTATTCCCTTTAAAGCTTCCCAAGAGCCAGAAATGGCCGCAGTTAGTGAGGAAGTCAATTCGGAGCTGTATAACCTGGAGGCTTTGTACCATGACAGCACCAGATATCTGTACCAAACCAGATTAGATCAGAAACTGGACGAGAATTTTCTTCTTCAAGCCTCTGGAAGTCTGTACGGTCACATAGTAGACTCAATAAGAAAAGCAGCGGAAGAAGCTCTAGGAACACAATACCCCAAGAAAAAGAACAATTCAATTACATGGAACGCGGAACTTCAACGACAGCAAGAAGTAAAACAAGAAGCATATCTTCGATGGCTTAATAGTAAAAAGAATTCCGATCATGAAGAATACAAGCAAAAACGTAAATATTTCAAACAAATGATCGCGGAAAATAAAAACAAGACTTGGGAGAGAAAATGTAAAGAGCTGCACACATATATAGGAGGTACAAGATCGTCCGAGGCCTGAAAATTGATAAGAAAACTGAAAAATGAGACGAAAAATGGAGGAAATATCCAGCTGATTAACATTAGCAAGTAGAAATCTCACTCTCATGAAGAACTATCAGAGAGGAGAGAAAAATATACAACCACGTCACCAAGGCAATATCAGGTCCAAGGACCTCCTGTGCATATAAGTGCGGCAATCGTAGTAAAGTTGGCAAAGACGATGAAGAATAACAAGGCGAGCGGTCCGGAAAGAATTCCGGCGGAACTTCTGAAGAATGGCACCCAAAAATGTCTATGCTGGCGAAGCTATTCGACAGGTACATCAATGGTGATGAAATTCCCGAAAGCTGGAAAGAAGCGTGGATTACCCCAATACACAAAAAAGGCCCAAAGGACAACTGCAATAATTACAGGTGCATATCAGTCACTAGTACTATGGGTCGGCTTTATGGAAAAATGCTGAAAACATTAATTGAGGAAGAATATGGACCCTACGAACTTGAGGAACAGGCTGACTTTAGAGCAGGACGTTCCTGCACAGACCACATATACACATTAACAAAAAAAAAGTGGCTCGTGGGCGAGACGTACATCTGGTGTTTGTGGACCTTACTAAAGCTTATGTTAATGTGCCCATAAGTAGGCTCTGGAATGTATTGGAGCAAACTTTAATAAACAGCACACTCATAGAGGCCGTATAAGCGTTCTATAAGGATTCAACATCCAAAGTCAAAGTGGGAAATGAAATCTCCGATGGCTTCCCTGTCACGAAAGGATTGCGACAAGGCGATAGTCTCTCTCCAACTCTATTTAAAACCTACCTAGACCGAGCACTCAAAACCTGGCGAAGATCATGCACAGATATGGGTATTCCTATTAGCGACGGAAATACGCTATACACACCGCATTTTGCAGATGACCAGGTCATATTTGCTCAGGACAAAGACGATATTGAGTTCATGACATATGTGAATATGTCAAAAACCCCGTACATGTGCGTTGGAGGAGAGAATGAAGATCTGATGTTGGAAGGAGGATTGAAGATCAAATCCTGCGAAGACTACGTATATCTTGGAACTGTAATAAACCAAAATGGAAGGACTGATAAAGAAATTCAACAAAGAATAAATAAGGGTAGGAAAATAATCGGAGCATTGAATTCAATATTGTGGTCAAAAGAAATCTCTAAACAACATAAACGAGATATTTACAACGTTACCCTAAGGAGTGTTGTGTTGTACGGTTGCGAGGCCTGGCAGTTGAGTGTGTTATAACAGAATCGTCTCCTGGCCTTAGAGATGGATTTCTGGAGAAGGTCAGCTGGAATCTCTAGAATACAGAGAATACGCAATGAACGTATAAGAGAGATTATGGGTGCCAAAACAACAATAATAGATGACATCAAAAAGGCACAACTTACTTGGTATGGACATGTACAGAGGATGCAAGACGAACGTATTCCCAAACAAATGTTGAACTGGATACCCCCTGAACGACTAAAAAGAGGCAGACCAAAAACAACTTGGATACAGGGAATACAAAAGGCCATGTCAGAGAAAAATTTGGTACCAGGAGACTGGTTGGACAGAGGCCGATGGAAACTAGGAACCGGAAGGCGGTTAACGCTATGAACCCGGAAATATAAAAAAAAATTATTTCTAATGAAAAATATTTGAGTTCTTTGGGAATTTTGCCCATTCAAATTTAATCTTCCAATATTTTATTAACTCGGTTTCAACTTGATGGAAATCAATTCAAAATGATATTTTGAAGTAGGTTATTCTTATTTCTACATATTGGGTTGTTCGGAAAGTAATATCGTTTTGTTTTGGGAAAATGAAAGACAATTTTCGTATAATGAATACATATTTTTTTAAAGTATATATTGGTCATTCTGGTCCAACATCTTTTGCCATCTTTCTGGTAGTAGTATGATTCCATGCTCATAAAATTTTTGGTCTTTGCTGGCAAAAACTGATTCAGGTGATTTTTCACCTCTTCGTTTGAAGTAAAGGTTTTACCGTCCAAAAAATTCTGCAATGACTAGAACAAATAATAATCCGAAGGCGCCAGATCTGAAGAATATGGTGGGTGTAGCAGTATGTCCCATTCCAGCTGTAAAAGCTTTTGGCGAGTGACCAAACTTGTATGAGGTCTCGCATTTTCTTGGTGGAACATTACAGCTTTTCTGTTGATTAATTCTAGCCTTTTCTGTTTGAAGTGCATCGTTAAGTTTGTCCAGCTGATGACAGTAGACTCTTATTTTTATGGATATTCACTTTGTAAATGCTTTGAGCCGGTCCACCTTTTTTGCTCCATGATCTCTTTGGTTTGACATTGTTGTATACAACCCATTTTTTTGTCCCCAGTAATGATGCGCTTAAAAAATGTATCATTTTCGGGATGTTAAAAAAGTTGAAAAGCTCTTTTTTCTATTGGAGATGAACCTCCTGTTAACCTATTGCTGAATAATTCAAAACTATTGCAATTTCTTTCTCGACTGTTGTTAATCCATCCATATTCTCGATGGCCATTACCACTTCAGAACTGGTGAATATATTATGGGCCTAGTGATTGAATAGAGCATTATTCATAATGATCAGTCGAATCGGACAAATTGATTAATTTTCAAAACATGCGTTATATCTTCGAAAAAGAATTAGAATTCCGATAAGGCCTTCATCGGTTCGACTTCACGTTTAAAAAATAAAATTAATTAACAACAAATATAACTTACCTCACAAAACTAGTGATATCCTTCGTTTTGAACACACAAACTTTAAAATCCAAGATATTCTATGTTCGTCGGAAAATCACAGAAGCTGTAAGGTGTTATATGGTTTTCTTTAAACCACTTTAAATTCCATAATGAGTTTCATTCAAACCAAAGTATAAGAAAAATATATATATATATATATAAAATAATAAGAAGAGGTTTTTGTAACGAAGCTCCTTATCGCGCGTTGCGAAAGGGGGCTAGACGGAAAAAATTAAGACCAAAAGTTGTAACGACACTTTTTGCTATAGTTTCAAGCCGTGCGGCGTGCACGTGTTTTCTGTCTGTCTCTCTCTCTCATAGAAAGCAAGCCAGTTATTTTCGTTTCGTCTTTCTTTTTCGCATTAAACAGTGTTGTGTCGCGACGATTATTTTTGTTGAGTGTATTAGGTTTATTTATCGTTACATTTGATGATGATGAAACTAAGAGTTTTGAAGAATTCAAAAATAATTTTCAAGTTCTGTATTGGGGAGAAAGAATTCCTATGACGACATTGTTCCGAAAAAAATACCTCAGGATGGCAACAACCTCCAACATTTTTTGAATAAGGAGGCGATGTAGGATGAGGTTTAGTTGAGAAGTTTTTTATGAATTCTCTAAACATCACAGTTGAAATTTTCAAATTTTTTTATTTAATGCCAGAAAAATTTGAGTTTTTGAATGTTTTTACCTTAAAAACATTCGATTTTCTTATCGTTCATGAAAGGAAAATGTGTGAAACGAATGAAAATCATTAAAATGTATACTATTTTTTTGAAGATTCTTCCTCAAATGTGTTTCAGTCTTTCGTTTCTGCATCATAATTGGGTTTGAAACTTGCTTACGTGGGCGAAAATGGTCTTTTCTATGGAATAAAGAATAGAAATTCTCAAATTATACTATCGGAATGACGAAAATTCTAGATTGACTGCAAGGTATTAGGAGTACAAATAAGTTTCCGCCGTACGAAACCCAATTTCCTTGTTTATGAATCATTCCTAATGATTTTAAACGATGTTAGACTGCTTGCTGAGTGACTTCTAATGTTAGAGCACGTTCTTTTTGTGTTTGAGATGAATCTTCCTCCAATTCTGCATCCTTTTTTGGCATTTTTGGCCTTCCACTGTCTTCTACGTCGAAATCACTGTTTTTAAACTTTTGAAACCACTCTCGACACGTTCTCTCACTCAAAGCACCCTCACCATATGCTTCCAGGAGCAATTGATGCGCCTCAGCAGCAGATTTCTTCAAATTAAAGAAGTAAATTAATATTTCCCGCAAATGACGCTTACTTGGCTCAAATTTTCAACTTATAGAAATTATATTTCACCAATATAAAATCAATGATATTAATAGGTTATGTAGTTCTTGAATGTCCAAACTATTTTTTAAGCCGGTTATCATCTGCGAAAGCTAACCGAAACTCCGTACCGCGCCATCTACAACAAAACGGCGGAAACTTATTTGTACTCCTAATATTTTAATAACAATCTTCCAGAAAGAAATGTTAGTCCCCAATATGTTAAGCATTTGATGAATAAATTAGAAAGTTGAGCGTCCAGTCCGAAATGAAGCTATTGAAATAGCAGTATTAGGACATCTACAGATGGATTATCAGCAGTCTATAAGAACTTTAGCACGAGCACAAATCTTCCGAAATCTAGCGTTCATCGAATTGTGAAAGCTCATAAATTTCACCCTTACAAGATAAGGCTGGTGCAACAGTTGAATGAGAATGATCCTGACGGTCGGACTCAGTTATGTGAACAATTTAGTGAGTTACTAAATAATAACCTACACCGACTCTACAATACAATCTTTTCTGACGAGTGTACCTTAATGTTGAATGGGGAAGTCAATAGACATAATTGTCGGACTGGAGTGATAGTAATCCTCATTTATTCATGGAGATACATACACAAATTCTCCAAAAATTAAATGTTTGGGTAGGAATATTAGGAAACCATTTGTTGGACCGATTTTTATCGATGTGAATCTTGACCGAACAACTTACTTGAATTTATTAGACGACATTATCAATCCAATGATTACTGACATTCTAGAAAACGACAACCTATTAGAAAATGATCTCACAACTCAGCAGTACGGTGCACCGTCACATTTCGATATCCGTGTTCGACAATTTTTGAACGAACGTTAACCAGGACGTTGAATTGGCAGGAGAGGTCCTATAGAGTGGCCAGCAAGATCACCCATTAGATTTTTTTGTGGGGACATTTGAAGTCCAAAGTCTATGCAACTCCACCTGAAAATCTTGCAGAACTACGACAAAGAATCATCACGGAATGCCAATTACTGACACCAGACATTTTCGAAAATGTTAGAGGAGGATTTGAAAGTAGACTATATCATTGTATGGAGGTTGATGGTGGTCATTTTAAACAATACATACATTAGTTCTTTAAATAGTTTACATTTTTTTCTAGATGTTCCCTATAATTACTTACAGATCTGGTGTATTTGAATGCATTGGGTTTCTGTTCAATGACAATGACATCGAATATCGGAGCGATAAAATACTAAAAATCAGTCTGAAACTGGAAAACCACTTCATACACATAATATCAGTTTATGCACCGGGTACTGGAAAGCCAATACTGGAGGCCCTTGACTTCTATGAGCAATTGCAATTAACAGTTGATAAGATACCCAAGCAAGACCAAATTATCATCATGGGAGATATGAACGGAAGAGTGGGTAACGAGGTAATTCCAGGAATAAAGAACGTGTTCAACGAAGAGATCATAAATGACCGGGGAGAGATGCTCATCGACTTCTGCACCTACAACGAGCTAAGAATCAGCAACACATATTTTCGTCATAAACCTCAACATAAGATTACTTTCCGTGGAAGCAGGGGTGTAACTTCTACAATAGACTACATCCTAACGAATACAGCAATTGTACCAGAACAAGTGGTAGATATTAGATCATTGACATCGGCAAATATAGGGTCTGACCACTGGAATGAAAAGACCAACAAAAGCGGACAAACAATACGATTCGGTAACAAAGTTCAACATTGAATCCCTAAAAACAGAGAGCATACTCGACTTATATAGGAGACGATTGACGGCCAAAATGGAGGAGACATCAATCGGTGACTAACATACGGTAAACGAGGCATGGAAAATACTCCTAAAGAACATAAATGAAGCAGCCGAAGAAGCGCTGGGGAAGAGAACAATCAAGGTAACCTCACATCAGCGTAGAGAGAAGCCCTGGTTCACATCGGAAGTAAAAAATCTGGCACAAGAAAAGAAGGAAGCACATCTAACCTACATAAATAACAAGACGCCGAAAAATTATCTAAAGTACACAGAAATTAGGAACAGAGTCAATAATAGAATTAGAGAGATAAAGAAAGAACACTGGGAGAACTTTAGTCGAGAGATGGAAAATGACCTATATGGAACTCAAAAGCGCATATAAAAAATGCTCAGAGCCGCGAAAAAGGAAGTAAATGAGACAGTACAAATGCATAACATCACCGCGGATAAATGGAAAGAGTACTTCACAAGTTTGCACCAGAATAACGACCAGCGACCAGAAAGGAGAAAAAATCTGCGGCGAGAATATGCACTAAGCTTGGAAGAGGACAAGCAGAAGAAGTGATGAACGAAATGAAACATCTCAAAAACGGGAAAACTCCCGGTCCAGACAACATTCCTAATGAACTGTTGAAACAAGGAGGAGTAAGATTGGCCGAACAGCTCACCAACTCTTCAATAAGATCCTAGAGAGCGCAGTAATACCAGACGAATGGAAACAGAGCATAACAATACCTCTATTCAAAAAGGGAAAAACATCAGATCCAGCAAACTACAGAGGAATATCATTATTGAACACCTCCATGAAACTGTTTACTCGCATACTGGGACAACATATATTGCAACACACCACGTTAAATGAAGAACAACAGGGTTTCCGCAAAAATCGTTCCACGGTCGACGCTGTATTCGTTGTCAGACAAGTAATGGAGAAAGCCATTGAATATGACAAACCTGCGTACATGTGCTTCATAGACTTGAGTAAGGCATTCGACAGAATACAACTGACGGATGTTGTGGACGAACTGAAGCACAGACGAATACACCCATTGTAGAGACGATCAAACAAGTAAACAAAGGTAACACTACCACAGTCAAGACAAGAGCAATTACAACCGATAAAGTAAAGATCAACCTAGTGGTGAGACAGGGAGATAGTCTTAGCCCACTGTTATTTAATCTGATAATGGACAGGATAATACATAACCTACGAAAAGTGAACCAAGGATACAGAATGGGGAACGAACTGTTGAAGATCTTGTGTTATGCAGATGACGCAACATTATTTGCGGATAGCGAAGACGGGCTGCAATGGTTGATGCAGGCATTTCACAGGGAGGCTCTGAAACTCAACATGGTAATATCGATCCCCAAAACTAAGAGCATGGTAATTGCCAGGGAACCCCGCCGATGTAAGCTGGAGATAAATAACAACATCATCGAACAAGTATTCTCCTTTAACTATCTAGGCGTAATGATATCGCCATATGGGAGCTTAAAAGATAGTGTAAGACATCAGATGAATAAGGCAGCCCTAAGGAATATCATCTGGAAGAACAACTGCATGACAACAACCAGTAAAGTGAGAATTCACAAAGCCTGCGTCAGACCCGTGATGACGGCGGAAACAAGAGCAGATACAGCTGAAACTAAAAGAATGGCACGGACAAACGAGATGCGAGTTTTGAGGGCAATAACGGGGAACACATTGAGAGACCAGAGAAGGAGCGACGAGATCAGAAGGGAATGCCAGACGGAGGACATAGTTAGATGGACCCGCGCGAGGAGAAGGTTCTGGAATGAACATGTCTCACGTATGACAGGCGACAGAATAGCAAAAATCGCTAGAAACGGAAGACCAGCATCCAAACGACCCGTAGGAAGACCGCCAAAGAGGTGGAAGAGCTGGACCTCAACATCTCAAGAACGAGAGGAGGAAAATGGGTGAAACAAGCTAGCAAGCTTTCGTAAAGAAGAAGAAGAAGGGTTTCTGTTTGAGTTACCCTTCAGATAATGTTCAATATCAAACTGTAAAAAAAATCACCGAATTTGAAAATTTCAACTAGGATGTTTAGAGAACAAAAAAAGCTTTTAGCCTAAAACACATCCGCCATCTCTTTCCTATTAAAAAAAAATTGGGGGTTGTTGCCACCTCAGGTGGCTTTTTCGGAACAATGTCGTCATAGGAACTCTTTCTCCCTAATACAGAACTTGAAAATTATTTTTGGATTCTTCAAAGCTTTTATGTTCTTGAGTTTGAGCGTTTCAACATCACCTTTTGACGGTTAGTTCAATATTACATTATTTCGTGAATAGTAAACCGATTTTGAAAATTTTAACTGGGTTGAACATAAATAACTTTCCAACTAACCAACACTCGACATCTCTTCCCTATTCAAAAAATGTTGGGGTGATGCCACCTTCATGAGGGTTGTTTTTTCGGAACAAACTCATGATGGAAATTCGTCAATAATAATTGCAGAGCGAATTTTCTGTTATTAACAGTTTTTTGATTTCTCCAAATTCATTTGATTTGAAGAACATTCGATTTTTTCAGGTTAATAATTTTACAATTGGCTTATTTGTTTTTGAGATATGCATCAGTGCTCCTCAACATGGTTCTTTCAAATAATATTTTCAAAAAGAAGTTCGGTTTTAAGGTATTCATTGAAACAAATAAATGCATTATATAGAAATAATTTATTCCAAACATTCTAAATACTTGTCACAGAAGCCGATAAAGGCTACTGGTAATCTATCAGCAGAGAAACTTACATTGGAAAAAAAAGGTACTTTTGAATTGCACACTATATGCATCACAAATTAAACCATTTTCTGCATAATAGCTGCGTTCACTATACCAGCTTCTTTAATTGTCTGTGAATCTTCTAACACCTTTGAAGGATAAGATGACAGCAAATCAAAACCTTGAGTGGCATACTGGGGTCTTGCTGCTAAAATATAGGACCTGATTTCACCAACAGTATGAGTGTGATTGAATTGGGCAACTAATCTTGAACCATCAGCAAGTCGAATTTGTACGCTGAAAAAAATATTTACAAAGTTATTGTGGTGTAAATAAATATTTATCCAAATGCTAGTTATTGAAGTATTTTCCTCGAAAAAATTTACCGTTTTCATTTTCATTCAGAAAATAATAAAAAAAAAATATTGAGTTAAAACAGTTTCTAGTCCAGTTCTGCTCATAGAGGCAGCATATAAACGCACTTGACAATTTATAAAATAATAATAATAATTTATCAGATCTTCTAAGGCATAATACATATTTCTAAGACAATGTCACAAATGTCTAAGATCCATTACTTTTAGCATTTTGACTGATATAATATTTTTTCCGAACTATTTTTGTTCTTCAAATTCTTAATGACGCTCAAGAACCTCATCATCCAGTACTCGAAGGCAAAAAGTTATAACTTATAGAGCTTGCGTCGTATATACCTTCCGGTCACGAGCCCAATGCTCTACTACTGAGCTGTCCGCACTCATATTAATGCTATGATAGGAGAGTGGACAGAAGGTAGATCATTGCTTGGGAAAATATCCATATAGAAGGTAGATACGCCATTTGTTATGAAAAAGTCCAACAGATCAGGAGTTTTGTTAGGTCTGTTGGAAAGTAGGTAGGTCTTCCAGTTGACAAGAAAGGGTAGTTGATGAATATTTCCTAAGTTCCAAGGCTCTGTTCATGTAATGACTTATTCTGTTGTAAGGTAGTGTGATTTGGTCTAAATCTACATTGATGCGCCTGTATGCAATTTTGGATGCTGAGATACGCCATTTGTTATGAAAAAGTCCAACAGATCACGAGTTTTGTTAAGATCTGTTGGAAAGTAGGTGGATCTTTCAGTTCACAAGAAAGGGTAGTTGATGAATATTTCCTAAGTTCCAAGGCTCTGTTCATGTAATGACTTATTCTGTTGTAAGGTAGTGTGATTTGGTCTAAATCTACATTGATGCGCCTGTATGCAATTTTGGATGCTGAGATACGCCATTTGTTATGAAAAAGTCCAACAGATCAGGAGTTTTGTGAAGGTCTGTTGGAAAGTAGGTGGATCTTTCAGTTCACAAGAAAGGGTAGTTGATGAATATTTCCTAAGTTCCAAAGCTCTGTTCATGTAATGACTTATTCTGTTGTAAGTGTGATTTGGTCCAAATCTACATTGATGCGCCTGTATACAATTTTGGATGCTGAGATACGCCATTTGTTATGAAAAAGTCCAACAGATCAGGAGTTTTGTTAAGGTCTGTTGGAAAGTAGGTGGATCTTTCAGTTCACAAGAAAGGGTAGTTGATGAATATTTCCTAAGTTCCAAAGCTCTGTTCATGTAATGACTTATTCTGTTGTAAGGTAGTGTGATTTGGTCCAAATCTACATTGATGCGCCTGTATACAATTTTGGAAGCTGAGATACGCCATTTGTTATTAAAAAGTCCAACAGATCAGGAGTTTTGTGAAGGTCTGTTGGAAAGTAGGTGGATCTTTCAGTTCACAAGAAAGGGTAGTTGATGAATATTTCCTAAGTTCCAAAGCTCTGTTCATGTAATGACTTATTCTGTTGTAAGTGTGATTTGGTCCAAATCTACATTGATGCGCCTGTATACAATTTTGGATGCTGAGATACGCCATTTGTTATGAAAAAGTCCAACAGATCAGGAGTTTTGTTAAGGTCTGTTGGAAAGTAGGTGGATCTTTCAGTTCACAAGAAAGGGTAGTTGATGAATATTTCCTAAGTTCCAAGGCTCTGTTCATGTAATGACTTATTCTGTTGTAAGGTAGTGTGATTTGGTCTAAATCTACATTGATGCGCCTGTATGCAATTTTGGATGCTGAGATACGCCATTTGTTATGAAAAAGTCCAACAGATCAGGAGTTTTGTTAAGGTCTGTTGGAAAGTAGGTGGATCTTTCAGTTCACAAGAAATGGTAGTTGATGAATATTTCCTAAGTTCCAAAGCTCTGTTCATGTAATGACTTATTCTGTTGTAAGGTATTGTGATTTGGTCCAAATCTACATTGATGCGCCTGTATACAATTTTGGATGCTGAGATACGCCATTTGTTATGAAAAAGTCCAACAGATCAGGAGTTTTGTTAAGGTCTGTTGGAAAGTAGGTGGATCTTTCAGTTCACAAGAAAGGGTAGTTGATGAATTTTCCTAAGTTCCAAGGCTCTGTTCATGTAATGACTTATTCTGTTGTAAGGTAGTGTGATTTGGTCTAAATCTACATTGATGCGCCTGTATGCAATTTTGGATGCTGAGATACGCCATTTGTTATGAAAAAGTCCAACAGATCAGGAGTTTTGTTAAGGTCTGTTGGAAAGTAGGTGGATCTTTCAGTTCACAAGAAAGGGTAGTTGATGAATATTTCCTAAGTTCCAAGGCTCTGTTCATGTAATGACTTATTCTGTTGTAAGGTAGTGTGATTTGGTCTAAATCTACATTGATGCGCCTGTATGCAATTTTGGATGCTGAGATACGCCATTTGTTATGAAAAAGTCCAACAGATCAGGAGTTTTGTGAAGGTCTGTTGGAAAGTAGGTGGATCTTTCAGTTCACAAGAAAGGGTAGTTGATGAATATTTCCTAAGTTCCAAAGCTCTGTTCATGTAATGACTTATTCTGTTGTAAGTGTGATTTGGTCCAAATCTACATTGATGCGCCTGTATACAATTTTGGATGCTGAGATACGCCATTTGTTATGAAAAAGTCCAACAGATCAGGAGTTTTGTTAAGGTCTGTTGGAAAGTAGGTGGATCTTTCAGTTCACAAGAAAGGGTAGTTGATGAATATTTCCTAAGTTCAAAGGCTCTGTTCATGTAATGACTTATTCTGTTGTAAGGTAGTGTGAATTGGTCTAAATCTACATTGATGCGCCTGTATGCAATTTTGGATGCTGATATTCGATTTTATTTTAGGGAGTTCAAGTTTCTCAAGGAGTTTTGCTAAAACAGGCATCAAACTAATTGAACGGTATGAGAATATAACTACGTTTTGAGTAGTTATACGTTCTTGAGTCTTTTTTTCACCGTAATTAGCGAACGTTCATTACCACATATGTGTACCCTACTGGTGTTCAAACAATTCAAAGATAAATCAATACTCACCTAGTTACTGGTTGGGATGAATCTAGTTTTAAATTTTCCTTTGCGACTTGTTCATTGACTGGTTTGTCCTCTTCCCTGCAGGCACCCACCACAGGTGGAGCCGGATTACCCAGAGTGTAACCAGTACCTGCAAATCGTTTCGTTTTCTTAGCCGAGGTTTTGAAGACTTCCATTCTATGGTCCTCCATTGTCAAATGTACCTAGAAATTCAGAACTTCACATCATGGATTATATTGTGAGATGTGGGACTACATTATACAACTAGCCCAATATTTTTATGCAAAATCAATAAAAATTATTGTCTCCTTAGATGCGAATTCATATGATAATTATTTTATCCTCAGAGATTGCTTTTTGATCCTAGAATGATAAACTTAAATCGCACTTCTGAAAATAATAATCTTTAAGTAAGTGTAATGAAGTATGGGAAAACAAGTCAAAAATCATCTAGAGTTCATGAGGTACACTAGAATCATTCAAAATTCCTACAGTAGTCAAAGAATTCTTGAAGATTGTAGGGTTCACCTTGTAAAGAAATCAAAAACAGTTCTTCTGAAAGAGCCCTCTCAGTAAGGGATTAGGGTGGGCTGGAAATATGAAAGGTGATATCCTTCTGGTATTATTCAAGTTCATAGGTTTAAAATAGAAAGGCTTTTTACTTGATAGAAGAAATATAATAAAATTTGAATATCAAAACAAATTAAAATATGTTTGTCTTCTACAATTTTAATTTCAAAAAAAATTTTTATTCAAGAAACTTTTAGAATTAAATTAATGTCTAAAGTAAGCACCGCTCACATTTAATAGACGTATATAATCAAAACTCAATATATAATGTCAAATGGAATAAATAAACCAACAGATATACGAAAGTCAATTAATAAATAAATATTCAAAGGAGACAAAATTTTGTTTCTGGTCTTACCTTTAAGAACACCAATTGCTTTTTAAAAACATGAACACACCTTCTCAAAGAATATAATTTATTTGAAATATTTAATATATTTAAATATTCGAATAAGTTAATTCAGAAATCTCTCAAAACATGCACTATATCTTCAAAAAACAAATATAATTCTAAGCAATCCCTTCTTCGGTCCTGAATAATATTCCAAATATCAAAATCAAAAAACTAACCTATATCAACAACGCACACTATAAAGAAATGAATGTTTCGAAACACAGATCAACTTTATAATTCAAGATTGATCTATGTTCTAACAAAATCAAAGAACAGTGCAAGTTATTTTTAAGGCTTATTTAAATTCATTTCTTTACAAGTGTGCGTTGTTGATATAGGTTAGTTTTTTGATTTTGATATTTGGAATATTATTCAGGACCGAAGAAGGGATTGCTTAGAATTATATTTGTTTTTTGAAGATATAGTGCATGTTTTGAGAGATTTCTGAATTAACTTATTCGAATATTTAAATATATTAAATATTTCAAATAAATTATATTCTTTGAGAAGGTGTGTTCATGTTTTTAAAAGGCAATTGGTGTTTTAAAGGTAAGACCAGAAACAAAATTTTGTCTCCTCTGGATATTTATTTTTAATTTTAATGACTTTCGTATATCTGTTGGTTTATTAATTCCATTTGAAATTATATATTGAGTTTTGATTATATACGTCTCTATTTAATGTGAGCGGTGCTTATTTTAGACATTAATTTAATTCTAAAAGTTTTTTGAATAAAAATTTTTTTTGAAATTAAAATTGTAGAAGACAAACATATTTTAATTTGTTTTGATACTCAAATTTCATAGGTTTAAGAAAAGATGTTTGTTTTTATGTAGGTACATCAATATTTTGAATATGTATTGCCTATGCAGAGTGACAATATCATTTCTCAACAGCATACTCGATATGACTATCAAAAATTTGCTGTGTTGCTGAACTGCTTCCCCACGATATAATACTATAGCTCAAGGTGGAATATACTGATTTTAAAACTGATAATTCTACTTGATCTCTTAGAACTTTTCATTATATCAATAGATTAACAAGGTTAGTAAAAAGACACTAAATTAATTATCATTATTACAGGAAATGTGCACGATGTTCTGTGCAAAAGGCTTGATTGCAATTGTTGAAATAAAGTGAGTTATTCTTCGTTTTACTGAAGAGTAGAGAAAAAAAGTTCCCTTGGATACAAAAGGTTCCCCTTGAACATGTTTTTGTGGATTTTGCAAATTATCACTTATATTTTTGAGTGAGTATTGTAAAGTTGGCAGTTTTACACGCTTCTCTAGGCGTTCAAGGAAAAATAAAAGAAATATACCCTATCGCCCATTTCATACATTGCTACCCATATCAGTTAAACTCAATTATGTAAAATGCCGCATTAATCAATCTAAGAGTAATTTTTAGAAATCTGTATGCCATTCTGACAGTTTTTAGTAATTCACCACAGTAGGTTGAAGTTTTTGATAGACGTGAAGTCAGGAGCTTTTGCGCACTAGTTCATATCACCCGTTATCCTCATAAAATAATTTTTTTGTCTTCTGATTATACGACCCTAATGAAATTTTGCTCGAGTTAGTATTATAATTATAAATGCTAAATTTCAGATAGATGAAATCTGTAGTTTCGAAAATATTGGGAAAATATGAAAAATTTTCAAACGTGAATAACTGCTAAAGTATTAAACCGATTTT
The DNA here is from genome assembly GCA_034642435.1 of Megalocaria dilatata. Lineage (NCBI taxonomy): Eukaryota > Metazoa > Arthropoda > Insecta > Coleoptera > Coccinellidae > Megalocaria > Megalocaria dilatata. Next base: position 77,231,379 of record CM067856.1, read on the forward strand.
GCCCATTTACGAACTCATTCAAACCTTTCTTAAAAGTTTCAAGGCTCTAGTTCTTTCCGTTCAAAAGTTAGCGTGTTTACAGACGGTCGGCCGGCTGGACAAAATTACTTTTGACTTGGGATTCCTCATCAGTGAGTCCAACCAAGTCGTTTAAGACCATTTTCGGCTCAAAACTTGAAAATTAAACTTGGGCGAAAAGCTGTTCCCTAGAACTAGCGCGCAAATATTCCTGCACTCATTGAAATTTCAATATATGAAATATGAAAACAGTTTTTGAACAGAGAAATTCTTTAATGAAATGCATGGAAGAAATAGAATCAAATGTTGCCAACACAAATGTAGTCAGTGCGGCATCCTGAAGTGAGATCCAATTTTTGTTTTTTCGTTTTTTCATCGTGTTATGCTTAGGTAGATATTCTATTTAACCTACTTCAATAGAGCTATTTAGCACGGTATGCTATCAATCATTTCGAAGAAAATATAGAAAGTATTAGAATTTCCATTGGTAATGTTTTTGGTAAGGCAAACAGACTTATTCATGACAAAGATCTTGAATCTCCATCACCAAGAAAAAGATCTTTAGATTCACAAAAAGCGGCCAAACAGAAGTGTGTGATGTAATTATTGATAGTGCGTGATTTAATTGATCCACTTCAAGCTAGTTCTTTTTTTCCCGAGATTATTTCCAAATATCAAAATGAATTCCCTTCAAAATTTTAGATGCGCATGTATGTCCTATCAGGGATTCAACAAAGAACGTTTATATACTGAATTTTTAGTCATGTGTTCAAGAAGTGACTGCAGTAATCTAAAGGAAACTGTCCGATTCCTAAATTCATTGTGCAAAATAATTTAGAAGACATTTTGTGAAATAAAAAATTATTACTACACCAATGACAAGATCTGAAGCGGAGCAGAGCTTTTCGACTCTAAACCGAATAAAAACTATTTTAAGACATTATATGCCTGAAGATGGGTTAAATTATTTCTCTATGTGGTCTACTGAAAAATATATAATAAGAGAAATACAAAATTTCAATGCAGTAATCTGCATGTGTTCAACCGATGAGACGTGTTTATCGTTATCGCCGTGTCAAAGAGTGTTCTAAGACAGTAATCAGCCGACTCCGGGAATAAAAACCCGGATTGATCGAGCTATTGCTAAACAATCGCTAATCCCGCTAATCGAGGTATTTCTCGAAATTTATTAAATTTCCATTTCATCACAATAAATAGAAATCAGAAAACTGAAACGAAAACGTTATCTATATTCAGTCCAGATGACACATGGAGGAGATAAACGATGATAGCATCGAAGAAAACATGAGTTCCACCTCAGATAAAAGAAACAGCAATTTGATAACATCACATCAGAATGCTATACAGGACGCCTATATGAAAGACACAACACAGGATATTCCTTCAACCAGTCACCCAATAACCAATAAAGAGCAAAACATCAAAATAGATAATGCAAATGTAGATACACATTTTTACAGGATGTCATCGACAAGTGATGAAGAATTTTTAGGTTTCCCGGGAAATGAACCAGTGAATAATTCATGGCAGGCAGTTAGGGCCAAAACAACAAAAAAGAAGGAAAATCAGTTGCAATACCCCTATTCCAATAACCGTCAACAATAGATTCAACGTGTTGAGTGAGAAAAATGAAAAAACAAATACAACCAGTAAAAACAATGATGGTAATAATATACCGAAACCGCCACCAATATTTGTTTATGGTGTTACAAATTATGGAGAAATGGTGAAACAACTACGAACTGTAGTAGAAGATGGAAAGTACATCACAAAATGTCTAGCAGATGACACAATAAAAATAAATTGCGAGCTACCAGACACCTACAGGAACATCCAATGACCCCTCTACCTTTCAATATTCTCTGCTCAATCTCAGTTTCTGTTCGGCCAGTGTGATCAATTTGAGCACCCAGGTAAGTATATTTACTACATGTTCCTATTTCTACGTTGTCTTCTAAGTGTAGATTATCTGCTTCCTGTCCAATGCATAAATATTTGGTGTTCGTTTTATTCACAGACAGTCCCCACTTTTCGTATTCGGCGAAGAGCCTTGTCGTCATAAACTCTAAATCTTCCTTGTCTTGGGCCACTACCACCTGATCGTCTGCAAAATGGAGAGTGTACAAAGTTTTTGTATCGTTTAGTTGTATTCCCATACCACTGCAAGATCTTCTCCATTTTCGTAGCGTTTCGTTCAGATATATTTTGAATAACGTTGTGGACAGACAGCATCCCTGCCGTAGGCCCTTTGATATAGAGAAACTTTCGGACATACTCTTACCTAGCTTTATTCGTGATGTTGCCTGACTATAGAGCTGTTTGATGGCTTTTATGACTGTGTTACTTATTGAGGACATTTCTAAAACTTGCCAGAGCTTTTGGGTAGGGACATTGTCGTAGGCTTTTGTTAGATCGACAAAAAGAAGGTGGACCTCCCTGTTTGTAGCCAATTTCTTTTTATTTAGTTGAACCAAACTAAATATATGATCCACACATGATCGTCCTGTGCGGAATCCTGCCTGCTCTTCTATTTCGTGTGTTGCGTATTCTTGTTCGACTATACTCCGGAGGATTCGACCGTAAAGTTTACTCATCGTACTTGTGACTGATATGCATCTATAGTTGGAGCAGTCATCTCTTCTTCCCTTTTTATGGATGGGTGTTATCCATGCTTCTTTCCATGTAGATGGTATCGGTTCACCGTTAATATATCTGTTCATTAACTCCTTTAAGCACTTTATTAGCTTATTAGTGCCATTCTTTAAGAGTTCTGCCGGTAACCCCGCTGGTCCTGGTGCTTTTCTATTTTTCATAGACTTTACTGCTTTCACCACTGTATCTTCGTCGATATTAATTGCTTCACCGTATAGGCGAGTTGGCAAGATATGGCTGTCTGTCTTCTCTTAGTTCTCGAGCATAATGTTCTTTCCATTTGTCTATTGTAATTAGATACATGAGAGACAAAAATGTTATACATCACACATATCAACCTAAGGAAGAACGTGCATATAGAGTAGTTGTTAAGCGTCTTCATCGCACCACTGATATTGAAGAAATTAAGCAAGAATTAGCCAAAAAGGGACATCAAGTTAGAAATATCCTTAATTGTAGGAATAGGGTAACCAAAGAGCCTTTAAATATGTTTTTCATTGATTTAGAGCCAGCCAACAATAATAAAGATATCTACAAAATTCAACATCTTCAATATAGATCAATACAAATTGAACCACCTAAAAAAACTAAAGGTATCACACAATGCACACGATGTCAGCAATACGGACACTCAAAGTCATATTGTAACAGACCATATGTGTGTGTCAAATGCGGAGGGGAGCATAACACTACAATGTGCAAAAAGAACAGAGACACCCCAGCTAAATGTGCACTATGCGAAAGGTGCTCATCCAGCAAATTATAAGGGATGTGAATTTTATCACAAACTATTGAAATCAAACAACGCAAACAATAGATTAAACATTCATAATAGGACAAATACACAAATAAATCCTGCAATTATATCACAACTTCCACAACAACAAACTCGAACCAATAATGCTTCAGCTTCCAAGACAACTGGAGAGCATGCAGGTATGCAATTTCCGCAACAGCAACAAACCAGAAGTTATGCAGACGCTACCAAGAACATAAATATCGAACCATCAACTGATATAAATACTATTATGAATAGATTCTTAGATGAGTTTAAAACCATGTTCCAACAGCTCATACAACAGAATAGTATGATATTAAACATGCTAACCACAGTCATAAGTAAAATTCGCTAAGTTTATAAAAGTCGCAGAATGGAATTCCAATGGTCTTCTGCAACATAAAAATGAGGTTGAGTATTTTCTCCATCAGAACTCCATAGACGTCCTTCTCATAAGTGAAACACATTTCACCCATAGATCTTACTTCAATATAGCAAGTTATACCACATACTGTACAAATCATCCAGATAATACTGCCCATGCTGGTACTGCCATTTTAATCAAGAACACTATCAACCATATAGAACTACCAAAATATCAATGTGACCATCTGCAGGCAACAGTGTTAAAAGTTCAAACTCTACCATTTGATTTAGTTGTTGCTGCAGTCTATTGTCCACCTCGGCATAATATCAAGAAGGAAGATTTCAAGGCTTTCTTCCAAATTCTGGGATCTAAATTCATTGCAGGTGGTGATTATAACAGCAAGCACACCTTATTTGGTTCACGACTCATTACAACTAAGGGTAGAGAACTAGCGGACCTCATTCAGGAAAATAATTACTCCATACTATCAACTGGAACCGCTACTTATTGGCCAACAGATCCTAATAAAACACCAGACTTACTAGACTTTTTCATAACAAATGGTATTTCTTCTACCTATATAAATATTGTTCCAAGCTATGATCTATCATCAGATCACTCCCCTATCATAGCCACAATAAGTAGCGTTGTAATTCATAAAAAATCAATTCTTCGATTGCATAGTAGAAAACCGAGTGGAATGAATACAGAAGTTTAATCGAAGAACATATATGCCTGAATGTAAGTCTTAAAAGACCAAGTGAAATAGATGGGGTATTGACATCATTTGTTCATCTTCTTAAATATTCTGTGGGAAAAGCCACGCTTACTTCTGAAGAAAAGTGTAAAACATATAATGTTCCAGAGGAAATCAAAAGACTTCTAGCACAGAAGAGAAGAGTTAGAAAGAGATGGCATCGGACACACTCGCCTGCAGACAAGACCATCTTGAACAGATTAACAAATGAAGTAAAATTTAAGATGAAAGAACACAAAGAATTGTCATTCAACAACTATGTGTTAAGTTTAAAAAGATATGATAATTCAGTGTGGAAACCAATAAAAAACTCAAAAAAACCAAAAATCCATATACCACCTTTACGCAACATACCAGGATCAACTATTCAATGGACAAGGACTGACAATGAAAAGGCTCAAACATTTGCAGAACACCTGGCTGAAGTATTCACACCCAATGATGACATACACGATTATGAGGTTGAAGGAGAAGTGTTAAATATTCCTTCTAATACGACTCCTATTAAAAGTATCACCATAAAAGAACTACAAAAAGAAATAAAATACCTGAACACACGAAAAGCTGCCGGAATAGATGAGGTCACACCAAAAATGATCAAGGAACTGCCTAAGAAAGGAGTAGCAATGATGGCATATATATTCAATGCTATCCTGAGACAAAATTATTGGCCAGAACACCTAAAAACTGCAGAAATAATCCTCATACTGAAACCCGGCAAGAATCCAAACGCTGACCAATTAGCTTACTACCAATTTTATCTAAGATCTTGGAGAAAATTTTGCTATTGAGAATAAAATCGGTTCCCAACACCCAAGAATGGATTCCTCCACACCAATTTGGATTCAGAACAAATCACTCCACCATACAGCAGACACACCGAATAAGTCATGAGATAAGCAAAGCCCTGGAACTCAAACAATACTGCACATCTGCTTTTTTGGATGTAAGCCAGGCCTTTGATAAAGTCTGGCATTCTGGACTATTGTATAAGATAAAGAAATGTCTGCCATTATACTGCTACAAGTTGATGAGATCTTATCTTACTGGAAGGAGATTCAGAGTACGGGTGAATGATAAAGTGTCTGATTTTTATCCTATTCAGTCCGGTGTTCCCCAAGGAAGTGTTATGGGACCGTTTTTGTATACACTGTATACGGCAGATATGCCCACAAATGCGAATACGATAATGGGAACTTTTGCAGATGATGCTGCAATTCTTGCAAGCCATGAAGATCCCAAAGAGGCATCTAATAGATTGCAAATTCATCTTGATGAAATAAAAGAATGGCTGCATAAGTGGAAGATAAAAGTTAATGAAACCAAGTCAGTTCAAGTAAATTATACTCTTCGAAGAGACCAGTGTCCACCCATCTTTATAAACAATATAAAGATACCAAATTCGCCAACTGTTAAATATTTGGGAGTGCATTTAGATAGCAGACTAACCTGGAAGGAGCATATTATTAAAAAAAGGAAGCAAATAGACCTTAGAACTAAAGAACTGAATTGGCTTATAGGTAGAAAATCGAAACTCTCATTAGAAAACAAGCTACTGATATATAAAATGGTCATAAAGCCCATATGGACATACGGAATTGAACTTTGGGGATGTACAAGTAAGTCCAATGTAACTCTAGTCCAGAGATGCCAATCGAAAATACTGAGATTGCTAACAAATGCTCCATGGTATGTATCAAATCAAACCCTGCATGAAGATTTGAAAATACCTTATGTGAAGGATGTCATCAAGGAACAGAGCCAAAAACATCACACCAAGTTAGATGGTCATATAAACGACTTACTACAACCGTTGCTTCAACCTCAAGACATGAGAACACTCAAAAGGACCTGGCCAGCTGATATGAAGTAGATTTAAAATGGTCTTTTCACTGGAGAAGACCATATCAAATCATTTGAGAGCTCAAAGCTCTGTAGACAGCAAATTAGCTCATAGAATTGTTGTATTCTGATTGCTAATGAATAAATGATAAAAAAAAAAAAAAATTTCAATGCAACGTTATTCATAAGTTTGCATCCAAGAAATCCTGAAGAATGAACTTATTTATAAAAAAATCAGTGTTATTATTTTTTTCTATTGGCATATTGACTGTGCAGGCCTATTAATAGTAAGTTGTCTGTATACAATTATTCGTGATAATGGACAGTTTTAAGAGATACGTCGGACTCTGTCAAGAGAATAACAGCAGATAAAGGTCTTCCACAAGGAAATGGAAAGAGTAATGAGAAATTTTTTCAATGCCGTGAGATCCGTTCTCAATGAGAAGGAAGAGAAACTATGGTTTCTTTATAATACCGAAAATCGAAAAAGCCAATTATGAGTGAGTGAGTTCTAGTTCGAATGATGTGCTCTAATGAACTTAAAAAACTAGTTGAAAATAATATGTTCTCGTGTAAATATTGGATTTTATACTCTAAACTCGTCTTTCTGATGTCATGATCTTGTTATGTTACAATTGTAATGTGTTATGTTTATTTCCAATAATATGTTGTCCAAGGTACATTTAACTCAAGAACTTCATCAAGTTTTCACTATCCAAAACGGAAATTGATACCTAAGATCCATATGGTCAATAGTGAGGTTTACCTCTGAGCATTGCCAAGACTGATGACAAGACTTTTTGTAGTTACCTTGTGTAAGATTCACATGTAAGATCTGGACTGAAGGTCCACAGTGAGGCTAGCCTCTGAGCAATTATACAGTCATAGTTTAATATTGACACATAGGACCCAGATGTAAGACTCAGAAGGGAAGTGAGGCTCACCTCTGAACATTGTTAAGAATTATTACAGGAATTCTGGTATAATAGGCTATGTTTTAATGTTTTAAATATCCTTGTTATAGGTTTCCGAATGTTTATAATATCCCTAGAATTTGAGCATGTGTGCATAATTTGTACAAGGATAAAAAATGAAAAACCAGAAAAAAATTTTGAACTGGCCTTTGCTGACAATCAAATTTCTATTGGGGAACGCTAATTTGTAATAAAATAATATTAGCTAATAAAATAAAGGGTGCTTTTAACTGCAAATCTGTTTTTAACAGTAGTAGTTCTGTAGGAATATCTCATGCTCTGAAATGAAAATGAATCCATATTTCCTATATTATTTTGGCTGTTTGAACTTGATTTCACTTCAAAGAAAATTATGGACAGACTCTTCAATGGAAGATTTGCCTGTTCTTCTAGCAGATCTGCCTTTAGATCAGCACCGAAATTTATGGTTTTACATAATGAAGAACCAGCTCATTTCCCACTTAATGTTTGACAGTACATGAATGATAATAATTGGCCATCATTTAATAGGACGAAGAGGTCCATTATCTTGGCCACCATTGTCCCTAGATCCTAATTAGTTAAATTTTTTCATATGGGAATACCTAAGACTTTATTGTTTATGAAAATTCAAATCTTAAAATGCTTGAGGTCGATTTTCTCTAAAGGTGAGGTTTAGAGTTTTCGACTAAGAGTACCATTTTTGAAGATTAATTTTCAAGAATTTCAATTCTGTTAAGAAATTTGCGAAATTGTTAGTGGTGTTCAAGTTGGGGACGTTGTTATATTAAATAAATTTTTTATCTACATCACTGAAAATGAACATACAGGAAACATTGGAAGTTTCCTTTCAACAAGCAGTGAGGTTGTTTTAAGTTGCACTGAAATAGCTTCAGGCATTTTGGAACTATTGCAAAAACAAAACAAGTTATTTTTTCAAATTTTAACACCCTGTGTCTTGGAAATGAAATGAATTAGAACCCATATTTACAGGAAATTTGTTCTTATTTTCATTAGTACTAGCTACCCTATCAGTTTGTTACACCTACTATGGGACATCCTGTATAAATCTGCTGAGTGATAAATGAAGAGAATAAGATGTTCTAATTGGAATGAAATGAGGAATTACTTTGTTTTCTATCACTTTTATTTACTGATTATACAGTGAATCGAGTTTCATAGTGATATTACATTTTCAAACTGATTTTGACATTTTCAGTTTTGAAAATGTAGTATCACTACGAAACTCAAGTCACTGTACAATCAGTTAATAAAAGTGATAGAAAACAAAATAATTTCTCATTTCATTTCAATTAAAATGAACTAACACAAAGTAACGGACTACTCCACTCAATAAGACGTTCTTTGAAGTAAAAATAAACAGCCCCATTAGGAGGGATTTATATGTGGTAGCAATATGTACATCTCTTTCCAAGTCGACCCATTTAGTATCAAGTATTTAATTACTATTTCTAAATTATGATATCTAACGAACACTCACCTCAGAACCACTCTTTGTCTTGAATTCTAATGGTATTTCCCCCTTCCTAATACTATCTAGGAAACTCTTATTTTGGGGATCGGTGTAAAGTCTCAAATCCCCATCATTTATACTAAAACCTTCCCTCCACAGCTTTAAAGTTATTTCACTTGGCTGAGATGGTTGGGCAACACCAGGAACAGTCACAGAGTCAGTACTAGTTTCTCCTAATTTGTAACCTGTACCATAAAAAGCTCTAGTACTTGATGTACTGGGGCGTTGGTCCACCACTTCCACACCATGTCTGTAAAGTTAAAAATTGGGTGACTTATTTTTTAGATTAATAGGTCAAGAACATTTACTCTTGCGAAAAATATACAGAATTTCGAAAGAAAATATAAGACATTAATTCATCTATATTTATAATAATAGGTTGGGGACAGAAATTCAATATTTTTGCGTGAACTTCAAGACTTTATTTAACATGTTAACAAGGTAACTTCAAAATGACTCTCTCATAGAAGTTTTAGTCCTTATGGGCGAAAAACTTTAGTAATCGATTTTCACAATCTTCTCCTCTTGATGCCAATTTCACTCAGGAAGTTTTGCAATGCGAGAAAAAGATGGTGATCGCTTGGTGCCAGGTCCATATTATATGTCGGATGCATTAAAACTTTCCAACCAAGCTACGGGAGTTTCCGGCGAGTTACCGCAGACTGACATTGTCCTGATCAAATATAACACCTCTGTTGGCAATTCTGGCAAATGGTTTAAAACTGTTTTATGATCGATCTTCAGCTCCTGGGCCATGCTACGACTACCAACTTGCCAGTCAACTTTGATTATTTATGTGGTTTTATCGACATTTTCAACGAAGGGTCTGCCTGTGCATCTTTAACATCAAAAACACCTGAACGGAATCGACGAAACCAAAATTGCACGTAATGAGCCATTAAGTATCGGGACCATAAACACCATTCACAATTTCAGCTGCCTGGCTTGCATTTTCCCCTTTATCAAAGAAAAATTGTGAAAAGTACAGAATTTTCTCTTTGTTGTTTGTTGACTTCCATCTTTAACACCCTGTAATTCACAACTGAATAGATCAAACAAAAAACAGCAAAAGAATTTTTGTAGTGTGAAATGTCACCTTGACAACGAACATAAATCTGAAATTGTTTGATCGATACTTTATGAGATATCGATCACTACAGCCATCCACCAAAAAAATAATGGATTTCTTTTTCTCCAATTTTTGTATTCACTCAATTCAATAATATACATTTACATTGTTTATATTATGAGTTGAACACATGACGTGTTTAAAGACTACAATGTAGTTTTTTCAAATGCAGGTATCCTGATGAAATAATGTTTCAATTGATCAATTGCTGTACTCTGCCGGTACATTTACACTCACGATTCATTTGACCTACCCGAAAAAAATTGATCAATCGATTATTATTGATTAGTCGATAATAGGTAGATCAATCGACTACACTTTTTTTTTATTATGAGTTGAATACATCACGTGTTTAGCTACAATGTAGTTTTTCACATGCTTTTAAATAACTGGTAAAATTTGGTAGTACGAGTATACAATATTTTGTTTTGGGGTAAGGGTATAATAAAGTTTATATTACTTTTGACAAAATCACTGATTTCATACGAGAAAAGATCCAATAGAGGTGAACTAGATAAATCAGTCAGATCATTCAGTTTCCAGAATTTCTTTATGGGTTTATTTCTAAACTTTATGAAAAGTTCAGTCTTTATTTTCCTTATGAAAAATCTTAAAAGGTAGAGAAGAGGAATATACATAAACTATTAATCATGAATCCCCGAGTAATACTATTATATTCCTTGATCAAGCTTCATAAAATAGAATACACAAACAAGTCGTTTCATATATACAAGCTTTCTAAATTCCTCATAAATATCATAAGAATTTTCTGTAATTTCCAACTTCAACTTTAAATTAAAAATTCACTAGTTCTTATTGATAAAATTAAAACTAATAACGGTTATTCGCCATCAATAATACACAGTGTAATTGCTAGAAAACAGTATAAAAATCATATTCATGAAATCAACCCTAAGTTAAAAACTGAAAATAACATCCTATTCTTTTCAGCTACTATAGTAAACCAACTCTATTTTTTTTTTAATTTAACACTTTATTAGCAATTCGAATATGTTAAATTGTGTTAGGCGCGCTATGATCAAGAAGGCGTGCGCGTTGTTAGAGTTCCTCAAAGATCTCTACAAATAAAGAAATTCCTCAACATATATCCTCAACAATCCATCATTCTTTGGCAAAGTTAAAAAAATTTAAACGTAAAATAAATAAATCAAAATCTTCAGGTGATTATCAATTTCTCATTTGGTACTTGCCAAAAAAACTTATAGTGGACAAATCGGAATGTTCTTCAATACTAGAAAAAATTACCATAGACAATCTTTCCTCAATAATAAGTTAGATAATACCTATGCAGAACAACTAATAATAGAAAAGCATGATTTTGATGAGTTTTAATATTTTACACAAGGAAAATAAAGGCCTGAAGTTGAATCTGTGACAGAGTTTCTAGAAAACAAAGACCCAGAATTGTGTGATACAATCCTCTCATCAAAGAACGATATTGCGTACTTGACAGACTTATACAAATTGTTCAATTTTAACCTCCAACTTCAAGGACATGAATTAAACTTGATTAAAACAAAAAACAGCATTGTTGCTTCCTTATTCAAACATCTTTTACACAAAAGAAATATCGACAGACGGAAGTTTAGCAACTTTCCAAATTTATCAGCTGTATCACTGAATGAAAGATGACAATCATAAATACAGAAGTTAATACGGAAGGAAATTAAAATAGCAAAAAAAAACTGATTGAAAGAGAACTGTGAGGAAATAGAAAAGTTACTTGGAGCACACGACGATCTTAATGTGCATCGAAAAATCAAAGAAGTCACTGCAACATACAAAAAACTAATCCGAATATCATTAAAAAACCGAAGAAACGAGTTAATAGTGAACGAAAAAGATATATGGACTTCATGGGAAGACTACATTACTGAGTCATTCACCGTAAAATAGTGTTGTTAAACATAGATAACGAGGAAGAAACTCAAAATATTAAAATCCGAAGTCATGCACGCCATCTAAATCGCCAAAAATAGGAAGGCATGTGGGTCAGATGTATTACCGATGGAACCAATCAAGTTAATCAATGAGGACAATATGGAATTAATAACAAGGTTATTCAATGAAGTATATGATACAGGCGACATCCTGCGTGATTGGCTAAAGTCTACATTTATTACCCTACCTAAAAAGCTACAACCAAAACAATGTAGCGACTATAGACTAATAAGTCTCATGTCACACATGTTGAAAACATTCCTGCGTATAATTCATGCCCGTATTAGAAGTAAATGCGAGGAAGGTCCAGATCAATCCCAGTTCGGCTTCAGAAATGCATTTGGAATCAACATGATGCTACAAAAATGCCGAAATCAACTCCCTACGTTGATCTCGGCATAATAATTCATGTGCTTTCTGGACTATGGAAAAGCGTTCGACCGAATTCACCATGATAAACTTTTAGTAATGTTTAAAGAAAGAGGATTAAATAGACAGGACATTCAGTTGATAAAGGATCTGTATTGGGAACAAAGAGTAAGTGCAAAAGTAGGTAATATAAGAACAGACGATATTGCATTAGAAAAAGGAGTAAGACAGGGTTGTATACTTTCTCCTCTGCTTTTCAACCTCTATTCTGACCGAATATTCAAAGAAGTTCTTGAAGAACTGTTACACTGCGGAATTAAAATTAATGGCTTACAACAATTAAATATGCTGATCACACAGTAATACTAGCTAACACAATAGAATATCTGCAAACATTGCTAGACAGAATTAACACAATTGGAAAAAGATATGGTTTGAATATCAACGCTAATAAAACAAAATTCATGGTAGTGAGTAGTACGTTACAGAATAACGTCAGTCTATCTAAACCACATTGGTACCCCATTAGAACGTGTCATAAAGTTCAAATATCTCGGAAGCATCATAACGGAAACACTGGACCCTGATACAGAGATAAAAAGCAGAATAGAGACGGCGCGCGCAGCGTTCAATAAAATGAGACCACTTCTTTGCAATGATGATTTGAACCTTAAGATAAGGCAACGGATGACTGAATGTTATATATGGTCAGTACTGTTGTATGGTAAGGAGGCGTGGACACTCAAGATTGGTACAATGAACCGTTTGGAGGCATTTGAGATGTGGCGCAAAATTGCATATCTTGGTAATAAGAGGAGAAAAATATCAACTACTCCAAATAATAATGAAGGGGAAAATAGAGGGGCGCCGTGGACCTGGAAGAGGCGGCAGTCATGGTTGAGAAACATTCATGAATGGACGAGTATACGTTCAAACTCGTACACTTAGCAGAAGATCGAAATACTCTAGCCAGAGTGAAAGCCAAAGTTCGGAGACCGGATATGGCACATGAAAGATCACTGAATTATGACGATTTGATTGTCGCTTGCCAGTGTCAACATTTGGAAAACCTTTACACAGATTTCAAGGAACGATTTCGGGACATTCTGAACATAATCTCACCAGATTGGCTTTTGGGTCCCTTTTCAAGGACCCAAACATCCTACACAGTAGGATCATCACAGTTAGAAGAACGATAGAACTTACGACAAATGAGGAATTAAAAATTAAATTAAATAGTGGCTACAAAGAATTTTGGCTACATAAACCGATCTCACAATTGTACCCAGAATTATGTTCAACGATCTCTGATAGCTTTATATTTAGCTGAGCTTGGATTTGGTGCTGTAGCAATGTTAACAAGTTAAAAGAGAACTCGGCTTCGTGTTACTGAATTTATGGCGAATTACGGTTGTTTTCAAGTAAAATCGAGCCTGATAACATACTCCTTAAAAAGCATCAAATTCAACCTTCTCATTAGTTGATGTCTTCTGAATGTTAATAAAAATATTCCTCAAAATTAAGTATGCGTTTTAATCGCTTCCGTTGACATATTCTTCTTTCATTCTTCATTTTAAACTCAGGAATAGAATATAATAAGGGTCAAATTCTATTTTCGACTAGAATATAATAATGAATCTTCAATTCTGACTGCTAATCAACAATGCTGGAATCAAAGTTTTTGTTAATTATTCTAAAAAATAAACCTTGAATTCCAACCTAAATAAAAGAGCACTTTTTGGTAACTCTTCACCATTTTTGGAGTAACCAATCCATTTCTGGCGATTTCTGAAGGTTCAAATATTTTACTTCCTCTTTGACTATCAACTACTCTTTTTATTGATGGGAGGTTTGAAAGAGTTTCTAATAAATTTTCTTCTGTTTCGTCATCAGGATCGTTAATGTTAGGAATAAATACCTTGGCTAGGTAGTCTGGATATATTTAAATTTTTTCGTCATCACTCCTGGCCCAATGAAAGTAAGTTCTCTGTTCGTTGAGTACAGAACTTTGTGGCTTTTTTGAGTATTTTAGTGGTTTCCATAAGGACCGATCGAATCTAATAATACTGGATATATACATACTAGTCGGGTAATTTTCTTTGGTTTCTTTCAGTTTTGATTTTAACTGAATAGTCAGTCTCTTTAAAATGTTTTTGTCTGATGTGTGAGATTCCATTTCGCCTCCGGCCCCCTTTTTTGCATCAATAATTTCTTTATTTCTAAGCTTGTTCTGCAGCATCTTTAATGATCGATAAATCTCGTTAATTCTTCATGGATTTCATTTGTCTTTTTGAGAGTCACATTGAGATTTAGGATATTTTCAATTGTGTGTCTGTATTCGCACCAATTTTTTTTTGCTATGAAGTTGTACATTATAACGCTGATTATGGTGGCTATAATAGGATGATGTTCCTATGTGAGTGAATAAATCAAAAGTGGGAATAATATTCATGTATGTTGTAGAAATGCCATTTAAGATGAAAAACACAGTGCCCGTGGATAACCAGAAGTGGTTTTTTATGACATTGGCAAGCTCTCTGTCTTTTGTAGTAATAGGGTGTGATCCAAACATTGTGCGGTTACTATTATAATCACCACCTGCAGTAAATTTTAGCCCAAATATTTGGAAGAAATGATTGAAGTGCTTTTTCATGCTATGTCGAGGTGGGCAGTAAACTTCGGCTGTTGTTGAGATCGTTGCTCTACTTTTACTGTTGCCTTCCTCATATAACTTATAGTATCTTGTATTATAATAGTAGTACCAGCGTGGGCAGTCTTATCTGGATGATTTGTTGGATAATGTGTAATGGGGTATATGAATGTGTAATTTCTCTGTGAAGTGAGTTTCGCTTATGAGAAGGATGTCTACTGAATGTTGATGAAGAAAAATCTCTACTTCAATTTTGTCTGTATAACCCAATGGCATTCTATTCTACTATATTGATGAATTGAGCGAATTTTGCTGATAAGCATTCATTATATTTAATATCATTGTGTTCTGTTTGATCAGTTGTTGGAAGATTCTCTTAAATTCTTCTGAAAATGTGCTCCTTGTGTTGTTTGTGTCGTTTGTTTGTTACAAGAGTGTTATTTACTATATTTGCGTAGCTTTGTGTTTTCAGATACTTATGGGATATGTTGCAGCAATGGTGGGAGTTGAAGATATGTAGAGTGCACTGGTGAATTGGTGTTTGCACTATTATTATGATGAATATTCAAACTATTGTCTGCATTATTTAACCTGAGAAGCTTGTTACAAAATTCACATCCTTTGTAATTGGATGGCTTAGCACCTACACAGAGAATTGTCACCGTAAACTTTCACAAAGATACGATGAGCTTTAGCTGCACTTCTTTCCAATAACAAAAAAAAATTTAACTTCCAGCAAATGCTGTTTAGTTATCAAAAAAGTAGACATTTTCAACAGCGTAACAAAAAACGTTCTGTATAAAACTCCAAACGATTCAAACTGGATGTTATCGGCAGATGTCCAATCTTTCTACAACCGCGGCAATCAGCTGTTACTATTTAAAAATTTGATGTTGTCTTTTGAAAATGGATATAATTAATTTGTACTCGCAATAGAATGTTCTCCATTCGCGATATTAAAATATCAGTTTGTCCAAGCCAGTTTCAATCGTTTTTGATTGGAATATTGCATAATTTGTTGTAAAACGAAGCATAATGGGCACAATGGGTGGATTTTCCCCATTTAAGTATGATAATCATTATTACCCTTATATTCCTAGATCTTTTGAAAGGATCCCAATTTGTGCCTATATTTATTGTATGGTATCAAAAAAATGTAATTTTAGTTCAATGAAACTCCATTCTCTTATTTCTAATGAATTATTAAATCAAAATATGTTGAACCTACTTTCCGTTATATCCAACCATCTGTAAGCTGCAAGTTGATTGAGCCTCCCAATCTCATTGAGATGTTCAATTTTTTCTTGTTCCAAAATCAATATTTGATTATTCAATTTTTCTATCATTAATTCTTTGAAAGCAACAACATTTTTCTCCATTTCGAGTAAGTTTTTCAGTTGCTCCAACTCATGAATCAATAACATTTCTTTTTCATTCAAATTTTTCAATTGTGTTTGAAGAAGAGAGTTTTGTATGGTCAGATCATTTATCACTTCATCTTTACACTCAATAGTTTTTTCATTGTTTTGTATAATTTTTTTCAACTCGTCTGCAATAGGGCTTTCCAATTTCGAATTATCCCTAGGCAACGAAGACAAATTTTCTTGGGATCCATGCTTAAGAAACTCATGCTGCTTACAACTTTTACACATCCTCTTAATTGAATTAGGAGATGAAGCAATCTTACAACACTGACATTTCTGTTGTTTGGTATCAGACATTTTGAAATTAATTTGTCAGTTGAGAATATTATTAAATATTTTCTTATCATAGATGCATAAGAGATCTGGTGTGCGCTCACTAGAATTTTTTGGTTCAAATTCCTTTTACAATAACATTGACTTGAGATAGTGGACTTTTTATATTTCGCAAGATGTAAAGAATAAATGGTTTTAGGTAATTTCTCGGTATTGCTCATTACATTTTTAGAAATATCAAGTGATAAATGTTTTCTTCTGAGAAATATAATGGAACTACAATTTCACACTGTGCAAATATATCAAAAGCAAAAATAAAAAAAATGCTGATAACTTAAAAATATGACAATAAAGCTTGGACAACCAGAAAAGAGTGGTTTGCAGGATGCAGATTAGAAATAACAAAAAAAAAAAATTTTTTTGTAATTTTGTTTTTGAATCTTACTCAAAAGAAATCTTATTGAAACATATGAAAGAATATTCATGCTCCCTAATTGTACATTAGCTTTTCAACTACTTGACCTAAAAGTTAAAATAAATTTTAAATTTTTGTTTGTAAAACCTTATTCAGCAACACACGCTATTAAATACTGAAAGTGCTGGTTTTGAATTCAAAAAAGGATGCCAATATATGCAATTTACTTGAGAAAAAATATCTGAGAAAATGTGTTGGAAACATTGATTATAGAAAGCGGGTTTTAAGCATGTAAATATGCAAACTGAAGACCAGTTAATACATACCATTAGATCTAATCTAGAAAATGACTTTCTACATAATATTCCTGCAAATATGAATTTGTTGGAGGTAAGCGACAATGAAGACTTCAGATTTTTGTTAACCTTTGATAAAAACTTGTACGTAGAAGATCTAGATCCATAACAATTGAAAATTCATTTGAAATAGCAGAGCTTTTATGGTGAACCTTGTAACTCTCTAGCATCTTGAGCTTGATCTCAATTCATAAATTTTTGTGTTATTAAAATGATTATTTTTTGGTGCGGGTTCGCACCTTGGCAGGTGACCAGCTACTCTTTTACTGTTGGATTAAAAACTAAAACTACTGTTCCTAAGATAGTCTAAAGACACAATAACAAAGTCTAACCAGAACACAAATAATCTTTTAACTCACGTCTAATGCTTCAGAGCGATCTTCAAAGAATATTTAGGAGTATATCAATTATTACATATGGATAACTATACACTCTTATATTTTATATTCTGTATCTAAGAATAACCAAAATAAAAAAACAATATTCTATACCTAAGAGTAACAAATTTTTGGTTTTCATTAGTGGTTTTTTTGCCGTTTTAAAATCTATATGAACCTATAGGTTTTAAATATTCAAAATTATTGAATCATAGTTTTCATTAAAAAATGTAATTTTCATATTTCTTTTAGACAGGCACTTTTTTTAATAGACTTTCAGTAAGTTCTATTGGTGTTTGCCTCAGAAAGAATTTACTATATTTGTGAATTGAAATCTCACTTACTCCTGAACAGATCTGAACATGTCAGCTACAATGTCTCTACGTTTGCCAGGTCCTATTACTTGTTGACCACTATTTTCTGATCCTCCAGCGTAAAAAGCTTGTCCTTCCTCTTCATCATCATCTTCATCTTTAGGTAAGGAATCCAGAGTACCAAATTTATTATTAGTCTTTATAGGTCTAGTCTTAGGCTTGTTGGTAGCAGTTTTAGGTTTAGTTTCATTTGGTGGTGAAATATCAACATCATCAGATTCCATGGGAACTGATTCGATAGGTTCATTTAACTCTTCCAAAGTTTCTTCCCCATTCTCATAATAACTTGCTAAAGCTACCTACAAAAAGCAAGAAATTTACATATGATCCATGGGAATACATTTGAGCTTCTTACATCTACTTGCCAAGCTGCAGAATCTAAGAAAAACTTTGCTCTGTCCTCAGTCGCACCAGTAATTGAAGTGAATTGTGAAAGTTTATCATTTCTATCAGAATCAGACATATTTTAATGAAAAATTGTATAAAACCGGACACTAAAAATCGTTAGAAGATTACTCAGCTCTATTATACTTGTCACAAAATCTTTTGTTTGGAATAGTGAAGATTTTGGCTAACCTTTAAAACGGTCACTCATCGTCATCGAGTTTGATCTTTGATCTTGTCTGTGACTGGAAATTTTTTAGTCAAGTACCTAATTCAAAAGATGATGAAAGACTTCAATATACGAAATTTAAAGTTTATTATTTTCATTTCTTCAATAAATGATTTGATCCATTTCAAATATAGTATTTTATGGATGTTTTATTTGAAAATAGAATAAAAAACTTATCCACTTCCATAATGCTGATGTCTGTTTGAAATTAATTTTCTATGAGATAAATCTTAACCTCCTTTGGCTATGCTTAATTCTTATATATATGACTAAATTCAAAATTTTAGAGAACACAATATATTTTGCAATGAATGAATGTGAAATTTTTCTTCGTCAAAATAATTGGCACGAAGCTGCCAAAAGTTTGAAAAATTTCCGAGACTGCAATATTTCACAAAGGTACATTTTTATCTTACAATTATTGTACATTTCGTTCAAAATATTTTCATTTCAGCAAAGACTTGGTAGATGTCCTAAAATATGTTAAATCTGACTATTTATCGAAAGACGGAGAAGTTGCAGTCTTTCTGACTGAAGTTTTTCGTTTCTTGAGGAATGTTGCAACAGTGACAGAAAATCAAAATGTTATAGCCAATCATCCTCTTTTACTGAATGAAGTGAAAATCATACTGCAGAAAGTTAATGACCATTTTGACGAAACTGTCCTGATTAATATAATTCTACAATTCCTAATTAACTTAGTGGTATCAAATCAATCTACTTGTTTAAGAGTTTCAGATATTTTATATGAGGATATTCTTGATTGTTTCTACAAAAGGAAAAATCAGTATGAAGTTTTAGCAGTGTTATACAATTTACACATTCAAAACAAGGTTTTAACTTTCACTGAAACTCTCTATGAAAATGTATTAAATGTCTTAAGTGAAAATGATAATGAATATGCATATTTTTTATCAGAATTGTTTTTATACCATGAAAGTTTTTGGAATTGCTATGATAAATTGAAAATATCTCATAGAATTTTATTATTAGACTTGTTGAAAGCAAGATGGATTGAAGGAAAATTAGAAAATCTTCCAGAAATATCGTTGCAGATTTTAAGCAAAAAATTTTGGACTTCTGATAGTATTATTTTCCAAACAATATCTTCCAATGATACATCTTTAGAACCTTATGAAGTTTCTCTTCTCTTGGATATTTTAGGTTCTTTTTGTGGAAATGATGCTTATCTTCAGTTACTTCAGAGAGATAATGACTTAATTATAAGATGTGGAGTTTTGCTCATAAATATCCATAGGCTTGGAAAACAATCTGAAAATTATTTTTCCTCAATTCAAAAACTGTCAGAATTGAAAGAACCAAGTGAAGCAATTCAGGAACATGCTGCCTTTGGTTTTAAAGTTGGATTAGTTCGACTCATTGGGAATTTATGCTGGAAGAACAGAAAAATGCAAGATTTAGTGAGTTATATCCCAAGTTCTCTTTGTTTAGTTCATTCCTATAAAAGTTAGATTTTTCACTACTATATCAAGACATTTATATGTATTATTTTTTTAACACACACAGACATAGACAAACTAGTTTTGGATGGAGTGTGCAGATACTAAAATTTGTATCCAAATAAATCTCAAGCTGATTTTGAATTAGTGAACAAGTATTTTTACTGAGGATTCAATTAGCTGCTATTCATGTATCGGGTTTTTTTTAGAGTGATAGAACTTTAAATTGAAATAAAACACATTTAAATTCAAATAAAAGAAAGCCAAATTTTTTTTTATTTGAAAGATAATTTTATGACATTTATGTCTTAAAAATAATTTCCGGGGTATGTCCACCACGACTAGCTCTAAGGAACCGCATTCGATCAGACCAATTTTGGACCACTTTTTCGAGTAATTCAGGCCTTATTTCATCAATAACACGAGTTGGGTTGGCTTCCAAAGCGTCTATTATTTCTGGTTTTTCAGCATAAACCAAGGACTTGACATAACCCCAAAGAAAATAATCCAGTGGAGTTATGTCGCATGATCTTCGAGGCCAATTAATTGGACCATTTCGAAATAATGTTATGGCCAAATCTTTCTTTCAATAAATCAATTGTTACGGTAGCAGCATGAGGTGTAGTTTGATCTTGTTAGAACCAAATCATTTCTGGGTCGATACCATTCAAATTTTGAAACAAATAATCATTGATCATCGATATGTAACGAGCACCATTCACTGTAACATTAGCTCCAGCATAAATCTTTCCATGATAATTTTTCAATACTTACTGAACAGAAATGTCAAAACAATATGGCTTCTACCTTCTGTCAAATCATAGTTATCCCTATTGAAAGTTCTATCACTCTAAAAAAAACACCTGATACTTCTTCAATTCTTCCATAACTGTAGACTTACTTTAAAATTAGACACAGAAGAAGCCACACAAGAAAGATCATTGGATGCTTGAATAGCATACTTAGTCACATTGGCAAGAAACGAAAATTGGCAATGTGACATAATGAGAAAAAGTACTCAGAAGATCATTGGGAGTATCACGACTTTGAAAGATTAGGAACAAGGAGATGAGCAGACAAATGGGAGTGGGAGGAACACTCTACAACGATGTTGCCATCGATATCAATATCAATACCAAAGCCGAACATTCTTGGTTCTACGGTCATGCATGTATCTTGTGGGACCAGGGGGGCGTTCTGTACTACGAGCTGCTAAAACCTGGTGATTCCATTACGGGTGATCAGTATAGACTGCAATTACTTCGTTTGAACCGTGCATTACGGAATATGAGGACAGACATAATAGTTATTCTTTTGCATAACAACACTTGGCTTCACATCACAAAAGTTGTCAGAGTATTTAGAAAAAATCAAATTTATCTCCCCCATCGTATTTTCCGGACACTGCTCCTTCTGAATACTGGCTGTTTCGACACAGATGCAACATGATTTGGCAGATCATATCTTCACTTCTTTCGAAGAAATCGAAAATTGGCTTCAAAACTGGATCTTCTCAAAAGACGAAGAAATTTTTCCGAGACAGGATTTGAAAATTTCCAAAGAGGTGGGAAAAAGTAGCAAGCGGTGATGGACAATATTTTGATAAATTAAAAATTTGACGATGCTACCATGATAGCGAAACATTTCTCGTCTATTAAAAAAATTTAAGCTTTTTAACTTAAAAATAAAATTCTTTAAATTAAACATAGAAAGCTATTTTCTCATCAAACCATTCATACAAGCTTTCAATTAAAAAAACTAGTGATTATGCTACCTTTGCACAGTCAAAATACTGCGGCCCTTCAATTACTCAGTGGGCAGGCCCTACTTTAAATTATTATCAAAAAGAGATGTTTTTAATAAACAGGTGAAAAATATATTTGCCGAATTACTTTATTTAACCTTAACATCTAATATAAATTATAATTTTATAATAAACAATACTAATTTTATCATTATTTCAATAATTTAAATATTAAATAATTTATTTTAATAAAAAAATAAAACTAAATAAAAATAATATTTATAAAATAATAAATTTTTACAAAATTTTAACAATAGAAATTTTTAATTTTTAATATATGAAAATTAGAATAACCTTATTTAAAATATCATTTTGGATGGATTTTCATCAAGTAAAGACCGATTCAGTTGAATATTTACACATGATAATAAAGATTATTCACTACATATCGCAAAAAACATTCAACAGGCTTGTTTTAACCTTTTTTTGCACATTTTGATGCTCTTGGAACACACACAAGTATATAAATTTGTTCTGGCAAGTCAATACACACCATTTGTAGCCTAATTAAAATAGTAAATTACTGTTAAAAAAAAACGCAACCACAGAAGCGCTACCTCAGTTCGTGTATGTTTGTTGATTTGCTGGTGTGACATCACAGAAACCACTGCTGAGGTCTTGATGATTAATTTGAATATTACATTTATCTGTGTTTTTTCTTAGAAATATGCCAGAGCATTTTTTTGTAGTTTCGATGAATACTTCTAAATAATATAATACATAGCCCACATAAAACCAATCTAGACGAATATTTATGTAAATATGACTTTTTTCGGAAAACCAGAATAGGTTCATTTTTATTTGGAGGGGGACATATTTTGAAGGCAAATTTGTGGGTGTACGATCATTCCCCTAAGCGGGGTGGCAACCCCCTCATGAATCTTAAAGCAATAGGGGTCGAGTGACACATCATTTTAAAGGTTTTGCAAGTATATTTATGAATATGGTAAAAAAATCCGTTTCTCGTTCATTTCAGTGTGAATAAACTCGTTGAAAGTGATGGGTGAAGTGCATTAAGTGGTGGAGTGTTTTAAGGAATCTTAAATGAATTAATTAACGTGTGGATACTTATTCCAAATATAATAAGGAGGATAGTGCAATATTGTTTGGTAAAACTTTATGTTACATTTGGTGGCATTAGATCATTGCACTAACGAGGTGCCAAGAAGCATTGAAACATGTTTATCTGCTGCTTCGGCTTCAGTGATCAACAGAACCTATTTGACTTTTGAACTGTTACATAAATACAAGTTACACTATCCCAATTCGAAAAACTTTCTGTTTACCATAGCTCATATTCCTTATAAAGAAGTCTACTATTAACCCTTATGTTAGTAACCAACTTTACCGACGTCTTTTAGCAACCGGGTACCCACAGATCTAAATATTAAAAATTTTGTTTATTTTGTTTAAAAAGAAATTCTAAACATTTTTTTCTTTAACTATGAATAGTTAGTGACAATCAAACAAAAAATAAAAATAATAATAATAATTTAGAATTGTGAATGAAATCTCCGGAGGTACACAGTCAACGACGATCTTCGAGATGGCCAATGGCATTGTTCTTCAACATGCTAGACATTGAACACCGTACGGCGAATCCGCAAATAATGCGTCACTTCTCAACAAAGATTGCTGTTCAAAGTATTTTAGGTTAGCCTGTTTATTAGCAGAAACAATCGAGATAAATCCTGGTCCGGTGGTTGAAAGAGATAAAACCGGAAGAAAAAAAGTGATAGGATCTTGTCATGTGTGCAATGCCTTGCCAATAAAAAGACGGCGAAAGACTCCTAAAAGCGCTGTGCCAATTGTCACCAGCCAGTATGTGATGAGCACTCAATTAATCTCATACAATGTGTTAAATGTCAGGTTTAATTTCATTAATTATGAAAAAATGTAATATTTCTTTATTTTTTCAATAAAATTTAGTTGCAACCATTTATAGAAACCATTTTCAATTTATTTTCTATTCTTTCCATTGTGGGTACCCGGGTATCCGGTTGCCAATGGGGCGATAGCTGATAGCTGAAGTTTAAGCTTATTTAAAAAAAAGAATAAAAAATAGATAAATTAAATGCACTCACGACTAGCTTTCTTTTGAGTTAAAGAATGACGATTCGAGAGCTTAAAATAAAATATTAAATATTCTTTAAGCTATTCATACAAATACACCGCGGTGGGTACCCGGGTACCCGGTTACTAACACAAGGGTTAATGTCTGAACAACAATAGTGTTTTCATTCAAAATTTTCTCTTACATTCTGTAATAATTCAGGTGTTATATCATTACACGTTAACACTATTCTCTGGCGAAGAAGTAGGTTACAGAATGTAAGAGAAAATGTTGAACAAATACACTATTACTATTTAAAAGGTAGGCAATTTGAACATTTTATTAATTAAAATTCGTTCACAGAATTTTTTACACTGAAACAAAAACCGAACACCAATCTTTAAGCAAAAATAGAATTGCAAAAGCTTCAAAATGATGTATCACTCGAACCCTACTGTTATTTGAGATTCTTGAGGGGGTCACCACTCTGCTTAGGGGAATGATCGTACATCCACGAATTTGCAATCCAAAGTTGTCCCCCTGCAAATAAAAATTGACCTATCTTGACGATTTCTGGAAAAACCCATAGTTAAGGAAATATTCAGCTGGACTTTTATGTGGGCGTTCGGATATGTGCAGTTATTAAATTAGTTCCTATTATCTCATGAAATCAAAATTATCTTATGTGTTTTTTTCAGGTCAGAGAAACAGAAATAATACCCATCCTCTTAGATTGCTGCAACATAGATGCTAGAAATCCTTGTATCCTTTTAAGTAGTTTTAACAGTCTAATTTTGTGTGTTAGGAGTTACAAAGCTGTGGAAAGAGGAATTTAGGTTGTACTACCAAAACCATGCAGAATTATAGTATTACACAGTATATTGAATATAATGATGCATTCAAAGAATTACACATATTAACTAAAGTAACTCATATTACTTAACAGGCAGAGGATTTTTTTAATAGAATCACTTGAACGTTGGCAGTATATAGCAACCACATTGGTGAAAGTAGAATTTTGTTTATTTGTCATAAAACTCATTTTATGTTCCTTGAACCTCGTCTTGAAGGAACGTCCTTCAAGGTTCAACGAACATAAAATGAGTTTCATGAAAAATAAACAAAATTCTACTTTTTCCACTCATTGTCTAGAAAACGGTAATTCCTTTCCCACAATAGATAATCTTAAAATTTTACATGTAGAATCAAAAGGGAAGAAACTCGATTATCTAGAATCTGTTGAAATTTTCAAATTAGTTCACAATAACAATAATGTAAAAATAATGAATGACTGTACGGAGCTATGTAAATCGAAAATATTTGAGATATTCAAAAAGTAACATCTGTTTAAAACCTTTTTCAACGAACATAAAATGAATTTAATGAAAAGTAAACAAAAATTCAACTTTTGTCACTCATTCTTTAGAAAACAGTAATTCCCTTCAAAAAAAAGAAAATCTTAAGAAAATGTTACATGTAGATTCAAAAGAAAAGAAACTTGATTATTGAAATTTTCAAATACGTTCACAATAAAAATATTTAAAAAAATAATGAATGACTGTATCGAGCTATGTAAATCCAAATATTTGAGATATACAACAAAATAATGTAAAAATAATGAATGACTAAGGAGCTATGTATCCCCAAAAATTATTTGAGATATTTAAATGGGTACCATCTGTTTAACAACCTTCTTTGTCGATTGCCAATATTCCAATATCTATTAGAAGGCTCCTCTTTAACCCGGTTTTTTATCACGTTCCGCTTGTAAACCTCTGTACCACTATTAGGTGTTATCTAGAATCTATTGAAATATTCAAAATATTTATCACTTTTGTTTAAATACCTTTGTACCACTGTTAGGTCTTCAGTTGTCTGATGATGGGATAGTTCATTTCCCGAAACTCAAGTCACAAGAAAATGTGTAATATATCTTTTTTGGTAGTAAAACATAGTAATTTCTACAATTTGTTTTAATTTTTAATCATTTCATTTAATTTGTTCATTATTGATGTCAAATTATCTGAAACAAAATTATTATTATTATTATAACGATTTAAGAGATTTTATGAATTTATTTCTAGTAAGGAATACATACAAGATATTTCCCATGAAAAGTATTCAAATATTATATAAAATATATAAAAAGTGTTAGCCAACACCACGATAAAAAAATTACAAATAAACAGAAACGAAAAAAAAATTGACCCTACTCATTGAAAATAATAAAAATTGATTTCTGACTCTTTTCGACTGAAAATAAACATTAAAAAAACGCTGATAATTTTAGACACCAAGTTTCTATGAAGATAAAATGAGGTGATAGCTTTAAAATTCTCACCTCAAAACCAGATTTTCATGTGCTATGTTTAATACGAATTGTGAATATTGTTAGTGACTGAAAGAATAGTAGAACGAACTAATAATTTGGGATTTTTCTTGCTTTGGACTTTGTTTGCTGAAAAAAATTTCAAGCAAAAATGTTTACATCTGTCATTCATTATTCCGCATGATTGCTGATCAATCTTATGCCACTCCTCTACCCCCCCAGTTTGCTTAGATAACAAAAAACGGATTCTTCAAAGTTTTTTTTTTTGTTTGATTTTTTTGATATCTCTCATTTACAAGTATGTATGTTTAATATTAGTTCGATATTTTTCCTTAATATTTTATAGTGATAATGCAGTGGGTAATTTTAGCAATCAGAAATTTATGTGAAAACAACATAGACAATCAGGCAATAATAGCAGGATTGCATAAAGAAGGAACTGTCAGCTCAGCAGTCATTGAAGAGATGGGATTAACCTTACATGATGATGAAAAAGGAGGAATAAGAATCGTGCCTCTTGACCTGAGGAAGTGATTACACCGGAAACAATAAGTGTTAATTTTATATTTGTTATATTCATGAAGAAAAATTCATAATAAATAGTTGAAAAATAGAGCATTTTTCTCAAGTCTGTCAAATCCTCTGGACTCAAAAAACTTAATGGATCAATAAAATTTTAAAAAGCTTCATGTGATTCATACATTATTATTATTTATAGCAAGCGGGCGTCTGTCCACCCTATCACTGCGTCCGCGCTGACTATTATGGGTCACCCCTGAGAGGGGTGACCCCCTCTCCAGTTTTTGGATAAATCCGATTATCTTATTCAGAGGTATTTTTTCCAGTTCGCAGAGGGTTATAATAGCCTGACCAAAGACATCGAATCTGATGCGATCCACCGTTGGGCACTATGAGACGATGTGCACGGCTGTTTCAGTATCCTCAAGACACAGCCTACATTCATCGTCTTCAGCCTGACCGATTTTGTGCAAAAACGCTTTCAGCCTGCAGTGACCTATCACAATCCCGACAAGTATTCTCAGTTTGGTTTTGTCCAGACCTAGCGCTAGGTCTACCATCTTTTGGTTCGAAGCTGTTCCAAGGAACGCCTTCGAATGTTTCAGGACTGGATGGCTCAGCCAGAAAGACTTCAGTCTTGAGTTCATTCTGCCTTCATACATTAACTTCATTGACTATTTTTGCGCGCTTGTTCTGGGAAACGGCATGTTATTGTTTTGCCCAAATGTATGTAATTTTAGAATTTAGACCCAAAAATGGTCTTACGACTAGGTTTGACCCGCTGGTGTAAAATTGAAGTTAAAAATAATTTTGTCCGTCGATAAACACATTAAATTTCGAAAGGAAAGAACTAGAGACTTGAAACATTACAATAATAGAATAATTTATTCAGCATCAATAATTTACTGCTTTGTCAAAGTTCACATTATTATAATTAATCTTTTAGGAATTCTTCAACAGCATACCTATATTGCATCTTTTAGGAGAATTTCTTCAAGATATTTCTTGAATTTTTTTCCATTAAGTTTTTTCACGGCATTGGGGCCTATTGAAGTTCCCAGTATTCTACTCCCTGATGTGCATACTTCTGTTCATGGTTTGTTTCGGCTTCGTGTATTGAATTTGTGGAATGTACTATTGGTTGGAAAGGTGTGTTCTTATGGACATATGTGGAACACTCCAATATAGCCCTAATATTGTTCTCACCGCCTTCTTCTGAAAAATCAGGATGTCCTTGGCATGAACCGATGTGCCTCAGGAGGATTCCAATAATGGAAGTTGGCAAAATTGGATATCACTGGCGTCTTCTTGGGGGAAACTCTTTTTACATCCGAGATGGTGTAGATTGCCACTGCCAGTTTCTTTTTAATGAATCGACGTGCGGCTTCCATGAAAGTGCCCCATCTAATGTAACTCCGAGCAATTTGATGGTCTCATTTTTGTTGCTCTTTATGTTTAAGTTTTGTGTTTTTAATTAATTTATGGCAAGAGAGTTAGTGCTGAACCTGTGCTTAGATGTTGAAAGCATATATCTCTCCAATATCCTCAGATTATCCTCATCCAAGGCCTTCAGGAAAAAAGGCGTTCAAAGTAGCTTTAGGACATAAATATCTAGATTATGTTCATTAATGGGCAAAATCGGTCCAAAAAATTAAATGAATCGATCCTTAATTAATAGAAATTCATTTCAATTAAATAAAATAATTTAGATTATTTCCACTTTTTTGTCACTTGTTTACATATTGAACTAGTTCAAAATGTAAACTTGACAAAACCACAGTGTTGGCGAAACAATTTTTGTTAACTTAATATATCGTGGAAATAAACTATATTATTTTATTTAATATTGATTCAATTGTTCCGCAGTTCACTTGAAGCTTTTCATATTTTGCCCAATAATTCAGGAACTGCTGATCCGGTCGAAATGAATAAATTAATGTATGGTATTTAAGTGTATAATAACGACACAAAGATCTATGCAAAATTTGGTGAAGATCACATGTCTGGGTAGACACCTGGAGTTTCCGAAAAGAAAAGGCAAATTTCGGAAAGAAAAGGCCTAGAGACTTGAAATTCTCAGAGTAGGTTAGGAGTCTGAATATGTCTGTTATATTCAAAAAGAGCGATCTTCTCTTGACGATATTAATAGTTTTTCCGACGTGTCAAGACTGCCTTACATACATACTCTCATTTGGGCCTTTTAATACCTCCCACGCGTCGGTTTTCTCCTTCCAAATTTTTGATCCGTTCGCCCACTCAAAATTACAATTTAGCACTTTTCAAAATTTCAGCTCTTCGTCGAGCCACATGTGTTAGTTCGACGTCAGCGTGTTTCTTTGGAAATTTCCGTTCCTGCACTCATCTGAAGGAATATGTTTACGTTTCGTACAATTAGCTCTTATGAACTTTTTAATGTGTATAAATACATTCTGTGTATAATTACATTCTGTCTTGACAGAAAATATTATTATATTTTTCAATGACTCTTTAAAAAAGTGTGTGTTGCACTCTCAGTTAGTAATTTATTAAACCACTTGTCAAAAGTTAAAGATATTGATGTGTTACGAAGATGTATATTTTCCGTATCATTTTAATATTTTTTTCAATTACATAACCTTATAACGATTATAGAAACGTTTTCTGGTTGATCATGAAGCAAGTTTTTATCGAGTTTGATCATTTATTGTCCATGTGTATCATAAATGCATATTTTAAATATTTTCTCTTCAGTCCGTATTTCGTTTTCAATAGAATCAAACGGTTCTACGCAATTATAAATCGAATTTTCATTAGACCAAGTTATTTTTAACGGAGGACGTTCCACCAGAGCCCTTGGCATGCTTCGGTCTGTTCGAAAACAAGTGCAAGTGGCCAATTTATTCAAGTTTAGCCAAAGTGTGATATCACAGTTAATGGCATGGTACTGTGGTACTGGAACTGTTCGTCAAAGACCTAGGAGTGGTGGACAATGACTATGAAGCTCTCGAATGAATGTGGATGTTGCGAGGGAGCTTCCACTTCTTAGTTCGGGAGACGGCGTTTCGTTTTCGAGCATGCGCATCTGAAACTCGTCAGACAGGCTTGATGCGCAGGCTCTGCCTGTTACGCCGGTGAAAATGCGTCCGCTTGGAACGCTGACTTTCAAACGCATTGCCTTACTCTATTTGAACCTAGCGGGGACGGTTAGTCACGATTCTTATGACTGGTCGGGTCCTTTATCGGTACGCCGGTCAAACTACAATAGAGCAAGGCAGGTTTCTGGACGGGGAGCGAAGAAGTCGTTCGCTACACACTCCCCCTCCAGTGAGCGTCGATAAGGTCACGAAATAGGGCTTTGGATTCAGGCAAGGATACAGTCCGCCGCTGGGCTGGTCGCGGTGCCATCTTCAGCGGGGATCTGTGGAACGAAAGGAAAGGGCCATCTCGGAAATGTGGTTAGGCGGCAATTAGGGCCACCTAATGAATGGGCTGGTTCGCTCTTAAAGCAAACCCTCCCAATCACGTCGGGGTCACCAATGAAGCTCTCGAATGAATGTGGTGTTGCGAGGGAGCTTCCACCTCTTAGTTCGGGAGACGGCGTTTCGTTTCCGAGCATGCGCATCTGAAACTCGTCAGACAGGCTTAATGCGCAGGCTCTGCCTGTTACGCCGGTGACCATGCGTCCGCTTGGAACGCTGACTTTCAAACGCATTGCCTTACTCTATTTGAACCTAGCGGGGACGGTTAGTCACGATTCTTATGACTGGTCGGGTCCTCTATCGGTACGCCGGTCAAACTACAATAGAGCAAGGCAGGTTTCTGGACGGGGAGCGAAGAAGTCGTTCGCTACACACTCCCCCTCCAGTGAGCGTCGATAAGGTCACGAAATAGGGCTTTGGATTCAGGCAAGGATACAGTCCGCCGCTGGGCTGGTCGCGGTGCCATCTTCAGCGGGGATCTGTGGAACGAATGGAAAGGGCCATCTCGGAAATGTGGTTAGGCGGCTGTTCCTGGTTGTTGTTTGTTGGATTTATTAAAAGTGGTTTTTATTTGTGCTGTTGAAGGTATTCGCAGTGCCTGATATGTAACTTATTTGCATGTAGTATTGTGTGATCCCCTGGTTACTTATTCCTATGTTTGCTTTTATTCTAATGTTCATTAAGTGCGGGCAGCTCAGTGGTAGAGCATAGGGCTCGTGACCGGAAGGTCCGGGTTCGAATCCTGTTCAGGTGGAAAAGAAATTTTCTAGTTCGACGGGTGTCGGCCACCATTTCACTGTTGGGTCGAAAATTAACAGTGTTGCGACCTAAAGTGGCACAAGATCACAGTAACAAAGCCTACCCAGAACATGGCGCAAGATCGCAGTAGCAAAGCCTACCCAGAATACAACTGAATTCCTAACTCGCACAAGCTGAAAAAGCTTCTGTAGGATCTTCACAGAAGTTCTAGGAGTATCAGGATAATAATATTAATAATAAAAATAATATTGACACGCCCAGGTGATGGGGTACTGTATCTATTTTATAATGTCCTAGTCAGTTTGTGTTACAGGTTTTCCATATGCATGCGCCCGCTTACTTTGAGACTTTTGAGACATTATATTCCATGTGAACCGGTGGCGTTTTTTAGAGTAAATCACTGAATAGTCCTGATAGAGGATGACGTATCGTAAAGAGAAAGAAAATAGCTTCGGATATCCGACGCTGCTGTGACAATGTGTGAGTGAATGCTAGATCTTTGTGCCGAGGTATTGTGATGTCCCTAGGATAAGTTCGTGCGAACCTTACTCTTTAGTAAAATCTGAGCCTTTCGGACCTTGGTCACCCCGAGCAGGCCAGATACAGTTCATTTGATAGTTACTTTTCCGGTCGACTCGAATTATGTTAGATCCCCTCTTCAAGCGGGCCTTCTGGGCCTACCACGTTACCCACTTGACTGTCAATTCAAATTCTTACCCTCTGTAACTGTTAGGTTCTGCACTAGTAACAGGAAGTGCAGTTGAAGGTTCAATCGGCTGTATCCCGTTCTCTATAAATTT
The DNA here is from genome assembly GCA_034642435.1 of Megalocaria dilatata. NCBI lineage: Eukaryota > Metazoa > Arthropoda > Insecta > Coleoptera > Coccinellidae > Megalocaria > Megalocaria dilatata. The sequence goes on from CM067856.1 coordinate 77,263,425, forward strand.
ATTCGCTGTATAAAAATGATATGCGATTCGAGCAAGCTACCGACCTAATGATTTGTAGAAATAAGTCATTTAGATCCAAGGCGCTTTTGGATTCACTGTGTAGCTTCACAAACCACTGAGTAGAGTAAAATAAATAGCAGGCTGATAAAGAAGAGAATCTAGCTGCTAGTGCTCCGAGTACACCCAACTCGCACCCAATTGCAGTTGTCGCAAAATAAGGACGTGGTCGAGATTTAAAATAGTGATTTGGTTAAGCAATTGATCAGTATTGGTCAGGTTTTGAAGTGATCGAAGAGTATCGGTGGCACGCGAAAAGGACTGAAATCTTCGGATAAGGGATCATCTTCCTCAAGATCCTTCAGAAGTGGTAAACCTAATGTTGTTAAATAGTTTTTTTTCTTCTAAATTTATTTGTTTTTGTCATTCATATCTCTGATTTTTGATATCCATATACAAGTTTGCTGTAAGTTACTGATATTCATATTTTTTGTTTTCTCATTTTACTGAGCAATTTTGAAGGATAATGTGTTGCGAATAATTACATTTTCTTATTGTTTTTTTTAATTTTACTGAGCTTATCTGAATGAGAGTGTATTTTTCAAAACTTACACACCTATATTTCTTAATATTATTTCTGCATCACGGTATTTTTCTCTGCGATCGGAATTGCATTTGTTTATTTTTGTTATCTACTTCATAGATTTTGTATTGAATTAGTGATAAAATTGGCTCATTTGAATGTACGGTCTTTAATTTCGGGGTTGGGTGATTTTTTTAATATTGTAAGGGAGAACCAATTTAACATAGTGGGTGCCACAGAGACTTGGCTTGATACTCGTACACAGTCCGGGTATGTGGCACTTGACGGCTTTAGATTGTATGGTAAGGATACAGAGAATGTTAGAGGGCGTGGTTGTGCTTCGTGATCATTATAGATTCGATGTAGTTGATGAAGATGTGGTTTCGGAGAGTTCATTGGAGCATATTTGGATCAAAATTAAAGTTAAGGGGTTTCAATCATTATTGGTGTTGTCTAATAGGCAGGGAGGAAATTTGGTTCTGATGCATTTGTTGGGGATGTTGACAGAATCTTGAATTTTGTATGTGCTATGAGTGATTACATTACATATTCTGTATGGGTAATGTCAACATTAATCTGGCCGGTGGCTCGCATCATCTGTTGGAATGCTTTTCCTCATATGGGTTTTCTCAGGTTATCGAAGAACTGATACGGGTAACTAATACAACAAGCTCTCTTATCGATCCCATCTTTGTATCTCGTCCTTCCCATCTTATAGCAGACAAAGGTGAATTGAACGCTGACCATATCAGTTATCATAATCTTGTGTATGTTGAGGTTACTTTGGATAATGGTAGGATAATGGTCACATATAGAGATTTCTCCAGATTTGATCGGGAGCAGTTTGTGAGTTGTCTGGCTTCTAAGCGGTGGAACCAATTTCTTATAGAGCTAGATATAGATAGAAAAGTTTCTCTGTTTTCTGATTTCTTGTTGAGTTCTTTCGATCAGTTTGCACCATTAGTAACAAGAAGAGTTTCGAAACCTAGGGTACTATGGCTTACTGAATCGTTGAGAGCTCTTATGCGGCGTCGGGATTCTGCTCTGAAATGGTTTAAGAAGACGGAAAGCGAGGAAGATTGGGTGCATTATAAGAAACTGCGCAATGAAACTTTAATGAACATCCGTAAAAGTAAAAAGAACTTTCTATTTCAGTCTTCACAGGGGAGATCAGCGGAGACGTGGCATACTTTGAGGATGTTCCATGTGGGTGGTTCACGTGGTGATCAGTTGCTGAAAATTTTTTCAGATCCAGATGAGATCAACGACTACTTCGCACAGTTCAGTTTAGGTGATGAGAAATGTATTGAATCGACCGACTTCTACAGTAACCATATTTTTGACAGTTCGCTCTCCTTCACCTTCCAGATTGTTGATCTACTGGATATTCGAAGAATTTTGAGCGGTCTCAAAAGCAATGCTGTCGGAAGTGATGGTATTTCACTTAGGATGGTGAAGCTTGCCTGTCCCATTGTGGAGCCTTACATCCTTCATATAGTTAATAGCTGCATTCTTGCAAGGGTGTTCCCAACATCTTGGAAACTTACCAAATGTGCTATATCACATTTGGTAAATTGTCTTATCCTACAACACCAGACAATTAGAACAACTTGCTGTGAACAGACATTTGTAGATGGATTCGGGTACTAGCTTATTGTGTAGCAGAATATCTGTGTATGACCAGAGGGATAGCCGTAGTCTTCAGGAAAAAGTTTGGTCATGTTAACGAGTTAGTAAGACACCAATATCAACTCTGAAAGACGTTGAAGCCAGCGGATTATCAACGGTACCTATTCTATCGGATAACTGAGAGACTTTCCCACAAGAATCCGAGCTATCAAGACCTATGGACAGCTTTGTTCAATTTGAAGAAAGAGATAATGAGATATCAAGTTAAGAAACTAGCTATATCAGAGTTGGGTTGGATCAAGTCAACTGGAGAATTGTCCAATTTGCTTGAAATTATTTTTCAGGGAACCGGGTTGAAGATCCTAGTATGCAATTATAATCCAGGGAGAGTCCCAAACCGAAAAAATACTGTTTTGTGCTATTTTTATCAACAATAGCAGAAGCATGTTCAAGGGCTGAACAACCTAGGCAGGGGATGGTGTGAAATGATCAAAACCTCTATGCCACTGCTTTTTCCCAACCCTCGTTCTAGAATGTTCAGAACGTTACTGTAAGTTCAAGAAACTTCAGAAATCTGTATTCCTATATACAGGTATGGAAAAGACAGTCGCTACTTACGCTTATAAAATGATGTTACGTTATCGGTTCATTAAATTGTTTAATTTCCACTACACTAACTTATTTTCCACTATACAATAGATATATTTACAGAGTTGAATTATTTACACCGAATTCATTTCTACTGAACTATTTGGTACGACGCTGCTCGATGACTAATATCAACTATCCTCATCGTGCCCCTCCGTTCGTTTATACAGATATGGAAAAGACAGTCGGAAACATAGGAAATTCAATGTTAATCTAGAGGACCACGAATGTCCAGTGGAGCAGAGGAAGAATCAAAACCCCAGCGCGATGCGATGACGAAAAAACGACTGTTCTCTCTCAATGGCAGTGAAGGTGATGCTTCGATTGAAGCGAGACTCTGCACTGCTTTCAGTTCAGCAATCATAATCATTCGCATTTCAAACGTGGGATTCGTTGGACCATATCGGTTGAAAATAAATACGACAATTTTATTCCATTGTATGCGAGGAATTTATTTGGCACGATTAATGACATAAACAATTTACTTTGTGAAAATGAGGACTTTATCGCCATAATTGGCTTGAAAATAAAATAAATTCTACGAAAATAAGAAATTCGAAAACAAATTAAAACAAATGCGAAAAATTTGAATTAAATGTTCAAATAATACACCTTGTTGAGCTAAACAGTAGCCAAATCTATTATAAAGAGATAATCTCATATCTTTGTGCTGAGTCGGCATAGTTGCTATTTTGGCACAAAGTTGGATTATTTTGAGCCTTAATTCATTAATATTCGTTGCTCTATCAATTTCATGCCCATAATAAAATAATGATAAAATAAGATAAATCTGGTGATCTGGGGAGCCATTTGATCGTGCCATTTGTAGAAATGACACGGTCCGAAAAAGTCCTTCTGAGATATTATGTGATTGTTCGTGCGTTGTAACTTGAACAATCATCCTGTTGAAACCCGATATCATTGAAATTGATTAGGAGTTGTCGAATTGTCAGAATAATTTGGTTCTGTAAAAGCCTCAGATATTTGGCAGCGTTAAGGTTACCATCAATAAAGAACGTCTATTTCATGTAATTTCCCAGAATCCTAGTCCAAACATTAAGTTTTTGGAGATACTGGGCACGCACAGGAATACTCAGATACTTATTCTTCCTAGCCCAATATTACTGATGGGTTATTTTTTTTATTCAAGGAAAACGATGACTCATTAGTGAATAAGATATTGTTGAGGAATGAACTATTTTCATTTACTTTTTCCATCATAGTTTCACAAAATTCTATTCGTTTGATATGATCTTCTGGGAAAATTTCTTGGCTTGTTTGAACGTTATAAGATTGGTAACCATTCCTTTTCAAAATATTTCGAACACTTTTATCGCTCATATCGACTTGTTCAGCAATTTGTTTACTCGAATAAGGTGCACTGGATATCTACTTCTTTTTTCAGACGATTTTCCCTAATGGTTTTTGGTGGTTTATCAATCTTGCAATGCCTGCATGTTCGTAAATACCCATATTTCTCGATTTTTTTATTTATTTTAGAAATAGCTGAATTTGAAGGAACCGGTCTATTTTCAGAGGCAACAATAAATGAATTTATTGTCTCTCGAATTGATTGACCACCAAAGTACCATTTCATGATCTGAATTTTTTCTTCTACACTGAACATTTCGATTTGGTTTATTTTTAACCGATATAGACTAACGAATTCCATGTTTGAACAGCGAATGATTCTGATTGCTGAAATTTAAGCAGTGCAGAGCCTTGTTTAGATTGAAACATTCCTCCCATTGCCATTGAGAGAGGACAGTCGTTTATTCTTTATCGCACCGCGCCGACGTTTTGATTCTTCCACTGCTCCACTAGACCAGGCCCCTCTTCCCCACTGGGCACTATGGGCACGTGCCCAGGGCCCCGCGATCGAATGGGGCCCCCTAGTTCCTGCCAGATTACCAAATGATAACCGATATTTAGGTATTACCGAAAAACATTAATTTTGAAAAATCTGATGATAATGACTTACTACAATACCTGCGTTTATTATATTACCTTTAGTTTGCCGCATGCGGATAGCTATACCTTGTACAACATAGCTTGAACTTTTTGACAGATGGGTCAGTGATGGGAAACAGAAAATATCTATTGATGTAAAAAATGTGTTGGCTAAATATGTGGCTGTATGTATGTTTTAAACTATTCAAAATAAATAAATTTATTCGTCAATCAATTTTATTGCACTAGACATAAAAACATTGGGTAGGTAAGAGACCATTGGTTTCAGTTTTTCTATTTAAATTTCACTTCGAAGCAATAAAAACCACTTAAGACTTTCGGAAAATGCTTGAGTCCTTAACAGGTACTTTTATGTTGTGTGTCTATTCTTATGATTATTATCAATTTTTAATATTATTAAAATAAGAAAATATTGTTCGTCGTTGCAAAGTTATATCGATTTCAGATTTGACATCCGTCAAAAAGAAAGATCAAACTAATAAATAAACAGGGTATCCGTATAAGTACTCCACTCTCTCTTAAAAATGAGTTTTTCCGATATTAGTATGTTTAGGTTAATTTAAATACCTATATGTAAGTATAAGAATACAATTAAAAGAAAAATTATTAAATTAAAAAAAGAAGAATTATTTGATGCGGTGTGGTTTATGTCTTAAAGAAACCTATTCGAACGTCATTCGTAATACCAAAGACAAAAAAGGGGAATTCCCGACTCCCGATCGTCGTTTGACTTGACGAACGGGGGAATTCCCTTCAATTATTTGTCTGCGATGTTGTGGCGTTTGTTTTGTTTGTAGTTGTTAGTTTATTACTGACTGTGCTCGAGCTCTGATAAAAAAAATAGTACTGTTTGATTAAATCGTCGTTTGTCTGTTTTGTGTTAGCGAATATTTTCGTTATAAAATTAATTAAATACTGAATTATAATATAAAATGTCGAAACAGTCATATCCTAGTGGATCTGAAAAAAAGGAAAAAAGCTCTACATCAGAAAGAAGTAATTGAAAAGTTACCAAAATTAACATCATATTTTACTTACTACTACTACTGGAGAAACTTCTGTAAGTAGCAATCAACTCATAAATGTTCCACATGATGACTCAGCTCAATTACAAATTGCGGGAATTTCTAAACCTTCATGTTCCAATTTTGAAAAAGAGATTGAATCAGAAAGCGACTATTCCTACGACAAAAGTGCAACGACTTCAGTGACTTCACTAAAACCGATAACTCCAACTGTGTCAATTGAACAGCAGTTTTCCAACACAGAAGAATTAATATCGCACGATCCCGCCGATTATTTTCACGAAAAGTTTGTTGAAATAAATCGCTAAATTTTAATTCGTAAGGGACCAGTATATTTTCAAAATAAAGATTCTGACTTTTCCGAGGCATCCAGAACCTACAAAGATGGTAATAAATTAGTAACGAGATATTTCAACAAAGCATTATTTATTCGCAAATTAAAGAACAATGAAAGCGTCGAAAGAAAATGGTTGCTGTATTCGCCTTCCAAATGCTCTGTATTTTGTTTTTCATGCTGCTTATTTAACCCAACTGATGTTAATCTTTGCTCCCGGAATGGATGTAATGATTGGAAGCATATTAATCACATAATTTTAACACATGAAAATAGCCCAGCGCATAAGCAATCTATGATGACTTATCTGGCACGAAGTAAAGCGGTTGGTAGAGTAGATATAGACTTATTATCTCAACATCAAAAGGAAGTGGATTACTGGAGAAACGTACTTAAACGGATTGTAGCTGTTGTAAATTTTTTGGCATCGAGAGGGCTTCCATTTCGCGGCGACAATCAAATCCTAGGATCTCCAAACAATGGAAATTATTTGGGTTGTGTGGAATTATTGAGTGAATTTTATCCATTTCTTGCAGATCACTTAAAAAAATTTGGGAATCCTGGAAAGGGTAACATTTCTTATTTATCAGCAAATATCTGTAATGAGTTTATTGAAGTAATGGGAAAACAGGTTCTGAAAAAAATTATAAATGAAGTTAAATCAGCAAAATATTTTTCCATAAGCGTTGACAGTACGCCCGATCTGTCTCATATTGACCAGCTAACTTTCACCATTCGATACGTAAAAGACTGTGTTCCTGTTAAAAGCTTTTTGAAAATATACCTATTAAAGAGCATAAATCTACGTATTTAGCGGAGACCATCTTAAATTTTTTAGAGATACATGATATTCCCATAAAAGATTGCAGAGGCCAAAGCTACGACAATGCTTCAAATATGTCGGGAAAGTATAGTGGTCTACAAACAAGAATCAAGGAAAAATGTGAATTTGCCACCTTTATACCATGTGCAGGACATTCACTAAACTTGGTAGGTGTCCATGCTGCTGGGTGTGTACCGGAGGCATCACAGTTTTTTGAAATAGTTCAGAAAGTGTACAACTTTTTTTCGGGCTCTACCCACAGATGGAATATGTTAACAGAACATTTAGGTTCAAAAAAAGTTGTTAAGAGTCTTTCACAAACCAGATGGTCAGTCCGAGCTGATGCAGTAAGTGCTTTGCATAGGGGTTATAAAAGAATATTAGAAGCTTTAATCACCATCGCAAACGATACTGAACAGGCACGAGAAACAAGAGACGCAGCCCTTAGTCTGTCTAGAAAAATGGGAAATCTAACTAACTGCAGCGGAGAACGCTCCTTCTCCAAATTGAAACGAATAAAAAATGAATTAAGAAGTACAATGCTTCAAGAGAGATTAACTAGTTTGTCGCTGATGTCCATAGAATGTGATATTCTCAATACCATAGATTTTGAAGAAGTGATTAACGATTTTGCTCATCTCAAATCTAGAAGGGTACCTTTGCAATCAACATAGAATTAATCTAAGGATTTTAAGTTAAGCGAGACAGCGAGTTACTTTAGTAGATTATTTTTTATATTTCCTATTTTTTTATAGTTAGTAATTAAATAAAAATGAATTTAGAACCTTGTTTGTCTTTCTTTATCTATTGTAACTAAATAGTGTTTTCTCAAGGTCATAGGGGCCCCATGATCCTAATGTGCCCAGGGCCTCAAATAGTTTAAAGACGGCCCTGCACTAGACATTCGTGGTCCTCTAGATTAATTAATAATTAATAATTAATTAAAATTAAAAATTAAATTAAATCAAATTAAATTAAAATTAATTAATAATTAATAATTAAATTGAATTTCCTAAGTTTCCGACTGTCTTTTCCATATCTTTAAACCCGAACGGAGCGGTACGATGAGGATATTTGATATTAGTCATCGAGCAGCGTCGTACCAAATAGTTCAGTAGAAATGAATTCTGTGTAAATAATTCAACTCTGTAAATATATCAATTGTATAGTGGAAAATAAGTTAGTATAGTGGAAATTAAACAATTTAATTAAACGAGAACGTAACATTATTTTTTTAAGCGTAGGTAGTTTCATTTGCATAATCATCTCCAAACAATTGACAGATTATTCTATAACTGGCATCTAGAGGTCTATCAATTATCCGTTGTATCACAACTGGACAATTCAATCTCAAACCAAATTTGCTCGATGGAGTTCCCAACTCTAGGAACACTATGCTGATGAACATTCCACACCACCGCCGAACCGTCTATTGTGATCACAACAAACGAAATCATAACCTTTAACATCAATTGTTACAGTGTTATCTGATCTAGATTCATTCAGAACTATTATGGCGAAAGAATGAAATAATGGCAAACTTTGGTAATCTATAAAATGGCGAAGAAATGTTCTTATATTCAAATAAACAAGTATGAATATATCTATTTATGTGTTTGAGTAGTTTATTAATTATTTTCAAAGAGGCTGCCGAAAATTATTCTTTATTTTATATATGGCTTTAACTGGTATCAATCCTGACAATCAAATTAAAAAATCAATACTAAAAAAAATAAATGATAAGTACAACAATTGACGACAAACAAACAATTTTTTCTTTAAACCTATGTAAAACAAGGTGAAAAACTTACAACAAACTAATGCGCTACGAAAGAATTTTGACGATAGTTCAACCCCGGAATCCCATAAATGAACAAAATTGAATTTAGAAGCCAAACATTGCCGGGCAAAATCACACACATTGATTAAATAGACATATAAATTTCTGAAAAAAAAACAAAGATACTGGAATATAAGTGAAAGTCTTTAGTTGTTTTTAAGGTAATCAGAGCGTTTATTACTCTCAATCAGCACGACTTTATTGTTTATAACCACCTTAATATTACCTTAGAACAGTTCAACAGCTATTCATGTATTTTTCTCACTTTCTTGAATAGAACCAGCTTGCTTTTGACCACCATCTCCCACTGCCCTTGAGTTTCAACTTCTTCGCAAACATAGAATCCTGCATCCACTGACACGCGAATACAACAATAATCGGTGCTGATGTTTATTTTTCACCAATAAGATAGAAATTTTCGAGTTAGTCCTTATTTAAATATACTACTCTGTCAAAAAAGTACCGGGAATTTTCAATTAAAACAACATTTTTACATTTAATCGTCAAAATTTATTGGGTCGCCTTCAAAATAGGCTGCATTTGCTCCAATACATCTATGCCAACGGCACTTCCAATTATCGAAACATTTTTTATAGGCGCTTTCCGGGATGGACTTTAGCTCTCGCGCCGAATTTTGTTTTATGGCTTCAATTGACTCAAAACGGGTGCCACGAAGGGGCAATTTTAGTTTTGGGAAGAGGAAAAAGTCGCAGGGAGCCAAATCCGGCGAATACGATGGTTGCTGAAGCACGTTTGTTGAGTTTTTGGCGAGAAAGTCAGTCACAATCGTAGCTCGGTGAGAAGGCGCGTTATCGTCATGCAAAATCCATGAGTTGTTCGCCCACAAATTTGGCCGCTTCTTACGGATACGCTCACGCAAACGTTTCATAACTCCTAGGTAATACTCCTTGTTTACCGTCTGACCCTCTAGAATGAATTCGTAGTGCACCACGCCACGGATATCGAAGAAAACAATGAGCATCACCTTCATTTTCGAGCAGCTTTGGCGTGGTTTTTTCGGTTTCGGCTTATTTTTTGCCACCCATTCCGATGATTGCTGGCTTGTTTGCATATCGTACTCGTAGACCCAGGTCTCATCACCAGTTATAATGCGTTCCATGAATGTAGAATCGGAATTACAGCGATCCAGCATGTCTGAAGCAACCTGTTCGCGATGACGTTTTTGAAGAAAATTCAGGTCTTTCGGTACGAGTCGTGCGGCCACCTTTCTCATGCCCAAAATATCAATCAAAATCGTACGTGCGGACTCGTGGGATATCTTAAGATCATGTGCTATCTCTCTCAAGCTGGTACGACGGTTTTCCAGTACCCTTTCCTTAATTTTATCGACGTTATCTTCGATCGAAGCCGTCGATGGGCGACCACTTCACGACCGTCCTTGAAGGCTCTGTACCACTGATATGCACGAGTTTTCGATAGAGCATTATCACCAAAGGCCTTTTGCAACATTTTCAATGCATCGGCACACGAAAATTCATTTGCAACACAAAACTTTAAACAAATTCTTTGCTCAACGTAATCACCCATAGTAAAAATCGGCACGCACTCTGACATCGACTGACTTAATCAGCTGTTGCAAACACACTAGTTGACAGATCCCGCTCAAGATTGGCATAGTAATTAAGGACAGTGGTACCAACCTAGGAAAAAAAATTTTTACCTGCCTCATTGCCCCGCCAGATTTAAATCGATAATTCCCGGTACTTTCTTGATAGAATGTACATTTAGTTGCTTCTTAAATCTATTACAGTAGGATGAATGTCATCTTCCTGTATGACATAAATAAGAATATTTTTCTGTTCTAATCCATCCACAATGTGCTGTGATTTCTAGTATGTTTGGAATTCCAACTTCAATGATATATAGGCTGTTCCTAAATTGGAGGTACAAATGAAGAGGGGAGATTCCTTGTATAATTTTAAGAAAAAAAGTCCCATGAATATGGGACCGCAAACGTTTCGTTTGAATTATTTTCAAGTTTTTTTCTATATATTATCTGCATTTCACAAGATATTCAACAGAAATTTGGCATAGTGATTACAATTCAAAGTTCACACCATGTGACATGCTAATTTTGATTGCAAATCTACATGGTAATATTTTTTCTGGAATAGTGTCCCCTGTTTTACTCCAGAACTTCTTTCTAGTGAGCCACTGTTAGTTTAAAAAATTGTAAAAAGAGGCTTTGTTGTTATACTAAACTTTATGATCTTTTGTAGTTTTGCCGTATCTGCTACTGATTTCGAGAAAACAATTTTGAACCATTCTCTCGAAATCCTTAGAAAAATTCAAATTGGATTGCCCTCAGGTGTTACTTATACCAGTTGTCCATTGGTGTTGGACTCGAGGGGGCAGTGGTTGAAAGTCCGCATACTGGACTAGGGAGGTATTTCATTTATCTGTTCGCAGATGTTCGGTAACTTTTTAGGGTTTGTGGATCTCGACGAAATGGCTCCGCCGTTAGTGCTTGACGCCAGGATCAATCAAAGGACCTCACATGGGTTCGTGTGTCATGACGTACAGGCCGTATTGACACATGAATGCCAAATTTCAGTAAAATATCTTTTGAAAAGCAGATACTATGAGAAAAAAATTGAAAAAAATTCAAACTTCAACACCTTGTATCTCGAAAACGGAGCGTTTGAGGTTCCATATTCATAGGAATTTTTTTCTTGACATCCGGTAATAGGGATTGTACTTAAAAATGATCTAGCTACAGCAGGATATAAAATATTCTTCAGATTTATTACAGATAATGAGTGGATTAATTCTCCGAAAATTTTTTAATTAAACTGACTTGAATGACTTGAATGACACTGTTTTACTTTCTAGACATATAGCATTATCAATGTCTATGAGGGGCAATTAACCAATAAAGATTCAAAAGAAAACATAAAGTACTGACCGTAATCATCCAAAAACCATCATCTGAGAAATAGCAAATTCCATCAACAAACTCAACTGGTTAACTGCCGCTCATATGTCTTGATAATTCTATGTCTATAGAATGAAAAAGTGTTTTTGAGCATTTTATTCAATTTAATTCTAAAATGTTTTTAAGAAATTTTTTAGTTAAAATTTGTAGAAGTTTCGGAGAATTAATCCAGCTATTATCTGTAATATTTCGGAAAACCTTACGAACTAAATTTTCAATTTATATTTCTTCAGTTTCTCTTCAAGTTTCTTCATCTCACTGAAAACTCTCAAGGTCAGCATTGTGTTTTGCGTGTTCCTATTTTATAAATATTTCAGGATCATCTTTTTCCTCAATTCGTTTTAGAAAAGCCGAGACATTAATTTTGGTCTCAATGGAAAAATAAAATCGCATATGTGATTTAAGGTGCGAATAAGTCGAATCCATTTTTCATGAAAATCTATTTTTTATTGGAAAAAATAATATATTTCGTCAAATTTTATACTTGCAATAATAAATAATAATGAACAATAAATTGCCAGAATTTGAGGAGATATAGTGTTTTTCATCAATAAATCGGGCTTTGCTAAATGAAATATTTATAATTAATTGTTTTTACTAATGATTCGTGAATACTTTGACTGCATAATACACAACAAATGAAAACATACCTGTTTTGTAATTTCTTTCATTTCAGCAGTAGTATTCTTTCTGCATGGTTATGTTATCTTTTATCAAAACAATTTGGAGATTTGATGAAACTGTTCTTTATAACAAGGTTATGAATAAAAATAATATCATTTTTTCCTGCACACTCCAATTCTTTTCGGTTGTCATCTAAGAGCAGCTTACAACAAATATTCAGTCTCATTTTGGAAATATTGGAATACAAAACATTTTTAAGCCCTTTTTCAATAGTTTATTTTATTTCCGATAACAACATAAAGCATAATCAGTAATACTATCTCTAATATCGTGGGTAAAATAATATAAGTATGTTTAACTCAGACTTTAATAATAAAATAACAATGTACACAACTCGAGTTACAACAGAGAAAGAGAGAGAGTTTTTAGGTTACCAAGGTTAACCATAGAATGCAATTAACATAGAAAGTATTTTCTTCATTTATTTTACAATTACTACTTTTATTTTTATACATGATATTACACTCCTCCGTCACTAAATCTTTTAGGAGGTCTTATATTTGTTCTTAAACGGTTTTTTATATTAAGGGATAACAAGGCACTTTAATTTGTTTGTGCACTGTCTCCCTCCACTAAAACTGACTCTTCATTATTAGACGGTAATTTATTTTCAACAGATTCCGGAACCCTATTGTGATCCTGAAAATCTGGTGGTTTAACTTCCTGACTAGGAACAATTTCCTTTGGTTCAATGTTATTACTTCTAGAGTCTTTTATAGAAACATATTCATTCATATTAATATCACAAATGTCATCATAAATACTTCCTACTTTCCTCATTTGATCAATATGCCTCCTCCAAATTATATTTTCCTTCAATGTTTTACAATTATAATTTTGAGTACCAAGAATCTGTACAATTACAGCCTTTTCCCAAGTGATTTTATTTGGTGTTCGATAGTCTTCAATATAAACAACCTCACCTTCTTCAAATTCTACCATTCTTTTACCATGGTATTTAATCTATCTTTCCAAAGCTTTTGAACGCTGACTTTTTGTTAACAGGTCTAATCGAGTTTTTACATGTCTTCCAAACATTAATTTCGATGGTGTTTCACCAGTGGTACAGTGTGGTGTATTACGATATGAAAATAAATATTTACTCATTAATATTTACGTACTCTCTGATTTTGTCCTGGTATCTTTGAGGTATTCATTTAAGAAATTCTTGAATGATTTTACACCGTTTTCTGCAAGACCGTTTGTTGAAGGATGATACGGTGGGGATCTAATATGAACAATATCATTAAAATTACAAAATTTTTCAAATTCTTCGGAAACTAATTGTGGACCATTATCTGATACAATTGTATTCGGTAAGCCAAACCTAGCAAAACAATCACGTAATTTGTTTATAGTGGTAAAAGAATCTAATTTTTGCATTTCATAAATTTCAGGCCATCTCGAAAATGAATCTATAAGGATCAAATATGTTTTATTATGGTAAGGCCCCAGAAAGTCGATATGAATCCTATCATATACATGTTTACCTTCTTGGAATTTAATTAGTTTGGATTTTTCTGGCGTTTTCATGAAAGTCGCGCAAGCATCACAATTTTTAACATAATTTTCAATATCTCTTTCCAAACTTGGCCACCAGACATACTGTCTGGCTAAAACTTTCATTTTAGTCATGCCATTGTGAGCACCATGAATCTCATCCAACATCTGACTTCTTAATTTTGTTGGCAATATTACTCGATAACCCCACATTATCAAATTATTCTCAATACTTTGAAGAGATCCGGATACTCTAAGGATCATACGAGTCACAGAGTCCCTGATAGATTATATAAATTCCACCATTATGTCATTATGTCACTTTAATTTCTGTGTCAAAATACTCTGTGTTGTGGTGACTTGACAAGAAATGATTAGTGAGAATAACAAAGGAGAACAAGGTCCTTATAGCGTCCCCATTGTATTTGAATTCATTCGAGAGGAAGGTTCTTGGAAATAAACCTCCTGAGCAACTTAGTAGTCTACTCGAGATAATAGTATTTATAACAGTGTCCCTTGGTAACTCTTAGTAAGTAAACTTCTTTTAAATGCTTCTGATTAATTGCATGCTTTACATTTTTAAATACCACCTTTGTGTTAATGTGAAATTAATGACTGCATGTTCGTTCATTGTACTTCGCTTTCCATTCTTGTATTTTTGCTTTGCCGTTATTTAATCCCACCGGAATGTTTTAACTAAATTGCATTGCCTTTGTACATAACTTAAGCAACCCTCACAAGTTTTCTGTTTGTATTGTATACTTTCTCTCGGTGCCTGATTGCTTTTTGCTGTATTTGTAAATAGTGGTTCTTTATCTGCGTAAAACTTGCCAATATGGATTTGTATTATCTTTTCTTACTAATTGCGGTGCTTGATATGTAACTGATTTGTATTATGTACTCTTGTGTGATCCCCCGGATACCCATTTCTTTGTTCTTATTGTAACGTCCATTAACACGCCTGGGTAATGGGGTACTGTATCTGTTTTATAATGTCCTGGTCAGTTTGTGTTACCTATTTGTCATATGCATGTGCCCGCTTACTTTGAGAGATTGTATTCCATGTGAACCAGTGGCGTTCTTTAGGGTAAATTGCTGGGGAGTCCTGGTAGAGGACAACATATCGTATAGAGAAAGTAAATAACTCCAGATATCCTGATTGCTAGATAATTGTTCCGAGGTATTGTGATACCCTCAGGGATTACTTTACGTGACCCTTCAGTTAGTGTTCGGTTCGTTCTTCAGTAATATCTGAGCCTTCCTGGGCCCGAGGAGGTCAGATACAGTTCCTTTGATAGTAACTTCTCCGGTCGACTCGAATTAGGTTAGATCCCCTCTTCAAGGAGATCTCCTGGGAATGTCACAATTACCCTTACCTTACTGTCCATTTAACTTACCCCTTGTAGTTGAGGTTCAGCACTGATTACCGGAAGTACAGTCGAAGGTGCGCATGCTGGCTGTATCCCCCATTTCCTGCATAACTTTACCCTTTTCCGCTGCGCAAGAATGAAATCTGATTTGAGCGAATACCGACCTAACAATATGCAGTAATAAGTCATTTAGACTCGGGGCGCTATTGGTTTCACAGGGCCGCTTTGCGAATCACTGCGTAGAGTAGATTTAACCACAGGCTGATGAATGTGTTTCCATTTATTGAGGGTTGTTGCTTTTGAACATTATTAATAAAAATATATTATTCTGGTATTATTGTGTTTCGAATATATGAACCTCCCGTCACTGTTTCCTTGCTCTCGTTAGGTGTAATTTGGGTTGCCTACACAACGTAACGTCCTATTCGCCCGCCACTAGACAATCACGATAAAAAGGTTAGCGCTCTTTAGATTACTTCGTTTAATTCCAGATCTTTAAGAGTACTCCGTAAACCCCCAGATCTTTAAGAGTACTCCGTAAACCCCTAGATCTTTTAGAGTACTCCGTAAACCCCCAGATCTTAGAGTACTACGTAACATCCCGGATCTTTTAGAGTACTCTGTAATGTACGGGATAGCTCAACTTATTTCGGAGGATTTTCTTTTGAATATTTCAAATTGTTCATTAATTTCATCAGGCCAGCCGTTCCTAATAAACAAATAAACTTTACTTAGTATTGGATCTTTTCTTGTATCGGTCGCTATATTATTTGCACTGATCGGTATTTGATCTAATAAGATATTACAATATTCGATGTTTGGGTCTGCCTCTGTCACGGTTATTGGTATTCGCGATAACCTATCAGCCCCGCCATTTTCACTGCCTTTAATATGTTTGAATACATAATCGAATTCACTCAAGAAAACAGCCCATCGCTGCAAGCGTCCTGCCGCCATTTGAGGTAACCCTTTGTGTTCTCCAAATAATGCCTTCAACGGTAAATGATCTGAATACAAATAAAATTTATTTCCCATCAAATATTGATAAAATTTGTGTACCCCCCAGTATATAGCGAGAGCTTTCTTGTGAACAACTGAATAGTCCAATTCGCTTTTATTTAATATAAATATTTTAAAAAATTTTTAAACAATTTTAAAAAAATAGCCTTCTACATATTTAATTCTAAAAGATTATATTCAATGATTATAACTTCTGAAAATAAATTAAAATAATGTCGTATAAGTACCACTTATATCATGACATAAAATAAACATTCATTATAAGACATCCGAATGGTATAACAAAATCCAATAAATAAAAATTATTAACTAAAATCCTATAAATTAAACATTTAGAATAGACAAAATTTTGTTTCTGCCAATATCTTTCAAGAATATCCAACATAATCTTAAGAATTTTATCACAAAACTATCTTACTTAGACTTTTCAATATTATTGGATATCTAACCAAGGTACTTTATATAAAAAAACTCAAGATATGCAAAACATTACTGAAAAACAAGTTTTAAAATCGACTTTGCTCATCAGTATTCAAATATTCATATTCAATAAATATAACATCAATTAATAATATATATTCAAACTCACCTTTCACTCTCCAGAAAAAGTTCTACTTAAATGAGAACTTTAAATAGGTATTCACTACACACAGAAATATCTCTGTGGTTTAACCTGATCTAGAAGATTGAAAGATAAATTTAACGGCCTCTGCTATAGCACAAGGACTATCTGTATAAAGAATGTTTGAGGAAA
Source organism: Megalocaria dilatata (assembly GCA_034642435.1). NCBI lineage: Eukaryota > Metazoa > Arthropoda > Insecta > Coleoptera > Coccinellidae > Megalocaria > Megalocaria dilatata. Next base: position 77,280,559 of record CM067856.1, read on the forward strand.
CCAAATGATTATATATTATGAATAAAATAACGTAAATAGAGGTCAATTCTTGGTAGAAGGTATATAAAATAATCATTAATTTTTTAAAATATTTATATTATTTTATATACCTTCTACCAAGAATTGACCTCTATTTACGCTTTTATTTAATGTTCTTGAGACAAAACTAATAGGTTTTTCTGTTCCATCTTCATATACTTGCAAAAGACCGCCCCTATTCCTACTTTAGAAGCATCACAAATCACTTTAAGTGGAAGCTTTGGGTTAAAATGTGGTAAAGTTTGGTCTGATAAAATAATTCTTTTTGATTCAGTGAATGCGGTATCACAATTTTTGGACCACTTAAATTCAACATTATTTCTAAGTAATGCGTACAAAGGTTCTAATAACGTTGATATATTTTTTATAAATCTAGAATAATAGTTAATCATGCCCACATATGCCTTTACTTGACTTACATTTCTTGGTCTTGGGTATTCTGCAATAGCTTTAGTTTTTTCTGAATCTTTGTGCAAACCATTTTCATCTATTATATGACCTAAATATGATATACTTTTTTCAAAAAAATTGCATTTTTCTAAGTTCAGCGTGAAGCCAGCATTTAGTAATTTCTCAAAAACGTTTTTTAAATTTTCCAAATGATCTACCCTATTTTCCCCGGTAACCACAATATCATCTATGAATATTATTACACCTTTTAACCCTTGGAGAACTTTCTCCATGGTATTTTGAAAAATTGAAACCGCTGGTTCTGTACCATATGGCAACCTATTCACTTTATATATACCTCTGTGGGTACTCGACGATAAAAGAATTTTTGTTTCGTTGTCTAATTCTAATTGGTTATAAGCGCATAGCAAATCCAATTTAGTGAATTCCCCTCCTTGAAGAGCTGCGAACAATTCTTCAATCCTTGGCAGGGGATGCTTATAATCTTCAAGATATTTATTTATTGTAATCTTATAATCGGCACAAATTCTAATCTTGCCATTAGGCTTCAATACCGGAAATAAGGGAGTACCCCATTCGGAATTTTGAATACGAGTGATAACACCTTGTTTTTCTAACTCGTCCAATTCTTTATCCATCAGTTCTTTGAATTTGAATGGAACCGGTCTTGGTTTACAGAAAATCGGTTTAACTTCAGGATCTACCGAAAATTTTACTTTTTCTAATTTATACAAGCCTAACTTATTTGTGAATATCTGTTCAAATTGTTTAAGAATTTTGTCTAAACTGTCGTTATGATCGAGTTTCTTTACATTAGACACCATCGAACCCTGCAAGGCAATATTGAATAATTTAATTAAATCTCTACCTAATAATGGAACCATTTCATTTTTGACTATAATGAGTTTGCAATTCCTTTTAAGAACATTTTGATATTCAATGTCCACATAAATCTCTCCATCTGAAACAATCTCATTACCCTCGTATGTATTCAACTTAATTTTCGTTGGAAATAATTTACAGTTTTTAAACATGTGTTCAAAAACATTACCAGGAATAACAGAAATTCCCGCTCCTGAGTCCAGTTCCATTGTCAAAGGTTTTTTATTAATATGCACTTGAACTTTAAATGGTTCAATAGAACTGGTTCTACGTTTAGTCTCAAAAAACATATCAATGAAATCTGTTGGACTACTCTGATCCTCTACTATAATTTCTTTCTTTACAAAGTGATTGCGGTTTGAATAACAAACCTTTGCCAAATGTCCAACCTTTTTACAAATTTTACATTTATAAGTTTTGAACTTACATTTACTGAAATTATGATTTTCCTCACCACAACTTCTGCATTTGGCTTTCTTTTCTTCCTGAATCTTCGGCTTGTTTTCTCTCTTCTCTTCCCTTGGGTATGGTTTTCTTCCATCTGCTCTTTTCCTTGATTCTTGGGTAAAACTAACGTTGTTTATCGTTTGGGTGAAAGAACTGGTTACTGCTGCTTCTTTCCTCAATGCTACTTGCACAATTTCTTCCAAAGAAATGGTATGGTCCTCTTCACAAACTCTGTCTAGAATGGCACACCTTTTCAAACCTGACACGAACCTATCCTTAAGTATTTCGTTCAGGTTATTTCCAAATTTACATTGGATCGCTTTGTTTTTTAAACGAACAAAGAATTCTTTAACACCTTCATTGTCTAATTGTTTCAGGTTGTAGAATTTTATTCTTTCCTTGAACACAGAAATCTTTTCTGAAAATTGTTTCTTCAATATCCTGCACAGTTCGTGATAACTCTTTTCTTTTGGAAGTTCTGGATCACACAATCCTCGTAGTATTTCATATGCCTGTTCACCCACCATTGTTAGAAGAACTGCTACTTTCTTGTTGTCCTTGATATAATTAGCCTCGAAATATTGTTCCATCCTCTCCTGATATGTACACCAGTCTGTTCCCATTTGATATTCATTTAAAACACCTATCGTACCTCTTATGATATTTGGATACTGGCTAACAGCCGCTGAATCGCCTTGATTCTTCTGTGAAGTTGATTTGTGTGCAATTTCGTAATATTGTAGATAACTTCACAAATACCAATTTTCCTCGTCGCCACTTGTAATATCGTGGGTAAAATAATATAAGTATGTTTAACTCAGACTTTAATAATAAAATAACAATGTACACAACTCGAGTTACAACAGAGAAAGAGAGAGAGTTTTTAGGTTACCAAGCGTACCTAACTCAACCATAGAATGCAATTGACATAGAAAGTATTTTCTTCATTTATTTTACAATTACTACTTTTATTTATATACATGATATTACACTATCAATATTCTGTGTTCTTATACAAACATCGCTCCTTCGTCGGTTGTATCTCCATTTTTGGCCACAACAGAACCGAATTCAACATTTAATCATCAGTTTGCTTTTTTACTTTAGATGTACAGAAAAAAAATTAAGGAATATAATTAAAAGACATACTTATCCCCCAATAATAAGAATATAGTTATTCGATGATTACTACAAACATAAAATTCCAGCTTAGCATTTCTTAGATAGATATTTCTTAATTTGATCACTACGATTTCTTCTGTAGGTCCAATGATTTCTTTTAAGATCATTTTCGGCTCAAATTTCGTAAAATACAGATATGATGAATGGGAACACGTCGGTATTAACTTGCATAATATGCATTCAATTAAATGTCATTGAAACTTTCGAATCCAGTCAATTTTAATATATAATTTTCACTGTAAGTGAATACCTTGGGAACAGTAACAATCAATCTCCAAGAAGTGGTCAGATGATAGACAGATAGGGACTATGAGACAGCTTGTCTATAACCTGACACCACCTATTTTCTATTTCTATTATTTCTAACAAAGCCGTTGACTCACCTCAAAATAGGGAAAGAAACGAAGGCATGAATGGACATAAAGAACTTATCTCGTGTAATCTGAAACTTGCGGTTTTTGTCTGAGGTCTCGGATTGATACATATAACGAACTACAGTTGATATATCCGTGTTTTGTAACCAGATACCTGAACAGATGACTGGGTGACATAGGATAGTCTAGTTTACTAGATACAGAGATTACCTATTGAATGTGGGGAGAATTGGTTATGCAATCGTTAAAAGCTGGTCCTAATTCCGAAAGAAAATATCTGTCACCAGTGCCCTGGTTTTTTGTCGCGATAATAGCGTGAGTTCGCGAAAATATACATTCGAATTTTTTCTGCAATGTCCTTAAAACCAAACATAAACGTAAAGTAAATTATGTACACGTCATGTGCATTAATAATAGCCTTAAAAATTTTTCTCTTAGCTTGATGATACAGCGGAAAAATGAAGGCTGAATTTAGGTTTTGCCTGTTTCACACAGTCACTTCTGAATAAAATATATAATTTTCAGTGAAAAACCATTTTATTTCTCAACATCTATACATTTAGTCTAGCCTTTTTTAATTTTTTATCTCTTCCAAAAAATGGCCTTTACCAAGGTTTTAGATGTTCTGCATACAAGGAATCCAACATATTATCGAGGAAAGAAAGCTTATATTTCTTTATTCTAGAATGAAAGGACCTTCCGTTCTGTCCAATATAATTTATTTCACCAATTTCTAAGATATTTGATAAATATATATGATAACTTTGATATATTTATTTTAGGTTTAAAGTCTTTCAAGATTTTTTCAAATAATAACACTAGCCGACGAAAATGTGAAGAAAAACGTTGTAGCACGTAAGGTTTTCTTATTGCAATAATAGAATGTTACAGTATCAGATGTATATTGAAAAAAATGATTTCAGAATTTTTTAACATCATATATCGACTTTATTTAGATTTACATCTACGCAACGTACCTTACACTTGAGAAAAACACAAAGCTTAAAAATATTCACTTAAAATACTAATCAAAATCTATTTTTTCCTTTTATGAGGGGTTATATCTTCTCAAGTTTATTCGTTCCATGTTTTATCTTATTTTGGTAAGTTGAATTTTGATCTTGTTATATATTTGAATCTGAATTCAATACATTTCTGATGAGGACATATAGGCCGAAATAGCTATCAAATGTTCGAGTTCTCGTTCAATTATTTTTATTTGACCCTTTACTTTGATAATTTTAGATAATTTTGGAATAGTGGATTTTCTTGTATTTGTATGTTAATATACATACTTATATAGTTTTTGTTAATACATTTGTATTAATACATTTCAAGTCGGGATGTAAAAAGGTTTTTTCCGAGACATTGAAAAATATTTTATAGTGATTATATATAAGGATATCAATTTGATAGTTTTTGTATATAGTTTCATTATATAATGTAGAAGTTAGAATATATAATTCTGAATTTAAAGTCATTTATATCTATTTTAAAAAATTTTTAAACAATTTTAAAAAATTAGCCTTCTACATATTTAATTCCAAAAGATTATATTCAATGATTATAACTTCTGAAAATAAATTAAAATAATGTCGTATAAGTACCACTTATATCATGACATAAAATAAACATTCATTATAAGACATCCAAATGGTATAACAAAATCCAATAAATAAAAATTATTAACTAAAATCCTATAAATTAAACATTTTGAATAGACAAAATTTTGTTTCTGCTTATCAATCTTATGAAAACCAATATCTTTCAAGAATATCCAACATAATCTTAAGAATTTTATCACAAAACTATCTTACTTAGATTATTCAATATTATTGGATATCTAACCAAGGTACTTTATATAAAAACTCAAGATATGCAAAACATTACTGAAAAACAAGTTTTAAAATCGACTTTGCTCATCAGTATTCAAATATTCATATTCAATAAATATAACATCAATTAATAACATATATTCAAACTCACCCTTCACTCTCCAGAAAAAGTTCTACTTAAATGAGAACTTTAAATAGTTATTCACTACACACAGAAATATCTCTGTGGTTTAACCTGATCTAGAAGATTGAAAGACAAATTTAACGGCCTCTGCTATAGCACAAGGACTATCTGTATAAAGAATGTTTGAGGAAACCAAATAATTATATATTTTGAATAAAATAACGTAATCAGAGGTCATTCTTGATAGAAGGTATATAAAATAATATAAATATTTTAAAAAAATATTTTAAAAAATTTTTAAACAATTTTAAAAAATTAGCCTTCTACATATTTAATTCCAAAAGATTATATTCAATGATTATAACTTCTGAAAATAAAATAAAATATTTTTTAAAATATTTATATTATTTTATATACCTTCTATCAAGAATGACCTCTATTTACGTTATTTTATTCATAATATATAATTATTTGGTTTCCTCAAACATTCTTTATACAGATAGTCCTTGTGCTATAGCAGAGGCCGTTAAATTTGTCTTTCAATCTTCTAGATCAGGTTAAACCACAGAGATATTTCTGTGTGTAGTGAATACCTATTTAAAGTTCTCATTTAAGTAGAACTTTTTCTGGAGAGTGAAGGGTGAGTTTGAATATATGTTATTAATTGATGTTATATTTATTGAATATGAATATTTGAATACTGATGAGCAAAGTCGATTTTAAAACTTGTTTTTCAGTAATGTTTTGCATATCTTGAGTTTTTATATAAAGTACCTTGGTTAGATATCCAATAATATTGAATAATCTAAGTAAGATAGTTTTGTGATAAAATTCTTAAGATTATGTTGGATATTCTTGAAAGATATTGGTTTTCATAAGATTGATAAGCAGAAACAAAATTTTGTCTATTCAAAATGTTTAATTTATAGGATTTTAGTTAATGATTTTTATTTATTGGATATTGTTATACCATTCGGATGTCTTATAATGAATGTTTATTTTATGTCATGATATAAGTGGTACTTATACGACATTATTTTAATTTATTTTCAGAAGTTATAATCATTGAATATAATCTTTTGGAATTAAATATGTAGAAGGCTAATTTTTTAAAATTGTTTAAAAATTTTTTAAAATATTTTTTTAAAATATTTATATTATTTTATATACCTTCTATCAAGAATGACCTCTATTTACGTTATCATTCATATCTTCTTTCTTCAAAAACCAGCAGTGATCACCCATCATGACTGGATCCCATCGTCCTTAATAGCGAATTTCCATTGTCCTTGTATCTTGGTGAAATCTTTGACCCTGAACGTCACTGATAACTCCTAAATTTTCAGAAAAAAATGACAGATGTGAATAGTGGAAACGAATTTTCTATGAAATTCGGGCACCGAACGATTTGTAGGCATCTAATAATTCATTAACCAACTTGGTAGTTTGAATCCATATTGTTATCCTAAAATCTTCTTATTATACTAACAAATGAGTTCCATGCTCTGAGTTCTTGCCTCGTAAGCTTCTATGTAAAATTAACGTAGTCCGGCAGTTTTCCGATTTGTGGTTCAATAAAAATGCCTTTCTTTAATTTGGCATCACTCAACTTGGGAAAAACTTGTTCTAAGTATTTGAATCCATCACCATCTTTATACATAGCCTTCACAAAATTTTTCATCAGCCCAAGTTTGATATGAAGATGAGGCAGAAGGTCATTTTTAGGGTTTACAAGAGGTCTTAACTTAATATTTTGAGATCCCGGTTGTAAAACACTTTTTTGGGGCCAAATTTTTATTATAAACTCCCATAGATGAAGAAAAAAAGAAAACAACAATATTTTATAAATCCTCCCTGAAGTTTCACTAAAATTCCTATAACTTTTAAGTCCCCATATATCTGCCATTTATACGTGTTGTAGTTTATTTTAACCAAAAGAGTGCGTATATTTCCATAACTTTCTTTCATCGTCACTGAATGGGCAACTGGCATAGTGGGTTTTAAATTTCCATTATGTAATAAGACATCTTTTAAACTGTATTGAAGACCAATCTGTAAATGAATGCCACTCAGAGGAGGAATGCTCAATATCAAGTTCCTGCATTAAACCATCAATATCAGTATACGCACACAACGAATTTTCCATACTGTAGAATGTAGAAAATTTTCGTTTCGTTGCCTAATAAGTTTCATTCCTTAAGACGCGAACCAAGAAGTTCTGAATGTTACTTCGATAACCCCAAATCACGTACTAAATCATTTAACTCACTTTAAACAATCAAATGTGATTCCCCGGAACTGAGACCTGGAGTAAAAGTAGGATCAGTGCACTGTTCTTCGGAGCTGCTTGATGATGCGTTGTCTCCAATATCTTCCAAAACAACATTTTGCGGATTTAAAGGTGCAATCGGCACTGGTAAATCTGCATTATGAGGAACAGGTCGTATTGCAGACTGCAAATTTGGATAGTCGATCTAGTGCTTTCTCTTTTTGAAATAACCTTCAGTTTTTGTTAAGCAAAATTAGCAATCGTCTAAATGATAAGTGGGTTCTCGCCATAAGATATCGACTGCAGAAGGCATGCTTTTTCTCTTTCCATTCATCCACTGCACCAATGATACGCTACAATTAACACAGCAGACATGGGGAACCCACTGCTTGTCTTGATCTCCAATTAAAACCCCAAAATATTGGAAGTAGGATTTTTTAACATTTTCAGAAAATGCTGCTTGTCTTGATCTACAATTAAAACCCCAAAATATTGGAAGTAGGATTTTTTAACATTTTCAGAAAATGGTCTGGCTTGTGATTGTGAATTCTCCACAAATATAACAAAATTTGTCAGGAGGGATTTTGCAACTGTCTTGACATTAAAAGCCTTTCTTATCTACACACAGAGAACCACTCACTTCGAAACTCAACAGAAGACAGATTTTTAATCTTAATTTTATGTCTTATATTGTAAACAACACAGTTTAGGTATTTTTCCTGTTATAAAATGCACCCATTTCAACCGACCCCTCATAAAATTGACTACTTGCTTATGTAAAATGGTCTTATCGAGCTATTGAAAAGTGGTACATGTTAGGGCTTTAGGAATATTTTTCCTATTATTGGAAGGGTATTTCCATAAAAAAAAAATAAACATCTGCTTTGTGTTACAAAAATTTTGTTGACCAGTGTTATTGGCTGTGAAATACATTCTGTCAAGAAAGTACCGGGAATTATCGATTTAAATCTGGCGGGGCAATGAGGCAGGTAAAAATTTTTTTTCCTAGGTTGGTACCACTGTCCTTAATTACTATGCCAAGCTTGAGCGGGATCTGTCAACTAGTGTGTTTGCAACAGCTGATTAAGTAAGTCGATGTCAGAGTGCGTGCCGATTTTTACTATGGGTGATTACGTTGAGCAAAGAATTTGTTTAAAGTTTTGTGTTGCAAATGAATTTTCGTGTGCCGATGCATTGAAAATGTTGCAAAAGGCCTTTGGTGATAATGCTCTATCGAAAACTCGTGCATATCAGTGGTACAGAGCCTTCAAGGACGGTCGTGATGTGGTCGCCCATCGACGGCTTCGATCGAAGATAACGTCGATAAAATTAAGGAAAGGGTGCTGGAAAACCGTCGTACCAGCTTGAGAGAGATAGCACATGATCTTAAGATATCCCACGAGTCCGCACGTACGATTTTGATTGATATTTTGGGCATGAGAAAGGTGGCCGCACGACTTGTACCGAAAGACCTGAATTTTCTTCAAAAACGTCATCGCGAACAGGTTGCTTCAGACATGCTGGATCGCTGTAATTCCGATTCTACATTCATGGAACGCATTATAACTGGTGATGAGACCTGGGTCTACGAGTACGATATGCAAACAAGCCAGCAATCATCGGAATGGGTGGCAAAAAATGAGCCGAAACCGAAAAAACCACGCCAAAGCCGCTCGAAAATGAAGGTGATGCTCATTGTTTTCTTCGATATCCGTGGCGTGGTGCACTACGAATTCGTTCCAGAGGGTCAGACGGTAAACAAGGAGTATTACCTAGGCGTTATGAAACGTTTGCGTGAGCGTATCCGTAAGAAGCGGCCAAATTTGTGGGCGAACAACTCATGGATTTTGCATGACGATAACGCGCCTTCTCACCGAGCTACGATTGTGACTGACTTTCTCGCCAAAAACTCAACAAACGTGCTTCAGCAACCACCGTATTCGCCGGATTTGGCTCCCTGCGATTTTTTCCTCTTCCCAAAACTAAAATTGCCTCTTCGTGGCACCCGTTTTGAGTCGATTGAAGCCATAAAACAAAATTCGGCGCGAGAGCTAAAGTCCATCCCGGAAAGCGCCTATAAAAAATGTTTCGATAATTGGAAGTGCCGTTGGCATAGATGTATTGGAGCAAATGGAGCCTATTTTGAAGGCGACCCAATAAATTTTGACGATTAAATGTAAAAATGTTGTTTTAATTGAAAATTCCCGGTACTTTCTTGACAGAGTAGTATATCATTTGTGTTCATGGAAACTTCTTTTCTGTAGAGATGGTAGTGCACGTTTTGAGAGATTTTTGAATTAACTTATTTGGATATTCAAATATATTAAATATTTTAAATAAAATATATTTTTTGAGAAGTTCTTAAGTTGTGTTTTATGTTTTTGAAAAAGAATTTGTATTCATAATGATAAGATCAGAAACAAAATTTTGTCTGCTTCAAATATTTATTTATTCATTTTGAATGCCATTTTTTATATTCGTTGCTTTATTTATTCCATTTGACATTGTATATTGAGTTTTTATTATATAAGTCTGTTAAATATGTTATTTAGACATTAATTTAATTCTAAAAGTTTTTTGAATAAGAATTTTTTTGAAATTAAATTTGTAGAAGAGTGACAGATTGAATCTGTTTCAATATTCAAATTTTCTCTCAACAATTATTCAAAACTTGTCTATGAACACCATGCGTATAATATGTTCACAAAATGTTATCTGAGATAGTCTGAAAAACTACTGAAAATTAAAATCAAGTTACTACTCTCTTGACCAATTTTTGTCAGATGCATTGAAAAATTTGATTACTATTGTATCTTGTGTTTTTGATGACTATAAATGTTCCCAGTTGTTTTGTAAAAATTGTCAAATTGATTGATTGATTAATTGATTGAAGTGCTTTATGCACTTAAATCTTCTTACTGTATTCTAATGAAAACTAAATTTTATAAGTCGCACTCGATGTGGAGATATTAATGGAAACAAAACCGATTTAATTTATAGATCTTTTGAGATCCAAGTTTTTCAAGAAAATGTTTACTTGGATCTCTAAATGATCCTTGAATGCATTTGTCTATTTTCCTGTTAATAATACCTGTCCAAGACTTAAATGACGCGATTGAAATTAGTTTTAATTAATTTATATTCACAACATGAATAAAAACAATATTCTAATTTCCGCTAATATTTTATTAACACTACGATCGGAATGAAATAAGGAATTACTTTGTTTTCTATCACTTTTTATTATAACTGATATACAGTGACTCGAGTTTCGTAGTGTTTACTACATTTTCAAACTGAACGAACAAATTAGATCTCAACTATTATATATGGGGATTGTAGGCTTCGGCAAAGCTTCGAAGAGAGGGGTTTTCTAAAGTTCCGTCTGTTCGTTAAGTAGTTTTATTATTGGTACGTGCTTTTTATATTTTTCAATTTCTATGGATTCCAGGATGTCAAGTTTTTTCCCTTTCGCTTCCACGTGCAAGATAACAAGGTTGTTCAATTCTGGGAAGGTGTGATCTGTAGTGAAGAAATGGTTCGCAAAATTGGAATTATTCTTCCTAACCATTTCTTCACTACAGATCACACCTTCCCAGAATTGAACAACCTTGTTATCTTGCACGTGGAAGCGAAAGGGAAAAAACTTGACATCCTGGAATCCATAGAAATTGAAAAATATAAAAAGCACGTACCAATAATAAAACTACTTAACGAACAGACGGAACTTTGGAAAACCCCTCTCTTCGAAGCTCTGCCGAAGCCTACAATCCCCATATATAATAGTTGAGATCTAATTTGTTAGTTCAGTTTGAAAATGTAGTAAACACTACGAAACTCGAGTCACTGTATATCAGTTATAATAAAAAGTGATAGAAAACAAAGTAATTCCTTATTTCATTCCATTAAAATGAACTATCACAAAGTAACGGACTACTCCATCCAACACTACGATCGTCACGTCATACCATGACTTCTTCAGGTGAGTATTACAAGATACTGAGTATACCATGGACAAGAAATTCATTTTATAGTACATGGATATAACAAAAATAGAGGGGGTGAAGAGAGTTTTACAATTCTTTTGGGAATCTGAAAAATGATTCAAAAAAGATTCAAAAAAGGGGAGTTACTTAATTCTGTTTGGTTATTCAATAATATTTTTCTTTTATGATATCTATTAATTTCTAAAGTTTCTAACAAGTTTGATCTAAAACTTTTGTTTTCTGAGTGTAAAATTTCAAAGTTACTATTAAAACTATGTCCTGTGTCTAGAAGATGCTCTGCGTAGGTTGAATTTCCCTTTTTGTTACAATAACAATTAAATAAAAATATTATTGAATAACCAAACAGAATTAATTAACTCCCCTTTGTTGAATCTTTTTGAATCATTTTTCAGATTCCCAAAAGAATTGTAAAACTCTCTTCACCCCCTCTATTTTCGTTATATCCATGTACTATAAAATGAATTTCTTGTTCATGGTATACTCAGTATCTTGTAATACTGACCTGAAGAAGTCATGGTATGACGTAACGATCGTAGTTAATAAAATATTAACGGAAATTAGAATATTGTTTTTATTCATATTTTCAAGATGAATTCCCGTCAAGTATAGACCGAAACAATCATAGAGATTATTTATATTTACTATAACAATATATTTTTGGCTTTTCATCAGCCTTGATTTTAAGATAAAACAAAGGTATATGTCTAATTAAGTGAGTCGTTTTAGTTTAAATCTATTCTTATTTTCTGAAAACTAACAATTTGAATAACACTGGGGCAATGTTCTCTCTTTATGGACAATCAATCACTGAATAAGATTCATCTCATCAACAAGATGTATCATGTAATGAACCTATTTGTAATCTTTAAGTCGTCTTCTAACATGGCTGCGTTATTGATGATGAAGTAACACTGGAAATGCCTGACATCTCTTAAATTAACATAGCATCCTCATTGTGTTCTTGATGGTCCTATTGACTTTGACATAATAACGTTATGTGCTAATCTTGTGGTAATTAAGACTTCATTCCGTGGCGTTGTTTAATCTTGTATCTCAAGGATGATTCATCATTAATCAAACATATTTTTCCAACTTTCTATAAAAATTCATATATTTGGGAAATTAAAGAAGGAAATCCTCAGAAAATAAATTCAATACTATGCTACTGCTAAGATCTTTAAAGCTCAAGTTTTAGTATGCAATTGCACGTTTTGAATTTTGGGCCACACTTGATCAAAACAGATCAATAGAAACTTCAGACGGAAACTATATGGTGTTTTATGGCACTTAATTCGCCTTGTAAAAGCTTCTTATGAACCAACTTTCAATTTCTTTGTTGACATTCATATTATTTCTAGTCCAACCATCTTTGATTGCATCAAAAAAAATTCAAAAGAACAATATGAACAATCCATTAGATAAGAAATAACATTCGATACATTCACTCTGCATAACTGGATTTAAATGATTGAAAAACTCTAAACAAGAACTTGAATAAAGAGATAACTTATTTTTGTTTTATTTTATTTATTTTTATTAATCGCATGCTTTTTGATTTTCATTTCTTCTTGGCAATACTTTCGGCTTTTAACTAGAATGAATGCCGTTTCATTGTTTTTGTTCATAAAATACAAAAAAGTTCTGCAGGTTCCATTGCATCCTGAAAAATGCACTGTATGGTGTGCTTTACACGCTGGAGGCATAATCCATATTTCTGTAAAAACGATGCTGGAGCAAATGTTATAGTGAATGAGGCTCGATGATCAATGATTATTTGTTTCCAAATTTGAAGGGTATCGACCCAAAAGTGTTTTGGTTCCAACAAGATGGTGCTACACCTTATGCTGCTACCGTAACAATTGATTTATTGAAAGAAAGATTTGGCGACAACATTATTTCGAGAAATGTTTCAATTTATTGGCCTCCAAGATCATGCGACTCCACTGGATTATTTTCTTTGGAGTTATGTCAGGTGATTGGCTTTTACTGATAATCTAGAAACAATAGACGCTCTGGAAGCCAACATAACTCGTGTTATTGATGAAATAAGGCCTGAATTACTCGAAAAAGTGGTCCAAAATTGGTTTGGTTGAAAGCGGTTCCTCAGAGCTAGTCGTGGTGGACATACCCCAGAAATTATTTTCAAAACATAAATGTCATGAAATGTCTTTCAAAATTAAAAGAATTTGGCTTCAGTCTTAATTTAAATGTGTTTTATTTCAATTTAAAATTCTATCACTTTAAAAAAAACACCCGATAGTTCGCCGTTCCCGAGACTAATCTTGTGCGTGAATCTTTTTCCTTTTCTCGTCCCTGTAATTAGCTGAAGCATTATTATCCTGATACTCCTAGATCTTCTGTCAAGATCCTCCATACTATTCACGCTTTACCTTTTTCATTAGAGAGTTGAGTTTATTCCAGTAGTATTTATATTTCTTCTCCAAATCTTCATCTAGAGGATGCTTAAGAACCAGCCGCTGCTTTCTGATTTTTTCATTTATTGATGTTAGCAAACCTCGTTATCCATGGTGTTTTCCGCTCTGTTTTCTGTTTAATTTCTTTTTGTATGTGCTTCTATTCACCGCATCCACCAAAAACTAAATAAGCAGTCAATGCAGCATAAACATCATTCCAAGAAACAGCCTGACATAACTGTTTCAATCTATGTTCATCAAGATATAGTTCAAACTTGTCCACCTTAGGGCAAGCCTCATGCTGAGGTAAATCCAACTGAAGCATAATCGTATAATGATCCATTATGGTGGACTTTTGTAAATAGGGATAATATTGTTCTTTAGTTCAGCATCTTTGGTTTAAAGAAAAAAAAAAAATATATATATATATATATATATATAGTGTAGATAGCTCAGCGGGAGAGCATCAGACTCGTGACCGGGAGGTCCAGGTTCGAATCCTGTTCAGGTGGAAAAGAAATTTTTCACTTGGACGGGTGTCTGCCACCATTTCACTATTGGGTCAAAAATTAACAGTCCTGTGACCTAACGTGGCGCAAGATCGCAGTAACAAAGCCTTCACAGAACACAACTTCTAACTCGCACATGCTGAAAAAGCTTCTGAGGGATCCTCACAGAAGATCAAGGAGTATCAGGATAATAATAATAATATTGTTCAAGCAAGTCCCTTTATTACCCTGCACTCTGGTGGGTGCCTTAATGGTGAATTCTACATGGGCAAACTCCGCCACAGTGTTCAAGTAAGCCGCCACGATCAGACTATCTGGATTGAGCAGATTAATATTGATATCACCCATAAATATAGGCACATCTGCAAATGGTTCATACTCCTCAAAGTATTCAAATAAATTTGCATTAAAATCTTGAACGCTGGAATTACGGGACCTATACAGAGATTCGATTAATATTACGTCTTTCATACCATGATTGATATATTTTTGTAGAATAAAATAGAAAGGCTTTTTACTTGATAGAAGAAATATAAAAAAATTTGAATATCAAAACAAATTAAAATATGCTTGTCTTCTACAATTTTAATTTCAAAAAAATTTTTATTCAAAAAAACTTTTAGAATTAAATTAATATCTAAAATAAGCACCGCTCACATTTAATAGACGTATATAATCAAAACTCAATATATAATGTCAAATGGAATAAATAAACCAACAGATATACGAAAGTCATTAAAATTAATAAATAAATATTTAAAGGAGACAAAATTTTGTTTCTGGTCTTACCTTTAAGAACACCAATTGCCTTTTAAAAACATGAACACACCTTAAGGACTTCTCAAAGAATATAATTTATTTGAAATATTCAATATATTTAAATATTCGAATAAGTTAATTCAGAAATCTCTCAAAATATTCACTATATCTTCAAAAAACAAATATAATTCTAAGCAATCCCTTCTTCGGTGCTGAATAATATTCCAAATATCAAAATCAAAAAACTAACCTATATCAACAACGCACACGTGTAAAGAAATGAATGTTTCGAAACACAGATCAACTTTATAATTCAAGATTGATCTATGTTCTAACAAAATCAAAGAACAGTGTAAGTTATTTTTAAGGCTTATTTAAATTCATTGACATTCCATAATGAGATTTATTGAAGCCAAAATATAATTATATATTATATATAAAATAAAATAGAAAGGCTTTTTACTTGATAGAAGAAATATAAAAAAATTTGAATATCAAAACAAATTAAAATATGTTTGTCTTCTACAATTTTAATTTAAAAAAAATTATTATTCAAAAAAACTTTTAGAATTAAATTAATGTCTAAAATAAACACCGCTCACATTCAATAGACGTATATAATCAATATATAATGTCAAATGGAATAAATAAACCAACAGATATACGAAAGTCATTAAAATTAATAAATAAATATTTGAAGGAGACAAAATTTTGTTTCTGGTCTGGACCAGAAACAAAATTTCCTTTAAATCCTTAATACCTTACAGTTTCCTGTGATTTTGTGACGAACTGACTACTTGGATTTTTAAAGTTAGTCTGTTTCAAACAAGTTACGTGTTAACTCGAAGGTATGATATACTGATTGTTAGTTGATTTTAATATTTTAAATATTATCTAGGGCCGATGAAGAGAATATCCGTATTCTAATTGTTTTTTGCAGATATATTGCATGTTTTGAGAGATTTTTGAATTAACTTATTTGAATATTTAAATATATTGAATATTTCAAATAAATTATATTTTTTGAGAAATCCTTAAGTTGTGTTTTATGTTTTGAAAAGGAATTGGTTTCATTATGGTAAGATCAGAAACAAAATTTTGTCTCCTTCAAATATTTATTTATTAATTTTAATTGCATTTTTTATATTGGTTGGTTTATTCATTCCATTTGACATTGTATATTGAGTTTTGATTATATACGTCTATTAAATATAAGCGGTGCTTATTGTAGACATTAATTTAATTCTAAAAGTTTTTTGAATGAAAATTTTTGTGAAATTAAAATTGTAAAAGACTAACAGATTAAATCTGTTTTGATATTCAAACCCTGTTGACATTGAAATCTCTAATGAAGCTATCCGTCATTCAACAGAATAAAAAAATAGACCTCAGAGGTATATAAATTACAAAGTATTACAAAAACAGATATCGATGAACAACAAAAACCCCAGGTTATGACTTCACTGTTACTTACTCTCGATTTACCGAATCGCTGCATGTAAGCGGCTTTTTGGGCTCATATACAACCCTGTTCACCAGCTTATAGGTCAGTCAGTGTTGTATTATCTTTATTAAAGGTATCCTTTTAGCAGTCGCCAACATGCGCGTTATTATTCTATAGTCCTAATTACCCACTTTAAGATTAATAAATTCATAGTTTAGAAAATATTTGGAAAAATATGAAAAATTTCCAAACGTGAATAACTTCGAAACTGTTGAACCGATTTAGCCCATTAACGAAACTAGCCGAGGTATTTACACCACAAAACATTCCTGAATATTTCTAGGCTCTAGTTTTATCCGTTCGAAGATAAGCGTGTGAACAGAAAAGCTTTTGACCACTGAGTCCAACCTAGTCATTTAAATTACCTTCAGCTCAAAATCCAGAAATTACAGAAATTTCTTCGAACCGATAGCATTATGTTCCCTGGAAGAGG
Source organism: Megalocaria dilatata (assembly GCA_034642435.1). Taxonomy (NCBI): domain Eukaryota; kingdom Metazoa; phylum Arthropoda; class Insecta; order Coleoptera; family Coccinellidae; genus Megalocaria; species Megalocaria dilatata. Next base: position 77,297,748 of record CM067856.1, read on the forward strand.
TGTGCACAAACATCAAGAATAAGAAAAAAATTAGATGAAATATCCTTCTACTGGAGTCGATTAAAAATTGAGTTCAAGCTGAAGACGAAACTTCCAAATTCCATTTTAGGGGGTGAAAAAATTTCCCAGGCGGTTATTTCACAAATATTTAATTAAGACAACAATTTTCATGCCGCTTACAAGTTCACAAGGAATAATGTTCACACTTTTCTTTCAGTAAGGAATAGCTCGATGCTTTCTTATCATAATCTCATATCAGTTAACGGGATCAGGTGTTTGTGTTTGAATGAGAAAACGGAAGCCGTCTACCCGTTGCGTTGGTGGTTGTTCAGTTATGAATCGGATTACAAGAGGATGATGTCTTCTTTTGTTATTATTATTACATTCCTGTGACAGTGTTTATTTGGGAGTAATCGGATGTGGGAATGTTTCGACCGGTTTTTCTGTTAAGGTAAGAGGCGTACTTTGGTATACCTGTATCAAGGCTCTGAAAAAATTTAGAAATATCTTTAGGAGGCTTTGTTATTTCATAATAGAAAAGTTCAAATTTTCCATGAAAATCTAATATCTTTTTTTACCTTAATTTTTCATGATTCCCGAACTACTGACCAAAATAGGGTTGAAAGGGACATATAAAATTAATTTTACTATATTCTAGCTTAATCTTCACGCACTGTCAATAAAAATTTTAAGCACTAGGTTTCGTTCGAGATATGTTTCAAAGCGTTCCGATAGCCATATTTAAAACGGTAAAATTAACACCAACTGTCATTTTCACTCAACTACATTTAACAAGTTATTCTGGCAGAATATACGCTTCAACGACATTTAATTATAATGTAAAAATTTCAGAAAAATGATGGTTCATTTGTCCAAATTCAGTATAATGATCTTGAAGATTATGATTAATATAATCCCTTCTGTTATTGAAATATTTTAATATTAGCCTTCTACATATTTAATTTCAAAAAATTATATTTAATGATTATAACTTCTGAAAATAAATTAAAATAATGTCATATAGTTACCACTTATATCGATTGACATATAAAATGAACATTCATTATAAGACATCCAAATGGTATAACAAAATCCAATAAATAAAAATTATTAACCACAATCCTATAAATTAAATATTTTGAATAGACAAAATTTTGTTTCTGCTGATCAATCTTATGAAAACAAATATCTTTCAAAAATGTCTAACATAATCTTAAGAATTTCACCATAAAACTATCTTACTTAGAATATTCAATATTATTGGATATCTAACTAAGTTACTTTATATAAAAACTCAAGATATGTAAAACATTACTGAAAAACAAGTTTTAAGAGAGACTTTGCTTCGTCAGTATTCAAATAATTCATATTCAATAAATATAACATTAATCAGCAACAAATATTTACTCACCCTTCAACCGTTTAGAAAACTTCTGGCAAACTGAAAAATCTTTAAATGTAGTGTGACGGTTAACTATATATAAATATTTTTGTGGTTTACCTTGATCTAAAAGATTGAAAGACAATTTAACGGCCTCTGTTATAGCACAAGGACTATCTGTATAAAGAATGTTAAGGAAACCAAATAATTATATATTATGAATAAAATAACATAAATAGAGGTTAATTCTTGATAGGAGGTATATAAAATTATTTAAATGTTTTAGTATTAGCCTTCTACATATTTAATTTCAAAAAATTATATTTAATGATTATAACTTCTGAAAATAAATTAAAATAATGTCATATAAGTACCACTTATATCAATTGACATATAAAATAAACATTCATTATAAGACATCCGAATGGTATAACAAAATCCAATAAATTATAATTATTAACTAATTATTAATTAAATATTTTGAATAGACATTTTTGAAAGATATTTGTTTTCATAAGATTGATCAGCAGAAACAAAATTTTGTCTATTCAAAATATTTAATTTATAGGATTTTGGTAAATAATTTTTATTTATTGGATTTTGTTGTACCATTCGGATGTCTTATAATGAATGTTTATTTTATATGTCAATTGATATAAGTGGTACTCATATGACATTATTTTAATTTATTTTCAGAAGTTATAATCATTAAATATAATTTTTTGAAATTAAATATGTAGAAATATGTATATATATGTAGAAATATTTAATCTTATAATGAATGTTTATTTTATATGTCAATTGATATAAGTGGTACTCATATGACATTATTTTAATTTATTTTCAGAAGTTTTAATCATTAAATGTAATTTTTCGAAATTGAATATGTAGAAGGCTAATATTAAAGTATTTACATAATTTTATATACCTTCTATCAAGAATTAACCTCTATTTATGTTAATCCCTTCAATTAAAATAGTTGAGAAATTCAAAAAAAATAAATCATATAATAAAATCAACAAGTAGTAAAATGCTGAAAAGCACTTACGTGAAGTCGAGAGCTTTTGAGTGCTTATTCAACAATCTATTCTGCTCAAAGTTTCGAATCAGTGAATCATTTCTACAAAAAGCTACCAATAATGAAAGGAAATGGCGAAAGCATTGAAATAAATTAATGCGGATGATCTGTACCAAAAAATAAGGAGTATGAGTTATGGTAATAAAAAGTTCTAGAAATCGAGACAGTGTAACATACATCTGTATAACCATTCTTTACTCAAACAAACTCGAAAAGGTCTTGTTGATCACGGTGGCAAATTTTTCTTATCATCCAAGATCCTCATGAAATTTTGCATTAGCCTTCTTGTCGTTATTTTACAGCTAACGGCTAAATATAAACTTAATTGTAGGATTGTTGCTATGATTCCGGTAGCCCTCAACGCTGCCCTGCTTTCAAAATATTTTTATTGAATCTTCTAATAATGAAATGTCTTTTATTATGAATGATGATATTTCAAATTTTGACGAAACAGTAAAAAATGAACAAACCGACTTGATTTTTGCTTGAACAATGCAGTTTGTTCGGAATAAGACATCGTTCAAATGCCCATACCGGGTTCGTTGACACTAACGCACCTGATCGCTCCAATTTTTAGTAACTGTGTGTAATAATTACAGCTGCATTTCTCCAATAACTTGTCGAATATTCGCTTCTAAGTAATCTGAGTCTATAGCTCGTTAGCATAGGTTTGCGCTTTCACATAGCCCAAAAGAAAATAAGCCAAAGATGCCAAATAACATAACCTTGGCAACCAATTAACAAATTCTCGTCGTGAGATCATCCTACCATCAAACCTTTCCTTCAGCAAAGCGAGTGTAGCATCAGCTGTATGACAGGAGGTGCCATCTTGTTGGAACTACATTTCTTCAGTATTGATGCTTTCAAGTAACATGATCCTACAGTAGTCACCATTCACGATTATGGCTGTTTCCTTCTCATTTGAAAAAATAAGATTCGGTGACGCCGCCTTGCCATTTAACACTTCGGGGTTGTTCTCGCACTTATTGCTTATTAACAAAACCATTCAACCAAAAATGTGCCTTGTTCGAGAAGATCAAAATCAGGATCGTGTTCCAAGTTCTCAAGGTCCCAGTCAGCCATCTATCAACGCAATATGTGTCCATTTGGGTTAAGTTCTAGAGACAATACGACTTTATAAGTATACAACTCCAGATATCCATGCAATATTCAACAAGTTGACGTCTAAGAAATCAACCATTGTTGCGATCTCGTGAAATCGACGAATTTGGCTCATCGACAACACTGTCCGCTGCAACTGCAATGGTTTTCTCACTTCGCACGTTTCGTATTTTTTTTTGGTGTTTTATTGTCCAATTTGTGATTCGGAAAGTCATTTTCATTGCAAAATCAGGAAAATTTAAGTATTTATAAAGCTATATTGAAAAATGGTAGAAAGTATTGAATTAAAGTCAGAAGAGGTTTTGACTCAACAGCACATTTCCCCTGAAATTTTCAAATCTGTGAGTTACTTCTTAAATAAGTTATATATGATGAATGAAAACATAATTTTGCGTTCTGTCATTTGAAAAGTCACATTTTCAGCAATTTTGGAATCTTTCCCGGGGTAAACGGAATATCTCATGAAAATAAAAAACACATGATTAAAAGGTTCCATCCTTCTCCCTTCCTTCCATATGCATCGTTTCATATTGACAAGAAAGAATGGAAAATGTCAACAGTGCTGGATTATCCCAGTTGGAAGAACTGATAGATCTTACGAAAAATGGGGAAGTAAAAATTAAATTCAAGAATGTCTACTAACTAATAAACTACATTCTAGATTTCGATTGAGATGCGGCTTATGTGTATATCAGGCTTGTCAGAGAGAAGAAGCGATGTAACCCACCAACCTGGATATCATGTGGCTCACATTCATGCCATTGTCTATCGATCCCCGAATGACAAGAACCCAACGAGATTCTTCGAAAATCCCTCCAGCAAGGTCGACTGGATTCAAATCAACCACTCAAATACTGAATTTATTGTATTGGGCGACTTAAATGCTTATAATTCAGATTGGCTCAAACATTTGAAGGGAGTTAGTCAGGCTGGCAAGCAGTCCTTTACCATAAGCCGGAATGGAAGAGCATACAAGAGTATCTATTCATCCAGAAAATACGGCAAATACACAAGTGAATCCGAGCACTAAAAGGTTACTTCCGCACCATTGGGCAATTCCGACAATTATCCCTTGGAAGCGTCGCACCCAGCTCCATGAACCTAACTTGTTTCGTCTAGGCAATCACGTAGGATGCCGACTGGGATACTCTGCGTGATTTTTATGCATCACACATCCTTTAGTTTCCGGTTCTGTGAGCATTACTATTTTTTTACCTCCGGTAGGGTGCTAACCTTGCCTTCGAACCCTCCTCCTTTACCCGGGCTTGGGACCGGCAACATAGCCACTGAACTACTCAATCCATCCAGCGACTATGCAGGCGGAGTTAATAACTAAAATAATCACCAATAAGATCAATAATATTATTTCCCTATCCGATGAGCAACAAGGCTTCAGATCGGGGAGATCATGTAATGATGCAGTATTTGTTATGAGACAGATCGTTGAGAAATCTATTGAATATAACCGGCCCGCATATATGTGCTTTGTAGATCTTCAGAAAGCATTTGATCGAATTCAAATACAAGATGTCTTACACCTTCTCTACAAAAGACAGATACCGCACAACTTAATTAAAGTAATTGAAGATATATATATAGTTCCAACAAAATACAGGCTAAAATCGATGGAGAACTCACCAGACCTATATCAGTGGAGAAGGGAATACGACAGGGTGATTCTTTGAGCCCATTGCTTTTCAACCTGATCATGGAGGAAATAATAAAGAAAGTTCGCCGTCTCAGGGGGTATAAAATGGGCAATAAAAATATTTCGATTCTTTGTTACGCTGATGACGCAGTGCTGATTGCAGAGAACGAGGACGACCTGCAGAGGCTTCTATATCTCTTCAATTCCATAGCAAAATCCCTGAATATGGTTATATCTGTCACAAAAACAAAATGTTTGACTACATCCAAACATCCTCTCAGATGTAAACTCGTCGTCGATGACCAAATCATACAGCAAGAGATGACGTTCAGATACTTGGGAATATAGCTTTGTGGTTTTGGGGATGTACAGTCTGAGGTGAGACAACAGGTAAATAAGGCAATGAGAACAGCTGGATGCATGAACGACACCATATGGAGTAACAAACACTTGCGAACCGAGACAAAGGCAAGAATCTACAAAGCTACCATAAGACCAATAATGACGTACACAGCAGAAACACGACCAGACACAACAAGAACTAAGAGGTTGTTGGAAACATGTGAAATGAAAGTCCTAAGGAAAATAGCTGGAAAAACGCTATTAAATAGAGAGCGCAGTGACAACATAAGAAAAATGTGCGGGGTGGAAGAGGTGAATGAGTGGATCCTGGGGAGAAGGCACGAGTGGAATGCACACATAGACCGAATGGATCATGAGAGAGTGGTCAGAATCGCACCTGATAAATCTCCAATGGGAAGGAGAAGTATGGGAAGACCGCGAAAAAGGTGGAGCGATAACCTGACTGCCAACTGAACACCGGACAAGTTACGAAGAAGGAACAGGCAAAAATGCCTATAATGAAGAAGGAAGACGAAGAAGAAGACACACACTTTAATTCAGGAATTATAAACAGCACTGTTGATTGTTAAAGATCCGATTCTTTTTGGAAAGGACACTTTTTTTCCAAATACATATAAATGAGCCTGAAACAGTAAACCATGGTTTGCAAGTGACAGCAGATGGAACACAACTGCTAAAGGTAAAGCCTACCGATGGTCACTTCTATCTGACAGACATGTGGCAACTATATTCAGCGCAGAAACGCATGCAATCAGACTACACACGAAGCCAAAGAAGCATATAATTCAAGAATAATCAATCAGTTCATAGACTATCCAAGAGGATCACGCCAGTTTTAGTCGAAGGCAAAGAAAATTGTCAACAACTTCTTAAGTTGAAATTTTTTCACTCTGAGAAGGAGATAATTCCGTTGCAATTAAAACAAAAGTTAAATTAAATCTTTTCGCGCGGATAGTCGCTGCTAATACGACTATGGAAAGATTTGGTTTGTTTCATATAGAATGAGGAAGACCATGGATCATTAGTCGAGTACTCGGTGGAATGAATTCCAAGAAAGCAACTGCATCTGATGGGTGTCCTGCCGCTCTATTCAAAAAGTGTTCAACAGAGCTTACACCTTTCCTCTGTAGGATTTTCACTATGTCATACAGGGAAGGAATTTTCCCTGATTCATGGAACAGTACATAAGTGAAGCTTATACCAAAGAAGAAAGTGTTTTCATCAAACTACCGTCTAAAAGTGATAATATCCATTTTGTCAAAAGTCATGGAAGCAGCTATGAATCTCGAAATAGTTAGATACCTGGAGAGTAAAGGTCTCATCAGTGATAGAAAATATGGTTTTCGCAAACACCGATCATTTGGTGAGCTCCTTAGCTGGATGACGCAAGTGTGGACAAGGGCTATTAACCGCTATGGAGAATTTCTGTCAATTGCTCTGGACATATACAAGGCTTTCGATCTTGTCTGGAGTAAGACTTTTCTAAATAAGCACTCTAGACATTCTGAAATAAAAAGTTTGAATATAATACAGATTTATTCTGTTAACCTCCTACAAATTTTGATTTCAAAAAATGTTTATTCAAAAACTTTTAGAATTAAATTGAATAAATGTCTAAAAGCACATTGTGTTGATTTAGTAGACATATAGAATTGAACGCTTATCACATAGTACAAAAGGGAATAGAAGAATTCGAAAAAATATAAATTATCAATTAAATCCAATAAATAAATACTTGAAGGAGACACAATTTTGTTTCCTTCCTTGTTATATTGAAATCAGATTCCTTTCCCAAAATGCAAAACATAACCTAAAGAACTTCTTCAAAAATAACTTGCTCAAAATAAGTTCCTTCAGAAAAATTCCTAAAACATGCAGAATATCTTCAAAAAGCAATTCAGAATTATTACGGAAACTCGTCAGCCCTACTTCACATTTAATTAATACAAATAATTAACAAAACATATCTTACCAAACAAACTAAATACAGATAACTGAACAAATACTAGAATGAAGTGTACTTTTAAAAATGTATTCTATGTTCGCCATAGAAACTTAACAAAGTTTGCAAGGTATTTTATGGACTCCCTTAAAACCAAACTATAATATGCTATGGTGTAAACCAAAATATATAATTATAATATATACAATAAAATAATAAAAAGAGGTTTTTTATAATACTTATTAGAAAGATTATTTGAAAATTTCAAATATACAGATTTATTGTGTTAACCTCTAACAAATTTTAATTTTTTGAATAAAAATTTTTTGAAATTAAAATTTGTAGGAGGTTGACAGAATAAATCTGCAGGATATTTGAAATTTTTAAATAATCCTTCTATCAAGTAAAAAACCTCTTTTTATTATTTTGAAATAAGTTTCCGTAAATCGTTTAGCAACGAGTTGAAATATTATTTCATAACTTCTGAACTGAGGAATACTCTGTTAAATTTAAAATAAAATTAAATGGATTCAAACTTTCCGCAGTATATGGTGAACTCCTAAATGAAGACGTTTATCAACCGGATCTTATTTTTTCGAAAATGCAAATGCAGATGCAGCAACTACGAATGGTAAACATTATTAATCAATAGTATCAGAATTTTTGAATTCAAATTTTTACGAAATTCATTTTTAATATCTGAAATATCAAACAAAAAAATTCTCTACTACGTTACTACAAATTTCAAAATAGAAAAAGGCTTTTTACTTGATAGAAGAAATATAACAAAATTTGAATATCAAAACAGATTAAATCTGTTAGTCTTCTACAATTTTAATTTCAAAAAAATTTCATTCAAAAAACTTTTAGAATTAAATTAATGTCTAAAATAAGCACCGCTTACGTTTAATAGACGTATATAATCAAAACTCAATATATAATGTCAAATGGAATAAATAAACCAACAGATATAAGAAAGTCATTAAAATTAATGAATAAATATTTGAAGGAGACAAAATTTTGTTTCTGATCTTACCTTTAAGAACACCAATTGCCTTTTAAAAACATGAACACACTTAAAGGACTTCTCAAAGAATATAATTTATTCGAAATATTCAATGTATTTAAATATTCGAATAAGTTAATTCAGAAATCTCTAAAAAAATGCACTATATCTTCAAAAAGCAAATATAATTCTAAGCAATTCCGTCTTCAGTCCTCAATAATATTCCAAATATCAAAATCAAAAAACTAACCTTATATCACAAACCCTCAGCACGTGTAAAAGGACTAATGCTTCGAAACCAGATCAACTTTATAAATCAAGATTGATCTATGTTCTAACAAAATCAAAGAACAGTGGGAGTTATTTTTAAGGCTTATTTAAATTCATTGACATTCCATAATGAGATTTATTGAAGCCAAAATATAATTATATATTATATATAAAATAAAATAGAAAGGCTTTAAATGTAAGCGGTGCTTGTTTTAGACATTAATTTATTTCTAAAAGTTTTTTGAGTGAAAAATTTTTCTGAAATTAAAATTGCAGAAGATAAACATATTTCAATTTGTTTTAATATTCAAATACTGCATGTTGTCCTCCTCCTCATTTTATGTAGATTAATTTTCTACCATTCCATGATAAATGTCACTGTTTTACGTTATATCAGCATACTCTGATAAACTGGATTTTTATGGTACAACATCAGTTGAATGAGATATAGTGTGCATTTGTCGTAATAAATAATATCAATAATTGTCCGGTGAGCCTGATAGTACAAGAAACGTGGAAACGTTTGAGGTACAAATGACAAGAAAAAATGACCGAGCGTTAAAGGTGCTATAAAGACTTTCACTTAGACTTGTCGCATTAGCAATTATTATTTAACAAGCTCGTTCTTGGTCAATAAATTTGAATTTACACGATTGCGATCGTGAAGAGATATAGACGTAGACGTGTTTAGTTAATGATATTGATTCAAGGGTTTTACCAGTAAATATTTCTGTACGAGTGTAAAGAGACAAATTTGCATTATGGTTTTATGCTAAGATATCCTTTCTCCACATAGAATGTAGTGCAATTCCAGCTCAAAGAGATTACTTGAAAACAAAATTGGTGTATGTTTAGAGTCGAAGATAATGATGACAGTAAAAACCAATATGTCGAAGTTTACAGTAGCGTTTGCTAGTTTATTCTAGTGCTACCATTTTGCCTAAATGTCTGTAAAATTTCGAATCTTGGGCCGAGAATGATCTCAAATGACTAGGTTTGACTTATTGATGAAGAACACGAGGTCAAAAGTTATTTGCCCTGCCGGTTCGCTGGTCTCGGTTAAGTTCGTTGATGGACAGAAGCGGTCCCATAGTTCCGCACGTTTGCACAAAATTTTATGTGGATAATCAAAACAATAAAAAAATTAACAGACAATGGCCATTTCTGGGTAAAAGAAGTAGGTGTTCTGCATCAAAATCAGAAGCTACTGACTCAGTATAATAGAGAGAGTTTCCATAGTAAGCAAATAAAGAGCAACAGGGGACTATTTTAAGCTTTTTAAAATAATAGAAAACAGTTTTTTCTATTTTATCATCATCTTCATTATTAGGAAGGAGACTGCTAAAGATTTGTTATTCAAATAGGTTTTCTAGTATTGTTACGTATTATATGGGACGAATCATATCCAAATAAAAGAAGAACAATAATCAAAAAAATTAAAATAGCTGACCAGTAAATTTACTTGCTCCGTATTTGGAAGAAAAACATTAATATTATACATATTTTTATAAATTAGTTCGGAATTTCCTGGATGCAAACTTATCAATAATTCTTTTTCGAAATTCTGTATTTCACTTATCATCTTTTCTTCAATAGACAGAATAGAGAGAGCACAGAATTTCTTTTTATTAGTTTTAGAGTCATCTTTTAATGTTGTAATAATTTTTTTGTTTCACAAAATGTCTATTCTAAATTATTTTCTACAAAGAATTTTAAGAATGGGACAGTTCCCTTTAGATTTCTTCAGTGATTTCTTGAATATATCACTGATAACTCAGTGCATAAACGTTATTTGTTTGATCCTGGATAGGACAAACAAGCCACATATCTTTTTTGGTAATGGTGGTTCGGCATCTTCGTCACATGTAAGTTTATTTGCCTTATCAATAATATCACCAATGGAAGTTCTAATATTTATTATATTTTCATGCCGTCCTAATGTGCGCTCAACTTTTTTCAATTGAAGTTTATTGAATAACACATTACACGATGAAAAATCCCAACCATAAAACAAAAATTGGATCCTGCAGCATTTGTCTGATTCCAGATGAAGCATTGGCTACATTTCTGTTAGCAATATTTGAGTCTATTTCCTCCATACATTCTATTAAAGAATTTCTATGTTCAAAATTGTGCTTGCATTTCGTAAAGTGAAATTCCAACGAGTGGAAGCTCCCTGAGGAATTTTTGTCCCTGTTCTAGTGAATTACTGAAAAACGCTAGAATGTCATGTGAATTTCAGAAAAATACTCTTACTTGGGGTTTATTGATGCGGCATTTGACGTAATTTGGTGAATTTAATTGGTATGTGTAGCAATTATATGAAATGCATGAAAGGATATTTTTATCTATTTTTGCTTGAACACTTGGGTATTTTCCACTCATAAGAGCTGCTCCATGGTAACTTTCAGCTATAACTTTGTCACAACAGGATAACAAATTAAATATTGTATTCGCATCAAGTTTTTCAGAAACAAATAATATCAGAAATATTTCAGTGGCTCTGAATTTTTGTATATACCGAAAGACTACAACTGAGATTCTGCTGAATTAATTATTCTTGAATATCAAATAAAGCAATTCTGTAGTACCTTACAACAAATTTCAATTTTATGAAATTTTCTGAAAAATTTTAAAATTAAATTAAATGAATACCTTAGAAAACACTAGAATTAACACTTATCACAGAGTATAGAAAAGAGATGAAAGAATCCAAAGAAAATATAGAATATTGCTTGAATTTACGCAACAAACATTTACTGCAGACAACACTATCTCATATCGGTATTATGAACAAACAAATTCCACTCTGAAAATACCCAAAATAAAATTGGAAAATTCTTCGAAACAACCTCTCTTCAAAAAACTCTTCGAAACTATGTAACACATCTTCAAAAAGGCATTTGAAAAAACTCACCGATAATCCTCGGTCCATATTCATATTAACCAAATAAAAACAGTCAATAAAAATATATTTCATACTTATACGATCACGTGTATATATAGAACAGAAAAAACCCAAATAGTCAACTTAGTGGCTAGACTAAACAACTATTTACACTCTATATTTGTCCACAGAATATACACAGAGGTTATACAGGGTGTCCCAACCAGAATTTGACCCCCAGAACTTAGAAACGAATAATTTTCGAAGATTTAAAAAAACAGGTCAACTTCTGTTTTGAGGGGGACGATTTTCCATCATGAGTTTGTTCCGAAAAGGTGGCATCAACCCCCAATATTTTTTTAATAGGGTAGAGATGTGGAGTATTAGTTAGTTTGAAAGTTATTTATGTTCTGTACACAACTCAGTTAAAATTTACAAAATCGGTTTATTATTCACGAAATAATGTAATATTGAACTGACCATCGAAAGGTGATGTTGAACAGAGAGTTGAACCTCCCAAACTCAAGAACCTAAGAGTTTTGAAGAATCAAAAAATAATTTTCAAGTTTTGTATGAGGGAGAAAGAATTCCTAGTACGAAATTGTTCCGAAAAAAACCACCTGAGGATGACAACAATCCCCAGCATTTTTTGAAAAGGGAGATGTTGGATGTGGTTTAGTTGAGAAGTTTTTTCTGTAAACAGCGCACTTTTGTGCGCTTCTAAAAGTTTTTTTGAATAAAAATTTTTTGAAATTAAAATTGTAGAAGATAAACATATTTTAATTTGTTTTGATATTCAAATTTTGTTATATTTCTTCTATCAAGTAAAAGGCCTTTCTATTTTATTTTATATATAAGATATGATTATATTTTGGCTTCAATAAATCTCATTATGGAATGTCAATGAATTTAAATAAGCCTTAAAAATAAATCACACTGGTCGTTGATTCTGTTAGAGCATAGATCAATCTTGAATTATAAAGATGATCTATGTCTCTAAACATTATTCATTTACACGAGGTACGTTGTTTGATATAGGTTAGTTTTTTGATTTTGATATTTTGAATATATTTCAGGACTGAAGACGGAATTGCTTAAAATTATATTTGCTTTTTGAAGATATAGTGCATGCTTTGAGACATTTCTGAATTTACTTATTCGAATATTTAAATATATTAAATACTACTCTGTCAAGAAAGTACCGGGAATTTTCAATTGAAACAACATTTTTACATTTAATCGTCAAAATTTATTGGGTCGCCTTCAAAATAGGCTCCATTTGCTCCAATACATCTATGCCAATGGCAATTACCGAAACATTCTTTATAGGCGCTTTCCGGGATGGACTTTAGCTCTCGCGCCGAATTTTGTTTTATGGCTTCAATCGACTCAAAACGGGTGCCACGAAGGCGCAATTTTAGTTTTGAGAAGAGGAAAAAGTCGCAGGGAGCCAAATCCGGCGAATACGGTGGTTGCTGAAGCACGTTTGTTGAGTTTTTGGCGAGAAAGTCAGTCACAATCGTAGCTCGGTGAGAAGGCGCGTTATCGTCATGCAAAATCCATGAGTTGTTCGACCACAAATTTGGCCGCTTCTTACGGATACGCTCACGCAAACGTTTCATAACGCCTAGGTAATACTCCTTGTTTACCGTCTGACCCTCTGGAACGAATTCGTAGTGCACCACGCCACGGATATCGAAGAAGACAATGAGCATCACCTTCATTTTCCAGCGGCTTTGGCGTGGTTTTTTCAGTTTCGGCTCATTTTTGGCCACCCATTCCGATGATTGCTGGCTTGTTTGCATATCGTACTCGTAGACCCAGGTCTCATCACCAGTTATAATGCGTTCCATGAATGTAGAATCGAAATTACAGCGATCCAGCATGTCTGAAGCAACCTGTTCGCGATGACGTTTTTGAAGAAAATTCAGGTTTTTCGGTACGAGTCGTGCGGCCACCTTTCTCATGCCCAAAACATCAATCAAAATCGTACGTGCGGACTCGTGGGATATCTTAAGATCATGTGCTATCTCTCTCAAGCTGGTACGACGGTTTTCCAACACCCTTTCCTTAATTCCGAGAACGAGAACGAGGCAAGTCTTCGACCACTTCACGACCGTTCTTGAAGGCTCCGTACCACTGATATGCACGAGTTTTCGATAGAGCATTATCACCAAAGGCCTTTTGCAACATTTTCAATGCATCGGCACACGGAAATTCATTTGCAACACAAAACTTTAAACAAATTCTTTGTTCAACGTAATCACCCATAGTAAAAGTCGGCACGCACTCTGACATCGACTGACAATCAGCTGTTGCAAACACACTAGTTGACGGATCCCGCTCAAGCTTGGCATAGTAATTAAGGACAGTGGTACCAACCTGGGAAAAAAAATTTTTACCTGCCTCATTGCCCCGCCAGATTTAAATCGATAATTCCCGGTACTTTCTTGACAGAATGTATTTCAAATAAATTATATTCTTTGAGAAGCCCTTTAAGTGTGTTCATGTTTTTAAAAGGCAATTGGCGTTCTTGAAGGTACGTGACATTATACATTGAGTTTTGATTATATACGTCTATTAAATGTAAGCGGTGCTTGTTTTAGACATTAATTTAATTCTAAAAGTTTTTTTGAATAAAAATTCTTTGAAATTAAAATTGTAGAAGATAAACATATTTTAATTTGTTTTGATATTCAAATTTTGTTATATTTCTTCTATCAAGTAAAAGGCCTTTCTATTTTATTCATCACAAAGTCTAACTGTATATCCAAAATGTCAAACTCGTATTTTTTTTTACATGAAATAACTGGTTGCGATACTACATCAGTAATTTTTCAAAGAGGTAAAACAGCAGTATTCAATTTGTACGTAATGATTTAATTGATTGCGCAGAAGTTATTGACTCCTCTCCACAGGACATCGTCACAAATGGAATTCGTTTTCTTCTTGCAATGTATGGTACCCCAAAAAAATTGAAACCACAGACAACTATGGATATTTAAAGTTTCTAAAATCTGCATGGAAGAATAAAACAGTTCAGTTATGTTGTCTGCCTCCAACATCTGTTTCTGCCTTTCAACACTTGAATCGTGTATATTATCAAACTCAAGTGTAGCTGTGCAATGAACGAATGAATGGGGTTTAAAATTAACAGATAATTGTTTCGAACCAATTCAAACCCTACCAGAAAAATCCTCAATCTAATTATTGTTACTGCAAGACGAATTGCAGTGAAAATTGTGGCTATCAATAAGTAGAATTGTCAGGATCAGACAATATGGAATCAAATAAAACAAATGACAATACTTCTGCTATAAATGGATAGAAAACTGATTCATCTCTTTTCTTAGAAAAACGTAGAAAAATTCTGCAAGGAGAAGAAGAAAGTGAAGACAAAGGAATAAATGTTGAAGAAGAATTATCCATGATAATAGCATTAGAAGAAATAAAACCGTTCCACTATGACCACAAGCGATAGAACCCTTCTTTTCATCAATAGGATATGATCTGATCAAATTTTCTTATCACAATAGATCGTGGAGTATGTCTACTGGGGAAACCACGTTAAAAAAAAGCGTCAAGTACATTACCGCATATGTGGTGTGTAATGTGTGCATATTCAGTAGAATATGAATTTTTCAACTTCTAAAACCGCGATATCTCACGAATTGTGATTCGTACGCAAAAAATATTTTGATTAGTTTTGTAGAGAATTGTATAATCTCTAACTTTTGTTTCACCTATTTTTACGACAAAGCTTACCGTTTCAGAAAAAACATCTGTATTTTCACCTTTAACCTTGAATTTTTTTTCACGAGTAGGATCCTAGGGAATTTTCGACATTTCATTTGCAATAGTCTATTCAACGTCAGCTCAGATTTTGTCTAAGTTAAATGTCTACTTTCGACTGGACTCAAAGTTTTCCATACACAGGAGGTTTCAAATTATTTCAAGAACATTCATATATTTAAATTTTTTACTGTTTCCTAGTAAAATTTCCTATTTTGCAAAAAAAACTTGGTGATACTGCAGCTCTGTAGCACATGGGTAAACGCCGTTCCTGTAAACAAAACAGCGTTGAGCGTTACCAAAACCATATCAACAGTTCAAATTTAGCATTAAATAAAATAACGACATAAATGATAATGCAAAATTTCCTGAGGATTTTGGATGATATGCATATTATGATCCAGCGCGCAAAAGCTTCTGAAGGATTCTGAAGCCAACGATTATCAGATTCATAAATATAATAGGAACGAGAACTTCATATATTTGTATGTAGAACAGGAAACATTCCAAAATTAATTTATCTGAATATAAAAAAGTTTTGATAAAAATATAACCGACTCCGCTTACATCAAACCGTTTCTAGGAAATAATATTTTTTTTTAAAATAATATTGATATCTACACATTGAAACAAAAGTTCTAAAATTACATTGATCGTAAAGAATAGTGAAATAATAGACATAAAAGTAACAAAAAACTTTTAAATGAATCACCTCTTTTTCCAAATTTGAAGGGAATATAATAATGTGAAGGTTCTTCTGAGGGGAATAATTAAATGTTTGTAAAACTATTAGTGCAACATCAGCATTATTTGAATATTTTAATATAGGCCTTCTACATATTCAATTTCAAAAAATTATAACTTCTGGAATTAAATTGAAATAATGTCATATAAGTACCACTTATATCAAACGACATACATTCTGTCAAGAAAGTACCGGGAATTATCGATTTAGATCTGGCGGGGCAATGAGGCAGGTAATTTTTTTTTCCTAGGTTGGTACCACTGTCCTTAACTACTATGCCAAGCTTGAGTGGGATCTGTCAACTAGTGTGTTTGCAACAGCTGATTAAGTCAGTCGATGTCAGAGTGCGTGCTGATTTTTACTATGGGTGATTACTTTGAGCAACGAATGTGTTTAAAGTTTTGTGTTGCAAATGAATTTTCGTGTGCCGATGCATTGAAAATGTTGCAAAAGGCCTTTGGTGATAATGCTCTATCGAAAACTCGTGCATATCAGTGGTACAGAGCCTTCAAGGACGGTCGTGAAGTGGTCGCCCATCGACGGCTTCGATCGAAGATAACGTCGATAAAATTAAGGAAAGGATGCTGGAAAACCGTCGTACCAGCTTGAGAGAGATAGCACATAATCTTAAGATATCCCACGAGTCCGCACGTACGATTTTGATTGATATTTTGGGCATGAGAAAGGTGACCGCACGACTCCTACCGAAAGACCTGAATTTTCTTCAAAAACGTCATCGCGAACAGGTTGCTTCAGACATGCTGGATCGCTGTAATTCCGATTCTACATTCATGGAACGCATTATAACTGGTGATGAGACCTGGGTCTACGAGCACGATATGCAAACAAGCCAGCAATCATCGGAATGGGTGGCAAAAAATGAGCCGAAACCGAAAAAACCACGCCAAAGCCGCTCGAAAATGAAGGTGATGCTCATTGTTTTCTTCGATATCCGTGGCGTGGTGCACTACGAATTCGTTCCAGAGGGTCAGACGGTAAACAAGGAGTATTACCTAGGCGTTATGAAACGTTTGCGTGAGCGTATCCGTAAGAAGCGGCCAAAATTGTGGGCGAACAACTCATGGATTTTGCATGACGATAACGCGCCTTCTCACCGAGCTACGATTGTGATTGACTTTCTCGCCAAAAACTCAACAAACGTGCTTCAGCAACCACCGTATTCGCCGGATTTGGCTCCCTGCGACTTTTTCCTTTTCCCAAAACTAAAATTGCCCCTTTGTGCACCCGTTTTGAGTCGATTGAAGCCATAAAACAAAATTCGGCGCGAGAGCTAAAGTCCATCCCGGAAAGCGCCTATAAAAAATGTTTCGATAATTGGAAGTGCCGTTGGCATAAATGTATTGGAGCAAATGGAGCCTATTTTGAAGGCGACCCAATAACTTTTGACGATTAAATGTAAAAATGTTGTTTTAATTGAAAATTCCCGGTACTTTCTTGACAGAGTAGTATAGAATAAACATTCATTATAAGACATCCAAGTGATATAACAAAATCCAGTGAATAAAAATTGTTAACCAAAATTCTATAAATTAAATATTTTGAATAGACAAAATTTTGTTTCTGCTGATCAATCTTATGAAAACAAATATCTTTCAAAAATGTTTAACATAATTTTAAGAATTTCATCATAAAACTATCTTACTTAGAATATTCAATATTATTGGATGTGTAACTAAGTTACCTTATATAATATCTCAAGATATGTAAAAACATTACTGAAAAACAAGTTTTAAGAGAGACTGCTTCGTCATTATTCAAATAATTCATACTCAATAAAATATAACATCAATCAACAACAAATATTTACTCACCCTTCAACAAATTAGAAACTTCTGGTAAATGAGCTGCTGAGAAATTTAAATGTAATATAAGGTTATCTTACAAGTAAATAGATAACTCTGCGGTTTACCCTTGATCTAAAAGATTGAACGACAATTTAACGGCTTCTGTTATGGCACAAGGACTTATCTGTATAAAGAATGTTAAGGAAACCAAATAATTATATATTATGAATAAAGTAACAATATAAATAGAGGTTAATACTTGATAGAAGTTGTATAAAATTATTTGAATATTTTAATAATAGCCTTCTACATATTTAATTTCAAAAAATTATATTTAATAATTATAACTTCTGGAATTAAATTGAAATAATGTCATATAAGTACCACTTATATCAAACGACATATAAAATAAAAATTCATTATAAGACATCCAAATGATATAACAAAATCCAATAAATAAAAATTGTTAACCACAATTCTATAAATTGTCTTTCAATCTTTTAGATTAAGGCTAAACCACAGAGTTATTCATTTACTTGTAAGATAACCTTGTATTACATTTAAATTTCTCAGCAGTTCATTTACCAAAAGTTTCTAAATTGTTAAAGGGTGAGTGAATATTTGTTGTTGATTGATGTTATATTTTATTGAATATGAACTATTTGAATACTGACGAAGCAAAATCTGTCTTAAAACTCGTTTTTCAGTAATGTTTTTAAATATCTTGAGATTATATACAAAGTAACTTAGTTAGATATCCAATAATATTGAATATTCTAAGTAAGATAATTTTATGATGAAATTCTTAAGATTATGTTAAACATTTTTGAAAGATATTTGTTTTCATAAGATTGATAAGCAGAAACAAAATTTGTGCATTCAAAATATTCAATTTATAGAATTTTGGTTAACAATTTTTATTTATTGGATTTTGTTATATCATTTGGATGTCTTATAATTAATGTTTATTTTATATGTCGTTTGATATAAGTGGTTCTTGTATGACATTATTTCAATTTAATTCCAGAAGTGATAATCATTAAATATAATTTCTTAAAATTAAATATGTAGAAGGCTAATATTGAAATGTTTAAATAATTTTATATACCTTCTATCAAGTATTAACCTCTATTTATGTTATGAACATCAGCATGTTTTTTCTTTCCCAAAATTGTCAGTGGAATATTTGCTCATTATTCTTTGAACATTCTAGATTCAAACTGTTTATATTTTATACTAATAAAGTTCACCTGTATGGACGAAAACGTACGTCGGTACCAGTAGAGTGTAGTAGATTTAGGAACAAATGTTTGAATTATAAGGTTAATTATGAAAATTTTCTAACAAGCATCGGCTAAATGAAAAAAAAAATTGAAAATACTGTCGAATTAGATTCCGCAAGTGGAACCGAGTTTTACTTCTAACTGGAGTACTCTTGATTTATTTCATTTCAGAAATGATATCCTTTAAGGAGCGACCATTTACATAATTTCATGATAAATAATGCAGTCAGAATAGTACAGCTATATTCAAATCTGAATATTAAAACCAATTGAAATATGTTTATCTTTTACAATTTTAAGTTCAAAAAAATTTTTTATTCAAAAAACTTTTAGAGTTAAATTAATGTCTAAAACAAGCTCCGCTTACATTTAATAGCCGTTATAATCAAAACTCAATATATAATGTCAAATGGAATAAATAAACCAACAGATATACGAAAGTCATTAAAATTAATAAATAAATATTTAAAGGAAACAAAGTTTTGTTTCTGGTCTGACCTTTAAGAACACCAATTGCCTTTTAAAAACATGAACACACTTAAAGGACTTCTCAAAGAATATAATTTATTTGAAATATTTAATATATTTAAATATTCGAATAAGTTAATTCAGAAATCTCTAAAAATATGCACTATATCTTCAAAAAACAAATATAATTCTAAGCAATTCCTTCTTCAGTCCTCCATAATATTCCAAATATCAAAATCAAGCTTAGAATTAGATTTGTTTTTTGAAGATATACTGCATATTTTTAGAGATTTCCGAATTAACTTATTCGAATATTTGAATATATTAAATATTTCAAATAAATTATATTCTTTGAGAAGTCCTTTGAGTGTGTTCATGTTTTTAAAAGGCAATTGGTGTTCTTAAAGGTAAGACCAGAAACAAAATTTTGTCTCCTTCAAATATTTATTTATTAATTTCAATAACTTTCGTATATCTGTTAGTTTATTTATTCCATTTGACATTTTATATTGAGTTTTGATTATATACGTCTATTGAATGTAAGCGGTGCTTGTTGTGGACATTAATTTAATTCTAAAAGTTTTTTGAATAAAAAATTTTTTGAAATTAAAATTGTAGAAGATAAACATGTTTTAATATTCAAATTTTGTTATATTGCTTCTATCAAGTAAAAGGCCTTCCTATTTTATATTCAAATCTAAAACATTCCCATAATAACCCTTCATAAATACGGTTTCACGTTTATTAGCCTATAGAACCTCCAAGAACCCTAAAAATATGAATTTACCGCGTACCATTTCGAGAGATTCCAACAGCCGATGAAACGACGAACCTTTCGATGTAATAAGTTAGAAACAGAATGGTGGCATTTGTTGGGAACTATCGACGATCTGTAATCGGAATTCCCTCCAGATAGTTAAGCGGTGAGTTATGGCGATTAGATTATAGATAAGAAGCGTGCGGTTAACTGACTTTCGATGTTAATCCGAATATTCATTTCCTCTTTATTTCAGATTGAATGGAATCGGGCAATATGGTTGATCTGGTTCGGGAATATCGTGGGAGAAACGATGAACGGATAGGTTGATTGTTAAAACTGCCCCACATTATTTTGTACTCAAAAATATTTAATCTAATTCTACGTGAGAATCTTTTTATTCGTTGAAGATTTATCTATAAAAAATGGGCTAAATGATTTTTGATTGTCACGGTCTTTACTTAACAGAAATTCATAACGATATTAACCCTTGTGTTAGTAACCAGGTACCCGCGTACCCACCGCGATGTATTTGTATGAATAGCTTAAAGAATATTTAATATTTTATTTTAAGCTCTCGAATCGTCGTTCTTTAACTCAAAAGAAAGCTAGTCGTGAGTGCATTTAATTTATCTATTTTTTATTCTTTTTTTAAATAAGCTTAAACTTCAGCTATCGCTCCATTGGCAACCGGATACCCGGGTACCCACAATGGAAAGAAAGGAATAGAAAATAAATTGAAAAAGGTTTCTATAAATGGTTGCAACTAAATTTTATTGAAAAAATAAAGAAATATTACATTTTTTCATAATTAATGAAATTAAACCTGACATTTAACACATTGTATGAGATTAATTGAGTGCTCATCACATACTGGCTGGTGACAATTGGCACAGCTCTTACGAGTCTTTCGCCGTCTTTTTATTGGCAAGGCATTGCACACATGACAAGATCCTATCACTTTTTTTCTTCCGGTTTTATCTGTTTCAACCACCGGACCAGGATTTATCTCGATTGTTTCTGCTAATGCATGACCTTAAATACTTTGAACAGCAATCTTTGTTGAGAAGTGACGCATTATTTGCGGATTCGCCGTACGGTGTTCAATCATCGGCAATGCTAGTTCTTCACTTAGCTTCCGCATAAATTGACGACGTTCTGTCGTTTTTTTGGCAATCATTTTATTATTTTCGTAATAAATTATATATGATGCAAGTGAAGAAATGTCTAGCATGTTGAAGAATAATGCCATTGGCCATCTCGAAGATCGTCGTTGACTTGTGTACCTCCGGACCATTTGGTCCATTGTGTCAACGCCAGCTTTATATCTATTATAAAAATTTATAATTTCTGGTTTTTGCTTAGCGTCATCACCAACTGATGCATCTGAATGCATTGTAGATAACAGAATGACAGATTTATTTTTTTTAGGAACATAAGAACACACTTTTCGTGAAATCCAAAAACTGTCGAATACTGCTCTCGTGTCTTATTTGCTCCCATAACACTAGGGATGTAAGGTTTATTTTTTTTAACGTGCCAACAATGGTAATATTCCATGATAACAAATGTTTAGCAACGGGTGGAGTAGTAAAGAAGTTATCCATGCAGATGTTTCTACCACTACCTCGGTACGGAGCCGCCAATTCTTTCCCTACTCTTTCACCCTGATTTTTTTCCCGAGTGCCATCTGATTTACCAGTGTAAATAATCCCTTGCAAAGGATATGCGTTTTCCGCATCACAAATCCACCAAATCTTTATACCATACTTAGCTGGTTTCGATGGTATACCTATATTGAGGGAATCCAGTACGGCCACGGTATGGGTAAAGCTGTTCATCAATTGTCAAGTTTGCGGTTGGTTTGTACATCTGAGCTAAATTTGAATTCAACATTGTCCACACATCAAGAATTGGAGCTGCCTTGTCTTTTTTTTTTACGTTGACTTCGAGTATTATTATCGTCGAATCTCAAAAAACGCAGAATATTATGGATTCTCTTCAATCCCATCGTCGCGCGATACAGCGGATAAGAATTGGAGTGCCACATATCAAAAGTATGGTCCGTATTTGAATTATTTGCGCCAGCACAAATCAAGATACCGAAGAATGAGTAAATTTCGGGTATCGTAATGGGCTTCCATTGACGCTGAGAGTCTGGATGGTCAGCATTATAATGATGATAACTAGCTTCGGCTTTCTTGTTAGTGTGACGGACGATTATATCAACCATTTGGTAGGTGAAAATTTTCTTGAAAGTCTCGCTTATTGACAACATTTCCGTACTGCGATGAGGCCCACTTCGCTGACGTACAATATTATGAGCTGCGGTCGGATGCTGAGTCAGTGGAGTTTTGCTCCACACTGTTTTATCTTTCGCAATAAAACTCCCAGATAGTTCTCGAGCTTCTCTTAAAATAAATAACAATAACATAATACATTAATTATTTAAAAAAAAGTATAATTTCAACTAATGTTAGGAACAAATATTTTGCTACCTGCAGGCTCAGCAGTTTCTACTTCTTCGTCGTCTTCCTCACTTTCGCTATTCTCAACCTCTTCTT
This sequence comes from Megalocaria dilatata, assembly GCA_034642435.1. Lineage (NCBI taxonomy): Eukaryota > Metazoa > Arthropoda > Insecta > Coleoptera > Coccinellidae > Megalocaria > Megalocaria dilatata. The sequence continues at coordinate 77,320,859 of CM067856.1, forward strand.
CTGCTTCTGAATTCCCTTCAGCAATTTCTCCTGTATCTTCAGAATCTTCAGGTTCATCATGCTCTGAATTATCTTCGTGATTTGCAATTTGATGACGTTTAGCTGTATTCGCTGGAATCCAGTCTTCGTCATCACTGTCAGACGGTCCGCTCGAATCACTGTCATTTTCTCCAAGTAATTTTTAATAAACAAAATTTTTAATATTTAGATCTGTGGGTACCCGGGTACACGGTTGCTGAAAGACGTCGGTAAAGTTGGTTACAAACATAAGGGTTAAAATAAAATAGAATTTTTGATTTTTGTTATATTTTCCAATTTCACTTCGCTATACACGTGACTTTATTGATATAATATAAACTGATCTCCTTAAATACTTAAATCTATATAAAAAAGAGGGGAGAGAGATATTTTGATGAATATTTGGAAATTCCTAAAACAGATAGAGCAGATGGGATATATTTAAAATGTTTGATCTTTTTACAGAGTTTGCTTTCCATTATATCTGACGATCTCTAATGTTTTCAGTAAATCAAGTTTATGATTGTTGATTCCCACATGTAAAACTACATGTTTGTTTTCATACTGCGTTCCACAACCATCCAGTTCGATGGAAGAAGGACTTCTGGTAAACAAAAGTTCTCGGAGTTTTTAATTCAACTGCATTGGGATGTGCTCGTTGCGCAGCCCTTATGCCGCGTGGGAATCTGACAGCAGCTAGCATCATTTCTTTCAGTTGCGTGAAGAATAGACCCTGATAATATCTATAGAACCAGCACAAGTCACCACCTTTCCTTCTATTTTCCAACGACTTCAAACTGGCTGTTATAGTTGGACAGTCGTACTGCTATTTTCTGGATCCAAAAGTTGCAAGGAATGCTTGGGTGCTGAGTGCCAAACGTGAGAGTAGTATTCGAGCCCTGCATCTAATAAATTATTTGTACATATTAAATTTTGTTTGTCTTCAATATAACTTTTTTCGTGTTCCCTCATTGTCGAAAATAATCCTCCTGGCCAAAATTCATACAAGTATCACAGGTTCAATTATGAATACTTGCCTGTTTGTTCTTAGAAATTATGTGTTTTTTGTCTTTCAATATTTCTTCTAATGAATTCAAATATAACTATAGAACTTTCTGAAGCCTTCGTATAATACAGAATTAATAATGATGTCTTAGAAATACAGTTTTTATTGATAGACATTATTAAATGAAATTCTACTACTGTATGAATTAAGTCATAATGTGAAATCATGGTGTTAAGCGATGCAAGTGTTGTAATTTTTTGTGGTGAATAGAATTAAATTTTTATGGTTGATTTTGTAAGGTCCGACAAGTTTGTAGGAATTGAAATGTTGTCCAGATCGAAAAGTGTGATATATTTTATATGCGTGGTACATTTTTGAGGACGGTTAACGATTTTGGAAAAAGATTCAAACAAAACAACGTTCTCCCAACGAATAAAGTGAGTAATACATTTTTTTCAGTTTTTTATTTGGTGGGATTTTATTCATGTTCAGAACATTGTACAGTTGAATTTCAAAATGGCTGTGAATAGGTTCTGTGTTTCTGAGACTTAATTGTTATTAATTTAATATCAATTAATTCTATAAAGACTACAGAATGTTTTCATATTTAAATTACATATGAAGCTTTATCAATAATAAACTCAAAACTAATTTTTATTTATTTTTCTAATGGATATTTAAATTTGTACGTTATATTATAACTCTTCTTCATCTTAGACATCTAGCAATCTGTTCAATTCTTTCTTCCTGTAAGTGATTAATATAGTTCTTTTCATAAAGTTTACAAGGATATATTGATTTTCTATAATTGAAGATACTATTTCATGTTATTCATTCAATTCATTTATTAAAATTTCTTTGTCATTAGTATGGTTGATAATTTCATTTGACATAAAATTGTTAGTTATACAGTATTAATGAAGAGGAAGTAGAAACTAAATGCAAAAAACCCTATATTTTAAAAATTTCAACCTTTGGTTTCGTTAAAAAATAATATCAGCAAATTTACAGAAAATACTAATCATAAAACAATTTCAATAGTAATAATAAATCTCTTCATATTAAAAACAAAGATCATGGGATCAATTTATTACAAACATTGAGAAAGTTAAAATGAAAAATTAATTTTGCCAAATGTTCAGAGGAGAGCAGGAATTAAATCCATCCAAGAAACTGTCAAAATATCTTTCACCTTTTTATTTACACAACCGGTTTCCTTTTAAAAGTTTTCATTCTAGAATGAAGAAAATTAAGTGACAATCAAGTCGAAAGCTTGAAGAGAAACGAAGGTACGGACCATTTGCGCATATATATATATATATATATATATATATATATATATATATATATATATATATATATATATATATATATATATATATATATATATACATATATATATAAAAAAATGTAATCAATTCTTATTCTTATAATTGAAGAAATAGACGATTTGATGTCATGATTCTGGAAGAGTTTATTTTCTTTAGTTTAAAATATACCCAGAAGAAATAAAAAACAATGCTATTTCTTCGGGTTTCTCAATTCACATTCCTAACAGCTAATTAAATATAACATGTGACAGTTTTAGGTTAAAATCTTAGACATAGAACATAGACCATAGAAGTTACAAAGTTGTTTTATTTTTACATATATATACGTCCCTTTTATAAAATTGAAATTTTTAGCAAGGTTGAACAAAATTACTCTGCTTGATATTTAAGATATTGGAAAAACCTTCTTTCAAGTAAAGCCCTCCCGTTTTATCATTTTGTTCTATATTTTTTTCTTTCCATTTACCTCAAAACTTAAGTAGGAACATCAGTATTTCAACAAATCACGAACCACTAAGATATTTAAAAAATTACATATAATTTTTTGTAAGAGGCCTCGGTCGATTTTCAAACGAAACGACTTTTGAAAGATTCAAATCGTAGTTGTCATAATTATGACAACTACGATTGTGTTTCGCAATGAAAAATCGTAAAAGGCACAGATGTGAAATCTAGAGATTTGCGCGTTTGTTAATATCACCCACGATCCCCACAAAATTTTGTATTAGCTTTCTTGTGGGGTTTTTACATACGATGGCCGCGAAATTTGGCATTAGCCTTTGTGTAGGTATTTGAAATTCATTTCATGTTCGTTGAATCTCGTCTTGATGGAACGTCCTGTATATGTATAAAATAAAATAGAAAAAGGCTTTTTACTTGATAGAAGAAATATAACAAAATTTGAATATCAAAACAGATTTGATCTGTTTTTGAAAAGCAATTGGTGTTCATAGTGGTAAGATCAGAAACAAAATTTTGTCTCCTTTAAATATTTATTTATTAATTTTAATGACTTTTTTATATCTGTTGGTTTATTTATTCCATTTGACATTATATATTGAGTTTTGATTATATACGTCTATTAAATGTAAGCGATGCTTGTTTTAGACATTATTTTAATTCTAAAAGTTTTTTGAATAAAAATTTTTTTGAAGTTAAAATTGTAGAAGACTAATAGATTGAATCTGTTTTGAAAAATTATTGGCCACTTTTGACTTAGACGATGGAGAATGTTTTTGTTTTCTTTAGTTTTATTATGGGATAAAGTTGGTTTATAGCTATTTTAGATTGTTTGTCAAATTAAATTATCTATAATATTATATTATGGAGTTGAAAGCGTTGTTCGTGGCTATTGATTTTATAGTTTGGATTTCAGCTTAGCTGTTATTTCTTGATAAGGGTAATGCGAAATCTTTATGGATCGTCGATTAAAACGCTGAAATTTTTTGAGGGACCCAAATCCAAACATACACAAATCGGGAGTTTATGAGTTATCTTGTTTGACCTGCAGTAATATAATATATGACAAACAGGACGTTCTTTCAAGACGAAATTTAACGAACTTGAAATGAATTTCATGAAAAGTTAACAAACTTCTACTTTTGCCACTCATTGTTTATGAAATGGCCATCCTTTTCCGATAATAGATAATCTTACAATTTTACATGTAGAATCAAAAGGAGAGAAACTTGATTATTTAGAATCTGTAAAGATTTTAAAATTAGTTCACAATAAAAATAATGTAAAAATAATGAATGAATGTACAGATCTATGTAAATCCAAAATATTTGAGATATTTAAATAAGTATCATATGTTTAGCAATCTTCTTCAGCGTGCTGACATTCTGATAATGTTAGGTGCCCTCTCTTTGGACTAGAAGGTTATTCCTTTTATCTGTTCGCAGACACTCATGTTCGGGATATTCTCATGAAATGCTTCAGGTTTTAGCGGGACTTGACGTTTCGACCGGCCTCATCCTAAACCTGGATCGATTGTAAGACGTTTCTGGGATTTGTCGATCTCGACGATACGGATAGTCCGTTGGTGCTTGACACCAGAATCAATTGGAAGACTTCACAAGGGTTCGTGGGTCTTGGCGTACATGCAGGATTGGCGGTGCTTGTATCAGGATCAATTGAGGCATCAATCTTGAGATTATCATAGTTCATGAGACTATATACGGGTGGATGGATAAGAAGCCCCTTCGGCGTGTGAGTTGCGTCTCAATCAACTCGGGTATTGACAATGCAGAGCTAGTAGAGGTTGGATAGTACTTCGTTGCTACCAGTCAGACGGTTGTAGGTATTCGAACTGAAGCCCAAACTGGAAGCTGGTGGGTTCATCTATTCGGAGGGGTTCTCGCCTCGCACGATGATAAGGTGTAACCCTTATCACACTTTCTGCCTCTTGGAACAGACTGTGGAGACTGCTAATAAGTCCTTTGGTGAAGGAGCTACGCTCACATGCCAATAAACTAAATTGTAGAATTCACGTGTCCTGCTTGTTAGGTTTTGAATTGTCTGAAGATGGGATAGGTAATTCCAGAAACTTGAGTCACAACTAGAATGTGTGAAATATCAATTAATTGGTAGTGAAACATAGTAAATTCTACAATTTGTTTTGATTATAATCAACTACCAAATAGTAACGGCTGAAATACTTCAGTATCTCAAATTTCAGATCAATCGGATGTTCCGGTTGGAAAATATTAATATAAATAAGAGAAAATTCAAAATGTGAATAACTGCGAAATCATTGAACGCATTTTACCACGTAACGAATTCAACCAGAATATTCAGTCTTAAACCGACTCCGAAAGTTTCGAGTCTTTATCTTTTTTCGTTCGAAAAGGTTCAGGATTACCTTCAACGCTGAAGCGTTCATAAATTATTCTTTCAAATTTTTAATCATACGATCCTCAAGAAATTTCTACTTCTAAAGGCCAACTATTAGATCGATCAAATCTGTAGTTTCGAAAATATTGGGAAGAGATGAAAAAATTTCAAAAGTGAATGACTGTGAATCAATCAAACCAATTTTGCCCATTGATGAACTTATAGGTACGGCATTTTGATTCCAAATCTTCCCTGTTTCGAGGCTCTATAGCTCCATTTGAAAGTTAGCGGCCGCACGGTCGGCTGGAAGGAATTACTTTTGACCTAAGATTCTTAATCCGTGGTCCAACCTAGTCCTTCAAGACCATGTTCTGCTCAAAATTTGAAAATTGCATTTGAGCGAAACGATAGCACGTCGTTCTGTGGAACAAACGCGCAAAATGCTTTGATTTGGCATATCGCAGATATTTTGATAAGAAAAGAGAGTTTTAAAAAATGTAACTGACACCAAAATTCACAGAGACTCAATTATCAATTTCTCCGAATCAAATATCTCATATAATACATACGCATACAGAAGCCTTCGCAAACCACTGTAGTTCCGTTGTTTTGTTATTCCGATAGGAAGTACGAAAATCGTGGTAGTCTGGATGTTTTAGTTATGATGCTTTAATGATTTTAATGAACCGGCATTCGGTTTTTTGTTGTGTTGCTCTATTGTTCACGAAATTTTATGGGAACGACGCTGATGAGTTTCGTGATTGAGAATTACCAACTGAACCCGACCATTATTAGGTTGGTAATTATTGTTTTCACGCTTCTGTGATCAATGAATTGTCTCCGAACGCTCCCATTCGTATTTGTTATGACGGAATGCAAGACACGTAAGTCGAAGATGATGTTATGTTCATTATTTAAATATGAGTAAGATTCTTATGCTCAATCTTCATTAGTGTTACATCGATTTGACATGAATAGCATTTAAAGTGAGAATTGAATTGATTTTATCATCATATTAATGTTCACGTTCGTTAACTTTGACACGAGCACCTATACTTATTTAAAACTAATGTACAGAAGGATTTCGAATACATTGTGTTCAGAAATTACTTTCAGTCTTTGATTCTGAAGGTTTTATATTTAATAATTATTTAGTATTGAAATATGGAAGAAAACAATTTTTTGATCGTCAGTATCTTCGGAGCATTCAGAAGTTGGCAAGAGACATACCTAAATACCTCTACAAGTCTGAGCGTACTTTGTTACCGCATCGCCCTTGTCCCCATGTGACGTCTACCCTTAACATTCGTGCCAAGTATATACTACTCTGTCAAGAAAGTACCGGGAATTTTCAATTAAAACAACATTTTTACATTTAATCGTCAAAATTTATTAGGTCGCCTTCAAAATAGGCTCCATTTGCTCCAATACAGCTATGCCAACGGCACTTCCAATTATCGAAACATTTTTTATAGGCGCTTTCCGGGATGGACTTTAGCTCTCGCGCAGAATTTTGTTTTATGGCTTCAATCGACTCAAAACGGGTGCCACGAAGGGGCAATTTTAGTTTTGGGAAGAGGAAAAAGTCGCAGGGAACCAAATCCGGCGAATACGGTGGTTGCTGAAGCACGTTTGTTGAGTTTTTGGCGAGAAAGTCAGTCACAATCGTAGCTCGGTGAGAAGGCACGTTATCGTCATGCAAAATCCATGAGTTGTTCGGCCACAAATTTGGCCGCTTCTTACGGATACGCTCACGCAAACGTTTCATAACGCCTAGGTAATACTCCTTGTTTACCGTCTGACCCTCTGGAACGAATTCGTAGTGCACCACGCCACGGATATCGAAGAAAACAATGAGCATCACCTTCATTTTCGAGCGACTTTGGCGTGGTTTTTTCGGTTTTGGATCATTTTTTGCCACCAATTCCGATGATTGCTGGCTTGTTTACATATCGTACTCGAAGACCCAGGTCTCATCACCAGTTATAATGCGTTCCATAAATGTAGAATCGGAATTACAGCGATCCAGCATGTCTGAAGCAACCTGTTCGCGATGACGTTTTTGAAGAAAATTCAGGTCTTTCGGTACGAGTCGTGCGGCCACCTTTCTCATGCCCAAAATATCAATCAAAATCGTACGTGCGGACTCGTGGGATATCTTAAGATCATGTGCTATCTCTCTCAAGCTGGTACGACGGTTTTCCAGCACCCTTTCCTTAATTTTATCGACGTTATCTTCGATCGAAGCCGTCGATGGGCGACCACTTCACGACCGTCCTTGAAGGCTCTGTACCACTGATGTGCACGAGTTTTCGATGGAGCATTATCACCAAAGGCCTTTTGCAACATTTTCAATGCATCGGCACACGAAAATTCATTTGCAACACAAAACTTTGAACAAATTTTTTGCTCAGCGTAATCACCCATAGTAAAAATCGGCACGCACTCTGACATCGACTGATTTAATCAGCTGTTGCAAACACACTAGTTGACAGATCCCGCTCAAGCTTGGCATAGTAATTAAGGACAGTGGTACCAACCTAGGAAAAAATTTTTTACCTGCCTCATTGCCCCGCCAGATTTAAATCGATAATTCCCGGTACTTTCTTGACAGAATGTATCTTATACCTATCGCTACTTATTTAATGTCTGCAAACTATATAAAGGCAATGATCGTTCATTTCATATTCACAAGCATTATCGCGAACAACGAAGAACAGTGTTTAAGCGGTTGAACTTTTACCCACATATCTGTAAAGTACAAATCACGCCGGAAACCAAATGGAAGAGGCGGTATTATTATGTGGAATATTATACATACGAATTTATTGAATATCCATCATTGCCATTGTGCCTCATTACCAATAAAACGTTTCAAATGAAGCGATGAAGCCTCCAAGGTTTCGAGATCATTTTAATAAAGTCCACCTGGATGAAAAAAACAAAAATGTGACCTGTTTTCTAGACATGATGAAGAAATATGAAATTCGGCCAACTACATCGAAACTTTTTCCCAAAGATTATGCGTAAGAAGATGTCAGACTTCGAGCTTCTTACAATATATAATTGTTGATAGCTTAAACAGAGAAGCCACAGACTATTGGCGAAGATTTAATTTGCCAGCAGTAAAAGAAGTTAACCACAGTGCTCCATAAACCAGCTCCAGCTATTATTTAAATTTTTCTTTTAGTAATAACTGTGTGCAAAGATGAATTGAAGAGATGGCTAAAAACATTGAAAAATCTTGATGCAATTATCTGCAGACTTGTCAATTTTCAATTCAACAGGATGAGTTCACTTTAGACACCAATGAAGTATTATTATTGTCCTACTTGAAGTACACTAACGATGATAAAAGACGCCAGGAACCAGTGTTCGGAAACATATACAAAGGAAGAAACTATATTCAATACTCTTGAAAATATTGTTCCAAAAAAAATTGCTTTGGAAAATATATTGTCAATTGCTACAGAAGGTGCTATGACAGGGCATCATAAAGACTTCATACCGTGCCTAAAAAATGAAGTTACTGACGTGCTTACTGACGTAATTCATCCCCAGTATCTGGTTGCGAAAAATCTTAGTGGACTTTTCATATATCACTGTAGTATGTTATCAAATCGGTTATTAAAATCACGAGTAACTCATTGAATGACAGATTAAAATCGGTTAATAAAATCAGGAGTAATTTGTTGAATGACAGATTATTTAGTTAGCTTTGCTTTGCTAATGATGAAGATTTCAACCGATTGATGCTTCACATAGAGATGCGCTGGTGTCGAAAAGTACTTGCTTGACTCGATTTTATATTCTTCTTGGATCTGTGAAAGAGTTCCTAGGAAACAATGACCCAGAATTTCATTATAACCTCATCTCATCAAAGAATGATTCTTGACAGACCTGTGCAATTGGTTCAATGATGTCTATCTCCAAGATGATGACTTCATTAAAACAAAAAATAGCATTGCTGCTTTCGTATCCAAACTTCTTTTATACAGAAGAAATATCAGCAGACATGAATTTAACAAAAGTTTAATAAAGGGAAATCCACTCAGCTCAATTTTAGCTGAAATATTTATGGATGATCTAGAATCAAAAATACACCTAAATCCGATAAGCAAATAATTCCTTTATTGGTATAGATATATAGATGTAATTTTTTGTTGTTTCAAAGGCACCAACCGACAAGTACATATATATCTTCACGAATTTCATTAATAAACTCCACCCAAAAATCAAATTCACAATCGAAGAAGAAAAGAACCGAAGGATTAATTTTCTTGACCTCACAATAACAAGATTAGATAATTTACATGATTTTAATGATTTTATTATAGTATTTTTCACAAACCCTCACATACAGACTTCACAATACATAAAACTTCAAATCAACCCACCAACCAAAAGATGTCAGCATATAATAGTTTTATTCATTGACTATTGAATGTCCCTTTCAATTCAGATAACTTTTTGAAAGAATTAAATATTATCAAACAAATAGCCTCAAACAACGGTTACAACCCCTCTCTTATAGACAAAATAGTATCCAATAAACAAAAGAAAATGGCATTAAATATCGTGTGCCTAATCATAAAAGAGGACAAAACACAAAAATATGTTTCGATATCTTATGTTAATGAATTATCTGAAAATATTGCTAAATATTTCAAAAATATTTTCAATTATAACGTGGCTTTTAAGACCATTAATAATCTTTGTACCGCCATAAAAAACAGTAAAGATCGAACAAATAAAGAAAATGAATCTGGAGTCTACAAGTTGACTTGAAACGATTGCCCTTTAGTATACATTGACCAGACAGGTAGATCATTCAAGAAACGAGTCCAAGAACACCAAAGGAGTTATACTACTCTGTCAAGAAAGTACCGGGAATTTTCAATTAAAACAACATTTTTACATTTAATCGTCAAAATTTATTGGGTCGCCTTCAAAATAGGCTCCATTTGCTCCAATACATCTATGCCAACGGCACTTCCAATTATCGAAACATTTTTTATAGGCGCTTTCCGGGATGGTCTTTATTTCTCGCGCCGAATTTTATTTTATGGCTTCAATCGACTTAAAACGGGTGCCACGAAGGGGCAATTTTAGTTTTGGGAAGAGGCAAAAGTCGCAGGGAGCCAAATCCGGCGAATACGGTGGTTGCTGAAGCACGTTTGTTGAGTTTTTGGCGAGAAAGTCAGTCACAATCGTAGCTCGGTGAGAAGGCGCGTTATCGTCATGCAAAATCCATGAGTTGTTCGCCCACAAATTTGGCCGCTTCTTACGGATACGCTCACGCAAACGTTTCATAACGCCTAGGTAATACTCCTTGTTTACCGTCTGACCCTCTGGAACGAATTCGTAGTGCACCACGCCACGGATATCGAAGAAAACAATGAGCATCACCTTCATTTTCGAGCGGCTTTGGCGTGGTTTTTTCGGTTTCGGCTCATTTTTTGCCACCCATTCCGATGATTGCTGGCTTGTTTGCATATCGTACTCGTAGAACCAGGTCTCATCACCAGTTATAATGCGTTCCATGAATGTAGAATCGGAATTACAGCGATCCAGCATGTCTGAAGCAACCTGTTCGCGATGACGTTTTTGAAGAAAATTTAGGTCTTTCGGTACGAGTCGTGCGGCCACCTTTCTCATGCCCAAAATATCAATCAAAATCGTACGTGCGGACTCGTGGGATATCTTAAGATCATGTGCTATCTCTCTCAAGCTGGTACGACAGTTTTCCAGCACCCTTTCCTTAATTTTATCGACGTTATCTTCGATCGAAGCCGTCGATGGGCGACCACTTCACGACCGTCCTTGAAGGCTCTGTACCACTGATATGCACGAGTTTTCGATAGAGCATTATCACCAAAGGCCTTTTGCAACATTTTCAATGCATCGGCACACGAAAATTTATTTGCAACACAAAACTTCAAACAAAGTCTTTGCTCAACGTAATCACCCATAGTAAAAATCGGCACGCACTCTGACATCGACTGATTTAATCAGCTGTTGCAAACACACTAGTTGACAGATCCCGCTCAAGCTTGGCATAGTAATTAAGGACAGTGGTACCAACCTAGGAAAAAAAAATTACCTGCCTCATTGCCCCGCCAGATTTAAATCGATAATTCCCGGTACTTTCTTGACAGAATGTATATCAGATTCCGTACATTCGACATATGCTAATCGTATTAAGGAGTTCAGGCAAAATTTCAACAATAATTATGAAATCATCCACGTTGAAAGCAAAAGTTCTAAATTAACACTTTTAGAAATTCTCGAAATCAACAGGTACAATGCCCGTAAAATCCTTTTGAACGAACAAACAGATGTTGACAATTCTCCATTACTGAATATCTTTCCTTAATGGCATTTTTAGCGGCAAACTCCAATAAACACCTTGAGTTTTTATGACTTGTTCTTCCATTATTTGGTCACGTACCTAACAATGTATTTAAACTTGGTTACACCGAACACCATCAGCTAGTACAATATAAATACCTGAAGGAGCCACATCGTGGAGAAACAATTGTTGTAGTACAAAAATTTTTGTGGAAATAAAATATCTCTCTTATATATTTTTTAATTATAATACCTTCGCATAGATTTCAAGGACCGATTTCAGGGCATTTTGAACATGGTCATACCAAACTGGGTTTGGATCTTTTTTCAAACAACACAGGACCATCGTCCCAGTTAGAAGAAGAACTGGTGGAACTTATAACAAATGAGGAATTAAAATTTAAATTCAAGAATGGCTAGCAATAATTTTGGGTAGAACAGCCGATTTCACAACTGGAATCAGGATTGTGATCGATTGTTCAATCAAAATTCAATGATTTAAAAAATAGAAGTGTCTACATCAGTAAATTATTCACCCCAAATAATGTTCCATGATAAGAAAAATAACCAGAATTTCAAAAATAATAAATAATTGAGGAGGATATAATTATGAATTTAAAGTCTTGAATATTGAATTGTATCAGTCCTTACTTGGTGAAAATCCATATTAAATAATTTGAAATAAGGTTATTCTGATTTTCACAAATTTTTATTGCTGAATTTTTAATGCTGAATTTCAGGTCGACTGAATCTGTAGTAACTGTGAAAATATGGGATCGATGTCATCCATTAAAAAACTCAGTCCTGAATTTAGACTCCAAACCCTCCCTTAAAATTTCAAAGCTCTAGCTCTTTCTGTTCGAAATTTATATTGTTTTACGGCCAGTTCAAGAGGATATTTGCCTAAAATTCGGAAATTTCAGACATTCAGGCGAAACCATAGTAGGCTGTTTCCTGGAACTAACGCGTAAAAAGATTAAATTATCAGCTTTTGCGTGCTAGTTAATATCACCCACAATCCTCACGAAATATTTTTTTTTGGTCTTCTAATAATATGATCTTGTCGAAATTTTTTAATAGCCTTTTTGTCATTATTTTAAATGCACTCATATGCTAAATTCAAACTTGATCGTGACTATTGCTATGGTTTCTTTAGAGCTTAATGCTGTTCCGTTGACAAAATTTTTGTCTTTGTTTTGAATTATCTAATCCCACAATTCTTATCAAATTTTGTAGGAACATATGCATTACTATTATCCTTTTACGCCCCAAATTTCAGATCAATCGGATTTGTAGTTTGGGAAATATTAATAAAGATGAGAGAAAATTTCAAATGTGTAAAACTACGAAACCGTTTAACTGATTATGCCGAATAACATGGTTCACTGAGACATTCAGGTCCTCAACCTTCCCGGAATGTTTTAAGTCTTTGTCCCTTTCTGTTCGAAAGTTATAGTATTCAAGGCAGCGCTCAACACTGATCATCTCAAAAAAATTTTATTTTGGAAATTTCTAGTAATACGATCCTTACGAACTTTCGCATGAATATGCACGTTTTTATTCTACTTTCAAATAATGAACTGCAGATCTATCGAATTTGTAGTTTCGGAAATATTTGTAGAATATGAAAATTTTCCATACGTAACTAATTGCGAAATAATCAAACCTATTCTGCCTATTAACGAACTCAGCTGCCCCACTTAGACACCAAACCTTTCCTGAAAGTTTCAAGGCTCTAGCCCTTTTCGTTCGAAAGTTAGCGTGTTTAAAGTCTGCCGGCAGGATCTGCCAGGCAGAATTACTTTCGACCTTGGATTATTCATCAGTGGGACCATTTTCGGCTCAGAGTTCGAAAATTGAAGACATTTGAGTGAAACGATAGCACGCTGTTTACTAGAACTAGTGCGCAATAATTAATCAAATAATCTCCATCCGAAAATTATAGCTGTATACTCATAAATATGGAGTGTTCTTATTTGAACCCAACCATTATACTCGTATTTCACTGTATAAATTCATAGGTCGGGTGCTACGTAGGGCAAAGGTGTGCCATTTATTTTCTGCATCAATATTTCCTCTTTATGAAATGAAAGAAACACAGTACAATTCAGTATTTCATAGTAATTTATAATGTTATATCTTCTTTGTAAACTCGTTAAAATGATAAATACGAACGATAGATATGATAATAAGAATAAATACGTATTTTGAGTAATATTGTTAGAATCATTTGCATAATAATCGAAGGAAATAATGAGAGATATAATATTGAGCTATAAATTAGGTATGAGTTATGTAGCTATATACGAAGATGAAAACGCTCCATTCTCTCCAGTTCACAAGTAATTTCTGCTTATTTACGTTGATATTCTTCGTCGATCATTTCTTGAAGACTATGAGAAATTCAAATGTAGAGAAATATCGACAAAGAATACAAACTATATAAATTTTTTTGAATGAAAACCCCTACAATGGGGTTGAAATTATACAGGATTATAGATGAATATATGTTAGTAAGAGAGAATAGCTGGAATTTTTTCTCCAGAATCTCTACAGATTTAAATATAAATAAATCTCTTGGAAACATTCAGAATTGAATTTTTAAAACATGCCCTAGATAACTCTGTATCACTTTATATACATATATATTATCATGACATGTGGTGGAAATTAACTAATAAAGAATCAAAAGATATATAAAATTACAGAATAATAGCTGGAATTAATTTTCCAGAACCTCTACCTATTTTAATCTAAATGAATCTCATGAAAACATTTAGAATTTTAGAAAAAAGATCTTTTTGAATTATACATTCTGTCAAGAAAGTAACGGGAATTATCAATTTAAATCTGGCGGGGCAATGAGGCAGGTAAAATTTTTTTTTCCTAGGTTGGTACCACCGTCCTTAATTACTATGCCAAGCTTGAGCGGGATCTGTCCACTAGTGTGTTTGCAACAGCTGATTAAGTCAGTCGATGTCAGAGTACGTGCCGATTTCTACTATGGGTGATTACGTTGAGCAAAGAATTTGTTTAAAGTTTTGTGTTGCACATGAATTTTCGTGTGCCGATGCATTGAAAATGTTGCAGAAGGCCTTTGGTGATAATGCTCTATCGAAAACTCGTGCATATCAGTGGTACAGAGCCTTCAAGGACGGTCGTGAAGTGGTCGCCCATCGACGGCTTCGATCGAAGATAACGTCGATAAAATTAAAGAAAGGGTGCTGGAAAACCGTCGTACCAGCTTGAGAGAGATAGCACATGATCTTAAGATATCCCACGAATCCGCACGTACGATTTTGATTGATATTTTGGGCATGAGAAAGGTGGCCGCACGACTCGTACCGAAAAACCTGAATTTTCTTCAAAAACGTCATCGCGAACAGGTTGCTTCAGACATGCTGGATCGCTGTAATTCCGATTCTACATTCATGGAACGCATTATAACTGGTGATGAGACCTGGGTCTACGAGTACGATATGCAAACAAGCCAGCAATCATCGGAATGGGTGGCAAAAAATGAGCCGAAACCGAAAAAACCACGCCAAAGCCGCTCGAAAATGAAGGTGATGCTCATTGTTTTCTTCGATATCCGTGGCGTGGTGCACTACGAATTCGTTCCAGAGGGTCAGACGGTAAACAAGGAGTATTACCTAGGCATTATGAAACGTTTGCGTGAGCGTATCCGTAAGAAGCGGCCAAATTTGTGGGCGAACAACTCATGGATTTTGCATGACGATAACGCGCCTTCTCACCGAGCTACGATTGTGACTGACTTTCTCGCCAAAAACTCAACAAACGTGCTTCAGCAACCACCGTATTCGCCGGATTTGGCTCCCTGCGACTTTTTCCTCTTCCCAAAACTAAAATTGCCCCTTCGTGGCACCCGTTTTGAGTCGATTGAAGCCATAAAACAAAATTCGGCGCGAGAGCTAAAGTCCATCCCGGAAAGCGCTTATCAAAAATATTTCGATAATTGGAAGTGCCGTTGGCATAGATGTATTGGAGCAAATGTTGTTTTAATTGAAAATTTCCGGTACTTTCTTGACAGAGTAGTATGTTGAACATTTTTGGTGATGGAACTTGCGATTCTTTAACATTCAATCGAAACATATATGAATAAGGTGATTTCTAAATAATTTGTTTATTATGTTATATTTCTTTTGATTCTTTATTAGTCAATGAGTGTGGACAGCTCAGTGGTAGAGCATCGAGTTTGTGACCGAAAGTTCGGGTTCGAATCATGTTCAAGTGGAAAAGAAATTGTCGAGTCGGACGGGTGTCGGTCATCATTTCACTGTTGGATCAAAAATTAACAGTGCTGTGACTTTTGCAGTGGCGCAAGATCGCAGTAACAAAGCCTACCCAGAACAGAACTGAACTCCTAACTCGCACAAGCTGAAAAAGCTTCTGAGGGATCTTCACAGAAGATCTAGGAGTATCAGGATAATAATAATAATAATTTCCACTACATGTGATGATAATATATATGTCTATAAAGTGATACAGTGTATTTAGGACATGTTTTAAAATTGAGTCATGACGAATATCCAGCAACACGACCGATGGCGCAGACATTTTTTTCATCAGAGTTGCTGAAATTCTCAGGCATTAATCGAAGAACCACCGGGTATTAAGAAGACATGGACACACTTCAAATCACTATGTAATATTGGTTAGTAGAATTTTTGATATAAGAATTTGCTTTCAATATACTGTTTTCTTCGGGAGCGTTTTAAACGTAGATTCACCAGCAACCCAGCGGCTATTTTGAAGAACTACAAGAAACATACATAATTAAATCCAAAACTGTGAATAAAAATTATTTTTTACAGCAGTATATTTTTACCCATATTGTTCTTCTATACTCCTTCCTGTGGTTCTATGAACTGATTTTCTGAAGTTATGATCACCCTTATGGCACGCCTTACCTCTATCGACGTCACGAAGGTTGAAACACTTAACTCGAATTTAGATTGAAGTTTGATCTTTCCTTTTAAAATTTTGACTAGTTGCTACTTTTTAGTAGTGGAACGTCTCTGCTCTTTCTTGATGTTACTGAGTGTGTTACTGAGATACTTGAGGATGTATCGATTGAAATCAGAGCAGTTTTGGAAAATAACCCTTTCTCTCAAGTCTGCAAATGAAATGAATCCTAGTAATATTTAAGGCCTAAATGTAACCAAAACAATTCAAGAAATCTTTATCTGATATTCAAAATGGAAAACAAATTTCCCTATGATTTGTTAGATTGGTGAGATTTTTTTTCCATTATTGAGTTTTTCTATAAACCAAATATCATGATTGCAAATATTACTCACCAAATCTATGTACTAAAATTTTCATGATCCTTGACTGATTCAGAATATACTGACAAAATTTGACGGAAGATAACCATTACAAGAATTCACTTCAGAACAAACTAACTGAATATCTGCGTAAATGTTATATAAATACACCTTTGTTAACCTTTCAATATATTCGAGATAAAAATGAACAAAAAATACACAGTTTAATGTATATTTCAAAGTACTTGCTGATGGATATTAAATCTATTGAAGTACAGCACCGAACTGGACCAGAAATAAAACAATTATTACGTTAACATTGCGGGATAATTCTTCTGCTGTTATTTATAATTATATATTATATTTATAATTTATTGCTCTTTGGTAAGAAGTTCATTAATTATGATAAAAAATTGAAATTTTAAGGAAAATGATTTTTTACGAATATAGGGAATTCATTAATCTATCTTTATATTAAATGGTGGCTAACTAAAAAATTTAAGTCTGCTTCGAATTATTGTAGTCTATTGAAAGAAATAGTATGTTCTCGTGAGACTAATCTTTGTCATAAAATTGTCTCAGGAAACCCTTTCCATTTTTCATTATGTCAAAATAGTATATTCCCAATTCTTTATCAACCTTCTCTAATTGATAAAAGCATTTTTATAGGTTTGAATTTTTCTTTGTCATTTGAAAACTGATATATCACATTTTAGTTCTTCAGGTATGCTTTTATCCCCTATCAGCATGTGAAATAACGGGGTGAGTTCATATCAGGTTTCTCGTTCGTTATTACCAACGATAACCGATACCAGATACACAGTAATAAATAAAATAAAAGATGAATATACCTTTGAGCTTCTAGTACTTTACTTCAATATACTTAAAAATGATACCTTGTTTGCCAATTAAATACTTTCTGACTTTGCTCTTCTTAGTTTAGTACTTCTTATTAAAGATTCTAAAAAAATATGAATGAGGCATCAGGAACTCCTAATAAGTTAAAATTCAGCAACATGGAGGTAATTCCTCTTATTTCAAGCAGCACACCGAAATTTTATATTCGTAGATAATAACCACGATGAGAGTTTTCTGAAAAAAAAATATAAAGGTTGTTAGAAAATACTTCATTTTACTATCAAGATATTCAAGAGTTCACACATTTTTGTGACCGAAGTTTCAGGGTATTATCTCATCATCGGAATACTTAAAAACTTAACAATACGTAAGGAATAGTAACAAGAATATAAGTAGGTATATAATATTAATCAGTTACTCCGTATCATGTTGGTCTTTATTTATAAAAATCCATGTTATACTTTACTTAAATCAAACACACACACATACACACATATATATATACATATATTATGTGTGTCATAATATATAATTATTTGGTTTCCTTAATATTCTTTATGCAGATAGTCCTTGTGCTATATAACAGAGGCCGTTAAATTGCCTTTCAATCTTTTAGATCAATGGTAAACCATAGAATTATTTATTTGTAGTTAACATTGGACTCCATTTAAATTTTTCAGTATTCATTTACCAGAAGTTTTCTGAATTGTTGAAGGGTGAGTAAATATTTGTTGTTGATTGATGTTATATTTTATTGAATATGAATTAATTGAGTACTGACGAAGCAAAGTCTCTCTTAAAGCTTGTTTTTCAGAAATGTTTTCACATATCTGGAGATTTTATAGAAAGTAACTCAGTTAGATATCCAATAATATTGAATATTCTAAGTAAGATAGTTTTATAATGAAATTCTTTAGTTTATGTTAAACATTTTTTAAAGATATCTGTTTTCATAAGATTGATCAGCAGAAACAAAATTTTGTCTACTCAAAATATTTAATTTAAAGGATTTTGGGTAACAAACTTTATGTATTAGATTTTGTTATATCATTTGGATGTCTTATAATGAATGTTTATTTTATATGTTGTTTGTTATAAATGGTACTTATATGACATTAATTTAATTTAATTAATAATATTAATAATAATAAGTTATAATTATTAAATATGATTTTTTGAAATTAAATATGTAGAGGGCTAATATTAAAATATTTAAATAACATACATAGTGGTATTTTTATCGAATTAACGTATCTAATCCATGAAAATCGTGGAATATTGAATATTTATTGTTTCTTATGAGACGTCTTTAATTTCCCTTCTCATGCTCATGATCGAATAACGTGCTCTTATTACTATGTTCTGGATATTTCATCTCATGTTTATTAACCTGTAAATAATTTCAATAATATCTAGAGTCACTGGGAGTGAGATTAGGTGCTGCAGGCACTATCTTATAGATTTGAACTCTACAGTCTTAGTACCAGATATCTTAGTACCGGAGATCTTAGAACCGGCAATTTTAGTATCGGAGATCTTAGAACCGGCAATTTTAGTACCGGAGATCTTAGTACCGGATGTTCTTAAAACTGAACAACCTTTCTGGAGTGCCTTTTTGCTTGGGTTATCTTAATACTAGACAATCTTCCTTGTGCCGGATCTAGAGTATCTTATTACCGCAGCATCTTGGTTCCGGACGCTCTACTGTTAATTTGGAACAATTTGAAACTGAACACCTGCTGATTATATGCAGAATAGGAACTATTCTTGGAGAAAGCACTATCATTCCGACACCTTGGAGAAAAATATTCTAGGAGAACCTCAAAGATAAGATAAGATACGTAAATCTCGGACCTCAAGCTAACTGTAAAATTATATTATATTGTAAATAAGAGTAACTATTTAAATTGCAAATTTGAAATTAATAGATAGGGAGTAAGAGTTTGCATTTCCACTATCAGGTTGACAATTTGAGATTATTTCAGGAAAGACGAGTTTTATTTATCTTTTCATTGGCGCACTATGAGGCATTTTACGAAATAGGATGTTTCATGTGCGGACGTACAGAATCGCTAGCGCAAATTAGAGTGTTTTTGTTTAATTTTCTTTCATCTTTTTATCATAGCCTTCGCTGTGGTGGGTTAGCGATTTTGGTTTCACATGTTATAATTTATAAACTTTTGCATAATATAATACAGATGATATTTTATTTGGTGGTTAGAAGGCGAAATTAATATGTAATTTCGAAAGACTATTGGCCACTTTTTTACTTGGGATAACGAAGTACCATAAGAAAATGAAACTGTCAAAAAGTTACACTGCCGAAACAGTTCAATATCTGAAAATATTTCTTTTTTACTTATTTTTCTGTAGAGATGTATAAACTGGCATTGCATCTTTAAAAGTAACTGCCTTTAAATGGAAAGACTGTAAGCTATAAATATAACGAAAAAGGAGGGATGTGGTAATTCACTCAATGCTTAATAATTATTATTATCTATTATTATTATCATTGTCCTGATACTCCTAGATCTTCTGAGAAGATCCCTCAGAAGCTTTTTCAGCTTGTGCGAGTTAGGAGTTTGAATATTGCATTACTGAAATATATGCTACTCGTACTTGAATCCATTATAATTTGAATTTATAATGTGTGTGTGTGTTACGCACAAAAAATTTGTTTGATCGCAGTATATTGAATCAAAGTACTATGAATTAAATTGCAGGGATTAAGTGATAGTGGTGACAGTGGTTAAAACGTTAGTCTCGTAATCGCAGATTCCTCTTCTATGCCGGTCCGCATTTTGTCAAGGCAATAAATTTTCTCGCTAGATGATGATCAGATACCGTTTCCAATTGGGTCCAAAAATAACATTGCTGTGTAGCAGCCCTTTACAATAGCAAAATGATTAAAAGGTACCGAGAAATTGCAAGTAAGTAAAATTGTGTTTACCTTCTTCCGAATCTATTTTATCTATCTCAAAATAACATCCATCTTACGGGTAAAAAAATAAACTTATGGCAACGCTTAATCCAATCATACATGCAATTCTGATAAGCATCCGACCAAATTGTCTTCAGTTTCTCCTTCGAAATTTTTGGATGGCTTCAATGATTCAAATTTCGGTCTACAAAGGAACAATTCAAATTAGGAGAACGAAAAAGTAAAATGATGCTGAATATAGCGAATACGGTGCTTGTTCAATTATATGGACGCCGTTTTTCATCAACAAATCCAGCACATTTAACGCTTTGTGACATGGCGTGTTATTATGGAGCAAAATTTAATTGTGTTGGCGCACAAATCCAGTCGTTTCCTACGCACAGCATCTCTTAAATGCTTTATAACGCCTAGATAATATTCCTAATTAACGGTTCGATTCGCATGCAAGTTCTCATAGTGGACGGCACCAGGATAATAATTAGATTGCAATTCCTCTGTATTTTTTAACATAGCATGTATGTTCGGTGGTTTTAATCTAGGGCTAGATTGTTTTTCTCCAAATGTATGACGGAAGAACTCATAGATTATCTCCGAAAATTTTCGATAGTGAATTGACTTCATTCAAACAAATAGCAAGTAATAACGGTTATTTGTCATCAATAATAGACAGTACGATAACTAGAAAACAATAAAAAAATGCTTTCTATGAAATATACCCGGATTCAAAAATAGAAAAAATATTCAATTCTTCCAGATACTACGGTAAACCATCTTTTCAAATAAGAGAATTTCTTCAATAATATAGACATAATCATATCTTTCAGGAGCAATAATTTATCAGGAATATTAAAAAAAACTCTAAAACTATAATAAACAAATCATATTTATCAGCTGCTTACTTATTATCATGGTGGTACCAGTCCAAAAACTCATATTGGACAAATCAGAAGTTCCTTTGATTCTAGAATAAAGGAACATGGGTGTTCTTTTTAATAATATATTGTATTCTATCTGAAGAAACCTGATTTTGATGAACGTTTTAAGATTTTGCATAAAGAAACTGAAGGGCAGAAGCTGAACTTGTCACGAAATTTAAAAATAAGCCGATTAAGAAATTCTGGGAATTTATGGAACCGCCCTAAAAGATTAGAAGATGTGTTCTTCACGAGTTGCTTCAGTACCATTCGACTATCTTAGGCAATGCAAATTCTAGTTTTCTTGTACTGTCTGGACAGAGAAATTTGGTCACATCTTTCTATAGCCAGTGTATCGTTTTGGAGCGTTTTTGTAGCCTTTCCTAAAGGCAGTGATTCCTCATACTTGGGATTATATGCCTGCTCCCTACTCCACTAAGGACCCATCAGTATATCAGAGAGATGGTCTTTTCCAAAATTGAGTTAATTTTTCCATGCCTTTTTGACGGTTATTTATGATCACTTCATAGTTGGCATTAACTGGCATAGTATCTCTCGAGAACGAAAGAAGGTAAGTCCTAAGTGATTGCAAAATCCTTATATATCCGCTCCTAGCCCCTATATGTTCCATTCTAGGGGCACTGACCACATATCACATAAATGTGCAGCGGGTAAGATGTATTAAAATTTTTATTGCTGCTGAGTTGTATAAGCAGCTTCTGTGATGCCTAGAGAAGCTTGTAAAGCCTCTGCAAGTTTGTCCTTTTCCCAGTTTTAGTTCATAGATCTTGCCACCATGCTATATGTCGAATGAATCATTCTAGGTTTCAGACATTAAGTCTTTCGAAACAATTTGCGGCACATCCAAAGCAGCGCTATAAATTTCATTCGAGTGCCAGTTCCAATTAAACTATGAAAATAGCTTCATCAGATTTTTCACATATTGAATAGCCTAGCTTATTTACCTCCAGCAAGGTGAGTGTGAAAGTTTTATTTTCAACAAGTTAAATCTCAAACTTATAGTTAAAGTCATATGTCCTGCTTTTGGTAAGTCGTTTCAGAAAGTGGAATTATTTTTCCATTCAGAAAACTCTCAAAATTGTCTTGAATACTCTTTTGGAAAGTTTAACCGTTCTATTCTAGATCCACACAAATCAACTTATAAACTTTCGATTCATTATTTTTGGATGTAAGTATATTTATTGCATTTATTGAATTCAGTAAGGCTCAAACTTGTTCATTAAATTATATTTATTCTTAAGATATCTTGCAATCTTCATTTATATTTTTTATAATCCCAAGGCCATTCAAACCATGACTACAACACCAAGTAGTAACTGGTTCATTATCGAATCGTGTGATATAAGAGACCTGGGCTCTAAAAGTGAGAATGAAGATTATTTTCATCAGCATCTGCAAAACAACAAACACAATATACTCATTCGTACCTAAACCCTGATAAAACGAACTACAAATAATAAGTCTCTATCCTGTCCTGGATACAAACACATTCTTGCTTTCGATTCAAAGGCGGCTTATATGTACATTCTGTCAAGAAAGTACCGGGAATTATCGATTTTAATCTGGCGGGGCAATGAGGCAGGTAAAAAATTTTTTTCCTAGGTTGGTACCACTGTCCTTAATTACTATACCAAGCTTGAGCGGGATCTGTCAACAAGTGTGTTTGCAACAGCTGATTAAGTCAGTCGATGTCAGAGTGCGTGCCGATTTTTACTATGGGTGATTACGTTGAGCAAAGAATTTGTTTAAAGTTTTGTGTTGCAAATGAATTTTCGTGTGCCGATGCATTGAAAATGTTGCAAAAGGCCTTTGGTGATAATGCTCTATCAAAAACTCGTGCATATCAGTGGTACAGAGCCTTCAAGGACGGTCGTGAAGTGGTCGCCCATCGACGGCTTCGATCGAAGATAACGTCGATAAAATTAAGGAAAGGGTGCTGGAAAACCGTCGTACCACATGATCTTAAGATATCCCACGAGTCCGCACGTACGATTTTGATTGATATTTTGGGCATGAGAAAGGTGGCCGATCGACTCGTACCGAAAGACCTGAATTTTCTTCAAAAACGTCATCGCGACCAGGTTACTTCAGACATGCTGGATCGCTGTGATTCCGATTCTACATTCATGGAACGCATTATAACTGGTGATGAGACCTGGGTCTACGAGTACGGTATGCAAAGAAGCCAGCAATCATCGGAATGGGTGGCAAAAAATGAGCCGAAACCGAAAAAACCACGCCAAAGCCGCTCGAAAATGAAGGTGATGCTCATTGTTTTCTTCGATATCCGTGGCGTTGTGCACTACGAATTCGTTCCAGAGGGTCAGACGGTAAACAAGGAGTATTACCTAGGCGTTATGAAACGTTTGCGTGAGCGTATCCGTAAGAAGCGGCCAAATTTGTGGGCGAACAATTCATGGATTTTGCATGACGATAACGCGCCTTCTCACCGAGCTACGATTGTGACTGACTTTCTCGCCAAAAACTCAACAAACGTGCTTCAGCAACCACCGTATTCGCCGGATTTGGCTCCCTGCGACTTTTTCCTCTTCCCAAAACTAAAATTGCCCCTTCGTGGCAGCCGTTTTGAGTCGAGTGAAGCCATAAAACAAAATTCGGCGCGAGAGCTAAAGTCCATCCCGGAAAGCGCCTATAAAAAATGTTTCGATAATTGGAAGTGCTGTTGGCATAGATGTATTGGAGCAAATGGAGCGTATTTTGAAGGCGACCCAATAAATTTTGACGATTAAATGTAAAAATGTTGTTTTAATTGAAAATTCCCGGTACTTTCTTGACAGAGTAGTATATTAACGCTC
This sequence comes from Megalocaria dilatata, assembly GCA_034642435.1. NCBI lineage: Eukaryota > Metazoa > Arthropoda > Insecta > Coleoptera > Coccinellidae > Megalocaria > Megalocaria dilatata. The sequence continues at coordinate 77,345,238 of CM067856.1, forward strand.
AGATCTGTCATGTCGGATCTGATAGAACGAGAAATTCCACTTGCAACTACATCAAACCGATCTCTTCGTGCGGACATTAGCTGCTATTTCGACTATCGAAACATTTGGTCGGGAACCTCCAACAATTCTGTTTCATCTACGATCAGGGATATCTACTTCAGACCACGGATCATTAGTTGAGTACTTGATGGACCGTATTCCAAGAAAGTAATTGGACCAGACAGGATTCCTGTCTTTGTACTGAAGAAGTGTTCATCAGATCAAACACCTGATCTCTGTACGATGTCTATTATGTCATACAGGGAAGGAATATTACCTGATTCACGAAAGAGTGTATGAGTGCAGCTTATACAAAAGAAGACTGCCGTCCAATTGCGATAATATCCATTTTGTCGAAAGTCATGAAAGCGGCTATCAATCTCGAAATGGTTAGATACCTGTAGAGTAAAGGTCTCATCAGTGGTAGACAATAAGGCTTTCGCAAATACTGATCAACAGGTGACCTTCTTAGCTCAACTCTTCGGTCTGTTGAAGGGAAGATGTGACTGACGTTGCGAAGTCTGCTGCAAATAAGCTGCGATATTTGTTCAATGTTAGAAAATACTTATCTGCAGTTCAGGTTCTTTTTAGGTATAAAACTCAGATGAAACCAGGACTCGAATACTGCTCTCATGTTTGGAGCTCAGCACTTAAGCACCCAATTGTTGGGTGCTTTTTGGGTCCAGAATAGAGCAGTACGAGCGATTAACTACCCAACTATAATAGAGTTTGCAGTCATTGCAACATAGAAGGAGAGTTGTCGACTTGTGCTTGTTCTATAAATATTTACATGGTCGATGCTCCACGCAACTCTACGAAAGGATATCAGCTCCTACATGATTCGCAACAGAAGCGCGCAACGTGTACATTCCTATGTAGTCCTTATGGAACACTCTTCCAGTTGATGTGTTTCCTTTATTGTATAATAAGATCAAAATTTCAGGTCGAGAGTAAACCGGACACAACTTTTCGTTTGGGGCATCAACTAAGCGACATAGATTTCCCTTTCTTCGAGCGATCAAACAAAAACGCCTGTATGCTGCTTTGCCTCTGAAAGTTTTGTATTTGAGAAGACTTTGGTATTTATGGTTGTGCCATACATAGATATTTATAATTTCGAGCATTGCAACAATCATTTACTCTCAAAGCTAATATAGGATTACAAATATATCAAAATCTCTATTCACGATACCTTTCATTGAATTTGTTTATTTTTATCCTTTAACTGCCTTGTGAGCAAATATATTCTAACAATGCTGAAATAATCTAATGTTTCCACGTAAATCGAATTAATCGTATTTATTGTATGCACGAAATACTTAAAGAACTCTTAACTTCTGTTCTTTTATACTTGTATGTTATAATGGTAATAAAGGCTCGTTTAATTTCAAGTTTAAATCGCACTTCTTTGGTTGCCGAAATTGAAATGATTCTTAATAGTTTTTCTTCTAAATGGAAATGATTGTTGATAATGAGGAAAAATTCAGAGTGCTTCACATTGTAAATATAATGAATATGTATTTTTCTAATTCATCAATAATTTATAGAGATTTCGAAATTCCATTTTATAAAAGTTAATATTGCCTCGGCTGTTTTTTCCAGTACTAATCTATTATTCCTACCCACCTCTGCGTTCAGATTATTCATATTGAATCTCAAAATGGCGGTAAATAACAAAGTAATTACATTTTGTGCCAATTACGATCTTGCGATGCATACAGCAAATAAAAGTTGCAAATAACAATCATTTACATATTTATGAGATAGTGTTAGATAAATAATACGTGTATGATCCTTCACATTGTTCAAATAAACAAAATGAACGACGACGCCATGTTGTAAAATCGATAATTTATTGATTTTGATTGGGCAATTAATCGCAAGAATCGCCTCCTTTCGAATAATTGAAACGAAAGACATATTCTTAGTAAGCAGTTAAGGTGAGAAGCAAGAGAACTTTGCAATTCAAGTATCCAATAACATCGTATAAAGCGCACGCAATTGCTTGTAACAATAGCGTATTTAATTGATATTCCCAATACTAATTGATTCCAATAGTTATGAGAGTTTCATGTATGAAATAGGCAAGTGAGCCAAGTTACATTAGAAGTCATAGAAAAGAGCAAATTACACAAATAATGCTGCAAATTTTACGCGAGAATTTTGTTTTTTAAGACAACACTGCACTGATGGATACGTCATTTTTCAGCGAGAGTGTAATTCATTTGAGTATTTCAAATATAAATAAATATCAGCAAAATGTGACATTTTGAATCTTTTTTGATTTACATAATCAGAAATAAGGTTTTGTTTTTATTGGAAGATATTATTGATATTTCTAGTGAAATAATACTATACTAGCACTGAATTATTGATTCTTATTTAGTAAATGGAGCTTCACTTCAGCAGTGTCCACGCAACAAATTTTAGATTCACCCATTGAAAAGCGTTCAGAACAAAATGTTTCATCATTTATGAAGTAGGATTAGCATTTATATACTCAACTATGACTACAGTGAAGCTTTTACAAGCCTTATTTTATTCATTGTGGAAAAATTGACGTAGTGACTTGTGTATTCTTCATAGGGTAGTATCTGGCTCTCTTTCTGTTCTAAACTCATTGCTATCGATTATGTTCAGAGGACCGAGATGGAGAAAAAGATATTTAGATATCTTCAGCCTACCTTTCACGAGAATGAACTTCATAAAAAAGTATCCTATCTGCAGAATGTTGGCATCTTTTAACGGTCTGACATCTAATGTCGATATGTTTTGCATTTCTCAGGTAATTTCAAGTTAAATTAATATCGCATTCATATCTGGGTTTAATCGAATTAAGATTTCAGCAAAATGAAGCACCTCTCGATATCCGCTTTCCAGAACACCAAAACTCAAGTTTCTTCAATCACTAATTTGATCTCTTCAGTTAGACTTGAAACCTATGTTTGAATGGTTGAATGTTTCAAGTTTGTTAAGCATTGCTTTCGAAGATTTTTGTGTTCAAAAACGAACTGCCATGCGGATGGACAGAATTGCATTTCACTACGTTTGTTTTATATGTAGGTCTAATGTAATCTAAGTGAAAAAGCTTCTGAGGGAACTTCACAGGAGATCTAGAAGTATCAGGATAATATATCAATATACCAATATGATCGTTTGTGAGCATTTTCAGGTGAGAATCTTTAAATTACTAAGTGAATTATAAAAGACCGATGAAATCTTGAAAAATTTATGAGATTTATCCACAAAGAATAAGTAGAACTAATTGATTGGAAAATGCTAATTCATGTGAAGCATTGACTATATAAGTTATAAGTAAAATAAAATAGAATAGAAAGGCCTTTAACTTGGTAGAAGAAATATAACAAAATTTGAATATCAAAACATATTGAAATATGTTTATCTTCTACAATTTTAATTTCAAAAAATTTTCATTCAAAAAACTTTTAGAATTAAATTTATGTCTGCAACAAGCACTGCTTACATTAAATAGACGTATATAATCAAAACTCAATATATAATGTCAAATGAAATAAATTATCCAACAGATATACGAAAGTAATTAAAATTAATAAATAAATATTTAAAGGAGACAAAATTTTGTTTCTGGTCTTACCTTTAAGAACACCAATTGCCTTTTAAAAACATGAACACACTTAAAGGACTTCTCAAAGAATATAATTTATTTGAAATATTTAATATATTTAAATATTCGAATAAGTTATTTCAAAAATCTCTAAAAAATGTGCACTATATCTTCAAAAAACAAATATAATTCTAAGCAATCCGGTCTTCAGTCCTCATTTAATATTCCAAATATCAAAATCAAAAAACTAACCTATATCTCTCCACGTGTTAAGAGACTAAAGCTTCGAAACACAGATAAACTATATAATTTAAGATTGATCTATGTTCTAACAAAATCAAAGAACAGTGTGAGTTATTTTAAGGTTTATTTAAATTCATTGACATTCCATAATGAGGTTTATTGAAGCCAAAGTATAATTATATATTATATGTAAAATAAAATAGAATAGAAAGGCCTTTTACTTGATAGAAGAAATATAACAAAATTTGAATATTAAAACATATTGAAATATGTTTATCTTCTACAATTTTAATTTCAAAAAATTTTTATTCAAAAAACTTTTAGAATTAAATTTATGTCTGCAACAAGCACTGCTTACATTAAATAGACGTATATAATCAAAACTCAATATATAATGTCAAATGAAATAAATAACCCAACAGATATACGAAAGTAATAAAAATTAATAAATAAATATTTAAAGGAGACAAAATTTTGTTTCTGGTCTTACCTTTAAGAACACCAATTGCCCTTTAAGCAGTGCTTATTGTAGACATAAACTTAATTCTAAAAGTTTTTTGAATAAAAATTTTTTGAAATTAAAATTGTAGAAGATAAACATATTTCAATATGTTTTAATATTCAAATTTCGTTATATTTCTTCTATCAAGTAAAAGGCCTTTCTATTCTATTTTATTTTACATATAATATATAATTATACTTTGGCTTCAATAAACCTCATTATGGAATGTCAATGAATTTAAATAAACTTTAAAATAACTCACACTGTTCTTTGATTTTGTTAGAACATAGATCAATCTTAAATTATATAGTTGATCTGTGTTTCGAAGCTTTAGTCTTTTAACACGTGGAGAGATATAGGTTAGTTTTGTGATTTTGATATTTGGAATATTAAATGAGGACTGAAGACGGGATTGCTTAGAATTAAATTTGTTTTTTGAAGATATAGTGCACATTTTTTAGAGATTTTTGAAATAACTTATTCGAATATTTAAATGTATTAAATATTTCAAATAAATTATATTCTTTGAGAAGTCCTCTAAGTGTGTTCATGTTTCTAAAAGGCAATTGGTGTTCTTAAAGGTAAGACCAGAAACAAAATTTTGTCTCCTTTAAATATTTATTTATTAATTTTAATTACTTTCGTATATCTGTTGGGTTATTTATTCCATTTGACATTATATATTGAGTTTTGATTATATACGTCTATTAAATGTAAGCAGTGCTTGTTGTAGACATAAATTTAATTCTAAAAGTTTTTTGAATGAAATTTTTTTTAAATTAAAATTGTAGAAGATAAACATATTTCAATATGTTTTAATATTCAAATTGAATATATAAGAATTATACAACGAGCGTATTCTAGAATGGCGGAAATCCAAGAACAATTTCCCACTGCAATTTTCACTATATTTGGTGTTCTTAAGCATACCCCATTAATCAATTATTATTTTCAATATTTTCGATAGGCTCATTTGAAATAATTTATAGCTAAGAACTGTCGAAAGCCACATTACAAGTCAATTTCGTTTCTCTATACATAATGGAAAGGTAATAATTCATAGTTAATTTTCAGTGAGTGTTAACATGATTGATTATTCAACAGTTAGTTTTAAAGTAATTACTGAATTGCTGATCTCATTAATTGGGCTTTCATTTAGGATATAAGAAAAAATCAGAATAGTCATTGACAAATATTCCGGAAAGAGATTTTTAGGTTTCCTAATTAGCAAGTTTCATTCTAAAAAAATAAAGTATAGTGTAGATTAAATGAAATAATGTAGAATATTTCCACAATTTGTTCATCAACAACAATTGTTTCGCCAGCACTGTGGGTTCTTCAGGTTTACATTCTGAATTTACCATGAAAATTCCAGCTTCACTTCTCATATAGCTATTAAAACTTGAAAAAAAGAATACAAATAACTAACAATTTTCTGAAATATAGATGAGAAACTAAATGCAGAAAAAAATATAAATAACCATCAATTTTCAGAAATGCCGATGAAAAATATATGGGAAGAAACAAATAATCATAAAATGTATTGGGGTCAAATATTGGAAATACCTCACTAAGTAAAAATATTTAACAAAGAAGATCTGGGTAGGCTCTTCTACCTACTAATTTCTACTGGTTCCAAAAGTGTAAGTCTGGTACTTTTGTTTTCATTATGTAGAATTTCAAAGTTATTGTTGAAATTATGTTCAAATTGTCTCAAATGACTGGCATATGCTGAGTGCGTGATGTCTGATATGTAATTCTTCTGATGTTCGTGAATTCTTCTCTGGAATTATCTATCTGTTTGACCAATATACACTATAGGTCAATCCTTGCAAGTTAACTTATGTACTCCAGATTGATTGTCTTTATTTGTTTGATCTTTCTGCTTTTTTCCTTTTTTTTTTTGTTAGTTTTTAATTTTTTATACTTGAATTCTTAAGCCAAGGAATAAGGAAAACATTTAATTTCTCGAAAACCGATGGAGATAGGTCAAGGAAAGAGGTATTACAGAAACATAATCGAATCGCAATAGTGAAGCGTAAAATGAAATACTACAGCGTGTCTAAAGAGCGTATCGGGTATTTATTTTGGCGCTTCATGTGAAACTGAGAGACGGAGGGGAGTTGGTGTGATATCGTGGTCTCCGCCATTTTGTTGAGTTTTGGTAACGATGAAGCTGTACCCGGAAACGCATCGCGACTTTTGCCTACGAGCGTATTATCGCAACGGTGATTCATTAGTGGCTTCTCAACGTTTGTATCGTACGGAATATCGTATACTCCATGCACCAAGTGACGACAGCATTAGAAAATGGATCCGGATGTTCGAGAATACAGATGCGACGGTAAAAATTCAACACTCTGGCCGCTCTCTTTCAGTCCGCGACAAAGAATCTATTCGAGAAGTGGTTCAGATAACATCATCCTTTTCGAATAATTTTTCACTTTATATTGTAATAATTAACAATAATTTTTTTTTTATTTTGAGTAGTTTTTGTTTTATCGAAGTAACAAATATCCAATACCCTTTTTGGACACCTTGTATAAAGGGTATTCCGTTTAAAATATCTGAGTTGTTGATTTTTTACTATATAAAGCGGTAACACAGCTGCGCGTAAAATATTCTGGATATATAGAGCAGAAGTTAGTATCGTAGAAACCAAATTTTTAATATAATCCTACGTTCCGTTCTTCCAGACGTCTAACGTATCATGGACCTTTTGTGACGTTAGAATTGTTACACTTAGAAGAAATAATTCAATTTCAAATATTTGCTCTTGACAGAATAAACATATTTGAAGCACGCTATAATAATAATAATATCAGCGTTTCATCTTTGACGAACCAAAATAAAATTTTATTTTTAATTTTTTTGTGGAAAAATCGATTTATGAGTCCTAACTATAACAGAAACTTTAAATTACTGCACATTGTTTACTGGTATTGCGCAACAATATGACTCGTGTTCGAAGACATCGAAGTTTCACCATGTTAGGAATTCTCATAGTGGTATAATTCTGGCGTATTGATATGTTGGTTTATCATATAGCGAAATGAGCCCCTATGTTAATTGTACTATAATAAACATGAAGAAAAGTGCCAACAGTCAAGATAGAAGCTCCAGATAAATGACACTATGAAAACGTTTTGCTACTACGCGTCAAATCACTAACCAATGGTTTGGAGAAGTAGACCTGGTACGAGATGGACATGATATCACTCCATTTTTATTCATAGCGTCCACAATTAGTGCTTCCTTTGACTGCGGACCACTGCCGCCAACCTTTGAAGTAATTTAGAGAATGTAGCATTGGGAGTCAGAATGACATAATATCGTGTCTAAAGACGAATCGCAATTCTGTCTGAGTATGGATGATGGCTTGGAAAGGTAAAACGCCACCGTGGACACACGAATGTTAGAATAATGGTAAGCGATGGTATCCGATCACAACTTCTCTTTAATCGTTCTACAATAACAGCTGCGTATTCTGTTGGTGATATTCTAAAAACCATTTTATTGCCTTATCCATATTTAGCAACAAAATGCACGTTCTCATATTGCTCTTCGACATAGACTTTTTCCAAGAAGCAGGTGTTAATTTTTTGCCATGGCCGGTCAAAAGATTCAAATTCGATCGAATATACTTGCAATATGATAAGATGGAGACTACCTTATTTGCACCATCCTCCACAGACTCTTACGTAGCTAATCCATGAAGTTCGAGTTACTTCAAACGAGGTGCAACAAGCAGGCATTAACCAACTTATTTTGTCAATGTCTAGACGTGCACAGGAATTTTCGGATTATATGTATTTGTTCCTTGTCGTCTACTTCAGTATGAATCGCATAATCTCGTTCGGAGATGCGAAAGCGATCGAACAGCACGGAATTGCTTTAAGAAAATTCAATGAAGATATCTCAGCTTGACCGAGGGAGCACCTTATGAAGGACTAATAATCATAAACAACGAAGATCCTGAACAAGATGTGGAGATCAATTTCAGTAAAATGTAAAATTGAAGAAGAGCTGAATGCAAGTGATGACTTGACCTGCATTTCTTCATCTGATGGTTAAGATATAGTCGAATAAAATGGAGGAAAGCGCTGAAATGAAGTCAGAAGCTTTTGCGCGCTCGTTCAACAGTCGTTTCCCATGAAAATTTTTTGAATTACTTCTTGAGGAAGCTACATTTCATGAATGGAAACACAGAATTCTCTTTTCTGTCAACAAAAAGTTAAAAAAACGTAATTTTTAGTTTTTTTTAACTATCTCCTGACAAAACAAAAAATCTCATGAAATGGAAAATATACCTGCTTAAAAGGCTTTTCATCCCATTTCCTTCGATCTGCATCCTTACAAATTGACCGAAAGAATAGGAGAAAATATATTGAAAAAACTTCATATTCTTTTCAAATTTTTTGCTTAAATCAGACGAGGAGAAATTCAGAAAATTCTTGTATATTATCTTCTGGAAAATATGCATAAACTTTATTGCACGTCCTGATTTGAACCCATTCGGATTTCTACTTTCGAAAATATTTGAAAAATAAAATTTCAAATCAGAATAACTCAGGACACCTCGGTCACCAGACCTCAATTCATTTGATTTTATTTTGTGGGGCCATCTGAAAGATTTGATTTACAAAACACCTGTGAACACCCAAGAAGAGCTTATTGAAAAAATACATTTTCATTGCGAGTCGAAAATAATTAAACTGGAAGTTATTTTTCGAGTGAAATGATCATAACTGCTGTTTTTTGTTTGTTTTTTCAATATACATCGTAAGAATTTCCATTAATTATTTATTTATTAGTGAAATGAATACAGAATAAACCCCTTAAAAAGTATTCACAAATACAGTATAAAAGTGTTAACCTAAACTATAACATAATATTATATTTTTGAAACAAGAAAAAACGATTCAACCGATTTGAATTCACAAATATAACTATATAATATGGAATCATTCACTAGCTCATCTTTAATTCACAGCCTTGAATGTATTTTTACTTGAAAAATTGCCGTTTGGGAGGTGTTCCGCGTAAAACCCCGTTGCTCTAACAGCATAACAAAATGCAAACTTATTGAATGCATACTCACATATTCCTTTTTGTCTGTTTGTCAATGGAATTTTCAAAAAAATGAACAATCACAGGAAGCGAAGTGTTAGTAACTACAGCAACAATAAATAGCTTGCAATATTCATAAAAAATATTTTGATAAAAAATAAAAATTAAACGATAAAACACACCAATGGAGGAATTTCGCCGATATCTTCAACCATGAAGAAGTTTCTGACCATTAAGTACTAGGGTCAGTCCGTCCCTGGCGGTCTTGATAACTTATAAGGAAGGTATTGAAAACAAATCATTACTGATATTTGAATTGACTCAAATTCAAAAAATTACCAGAATCGTTCGAGTCTTTCGGCAGTTATCACATTAATACTGAATAAGGGAGGTATAATTTGGTGGCACATATCTTCGAAGGGTGGCATCGTAACAGAGAAAATTAAATAGTTCCTGACTAGTCTTTATATACTTCATTCACACCTGAGAAAGGGTCACAACTGCCGTACACTGTAAATATAAAAATCCCCAAAAATTCGTTGCATCCAATTCAACATAAGTTATCAGCATATCGTAGCATAACACATATATTATTGACAATTCCTTTATCTCTGAAAAATTTTAATCATATATGGAATAGAAACTAATAACGGTTATTCGCTATCAATAGTAGATTGTATGATTGCCAGAAAATAATATAATCATGCTGTTTGTGATATAATCCCCGAGTTAAAAACCAAAAAAATATTCAATTCTCTCGGCTACTACGGTAAACCATCTCTACAAATAAAGAAAGTTCTCAGTAATATAGACATTAACATATTCTGTAAGAACCAATAATTCTTCGTGAGAAATAAAAACAACTCTGAACCTGAAATAAATAAATCACTGATGATCATGTGGAATATGCACACTAACTTATAATGGACAAATCGGAAGGTCTTTAAAAACTAGAAAAAGGGAGCATAGAGGATCTTTCGTCGAAAATAAGTTGAATTCTACATATGCAGAATATTGAATTGAAAAAATTATTTTGTAGAGCGTTTTAAGACATTGCAAAATGATAATAAGGGTCTGAAGCTGAACCGGTTAGAAAGTTCAGAAATAAACCGATTAAAAAATTCTGGGAATTTTTTAACCAACCAAACTCAGTTATATCTAGTTTTTGAATTAAGCATATTTCACAAACCTACCCACACAAATATCACTAATTTCTAATCATCCCTTCAATCAAACAATGTCAGCCTATAATATCGGGTGTTTCTTTTAGAGTGATAGAATTTTAAATGGAAATAAATCACATTTAAATTAAGATTGAGGCCAAATTTTTCTTTTATCCGAAAGATAATTTTATGACATTTATGTTTTGTAAATAATTTCCCGCATATGTTCATCACGACTAGCTCTGAGGAACCGCATACAACCAGACCAATTTTGGACAACTTTTTCGAGTAATTCAGGCCTTATTTCATCAATTACAAGAGTTATGTTGGCTTCCAAAGCGTCTATTGTTTCTGGTTTATCAGCATAAGCCAATGACTTGATATTACCTCGAAGAAAATAATCCAGTGGAGTTATGTTGCATGATCTTGGAGACCAATTAATTGGATCATTTTTCGAAATAATGTTATCGTCAAATCTTTCTTTCAATTAATCAATTATAACGGTAGCAGTATGAGATGTAGCACCATCTTGATGAAACCAAAACACTTCTGGGTCGATACTTTTCAAGTTTTGAAACAAATAATGATTGATCATCGATCTGTAACGAGCACCATCCACTGTAACATTAGCATCAGCATCGTTTTTAAAAAAATATGGACCGATTATGCCTCCAGCGTGTGAAGCACACCATATAGTGCATATTTCAGGATGAAATGGAACCTGCAGAACTTCTTGAGGATTGTTTTCACTCCTTATACGGCAATTTTACTTGTTTACATAGCCGTTCAATCAGAAATGAGCTTTATCACTAAACACAATTTTACGATAAAAAAGTGGATCAACTTCAAGCTGTTCTAGGGCCCAATCAGCAAACAACCGACCCTTGTTATGGTCAAGTGGCTTTAGTTCTTGAACCATTTGGACCTTGTATGGGTGTAGAACAAAATCTTTACGCAAAATTTTCCATGTTGTGGATGCACAGAGTCCAACTTGTTGTGAACGTCGACGAATTGACAAATCTGGATCATTATTAACACTATGACAGCAGCGATATTTTCTTCTGCACGCACGGTTCTTTGTCTTGTTGTGGTTGTTGCATCGAGTAGAGACAATGTTGTCTGAAATCCATCGATAGTTCGACGAATAAGCTGCTCTGATGGACGATTATGTAAATTAGAAATTTCACGAAGTGCTCTATGAGTTTGGCGAATAGAACACTGATTTTGAAAATAAATTGCAACAATTTGTAAACGTTGTTGCGGCGTGAGTCTTACCATGATATTTTGGCAATGCCTACTGAACAGAAATGTCAAAACAACATGGCTTCTACCTTTTGTCAAATCACAGTTATCCCTATCGAAAGTTCTAACACTCTAAAAAAACACCCGTTAGTTTTATCCATAGATTACTCAAAGTACCGATGAACACTCAGTATTTTCCAAAGAACTCAATACAAATAAACAGCATTCAACAACAGTTTCAACTTGTAGATAAAATGATGAACAATAAACAGAAAAAGATGGCATTAACTCACTTATATCCTACCACAAAGACCCCATCCCAAAAAAATTCATACGAATTTCATATATGAGTAGAATATCCGAAGACATTGCCAATTATCTTAAGAAAAATTTCAATGATTTAAATATTTCTACATATATATATATATATATATATATATATATATTTCTACATATTTAATTTCAAAAAATTATATTTAATGATTATAACTTCAGAAAATAAATTAAAATAATGTCATATAAGTACCACTTATATCAATTGACATATAGAATAAACATTCATTATGAGACATCCGAATGGTATAACAAAATCCAATAAATAAAAATTATTAACCAGAATCCTATAAATTAAATATTTTGAATAGACAAAATTTTGTTTCTGCTGATCAATCTTATGAAAACAAATATTTTTCAAAAATGTCTAACATAATCTTAAGAATTTCATCATAAAACTATCTTACTTAGAATATTCAATGATACAGCAACTTTCAGAGTCATTAACAACATAGACAAATACATTAAAAATATTGAAGCTGGCGACTACAACCCAACACCAAGAAGTCCATGTTTGACATTTTTAACTTATAAAAATTATATTTTACCAATATAAAATCAATGAAATTAATAGGTTATGTTGTTCTTGAATGTCCCAACTATTTTTTAAGCCGGTTATCATCTGCGAAAGCTAACCGAAACTCCATGCCGCGCCATCTACAATAAAATGGCGGAAACTTATTTGTACTCCTAATATTACAAATCAGAATGTATATTACTGACTGGAAGAGTGTATATTACTACTGGAAGACTTCGGTCGTTAGTCATTTGATTTGAGTTATCAATAAAGTTTTCTCCTTTCTCTCAAAAGATCCCATCCCTAAAAAATTCATACGAATTTCATTTATAAGTAGAACATCCGAAGACATTGCCAATTATTTCAAGAAGAATTTCAGTTACACAGCAGCTTTCAGAGCCATTAACAACATAGACAAATACATTGAAAATAATAAAAACAAATTGAACAAAGATAATAAATCAGCAGTCTATAAGTTGACTTGTTAGGATTGCCCAATGGTTTATTTTGGTCAGAGCGGCAGATCGTTCAAGAAGAGAATCCACGAACATCAAAACATCTACACATCAAATTCCACATATTCCACGTACGCCAACCATTTAATAATATTTGAACATAATATCAATAACGAATTAGGAATTATCGAGAGTAAAGGGTCTAGATTAAGATTCTTAGAATCACTTGAAATAAACCGATATAATTCCAAGAAGATTCTCTCTGTTGAATGGACAAACAGATAGCTACAGGTCACCTCTATTGCCAGCGACAACACCAATAATTTTTATTGCCATTGTCGGTTTCTTCTTACCTAATTGGGGATACCCAACTAACTATCATTCTACTTTTAGTCCCATTTGCTGTAATACCTGTCTGTAAATCTATAAGAACCTATGTAAGTTTTCACACAGTATAAATTCAAATGTAGAACATGATAAAGCCAGAGTGTTACGAAACGATTCAACAATAAAAAGTTTTTGGAAATTGAATTTTATGAACGACTAGTTAGTTCACTTCTATTGGGTTTATTTTCCTATAGACTCGGTGGTTTTACCGATAATAATAAAAAACTCCATTGTACCCTTAACTCTGAAGAAAAACATTTAAATACTGTATGTTACCAAAATTTTGACCAGCTGTTTAAAAGTATTTGAAGAAGTAACGAAACGCGTCATGTGAGCAACTCGTTTTTATTTTCTTCAAATTACCCTACTAATGATATAAATGCATGTTGTCATGGGGCAACCCCGTGCCATATTGTTTAAACGGAATTTGTTTAAACAATTGCAAGGAATTGTTATTTTTCAACCGGACAAGTTTTTCTTGTATTCTTTGTTGAAATACAATTAAAAAAGTCCTATGGCTTAATACGATAAAGTAATTATTTTTTGAGGTATCAATTTTTGAAGGTTGAAGAAATCTTAAATTTGGATACTTTTGACCCATGAAAAATATATAAAAAAAAATTAAATATAAATTATATTTTCTATTATTTTATTTATTATTCTTTATACAATAGTTAACCATATCCTTAATTACGATTTCAAGAAATTTAATTGTTTATAACTTTTTTTTAATTGTTAATTCGGCGCGCTCAAAAGTTTACTCACAAGTATCGCCGTCTCTCTCTGACTCCACAAAAATTTTTTTGGAAATGAATTACTGTCTCATATACATTTTTTTAATATTTATTTATTGTCTATATCATTTTTATATATTATATTCTTACATTCTTCTGAATCACAACCACTAAAAGTATACAACTAATATTATTTTTTTTACAATAACATGCTTTGGTTTTACAAGCTTCTCACAATTGCACGGTTTCTTAAGATCAGTTGGAAACGAGCTTTCGTTCATAAATAAAGGTAGCAAAGTGTCATTTTTTGTTTTGTAACCGAAATGAGTAAAATCTAATATTTTATATTGGGGATTTAAAGCTTGTTTCCAAACGTATATTTGAGCTGAAGCCCTTAGTGCATGCATATGCATTCCTGAGGTACAAGGAATTTTCGATAAATTAATATTACTGTCAAAACTACGTGTAAAAATTATTCGTTTGGCTTCATGCGCAGTATTACCTTTATTACCCAAAATATTTAGATATACAGTTTCTAGATCTTTTAACTGATTGGTACTTAATTCTAAGCCATTGCCAAGAGGGACTAGAGCATCACGATTTTCTTTTATTTTTATTGATTCTAAAGCTTTTTTTGTGCAAATATTACTAGTAATATCACAACCCGTAAATGCATGTAAAGCAGGTAAGATTTCACAAACTGGGTACCTCAGAGAATCAGCTGCTTTGTGACACGAAAGAAATCGTGATTTTTTATTATTAATTTCAAATTTCAAATTGTAGAGCATTTAGTTGTTGATAACATTACTCTCTTAACATATTCTGATTAAATTGATAGTTTAAAGGATAACAGCAAAGATTTATAACGCATTAGATGAGAGGAAACCAGCGATCGGTGTATTCGTTGATTTGACGAAGGCTTTCGATACGGTCAGTCATCCCGAGCTTCTGGAGTCTCTTGAAAGGATTGGTATGAGAGGAAATTGTTACAACTTGTTGAAGAGCTATCTAGACGAGAGAGTTCAGTATGTCAAAGTTGAAGAAAAGCTAAGTTCGCCGAAGCATGTAAAGTATGGTGTACCACAGGGGACAATCCTGGGACCATTATTGTTCTCGATTTATATCAACGATCTCTTCAACTTACCTACAAGCGGAGACATAGTTGGATTTGCCAATGATACTGTGGTTTTTTATGAGGATACTTCTTGGAGTGCACTAAAAAAGAAAGTGGAAAATGATATTTGCAGGGTAATTGATTTTTTCAATGACAGAATACTCACCATGAACGGCATCAAACCTCATTTCTTACCATTTACAAGTTATTCCAGTAATATGCTCAGGTTCAAAACACTAAATATAGTCGCCACCGATGAAACCATAGAAATAACAGCGAAGTCGGAGATAAAATACCTAGGTGTACACATTGACTGTCATCTTAATTGGAGTGTACAGGCGAAAATATTGTCTTGATAATTTGTGGCAAATAAACTCATTATTTTTATTATTATAAATGATAAATAATGATTCAGGACACCGAGAGACCGACGCAGCATATGAGTCAGAGAGAGACAGCGATACTTATAGATAAGCGAGTAAACTTTTGAGCGCGCGGAATTAACGATTAAAAAACAGTTATAAACAATTAAATTTCTTGAAATCGTAATTAAGGATATTGTTGACTATTATATGAAGAATAAAAAAAATATAATTTATATTTTATTTTTTTTTAATATATTTTTCAACGGTAAAAGTATCCAAATTTAAGATTTCTTCAACCTTTAAAAATTCATATCTCGAAAAATAATAACTTTATCGTAAAAAGCCATAGGACTTTTTTTAATTATATTTCAACAAAAAAAACAAAAAAAATTGTCCGGTTGAAAAATAACAATTCTTTCCAATTATTCAAACAATTTCGGTTTTAAAATTTCGGGGTTGGCCCATGGCAACATGTATTTATTTCATTAGTAGGGTTATTTGAAGAGAATCGCATACAAAAATTGAGGTGGAATAGTTTTCGGTACTCATGCGCCGATTCCTCCTGGACTATTATGTAATTGGGTGAATATATTAGGAGTACAAATAAGTTTCCGCCGTTTTTTAACACAAATTAAATATGAATCATTCCTAATGATTTTAAACGATGTGAGACTGCTTGCTGAGTGACTTCTAATGTTAGAGCAATTTCTTTTTGTGTTTGAGATGAATCTTCCTCCAATAATTCCTCCAATTCTGCATCCTCGTAAATTTCTGGCCTTCCACTGCGATCTTTGTCTTCTACGTCGAAATCACAGTTTTTAAACTTTTGAAACCACTCTCGACACGTTCTCTCACTCAAAGCACCCTCACCATATGCTTCTACGAGCAATTGATGCGCCTCAGCAGCAGATTTCTTTAAATTAAAGAAGTAAACTAATATTTCCCGCAAATGACGCTTACTTGGCTCAAATTTTGACATTTTCAACTTATAAAAATTATATTTTACCAATATAAAATCAATGAAATTAATAGGTTATGTTGTTCTTGAATGTCCCAACTATTTTGTAAGCCGGTTATCATCCGCGAAAGCTAACCGAAACTCCGTGCCGCGCCATCTACAATAAAACGGCGGAAACTTATTTGTACTCCTAATACTTTATTTTAAGACAACAATTAGTGTCTTATTTATTGTCTGCCAGTTTGAAACTCCAACTGAATTACTTTTATATATAATACAGTTCAAGTCTCCACTTCCTTGTGTTGAGCTTCTTGAGACCTTCGAATGTAATGTTCGTAAATTCTACCTGTTCGAATTCATTTCCTCCCTCTTGGAATTTTCGCTACTGACCACTATCATTATCAATAAAATTTGACACTCCTAAACGATGGCCATTAATCTCAACCCCACCGAGTTATTCATGATCGGAGTGTTAATAGGAAGAAATTAACAGTTAATCATGCGATAAAATCTGCCAAAACATTTCCGACCACTTAACCCCTTGTTGAATACCAAACCAATCAACCATATCAGTGATGGTTCGACAATTATCACCTACATACTGACAAGCGGGGCCAAGTGGGAGCACACCGAAAGTGGTCTCTCATTGGTCGAAATTGCCAGGTAGCACGGCCAGGTGAGTATCAACTTCTATAGAATCGCAGCATCTCACAGACCAAGTACCAGCCTCGCGTTATCTGTCGCAAGAACGGCAGGACGAACTGCTGAGAGTGAAAACGACCGCGTTTTTCGAAAATTTTCAAGGGTGGCCAGGAGTTCGGGAAATCTAGAGACTCTCGTAAGGAAGCGGTCGTAGATGTGTTTGTTGTTTTTATTTCAAAAAGTGTTGTTGTTTTCAAGTTGCGTGTGACGATTTTCTTTGCTCTCTGGTAATTTTAATTTTGTACCTATTTAATTTGTTATGGTTTGATTTTCCTTCACACAACTCGATCGAAAGCATAAACTGCGAGTAAAAATAGTTATATCTGAATAGAGTCTTTAAATTTTCAAGATGCTCTCTTGTAATTTGTTACGTGTATCAACTAAGCTCTTTCCTTAAGCTATAGATTTCAAATAAATATTGTGTCTCAAACAAAGTAACTACGAGTAGGGTGTTTCTGCAGATAAGTAACTTAATATTGACAACAAATCGAATTCACATCAAGAAATTGGTTGTTTATTTTAGTTCTCACATAATACCAACGTTTTTCTTAGTTGCTCTTCTGCTAAAACAGATCTGCAGTTGAATTTCCGTGCGCTTTTCACCTGAGCCACTATCATTCATTCCACATATCTAATTAAAAAATATATCTCCTATATATCTTCAATATCCTATATATTTTATAATTTAAATGAGTTTCCACTAATCAAGCATTCCACATATCTGTATTCATCGGATTTTGAGAGAAAATTTGTCCAAAAATTGCATGATACGTATGTGTAACTCATGATGGAATTCATTCAGGTCTGTCCGATTGGTTATTTGCAAGCACGATAATATTCGAAGGAAATAACATGATGACTTTTAATTCACAAAAAGGGCTCCAAGTTGGAGGATTGTGTTCCTGAATGGACAACTTTCGTTCCGAAACGCTGGAAATATGAACAAAAAATAAAAACCAGGTTAAAGCAGACGAATTATGTAGTATAATAGTTCGAAAAATTATGGAAAATTTCGTGACAACCAGAGCATTAAAATGCATTTCAATAATTTTTGTCGAGATGTTTCTCGACATAATTAAATTCAGCCGGTAATTTATGCAAAATGATACAGTCCATTAAGGTAAAATTTGACATTTATCAAACATTTTCATTGGAACAAAACTAAATGAACTTGTCATAATAAATATATCAATTAACTTATTAATTGATTACTAATGAAGGAGCGCACTAAATATAGTAACATCAAGTGAAGGCTACATAAAGTTTTCGAATATTCCATTTACTGATATGTTTAAACATGATATCACAGATATACAGCTAAACTTAATGAGATTTGGTCATATTATTATTATGTATAAATAACGAAATTGATATTGAATACCTTGATTAAATAGAGGAAATATCCGAGAGACAATATCGATGTAATCATTAATAATAACCAAGCTTATCATAATTTGACTTAAGATTTATTTATGGATATGTATTTCCTGAAATATCAAGAAATAATAAATAGGTGAGCCTATTTCTGCACCAAATTGGTGAATTATAATATAACCATTCACGTTCGAATTCTTCTCTTTCAATATCGGACCTTTAATTTATTTTTTCTGACGAAATAGTATAAAAAGACGAATGAATAAATTCTAAATTGACCATGAATTCGTTATCCCTGGTCTCTGGCTCAGATATCCTATTTCATGAAGTTTAAAAACAAAGTGATCGAAAGTCAGAGAATATTTGATGTTACTGCTGTAAATTCATTAATCACGAAGCGAAGCATTCATATTCTTCAGATGCCATTGCGTGATAATTTATTACTTCAATTATATCATATCAGCATTTTCTTCAGAAATTTAAATAAAATCATTTCACTTTAAATATTTTGAATATATTTTATCATATAAGAGTTCGGTTGATTACATTCGTTTCAAACAAAGATTTTTCCCTACTATGAAATTTGAATTTGTAAGCTTGTCATATTGCCAATAATGAAGTGAAAAAATTTTCTAATTTATACTTTAAATTCCTTATATTCTAAAAAATTAATCAATGGTCTATTATTTTTCATATTATTACCTCAACTTAAAATAATTATCTTTCATCCATTTCTACTGATTTTTGTATATTTTTAAACAATTCTCTAATCTGACGAAGTATAATCGCAGCACAATGCAGTGTTAGACTCATGATTAAGTACGACCACTTTTCAATATACGTCCACTTCATAGAATTAACCCAGACCATCAGGAAAAAAATTTGAAAATCATTTTTCGTTTGGATTTGATGGTTTTTCAATATTTCTGGTGCATAGATTGGGATGAGGAATGGATGTGTTTTTTCTGCAATTAATAAAATAATATCGAAATTCTTTGATAACTTACTGATTTTGATCTTTAAATATTTATCATCAACATGAACTAGGGTTCTTTGAACGAAAAGGGAAAAGAAATAATCATTCTCATTTCTATAACAAAATATTCCATAGGGAAGCTATTGAAATGCCATATATATATATATTTCGATGCAAATAATTTATCACAAAAGCAAATTAGGATATTGAAAAAATGGTGAAAAGTACTGACATTGCGCCTTTGTCAACGGTTCATTTTCCCAGAAAATTTCAAATTTGTGAATTACATCTTGAAGAAGCTATATACTCCTATGAAAACATGAATTATGTGTTATTGCAACCCGAAAGTCAAATAAACTTAATTTTTGAAATTTTAGAACTGTTCTTCTGAACTGAAAATTTTATAAGAATGAGACTAACATGCTTCAAAGGCTTCATCCTTCGACTTCCGATCTGCATCGTTACAAATTGGAAAATTAATATATTAAACATACTTTTTATAGAAATAAGTTAGGAAAAATTCAGAAAAATTCCTGTAATTTATCTTTACGAATTCATTCCATTATTTCATATCTTAATACTAAATTTGAACTCGATGGGATATCTACTAGCGAAAATATCTTAAAAATAAAATTTGAAATGAGAATAACTGATACTGTTCGTTTTGAACATAAATTAGATATTTATCCTGACAACTCACCCTGAAAATTTTCATTTTCTAGCTCTTCTCGTTTATAAATAAGCATTTATATCGCCAGTTGTCTGCCTGGACGGCGAATCCTCATGAAATTTGGCATTGTTTTTATGATATAAATGAGTGTCGATAGCTCAGTGGTGAGAGCTTTGGGCTCCTAACCGAAAGGTCGCGGGTTCAAATTCTGTTCAGGTGGGAAAGAAATTTTCCAGTTGGAAGGGTTTCAGCCACCATTTGTTGGGTCGAAAATTAACACTGCTGTGACTTAAACTGGCATAAGATCGCTGTAACAAAGCCTACCCAGAACACAACTGAACTCTTAACTCGCACAAGGTGAAAAGGCTTCTGAGAGATCTAGGAGATCAGGATAATATATACGTACACTCAAATTCCGAATTTGTTGGTATCAGTATTTCGGATTTATTGGAAAAAAATGAAAAAGCAGTGGCGGATTATCCGTAAGGCAAACTAGGCACGTGCCTAGGGGCGCGTAGTTACAAGGGGCGCGCGAGCTCAGAATTTTTAATTAAGATGGCCATTTATGGCCGGTACAGGGGCGCCGACAAAGTTATTGCCTAGGGCGCTCTGGACCTTTAATCCGCCACTGTGAAAAATGGTCAAATGTGAATAACTCTGGAACCATTAAAGCAAATTTATCCATTAACGAATTTCTACGATACCTACTGTGATAGTTTCAAATTTATAGGGTCCAAAGCTAGAATAGGATGGTTAAGTTCCTGAATGAGCAAAATTTCATTGTTGGCTGCAAATATAAGGCTTTCAGAAATTTAATTTTTTAATGAAAAAGAACGAGCATAACTGTTATTGAATATTGAAAAGAATAGGGAAAGTACGTATCAAGGTTTTTTTTTACAAATTATGATTTAATAATGGTATTGTGCTGTAACGGACCATAAATTTTGAAAGATCCTTGGTTTACAATTCAATTCTAACCTTAAAAGCATATGTTTGATAGCAGATCACTTCATTTTGATTGAAAGAGTTTTTTAAATAAACAGAATCCATACAACAAATTCTGATTTCAAAATTAGTTATCTTTGAATTAATGAAGAAAACAGCATTAGAAATAAACTTTAATGAAGAAAGAAAAACAAACATTCGTTTATAAAATCTTGTCAGAAAAATGCATTATGAGATTTCTTGTTTAATAACTACTCAAGTGAACAATAAAACATACTATAATATAAAGGTGTGTTGAATGTCATGAAATATTACAGATGGAGAAGAACTAAAATTACAAATTCTTTTAAAAAACAATAATAGATTTTCCTACCTATCTTATTTATATTAACTATTTTAATGAAATTTTATATATTTTCTTCCTTGTTTTCTCTTTTAAGTTAATTATATTTCATGGTATCGGTTTTCGCTTTGTTCATTTTATGTACCATCTAACTAACCCGGCTAATTTTTCTTCTCCATTTTATTCCGATTTACCTTAACCATTTTTAAATAATTGCTTCAGAATTGTGTAGTGAAAAATTGTTGTTATTACATAAGTAGAATTTTCGGTTCCAAGTACGAAGACATTTAATGTTACTTTTTTTATTATTTCAAAAAAATTCACGGAATATCGTTCATAAATCATAACAGCTTTTATTCGCAATGATACACTCTAATAGATGAAAAGTTGAACAAAAACACTTACTTCTGACAATCCTATATACGTACAAAAAAAATTTGAAATTGTATATCACGCTCTTTTAACTACTTTTTACTCTCTGATCAGTGGTCATTGACTTATAAAGAAAATGAAGGTGTGATAATCAAACATTTCACTGAATGTAGACAAAAGCTGTTGATAATTGGAATTTCTTTCCAGAAGATTTTGTTCAAAGTAACTACAGCACTATTATAATTTTTGTGCTTCCGTATAATAAACTTAGAGTTGATCCTAACTGTCTAATCTGACCTACCCTAGAGATGTGTTAAAATATGGATATCATCTTTCAATTTTGTCTTTTATTCGCCTGCCCACATTTTTTAAAAGTAGTAAAAACGAAGAAATAGGTGATAATTTTGAGTTTGATTCTTGAAAACTCCAATCTGTTTCGCATATATTTAAGTTATAAGGAAATTGTTTAAGAGAATTTGTTAGTTTGCTATCTTGTCAGTTACACTTCTACTGTATTTGGACAATAAATAAACTTGATCTTTTTAAGGCAAATAATGAATTTGTAAATAATTCCTCTTAATATGAAATAATAGGAGAAAGTAAATTTCCATCGTGTTTGAATACATTAACTCACTTCTTGCATATCTGAAGTTATCAAAATTCCATTTTTTATCAACGTATCCAAATGAATTGACAATAAACTGACTCTTAATTTTCCAATAACAACAATTTTGATCTACACCCAATACTATGATTCACGACGTATTATAAATCCTGCATGAATATTTAAAAGAATTAACATAGTAGGAACTATACGAGTTTCTTATTTTTCAATAGACGAACATTATTTGGTATATTCCAGCGACACTTAAAGAATCGCAAGTCTTGTTTGAGATGGAATGTTACCTGTCAACATTTTATTTTATTTGATATAAATAAACATTGAAGAATACCTATATATAAATACGATGTTGAAGTTTCACCAACGGAAATGTTCAGTGGATTTTATGGTCGAATTACTGTTCGTTATCAAAACAATAAAGTTGAGTGCAATAAAAAAACAGTTTATCGGTTTATTGGTAGATCGGTAGTTATGGATACTGTAAATTTTCTTCAAGCGATTTAATATACGCGGGTCTGATATTATAAAGTTTTTTCTAATATTTCAATACAGCGTGATTCGTGAGTAACTGTTCGTAATAACTTGTGATATGCATAATGTTCCTTAGATTTCTGGCCTTACCAACGAAGGTCCGGATAGAAGAACTGATTCAAAATGAATCACGAAATCTTCAACTAATATATATTGAATGCGATCGTATGAGACCATTTTTAACTTAAAATTTGTGAGCTACTAATCGTAAAATAATGTGATGAAATTCACCTGTATTTCTAATTTAAGAACTTGCATTTAGTGGTTCTTCAGAAATAAATTACAAGCACATTTTTAATCCTTGTATTCACAAATTGAATCGTTAAAAAGTTGAGTAATTATATTTTATATTTATATTATCTTGATACTCCTAGATCTTCTGTGAAGATCTCTCAGAAGCTTTTTCAGCTTGTCCGAGTTAGGAGTTTAATTGTGTTCTGAGTAGGCTTTTTTATTGCGATCTCACTCCACTTTGGGTCACAGCGCTCTTTATTTTCAACCCAACAATGAAATGGTGTTCGAAACCTGTCCAAGTAGAAGATTTCTTTCCCACCATCAGAATCAGAAGAACTTTATTATTATTTGTTTTTTTACAATATAATATACAGTGTATATATTCATACATTTCATACAGTGTATATATTCATACATTTCTTTATATCAATAGTTCCTACATCTAATGCTTAACTATTTAGTTACAATGTGCTGGCTTTTGGCCTTATTACTTATTGTTATGAAATTATAATTTTTCATTTAGTTTTTGTGGGAGTACGTTTTATTGCAGGAAAAATCTAAAAAAACCTTAATGTACAGTTTTTATATAGTTTCAGTTTTTATAACTGCTATGTTTAAATTCAAATATGGGCAGGTGCTCATACGGTAATTTGTGTCTTTCGTTTCGTGTTTTGTTGTTAATTCTGTGATTTTGTTGACAAGATCGCTCACATCACATGATTTTTCATAAAAGTTTGAAGAGATTCTGTTGATGTGTTCTTTAACAGGTTCTATGCCTGTTTCGTTGTGTAATTCAGTTATTCTTGTGAACTTGCTTTTATTGTCCACCTGCAGAGGATTTGAACCCGCGCCCTTTCGGTTACGATCTCTTCGCTCTTACCACTGAGCTATCCACACTCATTATATTGAATAAAGTGTTAAAGCTATTTGAAATTGTCACGAAAATGGGCTTCTAAAAACTGAATTTTGTACTCTAAGTGACTTTCTCAGCCCTCATAGTCGACCAACTAATGCAATTGAAAATTTGTTAAAACAGTGACCTGAAAATTTCAAGACTTTCCCGTTCGAAAGTTACAGTGTTTACGGACGTACCGGCCGAACAAAATAATTTTTGACCTTGGATTTTTCATCCGTGTGTCGCTTGAGATCATTTTCTGCTCAAAATTCGAAAATATCAGACATTTGAGCAAAACGGTGCAAAGCACTGACATTAAGTCAGAAACTTTAGCACCCTTGTTCATATCACCTACGATTCTTACGAAATTTTGCCTCAGGCCACTTCTCGTTATTTTACCTCTAGATTAAAATTAGTCGTAGAACTGTTGATTTGGTTTCGGTAGCACTCAACGCTCCTGTGCTCACAAAATAAGTTTTGTTTTTATCTTCCTATTTGAAACTTTGCATTAGTCTTTGTGCCGTTATTTTATATCTGCAAACTTAATTCAAACTCAATCGTGAGCCAGTGGTGCCGCTTAATGCTGCCCTGCTCACAAAATATTTTTTTAACTTTTAATTTCGCGTGAATATAATTCTTATTATGCTACATCTTAGTAACGAATTTCATACCGATCGGATTTATACTTGCGAAAAGATTAGGAAAAGTGAAAGAAAAATTTGAGTATGAGTAACTGTTGAATCGATTTTGCCCATTAACAAATTCAGCAGGAACACTAAGGCTCCAAACTCACCCTGAAATGTTTGAAGTCTCTATATATCTCTATTCTGAAGTTATAGTATTTTAAGCAACGCTCAACACAGATCCGCTTACAATTGCATTTTGAAACTTCTATTCAGATGATCCCCACGAAATTTCGCATTAACATGCGCGTCCTTTTTCCACTTCTTAATACCAAATTTAGAAGTAGTAGTTCCAAAAATAGCGAGAATGATAACAGAAAATTTTGAATTTGAATAACTGCGAAGACGTTAGACCGATTTTGCCTTTCAACCCTCTCAACCAATATATTCAGTCCGCAAGCCTACTCTGAAAGTTTCAAATGACCGTGTTTACAGACCGATCGGACGGAATTACTTTATATCTCGGATTCTACATCATTGAGCCCAACCTAGGTGTTTGAGACCATTTCTGGGTCAAAATAAAAAAAAACAGTTGAATAAACATGCTGTTCCATAGAAAAAATTCCAAACAACTATGGCAGATGTTCAGGAATCAATACACGTGCTCGCGCAGGACTCTCAGCACCTCAAATGTGGTCGAGACCTCCATTCGATTAAGAACACAGGAATTATACACTTCCAAGGTCACTTTGCTTAGGATATAGATAAGAGATTTGTCGTTGCGGAAGTACAAAATTCAATTAACTGAAGGAAGTAACCGACGTAATATTTGAAGCACCGTTCGATAAGCTCTACTCATCCCATATTTTCACAATGGTGTTTCCAATTGAACAAAAATTCAAGAATTTTGTTGAGTTCAGCCAATTCGGTCTCAATTCGCTTTCAGTTATTTTCGCTGGACTAAGAACTATATAATAACATGGTACAGCGTGTCCAAAAAGCATACCGGGTATTTGTTTTGGCGCTGCATTTGAATCTGAGCGACGGAGGAGAGATCGTGGCGTCCACCATTTTGTAGAGTTTTAGTCACGATGGAGCAGTACTCGGGAACGCATCGCGCTTTTTGCGTACGCATATTATCGCAACGGTGATTCAATAGTGTTTTCTCAACATTTGTATCGTGCGGAATATCGTACAAGCCATGCACCAAATGACGACAGTATTAGAAATTAGATCCGGATGTTCGAGAATACAGGTGCGGCGGCAAACATTCAACACTCTGGCCGCCCTTTATCAGTCAGTGACGAAGAAACTATTCCAGAAGTGGAGTCAAAATTCGTCTTTATCCATCCGAAAGCGAGGCCAATCATTAAACATATAAAAATCGTCCTTGCATTTGATTTTAAAGGAATATTAGCATTTAAAAGCCTAT
The DNA here is from genome assembly GCA_034642435.1 of Megalocaria dilatata. NCBI lineage: Eukaryota > Metazoa > Arthropoda > Insecta > Coleoptera > Coccinellidae > Megalocaria > Megalocaria dilatata. The sequence goes on from CM067856.1 coordinate 77,371,665, forward strand.
AAAATTAAATTAGTTCAAGAATTGAAGGATACAGACTATGGTAATCGATTGAATTTTGCCAACAAAATGTAACGGCGGTTTAACAATTTTGATAGCATACTCTTCAGTGATGAAGCAAACTTTCATCTGAATTGTCATGTCAATAAACACAATTGTCCGTCCTGGGCAGAGAAAAATCGGGGACAAAAGCATGAACGATCCCTGCACAGCCCAAAGGTCGTTGTTTGGACCGCTATGTCTGTTAGAGGCATAATCGTCCTTACTTTCATAAAGATCGACGAGGCCGATCACTCAATGTGAATAGTGTCCGTTATTGCGATATGCTGCGAAACTTTTTGTGTCCAGAGTTACAGGAATTTCAAGGTTTCAACTCAAGAACGTGGTTTCAACAGATTGGCCACTTGGCATACATCAAATCAAGCAATGGAAGCTGTTGACGAATTATTCTCTAATAAGTCATTTCGCGTAATTGGCCTCCCAGAAGCCCCGACTTTGTCCACTTGACTATTTTGCATGGGGAGACCTTAAAAGTAAGTTCTATGAGAATAATTCGACGAACCTGACGCAATTGAAGAAAAACATCAGGTCAGAAATTGCATCAATATTGAGATCTATGTGTCAGCGTGTGATCGCCAATCTTCGTTCCCGATTAGAAGAGTGCCAGTAGCGTAACGGTCACCATTTAGATAACATCATCTTCTCCAAATGATTTTCCACTTCATATTGTAATAATTAACAATAAACTTTTCTTTTTTAAGTAGTTTCTGTTTTATCGAAGCAACAAATACCCGATGCTCTTTTTCGACACCTTGTATAAAGGGTCTTGCATTTAAAATATCAGAGACAGCTTATATTTTAAAATATCAGAATAAATCATTGAAGATGTCAGTTTGTGATATCGAATCTGATATTACAAATTATTAAAAATTAGTTATTTCTCCTAGCAATAAATTGAAAGAATTTATTTATATTAGTTTTGACGCAAAAGAATATTTAGCAAAAGGAGACGCGGCAAAAGTATTTGATAAAATGTAAGATTTTATCATTTCGGAATTTTGTCATTATCAATTATTCAGGAGAATTTGAGCAAATGGTTTTTATACGGTTTATTATCAATAATTTATTTACTCCTTCATGCTGCCCCAATTAATAACAGTAAAATTTCAATGCAGTATGAAAAGTAATTCGACAACTCACAATAATATTCACTGAAAACTCCGTTGATGAAATTATTTATATGAGAGTGACAGACAATCAAACATGACGCGCATATGTCTATCAAGACAGATAGCGTTAACAAACAAACAAAGAATAGTCTCTTTCTAAGAGTGTGAAATTTTCACCTGTTCCGACATATAAGAAGTTAATCAACTGAATCTTTTATTGCCAATGATAAAACGTTTTATATCCAATATAATGACCACATTTTCATCGATTGTATTCGCGGTTAATATACCTATTTTGTTCGTCTAACACCTACAACCTGGGCAGGTTAACATCTGGAATCGACGTTGAAATGTCCAGGAAACACAAGACTCTGTTGTACTTCGAGATTATTATTGAAAAATAAATATGAACAAGTATATTGCTTTTCAAACACGAGACCTGAAATTTATGCTCACGATAGTTTCATCGAGGTGTGTGAAGGAATTTCTTGAATTTTTTAAGATGGTTTGATCTTCTTTATTGTTTAGTGTGAAGTAGTGAGGAAAGGTTGTTGTGAGGATTATTTGTTGACAGTTCTGTGATGCACTGTGATAAAGGAACTCCAATGAAGTCTCTGGGAAACCAGGATGTTAAATAGAAGATTTCAGTGGAAGATTTTTGCGCTTACTGTGCCTGTTCTGGTTGTGTTGCTGTCTAACAGGTAGAGACCCTCAAATTTTATTTTTTTCTTCCGAGTAAACTTACTGAATAATCATAGGGACTAGAAGATGCATTTCACCATGAAATAATATTGAATATTAAAAATTTTCCCAAGTTATAAAGGATAACTTCATAGCTTCATCATTCGTAATCAGTGTTTTCCATTATACAGAATGCCCCAAATAAAACCGTCCAGCCGAATACTTCAGCAGGTATCAGTTTTTTAGAGACAGATCAATTTTTATTTGGAGGACATCTTTTTATTGCAAATTAGTGGGTATTCGATCATCCCTCTAAGCGAGGTGTAATTCCTCTGAAGAATCTAAAATGTGTCTATGGACACATCATTTTGTATGTTCTGCAATTATTTTTGTGAATATCCTGAAAAATTTCTAAAGAATTAAAACTAAATAGATTTTTTCCACAATTTATCAATTTAACGATAATTGTTACGCCTGCACTGTGGCTTCTTCAAGTTTACATTTCGAACTTACTCTTAAAATTACACTTTTGTCTTATATTTTTTTTTGATATTATCCTGATACAAAATTTGAATATCGCAACAGATTTAATCTGTTAGTCTTCTACAATTTTAATTTAAAAAAAATTTTATTCAAAAAACTTCAAGAATTAAATTAATGCCTACAATAAGCACCGCTTACATTTGATAGACGTATATAATCAAAACTCAATATATAATGTCAAATGGAATAAATAAACCAACAGATATAAAGAAGTCATTAAAATTAATAAATAAATATTTAAAGGAGACAAAATTTTGCTTCTGATCTTACCTTCAAGAACACCAATTGCCTTTCAAAAACATGAACACAACTTAAGGACTTCTCAAAAAATATAATTTATTTCAAATATCTAATATATTTAAATATTTGAATAAGTTAATTCAGAAATCTCTCAAAACATGCACATCTTCAAAAAACAAATATAATTCTAGGTAATCCCTTCATCGGTCCAAAATAATATTCCAAATATCAAAATCAAATAACTATCACTATATCTCAACTTACACGTGTTACAGGATGATTGCTTCAAACAGGCTAACTTTAAAATTCAAGATGGTCTATGTTCTAACAAAATCACAGCACAGTGTAAGGTATTTTTAAGGTTATATTTAAAATCATTGACATTCCATAATGAGATTTATTGAAGCCTAAATATAATTATATATATATATTTTTTTTTTTTGAAATTAAAATTGTGGAAGACTAACAGATTAAAGCTGTTTTGATATTCTAATTTTGTTGTATTTCTTCTATGAAGTAAAAAGCCTTTTTCTATTTTATTTTATATATAATATATAATTATATTTAGGCTTAAATAAATCTCATTATGGAATGTCAATGATTTTAAATATAACCTTAAAAATACCTTACACTGTTCTGTGCTTTAGTTAGAACATAGACCATCTTGAATTTTAAACTTAGTCTGTTTGAAGCATTCATCCTTAACACCTGTAAGTTGAGATATAGTGATAGTTATTTGATTTTGATATTTGGAATATTATTTTGGACCGATGAAGGGATTGTCTAGAATTATATTTTTTTTTGAAGATGTGGTGCATGTTTTGAGAGATTTCTGAATCAACTTGTTCGAATATTTAAATATATTGAATATTTCAAATAAATTATATTCTTTGAGAAGTCCTTAAGTTGTGTTCATGTTTTTAAAAGGCAATTGGTGTTCTTAAAGGTAAGATCAGAAACAAAATTATGTCTCCTTCAAATATTTATTCATTAATTTTAATGACTTTTTTATATCTTTTGGTTTATTTATTCCATTTGACATTATATATTGAGTTTTGATTATATACGTCTATTAAATGTAAGCGGTGCTTGTTGAAGACATTAATTTAATTCTTAAAGTTTTTTGAATAAAAATTTTTTTGAAATTCAAATTCTAGAAGACTAGCAGATTAAATCTGTTTTGATATTCAAATTTAGTTATATTTCTTCTATCAAGTAAAAAGCCTTTTTCTAAATTATTTTATTTATAATATATAATTATATTTAGGCTTCAATAAATCTCATTATGTAATGTCAATGATTTTAAATATAACATTAAAAATACCTTACACTGTTCTGTGATTTTGTTAGAACACAGACCATCTTGAATTTTAAAGTTAGTCTGTTTAAAGCAATCATCCTGTAACACGTGTAAGTTGAGATATAGTGATAGTTATTTGATTTTGATATTTGGAATATTATTTTGGACCGATGAAGGGATTGCCTAGAATTATATTTGTTTTTGAAGATGTGGTGCATGTTTTGAGGGATTTCTGAATCAACTTGTTCGAATATTTAAATATATTGAATATTTCAAATAAATTATATTCTTTGAGAAGTCCTTAAGTTGTGTTCATGTTTTTAAAAGGCAATTGGTGTTCTTAAAGGTAAGATCAGAAACAAAATTATGTCTCCTTCAAATATTTATTCATTAATTTTAATGACTTTTTTATATCTTTTGGTTTATTTATTCCATTTGACATTATATATTGAGTTTTGATTATATACGTCTATTAAATGTAAGCGGTGCTTGTTGAAGACATTAATTTAATTCTTAAAGTTTTTTGAATAAAAATTTTTTTGAAATTCAAATTCTAGAAGACTAGCAGATTAAATCTGTTTGGATATTCAAATTTTGTTATATTTCTTCTATCAAGTAAAAAGCCTTCTTCTATATTATTTTTTATATAATATATAATTATATTTAGGCTTCAATAAATCTCATTATGTAATGTCAATGATTTTAAATATAACAATAAAAATACCTTACACTGTTCTGTGATTTTGTTAGAACACAGACCATCTTGAATTTTAAAGTTAGTCTGTTTAAAGCAATCATCCTGTAACACGTGTAAGTTGAGATATAGTGATAGTTATTTGATTTTGATATTTGGAATATTATTTTGGACCGATGAAGCGATTACCTAGAATTATATTTGTTTTTTGAAGATGTGGTGCATGTTTTGAGAGATTTCTGAATTAACTCATTCGAATATTTAAATATATTAAATATTTCAAATAAATTATATTCTTTGAGAAGTCCTTAAGTTGTGTTCATGTCTTTAAAAGGCAATTGGTGTTCTTAAAGGTAAGATCAGAAACAAAATTTTGTCTCCTTTAAATATTCATTTATTAATTTTAATGACTTTTTTATATCTGTTGGTTTATTTATTCCATTCGACATTATATAGTGAGTTTTGATTATATACGATATTAAATGTAAGCGGTGCTTATTGTAGACATTAATTTTTTTTTGAATAAAATTTTTTTTTAAATTAAAATTCTAGAAGACTAACAGATTAAATCTGTTTTGATATTCAAATTTTGTTATATTCTTCTATCAAGTAAAAGGCCTTTTTCTATTTTATATTATCCTGATACTCTTAGATCTTCCATCAAGATCTCTCAGAAGCTTTTTCAGCTTGTACGAGTTAGGAGTTCAGTTGTGTTCTGGGTAGGCTTTGTAACTGCGATCTTGCGCCACTTTAGGTCACAGCACTGTCCAACTAGAAAATTTATTTTCCACCTGAAGAGTATTCGAACCCGGACCTTCCGGTCACGAGCCCAATGCTCTACCTCTGAGCTGTCCGCACTCATATATATAGCTTGAAACTTTAAAAAATAGGCGCTACAAGTAACTTTCCATTTTCGGAAATAAAGATAAGAAAAACATATGCATAGAAGGATACATATGTTTTTTCATCTTCATTTAGAAAATTGTCAATTAGTTGTACCGCCCCTTTTCTCAAGTTCTTAGCGAAAAGAAGTGAAAGCGTAATTTTAAAAGTTATTTTAAAATGTAACTTGATGAAGCAACAGTGTTGGCGAAAAAAGTCGTTAAATGAACAAATTGTGGAAATATATATAACTTTATTTAATTAAAATATTTTCTATCAAGGACCGATTCAATGAAATATTTTTGAGAAAAGTTCATTTCGATGTAAAAATTCCTTAGAAGTAATGGGTGAAGCCCAATTTTAAGTGTTCGAGTATTGAAGGAACTTTATAATAAGATGTTCAAATTTATTCCTGTTCTCTTCTAAATGAAAAAAGTGTATTTGTTCTTTCCCTCATATTCTGTAACTTTTTTTGTATTTAATTACATGCTATCACTATTCTCTGCCACTATTCCGAAAATATAGTTACGGCACAAGCGGACGGAGACGCAATAAAGTCCTTCAAACATTTCAATACACCTGGGGTAGACGGAATCTTTCCAGCCCTACTTCAAAAGGGCATGGATGTGCTGATTCCGCATCTGCTAAAATTATTTAGAACAAGTCTGGCTTGGGAGGTTATCCTTACAAGCTGGACATCAACTAAAGTCATCTATATAACAAAGGTGGGACGAACAGAACCGGAGCCCTTATCGTTCAGACCAATAAGTTTGACATCGTTCTTGCTGAAGAGCCTGGAAAAAATGATTGATCCCCCTATCCCTCATCTGTACGCCTACCAGGGCGGAAAATCAGCAGAACTTGCATTACACAATTTGGTCGGAAAATTGAACCAATCTCTCGATGTTCGAGAGATAGTACTAACAGCGTTTCTCGACATTGAAGGTGCTTTTAACAATACGCTGCCGTCTTCTCTCGCTGAGGCTATCTCTGCGAGAGGAATCGATACGATGATTTGTAGATGGATGCAGGCAATGCTATGCAGCAGAATTATAACGACCTTATACCAGGGTGGGATATTCGAGTTCAAGGCTGCGAAGGGGGTATTCTTTCACCCTTACTGTGGACTCTTCTCGTCGATGACCTGCTAGCGATCATCTCGCTGTGGGTAGTCAATGTTCAACCATTTGCTGATGACCTAGCAATCATAGTGAAAGGTAAATAGGAGGTGACGATATCGGCCGTCCTCTCTTGAAGGACTGGACACTACCGACAAATGGTGTATAAGGGGAGATATGTCTCTTAACTCACAAACGATAGTTATAGTACCATTCATCAAGAAACGGAAGCTGGATGGATTATAACCGCCAAAAAATCCGTGGTGAAACTATACAATTCTCTAATGAAGCAAAATACCTGGGAATAGTCCTGGACAAAACTCCTAGCCGGAAGGCACACCTATACAAAATGTGTCGTAAATCCAGAATGGGATTTTGGACCTGCAGGCGAATCTGTGGTAAAACCGGGTGTTTAAAGCCCACACAGATGTATTGGCTATATATCATACTATGGTAATCAGACCACAGATAACGTATGGCGCTGTAGCGTGGTGGAAGAAGGGCCAACAAATGATTGGCCAACATAAGCTCACTCGACTACAGAGACAGGTTTGCCTTTTAGTTACAGATGCATTTCGCACCACACCCACGGTAGTCATGGAGTACCTAATGAATCTATCAACTCTGTACCTGCTCGTGCGGAGGGAGGCGGAACGGACCACTTACAAACTACATCAACAGGCGATCGATAGGCCAGAGGCAATAGTGATGGGAAGCTCAGGTCTGCTGGACGAGCTTTTAACGAACAGCACCCTATCGATGCTTTCGGATCTAATGTCAAAAGGCACGAGCCAAGAACGGCATTTCAATGTAATCGTCCCCAGCCGGGACGAATGGACCAAGCATGCTGAGGTTTTATTGAGGACCGACCTTGACTTGTTCACAGATGGCTTGCGAACGACGAACGGAACGGGAACGTGAGTCTATGGGAGCAAACTGGGAGTCAATATCTCATTGATTGCGGTCGAAACCCAACCATATTCCACGCAGAACTATTTGCCATTGAGACCGCGGCGGATCTGCTGATAAAACGGCAAATCCACAATGGAAATATTAAAATATTTAGCGATAGTTAGTCAGTACTGACTCTAAAATCCAGCTGTTGTACATCGAAAATAGTCTGAAGTTGCCGCACGGCTCTAAACAGGTTCAGTATGTAACAGAATCACTATTGTTAGGATACCGAACCATTTAAAGTATTTGGGGGTAACGAAGAAGTAGACCGGCTGGCGTTTGCTGGAGCCACGCTGCTTCTGGTAGGCCAGGAACCATTCCTTAGAATAACACATCGTGGCTAAGCGGACGATAACAGGCAGAATGTACTCAAGACTTTCTGGTTCAGCCATCATGGCCTGAAATATTCAAAGGCGTACCTTGAAACGGTTTCGATCCAAAAAATGGCAGACCTAGCGCTAGGTCTGGACAAAGCCAAATTCAGAAAACTTGTCGGAATTAAGAGAGATCACTGCAGGCTAAAAGCGCATTTGCAAAAAATCAGTCTGGTTGAAGACGATGAATACAGGCTGTGCCTTGAAGATACTGAAACAGCCATGCACATCGTCTCAGAGTGTCCTGGTGAGTCGCATAAGATTCCAGGTCTTTGGTCAGGCTATTATAGCCCACTACAGTCTGAAAAAATCACCTCCGAACAAGATTATCGGTTTTATCAGGGAAATATAAATCAGGAGTGAACCACTGCAAATAATAATAACAATAATAATAATTCTCTGGCGAAGATCTTCCAGAGAAATAGGTGCTATATAAAACACGATTCTCTTTAACAGCAATGCCAACAGACATAACAGTAGATAATGAAGTGATTCAAATCCTAGAATTCTGAGTGAGCAACACACAGAGTCACGAAAAGTTGAATATCTGGGTTGAAATTGCAAGAAATAGTATCGTGCTTTTTTCTTTCTGACAATTTTACAGGTGAATTTTGTCTCAATCTACTTCAAGATCTTATTTACTCGCGCAGTGTTGTGTTTCCAGAAGACCATGATCGGAAAGAAAACGTTTTTTTCCAATAAGATCTTGCTTGGCCATACCATACATCCTCAGTACGTGAATTTTTGAGTCATGCTTTCCCGAAGAATTGGATTGAAAGCAAAGAATCTATTTAATGTTTTAACATCTCTAGAATTTTTGTGGGATTATCTGAAAAGCGTCGCGTTTAAGACAGTACCTACTTCTTTAGAATATCTTCACCCGATAATAGTGTTATCTTGTAATGAAAAAACACTCGAGATGTTATAGAATGTAAGAGGAAATCTGAACATTGCTGTTATTGTTAAAAGAAACGGTAGGCAATTTGAGTATGTTAATAATAAAAGAACATCGAAATTCAATTTGAAAATAAAAAATATTATGAATTGATACTGACTACTGGAATCAAAATGAGGTCGTTCTGAATGAAAATGATAAAAAAATTGAAGTGATATCATGATATTGAGCGTTTTACACTTGTCAGGTATTGAAGTGTTTCGGCCGGTAGATGCTATTTGGTAGTTGCTCATAATCGAAACAAGTTTTGAGAAATTACTATGTTTTATTATCAATTTACACATTTTGGGACTTTATCATCGGACCGATGATTAAGTACTTTCGAACCTTCAGCGTTGAATTTTTGGGTAGCGAAACATAGCAATTTCTAAAAACTCGTTTTAATTTCACACTTAGATATACACAGAAGCACACTTATTTGTAATCACATAACAACAATTTATATGAGCTTCGATGGCTTAGTGTTGTAAACGCTCGATCCGTAAGCGCAGACTGCTTTTCCATATGGGTTCGAATTTTGGATCGGGAAGAAATTTTCTCGTGGATTCAAAAGCCGGATACAGAGGCCAAAATCTTCATATGGTACCTTTAAATCTTTACTAAGAGAGTGTTAACTTATCTCTCTGGCTATAGTGTCAGCAATTTCGTTACCAGTTATACTTACCTGAGAAGGAACCAAACACTAACTACACTTATCTCTCAAAGATTTTTTCTGATTTAAGTTACATGTTACAAAGGCGGATATTACTGCATTGAAGCTGTTTGGAACCCCGTACACAACTCAATGAAACGGTGAAGGCGAATGTGTCTTTTCACGTCTTTTGCAGTGCACGAGAGCCTTAGCAATGACATAGAGTTCTACTATGCAAATACTTGATTCTATTGGCAATAGATAGCTGAAGTTTGCTTCGTCAGTGAAACTGGCTACCCTTATGCATTTACTACTTTTTGAGGCATATGTATATATCGCATAAGTTTGCATATTTGAGACAACTTCGCAGAAAAATTCTCTTATTGGGACTTCTGGAGTATTACTTTTGAAGTATTTGGTGAGATAGCTATTGAATTCTGGAAGGGCTTTTGTCCACAGTAGAGGTTTTTATATTCAGGAGTATAATTTTCTGGCTATGGATTATATTTTATTCATGAAAAACTATATTACCGAATAATAATTTACATTTTCGATTAAATCAAGGAGACAGAAAAAATATCCCAACTTGAAAACAGAACAAACTTGTACCTTGACTGGAAAAGATTGAGATTATTTTGCAGCTTGATTGTAAAAGCTTGAAATATCAAGCTTTATTTCACTGAAGCTTGGCTTGGCTTTAGACCAAATTATCAGCAATTAGATTGGTTCTCTCAGGCTTGGCTTGAAAATGAACATTCAAGTTTGAAAGTCAAGCCCAGTTTTTCGAAACCAAGCCAACCAAGCTCGTGAATCTCTACTTCTTCCTATTTCAAACGATTCTTTGAGTAAGAAGCTTGTTGCCTCTTGATTTATATCGAAAGACTCGAAGTTTTCTGTAAAAACTCAATCGCGTAAAGATCCTAAGCATGAATACTAGAAAGAGTCAATTCCAAACCCCTATTTGTAAAACACATTGTAACTGATAAAGATATTGGCTTGGTTTCTTACGTTTGACATTGCTAACCTGTCAAAAAACTTCGTGAATGCGCTAATTGAGTCGTCAGTATGGATCAAAAGTGAACGTAATTTCAATTTTTTCAAGTATCGTGGTGCTATTTGAGGTTTATTTTCACCACGATAACATACGATTTCACATGACTATTATTGTAACCGAATTCATGGCCAAAAACTCGACGAAGGTCGAGTATTATTTTGTTCCGTATAGAATAACCACCTCATATTTTTGTACGATCAATGTAATTTTCCTAAATCAAAATAAATTACTGAGGTAACAAAATCTTAGTGCTGCAGCAATAAATAATAATAATCAATTCGTGAAGGACTTTTTAATTATTTTTATCCTTCTGTATAATCAAGTGAATCATTTGAAATAATTGTAGAAGTGGGGTTTACCCAACCCATAAAAAAAATTAAAAATGCAATAAATATGTAATTATTTCAAATACTATCGGATCAAAATTCTTGGCTCTGAATGCTGAGTATGTTGCCAGTGAAAAAATCCTGATTAATCATGTGCTAAATAAACAAATTAATTCCTCTGGAAATTATTATAATTTAAATGATTATTCAATATTATTCACAGCAGTGTGACGATAATTGAGTAGTCAATGTTTATGCTAGATAAATTTCAATTAAATGGGAATTTTATGAAATACGGAGCAAGAATTTCATAACGAGTTTGATTAATGGAGTAAGCTGTCAGTTCCGATTTGAAATTTAGAAATTTTCTTTATTCAATTCAAGAACATTTTCATTCAGTAATACAGAAAGTAAATACTAGTTCTTCCTATATAAAAACGTATAACATAGAATATTGAATTGTATCAGTCCTTACTTGGTGAAAATCCATATTAAATAATATTGAAATAAGGTTATTCTGATTTTCGCAAATTTTTATTGTTATATTCACAACAATTGTTTCGCTATCACAAACAATTGTTGTGAATATAACAATAAAAATTTGTGAAAATCAGAATAACCTTATTTCAATATTATTTAATATCATATAACATAGAAGACAAGACTAAAGGTGGAGGTTGAACCTTCAGGTGTCTAAAAGTGTTATAATGCTAACATAATGTATTCAGAATAAATTTGAGAATAAGTTAATAGCTTTTACTCTTACTTGGCTGCTTCAGAATTTGAAAAGTCAAGTGAGTACTTTAATAAATTTTTAATCGAAACATTTTCACGATCAGAACCATACATATTATAAAAGCCGCATACGCAGTATTAAAATTCTTTCAATTGTTCACAAAATAAAGGGGTCAGAAAACGGGCATGAGGATATAATGAAAATCTTTTCAATTTGATTCATATAATGCTTCCATAAATCCTTTAAATCAATCAATAGAGCTCTTCGTTTCTTTTAGAATAATCTATACTTCGGAAATTCAATCTGGATGTGAATTTCTTCCTATTCTGGGGAAGAACTTGTTTGGTTTAGTTCACAACCGTGTTGAATGACTCAAAAAATTACCGCAAAATAGTCCGGATTTAAAACCTGTTTTTGGGAACAGAATACAACATTCTCTTAGATTTTGGCGGAATTCTGATATATCTTTCATTTCCTATGTATGGATTCTTTATGACGTATTATTAATAAATGTCATGTTTTTTATGGTTTGATGATATCGTATGGTGTATAGACTTGCCGAGTATCGACTTACCGAGTGTAAGTCTATACATTGTTTAATTGATTTTATTATTTTTTATATGTAAAGTTGAACTGATCTTATCGTAATTTTAATTATTTCTTGAGGATGTCCTACATGTTTTGAGATTTTTTGAAGTAATTTATTTAAATATATTGAATATTTCAAATAAATTAGTTTTTGAGAAGTTCTTGAAATTATGTTTTATATTATTGAGAAAGAGTTATTTTTCATTAATATAGGATCAGAAAACAATACATTTTGTAACAAACAGGGCTTCGTAAGTTTGTCTGAAGAGTTCAGTACGCATGCCTGGAACGAAACACAAAATGTTTGCTTATTTATATTTTAATTTCAATTGACAATTTATATTCGTTGGTTTTCCTTAATTCCATTTGATATTGTATGATGAATTTTGATTTTATACGTCTATTAAATATGAGCAGTGCTTATAAAGACATTAATTTAATTCTTAAAGTTTCTTCAAAAAAATTTTTTGAAATTAAAATTGTAGAAGACAACAGATTAAATCTGTTTTGATATTCAAATTTTGTATTAATCCTTCTACCAAGTAAAAAACCGTTCCTTCTTATTTTATTATTATTAAATTTTTATGACGCTCTTGAGAAAGATATTATTGCAGTTTGGGTAAGTCCACAATTTTTATAACTTTCTGTATCTATGAAACTAGCATTAAAGTTTATGTTGAATGAAATCGATCGTTGCGTTTGCTTTACAGTAGATTAATTTATTTACAGGTAGTATTAAAACACAAAAACTATGTAAAGGTTCTGTCATTTTCTAGATTAGCTGGAATTATTTTTAAGGAACATTTTGATTTCATCAGCAGGGGTATGGATTGCTCCGAAAAGGGGTGAATTCATTTAAGTATTTATAGAATATTCCTAAGATGTAAGTCTGAATAAAGAGAGGAGATTACTTGGATCATATCAAGAATGAAAGTCTCATACACATGGGCCGCAAACGCTTCGTTTTCGAGATACAGGTTACTAAATCTTGAATATATTCAAAGCTTATTCCTTATAGTATCTTCATTTCTCAACGTATTCAGTGGAACTTTGACAAAGATATTATACTTTAAAGTTCAATTGATTGTGATTGTGATGATTGTGCAATGTCCATTTTTTCCACCCAGAATTTTTTTGTAGTACACCACTGCTAATTTGAAAATATGAAAATAAAAACTAACTTCTGAACGAAAAGACCTAGGAATCTGAAGATTTCAGTGCTGGTTTGAAGTCTGGTTTTATCAGTTATGTCGAAAAATTGATAGAATCACTCAAATTGTTCCAGAGTTATACTCATTTAAAATGTTGTTTTTCAAATATTTTCTAAAGAATCTGGTCGAGGTCAAAGAACCAGTGTTCGAATCTAGGCTTGGCGTGATTTATATAAAATTAACTTTTTTCTCATCTCATTTCAGCAAGAAGTATATGGAATTTTATTCAATGTATTCTTGTGCAGATCGAAGGAAAGAACGTTGCCTTGCAAGCGTGTACTCTTCATTTTCGTGAGATTTTCCGTTTCTTCAGTAGAACAGTTCTAAAATTCCATAAAATGATGTTCATTTGACGTTCGGATGACAGATCACAAAATTATGTGTTTTCATTCATCACATGTAGCTTCTTCAAGAAGTAATCCATATATTTGAAATTGTCGGGGGAAAGTTACTGTTGAACAAACGCACAACAGCTTCCGAAATCAAGTCAGTGGTTTTCGCCATTTTTGAAATATTGGAGAAAGACAATTACTGGTGAATAAATTTTCGGACCTCATGGGCGAATTCAGCTCATTCAGGAAAGTGCCCTATTTGTTCCCAAAATCATCGTGCAAATTTGCCGTATTTAATTTTAGTTCGGTAAAAGTAACTAGCCTTACTAACTGATGGCCGAATGGACGTATCCGGTGTTTGTTTTAGAGTGATAGAACTTTGAATTGAAATAAAACACACTAAAATTAAGATTGAAGCCAGTTTTTTTTATTTGAAAGATAATTTTATGACATTTGTGTTTTAAAAATAATTTCCGGCATATGTCCACCACGACTAACTCTGAGGAACCGCATTCGACCAGACCAATTTTGGACCACTTTTTCGAGTAATTCATGCCTTATTCCATCAATAACAAGAGTTATGTTGGCTTCCAAAGCGTATATTGTTTCTGGTTTATCAGCATAAACCAATGACTTGACATAACCCCAAATGAAAGAATCCAGTGGAGTTATGTTGCATGGTCTTGGAGGTCAATTAATTGGACCATTTCTCGAAATAATGTTATCGCCAAACCTTTATTTGAATAAATCAATTGTTACGGTGGCAGCATTAGGTGTAACACTATCTTTTTGGAACCAAAACACTTCTGGGTCGATACCATTCAAATTTTGAAACAAATAGTCATTGATCGTCGATCTGTAACGAGCACCATTCACTGTTACATTAGCTCCAGCATCGTTTTTAAAGAAATATGGACCGATGATGCCTGCAGCGTGTAAAGCATCCATACAGTGCATTTTTCAGGATGCAATAGAACCTTCAGAAGTTCTTGAGGACTGTTTTCACTCCATATACGGCAATTTTGCTTGTTTACATAACCGTTCAACCAGAAATGAGCTTCATCACTAAGTATAATTTTACGATAAAAAAGTGGATCAACTTCAAGCTGTTCTAGGTTTCAATCAGCAAACAAACGACGCTGTGGTGGATGTACAGAGTCCAACTTTTTGTGAACGTCGACGAATAGACAAATCTGGATCATCATTAACACTATGACGTACAGCAGCGATATTTCTTCTGTACGTACAGTTATTTGTCTTTTTGTTGTTGTTGCATCAGTTGAGAAAATGTTGTCTGAAATCTATCGATAGTTCGACGAATAAGCTGCTCTGATGGACGATTATGTAAACCATAAATTTCACGAAGTGCTCTATAAATTTGGCGATTAGAACACTGATTTTGAAAATGAATTTCAACAATTTGTAAACATTGTTGCGGCGAGAGTCTTTGCATGATAATTTGTCAATGCTTGCTGAACAGAAATGTCAAAACAACATGGCTTCTACCTTCTGTCAAATCGCAGTTATCCCTATCGAAAGTTCTATCACTCAAATGAAGACACCCGATAGGTACATAATATAATTTGTGTTTGGGTTGTACTATACCATTGTGTCATTGTGCCACTTCAGGCCCAATGTCAGTTTTCAACATAACCAAGCATCGAATAAACAAGTTGGGTTTTCCTCTGATGAGTAAACTGAAGTTTCATACATACATATAACAAGAATAATGGTAATGGTGCAAAAATCTTTTTTGCCTTATCGACCTCTGATATACCTATATTTTATAGTCTATGGAGGATAAAAGTAATAAATAATATGGCTGTTACCTATAATTAATGGATGCAAGTACCGATTCAAATATGGGAATCTATTATTCAAATATTGTTCAGTATGGAGAAATGTTGATTGAATAAATGTCTTTCTGTCTTCATCACATTCAGTCTCGTTATCTAATACTCAATAAAAAGAGATAGCCATGTTTATGTCTGATTCTTCGAAAAAAGTCTGTTAAAAGAGCATACTAACTAGAAGAATCTCATAAATATTTTCTGCAGTCGGATTTTTATGGGGAAGAATTCGAATCAGAGGAATTCTTTGCTGTGATTTATTAACCCATTCAGTTGTCTCATTGACAAGTACTTCTTTGGGAAATACATGAATGATTCTTTATTTTACAGTTGTACTCAGGGGTGGCCAAATCGATATTAACTTCAAGTATCGAAACTTCATCATCAAAAATAAATTTATATTGTTCAAGAACAAGAAACAAATTAAAGCAGTTGGTTTATCCCATAAATATTCATGTTCCGTCTATTGTACACCATCCAGAGCTTCTTTCCAAAATTACTGAAAAAAAATCATGAAACTTTGCAGAAATATTAAGTATTATGCAGGGTGAATCATAACTATTGGGACATAGGTTAAGGATAGGTTATTTGAATCAAAATATGGCCATTGGACGAAATATGCTTTAATGAAATATAGTCCGTCTAGAAATTATCCGGAAAAAACAGAGCTCAATTGTAATTATTCAGTATATATTTTTAATTCTTGAATTAGAAAATTATAACAAAATATTCGTCTTATTCACTTATACAACCTCCATTTCACTTAAACACTTGCCTTAACGTCGAGGTACACCCGAAACTAGATCGCCTCCATAATTTTCGGTGATGGCAATCCAGAGCTGTAAAACTGACTGAATTGAATCATCTTTATTTCGTGACGCCGCTCGTTCAACTTCAGTCTTCATTAGTCCCCATATGTTTTCATGGGACTAAGATCTGAGGAAGCTGCTGGCCATGAAACGGTTGTCACTTGGTGTTCTTGCATTCAAGCTTGAGTATAGGCTGAAGTTGGCATCTTCCATTATCCTGCTGAAAACGCCCTCTGGATATAAAGCATGCACCGTTTCAAGCAGAAAATCGTTTAGAATAATAATAATAATAATAATTTATTTGCACCAGAAATACATACACCAGATATAGTAAACATAATATTAATATAAACATAGTAGTCTGACACAAACAAATAAGGAGAATGAACACAAAGCTTTCGCTGTCCGTGTCATATCTCATTTACTCACGCATGTCTGAAATGACAAACAAAACAATTAATTTCGGAAAAGCATTGAGTTACAACGATACACATTCACATTCCTATTTTTTTTTTTCAATTATATCAGTTAAAGAAAGCATGTACAATAAAAAAAAAGAAAGCCACAATACTTTTCACTATTAATGGTACCATCAACTATACAGAGAGGCGTAGTACCTTGCTGAGATATTGCTCCCAAACCATTATTTTGGTGGAAAATTTGGAAATTTTTACGGTAACAGGTTATTTTGATAGGATTTTTAAGTGACATCCTCCAAGCTGGAAACAACTTTCATCAGATATAAAGACATTATTAAAATTATTTTCTTGAAAACGTTGACAAAAAAATTTTTATCCTTCGTTCCTTTTGTAAAGGTGTTCTAATAGGGATTTTCTTTGGTTTACTTGATATGTAGCCTTGTTTTTTCAGTGACATACGAACGGTTTCCGAACATATTTTTATATTTCGTTGATTTCCCAATCTGTTAGCTAATTTGCGAAACCCAGGCGCGGATCGTGTTGTATTAAGGTCAATAAAACGTTTAAATTGTTTCCTTTAATCTTACGCGGTATTCCTGAAACTGCTTTATATCCATTTTTCATTCTCTTTATTGTCTCATATCACTTTTTCAGTCCAGTCAATTGCACTAATTTTTTGACGTTTCGAGAACCTTTTGTATACAAATATTCTACCTGTTTTTTTTTCTAGTTGCGACATTATTTCATATATTGTGAACCTGTTAACAATCAACAATATTTGACAAATAGTGTTGCCATGCAACTTTGGCCGTAGCCGACTATCTGCATAACCTATTTTATACATTACTTTTGTCTTAGAATGTTACAAAAAGGAAGTTCATTGAAATTATGAAAAATAATAAATTCCGAATACTTTCTAGATGGACTATGTTATTGTGGCAAAAGATATGGGGCGTAAAATTTGATTTTGTTTCGTTTTTAGCAATAGCTTAACTATTTGTTAACCGTTGCTCAATTGTTATCAAAATCGTCACAGTCGCATAAATTAGGACGAGAAATATCATTTAAAGTATTACGTTTCATTGCTGGGGGTACTACGTGAATTATGATGATGAAATTGAGTGGTAGCTTTTCTTGACGAAACTCAATAGAGATTTTGATTGAAAAATACGATGTAAATATCATTTTTATTTAATATTAGTACTGCTGTTTGAACACGATCATTTCAATCGTTTCTCGGAAACCAGATCCTTATGGTACTACCGCTCAAATTTCAGACCAATGTTTAGTAGTAACTATATGTACAATATATTTCTGCGTAATATATACCATTCACCACATAACATGGTCTTCAGTGATTAATCCTGATTCTATCTAGATGACGTGAAGGGCAACCTAATATTGAGTTTACTCTTGACTGGCATGCACACAGGACTGTTGAGAGATGTTGACCTTTCCTTGCAGAAGCCGATTACTACTTCTCTCAATTCGAGGAAGCATGTAAACTATTTGTAATGTTGATGATGTCCTTCAACCTTCTTCACTTTTTCATCAGAACAACGCACGTCCATATTGACCGTTGTATGGACTTTCTTTTTCTCTAAGAAGAAGGCGTTAATGAGTTCACCCGATTCATATTTGATCGATCATGCATATGATATAATAAGGAGGAGACTGTCCACTTTGTACCATACTCCACAGACTCTAGCACAGTGAATTCATGAATTCCACGTTGCTTGAAAAACATCGACCATCTCATTTTGTCGATATCTTGTCTTTTATATGAGTGAACATAGTGCACAGCTAGTCGGAACCTATCGCTTCCTTCATACCTGTTTTGGCAGCTATTCTCTACCGTGCCTTGTCCACGATGTTGCGGCTTTCGGGACCCTTCGAACGTTAATCCTATAATAGTATCACTTTATTAGAAAAAACTTTGTTCATCCTATTAATATTGGTTCAAATAATAAAGACTACAGTCAGAATTTCTACATTCAAATGATCAAGCAGTTGAAGCAGCAAGCGAGAATATGAATAAAGCGGATAAAGACGATTGAGTCTGTTAAAGCAGGTTGCCAGGCGCAGTCATGTGCATATATTTATTAGTAAATTTTTTCCCTGCTAGTCTGTCGCATCAAGGAGGAAGCAGTGCACAATGGTTGTACTCGAAATCTTCTTCTGTCATTTAGTGTTAGTAATGGAGAATGAAAAGTGTTCAACCGTATTTGCCGCATTTAAACTCTGTTTTGTGAATAATCAGAACTGCGTTGAATGTAATCCTTTTCGATCAAAATTCACTGTAGTTAATTCTCTAAGTACTATTTGTTCCTCTCGAAAAATTGTGGTCAACTAAATTTATTTTTCACCTTGGGAAAAAATCGCTCGTTATATGAACTTCATCCACTAACACGAAAATTTTGTGAAATGAAATATAGCTTCCTTGGGAATTACGCACAATTTAAACATTTCATCAAAAGCGTACAGAGAAAATTCATGAGGAATAAATCATAGTGAAGAATAGTCGACAGATATGAGTTATCGGCGAATCGAGATTCATTTGGAAATAACATCGTAAGGCGTTGAATTCCCGATGAAAACCTACGCCCTGCGATGGATAGCTATCGACCAATAAATCCACATTAACTCGTTTTGTTCGCCCCTGGGCAATGCTTCCAAGATCTATAAAATATACAGTTAGTGACAATAACACCTAATTATATACTCTTAAAGGAGCTTTTATTTATGCTCAAGTTATTCCTGTTCCAAACCTATGATTATTTCTTGGGTGGTGTAGATGTCCACAGTTTTTTAATTCAATTTTTGCTTGTCAAGTAGACGATCTCAATAATTCTCCTTTTCTGGATGAAAAGAAATTTCTTCACACAAAACCTTCATAGACATTAAAGAAACTTAATTATCTTCTTTGTTTTTTTAGTGCAGATGCAGAAACTTGTGGTGGTGCCATATCAGTGCCTGACTTTATTATTTTGAATTACTGCATTTTAGATATTTAATAATAGTTTCAAAGAAAACGATTAGAAAAAAGGCATAATTTCATACATTGCGCTATTTGCTATTTTCATCTTTGTGAACAAGAAATATTATTAAATGCAATTAAAAAGAGTACCTGTTATGAATTTATGTACAAACACGACAAGTTTGTAGCCAACAGTGTGGATTTTCATTCTTTCATTCAATTGAAGTAAATGTTCAAAAATTAATAAAGAGAGGACAGAAAAATTTTGTTCCATCAAACTGACATTTAACTTCAAATTGTAATAAGTGAACCAGAACCTCACACTCTGCTTCTTGATTTAGTTTATCTCAAACTTTATTGGCGAATTCACTAATAGTTTCTTTCTTCTGTAGATGCTCCTGTTGAAAAATAAAGCCTGCATTGTATTTCAAATACTGATTCAACGAAATTTTATAACATTAGGATTGTATGGTTCTGATACTTCAAATAAAATTCTACAAACCTTTGATTTTAATGCTGTTAATATGATGCTTATTCTTGGTGCGAAGTTGTATGGACATACGTTTATCGATAACTTTGCTTTGAAGTGGAATAACCCCTCAAAGTTTGTCATCAAGCATTAGTCATTATTCTGAAAATTTTTCCTTTAATCGGGATTATTATTTATAGGGATTAAATTGTTTCATATTTATAATTTGATAATGAATAGAAAGCAGAATAAAAATTTATCAGGTAATTATTCGAACAATGAAGATATTGGAAAATGGTCGTAATATAGGAAGATTTTGCCCGCTTATTCAATAGTTTATTGCCCCAGAAAATTCCAGATCAGTGAATTATTTCCTAATAGAGCTATCTATGTATGATAAATTAAAATACACTGTTGTGTTCTAGTAAGTATGCTTTATTTAGAAATTTGCTAGTAAAATTTGAATATCAAAACAGATTTAATCTGTCAGTCTTCTACAATTTTAATTTCAAACAAACTGGGAATTGGTGTTCATAATGATAAGATCAGAAATAAAATTTTGTCTCCTTAAAATATTTATCTATTAATTTCAAATGAATATTTATATTTGTTAGTTTATTTATTCCATTTGACATTGTATATTGAGTTTTGATTATATACGTCTATTAAATATGAGCGGTGCTTATGTAGACATTAATTTAATTCTAAAAGTTTTTTGAATAAAAAATTTTTTTGAAATTAAAATTGTAGAAGACTGACAGATCAAATCTGTTTTAAATTTTCAAATTTTGTTATATTTCTTCTATCAAGTAAAAAGCCTTTTTCTATTTTATTTCAATTTGCTAGTAATTCTGTCATGGGGAAGTTAAATGAGAGTCATATACTGAATTTTTGAACTCCCGAATAAACAAAAAATCCAAATGAAAAATACATGTTTTAAAAGTTTCTACCTTCGATCTGCATCATTACATTTCGTAAATAAAGAGTAAGAAAATAATATATTGAGCAAGACTTCATATACTGTTCATACTTTTTGCTGAAATCAGCTAACAGGAATTTTAGAAAAATTACGTGATTTATCTTTACGAAATTATGCCTTCGTGTCATTTTACATCTAAAACCTCAATTTGAACCAGATCAGATTTGTACTTTAGAAAATACGATATTTCAGAAATAAAAGTTCACATAAGAACAACAATAATAATAAAATTCAGCCGATTCTGTCCGTTTTTTAACAAAATCTACTTTTAAAATTGGAATTCTCTAGGTTTCTTCAGCAATTGGCATTTTCACCTAGAATCGTCCGATGAGACGGCCGATCCTCTCGAAATTTAGCATACATTTTCTGTCGCTATTAAACAACTGAATACCAAATTTGATTCCGATCAAATAAGTAATTTTGGAATTACAGGGAAGAATATAATAAAAGATCAAGTGTTAGTAACTGCTGAATCATCGAATCGATTTTGCCTATTTAGGAAATTACCAAATTTAGGTTTGGAGTATTTCAACTTTTTGTTGTTATCTTCTTAGTCATGATATTATGGCATAGGATAAGCACAAAAGTGTGTATGTCGTTTGGAAGCAAATTACATGAGGAATTTTTTGCTGAAAAAAACATGTCCATAATGAATCATTTTTTATCGATAAAAGCATTGGAGAAATATGACAGATTTTGTTCACTTCAGAATCGTGATATTCATCTGCTTACCACGCCCGCAATAAAAATTTTTTGGCACACAGAACTTCTTATCTTGTAGCAAATTTGATGAGGCTACAACGATAACTGAAGTTTAATTGATTATATGGAAAAACTTGCAAAATTTCGTGAAATCAAGAAATTTTAAATTGAAAAATAACCATCAACATTTCGACCATGTGTTATATGACATTTTTTGCTGCATATAACTTGTATAATCTCCCGTTGAAGTACGGCCCTTTTAAAATTAGACCTCTATATATATATATATATATATATATATATATATATATACTACTCTGTCAAGAAAGTATATATATATATATATATATATATATATATATATATATATATATATATATATATACTACTCTGTCAAGAAAGTACCGGGAATTTTCAATTAAAACAACATTTTTACATTTAATCGTCAAAATTTATTGGGTCGCCTTCAAAATAGGCTCCATTTGCTCCAATACATCTATGCCAACGGCACTTCCAATTATCGAAACATTTTTTATAGGCGCTTTCCGGGATGGACTTTAGCTCTCGCGCCGAATTTTGTTTTATGGCTTCAATCGAATCAAAACGGGTGCCACGAAGAGGCAATTTTAGTTTTGGGAAGAGGAAAAAGGCGCATGGAGCCAAATCCGGCGAATACGGTGGTTGCTGAACCACGTTTGTTGAGTTTTTGGCGAGAAAGTCAGTCACAATCGTAGCTCGGTAAGAAGGCGCGTTATCGTCATGCAAAATCCATGAGTTGTCGCTCACAAATTTGGCCGCTTCTTACGGATACGCTCACGCAAATGTTTCATAACGCCTAGGTAATACTCCTTGTTTACCGTCTGACCCTCTGGAACGAATTCGTAGTGCACCACGCCACGGATATCGAAGAAAACAATGAGCATCACCTTCATTTTCGGCTCATTTTTTGCCACCCATTCCGATGATTGCTGGCTTGTTTGCATATCGTACTCGTAGACCCAGGTCTCATCACCAGTTATAATGCGTTCCATGAATGTAGAATCGGAATTACAGCGATCCAGCATGTCTGAAGCAACCTGTTCGCGATGACGGTTTTGAAGAAAATTCAGGTCTTTCGGTACGAGTCGTGCGGCCACCTTTCTCATGCCCAAAATATCAATTAAAATCGTACGTGCGGACTCGTGGGATATCTTAAGATTATGTGCTATCTCTCTCAAGCTGTTACGACGGTTTTCCAGCACCCTTTCCTTAATTTTATCGACGTTATCTTCGATCGAAGCCGTCGATGGGCGACCACTTCACGACCGTCCTTGAAGGCTCTGTACCACTGATATGCACGAGTTTTCGATAGAGCATTATCACCAAAGGCCTTTTGCAACATTTTCAATGCATCGGCACACGAAAATTCATTTGCAACACAAAACTTTAAACAAATTCTTTGCTCAACGTAATCACCCATAATAAAAATCGGCAAGCACTCTGACATCGACTGACTTAATCAGCTGTTGCAAACACACTAGTTGACAGATCCCGCTCAAGCTTGGCATAGTAATTAAGGACAGTGGTACCAACCTAGGAAAAAAAATTTTACCTGCCTTATTGCCCCGCCAGATTTAAATCGATAATTCCCCGTACTTTCTTGACAGAATGTATATATATATATATTTATATATACAGATACTTTTTTTTTGTAATCCTCTGATTATAAGATTCTCATAAAATTTCACATTAGTCTATGTGTCGTTAGTTTACATCAAAGTGCAGAATTTCAACTCAATCCTACGTCTAAATCGCTAACAGGCCCTTATTCTGAAAATTTTATATCCTATAAAAAATGCCTTTGAAAATATCCTGCATTCTCATTTTTTATATTCACTAAGAAAAACTTTTATATTGGATTCACATACTTATTTATATCCCCTGGAATGTATAACAATCACAATATTTAATAAGATGCTAGACAGAGACAATAATAATTAGTTGAAACTTCGGAAATCGACATTTGGAATAATAATAGCTTCTTTATTGACCTACGTCTCATCATTTCATATTTGTATAAATACTCAAAATTTGAGAGCTTTTGTCTCTTAATTGATTAATAGTTGAATATGCAATTGCGTAGACACTAATGAGATTCTGCCAAACTCCCTAGACATATTAATTTGCATGTATTTAATGCAGATTTATGATAATTCAGTTATTTCCTAAAAATACTTTATGACGATAACTCTGTTCAGTAAAAGGTCTATACGGAATTATTTGAGTGATTCTGACAATATGTATGTCGAATTCAGATTTTCCAATGTTTTATAATGTGGATATTTTTTATATAGATTACTTCTTTTTGAGAAAAACACAATGTCATAAAATTGTTGAATTTACACTAGAGAATTTTATATTTCACTTTTTATAAAGTGATACATTGCCTATTAAAGTAAATTTAAGAAATTCAACAAGAGCACGAACTTGAAATAAGGAGCCTTCATGTCATTATTTTCATCTACCTGCTCAATTTCAACTGGATCATAGAATTCTTGCTAGGATTTCGGAAGCACTCAAGGTTGCTCCGCTCACAATTTTTTTAAATCTAAATCTTTTAATCTTATGATCTCCACGAAATTTTGCATGAACATATGCGGTCATTTTTTTCTCCTAACTGTTAAATTTCAGATCGACAGATTCTGTAGTTTGGAAAATATCGAGAAGAATAAGAGAACATTTCAAATGTAAATAATTGCGAAACCATCAAACTTATTTCACCCATTACCGATCATGACAGAGATATTCAGATTCGAATTCCATTCTGAGACTTTCAAGCCTATATAAGTTCAAGGTACCACTAAACGCTGTTCCGCTATCAAAATTTTTTTTTATATTTTCTAATCATACAATCCTCACGAAATTTTGCACTATTATTCTTTCTACCATATACCAAATTTCAGATCCATCTGATTTATTGTTTAAAAAATATTGAAAAAATAGGAGAAAATTTCAAATGTGAATAAATGCGAAACCATTGGACCAATTTTGCCCATTAATGAATTCACCTAAGATATTCAGAATACGAACCTAGCTCTTTCATTCGAAAGTTATCGTCCGGCTGACGGCTGTCGTTTTTTAAGGTCATTGAATTAAGCTACCTCGATAACAATGAAAATATCGGAGTTTGTAATTGCTTCTGTGTTATTTCCCTCTTCTGTGATTATGCTTGCATAATTGTATAATACAAACAATTGTAAAACTCACTAACCGATAGTTTCTGTATTATTCATGAAAAATTAATAAGAAATTCAATTATGAAAAATTTTAAAACAAATTTAACACTGTCTAAGTTTGAACTCACTGCATATAGACGCAAATTATGTAGTCCGTTGCTTGAACGCATGACCACGGGGCAGTTGGTAGAATATTGTTGGTTTCCTGCTATATGTTTCAAGATTGTAAACGTCCGTTTTTGAAAAATAATACTCATAATCCTCACGAAATGTTATTATTCTCTATCTAAATGCTTAATTTAAACTCAATCGTTCAACTGTTGCTATGGTTTCTTTAGCTGGCCGGACATAATTACTTTTGACATGGGATTCTCCATTAGTGAGTCCATCCCAGCCGTTTAAGATACTTTTTGGCTCAAAATTAGAAAAAAAAACAGATATTTGGGAGAAAGGATAGCATGCTGTAGGTACTCTGGAACAAGCGTGCAAAAATGAACCATGTTGTTGAATTGAACATATGTAGCTTATACAGGTGAAATGAAAATAAAATAAAGAAACACAAAATTCAGAAGAGCACTTGTTTGAATTTAAGAGCATCATTATACATAATGTATATATTTATCATATCCTTGATTTCCCTCTGTCAGTTCTAAATGATCTACTTGTTGAAAGTGTCAAAAGTGATGCACAGGTTTTGAATGAGAAAATACAGTAATAAATAATACATCACTTTGTGTCAGTAAATGTTTGGCATATGTTGGAAAATCTATGTTTTAACAATTTAACAGTAAATGTTTGGCATATCTATTTTTTAACAATTCTATTGAACGATACGTGAGTCTGAAAAAAAAAATTATCAAACCAATCCTCTTTTGATGTATCCAACCTATAACTGCAGTTGTTTATGTTTTTTTTTTCAGATATTGAAAACGTAAAATTTTTATTGACAGATAAATTAAATTTTATCATGAAATTTTCATCTGTAGTTCTAATGTGATCCCTAGAGAACATTAGACATGTTCTTCAAATGGTCCGGGCGGTTATTTCCTAGGTCCTAAGCGGGCCTCACTATGTATAGCACCATTGGTTTTCTGCGAAGGCTCAGTTGAACTTTGTGTACCAAGTTATTGATTAGACATTGGACCTTTCCAATTTTTTTATAGTTTATGGAAACTATCGTTTAATCTTTATATCTTCCGATCCTAGTATTTACAAATCCTGTCGCCTTAAACCTTTCAAACGCCTTTGGCAGATTTCATAGAATTTCAAAAGTTTCTCTTCGATATATACAAACTCTTCTTTATTTTATTGTGGGCTTAACACAGTTTAACTTATTTTATGCAGTGTAGATGTTATGAATAAGAACAATATTCTGTTTCCGCTAATATTTTATTTCACTACAATCGTTTCGTCATACCATGACTTCTTCAGGTGAGTACAACTGGATTCTATATCTATATATATATATATATATATATATATATAGATATATATATATATATATATGTATGTATATATATATATATATATATATATATATATATATATATATATATATTTCTATATTATACCTTGTCTGGGATGCGCAAAATGCTACAAAGGTCAAGCCAAACAACTCTTAAAAATGCGAATCAAACAATATGAATATGATTGGGATGAGAGATGCAGAGATAAGGAAAATAGACCCGCCCTTGCTGAACATCATTTCACAGAAGATCAACACAACTTCAACAACACGAAGATTGTAGATTATGACAATAATGGAATAATACTAATGTTTATTGGTTTCAAACAATAACATCAGCATGGAATAAAAGATGAAAGTAGTCAATAAGCTACACATACGAGAAAAAAAATAAATGACAATTCACCTCTTACAAAATTCTTTGAATTCAATCGAACTATAGGACTCACAATCCAGAATGAAACTATATAATGATTTCTTGAATTTTTTATGACACATTATATTTCTGAATTTTCTTGGCAATACATTAAATAAAGTTATAGCCATACATTACACAGATTTTTTCCTCGTGACTGTATTATGTGAAGGTAGAATATAAGGATGCATTCTTATAGTGTTATTCAAATTTTTGAAATCTGTGAAATAATTGGCATTTTCACTGAAGAGGGTAGGTAATTTGTAAACAAAGTTATCAAACACAGTAAAAATATTATTTTCTTTAAAATCTCCCCGACAACTCTCAGATATAACCTAAACATAACAAGGTACGTATTGCTCTTTTCTGAATTACAAAAATGGTGTCTACATAGGAGGAACTACCCCAAAAGATAATTCCGTAGGAAATAATGGAATTAAAATTTGCATAATACGCCAACCTTAGGAGTTCAAAATCAACCTGACTCCTCAACATGAACAATGAATAGCACGTAGAGTTAAGTCTACTCCTCAAGTGCTCGATATGAGGACCCCATTTCATCTAAAAATATATAAAATCTAAATCTAAATCATCTAAATATAAAATATCTAAAATCAGCTCCGAAAACTTCACATTACTCTCCACCCCAATACAACTATAATATTTAGAACATATATCGATGTAGGATACTGTAGTTTAGATCTCTCATTATGAAAGAACATGCTTTGGGACTTTTCCCCATTTAGTACAAGATTGTGATTGGACAACCACTTAACTATTAAATTCATAACAACATTTGAATTATCAATGGCATATGTGATACAAGGAGATCGGAGCAAATAATTTGCATCATCAGCAAATAATCTCAATGAAACTTTCATACTCAAACCAGAATGTAAAAGGTCCAAGTAATTTATATATATGAGGAACAATAGTGGTCCCGTAATGATGCCCTGGGGGATCCGACGTGAAATATTCACCATTGACCTCCAGGACAACTCTTTCCTTGATGTCAGGTAACTCTTCAGAAGTTCCAGCTGTGTATCCCTTACCCCGCATTCCTCGAGAATGTTTAAAAGCCTTCCATGGTCAACGCAATCAAATGCTTTGGAGAGATCTAAAAACACAGCTAATGGAATCTGTCCCTCTTCCAGAGCAACAGTTATTTAATTTATCAGTTCAAATATAGCAGTTTGAACATTTTTATCCTTTATGAAGCCATGCTGGTTGGGTGAAAGTATATTGAGCTCACTAAAAAAACTGGACAATCCTTTACATAGAATCTCTTCAAATACCTTAGAGAATGACGGTAAACTGCTAATAGGTCTATAGTTTTTCAAGTCACTAATATCACCTTTCTTGTATAGCGGTTTTATTTTGGCTATCTTTAAGTTATCTGGAAATATCGCCTTCTTGAAAGAACGATTTATAATAAAAGTTAATGGTTCAAGTATATGGTCAATTGATGCCTTCAAGACTTTCATAGGTATCTCATCATACCCCAAAGATATCTTTTTCTTCAAATACTTCACAGTAGACAAAACTTCACCCTAGACAAAGCTTCACCCTGAGAAATATCGAACATATAGAAAGATTTCTCAAGTCTCCTCACTGAATACATAGGAGACTTGGTCAGGTTTTCATTAATCCTTGTTGGGATATCTGCATAAAAGTTGTTGAAATCTTGTGCCAGAGAAGAGGGATCACAATGAGAGTAAGGGACCTCACTGGAACTGCTTTTCCTTGTAAGAGATTCAATTATCTTCCAGCAAGCTTTCAACCTGTTTTCAGAATGCAGAATTATATTTTTGTGATATTCTTTTATTTTCTCAAATAAAAGGAGGTCAGGATTAGCAAATATAACTGTGTGAAGCTTGTCCAAAATATCTTTGAGTTCTTCAATTTTCGCAGTCTATTTGAAATCTTTTGTCGATGTCGACTATCTCCAAGTAACCTTTGGGAAACATTGTTTAAAATATTCTAAGTAACGTCCATGAAAAACATTCCAGAGTTGGTTAGGATCGAGTTGACTAGTATAAATGTCATCCCATAATGCATGTGAAAGATTTTTTATTGATAATACGTTTCTTTATGTTTTTATTATTTGAACTACCAGGAACTGCGTTCAATACATTGTCCAAGCAGGTGCCAAATATAGGTCGAGTAGGTGCAACGTTTGTAACATCAACATGAAAATTTTCCAGTAAGTAAGTTCCAGAGTAAAAATTCTCTTATATCGGGCGAACTCGAAATTGAGGTCACCCACCAAAATATGTTCTGCCCTTTCTGTGGAACGTCGTTCAAGAACGGCTCTGAACCGGTCGAGAAACAAATCAACATCAGCAAATGTCTGGGTGTTAGGCCTATAAATAAAGATAATGAGTAACTTACGATTTTCAAACTTCAACTGTACGGCACAACATTCAAAAACATTACATATATTTAATGAATTATAGTCTGGTCTTTCAGTGCATTTATATTCAATCCTACTGTAAATAGCACATCCTCCATGACGGCCTTTCGAGCGACAATAGTCTGAAGCTAACACATAACCACTGAAGCGATAGGTTTCTAGTTCATCTAAGCACCTCCAGTATTCAGTTATTGCTACTGGATCTGCTTTCTCTTGATTAATCATCAGTTGTAAAGCGTTGAAGGCTGTACTCAAGAATTGAACAGTCTGAACTAGTAAACAAAAACGCTCACCTGACTCTGGTCTTGGGGAGGGGCAGCGGCATGATGATCCTAAGTTGCATTTTGCAGTTCTCTGCTTTTCCGGAAAAATTGTTTATCGAATGTAAAATCCCTTAAAATTATACCTTCAGGCAAAAAAGAATTATCAAATACTCTTTAGCGTGACTCCTCAGATGGCAATCCGATGCTGAATGCGGAATACTGTCCCAGGGTACTCAGCTTCCCTCAACTTCCCTCAAATAAGTCTTAATTGCTTCCTCAGAAACATTCCTACCGGCAATTTTTCCCACGTAGATCCATTGCCTACGCATGGCAGCTCGAATTGTAACATTTTGATCGGTTGCTTTTGTTCGGTAATAAACTTTTTTCATCATTGAACTTCAACATGTTGAACCAAGGACGTGAAAACACCGAATCTATATATTATAATGGTCCGTCCTGTTATTGCATTCCACAATTTCATCAGACCTGCTATAAATCGGAATCAAAATTTCTTCCTTAATCCGAATGCAGTTATTCCTATGTTTTGTTATTTATTACATTTTCTATGAAAATCTAGCATCTTTAAAGGATGAACACTTTCTGATCATTTTGAAAAATAGTCCATTATTAGCATTAGTTAATTATTCTCAACTATATATATATATATATATATATATATATATTTTTTTTTTTTTTTTCAGAATTTTTCTGAAGTTGGCAGGGCTTTCATATTACAGAAACGGATCTTACGCATGGTATTCAATATAATTCCAAGTTTGTCCTGTAGACCCGCGTTTTTAGAAAGTGATATTTTAATGTTGCCCTCCATTTTCACTTTGAAATGTTTTATATACGTAAACGAAAATCAAAAAAACCTTGTTAAGTTATCGAGCTTTCATGGCTATAATACTAGAAGTGAGGAAACATTGTATATCCCAAAACACAATACAGCCAAGTTTGAGTTGTCCCCTATGTATCAGTGCATTAAATTTTATAATCATTTGCCGCATGGTGTTCGATCTCTTAATTCCAAGGAATTTAAGAAAACTGTGAAACGTATATTTTTCAGTAAAAGATTATCTTTCTGACATATTAATGAGTAGTTGATTTTGTACACATATAGTTTTTACTTTTCTTATGACCTGTCCTATACATTCAATTGTCAAAAAGGTATCAATTAAATTATTATTATTAATAGGTAGCAAGCTCAGTATGTCTGTTTTCACTTTATTCTCCTGATAGCTTGTGCTATTTTTCTCTACTTTTCCTCAGGTCAATTTTCAAAGCACACATGTAGCCTTTTTTACACATTTTTTTTATATTGCTCTGATAGCCTAGTAGTATCTCTCATGTACTCCGTCAAGCATTTTCTTGCTGTTGAAATATCCTTCACTATAACTATTATGTAGTTAATCCAATATACTTCTCTGTTCGTCTTTAGTTTTTGTTTTACCGGTGCGCGTACATCTGCCGTACAACAATTAACTGGTCCCAGTAACTTCCGGCTCTAATCAGTAAAGGTTGAACTTTACCAGGAAATCAGGTCGAATACTGTTCCTAATCCATTTTCTTGTTATTTTTAGTTTGCTCTCTGGCTTTTGGTTCCCAACTCTTTTTTTGTCCAATTTTTGCATCAATCATATAACACTGTAGACGATTCTACCACTTTTCTGCATGGTTCCTCATCGTTAACTTTGTCTCACTTCCTCTCCAAATTATGGCAATACTGGCGACACTGCTGTACCAAGCTTCGTCTTCTTTATTCTTTTAGAGTTGTACCGCTGAAGACTTTTTTACCACTTTGCCATATGACCTTACCGTCCCTTGAAATTTAATATTCGTTGGATACTGCGTTGATTAATCCTGAAAGATAGGTGTTGAAATCTTTCAGCACTTTTACAACGGACAGAATCTTCTTCTTGATTTTCGTTCAAGGCGACTTTTCCGCCTCTTAAGTCTTTGCTGCATCAGTTTTAATTTGCCATTATGTGCTTTCCAAATCCAAGGTGAAAAACCATTACGAACCTTTCAATACATCCACAGTGTTATCAGTTAGTTCTGGGTAACGGATAGTTGTTTTCCAAGTCATTGCTATTAATTCAGGGTAAACGGAGTACAGGATTTTCCTATTATGTTAATTTCATTGATATTTTCCATTAGATATGACACTCTTCTCCATATGAGTGACAGTTTTCTTTGAGTTTGCTGGAAATGTTTGGCATTATCTGGCCTATACGATATTGTATAATTTTTCTGCAACCTTTCGAATTATTGCTGGTGAAAATTTTGAAATTCTTCAGTCATTATTTTTGTTGGGCATATTGATTCAACTATGGTTTTTTCACGAATCATTAATTTAAAAAAAATTGGTTATGTTAATAAAAGCAGGCTGTGTAAAATCTGTTTAAGATACTTATTTAATTTCACTAAAAGTAAAATCTCTAACGGGTCAAAATATCCTTTTTCGTTTCTCTTGTTCGTTCAGAATTCAAAATGAAATCTGTTACCATATAGTTCACAGTTCTGGATTGGAATTTGAAAATGTTATCGACTTCCCAATACCTCAAATCCACATTTCTAGAATTCCCCATTCATCGTTCCATCAAATTTAATGGTGGCAATTTGTTTCATCACCTTTATTTTGACTGCTGCACACTCTTGCCTTCTTACTATGCAGAAAAAAGAGAACTTGAATGTTTAATAATCTGTAACGATATATCATAAAATATAATACGATAACAACTATATTGGCCATACATTATTCATGATTTTATGGTACCGTAGCTGTAGATCCATGGACTGGAATGGAGTAAGGAATCTTTGTGTATCTACCATTTACTGATTACATGCTTGTGTAATTCATAAATTTTTTGCTCGAACATTATATGTTCCTATATGGAAGAAGTAGTAATATGTGTGTATTCCTACAATTTTACAGATTTAATTTTCCTGGAATTTCAAGCATCCGTTCTTCAGTTGCATTGTTAATTTTATATACTAGTTTATCATTCACTCAGTTCGTATTCAGTTTCTGTTTTATTTTAGAGAAATCGCTTGGAGGTAGCTGATCTAAGACTAATCCAGAACTTTAATAATTGTCAACATTGCGTTGAAAAATTACGTTTTTAACAGGGGTATTTCTTGATAGAAAAATCTATGATTGTTTCGGTCTTTACTTGACGGAAATTCATCTTGAAAATATGAATAAAAACAATATTCTAATTTCCGGTAATGTTTTATTATTATTTTATTAGTATCTTGTAATACTCACCTGAAGAAGTCATGGTATGACGTAACGATCGTAGTGTTGATAAAAC
Organism: Megalocaria dilatata; assembly: GCA_034642435.1. Classification (NCBI taxonomy): domain Eukaryota; kingdom Metazoa; phylum Arthropoda; class Insecta; order Coleoptera; family Coccinellidae; genus Megalocaria; species Megalocaria dilatata. The sequence continues at coordinate 77,404,743 of CM067856.1, forward strand.
ATTAGCGGAAATTAGAATATTGTTTTTATTCATATTTTGATAGAAAAATGTTAAGCGGAAATAAAGTGACATAAATAGAGGTTAATTCTTGATAGAAGGTATATAAAACTATTTAAATATTTTAATATTAGCCTTCTACATATTTAATTTCAAAAAATTTTATTTAATAATTATAACTTCTGAAAATAAATTAAAATAATGTCATATAAGTACCACTTATATCAAATGACATATAAAATAAACATTCATTATAAGACATCCAAATGGTATAACAAAATCCAATAAATAAAAATCGTTAACCAAAATCCTATAAATTATATATATATATATATATATATATATATATATAATTTGATATAAGTGATACTTATTTTAATTTATTTTCAGAAGTTATTATATAATTATTAAACATAATTTTTTGAAATTAAATATGTAGAAGGCTAATAAAAAAATATTTAAATAGGACATAAAGTGTTTTACTTCAAATACTATTCAAAATATGTTTTCATTTCAACAAAAATGTTGTATGGAATCATTACATAATATAGGACCAGACATTGAACCACACAGTAAAAGGAATAGATCGATCGATCCGAGTTAAATTTCTTTTCGTCTTTGATTTTGAACACACACAAGTAATATCTACTAATCACGGAATTCGTAGCAGTATGGTATGACAGGCATATAAACAATAACAATCAGTTTCTAAATTCTAACCCTACATTAACAGTGCTACACAGAAATATATACAGTCTTATTCTCCTTCCTCTTTTTCTATGGTGTATAATATATATTCTTATTTTCCTTCTTTCTATTTCTATAGTGTAGCGGTCAAATTTTAGAAAGTCCGATTGTTTTCTCGCATCATTTAATACACGTGATCCACTACCTATACTTGTTTTGTGAAAACCAAATTCGTTGATTCGTTTGTCAAATTTGACAAGAGTATCTGTTGATCCAGTGATCATCGAATCTTTATGAAACCAAGAGTGTTAGTTTCAAGTCTTTAGCTCTTTTTGTTGGAGTGCTTACGGACGAATCGACCGGGATTTGGATAAAATGTAGCACGCTGTTCTCTAGAACAAGGGCGCAAAACCATAAACCAGTCTATGTAACCATCACAGAATCTTTTGAGAACTGCCCATTTTATGTATATTCGACTGATATTGAGTGATATGTAATATTACAATTCAAAGTTCGATATTTTCTCACAGGTTATTAATACGCAAAAACTACTTATTGCCTTTATGCCCATAGCGGCCATAGAGTATACGATCTTCCACGCGGGCATAAATTGCTTATTTGGGTGGTAACTAAGCAACAAAACCATGAACTATAGGAGAAAAATTAATTTGATACGGTTGCGATAACATATGTCGCTTTGTCATTATTCTATTGTTTCATCTGGCTTCATCTTCATTTTGAAGTGTCATCATTAGGTTTTCTTTTCAGTGTCTGTCATTTCACTGAAGTGTAAACAACATATAGTTTCTGTGTGCTCTTGAAATGTCAACTTTCACACCGAATAATGTATTTTTGCGGGAAATTTACTTCATTACTTCAATATGAAGAGAAAAGCTGCCGAAAGTCATTTTATAAGGTTGTTCGGAAAGTAATTTCGTTTTTCCCAACAGAGAATTTGATTGTGTTTTTTCGAACCCAACTTCACAATTAAGCCGCATAATCATTACATGTTTTGAAAGCTGATATAGCAAGCCTTGTGTTTGAAAAAGTTCAGTTAATTCTACGCTGTAGTTTTTGGTTGGTTTCCTTTTGAATATGGACAGCAATAAGCAGCATTTTCGTCATATTATATTTTTTTACTGTAGAAAAGGTAAAAATGCCGTTCAAGCCAGAAAGAAATCAACCGATTTATATGGAGAAGATGTGTGACAGTACGCCAGTGCCAGAACTGGTTTACAAAATTACGATCCGGTTATTTTGATGTCGAAGATGTACCACGTTGCGGAAGGCCGGTTGAAGTTGATAAAGAAATTAGTTGATGTAAATCGGCAAATAACAACCCGTGAGGTAGGTGAGCCGTTAAATTTATCGAATTCAATTGTTTATGACCACTTGAAAGACCTGGGTTCAACCTCGAAGCTCGATATATGGGTTTCCCATGTTCTCATGGAGAGAAATTTGTATTGCCGCGTTGGGGTCTATGATTCGCTTCTGAAACGTCACGAAAATGATCCAATTTTGAAGCGCATCAATACTGGGGACGGAAAATGGGTTCTATGTAACAATGTCAAACGCAAGAAATCATGGAGAAAAAAGATGAACCGGCTCAAAGCATTTCGAAAGCCAATATCCTTCAAAAAAAAGTGTTGCTGCCTGTTTGGTGAGATTTTAGAGGAATCGTTTTTTTTTTGAGTTTCTACCGGGTAACAACAATTAATTCGGAAGTGTACTGTCATCAGGTGAACAAATTGAATGATGCACTTCAACAGAATTGGCCAGAATTAATCAATGGGAGAGGGGTAGTGTTCCGCCAAGATAATGCGAGATCTCATACAAGTTTAGTCACTCGCTAAAAGCATTCACAGTTTAAAGGGGATACACACCACACCCACCATATTCTCCAGATCTGGCTCCTTCGGTTATTATTTGTTCAGGTCATTACAAAATTTTTTAGATGGTAAAGCCTTCACTTCAAATGAAGAGGTTGAAAATCATCTGGATCAGTTTTTTGCCAGCAAAGACCAAAAGTTTTATTAGCGTCGAATCATGTTACTACCAGAAAGATGGCAAAAGGTGTTGGAATAGAATGGCCACTAAATAATTCAATAAAATATTTATTCATTATACGAAAATTGTCTTCAATTTTCTCAAAAAAAAAAACGAATTTACTTTCCGAACAACCCAATGTCTTAGTGGATGTTTCAAATGTATTCTGTAATTATGTTGTTAATTTTTTGTCCAAAAAGTATTAATTTCTTGTCCAAAAAAGTAGACGGACCATGTTTTTGATTCACCTTAGTCTATCGTGAATTTTTAAGAACGTTACAAGTATGTCAAAGCGATTGTAAGTTTGTAGTAGAATTAAAATGGTGTATTCCGTAGAAGAAAGGGTGGAAATGATAAAATTATTTCTTAGAAATAACGACTCTGCGCGAACAACAGCGGCTTCATTTAACGAACGACATCCTGGAACAAATGTATCAGCTGCTTACGTTATGCAACTGGTTGCTAAATTTGACGCTACTGGTGCAGTCGGAAACAAAAAGAGGGTGCATGAAAGAGACGAAGCGAGGGACGTGGCTGCCTTAGGTCATGTAGCAATGGATACGACCTTGAGTACTAGGAAATTGTCCGAAGTATCTGATCTTTCACGCACAACAATCATGAGAATCCTGAAACATCACAAATTCCATCCTACGATCGGTTCAGGAACTGAATGAGTATGATCTCGATCGCCGACTCCAGTTCTGTGAAGTGGTGAGTGAAATGATTAACGGTAATCAAAACTATATGTTCGATATCCCCAAAAATTGAATGTTTGGGCGGGTATTTATGGAAATCACATAATCGGCCCTTTTCATACCCGGTAATCTCACTGACCAAATTTATTTAATTCTATTGGAGAACGCTATTTATCCAGCCCTCGTGCAAGTATTTGAGAATGCAGAAGACCATCAATTGATCATTTTCCAACAAGAAGGCACACCACCTCATTTCGTTCAACCGGTGCGTCAGTTCTTAGGTGAAAATTTCCCTCACGCATGGATTGGAAGAAGGGGACATAATGGGTGGCCACCCAGGTCACCTTATTTGTCTCCACTGGACTTTTTTCAATGGATCACCTGAAATCCAAGATTTACGCTACCCAGCCTGAGACACTAGATGATTTGCGAGCTCCGATCATTTATGAATGCCGTCAAATTAGACCAGAAATTTTGAGTAACGTATGTGAACGTTTTCAGCAAAACTTACATTACTGCATGGAAGTGAATGGTGCCTATTTTCAGCGTTTAATAAACTAATCACAAAAGTAAGTACTCTTCCATTAGTTTACCTATCATTTCGATAATGGATGGAAATTTTGCAGTGAAGTTTCAGGATCAGATAGTACTCGATAAGATCTTCTGAATGAGGTATCACCCCATATCCCTATTCAAAATTAAGGGGTTGTACTCACCCCCGTTAGGACGTTTCAGTTACGGGGATGCGAAGAGCGGAAAAGTTGTTCCCCCTCGAATCAGAAATTGACAAGTCTGAGAGATTTTCCACATTTTCATTTTAAAGCCGGAAAATCGAGGTGTTAAGTTTTCGTTGGACCACACTGTATATGGACAACACTTTGAACTTTGAATGTATAAACAATTTTTCACAATAAAGCTTCAGTTTTCGAAAAAGATCACACGAGCTTATTCACTCTTCTAATAATATGCCATAAAATCATAAATTTCCTTGGAAAACCAATCAAGACAGAAAGACGAATTGTTTGACTTCGGTTTTGGAATTCTACATACATCAGGACGAAAACTTCTACAATATAGTTGTTTTATCATTATTGTGTTTCACGGTTTCAATGACTCATCAATCGAAAAATAATATTCCAAAATCGTACACTTGAAAATGTCAGCAAGTTGAGTACATTACTCTCATGATGGAATTGTTGCAAATGGCAATCAGGAATTACTTTCAATATCAAAAGTACTTCTGGTGGTTACTCATTTACGCAGCATTAACAATCATGTATGCTAATCGGTCGATTTAAACAAACAACTTGTTATGTCTAATTGCTACTGTCCCACCTTCATGACACCGAAAGTTTTACAAGTTTTGCAAGTAATTAATATCGATAAATTGAGATATTGCCAATGCGCAATTAATTATGTAGTTTTGAATTGTATGGATTGGATGAAATTATATTTATTGATTCAATAATTATAATGATAATATTATACTATCGATGATAAAAACAACTCACCATATCGAAGTATTTTCTTGAATTCAGGGTCTCTCAATAGAGTGAAATTACCTCTTTTGCTAAAAGCAAGAACATTTTCATTTTATTCAAAACTGAAAACTAGTAATAAAATTCTACCGAGTCTTAAACACCTGCAACAGCTATTATCCTTTAGTCGAATTTTTAATATTATTTTCACGAAATTACAGCTTCATTTTCCAAATTAGAGCTCTGATGTTTCTCCAGAGCAATTGTTACTGAAACATAGACGTAGACCTAGAATCGAAGACACATTTCTAACGATACTGAATTCCACGATCGCGGCAGAAAAGTACGAGTCATTTTGAAAAATTGAAATTTGAGTAGATAAAGTATCACTTTAACCGCAAAGGTAGATGAAGTGTCACTAACAGCAAGGGTATATGAAATGTTTCAACTTTTTGTATTCAATAAAATTCACAAATTCAAACACATTATTATTATTATAATCCTGATACTCCTAGATCTTCTGTGAAGATCCCTCAGAAGCTTTTTCAGCATGTGCGAGTTAGGAGTTAATTCGAAGGATTAACAACAAGTGTTATTTTACAATTGACATTATTAGAAACATCTATTATCGAACACCACTTGTACACTTGTACACACGGCATTGTTTTCGTCGTTCTTCAGCTACCATGTGATATTCTTGATGCTTCTCCACTTTTTGAAGGACTGGTATTCCTTCTCATACATCATCCTAGATTTTTGGGGCAACTTCTACATCTGATGGCAGGTTTTCTTCTTCTTGTGTTAATTCTTTTCCTTACATTCCGTATTCGCTTCGTACACAAAACGCAAAAATACTGAACACTCCTCAAAAACCAGAATGTAAAATTTGTTTTACATTTTTTAAATATCAAAACAGATTAAATCTGTTAATCTTCTACAATTTTAATTTCAAAAAAATTTTATTAAAAAAACTTTTAGAATTAAATTAATGTCTAAAATAAGCACCGCTCACGTTTAATAGACGTATATAATCAAAACTCAATATATAATGTCAAATGGAATAAATAAACCAACAGATATAAGAAAGTCATTAAAATTATAATTATATTTTGTCTTTAATAAATCTCATTATGGAATGTCAATGAATTTAAATAACCTTAAAAATAACTTACACTGTTCTGTGATTTTGTTAGAACATAGACCAATCTTGAATTTTTAAATTGGTCTGTTTCGAAGCATCCATTCTTAGCACGTGTTTGTTGTGATATAGTGGTAGTTTTTTTATTTTGATATCTGGAATATTATCTAGGACCGAAGAAGGGGTTTCTTAGAATTATATTTGTTTTTTGAAGATATAGTACATGTTTTGAGAGATTTCTGAATCAACTTATTCGAATATTTAAATATATTAAATATTTCAAATAAATTATATTCTTTGAGAAGTCCTTAAGGTGTGTTCATGTTTTTAAAAGGCAATTGGTGTTCTTAAAGGTAAGATCAGAAACAAAATTTTGTCTCCTTTAAATATTTATTTGTTAATTTTAATGACTTTCTTATATCTGTTGGTTTATTTATTCCATTTGACATTATATATTGAGTTTTGATTATATACGTCTATTAAACGTAAGCGGTGCTTATTTTAGACATTAATTTAATTCTAAAAACTTTTTGAATAAAATTTTTTTGAAATTAAAATTGTAGATGATTAACAGGTTTAATCTGTTTTGATATTCAAATTTTGTTATATTTCTTCTATCAAGTGAAAAGTCTTTTTCTATTTTATGTTTTGCATTTATTGACAAAGTAATTCATATCCCTAGTAACGAAGCAACACAGTTGCAATTTTTGTGCCAAAAATTACAATTTTCTTTGAAATTTTATCATTCACCTGAAGTTGAAGTTTGCTGTAGAAAAAAAATTGTATTGAACACAACGATGAAATCGCATTATCGACTGACGTCTCAACGCTAAAAGACACTCTCATAGATGAACTACAAATTATATATTATGTATAAAATAAAATAGGAAAAGTTTTTCACTTGATAGAAAGAATATAACAAAATTCGAATATCAAAACAATCAAAACAGATTTAATCTGTCAGTCTTCTATAATTTTATTCCAGAAACTTTTAGAATTAAATTAATGCCTTATAAGTAGGGCTTATATTTAATAGACGTATAAAATCAAAACTCAATATACAATATCAACTGGAATAAATAAACCAACACATAAATTGTCAATTGAAATTAATAAACAAATATTTGAAGGAGACAAAATTTTGTTTCGGTTCTTACCATTATGAAAACTAATTCCTTTTCAAAAATACAAAATATAATTTGAGAATTTCACAGAAAATATAATTTATTTGAAATATTCAATATCTTCAAATAAGTCAATTCAAAAATCTCTCAAAACATGCATTATATCTTCAAAAACAATTAGAATTCCGATAATCTCTTCATCGGTCCTGTATCATATTTAAAAAATCAGAATCAACAAACAATAAATATAACTTACCCAAAGGTTGTCCTGGGATTATTGTTTGAATAACTAACTTTGCAATCAAGATATTCTATGTTCGTCACAAAAATCACAGAAAGCTGCAAGGTATTATAAGGTTTTCTTTAAACCATTGATATTCCATAATGAGATTTTTAGTCAAGCTTCAATATATTATGTATACATTCTGTCAAGAAAGTACCGGGAATTATCGATTTAAATCTGGCGGGGCAATGAGGCAGGTAAAATTTTTTTTTCCTAGGTTGGTACCACTGTCCTTAATTACTATGCCAAGCTTGAGCGGGATCTGTCAACTAGTGTGTTTGCAACAGCTAAGGAAAGGGTGCTGGAAAACCGTCGTACCAGCTTGAGAGAGATAGCACATGATCTTAAGATATCCCACGAGTCAGCACGTACGATTTTGATTGATAATTTGGGCATGAGAAAGGTGGCCGCACGACTCGTACCGAAAGACCTGAATTTTCTTCAAAAACGTCATCGCGAACAGGTTGCTTCAGACATGCTGGATCGCTGTAATTCCGATTCTACATTCATGGAACGCATTATAACTGGTGATGAGACCTGGGTCTACGAGTACGATATGCAAACAAGCCAGCAATCATCGGAATGGGTGGCAAAAAATGAGCCGAAACCGAAAAAACCACGCCAAAGCCGCTCGAAAATAAAGGTGATGCTCATTGTTTTCTTCGATATCCGTGGCGTGGTGCACTACGAATTCATTCCAGAGGGTCAGGCGGTAAACAAGGAGTATTACCTAGGCGTTATGAAACGTTTGCGTGAGCGTATCCGTAAGAAGCGGCCAAATTTGTGGGCGAACAACTCATGGATTTTGCATGACGATAACGCGCCTTCTCACCGAGCTACGATTGTGACTGACTTTCTCGCCAAAAACTCAACAAACGTGCTTCAGCAACCACCGTATTCGCCGGATTTGGCTCCCTGCGACGTTTTCCTCTTCCCAAAACTAAAATTGCCCCTTCGTGGCACTCGTTTTGAGTCGATTGAAGTCCATCCCGGAAAGCGCCTATAAGAAATGTTTTGATAATTGGAAGTGCCGTTGGCATAGATGTATTGGAGCAAATGGAGCTTATTTTGAGGGCGACCCAATAAATTTCGACGATTAAATGTAAAAATGTTGTTTTAATTGAAAATTCCCAGTACTTTCTTGACAGAGTAGTAAAATGAAATAGTAAGAGGCTTTTTACTTGATAGAAGGAAAATAACAAAATTTGATTATCAAAACAGATATAATCTGTCAGTCTTCTATAATTTAAATTTTAAAAAAATTTTTATTCAAAGTAAATTACAAATTTATCGCCTTTTACAATAAATAACTATTATCATTTTATTGAATGAAAACAGTACCGTGAACGATTTCACGTTCTTTAAAAGGATGATAACAATAGTTGAGACATGAATGTATGTGTATGATTGAAAATCATTCATCGGATATTTAAATAACGTGGTGAAAATGGGTCCCAACTAAAATATTTCTCAAGATTCAAATGGGCGTTCTACAGCAACCGTGTTAATTCTTATGAATCCATCAAACAAATTTCGCCGCGCGAACTGAAGACCCTCTCGGAAAGATCTCCATCGAGATATACTGTTGGAGCACACCATTTTAGATTCTGACACAAGAGCCATTGGACCACTGAAGAACTTCTAGTACAAGAAAGTAAGATTAGTAGCTTCTTTCATCTAGAACACACATTAGATCACTATAGAAGACTGAGAATATAAGACTCACTGAATAGAACCAGGGTAGCCTTCTAACTTTGTTAGGAATTTAAGAAATGAACCACTGAGTTAAAATACTTGCCTTGAGTGGAAATCCTGATATTAATCGAAGTTTTCGTTCAAATTTGGAATTATATTATAGTTGGAACATCATTTGGCTGAAGAACTTAATAAGTCACATCTTGTCAAAAATGTAATGCAATTATGGAATACTGCAAAGCCAATTGGACAATTTCTTTATATTGAATAGCGAGTGAGTGGACTTGAATCTTACAGAAAATTTCCGCTATTCACAATCTTAGAGTACGTATAATCGACCTTAACATAAACACATGTTTCAGATCTAGCAGAAGCATTGTTGAAACGACATATGTAGTTTTCAGTTCATATTTCCTGTGAACTGTAGCTTTAATCCATAAATTCACCACGATTCATTAGTTTCATAATGATGTATTTACCATAATTCAAAGTAAAATCAGTGAGCCATTTTTTTGTTAAGCCGTAATTGACGCCAGAGTCTTTAACGATATATTAGACTTCTGGGAAACCAAAGCGGAAAAGACGCACCCAGCAATAGCGATATAGTCACTCATAAAATAGTTACAACTTATGCAACAAAACGGAGATGATTTGCTACATTCACCAAGAATCCCAATGCCTTTGTCCTCCGCTGACGGCAGAAATTGATTTAGTGCCTTCTGAATGCCCGGCAGACGTGGAAGATGTCTTGAGACCTTTCACGGAAATTAGTGGCGACCACTTTGATCGGTAAACGTATTTACAATAGTTGATAGAGTTTCAAGAAGCATAACAGGACGTGGGTGAAATTTGAGAAAAAATCCAAGTGGGTCTAAAATGCTTTTAATTTAATTCAATTTCAAAAACTTTGATAAATTTCTTAACACCATATAGAATTTCCGAATCATGGTAAATATTCAAGTTTAGGAAAAAAGTTTCCGGAAAATTATTGAATATTTTTCGTACCTTCATAAAAACAGAAATTGAAGGGTATCTTAAGAGACTCTCTTTTGAATTGTATTAACACGTGTTTAAAGGAGAAATATTTTTATTTCAGTCGAAGAAAGTCTAAGATTCCAAATCTAATACTATTTAAAATAATCCAAATACGATTTCACTAAAATTTTATCAGAGATTATCATTGATCGATGTTCTTTTTCCTGTATCTTTTCAATTTTTGTTTCGACTTCATTTGTAACTTGAACCTCATGGGTAGTCTGTGTCAGATTCCGTGGTGCATGGTGCAAAGCACGCAGTTTCTTTCCCATTAGACACTCCACATGTTCGATGAGATTCGAATCTAATGGGAAGACCACAGCAAAATTGCTTTTTGAAGAAAGACCATAGTTTGACTTGCGATAAAGAGATGAGCATTGTCTTGCTGAAAAAGGGTTTGTAGATGACCATCTAGATAAGGCCGAAAAAATAAATATAATGTGAAGCTATCATACTGCCTTGAATGAAGAGCCTATTTTGACGCTGTGTGATACATCTAAGGTATAACCAGTGGTTCTTCTTCATTGTCTCATACATGACACACATGCTTTATCGCAGTTACAGTACAAAAATACAGTAAAACAAACTAACTTGCCAAACAATTATTTCTTGTCAAATTCTCTAAAATGATGGCTATTAAATCTCTTCAAACTCGAGGCATTTATTTGATCACAACAAAAGTAGACGGAGACGTAATTACAATTATTTTTACAATTATATTTATCAAAGCTGAAACCATAACTTTCTTCATAGTTATTTTGTTCCTAAAACATAGAGTTGTAAAATCATTCCTATTGTCACGGAGTATATATAAAAACTTTATCTTCCAAGAATGGTTGAAGTATAGAATGGCTTACATTGAATGATCAAGCCAAATATTTTAAGTAAGAGTTTTGCCGGAAAATGGCACGACAGGTCAATTTTTGTTTGGTATTTGGAGGGGAAACATTTCCGGATAATTTTGGCCTTATCCAGAAAAAATCAGAATCTCAATAAAACCTGAATGAACTCATTCGGAGAAATTCATCAGTATGAAAGATATTTTATTATTGTCACTTCTCTAGCATTGGAAATTTGAAATATAACGTTTCTAATTCCGAATATCATCACTATTTCTTAATACGGACTTCGTTATTTAATATAATTGGTTATCCCAATCTTGATATTATACTATTGCGCAGACAAACTTGGCAGTTGTAAATATTTACTAAAATTTAACATTATTAACAATTTATCAATAGATAATCGTTATCCAAACCAATAAAACTGAAGCATTAAGTTACCTAATAATCCATTATTCATTTTACCTCCTCCATATCTATGTATCTTTCGTAGATTTTCCGCAATCTCTCTGTCTCTTTATAATTGTGTTTTTAATTTCAATCATAATTTATGGGGTAAAATATTTTAGTTACTGGGATAATACCGGGCCATCCTCTATACTAATAGCAATAACCTCTTATTCACATTAGTTATGAGGATGTTTTATACCGGTGGCTCATATAAAAGAGTCCAGTCGAATATCCACGTAAGCATGAGTTTTTCCGGAAAACGCCGAGGTAGGTCAATTTGTATTTCGAGGAAGACATCATCTGAGTGCAAATTTGTGGGTAGCAACCTGATTAAGAATCTCAGATGTCAATAGGGGTTAGGGGTTAGGTGACACATCATCTTGGGTTTTGTACCGTTATTTATGAATATGCTAGAACCATTCTATTTGGCGTTATTTTCAGTGTGAAAAACTCTTAGGAAGTGATAGGTGAAGCGGATTAAATGGTCCAGTTTCTGAACCATTTTAAGTAATAAGATGCTTAAATTGCTTACAGTTCATTTCTAAACAGTGTCTTTGTTCAATATTTTCTCTGTAACATTTCAGGAGTTATTTCATTATATTCTTACACTATTATCTAGCAAAGATGTTCTAGAGGAGAAAGTATTGTAATAAACACGATAATCTTCAAACGAATCCACAAAAAGTGAAGAATCGTCTTATTAGATATTGGAGGCCATTCAATAGAATCTCTCCTTCTCCAATTCAATTCTATGGAAGACGTTGATTCAGAAATATACGTTTTCTATCCGACCATCTTTTTCTGGAATCTCCACAATTCGTGGATAGATTGAAATAACATTCACCTATCCAATTTTCAGGAAGGAAAAAATCGAGAATAGCACTGACGAGAAGTCGAGTTTGTCCAATAGAACATTTTGCTTGAATATATTATATTTCTGAACTACTTCTAAAATATTTTGCATATGATGAATAAAAAAAAACACAATTATGTGTTCTGTCATCCGAAAGTCAAATGAACGTTTTTTTTTTGCAATTTAAAACCGCTCCCATCTCATGAAAATGAAAAATACAAGGTTGAAATGCTCCATTCTTCTCCTTCTGTATCTTAATCGGCAAGATAGAGTGAAAAAAGAATATATTTAACAAAGCTCCGCGCTTGCAATGTGCTACGAGAAGTTGTAGACATTTTTTACGGTGATAGTTCAAGACTGAAACTGCTCCTCAAGAGACATTTTCTTTAAATGTAAATCCTTATTTTCTTTTCTCCTCTTTCAGATTCGTTATCTGCTTGACCATTTTTCCATTATTTATTTCGAACTTCTTTTGAGTTAATTTGTGAAACTATTCAACCCGTTTCTTTTTCTTGTACCATGAATGAATAAATATACTATTCATTCTTTTCCGCACATCATGTAGAAGATATTCGAAAAATATTAGTACTTTATATTCACGACCCAAAGAACCCAAAAACCCAAGAATCCTAAGCTCTTTGGAGACCCCAAAGATCCTAAGATTTCTAAATTCCTAAAGATCCCAGCGTCAATAAAGCCCCCAAAATACCCAAAACTTCCGAAAGTCCTTCTATTAACAAACTCTCCAAAAGTCCCTAAAGTAACTAAATTATCCAAAGCTCCTTAATTCCCTTAAGTCCCAAGAGTCCCTGAATTCCCCAAAATACCCAAAATTTCCTGAAGAATCCAAAGTTCCCAAGGTCTAACCTAAATATTTCTGTTTGAACTACTGATGGTACTTACGTAAGTTTCATCAATACTTGAACAGAATTCATCAAAGTACCCTCATGAAGAAGAAATATAAAATGTATTTCATTTATATTATGATCTGAACTTAAGTGTATAAATAAAATAAGTACATGAGGTTATTTGTCGATAATTGGAGCTTTATTGTGAGAAATTGGTTACTTATTCAAGGTTCAAAGTATTGTCCATCGCTACTTTTTCCCATCTTTCTAGCAACTGACGGATCACATCCTGAAAAATTTTCTGTTGGAGCAGTTGTTCACACGTGAAAAAACGTTCGACGGCTATTGGATTCAGTTCAAACGACACCCGATTTCCTATCGGGTGTTTTTTTAAGAGTGATTGGATCACTTTTTCGAGTAATTCAGGCTTTATTTCATCAATAACACGAGTTATGTTGGCTTCCAAAGCGTCTATTGTTTCTGGTTTATCAGCATAAACCAATGACTTGACATAACCCCAAAGAAAATAATCCAGTGAAGTTATGTCCCATGATCTTGGAGGACAATTAATGGGACCATTTCTCGAAATAATGTTATCGCCAAATCTTTCTTTCAATAAATCAATTGTTATGGTAGCAGCATGAGGTGTACCACCATCTTGTTGGAACCAAAACACTTCTGGGTTGATACCATTCAAATTTTGAAACAAATAATCATTGATCATCGATCTGTAATGAGCACTATTCACTATAACATTAGCTCCTGCATCGTTTTTAAAGAAATAGGGACCGATGATGCTTCCAGCGTGTAAAGCACACCATACAGTGCATTTTTCAGGGTGCAATGGAACCTGCAGAACTTTTTGAGGATTGTTTTCACTCCATATATGGCAGTTTTGCTTGTTTACATAGCCGTTCAACCAGAGATGAGCTTCATCACTAAACACAATTTCACGATAAAAAATTGGATCAACTTTAAGCTGATCTAGGGCTCAATCAGCAAACAAACGACGCTTATTATGGTCAAGTGGTTTTAGTTTTGGAACCAGTTGGATCTTGCATGGGTGTAGACCAAGATCTTTACGCAAAATTTTCCATGTGGTGGACGCACATTAACACTATGACCTACAGCAGCGATATTTCCTTCTGTACATACAGTTTTTTGTCTTGTTATTGTTGCATCGAGTAGAGAAAATGTCCGAAATCTATCAGTAGTTCGACGAATAAGCTGCTTTGATGGACGATTATGTAAACCATAAATTTGACGAAGTGCTGTATAAGTTTGGCGAATAGAACACTGATTTTGAAAATAAATTTCCGGCGTGAGTCTTTTCGTGATAATTTGTCAATGCTTACTGAACAGAAATGTCAAAACAACATGGCTTCTATCATCTGACAAATCACAGTTATCCCTATCGAAAGTTCTATCACTCTAAAGAAAACAATTTCGGATTATTCCCATTGGTCTTAAACGAAGGCACATGGCTTGTTGAGTGTTTTTACGATGATGACACTTCAAAATTGATATGTTGCCAGATGGAACAATGGAATAATAAACTAGTAGCGACATCTGTTATTAAAACCGCACGAACGTATTTCTACTTCAACGTAAAATTATTCTGACGTATTCTGTGAGAAGTTTCGTGAAATTTTTGGAAATATTTATTTAAATCAGAGGATTATGTATATGTATGGATAAAATCTTGGAACATGATTCACAGAAATGAAATATGACCATAAGGCATTCCGCTTTTTCAATATCTCGAAAATAGAAAAAGTAACTAAGACGTAACCAAGACGTTATATGTGGAATATCGATTTTAATGTTTATGCAATATTTCGTTATTTTAGTTATGGTTAATCCAAAGGTACTGTAAGCAAACAAATACGAAGTACCTATTAGAATCCCACCTTCTTCGAGCAGAAACTAGTTTCTAAAATAAGACTTCACGTATTAAATGATAACTCATATGCAATAAAATCTGAAAAAGATACATTCCCATTCTGTGAGAAATAAATGAAAGGGATCACCTATGGAGGAGAACGAAGGAGAGTCAGTCGTTTTGAAATCGCTCGACATTTTTCTCGACCAATAAATATCAACATTGAAGTATTCTCAGCAAACCAGTCGGGTTATTTAGGCTTCCTCACGGAAAAAAACGAAAAGTTCGCTTACTGACATCCCAAACAACGGCATTATTTATTTATTTGTCGTTTCTGGAAACAGCGATTATGGAAGAAATAATGGGCTGTATTCGAGACATGTGACCTCTTACCATATCACGAATACTGTGACGAATGAGTCGTTAAAGTCGTTTTTTGAGAGAAAATGTCATTTCGCTCGGATTCTGTTCACATCGACTTGTTTCTGTCTTCGAGAACACGCCACCTCTTATGTTCACACAAGAACAATAATAAAAATACAGATTAAACATTACTTATTTATTTCATGGAAATCCATTTTTAATATGAAAATATTTCAAAATAATGAAAGCTTAGTAGAGTTTGTGCCAAAAATTACTTCCCGGAGATGAGGACGACCGTGACTTGGCACAAATGTAAACAAATACAAAATTTGAGAGTTTCCTTGGCCCAAACTGAAATAAACTACACATCCCAAGCTCTGACTCTTTTCCCCATTGTGTGACCTTTTTCCCTACTGAAATTGATAACTAATATAATATTGTATTTCTACCCATTTCTATCAATTTCTGGTCTGTAAATAATTCAAACACTAAAAATACGATACTGAATTTTACAAAACGATACCAGAGAAGAACAAAGCCATATTTCTGGACCTCACCAAAGCCAAAAATTAATTGAATCGGTCCTTACTTGATGGAAATTCATTTCAGTTAAATAAAATAATATTTATTGGATTATTCCCACAATTCATTAAGTTAACGACAATTGTTTCACCAACACTGATAACTTCGTCAAGTTTACATTTTCAACTAACTCTTGAAATTTCATCTTCACTTCTTATTGCTAAAAACATGAAAAAAGAGGCGGTACAACGAACTAACAATTTTTGGAAATAAAGATAAGAAGAACCTATGTAGAATGTACAAATAACCATCAATTCACAAAAATACCGATAAAGAAAAATATGCGAAAAGAGGATATAAATATATTGGGGCCAAATATCGGAAATACCTTTCTAAGTAAAAATATTCAATAGTGGGGGATCTTGCGACATCCGTTTGGTCGTTGAGAAGAATTTTACGGTTCTTGTACTTACTAATTTCTACTGCTTCTTAAAGTATGAGTCTGGTAATTTTATTTTCATTATGGATAAGTTCATAGTTATTGTTAACATTATGTCCAACTATTTCCAAATAACTGGCATTTGTTAAGAGTGCGGACAGTGGAACAGCATTGGGCTCGTGACCGGTAGGTTCGGGTTCGAATCCTGTTCTGGTGAAAAAAAAATTTCTAGTTGGACGGGTGTCGGCCACCATTTCACTGTTGAGTCAAAAATTAACAGTGCTGTGACCTAAAATGGCGCAAGATCACAGTAAAAGGGCCAACCCTGAACACAACTGAACTCCTAACTCGCACAAGCTGAAAAAGCTTCTGAGGGATCTTCACAGAAGATCTAGGATTATCAGGATAATAATAAAAAAGTTGAATATTTCTACTTGGAGAGGTATTTCCGATAATTGGCTCCACTACATTTTATGGTTGTTTATATTACTTTTTTCGCAAAGATTTTTTTATCGGTATTTGTGCGAATTGATGGTTATTTGTATCCCTTTTCGCTTATGTTTTTCTTATATTTATTTCCGAATATTGTTAGTTGTACCGCCTCTTTCTTCAAGCTTTTAGCTATATAAAAAGTGAATGTGCAATTTTAAGAAATAATCTATATTATTTAATTTTATTTTATTCAATCATTAATGTACCCTAAAGTTAAGTATCGGAAGTTTTTTTACAGCGAAAGGGATAACTGTGATTTGACAGAAGGTAGAAGCCATGTTGTTTTGACATTTCTGTTCACTAAACATTGACAAAATATCATGTAAAGACTCACGCCGCAACAATGTTTACAAATTATTGAAATTTATTTTCAAAATCAGTGTTATATTCTCCAAACTTATAGAGCACTTCGTGAAATTTATGGTTTGCATAATCGTCCATCAGAGCAGTTTATTCGTCGAACTATCGATAGATTTCGGATAACATTTTTTCTACTCGATGCAACAACAAAAACAAGACAAAGAATTGTACGTACAGAAGAAAATATCGCTGCTGTAGTATTAATGATGATCCAGATTTGTCTATTCGACGACGTTCACAACAAGTTGGACTCTGTGCATCCACCAAATGGAAAATTTTGCGTAAAGATTTTGGTCAATACCCATACAAGATCCAACCGGTTCAAGAATAAAAGCCACTTGACCATAATAAGCGTCGTTTGTTTGCTGATTGGGCACTAGAACAGCTTGAAGTTTGTCCACTTTTTTATCGTAAAGTTGTGTTTAGTGATGAAGCTCATTTCTGGTTGAACAGCTATGTAAACAAGCGAAATTTCCGTATATGAAGTGAAAACAATCCTCAAGAAGTTTTGCAGGTTCCATTACATCCTGAAAAATGCACTGTATGGTGTGCCTTACACGCTGGAGGAATCATCGGTCCATAAAAACGATGCTGGAGCTAATGTTACAGTGAATGGTACTCGTAACAGATCGATGATCAATGATGATTATTTGTTTCAATATTTGAATGGTATCGACCCAGAATTGTTTTGGTTTGAACAAGATGGTGCTACACCTCATGCTGCTACCGCATCAATTGATTTATTGAAAGAAAGATTTAGCGGTAACATTATTTCGAAAAATGGTCCAATTAATTCGCCTCCAAGATCATGCGACATAGCTCCACTGGATTATTTCCTTTGGGGTTATGTCAAGTCGTTCGTTTATGCTGATGAACTAGAAACAATAAACGCTTTGGAAGCCAGCATAACTCGTTTATTAATGAAATAAGTCCTGAATTACACGAAAAAGTGGTACAAAATTGGTCTGGTCGAATGCGGTTCCTCAGAGCTAGTCGTGGTTGACATATGCCAGAAATTATTTTTAAAAGATAAATGTCATAAAATTATCTTTCACATAAAGAGAAAATTTGGCTTCAATCTTAATTTAAATGTGTTTTATTTCAATTTAAAGTTCTATCACTCTAAAAACAACACCCAATACGTTTAGGTAGTGTTGTTGTAAGTATTTGGTGCCAAAGTTCAATTAACTAAATTGGTCTGATGAAAAATTATAAGGGGAAAGACCTTCATGGATAGCACTGTAAAAATGTGAACAAATAATGGAAACCATTGAATTAATTCTCCGATTTAAACGAGCAACAAGGAACAACTTTGGATGAGCTTATATTAATTCCGTTTCTTGCATAAACTGAACTGGTTCCGAAAGCATTCAATTATTTTGTAGCACCCTGTAGAGTAGCGTACCTAATTATCGGACGCACCAAGCTGTGACCATCATCGAAATATTCCAAATAACGAATAACAACTTCCTCTCACGCGACCATATTTAACGAATCAGCATTTTTTAACACAAATGAAAACCAATTTGGAACGGGTAAACCGAACAATTTATGAGTTTCGCTACGATTTATTCGATCGCTCTGAGCAGTGATCCGTTTTGTGGTTTTGTCATGGAGTGAATGGTTAAATTTAGGTTTTTTTTGTTTGTATCTTGCATCCTTGAACGAGAGATAGGATTACCAGAAACTGATGTCATCGTGGTAATAAAAAAATAAAATACTCATTAGTTTTCTGGCTCGAACTGACCAAATACTGGGCCAATTGGGGCTTTTTTTAACATACAGATGATTCATAAATAGCGATTAGCGTTTAAATAGCTGATAATTCGAATCATGACTAATCAAAATATTAAAAAGTATATTCAGAAAAAATTGCAGGGTTTTCGGAATGTAAATTTTTTCCAAATTGCAAAGATATTTCATCTCGCATCAGTGTTCCTTCTGCCATTCCAATGAACACTAATTTGTCATTTAAATACTGTCATTGTCGTATTCCACTTAAACATTCGATTTATATATTTCATTATGTGCTGTCTGCAGGTCTGTAAAAATGAAACAGGGATGTGATTAAGACATAAACAATTAGATAAAATAATAAGAAAGCGGATTTTTACTTGATAGAAGGAATATTACAAAATTTGAATATCAAAACAGATTTAATCTGTTAGTCTTCTACAATTTTAATTTCAAAAAATTCTTATTCAAGAAACTTTAAGAATTAAATGATTGTCTAACAAGCAATGCTTATATTTAATAGACGTTTAAAATCGAAACTCATTATACAATATCAAATGGAATCAAGAAAAGAAACATAAGATTAGAAAATTAAACATTTTGTATGAATGTGAAGATGAAATGTCCGTATCTGAATTCTAGCTATTTTTTGAGGATTTGCTGCATGTTTTGAGAGTTTTTGAAGTAATTTATTCAAATATATTAAATATTTCAAATGAATTAGTTTTTGAGAAGTTCTTAAAATTATGTTGTATATTTTTGAATAATATTTAGTTTTCATAAATATAAGATCAGAAAACTAAACATTCTGTGACAAGCAGAGCTGCGTACGCTTGTCCGAAGAGTTCAGTGCGCATGCTTGGGACGAAACGAAAAACATTTATTCATTTATTAATTTTAATTGACAATTTATATTCGTTTGTTTTTTCTAAATTCCATTTGATATTGTATAATGAGTTTCGATTTTATACTTCTATTAAATATAAGCATTGCTTATTAGACATTCATTTAATTCTTAAAGCTTCTTGAATAAAAAATTTTTGAAATTAAAATTGTTGAAGACACCGATGTGTTAATATTTGGTGTTTAGCTGTTTCGCAGTGAAGCTGTTCACGAATTGTTACTGTAAATAGGGCAATACTTCATTTAGCAGAAAACGATTGTTACGAGACTAAGAAATGATTGAGGCAGAAATGCGTGAAATTAATACTGTCACTACCTTGGAGACAACTCAAAGCGTTATTTCTCGCTTCTGGAGTCAATTTCGTGAAAGCAATAGCATAGGGGAAAAACATTCGAGTCCTACATCTTCACTTAAATGTACGAAGAATTATCGTTGTAGCCTCATCTCAACTAAATTGTTTTTTTTAAAGACTAGCATAGGATAAAAAAGCTCATTTGAGGCCAGATTCAAAATAGTTTATATACCGACGAATCTTGGCTTGGTTTATATCCAGATTCTAGAAGATTACACGTTTAAAAGGCAACGGATGACAGAAAAATAATTCAGTAATTTTTCACAGTTACAGGGTGGTAAGTGAACAAAGATAAACACGATTTTAATATCATTATTAAAATCATGCTCTGAAGTATTATAGTTTCGTTTGGTCGCAGAATTGAATGCGTTTGCAGAGGTTGATTTATGGCGCCCAATGATTATACAAGTGATGTTCCTCAACTTGAGCAGCTCCTCTACACAAATTTTTTTGGGAGATATTTATACTGTGCTTGATAGTATGAGAATCTCGAGAAATTTCCGAGTTTCATACTGGCCTTCTTAAATGCGGAATCTAAGTTCAATAGAACATACTTGGGGGATGCAGCAGAGAAGTATTTAATCTTAGAGATCAAAGCCATTTTAAGAATAGCGAATAACTATGTCAACTCTTTCAGCAATTATATAATGAAATTTCTCAAGAATAGTTGGGTAATTTTATTTCATCCTATTTTTAAAAACGGTTTTTCAATACTTTCACATTACAACAGATTAACACAAAATGATGACAGTATCAGATTTCTTCTTCATTATTATGTTTTCTTTTATCAAAACCAGAGACTAGCTGAAATTGTCTTTATAACCTTATCAGCTACAACAGATTAACACAAAATGATGACAGTATCAGATTTCTTCTTCATTATTATGTTTTCTTTTATCAAAACCAGAGACTAGCTGAAATGTTCTTTATAACCTTATCAGCTACTCTGCTGTCGGATCACAACTAATCCTCATTAATCTATATTACCGACTAGGTAAGAAGTTTTCTATGAGGGCAACCCTTCCTGAAAAAAAGCGTGAAGTGGATAATATAGGACACAGGGGGTAGGATATTATAGAAGGAGGAAAGGGAACCAATTGTGATTTTGCATGCTATTGTAAGATCGATAGATATTAGAAGTAAAAACGACAAAATAAATGACTACTTCATACAAGAATCCTCATTCAAAATAAAATAATATTGGAACATCAACCGTGGAGACAGATGTACAGGTGAACATAAGTAAAACAATGTACTTCTATACCAACAACAATTCAGAATGAAGAATTTAGTATTACTTCCTAATATTTTATTTATGCAAATAAATCCATCGTAAGATTTCTCAGCACAACTAACCATAGTAATTTGAATCAGATCGTACATTAATCGTACATATATTCGCACAATGTATATATGAAATTATTAATGATATTGTTATATGAAATGGCGGGGATAGTTGAAAGAAAATATATTATTCAGTAGAATTCCTAGTTACTGATGGCTTTTCTAATACAACGCTACTGCTCCGCAATTTATCTTATTTCAGATCGGTAATTTCACCCAGTAACTTTTCCAAAACAAGGGACAACAAACTCCAACCAATAATTTTTTAAGCTTTCTACAGCGAGAATTCAATTCTTTAACCAGATCTAACTCACTCTAAACTTCCACCTGAATGAGTATGTTCAATCTATTAAAACTTCAGGCACAGTGAAATAGATACATAGACCAAATATTTCCACTCGGGTTAATGTGATACAATTCTTTATATTAATATCGAGAATTAGTACTAGTAGGGGCTATAAATTTCAAGAAGTATCTTACGTGCAAAAAAGATGCTGAACATTCATTGATAGCAATATGGAGTGAGTTAAAGTAGATTTATAATAATTTAAACTCGAGACAGTTTCCCAAAATTTCCACCGGAAAATGCTGATTTACTACCTCACACCAAAAACTCTCTAAATTCAATCTCACACGACTCCATCAAAATTCCCAATGGCCACCGGAAATAATATATAATTATAAAAAATATAACCAACAACCAACCAGAATGATTTATATCGATGAAGTGCAAACGAAGTCTCGAAACAGCAAATATTAATTAATACCTGATCAAATTTCATTGACGGAGGAGCGATTGTGGAAATTCACGTAAAAAGCGCATTCACCAAATGGAATTTAGGGCATTTAAACGAAACCTTGGCAGCCTGAATTTTATATAATATCGGGAGTTTTTTTAGAGTGATAGAACTTTAAATAGGAATAACTGTCATTTGACAGAAGGCAGAAGCCATGTTCAGTAAGTATTGACAAATTATCATAGAAAGACTCACGCCGCAACAACGTTTACAAATTGTTGAAATTTATTTTCAAAATCAGTGCTCTATTCGCCAAACTTATAGAGCACTTCTTAGAATTTATGATTTACATAATCGTCCATCAAAGCAGGTTATTCGTCGAACTATCGATAGATTTCGGACAACATTTTCTCTACACGATGCAACAACAAGAACAAGACAAAAAACTGTACGTAAAATATCGCTGATGTAAGTCATAGTGTTAATGATGATTCAGATTTGTCTATTCGTCAACGTTCACAACAAGTTGGACTCTGTGCATCTCATGGAAAATTTTGCGTAAAGATCTTGGTCTACACCCATACAAGATCCAACTGGTTCAAGAACTAGAGCCATTTCACTATAATAAGCGTCGTTTGTTTGCTGATTGGGCCCTAGAACAGCTTGAAGTTGATCCACTTTTTTAATCTTAAAATTGTTTTTAGTGATGAGGCTCATTTCTGGCCAAGTAAACAAGCAAAATTTCCGTATATGGAACGGAAACAATCCTCAAGTAGTTCTGCAGGTTCCATTTCATCCTGAAAAATGCACTGTATGGTGTGCTTTACACGCTGGAGGCATCATCGGTCCATATTTCTTTGAAAACGATGCTGGAGCTAATGTTACAGTGAATGGTACTCGTTACAGAACGATGATTTATGCTTATTTGTTCAAAAATTTGAATTGATCCAGAAGTGTTTTGGTTCCAACAAAATGGTGCTACACCTCATGCTGCTACCGTGTCAATTGATTTATTGAAAGAAAGATCTGGCGATAACATTATTTCAAGAAATTGTCCAATTAATTGGCCTCCAAGATCATGGCACATAACGCCACTGGATTATTTTCTTTGGTGTTATGTCAAATCATTGGTTTATGCTGATAAACCAGAAATAATAGACGCTTTGGAAGCTAACATAAACTGTGTTATTGATGAAATAAGCCCTGAATTACTCGAAAAAGTTGTCCAAAATTGATTTGGTCGAATGCGGTTCCTCAGAGCTAGTCGTGGGCATATGCCGGAAATTATTTTTAAAACATAAATGTGAAAAATTATCTTTCAAATAAAAAAAAATTGGCTTCAATCTTAATTTAAATGTGTTTTATTTCAATTTAAAGTTCTATCACTCTAAAAAAACATTCGATTTGTACGAAGACTGTTCAACTCTGTTTGAAATTCAAACAATTCATTCCCAAGTATCTACAATATTCAAATAATTAATTATTAATGATTTCTATAATCCTATATTTGGAGTACTGGTGTATTGAAATCATTGGTATATGCTTACAAACTTCAAGATAGACACGCATTAAGATTGATATCGTTGAGCTGTACTGTCAAATTGAAAAATTTTGTTTTTACCACAAATTTTTTTCATTTTTTATGGAAAAACTCTTCATAATAATTCTACAAAACCTCGTAGTCTTGTTCTCTTCTGATTGCTCAGAGAAGTCGAAATTTCTGCAATGCCTGGCTGCATCAGAATGAAGACTTGACTAACGACCTCTTCTCCTACGACTCAATTACGTTCTAGCCTGATATGATTTATTTTCGTGCTAATAATCACAGGATGTCCCGTGGTGAGGACAGCTCGCAGGTTGGTGGGTGAAATACTGCTTTTAAAAGACCACCCGTATAATATTTGTTGATGAAAAAAGATCATGGGTCCATAGGGGGTCTGAGATCTCCAAGAACATAGCAGACGTGTCGTTTCTTGAAAGTTCATTGGATTTCTATCCTGATTATTGCATCGGATGTCTGTAGGATAGATTGTGATGTTTATGCATTTTTGGAAGCTACTCAACAGTGTTTCAGAAGAATTTTTCATACAGCAAATAATTATCATAAATTAGAATGGTTATTTACATGGAAGAGTGTGGTCAAGGAGATATTGCATTGGGATTCCTACTTATTTAATTATATATTTTTTACCTCGTATCATAGCGTGTATAATTTTTGTACAAAACTTTGCAACAACAATTACATGAGAATACTTAATGAACGTGTAGTGGCCAAATTAATTTTTTTCGTCCTTTTCCATACACGGTAACTTTTGCAAAGAAATATTTTTATACTTTCATATTTCAAAACCACATGAAGAGGTAAATATCGTTAATGAATAGATTTAACCATAGGGCCCAGAAGTATATCTATTTTGAATTACGGTTTTTTCGTAAAAAAAAAACGAACAAAATCTTTATATCAAAATATACAGAAAGATAAGTATTGAAATATATCTTTGTTGTGTAGATTATGATGTCTTTCATTGATATTTTTCTGAAAAATGAATTTATCCAAGAATTTAATTGATGTGAGGTCATCACCGTGATAATATCACAACTTTGCTTATAATATCATTGATCTTATTCTGAAGTATTTCCTTTTCATAAAAAAGTTGAGAAATTAAATTGACTAAACCTGTAAGTTTGACAATATAAGAGTTTGATCACGAAAGATATGTATAATTACGTTAAAGAACGTCTCCTATTTGAATGACATCATTGCCATATTTCAAAGAATTTTCAACAAATTAATTAATCTGCCGAAAAATTCATCTCTTGGTATTCTTTCCGATTCATATTTATATTTATTTTTTTGTGATTTCAAGAAAATGAAATGTATAATGGGCATCTTTCTGGATCCTATAATTTGCTACTTATTAATTGATCTTTCCATTAGGTTATAAATCCTACCTTGTTAACTTCGTTTCCATGTATTCTGTTGAAAATAATCGTGTTCGCAAACGGCCAGACGAATGGTAAATTGAGTTTCGAACAAATCGTTAAATTGAATGTAATAATTTCATACTCTAAATTCTCAGAATTCAGGAATTCGAATGAAATGATAACAATTCTGACACGATCGAGCAGAATATAATTTTTCAGTTATAACAATCGTCTGGTAGTTAAACGTGAACATTGGGTGATTGAATTGATACTATCGAACTTTTACTTGGGATGTTACAATTCGAAGGAACCAAAACAAATTGAAGAAATTACTGCCTTTCTATCAAAAAATTCAACTGTTTACACATTTTTGTGAGTGCAGTTTCGACCTTCAGGCTCATGAAAACCTAAGAGATGGTACAGAGTCTTTATGCAGGTTTGAGTACAAAAGAACAAGTATACAGGGTGTTTCATAATTGGATGTGAATCCTTGGGTGATTTTTAGATGATAATTTCAAATCAACATATGTCTTGAACCTCTTAACTTTTGATCTACAGGGTATTGACGTTTTAAGAAAAAAATCATTTTTTTATTGAAACTTTAGTAAAGTTCTAGATATTCTTTTGATATTTTGTACACGCACCCTAAGCATCAACAGCCATTTCTTGATGTAGAAGTTTTTCTAATTTTTCAACCGCTGGCGTCCGTACGGGATATCGAATAGACATTTTTGGAAAAAAAATATAGTACGCCACTGCTTGTTCTTCAAAAAAAATTATTTTTTAAATCACTCAAAATCATTCACACGACGGCCACGGCTGGCTATTGTACTCCGATCAACCCAAGTTTTCAGTACGTTGCCGACTGTTTGGGGCTCAATCTCATGAATGCCAACTTCGATTTCGTATTTAAAGGCATCAATCGTTTCTGGATGGTGAGCGTAATACTTATACTTAATGCATCCCCCCATAAAATAATCCTCCCAGGTGAAAATAAGCTTCATGGCTAAAGATGATTTTTCTGGGAAAATGCTCATCTTCGGCCATGCGATCATTGAGCGAAGTGGAAACGCTTCAAAAATTCACCTCTTGCACTAGTTAAATTTTGTGAGACTTCATACCAAGGTCTTTATGCAAAATTTGCCTCGGAGAAGTGCGAGAAATGTTCAGTTCCTGAGCACGATGACGAGTTGATGCCAATGGATTTTCAGCTACATTCTGGGCTACAGCAGCAATATTTTCAGGTGTACTCACTGGACAAGAACGTGAAAGGGTTGTTTTGTCAAATTTCATCCAGTTTTAAGAACTCGCTTCACAAATTGATCCACATATTGTCGTTTCGATCGACAAATCACTACACAATGGCATTGAGAGAGAACAGTTGAGGTTTTGATTCTTCTAATGCTCCTCTGGATCGATGTTGTTTATAGATTTACATTGAATTTCCTATGTTTCCGACTGTTTTTTCCATACTTGCGTAACTTTAAAAGACTATTGGCTTAAATGCCTGTAATTTTCGGATTTTGAGCCGAAGATGCTCTCAGACGACTAGAATTAGACTCACTCATGAAGAATTCGAGGTAAAAAGTAATTCTGTCCGCCTTCCCGGTACGTCCGTAAGCACTCAAACTTGAGAGACTTGAAACTTTCAGGGTAGGTTTGGCGCAGTCTAAATATCTCGGGAGAGTTTGTTAGTGAGCAAAACTGTGCCAACTGTTATGCACATTTGAAATTTAATCTCATTTGTCCCAATATTTTCGAAACTATAGATCCAATCGGCCTGAAATTAGGTATTGAAGAGTAATATAAGTGACACGCACATGTTATTCCGAAATTTCCTAAGGATTGCATGATTAGAAGATTCAAAAAACTATTTTGGCCAGAGTAACATTGAGCACTATCGCAATCCTACGATAAAGCTGGAAGTTAGTATCTTATAATTAAAATATTTGAAAAAAAAATTATCCAGAGCAGCGTTGAGCGGTACCGAAACCATAACAACAGTCCTACTATTGAGTGTAATTTTAAGCATTTACATGTAAAATAAAGGCATAGAGACTAGTGCAAAATTTCGTGACTATCATAAAATTAGGAGAAAAAAAGTTAGCAGAGCAGCGTTGAGTGCTAAAGAAACCTAACCAATGGTCCAACGATTCAGTTGACATTTATCATTTATACGAGGGCCGTTCAATGTATTCTCGGTATACGAATCAAGGGAAAAAAACTACAATTAAATTGTTATATCGTGAAATAAGCTTCTCTGGACCTTGTAAAAAATATTCCTCCGGTTTTTCCTCAAAATAGGCATTAATTGCTACCTTCAGTTCTTCATCGTCAGAAAATCGCTTTCTATAAAAATATTTTTCCACATTTGGGAAAAGGTAGTAGTTAGTCATTGGAGGCTAAGTCTGGACTGTACGGAGGATGAGTCATTTCTTCGCACAGCAGCCTTCGCCACGCGAACCTTGTGAACCGGCCGTTGTCGTGAAGCAGCAACACCCCTGCTGTAAGTTTTCCTCGTCTTTTTTCTTTAATAATCTTTATTATTATTATTAATTGCTTCTATTTAATTACTCAAAGTGATTGCGTATGATGCTGCTGTGATGCTTGCATATTTTTTGGTGTATTCTATCAATAAAATACCTTTAGAATCACAAAAAACGTAGCCATTATTTTTCCAGCGGATGGGGTGACTTTAAAGTTCTTTGGGGGCTGTGCACTCTTTTCAATCCACTGCATGGACTCCGGTTTACTGTCAGGGTAATAGTGATCAACCCACGTTTCATCCCCAGTACCCAGCCGATTGAAAATAGTCGATGGCTCTTCTTCACAGAGCTCTAAAAACTCCTTACAGCACACGACTCGCACTTGCTTCTGAGGTACAATGAACATTCCCGGAACCCATCTGGCACTGACCTTTGAGAGATTAAGATGGTTGAAGGATAGTAAGAAAGAAAGCCTGTATGGTACCCACGGATAGGTTTGTCATCTCTGCTAACATCTTGACTTTTATTCTGGCATCTTTAAGTACCAGTTTTTCTACTTTTTCCACAATTTCTTCAGTGGTGCCGCTAGCCGACCGTAGGTCGACTTCAATGCTTTTTCTGCCTCTTTTGAATTCACTAGACCACTTTTGAGTGGTGGTCTTGGTAAACAGCAACCATCTCTTCAGGAATGAGTTTTTGACTTTTTCCCTGCTTAGTGAGGAACTCAATAACGGCGCGAGGCTCGATTCTCTTCATCATTGTGACGTCAGAAATTCTGGTCGTCTTTCACTGAGGATACTTATAAGACTAATGATCGCAAATTAGTGGAATTTTATATTTATATCCTCAGATAGAGTCATTAATAAATTATATAATTAGATTACTCACATTATTAGCAACTCACCCCGATAACGAGAATATATTGAACGCCCCTCGTACGTAAAATAGCACAAGAGAGTTAATACAAAATTTCGTGAGGATCGCGAATGATATAAACAAAAGATCTTGCCTTTAAGTCAGTGCTTTTCACTTATATTATCGAATTACGATAACGAAATGAATTTTTTGGATAATACCGTTTTTATGATGGGACATGTGGTTTATTATTATTCGGGATTGTTTCTGTTTAACTAAATCGACTATAATTGGCAGGATATCGTTTTGCCTGTCTGCAATTTTTTAATTTCGATTCGAAAAATGCCTCTAACGACTAGGTTGGACTCATTGATGAAAGTCAAAAGTAATTCTGTGCGGTCCATCCGTAAACACGGTAACTTTAGAAAAGAAAGAGTTAGAGACTTGGAGCGTTCAGTGTAGGCCCGCATATCTCACCTAAGTTTGTTAGTACCTAAAATTGGTCCACTGCTTCTGAAGTTATTCACATTCAAAATTTTATTTTATTTTTCCCAATATTTTCTAAAATATCAATCTGATAGATCTTACATTTGCTATCTAAACTAGATTGATAACGCGCACGACTGGGCAAAATTTCCGCGTTAAGCACTATCGAAACCATAGCAACAAATATACGATCGAGTTAAGATTCAGAATTTAGATGAAAAATAACAACACAAAGGCGAGTGCAAAATATCATGTGAATCGTATAATCAGAAGATTCAAAAAACACGGTGAGCAGAGCAGCGTCGAACGCTACCGAAACCATAGCAACATTCTTACGATTGTCGAATTTTGTACCTGTGACCTGTACCATTATAAATAGGATTTCAAGTTTTGTTCTCTTCAGATTTGAAAATGGGCTGAAAACCCGAAACAAATATGTCAACAGACATCAAAAAAATAGAGAAAACTTTAGCCAGGTTGTGTTTATTTACTACATTAATTTAAAAATGTTTCACTAAGTGATATGCGAGAAATCAATATCACCTTAGCTTCATATTCCAAAATGATCTTCATAATACTTGGAATTGCACAGTGATTTCATTTCTTGTGAAGGTTCAGTATTATAGCGAATAATGAAAGAAATTGAAATTTCTAGAAAAAATGAGTCAGCTTACTACAGGAAATGCTAATAACATAAATCGATCGAATTTTATAATTAGCCATTAAATGAACAGACCTTGAAGTTTTCGAAGGAAACGATTTGTCTGCTTCACCGGTTGATTCGGAGGAAAAGGTGAATAAGTCGTATAGTTAGCCAATATTCTTATTAGATACTGACAAAAATTAATTATCTTGTTTTCTTTTCCAAAGAACAGGCATTTTTGCGTGCAAGTTTCAGGGAATAGCATGCGATCGTTTCGCCCAAATGTTGAATTTTTTAAACTAGAATAATCTGGACTGGACTCACTGATGAAAAATCCGAGGTCAAAAGTAATTCTGCCCGGCCGGCAGGTTCGTCGGTAAGCACGCTTACTTTCGAACGGAAAAAGTTAGACATTGAACTTTTCAGGATTCAATTATTATTATAATAGACTCAAATAAAGTCTGCTAGAGTTATGTGTGATATCCTTTTTATTTGGAAATTATTCAACAACCCCTTGGACTCACTGAACATCATGCCAGTAATAAACTTTATGCTCCAATAAGGAGATTTAGACAGTCGGATACTTTTCATTTGCCTCTTAAGCAAAAAACTCTCCGATCCGCATAATGATCCATCGGTGTAATCAGTTCAAAGATCAAATTTATATATTCTTCCAAAGTTCTTCACGGTAGTGAAGAATATCTTGAGATATATCTTTGTGAATCGCCATGGGTATTCATTTCGCTTTCCGTAATTGTAATTGATATTTCTTTCTTTGGTTAACTCATTCTAAAATTTGTATTTTATTTCTCTGGTTTCAATGTTGGGCTATTTTTCTTTCAATTTATTGAATGAATAAATAGATAAATGTCTCGGCTGAGTTCGTTGATGGGTTTAAATTAGTTTCGCAGATATTCACATTTTAAAATTTTTCCCAATATTTTCAAAACAGCAGATTCGATCGATCTGCAATTCGGCATTCGGAAGTAAAATAACAACACCGTGCGAAATTCCGTTAGGATCTCTAATTAGAAGTTGAAACAAAAATTGTGAGCGGACCAGCAATGGGTGCCATCTTAAACACTAAATTTCTAACGAAAAGAGAGACTAGAATATCTCGGTTTACTTCGTTATCGCTCAAAATCAGTCCAATGTATTTGCAGTTATTCACATTTGAAATTTTCTCCTATTTTCATTCATATTTTCTAAACTTCAAATCTGATTTATCTGAAATTAGGGTTTCAGAAGGAAACTGATAACGAATATGTTTTTGCTGAATTTTATAAAGATTGTATGATAAGAAGATTCAAAACAAAACGAAAATTGGGAACATAGCAGCGTTGGGCGCTAAAGAAAATATAGCAGCGTTGGGCGCTAAAGAAAACATAGCAACAGTCCCCAAAGGTTAATCCGAAATTTTTATTCATAATATGTAGTTTTTTCAATAAGCTATTGAAAGATTTGAAATACTGGTCTTAGTTGCTATACGATATAATGGATACGCGAATAAATGTTTCGTCTTGAGTTTTTCTAACAGATAGATAGTGGACTGATTTTCTACTGATAAAAGTAAGCTTGTATAATGCTTTTTGTGTGTAAGCAGGTCAGTTATGTTTTGATTGGGCTTTCTGACTAAGTACTTACAGTAGTTTAATTGAATCAGTCTTCACTTGATGAAAATCCATAGTAAATAATCTTAAATAAGGTTATTCTGATTTTTACAGATTTTATTGTAATACAACAATTATTTCGCTATAGCATTAGCATCTTCCGGTAGGTGCTATCTTGCATTTTTGAATAACGAAATTTGTTTTCAAAATCGGTTTCTGTTTGTTTTAGAGTACGTACAAAAATTTTATTGAGCACTTAAACCCAAAAAAGGGGCAGTAAATTCCAGCTTCTCTGAATATGTCTAACAGTGGTGAGCTATTTAGGTCTAACTTTTCGTTAAGTACTATTCCAATTATATTGTATTTATTTATCTCTAGTGACTCTAACGGGTTTAAGGCATAAATTATACTTTTTTTATGTGGAATTTCAAAATTAGGGTTGAAAGTATGTCCTGTTCCTTACAAATAGTCCGCTTTTGTGGAATTACTTTTATTATAGAGGATACTCTCCGAATGTTCACCAATTCTATGTCGATAAGTTCTTCCAGTCTGTCCCATGTAAATTACCGCAGGTTAACTTATAAACTCCCGATTCATCATCTTTATGTATAATGTTTTTATTATTTTTAATGAATTCACTCAAGTTTCAATAAATTTTGAATGAAGTTCTTAAATCATATTTATTTTTGAGGTATGTAGCAGTTTTTTGAGAAATAACTTCAGCATATTTTAAGGAAATTTATTAAAAATTTCATTTTGTATTGGGATATACCATATTTAAACATATTTTATTATTTCCATTTATCAACAATTTATCTATCAACGTCATATTCATTATTATCAGCTATTTGTTTAATATTGTTGATTTCAGAAATATAATTTTCTCAATTCATAGGGACGTTAACCAATCTGTGGATGTAGGTTAATGAAATATTGAAAATTTATTTGGAGAACTGATTCTGGTATCTGTTAAATCAAGAAAATTAATAAAGTTACTATGTTCGGTTTCCATGGTGAGAAATATTGAACAAATGTGAGTGCGGACAGCTCAGTAGTAAGAGCACTATCCTGATACTCCAAGATCTTCTGTGAAGATCCCTCAGAAGCTTTTTCAGCTTGTGCAGGTAAGAAGTTCAGTAGTGTTCTGGGTAGGCTTCGTTACTGCGATCTTTCGCCACTTTAGGTCACAGCACTGTGAATTTTTGACCCAACAGTGAAATGGTGGCCGACACCCGTCCAACTAGAAAATTTCTTTTCCACCTGAACAGGATTCGAACCCAGACCTTCCGGTCACGAGCCCTATGCTCTACCACTGAGCTGTCTGCAGACATGCTACATTATACCAGCGCGATTGTATTATTAATAACTTAGTATCTCTGTGACTATAGATACTGGACAGATTTGGAGTCACAAGCATTACACTACATTACACGTACGAAAACCAATCAGTTTGAAACGTGCGCATGTCTGCAATTTGGCTCTGTGATCAACAAAACCTTGTCGAGTTTGTTTAAATATAGAATTGTTATACGGATGTATGTTACACTGTCTCGATTTTTAGAACCTTCTATTACCATAGCTAATACTCCTCATTAATGATTTTTGGTACACATCAGCCGAATTAATTTATTTGAATTGAAATTAATCTTCAAAGTTCTTCAAAGCCGATTACTTGTAGATTTATAAAATTTATTGTTTCTCTATATTGCTTATTTTCTTAGTTTAACATGCAACTTGAGTAATATTTTACAAGGCAAATCTATCGACAAATAGAGACCACAATCTTCAGTAAATGACATTACTTCTTTGTTGGAAGAAAAAGAAACGATGCAGAGACCTGTCTCAAAGTGATATTTGAAGAAGTAGAATTGCTCCATTCGAAAATGAATTTAAATGTAGTCAAGCCCAGCACTACTAAAATTCAAATTAGCTGAGTTAACACTCCAGCTGATTCAATTGAAGATTATTTCAGAAGGGTTATTTTCATACCATTGTTTGATAATATACTGGTGGATCTCAAATTCCGTTTCCATAATGATGTTTTCGAAGATTTTGATATATAATAATAATAATAATAATATCCTTTATTCGATCAAATATTAACAGATGTAGATGACGTCAATACATATCAATACTATAAAGAAACAAAATCCCTCTCATCCAAAAATTCACCTACACTATAATAACTTTTTCTAACCAAAAACATTTTCAACTTTTTTTTTTTAATTGCAATAGGCATGCATTTAAAATTTTGAGGAAATTTATTCCAGACTGAGAATATAAAATATACAGCATTCCTTTGTATATAACTTAAATTAGTTTTTTCTCTAATAAGATAACTTTTTCCTCTGGTATTGTATTCATGACTTAGCAATAAATCTTTGAAATCATTGCTTACATATATAACACATTCATAAATAAACAGAGTGTACAAAATTTGAATATCAAAACAGATTTAATCTGTTAGTCTTCTACAATTTTAATTTCAAAAAAATGTTTATTCAAAAAACTTTTAGAATTAAATTAATGTCTACAATAAGCACTGCTTATATTTAATAGACGTATATATTCAAAACTCTATATACAATGTCGAATGGAAAAAATAAACCAACCAATATAAAAAGGCAATAAAAATTAATGAATAAATATTTGAAGGAGACAAAATTTTGTTTCTGATCTTACCATAGTGAAACCAATTCCTTTTCAAAAACATAAAACACAACTTAAGGATTTCTCAAAAAATGTAATTTATTTGAAATATTAAATATATTTAAATATTCAAATAAGTTAATTCAAAAATCTCTCAAAACATGTAATATATCTTCAAAAAACAATCAGAATACGGATAATCTCTTCATCGGCCCTAGATAACATTTAAATATCAAAATCAACTAACCATCACTATATCATACCTTAGAACTTAACACGTCATTTGTTCGGAAGAGACAGAAAATCTGCCAGATAAGCATTGAGTGCACTAAAATTTTGCGATAAGTCAATATATCCGAATGTTTGCTTAGCACTATACTTGATATCTGTAATGCCTGTAAGTGTGGCGAGCTCTGAGAGTTTTTCAACATTAAAGGTTAAAAAACTTGGTTCAGATCCAGAATGGGTCAAGAAAGATTGGTAGGTTTGACCTTATTGTACGTGCATAGGGAAATTGAACTTGATATCGATTTTGTGATAGACAAGCTCGCGAATATGAAGAACAGATTATTGGAATTAGTGTCACAGAAAACATGAAAAGACAATATATAACGAGTAAATGATTTACTTTACATTTCATAACAATTGTTTTTGAGTCATTAGTTTGTAGGTACATATGTTATATTTATGACTATATTATTTCTGTTTGTTTGGATTGAAAATTCATTTTATTAAAAGAAACATATTTGTTGTTTTGAAAATTCCTTTTTATCTATGTATATAATCTTTTATTAGTATTTATTTTGGATAAGATAATAGATGTATAAGTGACGATTTTTTTTCGATTACCCCCATAAGAAAAAAAATTATCTACGCCCTTGTATGTAATAGTGATAGTTATATTACGCCGTTGAAACGGATTCAGAAATAAGTGACGGCTATGAAAAAATCTAACAGGTGAGCCTCAATTTCAGAGAATTTTTTTTCAATTCCCATCCAAATCATCGCCACTGGCGAGAGCAATTTGACGTATTCCCAACCGTACCACTTTTATATCGTTTTTAAAATTCCAGGGACGCTCATCCAAGACACCGAAGAGGTGCGAAGTGATCTGGATGGCTCTTTCACGGCCGATTACCCAGGCACTTTTATGATTTATGGGATGACCTCAGGCTCATTCAATTACCAACTAGATCGTTTTTTACCTGGATATTTCATTAAAATGCCGGACTAATTGAGAAAATGATGCTGAAGTAGTTTCGAGGTGCCGGAGATTCTTATGTTGATGTTTTTTAAACCAACAGAAATTTACATCGAATAAATTCGGTAAATTGGGGAGATTATATGGGAGCTTTAATGAAGAGCGACTTATATGTGATGACTGGTCGTTTTTCATTGCTATAAACTTGAAGTTATTATGTTAATGTGGGGGAATTTCAACGAAATGTCAGTAATTATTAAATGAGTTAAAGTTTCACTCAGAAATAAGGTATTTTAGAATCCTCATCTATTAGATTTTATTAGAAATTTCTATTTATGGTTATAACTGAGAACTGCTTTTTTTAAGTCATTCATGATTCAAACAATAGTTTTTCTAGGACTATTAGATCCGTTCACGTCATGTTCGATAACTCTGAGTAGCACTTCGGCTGGTATTGCGACTATGATGCTTTAAAATGGTTTCCAATTCTCCAAGAGATTTGGGTTTATTTCCATAATTTTTAAATTAACATAGTCCCATAAAAAGTAGCCTATATTTAATTGAGTACTGACGAAGTAAAGTGTCTCTTAAAACTTGTTTTTCAGTGATGTTTTTACATATCTTGGGATTTTATAGAAAGTAACTTAGTTAGATATCCAATAATATTGAATATTCTAAGTAAGATAGTTTTATGATGAAATTCTTAAGATTATGTTAAGAAATTTTGAAAGATTTCTGTTTTCATAAGATTGATAAGCAGAAACAAAATTTTGTCTACTCAAAATATTTAATTTATAGGATGTTTGTTAACAATTTTTATTTATTGGATTTTGTTATATCATTTGGAGGTCTTATAATGAATGTTTATTTTATATGTCGTTTGATAAAGTGGTACTTGTATGACATTAATTTAATTCCTGAATTTATAATTATTAAATATAATTTCTTTAAATTAAATATGTAGAAGGCTATTATAAAAATATTTAAATAATTGTAATAAAAAATAATAATAGCCTATAGGTGTTAAATCACAGATTCCTCGACATTTTGTTGATTGTTTGAGTAAGAAGACTACGATTATGAATGATCAAAATTTGTTTCCGATGTGGGGTTCGGAAATATACCAACTAGAAACTTCGTGTTTTACAAAATTAATAAAAAATTAAGATAATAAATATCATAAAATATGAAAGGGTAGGAATAAAGAGTCATCTCTGTTTTTGGTCGGCATTTATAACAATTATTGAAATTTCTTACACTATTTTCTGATTTTTGATTATGCTAATCAATTGAATACAAGAAAAGAAGTTTTGCTAAAGGAATGACGGTTACCTCGATAACTAAATGGGTGCACTATATGATTTGATCGCAAATTTTATTCAGAGCTGACAAATTTTCTCATTTTTGGCTTTTAGGAAAATTTTGAGAAGTATAAAATGGGTGAAAGTGATATAATCATTACCATAGATATTAAAATATGAGCGTGCTATATACTGCGGTAACCAGATAATGATCCAGTGGATATTTGTGTTTAAAACCGAGCGTGGAAATTTCAAGCTTCTAAATTGTTTTTTTTACAGTTCTTGCAAAAGGACGTTGGATACACATAATTGAGTTTGGTCACAAAACTGGAATTCGGTGTAATTATTCCAGAACAGTTTAGCTTTAAAAGTTTAAAAATAATAATATTGTAATAAAATGATAGGTGCTCTGGAACAAGCGTGCAGTAATATCAGGGAAAATATCTTTGAACATATTTATGTTCATCTCTAATTGAGAATTATTCATCGTCAACAACAATTAATTCGTCAATATAAATCATTACATCTTTACCTCAATATATTTCGGTCTTTCCCCATTCTTTTTCAATTTTATTTTAACGCGTCTTCCAATAGAGACTTCCGAACTTTGACAGTTCATAGCGGCTATATTGTTGACAGCGTTCAAAGACACGTACTTATAATAAAATTGTTTTATCAAAATAAATGTTCTGTTTGGGCAACGTTACACGTGTTTCGCCCATTTTACGGCCCCTTAGGCGTCCTACCGGGAAGACAATTCGCCACGTGGGTTATAAATTTGGGACCACCAGTTCAGTAAACAATGAACCATCAAATAAAATCACCAGTTCGATGGCGAAACGCAGAATCTGCTGAAAACATCGTTGCAGCCCGTGAGAGTGTGGAGGAGAATCCGAAGCAGTCGATTTCGCGTTGCTCACAACTTGGCGAATTTCACGTAGTGACTAAAACCTTTACCAAGATGATCCAGGAGCTAAAGTTAAACGACTATGTAAAATGCTGAATGGGTCCTGGATCATTTTGAATCTGACCTTAATTTCCATTCAAAAATCATCTTCAGCGACGGGGCCCATCTCTAAATGAATGGATATGTTAACAAACAAAATTGTCGAATTTGGAACGAAACCAGTCCACATGAAATCCAAGTTGGAATTTTAAAATTATTCAATTATTGATAGCACACTTGATTTCAACTCAATTCAAGATTTGATGTCATATCTATCAAATAGCTCTTGAACAAATATAATTGATATGAATTAGCTTGAATTTTTATGTAAATATTGTTACCAGTTTCATTTCATTCGGTTCAGTTTTAATTACATAATTTATCAAAATTCATCTAAGTGTCAAAAGTTTACAAAGTTTTTAACTTCCAACGCTTCTAACTTTATAAAATTTATCCATGCTAACTGGATCTTACATCATATATTTGTTATATAATTTTCAACTTATTTATTGTACGTCACATGCCTTTTTTAATTTAATTGAATTTTGATTATTTTTGACAAAATTACATTAATTCGATAAATTCTATGTGACTCAGCAATTATATTGTCAATATTTTTACTCTAAATTACATATGTTTCACATTAATAAAGTTTTAAATCGTTTTATCTGATAGTTTCAGAATAGGAATCAAAATTCAAATTACTTTGATTTTAAACAACTTTGGCTGTCAACATTGAACAATTGTGAAGTGAATACTCCCTTTCAATTTTATTTTAATTTTCATATTTTGACTAACGTTCAAAGAATTTGCACACGACTAGTTGATGTGTACCCCGAACAAGTTCTTTATTCCAAATTTTCAATTGTAAGTGTTTTAGTGAGTTGAGTTATAAATAGTTCTGTCAGAATTAATCTTATTATTCAAATTATTTTGATCTAATTATCCTCTAACGACTCAACTTATATACACTGGTAAGACTGCTTTGACATTTCATTGATCTATGTAGAATAAATTTTTTATAACGAG
This sequence comes from Megalocaria dilatata, assembly GCA_034642435.1. Taxonomy (NCBI): domain Eukaryota; kingdom Metazoa; phylum Arthropoda; class Insecta; order Coleoptera; family Coccinellidae; genus Megalocaria; species Megalocaria dilatata. The sequence continues at coordinate 77,443,174 of CM067856.1, forward strand.
TTATTATATTTGGTGAACAGGGTTTTATTATATAAAATCCATGATAGTACTTACCCATATATAAGACGCTATGTAAGTTCACACACCTAAGCAGTTCAGATGAAGAACTCGATGAATCTACGCTGTGGTGAAACAGTTGTTTTTTATTAATAAAAAGTTTGTGGAAATCGAATTTTATTTACAATTTATTGAAAATGCGTTTTCATCAAGTAAATAACGAATCCACTGGATATTTCTATACAACACTGGATATTTCTAAATCATTGCTCCTGTATGGCTATTCAGAAAAGAATTATTGATTAAGCCGTTGTAGAAATAGTAAGATTCACTCGTTTTCGCATTCACCACTATTGAATGTACTAATTAAAAACACAATCTCAGTACAAATGCAATTTTGTTCCAAAAATAAACTCTTATTAATTTCTATGCAACAATCTGAAAAAGTGAACAGAATTGTTCTGACTTCACGTCAGTTTTCTTATACTGTTTCTGGTTCAGAAACAATATCACCTTTTAACCCCGCATTAGAAGTAGTTTGAAACTCGAGGGTTGTTTTGTGGACCTAAAAATAATTGTCGGTATTTATTGATAATTATTTTTGTTTGTTTTCTATTTAGGGAATCTTAAATTTTATTGGAAAAAATTTTATGTAAGAAGGCCAAATCTTGATATCTTCTGAACATCTTTCCTTACATGAGCACTGTATAATGACGTATACTCAAGTAGATGGTAATTGCAGCCATTCTGTTGACTTTACATCAACTGATTTATGGATGAAAGAGGCACATTCTGGTCGTTACAAATTTACATAATTAATATATGTCAACCAGTATAATTTGTGTAATAAATAAACAGTGATTATAGCTGATTGTAGTGGAATAAACGGTCTTCGTGCTTTTTGTGGAAAAAGATCATGAATTATGGTTTGAAAGGGATGAAAAACGCTGTAAATTTAATAGAGTGGATTCATTATAAGAGGAACTCTACCGAACCTAACTTTGTCTATTCATGTTATTTTTCCCATTTCCTGTTGGTTCTTCTCGTTTGTTCGATATCAGTATGTAACAAGGCCTTCAATATATTAAATCTGTTCGATATTTCATCTCGACATCTCCAGTTACAGATTAGTATACCGCTGTCATTCATTCTCAAAAGCTCTCTTTTTGATGCAGTTTTTTCGAATGGGTAGTGTTATTCGTCTATTTTTCTTGCAACAAGTTTTCAGATTGATATAAATGATTTCTTGAAGTTAAAATTAATTCTACAATGTATAATATTTCCATGAATTGATTGATGTAGCTATATGAGTGATTGCTATTCATTCGTGGGCAGACTGCGTTATGATATGGAATGGTTGGTGAAGTATGTACTGGTGCATTTTTTCCAATATGCGTTGAAATTGAGAAGAGATTCAAACTTTTTTAACATTTATTGAGCATTTCATGATTTGTTCTTTCGAACATGTCAGGAATTTAAAACTTCATGTTAAATGGAAAGGAAGGAATGTAGCTGAAAGATGTATTTGAAATATCAAAATTTCCATAGAAAACAAGAATATTTTCGATTGAAAGTAGTGAGTCTTACATATCTTCACGATAGCACAACTGAAAAATCAGTTGAAGTGGAAGGGAAATCCTCGTAAATGGCCAAGAAAAACGCATGTTACGAACTGCATCTTCAATTTTGAAATTGAGTAATGTTTTACATTTTCTTGTATGCCATTTTTCATAATGAAGAATGTGAAAATTTATTTGCTTCCATACTATTAATTTCATTGAAATAACTTCATTATGTTAACATTGATATTGTAGTATCCGGACACTAGAGCACTACTTCTGGTCCTTAAACACAGACGTTGAAAAACAAGCATTATAAACTCATACTGCATGTTTGGGCGTATACAATCTCCTTCATATCTTTGAAGCTTGATTTGAAAATTAATTATTGTGTTGGGAAGTGAATATGATTTGGTGCTCAAAATAATCATATATTATTGTCTTGACTAACTGGTTTAAAAAAATTCCCAATCTCAGAGAGGTCTAGAAATTTTGAGGATACATTCAAACAACTGAACAATCAAGACATCTGAAATAGTAATTAATGCTAACAGTCACACGTTTACAAAAAATTCAGGTTAAAAAGATTTACTAACTTGAAGTTGAATATAAAGTTATAATACACATATCAAGAACAAAATGCTGATCAAAATCTTTGGAACCAACTATGAAAGCATAACGTAAAACCCAGCCAAACCATTCAAAATGTTGTTTAATCTCTTCATTTTCATAATCAATTCGTTGAAACTCAACATGCTCATCAAAAATTTCAAAATGACTGGTTGACAAGATAAAAACTGGAAGCCACCTACATAAACTTCAAGTGGACATAGAGGGAAATAAAAATACAGACGCCCTTGCAAAAAGGAGAACAAACACTTCCTTCATCAGACCGGCTTCCTCGTGATTAAGGCTTAAGTCGATGAATAGGAAAAACGAGAAAAATTCTAATTTGAATAACACTTTAGGCCAACGACAAATTAAGACGCTCATTGCGCCCTCTAAGACGAGTGTCTATTTAACCCTACGCTGTCAAATATCGACAAAACTAAAATATTTGTAGGTTATATCAATGTGCAATAGGAACCACCGAACACATATGCAAACTACTGGTGCGAGCAAGTCTTACTGTCTGGATAGCATAACCCTCACACCAACCGACATAAGAGCCAAGTCTTCCAGGAAAATAAGTAATTTTGCGAAGGAAATAACCTTCCTGGGAGAAACTTATTACTTACAAAAAACTTAATGCTCGCAAGTGCAGAGATGCTGCCACTGAACCAAACCACCACAACTTATCTGATCTAATTAGGCTATCAGTAGTTTCTCCGACTAATGTAACTATGTGCAGCATAATAAATTGTTCGATATTCACTGGTGAAGTGAAGCGATTCACCAAGTTCTATTTCACGGTTAAGAAGACACTACTGCAATGAATTATTGTATCGGGTGTTTTTTTTAGAATAGTAGAACTTTAAATTGCGATAAAACATATTTGAATTAAGATTGAAGCCAATTTTTTTTATTTTAAAGATAATTTTGACATTTATGTTTTAAAAATGATTTTCGGCATATGTCCACCACGACTAGCTCTGAGGAACCGCATTTGACCAGACCAATTTTGAACCACTTTTTCGAGTAATTCAGGCCTTATTTCATCAATAACACGAGTTATGTTGGCTTCCAAAGCGTCTATTGTTTCTGTTTTATCAGCATAAACCAATGACTTGACATAACCCTAAAGAAAATAATCCAGCGGAGTTATGTCGAATGATCTTGTAGGCCAATTAATAGGGCCATTTCTCGAAATAATGCTATTGCCAAATCTTTCTTTCAATAAATCAATTGTTACGGTAGCAGCATGAGGTGTAGCACCATCTTGTTGGAACCAAAACACTTCTGGGCCGATACCATTCCAATTTTGAAACAAATAATCATTGATCATCGATCTGTAACGAGCACCATTCACTGTAACATTAGCTCCAGCATCGTTTTTAAAGAAATATAGACCGATGATGCCTCCAGCATGTAAAGCACACCATATAGTGCATTTTTCACGATGCAATGGAACCTGCAGAACTTTTTGAGGATTGTTTTCATTCCATATACGGCAATTTGCTTGTTTTCATACTCATTCAACCATAAATGAGCTTCAACACTAAACACAATTTTACGTTAAAAAAGTGGATCAACTTCAAGCTGTTCTAGGGACAGCAAACAAACTACACTTATTATGGTCAAGTGGCTTTAGTTCTTGAAACAGTTGGATCTTGTTTGGATGTAGACCAAGATCTTTACGCAAAATTTTCCATGTGGTGGATGCACAGAGTTCAACTTGTTGTGAACGTCGACGAATAGACAAATTTGGATCATCATTAACACTATGACAGCAGTGATATTTTCTTCAGTACGTACAGTTGTTTGTCTTGTTGTTATTTTTGCATCGAGTAGAGAAAATGTTGTCCGAAACCTATCTATAGTTCGACGAATAAGCTGCTTTGATGGACGATTATGTAAACCATAAATTTCACGAAGTGCACTATAAGTTTGGCGAATAGAACACTGCTTTTGAAAATGAATTTCAATATTTGTAAACGTTGTTGCGGCGTGAGTCTTTCCATGATAATTTGTCAATGCTTACTGAACAGAAATGTCAAAACAGCATGGCTTCTACCTTTTATCAAATCACAGTTAGCCCTATCGAAAATTCTATCACTCTAAAAAAACGCAGATTCTCCATTTTCAATACGTTCAGTAAAATGTACACAGACAATGCTCTGGCGAATGAATTAAATAATAAACGGAAAAAATGAAAAACTTAGGTTTTACCATCATTTTTATCTACTCTCAGACGTGTACAGCAAAAAAAAGAAACATCTAAAAACTTATAAAGATCCCTTCTTGTCCGTCAAACTGATGACATAAAAATACATGCTTCAAATAGTGTTTAGTGTTCTTGGAAAACGGATTAGTTACAAAAGGACACATTTCTAAAAAAAATTAAACAGAATTCACTCAACTGATGACTCTCTCTTCTGATCGTCACTATCAAGTGGAAATATTCTGATTAAAACTAGGCTCCACCAGACCTACATCTTAATATCTACTCAATATGGAAAATGGCCTATATGTAGTGTCCTCAAACGATGAACGTCAAGAATATATTTGTATATTTTGACTCTAAACCTACCCTAAAAATTTCAGGGTAGGTTTCAGGCTCTGTATTGTTTCGTTCAAAAATTAGCATTTTTACCTCCAGTCGTCTGCCTGTACGCCAAATGCTCATGGAATTTCCTGTCATTATTATACATTTAAGAACTAAATTTGATTCCAATAGGTTCAGTTGCTTCGGAACTATTGTAAAAATACGAAACAGCTTCGAATGTGAGTGACTGTGGAACCATTTGACAGATTCTCAGCTGTTAGCGAAGTTAACCGAGGTATTCAATCCTCAAACCTACTCTGAAAGTTTCAAGTCTCTAGTTCTTTCCGTTTGAAGCTTAAAGTGTTTACGCATGCCGGGATAAGATTATTTTTGAACTCGGATTCTACAGTGAGTCTAACCTAGTCGTTTGAGACCATTTTGCAGCTCAAATTTCGAAAATTTGGGATTTGGGCAAAACGATAGCATGCTGTTGCCTATAAAAAGCGAGCAACAAATGGGCATATTTCCATAGATCATACTCTTAAATCGATCTTGAAACCTACGTTTTGAAATTCAAACCTCCAAGCTGTTTAGTTCGAAAGATCTGAAAAATAATTCAATTTGACAGCGAATTATTTATCTATGTATGTCTAATGCAATAGTTCGATAACATTTTAGATGAAAATTTGAAAAGACGTTGTAATGAAATTCAAGTTTTACTTGAAAAGTGTCAACGAGTCCGGTAATTCGATTAGCAATAGAGTGGTCGCATATTGAAATTTGTAGCGTAGCTTTGAGCATTTTTACTTCAAAATTTTTACTCTGATAGGAAAATACCGAGAATCGTTAGACCACCGCTGATTGTTATATTATTCTAAATTTCATTTCAGCCCATTGACTAGGCCTTGAGAAAAAGTTTCTTCCAATTATTCAGTTCTTTTTAATGGACCGAGTTGGATGAGAATGTCGTAGAATCAGAGTTTAATTTCTATGCTTTACACAATAGTTATTAATTGAAAACAAGAAATCGAATGATGTTTCCTTGTTCTTAATTACTCGGGAGTGTTATGATAAATGCATTGGAATTTCCATTTTCCGAATATCCTCGATTTTAACGATAACGAGGCAAAACTTTCGACAATAAATATTCTTTAATCTTAGAAAAATTCAAATTTAATGCCTTATCGATATTATGTCCCCAAATGTCACTTGTTAACTACATTTTCTAATTCGTACTTTGCATGCAACAATTTGGCTACTACCTTGATTATCTACTTATATATATATATATATATATATTTATCTCTTTCGGCTGAAAACTATTAATTTGAATGTTTTTCAGAGATCTTGAGAGCATTCAATGATATCTTTGATTGTTGATTTATTCTGCCTAATTTTGAAATATTTTCGTGGAATGTTTATGGCTTTGGTTATTGGTTTTTGTATTATGTAAACGCTACTGAATGTTTCACCATTATTCAGACACCTAATACAGGGTTATCCATTTTGTGCTTCAGAAAGTGAACGTAAATAAAATACTATTTCATTTAGAATATCGATTAAATTTTTATTTTAATTGGACCTTACTATTATGTGTGGAATACAACATCATTAAATGTCCTCCGCGTGATCTCATACAGGACACGATCCTTGTGAGGTAATTTTCCATGAATCGCGACACATTTTGGGCAATATATCACCAATAAGTTGACGGATGTGGTTTTCAGATCATCAATAATCTGAGGATTATCGAAATAAACATGATTCTTCGTATAACCTCACAAAAAAATCCAAAGGCAATAAATCACAAGATCTTGGTGGCCAATTCACTTCGCCAAAACAAGAAATTACGCGTCCTGGAAATTTTTCTTGCAATAAAGCCAAAATGGGTCGTGTTGAGTGGCTTGTTGCACCATCCTGCTGGAATCCCTTTTTTTTTCAATTCCATATCATTAAAAATTATGAATTAAAAACAATATTCTATTTTCGCTAATATTTTAATAGTAATATTTAAGTTTTACACGTTCAAAACAAAAGTCTCAGATTGAACCTATTAGAAACATTAAAAATTAATAACTATCATGAAAAACAAATTTGATTGAATGACCAAACAGGATTAAGCAGCCTATTCAATCATTTTTAAAATATTTTCGGAATTCCCAAAGAATTTTAAAACTTTCTTCATCCCCTCTATTTTCTGTTATACAACCTGTACTATATGGACATTTTCGAGCCTTGTTTAATCAGTATCTAGTGGTACTCACCTGATGAAGTCATGGTAGAACGGAACAATTGTTGTGAAATAAAATATTAGCGGAAGTAGAATATTGTTTTTCATTCATAATTTCAAAATGAATTTCCCTCTAGTAAAGACGAAACAATCATAGATTCCATATTATTAATTTCAGGCCTCAAAAATATTGGCTACAGCGATGAGAATTGACGGTTTCAGTGACACCTTCTTCATTTTTAAAGAAGTACGGGCCAATCATTCCACCAGACCAAATTGCACACCAAACAGTGACTTTTGTGGATGTTATTGTCTTTCAGCAGTTACATGAGGATTTCCACTACCAAGGCTGCGACAATTTTGCTTGTGTACATATCCACCTAGTTAAAAATATGCTTCGTCGCTGAAGAAAATTCGATGCGAAAAACCGTCGTCCAAACGCTGTTTTTCAAGCACCCAATCGGCAAATGTTCTACGCATTCTGTGGTCAGCTGACTTCAGCTCTTGTGTCCACTGAACCTTATAAGGATGGAGATGCAAATCCAGATGCAAAATACGACATAGCGTGCCGTTTTTGATAACAGAAGTCGTTACTAGTTTAATATTCCATTGTTTCTTTGGCAACAACTTCATTTTGAAATGTTAAGCTTTCTTTTCAGAATCTGTCATTTCGCTGAAGTGTAAGCAATGGAGTTTCTGAATGCTCCGGAATAGTCAACTATTGTATCGAATAATGTGTTTTTGTGAGAAGTTTTACATTCACTTTACTTCAATATGAAGGAAAAGTCTGCTGAAAGTCAACATATTTTAGTGGATATTTATGGTGACCATGCTGTAGCTGAACGAACTTGTCAGAAGTGGTTTGCAGGTTTAAAAGTGGCGTGTTTGATTGGGAAAACAAAGAACGACCACCCAAAGCGTTACCAAAGTTTGAGAATAAAAAATTTTAGGTAAGGCTCAATGAAGATACATCACAAACGCAAGAGAAACTCGCAAAAAGGAAATTGGATGCCCTATGAAAGCATACAATGCTTCTTCTGATTTCCATATCTTCGGATCTATGCAACATGACCTGGCTCACCAGCACTTCTCCAATTACGATGAAGCCAAAAAAATGCATGGATAGCGGCCAGGAAGCCGACCCCTTTCCGCGATGGGATTCCTCATTTGCGAGAAAGATGGGAAAAAGTAGTGACTAGCGACGAACAATAAACTTGAACTTTGAATGTACATTCTGTCAAGAAAGTACCGGGAATTATCGATTTAAATCTGGCGGGGCAATGAGGCAGGTAAAAATTTTTTTTCTTAGTTTGGTACCACTGTCCTTAATTACTATGCCAAGCTTGAGCGGGATCTGTCAACTAGTGTGTTTGCAACAGCTGATTAAGTCAGTCGATGTCAGAGTGCGTGCCGATTTTTACTATGGGTGATTACGTTGAGCAAAGAATTTGTTTAAAGTTTTGTGTTGCAAATGAATTTTCGTGTGCCGATGCATTGAAAATGTTGCAAAAGGCCTTTGGTGATAATGCTCTATCGAAAACTCGTGCATATCGGTGGTACAGAGCCTTCAAGGACGGTCGTGAAGTGGTCGCCCATCGACGGCTTCGATCGAAGATAACGCCGATAAAATTAAGGAAAGGGTACTGGAAAACCGTCGTACCAGCTTGAGAGATATAGCACATGATCTTAAGATATTCCACGAGTCCGCACGTAGGATTTTAATTGATATTTTGGGCATGAGAAAGGTGGCCGCACGACTAGTACCGAAAGACCTGAATTTTCTTCAAAAACGTCATCGCGAACAGGTTGCTTCAGACATGCTGGATCGCTGTAATTCCGATTCTACATTCATGGAACACATTATAACTGGTGATGAGACCTGGGTCTACGAGTACGATATGCAAACAAGCCAGCAATCATCGGAATGGGTGGCAAAAAATGAGCCGAAACCGAAAAAACCACGCCAAAGCCGCTCGAAAATGAAGGTGATGCTCATTGTTTTCTTCGATATCCGTGGCGTGGTGCACTACGAATTCGTTCCAGAGGGTCAGACGGTAAACAAGGAGTATTATCTAGGCCTTATGAAACGTTTGCGTGAGCGTATCCGTAAGAAGCGGCCAAATTTGTGGGCGAACAACTCATGGATTTTGCATGACGATAACGCGCCTTCTCACCGAGCTACGATTGTGACTGACTTTCTCGCCAAAAACTCAACAAACGTGCTTCAGCAACCACCGTATTCGCCGGATTTGGCTCCCTGCGACTTTTTCCTCTTCCAAAAACTAAAATTGCCCCTTCGTGGCACCCGTTTTGAGTCGATTGAAGCAATAAAACAAAATTCGGCGCGAGAGCTAAAGTCCATCCCGGAAAGCGCCTATAAAAAATGTTTCGATAATTGGAAGTGCCGTTGGCATAGATGTATTGGAGCGAATGGAGCCTATTTTGAAGGCGACCCAATAAATTTTGACGATTAAATGTAAAAATGTTGTTTTAATTGAAAATTCCCGGTACTTTCTTGACAGAGTAGTATAGTCAATTTTTCACGATATAGCTTCAACTTTCGAGAAAAAACCACACGAACCTATTCATACTCCTAATAAGTAAACATAGAATTTCAAATATTGCGCAACATTCCAAACTATAAGGGAATCTATATAAAATAAATAAAATCGACAGAAATTAAATGTAATTAACCGTTTCATATGAACATTACGAATAACAAACTCTATACCAGAACATGCTCTATAAATTTTAAAAATGTAGCACATTACCCAGAATAGCATTTGAAAATCTCATCCATAATCTCCAGTCGACTTTTTAGATTGATAAATAATAACTTTTAAAAGACATATTACATATTTTTATTTATAAGATTTTGAAGCTTGAAAAAAAATGTATGTCACTGAATGTAGGAGATTAACTTAAACCAAATTATATGATTTACTCGAAACCACAGAATTCCACTGAAGAGGAAATTTTTCAAGAAATCTGAAAGTATCAATTTTATACTGTATATAAAATGAAATGAATTCAAAAATTCTTAATAGAAATCAATACTCAATTTTGAATATAAAAAGGGAATTCTTCTGTAAAAACTTTACATAATATAATTTTTTTATTTAAATCAAAATGTCTGAGAAAAACTATGTTTTTATTTAAGTATACATAGTGATTTGAGAATTCTATATGTCTACTCAAGTAGAAATCTAGTATTTCCAAGATATTTCGATTCAATTTTTTGGAAATAACATTATGTAGTGGTTTTATAGGACAATTATGTTTTTAGATTTAAAATTAAATTTTATTTATCGAGAATCTGAATTAATTTCATACATAGTATAAAATTGATACTTCGAATTAAAACAAATTGTAGAAATTACTATGTTTTACTACCAATAAAAATATATATTACACATTTTCTTGTGACTCGAGTTTCGGGAAATAAACTATCCCATCATCACACAACTGAGGACCTAACAGTGGTACAGAGGTATTTGAACAAAAGTGATAAATATTTCGAATATTTCAATAGATTCTAGATAACACCTAATAGTAGTACAGAGGTTTACAAGCGGAACGTGATAAAAAACCGGATTAAAAAAGAGGGGCCTTCTAACAGATATCGGAATGTCGGAAATCGACAAAGAAGGTTGTTAAACAGATGGTTCCCATTTAAATATCTCAAATAATTTTTGGGGTTACATAGATAATCTAATTCGACAGAAACTATCTAAAATAGCTATGAGCCAAATTTATCCCATCATAAAAACTGAAAAAAATAAAAATTAATTTCTCTATCGTACTTTGGTAGCATAAGTCAAAAAGTGGCCAATACTTTTTCAAAATCAGATGTCAGTATTGCCTTCAAAACAAATTATCATCGGTATTATTTAACGCAAAGGACCCTACTCCAAACAGACACAAATCAGGAGTTTATGAGTTATCTTGTTCTACGTGCAGTAATAAATATATAGGACAAACAGGACGTTCCTTCAAGACGAGGTTCAACGAACATAAAATGAGTTTCATAAAAAATAAACAAAATTCTACTTTTGCCACTCATTGTCTAGAAAACGGTCATTCCTTTCCTATAATAGATAATCTTAACATTTTACATGTAGAATCAAAAGGGAAGAAACTCGATTATCTAGAATCTGTTGAAATTTTCAAATTAGTTCACAATAACAATAATATAAAAATAATGAATGACTGTACGGAGCTTTGTAAATCGAAAATATTTGAGGTATTCAAAAAGTAACATCTGTTTAAACCCTTTTTCAACGAACATAAAATGAATTTATTGAAAAGTAAACAAAAATTCAACATTTGCCATTCATTCTTTAAAAAATAGTAATTCCTTTCGGCAAAAGAAAATCTTAAGAAAATTTTACATGTAGATTCAAATGAAAAGAAACTTGATTATTGAAATTTTCAAATTCGTTCACAATAAAAATAATTTAAAAAATAATGAATGACTGTATGGATCTATGTAAATCCAAATATTTCAAAAAAATAACGTAAAAATAATGAATGACTGTACGGAGCTATGTAAGTCCAAAAATTATTTGAGATATTTAAATGGGTACCATCTGTTTAACAACCTTCTTTGTCGATTGCCGACATTCCGATATCCGTTAGAAGGCCCCTCTTTTTTAACCCGGTTTTTTATCACGTTCCGCTTGTAAACCTCTGTACCACTATTAGGTGTTATCTAGAATCTATTGAAATATTCAAAATATTTATCACTTTCGTTTCAATACCTCGGTACCACTGTAAGATCTTCAGTTGTCTGATGATGGGATAGTTTATTTCCCGAAACTCGAGTCACAAGAAAATGTGTAATATATATTTTTATTGGTAGTAAAACATAGTAATTTCTACAATTTGTTTTAATTATGATCAACTACCAGATAGTAACGGCTGAAACAATTCAGTATTTGATACTTTGAGATTTTTTCGCTTTTTTCACATGCCTACAATACGTCTTTGAGATATTGGAGTTAAGGTTTATATAGAGGTTTTACAAAATAATCAGGTTTTTTATTGAAATTGAATATTAATCTCTACCAAGATTTTCAATCTTTAAATTTATTCTATTTTAATTATACTTTATTAAATTCAATATTTCTTATTAATTTGGTATTAATCACTATCCTCTTGATCCACCTTTCTCATGATTGTACAGACCGATTAGTAAATTACTGGTCAATTTTTTGAACAACATATCTCGGATTTCTTGGAAATTCTCAAAAAAAAAATATATCTTTGGTATTTTTGGCAACAATGGAAGGAGTTAATTTGCTTGTCCATAGTTATAAAAAAAAAGAGGAAATGGATAATGATTCTATAAACTCTTATCATTAGAAAAATGTCTGAACATATTTTCGTAATTTTGTAGAATAGGATCTCACATATACACATCCTGCCTCTACTTAACGACAATTGAAAAAAAAATGGTTTCTTTCAAAACTGCCGGCTCCAGAAGTGGACAGTAAAGATAAGAACCGTATTAACTGAGATATAAGAAAATCCTAAGCGCTGCCTTCATGTAAAATTGGATGGAAGAGCCAAATCGTTAGGGTTCTCAAAGCTACAAGTACCATTTTGGTAGCCATATACCAACTGATCCCTACCAGATAACAGTCCTTCACATACAACTGTCGTTCATTTTATAGCTTGAAAGTACGTTTTATGGCCACTACACTGTAATTGGAAAGACTACAAAAACTAATCGGTTTCTTCGGAAATATGTATGCAATTTAAAGGCAAATTGAATGATTTTATTGCGGATATCCTGTGTAAAAAAAAATTGAAGAGTTGAGAGTTGAAACTGTGATTGATCTGATTTAGTGTAGTTAAGTGTTACATCGTCTATATAGTTTTGAACAAAAGAAAATTGTGTTCTGATTTAATTCATGAAAAGTTTACGGAGATTGATTCGTGAAGAATTTTATTCCCTGTAACGAGACTTTGGAATTTTGTAAGATATTCTCTTGAAGTGTTGTTTAACTCAATAAAAATACCATTTCGGTATTCATTCGTCGATCTAATGATATGAAACCAACCCAAGTTGTTGACAAAATATATTGATTCATTGAATTATCATTAGACATATTGATAGTCAAATGAGTTTCATAAATGTTACTATGAGTACAAATAATTTGAATACTCCGAACATTTCTAACTGAAACCAATATATTATAAATGAAATTTTTATTTTTGCTTGTGATAAAACAGCTCTGTATCCGATTTTCCAGATTATCCTTTTCATGAATATAATAATATTCACTAACTCAAAAAAAATTACAGAAAAATAACAAAAAGAACTACAAAAGTTCTTCAGAATTACTTCACTTTATGAATCCCGTTTAAACCAAATAATCATCAATCCTCGAAGGTACATTCATTCAACATTTTAGTATTAAGTGAATATATCTTGTATGAGGATTTATTCCTTAATAGATCAAAAGAATTAACAAAACAAACTTTCTTTATATGATAAAGAGATACATCCATGCCCAAATCTTAACAAAAACAATCAGATGATTAATTAAATTAAAATGAAAAAATCAACTATGAACATGAGCATTCTCTATATTTATTAAGTCTGAAATATATAGTTTTTAAACACAATCAAATTATTTATACTTTTGAAATGACCTGGTATGGAATTATAGACTCGCGGACCAAGAAACAGATGTGATCTTTGATCGACAGTTTAATTAATCTTAGGCAATATGAATGTGTTTGCTCTATTTTTTGTCGAACAGGGGTGACTAATTATCTCTGCTAGAGCATAATTTTTTGTTCAAATTGCCAAATATAGGATAAACAACTGTATGATCTGTAATATCCTTTTTTGAGTAACTCAAGTTTTGCCAGGTAGAAAGTTAGTTACTCCACCCCATGCCAGTATTGCGTAAGATAGATGGGGTTGTACCAACACAGGATGTACAGACCAACTTCAAAAAACTTGTTTCGCAGAATGTCCTGAGAAATTTGATTCGGGGAACAAAAAACTTAGTGTTCATATGTGTACATAATCAATGACTCTAAATCATGCAGAGTCTGATGCTATTGGAGAACGGTATAAACTTTGTTTTGTCTTCATTCAAAGGTAATAATTTTGGGTATAGAAATTTTATAACATGAAATCATTCTCAGCTAATTCTCTCAACTTAGCACTTTGCATATTTGCCTGGTAGAACACTGCTGTATCATCTGCGTTAAAAGTATAGGGTTGTTCGAAAAGTATAATAATTTCTTTTTTTCCCAACAGAGAATTTAATTGTATTTTTCGAACTCAACTCTACACGTGAACCGCATAATCATTATATGTTTTGAGAGCTTGCAAGGCTTGTGTGTGAAAATGTTCAATTAATTCTACGCAGTAGTCTTTGGTTGGCGCCCTTTTAAATTAACCGATGTGTATGAAGAAGATGTATTGGCAGTGCCAGAACTGGTTTGCAAAATTTCGATCCGGAAATTTTGATGTCGAAGATGCAGCACGTTCCGGAAGACCGATTAAAGCTGATAAAGACACGATAAAGGCATTAGTTGATGCAAATCGGCGAATGACAACATGGTAGATCGGTGAGAGGTTAAATTTATCGAATTCAACTATTTATGATCACTTGAAAGGCCTGGTTTTAACCTCGAAGCTCGATATATGGATTCCCCATGTTCTCACGGAGATAAATTTGTGTCGTCGAGTTCACGTCTGTGATTCGCTTCTCAAACGTCACGAAAATGATCCATTTTTGAAGTGGGGACTGGGTTGTATATAACAATGTCAAATGCAAGAGATCATGGAGCAAAAAAGATGAACCGGCTCAAAGCTTTTCGAAAGCCAATATCCATCAAAAACAGGTGGTGCTGTCTGTTTGGTGGTATTTTGAAGGAATCGTTTTTTTTTGAGCTTTTACCGGATAACACAACAATTAATTCGGAAGTCTAATCATCAGCTGGTCAAACTGAATGATGCACTTCAACAGAAAAGGCCAGGATTAATCAACAGAAAAGGTGTAGTGTTTCGCCAAGATAATGCGAGACCTCATACAAGTTTAGTCACTCGCCAAAAGCTTTTACAGCTTGAATGGGATACACTGCCACACCCACCATATTCTCCAGATCTGGCACTTTCTGATTATTATTTGTTCCTGTCATTGCAAAATATTTTTGCGGTAAAACCTTTATTTCAAATGAAGAGGTCAAAAATCAGCTGGATTTTTTGGACGGTAAAACTTTTACTTCAAATGAAGAGGTCAAAATTCAGTTTTTTGCCAGCAAAGACCAAAAATTTTATGAGTGTGGAATCATGCTACTACCAGAATCATGACAAAAGATGTTCGATCAGAATGGCCAATATATAATTTAATAAAATATTTATTCATTGTAGGATAATTGTCTTTCATTTTTTCAAAAAAAAAAAAACGATTACTTTCCAAACAACCCAAAAATTATAAATTCCGGCACAATTCAGTAAAATGTTCTCAATAAAATCAGTGAATCTATTTGATTAAAATGACATTTTCAGTGCTTCATTTGCGAGCGATGATTTTCATCGAATTTCACATACATTTCAAGTATTCAAGTTATTTTTTTCAAAAGCTATCCAGCTCGAGGAAAACAATTGAATGTGAGTTCCAAATAGGTTCACTGCAATCCGCTGATAGTATTCTCAAAAAAAGACATTCGAAGTGAATAATTGATAGCTGTCTCATAAGAGCGCGTAGAATTATTGGTCAATTTTTATTTTATTATTATAGCAAATATATAAATTTTTATCTTGATGAAAAAAGATTGGAATTAACGAAACTATATAATGTGATGAAGAAATGATTCAACATAGGATAATATAAAAGAGACTGCAGTTCAACTTTTCACGAGTAAATTTTTTGAGGAGATCTCGCAGAATCAAGAATTTTTGATGGTAGTATTTGACGATCAGTAAAAGTTTTAAGGTTATGAAAAATAGTAAAGGTTAGAGTAATTGATTATATCGATAAAAATTAGGTATAGTTTATTTTGATGTCAAAATAGTTGAGTTTTTCTGCAGAAAATTTGTTTTACGTAAAAGGGTTTTTTTCTGGGAAAAATTCAGGATGAACAATATTGGTATAAGTTTAAGAAAAAATTTCAAGTACAAATATTCTTCTGACATTCCCTAATTTGTTGAGTGAACCTAAAAAATTCCGGTTTAATTTTATAAACAGTAAACTTCGAAAGTTTAGCCATAGAGACGAAGACAAAGTTTCAAGGTAAATTGTGTTATTTGAAATAATAAAAATAAACAGAACAATTTTTTTTTCATTCAAACTAACCCAGTTATATGTTTGTATACAAAAATTATTTCTTGGTCGATAACCTTAAGATTTTTTTTGTATGATAGTGAATTTCAAATTCTTCAAATCTGCTTTTTCTCAATTTTCAGAGTATTAAAAATTCCATGATAATTTTGTGAACCCACAAAATAAAAGAAAGGAGGTACTCCTAACCGACGATTATTGAATGAAATTATTAGGATGAAAACTAGGAAAATAATTATGAATAATTTTATTCCATATTTTATCCATTCATTGAATTGACTCAGTCCTTACTTGGTGAAAATCCGTATTAAATAATATTTAAATAAGGTTATTCTGATTTTCACAAATTTTTATTGTTATGTTTAAAACAATCGTTTCGCTATCACAGTAGCATCATCAGGCAAGATTACATTTTGAATAACTAAGCTTGTTTCCGAAATCCGTTGCTATTTATATTACAGTAAGTACAATAAATTTTTATTGAGCACTAAAACCCAAAAAAGGGTCTCTGCAAATTCCAGCTTATCTGAATATATTTAACAGATGTGAATTACTTAAATCTATTTGTTCATTAAGTAATATTCCAATTTTATTATGTTTATTTATCTCTAGGGATTCTAACAGATTCAAGGCAAAACTTTTGCTTTCTGTATGTAGTGTATTTCAAATACACTGAAGGTATTTCTGAGAAAATTGCTACATACCTCAAAAATAAATATAATTTAAGAACTTCATTTAAAACCAATTCAAAGTTGAGTAAACTTATTAAACATAATAAAGACTGTACACATAAAGATGAT
Organism: Megalocaria dilatata; assembly: GCA_034642435.1. Classification (NCBI taxonomy): domain Eukaryota; kingdom Metazoa; phylum Arthropoda; class Insecta; order Coleoptera; family Coccinellidae; genus Megalocaria; species Megalocaria dilatata. Next base: position 77,460,213 of record CM067856.1, read on the forward strand.
TAATCAGGGGTTTATAAGTTAACCTGCGGTGATTGCCCTAAAGTTCACATAGGACTGACTGGAAGAACGTTCCGACATAGAATTTGTGAACATTTGAAGAGTTTCCTCAATAATAAAAGTAATTCTACATATTTCAACCATTTGTTAGAAACAGGACATACTTTCAACCATCTGTTAGAATCCCTAGAGATCAATAAACATAATAAAATTGGAATATTACTTAACGAACAAATAGATTTAAATAACTCACCTCTATTGAATATATTCAGATAAGCTGGAATTCGCAGAGACCTTTTGACGTGACAACGTCTTATAAATTGGTTTGCCGGGTGACACTTCAAGAAACTGCGTTACGCTCCGCTCACGTTATGCGCTCACAATGAGAGCGAGTGAGAGGCACGCGTCCCTTCCACTCGGGCATGGTTAGCCCGCCTAAGAGCGAGAGAGACAGACATAAAAAGTGAAAGGCACGCGTCCCTTCCACTCGAGCACAGTTAGCCCGCCTAAGAGCAAGAGAGACAGAGCGAGAGAGAGAGAGAGTGAGAGAGATAGGCATACACACCGGTTCATGTCTTGCGCTTCTATTTCGCTTAGGCGCCTGCATACAAGTTTACACGTTGCCAGTTAATTGTAAAACGATTGTGTAGTGATAATGTGAAGGTAGTTTCGTCCATCGCAACAATTCAAACAGCAAAGGTAAATAATTTCAGACTGATAATATAACATGATGAAATAAATGACTAAGACATAAGTGAATAGGTTATGTTGTAGTAATCACAATGTTGTGGTAGTTTTCAATCAAAAAAGTAGTAGAAATCGTTTCTCAACCAATAATAATTTGTTTAACTTGAAAAAATGAGCGCGACTTGCTATGTAAAAAATTGAAATAACAATGTTTAACCTCCAACCTGTCAAATCGAAACTTTCAAACATTCAAACCGAGACGACTAATCACTGCGCAAGGTCGTAAGCGCGCGATTTACAAATTCAAAGATCAAATGTGAATTAGTTTTCTCCTTTTAGAAAATACACTTTGAATTAAAATCGATTGATATTAACAATTAATGTGATTTAAATAAATGTTCTAACTTTTAAATTTAGTTTTTATATTTATAACAATGTAAAACCAGTTAAATTTATTAATAACTTATAACAACTGATTGATAAATAAAAGTTTGTTAATATGAAATTCAGTGCGAGATTCTTTGTATAAATTAATGTTTTAAATATAATTCTTTGTATAAATAAATGTTTTAAATTGTTACTATTATTTCATCCTTCTTCCTACTATACGAATGAATATTCACATTAAAATTATTTTACCACTCAAAGTCGTTGTCACGTAAAACTTTCGCCCGTATACCGACTTTACAGGCAACAAATTTTTTTTTGGGTTTTAGTGCTCAATAAAAATTTATTGTACTTACTGTAATATAAATAGCAACGGATTTCGGAAACAAGCTTAGTTATTCAAAATGTAATCTTGCCTGATGATGCTACTGTGATAGCGAAACGATTGTTGTAAACATAACAATAAAAATTTGTGAAAATCAGAATAACCTTATTTAAATATTATTTATCTATTCATATTTCTTATTTTTATTAATAATTCAGATAGTTAAAGAGAAAATGCAAAAGAAAAATAAAAATGTACCTTCTCCTTCAGGTTTAGCTGTCACAAATTTTCAATTAAAGATTGAGTATCGATTTAATTATTACTTTTATCGAATGATAAATATCATTGAACTTAATAGTCTAGGATGACGAAAAACGAAAAAAGATGGTTTCAATTAAGTAGAAGTATTTCAATCTTTAACATACAATTAATAACAATTATTCTATCTATTTCTGTATGCCAAGAGATGTCGAAAATACACCTATATTACTACACGAATTATTAATACCAATTTCAGATCTAGGGTACCAATTTCATGTTTCCAATCTTTGGGTGTGATAGATTATGCAACCCAGTTGTAAAGAGTTATTCTTTCAGATCTATGATTGTTTCGGTCTTTACTTGACGGAAATTCATCTTGAAAATATGAATAAAAACAATATTCCAATTTCCGCTAATTCTTCCAGATGTAACGGAATGTTTCTCGGAAATGTGTTTTTTGATCAGACAATATATAAAACATTAAAATGGAAATTAATTTCATGTAGAAAATGTAAAATGTCAACATTCCATAATTTCATTCATAGACTTTTGAGCATCCCGTTGAACGAAGTCAATTTCCGAAAAGAAGTCAATATAATTAAACTATAGCGGTGAACAATGGCTATGGAACTGAAATTATTAACCAAATGATTGAAAATTAAACTCCACAATATTAAAAAAAAAATTTCAATATAAATGATCCTTATGATGAAAAGGAAATAGGGTTTTCAATAGTTTACATAAAAGGTTTCTGCAAGAAGATCTCTAAGGGTCTTCATAAAATTGGAATTCATTCTTTAGCAGTAAATAGAAATAATTCAGCTAAGATTTTGGTCAACAATAAACTTTTCCGAATCGGGGATTTATCAAATTAATTGTGATGATTGTAATGCTACATATATAGGACAGACAGGCCGATGTTTACTGTATAGAATCGAAGAACATAGGATGTCTATTTTGATAAACCAGAAATCAACCGGTTTTGCAGAATATTGTATAGAGAATAATAATTTTTTCAATGGAAATGATGTCACTTTACTATATAATGTTAATAAGGGTAAATTGATGGACTATTTGGAGATTCTTCCAATCAAAAAAGCCGATGAGAAAAAGGAAAATTTAAGAAATTCTCAAATACTATTCGGCAACACCCCTATATTGGATGCTGTTATTTTCATGCGCCATAAAAATATACAGATCTCTTAAGTGTAATAAAAGAACCTTTTTCAATTTTAAATTCAGTTCCTTTATGCACTCCTTCGAAGATGGTCGAAAGACCGAAACGTGTCAGGATTTTGAATAAATTGTGAAACCTAAAAATTGTGAATTATTTTAAATAAAATTCAAATTGAGATTAATTACTACGATGAGAGTCCCCTTTCAAGGGGACATAATATTCCTTTTATTTCAGTAGTACCGTTTTTGGAGCGAAAAGTATAAAAGGAACCAAGTTTTACACGACACGTGATAAAAAAGGTGGCAAATCTTAGACAATGTTTCATTGTAATATCACAGAGAATTTCACAATTCTCTTAATCTGTCAAAAATATTGAATTTCTTGTTTTTTTCCAATCCTGCAAAACTCATAACACATTTCTTCTAGTAAGAGAACAAAGTTTTTGAAATCAAGATTGATAAGAAAACGTTACTTTTGGAAAAGTAAGGATTCCAATCCAATCTTTTTTACCTTCTATTTGTGACCTTCCCCCGTTCATATAATTTGTCGGATTCCGAATCGATCTGTGTACCTTCATATCAGATCATGGCACCAAAACTTGACGATTTCAAAACTCAGCAGCATTTCGGCTGCACTGATACCGCAATAAATTAAAATCGGGCCATAAAATTTATTCGAAACGTCAATCTTCCAATGCGACGTCCTACCTGAAGCCCATAAATATACGACCGTTCGAAAAATCTACCTCTGAAACGTCATTGTGAATTCTCATCAATTTCGATTAAAGAGATATCAACGTCGAATTAATAAAATTATTGGTCCATTACATTTCCATATGTGATCCAAGAAAGTCGGGACGATGAGGCAATAAGCCCACTGTGTGAGTTCTTGTCAATGACTCTTCTAGCTCTTCTAGAGCTACTTGGGTCTTAATGGCGTACGTAAATGTATACCTAAATAAAATACTATACTGTACTCTATACAATCGTATGAAGGTTATTGCCGTTTCCGTTCCATTTTAAATCTTGGAATTCTAGCAAATAGAAATTTTTAACATAAATAGAGGTTAATTCTTGATAGAAGGTATATAAAATTATTTAAATATTTTAAATAAAATAGAATAGAAAGGTCTTTTACTTGATGGAAGAAATATAACAAAATTTGAATATTAAAACAAATTGAAATATGTTTATCTTCTACAATTTTAATTTCAAAAAAAAATTTCATTCAAAAAACTTTAAGAAATAAATTTATGTCTAACAAGCACCGCTTACATTTAATAGACGTATATAATCAAAACTCAATATATAATGTCAAATGGAATAAATAACCCAACAGATATACGAAAGTAATTAAAATTAATAAATAAATATTTAAAGGAGACAAAATTTTGTTTCTGGTCTTACCTTTAAGAACACCAATTGCCTTTTAAAAACATGAACACACTTAAAGGACTTCTCAAAGAATATAATTTATTTGAAATATTTAATATATTTAAATATTCGAATAAATTATTTCAAAAATCTCTAAAAAAATGTGCACTATATCTTCAAAAAACAAATATAATTCTAGACAATCCCGTCTTCAGTCCTCTTTTAATATTCCAAATATCAAAATCAAAAACATAACCTATATCACTCACGTGTTGAAAGACTTAAGCTTCGAAATACAGATCAACTATATAATTCAAGATTGATCTATGTTCTAACAAAATCAAAGAACAGTGTGAGTTATTTTAAGGTTTATTTAAATTCATTGACATTCTATAATGAGATTTATTGAAGCCAAAATATAATTATATATTATATATAAAATAAAATAGAAAGGCCTTTTACTTGATAGAAGAAATATAACAAAATTTGAATATTAAAACAAATTGTAGAAGATAAACATATTTCAATTTGTTTTAATATTCAAATTTTGTTAAATATTTTAATATTAGCCTTCTACATATTTAATTTCAAAAAATTATATTTAAGGATTATAACTTCTGAAAATAAATTAAAATAATGTCATATAAGTACCACTTATATCAATTGACATATAAAATAAACATTCATTATAAGACATCCGAATGGTATAACAAAATCCAATAAATAAAAATTATTAACCAAAATCCTATAAATTAAATATTTTGAATAGACAAAATTTTGTTTCTGCTGATCAATCTTATGAAAACAAATATCTTTCAAAAATGTCTAACATAATCTTAAGAATTTCATCATAAAACTATCTTACTTAGAATATTCAATATTATTGGATATCTAACTAAGTTACTTTATATAAAAACTCAAGATATGTAAAACATTACTGAAAAACAAGTTTTAAGAGGGACTTTGCTTCGTCAGTATTCAAATAATTCATATTCAATAAATATAACATCAATCAACAACAAATATTTACTTACCCTTCAACCGTTTAGAAAAACTTCTGACAAACTGAAAAATCTTTAAATGTAGTGGGACGGTTAACTATATATAAATATTTCTGTGGTTTACCCTTGATCTAAAAGATTGAAAGACAATTTAAAGGCCTCTGTTATAGCACAAGGACTATCTGTATAAAGAATGCTAAGGAAACCAAATAATTATATATTATGAATAAAATAACATAAATAGAGGTTAATTCTTGATAGAAGGATTGAATATGAATTATTTGAATACTGACGAAACAAAGTCCCTCTTAAAACTTGTTTTTCAGTAATGTTTTACATATCTTGAGTTTTTATATAAAGTTAATTAGTTAGATATCCAATAATATTGAATATTCTGAGTAAGATAGTTTTATGATGAAATTCTTCAGATTATGTTAGGTATTTTTGAAAGATATTTGTTTTCATAAGATTGATCAGCAGAAACAAACTTTTGTCTATTCAAAATATTTAATTTATAGGATTTTGATTAATAATTTTTATTTATTGGATTTTGTTATACCATTCGGATGTCTTATAATGAATGTTTATTTTATATGTCAATTGATATAAGTGGTACTTATATGAAACTATTTTAATTTATTTTCAGAAGTTATAATCATTAAATATAATTTTTTGAAATTAAATATATAGAAGGCTAATATTAAAATATTTAAATAATTAGAAATTTTTCTTTACAGATACTCAGCGATATAGGCACATTTTCTGTTTAGTAACGAGTAACATCAGTTTTTCTTATTATTTATTATTTAATTTTTCTATACTGATATTGAGCTTCAGCAAAATAGTCTGATCTATTACCATCAAGCCTTGTTGCTTACAGAAAAAGTCCGAAATGGAAAAACATAGTTCCGTTGATTCAAATATTCCAACTCACTCACAACTACGAGTATTCAAGTGACCAGCTGAAAACGATACAGCCATTTTCAGAAGCTACATCAACAGTCTTAAAAAACGCTCAAACTCCTCAATTTTTCATTAAAGGTGAACTCTCTTTTCCATTACTTTAAACCCCCCACTTTCGCCACAATTGACGATGAGCACCACACCAAAACACTTGAATGGCATTGGGATCAAGTAAGATTGAGCTCTAACAACTTTCTTTATTATAGTCTTCAAATTTTACAATGTCGCACAATACTCATTAAGAATTTAGATTTTAAATTCGAAACTCATCTGCAAACAATCACTAATGGTAAAAATATCAGTTACTCGAGTCAATTACGCCATTGGTGTAAATTTATATTTCTTGTTTTGCATTCTCACAAACTTTCATTGCTATTATAATACAACAATTGTTTCCCTATTACATTTATCCAAAAATGTATTATACCACCTACCTGAATATGCTACTGTCAACGCGAAAAAAATTGTTGTATTATAATATTATTATCCTGATACTCCTAGATCTTCTGTGAAGATCCCTCAGAATAACAATTAGAATTCGTGAAAATCAGAATAACCTTATTTAATATTATTTGATATGGATTTTCCTCCAGTAAAGACTGATTCAATAAAACATCCAATAGATACGATATATAAAGGATTTTCCAATAAGAGATTTCATCTTGATATTGATAGAAAAACGAATATGTTTTAAGAGAGATCCATGGATGTTTATTTCATTGTAAAAAAGGAAGATATGCCATTAACAGTTTGAAATAATATCAGCCAAATGGACGGTTACGGTTGCAGCACCATATTCTTTACGTGAAATTTTACCATGACCAATTCGCAAAGTCGCGTCTGTATGTCCTCGATAACTTCACGAATTCCATCTTTCAGATCTTGAATCGATTGTGGAGCATTGGAATAGACCTTATCTTTCACGTGGCCCCAAAGAAAGGTGGTAAATCACAAGATTTCGGTGGCCAATTGTGATCACCTCTTCAAGAAATTACACAGCTAGAAACTTTTCTTGCAAAATTGCAATTGTTTCGTTGCTTGTGTGTTACGCAGCGCCGTCTTGTTGAAAATAAACGTCAAATAAACATCAATATCTTCAAATTCCGGTTATGGACATATCATTAATCATAGATCTGTAGTGCAATCCGTAACAGTTGCACCAGCTTTATTTTTGAATAAATCCCAAAACCGCATCAAACACTGACACCTTGAGGATGTAGAGGCTTTTCAACAAAAATTCTTGGATTTTCAGCAACCCAAACTAAATACTAATAAAACATCATATACAAAGATAACAAGGATAATTCACTTTTCAAAACAAAAAATATGTTTCTTATAAGAAAATAAATTTTTAATCGAAACAAAAAGAAATAACATACTCGTAAACATATGTACCTACAAACTAATAACTAAAAAACAATTAAAATAGAAAGGCCTTTTACTTGATAGAAGAAATATAACAAAATTTGAATATCAAAACAAATTAAAATATGTTTATCTTCTACAATTTTTATTTCAAAAAATTTTCATTCAAAAAACTTTTAGAATTAAATTAATGTCTAAAACAAGCACCGCTTACATTTAATAGACGTATATAATCAAAACTCAATATACAATGTCAAATGGAATAAATAAACCAAAAGATATACGAAAGTCATAAAAATTAATAAATAAATATTTAAAGGAGACAAAATTTGTTTCTGGTCTTACCTTAAGAACGCCATTTGCCTTTTAAAAACATGAAAACACTTAAAGGACTTCTCAAAGAATATAATTTATTTGAAATATTTAATATATTTAAATATTCGAATAAGTAAATTCAGAAATCTCTCAAAGCATGCACTATATCTTCAAAAAACAAATATAATTCTAAGCAATTCCGTCTTCAGTCCTGCTATATATTCAAAATATCAAAGTCAAAAAACTAAACTATATCAAACAACGTACCACGTGTTAATGACTTTCGTATATCTTTTGGTTTATTTATTCCATTTGACATTATATATTGAGTTTTGATTATATACGTCTATTAAATGTAAGCGGTGCTTGTTTTAGACATTAATTTAATTCTAAAAGTTTTTTGAATAAAAATTTTTTGAAATTAAAATTGTAGAAGATAAACATATTTTAATTTGTTTTGATATTCAAATTTTGTTATATTTCTTTTATCAAGTAAAAGGCCTTTCTATTTTATTTTATATATAATATATAATTATATTTTGGCTTCAATAAATCTCATTATGGAATGTCAATGAATTTAAATAAGCCTTAAAAATAACCCACACTGTTCTTTGATTCTATTAGAACATAGATCAATCTTGAATTATAAAGATGATCTATGTCTCCAAACATTATTCATTTACACGTGGTACGTTGTTTGATATAGGTTAGTTTTTTGATTTTGATATTTTGAATATATTTCAGGACTGAAGACGGAATTGCTTAGAATTATATTTGTTTTTTGAATATATAGTGCATGCTTTGAGAGATTTCTAAATTTACTTATTCGAATATTTAAATATATTCAATATTTCAAATAAGTTATATTCTTTGAGAAGTCCTTTAAGTGTGTTCATGTTTTTAAAAGGCAATTGGCGTTCTTGAAGGTAAGACCAGAAACAAATGTTGTCTCCTTTAAATATTTATTTATTAATTTTAATGACTTTCGTATATCTTTTGGTTTATTTATTCCATTTGACATTGTATATCGAGTTTTGATTATATACGTCTATTAAATGTAAGCGGTGCTTGTTTTAGACATTAATTTAATTATAAAAGTTTTTTGAATAAAGATTTTTTGAAATTAAAATTGTAGAAGATAAATATATTTTAATTTGTTTTGATATTCAAATTTTATTATATTTCTTCTATCAAGTAAAAGGCCTTTCTATTTTATTTTATATATAATATATAATTATATTTTGGCTTCAATAAATCTCATTATGGAATGTCAATGAATTTATATAAGCCTTAAAAATAACACACACTGTTCTTTGATTCTGTTAAAACATAGATCAATCTTGAATTATAAAGATGATCTCGAAACATTATTCATTTACACGTGGTACGTTGTTTGATCAGGGTTAGTTTTTTGATTTTGATATTTTGAATATATTTCTCGAATATATGTCTCGAAACATTATTCATTTACACGTGGTACGTTGTTTGATCAGGGTTAGTTTTTTGATTTTGATATTTTGAATATATTTCACGACTGAAGACGGAATTGCTTAGAATTATATTTGTTTTTTGAAGATATAGTGCATGCTTTGATAGATTTCTGAATTTACTTATTCGAATATTTAAATATATTAAATATTTCAAATAAATTATATTCTTTGAGAAGTCCTTTAAGTGTGTTCATGTTTTTGAAAGGCAATTGGCGTTCTTGAAGATAAGACCAGAAACAAAATTTTGTCTCCTTTAAATATTTATTTATCAATTTTAATGACTTTCGTATATCTTCTGGTTTATTTATTCCATTTGACATTGTATATTGAGTTTTGATTATATACGTCTATTAAATGTAAGCGGTGCTTGTTTTAGACATTAATTTAATTCTAAAAGTTTTTTGAATAAAAATTTTTTGAAATTAAAATTGTAGAAGATAAACATATTTTAATTTGTTTTGATATTCAAATTTTAAAAAACAATTGTTATAAAATGGAGATGAACTCACTTACTCGTTATATATTGTTTTTTTCGTGTTTTCTATAACGCCAATTCCAAGAATCTCCTCTTCATATTCGCAAACCTAACTATCATAGAATCAATATCTAGTTCAATTTTCCTATGGACGTACAATAAGGCAAAACCTACCAATCTTTCTTGACCCATTCTGGATCTGATCCAAGTTTTTAACCTCTTTAATGTTGAGAAACTCCTCTTAGAGCTCGCCACATTTACAGATAACGAGTATAGTTTCAGTAAACATTCGGATATATTGACTTATGGAAAAATTTTAGTGCACTCAATGCCGTATCTGCCAGATTTTCTGTCTCACTAGTGCATTTTTTATACCACAACTCTAATTCTGTTTCCATCAAACTAGAAATGGCATCATCATTATTTTCTTGGAATTTTGATATGAATCGGGATAAATTATACTTAAAACTAGAATCATACTTTCCTTTTCATTCAACGATTTAGGAGGGAATCAAATCATTTTTATCAAAAACTTCTAAACCTTCATTATGGAAACGGAATTTGAGATTCCCTAGTACGTTATCTAACAATGGAATGAAAATACTCCGTCTGAAATAATCTTCAATTGAATCAGCTGGAGTTTTAACTCGGCTGATTTGAATTTTAGTAGTTCTGTGGTTGACTACATTTGAATTTATGTTTGAATGAAGTAATTCTACTTTTACAAATATCATTTTGAAACAGGTCTCTACATCGGCCCTCTTTTCTTTCAACAAAGATGTAATGTCATTTATTAAAGATTGTGTGTTTGTTGATAGATTTGCCTTGTAAAATCTTACTCAAGTTGCATGTTTAACTGAAAAAATGAGATAAGCAATAAAGGGAAACAATAAATTTTGTGGTAGTTAGAGAATCTATAAGTAATCGGAACTTTGAAGAACTTTCTTTATCTTTCCATTGAGCAATTAATTCCAAACATTCAATAATGTTTTCGAAACAAACCTTGAAATGTGTGATTGAACCATGTCGTTCTGCCTAACGGTTTTCGCATAAACTTATCAAATCTTTATCATCATTGACCATTTCAAGAACTTTGGCTCTTTTAAGAGACGCTTTGAAAAAATGAATAGTATCTCTTAAGATATCTACAGAATTTCTTATATCTTGAACGTCACTACATTTGGAAATCGATAAATTGAGACTGTGATTGCAGCAACGACATTTCATAGCATTTTTCAACGATTTTTGTAATTCCTATACTCTTTTTTGTTCCGACAGCATGACACTGCAGGTATCGGTTTCAATACCAACGAAATTTTCAAACGAGTCAAACAGGAGAAATAATGAAAATGATTTGTGATAACTAACATTTAACATCCTTGTTATTCTTTCGACGCACGGCGTACGGAAATTTGAAATGCCTTCCAGGAATAAAAGCATTTTTTAATAAGATATCTTTTGAACTCCGAAATATCCTTCCTACCTATATCAGTTTCATCTGATGAAGGACTATTCTTCTCGTAATTCTGTCTTCATTATAGCCGGCGGCGATTCCAACTTTGACTCAATATTTCTATCGGCAATTCCAGAAATACCAGATATAGAATCATCATTTGTTTCAGAATGACAAACCTGAGACTCAGAAGAAACTTTGGCCTTCTTTATATTTTTGATTAACATACCCACACTGTTCTGACGAGTACGTTTGCTCATATCTGATTATCCCCGGTACCTATATCTATGTCCTTGGATCGATGAGGAATCGACTGTCCTGAGTTTTCGTCAACACTACGGGCTACAGCAGCAATATTCTCAGTTGTTCTTGAGCGACGCACATGGTTCCAGTTCTTCATATCACAACTTGTCCCAGCAGCTCAAATTTTTCCATCAGTTTCACTATTGCCGGCTGGGAAGGTGCTTCACGACGTACCAAAAGTGCTTTAGTTTTAGCGCACTGTGACTGAAAAATTTTCACCATTTTTATAATGAATTTTATCAAATTCAATGCACTCTTTAAGCGTGTATCAATTTTAAGTTCCATTTTTAGTAATGGTGTAGCTTTTGCTTGTCAAATATCAAAGGATGACAACTTTAAAATTGACAGCTGTCCAGATAACGGGCTATTCAAAATGGAACTTCTAATTTGAAAACCCTTTACAACCCAGGTGAAATTAGCGGATCGCAAATTATTCTTCTAGTGTCATATTTCGAAGTGTTGTTTCGTACTTAGTAGGAAGTTAATGAAACAATTTCAAGGGACAGGGAATAAATTTTTTTGAAAATGTGAAATGAAAGAGCCTCTAGTTAATGAAGTTAGTGAAGTTGCAGTTTTGGGACATCTGCATCTTGATCGTACGTTAAGTACGAAACACCTGATAACTATATCTGGGATGCACGCAAATATACATTCAAGACATACCCTAGCGAGCTAATTCAAGCAAAGAACTGCATTCCTGATTTTTTCTAACGTTTCAAACGCAGAAAACCTTCCTAATGCTCAAGTCTGTTGCCATTGCTAATACTCCCTATTAATCTTATTTGGAAAAAGATTGTCAGCTGAATTAATTGACTTAAATAAATGCTCGTATGGGTATCACGGCTTAATTGGATACGACTTGAGAATGAGGAAGGCTTTCTGTGTTTATAACGTTAGAAAAAATCGGGAATACAGTTATTTGCTTGAATTAGCTCACTAGCATATGACGTGTATATACAAGGTGTCCAAAAAGAGTATAGTGTATTTAGTACTTCGATAAAACAAAAACTGCTTAAAATAAAAAAAGTATATTGTTGATTATTATAATATAGAGTGGAAAATTATTTGAAAAAGATGATGTTACCTAAATGGTAACCGTTACGCTGCTGGCAATCTTCTAATCGGGAACGAAGATTGGCAATCACATGCTGACACATAGCTCTCGATATTGCTGCAATTTCTGACCTGATATTTTGCTTCAATTGCGTTAGACTAGTCGGATTATTCTCATAGCTCTTACTTTGAAGGTAACCCCATGCAAAATAGTCAACCGAACTAAGGTCGGGGCTTCTGGGAGGCCAGTTGATGGTACCCTTACGCCAAATGACCTTACTAGGAAATAATTCGTTAACAGCTTCCATTGATTGATTTGATGTATGGCAAGTTGCCCCATTTTTGAAACCATGTTCCTGAGTTGAAACCTTGAAATGCCTGTAACTCTGGACCCAAAAAGTTTCACAGCATATCGAAATAACGGTCACTATTGACATTGAGTGGTTGGCCTCGTCGATCTTCATGAAAATAAGAACCACGATTATGCCTCTAGCAGACCTAACGGCCCAAACAACGACCTTTGGGCTTTGAAGGGGTCACTCATGCTTTCGTCTAGGATTTTCCTCTGCCCACTACCTACCGAGAAATCTGTTTATTGACTGGCACTAGTGTTTGATAAAAACTTTAGCATTCTTATGCAGGGCGAATATGGGTGGGTGGCTGACTTATATTCGTGTAACATTTCAGCGCACTGATGATTGAAGCTAATGAGCTTTGCAACATGTGAATGTCTGCTGCTTATTTCCTAGCGATTAACAAAACCTATTCGGGCTTATTTGAGTTTTGAACTGTTATACAGATGTATGTCCCGATTTGAAGAATGTTCTGTTACCATAGCCAAAGGTACACCTTACTAATCGTACAACATCTTTTATCATTTGTCTACTTATGTTCTTGAAAAAAAATAATTGAAACTATCTACCTCGTGCATCTTCGATGATATTTTTATTAATATTTATCTTTCTTGTAGAATCAAAAAGAGCTTCTTCTCTGCCTATCATCTGATTAATTGTCGAAATTTTCTTTATATTATTACCAGCAAGTGCAATTTTTCTCTTCATTTTCTAGATATTCTGTAGACTAAAATTCAATTTTATATCAAACGTTTTTTTACTGAATATCGGCAATGAGTCAGTCATTCGAAAAAGGTTTTATGCAATTATAATAAATGTCGATGATTTCAAAGCGAAGTGTAGATAGAATCTGTTTTCCTGAAATCGTTATTATTTTCTTTTAACTGGAATATTGCAAATCTCACTCTGAGTAAGATATGATCTGCCTAATAATGGTAATTGAACTAATCAGCATCTGCTTTAAACACATCCTGAAATAGCGCGGTTTCTGATGACTAATCATAGAAAATTATATAGCACAAAAGTAAAGTATGCTCTTATCTACCTGGAACAATTTTGATTGATTCTCCTGAAAAAGTCATGCCTTAAGGAAAACACTTATATAGGAGAACGGGAAACACAAACACATTCGAATAATTAAAAGTATATTTGATCGATGGGAATATACAGTTTGCGTGATGAAATACTTCATGGTTCGCGGAAACATGGTATGTCTGGAAGCTGGTAAAAAATTCAATTAGCATGAGTAGTTAATTAAAATGGCTGCGTTCATGTTGTTATTAGAATTGAAACATCTGGTTGAAAGCTAGTTGAGTTTTTTGCTTCGATGAATGTGGGGAGTTCCGCATTGTGTGCGAGTGATGGTAACTTCAGTTTATTTAATGCGATTTTCCAATGATCATTCAACGATAACTATTCAAAGATAATCATTTAGCATTATTGCCTGGTATCTATTAGGAGTACAAATAAGTTTCCGCCGTTTTATTGTAGATGACGCGGCACGGAGTTTCGGTTAGCTTTCGCAGATGATAACCGGCTTGAAAAATAGTTTGGACATTCAAGAATTGATTTTATATTGGTAAAATATAATTTTTATAAGTTGAAAATGTCAAAATTTGAGCCAAGTAAGCGTCATTTGGGGGAAATATTAGTTTATTTCTTTAATTTAAAGAAATCTGCTGCTGAGGCGCATCAATTGCTCGTAGAAGCATATGGTGAGGGTGCTTTGAGTGAGAGAACGTGTCGAGAGTGGTTTCAAAAGCTTAAAAACTGTGATTTCGACTTAGAAGACAAAGATCGCAGTGGAAGGCCAAACATTTACGAGGATGCAGAATTGGAGGAATATTCATCTCAAACACAAAAAAAACTTGCTCTAACATTGGAAGTCACTCAGCAAGCAGTCTCACATCGTTTAAAATCATTAGGAATGATTCATGAACAAAGAAATTGGGTTCCGTACGAATTAAAGCCGAGAGATATTGAACGCCGATTATGCTAAGTGCAATGCTGCTAGCTAGACATAAAAAAAAGGATTTTTTACATCGTATCGTAACTGGTGATGAGATACATTATGAAAATCCAAACAGAAGAAAATCATGGGGATTACCTGGCCACGCGTCAACATCAACAGCAAAACCGAATATTCACGGAAAAAAACTTATGCTGTGTATTTGGTGGGATCAGCTAGGTGTAGTGTATTATGAGTTGCTTAATCCGAGCGAAACAATTACTGGAGCCCTCTATCGAACACAATTGATGAGGTTGAGCCGAGCTCTGAAGGAAAAACGCCCTCAATACTATTCTAGACACGGAAAAATTATTCTTCTGCATGACAATGCTCGTCCACATGTTGCGGCTCCCGTGAAAAAGTACTTGGAAACACTTGATTGGGAAGTGTTACCCCACCCGCCGTATTCACCAGACATTGCACCGTTCGATTATCACCTGTTCCGGTCCATGGCACATGCTCTCACGGCGCAGCGGTTCACATCTTATGAGGGTACCAAAAATTGGGTTGATTCGTGATAGCCTCAAAAGACAAGGAGTTCTTCAGACGTGGGATTCGAATGCTACCTGAGAGATGGGAAAAAGGGGTTGCAAGTGATGGGCAATATTTTAAATAAACTTATATTACCGTTCTTCTATAATATAATAAATATTTAATTCGTGTTAAAAAACGGCGGAAACTTATTTGTACTCCTAATACTTTTACTCTAAATAAATTATATTGATCTGTACTGATCTGTGAAACTAATACAATTACAGAAACCAACACATAATTTGGTGCCGCGAAATTTGGAGCCTATTATATATCTGATGCTTTAAATCCGAAATATGGTATTAGATTTTGTGTGGGAGCTCTTGTTTCAAAGATATGACATTTTAAAAAAATATTACTACTCCACACTACAACACTATTATTAGGTAAATATACAGGGTCCTGCAATAGTGCGTGTTGCACTTCCATAGCTGCAGAACCAGACATCTTAGAAAATTCTTTCGAAAGCATGTTCCTTGTACTTTCATTTTTGCATCTCAGGAAATTATTTTCTAATGTACAGGATGTTCCCAAAATATTATTCAACAAATGGGCGATTTTTCAAATGCGTCCACCCATATTATTATTTATTATAATTATTATTATCCTGATACTCCTAGATCTTCTGTGAAGATCCCTCAGAAGCTTTCTCAGCTTGTGCGAGTTAGGAGTTCAGTTGCCTTCTGGATAGGCTTTGTTACTGCGATCTTACGCCACTTAAGGTCACAGCACTGTTAATTTTCGACCCAACAGTGAAATGGTGGCAGACATCTGTCCAACTAGAAAATTTCTTTTCCACCTGAACAGGATTCGAACCCGGACTTCCCGGTCACGAGTCTTATACTTTCCTGAGCTGTCACACTCATGTTTTTGTACATTTTAAATTGCCTTCAATAAAGTAGAAATAAGTTTATTATTTCAATATTTCATCTGGCAGCACTTTCATTTTGAAATGTCATCATTAGGCTTTCTCTGAACGAACGTATTAGAAGTAGCTTACCGGATTTAAAAGTGGCAATTTTGACGAAGACGAAAAACGACCAGGGGCGGCACCAAAGTTTAAGAATGAAGAATTAGGGGTAAAGCTCTATGAAGATCCATCACAAACACAAAGGAAACTAGCAGGAAAACTTGGAGTTACTCAAACGTCAATCTGCTATCGTTTAAAAGCAATGGAAATGATCTGAAAGGTAGAAAATTAGGGGCCGTATGAACTGAAGCTAAAAGACGTCGAACACCGTTTTTCACGTGTGAACAACTATTCCAACGACAAACAAGAGAACAATTTTTGCATCGAATTGTGATTGGGGAGGAAAAGTGAGTCCACTACGATAATTCAAAACGTCGGGCAAAGTGTCATCAACTGCCATGCAGAATATTCATGGCAAGAAGATCATGATGTGGGCGTGGTATAAAATGAGCTGCTACACTCGAACGAAAGGATCACAGGGGAGATCTACTGACGACAATTGATGCGTTTGAACCGAGTATTGTGAAAAAAACGGCCGCAATACGCCCAAAGACAAGACAAAGTGATTAACACTGCATGGGCACATGTTGCATCGCCCGTTAAAAGACGTTAAAACGTACTTAGAAATACTCAAAGGGGAAGACCTACCCACCCGCAGTACAGCCCAGACATTGCTTCATCTCTTCCGATCGATGCAACATAATAATAATATATAATATGAATAATATAACACCAAAAAACCTATGGATTTGATTTATTTATAGAAGTGATGTACAGAAACGCAAAGATGTGTGAGAAAATCGTTTGTTCCAGGAAACGAACAGCTAGGTACTATTTGTGAAATATTTTCCTTTGATTTATATATGAAACGAGACTTATCTATTCTTTATAGAACACTACATATGCATAGTTCCGCAGTTGATATTAAAGTGACCTTTCTGCCCTAGAGCCTATGATCACTGCCATCATGAGCGCATTGGGATACGCCCAATCAGCACGAAAAATGAAACAGTATTCCCCCTTTGCCCCTTGTCCCAGTAGAGACTGGTAGATTCGATGCACTATCTAACCTTTACTGGCTATGCAGTGTCAGTGCCCGAGTTATTTGGGACGCAACAATCTGCCCCTAGAAGCAGACAGTGTGATAAGAGTTACGCCTTATCATCGCGCATGACGAGAACCGCTCGAAGACCAATTCGCACATTTGCGGCTGTATGTCCTCGATAACTTCACGAATTCCATCTTTAAGGTCTTGAATCGATTATGAAGGATTAGCATAGACCTTATCTTTCACATGGCCTTTAAAGCAAAGGTCTAGAGATGTTAAATCACAAGATCTCGTTGGCCAATGGTGATCACTTCTTCGAGAAGTAACTTTTATCGCATAATTGCGATTGTTTCGTTGCTTGTGTGGTACGTAGCACCGTCTCGTTGAAAATAAACGTCGTCCACATCAAAATCTTCTAATTCTGACCATTAGCGCAATCCATTCACCGTAACAGTTGCACCAGTCTCATTTTCGAATAAATGAGGTCCAATAACAACGACAGCCCAAAAACTGCACTAAACAGTGACACATTGAGGACGGGGAGGCTTCTCAATAATCATTCTTGGATTTTCCGAGCCCCAGAGCCGACAATTCTGCTTATTAACGTAGCCTCCGAAGTGAAAATGGGCCTCATCACTGAAGATAATTTTCGATGAAAATCAGCGAAGATATTCGTCGGTGTTGATGGATCTTGTGTTAACTGAATTTTAAAAGCCTTACTTCATGCAAAATAATGTGTAATGACGGTGTGGATTGCCTAATTCCAAAATATCGATAAACCTGGGTTTTCACCAACACTACGGGCTACAGCAGCAATATTCTCAGCTGTTCTTAAGCGATGCACGCGGTTTCGACTCTTCACATCACTTAATTGTCCCAACAGCACAAATTGTTCCACCACTTTCACTATTGCCGGCCGAGAAGGTACTTCACGACGACCCAAAAATGCATCAGTGACTGCACAATTTTCACCACTTTTGTAGTGAATTTAACAATATCAATTCGTTATTGAAGCGTGTATTGTTCTATTTTTAGTAATGGAGTAGTTCTCACTTGTCAAATGTCAAAAGAGAAGAGTATCAAACGTCACAGCGATCCAGATAGCGGGCTATTCAATATCAAACCTCGCATTCAAAAACCCTTTATTTTGCAGGAATGAGGAGGGTGTTACTATTTTACTTCTGAATGTCTAATTTCAGATCGATTGATTCTGCAGTTTCGAAATTATTGGAGAAAATATTCAAATCATTCAAACGTGAAAAACTACGAAAGTTTCAAACCGATTTTGCCCATTAACGGCGAAACTATCAAACCCATTTTGCCCGTTAACGAAATTAGCCGAGATATTGAGACCTCAAACCTTTCCTGAAATTTTAAAGGGTCTAGCTTTTTCCGACCCAAAGTTAGCGCGTTTACGAACGACCGCCCGTGCAAAATTAGTTTTGACCTAGAATTCTTCATCAGTGAGTCCAAACCCAGTCGTTTGGGACCATTTTCGGCCCAAAATCCGAAAATTACAGACATTTGGGTGAAACGATGTTCCCGGGAAAAAGAACGCAAAATTTCAATGATGCAGCGGCAAAAAACCTTATCTATAGAGATAAGGTCTCAGTTATAGAATTGAAACTCGACAAATCATATTGATGTTTCGCAATAATAAGAGTATGTGTTACATATTTCAAGCCACAGGTGGAAAATGCAGAATTGCCATCAATTAAATCACTGTAGTTGTTAGAGATGCATGGCTCCATGCCAATTAAGGCATACTCGAGACTTCGCCAGTACAACGGAATGAATGATTCAACTGATATTCTTCTCGGTGTAACTGACATCTGTATGCCCCAGCTGTGGAGAAATTACCCAGACTTCGCAACTATAAATTGTAGCGGCTTAACGTAAAGAAGTGTATCCCGAATTCTCCGCGATTTTATTTGCATCGGAAAAAGAAATCCGATGGTAGAGTTTATTAGTCTTCTGAACATCCATTCAGTTGTCATTGAAAAGTGTTACAAGTGAAAAATTGGATAGTTGTACGGAAAGTAGTCGAAGTGAAGAGAATGAAAGTATCTTGAAAGATATAAAATTCTTCATTCGGTGAAACTCGCTGCTGAAAAGACATCCATGACCGTACTGTAATTGATTCTCTTTTCAACTGTTGATAAAGATAATAGTTCTGTTGATATTTCAATCGATCAACAAAAGAAGATGGTTATGGAAGGTATTAAGAAATCTTAAGAAAATTTTTAACAAAGATGTATATTGTATATAAAAGAATAAAACAATTTATTTCATCAAACTTTTACAATTTATTCACTAAGACTCCTGTTGTATCTCAATAGAGATGACCCTTTCTAGGCTACACATAATTTATTCTTTTCTTATCGATACTTAAGTCTTTCTATGTCGAAGTTTTGGGTTACGCCACTTCAGCTTGCTTGTCCTCTAATCAGTATATATGACCTTAGAAAACATGGACAGTCTTTAGAGCATTCGAAATTATTAAACTATTTCCTTCTATCATTATCGCCTAACTTTGATTACATTATTTTTTCTATAACCAATGGAAAAGTTTATTTAATTCATTCGGTACAACCAGAAACAGCCTTTCCAATCAATTTCGTTAATTTTCCTATTTTTGTTGCAAGGGCTGCATTGAGACACCTCTTTATTCAGTTTTTGAATAGACAGTAAAATCACTGCGGTTATCAGCCTTGTCGTTTGTAGCTCCTGGCCACATTATGCATTATCTCCGTGATAGTCAATCTCCTCGCTTGTGACATCATTACTGGAGTAGTAATCACCCTATCGTTTTCGGCTTCGGCAAAATTATTGCATTATTATCGCCAAGTGTGTAGTATAATTTGCCTCACACAAAACTATTTCAAATTCAAATCTAAATTCCTTCTCCAAAAATTTCGCTTACCGATGGTGTCAAATTTTAATCTTCTTTCATCAGAAATTTGTATGGATAATATAGAAAATAATAAAGTCTCAAATCATTATTCAAATAAGAAACATATTTGTTTCTTATTGAAATAATTGTTGGTTTTAACGGAACAGACCGACAGATTAATGCATTTTAAGGATTTCTGAACTCAATTCATCCTTGAATCAAATTTACAGAATCATATAACTAGTGAGACCAAAGATCTACCTATATTCTAGGAAAGACTTCTCCTACCGTCCTTGGTTGTGCTACAAAACATAAATTTTTTGGATTGCCTAAAAGAAAGCCCACATCTTTCCTCATTTATTTCATGAATTAGTAAGCCCGCAGATCTACCTGCCAGTAGATCAATGACCCGGTAGATCAATTGAACCAGCAGCTATCTCTCTCAGACTTGAACGACAATTTTTGTCACCATTTCCTTTATATTGGAGATATTAAAAGATCAGTTCGAGCGAGATAAATCTTCCACCACATCTCGTCCGTATTTGAATGCACTGTATATTCATACCTATGGGCTTATTGACAAATTTCAGATTATTCCGATAATTTTTTCATCCATCGTAAAAATCGCAAAACATGCTTGAGATGAATTGAGCAAAATAAACAAACTGAATGAGAGAAGACGCTCAAACTACTTTTGAGTCTTGAGGATAATTCCTTCAAGCGGACTTTTTGAATGATCAATTCCCGGCACATTCGTGACAGGATGTATATATATAGTTATTCCTTTCCCGAAACTTAACAGTTATCTCTCGGGGACTTCAGTGGCGCATCAGGTGATGAACTTCGTTGTGGTGCCAGAGGTTGTGGGTTCGAATCCCACACTTGATTATGTTGTCTAGCATAACGGAAAAGTAAAACTTGCTATGCTGTCAGAATCTATTTCATAGTCGAGTTCTCTTCGCATAAAGTCTCGAATAATGTGACATGTCACACATTTCAGCAAAGATATAAAGCAATTCCTCGTTGTTATATAATAATAATAATAATAATTTATTTTTGCCTTTCCATTATTGAACAATTATAATACAAGCATATATTATCCTAAGAAACAAAAATATACTTCAGTCACAGAAGTAGTGCTATACTACTTGTAAGTGACATAATAAATACAACTCAATGGTATCAGCTACATCACAAAAAAAAATGAATAAAACTTCTCAAAATTCAAAACAAAATGAATAACAGTTCCAAAAACCACACAGAAACCGTTAGCAAAAAAGGATCACAGCATCCGATCAACATATTCATTCCCAATGTCATCGAATTAATTCCGACTGATCAAATCACGCACAATCCCTCTATCGATATTCCGCAACCAATTTTTTATCTTCTTCTTGAACCCAATGCCACATACCGTTGTCCTGAGCTCCTCCGGGAGGAAGTTGAAGAGCCCAGGAGCAATGTATGAGGCGCATCTTTGCCCAACGGTCTTGAATGCTCTAGGTACAACTGCACCGTCCTCTTTCAATCTCGTGTCGTGTTGGTGGCCAATTGGGGTAATCTTTATCTTCTGCCGATTTATGTCCATTAGAAGATTCAGGGCGAACAACTGTCTGATATCACTCTTTCCTGTCTCCATATATAGTCTATCGGAGGGAAGTCTAATCTTTTTTTTGTATATGATCTTTAATATCCACTTCTGTAGTACTTCGAGGCTTCGAAGATAGCAATCAGCCAAACCTCCCCAAGCCGATATTACGTAAGTCAGTTGCGATTGTACCAATGCATAATACAGAATATTTAGATGTTTTTCTTCTAAAAATTCCCTCAGAACTCGAAATCTCTGGATCAGTCCCCTCAATTTTCCCTTTAGATTTTTTATATGCAGGTCCCATCTAAGATGCTCATCAATTGTTATTCCAAGATATATGACATGTTTTGCGGTTGGAATTGAAGTATTTGGTCCTATCTCGAGCGGTGCATCATCAGGTAAGTTACTTAAATATGAAGTGAATTTCATATATTTAGTCTTTGCGCAATTTAGTGTCAGTTGGTTACTATCCAACCACATCTTAACATTAACCAAATCATTTTCTGCCTTCCACTTTAGGGTATCCCAACATTCAGACTTATATATGATGGCCATATCATCTGCGAAGACGACCATCTCACCAACCGTTTTTTGCCGAAGTAGATTATTCAAATAAATAATGAAGAAAATGGGACCGAGGACGGTGCCCTGTGGAACACCGGACTCTTCAACAATCGGATTGCTTTTTGATCCATTTATGTCCACTACCTGTGTTCTATCAGATAGGTAACTCTTCATAAGTTGAAGTGAGACTCCTCTCATTCCATAGTCCTCCATTCTTTCCAACATTATCCTATGGTTCACTGTGTCGAATGCCTTTGTGAGGTCGATGAATAAACAAAGCGCCGTGATTTTCTTATCGATAGCTCCATACAGCTCCGAAGTTAACTTCAAAATTGCATCCTCTGTCGACTTCCCCTCTCTAAAACCAAATTGTTTTTCAGAGAGAATGTTATTTTCATTCAAAAATCCTAGCATTCGAATCTTGATAACTTTCTCTACAATTTTTGATAGGTTCGAAATCAATGTTATCGGTCTGTAATTATTCATATTACTTTTAGAGCCCCCTTTATGTAATGGTTTGATTATCCCCAACTTCCAGATGTCCGGAAACTCACCTGATTCAAAACATAAATTAATAATATAGGCCATTGGTGAACATATTTCTTCAGCTACCTCTTTCAGTGTTTCCGATCGTAAATCATCATATCCTGTACCTTTGCTCGATTTTAGTTGCCTTATGATGGACAACACTTCAAATTGATTCGTGGGCAGGAAGAACAATGTCTTTTCACACCTGTCCCTCCTTTCCTTGTATTCGCCCAGATCGTCCGGTGTATTCCTGCTGTTCTGACCAATTTTACCAAAGAACTCATTCATCTTAATAGCAGTATCTCTCTCGTCATTGATTGTTATACCTTCCTCTGTCTCAATCTTACGAATTGTTGTTTTAGCTTCTTCCTTGCCATACATTTTATTAATACATTCCCATAGACCTTTAGACTCATTCTTCCTCCCCTCAATGTTTTTTTGTATATACTCTCGCTTCGAGCGTTTTATGAGCTTTGACAGGGTTGACTTGTACCTTCTATACTTGTCCTGCAGCTCAAAGGATTCCCTGTTTTGCTGCACTTGTGCCAGCACAAGTACAAGTACTTGTGCCAGCACATAAATACAAATTTATATTAATTTTACTAGGGTCGCCAAATATATCCAGAAGAATTGAATTGTTAAATGAACAGGTGGAAATTTCAAGTTATATTTTTTCAATATTATCCTGATACTCCCAGATCTTCTGTGAAGATCTCTCAAGAGCATTATATAACTTGTGCGAGTTAGAAATTCTTTTTAGGATTTGTTACGGTATCCTTACGCCACCCATCGGTTCCCAGTATGGCGCATCAACCACCCACCACTGATCTACCGGCAATCATTTAAAATATCGTTTAAAATGAGTCCATAGAAAATACGTAAAGGTTTTAAAAGTAGTTTCAGTTATATCCACAAAATATCAAATGTATGAGTGAAAAAACAAAATATAATTATTATATATAGAATAAAATAATAAAAAGGGGGGTTTTTACTTGATAGAACGTTTTTTCTATATTCCAAATACCAAACAGATTAATTCTGCTAACCTCACTAAATGAATAGTATATTACGCACCGAGGGAGAAAAGTAGGACATTCACGCCCGCGGGTGAGGATGTCCTACTTTTCTCCCTAGGTGCGTATACAATTTTTTTCTTAACCGGGATGAAAAGTTTATATGTGTATTCTTTTATATTAACGAGTCCAGAGGCGAAGCCCCGGTGGGGTCCAAGGGTATTTGTCGGTATTCACTGAAATAATTAACCTTTTTTTGCCTCAGCTGTCATCAACTTGAGACAACACGCGGTTGCTAGGTAACCGGGAGATAAAGTAAAGTACGCGCATGCCATCTCACCGGGAGACTTTTGTCCCGTGTGACAGGGACTACAAGTGAACTTTTCATCCCGGTTAAAAAAAAAATATATTTGTAATTGTATTGACAGAATTTGAAGATTAACTGAAAAAGGATATTTCGATTTACTGTAGATCTTTTGTAGATTTTTATTTATTTACAATCTGCTGACGAAATGAAGAGAATATTATAAATATGATAGGTTAAAAAAGTAACAGGAATAGGAGAGCTCAGCAAATGTTTCCTTATTTATTAATACAATTTCGCTGTTGAAATTTATTCACGAAATCACTAGGAATGATTGGAATGAGAATATAAGTTAAGGAATAATTGGGTAGTAGAATATTTTCAATCATGAAATAAGGTTTTCGGCTTCAGCCAAAGTCCCCAATGGACTATTTCATAATGCAACTTTTGCTTGACCACAGAGTACTACTGAATTCTAGCGTGAGTAATGCGTATTAAACGGGTTCATTGAAACGTAAAATGATCTATTACTCCAGTAGCCTGAGTGATCTGGTATCCAACAATAAACGACGGATTATTCCTTTCAACGACACTATATTACCAAGCTGAAGGATGTTTACAAGCACTTTCAAAGATTGAATGATTTTAATCCACAGCCTGTCTGGCAATTGACACTTGATCATACTAAAAAGAACTTTGCATCAAGTAGGGTACCATATCGATATCCTACTGTGTTTTTGTGTTCTTTGATGTGTGGATACAATACTTTTTGTTCACAAATAATGATATATTTGTATATATCACAATATCAGGGACTTTTTGAACACGACGTTTAGGTTTAGTAAGTTTGTATTCTTTATCTTGCTATGTACAAGATTGAAATTGTTAGGTTATTATGGTTACTTTCGTTCTATATTTCAGTAAACTTAAAATATTGTAAGTCAAGTATTCCCGTTGAGACAATTCTGGGAGATGTAAATTTTCTTATACTTATATAATTATGAAAATCGTCGTATTGCGATGAAATATAAATCATTTACAAGTTTTTATTATCGATCTTGGTCTCTGAGTATGGTAATGGCTAATTATTATCGGTCTCTCTATAATAGGTTTTGAATCATACATACTCTAGCAAATAGTGCTCTTACGGAGTAAAATTAGTGGAAATTTCGAAATAATATTAAATAAGATCAATTTGATTTTCACAAATTTTATTTTATTATAATACAACGTCCACAGTTCAGATAGGTGAACATTTTTGAATAGCTGAATTTATTTTCGGAATCGGCTTCTATTTATATTAGAATAGGTACAAAAGTTTTTATTCAGCACTAAAACCCAAAAAATGGGGTCTCTGGAAATTCCAGTTCATTTGAATATATTTCACAGAGGAGAGTTATTGAGGTTTAATTGTTCGTTGAGTACTATTCTAATTTTGTTGTATTTAATTATCTCTAGTGACTCTAATAAGTTTAAGGCATAACTTTTACTTTCTATATGTAAACTTTCAATAGTTTGGTTTGAAGTATGTCTCGCTTTTAACAAATGGTTCGAATACAT
Source organism: Megalocaria dilatata (assembly GCA_034642435.1). Lineage (NCBI taxonomy): Eukaryota > Metazoa > Arthropoda > Insecta > Coleoptera > Coccinellidae > Megalocaria > Megalocaria dilatata. The sequence continues at coordinate 77,486,201 of CM067856.1, forward strand.
GGAACTACTTTTGCTATTCAAGAAACTCTTCAAATATTCACCTGTTCTCTGCCGGAAAATTATTTCTGTCTGTCCTATGTAAACATTTTGGTGATCACCGTTGGTTAACTGATAAACTACCGATTTATCATTTTTATATGTAATGTATTTATTATTTTTGATAAATTTCATGAGATTTGAATAAGTGTTGAATGAAGATTTTGAATCATATTTATTTTTGAGGTATGTAGCAACTTTATCAGAAATAATATATTTTGAGGAAATATATTTAATTTTTTTTTTTGCATTAGGATATATCATATTTAGATATTTAATTATTTATATTCATCAACAACAACAAAGAGCTTTAAATATGGTATATGCCAATACAAAAAAACATTTTGAAAAAATTCTCTCACCAATTCTCTGTCGGAAAGTTCTTCGTGTCTGTCCTATGTAAACTTTTTGGCGGACACTGCAGGTTAACTTATAAACTCTCAATTCATCATCCTTATGTGTAATGTCTTCATAATTTTTAATGAATTTACTGAGGTTTGAAGGAGTTTTGAATGAAGTTCTTAAATAATAATTATTTCTGAGGTACGTAGCAATTTTCTCCTTTAGTATATTTTAAAAACTTTATTCAAAACTCCTTCAAACCTCAGTAAATTCATTAAAAATTATGAAGACATTACACATTAGGATGATGAATTGAGAGTTTATAAGTTAACCTGCAGTGTCCGCCAAAAAGTTTACATAGGACAGACACGAAGAACTTTCCGACACAGAATTGGTGAGAGTGTCCTCAGTAAGAAATGTAATTTAACATATTAATACCACTTGGTACAAACGGGACATACAACCATAGATTTGAATTTTCACATATGTAAAGAAGGTAAAAGATATCCTTAGTACTATTAGAGTCACTAGAGATTAATAAATACGTAATAGTACTCAACGAACAATTATACCTACATAACTCTCCCCTGTTCAATATTTTCAGATTATCTGGAATTTCCAACGACCCCTTTTATTGGCTTTTAGTGCTCAGTAAAAATTTTTTGTACCTATTCTAATATAAAAAGAATCCGATTTCAAAAACAAATTAACCTATTCTCAAATGTAAGAAATATCTCCTTCTAAAAGATGCTACTGTTTTAGCAAAACGATCGCTGTATTATAATAGCAATAAAATTTGTGAAAATCAGAATAACTTTATTTAATGATATTTAATATTTATTTTCATCAAGGAAAGGCTGATTCAATTAAATATTAGAAATTTCGAAAGTTTGTTCACCTTTTTTAGTGAATCTACAACTACTTCATAATTATCTTCATATACAGTAATATTAATTTGTTTTCTACTATTAAATTCATTCAGCACAGCCTTGTGCATTTTCAAATCAATTCACTGAACCGTGATTTTTGAACGATTGAATAATATTTCATGAAAAAATCAAGAGAAAAGTGTATAGATAATAAGTATCTTTCAATCTGTTCGAAAATGAAAAGAAACAATTTTATTAGTATTTTTCATGTCCGAAACCTATTCAAATTTGTAAATAAAAACCTTATAATAGCTTTCTTAAATTCAGTAAGCAAAAGTGAATCATTTTTTAAACTATTCAGACTTAACTGGTTCCAGTGGACAGCGTCCTATTGTTTTGTACAAACGTCTATAGTTTTCCAATTTTGAGCCGAAAATAGTCTCAAATGACTGGGTTGGTCTCACTTGTAAAGAATCTGAGGTCGAAAGCAAATCTAATCGACAGGTCGTCCGTGAGTACGTTCGAACGGAGAGAGCTTCAGATTTGCAGCCTAAATATCTCGGACAAATTCGTTAATGGGTAAAATCAGTCCAATGGTTCCGCAGTTACTTGGATTGAAATTCTTTCTCATTTTGAAATTGTCTGAAAATATTTACCCGATCGAAACCAAATTTCGTATTCAGGTGTATAATAACGCCGACAGGATTTGTGTCGAATTTTGTGAGGAAGATCCGCTTAAATCTAGAGATAAAACTGAAATCAGATCGGTAAAGTCTCCATCAAATTTTTGGAAATTAGTCCAGTTTAACAAACTATTTCCCCGATGAAAGAGAAACAACATAATTAGACAACATTATACCTTTATTACAGATTAATATTTGTGCTCATTCTCAGTTTGATCAGGTCTGTTTCGATCCCTTGAAAGTTTCTTGGTAGTCCAAAGTTACCAGTTTGGCCAAACCCGTTTAGTTTCGATATGAAATGAATGGAACAGGAAGCATTACAACGTGCACTGGAACAGAACGGTGATTTATGAGATCATCTGTCAAATTAATCAATTCTTCACGTGATACATGGATGATATTGTCAACAATATGTACGATAATATCTATTTGATGGATTACAAGAAGACCATGAGTTGACAAGTTGTTTCAACAATCATCATTCATCGGTTATGTATTATGATGTATACCGGATTTCTCAACTAGTTAGCAATACTTCAGGTATTATTTTCAGGAACATTGATTCACCTACAAAACCTCATAATTCAGTTATCAATTACCTAGTCTTTTATTAGAGATATGTGCCATTTTGTAAATTTCCATAATTTTCATTTCAGTCCATGACTTCACCTAAAACGAGTGCACGTTTTGAAACCATTTTTACGATAAAATATCCGTAACCAGTCAAAATCATCTATCATTTCTATTTGAAAGAAAATTCAAGATTATTATATTTTATGATAAAACTGAAATCGACAAATTTTTGAAATAAATCAACTAAATTGAAGATTAACATGAAACTATGAGGATGTAGCTATAAATAAGTTACCTACTAAAAAATTTCACGAAAACAAACATTGGGCTATTTTGTAAACCATAATTTCATGGTGCTGAAAAAATCAAAAAATTATTATATAACATTTGATATATTATCAGGTATGTTCTTTGAGAAGTTACCTTTGACTGGACAGAACTTTTACACAGTAATAAATTTGTTTCAAAATTTGAAAGAATTGTACTATAGATTTTAATATGAATAATAAGTTAATCAAAATAAGTTGAAGGATTTACTAATTTATTGGTGTGTAATAATCTAAATATTTTTCAATTTCATTTAATATTAGCCTTCTACATATTTAATTTCAAAACATCATATTTAATGATTATAACTTCTGAAAATAAATTAAAATAATGTCATATAAGTACCACTTATATCAAATGACATATAAAATAAACAAACATTATAAGACATCCAAATGGTATAACAGAATCCAATGAATAAAAATTGTCAACCAAGATACTATAAATCAAATATTTTGAATAGACAAAATTTTGTTTCTGCTGATCAATCTTATGAAAACAAATATCTTTCAAAAATGTCTAACATAATGTTAAGAATTTCATCATAAAGCTATCTTACTTAGAATATTTAATATTATTGGATATCTAGCTAAGTTACTTTATATAAAAACTCAAGATATGTAAAAACATTACTGAAAAACAAGTTTTAAGAGAGACTTTGCTCCGTCAGTATTCAAATAATTCATATTCAATAAATATAACATCAATCAACAACAAATATTTACTCACCCATCAACCATTTAGGAAAACTACTGGTAAACAGAAAAATCTTTAAATGTAGTGTAACGGTTAACTATATGTAAATATTTCTGTGGTTTACCCTTCATCTAAAAGATTGAAAGACAATTTAACGGCCTCTGTTATAGTACAAGGACTATCTGTATAAAGAATGTTAAGGAAACCAAGTAATTATATATTATGAATAAAATAACATGAATAGAGGCAAATTCTTGATAGAAGGTATATAAAATTATTTAAATATTTTAATACTAGCCTTCTACATATTTAATTTCAAAAAATTATATTCAATGATTAAAACTTCTGAAAATAAATAAAAATAATGTCATATAAGTACCACTTATTTATTCATTGGATTTTGTTATACCATTTGGATGTTCTATAATGAATGTTTATTTTATGTCATTTGATATAAGTGGTACTTATATGACACTATTTTTATTTATTTTCAGAAGTTTTAATCATTAAATATAATTTTTTGAAATTAAATATGTAGAAGGCTAATATTAAAATATTTAAATAATTTTATATACCTTCTATCAAGAATTAACCTCTATTAATATTATTTTATTCATAGTATATAATTATTTGGTTTTCTTAACATTCTTTATACAGATAGTCCTTGTGCTATAACAGGGGCCATTAAATTGTCCTTCAATCTTTTAGATCAAGGGTAAACCACCAAAATATTTACATATAGTTAACTTTTACACTACATTTGGAGATTTTTCAGTTTACCAGAAGTTTTTCTAAATGGTTGATGGGTGAGTAAATATTTGTTGTTGATTGATGTTATATTTATTGAATATGAATTATTTGAATACTGACGAAGCAAAGTCTCTCTTAAAACTTGTTTTTTAGTAATGTTTTTACATATCTCGAATTTTTATATAAAGTAACTTAGTTAGATATCCAATAATATTGAATATTCTAAGTAAAATAGTTTTATGATGAAATTCTTAAGATTATGTTAGACATTTTTGAAAGATATTTGTTTTCATAAGATTGATCAGCAGAAACAAAATTTTGTCTATTTAAAATATTTAATTTATAGGATTTTGGTTAACAGTTTTTATTTATTGGATTTTGTTATACCATTTGGATGTCTTATAATGAATGTTTATTTTATATGTCATTTGATATAAGTGGTACTTATACGACATTATTTTAATTTATTTTCAGAAGTTATAATCATTAAATATAATTTTTTGAAATTAAATATGTAGAAGGCCAATATTAAAATTTTTAAAAAAATCTTAGTTCAGATTTAGTATTAAACTAGTGCTATAACTCATGAATTGTTGTCAGTTCTTCTATGAAATGTTATTGATTTGAATTAAAATTTTATTTTATTAAGAATTTGAAAATTCCTAATTTTTTTACTATTCCCTGACTACTTCATATATGCTCTTCAAAAATTGGATGAACACAAATTTTCAGCATACAATGTTAAAAATACTGTGCGTCTTAGAAAGTTAATTTTGTGCAAAACAAACACTGTGTCCCACCGAAAACAGTCAATGGACTTCTAAAAGAATAAGCATCCAAAAAGAATGAAAAATCTTCTTCGAGGTTTCAATGGAGGAAACAAAATAAGTACTGTTCAAGTAACTCCAATCTATCCCTCTACCGGTAACTACAAGTTGTTTCAATTCTCTGAACAATTCTGCAGAATAAATCCAGATCCAGATTTAAATGTGTCTTTGATTTTAATGGAATCCTCATTTGAACGGGTGGAACAGCGGAAACAAAATAAGTACTGTTCAAGTAACTCCAATCTATCCCTCTACCGATAACTACAAGTTGTTTGAATTCTCTGAACAATTCTGCAGAATAAATCCAGATCCAGATTTAAATGTGTCTTTGATTTTAATGGAATCCTCATTTGAACGTGTGGAACAGCGATTCTGATCGAAATTTTATTTTGTACCAAATGAAAAACCTGATTTATTATTTCGAAAAGGAAATAGAAATGTTGGATTTTGCGCCACATTTTGTGCTGATCTTTTTGTTTGATTTTTTCGACATTGAACAATGTTTTGACCAGGATTTTGAGAAATGAAACTGTGGACTTAATTTTTATTTAGGAATATCTTACGGGAGTTATATACCTAAACTTCTGAGAAATTACTTTTGATATAATAATCACTCGAACTCGAAAAGCAGATATAGATATAAGTGGTAACTGATACTTAATGTGGAGAGTTTTCAGTTTCCACACGACTGCCCACTCTGCATTATGCGTTGCCAATCAGAAATTGGCTCAACTTGCATTTTCCTAGCAAGTGGGTTGGCTCTAGAGCCCCGTTGAAGCGACACTCAAGATGATCTGATTCAACATCTTCGGATTTCTGTTTATAAGGATGGATACCTACACCAAGTTTGTATGTAGTTTATCAGACTCCACCTTATAAGATCTGAGACATCGAATGAATCGGACATGTCGGAATATCACACCAGAGATTCTTGATAAAATACGAGCAAAGTTCGAAAATGGCCTGTAATATTGTTTCCAGAATAATGGAGAGGCACTTTAAACATTTAAATGAATATTAAAAAAAAAATCGACCTCTCTTTTTCAACTTCTCGAATCAATAATTATCTTTAACTTGATTTAAATTTGTTTAAGAAATATTTCTTTGAAATCTAATGATTTACAAGGAAGTTTTAAAATTCATTACTGTATTCGCAGCACTTAATTAAACAATGTTATATAGTGTGGTGGAAGGCAGTTGAAGAAGGGGGGGAGATCAAATTTTGTTTTCTTTTATTGAAATCATAGAAACTGCGATTTCATCTTTACAATTAATTTTAAATTACAATCACTGTTCGATCCATTCAAATGAAATTTTGATGAAAATTAGAGACTCATATCTAAGATGAGTTGTTCACAGAATTGTTTGAAGATTTAAAGACCTTTCAAATAAGATATTACACGATCTTAAGGTTATTTGAGATTCTGAGGAAAGAGGGGTTACTGCCGGAGGTATAGATCGAGGAAATCTGAAAAGTAAGTTGTTTTGGTTCTTTGTTTGAATACTTGAAACAGGTTTTAATTTTTTGATATCAGTTATCGTCATGAAGACATTAGCCATTCACAGTTTTCGGTGGGATACTAAATTTCACATTACTAAAAAAATATTCGACGTTGACCGACCTCCTGTTGGTATTATTAATGTTTCTAATAGGTTTAATCTGAAACTTTTAAGTTCTATGTGCGAAATTTCAAAATTACTTTTAAAAATATGTCCTGTGTCCAATAGGTTGAATTTCTTTTTTTGCTACAATAACATTTTTCATATTCCCTCCCATTCCGTCCCATTCGGACGGAAGGTCCGGTAAACCCGCTACCCGCGAAAGCCCATATATTTCGCGGATGACTTTCCGTCGCGACGAAACGAGCGGATGAAAATTTCCGGTCTTTTCCCGCGCTTGCCAAACGGTCACCGCCCTACGCGTATGCCGCGTAGGGATGACCAAACGGGGGTGACCAAAGACGGAATTTGAACGAAAAGCAGATCCCACCTAAAATTATAGAAAATTATTAAAAAAAATTGACTTTTTCAAACCGGATCGATCGAAAAATATAGATCAATCGACTCTACTCGTCTCCTCTGAATATTTATTTATTAATTTCAATGACTTTCGTATATCTTTTGGTTTATTTATTCCATTTGACATTATATATTGAGTTTTGATTATATACGTCTATTAAATGTAAGCAGTGCTTGTTTTAGACATTAATTTAATTCTAAAAGTTTTTTTGAATAAACATTTTTTGAAAATAAAATTGTAGAAGATAAACATATTTTAATTTGTTTTAATATTCAAATTTTGTTATATTTCTTCTATCAAGTAAAAGTCCTTTCTATTTTATTTTATATATAATATATAATTATATTTTGGCTTCAATAAATCTCATTATGGAATGTCAATGAATTTAAATAAGCCTTAAAAAGAACTCACACTGTTCTTTGATTCTGTTAGAACATAGATCAATCTTGAATTATAAAGTTGATCTGTGTCTCGAAACATTTTTCATTTACACGTGGTACGTTGTTTGATTTAGTTTATTTTTTTGAATTTGATATTTTGAATATATTTCAGGACTGAAGACGGAATTGCTTAGAATTATATTTGTTTTTTGAAGATATAGTGCATGCTTTGAGAGATTTCTGAATTTACTTATTCGAATATTTAAATATATTAAATATTTCAAATAAATTATATTCTTTGAGAAGTCCTTTAAGTGTGTTTTTAAAAGGCAATTGGCGTTCTTGAAGATAAGACCAGAAACAAAATTTTGTCTCCTTTAAATATTTATTTATTAATTTTAATGACTTTCGTATATGTTTTGGTTTATTTATTCCATTTGACATTATATATTGAGTTTTGATTATATACGTCTATTAAATGTAAGCGGTGCTTGTTTTAGACATTAATTTGATTCTAAAAGTTTTTTGAATAAAAAATTTTTTTGAAATTAAAATTGTAGAAGATAAACATAGTTCAATTTGTTTCAATATTCAAATTTTGTTATATTTCTTCTATCAAGTAAAAGGCCTTTCTATTTCATTTTATATCATCTACATATTTATACCAATAAATGAAGTATTTAAAATAGGGGCTTTTTATTATTCTAGTTTCTAAATAATCCATAAAAATTTCGGATAGTAACGGACTCGAAGGATTTTCCCTAGTTAGGCTATAGTTATCTATGTGAATCTTGCCGTTGAACGTGAAGTTGGAGTAGATTAAGATAAGATTCACTTGTCAAAGTATCAGATCCATTTTATTGTAATCGCCGATCGTCGTCTTCAATGAGTTCTTGCACAATGTGAATCTTACAAAGGTGAAAACGATGTTTCTCCAATATCCTCTGAATACATGTTCTGGAGTTTCTTCTAACCTTTTGGTTCTTAACGAAGGATCAAATTCGAAATATCGGAGAAGTGCAACTTTTACGGCTTCATCAGTACTGTGAAGCTTTTCACTTTTTTAGCAACGGAGTATGTGGGGCTGAAGATTGTAGACAGTTACTATTTCTCTAGAAGATCTCAGCCAAAAAATAGTTTAGCATGTAATATTTTGTTCGCGTTTTCCAGAAAAACTCATACTTACGGAAATATTCGGCTGGACTGGTGGCCACTGTGTATATTCATGGTAAAACACTTGTATTACTTATACTTATATATTATGTTACTTAACATAAAGAATATTATTATAGGTATTTGGAGAACTGATTCCCTTGGTCTTTGAACTGTTATATCTTGGCTTAAGGAAAATATACTTCATGAAAATTTTAACAACTTGTCCTCAGGAAGTTGTTCCATTAAAATTATTTATTTTCTTAGTTTACTTCAAGATTCACCCTGAAGTTGAGCATTTGTGATCAACCTATCTATTTATTTTCAGGGTTGTCTTCGGCCTCATCTCCATGGGTACTGAGATATTCTGCAGTCGGATCCCTGGTCTCACATCACGACAAAGGGACATGTGCAAAGCTTTTCCAGATGCGATGGTTGCAGTAGGCGACGGCATTCGGCTAGCTACTAATGAATGTCGGTATCAGTTTCGACATAACAGATGGAATTGTTCGGGAATTGAAAATCCCACATCATTTGGACATGTCGTTATAGTAGGTGAGTGAAAAGAATAATAATAATATTTATTTTTTGAATAACTAACAAACAATAGTATGGCATTTTGCCATTAAAATTTCTCACAAACAAACACGAGTTTCCTACTAAAACCGCGTAGGTGCTTCAATACCTACTTTACTTGGAATTATTGAAGTGAAATTAGTCTTACTATGAAGGCATTGAAATAATATAAAATTACTATGTAATACCTTTAATAAATATCTCACGATGTTTTTCATATCTTTCGATAAACGCTATTGTCTCTGAAACGCCCTTCCGTGAATGACAAATTTTAAATATTATCAACTGACATATAATCGTCAACATAGTTCAACATAAGAAACATAATCAAACTACAATATTATAATATATATGAACCTATTTCATTTTATTGAAACTCATCAGTAATATCCAATCTAAACTATGACTATCGTGAAATGAAAGTATCGAATCTTTCGGCAAGCTCTTTTTTGTGCTGTATTTGTTCTCATAAGTTTATGTATTTAGAAAATTTTCACTTGAAAATCTTCGATCTTCATTGGTTAAGTTAAGATCTCCCGAAAAACATTTCTTGAATCATTCCTACGTCGAAAGGTCACTTTGTGTATCATCTCAGAAAGCGAGACATATTTTTCGTGCCTCCACTTGTAAGCTTTTAAATATGTGAGTATCGTGAATTAAATGTTTATTAGTTGCTTTTTCCAATTATTCAAATCAGAAATTAAACAACAGCCGCTGTATTTCTATTTATCCATCAAAGAAGCATTCATATTAAAGCTTATAGCACATAAAAACACGATTAACAACTGCTATACACAGAAACCGCATGAAATTTTTTGTTTACCTGATAAAAACTTATAGCAGGCAACAATTTTACCAGAATATATTACTCAAATCACAAAGGTTTCATTCATCATGGATTAAGTTCTAGGTTTCTAACAGTGAAAATTTAAGGAATTTCGATTATTTATACCCTTTTAGATATCGAAATATTTGATTACTCGTTCGAAATTTCGGAGACCCTGATGTACGGTTAAGCGAGAAACCTAACTTTGACGTTTTAATAAATTATAATTTTTCTTCAGGGATCGAGAATATACAAATATGATGCTCCTGGGGGCCCTCAACATGAAGTGACAAATGAATATCAATAATGAAATTAATTCAAATATGAATATGAACGTACCCTTAAACATGCTTTTCAGGAATCTTTCTGAAGTTCTTAGTCCAATATATTGATTTTCAATATACACTTGTTGATATTATTGATCAATTATTTATTTTATGGAAAATCATAGTAAATTAGATAACAGAACACGGAATGTGATGGAGATTTCATAATTTATTCACTAGGAATGTGACATATCACGCTTTTCGATTGTTATATCATTATGAAGTGTAAAGAAATACAGAATATATTGAATTATTTGAATATTTTAATATTTACAGATATATTCTGTTAACCTTCCTCCTATATATTCAAAATCAAGAAATTATATTCAATATTATAACTTCAGGAATTAAATTAATGTCATATGAGTACTACTTATATCAAACGACATATAAAATAAACATTCATTATAAGACATTCAAATGATATAACAAAATCCAATAAATATAAATTGTTAACAAAAATCCTATAAATTGAATATTTTGAGTAGACCAAACTTTGTTTCTGCTTATCCCTCTTATGAAAACAGATATATTTCAAAAATGTTTAACATAATCTCAAGAATTTCATCATAAAACTATCTTACTTAGAATATTCAATATTATTAGATATCTTTTTAAGTAACTTTTTAGAAAATCGGAAGATATGTTAAAACATTTCTAAAAAACAAGTTTTAAGAGAGACTTTGCTTCGTCAGTACTCATATCATATTCATATTCAATAAAATATAACATCAATCAACAATCTGACTTTTTAATAATGCAGAAATCTTCTGGTAAATGAACACTGAAAATTTAAATGAAGTGTAATGTTAACTCAAATAAATATTTCTGTGGTTTACCATTCATCAAAAAGATTGAAAGGCAATTTAAAGGCCTTTGTTATAGCATAAGAACCATCTGCATAAAGAATGTTAAGGAAACCAAATAATTATATATAATATTATGAATAAAATGCAATAAATGGAGGCTTATACTTGGTAGAAAGTATTGATATTTACAGATTCTTTCTGTTCTAAATATTTAATTGCATAAAATTATATTTAATATTATAACTTCAGGAATTAAATTAATGTTAACAATTTATATTTATTGGATTTTCTTATATCATTTGGATGTCTAATAATGAATGTTAATTTTATATGTCGTCTGATATAAGTAGTACTTATATGACATTAATTTAATTCCTGCAGTTATAATATTAAATATATTATAATTTTTTGAAATTAAATATGTAGAAGGCATACAACAGAATATGTCTGTTAATATTGAAATATTTAAATAATTTTATATACCTTCTATCAAGTATAAACCTCCATTTATTTTACAATATATAGAAATATTTAGGGTATTATATTAAGAAGGACCCGGGGTGAGATTATACGCTGAGGAATTGGAAATGGTTCACTTCTGATAGGAATCTTTCTGGGGTCTCTTTATTTCCAAGCACATCAACAAATTTATATGAAAAGAGACTAGGCCAGAGAAGCTACTCATATCTTGCTTCACGACTAAGACAAAAATACCTAAAGAAATAAAAGATTTGAAAAGTATCAGAAATTCAAAAAGGGAAAAAAGAAACTGGTAGATCACTGACGATCGCTTCTCAATTCATAGAGTGATCAACTCATCATAAACAGAAAACAGAATGCCGATTATGACAAGGATTGCAGAACTTGACGGAAAACCGATGAAGACAAAAAAAAAGAAAAAACCAATTGCGATGGAGAATACTAAAGGGTCTTTCATTAACATTTTCATGAAATTTTTATTTCATCGTAAAGTACAATAGATACCATTAGTTATGGAACAAAACATAATTCAAATGTCCACCACGGAAATGCTGGCAGTAATGAACCCAATTTTCCATGACTCTTAAACGTCTTTTAACGGTCATATATTAGCAATTACTTGTTCAATATCGATCTGTAAATAATCTTAATTTGCTGGATGATTGCTGAAAACCAATGAGTTAATGCAACCCCAAAAAAAGAAGTCCAAGGGAGTTGAATCGCAGGAACGAGGCGGATTATTTATCGGTCCATTTCTTGAAATAATCGAATCAACGAATTTTGTTTTCAATAAAGTCATTGTGCCATTGGCAGATTGACAAGTGGTTTTAGTTCTTGGGTTAAAACAATTTTGTTTGGTTGTAAACCAAGGTCCTTTCATAAAATTCGCCACAAAGACGTCTGGGAGATCCCTAGTTCTTTCCAACGTCGAGAAATCGATTCATTTTGGTCTTCACGTACGGCAGCAATATTCTCTTCACTTCTTGCCTTTCTTTATCTCACTGGCACTGCAACATCATGAAGTATAAATTTTGTTTTAAACTTCTTCACTAAACGCTGAACTCTTCTTTTATCCGAACGATTATAACGACTAAAAATTTGAGTTAAAGCACCTAAACTTAGAGTAACAGATCGCGATATTTCATAATGAATTGGGATAATTTGTAAACGTTGTTGGAGTATATATCTTTCCAAGATTAAATGGTAGACATTGGCGAATACAACTAACTGTCAATGTCACAAGTAAACAGTGGCTGCTATGCGTGAGTAATATCAATTTAAAAATGGGGCGTTTCCATCGAAAGACCTTTCATAACTGTTTTTTTTTCAAATTTTAACTTGATTTATAATATATAATATGTGCATATGAAGATGTTGAATAAACTCGTATTTATCATTACAACTGATTCTCTAAACTCTCGAACATATTGAGTTATTTTGTTTTTGTTTCGCGTTGAATAGAATATTTCTTAAATCAAAGCCTGAGAAAACCGTTTTCAAATTCAATTAATTTTGGTGCATTTGTGTATTTATTTATTTTCTTTGAAATCATTCTTTTCCCAAAAAATAAAGGAAATTTATTATTTGCGGCTATACGATTAATTATAGATATTTATGTAGAAAAGTTTTCTACAGACATAGGTATTGCGATTGCCCTATAAATCATAGACCTGGAAGCAGCAAATTTATAATTTCATCGGGACTGAAAGAGTCTTTGCGAACGATTGATTCTGTGAGTGAAATTTTTCTTAGGATGTTGAAATTTAATGAGCGATTATTTCAAGAAATTGTAAGGTTTAAGAAATTAAATTTCATATTTGTTTCCATTCCAAATATGAATTGCATTTTGGGATTAATGAATCTCAGAAATTTTTTTCACTATATTTTATTCAACGCAAAACAAAATAATTCGAAACGTTCGGGAGTCTACAAAATTAATTGTTATTATAGTAACGCACTAACGTGGGTCAAGCAGGTGGGAAGTTTAAAACACAACTGAAAGAGCGCCTAGCTACAGACAAAATATCGGCAGTCTTTTAATGTATTGAGGCTGTCAATCACCCCATAGATAGTAAAAGCAGAAAGAAAAATCTTTAACACAAATAGAGGTTAATTCTTGATAGAAGGTATATAAAATTATTTAAATATTTTGATATTAGCCTTTTACATATTTAATTTCAAAAAATTATATTTAATAATTATAACTTCAGGAATTAAATTGAAATAATGTCGTAGAAGTACCACTTATATCAAACGACATATAAAATAAACATTAATTGAAAGACATCCAAATGATATAACAAAATCCAATAAATAAAAATTTTTAATCAAAATTCTGATCAATCTTATGAAAACAAATATCTTTCAAAAATGTTCAACATTATTTTAAGAATTTCATAGTAAAACTATCTTACTTAAAATATTCGATATTTTTAAATATTTAACTGGGTTACTTTCTATAAAATCTCAAAATATGTGAAAACATTACTGGAAACAAGTTTTAAGAGAGACTGCTTCATCAGTATTCAAATAATTCATATTCAATAAAATATAACATCAAACAACAACAAATATTTACTCACCCTTCAACAACTTAAAAAACTTCTGGTAACTGAATACTGAAAAATTTAAATGTAATATAAGGTTAAGTTACAAATAAATAACTCTGCGGTTTACCCTTTATCTAAAAGATTGAAAGACAATTTAACGGCCTCTGTTATAGCACAAGGACTGTCTGTATAAAGATTGTTAAGGAAACCAAATAATTATATATTATAAATAAAATAACATAAATAAAGGTTAATTCTTGATAGAAGGTATATAAAATTATTTAAATATTTTAATATTAGCCTTCTACATATTCAATTTCAAAAAATTATATTCAATAATTATAACTTCGGAAATTAAATTATGTTAAACATTTTTGAAAGATATTTGTTTTCATAAGATTGATCAGCATAAACTAAATTTTGTCTATTCAAAATATTTAATTTATAGAATTTTGGTTAACAATTTTTATTTATTGGATTTTGTTATACCATTCGGATGTCTTATAATGAATGTTTATTCAATATGTCAATTGATATAAGTGGTACTTATATGACATTATTTCAATTTAATTCCTGAAGTTATAATTATTGAATATAATTTTTTGAAATTAAATATGTAGAAGGCTAATATTAAAATATTTAAATAAATAAGAAAAATCTTTCATAAATGTCAGATAGCTTCAAAAATTCATTTGTTGAAATGCTTGCAAATAGCAAAATCCATAAAGACCCCCATCTTAAAATACTAAAGAAGCAATTAGAAATTAACCGTTCCCCAGTCTTTAACATACAACCTCGCATTATTCCCTCCATAATATGATACCCCATACATCGCAATTTATTCATCTTGACAAAAATGTAAAAATAAAGAAAAGTTATGAGTGTCGATAGCTCAGTGGTAGAGCATTGGGCTCGTGACTGGAAGGTTCGGGTTCGAATCCTGTTCAGGAGGAAAATAAATTTTCTAGATCGACAGGTGTCTACCAACATTTCACTGTTGGGTCAAAAATTAACAGTGCTGTGATCTAAAGTGGCGTAAGATCGCAGCAACAAGGCTTACCCAGAACACAACTGAACTCCTAACCCGCACAAGCTGAATAAGCTTCTGAGGGATCTTCTCAAAAGATCTAGGAGTATCAGTATAATAATATCAGGATATCAGAGTCTTAGTGAATCAATTGAAAAATTTGATAACATTAACTCTTTTTTTCTCCAATAATTTTGGATGTCTAGAGTAAGTAAGTATTGTATTTCACGAAATTATTAATTAAACAATGATATTGAGAAAAGAATAAATTCACAAAATTGCAATTCAACCGCAAGTTCATGACTTTCTATTCAAATATCGTCCAAAGCTTTTACATGCATCGAATCATTAACGACATTAACGACGATGAATATACGAATTTAAGAGAAATAATATTAACTTGTTAGTAAACAGTTCGTTTAATTTTTTTGATTATTCGTAGGAATACAATTCCAAAAAAACCTTTACTTCAGCAACAGAAAAATTTCTCATGCAAACCGTCAAAATTCAGATAAAATAATTTGAAGTATTATCAATTCCTGGCACCCTGTATCAAAATTTCGATCAGACATTTACAAGAGACTGAAGAGAATTTTAACCCATTTTTAACAGCAAATTTCTTCAAGAAAAGATATAAATCTTTTTCAATAAAATGAAACGGTTTAAACTTCCCTCAGATAGAGAAATATCAGTGTGCAACACTGAATGAGTAATGTACGTAAATTTGACTAAGGTATGTATGGAAAGGAAGAAACTATTGAAATTGTTCTAAAAAATACCATATTAAGTATAATGAAACCTTATTCATGAATTCATTAACAGTAAATCATCGATAATTGAATGACATCATTGAATAACCGACAAGCATTCAATTTTCATCGTTTTATATTTATTGCACTCTACGTTAGACAGATCAATAGAATTTATAGTTCTAGTTATAGTTTTGATATGGTCTCAGATGTATTAATAATATTAAGGCGGTCACGTAGCTCTAATAGTTTATTATCAATTGAATCGATCAAAATATGGAATGGAAAATGTAATTTACGTTTTTATCAAAGATTTTTATAAATTTCAATGAAATTTCAGACAATTTAATGTTTTCAAGAAGATAACAGAAGATACAACTCATGAAGATAAACCATATTTACAAAAATGACCTTTATAGAATATTCTAGGGAACAGAGTTATGGGTCCTTTAATTTGAGTTCGTTTTCTTGCGATCCGGTTCTGTTGATTCTGGCAAAGCCAGTATTATAAGTAAACCTTTAATAGACTTGTGTGTTTCAAATTATCGTTAATTCGTCGAAAAATGCCACGTATTTATTTAAATACAAGGGGGGTTAGTACGACCCTATGCGTGAGCCCATTAAGATCGGAAGTAATATATATTTCTTTTCAGATAAATGAATCTCATTCTGATGAACTATACTCTGACATGAAAGGAGTAACCTTTAAAAACACCAATAAATGGAATATAATGAAGTGAGAATACTCAGTTATAAAACTGATCCAATTTATTTACATACGTTCTTCTTCACAGGCTTATCACTTTGTCCCCTTGAATATTTTATGGAAGCAATTTTTGGTGAAAAGGTTTATTTACACGACTTCTACCTCCTGTTGAGAAAATCACATCTGTAAACGATCTGTATATTGAATAGGTACCATAGTTTTAGTACTTTCACCGAATGAATTAATTTATACAGAAGTTACAAAAGCAAACAGTATTTTTCCATCTATTTCATGACATTCTCTAAATAGTTTGTCCTCAACAAAAAATAAAATGTCGTATAAATTCATACTTATCACTTAAGGAAAAAGTTGTTTTGCTATTCATAAAAAATTGTTTCTGATTCAATGAGAATAATTTTTAAAAAGTTGTTGATACAACATTATATTTATTTATATTCATTATTCTATAATTAAGAGCACTGGCTTTCAAAATTCAGAATCAATTCAAGCTGAAAACTTAAGAGACCAGAAAATTGTATTAAATTTGGGAAACTTCACCCTCATTCAGATGTGTTTTACATTATAAATTGTAAACTAGATCAATTATTATCACAAGCATATAAAAGATAAAATCAAATCAATTTTAAATTCAAGGAGAGCGTTCTCTTACAGAATTCATTGTCAATTTCAATTTTTATTATTATTCACACTACTCAAACATTTACTTTTTTGATCTCAGATGATGCCGCATAACGATATCGTATAATTCATGCTCGACACAATAAATTCCGAAATAACTCGACAAAATCGGTCATTACGCCCATAATGGACCCCCGCAAAACCAAAAAACTAAAATGAAATTACTCTTCGACCATAAATTGGCCCGATAAAAATCTAAATCTACGGCTTCGAATTTCGGACGGCCAAAAAACGGCCAAGTCCAGACAAACGGCGAGTGAATAAATCACGGTTGCCTTGCATCAGGTCAACCCGTTGGCAATTGTCCATAATCACAGAATCCATAATGTACCGTCTGTGTTTACATCGGTGTTTCTATGTCCGGAACAAGAAACGTGGGCAGCGATCTAGACACCTGTGGATTCACTACCAACACGCTCCGAACAGGTGGTGTGGGCGTATTAGGAAGGAAAGCAAAGTTGGCCGCGGATACGTGATACACAGCTTCGGCGTTTTTTCTAGTAACTGCTGGAATTAGTAATTATGTCGACCTTTGATCTATTACCACAGCCGAAATACCTGTTGTACGCCTAGTTGTAAGTGCCTTTTAGTCTAAATCCAACAAAAAAGAAACGTTAATTGATTCCTGACTACATTTCACGTTGAAGGATGCAAACATAAAAAATTACAACCATGTCATATGAATCAATTGATTTCAGTAGTTTTGAATGGATAGTTTTCTATAAGTTCGGAACTGTCTAGATACATGCTTCGGCAAGGAAACAATTTCAGTGCTGTGATTAATTTGCAGCTAGCCAATTAATTGAACCCTACGGATGACGCATGGACGCCGCTAGTACACGAACTGAAATAAACCATGTCTTCCTAAGCTGGCTTCCATCAGGTTATCGTGCAGGAACAAATCATATTCAACAGACAGAAAGAGAAAGTAATCTAAAATTCGTTCTTCTTTGAATGTTGGAACAAAACAATTAAAAAACTGTGTAACAAAAAAATGTCAAGGTAGATTGCTAATATGTCCCAAACTGAAACTCCAAATGATATTGAAAATATATTAACGTGGTGTAAATTTTGCTCTACCATTCATGAAAGTGGAAAACATTTTCGAAATATATATTATTGCTAATATTGAAGTTAATTAAAAAAAATCATATAAAGCTAACAGAAACAAAATAAGAAATAAAGATGTGAAAGCAGTAGTCATAAAGAAACATTTCAAAATAATATACATCATATAAACAATACTTAAAAAATAATAATGAAAAAGTCAGTAAGACTAAACACTTCTTGAAGCTAATCCTCAGCTTGTTTCAAAACTAGATAAAAGCAATAAAATCGTAATTATGACAAAATGTTGCAACACTTGCGGAATCAAAATGTCTACAAAAAATTTAAACAAGACCCAACTAACAAATATCAGTTGCAACACAACAAACTAATGAGAAAATCGCAAGAAATAAATAATATGTAGACTAACACGAAAAAACATTTGAGGATAAATAATGCTATATTTCCCAAAATTTATGGTTGACCTAAACTCCATAAGAAAACTATTTTTTTCTTGTGTTCAATCCCTGTTCCATAACTTAACAGAGCATTTGAATATCAAAACAGATTTAATCTGTTAGCCTTCTATAATTTTCATTTCAAAAAATTTTATTCAAAAACTTGACGAATTAAATCAATATCTTATAAGCACTACTTATAAGCAGTAATAATTCCTTCTATCAAGTAAAAAACCTCTTCTTATTATTTCACTTATTTCAGTATTTATTAAACAGCATATCCAAGATAGCAAGGAAAAATAATTAGTACATAAAAGATAGCTCTTCATTCAAAGAATTTCTCAACACAATAACTATTCTGGATAATCATATATTAATTTTCTTAGATGCAGTTTCCTTGTATAATATCTCTTACCAACTTGTGAAGGAATCGTGTTTTTCATGATAAGATACAGCTTACTTATTTAGGTCAATCTACTATGAAAATATTTTTACAATGGAAGTTTAACCGTTTTCGAGAAACGTAGTTTCATTTTTACGAAAACAAGAATTTTCGCAGCCGTCTGTAGATTCTCTGTGTTGTTAGTACATTTTTACACCTTTCTATAAATTCTTTCGGTTGAATATTGCTGAATGATTTTTATAATTTTCATAATTGAAAGAACTTATTCCAAAGTTTGAAGGAGAGGACTGCGGTAAATGTTTTTTAAAAGTTTTTCGAGTAACTTTTATTTTCATATAGTCTAGTCCATTGTCAAATAAATTAATTCGGCTGATCTGTACCAAAAATCATTAATAAGGAGTATGAGCTATGGTAATAGAAAGTTCTAGAAATCGAGACAGTGTAACATACATTTGTATAACAATTCTATACTCAAACAAACTCGACAAGGTTTTGTTGATCACAGAGTCAAATTGCAGACATGCGTACGTTTCAAACTGATTGGTTTTCATCAGTGCAATGTATGCTAGTAACTCCAAATCTGTCAAGTATCTATATTCGCTATACACAGCGACTCTACGGTATTAATAATGCAACACTTTGGTTATAGTTCTAGTGTTGAAATATTATTCGTTATATAATCGTAACGAATACCAACTCGAGCATAGACGATATACTTCGATTATACGAACCTCTTCATTCGACGTGTTTCGAAAAAAACACCCGATAGTTCGCGAAACATCACGAGAGCGTAGCTCGAGTGGTGTTTCATTCGACGTGTTTTTTTTAGAGTTATAGAACTTTCGATTAGGATAACTGCGATTTGACAGAAGGAAGAAGCCATGTTGCTTTGACATTTCTGTTCAGTAAGAATTGACAAATTATCATGGAAAAACTCACGCGACAACAGCGTTTACAAATTGTTGAAATTTATTTTCAAAATCAGTGTTCTATTCGAAAAACTCATAGAGCATTTCGTGACATTTATGGTTTAGATAGTCGTCCATCAGAGCAGTTTATTCGTCGAACTATCGATAGATTTCGGACAAAATTTTCTCTACTTGATGCAACAACAATAACAAGACAAAGAACTGTACGTACAGAAGAAAATATCGCTGCTGTAAGTCATAGTCTTAATGATGATCCTGATTTGTCGACGTTCACAACAAGTTGGACTCTGTGCATCCACCACATGGAAAATTTTGCGTAAAGATCTTGGTCTACACCCATACAAGATCCAACTGGTTCAAGAACTTAAGCCACTTGACCATAATGAGCGTCTTTTGTTTGTTGATTGGGCCCTAGAACAGCTTGAAGTTGATCCACTTTTTTATCGTAAAATTGTGTTTAGTGATGAAGCTCATTTCTGGTTGAATGGATATGTAAACAAGCAAAATTGCCGTATATGGAGTGTAACAATCCTCAAGAAGTTCTGCAGGTTTCATTGCATCCTGAAAAATGCAGTGTATAGTATGCTTTACACGCTGGCGGCATCATCGGTCCATATTTGTTTGAAAACGATGCTGGAGCTAATGCTACAGTGAATGGTGCTCGTTACAGATCGATGATCAATGATTATTTGTTTTAAAACTTGAATGGTATCGACCCAGAAGTGTATTAGTTCCAACAAGATGGTGCTACACCTAATGCTGCTACCGTAACAATTGATTTATTCAAAGAAAGATTTGGCGATAATATTATTTCGAGAAATGGTCCAATTAATTGGCCTCCAAGATCATGCGACATAACTCCACTGGATTATTTTCGTTGGGGTTATGTCAAGTCATTGGTTTATGCTGATAAATCAAAAACAATAGACGCTTTGGAAGCCAACATAACTCGTGTTATTGATGAAATAGGGCCTGAATTACTCGAAAAAGTGGTTCAAAATTGGTCTGGTCGAATGCGGTTCCTCAGAGCTAATCGTGGTAGACATATGCCGGAAATTATTTTTAAAACATAAATGTCATAAAATTATCTTTCAAATAAAAAAAAATTGGCTTCAATCTTAATTTAAATGTCTTTTATTTCAATTTGAAGTTCTCTCACTCAAAAAAAAAACACCCGATACGTCTCGTGTCTCGGTGTATAATCGAATATTTTCTATGCTCTTGTGACATTATGACTGATAATACTTGAGCTTTCCCAGGTTTCAAAAAGTAAATATGTTTTCGCATTTTGACTGATAATGTGATATTTTATTGAATTCAAAATTGTTTAACAAAGTGGCATTTTAGAACATAGAACTGTCACTTTACTACATAGTACAGTCACTGTCAATAAAACACAGGTTGACAGAAAATTGTTTATTTATTATTGTAAATATTGTTATATGTATTAAAAGAACTATTATTCAAATTTGAACTCTTCAAAATACCAAATTTATTCAATTCTATTTGTTCTTCCCAAAAACTATTATGATTCTCCATCTGCATTCCTTAATGATCTTGAGTTGCTACTAGTTCTTGCTGATGAAATATACTTTTTGAAATTTTCAATGTATTGGCAATGCTTTCCTCGATATACCCCTCAGCCACACTAGTGGACTGCCATCCTCCATGCTTTTGAGTGTTTGAATGTCAGCTCCACTGTCAGCGAGGAAAGTGACAGACGTCCTCCTCAAGCAATGGCCAGTGCATCTGGAAGTTTTAGATATTCTGCAACTTTTTGAGGAATTTTTGCAAAACTGTTGATGCCGACTGGCTGTGTTGTGCACTTACCGTGATTGTAGTAAATGAAAGATCTAATGCGTTTTACTTCTTTGGGTCTCAATTTTGAATACTTATGATCCATTGCACTCCAATCCTTCGGTAAATACACGTTTCTTCTTGGTTTTGTTATCATATGAAGTTATAACCAAAATTTTCCCAGTATCTTCTAAATCTTTGACAGTCAAGCTGCATAATTCTGCACGCCGACATGTCCCATTTAAACCATTTACATTAATGAGAACTTATCGTCTGGACCCTCTTTGAAAAACCTAATAACGTTTTTCATAGTCAAAATTTGATTTCTTTACTTCGTATGTGTCATTTTGATGTTTCAAAAAGGCAAGTAACTGTGTATTGTGAAATATCCACATTTTCGTTCATTTGTATGGTACTTTTCAACACGGAATATGTAGACCATAAACTGGATGCCTTGAGAGCTTTGGTCTAAAATAATGAAAGATATTGTATGAAAAAACTGAAAATATATATGAAAAATAGATTACCTTCTCAAAAAAAAATAGACCTGCATTACAATTCCATCGGTTCTCAGTGCGTTTTTGGTTATCCTCCAATTACCAAATATTTAATATACCTTCCCGTATTTTTCCCTGGATTTTGAAGGAAGTAAACAAGTAAACTCGAAGACGCTTCTCGAGCGGCATTAAAATATCTTCAGAACAACTTTATTTGATGGAAGTAACAAGACAAATTTTATAATTAATATTCAACTTATCTCAATTCGATCCAAAAAATGCAACTTGTTATCTGTTATGTAAATAAACAAACCATGTCAGGTTACTAGGTACTTGCCACAGGTATATATTTACTATGAATTTTTTTTAGATTTGTATCTTTGTAATGCTTTCATATCTATGATTATTTGTTCATAATCAACACAAAATGCGAAAAAATAGGATAAACAAACTATAAAGCTATACTCATTTAGTAAAACTTTGCTTTTCTAAACTTGTTGTTTAATATACTATTATCAATTCGAGTCCGTGCAGTCAGTAGGTATCAACAAATCAACATCTTGATCATCAACCATAGTTGTATTTAGTCTTTTGAATTATTCTATTGTTGTTTCAATTATAAGGACATCAGCTTCATTATCAGCTTGTTTTATTGGAACCACAGCAGCTGAATATTCTAGCATTGAAATGAAACAAGACTCATTTTGAATATTTGCAAGAAATTGTTCTTGGTTTGTTGCATCTTTCATAGATCACTCAAAAACGATATCAAGAGATTAAAATGTTTTTGTAGTCCAAAGACCTTGTTCTATAGCTTTAATATTTTTTATGTTCAGTATAACCATCAAATACAAATACGTACTGTTATGACCAGAATGTCCTTGTACATACTGAACATAGTTTTCAGAAATAATATTTGATATTTTATCTGGATTTCATACAACACGGTGTAATAGATACCCTCCATCGATAATGTAGATAGCATTTGTGTTATCAACTTCAATGCTTACACATTCAGAGCAGTTAAAAGACTTCATAGTTTTACACATTTCTGTTACATCGAAGAGTGATAATATGTAAGGAGTTAATTCATATTCAAAGAATTTTTCAAGTTTATCTTCAAATGTCTTAGCACACACTCGAACAATGACGTAGCTGAGAGACGTTGCTTAAGGTTACGGACGAAGGGAATTAGGGACTGACAGTATAATCTTATACTTTAATATACCCATTCAATTTGTACAAGCTTTAGTTTGAGTAACACAAACCAATAGTTTTTTCTTTTTACTAATATTGAACGGCCGATGACGTATGCAGGATGCATATATGTGCATATCATATAGAAAATGAATATTTGAACATTTAAAATCGCGATATCTCCTCAACTGGTGATATGTATGAAAAAAAAAGGTCTAAACAAATTTTATAGAGAATTATATGATATTCAAACTCGGCTTGACTTATTTTCATGATTAAACTTACCGTTTCAGTGAAAAATTTCATTTAACGTCTATACCAACTTTTAGCTCTATGCGAATTTTGACTAAGTTATAACCTATTATGTCTATTCGGACTGGACTAAGAAAGCAATATCGATAACTGAAACCTACAGAAGTAAAGCGGAAGCTCTTAAGTCATCAGCCAGTGTCGATTTATGACAAAACACCGTGAGACCACAGAGGTTAGAGATCGTCATGCCGGCACTACGAGATTGAACAATTACTGGAGGTCAGTTAACGGTTAGAACTAGGTTGCATGAGTTTACACCCTTCATGTCCGAGACCTCTTCGTGTAACCTTCATTAACAGGGGGCAATCGCGGTATAAGACTAGAATGGGTGAGCACACGAACACCTAAACTAGAAATCCCAATAACAGCGTGTTGTGCTCTTCACGATTCGGTTTTCATCATTATAAAGATCAACTTCTTGTGGGGAGACAACTTGGAAATCTATAACGTTTTATTGCAGCCCAGCGAGCGTACCAAGATGGTATATTTATGGTCGGGGGCGTTCTTTGAGTTGAAGGAAGAATTGGGACCCTATTCCTGACTTTTGTAATATTTCAATGTTTCATTTCACGCAACTCCACACTTTGGGAGTGAAACTGTCTTATCTGTATTTCGTGTATCTTGTGAACGTACGTATTTTACTAGGAGCGGTGTTTACCACTCGTTGGGGTGTTGCCACCACCAGAACCATAGATTTTTATAATATATTAGTTGCTATGGTATCCAAAACAAATATATACAAAATCAAATTCGAAAATAGATGATTTCCGATATATAGTGTGTTTACAATTATTGAAAACCGCTGGACAATCGATTCAAATGCGATATCGTTTCGAAAATATTGATCCCTTTACAGTATCAAGTGATCGTCACTTTTGCAGACTTTGAAAAATCATTGATCTTCCCTTTTATACGTGCTCAGAAAAATCCACTGATTTGAGCATAACAACCACGCTCAGCAGTAAATAGTACACGTTTTCATTCTGAAATTTCATTTTGAAGATTTTACTAGCCTTATGATTTTTCGCTTCTGAAAGATATGAAATGCACATAAGAAGAAATTTAGCTAAGAGGACTAATATTATAATTATTTATTGGGTGAAATTCCTCTTATAAACCCTAATGAATATATCTCAGTAGTGCGATTCAGGGTATTCCATTAGGCTATGGATTTTCACGCCACTGGAAGGTGAAACCCAGGATTTCCCCAATATCAATATAATGGAGCTCAAAACGTAATTAGAAGTTCAGTTGAATTCTGATTAAGATGTCTCCTCAAGTATAGAGCGATATAAACCTGTTGTAGCATGCAGAATAATAAATTGGCGTGCTGTGCTGCACAATATGTGTAAAACACTACTAATATAAATACTAGGGTGATTAAAAAAAAATTTTTTTTCAATTCAATGTAAAAAGATGCCAGTAAAAAGTTGAGCGCTTAATATTAATATTAAGGACGTCCGCATCGCACCTTTTCATTTCCCATAAGAATAACATAGGAAAATTTCTTTTTGCACATTCTGATTTTTATTGTTATCCCAAAGTAAGTCATAAAGAAACTTCCTGCGCATATTTTTGTAGAAAATTGAACGCTCTACAAAAAAGGTCTCTTATGATTTTTCGTCAAACCTAACCGCTTTAAAGTTATTCAAAGTTTAAGTACAATATGCTGAAAATTTGACCGTTTTTGTCGCATTGCAGCGGATTAAATGGTTTTATTGGGATTCCTTATCAGAAAACTTCGTGTTTATTTTAAATTATGGCTTACAAAAAATGTTTATCGTCTATTTTCGCGGTCATTCAAAATAATGGAAAAGTTTCAGAAAATTCATTAATGTAAATCACCAAATTGTTTCATAAAAAAAATTTTCTTCAATTTCCTTGTCTTAAAGTTGAAAATTACCCTAAGTGAAGTATTTGCAATAGTTTCTGTTTGCTTTTTTAAAGTTATCATTATTAATTTTAATTTTCAAATAGTTTACGACAAGTTTGTATTTTTGTTGTTCTTCTATTCTACATCAAAGCGTGGTATATTTCAACATCTGCTATCTTAGCACCAAATAATGATTTAGAACTTTCGAAAAAATTGATTTCGTATGATAGTGTTGATTCAGCAGTTTGTAAAAAAGCTTGTAGCAAATTGAGTGACCACTTGTGGTACTTAAATGAGGAGTTAGCTGCAATGTCTTTATTTGATACCAATGTTTCCGTAGATATGAAAATAAAGATGATCGAAGCAATTAATTCTCGAGCTGCTTCAAAGACGACGAATCAGCGGTATCGAGTGCTCGAAAATGAGTTAGAATTATTTCTCCAGAAAGATTTAAGTGATTTTGTGTCACAAAAATCATTAGATTTGTTTAACAATTTCGATTTGCCGAGTGATTTTTTAGAAAAAGATGTTTCAACTTGGTCTGATGACGATAGTTACACAGAATGTGCTGAATTTTTTAAAACATTGAAAGTCACAAATGACGTGGCTGAAAGAGGAGTAGCGTTAATCGAAGAATATAACAATTACCTCACTAAAGATGAAGAGCAACTGCAGTACTTGTTACAAGTAGTTCGTGAGCACCACCAAGTTATCCTGACTGTCTGAAAAAAAATCTCCAATAATAATAATTTAGATTTAATCTATGATGCATAATTTGAGAACAATTTTAAAGTATAAGTGAAGTGAATATATTCTTTTTTTAAAATCAACCAAACGTCACTTGTTTTAACCTCTGTCATAAGTATTTGTAATGACTGGAAAAAAATTTTTTACTTTTAGGTCAAAAAAAAAAAAAAAAACTATGATTTTAAACCATACTGATACGACAAATTTTCTTTAAGAGTTTAACAGGCAGTAATATTGTGAAAAGTTATTGATAAACATTTTCTGCAAGACATGATTCAAAATGAACACGATGTTTTCTGATAAGGAATCCCAATAAAACCATTTAATCCGCTGCAATGCGATAAAAACGATCGAATTTTCAGCATATTGTACTTTAACTTTGAATAACTTTAAAGCGGTTAGGTTAAACGAAAAATCATAAGAGACCTTTTTTGTAGAGCGTTCAATTTTCTACAAAAATATGCGCAGGAATTTTTTTCATTACTTACTTTGGGCTAGTAATAAAAATCAGAATGTGCAAAAAGAAATTTTCCTATGTTATTCTTATGGGAAATGAAAAGGTGCGATGCGGACGTCCTTAATATTAATATTAAGCGGTCAACTTTTTACTGACATCTTTTTACATTGAATTGAAACTTTTAAGCTTGTTTGCAAGAAAAAAATTTTTTTTTTGAATCACCCTAATAAATACCCAGTAAGGAGTTTTGTTGATCGTTGGAATATAAGCAGCAGACATACACATGTTTCGAAGCTTATTGGCCTCAATCACGAGTGCTCTACAATGTCAAATAATTACATTCGCCCTGAATATAAAAACTAATTATCAGTCCAGTGAGAATCGATATTTAACTAAGCCAAAATTCGCATTAAGCTAAAAATTGGTGTAGACGTTAAACATACCATTACAAATTAAATTTCGAAAATAACTTCAATCCAACTTCTGCAAAAAAAGTTTTCGAGGTCAAAAGTGAAAAATTCAGGTTTTATTCCGTTTTTCTTTGAAACATTAAGTTTTATCCTGAAACTAGTTCAGACAAAAGTTGTAGATCATGTAATTCTATATAAAAATTATTGAAATACTTTAAATTCAAACAGATGTAAAATTCATATTCTTCATTATATGCACTTATTTTAACGCCACCTAAGAGGCGAATTTTTGTAACGTTACTTCTCCATACTCCATTATCTATTGCAATAAAAAAAGTTTGAATATTTTTATGATACAAAATTTTCTAATTCTACTTCAGCAATTATTTTTTCATCTTCACTTTCTTCTTCTACCCCTTGCAGAATTTCTGTACGCTGTTCTAAGAAAATAGATGCATCAGTTGTCTCTTCATTAATATCATAAGTATCATCATTTTATTTGATTCAATATTGGAGCAAGTCCGACCCTGACAATTGATACATAGTGGCGAACGAAATAATTCCACTTTTTAAGAGCGATAATTCTTACTACAAGCCATCTTTCAGTTAAAAAAAAATATTAAATAGTTTTTCTGGAGCAGGAGGCAGTAGGATTTGAAATGACATTTATCTGTTAATTTCGAACCCCTTTCTTCTGGGTCCAGTTCATTGCCTAGCTACAATTGAACTTAATAATACACACGATAAAAATATTCAAGGGCAGAAGCAGATGTTGGAGGCAGATAAGACATTGTTTTATTATTTCATGCAGAAATTTTACTGACTTACTCATGCTCTAGTATAAGGTTTTATTTTAGGTGGACTTATTGTGGATATATTACATTGTTCTATCTTATATTGAACTTCCGATGACGTATATACTCTGGCGAGCAGAAAAAACGGGTCACTTGATCCTTACTCTTCAAATACCCTTCTTATTTAAAATTTTTACGAGAATCATGAAATTTCTGAAATGGTAGGGAAAAGAAAATTACCCAAAGAAAAATGAAACGTTTTATTCGATTTATATACAAATAATAAACTTTTTTTTGACAAAATCAAAAACTTCGAAATTTAAAAAAGTATCGTAACTGTGAAAATATCAGTATCAGTATGACGGTGAGCTCACCTAGTTCTGATTACAGCTTCCAAACGTCTTCGCATGCTCGTGATGAGCCTTTGAATATTCTCTTATGGAATATTCACGAAGCCTTCTCAGGTCCAAGTTGATTCAAGTCAGGATTTCGTGCTGGCCAGTTGAACCTTGAAATTCCAACCTCATTCAAATACTATTCGAGCGGTATGTGTGCGTGCATTGTCATGCATAAAACTTCCCTGCTCTCTACCAGAAATGGTACATAAGGAATAACATGGTCCATAAGAATTTCTTCTATGTACCTTACTGCTGTTAAAGATCCATTTATAAAACTCTGTGCGGCCCTCTAAATACACACCTTCCTAGACCATAACAGATCCTCCACCGAATGGAACTCGCGTCTACGACCATCAGCTCCTCGAATGCTGAATCTGGATTCATGAGAGAAAAGTACCTGGGCCCGCTGAGCTTCTAACCAGTTTATGTGATCTCGTGCAATTGAAGACGCTCTCGGAGAATTTCTGGACCTGTCGCAGGTCTGTATGGTTGTAAATTCGATTCTGAGAAACGTTGTCTCACGCTCCATTCACTTACGTTTACCTGACGTACCTCCATTAATCGATTTCGACCTTCAACAGCAGTAAGATGGCGATTTCAAAAACTTGTGGAAACCATGAATCTGTTATCCCTCAACGATGTGCACCGTCTTCTTCCAGATTCAGGTTTTCTGGTCAGCCTGACTGTCTCAGAATGCCTTGTCAATAGTCTTTGGACCGTAGATAGGGTTACATTCATTCTTCTAGCTACAGACCTCTGGCTCAGTCCATTGTCAAAAAGTGCCACTATTCTGGCATAATCTTTAATTGGTAAATTCATTTTATGAAATTGTTTCTTTCAGAGAGTGGAAAACAAACTTTTCAAAGACGCGAGTGATGATAGATGAATTTATTGTGAAGAATTATTCGAAGATAGTTTCTTTTATCGAGTTTTTTGGCCCATATGTCTCGATTTTGCGGATATTTAGTTGATTTTCTAATGAAAGATAGATAAAATAGAAAGGCTATTTACTTGATAGAAGAAATATAACAAAATTTGAATATCAAAACAAATTAAAATATGTTTGTCTTCTACAGAAACAAAATTTTGTCTCCTTTAAATATTTATTTATTAATTTTAATGATTTTCGTATATCTGTTGGTTTATTTATTCCATTTGACATTATATATTAAGTTTTGATTATATACGTCTATTATATGTAAGCGGTGCTTATTTGAGATATTAATTTAATTCTAAAAGTTTTTTGAATGAAAATATTTTTGAAATTAAAATTGTAGAAGACAAACATATTTTAATTTGTTTTGATATTAAAATTTTGTTATATTTTTTCTATCAAGTAAAAAGCCTTTCTATTTTATTTTATATATAATATATAATTATATTTTGACTTCAATAAATCTCATTATGGAATGTCAATAAATTTAAATAAGCCTTAAAAATAACTTACACTGTTCTTTGATTTTGTTAGAACATAGATCAATCTTGAATTATAAAGTTGATCTGTGTTTCGAAACATTCATTTCTTTGCATGTGTGCGTTGTTGATATAGGTTAGTTTTTTGATTTTGATATTTGGAATATTATTTAGGACCGAAGAAGGGATTGCTTAGAATTATATTTGTTTTTTGAAGATATAGTGCATGTTTTGAGAGATTTCTGAATTAACTTATTCGAATATTTAAAAACATTCTGTCAAGAAAGTACCGGGAATTATCAATTTAAATCTGGCGGGGCAATGAGGCAGGTAAAAATTTTTTTTCCTAGGTTGGTACCACTGTCCTTAATTACTATGCCAAGCTTGAGCGGGATCTGTCAACTAGTGTGTTTGCAACAGCTGATTAAGTCAGTCGATGTCAGAGTGCGTGCCGATTTTTACTATGGCGTGGTGCACTACGAATTCGTTCCAGAGGGTCAGACGGTAAACAAGGATTATTACCTAGGCGTTATGAAACGTTTGTGTGAGCGTATCCGTAAGAAGCGGCCAAATTTGTGGGCGAACAACTCATGGATTTTGCATGACGATAACGCGCCTTCTCACCGAGCTACGATTGTGACTGACTTTCTCGCCAAAAACTCAACAAACGTGCTTCAGCAACCACCGTATTCGTCGGATTTGGCTCCCTGCGACTTTTTCCTCTTCCCAAAACTAAAACTGCCCCTTCGTGGCACCCGTTTTGGGTCGATTGGAGCCATAAAACAAAATTCGGCGCGAGAGCTAAAGTCCATCCCGGAAAGCGCCTATAAAAAATGTTTCGATAATTGGAAGTGCCGTTGGCATAGATGTATTGGAGCAAATGGAGCCTATTTTGAAGGCGACCCAATAAATTTTGACGATTAAATGTAAAAATGTTGTTTTAATTGAAAATTCCCGGTACTTTCTTGACAGAGTAGTATATTAAATATTTCAAATAAATTATATTCTTTGAGAAGTCCTTAAGGTGTGTTCATGTTTTTAAAAGGCAATTGGTGTTCTTAAAGGTAAGACCAGAAACAAAATTTTGTCTCCTTTAAATATTTATTTATTAATTTTAATGACTTTCGTATATCTGTTGGTTTATTTATTCCATTTGACATTATATATTGAGTTTTGATTATATACGTTTATTAAATGTAAGCGGTGCTAATTTTAGACATTAATTTAATTCTAAAAGTTTTTTGAATGAAAATTTTTTTTGAAATTAAAATTGTAGAAGACAAACATATTTTAATTTGTTTTGATATTCAAATTTTGAAAGATAAACGATGAACAAAATGAATTAATTTGAACACGTGAGTCTATTGGAACAACACTGTGAAACCTTAGTGACCCGTTTCTTTCGCTCTCAGTGTATTTTATGTAGAATATAAATATTTCAATTTTTCACATCGTGATATCGAATGGTGATTCGTACGAAAAAAAGTGAAATTTTTGTAGAGAATTGTGTGATCTGAGCTATTTTCACGATGAATCTTATCGTTTCAGTGAAAAAGGGATAAAACCCAAATTTTTTACCTTTGACCTCGGATACATGTTTTTGCAGAATTAGGATCCAAGGGGATTCTCGACATTTTATTTGTAATGGTTTATTTAACCTTCATACCAATTACCAGCTCTTTGCGAATTTTGGCCAAGTTATATATTTTTTTGTCTATTTTGACTGGATTGAACGTTTCACCAAAAACTACACGAATACATATATATATATATATATATATATATATACACCATACCCCAACGGGTTAATTTAAGCCAATTAACCGTGTTCTCGATTTTTTCCAACGTTACTAACGTAAAAAAACCTTCCTCCTGCTCGAGTTATATCGTATTACTCTGTGAGTCCTATAATTAGCGTTCATATTTAAATTACATTAGAGTACAGCGCACTAATGATTGAAGACAATAAGCTTCGTTACATGTGCATGTCAGTTACTAATGTTCCAGCGATCAACCAAACCTACGGTCTTATTTGAGTTTTAAACTGTTATACAGATTAATGTTGCAGTGTCCTGATTCGAAGAAGTTTCTGTGAACTGTTCGCTTAAAGCAACAAATGATATCATGCTTTGGGGGAAAAGATTTTTTGTGGCGCAGTTTATCTGAAATAAATTTCGAAATAGTAGCATAATTATCTGAGTAATCTAAACGAATAATCACACGATTTCCCTTTTAATTTAAAATTTCATCATTTGCTACTGCGGCTCGAAGGGAACTGCTATAAGGGGATGAAATTGTAATGTGACAGATTATCATATACTAACTCAAAGTTGACTTATGTCGGTATGTTTTAAAATATACAAATATACAAATTTTACACCATCTGACTGGAGGCATGTATAATCATTGAAGATGATAATACTGATCTATAATCTATAATTATATAATCTCATCACAAATACCGAGCCGAATACTTAAGAATTGGATTGATATAGCCTCACAGCATAACTGAACTTTGCTCTGGATGTTCAAGAATCACGAGCTTCAGTAGTTGTTACAGGAGAAAAATATTCAGGTATCTGTAGAAATTATATTTTAATCAAAATATTATCCGGTCCAGCTCTATGTAGTTTCCTCTACCCATTTAAAACCAGTTTTTTCTTATTCAGCTAATTTAATCGGCAAAGCATAAGTTACAATCATCCAATTAACTAAACGATATCATACTTGAAAATAAAGGCTAAATTATAACCATGGAGACGCAATATTTACAGTTCACTTAACCGCTATTGGTCATTAAGAAATCGTTCTGCATAAACAGGGATTATTATTAAAAGACGTTAATGGCCTGTTACCTGTCGTGTTAACAATTTTCCCCATATTTTATTTGTCACGTGCGAAAGCACGTACACCATATCAGAGCATCTTAAGGTGCGCTAATAAGACCATAGATATCCCTGTTTTATGATTCCGTTGTTGGGGAGTGGTAAATCAGTGACATCCTGCTATGAGAACTGAGACAATTAAAAAAATGAAGATGTAACTGCATAAAGAGCAGTATTGTATCCACGTAGAACGTTTACACCGAGTAAGATGATTCTTACAATATTCCCAATGAAGTGACGTTTATTTATGCTATTATTTATTTACTTATAAAAAACTGTTTCATTAACTTCTTCAGATATCAACTCAATTTGAGGAATGGTGCAAATTTAATGTCTACCATTGGAGTCCCTTTAACTACTTGAATTGCTAATGCTAGACATACGAACCCTTGTTTAGAGATACAAAGAAAATGAAGAACGCAATTCGATGTCTCCTCAATATTCGATTCCTGGAAAAAAATATTCGGAAACATAAAAAAAAACTGAAGAATCTGATGACCATATCGGATGTAGAATGAAAATTTAATTCGAAGGGTTTTTTTGAAATATTATAGATAATAACTTGATTAAATCTCCGTAACCTCTTAATATAAAATATAAAAAACTTCTCAGAATTAAATTAAATAAATGCATCAGAAACACTGTTTCTTTTTACAGACATATAAAATTATCATCACATGAGCGGCATAGTCAATAGAATTCAGAAATATTCGCAATTTTGCTCTTATATTCCATTTTTTCCAAACGTAAAAAGGGTTGAAGGGGAACTCAGCTATGGCCTTCTAGATGTCTAGAACTGAATTGTTTTGACTTTCTTTTGAATACTGACAAACATCGGTAAATCAGACTCAAAATTACATAAGGTATTTGAAAACATAAAAGTAATGATAATTAACATTATTTTTTTTATATTTTAACATAAATAGAGGTTAATTCTTGATCGAAGGTATATAAAATTATTTAAATATTTTAATATTAGCCTTCTACATATTTAATTTCAAAAAATTATATTTAATGATTATAACTTCTGAAAATAAATTATAATAATGTCATATAAGTACCACTTATATCAAATGACATATAAAATAAACACTCATTATAAGACATCCAAATGGTATAACAAAATCCAATAAATAAAAAATCCTATAAATTAAATATTTTGAATAGACAAAAGTTTGTTTCTGCTGATCAATCTTATGAAAACAAATATCTTTCAAAAATGTCTAACATAATCTTAAGAATTTCCTCATAAAACTATCTTACTTAGAATATTCAATATTATTGGATATATAACTAAGTTACTTTATCTAAAAACTCAAGATATGTCAAAACATTACTGAAAAACAAGTTTTAAGAGAGACTTTGCTTCGTCAGTATTCAAATAATTATATAAGTGGTACTTATATGACATTATTTTAATTTATTTTCAGAAGTTATAATCATTAAATATAATTTTTTGAAATTAAATATGTAGAAGGCTAATATTAAAATATTTAAATAATTTCATATACCTTCTATCCGGAACTAACCTCTATTTATGTTATTTTATTCATAATATTATATATAATTATTTGGTTTCCTTAACATTCTTTATACAGATAGTCCTTGTGCTATAAGAGAGGCCGTTAAATTGTCTTCCAATCTTTTAGATCAAGGGTAAACCACAGAAATATTTATATATAGTGAACCGTTACACTACATTTAAAGATTTTTTAATTTACCAGAAGTTTTCTAAATGGTTAAAAGGTGAGTAAATATTTGTTGTTGATTGATGTTATATTTATTGAATATGAATTATTTGAATACTGACGAAGCAGTCTCTCTTAAAACTTGTTTTTCAGTAATGATTTTACATATCTTAAGTTTTTATATAAAGTAACTTAGATATCCAATAATATTGAGTATTCTAAGTAAGATAGTTTTATGATGAAATTCTTAAGATTATGTTAGACATTTTTGAAAGATATTTGTCTATTCAAAATATTTAATTTATAGGATTTTGGTTAACAATTTTTATTTATTGAATTTTTTATACCATTTTGGATGTCTTATAATGAATGTTTATTTTATATGTCATATGATATAAGTGGTACTTATATGACATTATTTAATTTTTTTTTCAGAAGTAATAATCATTAAATATAATTTTTTGAAATTATATATGTAGAAGGCTAATATTAAAATATTTAAATAATTTCTTATATTTATTGTTCACAATAATTGTTTCGTCAATTACATATTGACTTCATCGGGTGAGTTGTGTGTATTGTGAACAATAAATATAAGCAGAAATGAAGTGTTTTACTTCAAATCATAAACGATGAATTTCCGTCAAGTAGAGACTGAAACAATCAAGATTTGACTCAAACATAATAGGTTGAGGAAAAAATCCATTATTTCTGAATGAAATTCAAAACTTTATTTAACATGTTTCGGATTGTCGGATTTGGGTCAAATATGCATCGGTTTGTTCTTTAATTTATTGTCTTTTTAAAGGTAGCTTCACAAAGCCTCTTTCATAGAAATCTGTTTCCTTATTGGCGAAAAACCTTAGTTTTCGATTTTCACAATTTTTTCCTGATGCCAGTTTCTTATAACTCAGGAAGTTTTGCAATGCAAGAAAAAAAAGTAATCGCTTGCTGCTAAGTCGTGACGTATATGGCCTGGCATTGTTCTGATGGAACACAAGTCTTCTTCTGTTGGTCAATTCTTGCTGTTTCTGGTCAATGGTTAGTTGCAAACGGCCTGTAGTTGAAAGAAATTCGAATTTAATGTTTGGCCATATGATATACGATCCATCATGTTTTTAGTATTAATTTGGGTGGAATCCAAACATCGAGCTTTTTTTTGAATCGAGCCTTGCACAAATGACTTAAAAGTATTTTATGGTCGATCTTTAGCACCTGGGCGACTAATAACATGCCGGTCAACTTCGATTATTTCTGTAGTTTCAGCTTCTTATTTGACAACAGGCCTGACTGTGCGAGGTGTGCCTTTAATATTAAAAATACCTGAAGTGAATAGACGAAACCAAAATTGCACGTAATTATTTGTTACAGTATCGGGACCATAAACAGCATTCATAATTTCAGCTGTTTGGCATGCTTTTTCGCCTTTATCAAAGAAAAACTGTAAAATGTACCGAATTTTCTCTTTGTTGACTTCCATTTTGACACCCTCTGACTAAATGGACTAAATACAAAACAGCAAAAAAAATTGTGAAAAAGTGTGAAATGTCACCTTAACAATGAGCATAAATCTGAAATTGTTTGATCGATACTTTGCGAGATATCGATCATTACATTCATCTACCTAATGATGGATTTCTTTCCAAATCTTTTATTGAGATTCTATTTTTCAATGAGAAAAGGAATATTTGGACATTAACGGGGTTTTTATTGAAAAATTAAGGAAGTTGAAGAAGGAAGCAAATTAAAGTAGATGTTCAATATAACCAATCTTATCTCATCCTTCGCATCAAATTTTCCCGAATTCGTCGACACCTGAAAAAATTGCTGCTGTAGTCCAAAATGTAGCTGAACATCCATCAACATCAACTCGTCATCGTGCTCAAGAACTGAAAATTTATCGCACTTCTCTGAGGAGAATTTTGCATATAGTACTCAATATGAAGGCTCATAAAGTTCAACTAGACTGATTTTTCTTGCACCCCCCCTTTTCAAAATTGTTGAAGGATTAGTCTGAAATAGGATATAAAATCCATTTTCGTGCAATAATTTGGTTGTGTTCACAGGGTTTTCTCTTCTTTCCTTCAGGAATATCAGAATTACATTTCATAATAAATTTCATTGACGAATTTTCGAAATCTGTCCTTTTTCAACCTTTTAAAATGATGATTTTCTTGAAGTAATTCATTCATTCTTATGAATTAAACTTCTTCAAAAACATACTAACATTTGGAAATTCATAGCATTCATACTGATTCTCATATAAATTCGAAACCAATCATTTTCGATCTTGAAATTGAAGATAATTGTAACGAAAAACCCAATCGAACTGTCTGAGTGAAAGTCAGTCGACTCCAGGTGCTTGATAAACCGGCCCTGGATCCTGGTAGATAAGCTTTTTTCGATTTTAAATAGGTGACCATAAGAAAACTGCTTTGTCTCATTTCCGGTGTCATAAAATACAAAATAAAGAACCAAAATCCAAGTTGTCCACAAACATTCTAATCAAACTTGAGTATTAATTGGCATTATCAATTCCTTTCATCGCTTAACACAGACATGTTGAGTGCAGTATCTTAAAGATACTGCGATTGCGTCAAAATAACCTATGATATTATTAACCTTCACTCTCAATCAGTACAGTGGTCATAGTGTGAGCTGTCAAGACTGTCATTTATCAGATTTCACCAGAGGCCTTTCCATTTTCGACTCGTAATCGTGCAGTACCCGCAAGGGTTTCTACTGCAATTAAATAAGTCAATGCTTTTTACATTAATACTAAGAAGCTATATTGAAATTAACGGTTTTATGATTGTTTTCTTCGTTATCGTCTCAAGGTGAGTGAGGCATATCAATAAAGACCTAAAGGGTTTCATATTTGAAATTAGGAAAATTTGTTCACATGGTGTAGCATGATGTTTCTTAAGGTTGTAATTTCCCTACTTTATGAGGTCAATAAAAAATTTTTATAGCAAAATATGGATTCAGACGTGACGAATAAGTGACATTAGGAAAAAAGCCCTTGCTGAATACGCTGGTTTCAGATATTACCATGAAAATTTTTCAATTCAAGATAACCGAAGTGAGATTTATGTCTTTGGGAGCACTATTATCTATTTTTTTCATTTATTTAGACAATATGAAATTTTATTCAGAATATATGAAAAGAAAAAAAATTACCAATATGATCTGATATCAGATATTAGTAATGTACTTATTGTAGTTTATTAGGATATTTTGTAAGGCAGCTATGAAACCTTTCAGTCCATAAATTTTATTTCTTACTGATTGCCATTTTCATTGAATTCTTCAGTATATCATATTGAATGAATAAGACTCGCAGACGTGGAGACTTCATAATCGAAAAAAATTTCTTGCTCCGAAAACAATGAAGAAAGTTTGTATTGCGTAGTTCCCGAAAAAAAACTGATATTTTTTCCACTGTGTGTCATTTAACTTACACATTTGTACTGCTCATATTGGAGTTTGACCTGACTTGTTACAATATTTTCGTGAGGGAACTTATCTTATGATTTTCGTCGTCTTATGATTTGCCAGGATAATGAATCATCTCACAAGGCTATTATTGTGAGGAGATTTCACCTAATTTGACTTCGATTGATTTTATATCTTACAGAACTCAAATCATAACTTTCGAACCACCGAAATAGAATTGAATTCTTCAGAACGACTAAACACAAGTCGCGAGATATCTCTTTTTGAATATTTTTAATGTGAGGTATTTCCGATAATTGGTCCCATTATATTTTATAGACATTCGTATGCCTTTTTTGCATATTTTTTCTTATCAGTATTTCCGAAAATTGATAGTTATTTGTATCCTTTTTTTGCATATGTTTTCTTATCTGTATTACCGAAATTTTTTTTTCCAAGTTTTAATAGCTATAAGAAAAGTGAAGGTGTAATTTTTGGAGATAGTGCAATATGTAAATCACAATAACTGGAGGTTTATACTTGATAGAAGGTATATAAAATTATTTAAT
Source organism: Megalocaria dilatata (assembly GCA_034642435.1). NCBI lineage: Eukaryota > Metazoa > Arthropoda > Insecta > Coleoptera > Coccinellidae > Megalocaria > Megalocaria dilatata. The sequence continues at coordinate 77,524,912 of CM067856.1, forward strand.
ATTAATAATTATAATAATATAATAATTAATTTTAATATTCAAATATATTTATATAATATATAAAATATAAATTATATATATATATATATATTATAATATATATAATTTAATATTTAATATATTCTGTTAGCCTTCTACATATTTAATTTCAAAAAATTATATTTAATATTATAACTTCAGGAATTAAAGTAATGTCATATAAGTACTACTTTTATCAAACGACATATAAAATAATATATATATATATATATATATATATATATATATATATATATATATTTATATATATAAATATATATATATATATATATATATATATATATATATATATATATATATATATATATATATAAAATAAGACATCCAAATGAGATAACAAAATCCACTAAATATAAATTGTTAACAAAAATCATATAATATTTGTTCATTGTCACTGAATTCATCCGGTATTATATCGGTATGTTTGGAAAGTACATTCTGTCAAGAGAGTACCGGGAATTATCGATTTAAATCTGGCGGGGCAATGAGGCAGGTAAAAAATTTTTTTCCTAGGTTGGTACCACTGTCCTTAATTACTATGCCAAGCTTCAGCGGGATCTGTCAACTAGTATGTTTGCAACAGCTGATTAAGTCAGTCGATGTCAGAGTGCGTGCCGATTTTTACTATGGGTGATTACGTTGAGCGAAGAATTTGTTTAAAGTTTTGTGTTGCAAATGAATTTTCGTGTGCCGATGCATTGAAAATGTTGCAAAAGGCCTTTGGTGATAATGCTCTATCGAAAACTCGTGCAAATCAGTAGTACAGAGCCTTCAAGGACGGTCGTGAAGTGGTCGCCCATCGACGGCTTCGATCGAAGGTAACGTCGATAAAATTAAGGAAAGGGTGCTGGAAAACCGTCCTACCAGCTTGAGAAAGATAGCACATGATCTTAAGATATCCCACGAGTCCGCACGTACGATTTTGATTGATATTTTGGGCATGAGAAAGGTGGCCGCACGACTCGTACCGAAAGACCTGAATTTTCTTCAAAAACGTCATCGCGAACAGGTTGCTTCAGACATGCTGGATCGCTGTAATTCCGATTCTACATTCATGGAACGCATTATAACTGGTGATGAGACCTGGGTCTACGAGTACGATATGCAAACAAGCCAGCAATCATCGGAATGGGTGGCAAAAAATGAGCCGAAACCGAAAAAACCACGCCAAAGCCGCTCGAAAATGAAGGTGATGCTCATTGTTTTCTTCGATATCCGTGGCGTGGTGCACTACGAATTCGTTCCAGAGGGTCAGACGGTAAACAAGGAATATTACCTAGGCGTTATGAAACGTTTGCGTGAGCGTATCCGTAAGTAGCGGCCAAATTTGTGGGCGAACAACTCATGGATTTTGCATGACGATAACGCGCCTTCTCACCGAGCTACGATTGTGACTGACTTTCTCGCCAAAAACTCAACAAACGTGCTTCAGCAACCACCGTATTCGCCGGATTTGGCTCCCTGCGACTTTTTCCTCTTCCCAAAACTAAAATTGCCCCTTCGTGGCACCCGTTTTGAGTCGATTGAAGCCATAAAACAAAATTCGGCGCGAGAGCTAAAGTCCATCTCGGAAAGCGCCTATAAAAAATGTTTCGATAATTGGAAGTGCCGTTGGCATAGATGTATTGGAGCAAATGGCGCCTATTTTGAAGGCGACCCAATAAATTTTGACGATTAAATGTAAAAATGTTGTTTTAATTGAAAATTCCCGGTACTTTCTTGACAAAGTAGTAATTTCGTTCTTTTTTAGGGAAAATGCAATAAAATTTTCGTGTTATGAATAAATATTTTATAAAATTATATATTGACCATTCTGGTCCAACATTTTTTTGGGTAGTAGCATGATTCCACGCTCATAAAATTTTTGGTCTTTGCTGGCAAAAAACATATTCAGATAGTTTTTGACTTCTTCATTTAAAGTTTTTTTGAGGTTAAACCGTCAAAAAAATTTTGCAATGACCGGATAATTCGCAGGCGCCATATCTGGAGAATATGGTAGGTATGGTGGTGTATCCCATTCAAGCTGTAAAAGCTTTTGGAGAGTGACCAAACTTGTGTGAGGTCTCGCATTATCTTGGCGGAACACTACACCTCTTCTGTTGATTAATTCTGGCCTTTTCTGTAGAAGTGCATCATTCAGTTTGTCTGGCTGATGACAGTAGACTTCCGAATTAATTGTTGTTTATCCGGTACAAGCTCAAAGTCTCCAGTAATGATGCGCTTCAAAAATGGATCGTTTTCGTGACGTTTCAGAAGCGAGTCACAAACGTCAACGTGATGACACAAATTTCTCTTCGTGAGAACATGGCGAACCCATATATCGAGCTTCGAGGTTAAACTCAGACCTTTTAAGCTGTCATAAACAGTTGAATTCGATAAAATTAACCTCTTACCGATCTCACGTGTTGTTGTTCGCCGATATGCATCAACTAGTGCCTTTATAATATCTTTATCAGCTTCAACCAGCCTTCCAGAACGTGGTGCATCTTTGACATCAAAATTGCCGGATCGAAATTTTGCAAACCAGTTCTGGCACTGGCGACCTGTCAAAGCATCTTCTTCATACACATCGGTTAATGTCTTTCTGGCTTGAACAGCATTTTTACCTTTTCTATGGTAAAAAAGTAAAACATGACAAAAATGCTGCGTATTTCTCTCCATATTTCAAAACATATAAGGATTATGCTGCTTAAGTGTGAAGTTGAGTCCGAAAAAAAAATTAAATTCTCTGTCGGGAAAAAAAGACATTGCTTTCCGAACAACCTTATCATATTATGTATTTTATTGATCATGTTAGACAAACAAGACATTAAATGTGAACATTTCTGGGAGATTTCGAAACTACGTGCCGTTGCATAATTCTTGAAGTTTATTATTCATAGAAATAATTGACGAAAATCAATAGTACTACAACAACATAAGCATGTATAGAATAGGTTCCATATTTCTTACATAGAATGATCGTGGCATACGAATATGCATGATGAACCCGGTCAAGAGGAAGCCGTTAATTACTCGATTCTCCGCCTCCTCAGCTCAACTCCATTAATTAACGCTTTGCTCCAAAATGATGTGTGGAGAGTCAGTTGCAAGGGCGTCAGATTGATGCAACATCTCGTTTCTTTGTGGTTTAGGATTACTCTGTGTGCCCACGAAGTGTGCGCCAATACTGCGATTTATTATAGACGTTTCTTTCGGATAAGTTTAGCGCAGAACCTGATTCGGCCCACAGAAATAGCTGGTTGTCATAGAAAACTTTATTTAGTTTTCAGCACTTTAGAAACTTCATAATTAATACGTGACAAAACAGATCGAGGAAGTTATAAGCATGACGTAATTATTTTATACAGTGTGATTACGGGGAGATCTTGTTTTCTGGATAAAGAAAACTCGGTGACTTATGAACTTATATTCCATTTATTAATACGAATATATTGCAAAAGGAATGTTATTCATAAACAAGAACTCAAATTTTAATGGTTGAGAATTATCTTTGTAGGATGCTTTCTTCTGCTTGGGCGAAACGTTGAGGACGTTTCCCGAAGATTCCCACTGAATTTTTTGAAGGTATGTCTGCACCGATAGGTGGCTTACTTTACACCTAGAGTCTAGCAGTATACTTAATATATAGTGGAGAGAACTAATCATTTCAGAGTCATCTGAAGGGGTTACGTAAGCTCAAAAAGCGAACTAGTGTCTAGTTAAGTTCTTTTCATTTCATTTAATTTTACAGAGCTTTATTCATTTCAAGTTATGTACACTTATATCTTATAATAGTTCCTACATTTAATGTGCTTAACTATTTTTAGAGTTTTTTGGCATTTAGCCTTGTTACTTATTATTTTACAGTTTTATTATCGTTTAGTTTTTAGGAGTGAGTGTATCTGCCGGAAGTTAAGTTGAATTGTTTTTGTTTTCTTCTTAACACACTATGCATTGATTCTCATACGATGAATAACTGAATTAATTATAGTGTTTTTTTTTCAAAATAGAACTTTTGTTGACTTCGTCTTTTGATCCTCATAAAAATTCCTTTGTCCTTGAAAAATATGAGAGAAAACACCAATCAAAGTGCAGGTTGCTCAGTGAACTGAGCTAACTGAACTAAACGTAGGAACAAAGCCTAACAAGAACACAACTAAACTCGCACAAGCTGACAAAAAAGTTTCTCAGGGATCTTCACAGAAGAACTGCAAGTATCAGGATAATATCATATCATGTCAACTTGTGACGCAGTTTGCAGTCGTTGTAACATAGAACAAATATCATCATTGAAGTTACTGTCATGTAGGTATGGCTCTTTCACCAGGGGACCACCAAGCAGCCTCCACAAAGTTGTGTGATAAGGGTACGCTTTATCATCACGCAAAGCGAGAGCCTTTCCAATGGAGTTGAAGCCACCCCACTTCTAGTTTCGGTTTTAGTTCGAAAACCTATGACGTGACTGGTAGCAGCGAAGCACTATCCAGCCACTAATGGCTCTGCAGGTCAGTATCCGAGTTGTTTGGATGCAGCTAAAACGCCGAAGTCGCAAACTCAATAAATAAGAAAAATCAAAATCGATCCTGCGTTGACGGCGTTGACAACCGATCGTACTGTCAAGACCCACTAACCCCTGTGAAGTCTTTCAATCGGTTCTGGTTCGAGCATCATCGGTCTTCAACAGTATCGTCAAGACCCAAAAGCACCAGAAATGTCTCGCAAACAATTCTGGTTCGAGACGAGATCGATCTACTTTTTTATATTATCCTGATACTCCTAGATCTTCTGTGAAGATCCCTCAGAAGCGTTTTCAACTTGTACGAGTTAGGAGTTCAGTTGTGTTCTGAGTAGGCTTTGTCACTGCGATCGTACGCCACTTTACTGTTAATTCTCGACACAACAGTTAAATGGTGGCTGAAACTTGTCCAACTAGAAAATTTGAACTAGGATTTGGACCCGGGACTTTTCAGTTCTGAACCTAATGCTCTGACCACTAAGCTATCGACACTCATCTAAAGTTCTGACAAACCTCTGAAACACTACTTCTTGAGTCATAAATTACGCGAGACCAGATGAAATACTCTTCTAGTCTAGCATGCAGTCTATCAATCGTTACCTCCTCGAGTCGGACACCAATTGGGTGGCCAGTACTCGGCCTTTCAACACAAGAATCTGAAAGATGATTCTGCGATTGGGTAGATTTACGCCAGTTTTAAGGGTGTAATCCCTATGCTACAACAGACAGCCGTGCCACCATTTTAGGCATCACGACATAGCTCTCCATTTTACCTCAGTAAAACTAGGGACCTAGTCGTCACAAGCATCCTTACCTCGACAAGGTCCGATGAAAAGGGGGAGTTGGAACATAAAAGGTGAGTTGCTGACTTGTACTTGTTCTACAGATATCATTACGGACGATGCTCCACGCAACTGAAGGAAATGATGCCAGCTGTCACCAGATTCACACGTGGCATTACGGCTGCACAAAGAGCAAATCCCTATGTAGTTGAATCAACAACTCCGAGAACTTTCGTTTATCAGAATTATCAGATTTCTTTCACTGAACTGGCCAGTTGTGGAACACGCCACGTGATGTGTTTCCTTAGGTGTATAATCTTCAATAATTCAAGACTAAAGTGAATAGCATACAACTTTCCGATCAGAGAACTTACAAGGTGATATAGGTTTTTTTCCTGTGGCGGTCAAACATAAAAAACTATAAAAACGCAGTTATTTAAAAATGATAATCATAATTATCATCACATTACAAACTTAATGTTGTTTGATGTTGGATTAAGTTTGCCGTTCGATCACCTTATTATTGCAATAAAAGACATGAATACTACTTGCCGCTAAGTGCTAATTTAGGCACCTGTCAGTGCGGACGTAGCCTGTCAATTTCGCAAGGTTTGCCCTAAGCTGTGTAAAGGTCTCTGGCTCACTATTTTGAGTTTGATGAATTCCAAAATCAAACTTACTTTTGAAAATAAGTTTCATCGCTCAAAGCATTTTCGTCGTATTCATCCAAGAGTTTAATTCATTTTTGTATTTTGTTATTTCTTCTTCTTCCATAAATGGTCAGTTCCAATTTACCGACTATTTTGTTTTTGTTATTGTTCGGAAAAGGTGTTACCTCGCCTAATCTAGTCTGACCATTCAATCAAAATAACTTTAAGAAAATAAGACTTTCCATTATTTATTTCCTCACATATAATAATTAGTTTTTGGGGTAAACTCTCACAGCAGCTTAGAGTGATAATGAATATTCCTACTTATTACAGATGATTTCCTGATGAGAAACGTTTATTATGAGAATAAAAATTTCGGAGGTTTTGTAGGAAGAAATCTTAACATATTTTCGAAATCTTTGTATGAAGCTCAAAGAAACAGAGACTCTACGAAGAGTTCATGTGGAAATGGGGACCTCATGACTTTGTTGGCGTTAACGCCCTCTGTGGGATAACCAAATAACCATCTGCGTGTACCGTTGGCAAAGCAAAGCAAGTGACAAAATTTATTTGATGAGAACATATATCAATATAAATCTTCTCATCAAATGAATTTTGTGGCATTTAGTGATAGAAAAGCCACTATTTCGTCATTTCCAAATGAAAGTTATGATTGCTGAAAGTTAATAAAATAAAATATCAGGATATTAGTAGCAATATATTTTGAAGTTATGCTAAGATATAACCTCAACAATTCGACGAGAAAAAATCTGGCAAACAAAACCAAGCAACGTAATTGACACAAGAAGTATAAGGGCCTTACAAATTCTTCAGCCATATACAGTAGAGATACAGAATAGAGATTCTTCTAGTGGAATTACGGAATAAAAAACAAAATCAAATCAGTGAATACACAATGGCTTAAAACATCTTAATTATAAACTTTTGAGCTTGAGTAAGAGTACTTCTAGTTTAGCCTTGGTCTAGGCTTCCATATTTAGACGAAGGAACCTTGCACTTTGCACATTTGCAAGACGTATCTAGAACAATTTATAGATACGTCTCTGTGTATACAAATTGCATGAGCCTTCGCCTCCGCTCGCTTCTATGTCTTTATTATTCGTCATTCGCATAGAACTGCGTGAAATATCGTCATTTGCCTCAGAAATAGCGAATAATTGATTAGCACAATAGGTGCAATACTTACTTAACGAGCAGGTTTAACAGGCACAAAAGTTATGGGCTTTGAGCAGTTGATAGATGTTGGTTTCGATGTCATAACGTTATTTTTGCGGGTTTTGTTTATTAATCACCAACAGAATATTGTGTGTGGTATATTTAAACACTGTAGCACTTTAGCTTCGTGACACATTTAGAGGAGAGATAATGCCCCTACAAATTGTTTCATGCTGAGTAACTTCTAAAACACTAATGACTAGAATGTTTCAATCTTAACTGATTGTTAGATATTTACAAAATGAATGTTATATATCTACTAGTACTTCAAACATATGGCGAATCTTGGGCGGATATAAAAACGTTAACAAATTGCTCATTGTTATCAGAAACTGTAGTTCCGAATTCACAGGTTTTTCCCGACTCTTGTTATATCGACCATCATGGTTTTTCATATCATGTTTTCAGTATTTTTCTGGAAAAAAGGAACTTTAATTTTCAGGGTTTAAACTGCTTCTTCAATAGTTTCACGCGGTGCCCTCTCAACAGCCTGACAAATTCAACATCTAGATTGTACATTCAGCCATTATATCTTGAACTGTTTTAATTATCTACGAACCTGACAAGAGAATCTTACCTCTTACTCTTGCGTAATACCATTGCTCACGTAATTGATAGAAAATGATAACTCATTTCACGCAGGTCTCACACATTTACAGGAAGAAAGCATTCCTCCCACTATGCTGCTTCTTTTAGGGAATATGTAAATGAATGCCGATATCTCAGTGGTAGAGCTCGTGACCGGAATATCACAGGTTCGAAACCTGTTCAGGTGGAAAAGAAATTTTTTAGTTGGACGGGAGTCGGCCACCATTACACTGTTGGGTCGAAAATCAAGAGTGCTGTGACCTAAAGTGGCGTAAGATCGCAGTAACAAAGCCTGCCCAGAACACAACTGAACACCTAACTCGCACAAGCTGAAAAAGCTTCCGAGGGATCTACACAGAAAATCTTGAACTATCAGGATAATAATAATAACTTCTTCTTCAACAGTAGTTAGGAAGAAGGGGACAATACGCTAAGATATTTTTAAAAATGCATGTCTTATAACTATTACAAAATGTAATGAAAGAATTCTTTGCATCAATTGATGTAGAGTATTTAAAAATGAAGTGAAAAATATATTTTATTTAAAGAAATAACAGCAAAAACACTGGTGCAAAATACTCTAATTGATTTCAGAAAAGCCAGTATTATTCGATTGTCGTAAAATATTCACTATTTTGAATTTCTTAACCCAAATGTATAAACAACATAATATGAGTGTCGACAGCTTGGTGGTTAGTGTATTGGGCTCGGAACGGAAACGGCCCACGTCCAAATCCTTTTTTGGTGCGAAAGAATTTTTCCACTTCGACGGGTTTCGGCCACCATTTCACAGTTGGAGCGAAAATTAACAATGCTCTGACTTAAAGTGTCGTAAGATCGCATTAGCAAAGCCTACCCAGAACACAATTGTACTCCTAACTCGCACAAGCCGAAAAAGCTTCTGAGGGATCTTCACAGAAGATCTAAGAGTATCAGAATAATATAAAAAATAAATATACAGGGTATTTCGGAGTGGATCTTATAAACTCTTTTCACTTTCGAATCGGAGGTTCCTAAACTTGGAAAAAATAACTCCTTTTTGTCCAAATTTCAAAATGGCCGAAGGAGAACTCTGTATAATCAACAGCGTTATCCTTACCAATTTTAAAGTAGATAGGCATTAATTCAGGGAGATTACTCTCAACGACTTTTCTTTCCCAGATGGCTTCTGAACAAGAGGACAGAAATCCTAATTTTTTGTGTTATATTATTTTTATTGATGAAGTAGGATTTTCCTGCAACGGTTTTGAAAATCTGCACAATACTCATCAGTGGACAGAAGCTAATCCGTATGCAATTTTAAAAACTAGACACAAAGAAACATTATTATTTATAATTTCGATAAAAACAAATAGTGATAGACCTTTTTGGTCCTGTAGTTCTCTTTGACAGGTATTTTTTTTATGAATTAGTTGGCTTAAATTTCACTGTTCATTAAAAACGTTGAATTTTTTGGTTTTTACAAGAATGAGTACCAGGTCATTTTCTACTTGATATGCGACAATACTTGAACGATATTCATGGCCATCTTTGATTTTTGATTGTCTCGGTCTTTACTTGACGGAAATTCATCTTCAATATAAGAAAAACAAATGTTAACTTTCGCTATTTTATTATTTAAATACTCACCTGATGAAGTCATGGTATGACGAAAAAATTGTCGTGTAAATCAATAAAATAGCGGAAGTTAACATTTATTTTTCTTGTACTCATGGCCATCGTCGGATAGGATGAGAAAATTTAGTATCTTAGCCGCCACGGTTACCGGCCCTTAATCCGATGTATTTTTCCATATAGGGATACCCAAAGGACTCTTTAATCGGTGACAATTGAAAATTTTGAACATCTCCTTGAAGCATTCGAATAGGATGCAAACAGATCCAAAATAACGTTGGAATATTTCAACGAGCTAGAGGAAATTTGCGGAAAAAATAATGGTCGTTATACTAATTTTTTTATTTTATTTCTTTTCAATAAGCGTTCTGGTTCAACTTTCTCAATTTTTCAATAAAAATTCTGTTAATTCCTTTTTCGTGGACAATCAAATCTTGAAATATTTTAGGCAAATTTTGGTGAAAGCGGTGAGGTTTATTACTTTCGACCAGGAGTACCATTTTTTAATTATAATCTTCAAGAATTCCAATACCGTCGAAAAATTTGTCACATCCACTCTATGTTTACAATATATAAATAGTAGGCCAAGGGTTCATACGTATACAAGAATAATTATTTATTTCTTTCATGATGATTTATTTCATCCTTTATATGAAACTATCAATCCGTGATAATATGCAACATTTTTGTATATTTTTTCGTCCTTAGAATAACAAAGAAGTTTCAGTTCGTGTGATACGAGTTTTAAGCTTTGTCAATTCATGATTATTTCGCTCAAGGAAAACTAACAATTTTGTCTCATCGGTGAATATATCCGATATATCCAGAAAATTATGGAAAATAGTAACTCAAATCCATGTTTCGTAAAAATTTAGGATACTTCAAAACTTCAACTTGCACTTAGCGATAATGAAAAATCGTTTTTTCTAGTGCTATGGAACTGAATTGAATCCTATGGTACTAGGAATCAATGGAAGTTGGTTGTTGATTGATGGCTCGCTGTATAATTTCATTTGCTACTCCGATTTGTTTTTTCGATTCATCGATGAGATATTATCGTCCGGGTTAGTGATCAGTACACAAGTGGACGGACAGCAACCATCGAATCGAAGATGGTTGTGTTTCTGCCGGGATTATCTCGTTGTGGTCCCGCGAGATCTGACGGCTCGTAAACTATGGAATTAAGGACCATAAACAAGTCGCCAAGCCAGCAGGGTAGTTGTCTATGGGCGACTACATTCCTCTAAGGGCCAGCAGGGGCGTAACATATTACTGGTAAAAACTCATGCACTGAATCGTTTAAAATTTTTGGATTATTGTTTAATAATCTCTTTGGTGTAAAGAAATTGTGGTTCTACGAAGCTTTACAATAGTTAATTTAGCGCGAGAAGTCTAGGGATAAAACATTTTAGAAGCGCTCTTATGGCATCAAACATTTTTTTACTATTTATTATTATCACGAGTCGTTAATATTTACACTGCGACTTAATTGCTATTGTGCTCCCCTTTTTGTACTATAGCTTTCCTATCTTAAATATCGAAAAAAAAATTTCTATACTACCCTTTCAATTTTATGAAATTTCTTAAAAACTTTTGAAATTAAATTAAATAAATGCCTTAGAGAACACGGTGAAATTTTTAATAGACTTATAGAATTAACACTAATCACACAGTATCGAAAGAATATAAAAGAATCTGAAGAAAATATAGAATATTGATCGAACTTACTCAGAAATTATTTAGTGGAGACAGCGCTGTTTCATATCGGTATTATGAAGAACCAAATTTTACTCAAAAACTGTCCAACATAAAATTAAGAAATTCTTCCACACAACCTTTCTTCTTCAGAAAACCCTACAAAACTATGTAACACATAAAAAGGCATTTGAAAAAACTCAACGGTAATCATTAGTCCACTTTTAAATCCGCCAAATAAAAACAAGCAATAAAAATATCTTCATTACATATATATGTATTTAGAGTAGCAAGAACGCAAATAGTCAAGTTAGTGGCTAAACTAAACAACCATTTACATTCTATGCTTGTACACAGAGGTTTATATATAAATTAATTTCAAGAATCCTATATATCCAAACAATATTGTGTGTATAAGTGGAAAAATGAATTGAAATTATTATGTATACTACTCTGTCAAGAAAGTACCGGGAATTTAAAACAACATTTTTACATTTAATCGATAAAATTTATTGGGTCGCCTTCAAAATAGGCTCCATTTGCTCCAATACATCTATGCCAACGGCACTTCAAATTATCGAAACATTTTTTATAGGCACTTTCCGGGATGGACTTTAGCTCTCGCGCCGAATTTTGTTTTATAGCTTCAATCGACTCAAAACGGGTGCCACGAAGGGGCAATTTTAGTTTTGAGAAGAGGAAAAAGTCGCAGGGAGCCAAATCCGGCGAATACGGTGGTTGCTGAAGCACGTTTATTGAGTTTTTGGCGAGAAAGTCAGTCACAATCGTAGCTCGGTGAGAAGGCGCGTTATCGCTCAACGTAATCACCCATAGTAAAAATCGGCACGCACTCTGACATCGACTGACTTAATCAGCTGTTGCAAACACACTAGTTGACAGATCCCGCTCAAGCTTGGCATAGTAATTAAGGACAGTGGTACCAACCTAGGAAAAAAAAATCGATAATTCCCGGTACTTTCTCAACAGAATGTAAAATATATAACAAAAATAGGGTTTTTTTATACTTGAAATAACGTTTTTCCAATATCTTGAATATCAACATAACATAACATAACATAACAGCAGAAAATTTCTATACCACCACAGTGAACAGTATGTTCTAAGGCATTCATTTAATTTGATTTCAAAAGTGTTCAAGATATTTTATTAAATTAAAATTTGTCATAGGTAGTAACAGAAATTTTCTGTTTGATATTTAAGATACTGAAAAACCTTATATCAAGTATAAAAATCTTCTTTCAGTTATAACTTCCCTCCCAATCTGTTAAATATATAAATTTTTTCTGCTGGAATAAATTTGACCGATATGAAGCTTCTTAAATTGACTAGAGTTGAATCACTAAAGAATTCAGAGGTAATATTCAAAACACTATTGTTGTCTTTGTCGCATATATTACTCTTTTCAATTTTAAAATCCAACAAAACCATTTCTAGTTAATAGCCCAGGCCATACTGCGTCAATTGAAACCAAATTCCTAGAAATAGGTATGTATCGGGTGTTTTTTTTTAGAGCGACAGAACTTTCGATAGGGATAACTGTGATTTGACAGAAGGTAGAAGCTATGTTGTTTTGACATTTCTGTTCAGTAAGCATTGACAAATTATCATGGAAAGACTCACACCACAACAACGTTTACAAATTGTTGAAATTTATTTTCAAAATTAGTGTTCTATTCGCCAAACTTATAGAGCACTTCATGAAATTTATGGTTTACACGATCGTCCATCAGAGCAGCTTATTTGTCGAACTATCGATAGATTTCGGACAAAATTTTCTCTACTCAATGCGACAACAACAACAAGACAAAGAACTGTACGTGCAGAAGAAAACATCGCTTCTGTAAATCATAGTGTTAAAGATGATCCAGATTTGTCTATTCGTCGACGTGCATCCACCACATGGAAAATTCTGCGTAAAGATCTTGGTCTACACCCATACAAGATCCAACTAGTTCAAGAACTAAAGCCACTTGACCATAATAAGCGTCATTTGTTTGATGATTGGGCCCTAGAACAGCTTGAAGTTGATCCACTTTTTTATCGTTAAATTGTGTTTAGTGATGAAGCTTATTTCTGGTTGAAAGGCTATGTGAACAAGCAAAATTGCCGTATCTGGAGTGAAAACAATCCTCAAGAAGTTCTGTAGGTTTCATTGCATCCTGAAAAATGCACTTCTTTAAAAACGATGCTGGAGCTAATGTTACAGTGAATGGTGCTCGTTACAGATCGATGATCAATGACTATTTATTTCAAAATTTGAATGGTATCGACCCAGAAGTGTTTTGGTTCCAACAAGATGGTGCTACACCTCATGCTGCTACCGTAACAATTGATTTATTGAAAGAGTATTGGCGATAACATTATTTCAAGAAATGGTCCAATAAGTTGGCCTCAAAGATCTCCACTGGATTATTTTCTTTGGGGTTATGTCAAGTCATTGGTTTATGCTGATAAACCAGAAACAATAGACGCTTTGGAAGCCAATATAACTCGTGTTATTAAGACCTGAATTACGCGAAAAAGTGGTCCAAAATTAATCTGGTCGAATGCGGTTCCTCAGATCTAGTAGTGCTTGACATATGCCGGAAATTATTTTTAAAACATAAATGTCATAAAATTATCTTTCAAATAAAAAAAATTTGTCTTCAATCTTAATTTAAATGTGTTTTATTTCAATTTATCTATTACTCTAAAAAAACACCCTATATATAGTGCTAATATAACATTAATATTTGTCTGAAAACGCTTTTATTTTTACTTGAGGGGTTGTTATTGTGTAGAATTCTCAATGTCAGAGCTATGTAATGATTGCGAACAACCACAAAACACGTATATAAGCTTATATTGAGTATACTATGATATTTGTAGTATTTGTAGGGAAAAAGTATGTATACATGTTTTATACAATGTAATATAAAGAAAAATAAGTGTTTTTCTAGACAGATATTAATGTTATAGTAATATAACATATATTTATGATAAATACTGTGAAAGTTCAGATTTCTGATATATTTAATTCTAAATAAAAGCTTTCATCAAGGAGACTCAAACTCATATTTTATATGGTTATTTAAATATAGATGAAAGCATTATTCCTAGAAGTTCCTCAAGTTTTGGAAAAATGTATTGAATTAATCAAACGACAATAGATATCAAGTATTTTTCGACAAAAAATTGAAAAAATTTCATGAAAGATAAAGAAATTATTTTTGAAACTTCGAATGGTAGTTCAAAAATGATTTTATATTAATGATTGCAATATTTTCACTACTTTCCGTTGGGGGTAAAAACTTATTCACTGCAATAAATTATGGAATTATGATTTTGTATAATTTTTTTGCTTTTCCTATTATTGGCCTGTAGCAATATACGTATTTAAACATTTGTGACAACGCCACTGTCTGTTCAATTACTTTTCTTTTTTTTTGTCTTCCGTATCGGTGCACAACTGGATCTGTTGTGTGTACGCATGAAAAATATATGATGTTATATGTTCAGATAAGTTTCTTAATAGCCCAAGAATACATTTACGGACAGCAGGTATTCCAGCATAGCCGTAATATTCCTAATTCGTCGTTCATAAAGTCATTCATTAAAACGACATATGGTCATATTGTAGAAAACATGGTTTTTCTAGCAGAAAATGGCGTTATAGATATAAGAGATAACTGAATTCGAGATTCTCAAAGAGAAAATAATTGAAATAATGGGTGCAATCAGTGTCAAGCCCAGAAAAATCTATAGAATAAAGATTTAGAGTGACGAGTTATGATGACCTATTGCAGAGCAGTAAGAACCTAGTTGATGGATCATATTGAAACAAATTTTTGAAATATTTATATAATTCATTCAGCTTGAAGGAATCAAGAACAATAAATTGTGAATTCCAATTTAAATTACTTCAAATTTAATATTAAAATGAAATAATTAATATATATTCCGAAATATGATGAGTATGACCATGGTAAAGAGGAAGTTTTTTAGAAACTTGCAAATAGCCGAAAAGCTTTTGTTCATCGTCGGGCATAAGCATCAGACATGCCAACTTTATAGCTTTTTGGCTACTATTCAATGCAATGCTGTAATGCCGACGAATGTGACACGGCCACGCACCTATATTCACCCTGAATAGGGAAACCAGTGTTTGGCTTAACAACAGCGCTATCTAACTTAGATGCAAGTTACACTATCCCGATTCAAAAAAAAATGTTTACCATGCTCATACTTGTTTTCTTATTTCGGAATAAATATCATTCGGGAGAAATGCTAATTATTGGCATAGCGGCTTCATAGGATATTACTTGAGCATGAGGAAGACTTCGTCTGTGACGCTTGAAGCAATCAGGAATGCTGTTCAATTCTTGACTCAACCTGATGTGTAATGCTGCGAATGTGTATTTGCATGCATAAGATGGCGCTGTTATTTGGAAAAACATTGGTGTCCCTATGCAGGATAAATATAGGTGCGCAGCTATGTTGGATTCGTCGGTGTTACAGCATTGAACTGAAAATTAGCCAAAAAGCCATGAAACGTGCATGTCTGTTGCTTATGCCTGATGATCAACAAAACCTATTTGGCTGTATTTGGTTTTGTGGACAGTGCAAGTTGCAGTGTCTGGATTTAAAAAACTTCGTGTTTATCATGCTATTACTCGTTATCATTATGGTAAAATTGCAGGTGTAGCGACTTTTTGAAATGAAATGACTCTAATTTCTTGAATGCAACGCCCGGTCTCATTTTCACGGTTTATTGAAATAGACCACTTTATTTACAGACTCTTCAAAATATTCTCCCAATAGCTACAAATTAGCATGGGCAAAATGTGGTTTTGCGCCATATTTACAGTAATATATGCGTCATTATGTTACCTTTAGATACCAAATTTCAGATGGGTATTTTCGAAAATATTGGGAAGAAAAGGCCAAAATTTCAAATGAGCTTTTTTTCTTGAACCATTCGACCGATTTGATTATCAATTTTTGAATAATATATTTTGAAGTTGAGTATTTTCTTACAAGTTACAAAAAGAAACCTTGAAATATCTTCTTCCGACTAAAGTAGAAAGCAAAATGCGGGCAAAGCACATAGATGCTTTGGTATATGTATCTCTCAATTGAATAGAAATAAGCAGAACACAACCTCTTATGAAGCTTGTGTCATTGTACATAAATAAAACGGTATATGTTTTATAAAGCGTTCATTTTGAGCAAAGTGAATCCTTATCTCACTAAAGTGTTTCCATATTTCTATATCAAAAGACAAATTCATCGTGATAAAAATAATAAGAAGAGGTTCTTAACTTGATAGAAGGAATATTACAAAATTTGAATATAAAAACAGATTTCATCAGAACCGGTTCTAACG
Organism: Megalocaria dilatata; assembly: GCA_034642435.1. Classification (NCBI taxonomy): domain Eukaryota; kingdom Metazoa; phylum Arthropoda; class Insecta; order Coleoptera; family Coccinellidae; genus Megalocaria; species Megalocaria dilatata. The sequence goes on from CM067856.1 coordinate 77,541,400, forward strand.
TTTTTTCTCGAACAGGCGTGATCGAGATTTGGCGCCCTCTTTTTTGAAAAAAACCTTTTAATTTTTTGAAATTTCTTTGAACAAATTATTTTACTGTTTAAAATTTTGAAATAATGGAATTAGCATCAATTTAATTGTTTAATAAAAAAAGAAAGAAAATGAAAATCCCAACAACGTTTTTTATATTAAGATTAATAATACAGTGTGACCTATAGAGTAATCAGCATCATAAAAGACTTTTTATTAGTATAGTAATTATAGTATAAAGCACATAAATATATTATCTGTTTTGAGACATATTCAAAAACAAACTTTTAATGCATTAAGTCTGGCGAAGTCTTTCAAAAATGAATCTGTTTCAATTGTAGATACTAAGAATCTGATTTTCAATTGCCAATGTGGTCATCCCACTTAGGCGATCCTGAGAAAGGGTAGATCGAAGGTAGTTTTTGATAATCTTCAATTTAGAAAAACTCCTTTCTCCGCTGGCCACTGATACCAGGGGGGTAAGCAAAATTCTAAATGCTACATATAACATAACATAAATAGAGGTTAATTCTTGATAGAAGGTATATAAAATTATATAAATATTTTAAAAAATTTTAAAAAATTAGTCTTCTACATATTTAATTCCAAAAGATTATATTTAATGATTATAACTTCTGAAAATAAATTAAAATAATGTCGTATAAGTACCACTTATATCATGACATAAAATAAACATTCATTATAAGACATCCGAATGGAATAACAAAATCCAATAAATAAAAATTATTAACCAAAATCCTATAAATTAAACATTTTGAATAGACAAAATTTTTGTTTCTGCTTATCAATCTTATGAAAACCAATATCTTTCAAGAATATCCAACTTTATCTTAAGAATTTCATCACAAAACTATCTTACTTAGACTATTCAATATTATTGGATATCTAACCAAGGTACTTTACATAAAAACTCAAGATATGCAAAACATTACTGAAAAACAAGTTTTAAGATCGACTTTGCTGATCAGTATTCAAATATTCATATTCAATAAATATAACATCAATTAATAACAAATATTCAACTCACCCTTCATTCCCCTAGAAAAAGTTCTACTGAAATGAGACCTTTAAATATGGTATTCACTACACACAGAAATATATCTGTGGCTTACCCTTGATCTAGAAGATTGAAAGACAAATTTAACGGCCTCTGCCATAGCACAAGGACTATCTGTATAAAGAATGTTAAGGAAACCAAATAATTATATATTATGAATGTAGAAGGCTAATTTTTATATAATTTTATATACCTTCTATCAAGAATCAACCTCTATTTATGTTATTTTATTCATAATATATAATTATTTGGTTTCCTTAACATTCTTTATACAGATAGTCCTTGTGCTATGGCAGAGGCCGTTAAATTTGTCTTTCAATCTTCTAGATCAAGGGTAAACCACAGATATATTTCTGTGTGAGTGAATACCATATTTAAATGTCTCATTTCAGTAGAACTTTTTCTAGGGGAATGAAGGGTGAGTTGAATATTTGTTATTGATTGATGTTGTATTTATTGAATATGAATATTTGAATACTGATGAGCAAAGTCGATCTTAAAACTTGTTTTTCAGTAATGTTTTGCATATCTTGAGTTTTTATATAAAGTACCTTGGTTAGATATCCAATAATATTGAATAGTCTAAGTAAGATAGTTTTGTGATGAAATTCTTAAGATTATGTTGGATATTCTTGAAAGATATTGGTTTTCATAAGATTGATAAGCAGAAACAAAATTTTGTCTATTCAAAATGTTTAATTTATAGGATTTTGGTTAATGATTTTTATTTATTGGATTTTGTTATACCATTCGGATGTCTTATAATGAATGTTTATTTTATGTCATGATATAAGTGGTACTTATACGACATTATTCTAATTTATTTTCAGAAGTTATAATCATTAAATATAATCTTTTGGAATTAAATATGTAGAAGGCTAATTTTTTTTAATTTTTAAAAATTTTTTTCAAATATTTATATAACAATAATAAATTTAATAATAATAATGCCACATATATATTGGGAAATATATCAATCAATATTTTATAATATAAGACAGTGTTTTTTCGGGGTAGTTACCTTCGGACAACATTTGATCTAAGATATTAATTTCGTCCAACAGTTCATTTTCATTGATGTCACTCATACCATCAGCTGTCAAAACTGATTGCAGGTTTTTGCACTTCTTTTTAATTGCATCTTTTTCAAATTTTTCCAACTGTTTCATGTCATAAAGAAATTCCAAATTTTTTGAATATTTTGAATATATTTCAGGACTGAAGACGGACTTGCTTAGAATTATATTTGTTTTTTGAAGATATAGTACATGCTTTGAGAGATTTCAGAATTAACTTATCGAATATTTAAATATATAATATTTCAAATAAATTATATTCTTTGAGAAGTCCTTTAAGTGTGTTCATGTTTTTAAAAGGCAATTGGTGTTCTTAAAGGTAAGACCAGAAACAAAATTTTGTCTCCTTTAAATATTTATTTATTTATTTCAATGACTTTCGTATATCTGTTGGTTTATTCATTCCATTTGACATTATATATTGAGTTTTGATTATATACGTTCATTAAATGTAAGCGGTGCTTGTTTTTAGACATTAATTTAATTCTAAAAGTTTTTTGAATAAAAATTTTTTGAAATTAAAATTGTAGAAGATAAACATATTTTAATTTGTTTTGATATTCAAATTTTGTTATATTTCTTCTATCAAGTAAAAGGCCTTTCTATTTTATTTTATGAAATTCCAAATGTTTGCTTTGATTTTCCATCTGTTCAAACCTTTCTGATAATGAATTGATTGCAGTGTCGAGAATTACAAAAAAAAAATTACTCTGAAAGATTCTTTTTCCGTCTTCACAGGTTCATCTTTACCTTCTAGGAAAATTGCCTTTTGATTTTTCTTAGCCTCACCACAACTTCATCAGAGTACTCTCCATCGATTTCCAGTTCTTTTGCGTTTGTAATAATATTATTCCGTCCGTTTTCCGACCTCATGTTCTCCAAAAAAGTCTTGATATTTTAAAACAGTTTCAAAGAACCCTGCAGATTTACTCTTCTGTTCTGTAATGTTTTGCTTATTAGATTAATTTTGAACAAAACATTATACCAAGTGACCAAACAGCAAATGAATTTGAAGTTTGTGATTTTCTTGGCACTTCCCATAGCGGTAATTTTCCCAAACGCATCAATCTTGGAATTCGAAGTTGCTTTATAGACACCGTCATAAACGTCATCAATGTGGTATCGCGATGGTTCAAGAGTGTCAATCTTGCTCTCCCAACGGATTTCACTGAGAGGTTTTATTGCCAAATTTTTTACGTGGTTTGTTACTATACTCCATCTATGGACAGATCCAGAAAAAAAATTATAAATCTCCTGAATATTGGTGAAGAAGTTCACAACTATAGTGCAGGAAAGTGCTGCCTGAAATGGTGGCTTTTCCGTGAGTGGTTGACCTTTCATGTGTGCGTAAAAAGTTTGACATGTTTTGCCTATCAGAGTACCCCTTCGTTCCAGAAAGAGATATGTCATCAATAGTAAACAGCTTGCAAATAAAACAAAATATTGGATTTTTTGATATTGAATACACTAGCCAATCCCTGTTAATTTCTTCTCCATTTGGCAATTTAGTTTTGTAATCGACAACTGTGAACCGTCTGCCTGAGCTACTGTCATTAGAGAAGTTAAAAATTTTAACCTGTACTGGTCCTTTCTCAATAAGTACTTGACGAATGTTATCTGTGATTCTGGGTGGCTATTTTCCACAGTCTTCAAGTAAGTCCCATGAGGGTGACGAAGTGACCACATTTCCTCAGCTCCAGAGTTCTGAAGCAATAATAATTATTGTGTTACTGAAAGATTTCTTCAACAACTGGTTTTTTGATAAAAAAACTGTTTTTTTCAACCCTGTTCATAAAAGTCATAAACTGATTTGATAGTAATAAGTACACTCTTACCTATATTTGATGCTGATTATTGTTTGGAGTATCAATTTCAACGTTGCTGTCAACTTGAGTCATATCACCAGCACTATGATCTTGTTTTTCCGATAAAGAAAGAAATTTACCCAATGATTTTGCCTGTTTCTGACTTCCCTATCCATATCTGCTTTTCGTTTTCTATAAAAAGAATCCGAAGGTTTCTTTCTTTCCGCCATAATATTGCTACCGTATCACTTTTCTGTGTTACAGTCCTGTTGACTAATAACTGAACGATTAAATCACAAGCTTATTCTTTTTAAAAATTAAGTAACTAGTGGTCGTTGCTGCAATTATATTATTATAAATTCGGGTGGTGAATACATAAACATTGTCTTCGTTTGAAAACCGCGTAACTGCAATATTTCGTTTATTGGTAGGGGAGTCCGGGGAGTCCTAACGCAGCCTCTCACTGGATTAAGTGCGTCACTAGATAAGATGCAGTACGAGTATGCTCTTAGCTAAAGTCGTTGTGTTGGCAGTTTTGTGAATGTTGTAATGATTATCTGTTGCTTTTCATCAACGATATAAAGAATCGACATTCTTAAATATAAACTTTAGTACCTTTTTATATGTGAAACTCAATATTTCTAAATATTAGGGGGCCAAATTTAATATTTCATTAAAAAATGCCACGCCGGCTCAGCCGTCGCGGCGCCCCTTGCAGGCTGGCGCCCCATGCGGCTCCATGTTCCGCATGGCCCTTGCGCCGGCCCGGGATTTAATATGTTAATGTCCTACAATTTTATTATTATTATTATTATTACATAAGTGATAAGAGTAAAGGTAAACCTATAAATTCAAAAAAAAAAAAATAAAACGAAACTGAGAATGTACTCTAGAAGTGGAACAATTAAGTGGTGAATACAATGTAACGGAATTAATTATTGAACCCGTGTAGACCATTCATCCAGAGCGTTCTTGAAAGAATTCACCGATGGCGATGACACAACTTCCACGCCTCCGAAGACTCTGTTGGGAAGAAATTGGCTCCTCGGTGTCGTCCTGAAGTTCTCCTTGGCAAGCTTTAAACGGTGTCCTCTTAAGGCTCGATAATGGTTTAGTGGAAAGAGGTAAGACATATCCGTACCGAAGAGGGAGTGAAGTGCTCGATAGGTGGTAATGAGATCTCCCTTTTTTCTACGATTCGAAAAGGAGGGCAACTCAAACAACCGCAGCCTCGATTGGTAATCAGGGCGAATTGTGCCAAATGGACAGATTCCAAAAGATCTCGATCAACCTTCAGATTGGCCCACCAAACAGGGCTCGCTTATTCCAGAATTGGACGCACGTAGGTTGTGTAGAGAGTCCTGCTTGTGGCTACATCGCATCTTGCAAATGTTTTAGACAGCTGGTAGGTGAATTGTCTCGCTCTAGACACAACAGTCGAAATGTGATCAGACCAACTCAAGTTATCCGTGACGGTAACACCCAAGTCACAATGCTGAGAGACAGCAGCTAGCCTCTGTTGGCCAACGAAGTAGGAAGTCCTGGGATTTTGCCGATATGGGGCACGCAACACTTCCTGATATTAAGAGGTAGCAACCACCTCCCATACCACTCAGAGAGCTTATGGAGGTCTTCCTGAAGGTGTCCCGCGTTAACCAAGGGACAGTTGTAAAACTTTGTGTAATCTGCGAACATTGCATAATTGGATGAAAAAAGGCGGGGGAGATCAGAAGTGTACAACAGAAACAAGATAGGACCCAAAATCGAACCCTGCGGAACTCCACTAAGGACTAAGGACCATATAAGAGGAAGAGAAACGGTCCCCGACCCTCACCCGGAAAGTGCGAAGCGACAAAAATGACTGAATCCACGAAAGCAGAGGACCCCTCACTCCCAAGAACTCAAGCTTCCTCAGGAGACGACCATGGGGGGCACGATCAAATGCTCGCGCAAAGTCCAGATAAACAACATCCACCGGACAGCCATAATCAATGCACTTAGTCCAATCGTTGACACAGGAGAGGAGGTTCGTGATGTTGGACCGACCCGAAAGAAACCCATGCTGCTCCTTGGGAATTTTATCGTTTTGTAGGGCAAACTCTATTAATTTATCGCTAATGATTCGCTCCAGTAGCTTGCAAACTTGAGATGTTAAGCTTATTGGTCTGTAGTTCTGAGCAGAAAGCTTATCGCCTTTCTTGAAGATAGGTGTAACAGAAGCTGACAACCAATCTTGAGGGAGGAAGGAGGATTGAAGAGAATACGAAAATATCATAGACAGTGGCTCAGCCAAGACATCGGCTCAGGAATGTAGCAGTTGCGAAGATAATCCATTGCGACCAGGAGCATAGTGTTTCTTCATCTTGTAAGGGTATCCCAGGACCAGCTCCCGATCGACATTGATGCTTTCTACTTTATCGACAATACATGGAAATTTGGGATCAGAAATTAGACCGTCAGGTTCCGACAGAAAAGTGGAGGCAAAAGATTGCGCCATCACGTCAGCAACCCGAGTAAGCTTTTCGCAAGCGTCACCGGCATAAACAAAGGGTATTTCAACCTTGCTGTTGAGAGGACAAGCGGGTTACAACAGAAGAAGTGATGAACGAAATGAAACATCTCAAAAACGGGAGAACTCCCGGTCCAGACAACATTCCTAATGAATTGTTGAAACAAGGAGGAGTAAGATTGGCCGAACAGCTCACCAAACTCTGCAATAAGATCCTAACACTAATACCAGACGAATGGAAACAAAGCATAACAATACCTCTATTCAAAAAGGGAAAAACATCAGATCCAGCAAACTACAGGGGAATATTATTATTGAACACCTCCATGAAACTGTTCATTCGCATACTGGGACAACATATATTGCAACACACCACGTTAAGTGAAGAACAACAGGGTTTCCGCAAAAATCGTTCCACGGTCGACGCTGTATTCGTTGTCAGACAAGTAATGGAGAAAGCCATTTAATATGACAAACCTGCGTACATGTGCTTCATAGACTTGAGTAAGGCATTCGACAGAATTCAACTGACGGATGTTGTGGACGAACTGAAGCACAGACGAATACACCCAAACATTGCAGAGACGATCAAACAACTAAACAAAGGCAACACTACCACAGTCAAGACAAGAGCAACCACAACCGATAAAGTGAAGATCAACCTAGGGGTGAGACAGGGAGATAGTCTTAGCCCACTGTTATTTAATCTGATAATGTACAGGATAATACATAACGTACGAAAACTGAACCAAGGATACAGAATGGGTTACGAACTGTTGAAGATCTTGTGTTATGCAGATGACGCAACATTATTTGCGGATAGCGAAGACGGGCTGCAATGGTTGATGCAGGCATTTCACAGGGAGGCTCTGAAACTCAACATGGTAATATCGATCCCCAAAACTAAGAGCATGGTAATTGCCAGGGAACCCCGCCGATGTAAGCTGGAGATAAATAACAACATCATCGAACAAGTATTCTCCTGTAACTATCTAGGCGTAACGATATCGCCATATGGAAGCTTAAAAGATAGTGTAAGACATCAGACGAATAAGGCAGCCAGAATAGCGGGAGCCCTAAGGAATATCATCTGGAAGAACAACTGCATGACAACAACCAGTAAAGTGAGAATTTACAAAGCGTGCGTCAGACCCGTGATGACATACGCGGCGGAAACAAGAGCAGATACAGCTGAAACTAAAAGAATGGCACGGACAAACGAGATGCGAGTTTTGAGGGCAATAACGGGGAACACATTGAGAGACCAGAGAAGGAGCGACGAGATCAGAAGGGAATGCCAGACGGAGGACGTAGTTAGATGGACCCGCGCGAGGAGAAGGTTCTGGAATGAACATGTCTCACGTATGACAGGCAACAGAATAGCAAAAATCGCTAGAAACGGAAGACCAGCATCCAAACGACCCGTAGGAAGACCGCCAAAGAGGAGGAAGGACAGCTGCACCTCAACATCTCAAGAACGAGAGGAGGAAAATGGGCGAAACAAGCTAGCAAGCTTTCGTAAAGAAGAAGAAGAAGAGATGACATTGGAATCGGAACAGATGAATAGGTCCAGTAGGGAAGGAATCTGTCCCTCCCTGTATCTGGTGGGTTGATGAACTAGTTGTTGAAGACCACTTAATTTAAATTTTTTTTTTTAATTGAAATTGTAGGAAACTAACAGATTAAATCTGTTTTGATATTCAAATTTCATCATGAATACTTTCTGTCGATCAAATTCCTTGTGATTACATACATAAGTTCAGCTTAGAATATTGTGAATGATATTTAGTTGGCATTTCTTCATAATAAAAATAGATTAAGTTCATATAACAATGCTCAGATTGATGTACTAAACACTTCCCAAAAAACATTCATGTCTACAATTTATCCAATCAGTTCCAAACAAAATTCGATAACCACTTGAACCGTCCAGCCGATTTTATGGCTATAATCAGAAGGTACTCAACTCATCTCGACTAATGGACGATTATGATATCGCTTTCAATATCTCGTCGTAAATCCTCACATAAACGATTATCTCGAAAAACACCTCACTCTTAAGATTAACATTACGATTTTGCTGCGCTCAATTAAAAGCATCTCGTGGGTCTGGTGTGGGAGTGCTTTCATCTTTAATCTTCAAATTGTGCTGGAGGGTTCTAGCGCCTACGGTGACGGTTCAACACGATTTCGGTATCATGCGGTCGTTTTTTATTTTGATAATTCGATAGGAATCAACATGATACGTTACTAGATTAGTTTGTTAAATGAACGGGTTTTGATGTTCTTCCACTTTTTAGGCGTGAAGCTCTCGATTCTATCGGGGATTATGAAGGAATTCTGTAGAGGACGGCTACAATGAATCGAGGGAATTAAAAAAAAAAGTAAAGGAACTTATCTTACGTAAGGAGCTCTGCAGCACTTGTACACTTGGTTAGATTTCCTGGAGCAGTCGTTTTAAGTTTTACTGGTCTCCGAAATTCAACCTGAATTGAATCTTTTGATTGCAGAGCAGACTGCCTTATTTTGTGATCAGATTTGTTATTCATTGAATGACTTCAAAAACTGTTATAAACAAAGATGTCTGTTTATAATTACCATCTCATATTCTCTCTGAAATTATGTACTCACTTATTAGGAGTGCATAAGTTTCCGCCGTTTTTTAACACAAATTAAATATTTAGTATAGAAGAACGATGTGAGACTGCTTGCTGAGTGACTTCTAATGTTAGAGCAAGTTCTTTTTGTGTTTGAGATGAATCTTCCTCCAATAATTCTTCCAATTCTGCATCCTCGTAAATTTTTGGCCTTCCACTGCGATCTTTGTCTTCTACGTCGAAATCAGCGTTTTTAAACTTTTGAAATCACTCTCGACACGTTCTCTCACTCAAAGCACCTTCACCATATGCTTCTACGAGCAATTGATGCGCCTCAGCAGCAGATTTCTTTAAATTAAAGAAGTAAACTAATATTTCTCGCAAATGACGCTTACTTGGCTCAAATTTTGACATTTTCAACTTATAAAAATTATATTTTACCAATATAAAATCAATGATATTGATAGGTTATGTTGTTCTTGAATGTCCAAACTATTTTTTAAGCCGGTTATCAACTGCCAAAGCTAACTGAAACTCCGTGCCGCGCCATCTACAATAAAACGTTGGAAACTTATTTGTACTCCTAATATGTTTCAAATTTCAAGTGTTGAAATTGTTCTTCTGTACTTACAAACGGATAAATCGGCGAAATGATGAACATAATTAAATTTGACCACGAACTTCAATTTGTAATAGTTGAAGATCAAATTCAAGTATAATTTGACTGAATAACTGAATAAAAATTACCGAAAATTTTGCGAGTAACCGTGTTATCTAAAACTTACATATTTGCACGAAACAGCCCTAGTCCGCAAGAAGGGAGCTCTTTTATAAAATATAATATACATGATAGAAATATTCGGTTGCGAATTTGAAAAGCACAGACCAAACGCTTCATTTTAAAGACAGTCCAAAAATTGTGGAGAATTAATGTAGTGTAAGCTTAGATGGCAGGTGCAATCAAAGTTGAGTCACCATTGGTTGATGTTAAATCAAAGAAAAAATACAGAAGAACGATAATTTAAGTACATATTTCTTTTTGGACTCGACTCCACAAGGCAGTTAAAATCTTGGTTAGTTAGTAGTGGTAATTGAGTTCTATTCATGACAGGAATGATTCAAATTGAATATTCAGATGATTATATCAGAAAAAATAAATGAATTCTTGAATTGTTTCAGAGAAATATTCGAGTCATTATTTCACATTTAGCAGCGGATCTCAACTTACTTAATCTTTAAGTGGAAAGGTAAAGACCATTTTTGCTAACGGAAAACATTCTTGAATTCTATTCCAGGATATGCTCATTAAAAATGTGTTTATGTTATCTGAAAAATTACGGATTTAAAATAAAATAGAAAGGCCTTTTACTTAATAGAAGAAATATAACAAAATTTGAATATCAAAACAAATTAAAATATGTTTATCTTCTACAATTTTAATTTCAGTTGATCTGTGTTTCGAAGCATTAGTCCTTTACACGTGTTCAGTTGTTGATATAGGTTAGTTTTTTGATTTTGATATTTGGAATATTATTCAGGACTGAAGAAGGAATTGCTTAGAATTATATTTGTTTTTTGAAGATATAGTGCATGTTTTTAGAGATTTCTGAATTAACTTATTCGAATATTAAAATATATTAAATATTTCAAATAAATTATATTTTTTAAGAAGTCCTTTAAATGTGTTCATGTTTTTAAAAGGCAATTGGTGTTCTTGAAGGTAAGACCAGAAACAAAATTTTGTCTCCTTTAAATATTTATTTATTAATTTTAATGACTTTCGTATATCTGTTGCTTTATTTATTCCATTTGATATTATATATTGAGTTTTGATTATATACGTCTATTAAATGTAAGCGGTGCTTGTTTTAGACATTAATTCAATTCTAAAAGTTTTTTGAATAACAAATTTTTTTGAAATTAAAATTGTCGAAGATAAACATATTTTATTTTGTTTTGATATTCAAATTTTTTTTTATTACGGATTTAATGCAATTTTTATCGAAATTGCAACTGAAAAAATGACGATTTGAAAATTTTCAAGAAGATTTTAGGGGATCGTAGCACTTGAAGGTTCAATTATTAATATTAATTAATATTAATTTTATATAAATTATTTTATAATAGCTGGGGAGAAAATAAGTTTTCTTTTCGAAAAGCCGCATTATCCGCTAATGACACGTCGGTAGGTATCTTAAGGAATAATCCACTCATTGTAACTTTTTCGACTTTCTGATAATATTATGTTTGGTATCTGAATAATCAGAATAGATATAATTCAAACATCTATATTAAAATTCAATACTATTTGAAAGTAAGTGATATTTATCATATTTGGCGGATAATGCAAATATATTTACATAATAAACATATGATAAATAAAATAGATTGAAATATATATTCAGATTACAAATTTTCTGAACATTTGAATGAACTTCAATCAGTAAGCAGTGTGCAATTTAAGTAGAACAAAAGCGTTTATTTGGCAATTAATGTGAAGTTTCTTCCAACAAGAGGTTTCATTATTTGAATATCAGAACAGATTTAATCTGTTAGTCTTCTGCAATTTTAATTTCAACAAATTTTTATTCAAAAAACTTTTAGAATTAAATTAATGTCTACAATAAGCACCGCTTACATTTAATAGACGTATACAATCAAAACTCAATATATAATGTCAAATGGAATAAATAAACCAACAGATATGAAAAAGTATTGAAATCAATAAATAAATATTTAGAGAAGACAAAACTTTGTTTCTGATCTTACCATTATGAACACCAATTCCTTTTCAAAAACATGAACACAACTTAAGGACTTCTCAAAAAATATAATTTAAACAATTAGAATTCTGATAATCTCTTCATCGGCCCTAAATAATATTCCAAATATCAAAATCAAATAACTATCACTATATCTTACCTCCACGTGGTAACAGGATAAATTGCTTTTAACAGAGGATTCATTTTAAATTAAGGGCAAAATGAGGTGTTCTTGGTTTGCTCAGTAAAAACCCCTCTGCGTTGCGACCAATAGTGTCTTTTGTGCCTTATGATACTATTTAAAACCCCTTCGCAAAATTGATTAGGTTCCTTAGAGACTTGGTTCTTATATCACTTATCGTGAGAATCCTGCTATTCAGTACAGTAAGTCTACCAGCTCTTTGCATTGGCAGGGTATGTATTCGGTTGTTTCTTTTTCCGATTTACGTAACCTATAGACGTCATTTTGTTCACCGATATTATGTGGGTGGTATCCTGACGATCCAGTGGCTAGCGAGAATCTGAGTAAGCAGCCTGAGCTCATTCTTTGACTGCGATATAGCTAAGTGCGCATTCTCCTCATAGAGGACCTAGTGTTAATTCAGTGAACATTTTTTCCTTCTTTTCCCGTTAACCGATGTCAGACCTAATCAGTATGGATGATATCCATTACGAGGGACCGGTATGGTGAAGTGATTGTTTGTTTCTCTTTCCGCCTTCTTATTTCCCTTCTATTTAAGGGAAATAAGAAGGCGGCCAGGTTATTACCTGGCGAGTTGGTAGCCAGGTAACTCACACTAAACGGCCATCACTTGCTTCAGTACCATCTGACTATTTGAGAAAATGCAAATTCTCCTTCTATACCCAGAATTTCAGTATAGAGCTTTGTTAAAGGCTCAGGATCGGGTGGTTTTTCTGAAGTTGAAAAAACTTTTCCATGTCTTCTTTCCAAGGTGGTCACATCTGATCACTTCATAGTTGGCATCAAGGTTACACTCAGCTGACATAAATTATTTCGAGAATGGAAGGAGTTCAGCACTTAGTGATTCTAAAATGCTCATATGTTTCCACCTAGGCCCTATATGTTCCATTCCAGAGGCACTCTTTAGACCTTTTTTTTTTACATATATGTGCAGCGTGGTAAGATCGAACTCTACTTCTGCTGTGGGAGTTGTATACACACCTCCTGTTTTGCCTAAACCAAAAAGTTGTTGAAGCTTGTATAGTCTCTGTATATATAGTCCCTGTTTTGATCCACCAGACTAGAGAGGCAATGAATCATTTCACGTTTCAGACTCTAAGTTTTGTCAAAGTGTTTGCAGGATATCAAAAACGATGCTGTAGATTTGGCATCATTAATGATGTCAATGACGATTTCTGTGAGCACTTAAGTTCTTCCTTCGAATTTTTCCCACCCAAAAAACCCTAAGTGGTTATTCGATCATTTTTCTCAGGACAGCGAATAGGAGAGTTTTGCTTATTGATAAAACCTGACGGATGAATATGCCTCATCAATCAGAATGATGTTGTTAAAAATATATCACCCTTGTTCTTAGATTTGGTGCATCTAATCAGCGAATTTACAGGATTTATCGTAATATCGTAGGGGTAATTATTATGTTAGCTTGAATTTGTGCATCTTTGAGCTAGGATCCTTACGTAAAAGATAGTGCAAGCTGAATTTCAAGGAGCTCAATTTCTGTGAACGTTTTGAAATTAACAAACCTGGATTGTCATGTACAGCTTCAGTTACTACTTCAGTAGACATGACCAGACAAGTACGAGTTAGGATCTTCACATCATTGAAATGTATGAAAATTTCAAATTTATTTATCTATTTCGCTATTGCAGAGCGAGAATGTGGTCGATGACAGCCTCAAGTAGTACATACTTTACAAAAGCTATTATATTTGTGAAATTTTTATCATTCTTATAGTAAATCTGCACTATTTCAGTGCATTATGCGTTCTTGTTTTCATAAAATCATAACTTCTGCTTGTTCAGTCCAATATCTCTGTCAGTTTGATATGATACTTCAAAAATAGTGCGAATCTCAAAATGAAACCTTATGTTGAAAAACTCGATACAAGCGCGGTAAAAGATTTGACGACGAACCAAATTTTTCATAATTTCCATTCCATAATACCATCATTGGAAAAAATTAAATCTACATATAAATTATTTTCTACGAAAATTTATTGTATTATATACCATTGAAAATTCAACATCTTTTTCGGCGAAGCATACACTTAAATTCCCCTCTGTAGAAAATCCTTGTCGTCATAATATCGGATCGCCTGATCTGGTATAATTTCTTCCCATACCCAATTTGATATAATATTGCCTAATGAACAGGTTGCACAATTCATCAACTCGAGAGTTGCAAATAACCGTGTATAGAGGATGGTTGTCAACTCCAAGAGTAGACAGACATCTTGATGAAGATAACGGACTTGAATGTCATCATTACCATCATCATTAGCCAGTCGTCTGGCCTTCTGGGGCATGGAATGGTACAAATGGGCAATTAGTATTATTCTATGATCGACAATTCTAAAGATTGTCACACAAGCTAGCTCCCTCAGAAAGTCGAAACTGACTATCAGATTGCTCTCGATAAATTGATTCTATTTCAGTTTAAAACACAGTGTAGAGAATTGCCTGGTATGTAGAGATACCTTTTTGAATTCTTCGAAAGTAATTGATTAAACGTTAACCAATTAGTATGCAAATTCTTGGTTAAGCATATTTCAAATGAGGGTGAAAGAGGGATGTATATTAGACTTTAATGCTTTATTCACAGCCTAAAATACATATAATACAAGTTTAGAGAGTTGAATTATTTTACCTAAATTGAGGGAGTTGTTTCGTGACCAGATGTGGAATTCAATCCGGCTCGTAGGGACCATGTAGAGAATTGTCAGCATAAGTACATATAGTACATGTATACATTTTTGAGATTTAGAAATGTTGACCCAGATTGAGGTGGATACACTATCTTGATCCTGGAATAGTTCTCCTTTGACTTTTTTCTATTGTTGTTCACATTATAGACTTCAATTCGATTTGTTTCACTTTTGAGTTCACTTTTCACAACTTAATATCTAATTACAAATAAATAATGTAGATGATACATTCACTTCCAGGTCTTTAGTGCGTTATGGGTAAATGAGAGAGAGTTCCTTGGAAGTTGGAAGTGAAAAATGCGAATATAAAATAATTCAAGCGTAAAGATAAATGTATTTCACGAGTTACGAGAGCTTACTTCAAGAGAATGTGCATGAGATCAGAACTTGTCTTAACTAACTGTTTATACAGGGTGAGTATCGCGTGACCTGTCTGATCTAGGGAATGTGTCCCTTTCTGCTAACTGGCGAAAGGGAGAGTGGGTTTGGGTCCGAAAAGGTAGCCCAGGTAATTCCGATACGACAATCGTCTTGCAACGGCTAAAACGGTTCTAATGGGTTTCTAGGAATAATCTAGGGACAAATATCTTCCTACCTGGTGTTTAGGCCCGTTTAGGTTTCTAGGAATTAAATGAGACATATTTGAAAGGACTAATTTGTTGAACTCCGGATACGTAATTGTTACATACCTGCAAAGTGAATTAAAAATTCTTTTTTCAAAGTAAATTTGTACACAGAGTATTAGTAAAGTTCCACAAAATATCGACTTTAATTTTTGAAATGTTTTGAAATAATTTTCTTCAATTTGAAAATGAAGCTGATGTTTATTCATTTACAACAATTGTTTCGCCATACCATGACCATTACCACTGACTGTGAAATTCGAAGAAATGTTCATAAATACTGAACTTTGTGCAAATATAATGGTGAAATTATTCAATATCATATAAATAGGTTAAGTAGAGGGGATTTGTTCAAATCTGTTTGGTCATTCAATGAAATCTAGCAACCTATTTAGTTTTTGGTACTATGTATATTAATGAAATATATTTCGTTTCGTGTAGATTGATGAAATTGCTTGTTTGTATTGGGTTGTCTTTAATAATATCAAGTAGAAATTGCTGCTATTTGTTTGATTGTGTTGTATTCTTTTCGAAAATCTTTTACATCACGGATGTGTTTGTTAGTCTGTAAATCATTCTGTTATTGGCTGAACATTTATGGGAATATAGGTGGTTTGAATTGAAATGTATGGTAATATATGTATGTGTTGGTCTTTGGGTTATCGAAAAATCTTATTTGTTATTAATTTCTATGATTTTGAGATCTAAAAATTTTTTTCAATTGTTTTATTCTTTTCCATAGGTAAATTTCATTCTTCTTCTTTATTTCATTTCAAGCCCAGGGCTTGTAAGTTTCACTTTAGTGCTCAGTGAGTGTATACACCCATTCGTCTTTGCAGCGTTTGGGGGGTCTGCCAACTGGTCTTCTAGTATTTGGAATTCCGTCTCGGGCAATCTTAGCTATTTTGTCTGCGTTCATTCAGCTGACGTGGTCGTTTCAATATCGTTGCCGTTTTCTTCCCCATTTGACAATGTCCTGAATCTAGCATTCCTCTCAAATAATTGTGTTTCTCTTTCCATCCCTCCGCGTGTATCCAGATATGGTTCTTTATATCTTCATTTCCGTAGATCTAAGGATGGATGCAGTTCTTTTTTTATCTGCTTGAGTTTCTATGGCGTATGCTATGATGGATTGAACACACGTTTTGTAGATTCTAGTTTTTGAATGTTCGATCTGCAACGACAAGTTTGCACCGTTTCGGTTCTTTGCTTATGACCAGTGAATTTGTTTTTGTTGTTGATATTTGCATGTTGATGCTGCATTCTTCGAAGAACGAATATTCGTTCTTCATCTCTTGTATAACTCCTATATAGCAGTCTTTGCAGGTCATCCTCGTCTTCAGCTACGATTACTGCAACAGTGTAGCAATTTTAATGTTGGGGATAATTTACTAATGAAATCCTAAAACAGAGAGATTTATCTTTTTGTGCCAAAGAATAGTGCTATTATGTCATTTATGTAACGGTACCAATGAATGATGTATTTAATGTACGGCGTTTTCCGGATTTCAGTTTCCTGGTCGTCCATAAATATTTAGGATAATATTGAAATTAATAAATTTCCCATAGTAAGACTTTCGTTACCTGGGTACAACGCATCGTTAAGCATAAAATAATTCGGTTCTAAACAAATGCGGTACATGCCGGTACGTACATGTTGACCAGAAAAAAAGATCATTTCGGACAAGAATAAGGGAACACGCAAGATGTAATATTAATAACCAGCAGAATTCAACCTATGTAAATCATTAATTAGGCACTGGCCATTCATGTGATAAAGATTTCTTAATTTTACATATTGAAAACATAAACCAAAAATTCAATCTACCAGAAACATTAGAAGTTACTATATTGAATAAAAAACAAATTTCTTTGAAAAATGACCTAACATATTTGTACAGATCCCCTCTTCTTAACCTAATTATATAGTAGTCAAGAATTCCCCAGTAATTGTCAAAATACCTCTCACCCAACCATTTTACTTGCAAAGAGTTTAGTACATAAAAACATCTCTTTGACTTATCAGTCAGTAGTGATACTCACCTAATGAAGTTATGATATGATGAAATAATTGTAATTAAATAAATATTAGCGGAAATTGAAAAATTTTTCTTTTTCACATTAAAAAAAGTCGATATTTTGTGGAACATTACTAATAGTGTGCTCTAAACTGAAATAGAATCATGCTATCGACAAACATGCAATGAAAACAGTTGATTTGGGAAATGGAGGCTGGAAGCTTCCAACTACAAATCTAAGACTTAGTCAGTAAGACCAAATATGTAGGTACAATTTTTTTTTGTTTTCTGATTAAACGATGTTCAGGAAATTTTGCACGAGCCTTAATGTTGTAAATATACATCCAAATGCTAAATTTGAAGTGAAACTGTGGCTTTGGTTTCTTCAGCGCTCAGCATTGTTCCACTCGTAAACTTTTTTACGATTCTCATAATTTTTATAGAAAATTTTTCGTTATAAATCTTTTTCTAAAACCCAAATTTCAAATCAATCCATCCATAGTTTGGAAAATATTAATAAAATAAAAGAAAATTACAAATGTGAATAACTGTAAAATCATAAGACTGATTTTGCGCAGTAATGAACTAAACCGAGATATTCAGGCCTCAATCCTATCACGAAAGATTAAGGTCCCTCTATTTTTCCGTTCGAAAGTTATTGTTTAAAGCATCGCTCAATATATATTTTTTGAACTTCTAATCATGTAATCCTCACCAAATTTCTCGCTAATATGCGCGTCAGTATTTCTCCACTATATGTCAAATTTTAGATCTATTCAATCTATTATTTCGAAAAAATATGAAAATTTTTTCAAACTGCGAAACTATTGAACCGATCTGGCCCATCAATAAACTCAGCTGGTATTTAAACTCTTAACCTTTTTCGTAAATTTTAATGCTCTATCTCTATGCATTCGAAAGTTATCATGTTTACGACTGGCGGAAGATGATTCTTGTTTATCTTTGATTCTTCATCAGCGAGTACAACCTAGTCGTTCACAAAAATTTTTAGTAGTCGCAAAACTCCCAATTAATAGACCATATTAACGATAATATGTATAATATGAAATGACAAAAGAGGAAAATCTGTAACTCATTAAAATGAACACTTGTTTCACGAAATCATCCGTGAAAAGGAAAAAAAATATTTAATTTACATTTCTCAATTTTTTATCGAGAAATTTTGTTCCATTCGCACTAACGCAAACAAGTTTTTCGTTGTGAAAAGAAATTTCCGATAGTATCTTATATTATATTATCAATTCTACTTGTTTAATCCTTCGAAACTTCGAAATTAATGAACTAAGTTTGATCACAATTTCATCATTTTAATAATTTCGGTTTGGTTTAATCCGGTCGCTAATGGATATCAAAATTAATTTTTCCGAAGGTAATAAAATTATTGAAGCTGTTGATATGACAATTGGAAACATTCATTGTTTATTTATTTTGAAACGTTAATTGTTAGGTTGGAGGTTCGTTATCAAGAAATAAACAACCAAAATAACATCGCATCATCAACTATTATATTATTGAAAATATTGGTTTTAAAAATATAACGAATCACAAAAATTCCTATCTTTTCTACTAACCATCACAAAGTTCCAATATATTCGGAACTAATCCATTCTTCTTAAAAAGAATACAGTAAACGATATTGAAGAGAAATATCTTCTTCGTCTAGGGAGTTTTCACAACCAATCTTATCTAATCTATTTCTCAAATTGGTATTCCTTCTGCTACGGGATTGCAACAATAATCATTACGATAACTTTCAAATAATTAACAGCATAACAACTTCATTAAGTAGTTAAAATCTTATCTCTCGAAGACACGATTCCTGCATACAATTTATTATGGGCTCCTACAATTTTGCTCAGGACTGTCATTTAAGAAGAAGCGTGGGAAGAGCACTTTTGACGTTCTCTTTTCTCGATACACAAGGTCATAGCACAAAGACAGCTTATAAAATGATTTGTGAAATACTTTTCAGGTTTTCTTGAAGAAATTTCCATTTCCGGAATGATGGATTAGATTTCATTTTACAAAAGTGAATCGTCATTTTCAATAAAATTTTGTGAAGTTTCCATCCTGGTCTTAATTTAAAATTTAAAACTGAAGCAATGTTATGAATAAATGAAGTTATTTTTTCTTCAAATTCTTTCCATTGGAATTATGAAAGCACTAGCTTGGCGTTAAAAGCTAAGGCACGCTTTTTACTGGTTTGTACCACTCCCAATAGTGAAAGTTGTTTAGAACATTCAAAAAAATTGCGACTTAAATTGTTGATTAAATTGATAACCCCCAAGTAAATCTCATGTTCATTTCTAATCTAAAGTTGTTCAGTCAGATTTTGTCGTCTTGATATAATACTCATTGATACTGTCATTTAAAAAAATTAAATTTTGCTAGATGAATATTAGACTTAATATTAATATAATATTAAAAGTGGAAGATTTTCATTTTCCTGATATATGTTTGATTGATTCGGTCTTTACTTGGTGGAAGCTCATTTTAATTAAAAAATATATAAGAGACAGTATTTTAATTTCCACAAAAATGTTTATAATACAATACATACATATATATATATATATATATATATATATATATATATATATATATATTTGACTCCTGATATTCTACTATTGTTTTCGTTTACAAAATGCGGAATGAATTTACATTTGGCAGCGTTTTTGAGAAATGAAATATTTTAGCTGATTTAATTTTCGTTTTTTCTAGCATTGTTTGATTTCAATGGGTTATGTATAAAATCCACATGTTTGGAAACACCTTTCATAAATAAAAGTTAAAAGATCATACTGTGATTATTCTAACAAGAATTTCATGGATATTACTCGTATAAAATTGAAGGCATGGATGAACTGGAATAAGATTTTACTCCAATTAAATTTTGAAATTTAGGCTCAGGTAGTTCTTAAAAATTTCAGCTCCGCTTTGTTATCTTTCATCCTAAGATTTATTAGTTGAATAAAAAACAACCCGAGTGAATCTTTATTTACATCAATAGATAAATGATTCATGTTTTTACCTTCCGTTCTATTTTATATTCAGTTGGATCAGATATCGTTCCATGTAGAAAGCGAAGTCTGGAGAATTATATTTATGCTGTTAGGGAACCTTGGACCCTAGTCTAGATCATATCGATTCCCACGAAATCCACGATGACGTATCGTTGACATCCGTCAGTCTGCCCAAAAGTTTTCATCTAGGGCAATTAATTCGTATATGACCATATAAGACATGGCGTTTGCGTGGGCCCATCTCCGCTTTTCTGACGAGAGAACGATGGATTGCAACACTACGCACGTCCCATGGGCTAATTAGCCCAGATTTATGGCCGATGGGCCGATATGCCGTATTGGTAAACAATGGAAGCCAGCCAGTCGGCAGAAGAAGAAAAAAGTGGCATAGAGTCTGCGGAGTCTGTGCGCGGAATACAGATGAGGAAGTATTATATTCTTTGGTCCGTGATCTGTGAACGGGGGCAGTCATCAATTAGACGATGGAATTTCGACCAGACAATGGGTCACAGAGTCGGAATTTACGCTAATGAAATGGATTCCACAGATTGTTCTGGATGACCAGGATGACTCAACCGTGGAGCCCATGATGTCTCGTGATTCTCACGTGTTTCTGATTATACATTTGAGATGTTCATTTCATGAGATGCCTCTTCCAGATGTTATATTTGATATATGGTAGACTTCTTTGTTTTCTCTTGGGAATAATTTGAATTGGATTTTGTGAGGTAAAAAAGACCATTTTTTAAAATAATAAAGAATCGAACACTTTTTTCATACAATATATTGAAGACTATCGTTTAAAAATATTTTATCGAATTAAGTTATACAAGTATACTCTTCATAATCCATTAGTATTGAGAAAAAATTCAATTTTGAGTCAGTGAAGAAATAAACCCTAAATTGTGTTTACCAAATTTTGGATGTTTGGTTCTGATTTATTCTTATATGCGATTGTCTAACCCTAGTGAGAATTGTTGAAAAATGAAAGTGCAAAGTGGCAAACAAAATTCGAACTAAGTGGGAAGTTTTCTTTGTGAAGTAACATCAAAGAATGAAGTTATGGGATACTTTAATTGAATAATACACATATATATGTTAATTTATATTTATTATTGTGAGTTGCTGACATGACGCGCTTCGTTTACATAGTGACTTCTTCAAATTCTTATAAACAACTGATCAAAAATTTGGTAACATTCTGTATTTAATTTAATCTCATGGTCATTCAAAAAAATTCCAGAATTTCTTGATCCGTTTGTTTCTAAATGTTCTCATAAGTTCATCTTCGAAACCTTATTTTCCTTGTGCAAATTCTTCAAACGATCAATAAATGATTTTTTTCTTTTATCAGATGTTTTGCATACGTAAAATCTAACTTAAGATTGAGAAATGTCACATTTTCTTTCGTTCGTAGTAAATAAACGAAAAATTGAAAATTAAATGAAGTTTTCGTCTCACAAAAAAAGCATTTTTGAGGTTAGTCTTATGTGGTCCGTATTTCAGGACGATTAATATTTCAATTATTGGCATAAAACAAAACGTCTCGGTGATTGGAAATCAACTTCCGTTACTAAAGTTTACTTACTGAACTTAAAGGAAATACCAAAAGCCAGGATCCAGTTGCACTCAGACCGTTGTTCTCTTTTAACCTCCCTAGATAATCTTGCTTCTGCAATAAATTTGCAAAATATGTCAAACTGTGAATTTACTATGAATTATAATTAAACAAAAACCTACAGATTATTTTTTATTTATGCACATTTTGGTAGCCTTTATGTAAGCAATTTCGATGCTGCAAAATGAAATTTATTTATGAAATTTTTTGATTTAATTCTTCAAACACTATATTTGATTAAATTTTCACAATTTTCTCACCAGTAATATGATACATGACACATTCCGATTATAAAATAATTTTCAAGTAAATAGGTTGTAGGAATTTAATCAAACGTAGTAGTTATTTCTTCAATATCCAATGGATTCTTATGAAATAAATATGTCATTAATATTGAATATAAGTCTTCAAACATCTAGACAAAAAATGTTGTTCCCAACTTATGCAGAAAAAGTATTTTTCACAGTTAAAATAATGAAGTAACACATGAAATATCAATAAACAAATTGATTCGACTACCAGTGAATACGTAATTTGAATATTTAAAAATTGTGAGCTATGTTAATCAGGTGATGCAAGTTAAATCTGTCTGACAGTTCACAACTTTGTTAATCCGCGTAATATTTTCAAATATTACCATAACTCATACTCCTTATTGATGACTCTATCATCTTATTATTATTATTATTTTTAATTATTATTATTCTGATACTCCTAGATCTTCTGTGAAGATCCCTCAGAAGCTTTTTCAGCTTGTGCGAGTTAAGAGTTCAGTTTGTTCTGTGAAGGCTTTGTTACTGTGATCTTGCGCCACGTTAGGACACAGCACTGTTAATTTTTGACCCAACAGTGAAATGGTGGGAGACACCCATCCAACTGAAAAATTTATTTCTCACCTGAACAGGATTCGAACCTGGACCTACCGGTCACGAGTCCGATGCTCTCCCGCTGAGCTAAGCTATCCACACTTTTTACTTATATAGAGTTCTGAACATTATCCAGTTTGTAAGGAAATACTATTAAATCGACCTTTAGTCAATGAAAACTTATGAACAATGCTACAAATGGTAAACACTTATATATGCTCATCCAATTTGAATAGTTCCGCAGTGTAGATTAAATTGACCTGCCTGCCCGTTGGAACTATGATCACTGCCCTCATGGGCGCGGGATTGGGATACGCCCAATCAGCACTATGCAACCTCTACTAGATATGCAGTGTCGGTGTCCGAGTAGTTTGGGTTGCAACTCACACGCCGAAGGTAATTCTTTGCTTCCACCGTCCTTCGACCGCTTAAGGCCCAGACCAGCCATGAACACCCCATTCGATCCGGGTTCAAGCCCATCATATAGCGTAGTCGAGACTCCTAAACCTCCGAGCGAGTTCAGGTTATCCAGACGCAAGAACTGTTTCATGCCTCCACAGTCCATTCGACCGTTTGAGGCCCGAACTCGCCGTAGATACCCCACCCGATTCAGGCTCAAGCCCAGCCTAATTAATGGCCGAGAGTCCTAAACTTCCGGGCCAGCACCGGTTATGCAGGCATAAGAACTACGACCTTGCACGGCAGAGTACCCTTCTGTCCTATAATGCAGGCTTTCAACCACTGCCCCCACGAGTCCAACACCAATTAGAGTGGCTAGAAGTACAAGTATCTCTGTAGGACAAACCACCCAGCCGTTGTAGTCTTGTTTACAAAAGGAGCCATTGCAGGCTAACGCTCGCCAAGAAGAGTTCGACTCGATGCCAGAATCCACGAACTCGAGGAGACTAACACGTGATAGTATACCAGATAACCTGCAATCCAATGTGCACAATCTTTAGTAAAGATATTCAGGGCTACTCACTGAATAAATACAAGGATGGATCAAATATAAACCGGACTCCATTTCCACCTGTCGTTGCATGGAGTGACGCGCGTAGTGCTATGCAATATGATGGAAGGGATTGTCTAGGGGGAGGGAAGGGTACATTCATGTTTGAGCGAAAGCTACATACGTCGTTATTAGAAAATTCTTATTGCGGGAAGGCGTAAACCATTCCGATTTAACGTCGATTGACTTTACAGTTTGACGCTTTAAAGAATGCAAGTCTACAAATGGCACAAAGAATTGTTAAGTGGTCGAGCAGCCGTAAAAAATGTGAATTCCTCGCCTACTAACAGAAAATCACAAAGTGTACTATCCTGCTGTATGTAATAGATTTTAACGCCATATCGAACAGAGAATGATGAGTCCTTAGGCCACATTATCACCTGTGATGAGACATGGGTGCTTCACTACACTCTAAAATCTAGAAAAAAAGCCTAGAGTGGAAAGTAGAGACAAAGTGGAGAAGCCCCACCTAGAAAAGCCAAGATAGTCTGCAGGAACCGTTCTTGCAAATGATTTTTGGAATAGCAAAGGCGTACTGCTTATAGATTTTCTTCATGAACTACGTAAAATCAATGCTGAATATGCAAGCTCCTTGCTGAGGTGAAGCTGGCTTACCGGATAAAAAGATGAGGCACATACATCCGAAGTGTGATTCTTCTTCATGACAACGCTCGATAACACACAGCGGCTCTAATCTTAGAAAATTTCAGGAAATGTTATGGGCAAATACTCGAGCATCCGTCACACAGCTCAGACTCGTCCCCAAATGACTATCAAATGCTTAATCCGCTCGAAGAAGAGTTGTGGAGGCGCCATTTTCACAACGACTAAGGAGTAGAATCATTCGTGGAAAATTGGCTGAAGATACGACCGACTACATCTATCGATAATGGCATCAAAAATCTTCCTATTCGGAATGTGGAAAACGTATTGATTGAAGCGGAGGCTATGTAGAAAAATAAAATACATACATTTTTTCTTATAATTATACAGATGTTTTTTTTGCCAAGTCCAGATTAAAATTGATCCACACTTTTAATTATAATTTGGACTATGTATATTGACTTTGTCGCGATTTATTATGCACTCATTGGAACGTATGGGTTTGCTTTTTTCAAATCAACGGAGGCTGTTACAAACTGAACAGCTTACAACCAACCATGTTCCAGATATGCTCAATGGGAAGCAGGACAGGAGGTCTAGGAAATTATCTAATTAAAACGTAGCGTTTTGGATGGAATGAAAGTATATTAGCACACATGATTCGAGTACTTCATAAATAAAGGACTCATATTACCGTTAATGAAAACTAGTTGTGATCTGCTACCATATGCAAAATATCTCTACACTATAACGGCCATAATAAGGTGAACATTCGCTTTCTGTCAAACTGTAGCTCATATCTTCGTTGCCTTCTCAACCTGGCTTAACCATCATGAATCTTCATGACTCGTCACTAAACTTGAACTGATTCTATTTCTGGTCACACTGATTTCTCTCCCTTCATTAGAGCAGGTTCTGTCTATTTTCAGCTGTGCGAGGAAGCACTCAGAAAAGACCAGAATTTCGTATTCGGTGATATACATTCTGTCAAGAAAGTACCGGGAATTATCGATTTAAATCTGGCGGGGCAATGAGGCAGGTAAATTTTTTTTTCCTAGGTTGGTACCACTGTCCTTAATTACTATGCCAAGCTTGAGCGGGATCTGTCAACTAGTGTGTTTGCAACAGCTGATTAAGTCAGTCGATGTCAGAGTGCGTGCCGATTTTTACTATGGGTGATTACGTTGAGCAAAGAATTTGTTTAAAGTTTTGTGTTGCAAATGGATTTTCGTGTGCCGATGCATTGAAAATGTTGCAAAAGGCCTTTGGTGATAATGCTCTATCGAAAACTCGTGCATATCAGTGGTACAGAGCCTTCAAGGACGGTCGTGAAGTGGTCGCCCATCGACGACTTCGATCGAAGATAACGTCGATAAAATAAAGGAAAGGGTGCTGGAAAACCGTCGTACCAGCTTGAGAGAGATAGCACATGATCTTGAGATATCCCACGAGTCCGCACGTACGATTTTTATTGATATTTTGGGCATGAGAAAGGTAGCCGCACGACTAGTACCGAAAGACCTGAATTTTCTTCAAAAACGTCATTGCGAACAGGTTGCTTCAGACATGCTGGATCGCTGTAATTCCGATTCTACATTCATGGAACGCATTATAACTGGTGATGAGACCTGGGTCTACGAGTACGATATGCAAACAAGCAAGCAATCATCGGAATGGGTGGCAAAAAATGAGCCTAAACCGAAAAAACCACGCCAAATCCGCTCGAAAATGAAGGTGATGCTCATTGTTTTCTTCGATATCCGTGGCGTGGTGCACTACGAATTCGTTCCAGAGGGTCAGACGGTAAAAAAGGAGTATTACCTAGGCGTTATGAAACGTTTGCGTGAGCGTATCCGTAAGAAGCGGCCAAATTTGTGGGCGAACAACTCATGGATTTTGCATGACGATAACGCGCCTTCTCACCGAGCTACGATTGTGACCGACTTTCTCGCCAAAAACTCAACAAACGTGCTTCAGCAACCACCGTATTCGCCGGATTTGGCTCCCTGAGACTTTTTCCTCTTCCCAAAACTAAAATTGCCCCTTCGTGGCACCCGTTTTGAGTCGATTGAAGCCATAAAACAAAATTCGGCGCGAGAGCTGAAGTCCATCTCGGAAAGCGCCTATAAAAAATGTTTCGATAATTGGAAGTGCCGTTGACATAGATGTATTGGAGCAAATGGAGCCTATTTTGAAGGCGACCCAATAAATTTTGACGATTAAATGTAAAAATGTTGTTTTAATTGAAAATTCCCGGTACTTTCTTGACAGAGTTGTACTATACGAGTATCCTCCGATCATGCTCTTCAAACCACTAATTTGTAATTTCATGCTGCTAAATATGTCTCCGAGAGTCATAATTCTCGCGGTAATCTTGACACCATATGGCTCCTTTGTCTCTATGCTGCATAGTGTAGAGATCTAGTGATTCGTCTGAAGATTGTTCATATCGACAGAACGACTTCACGCAGCCGCCTAATTTGATTCTACGCACTCTAGGCATTTCGATAAATTTAAAAAAGGTTTGTTGACAAGCTATTCACAGATTGCATCTCGATTGTTACCGTACACTCCCGCATAATTATGCCTTTTGTCATTTAACGACCTTGGAGTCACCTCAAAAACTAAACAGATGGACCTGAAATTTCAATCGTACATTGTTTGTAATAAGATACCCGTAAATGTGAAAAATTACTAAAATCGAATGTACCCATACATGTATTTAACTTTTCTCCTCATTCAGTATATTAAGTGTTTTGAGACGAACTAGGAGAGCCACAATTGTTTGTCGACCACTGGCCTACACCATTAAAACGTTCTGCACTGCGATTTACCGAGAAAAAGTAGTACGTGGGCAAAAATCGTTCATACAATCGTACATGGCCAACCGATTTATCTGATTACGAAAAAACCAGCCAATTAATAAGAAAGAAGACTGTTGATTTATCTAGAGACCGAACATAAATAATGGTAGCCATGGAGGATAATTTCACCCACATCGTCATTAATAAAACGCAATAAAAACTGTAATTAATTAATACCACAGATTTATTTACGAGCCTGGAGCATCTTCTTTTGTGCATCGGTTATTTATTGTTTCACTTGAAGGTGAAAAAAGAACAGGATGATCTCGGAACATGGATGCGTATGAGAAGACTTAAATGTCGATGTGGTACATGATTTATTTCTTCTTTGTGGAGTGAGATGTCTTCATTAATCTCAAGTGTTTGTGTTGGAGATCCTTGCGTATTGGCAGTCTTAAGTATAACGATAATGTATATTTTTTTTTGATTGATGAGTTTGTTGATCGCCTACTTCTCAAAAAAATTTGAAGACTAGGACGATTGTGCTAAGTATTAAATAAGATAATTCCTCTTTATTCACAATCAAATTCATACATCTAAAACAGATATGAAAACGAAATGGAATAGTGTCAATATAGTTATAAGTGGTTTACATCATCAATTTAACTGTCCGTAAAAAAATGTTGACTCATTCTTGATCATTTTTCACTCACTTATAAGAACAGCACTATAATATCTTAATATTCAGATGTTGCAAATTTTTAGCCGAAAATGACCTCAAACTGTTACACTGAGAGTGATGCAAAATTTTCACTCTCATTCAGGTTTTTTCTGCTCTACGCATGCCTACTGAGAATAATAATAATGATGACTTCGTTGACCAAGATATGAATACAGGCAAAAAATTGCAATAATCAAATAAAAGAAATATCGAGAAGAGTAGTCATGAGACTACTCCGACGCTTAATTCCGTTTAGTCTTCTACTAAAATACAAAAATCAAAAACAAAAAATATTCATACATCAAAAATCAAAAAAACCCGTTAATGCAGCTTTTAAAAAGAAAAACAGAAAGTTACATTAATCCAATTTACCATAAGGAGAAAAAATTGTATTTATGCATGCGCTCGTGGCATTAATCAAACTAAATAATTAGTTGAAAAACCATTATAGAGGATACAAGACTGAAATGAACGATATGGGTCGTTGTTAGTGACACTATTGAATGAGGTGAAGTACTGCATCCTTTAAGTTACTAGGAACCTCTTTCGTTTTCACCATTCCGACATTCAACAGCTTCAACGCTTTCCAAGCAGCATCCATACCATCAGAAACCGCAGCAGAGATGTACAATTTCTTATTGCGACGAATCTCAGTAAGAGTTCTATTTTTCAATCTTTTATAAGTGCACCATGCTTCCAAGGAACTAGACCGTTTGAAAATAGTAAGAGCACAATCACGCTGCCTCACCAAACTTCCGAACCGCTCATTCAGCCAGGGTGCTCTAGGTTTGGACACGCTTTTCTTCTTCGTGGGAGCATGACGATCAAAGGCTTCCAACAAGATTTCATTAAATATTTGCACCTTTAGATTAATAATAGGCTCATGGATAAGTTTCCGGTCTGACACAGAGATGCCGCCAGAATAAATGTTTCTGTGAGGAAGTATTATACTAACTAAGCTTTTGAAATTTCCT
Organism: Megalocaria dilatata; assembly: GCA_034642435.1. NCBI lineage: Eukaryota > Metazoa > Arthropoda > Insecta > Coleoptera > Coccinellidae > Megalocaria > Megalocaria dilatata. The sequence goes on from CM067856.1 coordinate 77,570,440, forward strand.
GTCGATTTGACGTTTGGTTCAAAAGTTAAAACAGTTTTATTGGATGAACATTTGTCATTTTCAAAAGAAAAAAGGAAGAAAATAATTTCGTGTATTTATTTTTCATGGGAAAACACAATGCTGAAAAGAGAGCTTGAAAAGTGTTATCTGGACTGCACCTGGAGAGTCGATCATCATTGAATGCTGTGCTGACTTCAAACGTGGTCCTATGAACTACGATAATGCAACATGATCTGGTGGCACCGAAAAACATCAACAAAAGTCAATAAAATTGTTTTGGCAAACCGAGAAGTCCAAACATGTGAGATAGCTGACACTCTGAAGATATTAAAGAAACATTTAAGCTCAATTTGTATGAATTTCTCTATACGGAAACTGGTTCTGATGTAGGTTCTCTGTTTGCTAATAATGAACCAAAAACAACAATAAGTCGATGATTCCGAGCACTGTTTAGAGCTGATAAAGCAAAATCAATACGATTGTTGAGTTGATCTGCGACAATGGAAGAAACACGGATACTTTTTATACGTCTGATTCAAGAACATCGTCCACTGACTGAACAGCAGTCGGTGAACCTCGTGCAGATACCAAAAGCATAGCAGTCTGCTGGCGGAAGGATATAGCATCCTTATTTTATTTATCAACTAATAAAGGGTAAGACTATCCTCAGCAGTTGCTACTTGACCCAACTGAATTGATTGAAAGAGGAAATTTCGAAGAAGCAGCACCATTTGTAAAGAAATTTAGCGATCTTCAATCGAGACGATGCACAGTGTCAGAGTCGTTGGATACACGTGAATTCTACAAGGTTTTCATATTGGCATAGTGAGCAAGGCTCTTCACCAAGTGACTACTCAGCAGTCTCCACAGTCCACCCCTAGAGGTAGAAAGTGTGATAAGGATTACGCCATATCATCGCGCAAAGCGAGAACCCCTCCGAAGAGATGAACCCACCAGCTCGAAAGCCAGAACCGTCTGACTGGTGGCAACGAAACACTATTCAACATCTACTGGCTCTGCAGGTCAGTACACGAGTTGTTTGTGACGCAACTCATCCACCGGAAGGAATTCTTATCCAAGCACCCGAACCCAGTCCATTGAACTAAGATAACCTCAAGATTGATGACTTCTATTGATCCTGGTACGAGCACCGTCAACACGGCCTGTACGTCTTGACCCACTGAACCCATGTGAAGTCATTTAATTGATCCTGGAGTCAAGCATTAACGGCTTAGCCATTTCGTCGAGATCCACAAACCCTAAAAAGTTACGCATTGATCCGGGGCCAGGACAAGGCCGGTCGAACCGTCAAGTGCCCGAGTTATTTCATTAGAATATCCCGAACATTGGGGTCTGCGAACAGATAAATGAAATACCTCCCTAGTCTAGCATACGGACTTTCAACCACTACCCCCTCGAGTCCCACACCAATGGGATGGCTGTAACCATCTTATTTCGCAGATTAGCGAAGTAGATCATTGGTATTTTTTACCTTTGTTCTAATTCATTGAGTGCACTTGAGTGCACCGAGTTCACTTCACTAATTGACAAACCCTAATTACAAGTATAAATATTATAGATCATACATTAATTTTCAGGCTTTTGGATTACGATATTGTATTATCACAAAAGTGTGAACGAAAATGTTCCTTGAGATTAAATATGCGAAGTTACAAGTGAATGCAAATAAAGTTCTTTTTTTGAGTGCATTATAAACTGTTCAATGTGGTGCGAGAGAGTATTTACTCTACTCACTGGACTGAAGTGAAGATGATTAATGTGCTCAGAGTAACTTCGGTCAAGAGTTTATGCGGATTTCAAGATTAATTTGAAGTTATATCGATGAAAAAAGTAAATGTTTTGCTGTGATTAATGTCTAAACAAAATTTGTCTGAGTACCTTTTCGAGTGATTAATGTCGCGTTAAGATTTTTACGACAAATGACTGATTTTTAGGAGGTTTAATTAAGAGGGCTAGTCCGAAAAGTGACTTCATTGTATCACCCGAAAGAACGGAGAAAGTAGAGCTGCAAAGGATCCTTTACTACCTGCCTAGTTAAGGTCAACATTACCTTGTTCGATTTTTAAGAAAACGAACAAAATTGAATTGGAAAAACCTTTGATTCGTAAGAACTTACTCCTGAATAATGTTTGTTTACCCAAAACTCACCCTGTATATTGCAATCATTTTCGACGAGGATTCTCGTGAAACATTTTTCAAACGTTACCTTCGGTGCTGGAGTATCACCGTATAATCATTATCTCCGATCTGTCATTCAGTAATTGTACCTGTCCGTACTCCCAGTTGAATCTGCTCCGATCGTGATCACAGATGGTCATAGATCACTAAATATAAAAATTTTCATCGGAATGCTGTTCCATTCAACATTTTTCTGTCTGTAAACATGATTGATCTTTCGCTGAACAGGAAATATATCTCATTAGTGGACGTTCGAGATCCTTATCGTTCAGTTATTACAAAGAGTTAGCTTGTCATTGAGCCACTGGCTTGCAACAGATAAAAAATAAAAATGCATGACTAAAAAAATATGTATTTAAGGTATATGGACAGGTTCCGAAACAAAATTGCAGCAACGATAACAATACCATTATAAAACTTTCTAGAATTCATGAGTCTTATCACAAAATTGTGAAAGCCTCATAAGAATTATTAGTATCAAAATTGACACGTCAATCAATAGAAAAAGTTTTTTCTAGACATAAGTATTAATCTTATTAATATTAATTCTGTAATTATTTTAAGAATCTTCGGTATATTTATACCGTTTGCGTCTATTTAGATGCAAACACACCTGAGAAGCAAAATGAACTGATCGTCAAAAGTTGAGGATATTGAATCAATTTGTGTTTTCCCTTCAGAAATCTTAAACTTCCTCTTGAAATATTTATATGAAATCATTCATTCACAACAACAATAATACAATATTTAAAATAGTATAAATTTTTACGAAAATCAGAAATTCTGAAAATTTACCCTCAATACAAACTGTGTCCACCACGTGGATCAATAACTGTTTGTTATCTTCTCTCCATAATTTCTACCAAATTGTAGAGAATATCTTGCTCAATTTGTTACCAATATTGCGGCAAAAGATCTCAGAGCTATTGAAGAGTTTCCTGCTGAGGTCTATAGGCATCTAGGGTTCTTTATAATTGTTGCTAAGTGTGCGCGATTGGATTCAGGTCAGGAGATCTAGAGGTAATACTAGATGTGGTAAACCCTGGTTTTCTCTAACAGAAGTCATCCGGTAGGATCTATGTGGCAGTGTATTATCATCCATAAAAACGAAATTTTCTCCATTGCCCACTCTTATGTTTTATGGTTATGTTCGCGAGTGAGTAGAACTCTTCCCCTAAAGAATCTCAATGCTCGAGGTTGATTTCATGGAAACGTCTTCTAAATGTGATTAGACATACTAAAGTAACTGTGGCATCTCGAATGTTGACTTGCCATTCTGCAAGTGTTGAGAGGCTGTCTTCTCACCAGTTGAAAAACAGTCCTCGACAGGCGTTATAGCACATGGCGTACACACTAGTTCTGAATCTTTGACGAATAGTTTCAGTAGCAAAGTACCGGGCTAGTAAACGTTATATCACACTTTACACTGAAGAAATTTACTACTTGTACATGTATTCGACCAGCCTGAAGCATCCTAAGGGCTGGGTTGGCATTGTCTTAGTATAAAACATGTTATGGCATTATGAAAATTCAATTTTCAATTGTGCAGAACCATTTGATCTTATTGAAAACGAAATGAAGACTGAAGAGAAAATCATGTCAATGTGCATTTCTGACATACATGAACAAAAAATGATATATATGTATATGTGTGCACGTTTCAGTTTATTCGGAAAAACTTTCACTATATATATAGTGAAAAATTTTCAGAATAAATTGAAACGTCCGCACATAATACATTCTGTCAAGAAAGTACCGGGAATTATCGATTTAAATCTGGCGGGGCAATGAGGCAGGTAAAATTTTTTTTTCCTAGGTTGGTACCACTGTCCTTAATTACTATGCCAAGTTTGAGCGGGATCTGTCAACTAGTGTGTTGGCAACAGCTAATTAAGTCAGTCGATGTTTTTACTATGGGTGATTACGTTGAGCAAAGAATTTGTTTAAAGTTTTGTATTGCAAATGAATTTTCGTGTTCCGATGCATTGAAAATGTTGCAAAAGGCCTTTGGTGATAATGCTCTATCGAAAACTCGTGCATATCCGTGGTACAGAGCCTTCAAGGACGGTCGTGAAGTGGTCGCCCATCGACGGCTTCGATCGAAGATAACGTCGATAAAATTAAGGAAAGGGTGCTGGAAAACCGTCGTACCAGCTTGAGAGAGATAGCACATGATCTTAAGATATCCCACGAGTCCGCACGTACGATTTTGATTGATATTTTGGGCATGAGAAAGGTGGCCGCACGACTCGTACCGAAAGACCTGAATTTTCTTCAAAAACGTCATCGCGAACAGGTTGATTCAGACATGCTGGATCGCTGTAATTCCGATTCTACATTCATGGAACGCATTATAACTGGTGATGAGACCTGAGTCTACGAGTACGATATGCAAACAAGCCAGCAATCATCGGAATGGGTGGCAAAAAATGAGCCGAAACCGAAAAAACCACGCCAAAGCCGCTCGAAAATGAAGGTGATGCTCATTGTTTTCTTCGATATCCGTGGCGTGGTGCACTACGAATTCGTTCCAGAGGGTCAGACGGTAAACAAGGAGTATTACCTAGGCGTTATGAAACGTTTGCGTGAGCGTATCCGTAAGAAGCGGCCAAATTTGTGGGCGAACAACTGATGGATTTTGCATGACGATAACGCGCCTTCTCACCGAGCTACGATTGTGGCTGACTTTTTCGCCAAAAACTCAAAAAATGTGCTTCAGCAACCACAGTATTCGCCGCATTTGGCTCCCTGCAACTTTTTCCTCTTCCCAAAACTAAAATTGCCCCTTCGTGGCACCCGTTTTGAGTCGATTGAAGCCATAAAACAAAATTCGGTGCGAGAGCTAAAGTCCATCCCGGAAAGCGCCTAAAAAAAATGTTTCGATAATTGGAAGTGCCGTTGGCATAGATGTATTGGAGCAAATGGAGCCTATTTTGAAGGCGACCCAATAAATTTTGACGATTAAATGTAAAAATGTTGTTTTAATTGAAAATTCCCGGTACTTTCTTGACAGAGTAGTATATATAGATTATGCTAGAAACTAATATTTACAACTTTCATGAAAACTTGTTTTTCAGTAATGTTTTTACATATCTTGAGATTTTCTAAAAAGTAACTTAGTTAGATATCCAATAATATTGAATATGTATTTCAAGTAAGATAGTTTTATGATGAAATTCTTTAGATTATGTTGAACATTTTTGAAAGATATTCATAAGAGTGATGAGCAGAAACAAAATTTTGTCTACTCAAAATATTCATTTTGTAGGATATTTGTTAACAATTTATATTTATTGGATTTTGTTATATCATTTGGATGTCTTATAATGAATATTTATTTTATATGTCGTTTGATATAAGTAGTACTTATATGACATTAACTTTATTCCTGAAGTTATAATATTAAATATAATTTTTAGAAATTAAATATGTAGAAGGCTAACAGAATATATCTGTAAATATTAAAATATTTAAATAATTTTATATACCTTCCATCAAGTATAAAAATCCATTCATTATATTTTATTCAAAATATATAATTATTTGGTTTCCTTAACATTCTTTATACAGATGGTCCTTGTGCTATAATAGAGGCCGTGAAATTGCCTTTCAATCTTTAAGATCAATGGTAAACCACAGAACTATTTATTTCTAGTTAACATTACACTCCATTTAAATATTCAGTATTCATTTGCCAAGAAGCTTTCTGAATTGTTAAAGGTGAGGAAATATTTTTTGTTGATTGATGTTACATTTTATTGAATAATATGATTGAGTACTGACGAAGCAAAGTCTCTCTTAAAACTTATTTTTTAGTGATGTTTTTACATATCTTGAGATTTTCTAAAAAGTAACTTAGATATCCAATAATATTGAATATTCTAAGTAAGATAGTTTCATGATGAAATTCTTAAGATTATGTTGAACATTTTTGAAAGATATCTGTTTTCATAAGAGGGATGAGCAGAAACAAAATTTTGTCTACTCAAAATTGACAAAATGACATTAATTTAATTCCTGAAGTTATAATATTAAATATAATTTTTTGAAATTAAATATGTAGAAGGCTAATATATCTGTAAATATCAAAATATTTAAATAATTCTATATATATATATATATATATTATGGCACGTGGCTTACTCGGTTATAGCCTTTAAATGTGCAGATTTATTATTCTTATTCGGAAGGTTGGACCTCAAAAACTGTTTCGAATTAATAAGTTCTTAATCTTGCTATTGTGTCATTGGTAAAATGTTCTCACCGATAATTCTGATTGAATATATGTCTTAATTTTAGTTATAGTATATAAAATTTTATAAGGTGATCTGTTTCAACATAATATTCATACACAAGTGTTTTTGAAGGTGAATCTTTTCTTCAGGACGTAGAACACTTCAAATGACAGCACAAAAAGAATTTGAAATTTTTGAACTTTAAAAATGGTGAAAAAGAAAATATCATTGATAAAACAGATTTTTAGATACACATATGGAGTTACCGTACACCATTCTTAAAATTTTATTTATTTAGAAATCACAGATAATTTTCAATGGTTCGATTTTAAGAAGAAGAATAAACATATGTCATTATGCATTGATAAAACAATTTGAATGTTCAATTATCTTTCAATGATATTTTTATTTTGTTTAATTTCACTATCACATTTCAATCGTACATAATATAATGTTTAAGTTCTTGAATCAATAAGATATACCGCTTTTCGAAATATACTTTTTACTTCTTTTTATCCCTCTTGTTGACAATTGAAATTCGGAAGTTGGAGTAGAAGGACCTGTTACTTCTTTAGAGTGATTATTTATTACGATCTTCCACTTTAGATTCCGCTTCGTCGAATATTTAGGTGGTAAAATCCTCTTGTTATATCTGGGGGATACTTCGGCGTGATAAACTGAAAAATCTGTATTTCCAATTACAGCCCTTCGCTTGATCGGTGCTTGGAAGAGGTTCCTGAAACGCCTCGAACCTAAAGAACCTGAGCAAAAGGAATTGTGTGAAATGCCATATTAATATTTGTTTTTCATTTGGAATACGGTCATGTCTTTTGAGAGTACCAGGTGATGCTGATTAGAAGATAGATACGATATTATAATAAAAATAATAATAATAATAAAACATTTTTTATTTGAAATTAATACATTGAAATATGTCTCAAAAAATAATATGGGTTTTAGAAGATCAACTTACACATTCATTTGTGAATTCTAAAAACCCATTAAAATCTGTCCAAATAACTCCATAGGTGGCATTATTGAACTTGGAGTTGTAAACAAAATGTATCTTCAAAATCAATTTTGTTTGATTTTGAGAACAGAAAATCTGTTATCGACAACGCTTAGCATTAACTGTTTCTGCATCTCACTTTGTATTGAAAAAATGCTAAAGAGTACCGACTTGAAGTCTGAAATTTTTCCCTTGACAATTTCAAATCGGTGAATTATTTCATAAGGAAGCTTTATATGATGCACAAAAACACAGAACTCTATCCTCTGTTATCCGCACGTCAAATAAAAGTCACTTTTCGTAATTTTAGAATTCTTCTTCTGGAGAAACATCTCAGGAAAATAAAAATTACATGGTTAAGGCTCCTTTCTTCTCCCTTCGATCCGTATCGTTACATATCGATAAGAAACAATTACATAGAAGAAATATTTATATAATATATTGAAGAATTGTCTTTAATCATCTTCATGAAATTATGCACGAGCCTTCTAGTCATGATTTCACTTCCAAATACTAATTTTATAGTCAGTCAGAATTGGAAAACATTTGAAAAATAAAATTTCAAATGAGAATAAATCAGGAACCTTTGAGCCGATTCTGTCTATTTTTGAACGTTGCAAATATATTGAGGCTTCAAACCTAACCTGAAGATTTCGAGTTATGGTTTTTCCGTTAACAAATTCACATTTTCACCTCCAGTTGTCTGCACGGTTGATCCTCAGAAAATTTTGCGTAAGTTGTAGTGTAAATAATTTACATCTAAGTACCAAATTTCATTTCGATCTGATCAGTAGTTTCGGAACTATGAGGAAAAAAAATACCGATTTTGTATATTAACGAATTCTAGCGAGATATTTACATTCCAATTCTAGACTAAAAGTCTCTAGCTTTTTCCTTCGAATACTAGACTGTTCATAGACGGACCGGATTGGCTGACTGAACATAATTATCTTTGAACTCGAATTCTTCATCCGTGAGTCCTAGTTGAGACTATATTCAGATCCAAATTTGAAAATTACCCACATTTGAGCAAAACGATGACATGATGTTCTCTAGAACATGCACGCAAAAATAAACTCCAATGATGACATCATGCTATAAGTCACACTAATAGTAAACTTACTCCTTCTGTATGTGGGGGCTTATAATAAACCTATTGATTATTTTGTCACTAGAAATTTCATTGTTTGTTATCAACAAGAAATGAGCTTCATGTGAATAGATGAATCAAAAGTCAGAATTCTCTAATATTGTTGAATGGCAGGATTTTGGTGGATAATAGATGTTTCTGCTTACAGTTGTCAATTTTGCTAGGAAAATAACAAAAATCGGCTTTTTCAGAAGTCTTCACAATATAAAAAGCCAATGTGTAGTATGGTTTATGGCACGGTTGACCTTGTTTTTCTGAAAATGCAAATGAGGATTCAATAATAATTAATGGTGCGTGTAATTGACTGTCTATGTTGACAGAATTTTCTTGACCAATATTGGAAGAAACTTATATATCAGACCAGTTGTGCCAACAAGATTGTACAGCACCATATTTTCTCAAAGCCACTTTGCAGGTGCTAGGGGAAAATTTTTTGAATCTCTAATAATAGGAGGTGAAAGTGTCAATTAACCTATAGAAGATTTAAATTTGGATCTTTGAATTTCATCTATTGGGATTTTTTTATACGCCAAAAAATTTCGAAGAGGAAATACTCTGAGGTTGAGCATCAAACACTGTGTTAATGAAATTATACCTGGTTTATCGCAAAAAATCACTGTATATTAAAAAATAGAAAAATGCTTTTTACTTGATAGAAGAAATATAACAAAATTTGAATATCAAAACAAATTAAATATAATATGTTGTCTTCTACAATTTTAATTTCAAAAAATTTCATTCAAAAAACCTATATATTGAGTTTTTATTATATACGTCTATTACACGTAAGCGGTGCTTATTTTAGACATTAATTTAAATCTAAAAGTTCTTTGAATACAATTTTTTGAAATTAAAATTGTAGAAGACATCATATTATATTTAATTTGTTTTGATATTCAAATTTTACTGTATATTATGTTTATCAAATTTGATCTAGCAAACGTGCTGATTAAACGTTTCAATAATAATCAAAACATATCATATGTTGTCTATAAAATGGAATTGAAATTTTTATTTTATTTCAATTTTTAATAATTTTGAATATCATACAGATTTATTCTGTTAACCTACTACAAATTTTAATTTCGATAAATTTTCATTGAAACATTTTTAGAATTAAATTAAATAAATGCCTAAGAATACAGTGTCAACAAATAGACAAAGAGAATTAAACATTTATCACACAGTATCAAAGGAAACAAAAGAATTCAAAGAAATATAAATTATCTGTTTAATCTACTAAATAAATAATTGAAAGGTACAAAATTTTGTTTCGTACCTTGTTTTATTAAAACCTAATTCCTTTCCAAAAAATGCAAAACATAACCTCAAAAACATCTTCAAAAACAACTTGCTCAAAATAAATTCCTTTAAAAAAATTCCTAAAACATGTAGAACATCTTCAAAAGGCAATTTAGAAGTATCACAACAGAAACTCATCATCCCTACTCAACACTTAAAAAATAAAAATAATCAACAAAATATATCTTATCAAAAAAAACTGATTGCAGCTACCTGAACAAACACTAGAATAAACTGAACTTTCAAAAATCCTACGAATTCTATGTTCGCCACAGAAACTACACAAAGTTTGCACGGTATTTAATGCACTTCTTATAAGTGTAAACCAAAATAGAAAATTATTATATGTGCAATAAAATTTTTGAAATTAAAATTTGTAGGAAGTTAACAGAATAAATATGTATGACATTCGAAATTGTTAAATAATGCTTCTACCAAGTAAAAAAACCACTCTTTATTATTCAATTTTGAATTTCATTCAACGTCAAAAACGGTTTTTCTTCATTGGAAAACTCAATGGATTTTTATTTAGTACCTTCCATAGTCATTTGAGCAAAACACAGTGAATTATTTCAATCGGTGGTTCAAATAGATAAATGATTGATTAGATTAATTTTTACCGATCTTTGGGTTCGTCGTGTGGACTAATCTGAGCAAAATATGTTGAACTTCAAAAAACGAACTGGTCCACTTATTCATTGCTCGCTAATTTGAGTTCAGCTCAACCTGAAGATTAACCGTAATCCACTTTTTGAGAATATTAGACCGTCATTATTTGTCAGTCAATCAGTAAAGGATCTCTCTTTATTGTTTTTGATTCTAACTAAAAAATAAGCTTCTGCTATAAAACAATTCGAAATGATATTAGTACATCAATATATGATCGTTTTTTCTCAGATTTCTTCCATTAGAGTTCGATATATCACTAGTTTAGAAAGCATAATCCCTATAAATCAATAACTTACATTTTAATAATATTAATAAGGTGAACAAATACACTTGGCTTAAGTTCCACAAAAGTTGAATTTTCAACTGACAGTTGACACTTTATAACGGTCAGAGATACTTTACTGATCGAAACGTCATGTTATACGCAACATAATTTTTTAACTTTATTTTTTGACGAGATTTGTAATTGTATATATATTTTTGAATTGAATTTAACTTGATTTTTGAAAAAAGAGACAAGTATTCATCTCGTGGAATTTTGTTTTCAAGACCATATATAAGATATAAAATTCTGAAGTCAAATTCAATCCATGATTATTGTCTCTGTTTCACAGTATATGTTAGACCTTTGTTACAATTATTTTTTGTACTAATTTTCAGGAAATTTTCTGTTTTCCAGGTTAGAATATATAGTTTATATAAGAATTCAGGCAATGGATGTCCGAAATCAAAATTAGCTTCCTTCCATGTGCTACACAAATTTTCAAACTTTCTAAGAGGTCCATTCTTCTGCTTTTATTACCTACGTGTAAGATCCCAGTTCTACTGAAATCTATAAAATGGTTGTTATTTATATAATGTTCCAAAAACCAGAGGTTATTTTATTGTGCAATATTCATTTTCTGTGTTCTTCTACCCTTATGTTTATGTCTGACTTGCATTTTACATAGGTTAGACAGGACGATCCATAAACATAAGAATAGGAGTATGCAGTATGCAGAAGAATGGACCTTTCAGAAAGTTTGGAAGTTTGTTTAGTTTGTTTAAGAAAGAAGCTACCAATCACAAATGAGCAACTTGAATTTAATGTATCACCATTGCTCTTATCTGTAAAAGACTAAGACCGAACCAACATCTTACTTTTACACTCTTCAAAATGATACCTGTTATGTACTCTACTATTTAGTAGGATTTTAAGTTTTGGAAATGCGAAAACCCGAAACATATTTGTCAACAGACATCAAATAAATGGTGAAACTTAAGCCAAGTTGTTTTCATTTACTTTATTAATTATATATTCTAGTTACAAAATTCGTTTGATGAATATTATCATCACTAATCGAGTACCTATCTTTTGACAATGTCAGTTATCCATTTCAGCGAAAGTTGAAGATCAACTGACAAATAATTACGCTCGACACCTTTGTCAACCAAACATTACCTAAATAATTAGTTGAGTCACTCGAATAGTCACTTCTTATATAATCATCTTCATCGGAAAGGTTCCTTGTGGACGGCACGTGGAATAGGGAAGGACGGAGAGTACTTGAGTCATCTGGAGCCGCTAACACTGTAGCATCCTCATAATTTGTGGTTGCTTCCTCAACCATATGCGAAGTTTTCATTATGGACGGCTGATCTATAGTGTTTTCTACTTGGAAGTCAGTTATAATACTCTTGGAAGTCTCTTCCACAACAGGTGTGAAGGTGGTTTTATTCAGTGTATAGTGTATACCTGAAAAAATGTTACGAATAGGTCCCAATTGTTATCTACGAAAGGTTTGTTCGGTGAAATTTAATAAACAGGAGCATATCTCCGAAAATTCAAGTCAGGACAATAACTAATGATAAGAACCGACTTTAAATGAGATTAATTATTTTTGCTATGTATTCAAACTTGATGAACAGTGAAGTAGAAATGGCTTTCACCCATTATCAAAATAAACGTAAACAATTTCGACATACAAACACGAAAAATCGTTGAAGATGAAAGTAATTCATATCATATGTGGATCTGTGGATAGCTCAACGTGAGAGCTTCGGGCTCGCGACCGAGAGGTACGGGTTCGAATCCTGTTCAGGTGGAAAACAAATTTTCTAGTTGGACGGGTGTCCACCACCATTTCACTGTTGGGTCAAAAATTAATAGTGCTGTGACCTAAAGTGGCGCAAGATCGCAGTAACAAAGCCTACCCAGAACACAACTGAACTCCTAACTAGCACAAGCTGAAAAAGCTTCTGAGGGATCTTCACAAAAGATCTAGGAGTATCAGGATAAAAATTAAAAAAAAAAAAATCTGTGTCAATTTTTTATCGGTCATTTTTGTCGTTCACCCTCACCTTGTAAAGGATTGTCTTTCGGACATGGCATATAGTTGTACGCTTCCTTAGTAATAATACCTTCCTGTTCAACGTTTCTAGAAGCAAGTCTCCTTTGATTCTTGATAGGCATAGGCGTACCCTGTGTACTGACCGGTCTTGGTTTCACAGCTTTCAGTACGTTGATCGTCTTCTCCAGATCAGGCGACATCTTCGCGATTCTCTGATCTACTTCAGTAACTAATTGATCTTCTGGATTCGCGGTAATGGTGCGCAAGATCAGTTCTTCTCCTGATTTTGGTTCAGTCATCGGTTCGCAGGCGAAGCTTAGCTTTGAGTTGAGAAATTCGTCTATGGGAGTATTGTAATTTACTCTCAGTGAATTGCAACTGGTGGCTTCTGTTAAAAATTGAGTTGTTCTAGCCTTCAAATTTTGCGAATTTTGCTTCTTAATTACCTGAGAGTTGAAATAGGAATTAAGGTTAGGGTAAATTTTTTATTGATGACCATCGATGATAGCTTCAGCTACTGAAACAAGATGCTGAACAGAAAACAGTAATTTCAAATATGTGAAACGGTTCAGAACAAACGAGCCAAAATAAGCCCCATTACTGCCGAAGAGAGATTAATTGTGAAACAGCAGTGGTATGCAGGAAATCACATTTAATATTCAATGCCCTGAAATCATCTATCAACTCAAACCAAATAAATTAATATCAAATGCATTTTTCATAAAAATTTCTCTGCCTCTAAAAAAACCTTAGAATGTAGAGTTTGGTGGAAAGAAAAGATGACTTCCTTCCATTTACCGACACATCGAAATTTCAAAAAGGGGAATGTCTGGAACCAATGTTCAGATTTTGCTCTTCAACAATCTTGATCATTGTAGTTGAGCTTAAAATCAACCATACAGAATATCGTCTTCGAAGGTGGTTCCAAATTAAACCAATTGAGTTGAAATGAAAAATTAAATCTGAAATAACGACCATCCAAAATTTCTTGAAGATGATTTCTTGGGGGAGTACTTTAGAAAATTTCATTTTCAAAACATTTCAGTATCTTGAAATTTATACACTGAATTCAATTGGAGAACATACTATGTGAGATACCTATCGCTATAATGTGTTTTTCATCAATATCAACATTCTATCGAAAAGAATATATATTTTGAAAAATGAAATCGATAATATAAAAATAAATTGAATCCCTGTATTTGTTTTTTGATTCATTTTTTCATATAAGAATTTTGACACAGAAACAAAATCAAATGAAAATTTTATGGATTTCTACCACTCATTAGAAATCTTTTGATTCAATCTAATGCTCTTTCACTAATTTTAGTATGGAGTTTATTTACAATTTTCTGAATATTAACTTTCGATTTCTTGGATCACTCTTAACCACTATCATGAGTCAAAAAATGCGAATTTCTTTCAACACTGTACAAGCTTGATGAAGCACCTGACGTTACATCAGCAGTTTTTATATTTTTCATCTATGGTTTTAATTTGACGTACTTCAAAATATGAATTTTCCAAATTTCGAGGGGTTAAGAAAATAATAAACTGCCTGACAGAAAACAGACTCAGGAGCTACTTATTAATACTGTCAATCTAGAATAAAGGTCACAATAAACGTTGAAAAAAATTCAGGAATAAATTTCATAATATAACTAAGGTTTTCTGTAAGTTTTGGACCGAAAATAGTGCCAAAGGATAACATTAAACTTACTTTGGAACATACCATGATCAAATTTCTTTACGTCTGCCTATCTATAAGAATTATAAAAGCCGAAATAAATACGAGTAACTTAGAAACTTTAAACAGGCAAATTATGTCTTGACCTTAAATGGAACGATCAAGTGCGTGAATTCACAAAATCTGCCAGTAAGATACGCTAATGAACATAATTAGAGATTTCAAAGAGTCAAGGAAGGTAAATATAAAGATTAATGTTTTTTTTACCGATTGGATTCAGAAACAGTACAGTTTTATTCACGCAAATATTCGTAACGTCGATAGGTGAACTAGTACACCGTCAGCATCTAAGGAATTGAGTACGATCCTCAAGTTTATTTGTTCCTTTTCGAATTTGTTCATAATTAAGCTAATGTCCGAATTATAAGCTAGAATTTCTCTATATTACCTCTTTCTGATTGACACTAGGTTTTTCCTCTTTCGTTTCTACAATTTGTATAGACTTAATCTCATCAAAATTAGTTACAGCTATTTCTTTCTCGCAAGTTGTTTTTGAATCCTCTTTTAAACTCCTTTCATATTCCTGGAAGTCTTCTTCAACGCCGAAAAGCCTCAACGGAATCCTCTTTATCACGAGTTTTTCTATTACATACTCATGTGGTTCATCTTTATCATACATCACTAAAGCAATATCGCTAGCCCTGCATGTGAGTTTTTTTGGTCTGAGACATGGGCAACAAATGCTGAAGAGAGTTAACCTTTCCGATGGGCGATGAAACCTTCTATTTGTAGTTGTTTCATTGGTGGACATTTCAGGAATACATTTGATATATTAGGTGCCATTTTTGACGTTATGTGTACCATAGATTTTCTGTGATGTCATCATATACAAGCGTTTGAGCTATATTACAACTAGAGATTGCTCAAGCTTTATATTTTTTCTGAATATCTCCTATAATTTCTGAGATATTCGGATCAAACAGTGAAAATAAAATGCCATTTAGAGTTTTAATAGAATAATTTTCCGCATTGTTACGATAATCTATAGAATTATAATTTTTTAAGGTTAGGCCCCTTTATTAACCCCAGAATTTTGTTGTCATACTTCATTAACCATTTTTGTTATTATAGTATAATTCCATTTCTTCTTGAAACCTTTTTTGTATTCCGCGTGTTTTTCGTACTTGTGACAACTCACGAGAAAAATTGGGATAAAAATTGGTATGCGTCGGATTTATTAAGGAAATTTCAGAATACAAAATTATTTTATTATTCACATATCCCAACAAAGCTTAGTTCTAAAATTTCCACGAAACTAATTATTAAATATTCGAAATGTGAATCATTTTGTCGTAACGTACATCACATCTTTGTGCGGATGCAATAACATTGTTATTTCTCAATTCTGCACATGCATTTTGAATGCGATCAACAAATAAATCTGAATAAAAAATTTAAAGCAGTCAAATTAGCATCTGTAAACTCAAATACCTTGTGGATAAGTTTGCGAATATATATTAAAAAACATTTTGGCCTTGAAATTAAACATTCTATCGACTATTGAAGTTATTCTACGTAAAAAAGGTTACGCCTACTGGATTCAACTGATAGCAGCTGATTAAACTGTAGCTAATTAGTGGCCAGGACACATACAATATTCTATAAAGATTTGAGTGATTAAAGAACATTTGTAAATATTGGATGGAGTCCGTTATTTTGTGATAGTTCATTTTAATGGAATGAAATAAGAAATGATAGAAAACAAAGTAATTTCTTATATATAATAAATAAAATAATAATAATAATATATATAAATTCAACGCAAAAATTGCTTGATTGAATTATCTGACTTCAATTCGTTTCAAATATTGAAATATTAAAGTTTTTAGGACTTTACAAATGTTAGAATGAAATAAGAAATTACTTTGTTTTCTATCAGTGTGAGAAGTGATAGAAAAGTGATAGAAAACAAAGTCATTTCTTATTTCATTCCAACATTTGTAAAGTCCTAAAAACTTTAATATTTCAATATTTGAAACGAATTGAATCGATCAATTCAATCAAGCAATTTTTGCGTTGAAATAACATAAATAGAGGTTAATTCTTGATAGAAGGTATATAAAATTATTTAATATTTAAATTATAGGATTTTGGTTAATAATTTTCATTTATTGGATTTTGTTATACCATTCGGATGTCATATGATGAATGTTTATTTTATATGTCAATTGATATAAGTGGTACTTATATGACATTATTTTAATTTATTTTCAGAAGTTATAATCCTTAAATATAATTTCTTGGAATTAAATATGTAGAAGGCTAATATTAAAATATTTAAATAATTTTTGCGCTGACCTTATATGCCAGTCGCTAGCGTGAAGTATATTAATCTTACAAGAAAAGTGTGAAAAATTGCACATTGAACAATTTTATTGCTACGTTCACAGTATCTAAGCACTTCAGTGTCTTGTATGACCACTTTTGGCTCGTCTTAATGCCTTAACGTCATTATTGAATTATTGATTATATGCTAAGGTATCATTTCCCAATTGCTAATAATTCATTTGCAAGGCAATAAGGGACTGTTTAGTTAACTGGACATTTCATCCCAAACACGTTCAATGCAATTTATGTCCGGAGAAGATGGTGGTTATACCATTTTTGTAATCCTTTGACATTCTATTCTATCGTACGCGATTAATTAACTGTAAATACGGGCACTATTCTGAATCAAAATATGTCTGCCTGACATGTTGCATCTATTAATCAGCTTCATAAGACTGTATATGAATATTATGCCGCAGTCATTCATTTCATTATTTGAAGCTACTAAGTCAGTGCGGCCATTTCAATGAACTGAGAATTGAAAGTTAAGGATTTTGATATTTTCCGAAGATGCATACTCTCCGTATCATCTTAATATTTTTTTCAATTATATTAACTTATAACTATTATAGAAACATCTTCTGGTTCACCGTCAACACGTTTTCATCAAGTTTAATTTTCTGTTGTCCATGTCTGTCAGAAATGCTTAGTCTAATGATTATCTGTTCAATCTGTATTTTGTTTCCATTAAGACCAAATGGTCCTACGCGATTAAATCTCGAATTGTCGATATGACAAGACTAGTTCTATCCGAGGACGATACCAACAGGCTGGTCGAATACAAGTGCAATTGTCAATTTCTTCAACGTTATAACGTTAGCTGTCGAGGTACTTTGCCTCTGGAACTCTTCATCAAAGACCCAGCAGTACCAGACCGCGTGCTACAACGCCAGTAGAAGATTGTTTCTTTCGATGAGAAGACAGCCTCTCAATGCTTGCAGAATGGTGAGTTAACGTCTAAGAGATGATACAACTACTTCAGTTTCCCAAAGTACAGCCAAAATTATATATACTTTTGACGATTCGGGTATGGACCTATTCACTTATACGAAAGAACTGCCACTCTGTTCAAGAAGCCCATCCTTTTCAAGGAGATACAACTAAGAACAATGACGTCTCAGACTTAAAACAAATTGTAGAAATTACTATGTTTTACTACCAAAATAAATATATATATATAACACATTTTCTTGTGACTCGAGTTTCGGGAAATGAACTATCCCATCATCAGACAACTGAAGACCTAACAGTGGTAAAGTGATAGTTAAACCAAAGTGATAAATATTTTGAATATTTCAACAGATTCTCGGTAACACCTAATAGTGGTACAGAGGTTTAATGTAATATATATTATATTTTTTGGTAGTAAAACATAGTAATTTCTACAATTTGTTTCAATTATGATCAACTACCAAATAGTAACGGCTGAAACAATTCAGTATCTGACGTCTCAGACATTTGTTGATGAAGTTATGAAAAGGGCAGTCCTATAATTTCACAAATCTATTGGTGAAAATGTCGTTTTACTGGATGATAATGCACTGCCGCATAGATTCCACCAGTAATTACTGCTAGAGAAAACCAGTATATTCAACATCTGGTATTACCACAAAGATTTCCTCATCCAAATCCAACCAGTAAGGTTCGGAACAATTAAAAAGAACCCTCTATGCCCATATATCAAAGCTGGAAATCTCCAACAGCTCCGAAATATTTTGCCACAAAAATGGAAAAAGAATCAGCAGGATACTCTCAATAAGTTGGAGGAAAATATGATATGAAAACGCAAGTATCAATTTTTGAAAATTTTCATATTTTCGATTGTTCGTAAAATTTTATACATTTTCAAATATTGTATTTTTGTTATTGTGTGTTGTTATGCAATATCCTTAACTTTTGACGAGGAGTTTATATATTTTCCCGGGTACAAATTGATTTTCCTAAAAAGAGTCGAGGTAATTGAATTTTCTTGTTTTCCTTATTCTCCCCATACCTGTATTTTACCATGATAGGTGTACAAACGAAATCTCGACTCTTAAGAATAGGTTGATCACGCCCAGTCTTTAAAACTGATTTGAATTCACTTTACCTAATCGCTACCAATTAATGTCCATGCACGATATTAGTCCTTTGAAGCACATCAAATGAAACTATTTTTCAATATGTAACACATTTGTCTAAATTAACTGAGTTTTATTTAGTTCCAAATGGTTTCTTCTTATCGTAAAATCTGTTCATTATACCGATTTTCACATGCTGTCAAAAATACCCGAATGTTGAAATGGAATGAACCTGACAGTTTCATATACTAAATCTTTCGTAGGAAACCTGAATATATTGTATAAAAGCTTGAGGAGAAATTGAAGAGACTATGACAATATTTTCGAATGTTATTATTTCTCATTGGGCAGCTCTGAGGAAAGTAGGAATTGGTTAGAGTATAATCAAAAAGTACCGAGAAATTCTAATTTAATTATTACCGTTAGTAAGGAATATCATCCAACTGTTGTGAAGCGTTTGAGAGATGCTATGGGTCGACGACAATTGGATTTTGCAGCACGATAACTTTCCATACCAAAGGCGCTTGTTTGATAAAACACAGCGTCCATATCCTGGAATAAGCACCATATTGGCCAGATTTAGCAACAGGTGACGAAACAACTAAATGCCATTTTGTCACGGGAATATTAGAATTGCATTGATGATTGGATCAAGCGAAATGAAGATGAAATGAGCTTAGTAGAATATTAATGAACATTTGTTTAATTTACAATTTTCCGGTATATTTTGATTATAATGTATAGTGAGGATTGGGTAATATTCTTAGTTACTAGGTGTAGAAGTATATGAAAGTTTTGGGAAAAATTACACGATTGCTCCTTGAAAATAAAAAAAATATTGCTCTAAACATAATACTTCTACTATTGATACCTTTTTTTCAACTCCCTCTATGAATGCCACGCCAAATAAAGAATTCTTCTTATGGGGTGAACCAGTTATCAAGCGATTTTCGTACATTTTCATGAAAACAGGACTACTTTTCAGCGAGGGCGTTTCCCAGTGATGCCAATAGATGATAATCGAACGGAGCGAAGTCTAGAGAATAAACCGCATGCTCTAATAATAATAATAATAATTTATTGATTAACCTCAAAATTTTACAAGGAATGTCATGTACATATATATGATAATATATATATATGTATAAATAAGGGCACTATATATGAATAGAATAATAGTTAATTAATAACAATAACTGATATTAGGTCAAATTTAAAATTTCTTAAAGTCAAAATATAAAAATTATTAGACATTAATATAAACACGATTAAAAACAATTACAAAAATTAATTGATGACTAGAATTGGTACGTCATAAATTCATCCATTGAATAAAAACTACAATCAGCAAGAATCATCTTAACTTTCCGTTTGAATGCTGTACAATGCAGCGACTTCAGGTGCTGAGGAAGTTTATTATACATTTTCATACCATTGAATGTATGTGTGTTTTGTGTTCTCTTCAGTCTATGACGTGGAGCCATGAATTTATTCCTTGATCCTGTTTAATGATTGTGAACCGCTGAGTGTTTTTGGAAAGTGTTCTTATTCTTGTGTATATACATATGGCATTCAAAGATAAAACAGCATGTAAAGGTAAGTATACCATATTGCTTGAAAAGAGGTCTACAGCTAGTGGTCTGGCCCACTCCTGCTATTAATCTTATGGCCTTTTTCTGTTTCAGAAAATATTTCATAATTGAACGCTTTGGTCGTCTTCCTGACACATTTTGCTGCGTGTAATGCGACAGTATCACAGAACAAAATGACTTCTTTTGCCTTTACCATATTCTGGTCACTTCTCACATGATGCTCGATTTGAATCGTTTGTTTTCTGTTGGTAGATGAGTTCACCAGGTTTTAGCAACTCATATTTGATTACAACCTTCTGATTCCATTAAACATAAAGCATTTGTCTTCTTCTCAAAGCGCTGGTTAGCCTGGATTCACCGGTTATTTACGATGCTTAGGATTCTCCAAGTATATCCATTTTTCATCACCTGTCACGATTCGATGGACAAATGATTTTCTTTTGTTTCTGTCGAACATAATTTCACAAGTGTTTTTTTGTTTTTCTTGCTTCCTTTTATTCATTCCATGCGGAACTCATTTCCCCCTTTTGGAATATTTCCTATACCTTTCAAACAAAAGAAGACGGCTTCCTGCATCACATTCAATTGATCCCCAAGTTGTTAAGTTTGAGTATCATTCTTATCCAATAAGACTTGAAATTCGATGTCTGCCAAATTTTTCGGTAGTTTTCCGCACTCTTCATTTTTTGCCTTGAAATCACCAATTTTAAATTTTTGAACTCGAAACACTATGTTTTACCAAGAGCATGATCACTATAAGCTTCGATACGATTCTATAGAAGTTTTCTTCAAATGATAGCAGAAAACTAATGCTGTCCGCAAATCGTAGTTCGTAGGCACAAAACTTGGAATGATTAAGATCCATAGAAAAATATACCGGTGAATGGAATATGGTTTTTGGTTTCTTGAAAATCTTCGTCAGCTATTTGAAGGAGATACTGGTGCTGCGAAATTGGTTTTACGTTCCCTTAACTGGTGGGTTCCGATTTTATAGGAAAACTACGGTTTTATATTTTTACACCTGATATTGTGTTCATTTTAAGTCCAAATTTTTCGACAGTACTACACAAAATAAATTTTTCAGTTCGCTACAATCATTATGGTATTTATTACAAAAAACTTCCACTTAAATTAATTGAGTAACGTTTCTGGTTTTCAATATTTATATCTCTTCTATTGGTAATTATGTATTGTATTATAAGAATTGAGTAGAATATTTTATTTCAATTTTTTCTCAAATTCACGTTAAAAATATAATAAGGCGGAAATTTTTGCCGCAAAATAATGTTCTCATGGACCACCTGACTTTTTTCTTTGAAACTTACCTCGTTAGTGAGATAAATGGAAAATTCACTGTCCAGGTTTTATGATAATAGATTCGACGAACAGATGTTCATGATCGACTTCGATAAATTGATACGCTTTACTTATTGAGTTCATTATGTAAGTTGGAAAACGTTAATTGATTAATATTGAAGAATGTA
The DNA here is from genome assembly GCA_034642435.1 of Megalocaria dilatata. Classification (NCBI taxonomy): domain Eukaryota; kingdom Metazoa; phylum Arthropoda; class Insecta; order Coleoptera; family Coccinellidae; genus Megalocaria; species Megalocaria dilatata. The sequence goes on from CM067856.1 coordinate 77,592,545, forward strand.
GAAATAAGATATGTGCATGAAAGCCTATAAATATTGTATTGAATATTAATTTATTAAATAATCATGTTGTATCGACATTAATCTTTCCCACTTGATCGATGATTTTTCTATAAAATTATACCGTTAATATTATAGAGTAGGGTTTTACTATGAGTTACATCGCGTTATAAACTCAGGTGAAAAATACTTTCTGATTGCCTACATTTTCGTGATACAAAATTATATTTTGCTTACTTTTGTATTTAGTAATAACTTATAATCCATTTGCATATAATACAAGATATGGACACTCACCAGAAATAATTACCCGAAATATCTATTAAATAGTGGCAGTTGATAGTCCCTAGATTAATGCAGAACTACAGCCAAAAAAAGTTTGGTGTTAAATTATTTATAGTCTGGATATGGATTAATCAACACTGAATTCCACACAAAAGGAAAATAAAATTTCGAAATTCTAGCTTTCACAATCCAAGGTACATAGATCTAATGATCTACCTAAGTATTGAGGAAACATCCCGCCATCAATCTTCTCATTTAACAATTTTTTCTTCCTTTCACTTTTAGATCTTGTTTTCATATATTCATTATTGATATGGTATGATACTGAGCTACACTCATGAGCCCCTGTAGAGAAATATCCAAAAAAGACTTTTTTGTATTTATATCGAGAATTTTTGATTCAATTGAAATATAACAAAAATCCGAACTGTGGAACTTTAAATACGAAAATTCAATTAGCTCTTACTAAAATGCAATAAAAATACTACCACGGCCCTAGTACATATTGACCAATTCATCATGGAGGCACTGGACAATGCAGAGGAAGTAATGCTGACTTGCATGGACCCGAGTGGAGCGTTCGATTGTGTCAACCATAAGAAGCTTTTACACAAGTTGGAGTTTGCTGGAATAAGAGGATCAGCTCTAAATTTATTTGGATCCTATCTGAAAGATCGCAGTCAGATAGTGGAGTTGGAGGGTAAGAGATCTTCCAGAATGCACATTACGTCAGGAGTGCCCCAGAGATCAGTTCTCGGACCAATTTGATTTTTCTTCTATGTTGACGATCTGATATGCAACGTTACTACAGATGGTGAACCCTATATTCTGATCATACTTCATTCTTGAACAAATCAAAGAGTAGAACTACGTTACTAAATGAAGCACTGGAAACCATAAAGGGTTGAAGGGTGTCAGTTGGTTTGGAATGAATGACATGAAAGCAAACTCAAAAAAAACTCAAGAGTTAATTATCAGCACTAAACAAAGTAATAAAGAATGTGTTTGGGGTAATTAGTAGCGATCTAACTTAGGGTATACATATTAATAAATTATGTCAAAAGCTGTCTACGGCTACAGAGCGTAGACAGCTATTGCAAACAGTTGCAATACGCCGAATTAAGAGCTTATTGAGCGAAAAAGAAGCAATCCTTACATATCACGCTCGGTTTCATTGAAGGACCTTGAGTCAGCGTATTGATATTTATTCTTAAACTTGGGTGAATAATATTTTACGAAGTAAGACCATGAAATATATAAATTCACCAAATAGTTGAGCACAAATCAGAAGAAAACATTATAAACGTCAATATAAATATAATTGTTCCTGAAGTTTAATCTTAAGTTAAAGAATTTCTCCGTTATTCATCTGGTATCAACCTTTCTCGTTTTGTATATATGGTTATAAAATTCATTCAAATCGGACCAATATAACTAACATCTGTTCACAACTCAAATCCACCCGAATATGTTTCGTATTGACAGCACGTGTATGTTATTTATGGGGAGCGGGCGTCTGTCCACCCTACCACTGCGTCCGCACGGACTATTGTGGTTCACCCCTAATTTATATTTCCCCGAAGAGATCCAGTTTTTGGATAAAACCGATAATCTTGTTCAGGGGTAATTTTTTCAGTTCGCTGTGGGGTATAGAAGCCTGGCCAAAGACCTCGAATCTGATGCGACTCACCGCTGGGCACTCTGAGACGATGTGCATGGCTGTTTCAGTGTTCTCAAGACACAGCCTGCATTCATTGTCTTCAGCCAGACCGATTTTGTTCAAATGCGCTTTCAGTCTGCAGTGACCTGTCATAATTCCGACAAGTGTTCTTAGTTTGGCCCTATCCAGACCTAGCGCTGGGTTCGCCATCTTTTTGTTCGAAGCTGTTCCAAGGAACAACTTCAAATGTTTCAGGCCAGAATGGCTTCGCCAGAAAGACTCTAGCCTTGAGTTCATTCTGCCTGTTATCGCCTCGTTAGCCACGTCATGTGGTATTCCCTGGAATGGTTCCGGTCCTACCAGAGGCAGCGCAGCTCCAGCAAATGCCAGCCAATCTGCCTCCTCGTTACCCAAATAGTTTGAGTGGCTCGGTATCCAAACCAGAGTGACTCCGTTATACATACCGAACCTGTTCAAAGCCGTGCGGCAACTCCAGACTGTTCTTGAGGTACAAGAGCTGGATTCCAAAGCTTTTACTGACTGACTATCAGTAAATATTTTAATTTTACTGTGGTGTATTTGCCGTTTTATCAGCAGTTCCGCCGCGGTCTCAATGGTAAATATTTCTGCCTGAAATATGGTCGCGTTTTGACCGAGACTCCATGAGATGTTAATTCTCCGTTTGCTCCTATAGACTCCCGCTCCTGGTCCGTTCATCGTTCGCGAGCCGTCTGTGAACAAGCCAAGGTCGGTTCTCAATAGAACCTCAGCATGTTGGGTCCATTCGTCCCATGTCCACTGACAGCACGTACCCTACCTCTCTAAACGATCTTAACCAGAGAATGGTGTTAGTATATAACGAAATAAGAACTGAAATATCATTGAATGTAATATAAAATATTCAACAAAGATACTATTACTGTTGAGAAATGAACGTTAGGCAATTTGAACATCTTGGACTTTTTAAATTCCTTCAGAAACTTTACCACTTAATGCACCCAACCCATCACATCCAGCGAGTTTCGTTAAATCGAAACGAAGGCCAAGGAGTAGAGTTTTTAGCATATTCATGAATAAAATTGACAGACCTTCAAAATTATTTGTCACCCGACCTTTATAGACGTCAGGTACTTGGAACATCTTGGACATATAAAAATCGTTCAGAAACTTTAGCACTTAATGCACTCAACCCACCACATCCAAAAAGTTTTACTACACCGAATCGAGCGCTAACTAGTAGAGTTTTTAGCATATTTATGAATAAAATTGACAAACCTTCAAAATGATTTGTCACTCGACCCTTATTGACGTGGAATATTCCTGAGGAGTTGATACACCGGTCAGGGGATGATCGTATATTCAGGAATTTGCAATCAGAAGGTATTCCCTCCAAATGAAAACTAACCTTTCTTGACGTTTTCCGGAAAAATTCAGACTTATACGGAAATACTCCGCTGAACTGTTTTATGAAGGCCTCCCTGTATGTATTCGGGAGTATAGTTCGCTACTTGAATCACTTGGTGGGGTATGTTGTATATGTGTATTCGTATGCATTACGTGGTGTTATAATAGTATTTGGTGAAACTTTAACATTCTTATATGGGTCAAATGGCGAATATAAGTGCGTGACAGCGTTGCAATCGTTGAACGTTAGAGATGGCACTGACGTTAAGCCAATAAGCTCTGAAACGGGATCACATCTAGTGCTTTTGTCCCGACAAGCAACGAAACTAACTAGGGTAAATTTGAGTTGTGAACTGTTACAAAAACATAAGTTGCATTGATCCGATTCGGGGAACTTTCAACTATCATAATTCCAAAATGTTAAGATAACATAGCTCTTAGTTCCTCTAATTAATTTGCCACATACTATCAAAACTATAATCTTCACGGACCACAGAAAGAAAAAGTGTTTTTGTTAAAAATTACGAGTAGAGCAGCAATTACCGACTTTGTAGAAGGAATCGAAAACTGGATAAATCCAAAATGCTCTTACTTGCAGTTAAAAGTTTTTTTTTCGGCAGGGCTTATAAAAAAAGAACGAGTACCCGTTGAGCATTAAGAGACCGATATAGCAATAATTTTGAACACAAATTATGTGTTTCGAATAAACCTTTTTTCTACGGAAATTTAGAATTTTTTATTAAATTGAAGATCTTGCAGGTATTTAATGATAGTTTTTCATAGAAAGTTATCATCGATGTCTCAATGAAATTTTAATGTTCGAAAATGGACAACTATGAGACCATCAGAAGCGGAAAAACCTCTTCACAATTTATCATGCCCAGACGATAAGCAATAAAACAGCGAAGCGAAAAAATAATTAAAACAACACAGAATGATTCACTGAAGGAATTAACATTTTCATGGATTCAGGTGTGTCAATACTACAATATCATTTTTATTATGCACATCGCTAATAAGTTGAGAACACTATAGGTGATAAATATTGAAGAACAGTTTCTTCTATTTGTTTTGAGTGCGGTAGGTATAACAAATGAATATACAGGATGTTTCGAAATTAAAACCTGAATCAAAGAAAGTATTCTTGGCCTCCATATATAACATATTTGAGAAGTTTTTCTTGTTATGTGGATATTTATGAGTATTTCATCATATAAAATTCAGTTACAAAAGATTGATGGACATCTCAATTAATACTGTGCATTTGTCAGAATGTTCGAATGAATCATTAAAAATATTATTAATTCACTACAAATTCCCTATTTCAGTTTTGCAAAATAGCGTAAATATTAAATATTGAAATTTAAGTAATATAAATATTTTAAAAAATTTTTAAACAATTTTAAAAAATTAGCCTTTTACATATTTAATTCCAAAAGATTATATTCAATGATTATAACTTCTGAAAATAAATTAAAATAATGTCGTATAAGTACCACTTATATCATGACATAAAATAAACATTCATTATAAGACATCCAAATGGTATAACAAAATCCAATAAATAAAAATTATTAACTAAAATCCTATAAATAAAACATTTTGAATAGACAAAATTTTGTTTCTGCTTATCAATCCTATGAAAACCAATATCTTTCAAGAATATCCAACATAATCTTAAGAATTTTATCACACAACTATCTTACTTAGACTATTCAATATTATTGGATATTTAACCAAGGTACTTTATATAAAAACTCAAGATATGCAAAACATTACTGAAAAACAAGTTTTAAAATCGACTTTGCTCATCAGTATTCAAATATTTATATTCAATAAATATAACATCAATTAATAATATATATTCAAACTCACCCTTCGCTCTCCAGAAAAAGTTCTACTTAAATGAGAACCTTAAATAGGTATTCACTACACACAGAAATATCTCTGTGGTTTAACCTGATCTAGAAGATTGAAAGACAAATTTAACGGCCTCTGCTATAGCACAAGGACTATCTGTATGAATGTTTGAGGAAACCAAATAATTATATATTATGAATAAAATAACGTCTCTATTTACGTTATGAAATTTAAGTATTTATCGTTACAAATATGGTATGTTGTATTTACATATGATCTGGGACATTCGAGAGTGGAATTTTTTGTGACATGTACGTAGATAATTTTTTCAATTATTCTAACTACTTTTTGAGACTTACTAAAATTTGTTGAATAATACTTGATAATAAAAACTTGATGATAATACTAATGATCTCTAGAAGAATATTGGATGGAGTAGTCCGTTACTTCTTCACAGAAGATCTAGGAGTATCAGGATAATAATAATAAAAAAAAAAATAACTTAAAAATGATAGAAAACGTAGTAACTTCTCATTTCATTCCGATCTCTAGAACTCTTCAAACAATAGGACCGCAAAATTCTTGAGTACTGCTTTAGAACCAATTCATTTTCAAGATGAGAGCGACATTCAGAATTTCTTTTGAATGTACACGACCGAAAAGTTTTGTGAATGAATCATGTATTATAAATTGTTTCAAGCCATCTCTAGACATAAATGCAATCTTCTTCTTCTTCTCTTTCATCTAGCCTTCTTCAGCGTCCTCTGCTGGACCTATGCCTCCTCCATGATCCTCCAATTCTCACGATCTTGGGCCTCTTTTATCCAATTATCAGCTAACCTTTTCATATCGTCTGTCTATGCACAGGCCCGTTCCACTTCAACCTTACGATCTTTTGAACGACGTCAACAACCCCGGTTATTTTTAGTTAAGTTTTCTCGCAGATGTCTCAGTCAACGTCAATGTTTCTGCGCCATATGTAAGTGCGGGAAAAATACACTGGTTATACTCCATTCTCTTTAAACTAATAGGGAGATAGCCCTAAGCATACCTCCAAGTTTTCCATAGGTGACCATGTTAGGGTAATTCTTCTAGTTATCTTGCTTGTCTGATTGTCTTCTGTTACCCGTATTTCATGTCCAAGGTAAACATACTTGTCTACCAGTTACATTACTTCTTCACCAACATTAATGTTTCCGCTCGGCACCAGATTAGTCATAAACTTTGTCTTACCAATATTGATTTTTAAACCGACGGCAGTGCATACTTCCTGAACATAAATGCAATCAATATATACTCCTAAATTCATGTTGATACATCTTGTACAGCCTTCCTTCCCGAGTGAAAACGGAATGTGATGGACTCTATGTTACAACATCTTATATTTCGGCATTTTGATAATTCTCGTAGTTATGTTATACCAACTCCATGATTTTAGTTTAAAAAGGATTCATTGGTTCGTTCTATCGCTTATAGCAACAAAAAGGATACAGTCGCGCATTCGCCATTTTGTAAATGTTCTTATCGAAAATGCATTCGAAATCTCATATAATGATCAAATGTCTCATAAAGTGGGTGACCGCAAATTTATTCTAGCTCAGCAGATAGGAAATTGACAAGCCTTCATATGCTTGAGAATATTTAGATTTGAATCGTAATATAACCGTATTTTGAAGAAAACCTGAATCACATTATATGGAAAATTCGATGAAAGAACTGATCTGAAGTCAAGAATTTTAGCGCGCTTCTTTGTATTACCCACGATCACATATTTAATGCATTCGGTAGGTGCTTGATGGAAACTCATTTTCAATAAAAAGTAAATAAGATTCAATTTCCAAAAGCTTTTCATTAAGAAACAACAGTTTTTTCACCATACTGTGGCTTCATCAGATTCTACATTTAAACTCTTTAGGTATGACAACTTACATAGTGTCTTATAATCTGAGTAAACACATGTTACAGAAAAAAACTTTATTGAGGTGTGTCACTGGTATTATAAACTAAGTAGAGAATATAAAAAGAACTGAATATAGGTTTGCCGCTGGTAAGAATATGATATAAGATAAGAAGATAAAAGAAAGGGAACATAGAGAGAAAAGTTATTGGGTTTTTCTAAAAAATTTCTAACTGAAGGAAGATATTTAGCAACGAAGATCTCTTAGTATCTGTTTATTCATTTCATAGAAGTTTTTGGGAAGTGCATATATCTATTTAAAGTGGCAGTCTTAGTCCTTTACTCTCCATATGTAAAATTCCGTAGTCATTTTTGAAATGATGGTAAAATTCTCTCAATTGGTTGGTGTCGTTGAATTTGATATATTTGTAGTGTTACATTTCTGATGTTCATGTATTCTTCATTTGATTGATCTTCAAGTTGACCAATGTAAACTAATGTGCAATAATTTCAAATCAATGTGTTTACTCCTGATTAATTATCTTTGTTTGATTTGTCTTCATTTTTTCTTGTTGTGACTTATGGCATCGACTCCTGTGGTCATTAGCCATACCATGACGTACACAAATACACCCATGGGCGCAGCAGCAATCGAACTCGCAATCCCTGGCACCATAGCCAGCATGTATGCTAGCGAGATCCCCGATTTGATTTGATTATTTTTGATTTAAATATCCAATCTGATAATGATTCTAAAGTTGCCCTATAATTAAAATTTTTGTTGAAATAATTAGCAATATATTCAAATATTTTATTAGTATAGGTGAATCGGTTGTATTTTGAGGGGTAAGATCTTTCATAATGGAATAAGCGTAAGTTATCTCCATTTTTCCTGATTTGTTAATATTTTCTCTATGAGTATTAGGTTGAAACCATCAAATTTACCTACGATTTCCACGAAATTTTGCATTAGCCTTTTTATCGTTATGAATACAAAATTTAATTTCGATCGTAGGACTGTTGCTTTGATTTCGGCAGCGTTTCACAGATTTTTCTGTCTTATTTACATTAATTCATTTAGATTAACTGTTGATAAAATATTACCCAAGCCGAAATAATACCAACTCAACAGTATGATGACATTTCAGCATTAAATAATGATCCCTAAATGGTGAAGAACGGACAAGAACGTGATCAATAGATATTTCACTTTTCATGTATTTCTCTGGTATTTTATTACATTAAATTGCCAATAATTTACCCATTCCATTGTGAAATATTTACATGAACTGCTCAACTTTTTCTGAAGTGGCCTAAGTTTAAGAAATGAGTGAAATTTTTCAATTATTATCGAACGAGTGGAGTAGAACTTCTAAGGTAGTTTCAAGGCTTTTATGGTTTCTAAACTAGAAATAAAGTAAAATATTACTATATCTCCTTATCGGAACTACAATAAGTATCGCATTGTGTGTTATGCCTAAGATTGAGAACATGAATTAATATCGTGGCGGCACTTCTCCAACAAGAGACGATCATTAAACGCAGAATTAGCATCCCCTTTCAACCCACAAACGCCTCATTTTATGATTCACGTCCATCATGTCTTGGTCTCTTACTTCACGTGGGATGATGAAGAGAAACTACTAGTACAGCATCTGAAACTAAGAACATATCCACATTTTTTAACGATAAAGGAACAGATTCCCTTTTGAATTTATTTGAAAAAACATAAAGCATTAAAGTAAGTTTATTGGCGCTCGTGCATTGTTTGAGCTAAAACAGAATTGCTTTTGAACTTAGCGGCCTTAAACCAGTATTAATTTATAACACAGGTCCGTCCTTCAACATGCCACTTGCGTCATTATATTAATGCAGACATCACTCACTGGAGTTTTTCCAAAGATTGCCAGAATTTGAATTTTGAGGAGAAATTTCACGTCTCAAGAAAAAAAAAACAGTCTTTATGAGAATAATTTAATCTAGAAAAACACTAACGTGAAGTGGGGTGCTTTGGAGCGATTACTTAACAGTTATTTTTTCTCGAAAATTTCATATCTGCAAAATTCTTCTCAAAGAGACTCATATAATGAAAAAACACGGAATTCTGTGTTCTGTCATACGAGAGTCAAATCAACATCATTAAATGTAATTCTGAAACTGTTCTCGCGAAGAAACGGAAAATTTCATGCAAATGAAAAAATGCATGGTTAAACGGTTCTATCCTTCCTCTTTAGATTTGAATCGTTTCATATTGGTAAAAATAAATGAAAAAAGAATATTTTGAACAAAACTGAATCTATTTCGATACTTCTTGCCAACATCAGATGAGAAAATTATGAAGAAAATAAAAAATCATGCTGGACCTGAATTCGAACACTGGTCCGAAATTTTGGAATAAGATCCATTTGCCATCTGGCTACCTGATCTACAAGAATTTGTCGGTTTCTGTATAGAGTTACTTACAGGTTTTGACTCATCTTATTGAAATTATGCCTTCGAAAAATGGCTAATATAATCACATAACAAACTTAACCTGAAAATTTCGTGTCTCTTGGTTTCGGAAATTAGCATTTTCACCTCCAGTCGTCCACCCGTATGACAGATCCTCACAAAATTTTGAATAGGTCTGCGCGTCTTTATTCTGCACCTAAATCTTTCTCCTTAGTCCGTTCTCCTACGTAAGGAAACGGGAACGTCATACACCTAAGTATCAAATTTTATTTTGATCGGATTAGGAGTTTCAAAACCATTTAATAAATAATAAATAGTTTTAAATATAAACCTCAACGAAACCGTCCGACTAATTTCGTGTGAACGAACTTTTCGGATATATATTTTTCGATCGAAAGTTTGAGTGTTTACGGTTTATTCGAAGCAGACAGGCAAGACAGAATAACGAGTGGCCTGGAATTCTTCACCATTGTCAAATTAGTCGTCCATTGTTGGTTCAAAATTAGAAAATTGACATTTGGACAAAACTACATTACGATGCTCTAGAACAAATACGCAAAAATGAGACGAAATCTAAATTATGAATCATCCAGACTGTCATTTTCTCGATTACTTTGAGAAGATAATTTTCGGAAACTAATTAAAATATGTGTCAAAATTTCTTTTCGTAAAATTTTCTCTGTAAGAGTTGTAAGATACACCTTTAAAGATTAGTCTAATAAAATGTCTGGGTTATTATTTCTATGTGGTTTGATCGAAGTCTTCGATAAATTTTAATTATTTTTCACATATGAAACACGTCTTACTCGTGAAAGCTTCCATGAAATCAAAGACAAAGACACACATATAGAGATTTTTATGCCCGATATACTCCGTGCAGAAGTGATTGAAAACATTAGCATGTATTAAGAGTTCTCAATTTGCATATAGAGTGAAAAAATACGCACTGACTTGGCATCAGAAGCGTGAGTGGGCTCGTACATGAATAGTTAAATAATTATCATTGATTTATATTAGGTATTTACTATTAAATAAGGTTCAATGTCAAATGAAGGATTACAAAGCAAATGTGGATCTCATTAATGATAATATCAGGTTTAAATATCTAATTAACAAAGTTGAACAAGCCAATTAGTTTTATTTTGTTATTCGAACGAAATTTTCTTTTGATATAAACTGAAATATTGCAGGTTACCATTTTGAAAGTGAGTATTCTATGCGATTAAACCTATTACTTTTTTCTTAACATTGAATTTCAAAATTGGCCGACTAAATTTGAATTTCGTGAAAAGTATATTATTTCCAGCAGTATTTCAACTAAAAACGTAGCGTGAACCTCAAAAAGTAGAATATATAGAAAAGTGGTCAGACCAATAATTATTTATGAATGCAAGACATGGACGATGATGAAAGAAATAGAGATGAAACTCAGATGTTTTGAACGAAAGATTCTCCGAAAGATTGTCGGACTCTAATACGACCTGAATGTTGTTACGTTCTAGGTAATTAAATTGTCTTATATTTACCATACTAATTGACTTTCCACTATACAAGATATATTTTATACAGAATTTATTTCTACACTGAATTATTTCCACTGAACTCTTTGGTACGACGCTGCTCACTGACCAATTTACTAATCTCATCGTGCCTTTCCGTCCGCTTATAAGCATGAAAACTTGAACTTTCAGTAACGTTTTGGACATTCTTGAACGAGGGGCGGAAAAAGCCAGTGGTGTAGGGCACTTAATCGTTAAAATATCAATAACGGGGTGGAACGCTGAGGTTAAACGGATTTACAATTCTGCCACATCGTATAGGAACTAAAATCACAACGCGTGAGATGGTCGGGTCACGTCTATAGTCTTCCTAATGATTGCCTCGCCAAGCTGAAAAAAGTGTCGATGGGAAAAATACCACTTATGAGATGAAGAACATATAGGCAAACCTTTCAACAATGGAATTACACACCGATCCAACTCTTATGGATGACAGTGTAAAATTGAAACAAATTGGGCAGTCAGTAGACGCAGCCCAGGTTGCAGAGCTACTAAAAGAACAAGTGTTATAATTTATTTTATTTTTATAAGTTTAACGGCCAGTTTCATAAACGAAATTAAAGCCTCCTTTTTCCCAAAAAGTCTCCTTTAATGATAAAACGTGTTTCATAAGCAAATTTTAATGTAAAAGGGAACTTAAAAGCGTCTTTTATCTTAAAGTGAGAAAATCGGCCCTTAACGGCTGGAAAAGGATCCTTTAACGAGAAGCTCGACACTGCGCAGGTGCTCGATAAACACGAAAACAGTGGACATAACCTTCCTCTGTCACATTAGCCCATTTTGTTTGATTTTAGCGTACTACGAAATACATTCTGTCAAGAAAGTACCGGGAATTATCGATTTAAATCTGGCGGGGCAATGAGGCAGGTAAAATTTTTTTTTCCTAGGTTGGTACCACTGTCCTTAATTACTATGCCAAGCTTGAGCGGGATCTGTCAACTAGTGTGTTTGCAACAGCTGATTAAGTCAGTCGATGTCAGAGTGCGTGCCGATTTTTACTATGGGTGATTACGTTGAGCAAAGAATTTGTTTAAAGTTTTGTGTTGCGAATGAATTTTCGTGTGCCGATGCATTGAAAATGTTACAAAAGACCCTTGGTGATAATGCTCTATCGAAAACTCGTGCATATCAGTGGTACAGAGCCTTCAAGGACGGTCGAAAAAACCACGCTAAAGCCGCTCGAAAATGAAGGTGATGCTCATTGTTTTCTTCGATATCCGTGGCGTGGTGCACTACGAATTCGTTCCAGAGGGTCAGACGGTAAACAAGGAGTATAACCTAGGCGTTATGAAACGTTTGCGTGAGCGTATCCGTAAGAAGCGGCCAAATTTGTGGGCGAACAACTCATGGATTTTGCATGACGATAACGCGCCTTCTCGCCGAGCTACGATTGTGACTGACTTTCTCGCCAAAAACTAAACAAACGTGCTTCAGCAACCACCGTATTCGCCGGATTTGGCTCCCTGCGACTTTTTCCTCTTCCCAAAACTAAAATTGCCCCTTCGTGGCACCCGTTTTGAGTCGATTGAAGCCATAAAACAAAATTCGGCGCGAGAGCTAAAGTCCATCCCGGAAAACGCCTATAAAAAATGTTTCGATAATTGGAAGTGCCGTTGGCATAGATGTATTGGAGCAAATGGAGCCTATTTTGAAGGCGACCCAATAAATTTTGACGATTAAATGTAAAAATGTTGTTTTAATTGAAAATTCCCGGTACTTTCTTGACAGAGTAGTATGTTCGATATTTCTCAGAGTGAAGTTTTGTCTACTGTCCATTAGCTATGTTTTTAGATCTCTCCAATGCATTTGATTGCGTTGACCATGGGAGACTTTTAAACGCAGCTGGAACTTCTGAAGTGTTATCTGACATCAAGGATTATTTAATTTTCTCTTCGTCTGCATAATTTGCAACTTTAACATTTTAGGCTTCGAATGCTCCTCTTCTATTCTTCTATTCTCTTCTTTTATAGCCACTATCTGAGCTTCTTCTAGAGCTGTTTTTTTATAATACATCTCTTTCGTTTTGGCAAGAGGGTTCGTAACAGTTGGGCTCAACTGTTTGGAAATTGGCTACCTCAATTTCAATGGAGCCCCACCACCAGTCCCTTCAATATGACTACGTTGAGCAGCTACCACCTTTCTAGTTTGAGTTTTTATATTGTCATATTTGGATTTGGGCTGGTCCCCATCTCTGCAATGGAGAACTGTTGCATTGAAAGCAGTTGCTATTCTCTGCCAGACTTTATCCTATAACATTAAAATTCTCTATTTCAATCAATTCCAAGAGACGTAGTTCCTCCTCAGGTTTTAAAGTTATACTTTTTTTCTCTTTTCTTCCATATTCAGTTATATTAATCACTAGAGTGGGTCAAAAAAATCGAATAATTTATTTTTGACTTTATACTCTGAGAAATAGGTTCGTAGACACCTAAAAAGAATTCTCTCCAAGTATGAGTTCTTAATTATAACGGGAAGGTCCTCCGCTTTGCGGGTTTCTATTTTTTCTGAATAATCAGATAAAAAAATTTATATCTCGCTTCCAACTGCTTGGAAAAATATTCCGTGGCATAGACTTTGTAAGAAATTGAATGCTTTACAAAAAAGGTATGATTTTTTCAAAAACTCAACCGATTAAAAGATATTCATAGTTGAAGTTTGGCTATTTTAAGGAAAATATTCGTTTTTATTATAAATTTTATGAGTCGATGAAAAAAAATTATTTCGAATTGCGGAACTCATGATTTTGTAGGAAACTTACTGTTCTACAAAAATGGTCTCTTATGATTTTTCGATTAAGTGAAGCCGTTACGAGATATCCAAACATTAACGAATATCAATATTTCCAGTTTTTGATCAATAACTCGATAAATTTCAATTTAAATTATTAGTTTCAGGAAAATTTACATAAATTTGAGTTTCGATGGATAAAGAAATGTTATAAACAATTTTTTTAATATTGTTTTCAGTCTTGAGCTTGTTTGATTGCATTAAAATAAGAAATTAGATTTCGTTATTCATTGTAGAATTATTGATAATAAATAAATTTATATGATGAGAAAATGACTTATTTCGAAAAAATTGTTTTTATCATCTATACAAAATGATGAGTTTTTGGAGCACTGAAAATGTAGTGATAAACGAGTAGACAACGAAGGTAGTTAAGAAAAAAAACATAGGTGGCGTTAGCTTTAGAGTACCAACAGAAGAAGTAATGTATTCAGAACAAAAAGCCTCTCTCACAAAAAAATTTATGTATAATTGGTAGAATAAATTTTGAAAATACATACTAAACAACCGTAATAATATTAAATGCCAATGCAAATGACATTTTAAATTATTACAAATAAGGCTTACAAAAAATATCCTTAGAACAAAAACTTCTTAATGAATTTTTGAACAAATAACTCCTGAACGAGTGACTTGTATGATAGAAATTTGAATTTATGTCAATTTTCCTGAAACTAATAATTTAAATTGAAATTTATCGAATTATTGATCAAAAACTGGAAATATTGATACATATTCGTTAATGTTTGACGATGGATATCTCGTAACGGCTTTACTTAATCGAAAAATCATAGGAGACCATTTTTGTAGAGCAGTAAATTTCCTACAAAATCATGAATTCCGCAATTCGAAATAATTTTTTTTCATCGACTTATAAAATTTATAATAAAAATGAATATTTTCCTTAAAACAGCCAAACTTCAACTATGAATATCTTTTAATCAGTTGAGTTTGTGAAAAAATCATAAGAGACCTTTTTTGTAAAGAATCCAATTTCTTACAAAGTCTATGCCACGGAATATTTTTCCAAGCAGTTGGAAGCGAGATATAATTTTTTTTTTATGATTATTCGAAAAAAATAGAAACCCGCAAAGCGGAGGACCTTCCCGTTATAATTAAGAGCTTTTACTTGGAGAGAATATTTTGTAGGTGTCTACGAACATATTTTTCAGAGTAAAAAGTCAAAAATAAATTATTCGATTTTTTTGACCCACCCTATTAATCACGTTTACTAAAATATAGCAATTCGTACGTAATAATGATATAAATTCCAATATACTATCTTCTGCACATAACCATGTTTATGCAAAGACTGATTTATGCTTCTTTTCTTTTTCTTTTTACAAGTTCCGACGCATAACTCACAATTTGTACAAAATATCACTAACTATATTCGTAAAATCACTAGTTCTCAGGATAGCCAACAGTCGAAAACATATGACCGGCGCATTAAAGGAAGCTTTAAGTAAAGGACGGTCGATGTGCGTTCTTGAAACTGATGGTCCCATTTAAAGGATACTTTTTCATAAAGGAGCCTTTCGATGTTGTTTATGAAACTTGCCGTTAGTCTCCTATAATTTTAATTTCAACATTGAAATTAAAATTATAGGAGACTAACAGATTAAATCTGTTTTTGTAATATTCCTCTTATCAAGTAAAAAACTCTTCTTATTATTTTATATATTATTATATTCAGGGTTAAAAAATCTCATATAAATATCCTGTGGTTTGAATAAGATCATTTAATATCTTACAAACTTTGGGTGATTTTTTGACGATCATAGAATACCTTGGATTTTAAAGTTAGTGTATTCAAGCGAGGATAAGACCAGGTTTTGGAGGTGAGTTATTTGTTGTTAATTGATTTTATTTTTTAAATGTTAAGTGAGACCGATGAAGACCTTATCTGAATTCTAATTGTTTTTTGAGGATGTAAGACATGTTTTGAGAGATTTTTTAAGTAACTTATTTAAATATTTAAATATATTAAATATTTCAAATAAATTATTTTTTGAAAAGTTCTTGAATTACGTTTTGTGTTTTTGAAAAGGATTAAGTTTTCATAATTGTAAGATTAGAAACAAAATTTTGTCTCCTTCAAACATTTATTTATTAATTTTAATTCACAATTTATATCTGTTGAGTTATTTATTCCATTTGATATTATATATTGAGTTTTGATTTTATATGTCTATTAAATATAAGCTGTGCTTATAGGACATTAATTCAATTCTGTAAGTTTTTGAATAAAATTTTTTGAAATTAAAATCATAGGAGACTTACAGATGAAATCTGTTTCAATATTCAAATTTTGAGCAACAAAAATTGAAAATAGAAGGTGAAAAGCACTAACGTGAAGTCAGGAGTATTTGCGCGTTAGTTCATAGCACTCACGATCCTCACGAAATATATATTGTTTGCTGTTCTAATAATACCATCCTCATATAATTTCGCACGAATATGCACCTTTTCATTTTTCTTTCAAATGCTAAATTTCATTTGGATGGAATCTGTAGTTTCGAATATATTGGAAAGAATAAAAAAGATTTGCAAACGTGAATAACTGCAAAACTATGCGAACAATTTTGGCTCTCAACGAATTTAGCCGCGGAATTGAAATCCCTAACCTTTCCTGAAAGTTTTAAAGCTTTATCTCTTTCTGGTCGAACGTAAGCGTATTTACGGCCGGCCGATCGGCCGAATAGAAATACTTTTGACCTGGGATTCTTCATCAAGGAGTCCAACCTAGTCGTTAAAGACTATTTTTGGCTACAAACATGAAAATCATAGACATTTGGTCAAAACGATAGCACGCTGTTCTCTTGGAATTAGCGCGCAAAAATATAAAATATTGATATTGTACCTTACTTTAAATAGAATCGCATCTTAGAAATCAAGCTGAAGAAATTATTTCCTTTGAATATAATACTTCTAATGTCACTGACTGTAATCAATTGTTTTGAATATTTCAGTATATTAATGTTATTTCCTGAATAATTATAGGCTCTATCTTCTTCCTCATAACAGGCGTAATGACACTGGTTGAAAAAAATTTTTTTTTCGGTTTTAACATAACTGTGAATACTATGTTATGGTAGAATGGATGTATCCAAAAACAAAAATGAGAAAAAAATTTGTAACACGTAAGGTTTTCCTGGAACGTTTATTTCTCCACTTTAAATGTTTTAATATCTGATGTGTATTTAAAAAAAAAATGATTTCAAAATTTTTTAATCATATATATCGACTTTATTCAGTTTTATACCTACTTAATGTACCTTACTTTCAAGAAAAACACAAAGATTAAAAATATTGATTTAAAATACTAATTAAGTTCTATTTTTTTCTTTTATAAGGGATCATATCGTCTCTCGTCAAAAACCAGCATTAATCACTCATCATGGCTGGATCCCATCGTCCTTGATATTGAATTCCCATTATCTTAATATCTTGGTGGAATTTTTCACTGACAGCTCCCTTATATTCAGGAAAACATGACAGATGTTAATAGTGAAAATGAACTTTCAAGGACATTCAGGCACCAAGCGATTTTTAGGTATCTAATAGTTCCTTATCTAAATGTTGGTAGTTTGCATCCATTTGTTACCCAAAAAATCCGCTCACTGCACTAACAAATGAATTTCTGTCCAGCAATTTTCCGATTTGTGGTCCAATAAAGAAGCCTTCTCTTAATTTGGCATCACTCAACTTGGGCTTGTTTTAAGTCTTTCAATCCATCACCATCTTTATTCATAACCCTCACAAAGTTTTTCATCAAGTTTAATGTGAAGAGGAGGCAGAAGGACATTTTTGGGGTCTACAAAAGGTCTAAACTTCACATTTTGAGACCCCGGTTTAAATACACTTCTTTCTGGCCAAGTTTTTGTTATATAATGGTGATTTACTGCAAGACTGTCCCGTAGTCAAAGAAAACAGCAATAATTTGTAAATCCTCCCTTCCGCTAAAATTACTTTAACTTTTAAGTTCCCACATATCTGCCATTCATACGTGTTGTAGTATATTTTATCCAAAAGAGTGGGCATTTTTGCACAACTTTCTTTCATCGTCACTGAATGGGCAAGTACAAAGGGTTTTAAATTTCTATTATGCAATAATACAAGTTTTAAACTGTATTTAGATTAATCTATAAATAAACGCCACTCAAAGGGGAATGCTCAACATCAAGTTCTTGTATTGAACCATCAATTTCAGTACACGCACACAACGAATTTTCCATGCTGCACAATGCAGAAAACGGAGCATTCCTTTTTCTAAAATTCGTAATTTTTGTTTCGTTGCCTAATAAGTTCCATTCCATAAGACGGGAACCAAGAAGTTCTGACTGTTGTTTTGATAACCCAAAATCACGTACTATATCATTTAACTCACTTTGAATAATTAAATGTGGCTCGCCGGAACTGGTAAAATTAGGGTTGGTGCACAGTTCTTCGGAGCTGCTTTATGATGCGTTGTCTTCAATATCTTCTTAAACAACATTTTGCGGATCTAAAGGTGCGATCGGCACTGCTAAATCTGCATTATGAGGAACAGATATGCAGACTCCAAATTTGGATAGTCAATCTTGTGATTTTTTTTTTTGGAATAACCTTCAGTCTTTGACAGGCAAAAAGAGCCATAGTCTAATTTATTAGCGCGTTATCGCCATAGGATAGGGACTGCAAGAAGCATGCTTTTTTACTTCCCATTCATCCACTGTATCAATGACACGCTACAACTAACACATCACACATGGGGAGCCCACTGCTTGTCTTGATCTCCAGCTAAAGTAGTTTTTTTTTTAACATTTTCATCGTTAAAACACTTTCTTATCGACACACAGGCAACCACTCACTTCAAAACTCAACAGAAGACTGATTTAAAATCTTAATTTTAGATCTAATATTGTGAACAACACAGTTTAGGTACTTTTCCTGTTATAAAAGGAATCCATTTTAACCATCCCCTCATAAAATTGACTACTTGCTAATGTGAAATAGTCTTATTGAGCTATGGAAAAGTGGTACGTGTTAGGGCTTTAGGAATATCTTTTCTATCATAAGAAGGGTATTTCTATCAAAAAAATAAAGATCTGCTTTGTGTTACAAAAATCTTGTCGACCAGTGTAATCAAGCAAATATCAACAGGAAATACGATTCCAACAACTATTTTATCACAACCCTTGTAAAACGGAACCCGTCCAAGACCTCGTGTGAACTCGAGAAGTTGTCCGCTATAAATCAAATTTGCAGTTCGTTCTCTAATATGAAACCAGATACCTGATTACACGATATCGCCATCATTTGGTTTCACAAGTCATAAATAAATTTATAGAATAGATAATTCATATTTCATTGAATGATTAACACAACAGCAATCTTGTATATTTAATTCCATCACGAAATAATTCATGCGTTGCCATATCACTTTCTTCAACTCGGAAGGATCGACTCTTGTTTCAGTAATTTACTGTTAAAATAATAATCAAGATTTAGTTTCGCACATCAGATGGAGATGTTGAACCCGAATAATAAAATGAACAGAGTTCTCCATAAAAAATGAATAAACTCTAGAAGTAAGGAACCCAACCAAGCTCGTTCATTAATATTGTTGAATATCATATCATTGGCGCTATCTGACGTTTTTTGGAATTTTCCTATTAATCGAAAGGAACTAACATAAAAACAGTCTATTCCGTGCTCTACGCCGAATGTTTTCATAGTTCAAATATGTTATTGATAACAGGTCATTAAAACTTTCACTCAAATAATCTGTAAAAAATCGAAAAAAACAAATTTTTTCAGAGAACGAAGATATATATTTATTTATATCTACTTTTATGGAATCTATTATAAAAATGAACAAAAAAATAGAAATGAAGGGTGAGGTCTTAGCGTTCAAAATAACTTGACTTGTTAGGGAACAATTTTTATCTAAATCATCAAAATGAGATAGATCTATTCATACGGAAATATTCATAATTTATATTATGAAAAACACTTATAGTTCAAACTTTTAAGGAAGTGAATAGTTTCTTGAAGGTAAATATCAACCACATTGAAAATTCTTAGATTAGTCGAAATCAGATACGATTAGAACTTCAAAGGCAGTATGTAGTTAACCATAATTATTGGAGAATAACGACCTATTCTGAAATTATAGCAAAAAATTATTGAAAATTCTGTTATCATCATGAGAAGTATGTTACACTGAGAGGAAAATAACAAAATGTAAGCAAAATTAACTATAATCTATCAAAGAAATGCAATTATGACGAAAACAATCATACATTAAGGAAATTAAAGAAAGAATGTCATTACGATCAACGATGTTGAAAATTGTATATAAGATCTAAGATGCTTTTGGCATGGATAAATTTCTAATCAGATCTAAGTAAAAGTAATTTTAAATTCGGAATTCTTTTTTGAAACTTTTACAATGTATATCAAAATTCATATATTAAGATACTAAGAAAGTATCACAATACATATAATCGATATAAAATATTTTTTTTACATCAAGGTAAGAATTGATTTCATAATAAGAATTGATTTCATAATACGTTAATAAAACGTATTCATATAAATGTATGAATGCAATATGCATATACAGAAACATCTACATCAAAGTTATATACAATTCCTCAAAATAAAGGATGGAACAAAGGAAATAATTGAATCTGAACTTTACAATATGACAAATGTTTCTACCTAAAATACGGGTTTCAGTAAAAATGTGCTAAATTCGGATTAAAATAAATAATATTTCATTACCATTACCATGACACTGGAAAATTTCTACAGAGAATACAATGCGATCAAACAAATGAGTTCGAATAATTTCAACTCGTTATTTGTAGAATATCTATTGAGCAAAATTAAATACAAATAAGCCTTAACACATATATACTGTACACTTTATATTTATATGAAAAAAAAAATATTTTATTGACTTTCATAGGACAGAAAACTGAAAGGATTACTACATATTTAAAGAAAAACTAAATTATTATAAATCATAAACAAATAGAACTTTATCAAGACATTTACTGAAAAAAAAACAAAGGCATCATCTTAAAAAAAGTGAGTCAGAGGCGTTGGCATTATCCTAATCCCCAATTTAAGATTAATCGGATTTGTAGTTTGGAAAATATCAAGAAAAAAAGAGAAAATTTCAGATTTTTATAACTGCGAAACTATAGGACTGATTTTGCTCAATAACAAACTCAATCCAGGTCGCAAACCCATCCCGACAGTTTCAAATGTTCACCTCTATCCGTTCACAAGTTATAGTGTTGAAGATACTTCTGAATGCTGAATTTCAGATTGATCAAATCGGTGATTAAGAAAATATTGGAAAAAATTTTAAAAAACGCACTTATTTGCAGTGTTAAGACTCCAAACCTGTAGGCTTGCCAGAAAGTATTAATTTTAACCTCGTATTCTTCATATTCTTTATATATAATATATAATTATATTAGGTTTTTAAATAAAGAAATTCATTATAGAGTGTTGAATGGTTTTAACTAAGACCAAGTGCCTTATAAGCTTTGTATGATTTTTTGTGAACATGGAACATAGAGTACCTTGGATATAAATGTACCTGTGTACATGTTTTAAGATCATATTTTTGAAGTTTGCACTCGGTAAGTCTATACATTGTTTAATTGACTTTATTATTTTTTATATGTAAAGTTGAACTGATCTTATCGTAATTTCAATTATTTCTTGAAGATGTGCTACATGTTTTGAGAGTTTTTGAAGTAATTTATTTAAATATATTGAATATTTCAAATAAATTAGTTTTTGAGAAGTTCTTGAAATTATGTTTAATTTTTTTGAGAAAGAGTTATTTTTCATTAATATAGGATCAGAAAACAATACATTTTGTAACAAACAGGGCTTCGTACGTTTGTCTGAAGAGTTCAGTACGCATGCCTGGAACGAAACAAAAAATGTTTGCTTATTTATATTTTAATTTCAATTGACAATTTCTGAATTTCATTTGATATTGTATGATGAATTTTGATTTTATACGTCTATTAAATATGAGCAGTGCTTATAAAGACATTAATTTAATTCTTTAAGTTTCTTCAAATAAATTTTTTGAAATTAAAATTGTAGAAGGCTAACAGATTAAATCTGTTTTGATATTCAAATCTCGTATTCTTCATTAATGAGTCCTTTGAGACTATTTTCGGCACGCTGTTCCCTGGAATTAGCGCGAAAAAAATGGATTTCAGAGGTTCATAAATTAACGTGTGGTATCAGCATTAAAATGAGTTCGTGCCATTTTGATAACACATGTACCTTCTAGTTCATTATTCCATTGTTTCATCTGGAAACATCTCCATATTGAAGTGTCATCATTCGGCTTTTCAGTGACTTTCATTTTGCAGAAATGTAAACAACATAGTTTCTGTGTGCTCTAAAAATGTCAATTTTTGTACGGAATAATGTGTTTTTGCGGGGAGTTTCTCTTTACCTCTTCAATATGAAGAACAAGAATAGCTGAAAGTCATCATGTTATAGTGGATATCTATTATAACCATGCTCTAGCTAAACGAATGTGTCAGAAGTGGTTTGCTCGATTTAATAGTATAGTGGCAACTTTTATTTGGAAGACAAGGAACGACCCGGACGCCTCCATAGTTTGAGGAGAACCATTGAGGTCCTCAACCAGCCTCTTCCATTTATAACAAATGGGAATGATACAACAGGTGGGAAATTTGGTACAATATGAACTAAAGTCAAAAGACGTCGAATGCCGTTTTTCCACGATAATCAAATAGACATACACATATCTACCCTGCTCAAAATCTTTGAATATCATTTTGGAATTCCCTCAAACATGTAAACAAGTTTTCTCCTCCCCTTCATTTTTGCTATCCTCCCTTTTTTTAGAAGAGTTTATCATTAAAGAACAAGTTTTTGCATTGGATGCTCAATTTAAATACCCACCTGAGGAAGTTATGCTATTAATTGTGTGAAAAATAGAAATTAGCGGAAGTTGAAATTGTTTTCATTTCATGAATTTCAAAATACGAATTTTGAACTTATTCGTAGCTTCTGTAATTCCTAGGTAGGTTCTCTTCTCTGCAAGCAAAAGTTTGAGTTACACCTCTAATTCTGAATTTTTTCAAAGAATAGAATATCTCCAGAAAAGGTTGTCAGTATGACATAAAATCATATACTACTCTGTCAAGAAAGTACCGGGAATTTTCAATTAAAACAACATTTCTACATTTAATCGTCAAAATTTATTGGGTCGCCTTCAAAATAGGCTCCATTTGCTCCAATACATCTATGCCAACGGCACTTCCAATTATCGAAACATTTTTTATAGGCGCTTTCCGGGATGGACTTTAGCTCTCGCGCCGAATTTTGTTTTATGGCTTCAATCGACTCAAAACGGGTGCCACGAAGGGGCAATTTTAGTTTTGAGAAGAGGAAAAAGTCGCAGGGAGCCAAATCCGGCGAATACGGTGGTTCTGAAGCACGTTTGTTGAGTTTTTGGCGAGAAAGTCAATCACAATCGTAGCTCGGTGAGAAGGCGCGTTAGCGTCATGCAAAATCCATGAGTTGTTCGCCCACAAATTTGGCCGCTTCTTACGGATACGCTCACGCAAACGTTTCATAACGCCTAGGTAATACTCCTTGTTTACCGTCTGACCCTCTGGAACGAATTCGTAGTGCACCACGCCACGGATATCGAAGAAAACAATGAGCATCACCTTCATTTTCGAGCGGCTTTGGCGTGGTTTTTTCGGTTTCGGCTCATTTTTTGCCACCCATTCCGATGATTGCTGGCTTGTTTGCATATCGTACTCGTAGACCAGGTCTCATCACCAGTTATAATGCGTTCCATGAATGTAGAATCGGAATTACAGCGATCCAGCATGTCTGAAGCAACCTGTTCGCGATGACGTTTTTGAAGAAAATTCAGGTCTTTCGGTACGAGCCGTGCGGCCACCTTTCTCATGCCCAAAATATCAATCAAAATCGTACGTGCGGACTCGTGGGATATCTTAAGATCATGTGCTATCTCTCTCAAGCTGGTACGACGGTTTTCCAGCACCCTTTCCTTAATTTTATCGACGTTATCTTCGATCGAAGCCGTCGATGGGCGACCACTTCACGACCGTCCTTGAAGGCTCCGTACCACTGATATGCACGAGTTTTCGATAGAGCATTATCACCAAAGGCCTTTTGCAACATTTTCAATGCATCGGCACACGAAAATTCATTTGCAACACAAAACTTTAAACAAATTCTTTGCTCAACGTAATCACCCATAGTAAAAATCGGCACGCACTCTGACATCGACTGACTTAATCAGCTGTTGCAAACACACTAGTTGACAGATCCCGCTCAAGCTTGGCATAGTAATTAAGGACAGTGGTACCAACCTAGGAAAAAAATTTACCTGCCTCATTGCCCCGCCAGATTTAAATCGATAATTCCCGGTACTTTCTTGACAGAATGTATATTAATGAATGAACTCTATAAATCTCCCGCCTCTTATTGACTGTATTCAAATGAATTTCATTCGAATATTTATATAATTTAGATATAATATTATGGATATTTCGTCTTATGAGAAAATTATTCAATAATATCTTACATTCTCAAACTGAAACCATTAAAATTATCAGCACGTGAACAACACATCAGAAGACTCGGTCACGTGCTTGATGAATAATTGCAGTGGTTATAGTTTCAAATATGGGATAACACCATAGAGTATATTACTCTGAGGATAATAATCAAGAATCTTCTTATGAAACGAAATACGCATATTCAAATTATTTTTATTGAAGTTTACTTTTTGCTTCAGAATTTCTCTGGTTAAAAAACTTATTCGAATTTTCAGTTTAAAATAAATATAAGTATAAACAAGCAATCTTGAGAAAGACATTGATTTATAACGATCACAAAATATGCTAAACTTTTCATATTTTCGGTTGAACTTTTTGTTATTATTGACTACTAATTAAAAAATATTTAGGAGACATCATTTTATTTTCACAAAAATGTTTGTACTACAACAATTGTTTCACCATGATGTGGCTTCTTCAGGTATTTACATTGTACTGAACGACGAATTATTTTTCAATTAGTTTGTCTGTCAGAACCTCCATTTCAGTTGTCAGGAATTGAGTTTTGCTTTTCTTTTTAGGTTCTAGAGAAGCAGCCTTTACTTATGCAATATCCAGTGCAGGGGTTGCTTATGCTGTAACAGCAGCATGTGCCCGTGGTAACATCACGGCTTGTGGTTGTGCCCCTGGTCCCAAGCCAAGAGAACCAACGCCCTCTGGTTGGAAATGGGGAGGATGTAGTGTTGACATAAATTTCGGTATGAAATTTGCAAGAAAATTTATGGATGCCAGAGAACTAGAGGGAGATGAGAGGAGTTTGATGAATCTTCATAATAATAAAGCGGGAAGAAAGGTAAAAAAGTAGTATATGATTCAAATTTAACGAAAGAGTTGGTTATTATATATTATTATATCATATTAGAGCTAAGTTCCGAGGCTCTACGCTAGAAAATTTTAGAGGGCCCTCCTCCTACATTATCAATTTATTACGAAACGAATTTTCAATGGAAACTATGATTTTTTAAATGAAAACTCAGAATTTTTTAATGAAGTATGAGGTATATCCAAAAAAAGTATAAAAAATGAATGTAAATCAATAAAGTGGAAAATATTTCAACAAAAGTAAATCAGGTACAAATACAGAAAATTTTCTCTCTACAAAAAAAACAAACTCAATAATGAGGACGAAATAACATATAAAATTCTTAAAACATCAAAACATAATACATTTTCACGAGTTTCGCGAGAGAAAACATTTCTGTCTTATTTTCATGTATCTAAATTCTTTTATTGAAGCATTATAGTTTAGACTGTTCGTTATATCACTTTTGATTAAAACTTTTCCGGAGAACTTGTAGTCTACTTTCCTCGTTACAATTCTATATTCGTTTTTTATTACACACTTTAGAAAATGAGTGCTTTGCTTCGCAACTGGTTATAGGTAAAATTTTGCGAATCTGTTGATGAGACCGAGCTTTCACTCCACTATATCGGCCACCTATATTGGCTGCGTTTTCTAAGGGAAAGCCAGTGTGACTCAAAGAAAAAGATATGTATTTGGACAAATATAATAAGGATGTCTTTCATTTGGAATTCTTGATAGCAGTACTTCAAGACTGGCATTTGATCAATGTGTGCCAACTTTGGTGTACAATCAACAATTATGGAAAAATATTGAACATCGTCTTCATTAATATGATTGATAATTATTCTCAACACTTGCTTTTCCATTATGCCAACTATATCTTCATATGTAGTTTTAGACAAATACGAAATTAATTTTTTGATTCAGGTTGGCATTTTTTCAAATGTTCTTGAGGGAACGGATTCAATTCTGAAATAAACTCGATAATTCCCATGAAATAGCTATTGTTGGGTGAGCCCCATTTTTTTCATACTCTCTTAATGCTTAGCCTATTTGACACAAAAATTTCAAAATTGGTACAACCTTTTGCAATACTTTATAAAATTAGACTATATGAATCTTCGAACAACTTATTTGCAAATTCACGTGAGGCATCTTTTAATCCCATTTCTCGATGTTCTAAAACAATTTTAATGAAGTTGTGCGGTTGATTTCAAATTCAATAATATTCAAGTTTCAGCATTTATCAACAAATAATTATAGTAACATTACCTTTAAAATAATGCTACATGTCGAGTTCTTGATTCTCATTGCGTAAGACGCTACACCTCTTTCTCTTGAAACTTTTAGAAACTCTTGTAAGTATTAAGAAACGTATTTTCACTGGGAATTGGATCACCTGGATTCAATGTCATATAATCTCTCCTTGCAGCTCTCTTGCGTTTATTGTTCTTCAAATAAGTTGAAAATATTTCAAAATTTTCCGTTTCTGTGTAATGCATGTTTCAGAAAAAAATTCATTGAATAACAACGTGTATAATATTGTTATCAATGTCGTTTGTTAATTTATCATAGCCTACTACTTGACAACCCATTAATGAGCCTGCCAGGTGGTTCTTCGAATTTGAGACTCTGTAGTTCTCAAAATGCATATATATTCGTAATCAGAAGAAAAAGAGCTAGCCAAGAATAAGTCAATATACAGACTGATCCATTTGAAAAAATGAGGTTGCACTCAGTATCTTGTCCACCCCGCAAATAGTCCATTTTGTGAAATCATTTTGAAAAAATTCCGCTGATTTTATACAACTTCTGTGAATAATTTTTTTTGTATCTCCATTTGAAACAAAGTTGAAAAGGGGGTCAAATTATAGTGAAAAACCCGGTACTTTTCGCCGAGATCAGATAAGAAATCTATCTATTGTAATCAAAGTACTTTGCCATTAATGTTCGAATAAACCATTAAGCTGATTATATCCATTTTGGAGCAAAACTCTATTCAGCACCTGAACCTTCCTGAAAAATTTCAAGTCTATAGGTACTCTCTATTCGTCCGCTCTGACGGGTGATCCTGACAAAATTTGGCGCTAATCTTAACATCATTCTAATGCACCTGAATACCGAATTTCATTCTGATCGGATCATTACTTTCGAAACTACATGAAAAATTAGAAGAAGTTTCAAATGTGAATAAGTGCTGAACCACTGAACTGATTTCACTCATTAACGTATATAGCTAAATCGGACCGGCTGGACAACATTATTCTTGACTTCAGATTCTTCATAAGAAAAGCCGTCCTAATCGTATGAGACCATTTTCCGATCAAAATTCGAAAATTACATTTGGGCAAAAGGATTGCACGCTGTACCCTACTGCAAGCGCAAAAAGGCTATTTGTTCTTAAGGTGTTGATTTCTAACGTCTGCTAAAGGAAACTCTACTTATGAAAACACTCTGTATCTCACACTTATGTGAGAATTACTACTCGTAACCTATTCCAATGAAAATTTCGATGAAATTTTGAATTTATATCTCTTCAAGATTAGCATATACCTGAGGGAAAATGCCGATTCAGTTAAGTTTTAGCCTGAGGGGAATAACTTTATCGTTAAGTGGAAATAATGGGTCGTAATTCAGAGAAACAGCCACCTGAGATATGTAATTTTGCGAAGTGCTCGTCACTTTGCCGGACCGTAAACGCTAGATTCTTCTGAAACGAATCGACAGCAGTCGGTTGTGGTATTGCGCTTTAATAGGCTTTAATAGTAGGATGCGAAATCGCCAAATTATGCCTCTCGGTTGGCTGGCTATTTTGCTGAAGGTATATCGGGTGACTGGCTTCGGAAAAGTCACGCTCTAATTGGTGAAGCGCTTTCGTCTATATTCATTTTTGGCGTGTATTTTAATGAGGTTTTTA
Source organism: Megalocaria dilatata (assembly GCA_034642435.1). NCBI lineage: Eukaryota > Metazoa > Arthropoda > Insecta > Coleoptera > Coccinellidae > Megalocaria > Megalocaria dilatata. Next base: position 77,620,822 of record CM067856.1, read on the forward strand.
AGGGTAGGCAAACATTTCAGCTGGAGGGAGTTATTAAAATGAATATTTCGAATTCATGAATTCGAAGAGCCAGGCAATCGTTTCTGAATATAAATTCAAAAACCATAACGAGTGAAATAAAAATTGAATTCCGAATGAAGTGGATTGAATAATTGCAAATAATTCAAAAGAATTGATGTCTGTCGCTTACGGTTTTCACTTGAAAAAAATCCATAAAATTGTGATGTTTCATTCAGTTTATATATAAAGAGTAAGTAATAAGTTCGTGCAGTTTATTTCAAAGCATTCAAAGTTCAAATTATTGTCCGTCGCGCAGAAAAAGGGACAGCTCTTCGGCCGCTATCCATGCATCGATCCATTTTTCGACTTCATTGTAATTGGAGAAGTGCTGGTCAGCCAGGCCAAATTACATCGATCCAAAGAGATGGTAATCGGAAGGAATAATGTCTGGGCCGTACGAAGGTTGGGGCAGGATTTCCCATTTGAGCATTTATGAGTACGTTATAACGGGGAACATGTGTCATGCTGCAAAATAGCTATCTTGTATCTGTCGGCGTACTACTGCCGATTTTCGCGCAATGCGAAGTACTGGAAGAGAACAACCCAAATGCTTCCACTGGGAGGTTCATATCTATCTTGAAATTTTATATTTCTGGAAATTCGTTCGAAAGATACGAGAAAAAAATTAAATGAAACGCCAAAAATGGATCACATCAGGTATTGTTAAGTCAATGAATGAAAAAATAAACTCATTATTAATGCAAAAAGAGGTAATTATCAGAGAATATCAGGGAGAGATAACAAAGTGCGAGAGCGAGCCAATAAAATTATGGAATTTCCTGAATGGGAGGCAAAAGGATAACAGAGAGCCTGGACCAGAAATGAATAATAATATTGTTCTGGAAGAAGATCAGGATATGGCAGAGGCTTTCAATATCTGCTTTTCAAATATTATTACAAATCTGACTAGTAATATCAATCGAAATAATAACTTCAGAGTGGTCAATGGTAGAAATCCCATTGATCTAATTTTGGAACTAACAGATGAAACTGAAATATTAAACATTGTTAGATTGTTAAAATCAGGTAAAGCTTTAGGAGTAGATAGTATAACGACGACTACGCTCAAAAATATAGCTTCAAATGTTTTGATTCCTCTTTGTCAAGTGGTGAATTTGTCGATGCAGAGTGGTGCTTTTTCCAATATTCTCAAAGAAAGTTTCATTAAGCCGGTCTGCAAGTCAGGAGATCGGAGGGATTTGAGCAATTATCGACCAATGTCGCTCACGTCAAATATATCAGAAATATTTGAGAAAATAATGCATAGAAGGACGATTAAATTTTTAGAAAATTGCAGAGTTTTAGATGAGAGTTCCGCAAAAGAAAGTCAACAAAGGATACTATAGCACGACTAACAGGCTAAACTTATCGCTCCTTTGACTCAGCTAAGCCATGCCTATGTTTATTTATTGATTCAACAAAAGCTTTTGACAACGTGAATCATGAACAACTACTGGAAACATTGGAGGGATATGGAATTAGAAATCGAGCTTTGGACTGGTTTGAGAGTTTATTTAATTAGAAGTCAGCGTGTTCAAATTCGGGATCATTTTAGCACCTTTCTCCTGTTTGTTTTGGTGTACCCCAGGGAACGATTTCAGGTCCACTAATATTTATAGTTTATTTAAATTCCATTTTTTTCATGAGTAATAAGGGTGAATTGATAGCAATTTTTTATCAAGCTGATACCTGGAAAATAGAAAAGAACGACTCCCTTCAATTAAACTTCGACGGTTCTGAGCGTTTCTATAAAATGTTGCCACAGTTCATGAAAATGTCTCCGTTTCGTTTTAATTTGGTCACTCTAAATATTAGTCTCAGAAAATACCAGAAATATTCAATTTGAAATGCCTTAGCTAGACAGTTTACAGTTTCTTTTTTCTACATGTGTAAAACGGTCTCTCATTATAATTCCAAGTCAACATGCGATCTATCGACCAGTTTTTCCTCATTTTTACGATGAATGAATAACTCAATAAACAATTTCTTCCCAACATCATATTACAGATATTGCAGAAAGCTTATATAAGCCATATAAAAAGGCTGGAAAATCATTTGCTAAATTAATTTATTCCGTTCTTCTTTCGAATTCCATGATCGAAAACTCATTTTGCTATCTTATTTTATTACAAATTGAAGAGCATTCTAATTATTATAGGCAGTGAAACAAAACCTGATAACGGATTGCAAATGCCACGGAGTATCAGGAAGTTGCACAATGAAAACGTGCTGGAAGACGCTTCCCTCTTTTAGAGAAATCGGCGATCACCTGATGAAGAAGTACTACAGGGCAAGACCAGTAGCATCGACGACTTCTAGCGCGGGTCCGAGGGGCGTCGAGAAACCAAGAGCGAAGAGAAAAATGCATTTGGTACTAAAAAAAGGAAAAACCCCTATCAAGAAGCTTCCCAAAAAGTCAGATTTGGTGTTTCTCCAGATGTCGCCGAATTATTGCGAGAAGGACTTAGCTTCTGGGTCGTTAGGAACCGTTGGTAGATCCTGCAACAGGACTTCTAGAGGTGAGATTTCTTTCCGTCAGCAATAAGCAGAAATATTCAATAAAAATCTGGAGTTGTATTTTAATAACCCAATTTAATGAAAATTTTGAGAATTCCTGAGACTTTTGCATATTATTCAAGATTGAAATTAATACTAAAAAAAACATTTTCCTTTTAATGTCAACAATTTTTTAGGAATTTCATGAACTTTGAAGAAACCTCAAATTACAGAAATTTTAATTACCTGGATACATCAGAATTTTAACTATCAGTTAATTGGGAGAATATATTAATAATTGTGAATTAATTCTTTATATCTTACATAGTAATGTAGATGTTACAAGTTACAGTTTAGTAGATTAGTATGCATTCAAATATTTGCTCATCAGTAGAGAAGACAAGACAAAGTTTAAGTGGGCGCCTTTGGCGAAGGTGCACTCAAATACTTTCATTGGGTATGGGCTTTTATTATTAATAATACTTTCACTACTGACGTGACAGCTTGATGGAGGGAAAAAAGGACAAATCAAAAAACTTATTGCTTTGAGAAAAACTTAAGTTATGTAAATCGACAGATGGTAAAGGTAGAGAAATCAACAACCTAGCTAAGGAGATGAATATTTTTGGTGAATTATCATAATACGGTGAAAACCCAAAGATGTTCTTAGCGGAAATGTAGGAACATATAATCGGGTATGGAAGACCACTTGTAATAAAAAATTTACCATCTTCATCATTTTATCGTCCATTACGTTGATCGAATTGCCATGCACAGCTGTGGCTGAGTGGCTGAATTATTTGTTTTTAATAGTAAAGGTGAAGATTAAGATACCCTCGACAAACAAAAAATGTTGGTAACGATTATTGTTCAGACGGTAAGACATTTTTTCTACTCGTCTGTCTGAATCATCATCATTGAGATCATAGGCAAGGTATATTTTATGGGATTTGCGTTGCACTTTTGGTGCAAAACTGTCACTAAAATGGATCGGTTATTAACAGTTTTTTCTGGATGATGCCCCCGATTACGGATGAAATTTTCCTGTCATTACTATAACGTTTTTATAACGAACCAACTTATCAGATGATGTTCTGTACTGCGAACTTTGTGCAATTGTTGGTTAACGGATAATATTTCCGTATTTCAATGAATTTCAAGCATACTGTAGTAGAGTGATGTAGGTTATGTTTTTGATTTTGATATTTGGAATATTGAAAAAGGGCTGAAGACGGGATTATCTAGAATTATATTTGTTTTTTGAAGATATAGTGCACATTTTTTAGAGATTTTTGAAATAATTTGTTCGAATATTTAAATATATTAAATATTTCAAATAAATTATATTCTTTGGGAAGTCCTTTAAGTGTGTTCATGTTTTTATAAGGCAAGTAGTATTTCTTAAAGATAAAACCAGAAACAAAATTTTGTCTCCTTTGAATATTTATTTATTAATTTTAATTACTTTCGTATATCTGTTGGGTTATTTATTTCATTTGACATTGTATATTGAGTTTTGATTATATACGTCTATTAAATGTGAGCGGTGCTTGCTTTAGACATTAATTTAATTCTAAAAGTTTTTTGAATAAAAAATTCTTTTGAAATTAAAATTGTAGAAGATAAACATATTTCAATTTGTTTTGATATTCAAATTTTGTAATATTTCTTCTATCAAGTAAAAAGCCTTTCTATTTTATTCTATATTTTTTTAATTCTTGAATTAGAAAATTGTAACCAAATATTCATCTTATTTACTTCCATTTAACTGTAAATACTTCGAAGTACACCTGAAACTAGATCACATCCATAATATTCGGTGATTGTTGTCCAGTACTGTAAAACTGACTGAATTAAATCATCTTTATTTCGTGGCGCTGCTTGTTCATAGGTCGAAGTAGTGCATCTTGCATTATCCTGCTAAAAACGCCACCCCTCTGTATATAAAGCATGCGCTGTTTCAAGGAGAAAATCGTTTAAAATGCCACAATACTTTTCACTATTCATGGTACCACACCACCACGCTGAGATATTGCTCCCCAAACGATTATTTTGGTGGGAAATTTGAACAGTAACAGGTTGTTTCGATTTTTAGGTGATTTACACCAAATTGGAAACAACTTTCATCAGATATAAAGACATCATCAAAATTATCTCCTTGAAAACTTCGACAAAATTCTTTCCTTCGTTCCTTTTGTTAAGGTCTTATTATCGGGATTTTTTTGATTTCCTTGATATGCAGCCTTGTCTTTTCAGAGAAATACGGACGGTTTTGTGGACATACTTTTATTTTCGTTGATTTTCAAATCTGTTGACCAATTCGCGAAACCCCAGGTGCTGATTGTGTCGTCCTAAGGCCAATAAAGCGTTTAAATTGTTTCCTTTAATCTTACGCGGTCTTCCTGAAACTGGTGTATGCCTCATATCCATACCATTTTTATCCTCTTTATTGTCTCATATGCAGCACTTTTTCTCTGTTCAGTCAACTGCACTAATTTTTTAACGTTTCGAAAACCTTTTCTATACAAAAATTCTACCTGTTGTCTTTTTTCTAGTTGCGACATTATTTCATAATTTGTGTAGCTGTTGACGATCAACAATATTTGAGAAATAGTGTGCCATGCAACTTTGGCCATAGCCGACTATCTGCACAACCTATTTTATACATTACTTTTGTCTTAGAATGTTACAGAAAAGAAGTATTATATATTAAAATTATGAAAAATAATAAATTCCGTATACTTTCTAGATGGACTATATACTTTTTACACTCTTTCTTGCCAATAGTCAACAAAATAGATCGAAGTGAGCAGAATGAAGCCTTTTAACCATGTATTTTTTATTTTCATGAGATTTCTTCAGGATAACACCTCTAAAATTGCAAATTATTACGTTTATTTGACCTTCGCATGAAAGATTCGGAATTCTCAAGGAAAATGGACCATTAAACAGCACTCAAAAGCTTTCGACTTCACGCCAGTACTTTTTTCATTTTTAAATTAGGTACCATTGAACCATCTTCCTTCTGGTTGAGACACCTTGTAATAAATTTATAATCTTCAAATTCTTGAAATTTTTTATCAGCCTGTATATTCAGAAACTTTATGTATATACCTGTATGTAGAATAAGATTTCTTGGACAAATATTATCTTCAATGATTTTTCGATTTTTCAGGAACAGATGGTTGCGACCTCATGTGCTGTGGAAGAGGTTATAACACTCATCAATACACAAGGAGTTGGCAGTGTAGATGTAAATTTCACTGGTGCTGCTATGTGAACTGTGATACTTGTAGTGAAAGGACGGAAGAATACACCTGCAAATAACTCATACAGATCATTATTGGAAATGACCCCATAGCCGAATTTTTAGGATTCAGAACTATGTTTCAAATCTTCTTAACATTCCAGAGGTTCTCTTCATTTAGTTACCATAAAACTTTTGTAATCTTCCATTTGTAAATATTATTTCTACATTAAGTATTTATAGAACAAACTCACGATCTTGTAATTTATGTGAATAATTCCTTAAATTATATTATTTAATGACATCACGCTATGTATTAAGTAGTGATAAGTTTCTGAAATTTTTAATATGAATAAATCTCTTTGGATTTTCTGTTGATTTAATACATCCGTAATCTATGAAGCATTGTGTAAAATATAATCCGGTTAGATACATTAGGTATTTCAAAATGTAGGGTCATTTTGTAACCTCAATTAGAATTTATTCATTTTCTGAAAAAAATTTGAAGATAAAAGAGTTATCATGAATACAAATTTTCATTAACTCTTTCATAAGTGATCAGTCAGAAGAAGAGAAATTTAAAGTTTTTTGGGTTTTTCAGCCCCTAGAACTAGTTAGAATAGTCTCATTGAAATAGTAAATTTATTGAGGGATGTAGCAAACATGCGTAAATATGAAGCAAAATTTTTGTCAATAATTTCGAAAATCTACCTAAAGCGTGGAAAATACTGCAATTGGATGGAGTTCATCAATTTCTCTTAAGAGTACACAAATCATTTATTTCTCTGATAATCACCCAATATTTACACTCCATCCATATATTTTCTCAGTAGTTGATTAACTATAATACCTATTGTCTTTCCATAAAATTAATTTTGAATACTTGCATCCTGAATATGAAAATTTGTCCTAATAATTGAATAAGTGTTACTGATACTTCTTACACTGAATTTTGGCAATATCTTTCATATCGTTCTACATACGACTATATCACACTGTAAGCTGGTCAGCATATTCACACTTATTTGCATTATAACTACATACACTCCCAACATTCTTGTAGCTCCCCTCATATGCGAAGTATTTGTTGAGAATGTATACCAAAAGTTTGAAGAAGAACTCCCCATTCTACGTTCTGTACATTTTCTGTGATAAGGTCTATGCTTGAGTTCAGTTACTCTTCTTCCTTTTCATATAGAAAGTTCAATGTACATACTGTGAAATTTAGTCTTTAGTTAAACCACGTGCTCATTTATTCACAGAGTTATTATAAAATTGTGCTTCCACCAATTTAATGAACAACAGGTTATGGGACCAGGACTCTTAGTGGAATATTATTAAAGTTACTCAGTTGGTTGTCATAGTTTAAATAGAACAGTATCGTGTCGTGTAAGTTAATTTCACAAACAGCAATGGCCGCCAGTTACCTCATGAGCGTACCAAAACTTGAGTACTTGAGTGGGCTTTCGCAGTCGAGAATGTATTTGTACTTAAAGGCTTGGACAAATGCATCGACGGTAGTGAGACGGACACTTCGACTATAATCAAAGCAAAGGGAAAGCTAGTTCTAATCATTGACCCATGTAAAGGATTCCAAGACAGCCGAACGGGTATGGAATCGCCTGAAGAAACTTTATGATGACGGCGGATTCATGCGAAAAATAGGTCTTTTACGCACGCTGATATCCAACGGATTAGAAAATCATGGAAATATGGAGTCAAACAACAATCAAATAGTCGAAACTTCCCACAAGTAGAGAAGAAGGGTATTTGACATAAATAAATGTGGGTACGATCTCTATTGTTAGCTGGTCTCTCTGATAAGTTTGCCCCCATTATAATGGCCGAGCGTTCAGATATGACCATTACAACAGATTCCATTAAAACAAAACTCCTAGATATGCAGACAGATGGTGATACTAACGATAATAATGGTGCATTCTCTGTAAATAGGAAGTTTAATTACCGTGAGCACTAGAAAGAGAGCGCAGGTAAAAATCGTACAGAGAAATCATCTGATGCTAAAGGATATGATAATTTTACTCGAGAAATGATACACCGGTCGAATTCAAGCAAGAAGGTGAAGAGATCCGGATCCTCTAAGGATCATAAGAGTCACAGAGTCCCTGATAGATTATATAAATTCTACCATTATGTCATTGTATTTACCCGCTTTATTTTCTGTGTCAAAATACTCTGTGGCACTGTAAATTGACAAGTAAGTGATTAGTGACAATAACAAAGGAGAACAATGTCCTAATAACATCCCTAATGTATTTGAATTCATTCGAGAGAATGGTTCTTGGAAATAAACCTCCTGAGCAACTTAGTAATCTACTCGAGATAATGGTATTTAAAACAGTGTCCCTTGGTAACTCTTAATAAGTAAACCTCTTTTAAATGCTTCTGTTTAATTGCATGCTTTACATTTTTAAATACCACCTTTGTGTTAATGTGAAATTAATGACTGCACGCTCGTTCATTGTACTTCGCTTTCCATTCTTGTATTTTTCCTTTGCTGTTATTTAATCCAACCGGAATGTTTTAACGAAATTGCATTGCCTTTGTACATAACTAAAGCGATCCTCACAAGTTTTCTGTTTGTATTGTATACTTTCTCTCGGTGCCTGATTGCTTTTTGGGGTATTTGTAAATAGTGGTTCTTTATCTGCGTAATACTTGCTAATAGGGATTTGTATTATCTTTTCTTACTAATTGCGGTGCTTGATATGTCACTGATTTGTATGTACTCTTGCGTGATCTCCCGGATACACATTTCTTTGTTCTCACTGTAACGTTCATTAACGCACCTAGGTGATGGGGTACTGTATCCATTTTATAATATCCTAGTCAGTTCATGTTACATATTTGTCATATGAATGTGCCCGTTTACCTTGAAAGATTGTATTCCTTGTGAACCAGTGGCGTTCTTTAGGGTAAACCGGAGGGTAGTCCTAGTAGAGGACAACATATCGTATAGAGACAGTAAATAGCGCCAGATATCCAACGTTATTGTGAGAATGTGTGAGTGATTGCTAGATATTTGTTCCGGGTACTGTGATATCTCCATGGATTAGTTTGCGTGACCCTTCTGGTAGTGTTCGGTCCATTCCTCAGTAAGAGTTGAGCCTTCCTGGGCCTTTGTCACCCCGAGGTGGCTAGATATAGTCCATTTTGATAGTAACTTTTCCGGTCGACTTGAATTATGTTAGATCCCCTCTTCAAGGAGATCTCCTGGGCATACCACAGTTACCCTTACCTTACTGTCCGTTAAACTTACCCCTTGTAATTGAGGTTCAGCACTGATTACCGGAAGTGCAGTTGAAGGTGCAGGCTGGCTGTATCCCCATTTCCTGCATAACTTTACCCTTTTCGCTGCATGAGAATGGTATCTGATTTGAGCGAATACCGACCTAACAATATGTAGTAATAAGTCATTTAGACCCGGGGCGCTATTGGTTTCACTGGGGCGCTTTGCGAACCACTGCGTAGAGTAGATTTAACCACAGGCTGATGAATGTGTTTCCATTTATTGAGGGTTGTTGCTCTTGAACATTATTAATAAAAATCTATTATTCTGGTATTATTGTGTTTGAATATTTGAACCACCCGTCACTGTTTCCTTGCTCTCGTTAGGTGTAATTTGGGTTGCCTACATAACGTAAAGTCCTATTCGCGCGCCACTAGACGATCACGATAAAAAGGTTAGCGCTATTTAGATTACTTCGTATAATTCCAGATCTTTAAGAGTACTCCGTAAAACCCCAGATCTTAGAGTACTTCGTAACACCCTAGATCTTTTAAAGTACCCTGTAATGTACGGGATAGATTTTATAAAGTTTGAGAACACGGACCAGCCACGAGTGAGGTACGGAATCAAATGCCTTCTGGTAATCAATGAAACAGCTGGATAATTTCCTTCTATTTTTTCGTGCGTGATTCATAATCACTGAGTCTATTATTAATTGCTCCTTGCACCCCTTCATGCCCTTTCGGCACTCTTTCTGTACTTCGGCCATGATGTTTTGATCTTCAATATGTGAATTTATTAAAGTTGTTATGCATGACGTCAGGATTTTGTGAAATGTTTGTAAGCATGTTATAGGACGATATTTAGAAGAGGCCGTAAAATTTGGTCCCTTAGACAGAAGATAAGTTTTGCCTTCTGTTAAAAATCTTGGAATATTTTCTGGTTGTTTTATGAATTTATTGATATACATGAGTATATCGTTATGGAGGCAAGTTCATTTTTTGTACCAATAGTTAGTTATATATGTTATCACTACCGAGATTTTTCCAATTATGAAATAATGGCAGTTATTTCTGATGCTTGCGTAGGGGTCATGTCTTGTTGTTCACATTCTTCGGTTTTTAGCCAATTTGCAAAAGAATTGCGTTTGGAGTCGTTGGACCATACTGATGACCATTATGATCTTATTTGGTCTTCACTTGGGTAGTTGTCATTCTCAGTATTACTATTACCTTCTTGTTTCATATTTCTGTAAAATTTCTTATCATTAGTTTGAAATTCACGGTTTTGCCGTTTTCTCTCATACCACTTTTTGTATTTTTTGAGTCATGCACAATATATTTCTAATTTCTGCTTCAAGTTGTCAATGAATTCTATTAATTTATTGTTTATTGGGTCCCTGTCAGTGTGAATCTTATGCTTCTTTTGAATTCTTTCGAATTTCCTATCAACTTTTCCACTTTGATTTTACCTTTCGTATTCTATCAATTGCGCTATCTCTGCTCTCTTTATCGATATTTTCTGTTCTAGTCTAGTTCTTCAAGGTGGAGCCTTGATGACTCCTCTATTTTTTCGCTAGTGTCCTTCATTTTTGCTCCATTACATACTGCCGCTGTGTATAATGCGCAGTACACTACATCAAGGAGTTCTTCAAAGGATTGAACCTTCACCATAAATGGTAACACTTTCCTGTTCAATATCTCTATTATTTCTGAGAGTTTACGCGAAGTCTTCTGCTTAGGTATCCATGGTCTTGATGTAGGATTATTTCCACGGTATTTTTGGAGAGATGCTTTGAGGCTATTCTGTATGTGTGAAATCATCTCTTGGTCTTTATTATCAAATGATTCTGGTATAGGTTTCTGATTTGTTGTTTCTGTTTCGAGTTCTCTAATTCTTCTTCTGCAGATGCTATCTCTTTAGGTTTCTTTTGCTGTTCTAGATGGGGACGAACTTCTTCTTCAATTCTCTCGCGTCTCTAGCGTCTGTTAGAAGTTTATTTTTCACAATAGTTCTCCGCTGGTCTGCTATTCTCTGTTCGCTCACCTTCATACAGAGGTATGTCAGAGTGAAAGCTTCATGCAATCTCGGTAGGTAAGTTGTCATATCAGTTTCGATTTGAGTGATGTAAAAATGCGTATACATAAAGAAAATATTCATTTCTTGTGTCCATCTCATACGTACTCTTCTATTTCCTGTAAGAGTGGTCTCAGGTGAATGGGTTTATTATTATTATTATTATTATTATTATTATTATTATAATTATTTTTATTATTATAAGAAAACACCACATCCAATACCCCTTCCAAAACGAAAATACAAGGTAAAAAAAAATTGAAAAAACGATTATACTCGTAGAAACAAAGAGAACAAAACTTATATGCCATGGTCAAGATGTAATGATAATAAATTATCATTCTCTCAGTTATTTTGATTTTGGCGCGCTACGCTCGGTCGGAAACGAACGATACTAAAAGAATGTCATATGTATGACACGACCATAAGGCAGCCATCTTGATTGTGGCATCTTACTGGAAACTAAGTGGCTATATAAAATAATTAAAGATATTGGAAATAAGAAACCTAAGAAATAGATTTTAATTGTCGTTTCTTCTTTACAGGTATGTTTAAGCGTATTAAAATGTTGTATACGTTGTATAAAAAGTGTTTGTAAACCTGATACTTAGTAATAATAAAAAAACTTCTTTACATAGCAACGCATTGGTATATTTCATGGTAAAACCTCCATCGACTTATAAAACGACAATTCTAGTTGAAATCAGTAGTGGAAAATGGATAAACTACGATTTAAATTCACTGTTTTGGGGTCGAACGATGGAAAATCAAACATGATATGCATAACCTCTATTGAGACTCCACATGGATGCGTCTATGAAATCCCAGATGAATTAAAACCTGTTAGTAAGCATTCTGTTATTACGTCTTCGGAAATCTATACGAAAATCAAAAATTCTCTTAAAAAAAGACACCAACCAAGGGCGATATGGATCTCTCTTAGTACAGATCTTAGAAAAATTTACTTAGACGAAAGAGACAATCTACAGTTTGAAAATCAATATTTAGCAGAAATTACAACACATAATACAAAGCATTCACTGATTAGTTATGATAGTAATGTAAGTTCAATAGAAAAAAAGAATTTAGGAAAAATTGCTGACAGATATGTAATTGAAAAATTTTCTCCTAAAACATTGGACGCTGGACCATGGATTTTTGAATTTGAGAGTGAATGTGAGCGATTTGAGATTCTACAGGATAAGAAAAAAATAGAGATTTTAAAACACCTTCTAGATAAACAGTGCCTGGATTGGTATCATAGTATGATAATAAAATTAACAGTTAATTCACAATGGGCAGTATGGAAGGACACCTTCTGTGAGACGTATGGAAATAAAGGTTGGTCTCAAGCTAAATATGCATTCACATATCGATTTCAAACTGGATCATTATTGGAATATGCCACTAAAAAGGAAAGATTATTATTAGAGGTTAACAAAGACATTGACATACAAACAATGATATATCTCATTGTGATTGGTTTGCCAGACTATGTGATGGAAAAAATTGATAAAAGTAATGTAAAATCAACGTCAAACCTATACAATGAAATTGGAAAACATGAACATTCTGTGAATAAAAAGAATTACATTAACAAAAAGAAATATCATTATGAACCAAAAGGAAAATCAGACAAAAAGCCATGTAAAACATGTGAAAACTTAAATAAAGGTACTCGGTACCATTCAGAAGAAAATTGCTGGTTCAAACAGACGGACTTGCATAACCTGAAGAGAAATAATAGCAGAACCGTAAATAATTCTGTTATTGATGTAGAATTTAATAATAGTGATACAAAAAACGAATAGTAACACCATTAATTAAAGTCAAACTATTAATAAACTCAACATTAGAAATATTTGGAATATATGACTCTGGTTCAAACGTATCTATAATAAATTCCAAATTGTTGAAATTCAAAGAAAATAATTACATAAATAATGATAATTTAATAACAATTAATGGTGTTAAAAAGACTATTGGTTTGACAACTCTTACAATAAAGATTTTCGATATGGAAGAAAAAGCTGAGGTCTACATAATTGATGGAGATTTCAAATACGATTTCTTAATTGGACTAGATATTATAAAACAATTTAGACTGATTCAAGATGAAGATCTCAAAATCGCACAAATAGGAGTAGAAATAAAGGGCAAAGAAACTAAAAACTCTATAGAATATCAAAAAAGGAAGGGAGACCCTCACTCCATAAACTTTAATGAACATATAAAAGAAGAAGATTTCAAGATAAAAATAGGTAATTTAAATAACCAACAACAATTACAAATATATAATTTAATAGACACTTACAAAACAATATTTGCAAAAGATAAATATGACATCGGTACTGTCAGAGAATATGAAGCACGTATTGATCTACTCGTAGACAAATACTGTAGTAAAAGACCTTATAGATGTTCACTTGAAGATAAAAAGGAAATAGAAGAACAGGTAGCAAAATTGCTTAATAAAAACCTCATCGAAGAATCTTATAGTCCGTTTGCAGCACCGGTAACACTGGCTTTTAAGAAAGAAGACAACAGGAAGTCTAGACTGTGCATTGACTTTAGAGATCTAAATAAAATAGTCGTTCCGCAAGCTCAACCATTCCCTCTAATAGAAGACTTGGTAATCAAGACAAGAAACTCAAGATATTTCACAAATTTAGATTTTAATTCAGCCTTCTGGTTCTGGTTTAGAGTTGAAGACAGAAAAAAGACAGCCTTTGTGTAACAAAGGCTGTCTAAACGGCCACTTTCAGTGGACATGCCTTCCCTACGGACTGAAAACATCAAGTGCTATTTTTCAACGCATACTAGGTAATATATTGAGAAAACATAGGCTTACTGACTTTACTGTTAATTATATCGATGACATTTTAGTATTTTCTAAGAATTTTTCGGAGCATATTGATCATTTAAAGTTACTATTAGAAGCCATAAAGAGTGAGGGCCTTAGGTTAAAATTTACAAAATGTACATTTGCCTCAGGTTCTGTAAAGTACCTTGGCCATGTGATATATAATAATACAGTACGGCCTGTAAGAGATAACTTAGTAGCAATAAAAGATTTCCCAATACCAAAAACTCAAAAAAATGTAAGACAATTTTTAGGTAAAATTAATTTCTATCACGAATACATACCACAAAGTACGATACTTTTAGAACCTCTTCATTGCTTACTCAGAAAAAATCAGAAATTTATTTGGACTCCAGTTTGTCAAAAATCTTTTGTAAATGTAAAAAACTTATTGTGCTCACAACCAATATTAGAGATATTTGATCAAAATTTACCAATAAATACTCACCAATGCATCATTGGAAGGTATAGGGGCTGTGTTAAAACAAACTCAACCAAATGGAAAAGATAAGCCGGTAGCATTTTTCTCTAAAAAATTAAATGAAGCTCAAAAAAAGAAAAAAGCAATATATTTGGAATGCCTAGCTATAAAAGAAGCCATTAAATTTTGGCAATACTGGCTCATAGGTAGATCTTTCACAGTATACACTGACCACAAACCCTTAGAAAATTTAAACATTAAATCTCGAACAGACGATGACTTAGGTGATTTAACTTATTATTTGTCACAGTATGACTTTAAATTAAAATACACTCCAGGAAAAGGAAACGTAGAAGCGGACTGTCTAAGTAGGAATCCAGTATTGGACACAAATGATAATAAAGATGAACAATTAAAAATAGTAAATATGATAAAATTAGATGATATTATAACAGATCAAAAACACAATGAGGAAATACATAACATTAAATCACAATTAATAACAAGAGATAGAATTTATTATAAAAAGTTTAGAAAGCAAGAAAAAATTATATTATCACAGAACTTCAGTAAAAAACTCATTAGCGAAGTACATATACTTATGTGTCATTTAGGTGAAAAACAAATGCAAAAAATAATTGGTAGGTTATATACAGCTAAGAACTTGACAATGAACATAAAAAAATATTGTAATAGTTATGAGATATGTATTAAGAATAAAACAAGAGGACATGATAAATATGGATTAATGTCACATTTAGGACCTGCAACAAAACCTTTAGAAATAGTCTCTATAGAGGGTTTTGGAGGCTCACGATCTACAAAACGATACTTACACCTTCTAGTAGATCACTTCACCCGACATGCTTTTATTCTTACCTCAAAAACACAAAATGCTAATGACTTTATTAAATTAATCAATATTGTGCCAGATCCAGATTCAATAGGATTGCTTCTTACAGATCAATATCCCGGGATTAACTCAAAAGAATTTAAAACATCTTTGGCTGAAAAGTCAATACCAATAATATTTACTGCAGTAAATGCACCGTTTTCCAATGGTTTAAATGAGAGGTTAAATCAAACGATTGTCAATAAAATAAGATGTAAAATAAATGAAAATAACAAAAAAATTGCATGGACAACCATTGCACATAACTGTATAGATAGCTATAATAACACAGAACATACAGTTACAGGCTTTGCACCTAAATACCTATTAGATGGAACGAATGTTTCCTTACTGCCAGAGGAATTAAAAAAAGATAAAACAATTATTGAATTGATGAAAGATAGACAAACTGCCTTAGATAATTCTATAAAATCTCATAACTACAACAAACAAATATTTGATAAAAATAGAACACATTATGACTTTAAAACAGGGGATATGGTGTATGTAGAGAATGGAAATAAATTAAACAGAAACAAATTAGATGAGTTAAAAATTGGACCATTTCAAATCATTGAAAGAATTTCAAATTCAATGTATAGAATAAACACAGGACACAAAAAGTCAGAGTCAAATATATTCCATATTACAAAACTCACACCGGTACCTACATAAACTATAAGTAATATAGTAGAAACTATCAAAATAGATAAATAGATAGATAGATAAAACAAATAGATAGATAGATATAAGTCTCTTTAATGTACATTAACATATTATAACTACAAGCCGTAAACTACTATAGCTGTTACAGCTTGAAAATTTTATGGAAAATTTTCTCCTTTGTGGGGGAAGATGTAATGATAATAAATTATCATTCTCTCAGTTATTTTGATTTTGGCGCGCTACGCTCGGTCGAAACGAACGATACTAAAAGAATGTCATATGTATGACACGACCGTAAGGCAGCCATCTTGATTGTGGCATCTTACTGGAAACTAAGTGGCTATATAAAATAATTAAAGATATTGGAAATAAGAAACCTAAGAAATAGACTTTAATTGTCGTTTCTTCTTTACAGGTATGATTAAGCGTATTAAAATGTTGTATACGTTGTATAAAAAGTGATTTTTGCATTAGAATTGAAGCTCATAGTTACTGTATGGTTTTCCTAATAAATAGTTTTAATTTAAAAAACAAGGTTTCCTAATCAAAATACATATTTATATATATATATATATATATATATATATATATAAATATATATATATATATATATATATATGTGTATATATATACATATATATATATATATATATATATATGTATATATATATATATATATATATATATATATACATATATATATATATATATGTATATATATACACATATATATATATATATATATATATATATATATATATATTTATATATATATATATATATATATATATATATATATATATATATATAAATATGTATTTTGATTAGGAAACCTTGTTTTTTAAATTAAAACTATTTATTAGGAAAACCATACAGTAACTATGAGCTTCAATTCTAATGCAAAAATCACTGTTAGATACAATGAATCAACTATTTATAATATTGTCTTATCTCAATAAAATATTACTCAGCGCACGTGGCGGTGCAACTACGTAGTGGAATTTACAAAGTAAGCAAAAAGTAACAGAGTTATATTCATGGTAAATGAGGATAAGATTATGGGCCAATGTCTAGAATATGGGGTTCGGATTATGTAATTCCTCCCCACCTAAGTTAAAGGTATCACCTTCATGAGGTGTAGCTTTATAAAAAATATTTTTACTAAAATTTTTCAAAGCAAAAAATACAAAAATTATGATTAATAAAATGAATACAAGGGTGAATCTTGAGGGCTGAAGATTCCATTGATATAATTCCTCAAGGGTGATGTCATTGATGTTTTCCATCTTCGGTAATTCAGTACCATTGTGTTTACTGGAAGAGGATGTCATCTTGGGTAGTACGATGTATTTTTCTTCATCTACTGTAATGGTTGGGAAGATGTCTTTTCTGCCATTACTAACAGCACATCTTGTACGAAGAATAGCCATCGAAGGAACAAAATAATATTTTGTTTGTTGAGGACAGATTTCCATAAGTTTTTGATTTTCCATTGAAAGGATATTTCCATCTTCTAGTAGTTTGAGGTCTGGGGGTTGAAATACTTCTCTTCTAGAACAATTTTCAATATGGTTTCCTAAAATATTTAGCATACATGTAGAACTTCAGCTAGTGCCCTATCTGTCAATTTTGATTTTACTACAGCGAAACAATATGTTTTAATCAATTCATTTTCATTTGTGAACATGCCAAGATACTGTTCAGCACTTCTAATAAAGGAATGTAACTCATTTTCAATTCCCGAAAATTTTGGTAGAAGTAATCCAAATTTTTCAGCAGTAGTTAAATAAATACCCTCATTCCCCATTTTCACTTTATTAAGTTTTTTTGCTTTCTTTCCAACAAATTGTTTAATTGAAGTAATATTTACTTTTTAGATATAGTAAAATTTGAACAATAAAACAAATCAATCAATATTATTAAATTAATTGATACTTATTAATAAAAATTATTATTATGAGGTTTTTGATTAAAGAAACCTAGGAAAAACTTATTAAGTCGGTTTTAAAGCGAACCTAGAAAAACTAACACAAGTTTTACACTCAAAACTGCGAAAAAAGAATGATTTCAACTTTGGACCAGGTTGGTTACTGGGGATTTCACAAAAAGAAAGGAATTTGCTCACTTACTAGAATGTAGAGTTTTCCAACACAGTCGTCACTGGGCGCTACTCAGGTGATCGGGCTTCCGGTAGGTTTTCTGATCGTTCTGTTGTGCTTAATGGTTGAAACCAACGGCCTGGAAAGATTTTGCTGCTATGTTGACCAGTGGAACCTCTTCTGGGGCTGGACACAATGATGCATTTATTTTTCTAACAAGACCGGCACAATCCCGTACTCGTCGCCAAATATGTATTTTGATTCGGAAACCTTGTTTTTAAAAAATAAAACTATTTATTAGGAAAATCATACAGTAACTATGAGCTTCAATTCTAATGCAAAAATCACTGTAAGATACAATGAATCAACTAACTATAATATTGTCTTATCTCAATAAAATATTACTCAGCGCACGTGGCGGTGCACTAGGTAGTGGAATTTACAAAGTAAGCAAAAAGTAACAGAGTTATATTCATGGTATATGAGGATAAGATTATGGGGGCCAATGTCTAGAATATGGGGTTCGGATTATGTTATTCTATATATATATATATATATATATATACATATATATATATATATATATATATATATATATATATATATATATGTATATATATATAAAGCAATATGTAGTCTCCACGTAATGCTTGAACAATTATTGTAGGGACATCTATTCCGAAATTATGATAAAACATAGCAGTTACCTATAGAATAGTTCAAAGTTATCTGCGCCATCTATCAGAGAGTAGTTCAACTCCAGTAGCTAAATTAATGGAATCGTGATTTGACTCTATTCCCAGCTATTCCAGAACTGACCCAGGTGACCCATATCAGAACTCGGAGCTTTGAACTCTGCTCTGAAAGCTCCTGCGCGTAGTACTCAATCTCGATTTAGCTGTCCAACTTATGATTTAAATAGAAGTCATACCATACGATGATTCTTTAGTTATGATCGTGTACAGAGAGCGTCTATGCGTGTTTTCGTAAAAACAAACAATTTAAGTGACGTTCGTGCTGTGAGAGAAAAATCAGAAGAGGGTTAGATATCGGCTTTTCGATTAAAAAAAACATACCAGCGATGTTATAGTACGTGATTTTACTAGGCCAGGGGTGTGTATAGGAGTCGATACAGGATTATATCGCAGTGATTACAAAAGTTTTAGAAATTCCTGATGTCTTCCTATTGCTCCAATTGATTTGTTTTCATGAAGATCAATTATATATAACAATAACTATATTTCACGTATAGCTTGACACCATATCTAACCGCATGATTCAGCTGGAACATTTTTGGAGAATAATATTCGTAGATTGAAACATTAAAGAATGTTTATTTTAGTTCTCCTGTAGTTTCTCCACAAACTATAGACACTAATTCTCGATGAGTATATATAGGGGTGAAAAATGTCATACTGAGCAAATAAAAAAGTTAATATCTCTCTCCAATGTATATCCCATTGCGAAAATTATTGAATTGGAGCAATGACTGTCATGAAACACCGATTTAAATATCAAGTAACTCGGAGATTAGTGTCTCAAATGAAAAAGATAAACATGAGTTTATTTCCATTGTTCTGCGTGTATTTCGGTCCACTTAGTACCAGTTACTGTCATCTCAGTTAATGCTTTATTTCCCTTGTAACTGATGTTAATGGAACGTTATTTTGCATGAATATTAGTGTGGATATTGCTAAATATAATGGGATGTATCACTTATACTAAGTTTATCTAGATTCTTATGCGTTATTGCAGGGTATTGATAATTCGGCCAAATGTCTTTATATGGCGAATTTTCAGACGAGAATGGTCTGAAAAATATCACATCAGATATTCAGGTGAATAATTCAGTCCTTATCCTAAATATCAAACAGTGCAATTCTGTACTACCTTACTACAAATTTTCATTTAATGAAATTTCTTAAAAATTTTAAAATTCAATTGAATTAATGCCTCAGAAAACACTATATACTATAGTGTATAGTGTATATAGATAAAAAATTAACAATTATCACACATTACCAGAAGTAGATGAAAGAATCTGATATAAAATTTTGATGGAACTTATTCAACAAACATTTAAAACAAATTGTAAAAATTACTTTGTTTCACTACCAATAAAAATATATATTACACATTTTCTTGTGACTCGAGTTTCGGGAAATGAACTATCCCATCATCAGATAACTGAAGACCTAACAGTGGTACAGAGGTATTCAAACAAAAGTGATACATATTTTGAATATTTCAATAGATTCTAGGTAACACCTAATAGTGGTACAGAGGTTTAAAAGCGCTTGTAAACCTCTGTACCTATACTGAAAATTATTAACATTAAATTAAGAAATATTTCGAAACAATCTCTCTTTGAAAAAGCTCTTTCAAACACCTCTTCAAAACTATATAACACATCTTCAAAATGGCATTTGAAAAAAATCACCGAAAATCCTCAGTCCACTTTCATATGCGCAAAATAAAAACAATAAATAAATATGTCTTTTATACTTATACTACTCTGTCAAGAAAGTACCGGGAATTTTCAATTAAAACAACATTTTTACATTTAATCGTCAAAATTTATTGGGTCGCCTTCAAAATAGGCTCCATTTGCTCCAATACATCTATGCCAACGGCACTTCCAATTATCGAAACATTTTTTATAGGCGCTTTCCGGGATGGACTTTAGCTCTCGCGCCGAATTTTGTTTTATGGCTTCATTCGACTCAAAACGGGTGCCACGAAGGGGCAATTTTAGTTTTGGGAAGAGGAAAAAGTCGCAGGGAGCCAAATCCGGCGAATACGATGGTTGCTGAAGCACGTTTGTTGAGTTTTTGGCGAGAAAGTCAGTCACAATCGTAGCTCGGTGGGAAGGCGCGTTATCGTCATGCAAAATCCATGAGTTGTTCGCCCACAAATTTGGCCGCTTCTTACGGATACGCTCACGCAAACGTTTCATAACGCCTAGGTAATACTCCTTGTTTACCGTCTGACCCTCTGGAACGAATTCGTAGTGCACCACGCCACGGATATCGAAGAAAACAATGAGCATCACCTTCATTTTCGAGCGGCTTTGGCGTGGTTTTTTCGGTTTCGGCTCATTTTTTGCCACCCATTCCGATGATTGCTGGCTTGTTTGTATATCGTACTCGTAGACCCAGGTCTCATCACCAGTTATAATGCGTTCCATGAATGTAGAATCGGAATTACAGCGATCCAGCATGTCTGAAGCAACCTGTTCGCGATGACGTTTTTGAAGAAAATTCAGGTCTTTCGGTACGAGTCGTGCGGCCACCTTTCTCATGCCCAAAATATCAATCAAAATCGTACGTGCGGACTCGTGGGATATCTTAAGATCATGTGCTATCTCTCTCAAGCTGGTACGACGGTTTTCCAGCACCCTTTCCTTAATTTTATCGACGTTATCTTCGATCGAAGCCGTCGATGGGCGACCACTTCGCGACCGTCCTTGTACCACTGATATGCACGAGTTTTCGATAGAGCATTATCACCAAAGGCCCTTTGCAACATTTTCAATGCATCGGCACACGAAAATTCATTCGCAACACAAAACTTTAAACAAATTCTTTGCTCAACGTAATCACCCATAGTAAAAATCGGCACGCACTCTGACATCGACTGACTTAATCAGCTGTTGCAAACACACTAGTTGACAGATCCCGCTCAAGCTTGGCATAGTAATTAACCTAGGAAAAAAAAATTTTACCTGCCTCATTGCCCCGCCAGATTTAAATCGATAATTCCCGGTACTTTCTTGACAGAATGTACGCCAAGTGTATCTAGAAAAAGAAGAACGCAAATAATCAACTTAGTGGCTGAACTGAACATTCATTTAAATTCTATGTTTGTCCACAGAATATACACAGAGCTTATATAAAGTATCTCTCAAGAATCGGTTGTATTCAAAGAATGCCCTGCCTGTTAGTTCATACTATTTAGAAAAATTAACTGGATTGGTTTTAATCCCAAATCGAAAGATTTTCACGAGAGGTTAATATCCGAAGAAATAAGCATAATTTGAATTTCGTTCACTCACTATCAAAAAACCAGATGGATGGATAAGAGCACTTTGAAGGTTTTGTGAAACCGATTTTTCAAATAACCAATAGCCAATAAGACCAGTTGTGACTGGTCTTACACAAGAAACAACAGGATCTGTACAAAAACCGCTTGACTGTACTGTCTGTAATCGTTTTCTTATGATCCACTTACTGCTATTTTGAGTAGATGTATGTGCCAATAAAGATATATTGTATATATGAAAAATATCCACAGACATTTTTGCTTCCTCGTGAATACTTAAGTGTATTCAAAATCTACAGATTTTTTATGGAGATAACCTTTTTTGGCACGTTACATATTAAATTCATTCAAGTAATAATTTAAGCATTTGAAACTTTGAGTCAGCATTTTACTATTTCTTATACTCAGTGGGTAAAAGAAGTGGTTGTTCTTCATCCAAATCAGAAAGTTACCGACTCAGTATAGTAGGAAAAGTGTTCAGATTAATCAGGTATTGAGTTGCAGGGAGACATTTCAACATATTTTAAATAACAAAAGACACCTTTTCTGTTTCCTCGTCATAATCTTTAGGATTGAGAAGGTGACTGCTAAAGATTTGCTGTTTATAAAGGTTTTCTAGCAGTATCTAAACAAAAAAAATTACAGAAATGAGAAAAATATAAATAACACCGGTAAATTTACTTACTCCAAATTGGAGAGAAAAAGACTTACACTCATTTTTTATAAATGAATTAAATTCTTTGACACTTTTTGGATGCAAACTCATAAATAATTTTTTCGTTGAAATTTTGTACTTCTCCATGTCCTTTTTTATATGAAGAGCCTTCAAACTATTTTCACGCATAGAATTTCTTGAATTATTCGTTTAAGTGTCGTAACTCACCTTTCAGCTTCAGATGTAATTTTTTTTTGCGCGCTTGTAGCAAGGAACAGCATGGTATATTTTTACCTAAATGTAAGAATGTTTGATTTTGAGCTTGAAATGGTTCTAAATGATTAAGTTGATCTCACGGATGAAGAATCTGTGGTCAAAAAATAATTCTATCCGGCCGGCCGTAAACACACTAACTGTCGAACAGAAAAAGTAAGAGGCTTGAAACTTTCAGGAAAGTTTGGTGTCTGAATGCAGCAGCTGTGTTTCTTAATAGACAAAATGGGTTTAATATTCTGGAAGTTATTCACATTTGGATTTTTGTTATATTTTTCCCAATATTGTCGAAACTACAGATCCGATCCATTTGAAATTCAACATTTGCAATAAAACAATAAGGCGCATGTTCGTGCAGTATTTCGTAAGGATTGTACGTAACATGAAATATCGCGCACAAGCGCCTGAATTCACGTTAGTGCTCTTCATCTTTCGTTTCACAAAATGAATTTTAATAATGGGACAGTTCCTGTAAACTTTCTACAGACACTTCTTGAATAGATCACTGACAATTCGGTACGTAAATGTTCTTTGTTTAATTCCGGATAAGACATACACGCCACATCTAAAGTACTACGAGTAGAAGAGAATTTATTTTGATATTCGAAAAAATTCTCGATAAAAAATCAAGAACTATTTTTAAGATGACCAGTACTTTACCTATCGCGCGCGGTATTAATAATTACATCACACACTTTTACTGCACAAAAACGATTTTTCGCTTTCTGGGAATCTAAATGTCCCTTTTTTTGGTAACAGTGCTTCGAAATCTTTATCAGAAATAGATCAATAGATTAATAACATCATCAATGAAAGTTTCAATACTTGTTATATTCTTCAAAAAAATTTATAGCATGCCTTGCTAATGTAGGATCGAATTCTGTATGAGGCACACAACAATGAAAAAAATCAAACAAAAAACAGAAATTGAATCATACAGCATTCATCGTATCACAAATTGAATGAAATAAGGAATTACTTAGTTTTCTATCACTTATTTAAATTATTATTTCAGTCCCTTTAAAAATTAACTATCACAAACTAAAGGACTATTCCATCCAATATTCATCTGATATAGGATATAGCATTGGCTAAATTAGCAACATTCGATTCTATTTTTTCATATATTCTATTGAAGAATTGCTTTGTTCAAAAACTGTATTTGGCTGATTCTCGAAAAAAATGGAATTTACCTTTATCGACTTGATAATTTTTTTTTAACTTAATATCAATTTTTTTTTGCTTAATTATTAGCTTACGGCTTGTTTGACAAAAAGAATATAGTGGTCCCCAACTTTATTGAGCTTGAATTAAATGTAATGGTAAAAAAAAACTCAAAAATGAGGGAATGATAGATTCGTGCGGGAATTATTCAAAATATGATTTTACAATAATTAAAAACTCCATAATGCACAAATTTTCTTCTTATTGCAAAACTATAATAATTTAACAATTTTATTGCAGAACTATAATAATTAAATCCTTTATGTAATATATAAAAAAATAATGAAAAGAACAAAAAAGCATAAATTGCAATTTCATTAATCTAATGTTATTCATTAATCTTTAAGCAATCTAATTACAACTGACTATAGTTATTTTTATCTGCTTAGAGTTATTCTTGTCTCTCATCGAGTTCTTTAACAAAATAACAACCTCTACTGAGTAATTTAGGGGGTTGAATCGCTCGAAGAACATCCGGCCAAGCATACAATTCTTCATCTTTAACTGTCGGCCATTTCCAGCATTCTGATCCTTTCTTCATGCACCGTACCAAAGCCCCATCATCAGATAATGAAAGAATTTTTCCGGGATAGATCTCGTTGTTCCATGTTATAAGGACATGATCACCAACTTTATATTCATAGGTACCATTTTCAGAAGGAATAGTTTTCGAAATATTCACGTCGTTTTCTGTTTTAAGATTTTCACATTACGTCGCGTTGATATTGTAGCTGTGTCCTTACTTTTATCCTTATCCAATATATAGGAAGTTTTGTAGTAACCAAGATGAAAATGTTGGCATTTTCCAACGCAGTTAAAACAAGATAAAGTTCTAAATTCAAGCTCATCATTCGAGAATACAAATTATCTAATCTTTTGAGTACCAGAAAAAATTGAAATGGAGCTAGATTTTTTTATTAATTTATCTGCATTATTTATCTCCGCTGTACTTACTTCAATAAGCATTATTGAGGGACATTTCGAACTCAGGACATCTTTCAACACATTTAAATCTGTTACGTCTTTCTCTTCAGCCACAGCTTGGTCTGCAGACCTCTTTAAAGTGCCACCAACACCATCTGGTGCTCCTTTGCCATGACCAGGTTCAGAATAGTTCCAAGTAAAATTATTTATACCTGGTAAAAAATATTTTAAATGGTGAGAAACAATGTGAAAAATAAATTTGTTTTTGTATTGGTTAATTGGGCCAATCGAATATAGGCTTGAGATGAGCCCATACTGCAACTGAATCATGTCGATTATTATTAGAGAGAGTACAGAAAGACTTAACGCTTTAACAGTATCATCGGGGTTTTTCAGATACAGTACACCAGTATGAAGCGTAACTTGCTGCCGACCACCACCAAAATGAACTGCTTGAATTTCATCCCTGTATTTGCAACAATAATTTTCACTAAAATCAATGTGGATATTCATTCATTGACAAATCCTTTTTTAATTGTGTCATCATTTGATACTGATGTGCAATATTTCCTGCATGTACTAAACATGATTTTAAAGTCTCTTCTAATACTAAGACTAATTCTTTCAAACTAACAGTTATTTCTTTCTTCAAAGGCTTACGCACTGTCTTCGTCTCACCGGTTTTTTCATATGTTGAGTTTTCGTACATCCATTGTCGGTAGGTAATAGTTTTATCAGCTTGGGGGAGGTTGTATTCTAAAGCCTTGTCTTTAAAACTCATACATTCTTTAAATAAACATTTAGTACAGTAAATATCACATGTTATATCTGATAACAAACTTGGAATATTATTATGTATGAAGACTTTATTTTCATATAATTTGAAAAAATTAGTTCCATGTGTGCGTGAACGACGCATTTACATGTGTCTCGTTCTTTAAGGTTGGGCCAAGTTACCCAAAAAGGCCCATACTTGCAAAATGTTGATAGACTTATTTTGTAGGTAATACGGTTTAAAAATTTTTTATGCAAATTACGCATATTATCAGCTAACAGTCGCTTTTGTTTAACTAATTTTCCGGATCTAACAAAATCTCGCTTTCCTGGACACATTAGTTTTCATCTTTCTCTAAGAAATTAATAATATCTTGTTTAACTTTTAAAATTTTCGATTTAAGTTTTCGGTTTTTATTTGTTTCATAATTTTGATTTTTGAAAAAGGTTTTAGAATAATGCATTAGCCTGTGTTTTTTTAAAGGGTCTAGATTAAAATTTTTATAGTATGTTTGTTTATCTCTCTGACTCTTTAGATTAGCATAAGATTGAGTCAATTGTTTACTCATAATTTCAGAAAATAGTAGTTTCTCTTTGATTGGATCGGGTAACTTAGTATTCTTTATTAGGGTTTTGATCTTTTTTTCAGGTGATGTTTTCATTTTTTCATTTAACCTCGTGTACTTCTTTCGATACCTTTCACTCTTCCTAACTTCTTTTTTTAGGCTTTTTTCTAATTTTGATATTCTTCCCTACAATATTGCTCGCCGATTTCTTAGTTGTCGCCTTCTTCGTGAAGCAACAGTCTCGTTTTGACCAACATTTACTCTTGAACCAAGTTCTGCCAGTGAAACTGGGCTAGAAGATGGTGTCTGATCCATTAACCTTGCTAGACTTCTACGCAAATTATGGTTCTTCTCCCGGTACTGTAAACTGTTTAATCGCCATTGTTTCCGTTTTCGCCTTTTTTCTCGTGAACTCATAGCACTGACAGGCTTGATTTGACCTTTTTCTTTTTTTTTAAATACTTGAGTCTTTCTTGATCTCTGAGTTTCTCCAAGCTTTCAGGACAGCTTTTCAATTTTTCTCGCCGCTTCCTATCATACTCTTTTTTCTTCATTTTTGCTTCTGTAACGGTTAATTTTCTACTTCTCGACATTGTAGACTTCCAGCGTACTGAAACCAATTGAACAAACATAAATATCTTATACATATTAGAAAATACAGCATTCCCTCACAAGAATCATTCCCTCATCAAAAAATTTTATGAGGGAATGATGATGAGAGAATGACAAAATGAAACAAAATGTTCACAAGCTTATAAATATAACCTTACTTTCTTACGAACGGTGCATAGTATTTTATTACTACCGAGAACATAATAAATATGCCATCATTACCAAATAAAAAATACTTACCTTTTGATTACATGCTATGAGGGAATAACATCAAAAAATGTAATTTCTAAAAAAGTTGAAATTAAATTAGTTTGCACAAATCATCCTTTCATCAACAGTCCGCTATAGTGTATGTTGTCAAAACCAATGTTGCCAACTACAAAAAAAAATGGAGTGGCGCTTGATAGGCCTTTCTATTTCGCTCCAATTACACTGTCTTAAACTGGTGACGGAATGATCAATTTTTAACGGACCAATTTTTGAAATATATTTACAATTATTTCCAATCGCATTTTTTGAACTATAAATTCATTTAGGTACAGTAAATACTATCCTGAATGAGTAGAAAATAAGATAACAGATGATAGATAAAGAATTTAACAATTTAAGTTGATGATTCTCTTTGAATTTAGCAGTTGGGACATAGTGAGGGAATGACTTTTAGGATACTTTCTAGGATATATCTTTTTTGTTTATCATATAAAAAAAAATTTGTTTCATAAATTTGTACATCTAATACAATAGTTTTGATGATAAAAAAGACTTTTCGTAATTAACGATTCTGGTTTGTAAAAATCATTAAGGACATCAACTCCGATTTTTTTTGAGAATCAGCCATTTACAGTTCTGTACCCAAAACTTAAACCAGAATTGATGCAATTTTTCGATTATATTCATATATTCGGAATTTTGTATTCTCGGAACATATTAACGACATTAATGTACAGGGTGCCCCAACGAAAGTTTGACCCCTCAGAACTCAGAAACGAAGAATTTTCAAAAATTTTAAAAAACAGGTCAACTTCTGTTTTGAGGGGGAAGAATTTTCATCATGAGTTCGTTCCGAAAAACAACCCCCATGAAGGTGGCATCAACCCCAACATTTTTTAAATAGGAAAGAGATGTTGAGTAATGATTAGTTTGAAAGTTACTTATGTTCTGTACACAAACCAGTTAAAATGTTCCCAATCGGTTCATTATTATTTACGAAAAAATGTAATATTGTTAATGTTAAAAAGACAGTTGAATCGCCCAAAGTCAAGAACCTAAGAGTTTTGAAGAATCCAGAAATAGATTTCAAGTTCTGTATTAGGGAGAAAGAATTCCTATGACGACATTGTTTCGAAAAAACCACCTGAGGTAACAACCCCCACCATTTTTTGAATGGGGGCAGATGTTAGATGTGGTTTAGTTGAGAAGTTTTTTCTGTTCTCCAAACATCGCAATTTATATTTTCAATTTTGTTTATTAAATGGCAGAACAATTTGAATTTTTGAATGTTTTTACTTTAAACATTCGATTTTTTATCGTTCATGATGGGAAAATGTGTGAAATACATGAAATTCAATACAATATATACTATTTTTTTGAAGATTCTTTCTTAAATGCGTTTCAGTCTTTTGCTTCAGCATAATAATTGGATTTGAGACTTTGGATGTTCCCTATCATTACTTACAGATCTGGTGTATTTGAATGAATTGGGTTTGTTTGAGTTACCCTTTTGATAATGTTCAATATCAAATTGCTTAAAAAAATCACCTAGTATGAAAATTTCAAGTAGGATGTTTAGAGAACAAAAAACTTTTAAACTATAACATATATGCCATCTCTTTCCTATTAAAAAAAAAATTGGGGGTTGTTGCCACCCTCAGGTGGTTTTTTCGTCATAGGAATTTTTTGCCCCTAATACAGAACAGTGTGTTCATCATCACGTTTTGACGGTAAGTTCAATATTACATTATTTTGTTAATAGTGAACCGATTTTGAAAATTTCCACTGGGTTGTGCAGAGAGCATGAATAATTTTCAAATTAACCAACACTTGGTATTTGTTTCCTATTCAAAAAATGTTGGGGGTTGATGCCACCTTTATGGGGGTAGTTTTTTCGGAACAAACTCATGATGAAAATTCGTCCCATTCAAAACAGAGGTTGACCTTCGAAAATTCTTCGTTCTGAGTTCTGGGAGGTGATAAAATTTTCGTTGGGACACCCTGTATATCAACGATTCTAGAATACTGTTGAGTGAAGGGCTAAAAAAATTTTAGCCTTTTTGTGAGCTCAATGGAGTTTTTCTTGAATAGGGTGAGCTGAAATGTGTTTGTCCTTTAAAAATTGTGTTTAATTCAGAGGCATGTTTTGCAACGAGGCTGGCTAATGTATGATACAATTGGTGGTTTATCTTTATGGATTTTAATAAGCCATATAATTTAGGAGGGGGAGGATTCATATTGATAAGTTTTCATTAATAATATTTTTCTTAGAATGATTTGAATGTCTTTAGGGGTTGTCTTCAGTTTCAGTTTAATTTTTCAGATTGGATCTTTTTTAAATTTTTCTCTAAAAAACTGTTTATTTTCTGCTCATATTCTTCGGATAATGAAACAATAGAATTTTCTCTGTTAGCTTTAGTCATTATCAAATAATAATTTCGAATTTTGCTCTTTATGTTTCTGTGATTCTGTATAGTTTCTTCGGGTTCACAGTAATTTTTTTCTTCAGTGCATTTAGTGATTTTTTTATTGTCCTCCTATATTGGGTATTGTTTGTTAAGATTTTGAGTTGAATAAATTTTGGGAATTGTTTGTTTCGAAGGCACTCTTGGAGAAACCAGGCATTTTGGGATAATGTTTGATATTTGCGGCATAACTTGAAATATCCCGCTGTACTATATTTCTTCAAATATTGGATGGAGTAATATGTTACCTTTTGAATTAAAATGGAATAAATAAGAAATTAATTCGTTCTCTATCACTTTTTCTTACTGACGATACAATGACTCAAGTTTTATTGTTTTTACTACATTCTCAAACAAAATAACAAGTTGTATTTCAAAGATTTTATATAATTATGGAAGGCTTTGGCTTGTGCAAAACTTCGAAAAGTGGGATATACCAAAAGTTTGTCCGCTCGTTTAAGACTTATTATCGAATCGTGCTTTTCCTTGAAGACTTCTATCGATTCAAAGATGTCTAGTTTTTTGTCTTTCGCTTCCAGATTTATCAAATTATCTAATCCAGGAAAGACATTCGTTTCGAAAAATTATTTCATTTCGGTACTTAAATGATGCTTGATGTTATTTGCATCTTTTTTTGAAAGATATTCCGGTTTTTCGTAGGTATATAATTCTGGTTTAGAAACAAGAAAAACTAACTCACAATTCTTCGTTGAACTGGTGAGTGCGCAATTATGTTATGAATATATTTTGACTAAAATCACTAAGAGGAAAAAATATAATTGGCTTATGGGACGTCATAAAATATTTGAATAAATGTACATTTCTATTCCTTACGTGAATAGAGTATCGGATATTATTGCGAAATATTTTAAAATGAAATTTGACTCAAATGTAGCTTTCAGAACAGTTAATAATTTGAGAATTCACATAAAAAATAATAAAATTGAATATATAGAGGCAATAAATCTGGAGTTTATGAGTTGACTTGCAATGATTGAATATGGTGTATATTGGTCAAACAGGAAGATCCTTCAAGCAAAGAATTCAAGAACACCAGAGCAGACCTCTCACACGCAACAAATGCCACCTATTTGAAAAGACTTTTGGACATAACTTCAACAACAATGAAGGACTTATTCATAATTAAATTAAAACCAGACTTACACCCTTGAAAGCAGTAGAAATTGAGTATAAGAACCTGAAAAAATTCTTATCAACGAGCAAATAAATTTCGACAGATTACCCTTGTTACATATTTTTACTTAGTGATGTTTTTGGGACGATTGGCCCCAATATATTTTTAGGTTATTTGTTTCCCTTTTCACCTAACTTTCCTTATCTGTATTTCAGAAAATTGATGGATATTTGTACTCCCTTGTTTTTGAAGTTTCTGCCTAGACCTAACTATATCAAAAATGAAGCTTTAATTTTTATAGTTGATTCAAAATATGAACCTGAAGAAGCCACAGTGTTGGCGTAACAATTATTGTGAATTAATGAATTCTATAAAAATTATTTGTTATTTCATTTAATGAAAATGAATTTCCACCAAGTGAGTACCGATTTAATTGAAAAAAAAAAATTTTAAATTACCTATTACTATTTTGACCTACATTCTGCCACATTTCAAGTGTTATTTCATTACATGCTGACAATATTCTGCGGCGAAGATCTTCTTGATAAGTTAATTATAGAATGTAACTGAAAATATTGAACAAAGGTATTTTTTGTTTAGAAATGAACAGAAAGCAATTTGAACATTTCATTTATTGAAATTTCTTCAGAAACTCGACCACTTGAGGCACTCCACCCATCACTTCCATCGAGTGACACTGAAACAATCGTCAACAGAATATTTTTCTATAATATTTATGAATTACATTGCAAAACTTTTAAAATGTCGTGTCACTCGACCTATATTGCAACCTAAGATTCTTGAGGGGATTGCCATCCCGCTCAAGAATGTGGATGATCCTACATTACGAATTTGCAATACAAAATGTTCATCTTCAAATTGAATTTGATCTGTTAAAATTTCCTCGAAAAACTTATATTTACAGAAATATCCGGTTGGACTGTTTTATGTGGATCACTCTGTATATATAAGATTGTTAGGAAAGTCATTTCGTTTTTTCCCTACAGAGGATTTAATTGTATTTTTTCGAACCCAATTTCATACGTAAGCCGCATAATCATTATGTATATGTTTTGAGAGCTGATATAGCAAGGCTTGTATGTGAAAACGTTCAATTAATCAACGGAGTAATTTTTGGTTGCTGCCCTTTTAAATATGGAGAGCAATAAGCAGCATTTTCGTCATATTCTACTTTTTTACTATAGAAAAGGCGAAAATGTTGTTCAAGCCAGAAATAAATTAAACGATTTTTATGGTTAAGATGTGCCGACACCACACCAGTGCTCCTGGCACTGTCATACTGGTTTGTAAAATTTCGGAAGACCGATAAAGCTGATAAGAATACGAAAAAGGCATTAGTTGATGCAAGTCGGCGAATAATAACACGTGAAATCGGTGAGAGGTTAAATCTATCGAATTCAGTTGTTTATGACCATTTGAAAGGCCTGGGTTTAACCTAGATGCTCGATATATGGATATGGGTTCCTCATGTTCTCACGGAGAGAAATTTGTGTCGTCACGCTGACGTCTGTGATTCGCTTCTCAAACGTCACGAAAGTGATCCATTTCTGAAGCACATCATTACTGGGGACGAAAAATAGGTTGTATATGACAATGTCAAACGCAAGAGATCATGGAGCAAAAAGGATGAAGCGGCTCAAAGCATTTCGAAAGTCAATATCCATCAAAAAAAGGTGATGCTGTCTATTTGGTGGTATTTTGAAGAAATATTTTTTTTGAGCTTTTACTGGATAATACAACAATTAATTCGGAATTCTACTTTCATCAGCTGGTCAAACTGAATGGTGCACTTCAACAGAAAAGGCCAGAATTAATCAACAGAAAAGGCAAGATAATGCGAGACCTCATACAAGTTTTGTCACTATCCAAATGTTTTTACAGCTTGAATGGGATACACTGCCACACCCACCATATTTACCAGATCTGGCGCCTTCGGATTATTATTTGTTCCGGTCATTGCAAAATTTTTTGGACGGTAAAACCTTTACTTCAAATGAAGAGGTCAAAACTCACCTGGATCAGTTTTTTGTCAGCAAAGACCAACAATTTTATGAACGTGAAATCGTGCAACTAACAGAAAGATGGCAAATGGTGTTGGACCAGAATGATCAATATATGATTTAATAAAATAATTATTATTCATTATACGAAAATTGTCATTTATTATCCCAAAAAAAAACGAAATTACTTTCCGAACAACCCAATGATACATCATTTGCATCAGAAAAGAAAATTTTAATATGGATTTCAATAATCGCCTGACTTCACTTCAGCTTTTCTCGAATGTTTTATTCGTGGGTTCTTGGAGTTACAGAAAAGAAAAGATTATTTAATGATATACAAATATTTCGAACATCAATATTAAATACTTTTTCGTTTATTTATTTCATTTATACATCTGACACAAACATAACATTTGACAATGACACCACAATAATTTTGAAAAATATTTGAAAGGAAAGCTAAAAATATGAAAACGAAATAAAGGATAAAATTAAGAAATGAAAAAGCTTCAATATTGTGATATATAATCCTGATAGCCCTAGATCTTCTGTGGAGATCCCTCAGAAGTATTTTCAGCTTGTACAAGTTCGGAGTTCAGTTGTGTTCTGGGTAAGCTTTGTTACTGCGATCTTACACCACTTTAGGTCATGGCACTGTTAATTTTCGAACCGACAGTGAAATGGTGGCTGAAACCCGTCCAACCAGAAAATAACTTTCCTACTTGAACAGGATTTGAACCCGGGACCTTTCGGTTCCCAGTCCAATGCTCTAATCACTGAGCTATCGACACTCATATCCCCGGCAAAAAAAATCACCACTTAACATATTAATATTATCTAGAATTAAATAGAGATATCAAATCATTGATTTTATTCAAGGCAAAAATTGTGGCTCGTTTGGTATTCCTTAAAATGAATTAATCCATTCTTCCAACGAGATTATTGACGTCATTAGTTGTTTTGGTTTACTTCAAACTCTGTTGAACATTCTGATTCCATCTTTTTCTCTTCACTCATTAATAAAATATTTGAATAACAGAGCAAACTAAAATACTTTTTATTCTTCTGCATAACATTTGAAGGACATCCAATTCATAATGCTCAGACAATTTGATCATTTCAATGGTTATTATATTATATGTTAGATATTCGTCAAAATGCCCAGGGATTATGAATACTGTTAATCTTTTGATCCATAACAGATATACTTGATATTTGTTATGGAATTCGACATAAAAATAAACAATTATACTGAAATGACAAGGAAGAGGTCTAAGCGTTGAATATTAGTTGACTCATTTCAGAGTATTTTGGTCTTTGTCATTAAAATCATTCAGATAGAACTATTCATAATTTAACTCATGAAAATACTGACTTGAGTTCAAAATTTTACAGAAATAGCCTGCTTGGGAGTGAAATGTTAACTATTAAATGAAAAATTCTCAAAATATGGGGCAAGTTCAGGAAACCTATGGAGACATTGTACTCATTTTTTTAAAAGTTCTTGCCTAAATCACGCTTGCATGAGAAGTGAGTTTTCAGAGTTAGTTCAAAGTATAAACCCTACGAAGCCGCATTGTTGGCGAAACAATTGTTGTAAATTAATAAATTGTGAAAACATTCTTTGATGTTTTAATAAAAATTAATTTCCTTCACTTAAATAAGTCCTAATCGATTTAATAAAAAAAATTATTGGCTATGTTGTGATGCGATGTTCGTCTTGCCACGGAGCAATAACTCTAGTCTTGTCGAAAGCAGACAACACATTGCTTGAAATTTTTAAAAATCTCCATAAATATTTCTATTCATTACTGAATGAATTATAGTATACTAGCTGACCCGGCCACGCGTTGCTGTGGCTAAAGTTTTTGTTATATTACATTATAGTAAACAATCTAAGAGGAACAATAAGAGAACATCAGTCACGGAGTCCACTATGCTTTTTCACACGGATGGTATTTGTAAAAAAATATGGTGATCTCCTTATTTGACTTTCTATTACTATAACCCTTTAGTACAATGCAATTATTTACAGGATTAATTTCATTGTATTATCTTCATTATAATATGAATTCAATTTACACTTCAGTCTAAGTAACACGTGACCGGCTATGCTAACACCAAAAATTTAAAAAGTGGAAATAATTGAATTATACGGTATTTCGTTCACTACAAAATAAATTTTATTAATTTTATAGCGTCAACAACACGTGGTAATTATGCTGTTAAAATGTAGCTTATAAGACACGTTCGCAGATTTACCATAGCAGCGCCATCTATTGATTACTTACTCAACCCAGTCGAAAGGTATCGACATCTGTTAGAATCATTTGGAATTAACAGATAATTGTGACTGTCAAATAATAACAGACAAATAATTAGCAATAAATTAAAATTGCGACTATAATTTGAGATTTAAACTATCCTATTTCTCAAGTTGGATCGAACTGCACATAGTGTGCGAATTTTATTATAATCGGTTAAGTGGTTTAGGAGTCCATTGAGGACAAAAATTGTGACACGAGATTTATATATATTAAGATATTGGTTGAACGGCAACAAATGGAGTACTTATAATTTTTTATGACTGTCCTTTTTCATGGTTGTTAAATGCAGGCACTTTTGTTGAAACGATGAGTATTTTCACATATTTTAATTTTATAATTCTTCAACGTGGATCCTCTACGTAACTGTTGAAAGTGGATTTATTCCAGATAATTATCAGCTCAAATTTCGCAACATACGAATACTTGGAAAAGATTATGGTTGCTAAAAAAAATACATAGAGTGCATAAAGCCTATACTAGACAAACTGAATATTTTTGTAAAACACTGAGAGATGTCTAAAACTATTTATAGAGTAGGAACACTGTACTGAGAAAGTTTATATTATTTTGTTCTTTTTGAATTTCTCTTTATCTTTATAAATGGCAGAATGCCCTAATAAAGACTCACTCTCTAAAATCTTGCTCCCTGCAATTAGTTGGACAGCAAAAAATATTTCCATAGCATTAATACGATGAGTCTTAAACAAAAAAAGAAAAAAAAATTGAAATGAATCAAATCAATTGAGGAATAAGAAAAAAAATCATAAAAATGTAAAAAAATCAAAATAAATCAGTGTGAGAAAAATGTGATTGGAAAGAGATCACAACGAAATAATATTCCGAGTTATACAATTTGAATTCCTTATAAATGCTGAAACTTGCTGGAGAATTAATATATTGGTTGAGGAAAAAAATTCCCTCATTTTTGCGTGAAATTTAAGACTTTATTCAACATGTTTCGGATTGTCTGATTTGGGTGAACTGGGCACCGTTTGGTTCAATAATTTGTTGTCATGTTAAATGTAGCTTTATAATTTTTGCAATGCGAGAAAAAGATGGTAATCGCTTGTTGCCAGGTCTGTACTATATGATGAATACATTCAAACTTCCCAACCAAGCTTCCAGAGTTTCTCGCAAGTCACTACAGACGTGTGTGGCCTGACGCGGTCCTGATGGATCACAACACCTCACTTTAGTTTCTGACTTTTGTTTTCGATATGTAATATTTCATAGTTCATATTAAAATTATGGCCAGTCTCTAACAAATGGTTAACATAAGTTGAATTCGGTTTATTATTAATGTAACATTTTTCAAGTTCTCGTATCCTTGTTTGGAATGAACTGTCTGTCCCACATATACACATGGGCAATCACTACATGTTAACTTGTAAACTCCTGATTCTTTGTTTTTAGGAATGACCTCTTTATTATTTTTTATTAAGCTGCCTGAAGAATTAGCAGTTTTAAAAGAGATGTTATAATTTTCTTTTTTCTTTAAATATCTAGCAATCTTTTCAGATTTTTGACCTATGTAAGTTAATGAAATAAATTTGGTTTCGTTTGAGTTTTGAAATTTTGGATATACATGTGATATTGCTTTCTTGTAATTTACTTGATAAAATAAATTACAAGAAAGCAATATCACTTGTATATCCAAAATTCAAACGAAACCAAATTTATTTCATTAACTTATTTCATTAACTTACATAGGCCAAAAATCTGAAAGGATTGCTAGATATTTAAAGAAAAAAGAAGAATATAACATCTCTTTTAAAACTGTTAATTCTTCAGGCAGCTTAATAAAAAATAATAAAGAGGTCATTCCTAAAAACAAAAAATCAGGAGTTTACAAGTTAACATGTAGTGATTGCCCATGTGTATATGTGGGACAGACAGGCCGTTCATTCCAAACAAGGATACGAGAACATAAAAAATGTTACATTAATAGAAAACCGAAAACAACTTATGTTAACCATTTGTTAGAGACTGGCCATAATTTTAATATCAACTATGAAATATTACATATCGAAAACAAAAGTCAAAAACTAAATCTGTTGGAAATTTTAGAGATCAATAGATATAATAAAAGACCAATTTTATTGAATGATCAAATAGGTTTAAACAGATCCCCCCTACTTAATATTTTTCATTAATTGTACACCATCTCATTCCACCCCTCTATTTTTTATACCAGAGCTTTGTATTTAAGGTCATGTTTTGCATTGTATACCTCAGTTTAAATACTCACCTGATGAAGTCATGGTATGACGAAACAATTGTTGTGTAAATCAGTAAAATAGCGGAAGTTAACATTTTTTTTTCTGATATTGAAAAAATAATGGATTTATTTTCCCCAAACTTTTGATTATATCATTAATTTATGGTTTCTTGGGTTTTTGAAGCATTTAGAGAGATATTTCGCCCTAAACTGGCAAGTTGACTGAACGTATGCCAGTCATTTGAAAGAATTTCTACAAAGTTTCAACAACAACTATGAAATTATCCATATAATACCAGAGTCAAACTGTTGGAATCAATTGAAATAAATGGGTACAAGATAACTGTATAGTTCAGCTAGATGAATGAAAAAATTTCAATACAGACTATTCCGGCAAAGTATCAAATTCAATTCGACACTGTTCTGCGCTATGAAAGAATGGCAGGTTTTTTGCAAGTCAGAAAACAGCCTTATATCAGAAGGTTTAATGAAGACCACGTTATTATACCTTCACCAGGTCTAGTGCTTATTTGCCCCATGAGAGAGGGTATCTATTGATTAAGAGATTTGTACCCTTAAAGGTGTCTCTTTCCAAATCAAAATTGATCTCACTCAGAAATATGTAATTTGTCCGATATGAACTCTGTTTACTTTTTAAACACCAACCCTGTATACTTTAAGAGTTGATATGAGAATATTACTGAGACATCCTGTATCGACCAAACGTACTCCAGTTCCTAGAATAGTCGCAGCGCCACGCTTCGGAATTAATCGATAGTTTTCATTCACAGATCCGGCGATGTCGATACTCCATCCAACATCCCCCGTGGTGTACACCCCTTCGCGGGGGCGTAAGATGCGTGCGAGCACCGCGTGCATCTGCGCGCGCATTTCCCACACTCGACCCGTCCATTGATCATCCACCTCGAGGGGGTCGCGAACAGAGTGCGAAGTGCCGGGGGAAGCGAATTGGACTCGGTTGGACAAAATCCGATCGCAAGTGACTGTGTGACTGTGTGGAAATGACATGAGATGTCACGAGACGCGTACGTGGGGGGCACGAGGTCCCCGCGCGGCGTGAGGCTGCCTACCGACCGCTCCCCCAGCCGGGGGGGCTATCCCGTCGGGGGAAAGCCCCTCAGGCCCTCCAGGTCGGGCAACAACTCGCCTGACCACTCTTACGGGTATCACCACCAATCGCCCTATTACAGAGACGAGGATATCGGTAGCCCTATGTTGGAGGAGCGAGGAAGGCCCATGGCCGTTGGGCCGGGGCACCACAGGAGCAGGAGCGCGACTAGACCCGCTAACCCCATGACCGTTCGATATCAGTCTTTGGATAGAGGACCTACGGTTGATCACGATAGAGAATTCTTGCCCATAAGGGACAGGAGGTAAGGTTTCAGATATACGTTGCTTTCGGTGTGACAGAACTAGAACTTCCCTTGTAGCATTTTCAAGTTATCCCTTGTTGTATTTTAGATTTCTGTTATTTTAGACATAATCACCAACAGGCCACATTGAAAGAAGGTATGTGCGGAAAGAAACCAATGACATGCCATCTCATACATTCTTCTCCTTACACCGAAGTATTGGCTGCTCTGTCGAACTAGATCATGTTGAATTCTACGACGGCTGTTCTGAGCATTGAATAATCATGTCAAGGACGTTTCGCTTGGTAACTGATTTCGTAGGAGATATATCAAAAATATTTGTAATTGCTTGACACAATTTCAACAATGAGAATACTACGATGATCTGTCATTCATAACTAGATTTGCTCGTATTTCAGTCAAATTAAATACCTACTCTCCATTTATTATTTTTTATTGAAAGGAACATTTTTTCAATCCGTCTTATTTTCTCCTTCTGATGAGAGCATGTTAATTTATAATCACTTGATTAATTAGTTTTAAACCTTTGCAATTAGAAGGCAAAATTATTCCTACGTGAAATTTTCACAATTCAAATTTTGAAGTAGTAGCATTCAAATATCGAGTCGAAATAGTTTATATCAGATGAAAGATTTCATGGTTCAAATGTAACGGGATTCTCGACTTACTTTTTCTGAATTTTGACTGTATTATTCTTCAAAATCCTTAAAAAAAACCAATCGATTGAACATTTCGGTGATAATTTTAAATAATACATTACAGCAGTAATGGCGATTTTCCAATGAGTGCGAAATTATTTTGAAATGAACTGAAATATAAATTATAGATAAAATCATGGATAGAGCAGAACTTTCTCTACCCGTAGTACAAATTGAATTAATCTTGAACAACAAAACTTTCAAACATATCGCTTGGCTTCATTTGCAGGATTAAATTCAATGAACTCAGTGACATTCTGTAATATGTCAAGTATAGTTGCATTGAGACAGTACTCAATTTTAAAACTTCACTAATTCTTAAATTGTTGGCATCCAAATGACTTCAAATATTTACACAAAAAACCCGAGGGTATTACGACAATTTTTTGAATGATAATACACAGCTTAATTGCAGGATATTAAAGATTCTTTGAAATTTTCTACCAATATCTTCATGTCACATTCCAAGAAGTATTGTTTCCATCATATGAATTTACTCGGTGACAATTGAGTTCACACAGAGTTTCGTAAGAAATAGCAATATCTAATGGAGTAAGAACATCAGTACACTGTCCATACTCACTACAAAAGTCGACAGAGTTACTAAGTTATTTTACCATATTATAGAAAATTGAATTTATTTTAAATATAAGTTTTAAACCAGTATTGAATAAGTTGCAGCAATATTATTTAAAATAAAATAATATAAAGAATAATATTTCTAATAAAAATTGATTCTTAATATAATTAAAGTAATCATTATCGTATTGTACCTGTTTCATGTTGTAAGCTTGGTTTAATGAAGTTTTTGTTAATTAACAATGATAATTATACTTCTTTTAATACGGCTGAATAATAATTTTTGTCGAATAAATATCCTCTTTTTCATATATCCTTTTTTGCATATTCTTCTTTTGAATTTATTTTAAATATAAGTTTTAAACCAGTATTGAATAAGTTGCAGCAATATTATTTAAAATAAAATAATATAAAGAATAATATTTCTAATAAAAATTGATTCTTAATATAATAAAAGTAATCATTATCGTGTTGTACCTGTTTCATGTTGTAAGCTTGGTTTAATGAAGTTTTTGTTAATTAACAATGATAATTATACTTCTTTTAATACGGCTGAATAATAATTTTTGTCGAATAAATATCCTCTTTTTCATCTTCAAACATCCATAATCAAGCCACTGTAAATAAAGTATTATTTTACTTCAAATTTACATAGAAAAATTTCTATTTTTAACAACAAAGTCAATACCAAATGATATGTTTTGTAAGGTGAGTTAATAAGGTAATACTTACTTAATTCTGTTTTAATTCACTTTTACAGTTTTTCATTTAATTAAATTTGAAATTTAATATTTGTTAACTGGAAATTAAGGTAAGGTGAGTTAATAAGGTAGTACTTACTTAATTCTTTTTTAATTCACTTTTACAGTTTTGCATTTAATTAAATTTGAAATTTAATATTTGTGAACTGGAAATTAACGCTCGTTTCCAAGTATATGTTACAATCCACCAAGAATTATATGTCAACACATTTTAGATTTTTAACTTAAGTGAAAAGTTTTTAATTAAATTGTTATTTGTTATAAGTATACAAAACGTATGAAGGGTTTACAGTATATTTATTGTTGTTGTCGCCTTTTCATGTGTACGCATAATCACATCACATAAGGGAGACTTCAAAAAAAAAATCTCGAGTGAATGATACAGCTTTTTTTTTAATTAATCTTTTAATTAATGACTGCAAAAATTTCAATTTTAAAATCTTACATTGAGAAATAAATTATCTTATATATATACAGAGATTTTCTGAACATGCCGTTTATGCACAGTTTATACTTATGAAACATTTAATGTTTAGTGTTAACAATAACTACTCGTTAAAAATGACAAGGTACTGATCTTGTGATAAACACCTACATCCATTTTAGCGGACGATTAATTAATTTTATTCATCCGATAATCGGACGACTAATTGATTATATTCGTCCGCAAACCGGACGACTAATTATTTTAATTCATCCGCTTAGCGGACGACTAGCAACAGCCGTAAATGATTGTGAATTTGGTGCAATACTAGAGATTTGTTACTGAGAAAAGTACATTTACGATGATCCAGAAGACAAAATTCTTGATTTTTAGGGAAATTCAGAAAAAGTCAAATAGGAGGCAGACATGATTCATAGTTCTATAGCAACGTATCGTTTCAGTGACCTTCATTGTGATCTAGAAGGTATACAGAAAAATGTTTGTCTTTACCTTCACTCTAGTGTAAAAGAGTTACTGAAAGATCATCTATAAAGGGAACAATTTTTAAGTGGCTTCTATAACAGATTCAGAACGATGAATACTCAGAAATCCTGATTTTCAAGATGTCATCAAAACACTGATGTCTAACATTAGTTGAAAGATGGTTTGGAAATACCTGGACTGACTCTAAGAATTATGCAAAAATTACAAGGTCTTCAGGAACCGGATTCTTGGACTCCTTGGAGTCAGTGAAAACGTGCAGGCATACGGACTAGTTATAAAAGGGACTCCAACCAATTTTGTGGAACCTGACCCTTTCTGCAGCTTAGCAAAAACACTAATAGATAAATATAAAGATAGTAACAGATATGTAATGTGGAATAATCTTCCACTTTTGGATCCCTCCAACAAGTCCTTTCGGAATTTTAGCACTGACAAATCAAGAACTTTTCATCTTCTCACTGGCTTCTTTAAGGTGCGTTGGTATCTCAGAAACCATTTTGTAATATTATCTTGACCGAAATATGACGAATTGATATTCTGTGGGAAGGAGAAAGGATCTCCTGAATACCTCGTGATAGAATGCCATGCTCTTTGAATCGAATGTAAAGTGTGCTTGTTTGATGAAACTCTAGGCCTTTCTCCCTAAACGTCGTGCCAGCTATTGTTCATTAGAATTCTGGCTGAAAAATTTTAACTTGAGATTTACTCGTACCTTGGTTTTCCCAATAATGAAGTGGACAAGCATTTGGTCGCTGTATGCTTAGACTACTAATTCCTTTTGTAAATAAGAAAGCAATCCAAGCCACTATTACTTGAAAGAAAATGTAGAATTACATTTTTTTTGACGTCCGCATTAGCTTGAAAGAAAAACAGAGTTTGTTCGAAACAATGGTGAGAACCATTGACGTGGAGTACTTGTTTATATCGCTCACAATCCTCAATTTTGTATAAGCTTTCTTTTCGTTATTGCGCATGCCCGAATGTTTGTGATTTTAAAATTTTCAGCTGAAAATGGTCTCAAACGACTAGATTGGACTGACTGGATGAGGAATCTGAGGTCAAAACTAGTTTTATCCTGTCAGTCCGTCTGGCAAGTCCATCCGTGAAAATGCCAACTTTCGAACGGAGAGGTAGAGAATTGAACTGAAGTTTCAATTCTCTAGTTGGTTTGTGGCCCAAATATTTCGGTGAGGGTCGTTAATGGACAAAATCAATTTAATGGATTCGCACTTATTCACATTGAATGTTTTATTGCGTGCTTGATCCAGGGAACAGCGTGCTATCGTTTCGCTCAAATGTCTGCAATTTTTGAATTTCGACGATTGAATTGGACTCGCTGATGAATAATCCGACGTCAAAAGTGATTCTGTCCGGCCGGTCGTCCATAAACACGATAACTTTCCAACGAAAGGAGCTAAGGACTTCCAAGGCAGGTTTGGCGTTTCTTCTAAGTTTTTGCTAACGGAAAAATTGGTCTAATGGTTTCGCAGGTATTCGAATTTGAAATAATTTTCTATTTCTCTCAATATTTTTCAAACTATACATACGATCGATCTGAAATTTGGTATTTTGTTGGAGAATAATAACGCATATTTTCTCGCAAAAATTTCATGAGGATCGTATGATTAGAAGATTAAAAAGAAATGGTGAAAGGAAGCAGCGTTAAAACCTTAAACACTATCTTTCTAAAGGAGGAGATATACCGGGTATTGTGATTTAAATACCACAGTCTGTAAAAAACTCTCATGAATCTTCGTTGCAAACTTGAAAAGGCTGCCAATTGATCCTAAACCTATGTTTATTTCCAATTCTTTTACGCAGACTGTGAGGTCAATCAGGCGACAGAATCGCAGGGGTGCGATTACTGACGAACGAATTGAGAACAACAAGGTACCAATAATGTATATTCACAGCATCCCACAATTCATTTAGTCAGATTGTTGACAAGGCACTCAATCTGAAACTCAATTAATGGAACTGATTTATCCAAACGAAGGAATCATACTCTTCTCTACTAAAGCAAGATCATCTGAAAATTTACCTTTGGAGTCGCTTCGCATTTACTCGTTAAGTATGTAACTAATACTATACAAAAATATCGCTAGCTACGACCAATAGTGATTAATAAGGAATATAAGTTATGGAAACAGGAAATTCTCCGAATCAGGACAGTGCAACATAAATCTGCTAACAGTTCAAAACTCAAATAAGACCAAGTAGGTGTTGCTGATCGCTGAGACATAAGCAGCAGACATGTACATGTTTGGAAGCTTATTGGCTTCAATAATCAGTGCTCTGTAATAACCAACAAATATGT
Organism: Megalocaria dilatata; assembly: GCA_034642435.1. Taxonomy (NCBI): domain Eukaryota; kingdom Metazoa; phylum Arthropoda; class Insecta; order Coleoptera; family Coccinellidae; genus Megalocaria; species Megalocaria dilatata. The sequence goes on from CM067856.1 coordinate 77,665,017, forward strand.
CAGCCACACACCTATATTCGCATAAAAATACTATTGTTCTATTAAATACTTGCGCCATCTAATGCACGCAAATATACATACACAGCTAACTCAAGCAATGAACTATATTCCCAACTTTTTCTAACGTTTCAAACGCAGAAGTCCTTCCTCATGCTCAAGTCATATCCAGTTATGCCGTGATGTATATAATTAGAATTTTAATTTTTAAATGTTAATTATGGGCATCACGACGTAATTGGATATGACTTCAGTAAATGTGGCTGGTAGAAAAGTTCTGATGAGAAATGAAGATGATGTGTTCATCAATAATTAGAGCAAGAACCTCAAATGTGAATTTTTTCGCTTATATTCCATTGAAGTTTTCTTATCTTTAGATTTTCTTGCGTTTTAGAGTATAAATGATACTGCTATCATCCTACTGCAGTCACCATATCGTCCGGTTGTAATCAATTATGGGATGTCGATTCCCATAGCATTTTTAAACTTAAGGTCATTAGTTTCACATTCCGCAGAATTTAAAAATATGATTTTAATGGATGATTATGATATTGTGGGAATATCTGAGACATGATTGAAGCCAGAAATTTCAGATGCACTGGTAGCAATTGACGGTTATTACATCGTAAGAGGGGATAAATGTCCCAGGGGAGGAGATGTATCTTTTTACATTAAAAATAATTTAAATTGTATTCATGAATTTCTTGTTAAAGATACGGTATCCCCAGAAATGTGGGTTGAGAAAAACTTATATACTTGGCGTTCTTTACTGGCTATCTAAGGGTAATATTCCTGATTCTTTGGAATTGTTCCAGAATAGGTTATCGAACTATCAATTTTATGAGATTATTTGTGGAGGTGATATCAATATGAATTCATTTAACTTAACTGATCAGAATGTGGTCACTTTTTGTGATTATGTTGAGTTTCTCAATCTAAAACAACTTATATGGGAACTCACAAGAATTGCCGAAACCAAAGCATTACTGTTGGATATTATTGTTATTTCTGATAATTCTAGGCAGGAGTGAGAGACGTAGGAATTTCGGATCATTTTATAACTTACTGTTGTATAAATGAAAACATTGAGTAATAGTAAAACATTCAAGTTCGGAGATTTCAAAGTCATCAACTTACGAAATTTGAATATTAAAACAGATTTAATCTGTTGTCTTCTACAATTTTAATTTCAAAAAATTCTTCGAAGAAACTTTAAGAATTAAATTAATGTCTTCATAAGCACTGCTCATATTTAATAGACGTAAAAATTCATCATACAATATCAAACGGAATTAAGAAAAACCAACAAATATAAACTGTCAATTGAAATTAAAATATAAATAAGCAAACATTTTTTGTTTCTTTCCAGGCATGCGTAATGAACTCTTCAGACAAACTTACGAAGCCCTGTTTGTTACAAAATGTATTGTTTTCTGATCCTATATTAATGAAAAATAACTCTTTCTCAAAAATATAAAACATAATTTCAAGAACTTCTCAAAAACTAATTTATCTGAAATATTCAATATATTTATTTGACGTCTATTAAATATAAGCAGTGCTTATGAAGAGATTAATTTAATTCTTAGAGTTTCTTCAAAGAATTTTTTGAAATTAAAATTGTAGAAGACAACAGATTAAATCTGTTTTAATATTCAAATTTTGTAATAATCCTTCTATCAAGTAAACAACCGTTCCTTCTTATTTTATGTCATCAACTTAGATTTACTTACTGAGTTTCTATCAGTAACTCAATTTGGAGACATTATTTATTTGAGCCCCATGACAAAGTAAAACAGTTAAATTATCTTCTGATCAATATTTTTGACATATCGAATATAAGCCTAAGAAGAGAAACCCACCATGTCTTACTTATGTAGTGAAAAAAATGATCAAGTTAAAACAAAAGCGTTTTCTAAATATAAAAAAAATATAGAAGACGTTAGTTGGAAAAATTACAAATAAATGAAAAACCAAACAAATATTTTAATTCGCAAAGAAAAAAGTTTTCCTTGAGCAAGCAGTCCCATTACGAAATAAGAGATTATTTTAGCAGTGTGGAAAAGATTGCATGTATATTCTACAGACAATAATAAAGAGTTACCTGATTTTCTTAATAGACCGAATGATCTGAATGATTTTTTTGTGCGTTCATCATCTTATAATAATGCATCTGACGCTGATTTGTTCCATTTCTACAAAACCAACAGTGCTTCACACTCGGTGAAAAGTTTCAATTTCAATTTCACACGGTATCGAATAACAGTTAGGGAATTATTGTTGAGTATGAAATCTTATGCAACAGGAAATGGTGAAATTGATCTGAACATGTTGATTCCTTAAGAGAATCTTACCTTTTATCGCGAATATAATCAACTCGTGCAACTTAAAGAATAAATTTTCAAATTCTTTGAAAATATCAAAGATCCAAATAAGGCAATATTTGGATGAGAATAACATACTTCCTATGTTCCAATCCGGATTCAGACCGTGGTTTAGTTGTACAAGAGCACTCTCAAATATACTCGGAACTGACGAAATAATCGTCGTAGCATATAAGGGTGCTAATTATGCTTCTCTTCAGTAAAGCGTTTAATCGCATAAATCATGAGCCACACGATGTTTCCACACTTAGCAACATCGGATTTGATAGTAATGCCATCAAGCTTTTCAAACATTACTTGTCAAATAGAAAAAAATATATTGAGACTGAGAGGAAACTCGATTGAATGTACTCAGGACAGCGGAGTACCTCAACGTTCGATACTCGGGACTATACTGTATTTAATCTATACCTCCAAATTATCCCATTGTCTGAAATTTTGTGAAATCATTTTGTATGCGAATGAAACTAAGTTGTATCTGTCTTTCCCTCCCGAACAAATCAATACCGCCACTCATAAAATCCAAATAAATTAATTCGGCTGATCTGTACCAAATATCACAAATAAGAAGTGTAATCTATGGAAATGGAAAGTTCTACAAATCCAGATAGTGTAACAAGCATCTGTATAACAACTCCATACTCAAACAAACTCGATAAGGTTTTGTTGATTACAGGGGAAAATTGCAGACATGCGCACGTTTCAAACTGATTGGTTTTCATCAGTGTAATGTATGCCAGTGATTACCAATCTATCAATTATCTATATTCTTTATACACAGATAACTTTCTATTACCATAGCTCATACCCCTCATTTGTTATATTCGGTACGGATCAGACGAATTATTTACGGCATATTATGGACTGACTTGAGCATGAGCAAGGTTTTTTCTGTCTTTGTAACGAGAAAATATTGGGAATACATTTCTTTATTTGAATCACCTCAAAAAGATTTGTTGCAACCAAAATCGCTAACCTACCACAGCGAAAGCTATGATAAAAAGATAAAAGTAAATGAAACTAAAACGCTCTAGCTTGAGCTAGCAATTTTGTCCGTCCGCACTTGAAACATCCTACTACATAAAATGCCTCATAGTGCGCCAATGGAAAGATAAATAAAACTTGTCTTTCCTGAATGAATCCCAAATTATCAATCTGATAGTGAAAATGCAAACTCTTACTCTCTATCTATTTATTTCAACTTTACAATTAAAATAGTGACTCTTATTTACAATATAATATAGTTTTACAGTCAGCTTGAGGTCCGAGATTTACGTAAGGACTTACCTTTGAGGTTATCCTGGAATATTGAAAGGTATCGGAATGGTAGTGCTTTCTTCAAGAATAGTTCCTATTCTGCATATAATCAGCAGGTGTTCAGTATCAAATTGTTCCAAGTGACCAGTAGAGCGTCCGGAACCAAGATGGTGCGTTAAGAAGATACTCTAAATCCGGCACAAGGAAGATGGTCTGGTATTAAGATAATCCAAACAAACAGACATTCCAGTAAGATTGTTCAATTCTAAGAACATCCGGTACTAAGATCCCCGGTCCTAAGATCTGCGGTATTAAGATTTCCGGTACTAAGAACTCCGGTACTAAGATGTCTGGTATAAAGATCTCCGGTACTAAGACTGTAAATTTCAAATCTATAAGATAGTGACTGCAACACGTGATCTCACTACTAGTGACTCTAGATATTATTAAAATCATTTACAAATTAATAAACGTGAGATGAAATATCTAAAACACAGGAATACGAGCATGTTATTCGGTCATGAGCATGAGAAGGGAAATTAAATGCATAATATCATATGAAGCAACATGTTAACCTGTGTAACCTGCAGAGAATGAAATAAATCAAAAATAATAATTGCCATTCATAAAAGCAGAAAATATTTATGGGGAGCTACGTATTACTTACCGCCTTTTGATCAGACGTCCTATAAGAAACAATAAAAATTCAATATTCCACGATTTTCATGGATTAGGTACGTTAATTCGATGAAAATACCACAATGTGTGTCTTCGTGTAACCCCACAATACAAAAAAAAAGAAATCTACTCTTCTTGAAAACAATGCAACTTTACAGCCCATGCGATAACAACGTCGACTTTCATTGCGGAAACTCCAAACTTCTTAATGGTCTTAGTATAATCACATTATTGGAGCATTTTTTAGTGATTGTTATTCAAATTAACAGTGGAGCGTTTTTTAACGTTACAAGGTCTTGTATGTATGTCAGCATACTCTAGATGGCGCTAGTGTATGATCAATATCTTAGTGTCTCTGTGTATAGCGAATATACATACTTGACAGATTTGTAGTTACTGGCATAGATTGCTCTGATGAAAACCAACCATTTTGAAACGTGCGCATGTCTGCAATTTGCCCCTGTGATCAACAAAACCTTATCGAGTTGTTTGACTAAGGAATTGTTATACAGATGTATGTTTCACTGTCTCGATTTGTAGAATTTTCTATGACCAAAGCTCACAATCCTTATTTGTGATACTGATAAAATCAAGAGTGATTTGTTGTTCTCGTCTAATTTTCGAGTAAATATAGTTCAGAAACAAATGCTGCTAAATTAACATTTTTAATATTCGGGACGAAACGTGATATACTATGAAACTTAAAGTTAACTCGGAAGAGTTAGTTCTTTCCGAATATTTGCGTAATTTTGGCCTTCGTATTTAATAATGATTCACGTTTCAAACAGCATGTCAGCAGTTGCATTTGAGCAGCATACATTTATTTCAAAAAGCTATTTCCGCATAGACAATTACTATCCATACTGCTGAAAAACTTCTGACTGATTCCTCAGTATTGCCCCATTTTGATTTTGCAGATGTTGTGTATGGACCATGTCTAGTTTCCATAGAAAAAATAGAGTCCAAAATGTTCAGAAATCCTGCTTGAGATTCATCTACGGAATTCCTGCGTGATCCTGTAATTCATAAATTAGCGGACATTAATTGGCTTTCCATGGAATATCGCATAAAATTACATGCGGCTTTTCTATTTCATGGGCATTTTGAAACCGAACGTATCTAACGAATAAAATATGCTACAGTTCACTCTTTGAACTTGCGTCATCGGGGAATTACACCTCCACAATATAGACTTTGTTTTTCAGGAGATCGTTTGTATATCAGATTTATTTTGTTTACAATAATATACCAGTATATTTCAGGAATTTGGAAACTAACACATTCAAAATCAAGTCCGAAAATTCTCTTCTACTCACATATGAATTAATGGGCAAGAATTACCTCTTCTTTCACGTTATAATTTTTGAATTGACATGTGAAAGATAAATTTTGCCATTGCTGATAGCATATGGTGGCTGCAGTGAAGGATGTACTTGCTAACATTTACAGACACAATATTCCCAGCGGGTTGAACTTAAAACTTATCATTTGCTTTCAGCTCTCTTTTTGTCTATGGAGAGTTAGTATACTAATTTAATTATTGATTTGTATTATTTTTAGTTTATAGCAAATGAACCATTATCATTATCATAAAATAAAATAAATGGAGGTTTATACTTGATAGAAGGTATATGAAATTATTTAAATATTTTAATATTTACAGATATACTCTGTTAGCCTTCTACATATTTAATTTCAAAAAATTATATTTAATAATATAACTTCAGGAATGAAATTAATGTCATATAAGTACTCCTTATATCAAACGACATATAAAATAAACATTCATTATAAAACATCCAAATGATATAACAAAATCCAATAAATATAAATTGTTAACAAAAATCCTATAAATCAAACATTTTGAGTAGACAAAATTTTGTTTCTGCTCATCCCTCTCATGAAAAAAGATATCTTCGAAAAATGTTCAACATAATCTTAAGAATTTCATCATAAAACTATCTTACTTAGAATATTCAATATTATTAGATATCTAACTAAGTTACTTTTTAGAAAAACTCAAGATATGTAAAAAACAAGTTTCAAGAGAGACTTTACTTCATCAGTACTCAATCACTCAATAAAATATAACATAATTCAACAAAAAATATTTTCTTACCTTCAACAATTCAGAAAGCTTCCTGGTTAATGAATACTGAACATTTAAATGGAGTGTAATGTTAACTCGAAAAAAATAGTTCTGTGGTTTAGCATCAATCTTAAAGATTGATTCTATCTAATATAAACCTCCATTTATTTTATTTTATTCATAATATATAATTATTTGGTTTCCTTAACATTCTTTATACAGATGTCCTTGTGCTATAGCGGAGGCCGTTACGTTGCCTTTCAATCTGCAAGATTGATGGTAAACCACAGAACTATTCAGTTCGAGTTAACATTGCGCTCCATTTAAATGTTCAGTATTCATTTACCAGGAAACTTTCTGAATTGTTGAAGGTGAGAAAATATTTTCGATGTTATATTTTATTGAGTGATTGAGTACTGACGAAGCAAAGTCTCTCTTGAAACTTGTTTTTTAGTAATGTTTTTACATATCTTGAGTTTTTCTAAAAAGTAACTTAGTTAGATATCCAACAATATTGAGTATTCTAATTAAGATAGTTTTATGATGAAATTCTTAAGATTATGTCAAATATTTTTGAAAGATATCTTCTTTCATGAGAGGGATGAGCAGAAACAAAATGTTGTCTACTCAAATTGTTTAATTTATAGGATTTTTGTTAACAATTTACATTTATTGGATTTTGTTATATCATTTGGATGTCTTATAATGAATGTTTATTTTATATGTCGTTTGATATAAGTAGTACTTATATGACTTTTATTTAATTCCTGAAGTTCTAATATTAAGTATAATTTTTTGAAATTGAATATATGGAAGGCTAACAGAATATATCTGTAAATATTAAAATATTCAAATAATATTATTATTATTTGCATGTCTGCTGCTTATGTCCCAGCGATCAACAAAAACTATTCTGGTTTATTTGCGTTTTGAACTGTTATACAGATGTATGTTGTTGCTGTGTCCCGATTCAAAGAACTTTTTGTTACCATAGCACATACTACTTAGTTATCATATTTGGAAAAGATTATCAAATACTACTCTGTCAAGAAAGTACCGGGAATTTTCAATTAAAACAACATTTTTACATTTAATCGTCAAATTTTATTGGGTCGCCTTCAAAATAGGCTCCATTTGCTCCAATACATCTATGCCAACGGCACTTCCAATTATCGAAACATTTTTTATAGGCGCTTTCCGGGATGGACTTTAGCTCTCGCGCCGAATTTTGTTTTATGGCTTCAATCGACTCAAAACGGGTGCCACGAAGGGGCAATTTTAGTTTTGGGAAGAGGAAAAAGTCGCAGGGAGCCAATTCCGTTGAATACGGTGGTTGCTGAAGCACGTTTGTTGAGTTTTTGGCGAGAAAGTCAGTCACAATCGTAGCTCGGTGAGAAAGCGCGTTATCGTCATGCAAAATCCATGAGTTATTCGCCCACAAATTTGGCCGCTTCTTACGGATACGCTCACGCAAACGTTTCATAACGCCTAGGTAATACTCCTTGTTTACCGTCTGACCATCTGGAACGAATTCGTAGTGCACCACGCCACGGATATCGAAGAAAACAATGAGCATCACCTTCATTTTCGAGCGGCTTTGGCGTGGTTTTTTCGGTTTCGGCTCATTTTTTGCCACCCATTCCGATGATTGCTGGCTTGTTTGCATATCGTACTCGTAGACCCAGGTCTCATCACCAGTTATAATGCGTTCCATGAATGTAGAATCGGAATTACAGCGATCCAGCATGTCTGAAGCAACCTGTTCGCGATGATGTTTTTGAAGAAAATTCAGGTCTTTCGGTACGAGTCGTGCGGCCACCTTTCTCATGCCCAAAATATCAATCAAAATCGTACGTGCGGACTCGTGGGATATCTTAAGATCATGTGCTATCTCTCTAAAGCTGGTACGACGGTTTTCCAGCACCCTTTCCTTAATTTTATCGACGTTATCTTCGATCGAAGCCGTCGATGGGCGACCACTTCACGACCGTCCTTGAAGGCTCTGTACCACTGATATGCACGAGTTTTCGATAGAGCATTATCACCAAAGGCCTTTTGCAACATTTTCAATGCATCGGCACACGAAAATTCATTTGCAACACAAAACTTTAAACAAATTGTTTGCTCAACGTAATCACCCATAGTAAAAATCGGCACGCACTCTGACATCGACTGACTTAATCAGCTGTTGCAAACACACTAGTTGACAGATCCCGCTCAAGCTTGGCATAGTAATTAAGGACAGTGGTACCAACCTAGGAAAAAAATTTTCACCTGCCTCATTGCTCCGCCAGATTTAAATCGATAATTCCCGGTACTTTCTTGACGGAATGTAAATCAAAACATAAGACGACCAAAAAACAAATTGTTACATTCTTTAGCAACCATATCATTCAGAAATATTATATCATTCCAAATATTGAACTAATCAAGCATTTTTTGATGAGACAAAGTATACTCAAATGTTTCAGATATTTAGCTTATACCACAAATTAAAAAAGTTCGTTCATGAATACCAGAAGTAAACATTACTGTATGCAATAAGATCCATACCACAGATGCAGACAATACTCATCTTCAAACTAAATGAGCTGACCATTTCAATCTTTTCAGAACTTCAAAATTCAAACTATTAAGAGCAAATATTCACTCCAAAGTGAAAAAATATTTTTACGTATGAATAATAATAATTATAATAATATGATAAATTTATGAAAGATATCGATTTCTCACAAATCCCTTTTTGAATGGCGGGGATCCTGCAGCTAATGCCGATTCCCGCATCTTAAACGCCATAGCCGGTCGGTTTTCCCCATCATGGCATCGTCGTATCTCTTTTTCCATGATTGTGCTGGTCTTTCTCTTTTTTGGTGGTTGATATTCCATTGCTTTTAGTGCTCATCGTCTGCAAAGAGCATCGTATGAAAATTCATCTCCGATTTCTATTCCTAGTCCTAAACATTTTTCATTCCATTCCGTGAGGCTTTCTTGCACATAAATCTTAAACAATGTTGGTGACATACTGCAACGTTGTTTAAGTTCTTTCGTGATTCGTATTTTATCGGTTATCTGTGAGACATTTTTTATAATATTATGGAATAAATTGAGTAAAGAAGGTACACATCAATAATTAGACGGTCTTTTTATGGGTTCCTTCCTATCAGCATTTTTAATCGAAATTTTGATGAGTTATCTTAAAGCATATAACTTTTCTTCACAGAATATTTAAATTGAGAATGTCCTGCATTTGAGAAATATATGTTGATAATATGTTTTGTATCTAAATAAGTTCTATTAGACAATTATAAATGTCTAAAATTTTTTTATTATTTCTTCAATTATATCCAATTCATCCAAACATCATTTTTCAGAAATTCAGCTTATACGGAACAATAATTTTCTTCAAATAATAAGAAGCGTTCTTTTACTTGATAGAAGGATTACTACAAACTTTAAATATCAAAACAGATTCAATCTGTTAGTCTTCTACAATTTTAATATCAAAAAATTTTACTCAAAACCTTTTATAATTAAATTAATGTCTTATAAGCACTGCTTATATTCAACAGACCTATAAAATTAAAACTCATTATATAATATCGAATGGAATTAAAAAACCCAACAAATATAAATTGTCAACTAATATTGATAAATAAATGAATATTTAAATGTTTCGCTCCAAGAAGAGTTCGGGCACGCATGCTTGGAACGAATATTTCAAATAAATTAGTTTTTGAGGAGTTCTTAATGTTATGTTCCATATTTTTGAGAAAGATTTAGTTTTCATGAATATAAAATCAGAAAACAAAACATTTTGTCACAAGCAGGGCTATTTACGCTTGTCTGATGAGATTCATGCTTGGAACGAAACAAACAAACATACATTTATTTATCAATTTCAATCGACAATTTATATTTGTTGGGTATTTTTATCGCATTTGATATTGTATAATGGGTTTTGATTTTATACGTCTATTAAATATAAGCAGTGCTTATAAGACATTAATTTAATTCTTAAAGTTTTTGAATAAAATTTTCTGAAATTAAAATTGTAGGAGACTAACAGATTGAATCTGTTTTGATATTCAAAGGTAATAATTTTCTTCTTTATTCGATACATTTCAAAAACTCTCCTGTACAGATACCTCAACTCATGATAGAAGTTCCCATTCACGAAAAATCTTTTCATCTGTTCACAGTCTACTTTTAATTCCACTTTCAACTGAAATTTCATAACAAAATTGAAGTTCTTAAAATATTAGCATGCAACAATGGCTGCAGCATAAACATAAAAGATATATAATTCCTAAATAAAATAATAGATATATTATTATAATTTATAAAAACCAATATAATAAAAACACTAGCTTCGATTCAGCTAGGAGAAAGAAAATTTCATATTATCAACTTTATCTAATGAATACACACCAAAATTCAAAATGGATGAAAACAAAACAACACCATTTTTACAGTTAGTATTTAGTCAATGGTGAACATTGTCTTGATACTTGTGAAAACAGGGTGGAGACCACTTACGGAATAAAATTCTTTGTGACACATAAACTTTTAAATTCAATAGTGCGCTTTTCAAACGTAAATTCAAATATACAGGGTGATTCACGCAAGTCCAGCATAGTCTTCTTGATTTTAAATGGAGCTCCTGTATATTTTTATATTTTTTTGAAGCTCTTTAATAACCTGAGTTCAACGCACTATATCATGTATGGTCTATTATGAATAATACTGGGCGAAATGATGAAATTAATAATTTAACACGCGTTAAATAATGGTATTTTTAAATAACCTAAAAACTTATGAAATTTCCGAACTAACTATAATATAATAACAATTAAGTTAGAGAAATTTCTAAAATTTATTCTCGATACGGTCATGGATCTTGAATTTGTTAACATTTTTTGTCATGAATACCTAAAAAACTATGTATATATGTCGATAAATAAATTATCAGTCAGATGTTGCGCTGTTGAGATTTATACTGAGATAGTAAATTCATAATTGAAAACTTATTTCTTGCAAAAGTAATAATGAAAAGACTCACCGAATTGCTATTTTAATGATGATCGGTTACGGTGATAATTGCAGAAGTCAGTTGGAAGTGGCAAACCCATTTAATGAGAGGTATCCTCAGTTGCTTAATATTTCACAAGATGCTGTGTCTAAAATTCGTGCAGAATTTAGAGAACTTGGACATTTCAAACCATTAAAAAGCGAACCGCAATAAGTTGAAGATACTGTATAATTGGATATTCTGTTAGGTGATACAGAGGATCAAACGACAAGTATATGTAGATACAGTTGCCCGTCAAAAGGGGTAAGTCATACAACTATCATAATGTGTCTTCACTAAGAAAAACTTCATCCAGTAAAAATGACTTTTGTGCAGAAACTAACATAAGACGATCCAGATCGTAGAATGCATTTCTACGAAATAATGATGAATGAACTGAACAGAATTGAAAAAGATGTTGGTACAATCCTTTTTTCTGTTGAATCAACATTTACATTACGGGGAGGTGAACCGACAAAATTGTAGATATTGGTCAGCGGCGTATCCTCATTGGATGCGCCAGATACATAGAAGCGAGTATCCTCAAAAGGTAAACGTTGGGCCAGGTATCATAGGTGACCATATTATTGGTCCTTTATTTATAGATGGGACGTTGACAGCCAAAGCGTATTTGAGTTTGGTTAGAGATGAAGTTATTCCTTCGTTAGTCAACTTGTAATAGATCGAAGCCTACCGAATGAAAATGTCTGGTCCCAGCAGGATGGAGACCCACCCCATTATGCTTCAATGGCCAGAACTAAACTTAAACGCAATCTTTCCCAATAAATGGATTGGACGAAGAGGTACTATTGAGTGGCCAGCTAGATCACCAGACGCCGTTGGATTTTCTTATGTGGGGTTATCTCAAGAACAAAATTTATGCAACACAGTCGACGAGCATTGTAGACCTCAAAGAAAGGATAACTACAGAAGGGCGGAATATTTCAACTTCAACTTTGAACAAAGTTAGGAATGAGTTTCAAAGGCGACCGTGTTATTGCCAAGAACAAGGTGGAGAACATTTTGAGCATCTACTTTAATGTATTAGAATCAATTACACCATGTAATTTGAGTATTTAGTTTCTTGAAACCAATTTAAAATACTTTCATCCGGTATTATTCATAATAGACCATGCATGATATAGTTCGTTAAAATCAGGTTATTAATAAGCTATAAGAAATATAAAAATATACAAGGTGATCCATTTGAAATAAAGAGGACGGACTTCTCTATGCGGGAATCACTCTGTATATTTTAATTTATGTTTAAAAGCCGCACTATTGAATTTGAAAGTTGACGTGTCACAGTGTTTTCTGTAATTTTCTAACATAAGAAAACAAATAATTTGATTCCATAAGTGGTTTCCACACTGAATATAAATTATATTGCAATGAATACCCCCCATATTACATAGGTTGGAGAGGACGGTCCATAAACATTAAAGTAAAAGACTATAAAAGACCTATATTATATAATAAAATAACCGCAACTTTTTCAACACATTGAATAAAAGTAAACGATTTCACAGATTTCAATGAAACCGAAATTTTATATGCAAGGAATAAGAGCAATAGATTAGACCTATATATGAAGCCCAAAACGTGAGTGTAGGAGTTGATTTTTTTGTGAATCAACTGAATGAAGCAAAAGAGGAGAGTACTATAACGAAAAAAGTTCATTATAAAGAAAAATAGACAGATTTGGATTTCTAGTGCATTGATAAATAGTATAAGAGAAAAAGAAAGGCTCTATGCACTTTCACAAAGAGATCAGCAAAATAAAGTTTTGCAATCCAGATTTATCAGCTACAGAAACAAACTAAGAGTTTTACTCATGATCGCGAAAAACAGTATTACAGTAACACGGTTGTACAATGTAAAGGTAATTCAAAACAACTATGGAACGTAATAAATGAAATAAGACATAACGAAACGAAAAAGACTATAATTTACGAGGTAAAACTAGAAGATAATACGATAGTAACAGATCCTCCCATTATGAGCAATGAATTCAACAAATATTATGGATGTTTAGGAAGGAGTCCCGCTAACAAGATAATAAAACCCTCGACAAATCCACTACACTACGGCATATTAATCAAAATACAATGTTCATGAGATCAAAGAATAAACCTGAAGTAGAGGCAATTATAGAAACATTAAAAAATAATAAAACACCTGGATTGGACGGGCTGAGGGCAGAAACCTTAAAATGTATCTCTTGCCACATCTGTGAACCACTTGCCTACCTCAATAATCAAACCATCTCAATGGGAGAATGGTCTGAAAGTCCCAAAGAAGCAATAATAAAGACTCTATTCGAAAGCGGAGATAAGACTAAAGTGGTGAACTATAGACCCGTATCAGTAATTTCAAACGTGGCAAAGATTTTCCAGAAAATTATCAGAGATTAGAGAAATATGTGTTAGATAAAAATATTATCTCAAATAGACAGTTTGGATTTCAGCCAAACAAGTCCACTGAGGATGCGATTTCTCTGCTTTTATCAAACATTTATGAGGCTTCAGATAGCAGTAAGCGAACTCGTTGCGTGCGTTATTTTAAACTTAGCAAAAGCCTTCGACACTGTAAGCCACCCACAATTATTGGAGGCCTTGGAAGACATTGGTTTATGGGCTTAATCTGATAAAGAGCTAAATATCTAGCAGACAACAATATGTCAAAATAGGGAACTGCATAAGTGACGCTTTCGAATTTAAGTTTGGGGTCCCACAAGGAACCGTAATGGGATCTATATTATTTATTATTTATATGAATGGTCTACTTAAATTGGATAGCCGTGGGAAGATAATTAGTTTCGCAGACGATACAGCCATTTTATATCAAGCTGATAATTGGAAAGAACTCAGAGATCAAACTGAAAACGACATGAAATCTATCAAAGATTGGATGGATTATAATTAATCGACACTTAAATTTGAGAAGAGCAAATATATCACATTCACTTGCTCAGATAGGAACTTACCAGACTATGAGACACTGAAAATTGATGAGAATTGTATGATCAAAAGAACCGACTAACGATATTTGGATGTTATTATGGATAAATATTTAAGATGGGATAAACATATAGAAAACCTCAGCAGGAATTTCAAGTGTTTAAGCTATAAATTTAAACCATTCTAGACACAACCAAACTCGAAATGGTTTATCATGCTTTGGTGGGTTCACGATTAAACTATGGTATCATAGGGTGGGGTGGAGCAATGAACACACACCTTAAAAAAATTAGTATAATACAGAAAAAAAACTTGAAAATAATCTTAAGGAAACCTCATACCTATCCGACAGATAATCTCTACACAGAAGCAAAGATCTTCGACATAAAGCAATCGTTTTATCGTTCCATTGTGTTATATCATTTCAAAAATAAATCAAATTTACGATCTCTAACACATCAATATAACATGAGGAAACATAAAACTTGCTACAGAACTCCATTTTCGACGAAGACAGTTGGCCAGCGCAGTAGTACTTTTTCAGCACAGAGAATGGATCAGATTCTACCCAAAGATCTAACAGAACTTCATAATCTACACCATTTCAAGAAGAGATTGAATGAATTTATTACAAATTACCCGAGAGATGAACTTGTCAAAATAATAGACATGCGAAAATAAGTTTTTGTGACACTGAATTATAACTCCCTTATATACTCCCTTCTTACATCTTATATTTTATATTATATACATACATTCATTGATACACCATTTTATCTGTACAAACTCTATCAATATATGATCTTTTATCTATAAATTTTATTTGTTTATATAACTAGTATTTGTACATTTTGTATCTACATTTGTCTATACCTTATCTTCATTTCATTTTTACACTGTTTTTAAAATAAAATTAGTATTAGTATAACAAACCAATATCTTAAATCTTAACAACTCACGCACAGGCAATATGCCTCAGTAAGTTTTTGCGGTTAATTGAAATTATATTTCTGAATATATATTGATTGATTTTTATACAAACTGTACTTTTTCAATGAACTATATATTACTATTATTATTATTAGTAAGTTTGAAAATTTATTTCGTACACAAAAACCATCTACCGCTTATAAACGACCAGTCAGAATTTGACTCTTATCTGTAAAAGATTGAATCTATCTCATCTGAAATAAATACATCTATTATATCTTCAAGAGATGAAATCTATTTTTATCTGTACAGGATTAGGTATGTTCAATATCTGTCAGCATTCCCCTTAAATTCAATTGATTTGTTAAGTATGAGAATAAAATGTATTACTTGTATTGCATAGTTTGCTTCGGTTTTGAAAATGGATTCAAAACATCCCACATTTGTTGTTAACAACATGAGTAATTAGTGAAACTCAAGTGATTGATTAAATCATATATTTAATGAGGGTCATTCTTCTTCTTTAGCTCTACAACCCTGGGTGGGTTTTAGCTCACTTCATTATTGTCTTCCAAGACCGACGGTCATGGAAGCTTCTTCTGATTTTCACAGATTATATTGTTATTATAATACAACCATTGTTTGGCTATCACAGTAGCATCTTCAGATAGGGATTATCTTATACTTTCGAATAATCAAATTTGTTTTCAAAATCGGTTCCTATTTGTATAAGAGTAGGTACAAAACTTTTCATTGAGCAATTAAACCCAAAAAAGGGGCTCTCTGTAAATTCGGGCTGATCTGAATGTGTTTAACAGGGTTGCGTTATTTAGGTCTAATTTTTCGTTAAGTACTATTCCAAGTTTGTTGTATTTATTCATCTCTAGTGACTCTAACACGTTTAAAGCATAACTTTTAATTTCTAAATGTAAAATGTCTAAGTTATATTCATTAAGCTCATTAATGAACTTATCTGAGCTATCTAGAAGACAAACCTTCCACGCCAGTTTCCAGGCTCTAGCTCGCTCGGTTCGAAAGTTATGATGTTTACGGACGGTCAGGCCGGACATCATTAATTTTGACCTCGGATTCTTCATCAGTGAGTCTAACCTGGTCGAGTGAGACAATTTTGGGCTTTGAAAATTACAGGCATTCAGTCGAAACGTAAGCACGTTCTTCCCTGGAACTTGCGTGCAAAAACCCTCAAAATCAAAATTTCGAACATATGTAATGTAATGTAATATCCATCCTGCTAGATCTTTCCACGTGTGCCTATTTACTTCTTCTGCCTATTACTAGGCTGATAGGTATGATATCCGTAATGAACTGTAGACTTCTTATTGACACGTTTCCAATGTCCTGATGAGGCTACATGCTGATTTAAAAATATTGACGGTCTTGCATCTCACTAAAATATCAATTTTTTGAAAAACATCTATGAAAAGGTGAAAAAAACTGACGGCAGGAGATTTTGCGCGCTAGCTTACATCACGCACGATCCTCACAAAATAATATTTTATGATCTTATTATTTTACAAGAGGAGAACAAAAAAGAGGGTTTTTACTTGATAAAAGGATTTACAAAATCTTAATAATCAAACAGATTAATTCTGCCAACCTCAATACAAATTTTAATTTTATGAGAATTTTTTTACAAAAACTTTTAAAATTCAATTAAACAAATGTCTTAAAAAACACAATTTCAATTGAGAAGACATATAGAATGAACACTCACTATACAGCACCAAAAGGAATAAAAGAATCCAAGAAAATATAGAATATTAATTAGAAATATTATATAAAATCTTGTAGGATATAAACGTTTGTTTTGTATCAATGTGTTATAAAAACCAAATTCCTCACTAGAATGCACAACATAACCTTATATGTTGTTTGATATTTAAGATATTGTGAGACTTCCAGTAACACTCTCTTTTCATTATTTTATTTTATATATAGTAATAATTTTTTTCCTTTCACTCATTACATGATATCATTTGGATATAATTGAGTCCATAAAAATACTTTACAAACTTTGTGTAATTTCTTTAGACGAATAAAGAATACGCAGAGTTTAATATTTAGAAAAAATCACTCTAGTTTTATATTTGTTTACTGAATCATAGGCAAGATATATTTTTATTAATTATTTTTATTTTTTGGAAATATCGACATGATAATTCCAAATGGCCTTTTTAATGATGTGCTGCATGTTTTTGGAATTTTTATGGAAGAACTTTTTCAGAGAGAGGTATTTTCGAAAAAAGCCTTGAGCTGATGTTGTGCATTTTTCGATAGGAATTATGTTTTCATAATAAGTTGATACGATACAAACGTTTGTATCCTTCGAGTATTTATTCAATATTTCTAATTTATATTCTATATTTTCTTTTAATTCTTTTATTCCTTCTGGTGCTGTATAATGCGTGTTAATTCCTTATGTCTACTAAATTGAAACTGTGTTCTCTGAGTCATTTATTCAATTTTTTCTATAGCAAATATTAAAAGGTAGTTATAGCACCTCTTTTGAGTAGATAAAGTATCACTTTAACCGCAAGGGTAGATAAAGTAACACTTTAACAGCAAGGGTTGATAAAATGTTTCACCTTTTTTTATTCACTTAAATTTACAAATTCAAACACATTAATTCGAAGGATTAACAACAAGTGTAATTTTACAATTAACATTATTAGAAACATCAGTTTTGGAACACCACAACTTGTACACAGGGCATTGTTTTCGTCGCTCTTCAGGTACCATGTGATATTCTTGATGCTTTTCCACTTTTTAAAGGACTGGTATTCGTTCGCATACACCATCCTAGTTTTTTTGGGCAACAATAAACTTTCTGCTTCCAGCGCTGTATCTTTTACATCTGAATTTGAATATTAAAACAAATTGAAATATGTTTATCTTCTACAATTTTAATTTCAAAAAAATTTTTATTCAAAAAACTTTTAGAAATAAATTTATGTCTACACAAGCACTGCTTACATTTAATAGACGTATATAATAAAAACTCAATAAATAATGTCAAATGGAATAAATAACCCAACAGATATACGAAAGTAATTAAAATTAATAAATAAATATTTAAAGGAGACAAAATTTTGTTTCTGGTCTTACCTTTAAGAACACCAATTGCCTTTTAAAAACATGAACACACTTAAAGGACTTCTCAAAGAATATAATTTATTTGAAATATTTAATATATTCAAATTTTCGAATAAATTATTTCAAAAATCGCTAAAAGATGTGCACTATATCTTCAAAAAACAAATATAATTCTAGACAATCCCGTCTTCAGTCCTCATTTAATATTCGAAATATCAAAATCAAAAACTTAACTTATATCTCTCACGTGTTAAAAGATTTAAGCTTCGAAATACAGATCAACTATATAATTCAAGATTGATCTATGTTCTAACAAAATCAAAGAACAGTGTGAGTTATTTTAAGGTTTATTTAAATTCATTGACATTCTATAATGAGATTTATTGAAGCCAAAATATAATTATATATTATATATAAAATAAAATAGAAAGGCCTTTTACTTGATAGGAGAAATATAACAAAATTTGAATATTAAAACAAATTGAAATATGTTTATCTTCTACAATTTTAATTTCAAAAAAATTTTTATTCAAAAAACTTTTAAAAATAAATTTATGTCTACACAAGTACTGCTTACATTTAATAGACGTATATAATCAAAACTCAATATATAATGTCAAATGGAATAAATAACCCAACAGATATACGAAAGTAATTAAAATTAATAAATTTAGGAGACAAAATTTTGTTTCTGGTCTTACCTTTAAGAACATCAATTGCCTTTTGAAAGTTTTAATATTCAAATTTTGTTATATTTCTTCTATCAAGTGAAAGGCCTTTTTATTTTATTTTACATCTGATGGCAGGTTTTCTTCTTCTTGTGTTAGTTCTTTTCCGTACATTTCGTCTTCGCTTCGTACACAAAACGCAAAAATACTGTACACTCTGCAAACACCAGAATGTAAAATTTGTTTATGATAGATTGGGCCGTTGCTTGGTAGAAATCAGTTGTAATTGTCATTATAAAATAAAACACTTGTTTACATTTTCTACTTTATTTTTGGTATTGACGTACGTTTCGTCTTTGCTAGAAAGACTTCATCAGAATACATGTATTCTGATGAAGTCTTTCTAGCAAAGACGAAACGTACGTCAATACCAAAAATAAAGTAGATATGTAAACAAGTGTTTTATTTTAAAATTTGTTTCACATTTGTTGACAGAGTAATTCATATCCCTAGTAATGGAGTAACACAGTTGCGATTTTTGTGCCAAAAATTATAATTTTCTTCGAAATTTTATTTTTCAACTGAACTTGAAATCTTGCTATAGAAAAAGATGTTGTATTGCACACGACGATAAAATCGCATTATCTTCTCAAGCGTAAAAGACACTCCCAAACATAAAGTACTGGTCATAGCGTTCGGGTATTTCGGCCAAACAGTCTGCTGAAAATAATCTCACACCGGCAAAGTTTTTATAGTAGATTTGTATTCAGGAATCCAAATCAACTTACCATGAACACGAATAAAATATTTATATTATAATGCGTAATTCTGATCAATAATTTCCTCAACTCTCAACTATTTTGAACTACTTAATCAACCGAAATAGAACTCTCAAGCCTTGGTAAAAAATCCTATTTATTTTCAGAGAATATTTGCAGGGCAGTATAATTCTGCAGTCGTGCTGTTTCAATATTCTTCTACACCAAAAGCCTTTTCGTGTTTCCACCTTGTCTGCATTCAATAAAAAAGGTATTCCGAAAAGCTTGAGACTCGATCGATAAAGCCGAGAACCTCTTCAGTTATTTTCCAACCTATGGGGTATGATTTTCCCAAGTGTATACTCTTTTATATGGTATTTTCAGCATCTAACAACTCTTGATTTCCAGCAGTCTTTTTTTATTATCCTTTTAGCCATTAGGACTCGTCCATAAAATATACGACAGGACAATTCCATTTGTACCCTTATAATGAGATTTTAATGTATACGGGTAATGATAGAAACCCTTGTTTTACTTTTCTGTACAATCAAATCAGCCCTTTTAAAATTATTGTAATTTGAAAATATCCTATCGAATTGGAGAATGATGTGAATTTCACACAAATATTCATAATATTTTTTTAACTATCATTTTTCTCCTCTAGTGCATTTATTTGCAGTTATTTTCTCCGTCTTCTAATCCTATAATATAATATAATATAATATGTGAGGGACTGTTGCTATGGGAAGACGACATATTGAAGGTAAAGGTGGGACAGGAGTGGCGGTGAGAGTGGTGGGGGAAATCCTATGTGGGGGGCTGTTGATATGGGAAAACGACATATTAAAAGTTTCCATGTGTCGGGCAGGCGTTTGCTATCATCGCGTTTGTTGAGGCAGTTTGGTCTTTTCTCAATTTCGAGGACTTCGCGAATTATGCGACTTGTTAGCCATATTTCCGTTGCAATAGTTTTGCAACTATCAAAGTCAATTTTGTGACCTGTATCTGCGTGATGTGTAAATAGGGTAGAGGATGGATCAGCTTTACGGACAGCAAGTTGGTGTTCCTATACTCTGTTAGCCACTCGTCTATTAGTTTGACCTATGTATGACCTGGGAAATTCCGAGCATGGTATTCCATATATACCTTGATATTCGTTTGGAACTGAATCTTTGGGATATCGAAGAAAGGTGGATATTTTATTGCTTGCTGTGAAGATGGTCTTTATATCTTGTTTCCGTAAGATACGACTTATTTTATCAGTTACACCTCGGATGAAATTAAGAAAGGCCTTGTAAGGGTTATTCTCTGGGGGCTCTTGGGAATCTTGAGGGTGTATCTGGTTCCGTAGGAAGGATTTCTGAATTTGATATCTGCTATATCCAGTTCGAAGTAGAGCAGATTTGAACTCATTGAATTCATGTTTGATATGTTTAATGTCGATGAGATGGACGAGGGAGTTCATAACGGAATTGATTTGCGCCGGATGGTGGTGATTTGTTCATATGGATGGGTTTCCTATAGACAGTGTGGGTGAAAGATGTGCCTGATTTGGTGGTAAATACGTCTAGGAAAGGAATGAAATTATTAGTCTCATGTTCCATCGTAAAATTGATGTTCGGATGGCAAATGTCCAGATGATCAAAAAATTGATGCAGACTTTCGATGCCATGTGGCCATATGACGAGCACATCATCCACGTATCATTCAACACGTAGGTTTGAGGTGAAATATTTCAATGGCCTAGTTTCAAAGTCTTCCATATATCAGCGAGACCTAAGACTTGTTTGAAGAAGGTGCCATGGAAAAGGAAATATGTACTTTTCATACAGTGGTTGATAATGGTCAAAGTCTGTTGAAGTATGTTATGTTTGGATTCAAGGATTGCTAGGGTTTCGTTGAGGGGGATGTTCGTGAAGAGGTACTCACAAGGATGTCAGTTTCTTTAATTTGAAAGGTTTTTAGGATTTCAATAAAATGGAAAGAATTTCTCACATGGGATGAGGATTATATTTGGCCAGTCGATGTGTAGGTGACCCGAAGGCACTGACAATGGGACAAAGAGGTATATCAAGGTTGTATATTTTGGGTAGACCGTATATTCGAGGAGTGCAATATGATTTTTCTCCAGGAATTATGGACTTTTTGACATCAGGAGGGAATTTTGAGGAGTTAATGAGGGTCTTTCTTATCTTTTCTAGGTAGGTAGTTGGATCTCGTGGTGTTGGTTTGTATTCAGGATAATTCAATAATGCTGTCATTTTGTCTATATTGTCCGTCGTGTTCAATATTGATCTTTCCGTTACAAAGATTCAATTTCAAACGGAATCTCAAGGTATATATGAAATACCATGCCCGAAATGTCCCAGGTTAGACATAGGTCAAACTAATAGACGAGTGGCTAACAGAGTATTTAAACACCAACTTGCTATCCGTAAGGCTGATCCATTCTCTGCCCTATTCACACATCACGCAGATACAGGTCACAAAATTGACTTTGATAGTTGCACAACTATTGCAACGGAAGAAATGCTAACAAGTCCCATTATTCGTGAAGCCCTCGAAATTGAGAAGAGACCAAACTGCCTCAACAAATGCAATGACAGCAAACTCCTTCTCGACACATGGAAACCTTTAATATGTCGGTTCCTCATAGCAATAGCCCCCACATAGGATGTCCCCCACCACTCCCACCATAATATTTGGTATCAAATATTATTAGCGAGCTTTAGTAATAGAAAGTTCTCTCCTTACCAATGATATTAACACGGTAGCTGAAAGTAATTAGAAAAGAAATAGTACTGTGTAAACAGCAGAATGCACAATTGCTGATCAGTGGGCGGAACTGTCCCTGTGAAAACCAGGCTTAATAGAAACATTTGGATTATCTTAAACACTGTCTTATAGTTTCAATATTGTTTGCATTTCTCACATATCTGACACTTTGTTTTGGTAATTCAACAGCGCACTTAGATTTTAAAATGTCTTTACGATATGAATTGTTTGATCGATGGTGCAGACAAGAACCTCCACATAATCTACTACATGTTGTCTTCATGAAGTTTTTGATTTGATAATAAATTTTAATAATTTCGCAACGTAATTGAAAAGTTGAATATTCCATGCTGTTTTACAATAACCTGACCTATAAAACTATTAAATATTTTATTTGTTACAGTTTACAGTTAAGAGTTCACGTTTATTTCATTTTAGAATCTTAAAGCACACTTTCGTTCAATAAGGGGCATTCTGATGACAATGTCTTAATCATATAATGAAATGGCTTAATTATATAATGAAATTATGTAGTGCGTGAGTCTGATTAAATTGATTCTCTGGTGTTGAAAAAGAAAGTTTCAACTGCAAGAGTGGTGGCAGAAGATTTCCATATTTGCGTATACTGAACAAATTGACTATAGATCCTAAATCCAAAATCCACCCATTTTTTCTGCTCTGAAGGAAATTGCGTTAGAATAATCGAATGTTACTGATCAATGTGCCAGCAACTTGGCATATAGGTACCCCTCTATCGATCAAAATTATTTGCTCTAATGACGAAACAATTTTCTCCTTAAATGGACACAAAATACCATGCTAATGGAAATTTATCTCTTTATGAGGAAGGCCAAACTCAATACCCGCATTTGCGCAGGATTTCATTTAAAAACAGTCTTATTAGAAGAAAATTCAATTGAACAAGTGCATTAAAACCTTTTAGAGAATATCATATATATTTAATTTCATTACTTAATTCTCTGAATTATATTTGAGGTTTTAGCTATAATTATTCAACATCTCATAGAATTGAGCCTTGTTCAACTCAATAATTTTTGATAATCGAATTTGACTGGACTGAGAAACTATTGTCTAAAAGTTTCGCAATTTCGAGCACTCAAATAATTTTAGGCCCACTGAGAACTTCCCTGCGTTTGCACATATTTTCCCTTTCAACCTACAAATCTATCAATCGATTTGACCATTCTTGATGCCGTTGAGTGATATTTGATAGAGCTCACTGGAAAGTACTGGAGGTGAAAATGTGATTTATAGAAGTATAGCTGTTTTGAAATGAAGTTCCCATATATAAACTGACGTATTTTTTGGTATTTGTAATTTTCGTCATGTACTCGGGGTATTCATTATTTAATAAAAGCACTCTTTAACACTCACTAATCTCTAACAAATGTTACCACAAGTGTCCCTTTATAGGGATGAAGATCTGGGCAGTCCCATGTTGGAAGACAGAGGGAGACCCATGACAATGGGTCCAGTCCATCAAAGAAGTAGAAGTGCAACCAGACCGAATACAAGAGAATTTATGCCGATACGAGAGAGAAGGTAGGTGTACAGGGTGTCACAAAATGATATGACATTTCAACTTTTTAATTAAACTTGTTATTTATTCTGAAAATTTTAATGTTTTCATTTTCGAAAGGTACAAACATGGAGATTATGTTTGCAGTATTCTCGATTCTGTTCACTAATGACCGTATATTTGACACAAACTGCAAACATTTATTCTTCGAACTTGGAGAGGTTGTGGGGCATAGTAATGAATAATTTTTTGTTTCCGGAATTTTCAAGAAGAAGTCCAATAAAATTATGTCAGGTGAAAAATACTATAAATATTAATATTAAATCACCTCTATGAAGAAAATATAGTTCGACTTATTCCGTTTAACAGGTTCATCTGGTTCAAGTTGTAACGGTGAAAAAATGATCTAAATATCTTCTCTTAGAAAATCTGAACAACTGAGACCTACATCCAGATAATGAAAAGTATTTTTTTGGAGAAAAAATGAATATTTTATACCTTGGAAATGGTTTTTTGAATATCAAGACATGATCCAAGGGAACTTTGATGAAAATATCGAAATAAAAAACCGAAAGAATGCAGTCGAAACAAATTGTTCTAATTTTAAAAAAATGGAAGTTAAATATGTTTGCCTGAACAATTGATGAAACCTAAATGGAAATTTGTTCATGAACTGGTCGGATTTCGTCTTGTATATTCGTGACCCAACACCCTTGTGAAGCAACTCAAGAAATTCTGGTCGTTAAGTTCACTCAACCGCTCCTCTATTCAGTAAAAGTATTGATGAAATATACAAAATCAAAAGCACTTAACAGTTTTCATCTGAATAGATTTGTTACTAAATAATATGTTGAGAGTGAAAAATGTACCAACTTATAAGGAAGATCTTCAAAACGAGTCTTTCGGAAAACTGTACTTATTGATTATTAGATGATCGAGGATCACGAAGCATGATGCCCTTCTAAGAAAATAGTGACTTTGACTAATCGAAAAAATGTTGTCACCACGGATGATTATCAAAGATGCGACCGATTCAAAGTGAACAAAATCATAGGCGGAAAAAAATATTTGTAGATAAAAACTAATTTGAAATTAAATCGCAACACGTGGTACCAAAATCTGTAGTATTACCTAGTGTTGAACAATGAACCGCTAACCATAAAATTCTCCATTGAATGCATTACGATACTGGCAGATGATGCGTTTTATTGAGCCAAAGAGCTGCTGAGTTCTAGAACCATCATTGCTAAATTTTCATTTTCATCACAAATAATATTTACAATTCTCGTACATTGCTCGATCATCTGATTCTACATCAGTTAACTCCAAAAGTCTCTTATTTTATCTGTCAAAGGTTAAAAGTCTTCAAGAGGCAGAAAAATAATGTGTTATTTGAATTATCATTTTGGAACACCCTTTATCTGTAAATGACACCTTTCCTTTGTCGCTTTGTGTATGAATGTTAGCTAGAAATTTTGATGTGAAAGGTCCCTGTAAGATTTTAGGAGGTAGGTTCTATCTTATTGTCAGTTCCTTAGAAATCTGCTGATATTTGCCATTTTGTACATTTCCAGAGGATCACAGGATTCATACAAATCACATGAATTAAAAACCAATCTCACGTAGTTTAAAACTGTGAAAGATAAGACAAAATTAATTACAGCAATCGAAGTATTATGGAGATTCCCGTTAATGTAAATGTTCAATTTGTTATTAATTATCTTTGGTATACATTACTCTGATTTGAAAAAAAAATTGTTTAAAATTTGTTTCTCTTTGTAACTTCTTCATTCGTTCAGTGAAGGAATGATTAACAGAAAGAGAAAACCAAAAATTTCCTTTAAACAATAAAAAATTTGTATTTCTAAGTCAAATAATAGTTCTTATTGACCTAAAAGTACAGCGCACTAAAATCCAAATATCAAATTTTTCATGGAAAGTCTACTGTTTCATCGATTCGAGTTTGCAATGAGAAAAACAGTCCAGCCTGATATTTCCGTAAGTATGAATTTTTCCGGACAACGCTGAGATTAATATTCGTGAGCGTACAATCATAGCTCCTAGTGGAGTGGTAACCCCCTGAAAAATATTAAAAAGGAATAGAAATCTAGTGACACATCATTTTAAAGGTTTTGCAATTTGTTAAATTCCAGGTAAAATAAACAATTGTACAAAAATATCAAGGAAAAGGCTCACAGATGTGTATGAGTTGACTCGTCAGAGAGTAAATAGATCCAAAATCAAT
Source organism: Megalocaria dilatata (assembly GCA_034642435.1). Taxonomy (NCBI): domain Eukaryota; kingdom Metazoa; phylum Arthropoda; class Insecta; order Coleoptera; family Coccinellidae; genus Megalocaria; species Megalocaria dilatata. The sequence goes on from CM067856.1 coordinate 77,691,480, forward strand.
TAAATAAGATCAATTCTGACAGGAATATTAATAATTCAACTCATAAAACTACTCACAAGCCAAAATTTTGAAGAAAAAGCTTATTTGGGGTGTATAACTACCAGTCGAATGAAAATTCTTTGAGTGTTGATCAAAAATCAGAAATCTTGTTGAAAAATTTAAATAGAACTCATAGAGAGAATTCAAATTACAATGATTTAATGTAAAGACACCCAAAGTTGCAAGAAATGGGAGTAATTTGAATTTGTATATCCATTTTGAAATTGGTAAAAAAATTGGTTATTACCATGATTGCTATATTAACTTTAGTGAAATTCTTGATACTGAACAAGCTAAATCAAATCTAACTTACCAAAGTAATGTAAATTGGGCAAAATTAATCAAAATTCAATTAATCCAAGGAAACATAGTGTCTACGTCAGTAATGTTAAAGAAATGTGAGCAATTGCATAGGTAATTTTAAGTTAGAAGCATTAGAAGTAGAAACTTTGTAAACTTTTGACAATTAGAAAACTCTTCAGATGAAAACAACAAGATGCAGGTATTAAAAGTTAGATAAAAATTGAGGCAAATTTTCTGGAATACTTTCAAACCAGGAAATAGTGTAAATTTTGTATAATCATTGAATGCGTAATTTTTCAAGAATTAAGATACATGCTAGTAAGCTTTGGAATTCAATTTTTCGAGAAAAGGCAATGGCAAGCAAAAACGCTTTTAAAATGTTACTCTTTCGAAGTATACAGTTCCATAACCTAAGAAGAAGATAACATTATTATTGTGAATTGAAGTTGAAATACGTTATCTGAATGTTTAATGGAAATAATCGAAAATAAATCGAGTATCTAACAATTAAGATGCTAAGAAGAGAATCAAAGAAGATAGGTATGAATTCAAAACCTTCCAGAAAAATCATTCTTAATGAATCCAGTATAATTCCTGAAATAAAGGAAGGACACTATAAAAAAGAGCATTGAAAGTGATAAACAATTTATCAAAGGTAGAAATAATTTTAATTATGTAAAACTTTCCATTCAAAATATATTTCATGTTTATATCAGGATTACGGAATAGAGATAAGGTTAGACTAAAACATAGAGCTTACCAATAAGATTAGTTCAGATTTCGAAAGTCTTTGCTTCAATATATATATTTAAAAATTAAATTATGTGAAATTAAAATTGGACACTTTCTGTTACAGAAAATCAAAATTAATAAAATTCAAATTTTCATTCACAAAATTTAAAATATTAACGGTTAGCCGGCAGCACACGATACACTCGACTTCATACATGGGTGATCAAAAAAGTATTCAAACTAAGTAAGTTCTTTAATGAAATTAACTCACAAAAAAGGTGTTCAAACCAAACTTTTCTGATTAATTCTAATTAATCATAATAATTATAAAAACTCGTCAACAAAATTCATAATAACAACTGGCTTCCGTAACGTGGGTCGGCTAATAACAATAAAAAAATTCCTAATAATAAATACTAAAAAATTACTATTAACCTTTCGTGTCGCTGTCATAAAAAAGTTGTTGAAATTGATAGATGGAGTGCATTAAGTGATCGCAGAATATCGTACTTCAAGAATCCAAAACAAATTCCTGAAACAGAGCAAGGCCATAATAAAAGGAACATTTGATTATTGATGAACAAACTTACCAGAGGTAGAAATAAGTTTATTTATGTAAAACTTTTCAATTTCAAATTGAGCATGTTTTGTTTACGTTAGACTACTATGATATTTAGAGGTAAGGTTAGGTTAACATAGAAGCATAGGAATATAGATAGACAGATTAGTTTAGTAGTCACAGATCTATATTTCGAATTAGTTTGATTCAATAAATATTTGAAAAATTAACATAGGAAAATTCGAATTGAACCCTACCTGTTGTAATAATCAAAATTCATAATATTTAAATTTCAACTTTCAATAACAAAATTATAACATAAGAGTTAGCTGGCGCAATATTCAATACAAGGAACCAGATACAAAGGTGATCTAACAAGTATTCATATTAAAACTTACGTAAAATTAAAGTACATAATAAAATTAATCCATAAAAGGAACCAGATAGAAAGGTGATCTAACAAGTATTCATATTAAAACTTACGTAAAATTGAAGTACATAATAAAATTAATCCATAAAAAGGTTATCAAACAAAATTTATCTAATTAATTTTTTTAAGTAAGTATAATAAAACGAGGGACTGCTAATAAATTCAATTTTGAATTCAACTGATATATGAAAATGTGATATACATTATTATCATTGGGCTGGGGTAATATCCTAATGTATTAAATCAAGTACGTTCAAAAAACGCTCCACGCTCGTACTGAGCTAGGCCACTGGTACGTCAGCACTTGGTACACAAATTGGAAGGCGCGAAGAGAGTTGAAGTGTATTATAACTTACAGAAAGATATTAAATCTAATTAAAAACATACCCTATAAAAAAATTCCAAGCCTGATAACGCAGTCCTTCCCTCCCAAAAAGAGATATCATATAATTAATTATTTTAGTTAGCTTCTATGGAAGTATCTATTCGAAAAATCTGTTATAAATTGATATAATTAGTTACCTACAAACATTTTTAATGACAATTTGGGACAAAGTTGTCGAATAAGTGCTTCTATAGATGTGGGGTTACACATCAAACATATGTATATAAATACATAGTTCGTCTAGAAAGTATCCGGAATTGATTTATTTTCATAATTTTAATATACTTTTTTGGGACATTCTAAGGTAAAAGTAATGTATAAAATAGGTTGAACGAAATTTGCACGGCAGCACTATTTGTCAAATATTGTTGATTGTTAACAGATATACAATTTATGAAATAATGTCGGAACTAAAACAAGAAAACAGGTGGAAAATTTATATCGAAAAGGTTTTCGAAACGTTATAAAATTAGTGCAATTGACTGAACTGGGAAAAAGTGCAGTATATGAGAGAGAATAAAGAGTATAAAAAATGGCATGGATATGAGGCATAGACCAGTTTCAGCGAAAGATTAAAGGAAACAATTTAAGTGCTTTATTGGCCTTAGGAGGACATAATCCGCGCTTGGGTTTTCGCAAATTGGCTAACAGATTTGAAAATCAACGAAATATAAAAGTATGTTCAGGAACCGTCCGTTGTCACTGTAAATACAAGGCTATATAACAAATAAACCAAAAAGAATCCCTATAATGACACCTCTCCAAAGGAAACTATGGATAGAATTTTGTCAACGTTTAAAAAAAAAATAATTTTAATAATGTCTATCTAGTAATCTGATGAAAGTTGTTCTCAAATTGCTCGAAATCACTTAAATATCCTATCAAAACAACCTGTTACTATTCAAATTTCCCACCAAAATAATGGATTGGGGAGCAATATCTCAGCGTGGTGCTACGCCTCTCTGTATAGTTGATGGTAGCATTAATAGTAAAAAGCATTGTGGCATTATAAACGATTTTCTCCTTGAAACGGTGCATGCTTTATATCCAGATGGATGGCGTTTTCAGCAGGATAATGCAAGATGTCTTACTTCGGCCTATACTCAAGCCTGGATGCAAGAACACCAAGTGACAACCATTTCATGTATAGCAGCTTCATCAGATCTTAGTCCCATTGAAAAATATGGGGACTAATGAAGATTGAAGTTGAATGAGCAGCGCCACGAAATAAAGATAATTTAATTCAGTCAGTTTTACAGTCCTGGACTACTATCACCAAAAATTATGGAGGTGATCTAGCTTCAGGTATATCTCGACATTTAGTCAAGTGTTTACAGTTGAACTGAGGCTGTATAAGTAAATATGATGAAAATTTTGTCAGAATTTTCTAATTCAAGAATTAAAAATATATACTAAATAATAACAATTGAGCTCTGTTTTTTCCGGATACTTTGTAGACTGTCTATACATATGTTTGTATAGATGTATCTCAAAAAATCACCTTCTGCTTTCCTGCTAAAAATACAGATCTTTGGCACTGGCCTCTCAAGTACTTCGGCCGTTCGTTCTAGACGCTAAGTGTCTGCGCCGTCAATGAGCCCGACCCATCTGTCCGTGTCTGAGGAAATCAAATTGCATCATTAAAACCCAGAATCAATAAATTTTATTGCATTTGGAATCGGCAAACACTGTGGCATTTATAATTGAATAATACATGCTATTTAGTATGTTCCTGGTGACTCCTGTCTTATTTACACAGAATAGGACCCTCATAAATTGGTGATCCTGTCGTAATTCTGAACAGGCAATTTTATGAGGTAATTTCATCTTTCGTGCCTTCCACACGATATCTCAACCACTTCGAGACAAATTTCGGCTATTCACTTCGGCGTACTTCCCAATCGGTCTGAGATAGCATTACATCTTGCTCAATGTCGGATCCACACACAGTGCACAGCACTTCATATACAACTACATAGTTATTCTGCAAATCACGGTTTGCAAGACGGTCAGGAGTGGAGAAAATTACAACGACTTAAGAGCACTTCTCTAGTCTCCAGACATCGTCTACAATACACATTCTGTCAAGAAAGTACCGGGAATTATCGATTTAAATCTGGCGGAGCAATGAGGCAGGTAAAATTTTTTTTCCTAGGTTGGTACCACTGTCCTTAATTACTATGCCAAGCTTGAGCGGGATCTGTCAACTAGTGTGTTTGCAACAGCTGATTAAGTCAGTCGATGTCAGAGTGCGTGCCGATTTTTACTATGGGTGATTACGTTGAGCAAAGAATTTGTTTAAAGTTTTGTGTTGCAAATGAATTTTCGTGTACCGATGCATTGAAAATGTTGCAAAAGGCCTTTGGTGATAATGCTCTATCGAAAACTCGTGCATATCAGTGGTAGAGAGCCTTCAAGGACGGTCGTGAAGTGGTCGCCCATCGACGGCTTCGATTGAAGATAACGTCGATAAAATTAAGGAAAGGGTGCTGGAAAACCGTCATACCAGCTTGAGAGAGATAGCACATGATCTTAAGATATCCCACGAGTCCGCACGTACGATTTTGATTGATATTTTGGGCATGAGAAAGGTGGCCGCACGACTCGTACCGAAAGGCCTGAATTTTCTTCAAAAACGTCATCGCGAACAGGTTGCTTCAGACATGCTGGATCGCTGTAATTCCGATTCTACATTCATGGAACGCATTATAACTGGTGATGAGACCTGGGTCTACGAGTACGATATGCGAACAAGCCAGCAATCATCGGAATAAGTGGCAAAAAATGAGCGGTAAACAAGGAGTATTACCTAGGCGTTATGAAACGTTTGCGTGAGCGTATCCGTAAGAAGCGGCCAAATTTGTGGGCGAACAACTCATGGATTTTGCATGACGATAACGCGCCTTCTCACCGAGCTACGATTGTGACTGACTTTCTCGCCAAAAACTCAACAAACGTGCTTCAGCAACCACCGTATTCGCCGGATTTGGCTCCCTGCGACTTTTTCCTCTTCCCAAAACTAAAATTGCCCCTTCGTGGCACCCGTTTTGAGTCGATTGAAGCCATAAAACAAAATTCGGCGCGAGAGCTAAAGTTCATGCCGGAAAGCGCCTATAAAAAATGTTTCGATAATTGGAAGTGCCGTTGGCATAGATGTATTGGAGCAAATGGAGCCTATTTTGAAGGCGACCCAATAAATTTTGACGATTAAATGTAAAAATGTTGTTTTAATTGAAAATTCCCGGTACTTTTTTGACATAGTAGTATAGTGATCCCCAACATGTTCACCGAAGACAGTCACGTGACAACTGCCCAACTCCTACAGACATAGTCTAAGGTTACTTATGGTCTCTATCATGCTCACTGGGGGGAAAGTTATGTGGCGACTTATAGCACCTTCAATACTTTTCGACATTCGGGGCTATGTTAGACGCGCTTCAGAAATCTGCTTCATTCTACTGCAAGCTCTCGGTATTTATCACAGAAGGCGCAACTGATTTCTATGTCACATGTCACTTGCGCTGTTCCTACTTGTTCCTACTGAAACAAGGCCCATATGCATAGTTGGCAGACTTTCACCCATCTAGCCAATCTGAATATTCCATAGTTGTTGGTTGAGATGAAACGACTACTCTCCGCAAACAAAAGGTCATAAAGCCGCCTCTTAAAGGTATAAAGAGCTTTATATACACAAACTAAATTGACTTGGTTTCATATGAGATCTCACAACTTTAAAGGTGGAAGGACTTGACAAGGCTTGTCATTTTTTTTTACATGTTATGTTTTTATACACTTATTGCAGGGAACAGCGTGTTTAGTTTCACCCAAATATCTGCAATTTTGAACCGAAAATGGTCTTAAAGTACTAGGGATGAAGAATCCTAGGTTAAAAGTTATTCCATCCGCCCAATGCAACCGGCCTACCCTCCATAAAAACGCTAGCTTTCAAACGGAAAAAGCTAGAGCCTTGAAACTTCCAGAAAAGGTTTTAGATCTACACATCTCAAGTTTTTCAATGGGCAAAATCAGTTTGACATTTTTGCAGTTATTCACGTTTGAAAGTTTTTCATATTTTTCCTAATATTTTCTAAACTACAAACGCGATCAATCTATAATTCGGTACTTTGGAGTAGAATGATAGCGTTAATATTCTTACGAAATTTCGTGATAATCAAAGGATTAGAAGTTTCAAGGAGCAGGTCAGCTATCTTGAACACTATAACTTTCGAATGGAAAGAGACAGAGTCGGGGTATGTTTATGGTCTGAATATCTCGATCAAGTTCGTTATCAGGCAATATCAGTCCAGTGGTTCCACAGTTATTCGCATTTGGAATTTTATCCTATTATTCATCATATTCACTTCTTCCACAAGCTTTTCAGAGATTTGAAATTTTCAGGGGATATGGATTGCTAAACAAGCGCGCAAAAGCTGACTTCATGTCAGTGCTCTTCTAGATTTCTCTATTGGATATTTTCTACTTTAAATACGTATTCAATTTGCATTTGAATGTGAATCTTGTTTTGAACAGTACAGAAATCATAGTTTTAGGTTTGAATGAGATTTTATGGTAAGGTTGTGATTCTCTGGAAATATGTGATAACATATGGCAGATAAATACGAATCTATCGGGAATTTTCGATTATATTTTGTATCCCACTTTACCAAGTGAGGAATATCCCGTATAATGTATTTCATTAACATATTCGATCTGGAAAAAAATTGACACATCAACTGAAAATTTTCTTTTTCAGGGACAGATCACTAGATCGCGGCCTCTACTTTGATGACGAACCTTATAGCAGCCGATCAGCAAGACAATCCCCAACCATGCACCAACCATTCATCGGAGACCTTCAACATCAAAATTCTGATCTACAAAGAGAATTAGGTAACCTAAAAAAGGAACTCGAACTCACTAATCAAAAATTGGGATCTTCCATGCATTCCATCAAAACATTCTGGAGTCCTGAACTCAAGAAAGAAAGGGCTCTCAGAAAAGAAGAGTCGGCAAAGTACAGCCTGATCAACGATCAGTTGAAGCTCCTGAGCAGTGAAAATCAGGTGAGCAATCTTTGAAATTCTTTACCCCTTATCTATGATTACGTTAATCTTGAAATTCCAACAATTGCTTTAATTTTTATTTAATTTTCTTCAAATATTTGATATATTTCAGTGACTATTTTCGAAATTAAAACATTAAAGTAAAGTTTCCGATTCATGTTGATTGTTTTATTCATGTAATGAATTCTTGATGGCCCTGAAAACTTTTTGTAAAGTAATTTTGTAACTCAATTATCAATATATCTTTCAGCGATATTGCTGAATTTCCAGCTATCACGTCTTTTCAGTTTTGTCTTATTTTCTCTATTGCCAAAGGCCTGTATAATTTTCAACTAGAGAAGGTTGAAATACTTTAAAATCCCGAGGGCTTGATTTTTAAAACTGTGGATACTAGGAGACAGAATTTTATTTTTCATTAAACGATATAAGTCACATTTCTATCTAATGGAAATAAATGGAAAAAAACAATATTATCTAATTTCCACTGAACTAAATTTTTCAATGAGTTTGACTTTGGTCATAAGATGAAATAACTAGATGGAAATTGGATGAAAATGTTTTCTTTCTCATTTAATATTTTATTCTTTTGGAATTCATTACTGGTAATTGTTATGTGGATTATAGGATAACCACTAAAATAAATGGCCATAAGAGGCCAAAAGTTCATATATAATTACAAGAAATGCCCTCACAGTGTGTGCCTTCGAATCTGTTATATACCCAAGCAGCATGTTTTCTTAGTCGATCATGATACTAATCGACATTTCTGTTAATTCTTCTCGTCAACACTCAGTATACTACTAATTGTTCGTATTTGAAAAAAAAAACAAAAAACAAAGAAGTTCACTTTTTTTTACAATCGTGAGTTTTCGTTAGAATGTAATTTATAGTTTATATTAAAGTTGTTACCAGCTAGTGCTATTTTGTGTTTCATGAGTCATTTTGTCGTTTCCTGGCGATTCTAAAATAAAAGGCAATATTAAAACACTCGAAGTATAATGAAGTCCCTTGATCTTACAAAATTATTACAATGTTCTTTTGTGAGCTCACTTGTATGATAGATAAATTTGAATTCAAAATTATTTCTGAAAAGGTCCATTACATATATCAAAAATATATACTTGAATACTTAAAAATTAATAAAACATATACATTTGATCTAAATTATTTTTTAATATCTAGGAAAACAGTGTTTTCCCAATCTGACATACAAAGTAAAAATGCAAATTGATAAATAAAACCTATGTATATGCGTACATAGGCAAAGATATCCATAGCCTTTTTCCTGTTATTTAATCCAGAAGAATCTGCTATTCCAAAATTATATACAAATTCCCAAAATGAAGGATAGAAAAAAAAAAATAGTTGAACCAGAACTTCAACTAATGGCAAATGTTTTAATTTAAGAGAAACGGGTTTCATCATATGTTGGTTAAATTCAGATTGAGAAAAAACAAGAAAAACTATCCTAACATAATAACTGAATAGATGAAACTCAGAAATCAATAAACTCACCACACGTGTCTAATGTATGGAATACTCTAGAGAAATTACTTGAAATAATTCCACTTCTACTTAAATGCAGCAAAGGCAGATCTTATTCCTTTCAAAGAATATCTCATGATAAAAACGAAAATAACCTGTATTTCAAAAACAATACATAATCAAAATTTTTTTATTGATTGTCGACTCTTTATGGAATTAATTCATAAATCACAAAACAAATTAACATTTGAGTCGATACTCGTTCGAAGTATTTGAATAAATTCAAATTCAGAATGATTTCTGAACACTTCTATGATATATATCAAAAAAATTTACTTAGGTACTAAGGAAGTATCATAATATATAAATTTAATATGAAAAAATTTTTAACTTCTAGAAAAACACTTTTTTATATTATGACATATACCGTACATTTAAAGATGTAATAATACAACCCATACTTATACGTAAATCAGCATACACATACAGAAAATTTACTATTCCAAAATTAAATACAAATTCTTAATAAAAAAATATTGAACCAGAACTTCAACATATTACAACAGATATATTGTATATAACAACAGTTTTGATTCTAAAAATTGGATCCTATCAGATATGTGTCAAATTCAGATTCGACTGCATTAAACAAAAACTTTCCTAATTTACCAAACAGATATAATTCGGAAATGAATAAACCCAGAAAGCATGTCTGATGTATTGAAGACGTAGGAAAACGACTTAAAATAATTCAAACCCACTGGTAGTCAATCACAAAAAACACAGAACAGATATTATTTCCTTCAAACAATATCCCATGATAAACACAAATGTTACCAGTATGTGGTAATACATGATCAAGTAATTTTTGTCGATTTTTGACTCAATATGAAATTAATCCATAATTAACAAAATAAATTAACATTTGATACTTGGTAGAAGTATCTGAATAAATTTTAATTCAAAATTATTAATATATATATATACTAAGATACTAATAAAGTATCATAGTATATACAATTGATATAATATATATTAATGTCCAGGAAAAAACTTTTTTCACATTATGACATATAACGTATATATCGGGTGTTTTTTTTAGAGTGGTAGAACTTTAAATTGAAATAAAACATATTTAAATCAAGATTGAAGCCAATTTTTTTTTATTTGAAAGATAATTTGATGACATTTATGTTTTGAAAATAATTTCCGGCACATGTCCACTACGACTAGCTCTGAGGAACCGCATTCGACCAGACCCATTTTGGAACACTTTTTCGAGTAATTCAGGCCTTATTTCATCAATAACACAAGTTATGTTGGCTTCCAAAGCGTCTATTGTTTCTGGTTTATCAGCATAACCCAATGACTTGACATAACCCCAAAGAAAATAATCCAGTGGAGTTATGTCGCATGATCTTGGAGGCCAATTAATTGGACCATTTTTCGAAATAATGTTATCGCCAAATATTTCTTTCAATAAATCAATTGTTACGGTAGCAGCATGAGATGTAGCGCCATCTTGTTGGAACTATAACACTTCTGGATAGAAATCATTCAAATTTTGAAACAAATAATCAATGATCATCGATCTGTAACGAGCACCATTCACTGAAACACTAGCTCCAGCATCATTTTTAAAGAAATATGGACCGATGATGCCTCCTACCTGTAAAGCACACCATACGGTGCATTTTTTAGGATGCAATGGTATCTGCAGAACTTCTTGAGGATTGTTTTCACTCCATATACGGCAATTTTGCTTATTTACATAGCCGTTCAACCAGAAATGAGCTTCATCACTAAACACAATTTTACGATAGAACAGTGTATCAATTTCAAGCTGTTCTAAGGCCCAATCATCAAACAAACGACGCCTATTATAGTCAAGTGGCTTTAATTCTTAAACCAGTTGGATCTTGTATGGGTGCAGACCAAGATCTTTAAGCAAAATTTTTCAGGTGATGGATACACAGAGTCCAACTTGATGTGAACGTTGACGAATAGACAGATCTGGATCCTCATGAACACTATGACTTACAGCAGCGATACTCTCTTTTGTACATACAGTTCTTTGTCTTGTTGTTGTTGCATCGAGTAGAGAAAATGTTGTCCGAAATCTATCGATAGTTCGACGAATAAGCTGCTCTGATGAACGATTATGTGAACCATGAATTTCACGAAGAGCTCTATGAGTTTGTTGAATAGAACACTGATTTTGAAAATAAATTTTAACAATTTGTAAACGCTGTTGCGGCGTGAGTCTTTCCATAATAATTTGTCAATGCTTACTGAACAGAAATGTCAAAACAACATGGCTTCTACCTTCTGTTAAATCACAGTTATCTCTATCGAAAATTATATCACTCTAAAAAAAACACCCGATATACAAATGTATAAACAAAACCCATATATGTGCATACATATGCAGAAAAATCTACAATTCTAAAATAATGTAAAAATTCTTCAAATAAAGAATAGAATATAAAGATAGTTGAACCAGAACTTAAATATATGATAATTTAAAAATAAAATAAAATAGAAAGGCCTTTTAATTTTTATTTTATATATAATATATTATTATATTTTGGCTTCAATAAATCTCATTATAGAATGTCAATGAATTCAAATAAACCTTAAAATAACTCACACTGTTCTTTGATTTTGTTAGAACATAGATCAATCTTGAATTATATAGTTGATCTGTATTTCGAAGCTTAAGTCTTTCAACACGTGAGTGATATAGGTTATGTTTTTGATTTTGATATTTGGAATGTTAAAAGAGGACTGAAGACGGGATTGTCTAGAATTATATTTGTTTTTTGAAGATATAGTGCACATTTTTTTAGAGATTTTTGAAATAATTTATTCGAATATTTAAATATATTAAATATTTCAAATAAATTATATTCTTTGAGAAGTCCTTTAAGTGTGTTAAAGTGTTTAAGTATGTTTTTAAAAGGCAATTGGTGTTCTTAACGGTAAGACCAGGAACAAAATTTTGTCTCCTTTAAATATTTATTTATTAATTTTAATTACTTTCGTATATCTGTTGGGTTATTTATTCCATTTGACATTATATATTGAGTTTTGATTATATTAAGCAAAGTCTCTCTTAAAACTTGTTTTTCAGTAATGTTTTACATATCTTGAGTTTTTATATAAAGTACCTTGGTTAGATATCCAATAATATTGAATAGTCTAAGTAAGATAGTTTTATGATGAAATTCTTAAGATTATGTTGGATATTCTTGGAAGATATTGGTTTTCATAAGATTGATCAGCTGAAATAAAATTTTGTCTATTCAAAATATTGAATTTATAGGATTTTGGTTAATAATTTTTATTTATTGGATTTTGTTATACCATTCGGATATCTTATAATGAATGTTTATTTTATATGTCATGATATAAGTGGTACTTATACGACATTATTTTAATTTATTTTCAGAAGTAATAATCGTTTAATATAATCTTTTGGAATTAAATATGTAGAAGGCTAATCTTGAAAAATTTTTTGAAATTTTTTAAAATTTTTAAAATATTTAAATAATTTTTCAATAATGGCTAAATCGCATGATTTCATCGAGTGTTTCATCCAAATGTCAAAATCATTAGAGGATAGAGACAATATTTTTGAGGAAATACAAGAGTTTGTTTGCCATATGTATGGATTTAATCGTCTCAAAAAGGCCAATGAGGCAAGAGTAGCGTTGTTTGAAAAAACATATAAATTCTTGGATACTGAGACATTCAAATTACCAAAAAAAAGGTATTGATGGTTCTTATCTACCACCTTGCGAACCAGAGCTATATCAGCAATTTTTAAGAGCATGTTACATAGCTCAAATTTGGTCAAATGCACACCTGAAGGTTCCAACTTCTGATAATCCGGAAGACTATGGTTGGGAAGAAACTTACAATAAATATGATTTCACCTGGTTCTTTGGAAGTCAGTTACCAACATCGATTGATGAAATCACTATCCAGCCTGAAAATGGTAACATTTCATTATCATATTAATGATATTATGCTAAAATGCGCATTCTAATTTTTTTTTTGTACAGATGATGACGATGAAAATATTACCGCAGACGGCTCTGACAGCGACTCGGACAATGAATCAGAGAGAGATGGTTGTGACTCAAGCCATAGCGAAAACGAAAATGATTAAAATAACGTCATTCTTATTGTAATTTTTCATAATATTTTTATAAGAAATTTTTTTTTATCAAGTAACTAGATAATTTATACTAAGCAAATAGATTATTTAAATATTGGAATAGAACTAAAATTATTTGAATATACACGTATAAGTTTAAAAAATATTGATACGGCATATTTGTTTCACCTCAACACTCATATTGGAGTGCTATGCCGAATAATTAAAGAGATGTCATTTCCTCCCACATGAAAATTTGTGAGCTGATTTTAAATATGTTTCTGTGATAAATAAAAAAAATCTGCTAGCAGTAAGTCGAGGAAAACCTAGTCAGCTGATGCATTTAAATAGTAAATGCTTCTGGCTAACTTCTACGTAACGACCTTCAAAGTATCAGCTAACGATTTTTCCACCGAGATACAGCCAGCTGACGTATATATTTATCAATAGTTACATATAAGCTATCATCAGGTAAATTTTTATTTGAGAGGATATCACTGAAAGTGAAGATTTTTTTTCCACTATGTTATAGCCAGCTGATTTTTTTTTGTTGAAATATTGGGTAAGCTATAATTTGATAAATTATAGCTATTTTTTTTCTTCGAGCGTGGGAGGTTATAACTGCTCATCCCCCCACCGAGCTGCAGCTGACGTTCACGAGACTTTATGGTTCGATTTTCTGATGTATTTTACTAATTATCACTTGAGAAGAACTTGGTCATATATATCTGTTACTGGCTCTCGGACTAAAGCGCACACAAGCTGACTTCACGTCAGTATATTTCAAGGTTTTTCTTCCTCTAAGATTACCCTGCTTGTCGATAAAAGTTCATTCTTCAAAAAAATACTGTTGATTCGTATGAGACCACGACCGTTTAATAGTTCTTAAAATTTGTGTTAGATGTATAAAATTACACTGAATACATCAAAAGATGTCAAATTTCATTATCAGCTATGCACTATGATCATCAACAGATTAAACTCATACATAGATCATTTCAAAATACTATTGATAATATAATATTGGAGTATGAATGAATGAATCCTTAACTATAATTTTTAAATAGATGCCCTGCATCGTTATTATTTACTTTCCATATTTATTGTATTTTCTACAGAATAAACCAAACACTTTAGATTAAATGAAAAAATAATTAACACATACGCTGGGTCTGGAAACACTAACCCTAGAGGTATAGCAACAATTAACGTTAATTTATACCTACAGGTTGATTTTACATCAGATAAGAAAGACCTAAATACGACACGATTTTCAGAAAATATGAAAAATGTGGAAATGAGGTGGACTGAAATAGTATTTTTGCATAAATACATACTTTTCTAAATCTACTGATATCCTTTTTCACAATTCTCATGGAAACGTTGAAAGATTACAACCCTTTTCTGTACAAAATAAAACTTGCTGCCGGGCTGTAGATTCAAGAAATCATTACCTACTCGATGCTTCAGTAAGAAAACAGCTATCAATACATCGTTAAGAACTGAAATATCAAACCGTTGTGCTTGCTTTATAAGCGGCTTGCCTCCAACGTAAGTGGTTACCAATTTTGTTCGCTGCAGCGTGTAATTAGATTTAATTGAATAAGGGTAATGCTACTAAGCAGCTCCATTCTCTCTGTTGAATTTTCGGTTTCGAAGCCCTGAAATTGAGTATGAAAGAAAAGCCGAGAATGGAAAGTAAATCATTACGTAAAGAGGTTTATTATGCGAAGAAAGGAGAATACGTCTTTCAGTGGAATGGCTTTTTATCTTCAATACCTTGAAATTTCACATTTTATTGATCCTAATAACGAATGTATCTTTGGTTGGAGAAAAAATTCAATATCTGACGTAGTAGCCTCTCATTTTTAAAAATTTATTTATTATTATTATCCTGATACTCCTAGATCTTCTGTGAAGATCCCTCAGAAGCTTTTTTCAGCTTGTGGGAGTTAGGAGTTCAGTTGTGTTCTGGGTAGGCTCTGTTACTGCGACCTTGCGACACTTTACATCACAGCACTGTTAATTTTTGACCCCACAGTGAAATGGTGGTCGACACCCGTCCAACTAGAAAATTTGTTTTCATCAGCATTAATTTGAATTTTCACACTAATGTAGGTCCTTTTTCTAACAAAAGGTAAAACTAAATAATAACCATTTCCCCAAAAATCGCGAATATCAAATATTGAAGGTGATAAAGATATAATCCCTCAAATATCTTTAATATCAAATAGATTCATTCTGCTTACATCGCTACAAATTTTAATTCTATAAAAATTTTTCTTAAAAACATTTTAGACTTAAATTAAATAAATGCGTCAAAAAACAATGTCTGAATTCCAGTAGACATATAGAACTAACACTCATTACACAGTATCAAAAAGAGATAAAAGAGTCCAAAGAAAATATACTATATGTATAATATATATATATATATAATATATATGTATAATATTGGCTGAGCTTACTCAACAAATAGTTTGTGGAAACAGTGCTGTTTCGTAACGGTATCATGAAAACTAAATTTCACTCCAATAATGCCCAACATAACCTCAAGAATTTGTATGAATTTCAGATCCATGGAAACTGTAATTTGAAAAATATCAATAAAAATAAGAGAAATTGAAAATGCATATAACTGCGAAACCATCAAACTAATTTTGCATAATAACAATCCATACCGAGATATTCAAGTCCTGAACCCAGAAGTTTCAAGTCCTTTCCGTTCGAAAGTTACAGTCTGTAAGGTAGCATTCAATGTTGATCCGCTCACAAAATATTTTTTACACTCTAGTTTCAGAGAATAACGTGCTATCGTTTCATCCTAATATCTGTCATTTTCGAATTTTGAGCTGAAAATGGTCTTAAACCACTAGGTTGGACTCACTGTTAGCACGCTGGCTGCAAAAAAAGGGGCTCGAACCTCGAAACTCTTAGGCAAGGTTAAGGGTTTAAATATCTATGCTAATTTCCTCAAAATAGGTATTATTTGCTACCTTCAGTTCTTCATCGTCGGAAAATCACTTTTCATGAAGATATTTTTTCACATTTGGAAATAGGTTGTAGTCACTGACGGCTAAGTCTGGATTCTACGAAGGATAAGTAATTTCTTCGAAGCCACAATCACGCAAAGCAGCCTTCACCACTCTGGCCTTGTGAACCGGCGCATTGTTGTTAAGCAGCAACATCTCCCCTGTGAGTTTTCCTCGGCTTTTCCCTTTAATTGCTTCTCGTGAATTACGAAAAGTGGTTGCGTTTGGATGTGCAGTGATTCTTTGACCCTTTTTAGTGTATTCTATCAATAAAATACCTTTATATTCCCAAAAGTCTGAAGCCATTAATTTTTCAGCGGATGAGGTGACCTTACATTTATTTGGGGGCTGTGCACCCTTTTCAATCCACTGCATGGACTCATGTTTACTCTCAGTGTGATAGTTATGAGCACATGTCTCATCTCTAGTAACCAGCCGGTTGAAAATATTCGATGGGTCTTCTCCACAGAGCTGTATAAACTCCTTACAGCACTCGACTCGCACTTGCTTATGAGGTTCGGTACCCATCTTGCACTGACCTTTGAGAGGTTAAGATGGTCCTGAAGGATACCATGTATAATACCCACGGATAGGTTTGTCATCTCTGCTAACATCTTGATTTTCATTATGGGATCTTCAAGTAGCCGCTTTTCCACTTTTTTCACATTTTATTCAGTGGTGCCGCTAACTGCGAGGGTCGGCTTTAATGTTTTCTTTGCCTCTTTTAGATTCACTTGACCACTTTTGAACGGTGGATAACGACGGGGCGCAGTATTGGTAATTAGCGACTATCTCTGCATGAATGATTTTTTGACTTTTTCCCTGCTTAGTGAGGAACTTCATAATGGCGCGATGCTAGATTTTCTTCATCAATGTGACGTCAGTCATTCTGGTCGTCTTTCACTGAGGATACCTAGAAAACTAACGATCGTAAATAAGTTAAATTTTATATTTTTACCCTTAGATAGTGTCATTAGTAACCGAGACAATTAGATTACTCACATTATTAGCAAATTACCCTGATACCGAGAATATATTGAACAGCCCTGGTAACGCACATAATCTCAACCGCTACTGGTTCTGCAGTGGCAGTACCCAAGTTGTTTGAAACGCAACTCCCACGCCGACGGAGCTTCTTACTTGTACCCGCACTAACACAGACTCAAGAAACAGGAAAATCCCAAGAATCGATACTTCAAATTATCCTGGTACGAGCACCGTCAATCCGGCCCGTACGTCAAAACCCACGAACCTTTGTGCAGTCCTTCAATTGATCCTGGCTTCAAGAACCAATGGTCTAAAACGTATCGTCGAGATCCAAAAACCTCGGAATCACATTCGATCCTGGTTCAGGACGAGGCCGGTCGAACCGTCAAGTCCCGCTAAATCTTCAAGCACTTCTCGATAAATCCTTAATCATGAGTTACTGCGGCCAGATAGATGGAATACCCTTCTAGTCTAGCATGCAGACTTTCAACCACTGCCACCTCGAGTCCATCGCCAAATTGGGTGGTCAAATCGTACGAATACTTCCCAAAGACCTCTACCCTTCCGAGGCCACTGGACAGAAAAATCCGGAAATTTACTGCAATAGGGTAGAAAAACTCTAGTTTTAAGGGTGTAAGCCCTGTGCTGTGACAGACACCTCTGTCACTGTGTTCAGCCCTCCATTTCACCTTTGCGGTGAAACTAGGGAACGGATGAACTTTCCACTACACGGGTCCAGTGACACGGCGCGAAGTCTCTGCTGTCGGCATCAAGACTTAATCACCTATTTCAATGAAATGAAACTAGGATCTTAGTCATGACCACCTCGTCAAGTTAGAGAGACAAATTGGGGGGCGAACGCAACAGGCCATACTCAGAGTAGTACTTATTAGTATATGAGCAGAGCTCCTCGTCAATGTTAAATGCACTTATAGCATCATAGTAGTCCCATGTTCCCGCTCAAACTGGTTTAGCCCCAGCGGGCCTCCAGATAGCTACAAGAAATGATAGGATTAGTAAAGTGAAAATGAGAAATTTCAACAAAATAGAGATTTTTGCTTTGGCTTGTAGGCCCCAGCAGACACCTAGACATAGCTGAATGATAATATTTTTATTAGTATGGCATCTTCTTGAGCCACTTGAAAAGGGTTTTTCTGAAACATTGAAAGAAAAGAATTAGTGAGTTTAAATGTTTCTGGGTATCTAGAAATATAACAGTTGATTTAGAAGTAAGAGAAATTCGATAGTGTTCATTTAATTTCGGTACTGATATATACGTTTCAACATCGTTTTTGCGACACCTGAGATTTGACGATATTCACTCGGACTATCAACGAGGAACTACATACGATCAAGACATGCGATGATTTCTCGTCCGCCGTGCCGCATAGGCAAGAGGATGAAGTTGATAGGTTAAGTTTGCTTAGGGTTGCTCTGAAGGGGTTGTGTCCTGTGATTAAACAGGTTAGGGAAAAAGAAGGATTTTCTCTAACAAAGTTGACATTGGGTAGCCAGAGATGGGTGTTTCTGCCAGAGAGGCACAGGTCACAGCTCTTCTGCCATGAGTTTTGGAGGAAAGTCCATAACTTATTTGAGGACTTAGTGCACATACACAACGGGTCCTCCTCAGAATTGTACATGTCGGCATGTGAGCTTAGCCCACAACCGACGTTGATGTACCATTATCATGATTGTTTTCCCGAGTTTCTGCTCAAGTTTTGGTTTTCCAGCAGATCCTGGAAAGCTGAAAAAAACAAAAGGATATCTGGAAAGGAATAAAAGAGAACCTGCTCCAGTACAACCGAGGAGGAACCAGCAGAGATTCCCCCTCCATAAGGAATCGCCGTGTCGATCCCAGCACTCAGCTGCATGTGCAAAGTGTCCCCATTTGGTTGTTATGAAAGACTGAAGCACAGGAACAACACAAATAACAGCTTTCCAGCAGGGATCTCCCTGAAAGGGCCCATGTTGCTGTTCTACAGTTGAAATTATTGCCCTGAAACATCCTAGAGAAATGGCTTAAGTATCCAAGAATGGGGCCGAAGTTGAGGGCGAGCAGAAGGCGAGTATTTTCAGATAGAATGCGCCCCAAGTCTTCCCTTGTCCCCTACCCAGCGCGCACCGTTCCTAGGCCAAGAATGGGAGAGCAACACAGAGTCCGCTACCATAAATAGTCGTAAGTGCCTTTATTCATCCTGAAGCGCAGACCATTCAAGGGCTGAAGAGGGGTGGCGTAGAGTTGGGGGCGTCCTCTTCCTCCAGCCAACCATCGTACCTCGCTGCGGATAAGTGACGAAGGTTGGAAAGCCTGTCTCGAGATTCAGCAGAATTTCGTCTTCGCCAGTGAGGTGAAAGGTTTGCTCCTAGTTCGCACAATGAGACAGAAGAAAAAGACGTGTCCCAACCGCGATTCTCTGCCCATATTCACGTTCCAGGAGCGACAAGTATGGACAAAACTCTAATCGGTCGCAGGATAGCATGAGTTGGCCCTCCATTCAGAACCACAACTACCCCGTACGATTCCAAGCTTTGTTTAAGGATAGGAATGGTTGTGGGACAACATTATGGAATGGTATACAATAAAGAAAAAATAAAGAAATGGAAATATGAATAGGAAATCTCTGCTTAAGCCATCATGATTTTATCCTTCGTGTCCCTTGGATGAAACTATTATATCAGCCATGACAAGCACCTCCACCACGTCAAGGTACAGAGATAATTGGGAGGCGACGCAACAAGTCAGGAAGATAAAGGTCAGTACTGTTTAGTACTGACTCCCATGAAGTAGTGAGAATACGTCGGGAAAGTGACAGTACTGTGCTACCAGCAGACTGAACCGCCAGCTACTGGTCGAGTGAAAACTAGGCCTTAGGAACTGTAGAAGTGATTGGAAATACAGTTCATTGGTTGAAAAAGCTTGGTGGGATATGCTGTGAATTTTTATTCTGTGTGGGACGAATATAGTTGCGTGGCTGTGTTGGTCATTAGTTAATCTTTAAAACATGAATATTTGCTACGAAGAGTTTTTTTGATATTACAGATAATAGCCGCATTAATTCTTCGGAACCTCTACAGATTCAAACTAAAAAATCTTTTTTGAGAACTAAATTCAATAAAATGCCTTAGAAAATACTGTTTCGCTTTGTATGAAGATATATATATATCTATATATATATATATATATATATATATATATATATATATATATATATATATTACCAACACAGCTAGCAAATAAAGAATCAAAAGAAAACATTATGTTTCGACTAACATTATCTAAATCCATAGCTAAAGGCAAATTTTTTTCGATGGGATATTAAGGATAATTTCAATTACCAAAAAATTTTCCACTTAAAATTCGAAGATTTCTTTTTAATTTCTCTTTCTGAAAAAAAGATAGCGCATTCTCCAGAAATCTCCAGATTCCTTAATATCCAATGGATAGAATTGTCTTGGGTGATAAATTTAGATAGTTTTGGTCAATACATTGTGTTTTCTCTTGATTGTTTGTTGGTTAGTTGCCGCTCACATGTGTTGATGATTTATATATCTATAAAGTGGATAAGTGATTTCCAAAGCATTTCATTGAATTTAATTCTTGAAAGTTTTCAAAAATTTTTTATATTAAATCTCTATAGGTTACGGAGAATTGATCTAGCTATTATCAGAGTTAAAAAAAACTCTTCGTAGTTAATTTCCTATATATTAACTCAATAAGTTATTTCTTTGAGATATCGAACAAAGAAGTTAACATGCTGACAAACTGACGGATAGAATTGATTTTTTTTTATTTAGAAAATTAGCTTCAACCACAAGGGTTATAGCGATGGAGTGATACATATTGACGACTTTTTCAGCTCTTGCTCCGAAGTACTCGTTGAAATATATTTTTGCTCGAAATTTCCAAACACAGGTAACGGGATATGCACGGTGGTAGAAAAACACAAAAAATTTGACATATGACCGATCAATAATACCTTCAGATATTTCATTCAAAATTACGATTGAATGGCTTGTGCAAAATTTTCAGGTATGTTGCAGTTTTTTACAGATTGGCTATTTATTTTGACTGAACTTAAAACAGATGAACCACACAGAAGATAACATATAACAAATGGTGGTTGGAATGGCATCAGCCGACGGTTTTGCTCCGTTTCAGTCAGCCGTGAGAGAGATACTCACAATTTTATTGCCAGTTTGGATGTATTCGTGGTCGAGATAGAGTCTCGTTAATTTTATTTTTGTATGATCTCTCATGTTGTTCAGGAAATTTTTTATGTATATTATTTATGTATATTTTATATATATATATATATATATATATACAGGTATGGAAAAGACAGTCGGAAACATAGTAAATTCAATGTTAATCTATAAACAACGTCGGTCCGGTGGAGCAATGGAAGAATCAAAACCTCAGCGCGATGACAAATAAACGACTGTTCTCTCTCAATTACAGTTTCTAGAGGGAGGGGATGATTCGATCGAAACTAGGCTCCTCACTGCTCGTTTTGATCCAAGCGTACCCTCCCATTCTCATTGGGATAGAACAATTATTCGTCATCGGATCGCGCTGAGGTTTTGATTCTTCCACTGCTCCACTGGACTGACATTGTCCTATAGATTAACATTGAATTTCCTATGTTTCCAACTATCTTTTCCATACCTGTATAAAAAAAGGTTACTTCTATTCAACTCTGAATTGACCCAATTCAATCTTGTCAGAACCAGAAGAAACTCGATTAGTTCACCTTTGTCACGGAACTGATCTTGTTTGAAAAAATACAATGTGTGTTTGTTACTACTGAACTTGGTTAAATGTGCAGTTGCGAGTTTTTTGGAAAAATTAAAAACCCTCTTAACATACAGTCGATAAGAAGTAAAAGCTTTTAGGAACGAAAATCTCCTGTTTGTATTATAATTCTCCTTCAAGGATTAAATAAAGCTTGATATACAGAAGTGGTGCTTTCAAATAAGGCTTCCGGTTTTACTCCTTGAAATATTTGTTTTTGTTCTTAATGATGGATTCTTGTCTAGATTACTGAATTGAAAATTTTGTAAATATTTGAAAAGATTTTTTCCGAAATCTCTATAGATTTAATCTGAAAAATCTCTTGAAAACTCATTAGAAATAAATTGAATAAATGCCTTATAAAATACTGTTCACTCTATAGATACACTCATATGGAATAATGAACACATGTGAGTGGCAGCGAACCCACAAATAATTGAAAGAAAACATGTAATGATCAAATAAGAAGGAACGGTTTTTTACTTGATAGAAGGATTATTATAAAATTTGAAAATCAAAACAGATTTAATCTGTTGTCTTCCACAATACATTTTGTAACATTTTGTAACAAACAGGGCTTCGTAAGTTTGTCTGAAGAGTTCATTACGCATGCCTGGAACGAAACAAAAAATGTTTGCTTATTTATATTTTAATTTTAATTGACAGTTTATGTTCGTTGGTTTTTCTTAATTCCGTTTGATATTGTATGATGAATTTTGACGTCTATTAAATATGAGCAGTGCTTATAAAGACATTAATTTAATTCTTAAGGTTTCTTCAAAGAATTTTTTGAAATTAAAATTGTAGAAGACAACAGATTAAATCTGTTTTGATTTTCAAATTTTATGTAATGATCAAATTATCCAAATTCATCACCCACGACAAATTTGTTTCGATTGGATGTTTAAGAACAACAAAATCAATTACCAAAAAAATTGTACATGGAATTCAAAAGGAAATAGAATATTGTTTTTATTCATAATTTCATTTAACATGTACCTAAAGTGCACAGGAATAGGCATATTTTGGGATGGAACTTCACTTGATCCCAGAACTGCTCTCGATTTTAAAGATACTTTTTTGACAACTTACGATTTTACCTGGGGTACATTATCATGCATTTTGGTGATTTTATATGCAAATTTTGTTGGGTCAAATATTTGCTCCAGGCATGAGAATTCCACAAAGATCACGATCAACTTCCTAGAGAAGCATAATGTTCTGGTTGCATGCTGCCCCTCACCAGTCCACGGATCTGAATTCAATAGAATTAACACAGATACATAAGACTATTTAAGGGTTTTCAGCAATACCAGAATTGAATTCTTCAAGAGTTGGTGGACAATCTTATTCTTGGAATAGCATGATTTTGCAGATGCACCATTACTGCTCAAGGTTACCATTCCATATTGTTGTTTGTATTTTATATATTTCGTATTCATTATATTCTCAGATTTTGAGCATGTTGAACTTTTCAGAATTATCTTCTTCATTTCAACATCCAAATTTATATCTTAAATTGATTCAATGAAATATTTGATTGTATCGGTCTCTACTTGTCGGAAATACATCTTGATGATTGAAGTAAAACAACTTCATTTCCGCTAATTTATTTAATTTCACAACAATTGTTTCGTCATGACAACATGACTTCGTCAGGTGAGTATGGTCCTAACTACATATTTGAGATTGAGTTCTTTAAATATTCAAAAATGTACAGAAAAGAAGCTAGTGGGAATTTACAGTAATTTGTTACCCTTGTTTTCTGATAAAGCCAGAAATATTAGAAAGTAAATTCGTGAAATATGTTATAGGTAGCTACTGAGACACAAGAATTAACTTAAAATATACCCAGCTATGGCATTCAGAAAATTCAGATGCGAGAATAGAAAAAAATGAGCATCGATTGGTACTTTTTAATTTTTCAAAGTATTTTGGTTGATAGTGTCGTTTCTAGCTAAGAAAAAATCTATTTTCTTATTGACAATTAATATCTATATATATATATATATATTTATAACTCTCCCGTCACCACTGAGAATGATTTTTATATGTTATTTAAATCAGGAATTTCGTTTCGAAAAAGTATAGGGAAAAATAAAGGCAATCATTAGAGCTTTTTCGATGACGTTTCCAAATTTTATTTGTTCTTTTCCAGAGGAAGTTTTTCATTATTAGCAAATAATATTCAGTTATTATTAAACGGAGAATGTTAGTTCATGTTGAATTTCCTTGTCAACAAAACTGTTAGATAAGGACGCCATTTCCGAGAAATTCCCTATATTGAACTATTATCTACATGTTTGTTTGGAGAAGATATATTGACATTGTGCTCGATTCGCTATGTCTATTATGCTGTTAATGATTATTAATCTCTTATTCGCGAACTCATCTTATATCGTATGAACTGCTATAAATTTGATTTCTTGTGGAAAATATAATTACTTTGATATTCTGAATATTTATTATGGTTGTAACAGGAATTGGAGTGAATTGAAATTTAGAATCATTCTAAATTTGAATTCACTCCAATATACGATACGATACGAAGTAATGAAGTAAAACTCCCAGCAAAAACACATTATGCGGTACAAAAGTTAACATTTTCAAAGCTCACAGAAACAATGTTTTTTACACTTCCTCGAAATGATAGATACAGGAAAGAAAGCCTAATGATGACACTTCGAAATTAATGTGTAACAATGAAATAATATCAAGTAGGGCCATCTATTATCAAAACCGCACGAACTCATTTCTACTCCTAATAATTAATATATATTTTTTTTTGATGTCTAGAAAAAGCATTTTTCTTTTCATGATATGAAACGTATATATACAAATGTATGAATACAACCTATATCCTTATATGCAGAAAAAATATAAAATAAAAATTATATCAATTGGAACGTGAGTCAATACTTGATAGAAGTAAAATTTAAATGGCTTTAAATTCAGAATTATATATTCTAACTTCTACAATATATATTGAAACTATATATAAAAACTCTCATAATGATATCCTTATATATAATCAATATAAAATAGTTTTCAATGTCCCGGAAAAAACCTTTTTACATGGCGACATAAAACGTATTAATACAAATACGTGCATTAACAAAAACTATATTTAATATAAAAATTTGAATATCAAAACAGATTTAATCTGTTAGTCTTCTACAATTTTAATTTAAAAAAAAAATTTTATTCAAAGAACTTTTAGAATTATATTAATGTCTACAATAAGCACCGCTTATATTTAATAGACGTATATATATAACTCAATACACAATGTCAAATGGAATAAATAAACCAACCAATATAAAAAAGGCAATTAAAATTAATAAATAAATATTTGAAGGAGACAAAATTTTGTTTCTGCTTTTACCATAGTGAAACCAATTCCTTTTCAAAAACATAAAACACAACTTAAGGATTTCTCAAAAAATATAATTCATTTGAAATATTTAATATATTTAAATATTCGAATAAGTTAATTCAAAAATCTCTCAAAACATTTAATATATCTTCAAAAAACAATTAGAATACGGATAATCCGTTCATCGGCTCTAGATAACATTTAAATATCAAAATCAACTAACCATCACTATATCATACCTTAGAACTTAACACGTGACTTGTTTGAAAGAGACTAACTTTAAAAAACCTGGTAGTCAGTTTGTCACAAAATCACAGAAAACTGTAAGGCATTCTATGGTCTTCTTCACACCATTGACATTCCATAATTAGAATTATTCAAGCCTAAATATAATTATATATTATGTATAATATAAAATAGAAAAAGGCTTTTTACTTGATAGAAGAAATATAACAAAATTTTCTTCTATCAAGTATAAAGCCTTTTTCTATTTTATTTTATACATAATATATAATTATATTATATTTAGGCTTGAATAATTTTCATTATGGAATTTCAATGGTGTGAAGAAGACCATTTACATGGATGTAAACCATGATTTACATCCATGTAAACCAAGGTTTTTTCGCAAAATTCGCCACAAAGACTGTCTAGTTCTTGTGAACGTCGAGAAATCGATAAATTTTTGTCTTCAAGATCACTTTCACGTACGGCAGCAATATTTTCTTCGCTTCTTGCATTTCTTTGTCTCATTGGCAATGTAGCATCATGATGTTTGAAATTTTTTTCAAACTTCATCACTAAACGTTCAACTGTTCTTTTATCTGGATGATTATAACGACCAGAAATTGGAGTTAAAGCACATAAAGTAAGAGTTACAGATCGAAATTTTTCATAATAAATTTGGATTATCTGTAAACGTTGTTGAAGTGTGTACCTTTCCACGAGTAAATGGTAGACATTGATAAATACAACTGTCAATGTCACAAATGAACAGTGGCTGTCTTGCGTGAGTAATGCCAATTTAAAATTGGGGCGTTCCCACTGAAAGATCTTTTATATGTCGAGTAAGTGTTTTTTTATCAGTATCAACATTGAAGAAACTCAATTTAATCATTTGATTAATGGAAGTTGTTGTGGGAACATATTCGCAATGAATGAACTCACACAAATATCATATTTGGAAATATTTAAGCTAAAAATGTTTCAGAAAAACTAAGTTACTATTTTGGTGGATATATGGAATTAAAATAAATTGAATAGGCTGACAATTATATTAATGAGAAATGAAATTTTCAAATATTGTATAACATACTGAAAAAGGAGGAATCTGTAGAAATAAATAAATTGAAATAACTCATTCATGGTTAAGACGTTGTTTTGATGGAAAAATTTCATTAACAAATTTCAGCCTAAAAATTTGGTCCATCATAAATTCTGCAATCATCATCATGTACTTGCTTTTTGGAAGGAATTCTTCCAACAATCAGAACCTACCGGAATTTATCGGTCACAAAAAGTTTTGTATTTTCACCACGGTTTTCTGAAATAAAATTTAACAAGTATGCTGTCAGTACATAGAAATCAGTGAATACAGATAAATATAGAGAGAATCGATACATAATGAAGAGAAAATCATAAATGTTCGTGTTAAATCTTTAACGCTTTCATGAGTGGTAAGATAAAATCAGAGCGAGTATAAATTTCAACCCCGTTACATGGTTTGGAATCATATGAAGTGAGAACGATCGATAATGTTCGGCTTGCGTGTAGGAGAAAGTAAATTTACCCTAGGAAATATGGAAAAGTCAGGAGCCTCTATTTTGGTTGCTTACTTCATTTGGTTTAAATATTTTTTTAGAAACTATATGTTGTACGGCTATGCTGTGGGTTTTATCGATTAGAGGCGTACAGGAATTGTTAGAAAGAGAATTTTATTATTATGCTGAAGTAATCAATGAGCATCTTCTACTTCAACTCAGTCCAACTAATTCTGATAACGTATAGCTTTTCAGGCTACGTTCCTGTTTCAATAATAAAAAGAATAACGTTCAGCACACTAATTCTTCATAGATTGTTCAATTACAGCACTAATCGAATATTGAATTATTAGAAAGACGTTTTTTCTTGATAGAAGACATATTACAAAATTCTAAATATTATACAGGTTTATTGTATATATATAAATTTTAATCTAAAAAAAATTTATTAAAAATTTTTTAGCATTAATTAAATAAATGTCTTTAGAACACACTGTGTGAATTTAGTAGACATATAAAATTAATAGTTATCACACAGTACCAAAAGGAATGAAAGAAATTCAAAGAAATATAAATTGTCCACTAAAAATTATTAAATGAATACTTGAAGAGTACAAAATTTTGTTTCGTTCCTTGTTTTATGAAAACTAAATTTCTTTTCAAAAATGCAAGACATAACCTCAAAAACTTCTTCGGAAACAACTTGATCAAAATAAGTTCCCTTAAAAAAATTCCTTAATCATGTTAAACATCTTTGAAAAACAATTAA
This sequence comes from Megalocaria dilatata, assembly GCA_034642435.1. NCBI lineage: Eukaryota > Metazoa > Arthropoda > Insecta > Coleoptera > Coccinellidae > Megalocaria > Megalocaria dilatata. Next base: position 77,719,354 of record CM067856.1, read on the forward strand.
GAATTATTATAACGAGAACTCGTATGCTCAAATTCACATTTAAAAAAAAAAATATTTAACAAAAAATATCTTTCCAAACCAGTCCATAAAATACCTTGCAAACTTAATGTAATTTCTGTGACGAACCTAGAATAGGTAGGATGTTTATAAGTTCACTTCATTCTAATGTTTGTCCAGTAAACAGCATTCAGTTGGTTGGTGAGATATTTTTTGTTAATTATTTTTGTTTTATGAATATAAAGTTGAGCTGATGAGTTGCCGTTGCAATAATTCTAAATTGTTTTTTACAGATGTTCTACATGTTTTAGGAATTTTTTTAAAGGAACTTATTTTGAGCAAGTTGTTTCTGAAGAAGTCTTTTCATAAAACAAGGAACGAAACTACATTTTTTACTCTTCAAGTATTTATTTGATAATTTTCAGTTGACAATTTATATTTATTTGAATTTCTTTCATTTTATTTGGTACTGTGTAATAAGTATTAATGCTACATGTCCACTAAATTGACAGTGTGTTCTAAAGACATTTGTTCAATTTAATCCTAAAAATTTTCGAATAAAATTTTTTTTTCCAATTTAAAATTTGTAGTAGGTTAACAGAATAAATCTGTATAATTAATTGAACATTGTTTTTTATCATGGACTTAAAGTACTACTTCAGGGTAATTGGTTTAGGAAGATCCTACAACAGAGAGTAATCAATTTATCTATCATAAATCTATTATAACAAGTATTCAGGAATTACTATGTTTCTCTACCAAAATATTAATTTAATTTACACAGTTTTGTGACTGCAATTTCGTGAAGCAGATAGGTTCAAGCTAACAGGTATAAAAAATGATGAGACGAAACCAAATGTTATAAAATGTCGATATTTATATAAATTATGAATTTGAGTCTAATTGGTGAAGACTCTAATATAAAATTAAAAACTTTTATCAGAAATGTGAAAAAATTTTAACCGTATATATTGAAAATTTATATTGACCGCTATAACATTAATCTTTGTTTCATGATTGTTGCCAAACTTCAGATAGCCCTAACATTTAGACTTAAGCACAATACTCATTCAAGAACATTTTTGACAGAAACCCATAAACTGTCGTCTATGCATGTTTACTTATTTACGTGTACTAATTTAAATGCTTTTAGAATCAATTTGCCCAGTAAAAACTTATGATGATGGAAGAGTTTCAAATTTACGTAGAGACTGTTAAAAAGAATGATTCAGATGCTTCTGTGAAATATCTGTTTATAACCATAAAATAAAATTCAGTATTTTATTTTCGAAGTTATTATCAGGCACAGTGAACCTGCGTAGATGACATTGTGTAGGTTTCTGTTCGAAAATTTTTGGAATGATAAGTTCTTAATTTTGGTTTTTTATTCAATGGTAAATGTTAGGCTATCTGAAGGTTGACAACAACCGTAAAATACGTATAAGAGATTACAATGTGAATTGAGTAATTCATAATTTTTTTAGAGTGTTCTTACCAATGTATAAATTTTCATGTACATGTTCTATATGATGTCATAAAAAGAAAATTTTTTTTTCTAGCCAAAGATTAATATTAGATAAATCTAATATATTTTTCTCGAATTGTTTAGTTTAAGTTTATCAGATTACTGGTATTTATTATTGATTTGAAAAAATGTCAACACATGTTATTTAAATATTTAAAAATTTTAGGTTTACATAGTATTCGTTATTTCAAGCTTATTTTTATAATGAACTAATTCGAAAATTTCAACAGAGTCTTAATAGTTAAGCTCACTGGGCTTTGATTCTACAATTTGAATTGTCTGTTGTAGGAAAATAGCGACCATTTTCTTGGCAGTGTGTTGCAACTGTGGAATTTTCATTATTTTTCGTGAAATTAATTTTATTTCTTGTTTGAATAAAAGTTCGATATAACTCATATATAAATATATGCTGTCACATGTTGAACGTGTTAACATATGAACTCCTGATTTATGAAGGCTTAGAGTTCGGTCTTTCATAGTGAATAATACTTAAATACGACCTTCTTAAATATCTACCATTAAAAGACATGTTTTCACTTTTGCCGGAGTGCAATTATGAAATGAATATTTGAAAATTTTTGAGCGCTTGTTCTAGAAAATAGTGTGTTCTGTCCAAATGTCTGTAATTTTCAAATTTTGTGTCGAAAATGATCTCAAACATATAGGATGGCCTCACTAATGAAGAAGCCGAGGTCAAATGCATTTCTCTACGGTTGAGTTCATTGATGGGTAAAATTTATATAACAATTCCGCATTTATAATCATTTGAAATTCTATTTCATTTAACCACTATTACAAATCCGATACACCTCAAAATTAGTGCATTCAGAAAAAGATTAATGACGCCCATCTTACTGCAGAATTTTGTGAGTATCAATCATATCAAAAGATGACATTTATATGTAAATTAACGACTAAAAGGCGTTTGAAAATTTTCTTGAGGATTGTGGATGATGTAGACAAGCGCACAAAAGCTCCTGATTTCATGTTAGTGCTTTTCAACATTTCTGGATATATGATGGGATATATTTGGCTAATAGTAATAAAAGAAAATAATAAAGATGGAACAAATAAAGACAATAAATCTGGAGATTCTAAGTTGACTTTCAATGATTACTCTATGGTGTAATTGATCAAACAGGTAGATGCTTTGAGAAAAAAAAAAGAGTTATATGTAAGTAAGGCATCTCTCCACATATGCCACTCATTTGAAAGAATTTTTATATAATTTCAACAACTATTATATGAAATCATCCATAATTAAATTAAAAGTACCAAGTTCACATTTTTGGACGCAGTAGAAATTAATAGGTACAAGAACCTTACAATTTTTCTCAACGAATAAGCAGATGTCGCCAGATCTCTTTTGTTGAATATTTTCACCCAGTAATGTATTTCCAATAATTGGCCCCAATATCTTTTATGGTTAGTTGTATCCTTTTTTTACATTTTTTCCTGTATTTCCGGAAGTAGTTGTTTATTTGAAGCTTTTCTTTTTTTGAAGTTTCAATAGCTATATAAGAGCTAGAGCTGTATTTTTTAGTTAGTTCAAATATAAACCTGAAGTAACCACAATGTTGGCAAAACAATTGTGAATTAATAAATTGTATAAATATTCTTTATTATTTTATTTAATACAAATTGTTTCTGTTCAACTAAATTGTCGCTCAAATTATGGTTGAAACCATTGCTCGTAGCCATTTTATAGATCGGATTTCATTTTTTGATTTTAAATTTATTTCTTGATGAGGTGAAAGTTCTATGAATCAATGATCGATGTATGAAATTTTTTTGTGAATATGAATGATTGGAATTTATAAGAATACATATATTTATCTGTGGATGTATGAAAAAAAAAAAAATCTTTATACGATGAATGTCCGTTCGGATCGATGTAAATATAAAAATTTTAGTATATTTGAATAACATCTGTTGACCATGTTTCTTTACTGTGCCGACATTTGATAACCGTTGCTTTCTATTATTATTTTATACTTGTTACCTGCCTTCTTTAAATACTCTGTCCTATTGTTAAGTTTTCAGTTGTCTGAAAATGGGTTAGTACCTTAAAATGTTTCACAAATATGTGTATTTTCTCGAACATTTTGGAAGTAAAATATAGTAATTTCTGAAATATAGTTTTAATTATGATTAACTCCAAATAGTAAGGGCGGAAAGAGTTCAGGATCTATAAATTAATTTTATGAAACTAACAACAAATAAACAAAAATACTTTGATTGTTTTTTTATAAATATTTCAAATATTAATTAGCAAATTTTTTCCAAAATCTCTACAAATTTTATTCTGAAAAAATCTCTCAAAAATTTTTTGACATTAAATTGAATAAAATATCTTAGAAACACTGTCTCTTTTTATAGACATATAAAATCATCAACATGTACTACTCTGTCAAGAAAGTACCGGGAATTTTCAATTAAAACAACATTTTTACATTTAATCGTCAAAATTTATTGGATCGCCTTCAAAATAGGCTCCATTTGCTCCAATACTTCTATGCCAACGGCACTTCCAATTATCGAAACATTTTTTATAGGCGCTTTCCGGGATGGACTTTAGCTCTCGCGCCGAATTTGGTTTTATGGCTTCAATCGACTCAAAACGGGTGCCACGAAGGGGCAATTTTAGTTTTGGGAAGAGGAAAAAGTCGCAGGCAGCCAAATCCGGCGAATACGGTGGTTGCTGAAGCACGTTTATTGAGTTTTTGGCGAGAAAGTCAGTCACAATCGTAGCTCGGTGAGAAGGCGCGTTATCGTCATGCAAAATCCATGAGTTGTTCGCCCACAAATTTGGCCGCTTCTTACGGATACGCTCACGCAAACGTTTCATAACGCCTAGGTAATACTCCTTGTTTACCGTCTGACCCTCTGGAACGAATTCGTAGTGCACCACGCCACGGATATCGAAGAAAACAATGAGCATCACCTTCATTTTCGAGCGGCTTTGGCGTGGTTTTTTCGGTTTCGGCTCATTTTTTGCCACCCATTCCGATGATTGCTGGTTTGTTTGCATATCGTACTCGTAGACCCAGGTCTCATCACCAGTTATAATGCGTTCCATGAATGTAGAATCGGAATTACAGCGATCCAGCATGTCTGAAGCAACCTGTTTGCGATGACGTTTTTGAAGAAAATTCAGGTCTTTCGGTACGAGTCGTGCGGCCACCTTTCTCATGCCCAAAATATCAATCAAAATCGTTAGTACTTGCGGACTCGTGGGATATCTTAAGATCATGTGCTATCTCTCTCAAGCTGGTACGACGGTTTTCTAGCACCCTTTCCGACGTTATGTTCGACCGTCCTTGAAGGCTCTGTACCACTGATATGCACGAGTTTTCGATAGAGCATTATCACCAAAGGCCTTTTGCAACATTTTCGGTGCATCGGCACACGAAAATTCATTTGCAACACAAAACTTTAAACAAATTCTTTGCTCAACGTAATCACCCATAGTAAAAATCGGCACGCACTCTGACATCGACTGACTTAATCAGCTGTTGCAAACACACTAGTTGACAGATCCCGCTCAAGCTTGGCATAGTAATTAAGGATAGTGGTACCAACCTAGGAAAAAAAAATTTACCTGCCTCATTGCCCCGCCAGATTTAAATCGATAATTCCCGGTACTTTGTTGACAGAATGTATGTGCGGCAATCAACCAATACAATTTTTCTGTGGAACCTTAGTTTAATAAAAGCTATATAGTTCACTGTATGTGTCTTCTGCTCCAAGCCTCATTTGTTGAATAGAGGATATGTAGATATATTTTTTATTGATCGTTCTCATTAAAGATCCGAAAAACTTAGGACTAATGAGAAAATGGGAAATGGGGTTTCAGATTTTATTTTTGGAGAATGTGCTATATATTGAAAAAAAACTTATGAAATCTTCATGTGGAGCATTTTTTTGGAAATAGAATTTGTTATTCGTAAATATCCAATCGCAACAGCTGTCTCGGATGATGTTTGCTAATTAATCGCGATCACTATTTTATATTTTCTTCTGATTGTGTATCAATTGATTGCCGCATATTGGTGTTGATAATTCTATATGTCTATAAAAAAAACTATGTTTCTAAGACATTCTGTCTAGCTCAAGTTGAGAAAATTTTCGGAAAATTTTTTGAGATTGAAATTTGAAGAAATTTAGGAAAAATATTCTAATTGATATTTAAAATACATCAATTAAACAAATCTTGCAAACGGATAGACCAGAAAATAGTTTGTAATAACTAAAGACTTATGAAAATGAAAAGTGAAAACATGAGGTAGATAATATATGATTGTTAGTTTTGTAAATACAATTTTTTTGCACTGTGAGTGAGTTATCTATTTAGAGAGTTCTTCAATGACATAACTAAAGACTCATAAAATAGTAAACTAAAAACATGAGGTAGACAATCTGATAATATATGATTGGTAGTTTTGTAACTACAATTATTACTGCACTGTGAGTGAGTTATCTGTTCAGAGAGTTTTTCAATGAGAAATAATTCCTTTGGACCTATTTCGTATTATGTATGCTCCCCATTCTTGTGCGTATTTCAGTGCACGTTTTATCAAATTTTTCGAATTTTTAGACGAAAAAGGTCTGAAGTTGTAGAACTAGGCATAAAGATAAATAATTCGTGATCAAATTCAATTATGTTAAAAATATTAGGAATAGCAAGCTATGGTTGCTTGAAGGTTCTTTAATCCGGATAGTACAACACTCATCTGTATATAGTCTCAGGTACCGTCGATTGTCGGGACATCAGAAACAGATGTACTTGTTAAGAATCTTCTTGGATTCATTATCAGTACTAGTTCTAATTTCCAACGAATACAACGGCTGCGTACCTATTTTTAACTTGCATGGGAAAGCAATAGTACTTACCAAACACTAGACCATATGTACAGTTGAATACACATAATATTATAACGTGTATTCAGATTACGCTTGTATTCGCTGGGTATTAGGGCTGGCACTGATGATGAATCCAACAAGACTCGAAACACCCATGTCCGCTTATCGTGCGATAATAAACTATACCTACTGGGGACGATTTGAGTTATGAACTTTACACAGATGTATGTTACATCATCCCGATTCAAATAAATACCCCGTAAACATATTTTGTGATCTTTTCGTCCTTCTATTGCTATCTTGGAGTACGACAAATTATCGGAGACTAATTTTTACCACATTGAAATATAATGACTGAAATTCACAGTTCCATTTACAAAGAGAATGAAATACGATAAACTGGAGAACACGTTTTTTGTCCGCTTTTTCTAGGAAACAGCGTACTATTGTTTCGCCAAAGTGTCTGTAATTTTTGAGTTTTGAGCCAAAAATGATCTCATACGACTATTTTGGATTCAACGTTGAAGAATCCTAGATCCGGCAGGTCTGGCTGGTCTGGCCGTCCGTAAACATTGTAACTGCTGAAAGAAAAGAGCTGGAAACTGGAAACTTTTATGGTAGATCTGGGGCCTAAATAACTCGAGTATAATATCAATCTGAAATTTGTTGTGTTGAAATGAAATGATAACGTGCATATTCGTGTAAAATTTGGTGAGGCTCGTAAGATTAAAAGGTAAAAATTATTTTGTGTGCAGAGCAGCTTAGTAGATTCCGAGGTTAAAAGGAATTCTTTTCGTCCACAAACATTCTTTCACTTTTGAACGGAAAGATATAGAGACTTCAAACTTTAATGGTAGGTTTGAGGTACAAATATCTCGCGGCATAACCGCTGCAATGGTTCCACAGTCATTCATTCTGTATTTTTTCTTATTTGACAAATATATTCAAAACTATTGATCCAATAAAAATGCAATTTCTTATATAAATGTGAAATAACAGAAAGAATTTTTTGAGGACAGGCGATCTGGAGATGAAAATGCTGATTTCCGAACGATGAGTCTTAGAGACTTAAAATTTTCAGGTATATTTATAGTCCAAATATTTCAGTTATGTTCAGAATTGTCAGAATCGGCACAATAGTTCTTGAGTTCAGTCTATTCGAGATTTTATTTCTTAAATATATATGAAAGTACGAATTCGATCGAGTTTGAATTTGATAATTAGATGTGAAATAACGAAACAAAGGTTTATGCATTATTTCGTGAAAATGAATCATAATAATTTTTCGAATTATTTTTTATCTAATTTCAGCAAAAATATGAAGTTTTATTCAATACATTCATTTTAGTTCTTTCTTGTCCATATGTAATAATTCTTCTTCAACATTTTCTTTCTACCATAGGAAAATACCGAGAACCGTCAGGCAGCTACCAATGATAATTCCACAAGAAATTCTAGATTTTAGTAAACAAGAAATCATTAGATGTTGTACTTTCATGAATTTTTTTTTCATTATAACTACCTTTCAAACATCCTTTCTAAGTAGCTATCCTATCTTTAATAGTGTTTGCTAAATGGCGAATGCGCCGGTTTCAGTTTTGAAATGCCAACTTGCAATGAATAGAAGACATGTGAATTCTACCATTTAGTATATTGGCATGCCAGCGTAGTTCTTTCACCAACTGACTGTTTTGCAGTCTCCACAGTCTGCCCCAAAAGGCAGAAAGTGTAATAAGGGTTACGCCTTATCATCGCGCGTGGCGAGAACCCCTCCGAAGAGATGAACCAACTAGCTTCCAGCTTGGGCTTCAGTTCGAAAATCTACAACCATTTTCCTGGTAGTAGCGAAGCACTATCCAACCTCTACTGGCTCTGCAAGGTCAGTTACCGAGTTGTTTGGGACACAACTAACACGCCGAAGAGGCTTCTTATCTATCCATCCGATCGTAGTCTTATGAACTTAGATAATCTCAAGATTGATGCACAGCGCGACAAGCTTTAATGCCATGGGGGGAGAATGAATAAAGGACACGTGAATTCTACCAGAATAGTTATTGGCTATTTGAGGGATACCTCTTTTCCAAGTGACTACCAAGCAGTCTCCACAGTCCACCCCTAGAGGTAGAAAGTGTGATAAAGATTACGCCATATCATCGCGCGTAGCGAAAACCCCTCTGAAGAGATTAACCCACCAGCTTCCAGTTTGAGCCCCGACTCGAAAGCCAGAACCGTCTGACTGGTAGCAGTGAAGCACTATCCAACCCCTACTGGCTCAGCAGGTCAGTACCCGAGTTGGTTTGAGACGCAACTCACCCGCCGGAGGGAATTCTTATCCCATGAACTAAGTCCCATGAACTAAGATGAACTCAAGATTGACGACTACAACTGATCCTGGTACGAGCACCGTCTAACGGCCTGTTACTTGACTCACCGAACCCATGTAAAGTCATTTGATTGATCCTGGCGTCAAGCACTAACGGCTAAGCCATTTCGTCGCAAACCCTAAAAAGTTACACATTGATCCGGGGCCAGGACAGGCCGGTCGAACCGTCAAGTCCCGCTAAACCCCGAGTCGTTTCATGAGAATATCCCGAACATGGGGGTCTGCGAACAGATAAATGAAATACCCCCCTAGTCCAGCATGGGGTGGCCAGGTGGTACAAGTAACACCTGTGGGCAAACCCAAAAGAAAATCTTAAGAAAATTTTACATGTAGATTCAAAAGAAAAGAAACTTGATTATTGAAATTTTCAAATTCGTTCACAATAAAAATAATGTAAAAAATAATGAATGACTGTACGGAGCTATGTAAATCCAAATATTTGAGATATACAACAAAATAACGTAAAAATAATGAATGTCTCTACGGAGCTATGTAACCACAAAAATTATTTGAGATATTTAAATGGGTAGCATCTGTTTAAAAACCTTCTTTGTCGATTGCCGACATTCCGATATCTGTTAGATATCTGTATCACTATTAGGTGCTACCTAGAATCTATTGAAATATGCAAAATATTTATCACTTTTGTTTAAATACCTCTGTACCACTTTTAGGTCTTCAGTTGTCTGATGATGGGATTTCCCGAAACTCGAGTCACAAGAAAATGTGTACTATATCTATTTATTGGTAGTGAAACATAGTAATTTCTACAATTTGTTTTAAAAGTAAATGTATTTAAAATAATTTTTGTATTACTTTGTTTTACTACTAACAATTTTTAGATGTTTCATAGTATGTAAGGTTTACATTTTTGTAATTAGTTTTGAACTTTCGTTTATTTTCAGGCAACTGACCCCTAAGCACGTGCACAGGGTATTTTCTGTAGATTCACGTAAAACGTAGTGATAATAAAAAAGTGAGAGTTACAGGAATTTTGTCTCGACCAGATGTTACAAAAAATAAAAAATTTTGGGTAATTATGAGGGTAGGATGTATTGAACATTTGAGAATTACATAGATCAGTTTGATCATTCATTATCTCAAGAATATTTTTTCGCACCAATTTATAAACTTCAATAGACTCCAGATAATTGAGCTTTGTTCCCTTTGATTTCACATGTAATATTTTTGGGTTGTCGACTGTTGGGAATATGTAACCATTCTCGTTTCAATGTTTTGCGACGGAGGAGCTTCTTTTATTTTTGGAGAAATCCTGTCCATGCTCATTATACCTTGCATAACGTATTACGTGAATCTACAGAAAATACCCTGTAACATGTGCTTACGGTTCAGTTGACTGAAGATGAACGAAAGTTCGAAACTAGTTACAAATACATACAAATACATATTGTAAAACATCTAAAAATTGTTGGTAGTAAAACATAGTAATGAAAAATTTGTTTTAATTATGATCAACTACCAAATAGTAACGGCTGAAACAGTTCAATAATTGTATTAGGAGTACAAATAAGTTTCCGCTGTACGGAACCCAATTTCCTTGTTTATGAATCATTCCTAAATATTTTAAACGATGTGAGACTGCTTGCTGAGTGACTTCCAATGTTAGAGCAAGTTCTTTTTGTGTTTGAGATGAACTTCCTCCAATAATTCCTCCAATTCTGCATCCTCGTAAATTTTTGGCCTTCCACTGCGATCTTTGTCTTCTACGTCGAAATCACCGTTTTTAAACTTTTGAAACCACTCTCGACACGTTCTCCCAATCAAAGCACCCTCACCATATGCTTCTACGAGCAATTGATGCGCCTCAGCAGCAGATTTCTTTAAATTAAAGAAGTAAACTAATATTTCCCGCAAATGACGCTTACTTGGCTCAAATTTTGACATAATATTTGTTGACCAATGTTAATTTTGTAATAATATATCAATATAATATATATTTTGAATATATGTAGTGACAATTTTACAGATTTCTCATAGTTTCATTTCCGCCATATAAATTTTATGAAAATGTTAAAAGGAAGAGTAGAAAGAAGTTTTTTCCACAATTAACCAATTCGAAAGTGCAGCTATAGAGTATGAATGGAAGGAAAAAGGTTAACCAATTCGAAAGTGCAGCTATAGAGTATAAATGGAAGGAAAAAGGTTTAATGTTTTCTCGGTCTACAGTTCATATAGTACAACTTGTGATATAAATGTGTTTCTGGAACAATTAGAAGAGGTTCTCAGAATTGCAATAGATGAAAGTAAAAACCAGTAAGGGTAGTCTACAAAATTGGTTTACTACAACACAATAATGAGAGGTCTGACTTTTTAGCTTTAATGAATTTATTTATACTATTTCAACAACTCATGTAGCGACCAGAATAGTGATGTCAACAAAATCACCTGCGGCAGCAGAGCTGGGAGATAGTATTTTCGGCTGATGAGTGAGATATTGATCTGCTATGGGATTATTTTATACTAATTTCTTACTGATACTTGGGAAACATTTTTTCTATTGAGAATAGTGAAGGTTGGAACAAGGAAAACTAAAAGTTATTATGATTCAGAGGAAATCAATGAACGTTAATCTTGCTTAGATATATTGTCAACTCTGAGATCATGTGATAATTCTTACAAAGGCATTTATATTTATGAGAAGAAAAATTATAACAGTCTTCTCATCGCAGCCCGCTCCGATTACTGAAAAAAACATGAATCCAATAACAAAAACAAAACAATGTGGTCAATCTGTAATGATCTCAGGGTAAGAGACAATAAAAAAGATTATATTACTGATGAGCTTAATGGATTTTTGGTTGGAAAAATTCCAAAAACTATTGAATAACCTAGATGAAACGCGTTTTACATATCATTTGCCTAATGAAGGGGCTTTCAATGGGAACACCCCATTTTTAAATTGACATTACTCACGCATGGCAGTCACTGTTTATTTGTGACATTGACAGTTGTATTGGTCAATGTCTACCATATAAGAAAAACAACTGTTAACTTCCGATAATTTATTGATTTACATGATAATTGTTTCGTCATACCATGACTTCATCAGGTGAGTATTTAAACTGAGGTATACAATGCAAAAGTATACCGGTCAGTGAAACCATAAAATTAGTTGATGATTTATTACTCCAAAAACGAACTAATTTTGTTGTAAACATAGAAATATTAGACGCCTTAAACGTTTGCCTAAATCAAAATTACTTTATGTTCAACGGCACTTTTTATCTAGACGAAAAAAGTCTAACAATGGGGAACCCATTAAGCCCCTTGTTATCAGAAATATTCATGGATCACGTAGAAACCAATATCCAAAAACTCCCATATTTTAAAGATTTCGTTTATTGGTACCGCTATGTGGATGACATAATTTGTTTATTTAAAGGCACAAATAGACAACTTTGTTCATTTTTGGAATCTATCAATAAATTATATCCAACAATTAAATTCACCTAGGAAGATGAAGTAAACAATAGCATCAATTTCTTAGATTTAAAAATCACCAAAATTAATAATAGACCCGACTTTTCCATATACAGAAAACCTACACATACAGATGGTACGATTCATTATACTTCAAACCATCCATTTTCACTAAAATTGTCAGCTTATAATAGTATGCTTTATAGATTGGTTAACATACCCATGACGAAAGAAAATTTTGACAAAGAGTATAAAACCATTAAACAAATAGCTTTCAATAATGATTTTAATCCGTTAATTGTAGACAATTTACTTGATAAAATAAATTACAAGAAAGCAATATCACTTGTATATCCAAAATTTCAAAATTCAAACGAAACCAAATTTATTTCATAAACTTACATAGGCCAAAAATCTGAAAAGATTGCTAGATATTTAAAGAAAAAAGAAAAATATAACATCTCTTTTGAAACCATTAATTCTTTAGGCAGTTTAATAAAAAATAATAAAGATGTCATTACTAAAAACAAAAAATCAGGAGTTTACAAGTTAACATGTAGTGATTGCCCATGTGTATATGTGGGACAGACAGGCCGTTCATTCCAAACAAGGATACGAGAACATGAAAAATATTATATCAATAATAAACCGAATTCAACTTATGCCAACCATTTGTTAGAGACTGGCCATAATTTTAATATGAACTATGAAATATTACATATTGAAAACAAAAGTCAGAAACTAAATCTGTTAGAAACTTTAGAGATCAATAGATATAATAATAGAAAAATTTTATTGAATGATCAAATAGATTTACACAGATCCCCCCTACTTAATATTTTTCATTAATTGTAAACCATCTCTTTCCACCCCTCTATTTTTTGTACCAGAGTTGTGTATTTAAGGTCATGTTTTGCATTGTATACCTCAGTTTACACCTGATGAAGTCACGACACAATTGTCGTGTAAATCAATAAAATAGCGGAAGTTAACATTTGTTTTTCTTATATTGAAGATGAATTTCCGTCAAGTAAAGACCGAGACAATCAAAAGTTCAATGTCTATCATGGAAAGGTAGGCACTCCAACAACGTTTACAAATAATCCAAATTTATTGTGAATAATCGAGATCTATTACTCCAACTACGTGCTCTAACTCCAATTTTTGATCGTAAAATAACAGTTAAACGTTTAGTAAAGACGTTTGGAACTAATTTAAAACTTCATAATGTTGCAGTGCTAGTGAGACAAAGAAATGCAAGAAGTGAAGAGAATATTTCTGCCGTACGTGAAAGTGTTCGCAAAGACCAAAATTTATCGATTTCTCGACGTTCACAATAACTAGGCATCTCCCAGATGTCTTTGTGGCGAATTTTACGGAAAGGCCTTGGTTTACATCCATACAAAATTGTTTTAACCCAAGAACTCAAACTAACAGATTATTTAAAACATTGTGTGATTCGATTATTTCAAGAAATGGACCGCTAAATTATCCGCCTCGTTCCTGCGATTGAACTCCATTGGACTTTATTCTTTGGGGCTACATTTAGTCATTGGTTTACAATAATCGTCCAGCAAATTTAGACGATTTATAGATCAATATTGAAGGAGTAATTGCAAACCTACGACCTGATTTGTGTGAGAGAGTCATGGAAAATGGGGATCAACGACTTCATTCTTGCCAGCGTTTCCATGGTGGACAGTTAAATGATGTTTTGTTTGATAATTAATATTATCCATTGTATTTCATAATGAAATGAAAATTTCAATAGTTTTCAAATGAATAATCTGTTTAATTCACAAAACATAATAGGGTGCTATTAATCAAAAATTTTGAAATTGATCTTTCATCAAGTATTGAAATCAGACACTGTTTATCCTTGAAATTATCGGTTCTTCTGATATTCTTCCATATTATTCACATCACATGTTTTATTGCCCAATTTCCGAAAACCTAGCATTCTGTGCCAACACTTTAGCGAGTAATATTTCACACAAGTTATTATTCCGCATGAATAATCTTCCAAGAAACGTTCCGCATATTAAATTCATACTTCAGGGGTCCCAAGTAGGGCTTAGCGTATATTTCTAAATCTCTGAGGAAAAGTACAAGAGTGCGGTACTATATCTCAAATAAGACAGCCTATCCCAATTAACTTTTTCGACGTTAATTGCATATATGCGGACTCCGTAGAGGATGCACGACCGGAAAATAAGATAATTGGAATAAAATCAGCGCAATGCCGTCAGAGCCACTGCCGGCTGTTATTTGGTACAGTAATGTTTACGAAAAAGGAAATATGTTTTAAATACATGGGGGGCAGAATAATTGAGATAGGAATTATTTTTTCCGAAAAACAGTTTCCAAGAATTACTTCACCATCGGATAACTGAAAAACTAACAGAAGGTACAAGCCATTCATGCAAATTCAGGTACAAAAACAATGCCAACGGAAAAACAAGTAAGCAATAAAGAAAAGTATTATGTAATTTTAATAAAATAAATATTTTAGATTCACCTAGATATGTATGGTCATCCATTAAGTTTCGATTCTTTTTACTATGAGCTGATTTGATAATTGCAACAGACACTAAATAGTGAATCTCCTTTCCTTTTAATGCTACATCTAAAATTTTCAAATTGTCTTTTACGAGAAAAGAAAGACCATTTCTTCCCAATGGGTTTTGAGTATTCTCTAATTATAACCGGACAAAACAAATTGTAAAGATCAAAATCGGGGCTCAGAATCCTTGCGAAAACTTTCTGTGTGGTAGTCCGAAAAACTTGCTTTTGGGAAGCAGAGATTAGGGCAGATTTTCACAAAAAATCAATATTTGCCTAGAAAAACATTCGTTAATGATTGATGAATGAATTTATTCATTACTATGGAAATGCAAAAAAGACTACAGATGTTAAAAACTCAATGCAAAATAAAAACAGCTATACGTATAATATTTCATGACAGTTCCTCATTTTCATAGAGCTCTAACATTCAGAATAAAAAATAATAACAAGATTAGGAACTTACCTATCAAGAACAGTTCTGACAAAGACACTGTCAGCTATGGGCATGCGGTCGGTCTCTGCTTGAACACAGAATTTTATTTTAAAATTATCAACAGATATATTATAAGTCACAGAAGCACCTGAACTCTTCTCCTCAACTCTCTGCGTATATTGAAAATCTTATAAATGTTAAACTGAATAAATCTACTCAGAATAATTACACAGTTCTTCATATAATTATATAAATTATGAATTTCGAATCTTCTTTGTGATAGTTCCAATTTACAGTTAAGAATAAATAACAAAAAATTTTCCTGTATGTATACTAAAAAATATATAAAATTGATAGTTCTCTAGGAAAACATTAATTCTCCATTTTATAATATTGTATACAACATGTATAAATGAATTTATCCATTGATCTGAAAACTCATAAAAGACTACAAAAATGATAAAATACTTAATTCTAATTATAAGCTACTCTACGTATTTATTTCATAATTAGAACTTTAATCAAGTAGATTCAAAATTCATAGCATATAATTGTTTAAATAAGTTTGTAATCAAAAATTAAAAAATATATGAGAAACAGTATTTTAATTTCCACAAAAATGTTTATAATACAACAATTATTTCACCATGATGTAGATTCTTCAGGTATCTACATCCTACTGGCTGATGGTGTGCAATGTAACCGAGTTTAAATGAAGTGTTAAGTACGTGACAGAATAATGGAAAAACAAGTCATAAAAATTTAAGGTGTTTATTGAAATTTGCCGCTAAAAAATGCCATTAGGGAAAGATATTCAGTAATGGAGACTTATCGACATCTGTTTGTTCATTCAAAAGGATTTTACGGGCATTGTACCTGTTGATTTCAAGAAATTCTGAAAGTTAAGTTAATCTAGAACTTTTGCTTTCGACGTGGATAATTTCATAGTTATTGTTGAAATTATACCTAAATTCCTTAAGATGATTAGCATATGTCGAATGTATGGAATCCGATATGTAACTCCTTTGGTGTTCTTGGATTCTTTTCTTGAGTGATCTATCTGTCTGGTCAATATACATAGTATACTAAACGCGATCATTGCAAGTTAACTTGTAGACTCCAGATTAAGTTTTTTTATTTGTTCGATCCTTATTTTTTTATGTAAGTACTAAGGTTATTAATGGTTTTAAAGGCAGGGTTCTAATTGAAACTATTTTTGAAATATTTAGCAATATTTTCAGATAATCCATTAACATAAGATTACGAATAGTATTTCTGTATATTGTCCTAATTTGTGACTGGGTACTCGAGATTTAATGCCATGTTCTTTTGTTTATTGAATACCATTTTGTCTATTAAGAAGGGGTTTTAAACCGTTGTTTGACGCTTTCTTCTTAATAATATTTAATTCTATCAAAAAGTTATCTGCATTCAAAGGGAAATTCAGTAGTCTATGAATGAAACTATTATATGCTGACATCTTTTGGTTGGTGGGGTGATTTGGAGTTTTATGTATTGTGATGTCTGTATGTGTGGGTTTGTGAAAAATACTAAAATCATGTAAATTATTTAGTGTTGTTGTTGTGAGGTCGAGAAAATTAATGCTTTGATTCTTTTCTTCTTCGATTGTGAATTTGATTTTTGAGTGGAGTTTATTAATGAAATTCGTAAACATATGTAGTTGTCGATCGGTGCCTTTGAAACAACAAAAAATATCATCTACATATCTATACCAATAAAGGAAGTATTCACTTATCGGATTTTTGATTTTAGATCATCCATAAAAATTTCAGCTAAAATTGAACTGAGTGGATTTCCCATTATAAACCCTTTGTTAGAAATATAGATTGTTCCGTTTAATGGAAAAAGTTTTTAATCGTTTTCTGCGCCGATTTATGCAGTGAATCCTTTTGAGGATTATGAAAAAAATTTTAATTCGCGTAGAGATTATTAAGAAGAAAAATTCAGATATTTCTGTACTTTTGACATATTTATTGATTACTCCAAAGTGAAAGTCCGTGTTTTAATTTTAAATTTATTATCAAGCAGAGAAACGTGGACATACCTGCCTGTGTTTGGGTTTTTGTTCAGAATTTTTCATGGATGAATAAGTGTCTAATCTTCTTATTATGTTTAATTTTAAATGTTTCAGCAGTCTGAAGATTGGAAACCACTATGAAATACGTATAACAGTTTATATTTCGATCCGACTATTTTATCGTAATTGTAATCATTTTCGTTTTTCACACCAATGGATAAATTTACGTTTATATGTGGTATACAATATAAAAAGAAAAAATAAAAGTTTTTCTAGATAACTGTTACTTTTATTTTAATATGATATAATTTTCAATGTTTATAGTGCAAGATTTGCAGATTTTTAACACTAATTTTCAATTCTAAATTAAAAAGTCAGCCAAGTAGATTCAAAATTCATATACTATATACTATATACATTCCACATTGGTTGAATCTGATTTTTTATGTTCTTCTAGTCTGACCTTCACATTTGCCATTGCAAGTTGAATATGTTGAATCAAAAATCTCCAAAATATTAATATTTGGATTTGATTCTTTCGCATTGAAGGATAAAGAGATCATTCTCTTTTATGGTTTGGAATTGATATTGATATTTAATTTTTTAAGACTATTGGCCACTTTTTCAATTGTTGCATTTGAGTATGATGAAGACAAACATTTTTTACAATTTTATTCTTTAGGATAGGATACATTTGATATATGGTTGATTGAAATTGCTTCTTCAATTACATTATCTATTATATTGTGATTAAAACCGTAAACTGCACCAATCATATTGATTTAGATGCTTTGGTTTCACTTTCTTAGTTATCTCCTGATAACAATAATGAGAAACGTCTATCGATCAATGAAATGATCTGTAGGTTTGGGTTTTCAGAACATATTGAATTCAAATCAAATAATTTTTTTATTAAATTATCATTTAAATGTGATATTGGAAGGTCTGAAAATGTGAATTTTGAATCTAGTTTAAAGTGAATACTTTCTTATAGTTTAGAAATTGACATAGTTGTCTGAATCTTCTGGAAATGCAATGGGTGGCCGATTTAAAATTTGGATATTTGATCTGCTACAAACAAAAAGTAATGAATATTTTTTCAAACTTTGAATTTATTAGAAAAGTTATCATTTAAATAACTCCACGACTGGCTACAGTACGCCATCCGATCAACCCATTTTTGCAGAGTCGATTGTTTGGGGATCAGTGTCATGAATGGCAACTTTGATTTGTTTTTTCAAGACATCAATCGTTTCTTGATGGTTAGCGTAACACTTATTTTCAACCGATCTCCACAAAAAATAAGCCTTCGAGATGAAAATGAGCGTCATCGCTAAAGATAATTTTTCTGAAATAATGCCCATCTTGGGCCATGCTATCTATCATTAGCCCATTGAGCGAAGTTTAAACCCGTCGGATGGTCACTTCTTGTACTTCAGTTTTCGAGAACAAGTTGATCAAGTGTAAAGAAATCGGTTGATTTGTAATTGGTTGTTTAGTGTTTGATTTTGTCTAGGCACTCTAACTAATTAATTTTATAGCATTTGTATATTTATGGATGTTTGTGAGGTTGTTGATATACATACGGTGATAGACAGTTTCAATATGTTCAAAGACTTTCGACCTTTTGTCTGTGGTCAGATGCTCTTTCAATCTTGTTTCAAATTTCTTCATGTTTCCCACGCAAGTTGGGTTACAATCACTACGATTTATTCCGTAGACTATGGGACTTTTTGAATTATTTTTCCTTGTTTTGCGTTGAATAGAAAGATTAGGACAACCTGAGAACTCCGTTTTTACGTTGAATTCATTGAAATAATTTCCGATTTTAGTGAAAAAATAACTTATGATTATATACTTCTGATCCGTTTTTTCTCTAGTTTGATATAAAATGGCATTTATATATTCACTTATTTACCTTGAAATCGTTTTATTCACCAAATGTGTACGAATTTATCATTTCTGGATATACGATCTATATTTGGAGAAACGAAATGATTTCAAGGAAAATAAGTACAAGCTTCTATATCGAACTATAGAAAATCCAGATCATGAATATATAACCTTAGGTTATTTTGAACATTTACATGGGTCAAATAGGTAGAAATTATTCGAGTTGAAAATTACAAACAGGCGAGTTGTGTTTTGGGGAGCTTCTGTTCATCTGTTTGTTTGCATGGTTTATTAGGGAATTCACAGGGTTTATTAGATAGCAAATGAGCCTCATTATCATGGATGAAATCGTTTGAAATGAATGTCTAAAATTCTACAGTAACGAGTACAGACCGTGTACATCCTGTATAATTCACCTACACTACTACTGAAAAACAAACGCAGGATAGCAATGACTGAAACCACCTTTATGAAAATGAAAGCATTTCTTTATAATGACCACCTCAACGTAGAATTAAGAGGGAGTGGTAATGTGCTATGTTTGGACGATGCTTCTGTATGGAGCATAGACATTGGAGTTATCCACAATGAACCGCATTGAAGCATTAGAAATGTGGATACATAGAGGGATGGTTAAAGTTCCCTTGACGGCACGCAAGACTAACGAAGAAAAGCTAAGAATATTCAATAAGTGTGGTCAAGTGTGGGAAGATGTCTTATCGGGGCCATGTACTGAGGGGAAGTTGTTATCGAGTCTTACAGCTAATTATCAATACAAAGATAGAAGTCCGAAGGAGTGCAGGAAGAAGACGTGTTTCCTGGATTGAAAATATTCGAGAGTGCACCGAATACGAAATGCAGAACAACTTTTATATATAGCAGAGTATCGAGATGCCTTCTCGATGGTGATCGGTCGGATCAAACTGAAACACGTGAAGAAGAAGCTTTCGTTTTCATCAAATATAAATGACAGGTATTCATTTTTCGGGGAAAAATATTTAAATAGAGTAGAAAATAAATTTTCAGTGAAGAAGAAGCTTTCGTTTTCATCAAATGTGAATGACAGGTATTCATTTTTCATGGAAAAATATTTGAATAGAGTAGAAAATAAATTTTCACTCACACCATCTGTTTGTCAATCAAAATAACGTGGTTCTTCTTTGGTATCCAACAAAATGTTCCAATGCTTTCTCGAATATATTCCACTTTCCATATTAAATTCCACAAAGAAAGACCAAGGGGTCTTCTGAAACGACTTCTAGACTCCTTATTCTACTCCAACCAGCTAAACATAAAGAAAAGGCTTCAGTTGTGGAGATCTCAGAGCGCATCTTTCTCGCTCTTGACGAGCTGAACTAGACATCGATTGTGGAAACGAGGGTCGGCATGTCCGAGGGCTTGTAGGGATGGCAAATTCATCGTAGACAGCGCTGAAATACACACGAGGGAGAATATGGAACGAAGTAGGAAATTATTTCCGGTTTCCAACATGAAAAGAACGAAAACCTCGATTTCGGTTATGATTTCAGAATAATAAAAAAATATGTAGCAAACTTTATTCGAATAACCGTAATGGGTGGAAAATAGACGATGGTTTTAAGGCTACTATGATTTCTGAAATCATAGTTGAAAATCGAATAGAATGCATTAATTCTAAAGCTGAGGAAATATGCCAAGTTTCAAGTATGTAATTTTAATTTTTTATAAATCGCCACTTTGGTGTAGTACTGATATATGTTATTACACTATTCCATCTCTAAATCTCAAATAATTTTGTCTACTTTAAAAGTCTACCAAAAATTATTAATGAAAATAAAAGATTTTCATTATACTTTCAGAGTTGTAAGGAGTGGGCTATTTAAAATTTGCATTTTTGATCGGCTACAATTACAAAATCAATGATAATTTTTTCGAAGTTATGAGGTTACTAAAAAGGCTGAACCTTGAAATTCACGAATGAAAAATCATATCATTCAAATGACCGCTACGACTGGTTACAGTGCCCCATCCGATCAACCTTATTTATCAGTACATTGTCGATTGTTTTGTTTCTCATAAAAACCAACTGCGATTTCGTGTTTCAAGGCATCAATCGTTTCTAGCGCAATACTTATCCTCAACAGATACCCACAAAAAATATTCCTCCGCGGTGAAAATGAGCTTGACCGCTGAAGATGATTTTTCTGGGAAAATGCTGATCTTTGGCCATGCAATCGTTACCCCTTTCAGCAGAGTGGGAACGCATCTGATGGCCACGAGGTTTCACTTCTTGTGTTGAACTTTATGAGCCTTTATACTGAAGTCTTTATGCAAAATTGTCCACAGAAAAGTGCGAGAAATGTTCAGTTCTTGAGCACAATAAAGAGTTGATATAAATAGATGTTCAGCCACATCCTGGGCTAGAGCAGCAATGTTTTCAGGTGTGCTCACTGAATGAAAACGTGAACGGGTTGTTTCATCAAATAACAGTCCAGTTTTCACGAACACATTATTATTATAGACGCCTTTATTGTTGATCCACAAACTGCCATTGCTATTGAATTTTCCACGTAAATTTCTAACAGTTTGGATAGACGATTCACTACTTCGGAAATAAGTTTTTAATATTTCCCCGTTTTCTTCAAGCGTAAATCAACCCATCTCATTAATGTCAAATATTAAAGTAACTTTCTGTCAAAACACGAATGGTAGAAGTATTAACAACAAGAAATAACCACTTTTTCAAAATTCACGCTCTATATGGCCCACTCTGTATAATACATAGCCTTCCGATGAAAAGGATTGGGGTAATTAAAACAAATTGTAGAAATAAATATGTTTTACTACCAATAAAAATATATATTACACATTTTCTTGTGACTCGAGTTTCGGGAAATGAACTATCCCATCATCAGACAACTGAAGACCTAATAGTAGTATTCAAACAAAAGTGATGAATATTTTGAATATTTCTATAGATTCTAGATAGCACCTAATAGTGGTACAGAGGTTTACAAGCGGAACGTGATGAAAAACCGGGTTAAAAAAGAGGGGCCTTCTAACAGATAAAAAAAATAACTGTACGGAGCTATGTTACCCCAAAAATTATTTGAGATATTTAAACGGGTACCATCTGTTAAACAGATGGTACCCAGATGGTCTTTGTCGATGGCCGACATTCCGCGATATCTGTTAGAAGGCCCCTCTTTTTTAACCCGGTTTTTTATCACGTTTCGCTTGTAAACCTCTGTACCACTATTAGGTGTTATCTAGAATCTATTGTAATATTCAAAATATTTATCACTTTTGTTTGAATACCTCTGTACCACTGTTAGTTCTTCAGTTGTCTGATGATGGGATAGTTCATTTCCCGAAACTCGAGTCACAAGAAAATGTATAATATATATTTTTATTGGTAGTAAAACATAGTAATTTCTACAAATTGTTTTAATTATGATCAACTACCAAATAGTAACGGCTGAAACAATTCAGTATCAGGATTGGGGTATATTACGAGTAAACAATAGTAAATTGAAAGATTTTGGCGCAAAAGCATGAACACTTTTGTTCAAACGGGACACACATTGATGCAGAATATGTCTTCTGGAACACACTCCTTACAAAGGGTGGTAACTTTGGTGAATTTTGAATGGTGAAGAATTGAAAAATAATTAACTGAAATCTGGCAAAACAAATTGTGTTTCTCATATCATATCAGAGGAGAGGTTGTTCTCATTCACTCTACTAATTGGAAGGTAGATGTATCATCGTTTTCGAAGCACACCCCTACTTTCCAAATTCATCACAATGGTTTAGCTGAACGTGTAGAAATTATTGATCTAGCTCATCAAAATGCTAATAAGCGTTTGCTGCATCACGACTCTCCAACCAAGCTAGAATAGACGAAAATGTGTACAATATTTAGGTTAGAATGAAGTTCAGGGAAACGATGTCACTAGCTGTAAACATGAGCATATACTAATTTGTACTGTATTCTAATGAATAAGAATATTTGGGAGCATGACCAATTCAACGAAAAATCAAATTAAAAAATTCTTTCTGTGTAAGTTGTTTCAATATCTATTTATTCTAATGAATGGTTTCAAATATAAATTTTGATTAGTTTTATGGGGACTAGTCTCACATAGAGATTTGCCTTCTAACATCAAATACAGGTGTGGAAAAGACAGTCGGAAACATAGGAAATTCAATGTTAATCTAGAGGATGACCAGAATCAAGTGGTCCAGTGGAAGAATCAAAACATCAGCGCGATGCGATGACGAATAAACGACTTTTTATCTTAATGTCAGTAAGGGGGGATACTTCGATCGAAATGAGGCTCTGCACTCTGCTTTCAGCAGTCAGAACCATTTGCACTTCAAACATGGGATGCGTTAGATCATATGAGTTAAAAACAAATAGGATAATCTCATTCCATTGTATTCGAGGAATTCGTTTGCCAATATTAATGACACAAATAATTTCCTCTGTAAAAATAAGTATTTAGGTTCTTTTCCACCATAACTTGCTTGAAAATAAAATAAATTCTACGAAAATAAAAAATTTCAAAACAAAAACAAATTATAAAAAATGTAAAATCGAAGGTCCACAAATTTAAATTAAATGTTCAAATAATTCTCCTTGTTGACCCAAAAAGTAGCCAAATCTGTTATAAAGGGATAATCTCATTTCTCTGAGCAAATTCGGCATAGTTGCTATTTTGGAACATAGTTAGATTATTTTGAACCTTAATACATTAATACTCGTCGTTATATCCATTTCATGCCCATAAACCAAATTTTTCAGATATCTCCAAAGAAAAACTCATTGGGAGATAAATCTGGTGATCTGGAGGGCTATTTTATCGTACCATCTGTAGAAATGACACGAATTCTGAGATATTGTGTGACTACTCTTGCGTTGTTACTTGAACAGCCATCCTGTTGAAACCAGACATAAAAATTAATTGATAGTTGTCGAATTGTCGGAATAATTTGATTCTCTAGAAGCTTCAGATATTTGACAGCGTTTAGATTACCATCGATAAAAATGGCCCTAAGAAGTAATACCCCAGTATTCCTGTCCAAACATTAAGTTTTTGGGGATACTGGGTACGCATACGAATACTCCGATGCTTATTCTTGCTAGACCAATGTCTTACTAATGACGGGTTATGTTTTCTATTCAAGAAAAACGATGACTCATTAATGAATAAGATATTGTTAAAGAATTAACTATTTTCTTTTTCTTTTTCCATCATAGTTTCACAAAATTCCATTTGCTTGATATGGTTTTCTGGAGATATTCCCTTGTTTGCTTCAACCTTATAACATCGGTAACCCATTCCTTCTCAAAATATTTCGAACACTTCTATCGCTGATTTCGACTTGTTCAGGAATTTGTTTACTCGAACAGGGTGCACTGGTTTCAACAGCAGCACACACATGTACTTCTTTTTTCAGAAAACACCCACATTCCTCGAGTTTTTCAATTATTTTAGAAAAAGCCAAACTTGATGGAATCGGCCTATAAGAATTTATTGTCTCTTGAATTGATTGACCATTTTATGATCTGAATTTTTTCTTCTACACTGAACATTTCTATTCAATTTATTTTCAACCGATATGGTTGAACGCATCTCACGTTTGAAGTGTGAATGATTCTGATTGCTGAAAGCAGAGTGCAGAGCCTCGTTTCGATCGAAGTATCCTCCCCACTAGCCACTGCCATTAAGAGAGAACAGCCGTCATCTTATCGTGCTGAGATTTTGATTCTTCCACTGTTCCACTGGATCCTGGTCACTGTCTAGATTAACAATGAATTTCCTGTGTTTCCGACTGTATTTTCTATACTCGTATATAATTACTCTTAAGTGGCGATTTAATGAACAATTAAAATAATTTACTCACTCTAGTGCATATATAGACTTGTACATTGGAGTTGAGGAGATGATAGATATTACTGAATTTATCTCCGGCATTGTCACTATAATATATTATATATGAGATATTTTTGTCTGGTGATAAATCTTGAATCATTGAGCGAAATATCATTTTGTGATAGTTTATTTTAAAATGGACGGAAATAACTTCACATTTTCATCACTTTTCATTACTGAATATAGAGTGACTGAAGTTTTGTAGTGTTAACTTCATTTTAGAGCTGAATAAAACAAATTGTATTTCAACGAATATATATTCATTGAAGACCTCAGCTTGTGCAAAACTTTGAGAAGTGGGGTGTACTAAAGGTCCGTCTGCTTTAAAACGTGTTTCCCTTCAAATATTTCGAAAATTTTTTTTGCAAAATGGGAGTTATCTTTTCGGATCTTAAATGATGATTGATGTTCTTTGAACCTTTTTTCGTGAGATCTCCCAGTTTGTCGTACATATACGTTACCGCATTGTTGAAAACGTAATTTGTAAATTACAGAATTATTCAGCCGATTATTTTTTTTAAGAAAAATTATTTACTATTAAGAAAAAAGTTAGTTGGAATTTTTTTGTGGTGTGTATGTAAGACAAACCAGAATATCTCTCCAAAGATGGTTCAAAGAACAAAAATCATTCTTAAGAAACCTGAAAGATAACTTCAGTTTTGCGAACCATTTGTCGAAGCCAATCATGTCCTCCCTGAATTGGAAAATTTCGGAATATTACGGCTGGAATCGAAAATTGATAGAAAATTCAAGCGCAATCATGTTTTGGATATAAAACTTTTAAATGAGCAGACGGACCGTTAGCATACCCACCTCTCGGAATTTTGCACGAACCGAAGCCTTCAACGAATATATATAATCGTTGAGATACAATTTGTTGTAATCACTTTTAAAATGTAGTACGAAACACTACGATACTTCAGTCACTGTGTATTCAGTAACAAAAAGTGATAGAAGAACAAAGTAATTGCTTATTTCATTCCATTGAGCTGAAATCTTAGAATTGATGTAACTTAGGATTTACACAATATTATCTGAATAATCTTATTACCTGTGCAACTTCGTGTCAACAAAGAAAAATTGTATACATGTGAATATTATCAGTCGAATTTAGTATTCTTTCTTCCTTAATTTCATAAAAGCTTAGTTATTTTTAAGATACTTTTTTTTATCAACTCGCAAATGAATAGAAAAGAAAAAGTGTTATATCTGCCATCTTCTGTTTTTAGCATTTACATTCATTTAATTCGAAGTATGAAGGCTATCTAGTGTTTTCTAATCTTGTAATAAAATATAGTACGTCTACAAAATATCCGAAAAAAACAAAGCTCAATTGTAATTATTTGGTATATGTTTTTGATTTTTGAATAAGAAAATTATAACAAAGTAGTCACCTTATTTAATTATACAACCTCCATTTAACTATAAACACTTGACTAAACGTCCAGGTATACCCGAAATTAGATTACCTCCATAATTTTCGGTGATGGTAGTCCAGGACTGTAAAACTGACTGAATCAAATCATTTTTATTTCGAGGTGCTGCTCGTTCAACTTCAATCTTCATTAGTTCCCATACGTTTTCAATGAGACTGAGATCTGGTGCTGCTGCTGGCCATGAAATGGTTGTCACTTGGTGTTCTTGCATCCAAGCTTGAGTATAGGCCGAAGAATGGCATCTTGCATTATCCTGCTGAAAACGCCACAACTCTGGCTATAAAACATGCGTCATTTTAAGAAGATAATCGTTTAGAATTCCACAATACTTTTCACTACTAATGGTACCATCAAGTAAACAGAGACGCGTAGAACCAGGTTGTGGTATTGCCCCTAAATCATTATTTTGGTGGGAAATTTGGAAATTTGAACTAAAACAGGTTGTTTTGATGCGATTTTTAAGTCATTTCCACCAAGTTGGAAACAACTTTCATCAGATATAAAGACATTATCAAAATTATCTTCCTGAAAACTTTGACAAAATTCTATCCTGTAGAGATGTCATTATAGAGATTTTTTGGTTTCCTTAATATGTAACCTTGTCTTTTCAGTGACATACACACGGTCCTGGACATACTTTTAAATTTCGTTGATTTGCAAATCTGTTAGTCAATTTGCGAAACCTCAGGCGCGGATGGTGACGTCTTAAGGCCAATAAAGCATTTAAATTGTTTCCTTTAATCTTACGCAGTCTTTCTGAAAGTGGTCTATGCCTCATATCCATGCCATTTTTATCCTCTTTATTGTCTTATATACAGCACTTTTTCCCAGTTGAGTCAATTGCACTAATTTTGTAACGTTTCGAAAACCTTGTTTATACAAATACTCTACCTGTTTTCCTTTTTTTAGTTGCGGCATTATTTCATAAATTGTATACCTGTTGACAATCAATAATGTTTGAAAAATAGTGTTGCCATGCAACTTTGACCATAAGCGACTATCTGCACAACCTGTTTTATACATTACTTTTGTCTTAGAATGTTACAAAAAAGGAGTATATTGAAATTATGAAAAATAATAAATTCCGGATACTTTCTAGATGAACTATAATTCAATGAAAGTATATGTTTTTAGTTCCGAAGAAATAGGAAAAAGGAAAAAATGAGCATGAGTTTTTCATTTTGTTCATATCACGAATTCAAATGTAAAATTAATCATTTCAAGATTCATTCATTTGTACAGGGTAAGTCTTTAAGTTATACGTTAACTTCAATTATAGATTCCTCTCATTAATTGATATAATTTTTCATTTACCATCTTTGCATATTCGGTTTAGATGCAGTGTGCTTATACATTACTACACTTTGTTTACATTTTCAACATAGATTACTGTTATTGTAGTATTACCTAAAGTTACCTGTCTCCTGGTGCTTGAAATTCGACGAAAAATTCACTTGTTGATTGCATTGATTAAGAATTGTTAATTATAATTCATCCCATATTGTAAGGGTGCTTATGAAAATATTTCACTATTCTTGACTATTCAAAGACTGAATTCCTACTTGATTTTCATTCAATACCTATCCAATTGTTTCTGCTATAATATTATACACCATTTCATCATAGCCTACTCTTATATTGTAAATTAGATAAATATCCCAAATTCCATTAAAATTATGATTAAAATAATTGGAATCACACAACCAATGTGAACACTTTTACTCTATGAATTCTCTGCCAGGTTGTGACAACTGAGGAAAAAGAGTATAGGTCAGATTTCCATATCTAAATCGTTTAAATTTCTTTCTGTAGGCGCAACTTAAAAACGTACGTTGAGATCATTTCCATAGAATAGGAGATTAGTTTCGGAGCTTTTTTCCTGAATTGCATAATATAAGTACTGGAAATTGGACATAATCATCTAAATCGATTAAATTTCTTTCTGTAGGAGCAACTTAAAAACGTACGTTGAGATCATTTCCATAGAATAGGAGATAAGTTTCGGAGCTTTTTTCCTGAATTGCATAATATAGGTACTTGAAATTGGACATAATCACACCATAAAGAAAACGGATGGCAGTTCGAGCATTTTTTTTATATTAATCTATCTGCCTTATAGTTACTGAATACTGAAAAGGGTAATGGAATCTTTAACATTTTGTATCTCATTCGAAATTAATGATCGACCTTAATTTAGCATAATGTTTTTCAAGAAAAAAAAGTTGCTGTTTTTCGTAGGGTGCTAATTCTGAGGTGTGAATTATTTTGAAATATGTTCCGCTATATCTATATTTGTCCCTGTAATTTTAAATATACTCTTTATCTGCAACTCGTTGATGATTTTCAAATTAATAATATCTATAATAACTTCGCTAAGAGAGATGCAGCTAACGAAGTCTTATGGAATCCTTTGTGGATCTTTCACTATGATATTCTCGCGCAGCGTCCTGTTCTACACTTGATGCAACGAACTCCAAAGGTCCCTATTGTTAGAACAAAATCGATACATAAGGTCTTTGACCGTTCAAGACTGATGCCGCTGATTTATTTCTTCTTTTCTCGGTATTAGTTCTTCATGCAGTAAAAGCAGAAGTGAAATTTTCAGTGGGGAAAGATGATAAAAATGGACTTTGCGCAACCTATAAATATACTTTTGTATCAACTCAAACATTTAAACATCAAACTTTTTCGTTTATTCAAAATAGTACTTTAATCTTCTCTATTTCAATTCATATAATACTTCTGGAGATCTAATTAAAAACTATTTTAATTTTTGTGTATATATTTATAAGCCAGTGGAGATACAAGTGAAGTTTTCTAGAGGAAAAAAAGGGCGAAAATGGAATTGAAGCTACCCATAAAATTATAATTGAATGAACTATTGAAAGGGGCTTTAATTTTATAATGGACTTTTTCTTTTTCTCGACATAATATCAATAGAATTGCTATTGATATCGATATCCTCTAACACTTCTAATTTTCCAGCGAATGTTACACATGTAATTTAGGTTATATTAAAGTAATTATTCCAACGAAGACGATATGTTTCTGAAATTAATGAAATGAGGTGAATTTGTGATGAAACATAAACCCCTGTTCAAGGACATTTAATAACAATTCTGTTTTTAGTTACATATCATAGAAATTTCCACGTTGGCCTTGATAAGTGATATTAATAAAATATGAATCGGGTGAATTCTGTTACGGCCAGTTTCATAAACAACATCAAAAGGCTTCTTTATGAAAAAGGATCTTTTGAATAGGACCATCTGTTTCATAAACGCACATCGACCATCCTTTACTTAAAGCTTCCTTTAATGCGCCGGTCATATGTTTCCGACTGTTGGCTATCCTGAGAAATAGTGATTTTACGAATATAGTTGGTGATATTCCATAAAAATTGTGAGTTATGTGTCGCAACTTGTAAAAAGAAAAAGAATAGAAGCATTAATCAGTCTTTGTATAAAAATGGTTATGTGCATATTGCCGAAGCGAAGGAGATGTATTATAAAGAAAACATCTCTAGTAGAAGCTCAGATAGTGGCTATCAAGGGAGAGAAAAGAAGAGGAGCATTCGAAGCTTATAATATTATTAGATTTGCAAATTATGAAAAAAGGTGAAGATAAAAAATTAAATAATAATAATTAAATCTTTTATTTATTTTGAATGCACTTTCTGGTAAAAGCGGTATTAGAATTCTATTAGCATTGCTGCAGACTATCAAATCCTCTCAAGTTTGAATCAAAAATAGAAATTGCAATAACACATAATATTTTTATTTCTTTATTCTCACTTGAAACTTTTTCAGATGTTACCTAAAGTAAAACAGTGAATCAGAAATACACACATAGAAATATATCTCAATACATACCTTGTTAAATCTTATGAAAATTATATGGAATCTTGTCATTTTGAAGATACAATATGAATATGAAGAACAGTTTCACAAGCGACAAAAAAAATTATTTTTAATTGTCATACAAATATAAATTATAAAGTAGCAAAATGTTCATTAATAATCAACTGTCTCATTTGACGAGCTGCAGCAAATTAAACACATATCATATGAGAATTATATGATATCTTCTTATGTTGAAGGGACAAATTGAATATGAAGAATAGTTTCACAAGTGACAAGCAAATATATTTTCAATTATCACACAAATATAAATTGTAAATTAGCAAAATGTTCATTAATAATCGACTGTCTCACTTGACGAACTGCATTAACATTAGTTGAATTCGTTTGAAAGTCCTCTCCTCCTGCACATCATGCAATCATTCATTTGGAGATATTTCGTTCATATCTACAGCTATATTGTGCAATACAGCGCTAGCAACAATAATTGTCCTTATGGTAGTTAACTCAACACTCATTCCCTTAGAAAATATAGGAAAACGATGTTTCCCAAACTCTATACTTTCTCTCCACTACATTTCTAGTTCGTATAATTGACTCCTTATGTAAATTTTCAGCTGCAGTTATAGCTTCCGGTAACTTTGTCATGGGAAGAATCTGTAAAGTGTAACCACTATCACCAAGTAACAAATACGGTCCAAATTTACCACTCTCAAATTGTCTCTTCAAGACACTGTTATTGAAGATGGTTTGATCACGTGTTGAGCCAGGTCACCTAGCTACAATATTTCTGATTCTAAAGTCTGAATCACACACGGTTTGAACGTTATGGGCAAAATAATGTTTTCGACATCGAAAGATCTCTGCATCATCACCACCTGGAGAAGTGATTTTAATTAATGTGCAATCTATAGCACCAATAACAATGGAAAACTAGCAATTGCATATAACTTTTCTGCTGCTTGCATTTCATGATTACCTTCACACATATTGTGGATTCAAGGATGCGATTGCAAAAGAAACTCTTCGAAGCAGAAGGTTTAGAAATTTCCATGAAATTTCCGGCTGTTATCAGCATATTTCCACTTCCATAGAATCTGAATGTCGAAAGTAGTTGGTTGATCGGTTCAAGACAGCTGCCTCTAAAAATTGTCAATTTAATGATTTGGTATACAGAAAATTATATCAACAAAAAAGAGAAAAAAATAAATCGATGTTTGTTTACCTGTTGAATGGGAAGTACAATTGATCTGCAAGTTTTTGAAGCAAAGATAAAACAGTTGGTTTTGTCAGGCGAAAACGATCGAAGAAATCTAGATCTTCTAACGTGGAAAAATGTTGTTGCCTCCTTCTGAAAATTTTTGGTCTTCTCACAATTATTTCTTCTTCATCTGATGAAGAACTAGAGCTTAAATCAGCATTCAACATTTGGTGTAATATATTTCGTAGTACGCTAAAATCAAACAAAATGGGCAAATGAGACAGAGGAAGGTTATGTCCACTGTTTTTGTGTTTACCGGGCACCTGCGCAGTGTCGAGCTTCTCATTAAAGGATTCTTTCACAGCTGTAAAGGGTCGTTTTTCTCACTTTAATATAAAGGATGCTTTTAAGTTCCCTTTAACCTTGAAATTTGCTTATGAAACACGTTTTATCATTAAGGGAGACTTTTTGAGAAGAAGGAGGCTTTAATTTCGTTTATGAAACTGGCCGTTAATGTAGCGTTCGATATTCAATTCAAAAACCACATTATTCTCTCAGTAACTTCAATGGTACTGGCAGAATACAGTGTATTATCATAATAATGGAAAAATACATGTAACAAATCAATTTTGTGCGATTTTTATTATGAGAATTTGTTAACATTTATCAATAATGATTAGAAAAAAAATTTGAATATCAAAACAAATTAAATATAATAAGTTGTCTTCTACAATTTTAATTACAAAAAATTTTTATCCAAAAAACTTTTAGAATTAAATTAATGTCTAAAATAAGTACCGCTTACGTGTAATAGACGTATATAATAAAAAATCAATATATAATGTCAAATAGAATAAATAAACCAATAGATATACGAATACGATTGCATAAAAATTGTTTTAAATTAAAATTGTAGAAGACAACATATTATATTTAATTTGTTTTGATATTCAAATTTTGTTATATTTCTTCTATCAAGTAAAAAGCCTTTTTCTATTTCATTTTATATATAATATATAATTATATTTTGGCTTCAATAAATCTCATTATGGAATGTCAATGAATTTAAATAAACTTAAAATAACTTACACTGTTCTTTGATTTTGTTAGAACATAGATCAATCTTGAATTCTAAAGTTGGTTTATTTTCGAAGCATTCATTGTTACCACGTGTGCGTTGTGATATAGGTTAGTTTTTCGATTTTGATATTTGGAATATTATTTAGGACCGATGAAGGAATTACTTAGAATTATATTTGTTTTTTGAAGATATAGTGCATGTTTTGAGAGATTTCTGAATTAACTTATTCGAATATTTAAATATATCAAATACTTCAAATAAATTATATTCTTTGAGAAGTGCTTTAAGTGTGTTCATGTTTTTAAAAGGCAATTGGTGTTCTTAAAGGTAAGACCAGACACAAAAATTTTGTCTCCTTTAAATATTTATTTATTAATTTTAATGACTTTCGTATATCTATTGGTTTATTTATTCCATTTGACATTATATAATGAAGTTTTTATTATATACGTCTATTACACGTAAGCGGTGCTTATTTTAGACATTAATTCAATTCTAAAAGTTTTTTGAATAAAAATTTTTTTGAAATTAAAATTGTAGAAGACAACATATTATATTTGATTTGTTTCGATATTCAAATTTTGTTATATTTCTTCTATCAAGTAAAAAGCCTGTTTCTATTTTTTTTATATATAATATATAATTATATTTTGGCTTCAACAAATCTCATTATGGAATGTAAATGAATTTAAATAAACTTAAAATTACTTACACTGTTCTTTGATTTTGTTAGAACATAGATCAATCTTGAATTCTAAAGTTGGTTTATTTTCGAAGCATTCATTGTTACCACGTGTGCGTTGTGATATAGGTTAGTTTTTTGATTTTGATATTTGGACTATTATTTAGGACCGATGAAGGAATTACTTAGAATTATATTTGTTTTTTGAAGATATAGTGCATGTTTTGAGAGATTTTTTTTCTGAATTAACTTTTTCGAATATTTAAATATATTAAATACTTCAAATAAATTATATTCTTTGAGAAGTCCTTTAAGTGTGTTCATGTTTTTAAAAGGCAATTGATATTCTTAAAGGTAACACCAGAAACAAAATTTTGTCGCCTTTAAATATTTATTTATTAATTTTAATGACTTTCGTATATGTATTGGTTTATTCATTCCATTTGATATTATATATTGAGTTTTTATTATATACGTCTATTACACGTAAGCGGTGCTTATTTTAGACATTAATTTAATTCTAAAAGTTTTTTGAATAAAAATTTTTTGAAATTAAAATTGTAGAAGACAACATATTATATTCAATTTGTTTTGATATTCAAATTTTGTTATATTTCTTCTATCAAGTAAAAAGCCTTTTTCTATTTTATAATAATGATTAGCATTCACTGTCATTGCACCGCTATTCGCATTTTCTGAAAAAAGTCCTATAATGCATTGATACAAGAAACAACACCAATAGCAATGTTTTCTGGATGCAGAGTTTGCAAACCCGCTCAGGCAGGAATTAGCTACATCTAAAAAGATGTTGTTTTTTAAGCGGGTTTCAACTTTTGAAAGAACACGCTTGACCTTTGTTAATCGAAGCGATTCAGTTCTTAGGTTTATAAAATCTTTGACCATATGCGTCATTAAGTTCCGGAAGTAACCAGTAACAACATAGATTTTTTGCAAAGTTCTACTTTATTAATCAACATACTCACTTTCCATAGCGATACAATCATTTCAATGTTTTACTGATCTTTTGATGCTTTTCTTACAGAATTATTTATCTTTGACTCAAATAAGGCTTCAGTTGCGGCTATAACCTTTTCATTGAAGTCATATCCCTTTTCTTGAGATTTGCAGACAGGTATAAGTCAAAGGAGCCACATCTGGTGAATATGGTGGGCGTGGAAGCAATTCGAATAGTAAATTGTTCAATCTTATCATCGTCATCATCACTTTGTATATCGGTGCATTATTTTGGTATCCATTTGATCTAATAACTCAATGTAGTAGTCGCTGTGGATAGTTTGGCTCTTCGGAAGAAAACTGACTAGCAAAATTCCATGCGAACCCCAAAATACAGCTGACTATTGTATTTTAGAACATTTTGGCCGGGCTTTTCCATCTCTCCCACGCTTTTTTTCGACCTCGGTGTAGATTGATGACTTCATTGCTATGTGTCTACGTGATAAACCCTTTTCATCAAGGGTAAACAGCTCCAAGCAGCGATCCATTGTAAGCAAACATGGCACTCACTTCGTAAAAGATTTTGTCAGACCAAAATTTTCATGCACGATGTTGCACACAATAGCTTTTAATATCTTCGGGATGGCAGCTATCCCTTGAAACTTCACTTTATGATCGGACATAACAATTTTCGAAATTATTTAGATGTTTTCGGTCGAAGCCACCTCAATTGAACAATCTCCTGTTTTCGGTGGTTGTTCGACTGCGTTAGAAATTTGAGATTGCTTTTGATGGGTACTTTTCCCTGAAACACTATTCAAACAGTTGCTGAGCTTGAACGGCATTTTTAACAATTAAGAAATAATGTTTTTTCGACACACGAATCTCGATTTTATCCAACGTTATGTAGCGTTACTTAACCTTCAATATCTCGGCAATGACTGAATCGAATACCATGAAAAAATTTCCACGTCTATTTTGAAGGTTCGTACTACCGAAAAGGAAGCTAATATTGGTCGTGCCATCTGAGTGTCAGTTCCTGGACTTAATGATCCATCTGGTTTTCAAGGAACTTGAGTTTCTTGAGAACATCCATTAATCGTTACATCTGGCTTTTACAACGTCAATATTATCTAGATTCCTTTCGTTATTTCATTAGAGTGTTTTTCTAATTCTTGAACCTGAGTATGGGCTTGATCTCTATGAAATAGTAAACTCATAATATACTTTTCATATCCTTTAACAAATGTTGTATGTTATATTTAACAAATATAACATACACGAAAACGCAAAAGTCGGACAGAACCTCTTCTACCTTGCCTAGGAGCCTTATTCGTTATTGGCAACTCTGTGCATAGTCATAAATCAGAATAATCTGTTTGCGTATACGTTCCAAAAATGTCATTCTTGACAACCCTTCGTAAAACGAAGCGTTAGTTGCTTCAAGTATATATGGCAACAGCGCATATCACGAAAGAACTATAAATCTAAAGTACTTCGAGCAAGACAAATTTGTAAACAATCTCTACATAAATTTGAGCGACAATCCCTCTCAGACTCAAACTATGATTTTCAGTCAGAAGTTTCTTTAATTCAGCGATGTTATGTTCAGTAGAAGATGTTGAAGGCCAGAAGAAATGAGCAAACAATCCCAATTACAGCTATTTGTCTGATACAAACTTTTCAGATTTTCACGAGGTGCATACGTAGAAACCGGAAAAAATTTAATGTATGGGCTAGGCATTTTCGGTGAATTAGTGGGTGTTTCTTTTTCACCTGGTAATTTAACTAATCAAATATATTTGCAATTACTGAAGGAGGTTACGGTTCTACCTTGCCTGATATTTTTAAAAATCATCAACAGTTTGAGGAAGATCATTTGAGGCAGTTATTAGTTTAAAAATTGAATAAATGAAGTAGTAGTAATAATAATAATAATAATATATAGTTTATTGAAAAAGTACAGTTTCTATAAAAATCAATCAATACATATTCAGAAATATAGTTTCAATAAACCGCAAAAACTCACTAAGGCATATTGCCTGTGCGTGAGTTGTTAAGATTTAGGATATTGGTTTGTTATACTAATACTAATTTTATTTTAAAAACAGTGTATAGATAAAATGAAGACAAGGTATAGACAAATACAGATAAAAAATTGGCAAATACTAGTTATATAAACAAATAAAATGTATAGATGAAACATCATATATTGATAGAATGTGTACAGCTAAAATGGTGTATTATGAAGGTATGCATGTATATAATATAAAATATAGAAGGGAGCAATATAATTCAATGTCACAAATATTTATTTTGACAAGTTCATCTCTCGGGTACTTTGTGATAAATTCATTCAATTTTTTCTTGAAATGGCGCAGACTATGAAGTTCTGTTAGATCTTTGGGTAGAATCTGATACATTCTCGGTGCCAAATAAGCAAAACTGCGCTGGCCAACTGTCTTCGTTGAAAATGGAGTTCTGTAGCAAGTTCTATGTTTCCTCGTATTATACTGATGTGTTAGAGATCGTAGATTTGATTTATTTTTGAATTGATATACCACAATGGAACGATAAAACGATTGCTTTATGTCGAAGATCTTTATTTCTGTGTAGAGATTATCTGTCGAATAGGTATGAGGTCTCCTTAAGATCATTTTCAAGATTTTTCTCTGTATTATACTAATTTTTTTAAGGTGTGTGTTCATTGCTCCACCCCACCCCATGATACCATAGTTCAATCGTGAACTCACCAAAGCATGATAAACCATTTTCAGTTTGGTTGTGTCTAGAATGGTTGTCAGAAGCTTAAATTTATAGATTAAACACCTGAGATTCCTGCTGAGGTTTTCTGTATGTTTATCCCATCTCAAATGTGTATCCACAATAACACCCAAATATTTGATATAGTCGGTTCTTTTGATCACACAATTCTCATCAATTTTCAGTGTCTCATAGTCTGGTAAGTTTCTATCTAAGCAAGTGAATGTGATATATTTGGTCTTTTCGAAGTTATTTGTCAATAAATTATAATCCATCCAATCTTTGATAGATTTCATGTCGTTTTCAGCTTGTTCTCTGAGTTTTTCCCAGCTATCAGCTTGATATAAAATGGCTGCGTCGTCTGCGAAACTAATTATCTTCCCCTGGCTATTCAATTCAAGTAGACCCTTAATATAAATAGTGAATAATATAGGTCTCAGTAAGGTTCCTTGTGGGACTCCAAACTTAACCTCGAAAGCGTCACTTATACAGTCTGCTATTTTGACATATTGTTGTCTGCTAGATATATAGCTCTTTATCAGATTAAGCACATTGCCCCTTAAACCAATGTCTTCCAAGGCCTCGAATAATTGTGGGTGGCTTACAGTGTCTAAGGCTTTTGCTAAGTCTAAAAAAACGCACAGAGTTGGCTTACTCCTATCTAAAGCCTCATAAATGTTTGATACAAGCATAGAAATCGCATCCTCAGTGGACTTGTTTGGCTGAAATCCAAACACTCTATTTGAGATAATATTTTTATCTATCACATATTTCTCCAATCTCTGTTTTACAATTTTTTCAAAAATCTTTGCTACGTTTGAAATTACTGATACGGGTCTATAGTTCACCATTTTAGTCTTATCTGCGCTTTTGAATAGAGGCTTTATTATTGCTTTTTTGAGACTTTTAGGCCATTCTTCCATTGAGATGCTTTGATCAATGAGGTAGGCAAGTGGTTCACAAATATGGCAAGAGATACATTTTAAGGTTTCTGCCCTCAGCCTCATTAAGTAAGATAATTTGAATTCTAAAATGTAACCATATCATTTTCAAAGCATCAGGTGGAAATATAACATTTGAAGACCAATGCAAAACGAATTGTAAGATGTGGAATAGTCAAAGATACTGGAAAATAATGTCCCCTTCTAATCAAAATGCGAAATTCCGAACGTTTTTCTGAAATGTTGAAATAATCCCTCACTTTCGTTTTCAGTTCATCCTATTTTGTTCCTGCAGGCAGTTCTGAATCACTAGGGTGTATTTCTGTTCAACTCAGTCGATCAATCCATCTTATGGAAACGTCCGAGATAGACAAAACATCGAGCGGCTCCAATCAAAAATCTGACTCCTGAATGTTTACATTCGTAACACGATCGCCAATTTCCTAAGGGATCACTTCTCTGTTTAATTGCGGAAAAATCCACGCCAGAGGCAGATATCTCTGCTCCATTCACATCGTTATCTGACCCATATTGAAGGTGGTATCGATTTTTAGGAGCTGGAATTGTTGTCCTTTTTTTTCTACTCGTTTGAATTCTTTGTCGTCACGAGGCGTTGAATAATAGGGAATAGGGAATGGTTATATCGCAATATAGAGGGAACGGAGATAGAACCCAAGTTATGGCTTAGGATTTATTAAACTTTTCCGATAAAAGAATGAGTTGACCTAGTTTTTCTTACGCAGATACAGATATCTGTCTGTAATACAAGTTTGAAGTTCTGGAATCCAAAAATGAGTTCAATTCTTCATTGAAACTCTTGAAAATCATGAAAAATATATATTTTTGTGATTGGAATCTCCATGAATATATCTTTTTATGTCTCTCTCGCTAGTATGTTCAATTCCTGCACCTAAATAGAAATTATGTAGATAGGCAAAAGCCTCTTTCACGATGTTCACTATGCCTAATTTGGTTGAGCAAACAACCAAACAATCAGTTTAAATTCAATCATTTTTTGAATATTAAAACAAATTGAAATATGTTTATCTTCTACAATTTTAATTAAAAAAAAATTTTTATTCAAAAAACTTTTAGAAATAAATTTATGTTTACACAAGCACCGCTTATATTTAATAGACGTATATAATCAAAACTCAATATATAATGTCAAATGGAATAAATAACCCAACAGATATACGAAAGTAATTAAAATTAATAAATAAATATTTAAAGGAGACAAAATTTTGTTTCTGGTCTTACCTTTAAGAACACCAATTGCCTTTTAAAAACATGAACACACTTAAAGGACTTCTCAAAGAATATAATTTATTTGAAATATTTAATATATTTAAATATTCGAATAAATTATTTCAAAAATCTCTAAAAAATGTGCACTATATCTTCAAAAAACAAATATAATTCTAGACAATCCCGTCTTCAGTCCTCATTTAATATTTCAAATAACAAAATCAAAAACCTAACCTATATCTCTCACGTGTAAATGAGGACTGAAGACGGGATTGTCTAGAATTATATTTGTTTTTTGAAGATATAGTGCAAATTTTTTAGAGATTTTTGAAATAATTTATTCGAATATTTAAATATATCACATATTTCAAATAAATTATATTCTTTGAGGAGTCCTTTAAGTGTGTTCATGTTTTTAAAAGGCAATTGGTGTTCTTAAAGGTAAGACCAGAAATAAAATTTTGTCTCCTTTAAATATTTATTTATTAATTTTGATTACTTTCGTATATCTGTTGAGTTATTTATTCCATTTGACATTATATATTGAGTTTTGATTATATACGTCTATTAAATGTAAGCGGTGCTTGTGTAGACAAATTTATTTCTAAAAGTTTTTTGAATAAAATTTTTTTTTTTTAAATTAAAATTGTAGAAGATAATCAT
This sequence comes from Megalocaria dilatata, assembly GCA_034642435.1. Taxonomy (NCBI): domain Eukaryota; kingdom Metazoa; phylum Arthropoda; class Insecta; order Coleoptera; family Coccinellidae; genus Megalocaria; species Megalocaria dilatata. The sequence continues at coordinate 77,759,239 of CM067856.1, forward strand.
ATTTCAATTTGTATTTGATAGATTCGGTCTTCACTTGGTGGAAACTCATTTTAATTAAAAAAATGTATATATGACAGTAATTTATTTCCACAAAAATGTTTGTACTAATACAACAATTGTTTCACCACGATGTGGCTTCTTCAGGTATTACATTGTACACAGTACAATGTAATACCTGAAGAATCCACATCGTGGTGAAACAATTGTTGTATTAGTACAAACATTTTTGTGGAAATAAATTACTGTCATATATACATTTTTCTAATATTTCAATTTGTTTTAATATTCAAATTTTGTTATATTCCTTCTATTAAGTAAAAGGCCTTTCTATTTTAAATTCAATCAGTTTAAATTCAGTTCTTAGAGTGATCATTTTACGAAAGGATTTTGCTAGTAGTGTACTGTGAGGTAATGTTGCAGAAAATCATTTGGTTGTACGAAAGATTCTAGAAAAGACCGATAACTAATTTGAAACGATCACCAGGAAAATAATTACATCAGATGTACAGTAAAGATTTGTTCTTTGGAAAATGTCGAGTCATAATCAAGGATATTGCTGTTGTTACTAATATTTCATTCGAACTAACTTGAAACATTTTAAAATGTCAGGAATTTTGTCTGTTCACAGACCTAAAAAAATACGTGCGAAGGAGTTTTAGTCGAAACGAGGAGGTGGATGCCGACAAAAATCGCATATTTTAAAACAGAACATAAATCTTTTTTTAAGAAAATTATCGAAAGGTTAAAGATGCTCTGGAATACCTTTGTAGTTCTTGAAGGAGATTATGATTTGATGAATAAAGTCAAATTTATTTAAATCATTTAAAAATTTTAATATTAGCCTTCTACATATTTAATTTCAAAAAATTATATTTAATGATTATAACTTCTGAAAATAAATTAAAATAATGTCATATAAGTACCACTTATATCAATTGACATATAAAATAAACATTCATTATAAGACATCCGAATGGTATAACAAAATCCAATAAATAATAATTATTAAGCAAAATCCTATAAATTGAATATTTTGAATAGACAAAATTTTGTTTCTGCTCATCAATCTTAAGAAAACCAATATCTTTCAAAAATATCCAACATAATCTTAAGAATTTCATCAAAAAACTATCTTACTTAGACAATTCAATATTATTGGATATCTAACTAAGGTACTTTATATAAAAACTCAAGATATGTAAAACATTACTGAAAAACAAGTTTTAAGAGAGACTTTGCTTCTTCAGTATTCAAATAATTCATATTCAATAAATATAATATCAATCAACAACAAATATGTAATAATATAAATATTTTAAAAAATTTTTAAACAATTTTAAAAAATTAGCCTTCTACATATTTAATTCCAAAAGATTATATTCAATGATTATAACTTCTGAAAATAAATTAAAATAATGTCGTATAAGTACCACTTATATCATGACATAAAATAAACATTCATTATAAGACATCCAAATGGTATAACAAAATCCAATAAATAAAAATTATTAACTAAAATCCTATAAATTAAACATTTTGAATAGACAAAATTTTGTTTCTGCTTATCAATCCTATGAAAACCAATATCTTTCAAGAATATCCAACAAAATCTTAAGAATTTTATCACAAAACTATCTTACTTGGACTATTCAATATTATTGGATATCTAACCAAGGTACTTTATATAAAAACTCAAGATATGCAAAACATTACTGAAAAACAAGTTTTAAAATCGACTTTGCTCATCAGTATTCAAATATTCATATTCAATAAATATAAAATCAATTAATAACATATATTCAAACTCACCCTTCGTCTTCAAGAAAAAGTTCTATTTAAATAGGTATCCACTACACACAGAAATATCTCTGTGGTTTAACCTGATCTAGAAGATTGAAAGACAAATTTAACGGCCTTTGCTATAACACAAGGACTATCTGTATGAATGTTTGGGGAAACCATATAATTATATATTATAAATAAAATAACGTAAATAGAGGTCATTCTTGATAGAAGGTATATAAAATAATATAAATATTTTAAAAAATTTTTAAACAATTTTAAAAAATTAGCCTTCTACATATTTAATTCCAAAAGATTATATTCAATGATTATAACTTCTGAAAATAAATTAAAATAATGTCGTACAAATATGTACTTACCCTTTAATCTTCTAGAAAAGAATTCTTCCGAAATGAAACCTTTTAATGTAGAGAGAACGGTTCACTACACACAAAAATATTTCTGTGGTTTACCCATTGATCTAGAAGATTGAAAGACAATTTAACGGCCTCTGCTATAGCACAAGGACTATCTGAGGCCGTTAAATTGTCTTTCAATCTTCTAGATCAATGGGTAAACCACAGAAATATTTTTGTGTGTAGTGAACCGTTCTCTCTACATTAAAAGGTTTCATTTCGGAAGAATTCTTTTCTAGAAGATTGAAGGGTAAGTAAATATTTGTTGTTGATTGATATTATATTCATTTAATATTATTCGACTGTTATTAGTTAGTATATGTATAAAGTGAACCTAGAAAAAGTGAACTCAGTGAAAGTGAACAACGGTGAAAAAGCTCATCGATATACTCCTCTACGAGTAATATAGTGTTTTCATCGCAGTTATAATTCAAACTACACAGAAACAATTACCTCAACCTCTGGATGAAACAATCCCAAAATTTTACATTTCTAACATACATATGTATTTAGGCTGCAGATAAACTATCATGAAATTTAGTCGTCTCAGCGATGACAGATATGGAAGGATGCTCAACATTGGAAACAATTCAATATACATATTTCAAGAGGTTGTGAAATATTTTCTGAAATAATTACAAGAGAAAGCATAGTCTGGTGTTCAGGTTACTATATTAGGAGCTACCAATATAACTTGAAGTTCTAACTTCCAATAATGATAGGTTTTTCGTTATAAATAGCTCCCAGAACAAATCCTTGAAAATGAGATCTACGAATTATACTGGGATGCCACTGTGCACACAAATATCACAGTCACCCATAAAGAATAAGATATAATCTTTGTGAAAACATAAGAACTATTTCAGTTGACGTAGTGATCTCTAACAATATCAATCCAAGACAAAACCATGCAGAGAAAATTTCCAGATATCAAGATTTAAAAGTACAAATGAAGAGAAAATTCAATAGAGTACAATATCAAGTACCAGCACAATAATCAAGAGCACCATAATTATGTGAGCAAGGACTGGCATGAAAAGGAGGATTCGATATAACTGAGCTGAATCCCCCTAATGTTTAATATCAAGGATGAGTGAATGCTACCTTCAGAAGAGAGTGTTATAGCTGGCTGCGATAGTCTCAAGTCGTATGATGATATTCTTCACTGATCATCTATTTGACTGTAATTATTCTTCTAACTACACTGCTGAGTCTGATGGTACGATGTTCGAGATTATGAATTCTAATAAAACAACCGGTCTCTCAGATATTGCGATGGCCCCCATACAAAATTGAATATCTTTGTGTAAGAGGAAAATTTTCAGGATCGATTGAAGCTCTTCTGAAGGAATGAAATTTTTAGGTTTGGATATTTGATGTCTTGGATGGTTTTGAACAGAATATCTCAAAGAATAATTATGGATCGAATGCAGTTCATAATTGATGCTACGGATCTCTTTTATCTTCTGCAATCTGTTAGTACTCAGTACGTAGATGATCTAAAGTTCTACACGAATTCCAGAAACGACCACAGAACTTACCAGGATGACGTGAAATTCGTTATTGAGTAGTGTAGAATATGACTAATGTTAAATATTTCAAAGTAAAGATATCTTCGCTTTTACGAAAATAGTCCACTCTTACCCTTTCATTTGAATAATTTCTTGATCCGGTCTACTTATTCTCTTGTACATTCCGATTGTACTCTGAATAGAATGCTTTCTTGATCAGATCCAATAAAACCATCACATCCAAGTGATGAGGACATGTTTTATGAATCTTCTCTCAAGGAAACATGTCTACGTTAATAGTGTTGAAAATATGTATATAAGAAATACCCTCGAAGATGCTCGAGCAAGATATGAAGTTGTAATAATATATAGGCTAAAGAAATCTAATGAATTTCATAGGTAATATTAAGTAATTTTTTAAATGACTTTAAATTCAGAATTATATATTCTAACTTCTTCAATATATATTGAAAATATATACAAAAATGTATCAAATTGATATATAATTAAAATAAAATATTTTTCAATGTCTCGGAAAAAACCTTTTTACATCCCGACATGAAATGTTTTAATACAAATATATTAGCAAAAACTATGATGAGTATGTATATTAACATACAAATACCAGAAAATCTTCTATCCCAAAATTATCTTAAATTCTCAAAATAAAGGATTAAATAAATATAATTGAACAAGAATTCCAACATTTTATAGCTATCCCGGTCTCTCTGACCTCTTCAGAAATATATTGAATTCAGATTCAAATATATAACAAGATCAAAATTTAACTCATCAAATAAATAAAACCTGGAACGAATAAACTTGAAGTAAGCCATGAAGTATCCAAAATAAAACAGTTAATTAATTAAAAATTATCAACGTGTTGTAGCATATAACCTATAACTATTTGTACTCGGAACACAGAAGAACATAACAAAACCTATTCACCCCAAATAATGTCCCATGATGAGAAAAATGACCAGAATTTCGAAAATAATAAATAATCAAGGAATATATTGTGGATATAAAGATATGAATTTATTTCATAAATTAAAAATCAATTTGAATGTGAGTCAATACTTGATAGAAAAGAAATTTAAATGACTTTGAATTCAGAATTATATATTCTAACTTCTACAATATTATACAATATTAAAAAATTACTCAATTCGAATATGAGTCAATACTTGATAGAAGTAAAATTTAACACCTATAATATATATTGAAACTATATACAAAAACTATTAAATTGATATCCTTATATATATTCATTATAATATATTTTCCAATGTCTCGGAAATAATTTTTTTACATCCCGACATGAAATGTATTAATACAAATGTATCAACAAAAACTATATAAGTATGTATATTAACATATTATAGAAGTTATAATATATTATTCTGAATTTAAAGTCTTAATTTTATCAAGTATTGACTCATATTCAAATTGAGTAATTTTTTAATATTGTATAATATTGTAGAAGTTAGAATATATAATTCTGAATTTATAGTCATTTGAATTTTACTTCTATCAAGTATTGACTCACATTCAAATTGAGTAACTTTTTAATATTGTATAATATTGTAGAAGTTAGAATATATAATTCTGAATTCAAAGTCATTTAAATTTCTTTTCTATCAAGTATTGACTCACATTCAAATTGATTTTTAATTTATGAAATAAATTCATATGTTTATATCCACAATATATTCCTTGATTATTTATTATTTTTGAAATTCTGGTCATTTTTCTCATCATGGGACATTATACAGTTCCATAACCTTAAAATAGAAGATAACGTTATTATTGTGAATTGATGTTGAGTCCATAAATATATCAAAAAATTTATAAAAAACCTTTTCTTTTTTTCTTACAGAAATGTCTGGTGAAAGAAGGTATTTTCTTATATTTTTCAATAATTATTTTGTTTATTCAAATAACTCCTTACTGAAGAGATTTGGGTCCGAATTTATCAGGTTCTTTATCGGGAAAATGTGTTATATGTTCTTAAAAAAGGAAAATAAAAAAGGACTTTTTGAATTATATGTTGAATATTTTTTGTTGATGAAACTTGTGATTCTTTAACATCCAAACGAAACATATACGTACAAAGACTTCTATGGGACAGGCATTATGATGCTATTAAAATGACATCAGTAGAGAACTAAACGTACCCAAATCCGACAATCCGAAACGTGTCGAATAATGTCTTGAAGTTCACGCAAAAATTATGGACATTTTCCCTAACCTATTATTATTAAGGTGAAACACTCAGTTCTTTAAAATTGAGGTGTAATCAAGAAATTTTGACTTTTTTCGTACTTAGAAGTACAATGTTAAAAAAATATTCAAATAAAGTAATAGAGTCTATTTTCGCATGTCATTAATTAATGACAAATTTTTCGCAAACACAAGGGGAAAGAAAATATTAAGGCTATTTCCACAACACAAAAACAAGATGTAAACTTGAAGAAATCACATTGTTGTTGAACAATTGTCGTCAATTAAGAATTGTGGAAATAGGTTTTACTATTTTATTTAATTAAAATGAATTCGAAAAAAATTTAATCATTTTTTTTATATTCTTCAGATTCTGAGCATGACACAATCGTGAGTTATTCATCAGGGCGTAACCGTAATAACTTCTGATGCTAGTTATCAAAAAGTAATACCGATACGAAAAAAATACCAATATAAAACGTCAGATCCTTTTGAGCTTGTTTTGTACAATATCATCAAAGTATTTGATATCAATATCCGCCGATACACGTTCCTCCAAAGGTTTCTAAGGAAAATGATATAAAGTATTTTAAAAGTTTCGTTTCTGCCCATATCAAACTCCTATCACGTTGTTCCTTGTAGAACTTTTCCTATACCAATTTATGGGACGAATCAGAATGCGTGTGTGTAACACAGTAATTGATCAGGAATTCAAACATCCAGATGTTAAATCTCATAACAACATTGACCTTGTTTCTAAAACTGATACTACATTCATTAAACAGATCTATTCCAGACGATATGGACGTATTTAAATCGCATCGTGGTTTCAACATAAAAAAATGAATGTACACGGAATGTTCAAAAAGTTTTGGACACTGATAGCACTAACGTGTTATTAATGGCATTATCTGCTTTCTGTTGACGTTATTGTTTTGTTGTAACTGCTTCATTTTTATAAACAATAATATATAGAAATTGCTGATAATTTTTCATGACAGGTGGACTTCGTTTTCCTATTTTGGAGCAAGGGAACTCCGAAGATGGGGCTTTTCCTTCAAAATATTGCGACTGCAATCTATCCGGATTACAATCTGAAATTAAAAATTATCGAGAGATTTTAATGCTCGAATGAAAGTCGTTGGAATGAATGATTATGCGCTGCCGAGCATAATATTATTATTATTTTTAGTGAGCGGTCGTTTGTTAGCCCTACCACTGAGTCCGCGCGGAATATTGTGATTCGCCCCTAATTTATATTTCCCCGACGAGATCCAGTTTTTATATAAAACCGATAATCTTGTTCGGGGTAATTTTTTCAGATGGCAGTGGGCTAATCAAAGACCTCGAAACTGATGCGACTCAACGCTGCGCACTCTGAGACGATGTATATGGCTGTTTCAATGTCCTCAAGGCATAACCTGCATTCATCGTCTTCAGCCAGACCGATTTTGTGCAAATGCGCTTTCAGCTTGCAGTGACCTGTCATAATTCCGACAAATATTTTGAGTTTGGCCTTGTCCAGACCTAGCGCTGGGTTTGTCATCTTTTGGTTCGAAGCCGTTCCAAGGAACGCTTTCGAAGGTTTCTGGCCAGGATGGCTCAGACAGAAAGATTCTAGTCTTGAGTTTATTCTGCATATTATTGCCCGCTTAGCTACGCCATGTGGTATTTTCAGAAAATGTTCCGGGCCTACCAGAGGCATCGTGGTTTCAGCAAAGGCCAGCCGACCTGCCTCTTCGTTACCCAAATAGTTTAAGGGGCTCAGTATTCAAACGAAAGTGGTTTTGTTATGCATACCCAGCCTATTCAGAGCCGTACGGCAACTACAGACTGTTTTCGATATACAACAGCTTTTAGTAATGACTGACTATCCCTAAATATTTTAATTTTGCCGTGGTGGATTTGCGTTTTATCTGCAGATGCGCCACGGTCTCAATGGCAAATAGTTCTGCCTGGAATATGGTTGCGTATTGACCGAGACTTAGTGAGTTGCTGATACTAGGTTTGCTTCCATAGACTCCCGCTCCCGTTCTGTTCGTCGTTCGCGAGCCGTCTGTGAACAAGCCAAGGTCGGCCCTTAAAAGAACCTCAGCATTTTGGGTCAATTCGTCCCGGCTGGGGACACTTACATTAAAATGCCATTCTTAGCTCGTGACCGTTGACATTAGATCTGAGGATATCGATAGAGTGCTCTTCGTTAAAAGCTCGTGCAACAGTCCTGAACCTTCCATCACTATTGCCTCTGGCCTGTCAGTCGGCAGTTGTTGTAGTTTGTATATTGTTCAGTCTTCCTTCCTCTGCACGAGCAGGTGCAGGGATGGTAGATTCATTAGGACCTCCAGAGCATAATATTAGGATCATCCCTAATTTGAAATTTTTTCGAAAATCTGATTTTTTTATCTGTTATTGAGTAGTTTACTTACTTTATGCGAGGAGTTGGAAAATTCTACCCACCAAATACATAGCATGATCTTAAATTCGATCCAATTTATACCACGGGAAGACTCGCTACTGCAGTTCTGATTTTTTTTTGTTTGACCTAAAAGCATATCAAATAGAATTTTCATACTCATCGCATAAAGTAAGTATTATGCGATGAGTATAAAAATTATTGTTATTATTTGTGCTCCTCCAGTTTCAACTCTCAATTCATCGAAGAAAAATCTGCTGCAAGTTTTATAACAATCCAAAAAATTGCCACTTGCCCCCAAAACGTTTATCCAACTGTTGAATCCAATCAAGAATTACAAAGACTACCGAGCAGTGACCTGTTCCTTTTACTGGCACCGGCTAGTATCCGTAGAATGAATTCATAAGGGACGCTAATAAATCACAGTGACGTGTGAGGATGACCTAAGCGGAAAAAGATAGGAAGTGGCGTGAGCTCAGGAGCAAAGGCTATTGTAACACATCGAAAATCCCATATTTCCACGTGGTGTTGTCAAACTTTATTTAATCCATCAAATTTTTCAATTTTCGTAAATTAATTGGAAATTTATACGGAGCCGTGCACGAAACTACAATATTTTTTCCTAACTTTTCAAAGAATTTCATCTTTTCTATTCTGAAGTAGGCAGAATCAAGAATGTGAATAAATGACTTTTCTGATGGAAAACGGTTGATGTTAGGAATTGAAATGCCACAAAGATTATTCGATGCTGCATGAATGAAATGAATGAATGGGAAGATACTTCTATTAAATTCCTTTCCGATAACACAGAGCTTTTCTGATTCTGGTATATCTTTGGAACGATGAATCTATTGTCATTAATCATAGTATGTGCTATGGTAACAGAAAGTTATAAATAGAGACAGTTTGACATACATCTTTAAAACAATTCTATACTCAAACAAAATCGACAAGATTTTGTTGATCACGGAGGCAAATTGCAGACATGCGCACGTTTCAAACTGATTGGTTTTCGTCAGTGCAATATATGCTAGTAACTCTAAATCTGTCAAGTATCTATATTCGCTATTAACAGAGACACTTGAGTACTAATAATACACTAGCTCCCTCTACAGTATGCAAAATACATTTCAGACATACCTTTGCGAGTAAAGAAATGTATGCTCGATATTTTCACGTTACTAACGCTGAAAACACATTCCTCATCCTTAAATCAGACCATTATTTGCCGTAATGCTCATAAATATCATATTCATATTCAAATAAATTAATTCGGCGGATCTGTACCAAAAATCATTAATAAGGGGTATGAGCTATAGTAATAGAACATTCTAGAAATCGAGACTGTGTAACATAAATAATAATGATATTAAATCGCCTTCATTAGTTAATAAATCCACATGAGAATAAGTATAATAATTAAAGCAAACTACTATATCCTGGCGAAGTCTAGCACAGACATTCTTTCTCAGTCACAGCAGAAACAAATAAAACTGCAATTGTTTGCCATTATGTTCCTTAGAAAAAAACGAGAAAAATAAACTGCATACTGAAAACCCTCAATATCAAGTACACTCACAACAATCATCCACTCACACAATCATTAGGTTCTGTTCGCTTAGCAAATATGATCCTATTCAAATTTGAATTTATTTATATTCATCTTCCTAAACTCTTCAGGAAGCGAATTGTAAATCTGTATAAGAATTCTATACTCACACAAACTCAACAAGGTTTTTTTGATCACAGAAGTAAATTGCAGACATGCGGACGTTTCAAACTGATAATAATACACTAGCGCCATCTAGAGTATGCAGAACACATACAAGACATACGAGTTAAGTCAATTTCGCATACTATAGATGGCGCTAGTGTCTTATTAATACTTAGTGTCTCTGTGTATAGCGAGTATAGATACTTGACAGATTTGGAGTCACCACCATACATTGCACTGACCGACCAATCAGTTTGAAACGTGCGCATGTCTGCAATTTGCCTCTGTGATCAAGAAAACCTTGTCGAGTTTGTTTGAGTCAAGAATTCTTAGACAGATGTATGTTACACTGTCTCGATTTCTAGAACTTTTTATTACCATAGCTCATACTCTATTAATGATCTATCGGATTTTCAATTTGAATATACATTTTAGATCGATTATGCAAACAGGAATTGATCAGTTAAGATGTTTTTTTTCCTTGAGACAATATTTTCAGATGACTCACTCTTAAATATTTAGATTTTATCTGTTATCATTAATAAACACCAAAATTAACCAAAAAATAGTATGGCATATATAAGTTTTCAATTTACCGAATTCTTAACACCCTCTCCCCCAAACTCTTTCAAAGTTAAAATTTTTGTAGATTTTATAAACGACCTTGCTAGTGAATCCTTGGGAAGTATTTCACTTTGCTGATTAAATGTTTAAAAATAGATTGATTCATTTCGTTCTTCAATTTTTTCAATATTTCAATATACAAAATTAATTTTGAATTCCATATATTTACCCCTTCTCTATTAATGCTAAGCACCCCTGAATATTCTCATACAGGACATGCCTCTGCAAGCCAGTTCGAAGAAATTTATTCTCGATATTTTCACGTTACAAACGCAGAAAAAATTTTCCTCGTGCTCAATCATAATACGGCATAATATGCCGTACTGCTCATAATTAGCATGTTTATATTCAAATAAATCAATGCGGCTGATCTGTACCAAATATTATTTATTTATAAGCAGTGCCAGCTTTGGTAATAGAAAGTTCTCCAGATCGAGACAGTGTAACCTACATCTAACCTTCAAGGTTTTTCTGATCACTGGGGAAAATTGCAGACATGTGAACGTTTCGAACTAGCTGGTTCTCGTCAGTGCAATGAATGCCAGTGACCACAAATCTGTCAAGTACCACAGTCGCCATACACAGAAAAACTAGGATATTAATCCATATATTAGCGCCATCTCGAGTGTGCAAACACACATACAAAACATGCTTTTGTGAGCGAATTCAAGTCTGCAATTTGGTCCAATGATCTGCAACACCCTATAGGGTTTATTTGAGCATAGAATTGTTATACAGATGTATGTTACACCGTCTCGATTTGTAAAATTTTCTATTGCGTTAGCTCACTTCTTATCGAGAATACATTTCTTTGCTTGAGTTGGCTCGCAAAGGCATTTCTTGTATGTGTTTTTGCATATACTAGATGGCGCTAATGTATGATTAATACCTTATTGTTTCTGTGTAAGGCGAATGTGAAATAAATTAAACTTTTGTGAAACTGTATTTGCTTACCTTATTAATATCCAAAATGTTTCATTTAGTGCTTTGCGAGAAAGCAATATATTGAAATAAATATATAATGATTACTTCATTCTACCTTTCTTTGAGTGTCATTTGTTTCCTTTATTGCAGTATAAGTATATTATATGATTCTGAGAAATCTTGAAATTCAAACTAGCTCTCCTCAATTAAATGAATGGAGTATGCGGTTGGCTCTAGGTGAAACATTATAACAATTTTATTCGAAAAAAAGTCACACAGTTTTAATGTTTCACAATTTATTCCGAATCCTGACACGTGTTTCTTTAGGCCATCTTCAAATGAGAACATAAAGGAACTAAACTTAAAATTGGAAAGGTTCTTTTATTAGTCTTAGGACATCATGTACTTTTATGGCGCATGAAAATAACAGCATCCAATGTGGATGTTGCCAAAGAGTATTTGGGAATTTGTTAAATTCTCCTTTTTCTCAATGGCTCTTTTGATTGAAAGAATCTCCGAATTCTCCATCAATTTATCCTTATTGACATTATATAGTAGAGTGACATTTTTCTCATTAATAAATGATTATTTTTTATACAATGTTCTCCAAAACCGATGGATTTCTGGTATTTCAAAGTAGACATCCTATGTTCTTTGATTCCATGTTGTAAACATGTCTGTCTGTGTGTTTACAACATTGAATCAAAGAACATAGGATATCTATTTTGAAAAACCAGAAATCAACTGGTTTTGTATAGAAAATAATCATTTTTTAATGAGAAAGATGTCACTTTACTATATAATGTTAACTGATGGACCATTTGCAGATTCTTTCAATCAAAAGAGCCATTGAGAAAAAGGAGAATTCAACAAATTCCCAAATACTCTTTTGTCCTATGTGTAATGAAAGAACCTTTTCAATTTTAAGTTTAGTTCCTTTTTGTACTCCTTTGAAATGGTCGAAAGACCGAAACACGTATCAGGATTCTGAATAAATTGTGAAATATAAAAACTGTGTGAGTTTTTTTTATATAAAATACCTTGTCCTGATCTTGAATTATATGAAAAATCTCATTTCGTGGAAAAGTTGTGAATGAGTGCTTAAAGAAAGCAAATTCGATTTCAATTACTAATTGATTGATAATTTTTTTTACAGAAACAAGCTATGTTAGTGAGACAACTTGAAGAAGAGCTCAGGATGAGAATGCGAGGTCCTAGTATAGAAATGCAACAACAAATGGAGGCACTCTATCAAGAAAACGAACATCTTACGCGGGAAATAGCGATATTGAGAGATACTATCAAGGTAAGATTTTTTGAGTTTCTCCCTAAAATGAATGCATATTCCGCACATACATTTGTATTGTAACAGCGAAACATCGCATATTTATTTAAAAAAAATGATGAAAAGCACTAGCGTGAACTCAGAAACTTTTGTACTCTTTTACAACAATCCTTATTCCCTGAAATTTTTAGTTTATGGACTATTATACTTTGAAGAAGCTATATATGATGAACAATAGCACCTAATTCTGTGTTCTGTCATCCGAAAGTCAAATAAGCATTATTTTTTTGTAATTCTTAAACTGTTCTCCTGTAGAAAAAAAGAACCTCATAAAAATTAAAAATACAGGGTTGTAATTCTCCATCTATCCTTTTCTTTTTTCGATCTGCATCTTGTCATATTGGTAAGTAAAAGTGGAAAAAGAATATACTGAACATAACTTCATATATTCTTCATACTTTTTGCCGGAATCAGATGAGAAATGAATTGAAAAATTATCGTATAAAATGTTCACGAAATTATACATGAGCCTTCGTGTCATTATTGCACATCTAAATACTAATTTTGAACTCGATCTGTCTTGTACTGTTTCGGAAATATTTACAAAATAAAATTTCAAATCAGAAAACTCAGGAATCATTGAGCCCATTCCATCCATTTGATATAACTCATATATTCACATTCTGAACCTGCCCTGAAATTTTTAAATCTCTAGGTCTTAGTGTTGTTACTATACACCCAAATACCAAATTTCATAATTACAATACCAGGGTTTTTCTCATATATTTTCTTATTTCCAATCTTTTTAGGTTATGAATTATAATGTTAATTTGAATCTGAGTCAATACTTGATAGAAGTAAAATTTAAATGACTTTTAATTCAGAATTATATATTCTAACTTCTACAATATATATTGAAACTATATACAAAAACTATCAAAATGATATGCTTATATATAATAAATATAAAATATTTTTCATCGAGAAAAACCTTTTTTCATGTCGACACGAAACGTATTATACAAATGTATTAACAAAAATAATATAACTATGTATATTAAGATACAAATACAAGAAAATCCACTTTTCCAAAATTATCTGAAATTCTCAAAATAAAGGATTGAATAGAAATAACTGAACAAGAAATGTATTGAATTCAGATTCAAATATATCACAAGATCAAAATATAACCCATCAAATAAAACCTGGAGCGAATAAACTCGAAGTAAGCTTTAAAGTATCCAAAATAAAACAGAAATTATCAACGTGTTACGTTTAACTATAAGTTAACTTCGAATTTTTTCGATCCAGATATTATCTTAGAAGGCGAGTTGAATTTAGATCTTGTGATATATTGAATTGTTTCAGCCGTTACTATTTGGTCCTTGATCATAATTAAAACAAATTGTAGAAATTACTATGTTTTACTACCAAAAAAATATATATTACACATTTTCTTGTGACTCGAGTTTCGGGAAATGAACTATCCCATCATCAGACAACTGAAGACCTAACAGTGGTACAGTGGTATTTAAACAAAAGTGATAAATATTTTGAGTATTTCAACAGATTCTCGGTAAAACCTAATAGTGGTGCAGAGTATTGAATTGTATCAGTCCTTACTTGGTGAAAATCCATATTTAATGATATTGAAATAAGGTTATTCTGATTTTTACAAATTTTTATTGTTAAATTCACAACAATTGTTTCGCTATCACAGTAGCATCATCAGGCAAGATCACATTTTGAATAACTAAGCTTATTTCCGAAATCCGTTGCTATTTAGATTACAGTAAGTACAATAAATTTTTATTGAGCACTAAAACCCAAATTTCAGCTTATCTGAATATATTTAACAGAGGAATGGAATATTACTTAACGAACAAACAGATTTAAATAACCCACCTCTGTTAAATATATTCAGATAAGCTGGAATTTGCAGGGACCTTTTTTGGGTTTTAGTGCTTAATAAAAATTTATTGTACTTACTGTAATATAAATAGCAACGGATTTCGGAAACAAGCTTAGTTATTCAAAATGTGATCTTGCCTGATGATGCTATTGTGATAGCGAAACAATTGTTGTGAATTTAACAATCTGTTATCTGTTAGAAGGCCCCTCTTTTTTAACCCGGTTTTTTATCACGTTCCGATTGTAAACCTCTGTACCACTATTAGGTTTTACCGAGAATCTGTTGAAATATTCAAAATATTTATCACTTTTGTTTCAATACCACTGTACCACTTCAATTCTGAATTTGAAGCCAATTATAGAGTTATTTCAGATTGTGCACTAAATTTCACGCTATTGAATTTCAAATAACCCGTTCAACAAAACTCATCAACAATATTTGACAGAAACATTTTTAAAAGTCAAACAATATTTACGCAAAAGAATCTGAAGTTCTTTCTATAGCCATCAAAAAGCCCAATTAATCAGAAGACCAGTGTTTCGCATATCCTGATTGAGTAGAAAAGTCTGAAATAAAAGTTTCAGACTTTTTCTACAGAAGTGAAAGCAGTCTAGAAATGGTGATCGATTTTGTGTCAGTTTCAGACGGCTTAAGGACCGTTTGCGAAGTGTCTTATGGAGATAAATTTATTTAAACTTTCTGGAGTGTGCCCCGTACAGAAATGTTTGTCGATTTCCTTTCTGGTTTTCTCTGGATGAAATTAAGGGAATTGAATAAAATAAATTTGAAGATATATCAAAAAAATTAATGAATAAACGTCATGCTTCAAATAAATTGAACGAAAGTTATCTGTAAATAATAGCTACGAGTATGTGTTGGAGGTTTTATTCCACGTATATATTGAAGAAGTTAACAGATTTAATACTGAATTTAAATTTATTCAAATAGTTCTATCAAGTATGGAGTCAAATGTTTACTTATTCTCTTAATTATGGATTAATTTCAGAGAAACAATTTACAGAAATACCTCAATTATGTTTTCTTCTTGAATATTTTAATTTTTTTTTAATATTTTGATATTGGCTTCTTTTGTCTTTATCATAAGACACTGTATGGAAGAATGAGATTTGTTCCGTGATTTTGTGTTTGAGTAAGCTAGAGTTTGAATTATTGCAAGTAACTTTTTCAACATCTCCAATACATTACGAGGCCTGTGTGGTGGTTTGATTCTTTTCAGAGTTTTATTTGTATGTCAGGAAACTATTTTATGCTTTATTTGAATCTGAATTTAGAACCTATCTGAGTAGACTGTTTTTTTTATATTGAAACAATTGTCATATGTTAAAGTTCTGGTTCAAAAGTGTTATTATTCTATCCTTTATTTTAAGAGGTTTTATATAACTTTGGAATGGTAGTTTTTCTGTATATGTGTATGTGCGCTCATATACAGGTATGTAAACGACGTGAATTCTACCATTTAGGGCATTGGCATGTGAGCGTAGCTCTTTCACCAAGTGACTAGTTAGCAGTCTACACAGTCTGCTCCAAGATGCAGAAAGTGTGATAAGGATTACGCCTTATCATCGCGCATGGCTAGAATCACTCTGAAGAGCTGAACCCACGAGCTTCCAGTTTGGGCTTCAGTTCGAGGACCTACAACCGTATGACTGGTAGCAGCAGTATGACTTCACTATAGGAATGCTCGTCACAACACCTCACAATTTACACTTTATTGGAGTACTTATATTTTGCCGCAGCTGGTTTCGTCTCGAGTACGATTGTCTTCATTTTCTTGCTTTCCTGGAGAGTGTTGGTTCACCCGGTATTCTCTGGAGTTATGGCCAGGTGGTTCACGAGTGAATTTGAAAGTTATTCTACCTTTAGTCGAGTTTTGCCATCTTTCCTGCCTTATGTCTTCTGCCTTCATCTGAATATACAGTTTCGCATGGTGGATTGAGTCGAACTGGAGGGACCTGGAAAATGTCGGACTTTCTCTGTGGAGATTGCCGATGCAGGTCCTCATTTCGATTTCCAGGTCGACGGGGGTTAAGCCCGCCTTGACTCCTGCTGCTCTGGTTGACACAGAGTTGTAGCACTGGGTCATGGTTCTGGTGATCGTGCCTTAAATAGAGTGGTACTTCCTGCTGACTTTGGAGAAAGGCAGCCTGTCTAGCCAGACGTTGGACCCGTAACTCAGGATGGATAGGAGGGCCCCGTGGTAAATGGTGAGAGCAGAAGTTCTTGTGTCCTGATTTTCTTCCTGAGAGACATGGCTATCCTTCTCGTTTTGTTCGTTGCGTATGCAGCGTTCTTCTCAAAGTTCAGTTTTGTGTAAATAACGAGACCCAGGTATTTGTGCTGATCCACTCTATTTATTTTCCTGTCGTAAATCTGGATTTGCACATGTAGTCTATTCTCTTTGGGGATGTGTTTGCCATGAATACCGTTTTTTCTTCCGATATCTGGAGCTTGTTGGAGTGCGCCCAGATAAGGATTTTATCCATCATGTTCTGCATTTTCTAAAGAAGTTCCCCATGTTTCTCGGCTTCTATGGTGATGGCCAGTTCATCTGCGTAGGCAATGGGTATGACTCCATTTGGCCAAGCAGTTTCTAGGAGTTCATCAAGGATGAAGTTCCATAGGTCAGGTCCTAGAACCGAGCCTTGAGGACATCCTTTAGTGATGTACTTCTTGAAAACAAAACCGTTTTGTTCGTACTCAACGGTTCTGTTCGTAAGGTACTTTTTCATCATCTTCAGGGTGTTGCAGGCAGCTTTTCTGTTATTCAGAATCCGCACGAGTGAGGACCACCATACATTATCGAAGGCACCCTTTATATCGACGAACAACGTGTTCAGGCGACAAGGTACAGAGACAATTGGGGGGCCAGGATGGAAACGACAGTCGGAAACATAGAAAATTCAATGTTAATCTAGAGACCACGAGACTCCAGTGGAGCAGTGGAAGAATCAAAACCTCGCGATGCGCAATGCGATGACGAATAAACCACTGTTCTCTCTCAATGCCAATGCTTCGATCAAAACGAGGCTTTCAACAATAAGAATTATTCGCACTTTAAACGTGGGATGCATTATTCCATATCGGTTGAAAATATATAAGACAATCTTATTCTATTGTATGTGAGGAATTTGTTTGCCACCATTAATGACACAAATAATTCCATTTGTGAAAATGAGTACCTAGGTTCTCCTTCGCCATAACTGGCTTGAAAATAAAATAAATTCTACGAAAATAAGAAAATCAAAAACAAAAACAAAGAAATGCGAAATCGATGGTCAACAAATTCAACTTAAATGTTCAAATAATCCACCAAGTTGAGTCAAACAGCAGCCAGATCTTTTATAGAGAGCAGATTCAGCATAGTTGCTATTCTGGCACAAAGTTGGATTATTTTGAACCTTAGTTCATTAATATTCGTCGCTCGATCAATTTCATGTCCATAAACCAAAGTTTTCAGACATCATTGGGAGATAAATCTGGTGATTTTGGGGGTCATTTGATCGTGCCCTTTGCAGAAATGACACGGTCCGAAACAGTCGCCCTGAGGTATTGTGTGACTACTCTTGCGTTGTGAGTTGGACAGCCATCCTATTGAAACCAGACATCATCGAAATTAATTGGTAGCAGTCGAACTGTCGGAATAAGTTGATTCTCTGAAACTTGCAGATTTTTGGCAGCGTTTAGGTTACCATCGATGAAAAATGGCGCTATGAGTTGATTCCTCAGTATATCTGTCCAAACATTGAATTTTCGGAATACTAAAGTAAAAGAAGCACTGGCACAATTGTATATATCTTGACAGATTCTACGTTCATCAATAAACTCAAATTTTATTGAAAAAATCGTGTTTTTCTCAATAAACCAGGGCCAATGTCTTATACATGAAATTTTTTTATGAAGTGAAGTTAAAAATATTGGGTATGTACAACCTTGCGTGCTTTGCTTCATAAACTATCAATCCTGTTCACTTAGTCTGTTAACGCAAATAGCGTATGGAGAGAGATCTGGTAGTTATGCTATCGTTAAATCACTTGATGTGGAATCGCTCAGTTCCTAACGCATTTGGGGCCTAAAACAAGTCTTATCGTACCCCAATATTAATTACCTAAATGCTTAATTAATTTAGGACACTTAATCCCACAAAATTAGTTATTAGAGGGGAACCCTGTCTACTATCTCTGTTTCATTTTAATTGCTGGGCTTTCTAGATCAGTTACAACGTTCACGTCCTGCGGAGAACGTAAGGGTCTTTAGATATCGCTAAACCGAATTTTAAAAATTCATGAAAGCGTTTGCGTTAGAGGTTCATCATCCATTAATAGTTAAAATATAAAGGCAATATAAATTCATTAAAATTTTCTATGATATTAATTGAGCTTCTGGAGTTGAATTTGTCTACAGTAGTGGTTAATTTGATGCCAAGTTATAGTCTTGTGAAATTCTCAAGCTTTTCCTTAATTTCAATCTATTCTGGATTATTTTCACGCAAACGCCAGCGTATAGTTGTTTAGCTTCTGTTCCGTGCGCTAACTTACTAATGTCGAATGAAATAGCGAGCTCCGGTTTTTGAGTAGATTTGTATATATATCATCAATGAAGTGTTCAATTCTTTCAGCGTTAACCCATCAACATACGTCTGGCCTAGAATCGACAACATTTTTCTTACTCTCCCTTCCTCTAATTTGATATTTTTGATCGGTTGTATTTATAGGCCTCGACCATGTGAGTCTGACCTCAAGCTTCGTGAGTATCTGTCCATAGTATCTCTTGATGAAGGAGATGTTCTCATAACGGGAGACTTCAATGGTCCCGCCATAAAATGGCCCATAGCTCAACGCTGTGTCAATTCACCCTCATATCCCTACGCCAGATTATAGACGGATACTGATCTACATCAATTGATTTCTGGTCCCACAAGGTTTAGACACGGTCAGGCCCCTTCCATACTCGATCTTATGATAACTAACGATTCCAACTTATTTTCGCCTATATAATACCTTCCAACATTTGGCGAATCTGACCATATAGTTATGGCTTCGGAATTACAATTCAATTTCCCCATCTCCTCACAAACCAGTCGCAAAACCATCCGCAAAATAAATTACGAAGGGGTCAAGGAGTTGCTGTTGAAAGAAGACTGGAATGCACTTCTTCCTGAAGACACAGACATTATGGTTAACATTCTCGAATATCTTTAACGAAGCCGTATTCTTGTGCACAGAGGAAAGAACTATTAAATCAAATCCCTCCAAACCTGGATCACTGACCAGATTCTCAAAATGATAAGAAGAAATAAACCACTGTGGCAGAGGTATCTTAGAAGTCGTTCACGAACCGAGTACCAAAACCTGAGATCCTTTTCTAATTCTATGTCTGCTGTGATACGGAATACTAAAACATCATTTGAACACAAATTAGCCAGCTCTGGAGACCGGAAGAAGCTTTTCAAATATTTGAGATCTTCGTCGAATAGCAGGGTCGGGGTTCCCCGTGTGAGGAACGGCTCCAACTTAATGTGTCAAGATCATGCCGAAACTACTAACGTATTCTCGGAGTTGTTTTCGGCCGTTTTCATCGAGGAACCCATGGGTCCAGTACCAATTCCTGATATGCCTCGTGTAACACCGGAACTTAAGGACGTTGTTTTCGGTGAAGATTCAATAAAAAAACAACTTTCCATCTTGAAATCGTCCTCAGCTCCTGGCCCGGATGGTATATCAGCATTTCAGTTGAAGCAGTGTTCAGAAGCACTTGCATTGCCTCTGTCAATAATATTTCGCCAATCCTTCTCTAATTCTAGACTGCCTTCTGCTCGGCTGTCCGCCTCTGTTACGCCTGTTTTCAAGAAGGGTGACAAGCTTAATCCTAATAACTACAGGCCTATTAGTCTGACGTCGGCTACTTGTAAACAGATGGAGAGTATCAAATGTGAAGCCATCTTAACATTTGCGGTCACCAACAAAATTCTTGGCATGGTTTCGTACCAGGGCACTCCATTTTGACCAACCTGCTCCGAATATAAGCTTGCCAAGGAGAAATTTAGAACTTCGGTTTGCCAAAACTTCCTCTCCAATAGGATATTTGAGCGCTGGAATCGATTACCGCCTGATAATTTTGGTGCGCCTTCAGTTAACGGATTCAAGAATCGCTTCGACAATTGGATCTTGGCACATTAATTATATTATAAACTTTTGTTTATGAGTTTAAAGGTTTATACCTCAACTCTTTTTGTATTTAATAATAATAAATTATTTGTTGTTTGTTTTGACATGTGTTTAGCGCGTCATTCCAGTTGAGATTCTTTTCATGAAATCACAAATTTCAGTATGTACACACACACATTATTATTTCTGAGGAAATTTCAACTCTGAAGTACTTTTTTCATTTCCAAATTTTCGCTCTTTTTGATCAAAATCGTACGTAAATTCCACATTCGTGAGATATATTGGGGGACATTCACATCTCCCTTAAATATATATCACGTTTTCCAACCACAATTTACTTTTCCTTCATAGACGTTGACTTTCATATTAGTTTTTGAACTGTCGCGTCGTTGGTTTCTATTTTAGAATTCGAATTCATTCAAAATTGATCACGATCCTCTTGAATTATTTCGACATATACCAATTTGAGGCTTGTTTCCGAATTGTGCCATTTAACAACGAGAAAGTATATTGATTTTCCATACGGCAATCCAAACAGGACAAGTCCCATCTGCCTTATCGGTATGGAGTTATTGATGTTTGAAGAAGGGTAGCTCTGATAAATTTTAAGGAATGATGGCCCCAATGTCTGCTCTTATCTAAGTCATAAATCTGGTACAACGAATAGGTAATTCATTCCAGAGTTGATAAAAAGAAACGAATTAATTCGGCTGATAATCTCAAATATGATTTATAAGGAGTATGGTCTATGGAAACAGAAGGTTCTTTGAAGCGCGACAGTGAAAAATACATATGTAGGATAGCTCAAAACTCAAACCATCTCGAATAGGTTTTGTTGATCGCTGGGACATGAGCAACAGACATGCACAAATTTCGAAGCTTATTGGCTTCAATCCTTAGTGCCCTGTAATTCCCAGCGAATACAAGTCAGCCACGCATCTATATTCGACCTGCATAGAAACACCAATGTATTTATTACGCACAAGTGCCACCTAATGCATTCAAACATACATACACAATATACCGTAGCGAGCCAATTCAAGCTAAGAACTCCATTTCCCGATTTTTTCTAACGTTGCAAGAGCAAAAAAATTCCTCATGCTTAATGCTTATAATCAGCATTTTTATTCAAATAAATTAATTCGGCTGATAATCTGTTTCGAATATGATTAATTATAAGTTATGATAACAGAAGTTTCTTCGAATCGGGACAGTGCAACATACATCTGTATAACAATTCAAAACTCAAACAAGCCCGATTATGATTATTGAAACCAATAAGCTTCGAAATATGTGCACGTCTGCTGTTTATGTCCCAGCGATCAAAAAAACCTGTTCGGGCTTGTTTCAATTTCGAACTATTATGCAGATGTTGCACTCCCGATTCGAAAAATCTTCTGTTACCATAGCTTATTAACCACATTTAATAGCATTCAAAACTTTGTTCGCGTCGTTTTACAAGAGTTTATCTCATTAAGGTTTTTTCTACCTCTCCACATTACTCAGAAGTGTATTCCACAGTCACGTCATGTAACTCCTAAATCAGCAACCAACTAACTTTAAAGTACTTCCTTCTTTAGCACTACACACTGTTGTATCTTTGCTAATGGTTTGCGACATTCGGTTGACCACTGGCTCATTATTTGATCGATAGTTGAAACATTCGTTCGGCTAATGGTTCGAAATTATTGGTTAGCTATTCATTAAATTATCAATAAGTTTATTCTGCGTTAGTAACGTGAAAATATCGAGAATACATTTCTTTACTTGAATTAACTCGCGAAGGTATGTCTCAGATGTATTTTGCATACTCTAGATGGAGCTAGTGTATTATTAATACCTTTGTGTTTCTGTGTATAGCGAATATACATACTTGACGGATTTGGAGTCACTAGCGTACATTGCACTGACGAAAACCAATCAGTTTGAAACGTGCGCATGTCTGCAATTTCCCTCCGTGATCTACAAAACCTTGTCGAGTTTGTTTGAGTATAGAATTGTTATACAGATGTATATTACACTCTCGATTTCTAGAACTTTCTATTACCATAGCTCATACCTCTTATTAAAGATTATTAATGAAGAAATTGGTCACTTGCACTTGTATTCAAACCAGCCTGAAGTATCCCCTAGGCTCTATTGGAATCATCCTCGGATGAAACTTCTCCTGGCATATAGAAATTTGGTTTTATTTTCATAGAACTATTGACCTCGCCAATAGTGAAATACATACTGAAGCGAAAATCATTGAAATGTGCATTTATGACACACATAAACAAAAAATAATTCAACTTGATGCAAACTTGCTTCCAGATGAATCAGAAAACGTTTCTATAACCTTTATACATTTATATGATTGAAATAAAAATATTGAGCTGATACGTTAAATATACGTATTCGGAAAACATCAATATCGGTAACTTGGTAATTCATACAGTTTATATTTGTAGCAAACGAATAGAACCAATGATTCTATAGAATCATCCACGTGTGCGCTATGGCTTTATTATTGTCCATAAAATCGAACCAACATAAAATCCGTCGTGGATTTATTACATTCGGATATTACCGTCGTGACAATACCATGTATTCGAAACTGAGTAAGATAACTGTTCTTTCTACCATTCGGGGGTTTATTTTCTCTTCCTTATTGGAGAGTAGAAAGGAATGTGCCTCAGGAAGAGTCGTAACAACTGCTATCTATTGAGTCTCGAATTTGTTGATGCTCAAAATGATTGAATCCTCTTGCTGCTGGCTATGAACATTATGGACTTCCATGAATTTGTTATAACTTCAATTGAGGATTACGGAAGAATTACGAGATATAAATAGTTGGATTATTTGAGGAGTTAACGCTGTCGTACCTACTTTCAGAGTAAATTCGAAGAGATCAGCATTTGTTGTTGAAAAATTATAATAATCAAGTGAAACAGACTTTTGAAAGCACTTCTAACGCACTTAAGCACGCCGCTACTCTGATTATTGAAAAAATTTCACTTCTTTTTATATATCCAACAAACGGTTGAAGTTTATCCAAAAAAAGACAATCTTCAGTTAATAAGATAACAAACTCATTTATATCCATACAGATATAGATCGAAAGTTTACTTCGAAGGGTTTTGTTGAAATATTACAGGTAATTGCTAGATTAAATCTCCTAAACAAATTTAATCTGAAAAAATTCTCAAAAACTTTTTCGTATTAAATTGAATAGAACGCCATAGAAACACCGTTCCATTTTATGGACGTATAGAATTATCAACACGGCCGTTAACCAATAAAAAATCAGAAGAAAACATAAAGTAATGAACGTATTCATCCAGAACCATCGACAAGCTTGTTTCGATTTGATATTCAGAAATAACAAATTCCATTACCAAAAAATATTCCAGACAAAAGCTGAAAAGATCTTCTTTATTTCTTCTCTCTTTAAAAAATTTATAGCATTTTCTCCAGAAAAGGAATCTGCCTATTGGCTTCAGTTGGAAGTTATTTGGATGATACATAAAAACAATCAATCATATATATATATATATATATATATATATATATGCATTCATTCACAAATTATTCTGTTTGAAAGCGTACTTTAAAAAACGTGGTTTACTAGTTTAAAAAACTATGCTATTCGATAGAAAAATGTCGAAAAGAGGAAACGATCCTAAACTTAATATCTGGATATTGCCGCGCGTACGTGCAAATACAAATTTTAAATATAACAAACAAATATAGATTGAAAACCCTTCGGAATAAATTTTATATTTGTTCACTTTAGTTTATATAATGCACATATATGTGTTGATTTCTATTTATTATTGTGAGTTGCTTACATGAAACGTTTCGTTTACATAGTATCTTCTTCAAATGCTTTAAGCAACTAGCAACTAACAATAAGAAATAGATTTATTCAAATATTTTAATATTTACGGATATATTCTGTTAGCCTTCTACATATTTAATTTCAAAAAATTATATTTAATAGTATAACTTCAGGAATTAAATTATGTCATATAAGTACTACTTATATCAAATGACATATAGAATGAACATTCATTATAAGACATCCGAATGATAAAACAAAATCCAACAAATATAAATTATCAACAAAAATCCTATGAATTAAATATTTTGATTAGACAGAATTTTGTTTCTGCTTATTGTCTTTAGGAAAAAAGATATCTTTCAAAAATGTTTAACATAATATTAAATATTTCATCATAAAACTATCTTACTTAGAATATTCAATATTATTGAATATTTAACTGAGTTACTTTTTAGAACATCTCTTCACCTATTAACAATTCAGAAAAATTCTGAATATTGAATATTCTAAGTAAGATAGTTTTATGATGAAATTCTCAAGATTATGTTAAACGTTTTTGAAAGATGTCTGTTTTCATAATAGGGATAAACAGAAACAACATTTTCTCTACTCAAAATATTTAATTTATAAGATTTTTGTTAACAATTTATATTTATTGGATTTTGTTATATCATTTGGATGTCTTACAATGAATGTTCATTTTATATGTCGTTTGATGTAAGTATTAATTATGACATTCATTTAATTCCTGAAGTTATAATATTAATATAATAATAATAATAATAATAATAATAATAATTAAAAATAATTTTTTGAAATTAAATGTGTAAAAGAAGGCTAGCAGAATATATCTGTTAATATTAAAATATTTGAATAATTTTATACACCTTCTATCAAGTATAAACCTCCATTTATTTTATTTTATTCATAATATATAATTATTTGGTTTCCTTAACATTTTTTATACAGATGGTTCGTGTGCTATAACAGAGGCCGTTAAATTGCCTTTCAATCTTTTAGATCAATGGTAAACCACAGAATTATTTATTTGAGTTAACATTACACTCCATTTAAATTTTCAGTATTCATTTACCAGAAGCTTTCTGAATTGTGCGAAAATATTTTTTGTTAATTGATTTTATATTTTATTTTAAAATAATAAGATGCGGTTTTTTACTTGATAGAAGGATAATTAGAAACTTTGAATTTCAAAAAAATTTTTATTCAAGAAACTTTTAGAATTAAATTAATGTCTACAATAAGCACCGCTTATATTTAATAGACGTATAATATCAAAACTCAATATACAATGTCAAATGGAATAATAATAATGGAATAAACCAACCAATATAAAAAAGGCAATTAAAATTAATAAATAAATATTTGAAGGAGACAAAATTTTGTTTCTGATCTTACCATAGTGAAACCAATTCCTTTTCAGAAACATAAAACACAACTTAAGGATTTCTCAAAAAATATAATTTATTTGAAATTTTTAATATATTTAAATATTCAAATAAGTTAATTCAAACATCTCTCAAAACATGTAATATATCTTCAAAAAACAATTAGAATACGGATAATCACTTCATCGGCCCTAGATTACATTTAAATATCAAAATCAACTAACCATCACTATATCATACCTTAGAATTTAACACGTGAGTTGTTCGAAAGAGACTAACATTAAAAAACCAGGTAGTCAGTTCGTCACAAAATGACAGAAAACTGTAAGGCATTCTATGGGTCTTCTTCACAACATTGACATTCCATAATGAGAATTATTCAAGCCTAAATATAATTATATATTATGTATAAAATAAAAAAGAAAAAGGCTTTTTACTTGATAGAAGAAATATAACAAAATTTGAATATCAAAACAGATTTAATCTGTTAGTTTTCTACAATTTTAATTCCAAAAAAATTTTTATTCAAAAAACTTTTAGAATTAAATTCACGTCTACAATAAGCACTGCTTGTATTTAATAGACATATAAAAATCAAAATTCAGTATACAATATCAAATGGAATAAAAAACCCAACGAAAATAAATTATTCTAATAATTAAAATTAAAAATAAGTAATATCGAATGTTTCGTTCCATACATACGCACCTGAACTCGGCAGAAAGGCCGTGGTACGTATGTTTTGCCTTTGACAAACATTTGACAACATGTTTAGTTTTTGGTCTTATAGTTATAATAACTAAATCTTTTTCAAAAATAAACAACATAACTTTAAGAAATTCTCCAAAACTAATTTATTTGAATTATTATATGTTTAAATATTTAAATAATTTACTTCGAAAACTCTCAAAAACATGTAGCACATCCTCAAAAACAATTAGAATTCAGATAAGGTGAGTTCAACTTCACATTTATAATATAAATTTAATTAAAAATAAATAAAATTGTAATCTTACCAAACAATTTCTGGAACCTCTGTGAATGCAATTAAAACTAGATAGCTACATCTAATATCCAAGGTAATCTATGTTCTATGCTAAACACAGAAATCACACAAAGTATGTAAGGCAGTTTTATGGCCTTCGTTCAACCATAAATTTGCCTTACAAACTTTGTGAACATAGATTACCTTGGATATTAGATGTACCTAGGATATTACCTTGGATATTAGATGTACCTAGTTTTAATTGCATTCACAGAGGTTCCTGAAATTGTTATATTTATATATTATAGTCAGTTGAACTGACTTTACATCAATTCTCATTGTTTTTGAGGATGTGCTACATGTTTTTGAGAGTTTTTGAAGTTACTTATTTAAATATTTAAACATATTAAATATTTCAAATAAATAAGTTTTGGAGAAGTTCTTAAAGTTATGTTGTGTATTTTTGAAAAAAATTTAGTTTTCATACATATAAGAGCAGAAACTTAATATGTTGTCAAATGTTTGTCAAAGGCAAAACATACGTACCACGGCCTTTCTGACGAGTTCAGGTGCGTTTGTTTGGAACGAAACATTCGATATTACTTATTTTTGATTTTAATTAATAATTTATTTTTGTTGGGTTTTTTATTCCATTTGATATTGTATAGTGAATTTTGATTTTTATACGTCCATTAAATACAAGCAGTGCTTATTATTAGACATTAATTTAATTCTAAAAGCTTATTAAATTTTTTTTTTAGAAATTAAAATTGTAGAAGACTAACAGATTAAATCTGTTTTGATATTCAAAGTTTATATTTTATTGAATATGAATATGATTGAGTACTGAGGAAGCAAAGTCTCTCTTAAAAATTTTTTTTCAGTAATGTTTTTCACACATCTTGAGATTTTCTAAAACGTAACTTGGTTAGATATCTAATAATATCGAATATTCTAAATAAGATAGTTTTATTATGAAATTCTTAAGATTATGGTAAACATTTTTGAAAGATATCGGTTTTCATAATAGGGATAAGCAGAAACAAAATTCTGTCTACTCAAAATATTTAATTTATAGGATTTTTGTTAACAATTTATATTAAGTGGATTTTGTTATCTCATTTGGATGTCTTATAATGAATGTTTATTTTATATGTCATTTGATATAAGTAGTACATATTTGACATTAATTTAATTCCTGAAGGTATAATACTAAATATAATTTTTTTAAATTAGATATGTTTCTACATAGCCTTCTGGCTAACAGAATATATGTGTAAATATTAAAATATTTAAAAAATTTTATATACTAAAAGTTTTTTGAATAAAAATTTTTTTGAAATCAAAATTGTAGAAGACTAACAGATTAAATCTGTTTTGATATTCAAATTTTATATACCTTCTATCTAGTATAAACCTCCATTTATTTTATAATAAATAGAAATGAACATATATATGTGTATCATTCAAACTAAAGTGTACAATGGATTTTTATCAAATGAAGGCCAATACGATACGGAGTTTGTATTTGTTTGTTTTATTTATAATTTGTATTGTCACACATGCGCGTGGGAGTTTTCAGCTATTGAGTCTAAGATCGTATTTTCTTTTCGATCCAATTTGTATAGAAAAAAATGTAGAACCATCTTAGACTATCTCATCCGAGGACGAAACTATGCCTTGCTTGTTCATCGAGTTATTTAAAATTGAATATTTTATTTCAGGAGCTCGAACTAAGGATCGAAACTCAAAAACAAACTCTTCAAGCTCGAGATGAAAGTATCAAAAAATTATTGGAGATGTTACAGAACAAAGGAATAGGTGAGTACCACTCAATACCAAATTTCATTCATATTCGTTTTTGATGGATATATCCAAGAATAGAAAAAAAAAATAAAATTTCAATATCAAAAATTTTTACAACACTTACTTACCTAATTTACAAAAAAATTTTTTTGCAATTGAATACAGCTGACATGACATCAATGCCTCATTTATATTGTACCTACATCTTACTGTGTGATCAATTCTTCTGCATGATTGGAAACATATATTGAAACAAAAATGATACACAAATGATTACAATAGAAGTAGCTGCATCCGACAAACATCCTGAAACACGTGACGTGTGGACGACATAATTAAATCAAGCGTGTTGCATCCCGCAATTATCTTTGTGTAAGAATTGCAATGTCTCAGAAAAATCTCAAGAAGAAATGCGAGGTAATATGTACATTATTCAGACGTTCAATGCGGTGCAGGAGAAGTAACACATTTCAATACTATATTTCAACTTGCATCTGTGTAACACTTCAGATCTCAAATACAGCC
Source organism: Megalocaria dilatata (assembly GCA_034642435.1). Taxonomy (NCBI): domain Eukaryota; kingdom Metazoa; phylum Arthropoda; class Insecta; order Coleoptera; family Coccinellidae; genus Megalocaria; species Megalocaria dilatata. Next base: position 77,788,773 of record CM067856.1, read on the forward strand.
CATAAGGATTTGTTGGATTCATGTTTCAATGCTTGTTGGTATATCATCAGTGCAATGTCCTCATACCGATTAATTCAACACAGCCACCCACCTATATAAGCCCTGCATGAGGATACTAAAGTTTTACGAAACAATAACGTCATCTACTACAAGCAAATACACATATGCAGCATACTCCATCGAGCTAATTCAAGAAGTGAACTGTATTCCCAATAACTTCAAACGTTACAAACTTAGAAACCCTCCTCAGTATCGCGTTAAATCGATAGTGGTTAAGTTGTCTATATTGCAGTACTTTATCTAGGCATACACACGAAATTTCATTAACGTCAAATCGAAAGTGGCACAATAAAGGTAGAGACGTTCTATGTATAGGCTTTCTCGAGAAATAAGGTTTCATGATTCTATTTCTTGTACTTATATCAAACCCGTTGACCTCCATTTTGCCGTTTTCGATTTTATGACGTTTCGTGTTAACAGCCTGTAGGTCGGGATTTATACAATCCTGACCTACAGGAACACATACAAGAACAAGCAACGCAAAGCAATAAGATGAAAATGTTTAAGTATTTTCAATCATAGTCCCAAATTGAAGAGATATCCACCTAATCCAAAACGATAGATGTTTGCTGTTAGAAGTTCAACTCATTCTTTTAATTCATTGATTTAATACGATCTCATGTGTTCTGGTAATCTAGGTGATTCGCTTAAAATATATCGTTAAATACCCTACATAGCCAGATTATTTATGAACTACATAGCCACTGCTCTCGTACTGCTTCTAAATTCCGTAGAGATCGAGCCATATGCACTTTCAGAATGTTTGTAGAGGCGACTATCCTACAAGGAAGGATTTTTAGAGGGTAGCGTGCTTTATCTAATTTTGTTATGCCTAATGATTATCAGAACTCTTCTTGAAAGCTGCTAGTTTCATCCTAATTTACTCCTCATTTTTGTACCGAAACACTTAGAAGGAATTTCTGTATGTTTGTCACCAAATATAATTTTCGCTGCTATTTCTCGTATGATTAACAGAAAAAAACTTTAACAAAAGATCCAATCATATGAATCAACGAATCAATTACCAAAACTTATATAGGAATAGCCTAGAATAATATGTTTACTTTTATCAAAGATGTAAGTTTAAGCTTGATTTTCTACTCATGTTGCGCTACTTCGACAAAAAGCTATCATCTTAAATAATTTATCCAATTCAACATCGTTCGATTATAAATGAAAAACTTTGTTTCCTATCGCCTCCTCAAACATCCAAAACTAAGTGATAAGAAGATAAGGGTTTTCCGTCAGGAGTATAACTCATCAGAATGAAACATTTCAGAAAAATTGCTTAAAAATGACAAGATGAGAAAGATATGAATATTCAGATATGCCAATAATTTTAATTCTTAGTGAAAAATCGAACAAAACTCTAGACGGAATCATATGGTGGATTAATCCATCAGGAAATAAAGGGTGTTTTATGAAGAATTATAGCATTTTTAATTTTTAATTGTAATGCAGTTATGTTCGGAATAAGATATCCCTTAAATGTATACCACAGCTTCGTTGACTCTCACGCACCCCATTGCTCTAATTTTTTATCATTCTGTGCAATAATTTTGATTCTATTTCGCCAATAACTTGACAAATATTCTTCTCCAAGTGATTCTAAGTCTGTGGCTCGTTGGCGTAGACTTATGCTTTCATATAGCTCCAAAGAAAATAATCCAGAGGTATCAAATCGAACGACCTTAACTGTCTTTGTCCAACATTTTATCATTTCAAGTGTTATTTCATTGCATGCTAAAAGTGTTTCCTAGCTAGGATTCTCTCAAAAGGACTATACTTAAACGCGACATTTTTTTGATGGTCATATAAAAAAAGAGTCTGAAGATTTCAAATCTTGCAAGCAGTTCAATAGGACCTCTTCTTCCAAGATTTCATCAACTCACGCATTGTGGACATTCTAGAAAATGATGTACGGATGAAAAACGTGTGCTCCACCACAATATGCAGTGTCAGTTCGTAACTTTCTGATTGGTCAGATGAGGACTTATTGAATGGCCTCCAGGATTTTACACTTCTAGACTTTTGAATAGAAATTTTCTATAGAAAATATTCGTCAGAGAATAGTAAAGAACAGTGTAAGCATGTATTGAAATAACACCTGAGAGAAACAGAGACTATTACTCTTTAAAAATGAACTTTAGGCAATTTGAACATCTTATTAATCAATAGTTCACTCATCACTTCCAACGAGTTTCTTGCACCGAAACAAACACCAAACAAATTTTTTTAAGCATATTCATAAAAATAAATTTAAAATCTTGAAAATCATACTGTCATTTGAAATTCCTGAGGGGTTTGCGACTACCCAAGAGTATGTTCCAACAATTAAAAATTTGCAATGAAATGATGTTCCCCTCAAAATATCAATTGAACTGTCTCAGAGTTTTCTGGAAAAACTCATACTTAAGGAAATATCCAGCTGGACTGTTTTATATGAGCCACCCCTTTTAGACATACCAAGACTTCCAACAGACGGTCAATTAACATTTTTGTTTGATGACGACATTTTAGTAATGCGTTGATTTCATGTTTGGCGGGAGTAAAAGATGCTTTATAGTTTGGAAATTGTTGAAATAATATTCCCTATTCATAATTAATATTACACTTGAACCTCTTGGTGGGCTAACTTTTGACGTTATGTGGCTGAAATTATGTTGTATATGGTTGAATCTCTTAAAATCACGTTTTGTGTGACTTGTTATGAGAAGTGGCAAGTTCAAGTTGGTACATCCTATATAGATATGGTCGAAATAAAGGGTGATTCATTTAGAGGTACTTTTTGTGGTGGGGATTTAATTCCAGATTGCGAATGCCTCGTATTAACTGAAGTGCTATTTCTGTTCAGTCAGGTTTGACAATTCATAATGGAAAGACTTAGCCCGGCACAGCGTCTAAAAATTATTCAGTTTTATTACGAAAAAGGGCGTTCTACGAGGAATGTGTGTCGGGCGCTTAGAGCAACTTATGGTCCACATAAGAGAGTGTACTCGAAGACCGTGAAGTGTCGATTCGTCTCCGTTCTCAACAGCTTGGCCTGTCATATTCAACAACTTGGCGTATTTTACGTAAGCTTACAAAATTCAACTAGTGCCATACAGCCCGTGAAACCATGGCTTATGGGAGAGCGATTCGGCGAACGGATCATCTCACGCTTTGGACCAACGAATTGGCCGGCTATGTAAAGTCCACAGTCTATATGGATAAGCAGGCGACATTTAATGCATTGGAGGCCAATATTACTCGTGTTATTGGCCAAATACCACTAGAAATACTCAAAGGCGTAATTGAAAATTGGAACTTCAGAATGGACGTTGTTAACCGTAGTCGCGGACAACATTTGAAAGAAATTATCTTCAAAAAATTATTGCAAAGAATGTTTCTTTTGTGTAATAATAATAATATCATAAAATGAAATTGTTTTTATTAATTTTGTTTAAAAAAATACCTCCAAATGAATCACCCGATAATACCAGTATTGTATATTTGTTTTTAATCTTTCGTTTTCATATAGCATTGCTATTATCGCAAACTTTCCATGTAAGAAATTTTATAAATTGATTAGTTTTAGTCGTGGAAAGTCACACACGTATAAAAAACGTGCACACTAATAATTATGAGTATGGAAGTATGAATTATGGATCTTCATCAACCGTCAATTCATTGCCTTCATGAAATCTAACGGAAAACCCGTTCAAATATTTTCATTCAATTCATGCAAACAACGAAACATTTTCTTCTTTGATATATCCATCAATGTTGTATCGTTCGAGCACGAACCTTAACCTACGCCAATAGATTTTCCATCAACTATTTCGCTTCTTCCATGCACATTTGTATTTTCCTTTCTAACACATCACACAGGGCGTTCATTTCATATAACGAGCGAAGAGTCTTAATTAGTTACAGCGTGAACGTTGGAGAATGCAATCAATTTGTTTAGAAGGCACATTTCAGTGTCTTATAGATGTGGAAAAGAGTGGAAACTCTAGTGCAACTAATGGGCTGGATGTTGGATTTGTTCCAGGTAAGGAAGAGGAGCGGCAGATGTTCCAACAGATGCAGGCAATGGCCCAGAAACAGGTGCTTATGATATTTTATCGTTACCAATCAACAGGGCATCCAGCAGGCTTTCTTTTCGTTCACTCGTTAGTCAAAACCATATCGCCATTAGTCTCGAGTTTTATATCTCAAATCTTTCATCCCATAAATATTTTCAAAATTATATTTGTATCCTCAGGTGAATGTCAACGATTCGCTTGTAGTTTTACTGCCAGTAAAATGCCTACTATTTCTGATGTAGTAACGTCAGAATAATCGATTGAATTCAAGTAAAATAGTGGTTAACATTGGAAAATAAAACACTATATTTCATTGAATTATCATAACTCGTTAATTGAGAATGTGGATTCTGATGGTGACATCATTATAAAGCGTGAATAAATACAGAATGCATTGAGATATAACTATAAGGTAACATTATATATTGAGGGAATAGATTTCACATATTACGTGATGATCTGTTTATTCCAAATTGATTGTTCTTCAGTGTTTTGTAGGTTGGGATTTTTATGGTTTATTTCCAAGTTTTCGGACAAATTCATTCTATAACGTTTTTTATTTTCAAATTGCTATTATCAATATGGTGATAGACAGCTTAAAAATAAATTGAAAGGATATATTATGTCGGGGAGAATTTTTTCAATACCAATTATTCTGAGAAAGCTCTTAAAATTCTCACAGAATTTTCAAAAATCAAATACAAATATCTGAGAAACTATTTATCCATTAGTAGACGCTAGGACTCATCAAATATCGCACAACATCTCAAAAAACATGAAAGAAGTCAGAGAAAATATCGCATATTGACCGAAATTACCTGGCTAAGTGTAACCGATACAGCTGTTTCATATCGACCTTATGAATAATAATATAAATAATAATAAAATCTATTCCGAAAAATGCCCAACATAGATTCAAATAATTCTTCAATTTTTTTTCTGAAATTTCCGTTAATTAAACTTTAAGAGGTTTCACAATAATATTCTGCTTAATATTTCAAGTAATATGTTCAAGAACTCCTGACTCTCTGTAGTCAGATATTCTTTCAGTTTCGTCCTAAAGTTCTTTCCTTTTTGAACTACGCAAGTTGCGTTATAGTCGTTGAGTCTATCGAAACTAAAAAACAATAATTGTACTAACTGAAATGCAACTTATATGGATCAAACAAATAGAACCTTTGAAACGAAATTGAAAAAAAACAGACTACAGACGAAAGGTTTGAAGTTAATGAACACCATATAGATATAGCGATCTAAAAATCCTCCATAACTATCACGAAAGTTATATAATGAATTCGTTATAAAGTTTGGAAATAAACAATGTCTACAACACTGAAGAACATTTAGGAATAAATCGATCCCAACTTCTTAAGATGTAAAATCTTCTACTCACCCTAAAATGATACCTTATATTTTCTAGTACATTCTGAATTTCTCACAAATATGATGCAACAATCTAAACAGGTCCTTCTCAGTGAAGATAACGTGGAAATTTGTTTAAATATAGTGTTTTATTTTCCAACACAAAAAATGAATTTTCGTAAAATTGAACAAGGATTAATATTATCTTATAGTTGACAATTAAAAGAGTATACAAATTGGGGATCATTCAGGTAGATCACACATTAAAGTTATTTAATCTTCTTATTGGAATGTGAGTCTAAAATTCTATACCCGGTCATAATAAGTTATTCTCCTACTAAGAAACATTTAGTGATATCAAAAATCGACACCATCTTTGTAATTTTAAAACTCGGTCTACATTATCTTTGAATACGTGCATATCCGAAAACACTTTCTTTCAAATAATATGAGCAAAATTTAGGCACCTATATGTGACACGTTTTAAGATATTTCAACTTTTCTGAATTACACTTGAGGAAACTTATTTGAACAATCTCTTCCTAACAAATCTTCAAATAGAAAAAGGGTCCTTATAATTAACAGCCAAGATTTTTAGTTTCTGATGGGTGCCAATGATACACGTAATTGCCTTGAATTGGATACTATGATTTTTGAGATCAGTGATTGCAAAATGATAGCTCAATTTTGTGCAAAGCTTTTCTAATGTGAAGTTTTCAAAAATCATTATATTAGAAATATTTGTCATGGAAACAAAGCTTTTTTATTTCAACAATTTGAAACAATTATGTTTTATATAACATATAACTCAAGTTCCCCCGTCTTCGTTTTTAGAATTAAATAGCATTAATACAATTATTGAAAACTTCTAAAGCGAATCAGATTATTAATTAAGAATTTCCCTATTTAACTCTATAACAGATACAGGAGGAATAAGGTATTACATTTTCTTATAAGAAATATAAGATGCATTCAAATTGATATAATCTATTTTAGACAAAAAAAACCGTTAATATTAATGGATAAGTGCAACTTTATTCAAGATTTCAAAAAAATGTGATGCCATTCATGAACCACATTAAACAGTAATCTCTATCCTACAAAAGGAAAGAAGTGATCACTTCGATATCAAGAATGAGATCTTATAAATAATGGTCCGAAAACGCTTCGGTTTCGAGTTACAGTGTGTTGAAGTTCGAAAATTTTCAAAGGTTTGTCCCCATAGCATTTGCATTTCTCAGGATTTATCTGAAATTTAGCACAGCAAACTTTGCACTTCACATCATATGAAGTCAACTGTCTGTAAAAAGCTACACGGAGATGTTTTTTCGGGATCTATGTTTCCGTTTTTCCTTCAGAAGTTTTTTGTAGTGCGCAACTTGATAGTTCAAAAAACATAAAAACGAATATTTTTTCATTAAAAGGTTTTTCGATTTCCTCGCAATTTTTTCTGCTCACTTTTTAGAGAAACATGTATTAAACAATTTTTGAAGTCGTCAGGAAAATCGAAATTTTGAGAACCATTTACTAGACTCTGTCATATTTTTAATACTAAAAGTGTTTTCAAAACTTGCACTGATGCCAATCTAAACATGGCGATTTTCTCGAATTGTGCATTTCTTTTTTATGGCCTCGCAAATGGGAATGCAAGAGAAGGTTAGCTTTACATAGAACGTTATCCGAGAAGGGTGGTGTATTATCTAATATTCACAGGCATCTTCCAGAAATAACACAAGATCTTTTGAATCTAAAAAATTAAATTAGGTAAAACACAAACAATAGTTCGTGTGAAAAGATTCGTGTAATAACACGAATCTAAGAATGAATTTTGAAGGAGAAAGAATGTAAATGGAAATGCAAGAGAAGCTCGTTGTTTCTACATGGAACGCTAACCGAATAAAGTGCGGTGCCTGGTTATCTAATATTCTCTAATATTTGTAGGCATCTTTCAGAAGCTGGGTTTTTTCAATAAAATAATTAATGCAGATAAACCGCGAACTGTTATAACACCACGAATCTAAGAAGCAGTTATCAAGGAATTAGAAGATTATCCAGATTATCCCCTAGTGAAAGAACAATTAGTACTAATTTAAATATAAGAAACTTAGTTGTTTGGCATATCTTGTATATCTTGATTCGTTGCTATATAGCTTTCACATCCAAATGGAGCAAGCATCCCTGCCTCTATATTTTGATCCAAGGATCCAATTTTGTCAGTAGTATCTCATTAGATTAGCAGTTGATCCTTATTATTATCTTTTTCACTGATGAAGCCTATTTCTCAATGACTTCATGCATTAATTTTCACAATGAATATCTATTGGCTAAAGAGAGTCCACATGAAATTGAAAAAACTCAATTTCAAGAGCAGTTTTCATTAAATGTCTGGATTGCTATTATTGGCAATTATTTGATCTTTCCTTTTATATCAGGTTAACTTGCTGGTCACTCACGTAGAAATTTTCTGAAAAAAGAACTGCTTCTGTTGTTTGAAGTTATGCCTCTTATGGTACTAGGTGAAATGTGCTTCATGCACGATGATGCCCTAGCTCATTTTTGTACGAAAACTATGAAAACAGGTAGATCAGACGCAGTGGCTCTCAGTCATGGCCCGCCAGATCCACGTACGGAAGAGCCCGATCATCTATGGAGAGAAAGAAGATCAGAAATATGTATTAGGATTGAATGAGGAAATTTCCACCAATGATAGTATTTCAAAATTTGAATATCAAAACAAATTAAAATATGTTTATCTTCTACAATTTTAATTTCAAAAAATTTTTATTCAAAAAAACTTCTAGAATTAAATTAATGTCTAAAACAAGCACCGCTTACATTTAATAGACGTATATAATCAAAACTCAATATATAATGTCAAATGGAATAAATAAACCAAAAGATATACGAAACTCATTAAAATTAATAAATAAATATTTAGACAAAATTTGTTTCTCGTCTTACCTTCAAGAACGCCAATTACCTTTTAAAAATATGAACACACTTAAAGGACTTCTCAAAGAATATAATTTATTTTGAAATATTTAATATATTTAAATATTCGAATAAGTAAATTCAGAAATCTCTCAAAGCATGCACATATCTTCAAAAAACAAATATAATTCTAAGCAATTCCGTCTTCAGTCCTGAAATATATTCAAAATATCAAAATCAAAAAACTAACCTATATCAAACAACGTACCACGTGTAAATGAATAATGTTTCGAGACATAGATCATCTTTATAATTCGAGATTGATCTATGTTCTAACAGAATCAAAGAACAGTGTGAGTTATTTTTAAGGCTTATTTAAATTCATTGACATTCCATAATGAGATTTATTGAAGCCAAAATATAATTATATATAAAATAAAATAGAAAGGCCTTTTACTTGTTAGAAGAAATATAACAAAATTTGAATATCAAAACGAATTAAAATATGTTTATCTTCTACAATTTTAATTTCAAAAAATTTTTATTCAAAAAAACTTTTAGAATTGAATTAATGTCTAAAACAAGCACCGCTTTCATTTAATAGACGTATATAATCAAAACTCAATATATAATGTCAAATGGAACAAATAAACCAAAAGATATACGAAACTCATTAAAATTAATAAATAAATATTTAAAGGAGACAAAATTTGTTTCTGGTCTTACCTTCAAGAACGCCAATTGCCTTTTAAAAACATGAACACACTTAAAGGACTTCTCAAAGAATATAATTTATTTGAAATATTTAATATATTTAAATATTCGAATAAGTAAATTCAGAAATCTCTCAAAGCATGCACTATATCTTCAAAAAACAAATATAATTCTAATCAATTCCGTCTTCAGTCCTGAAATATATTCAAAATATCAAAATCAAAAAACTAACCTATATCAAACAACGTACCACGTGTAAATGAATAATGTTTCGAGACATAGATCATCTTTATAATTCAAGATTGATCTGTGTTCTAACAGAATCAAAGAACAGTGTGAGTTATTTCAGTTCCGTTATTGTAATTATTGAACATTTTCGCGATGATTGTTATAGGGGATTTTCTAATATAAATGAACTACTGCCACAGATGGAGAAAATAGCTAAAAGAGCTAATATTGGAATCATGAATTGATATAAATATGTCAGAACTAAATTGTTTTGAAAATTCGGATACACCTGATGACTGAGGGACAATTTTCTAAATTTTGTCTGTTATCTCAAAAACGATAAAAGCTGTGAAAAAATTGCAAGATATAAAAGGCTTTTAAGTGAAACAAATATTTTCTTTCACATTGTTTTAAACTACCAATGGTACACAGCAAAAAAGGTTGAAGGAAAACATGGGGCGTTGCTGTAAAAAAATATCAGCTGTAGATTTTCACAGTCAGTCAACATGTTATATGAAATGAACTTTAAAGTTGAATTATTATATTTGCCTCGAATGTCAGCTGAATATCTCGAAAAATGCAGATGTTGAAAATAATAAACTTCTGAAAACTTCAACTTTTAGCACCCTATATCTCGAAAACTATTTGCGGACGTATGCTTATGAGACTTTCATTCTTGATTTCATTCAAAAAAAGAATTCCTTCCGTTTGCAACTTCAGTAAAGGAACAGCCTGTTTTTTCAAACTTTCATGAATCTTTTGGATTGTTTTCAAACTAGAAACGAATTTGTTTTCAATAAAACTATTCATCTGGTAATTAGATTTTTTTAACACAACATTAGGAGTATAAATAAGTGGGTGCGGTTTTTTGTCGAAAACTTGTAGTTTTATTGTGAAAAAGTGGTTATACTTTCTGAGTCCAAGGTATTGTCCGTCGCTATCCACAACTTTTTCCCATTTTTTCTGGTAATTGACAGATCCTATCGCGGAAAATGTGGGCTTTTTGGCCGCCATATATGCATCGATACATTTTTTTACTTCATCATAAATGGACGAGTGCTGGTCAGCCAAGCCATGTTGCATCGATCAGAAAACATGGTATTCAGAAGGATCAATATCTGGGCTATACGGCGAGTGGATTAGGATCCATTGGAGCATTTCTAAGTACGTTTTAATGGCCGACGCAACATGTGTCATACTGCAAAATCATTTTGTCCTGTCTGTTGGCAACTTGCCGCCGTTTTTTTTCCCAAGACTCGGCTCAAACGCATCAATTTTTTTCGGTTGACCTCCCCTCTGAACCTCCTGTTCGATTGTAGCAGTTTATAATACACCACACCCAGCTGGTCCCGCCAAATAGACCGCATTATCTTCTTGCCATGAATATTCGGCTTGACAGTTGATGATGAGATATCCATACGTTGCCTGACGTTTTGGATTATCCTTATGGACCCCATTTTTCATTGCCTGTCACAATTCAATGCAAACTTTTTCCTTTTTTCCCGTTGAAGCAGTTGTTCAAACGTGAAAAAACGGCTTTCGATGTCTCTTGGCTTCAGTTCAAACGGCACCCAATTTCCTAGCATATGATAGGTTGAGTAACAACAAGCGTTTTTGCAAGCTCCTCTTCATCGAACTTTGCTACAAATTCTTCATCTTTAAATTTTGGTGGCGCTCCGGATCGTTTTTCGTCCTCCAAATCTAAATTACTACTTTTAAACGACGAAAACTGCTTCTGAGGGGTTCGTTCAACTAGAGCATCACATCCACTAAAATACGATAACTTTTGAATGCCTTTTGCTTCATATTGATGTTATGAAGTAAAAGTCCCGGAAAAACATTTTATTCGATACAAAAGTTGACATTTTCAAAGCATCCTTAAACCAAACTGTTATTTTCACTTCAGCGAAATGACAGATACTCAAAAGAAAGCCTAACGACGACATTTGCTAGATGAAACAATGGAATATTAAACTAGTGGCGACAACTTATTTTTACTCCTAATACATCTGAGGTTAAAAAAACGGATTTCACGAAATCACATGAAATATTAGCGTATCAGTATTGGTGACAAAAATGACTCATTTGAATATTTAACACAAAATATAAGAAGAAATTGATTTCGTTGCCTTTTTTTTCAATTCTTAAAACCATTAAAGAGTATAGTTTCTGGAATGGACCTATTTTTTACTTGCTTTAAAATCTTATCCACTCAATAGAGCTGCAACGTACTTTCGAAATTGTTGAAATTCTTGAAGTCGTATGGTGCTAAATTAGGAGAATTCGATGAAATGTTATACTCGTAGGTCGAGTGTTTGTCGAAATCGTCTAACAATTTATACAGTGTGAGATGGAATATTATTGTAGTGTAAAATACCATGAATTATCTGTTCTAATTTTGTTCTCTTGAAGGGAATAGCCTTGTTTTGAATGGGAAGTTTACTAGAGATCAATCCGTAATGCAGAAGATTTGCAGCGGAGAATGAATCAGGCAACGCAAAAACCATAAACACAAATTGTCTAGACAGTATCCGGAATTTATTTTTTTTCATAATTTTAATATACTTCTTTTTTGTGACATTCTAAGGCGAAAGTAATATATAAAAAATAGGTTGCGCAGATAGTCGGCTATGGCCAAAGTTGCATGGCAACACTATGTGTCAAATATTGTTGATTGTCAACAGGTATACAATTTATGAAATAATTTTGCAACTAGAAAAAAGAAAACAGGTAGAATATTTGAAACGTTAAAAAATAAGTGCAATTGTCTGAACTGAGAAAATGTGCTGCATATATGAGAATAAAGGAGATAAAAATGGCATGGATATGAGGCATAGACCAGTTTCAGGAAGACCGCGTACGAGTAAAGGAAACAATTTAAACGCTTTATTGGACATAGGACAACACAATCCGCACCTGGGGTTTCTAAAATTGGCTAGCAGATTTGGAATTCAACGAAATATAAAAGTATGTTCAGAAACCGTCCGTATCTCACGGAAAAGACCAGGCGACATATCAAGAAAACCAAAAAAAATTCCCATACTGACACTTTTACAAAAGTATTGAAGGATAGAATTTCGTCAACGTTTTCAAGAAGATAATTTCAATAATGCCTTTATATCTGATGAAAGTTGTTTCTAACTTGGTGGAAATCACTCAAAAACCCTGTAAAAATAATCTGTTACCGTTAAAATTTCCAAATTTCCCAACAAAATAATAGTTTAGGGAGAAATATCGCAGCGTGGTGCTACGCCTCTCTTTATAGTGGATGGTACCATTAATGGTAGAAAGTATTGTGGCATTCTGAACGATTTTCTCCTTGAAATGGCGTATGCTTTATATCCAGAAGGGTGGCGTTTTCAGCAGTATAATGCAAAATGACTATACTCAAGCTTGGATGCAAGAACAGCAAGTGACAACCATTTCATGGTCAGCAGCTTCACCAGATCTTAGTCCCATTGAAAACATATGGGGACTAATGAAGATTGAAGTTGAACGAGCAATGCCACGAAATAAAGTCAGTTTAAAGATCTTGGACTACCCTACCCGAAAGTTATGCAGGTGATCTAGTTTCGGGTGTACCTCGACGTTTAGTCAAGTGTTTACAGTTAAATGGAGGTTCTATAAGTAAATAAGATGCATATTTCATTATAATTTTCTAATTCGCTTTGTTTTTCCGGATACTTTCTGGACGGACTATATATTCAATGAAATGAAAATTTTGAAATCGATATAAAAGTAGAGCATAGGAAAGGCGTCAGTGCATTAGAACATTCATTATAATGAAATAGTTTTTTGATTGCAACATCTTCATTTCATTATTTGATATTCATTTGAGGAACAAAGGAACAGAATGTCATTTTTCATAAAAAGGTGGAGTTTTTCCAATTGAACGATTGAAAAGTAAAGATGTTTTTCCGTATAATATAAAATATCCATACTCATTAAAAGTTCAAAGTTGAAGGAGCTGGTATATCGTAATTCAGAGAAAAATTATGAAATTATTATATTATAAAATGAAAATTATAATAATGTTTCAAGAGGAAGATACAAGTGATGCGTTACCATGTCAAAATCCATATAAACGCATGGTTTAGCAAGTAAGCACGGTACATTTTTTGTCGACACAAAGACTTCAAAACTGACAAATCAAATTTTGGTTGGCAAATATCGAATAACAATTTCATTCCTAGGTGTTATCCAATTATTTTGAATATAATGAAGAAATATTGAAAGCGTTAAGACCAACTTCTGAAAAATTTAAAGATGATAGCTTCGTAGCAAATAATTACAGAAATACTGATGATATTCTAGACTATTTCAGAGAACTTCGGAAATGTCAAGAAGTGTGAGTCAAAATTAATCATTATTCTCCTCTGTAAATTTGAATTTTTCGAAAATTCATTGAAAAAATGTAATCATAAGAAGCAACGAAATAGCACACAACACTGTCACAAACTGATCAATGAATTTCATCCATAGAATATTCGTACTGCCAGCTACTGAACTAAAGCCGTAAGGTCAAAATATATGAAATTATTGAAAAAACATCGATTTCAAAATACGTGTGTATTGAGCGAATGTTAAAATTGGGGCAATCCCTATTTGAATCCATTCTTTCACATCAATTAGATACAACACCATCTCGAATAGGAGTGTCGTCGGGTTTTAATTCCATGCAGCTTATGCGTATACTCTATAAAGCGTGTGAAACATAATATGCCTTCACACAAAAAGCCATAGACCGGTCAATTTAGACATAAAAATGGTGATCAAATAAAGAAAATTCCGACAGAGCCAAATCTTCGTAGAGACCTTAGGTTTACCACAAGGAATAAAGTGTCAAAAGTCCCAATAAGTCCCATGTGCGCTAAGGGACTTATTCGGGACCCAAGGTCAAAATTTTAGGTTTTTTTGATTTTTCTCGAAAACGGTAAGTTTTATCGAAAAAGTACTTTAGAGCAAAGTTGTAGATCTTAAAATTCTCTATGAAAATGGTCCTTATAATTTTTTTCTCTAAGACCCACTATTTCCCAGATATTGCGCTTGTAAGAATCACGTTCTACATAATATGCACACATTTCCACACCACCTGTGAGGTAGTGTACTTGGCGCGTTTTTTTTAACGTGGTTTCCCCGGTAGGCCTATTCCACGAACCTTTATGACGTTATTTTCAGGAACAATAATTATTTAATAGTATGAAGATTATTGATATCGGTTACTGAGTTGAACTGTCGTTCTTAGTTCTTTTTATTACTTTAATCTGACTCATACTCTTCATATTCAACTTTAAATGATCCAAATTATGACGCTTGTTTTTAAGAATGATATGTTCCAAAAAAAAAAGATAATGATTCGGGAATATCGTTATTTATATCTTCAAACATTCTACCCGGTGGAGGGTACATAGTATTATCAAACACACAAGATTGAATATCTTCTAATTTCTGCCGGAGCTTTCAAAGTTTTCCACCGTTTTTCTTTTTCATTCAAGTTTTTGTTATCAGACCAGGCTTGACTTAAAATGTCTTGGTAATTGTCTACAAAACAAATAAATGTTAATTTTCCAGGCTTCTCTGTAATAATAATTCTACTACCATACTTCAATTTCAATCGTATTTTTATAATCCCGTTTTCTAAAGCTACATTTTGGCAAACATTCTTCAGTTCATCTAACGAAAACTGGCAGTCATCGCTACTTTCAATGAAATTGAAAATTTCCTCCATTGCAGAGTTTATAGCCTCACTTTGAGGACGGCCAATTTTACCGCCAGTATTAGGTCTCAGCAAGGATTTGTAACAACTGTCATGGTATTTAGCGTCAGCAGCAACTAAATCATACTGAAAATTAATACGCGCAAAGAAAGCTTTTGATACATCATCAAAACGATCTTTAGCTAATTGTAAAATGGAATCTTTGAATGTAACTGAAGAAACTTTATAAATTTTTCGGTGGTAATTTTTCACTTTCTTCTTTTCTGCTTTTTCATCCGCTTCATCGCCACAAAATAAGCAGTGTTTTTTAAAACAAAAGCTGGATTCACTTATTCGCGCTTTAGTATGAGGGGGACTTACTTTTGAAGTACTGGCCTGTTCTTCCTCACGTTGTCTTTTTTATGCAGAGATTGAAGTTTTCCGGGTGTATGATTTTCTGCAATCCACGTGAATTGTAACGGACTTTTGGCTTCTTAAATAATCAGCAAACTGATCACTTCTCGCGACACTTGCATCGATTAAAGTTGGCATTCCTTGACTAACCACAACAGTTTCATCTTCAGTCAAAAGTTTATTACAGATAAAGCAAAATTGTGACTTTTTTTTAATATTGATCAGCACTAACTACAATAGTAGACGCTTGTAATAAATACGTATAGTCACTCGAACTGCTCGTACAACACTAAAAGAAGCAGGTATACGTGAACGACACCACACGGACAAAAGAATAGGCAGATGTTATTCAAGGCCAGATGTTATTCAAGGCCAGATGTTATTCAAATAGAGGAGATTCGGTAAGGAACCGGCGGTTTTTTTAGAGTATATTTTCTTAGAATAGTATAATGTATACATAAAAGAGACACGAGTAGGCATTTTTGCTTGCTTGAGTACCTAAATATACGTGGCATATGAGTGCATACTATGTACAACATGATTCTTACAAGCGCAATATCTAGGAAATAGTGGATCTTAGAGAACAAATTATAAGAACCATTTTTATAGAAAATTTTAAGATCTACAACTTTGCACTGAGGTACTTTTTCGATAGAACTTACCTTTTTCGAGAACAATCCAAAAAACCTAAAATTTTGACCTTGGGCCCCAAATAAGTCCCTTAGCGCACATGGGACTGATTGTAAATTTTGACACTTTATTGCTTGTGGTAAACCTAAGGTCTCTACGAAGATTTGGGTGTGTCGGAATTTTCTTTATTTCAATTGTCTAAATTGACCGGATTACCATTGGCAAATGACATTCAACCAAGCTTAGCTTGGCGTTTATGATAATTAATCCGACGCGTATGATTCATAAGCCATGATGAGCACGGTCACAGGAAACGATATAATTGATTCAGAAAATATCCAAAAATTTCCTCTCAAATAAGCGGCTCTTCTTAAATAAATGAAAATTTTGCTTACGCATTAATTGAACAAAGTTGGTGTGACCCATATAAGATTAAACAACAATATGAGTGCTTTCAGTTAAGAGGTACAAACGGCAAGAAGCTGCCCGGGGCGGAAGATGCCTGCTGGATGAACCTGCAACTATATAGATCGATATCAATCAACAACACATATGGTTTATATAAGTTATAAAAGCTTTCATGCACAAAATCAGAAGAAGCTCACGAGCATGTTAGGCATGTAATATGATGCAGTGTCTGCAAATCATGTTGAACATCGAGAAAGTATTCATCATTATATGAGATCAAAAATTTATACTCTCACCTTGATTTGAAGGGCAAAATTTGAAAATGTAACTTCGATTCGATGTTATTTCTTGAACCTTTAATATAATTAAATGAAGCGCGTGCATTGCTAGTAAAAACGTTACAGTAAGTATCTTCTCAATTGGTAAATATTACTTCAGGTGGTGATTTACAAATGCGCAGTAGAGCTTGTAGATGGGAGAATTACTCCTTTCAATCGAATTTTACACTCATCCATTCAATCGAAAATTATATAACCTGGTATTGTGATTACTTCTCCCCAACTTACTCTTGAAAAGGAATCAAGATAACCGCCTCCAGAAATCAATTAAATGTCTACGACTGTGGCGAATTCAGAAATCTGGACTAACAACAGTAATGAAGGTTTAAGCATAATAGTTATCTATGAAAATCCCTTGAAATCAAATGAAGGATAATAATCGATAAAGAATAGATTACACCAATCTAAATCACCTCAAACTTTTCACTGAATACATACATCTTCAAAATTTTAGTTTCAATGAACTAACTGATCGTAGTAGCAACATTTCAAACGAAAAAAAAAATCTTTCAATGTCTGTATTCGGTAATGGAATCGGTAACCATTCAATGAACTCGGGAAAGACTGAAGTTTCTGCAGATATTTGAACTCATTCAAATTTGAAATTTGTGAAATAAAAAGCAATTTTAAATCCCCCTATATTTATTGTTCACACAACAATTGTTTCGTCATTCCATGATTTCATGATTGATTCGGTCTTTACTTGGTGGAAACTCATTTTAATTAAAAAATATATTAGAGACACTATTTTAACTTCCACAATAATGTTTACAATACAACAATTTTTCACCACGATATGGCTTCTTCAGGTATTCTACTGACTGATGGTGTCCAGTGTAACTGTGTTTAAATACAGTTGAGTACGTGACAAAATAATGGAAAAAACAAGTCATAAAAACTTAAGGTGTTTATTGGAGTTTGCTTCTAAAAAAATTCCATTGGGGAAAGATATTCAGTAATGGGGATTGGTCAACATCTGTTTGTTCATTCAATAGGACTTTACGGGCATTCTACCTGTTGATTTCAAGAAATCCTAAGAGTTAATCTAGAACTTTTACTTTCGATGTGGATAATTTCATAGTTATTGTTGAAATTATACCTGAATTCCTTAAGATGATTGCATATGTCGAATTTATGGAATCCGATATGTAACTTCTTTGGTGTTCTTGGAATCTTTTCTTGAATGATCTACCTGTCTGGCCGATATATACCACAGGGTAATCGTTCCAAGTTAACTTGTAGACTCCAGATTATTTCCTTTATTTATTCGATCTCTATTGTTTTTTATGTAAGTATTAAGGTTATTGATTTTTTTTAAAGCTGCGTTGTAATTGAAACTATTTTTGAAATGTTCAGCAATATTTTCAGATAATCCATTAACATAAGATAACGAAAAGTTTATGTCTATTGTCCTCTTTTATGATTCGGTACACAAGATTTAACGCCATGTTCTTTTGTTTATTGTGTACAGGTTTTTCCATAAGAAGGAGGTTGTAACTGTTGTAAGAAGGTATCTGTTTAATATTTATTATTATTGTTAATATTATTATTATTATCATTATTATTATTAACATTTTTATTATTATCATTATAATCATTATTATTATTATCGACTTGGCCTATTAGTGTAGAAGGGTGAGAGATCTCACACCCCCCTCGTGATCGTCCATCACACTTCCTGCTAAGGGGAACATTCACTCATCCCGGATAGCAATTATCAGGGGGATTGAGCTCTGTGGAATGCGGTGTTCTTCTTCTCCTGGGTCATCTGTCGTTTGTTTTTCGTTGTTTGGTCCTGGATATCTCGGCTGATGTTCTGGTTGTTGTTCTTGTAATGTTTTCCTCCATGGCTGGTCGTGGCGTTCATCGTGATCTCCAAATTTTCGTACGGTTCCAGCAGTACCCAGTGTATCGTTATTTATGGCGAGCGGGCGTCTGTCCACCCTACCGCTGCGTCCGCACGGACTATTGTGGTTCACCCCTAATTTATATCTCCCCGACGAGATCCAGTTTTTGGATAAAACCGATAATCTTGTTCAGGGGTAATTTCTTCAGTTCGCTGTGGGCTATAAAAGCCTGGCCAAAGACCTCGAATCTGATGCGACTCACCGCTGGGCAACCTGAGACGATGTGCATGGCTATTTCAGTGTCCTCAAGACACAGACTGCATTCATTGTCTTCAGCCAGACCGATTTTGTGCAATTGCGCTTTCAGTCTGCAGTGACCTGTCATAATTCCGACAAGTGTTCTTAGTTTGGCCCTATTCAGACCTAGTGCTAGTTTCGCCATCTTTTTCTTCGAAGCTGTTCCAACTTCGAATGTATCAGGCCAGAATGGCTCCGCCAGAAATACTCTAGCCTTGAGTTCATTCTGCCTGTTATCGCCTCGTTAGCCACGTCATGTGGTATTTCCAGGAATGGTTCCGGTCCTACCAGAGGCAGCGCAGCTCCAGCAAATACCAGCCGATCCGCCTCCTCGTTACACAAATAGTTTGAGTGGCTCAGTATCTAGTAGTACTGCTTTTTGCATTACTTTGTATGATATATTTCTGGTAGTTTTTCGTCAGCACCACCTATCTTGAATAGCAAGGAGGAACCCTTCTGTTTCAGGGAACAATCTTCTAGAAGTCAGCCAGTAGTTCGACGCAGGAACGTCGACATGTTCCTGGGTGACCTCGTTCAGGTGTCTTCCATGTAGGGGTTTTTCTCTCCATATTTGAATTTTATCACTCGCTGTCTGGATGGTATTTTCATGAGGATGCTCGCATAGCCGTAGAGGTGTTGAATCATCTGCTTCACACAGTATCTTATAGAAGTCCGATGTGTTTGACTTGTCCACGAAGTATTTTCATAGGTTTGTTATCGGCTCATTAGACATCTCCTTTATGTCCAGAAAAACCTTGTCCTCCTTGAGTTCTAGGAATTGTTGTTCTTTCAACGCAGCATCTAGGATGATGCTGGTTTGCCTGTGTACAGAGGGATCTCATTTTTCGTTGGAGGTGATCGACATCTGTGTTACTCCACTTCACTACTCCAAAAAAGTAAGTGAGAACTGAGCATGCGTAGGTGTTTACAGCTTTTGTAAGATATCTGCTGTTTAGTTTTGTTTTCAGAATGCCCCTTTTTCTTCTGGTGAACTCCGCTGTTAGCTCATCCTTCATCACGCGTTGGTCTATTTTTTGACATTGTTTCATTCCTAGGTATTTATACAAATCTACTGCCAGCATTGCCTTTATTTCCTTTCCGTTAGACAAGACGAGAGGTGTCTGTAGAATTTTACCCTCAGCTATATTTAGGGAACGGCATTTGTCCAGTCCAAAGTTCATGCTGACATCTCTGGAGAATTCCTTCACAAGTCGCAGTAGGCACTCTGGTTGGTGTCTATTTGTTGCCATCAGTTTCAAGTCATCGATATATAAAAGATTGTTTATTAGCACGTTGCGTGTGTTGCCTTTTATGTTGAATCCCTTTCCGAAGGATTATTATTATTAGTATTATCGATTTGAGCCTATTAGCGTAGAAGGGTGAGAGTTCTCACCCCCCCCCTCGCGATGGCTTATCACACTCCCTGCAAGGGGGATATTATTATTATTAATACACAAACAAAGGGGGGGGCGAACCCATAAACCCTAAAATTAACAAAATTTGTTGCCTCAGTAGTAAACCTCATTAAATATCCAATAAAAAACCCGATAGCAAATTAAGCCAAAAAAAAAACAAATTTTCATTAATGTCACAATAGTCTCAGCCAAACCACCCGCCCAATCCACTCTTGAACACACCAACCGAACTCGCACCGACAATTCCCGCAGGTAGGGAATTCCACACTGTGAACACGCTATTCACTGAACAATTCTTGCGGCACCTGACGGAAAAGTGTTCCTTCTTAAGTTTTAAATGGTGACCTCTCAAACGAGTGTCAGAGCCTACACTATATATGTCCCTCAGCATGCCATAATTGTACCTCAATATACGAAAAGTGATAATCAAGTCTCCTCGTAGCCTGCGCCTTTCGAAGGTGCTGAGACCCACCATAGATAATCTTTCCTCATAGCTTGGTCGTGCACCTCGAAACCAAAGTCGCGTTGCCTTCCGTTGTAGTTTTTCCAGTAACTGTTGATCACGCACTAAATCAGCATTCCACACAGGCCCGCAATATTCCAACAATGGTCTTACGTAACTGGAGTATAATCATATCCATGATCTTAATGGTCGTTAATTGATTAGCATCAATTAACGACTATGACGAAAATATAATAGATAAATTTATTTCCAACAAGCTGCATAAAAAATCATTAGCATCCATATATCCGCCCCTTCAAAAAAAAGGTGAAGAAAAATTTTACAGTATCAACTATATTCCAAAAACTTAGTACCCAAATTTGCAACAGACACAAAAAAATCAATATCATATGTACAAATAAAAAGAAATAACTTGGTTAAAAATTGATGAAGAATAGCGGCATATAAATATTGAATTGTAGTGAGCTCCCTTACTTTTACATAGATCAAACTGGTCGTTCAATCAACATTAGAGTCGACGAACATAAAAAATATATACTCCAAAATAAAATATCTACTGGTTTTTCGGCCCATTGCATAAAAGAAAACTTTCGGTCAAACCGAAATTCTACATTCAGGCCACCAAAGCTAAAAGTTGAACCTACTGGAATAACTGGCATAAAAAACTTTAGGCGATAACAAACGATCAGTTGGAATTTCTATCCCCATTACTGATCATCTGTTAATAACAAGTTCCTTTGACAAATAAGCAATTATCGTCAACAGGTATAACTTACTGCTAACAACCTCAAATAAAAAAAACTCCTTCACTTCCATCTGTTGTCCGAAATATATAAATTGTATTGTTGAGTAAATTATCCTTAGTTTTGAAAATGGGTCGAAACCCCAACAACAAAAATTAAATTTTTGTGAAACTCAAGCCGAGTATATTTTGAAACTTCTTATCGTGCTGGCCTTTACTTGATAGAAATCCATTGTACACTTTAGTTAAATGAAACACACACATATATATATATATATATATATATATATATATATATATATATATATATATATATATATATATATATATATATATATTAAGTTGTTTGTAAGCATCTGAAGAATTTAACTATGTTAACGGAAGGCGTCATGTGAACAACTCATGAAAATAAATAGAAATCTACATATATATGTGTTTCAATTAGCTAAGAGAATTTATTTACGTTATTAAAAAACGAAGATATTCGAAAGTCGCTAAATGTTTCAATTACCGATTCATAAAACATAATAGAATAGAATAGAAATAATATATCAGTTAAAAATATCATTGTTAAGACAAATAAAAATTCAGATCATTTCGTCCACAAACACAATATATAAACATTCGTATTCCCTGGGCTTTTCACACAGAATTCTCTATTCCAGCGAACAACGTTGACTGTCCTGTACTTCACCCAAAACTATACGTACGTATACTATACTCCACCAGTTCCGGCCAATAGTTTCTACAAACCCTGTTGTTTGGGATTAATCACCCACAGGTCATTAACCCCATACAAATGTCAATCAATCCTATGGGATTATCTTACAAAGTTAGAATTCGACGTACAAATGAGTGACTTTGTGGAATGCTGCAGAGAAACGATCACATCAGAGTGTATTTCATTTGAATATGAGTGACATATCTGACAGAAAATTGTCTTCATCTGAAACTATCGTTATGATAAAAAGAATGGTATAATATATACGCTCTCCTGATGAATGCAGATTTTGTATAAAACTTATACCTTCCTCATGAGAATGACTTTCCCATTTTTCCGCAGAGAGAAAACACTGAAATGATTCAATTTTACCATACTACAGAACGATCATACTAAAATGAACTTTTATAATTGACAATTGAATGAAACATCCATTTGGTACGCCTGAAATTCAACTTCATATTCAGACGCTAACTGAATGTAAACAACCATAAACTTCTACAAAACATAAACAACACTTAAAATATAATAGATCTTTAAATATGGTCGGATGGACGGCAGAACGTAGTTGAAATTGGGCACGAATTATTCACCTGTAAATTCAGTTTTATCGTTCTCGATTATTTTCTGCTGGAAATTCTGAAAAATTTGATAAATATTGTGACAAAATAACAGCCCCACTGGTGCGAACGTGCAGAAAGTTGGTATTTTATTTTACCACAAATGAGTGCATTGTAAAAAATAGTTATATTCGAGTTATTACATAATTCAAAATGCGTTATCTAATTCTCATTCAAACATTCATTCAATTTTGTACTTTTACTATTGGTGAAACGCATTTTTATGTGCTCGGATTAGAGCGCATTATTTCGCCAAAATATTTGTATCTTTAGAATTTCAGGCCAGAAATTATCTTAAATAATTACAATGAACTTACAGATGAACAATTCTTAGTCGAATCCATTTTGTGCAGCTGTCCATTCCACCGTTCGTAAGGACACTTTAGAAACAGACAATTTAGAGATGTGAAATTTGCACAATACTAATCATAAATAAAATGATTGAGTTAGTGAATGGTAAAATTTCGTTAGATATCGTCCATTAAAAATTTTAATTTTTAATATTGTATAATTACAGATAAGTCATAATTTTTTACCAATAAATGAAAAGCAGTAGGTTACCATTGCTACGACAATCGACCACAGATATTAATGAAGAAAAGCGCCAGGAATTTTCGTGTTTGGTGCCGTTTTATGTGTCTGAATATTCTAGAAAAGTTTTATGAATTAAGTTCGTGAATCTCTACAAATATACAAATTAGTGAATACTCCAAACCCTTGAATCTATTGATGGTTGAATTTAAAGGTTATTTTCGCCTTTAACGTTTGAAATTACCACCTGAAGTACTGCCAACTAATTCAGAGATTTTCGAGCTGTAAGGGTAACTAGAGTCAAGACATGCTTATTCACAATCTCGTATCCAGTATGCATTAATAAATTTTATATTCATATCTACTCTCTGATTTGAAAATAAAAGTTTTTCTGGAGTAGTAACTATCAAAATAAAGGCAAGCTTCACCGCTATTTATGTGTAAACTGTATAGCATATTGCAATTTGATCAATAATTAGATTGAATAAAAATAAAAAGGTTACTCCTTGTAGTCCTTTGATTTTGCCTAGTCATGCCAAGATACTGGCCCATGGGTGATTAACAATATAAAGTCTATCGCACTATTTTTGACACTAAGTTGTCTCAGCCCGATTTTTACATACTTTCAAACCTTGCCTTACCAATACATATATTATAATTACCCCAAAGATGGTTACCATCAAGACTTATTTCCAGAATTTTAACTTCTAACTTCAGCTCTGTAATATTGCTACTTAGATGAAGGAGATATTCGTAAATTTCTTTTATATTATCATTTTTATGATGATAGTATCATTTGTATAACAAATATTTTCAAAGTTGAGCTCCGTAAACCTCTGTATTAGCTCATCTGTCTTCATGCTTTACGTAGGAGGAGATGTTATTCCTCTCTGGTAGTAGTTTGACAATCCACTGAGGTTCCAGCTAATCACTTCATATGCCCGTTTGACAATGGTCTCTATTTCTGAAAAATCCTGAGGTATTTAGAAAGGCAGAAATCAATCTTTTTTGTTTTCCAGAGAGGAGTTCGGTGAACTGTTACTGATTTTACCGCTCTGTACGCTCACGCAGTATCCAGAATCTCCGTTCTGATAATGTTGTCGACTATTTCCGTCATTGTTTTTAATGGAAAGAATGTGAGACAGATAAGTCGAAGAAATTTTTAATTTGTCCCTCTGTTTCTTTGATTTAGGTGAAAAATAGACTTTCGACAGCTTTCTGAACCTAGTATTTTATTGCTCTGAGTAAGGAGAAAAGGATCATTTGCAGAACTTTTTTTGAAAGAGGGAAACATCCCACCTACTTGTTCTTCGTATGGTTGAAAGGAACTCATTAGCAATTAGAGCCGTTGTTTAGTAAGGACACTTATATGACTCTTCCATACCCGATTGGATGGTGTGATGTTTTACTGTTAGATAGTGGTTGACTACTTGTATATTGTGTTTCAAGAAGTGGGATAGATTGGTTTTTTATGATATTTAAGAGCTCGCTTCAGAAAGTAACACGAATTCTGCATCAGTTCTCTACATCTTTCACTTACACTAAAAAGTCATGAGAAGATAGTAATAATGAAATTTATATAACTTATCCCAATGTCATTTTCAGAGCTTTCATAGTACACATACGAATAGTTCCCTGCAGGGGTTCAGTTCCATTTCATCTATGCACATTTCAGTTAAATACACCGCAACCACGATTTTAGACAATACATAGTATCAGCCTGCTTAATAGCCATCACCACCTTCTTGGTAATTTTAATAAGATTTCATAACTTGAGACGAAGTGGAATTTTAAAAAGTGTCAGCAGATGAGAGCCTGTATAATATGGGATTCTGCATAAGTTGTAGCTATTGCTCCTATTTGAGGTGTGAGACAAGTACTGTAAAAGATTCCATTCACCGGATGAATCATTTAAGCCCTATGTTACCCAGTCTTTGATATCATATTGATGATTCCTCAAAAATTTAATTATTTACTTCTGTGCAGCTTACTATTTAATCGCGCTTTTGATTATCCATTCATCAATTCCTTTTTGTGATAAATACCTTTGTCTTTCAAAATGTCATCAGCCTTCAATAGTTGAGTACCTTTTACCAAATAGCATGTCATATTTGATGATAAATTCAACGTGCTTTATAGATAGATATTCTTTTAAAGATTACCCTTCAAATCACGGATCATAGATAACATCCACGTGAAATATAAAGTCACTTGGATATAAAACTAATACTTCATTAAAAATGTGTCCAATCTAAAACGAAATTTTCTAAACTTTCATTCGAAATATGATTTGTGCATAAAGTATATATTAACTTGGTCGCGAAAAGACCTTAAAATTTCTCAAAATTTGTGTACATCCCGAAACCAGAGACAAAGTGAGGTTAAAACCGTTAGGTGGTAGTCCAAAAGAAGACACTTTAGCAACCTGACCTCTTAGAACATGCGCATCACTTGACCGCTGATTCCCCTGTCTGTGCAGGAGCTTGACGCGGCCAATGAGACATTGCGCACCCTCCAAACACAGCTGGAATTGGTCCCCTCCCCCTCCAGCAGTACGGTCCGCGTGCTTCTTGACACGAAAGACGCTAGAATAGCGACGTTGGAGCGGGAGGTCAATCTGTTGGAATTCGAGGTCAGGAGGCTGGGTGGAAGTTTAGATCATCCCCCCACCCTCAGCCTCAGTCAATCGGAAATACCTCAAGCCGCGCCTTTCAAACGACAAGTAAGTTTTCTGTTGAACGATGTGCAAATCGGAAAGGATGGCGTTATACTTGGTAGATTATGAGAGAACGCCAGAGGGGTTAATCATTGCGTGGTACTGTCTGTGTTTGCTTCCCCCACTCCTCACCAGATGTTTCTACGATGGATATCATCCCTAGTTACACTGGAAAACCTCGACTTGGTCCAATTTTCGTATCAGACTTTTGGACGATGCTTCGTTGGAGTCCAGAGACCTCCATACCTCATTTCGAGTTTGTTGATTACTAAGCATTGAAAAAATACTGCCAAATAGTCAATAGTATGTCAATTATTGAAAGATATCGAAGAATGTTTCACCAAAGCTATTTGAATGAACTCAGATTTTGCAAAGGCGAGACGTTCGAATTTTTGTAAACCTCAAATTAGATACTGAAGACATACCGAATTATCTAAACTATTGAAGAGATCTTATTAGTTTTCTGTATTCCAGAATATCAGCCGAATCACATAGAAGTATTTTGTGCAATACGCAATATCGTAATGAGATTCTCAATAGATTCGATGGATATAACAATTATTAAAGGTCTGTGAGAAAATATTAATCTCTGCGTTCAGTATCCTTTATACGAATTGCAGAAATGTCAGGATGAGTATTACTGTGAAATGAGTTGAAGTATAATCCGTTCGTATATCCTGTTTGTTGCACCCCCAAAAATATCTGCTCTTATCGTAAATGAGTATAAAAAATTATAACTGATTTTTAGTAGTGGTCGGTTCTTGATTTAGTTGTCGAACATATCCTGAGTTTAGTTATTGGTTTTTAAATGCGGAAAATTCAGTTTCGTTTCATCGAGTATTCTCTTTGTCACATATCTTGAAGTTTGTCAAATCAATTGTGAAATTTCACCATTTTTCAGGTTTCAAACAGCTGGTTTAAACTTTTACTAAACTGATAAAATTGTCATATTGCTGATACGATGTTCTTTCCCCTTTTTTTATTTGTTTTCAATCTTCATCGATTCAATGGATGTATTTTGTGTTAAGCTAATTTTCTTTCAAATTTTATTTATAAGAGAGCAACCCTTTTACGGACAATTTTATATGGAAATACATCAAATGAAGTAATCTTATAAATGATTCAATAATAATATATTAAAATAAATAATGAGAGTAAAAGTTAAGAGAATACCTTATAACACTTCGTCACCAAGAAGAAAAAAACTTTTCATATCTCTTTAAGATATGATCTATAATTTGTCGAATCAAATTGAACTTACAACTACTTCATTTTGAAGTAATAACTACTTCATTTTTTTAAAGAATAATGAAAACACATTCAACTGAAATTGGCTATCTTATAATATGAAATTCAATATATGTACAAATGGGGTGAGCACTTCCCTTCGATTTTGTTTTTATGAAATTGAGTGCCTAAAAGTATCTACGCTTTATAGCATATAGATGTTGAGCTCGTATAAATGATGTAATTAAATCAGAAAAATTATAGATAAAATCTAAAACTGAAATAAGTGTATCAAAAAATTTATGTTTCATATGGAAACACATCACTGGAATGAAAATATGTCATTCAATATTACTTAGAATGAATTTCGAAGTGATAATATAATACATCCATTTGAAAAGTATTCAAACTGAAAGCATACAAATATGAAAATCGCGCCATGACTCGTTATTTGAAATATATGAAATGGTATCTAGAAAGTTTGACAAAAATTCGGTATTTCTTTCAGTATCTATCTATATGTGATTTGTTATCAATACTTCAGAGAAATGAATGTTTGGCTATAAGTAAATCACCTGATAACTCCAGCATTGTGATCAAATTTTCACGAAACCATTAACACCATAACATAAGACTGCAATTTTCTGAGAATAAGGATGATAGGAGGAGCCAGCAGAATTAAATAATAATTAAATTAAAAAAGAAAGACTAAAGGTTCTTCGGAATTTTCATTTACAATTATCAATTAGATGCTA
The DNA here is from genome assembly GCA_034642435.1 of Megalocaria dilatata. NCBI lineage: Eukaryota > Metazoa > Arthropoda > Insecta > Coleoptera > Coccinellidae > Megalocaria > Megalocaria dilatata. The sequence goes on from CM067856.1 coordinate 77,816,954, forward strand.
TTTTGCTGGTTCTCTTGACATGATAAAATGAGGAAAGTTTGTCGAGTTACATCTGTGTTATGTAAATTATATATTTGTTTAATAGTTTTAAAGAGTCTAATAACATAGTTGAAAATAAATTAATTTATCAAGCACTTTGTTTTATATTTTTAGCCTTTCCTCAGTCTAACCACAAGTGCCTTATTAGATTTAATTAATTTTAATGAATGGTGAGCTAGAGAGATTCACAACTGTAGTTTGAGAAATTATGATTTCTATTCAACACTGCGTTCTAACACTAAATTATTATCATTAGATTAGTTTCGCTGAATTTTCGAAAGTAACCTTTTCCGATTTCTCTGTTGGCTAGTAGATTTTTCAATATTATCTTCTTGAAATCTTATATTTATTTACATATATTCATTTCATCAAAGCACTAAGAGGTAGGAAATTATTGTAGGAAACCACGGAAAAAATTTCAGAAATCAGGTAATTTTTATTATTTTCTTCGTACAAATTTCATTCATTTCAAAATTATGTGAAATTCTCAAAATAAATGATCTAATAAAAATAATTGAACCAGAATTCCAACATTTGATAAAAAATGTTGGATTTCAGAAATATATTGACTTCAAATTCAAATACATCACAAGATCAAAACTTAACTCACCAAATAAGATACTACTCTGTCAAGAAAGTACCGGGAATTTTCAATTAAAACAACATTTTTACATTTAATCGTCAAAATTTATTGGGTCGCCTTCAAAATAGGCTCCATTTGCTCCAATACATCTATGCCAACGGCACTTCCAATTATCGAAACATTTTTTATAGGCTCTTTCCGGGATGGACTTTAGCTCTCGCGCCGAATTTTGTTTTATGGCTTCAATCGACTCAAAACGGGTGCCACGAAGGGGCAATTTTAGTTTTGGGAAGTGGAAAAAGTCGCAGGGAGCCAAATCCGGCGAATACGGTGGTTGCTGAAGCACGTTTGTTGAGTTTTTGGCGAGAAGAGAAGGCGCGTTATCGTCATGCAAAATCCATGAGTTGTTCGCCCACAAATTTGGCCGCTTCTTACGTATACGCTCACGCAAACGTTTCATAACGCCTAGGTAATACTCCTTGTTTACCGTCCGACCCTCTGGAACGAATTCGTAGTGCACCACGGATATCGAAGAAAACAATGAGCATCACCTTCATTTTCGAGCGGCTTTGGCGTGGTTTTTTCGGTTTCGGCTCATTTTTTACCACCCATTCCGATGATTGCTGGCTTGTTTGCATATCGTACTCGTAGACCCAGGTCTCATCACCAGTTATAATGCGTTCCATGAATGTAGATTCGGAATTACAGCGATCCAGCATGTCTGAAGCAACCTGTTCGCGATGACGTTTTTGAAGAAAATTCAGGTCTTTCGGTACGAGTCGTGCGGCCACCTTTCTCATGCCCAAAATATCAATCAAAATCGTACGTGCGGACTCGTGGGATATCTTAAGATCATGTGCTATCTCTCTCAAGCTGGTACGACGGTTTTCGACCACTTCACGACCGTCCTTGAAGGCTCTGTACCACTGATATGCACGAGTTTTCGATAGAGCATTATCACCAAAGGCCTTTTGGAACATTTTCAATGCATCGTCATACGAAAATTCATTTGCAACACAAAACTTTAAACAAATTCTTTGCTCAACGTAATCACCCATAGTAAAAACCGGCACGCACTCTGACATCGACTGACTTAATCAGCTGTTGCAAACACACTAGTTGACAGATCCAGCTCAAGCTTGGCACAGTAATTAAGGACAGTGGTACCAACCTAGGAAAAAAAATTTTTACCTGCCTCATTGCCCCGCCAGATTTAAATCGATAATTCCCGGTACTTTCTTGACAGAATGTAAAACCTGGAAAGAATAAACTCGGTTTTATCTTACTGGGTGAGTTAAATTTGGATCTTGTGATATACTTCAATCTGAATTCAATACATATCTGTAGGGGTCTAGAGACCGCATTTACCATCAAATGTTAGAATTCTCGTTAAATTATTTTTATTTGATGCTTTATTTTGAGAATTTCAGATAATTTTGGAATATTGGATTTTCTTGTATTTGTATGTTAATATACATACTTATATAGTTTTTGTTAATACATTTGTATTAATAGGTTTGATGTCGGGATGTTAGAAGTTTTTTTCCGAGACATTGAAAAATATTTTATATTGATTATATATACGAATATTAATTTGATAGTTTTTGTATATATAATAGTTTCAATATATATTACATAATTTAGAATATATAATTTTAAAAAATTTGAATATCAAAACAGATTTGATGTAATAATCCTTCTATCAAGTAAAAAAACGGTTCCTTCTTATTTTATTTTATATAATTTTAAATTTAAAGTCACTCAAATTTTACTCCTATCATGTATTGACTCACATTCAAATTAATATTCATTTCATTAAAAATAGTAATCGAAATTATTAAGTAAGTATTAGTTTCCATTCATCTCTTCAATGGATTTGGTAATCTATTAAAATAATTTACGAGTAGTACGATAATTTTTTTATATGGGTTTTTACGGATATATTAAGCAATATGTCGAATATTCGTGACTTAAATGCGAAGGTGTAAGAGCTGGGAAAGATTGAAGAAGTATCAAAAAACAATTATTGAACACCCATATAACCCATAATATCAAAAAATTATTATGACTTGAAGAACTTATTGTAAAAATCGGTCAAGTCCACTTTTTCAAAATGTTAAGAAATGAGTAAGAATTGAACCAGCAGAAAACACATTGAATTTTGTTTTGGGAATGATGTTTTTCAGATAGATTAGGTCAGCGACTGATATTTATTCAACAGAATAGATAAATTTCTGCAATGAGTATTTTGAAAGGAATAAAGTGATGCAAATATCTTTTTCTTGCACCGAAAAAAAAGTAATGGGTAGAAAAGATCCTAATCATAGAGAAAGACTATAATGTATGAAAAATCTCAGAAAAATTTTGAAAAACTTGCACAAGGAAAAAAATACATATATTAAATTGAAAAGTAACAGTACCAAAAAAATTTATATTTCAACCTTTTGAACGATACCATCATATTCTTCCTGATCTATTCGTTCGGTACAATTATGATTCACATTTTTCACTTTCTCATATCATATACTCCTATATATAGTCTCACCTAAGGAGGACTTTTACTTTTTTTATTAATATTCAAAGGAGAATACTCGTTTTTTATCATTGTATAATATAAACACAATATTGGTTTTTTTATGATGACTAACGCAAAAACCTGAAAGACTTTTTCGCTGCAGTCAATGACGTTCTCCTTCTGGTGAATAAACGATACTTTGAAATAGAAAATTTTTGTTCTTTCTGCTGGAGGTAGTAGATTCTTACTGCGAAGTTTCTTCTGACCAACTCCTCAGCGTAAGTATTGGAGTTAGATTTGATTGTTTCTTCTACCATGCGGAATAAACAACTCTTCAAAACAATAAGACAGGATTAAAAATTAACATCCGTTAAAACTAGAATAACCAAATTTCACCAAGTACTGTTATATATACAAAAATTAAATGAAAAAGGATTTTATTATTTCATTTCATATCTGAGAAAAAAGGAAAGTTTCGGCAAAAAAAACCTAACAGAGAATCATACCGGTGGCATATTCAAAAACATACAATGCACAAAAAGTACATGGAGCTTCTTCGAAACAGCCAAGAGTTGCTACATCTTCTGATGGGCTTCTTTATATTATCGCAGAAAGTGATTAATAATATTTGCTTTAGCTGAAAATAATGAATCGAAGTACTCTGAAAGGAGTAAAAAACTCCTGAACACCTTGTGACAATATAGCCATTGAAAATCACAGAGTTTGAGCTATTGGAGTTTTGTATACTTCTGAAATTTGATGGAAAGCTCATAAGATCCATTAGATCGCGATACACAATCACATCTTATTCGTAATGATTTCAATGAAATACTTTATAACATATATGTATGTTGATTATTTCAATAATTTGCACCAATGATCAGGTATTTTTCAAGGAAAAAAATTAAACAGGCATTTGAAATACTGAATATTTGAAAAATAACACAAATATTACAAAAGAGATCAACATTTAGACTTTACTTGGTTAATATTAATGAAAGCTGAAAAATTGTTACTACAGTTTCTCTTTCAGCAAGTTTTTGATAAATTGCTTCTGTCCGTATTATAGGTTCAATGAAACTTTCCTTAGTTTATATCTAAACGCAAATGAAAAATAAAGAGCTCCATATTAATACTGAACTAATAAGAAAATCGAGAGTAATTTACAATAATTTATTAATAAATAACTATAACTGCCAAGATTGATCTAATTGTAGTAACGAAAAATCGCTCCTAAAATAGGTATGATTTGGGCAGAACTTGAAAAAGGGAGCCATTGAAAAGAATTTTAAGCAACTCAGCGTTATACCGGTCAATTACATTGTTTCTCTTATTATGGAGGATCTGATAGGTGTTGAAATTATGTCAGTCTTCTTTCAAATGACTGGCGTATGTTAAATATGAGATCTTTGACGTACAACTCTTCTGATGTTCAGGCACCTCAACAGCTCACACTCAACATACGCCAGTGATGTGAAAGAATTTGGGCATAATTTCAACAACCATGGAATTATGAAAGTAAGACGGTAGAGATAACTTGAAACTCATATGAATAAAAAATAGATCTTCACTGATCTTCATGAATATATTTTGAAATATATGAAGTTTTATTTGTTTCTTCTCTTTCAAGTTTGGCTCAAGTTATATTTAATCAATATATGATGTTTTTCCTCAGAGTTCTTTCAAAATTTTTTACTGACGAATATGACGTGTTGGCGAAGAGAAACAACGATTGTTTTTCAATAAATTTGCTGAAACTATTCTTTAATACTTCATTCAGTTAGAATAAGTGTCCTTCAAGAAGGGACTTAATCCATCAAAAATTCATATTTTTCAATCCAAGAAATTTTTACAGCAGTTTTATAGCTGACCAATATATACCTTATACCCTACCATATCTCAGATTCAGAAACATAATAGTTTCATCATATTGCTCATAGAAAAAGACAAACATTTATCAAAGGATAGTTTATAATTGTTTATTATGTTTAAGGTTGTGAATCTCTTTCGCTGAAATGAACCATTTCACAACATAGTCTCTCAAAATCATGTCTAGAATCAGATCAATAGTTTAATCATCTCCTACCATTTCGCGACCAACAACTTTCATCAGCACTAAAACTCAGCCAACAAAACACACATCGTACGCTACTGATTAACCCCTCGTCTGTAACTAAATGTTAAGACTCTCCGGCCACCTGGAGATCAGGTTGACCACTTTTGCCACCTCTTTGTCTCTGGCACGCATGTATTTCCCGCATGGAGCAAAATAGAGTGCATGCATGTCCTCAGCTCGACGAATTCCGCGTGGAGATACAACGTAGGGACCAGGAGATCCTGGCTATGGGTGCCAAGATGAAAACGCTGGAGGAACAACATCAAGACTACCAGCGACACATTGCCGTGCTCAAGGAGTCACTCTGCGCTAAGGAGGAACATTATAATATGCTCCAAGCTGACGTTGAGGAGATGAGGCAGAGGATGGAAGAAAAGAATAGGCATATCGAGAAGAAGACGCAGCAGAGCCAACAGGAGAGGGCGAGGGCCGGTGCGGAGATCGCTGAACTGAGGGAGCACATGGATATCAAAGATAGGAAGATAAATGTTCTTCAGAGAAAGGTAAGACTAGAGTAGGAAGACTGAACTTGAATATATACTTACTTAAACTTAGATATTACTTCATAATTATCAGGTTCGTGATATATCGTAGTAACTTCAGGAAAAATAAGAAAGTAAAGTGTTTTGATAAGAATTCATTGTGAAATTGAATAGAAATTGTTTCTAAATCCTTGGCACTACTATCAAGTGTCATCTATATTTTGTATATTTTCCTTAATTTTATTCTGAAATTTATTTATCATGAGTTTCAGAATCATTTCTTCTTGTAAGTGTTAACAGCACATTTTACGTTTGTTGAAAACAATTTTCAACTTCGGCTTTCTATAATGTGCAAAAAAGATTTAACAATATGTGTTTTCAACTCATCATGGCACTCATTTTCGATATATTCGATTGACTAACCGCCAAAATTATTTTAAAATTAGTAAGAAATATTTGAATAAATGATATTCGAAGTAACTTCAGGAAAAATAAGAAAGTAATATGTTTTGATAAGAATTCATTGTGAAATTGAATACAAATTGTTTCTAAATCCTCGGCACCACTATCAAGTGTCATCTATATTTTGTATATTTCCCTTAATTTTATTCTGAAATTTATTTATCATGAGTTTCAGAATCATTTCTTCTTGTAAGTTTTTACAGCACATTTTACGTTTGTTGAAAACAATTTTCAACTTCGGCTTTCTATAATGTGCAAAAAAGATTTAACAATATGTGTTTTCAACTCATCATGGCACTCATTTTCGATATATTCGATTGACTAACCGCCAAAATTATTTTAAAATTAGTAAGAAATATTTGAATAAATGATATTCGAAGTAACTTCAGGAAAAATAAGAAAGTAATATGTTTTGATAAGAATTCATTGTGAAATTGAATACAAATTGTTTCTAAATCCTCGGCACCACTATCAAGTGTCATCTATATTTTGTATATTTTCCTTAATTTCATTCTGAAGTTTATTTATCATGAGTTTCAGAATCATTTCTTCTTGTAAGTGTTTACAGCATATTTTACGTTTGTTGAAAACAATTTTCAACTTCGGCTTTCTATAATGTGCAAAAAAGATTTAACAATATGTGTTTTCAACTCATCATGGCACTCATTTTCGATATATTCGATTGACTAACCGCCAAAATTATTTTAAAATTAGTAAGAAATGTTTGAATAAATGATATTCGAAGTAACTTCAGGAAAAATAAGAAAGTAATATGTTTTGATAAGAATTCATTGTGAAATTGAATAGGAATTGTTTCTAAATCCTCGGCACTGCTATCAAGTGTCATCAATATTTTGTATATTTTCCTTAATTTTATTCTGAAATTTATTTCAGAATCATTTATTCCACGTTTTTGTATTAATTTACGAGTCATGTTCTTTTTCAATTAGGTTTTAAAGAAAATAATAGAACATTCTCTGAGTATAAGAAAATGCAATTTGACTGAATCCATAATAGGTTGAAAATTTGGAAGATCTTCTGAAAGAAAAGGACAACCAAGTAGATATGGCACGAGCAAGGCTATCTGCAATGCAAGCACATCACTGCTCTTCCGAAGGTGCCCTTTCATCTTTAGAGGAAGCCATAGGAGATAAAGAGAAGCAAATGAATCAATTGAGAGAGCAACGAGATAGGGCTGAGCAAGAAAAACAAGAGGAAAGAGAGTTACACGAAAGGGAAATAGCAGATTATAAGTTGAAGATACATACCTTAAACAGTGAAGTAGAAAAGTTAACCGCGCGATTAGAGAGGGCACAAAATGACAGGGACCGATTGGAAACTAAGTTGGAGAGCTCTCAATCTGAACTTGGCAAGAGTAAAGCTGAATTAGACAAAGCTACCATCGAAGTTGGTAGGAGTGGACAAGACTGGGAACAAACGAGACAAAGACTAGCTAGGTTAGAATTAGAAAATGAGCGATTGAAACAGGAAGTTGACAGGTTAACTTTGGAGAAAGATAGGGAACGGCCTAGAAGTACCACATTCGGAAGAACAACATATGCAAGTAGCCATGAGCTCGACAGAGTTCAAGAACAAGCAGACAAAACTTCATCCGACCTGAGAAGATGTCAGGCTGAACTGAGAGTCACTCAAGCAGACAGCGAAAGAGCCAGAAACGAGGCAAAGGCATTGCAGGAGAAATTGGAGAAGTCCCAGGGGGAAGTATATCGCCTCAAGGCCCGCCTAGAGAATTCCCATCAAGAACAAGACAGTCTTCGAGAGGAGCTAGAAAGATCCCAGTCCACGACAGCCAGACTCCACGCAGACAAAGACAGAGCGTTCGCAGACTTGGAGAAGGCCAGAGAGGAGCTGGAGCGTTCACAGGCGACCTTGGGAAAGGCTCAATCGCAGCAGGACAAACTGCAGAACGCTCTAGACAAAGCGCAGACAGAAGTAGACAAGTTGCAAGAAAAACTAGACAAGTCCATTGGGGAGACCAGGAGGGTGAGTTAGTCTTTATTTCTGTTGTGTATCGAAATATTTTGAGATATATAAATTGAATAAATGGGAACAGTAATAGTTTAAATATTTTAATCATTTTCGATATACTACTCTGTCAAGAAAGTACCAAGAATTTTCAATTAAAACAACATTTTTACATTTAATCGTCAAAATTTATTGGGTCGCCTACAAAATAGGCTCCATTTGCTCCAATACATCTATGCCAACGGCACTTCCAATTATCGAAACATTTTTTATAGGCGCTTTCCGTGATGGACTTTAGCTCTCGCGCCGAATTTTGTTTTATGGCTTCAATCGACTCAAAACGGGTGCCACGAAGGGGCAATTTTAATTTTGGGAAGAGGAAAAAGTCGCAGGGAGCCAAATCCGGCGAATACGGTGGTTGCTGAAGCACGTTTGTTGAGTTTTTGGCGAGAAAGGCAGTCACAATCGTAGCTCGGTGAGAAGGCGCGTTATCGTCATGCAAAATCCATGAGTTGTTCGCCCACAAATTTGGCCGCTTCTTACGGATACGCTCACGCAAACGTTTCATAACGCCTAGGTAATACTAATTGTTTACCGTCTGACCCTCTGGAATGAATTCGTAGTGCACCACGCCACGGATATCGAAGAAAACAATGAGCATCACCTTCATTTTCGAGCGGCTTTGGCGTGTTTTTTTCGGTTTCAGGTTTATTTTTTGCCACCCATTCCGATGATTGCTGGCTTGTTTGCATATAGTACTCGTAGACCCAGGTCTCATCACCAGTTATAATGCGTTCCATGAATGTAGAATCGGAATTACAGCGATCCAGCATGTCTGAAGCAACCTGTTCGCGATGACGTTTTTGAAGAAAATTCAGGTCTTTCGGTACGAGTCGTGCGGCCACCTTTCTCATGCCCAAAATATCAATCAAAATCGTATGTGCGGACTCGTGGGATATCTTAAGATCATGTGCTATCTCTCTCAAGCTGGTACGACGGTTTTCCAGCACCCTTTCCTTAATTTTATCGACGTTATCTTCGATCGAAGCCGTCGATGGGCGACCACTTCACGACCGTCCTTGAAGGCTCTGTACCACTGATATGCACGAGTTTTCGATAGAGCATAATCACCAAAGGCCTTTTGCAACATTTTCAATGCATCGGCACACGAAAATTCATTTGTAACACAAAACTTAAAACAAATTCTTTGCTCAACGTAATCACCCATAGTAAAAACCGGCACGCACTCTGACATCGACTGACTTAATCAGCTGTTGCAAACACACTAGTTGACAGATCCCGCTCAAGCTTGGCATAGTAATTAAGGACAGTGGTACCAACCTAGGAAAAAAAATTTTTACCTGCCTCATTGCCCCGCCAGATTTAAATCGATAATTCCCGGTACTTTCTTGACAGAATGTACATGTACCGTATGAGTCGAGTATATTTTTCTATTATCCCACAATTTCTAAACTGATAAAAGTATGTGAAAGTAGTTTGTCTGTAAGAACAATTCGTTGAGCTATTCATTAAGCCTAAAGCGCAAGATTCATCGAGATAAAATGGAATGTTCGAGGTATTTGATTTGCTCATCAGAGATATTTCGAATAGAGCAAACAAAATTCTGAATACTGTGGTAGGAGATTGTTAGGCAAGGGTCGTAGTAGAAGGTCAAATTTCAGAATATCATGGCATAACCTTAGATAACGATGGTCACCGTTTTCGACTTTCCATCGATTATTCCCAGAACATGGAAGTTCCATTGGTGTGCTTATCGTTTATCACTGAATACAAGCCTCTCTTCTATTTTCATACTATTTCATTTCTTTTTACCTTTTGCTCTCGAACATCAAGTTACCGACTGGCGTAGTGTACAGATCAATGAAACTAGAACTAGAAATGCAATATCGTAATCTTCAGTGAAGAATTATGATTCTGCTTGAGGAGGAATGATAGTCGGCATGGATAAGAAGACGACGTGATTGAAGATGTGATACTCAATGATGGAAAGTCATGTGCACTATACTGTTGAAGTTAATGGTGGGAACCATTGATCATAAAAGTCTGTATTTTCTTTACTTAAATATGAGTAATGGCACCTTATTTTCCTAACTTTTAAACCTTAGCTAGATAATGCCTGGCTACATAAAGCAAGAGTTGTCTTGAACTACTTCAATCAAGACGGAGTATTTTCTGTGCCTTGGCCTTGGCCATTGAGATTTGTTCAACCCATTAGTGAGTTACAGGTAGCTTGGTATACTTCACCTTAGGAGAAAATCGAAAATCTCATTAGAATATGCTCAAACATTTAAATTAGTACCGTAACGTATCGTGCAGGTTCAACACATTATTTTTCTTGTGCTAATGCATTCCGACTCCCGCATTGTTGATCATTTAATTATATCAATACACGAAATATGTGTACTGAAGATGATAGAAATAATCCAACTATTATTGAAAATTCCTATTTCAATGCATATATTTCGAGATAAATTTGGAGAACAAGAAAGAGATATTCTTATAGGGTTAGCCTAATTGATCTACTCCCATTTTTCACCTTCACCTCTATAATTTTGATCTCTGTCGTTTTGAATTATTTGCTTCTCTTTCAAGTTAAACTATAATGGATTAACGATCACTGTATTTAGCAGAAATATATTATTATTTTAATAATTTCAGCTTCAAATAGAGAAAGAAAAAACATCATACGATTTAGAGAATACCCAGTCGCAATTGGACAAGGCTCTAGGACAATCTGCTCGACTTCAGAAAGAAAAGGAGTCCGCCCAAATAGAAGCAGATCGACATAGAGACAAACTGGATAAAGCGCAGGTGAGCTTATTCTCTTCTAATTGTGTCCAATTGAATTTTATGTATTAATATTCAGAGTTCTCAAGCGTTTATCGTCATGTGGTTATTACAGATAGTTTATAACATAAGAAGTAAATTTATCTGCTTAACATGGGCCTTTTAATGATCGGTTGCTCTCTTATGACAGTGTGGCAAGAAACGTCTTGAGACGAGTTTCACTAGCTCAACATACAGATAAAAGATGGTTTTTTGGTCTAAAATATTTCTATTGCACTATATTACTAACCATCATAATTCCAAGAGAATCATCTGCTACCCTATTATGCTTTCTTTGGGTTATTTTATCTAATATCTTTCATTCTTATGATAAAGCTTTCTGTCGGGTTAAGTTTCGTAAACAAACAGTTGGAACCTTTTCGTGGATTCTGTCTAGTTGATGTAGTTCATATGTTGACTCAAAATTAATCATCCCAGTTTACTTGTTAGCACGGGTAGTTACCCATTCTCCAGGCGGCCAATAAGCTTTTGATAATGATTTTGTCTTGGAGTCTTGATTCAATGAGTATTTTTCTGTTACTTTTTCAGTCATCCACCTTTTTTCTTTAATAGGAACAATGCTTTCATCAGTAAATAGTTTGTTGTATGTTGCCTTTTGCGCGCGCATTATGAAAAATTTTATCCATAGTCAATCGCCTCCAGGTATCTCTATGCCATCTGGGTAATTGCAGGGTTGCAAATTCCTACTCCTTTATATTATTTGCTAGAGAAAGCTCAACAGACTTTTTACAGCCAGTATAGGTCTTTCCAAAGAAATACCAACACCTGATCTTTCTTCTGAAATGAATCGGGTTCCTTTGAAATTTTAGTCAGCTCCTTGAAGCTGTTCTGACGGTTGATGATGACCACTATAAAGTAAAAATTATATCTGACACGCACTTTTTTCTAACATAAGATGAATTAATTCTCTCATTGAGTTCAACATCTGTATTCCCCACTAGTCTGTGTTCTATTCTGAAGAAACTCATAGAACTTTTTTCGTTAACCCATACAAGGTGCAAATCTATACATAACAAACCTAGGAAAATGAAGTTGGGAAAGTGAAATTCACTCTAAATATGTCTCACTCCAAATGAAATTGCACCTTGTATGGATTAACGAAAGTAGTTCAATGAGCAACATCAGAATATAACACAGACTAGTAGGAGACGCATATCTTGAACTCAATGAGAGAGCAGTTCTTCTCTTGTTAGAAAAAAATAGTGCTAGATATAATATGCACTATATAACGGTGATCAATAACCGGTAGAAAGGCCTTAAGGAGCTGACTAAATTTCAAAGAAACCAACTGGTCGCCGATTAATTTCGGAAAAAGAAGCAGGTGTTGGCATTCCTTTGGAGAGACCTTTTACAACGCTTTTAACTGCAGTAGGTACTGTCTGTAGAAAGGTCTGTTGAATCTGCTGAAACAAATAGTACAGATATGTGAGAATTTGAAACCCTGTAGGTACCCAGATGATACGCAGGGTTACACATTATTTAGAAAATGAAAGTTTTGATTTATTAGAAAACATGCCTCTGCATTAACGGCTCAAAATTCGGTTCCAAATGGACGGACGTCTAGCACACAATAGTTAAATAGTTACAGAATGGATGGAGGTTCATTTTGAAGAAAAATGAATACGAAGATTCGGACCGCTCAGATGGTCAGCTCAAAATCCCGACTTCACACCGCCAGACTTCTTCGTTTGAAGTGTTTTAAAAAATATGGTATATACTACCTCAATTCATACTCGAGACTAGGTTTTCCAAAGAATACATAAATGCTACAATATGCTGAGGCATCGACATGGGCAGTTGCGGAAAACTGTGGATCCGAAAACGATAAACCTTTGGATTCGAGGAGGGGAAAGGCATTTCCAAAATTTTTTATGATAAATTTTAAACTTGTATGAATAATAGAGTATGGGGGTTTCTCAGGGTACGCTGTTGGGTCCTGTACTTTTCCTAGTATACTACTCTGTCAAGTAAGTACCGGGAATTTTCAATTAAAACAACATTTTTTCATTTAATCGTCAAAATTTATTGGGTCGCCTTCAAAATAGGCTCCAATTGCTCCAATACATCTATGCCAACGGCACTTCCAATTATCGAAACATTTTTTATAGGCGCTTTCCGGAATGGACTTTAGCTCTCGCGCCGAATTTTGTATTTTGAAATGATCTATGTATGAGTTTAATCTGTTGATGATCATAGTGCATAGCTGATAATGAAATTTGACATCTTTTGATGTATTCAGTGTAATTTTATACATCTAACGCAAATTTTAAGAATTATTAAACGGTCGTGGTCTCATACGAATCATACAGTATTTTTTTGAAGAATGAACTTTTATCGACAAGCAGGGTAATCTTAGATGAAGAAAAACCTTGAAATATACTGACGTGAAGTCAGCTTGTGTGCGCTTTAGTCCGAGAGCCAGTAACAGATATACTACTCTGTCAAGAAAGTACCGGGAATTTTCAATTTAGACAACATTTTTACATTTAATCGTCAAAATTTATTGGGTCGCCTTCAAAATAGGCTCCATTTGCTCCAATACATCTATGCCAACGGCACTTCCAATTATCGAAACATTTTTTATAGGCGCTTTCCGTGATGGACTTTAGCTCTCGCGCCGAATTTTGTTTTATGGTTTCAATCGACTCAAAACGGGTGCCACGAAGGGTCAATTTTAGTTTTGGGAAGAGGAAAAAGTCGCAGGGAGCCAAATCCGGCGAATACGGTGGTTGCTGAAGCAGGTTTGTTGAGTTTTTGGCGAGAAAGTCAGTCACAATCGTAGCTCGGTGAGAAGGCGCGTTATCGTCATGCAAAATCCATGAGTTGTTCGCCCACAAATTTGGCCGCTTCTTACGGATACGCTCACGCAAACGTTTCATAACGCCTAGGTAATACTCCTTGTTTACCGTCTGACCCTCTGGAACGAATTCGTAGTGCACCACGCCACGGATATCGAAGAAAACAATGAGCATCACCTTCATTTTCGAGCGGCTTTGGCGTGGTTTTTTCGGTTTCGGCTCATTTTTTGCCACCCATTCCGATGATTGCTGACTTGTTTGCATATCGTACTCGTAAACCCAGGTCTCATCACCAGTTATAATGCGTTCCATAAATGTAGAATCGGAATTACAGCGATCCAGCATGTCCGAAGCAACCTGTTTGCGATGACGTTTTTGAAGAAATTTCAGGTCTTTCGATACGAATCGTGCGGCCACCTTTCTCATGCCCAAAATATCAATCAAAATCGTACGTGCGGACTCGTGGGATATCTTAAGATCATGTGCTATCTCTCTCAAGCTGGTATGACGGTTTTCCAGCACCCTTTCCTTAATTTTATCGACGTTATCTTCGATCGAAGCCGTCGATGGGCGACCACTTCACGACCGTCCTTGAAGGCTCTGTACCACTGATATGCACGAGTTTTCGATAGAGCATTATCACCAAAGGCCTTTTGCAACATTTTCAATGCATCGGCATACGAAAATTCATTTGCAACACAAAACTTTAAACAAATTCTTTGCTCAACGTAATCACCCATAGTAAAAATCGGCACGCACTCTGACATCGACTGACTTAATCAGCTGTTGCGAACACACTAGTTGACAGATCCCGCTCAAGCTTGGCATAGTAATTAAGGACAGTGGTACCAACCTAGGAAAAAAAAAATTTACCTGCCTCATTGCCCCGCCAGATTTAAATCGATAATTCCCGGTACTTTCTTGACAGAATGATATTAACGGTATTACACTTATTGGCGCAGGATGAGTGATATCGTATGCTGATGACACTGTGGTTTTATTCAGTGGAGAGACATGGAACACGGAAATAGGAATGAAGGAGATTCTCTCGTGGCTTGTTTGTAGCTTTTCAAGCCTGAACCTTTCGAAAACGTGTTTCATAATATTTTCTCCTGCGATAGTTGGTCAACCTAGTCAAAAAGATCTAAAAATTTATGCTAGCAATTGTTTCTGCGAAAACTGTCATTGTAAATCTATAAAAAAGGAGAAGCACACAAAGTACCTAGGTGTTATGGTTGATCAGCATTTAATGTGGAAAGAACATATTAATTATATCTCAAAGAAACTGAAGAACTTGTTTTTTACATTTTATCAACTTAGGGATATTTTGAGTGTTAATGACCTGAAAACTATTTATGACGCATTGATCGGATCAATTATACGTTATTGTATAACGGGTTGGGGTAGCTGTTCTTCCACTGTCCTAAGAAAACTGGAAGTTGTCCAGAATACGGTCATCAAAATAATGTTAAAAAAAAATCGTAGATACCCACATGAAATATTATATTATATAAAGAGGCTGATATTATATCAGTCAGGCAGGTTTTCGCTTTGAGATCCGTTATGTGGACAAAACAATGGCGGTTAAAATTTGAAGAATGTGAGAAGAGAAGGTTGCAAGGAAATGTGTTGATGCCGTTTTTCGGGAAATCATTTACGTAAAACACTATCTTCTATCTAGGTCCAAGATTGTTCAACTTGCTACCGACAAGAATTAAATTAATTTCAGATGAGAGCAAATTCGAAACAGAAGCTAAGAAGTATATAAAAACCAATTTCAACTTGTTCTTGGAAGTATAAATTCAAAGTCGATAAGTCGTTCGGTTATTGTAGGTTGCACTCGGTTTTTTTCCCTTTGGGGTGTGACACTTCCTCGTCAACATAGAGATTTCAGTTGTCTCTTCTATGTGTATGTGAAATTTGAATATGGACCCTTTTTTTCTCATACTGAACTGATTACTATAATGAGAGAAAAATACTTGTTCTAGATCACAAACAAGCATAATGCTTATGTAACAGAACAAATAAAAAACATAATAGAATTTATTTTTGTGTTATTGCATAATTGGGTTTTTTATAAATAAGAAAAATTGTCAAATATTTGTAATTAGTTTGGTGAAATAAATTAAATGAAATGGAGTATGTCTTAAATAGTAATTTTTCCTCATATGGCGCATATTTCGCTGTTTGTACTTTCACATATATCATCACTTTTTTACTTTTCACATATCATGAAAAAGAAGATTCAATAGAATTTTTTTTGCATCGTTAAAAAGCTTTATAAATGAGACATCTCCGCACATAATTTCCATGGGGGCTTACGCGGCGGAATTAAGAGTAATAATATATAATAATAGTATATTTTTCTTTAACCACCGTAATGAGTAAGAATTTTATAAAAATCTCCATGAAACCACCTTTAACTTCATCTTCACAGTCTAAAGAGAATTTTCCGCTCTATTCCGTACACTGAATTTAGAATAAATTATAATAATAATTTTCAAGTTATTCTATGTTTAAGTGAAAAAATTGTGAAACTTCACAAAAAAGTAGAACCATGAATAACATTTCAAGGAAAGATAATTGGATCCTACTCTATGGAAACTTTTGTCTTGCTTATTGCCTGTAGAATCACATTGTGAAATTCGGCCAGAGATAACTTGAGTATACTGTATATATTTTAATCTATAACTAGCTGACCTGGCAGACTTCGTACTGCCTCAATCGATAAATAAAAGACCTAAACTTTTGTATAATATAATCTTAAAGCAAACAAAACAAATCCGTATTTAATGAAGAAGCATTTTTTGAATGAAGCATGAAGTTTTATTATTATTTTCGACACATCATGTTGCTAACTTACAAAACAGATTTTTTTCTGAAATACTGGCTTATAAGGTTTAAATTTGTTATTGACAGACACACACTGCTATGATACAGTTTGTTAATCAATTTAAAGCTTTTTTATAAACTATATTTTTTGTTTTGTTTTGTGGTGCGTAAATAATCAAAGAAGACGGTTTTCCGACGCGCGAACACGCGACGTATAAATTGTCCATGCGCGAAAGAGGGAAACTCCAAGTTGATTCCACAAACTTCTAATGACTGTCCTTGCGATTTATTCATGGTCATCGCAAAGGCAAGGCGTACTGGAAATTTTAAGCGTTTAAAATCGAATGGTAAATCCGTTGGAATCATCGGTATCCGCGGGATCAAGACATCCTCTCCTTTGTATTTTCCTTTTATGATTGATGCCTCAATGACGTTATTCATCAGCTTTTTCACAGCCAGTCTTGTTTCATTGCACAGTTGAGGCTGATTAATGTTACGCAGCATGATGACAACTGATCCTACTTTTAACTGTAAATTGTGAGGTGGTAATCCAGACAATTCCAGTGAATTTAAAAACTCCGTGAGATAGTTGACTACATCATCCTGGTTCATAACGGTGTCGACTGATTTGAAGGAAACCAACTGTCCTGGAAGAAAATTCTGAATGGTCGCATTGAGATCCTCGACATCTTTATTTTTCGCCGCCAACATTGCTCGTTCACCCAGCCAATTATGGTTATTGAAGTTTTGCGCTATATCTGGGAAAACACGCTGAATAACCTCCTCTTTTGAGTCCGTGATGTGACAGAAATCTGTAGGTAATATGATGAATCCGGTCGAGGTTTCCACTGTAATTTTATTATTTCCAATGTCTAACAACTGCTTCGTAAACACATTTGCAGAACGTTGAAAGATCTTCGTGACAACCAAAATATTTTTGGTAGGGCCATGATTCTGTTGTCAGGTGATTTTCGTCAGACTCTTCCAGTTATTCCCCGATCAACTGTTGCTGATGAGCTAAATGCATGCCTAAAATCATGGAATTTGTGGCAGTATGTAAAGACACTCCAATTAACAACTAACATGCGAGTATTTCTGCAATACTTTGCCTGCAGCACAACATAATCCAGTAGATTCACCAGTGTATTTTAACGCCTTACAATATTTACAAATTATTTTCATTTCCCCAATTGTTACCGATTTGTCGGTACAATAACAAATTGCCGGATCATAGTGGAATGCAGCTCGTTCAAGAATCAAGAATCACAGGAGCACTGCGTCTGCAGATTCATTCAATTTCATTATGTCGTGCTTGCTGTTGTATTTGATGTACACGAACTCGTTGCATTCTAAGCCTATCTACTTCTTTGTCACTCACTAAATGACGCAATTCTGACATAGCGACTATTTTCTTGATCTGTCTCTCTCTGGTCATCAGTGCTGTTAGCACGGTAGGTAGCTCTTCAAACATTTAATTGACTGCGACGACCTTAGTCAGGTCGTCTTCTCCTCGGCATCGTAAATTGTAATAAATCAAAGTGAGAAAATTTCTCACCCACTTAGCAGTAAAGTGTCACTATCACAAAATATAAAAAAAGAGCACAATACTGGGAATGTGACTATCATAAAGCATCACCAAAGTAAAGAAAGGTCTCGCGCACTCAGATATCGTAACACAATATCGTAATACTTTTTTCCGTGTTCTAAAGTGCGACAGGATGGATTGATATATTAGTTGGTTGTCAAATCTAATGTCAAATATTTTGGTTGCGTTCAGAGATTTAATTTGTGACAAAACTTAATATTTATTAATCTAAAACAAAATAATCTGATAGATTAACAACTGAAGTTAGATGAAATGAAAACAATAATTGTTTAATTTACACTTTTATTGAGTAGCTGATGACGCGTTTCGTTACATTGTAACTTCTTCAGATCATAGAGACTACTGGTTTCTAAACAAACTGTCTTGCCTTCAAATATATTTATCAACTTATTATCAAGTATTTGAACAAAACGGGGAGAATTTTTGAAATTACAAAACTATTACTTTATCTAAAAAAATGTATATATGACAGTAATTTATTTCCACAAAAATGTTTGTACTAATACAACAATTGTTTCACCACGATGTGGCTTCTTCAGGTATTACATTGTACTGTCTGATGGTATTGAGTGTAACAATACCAACATACCAGTGTATATACATTTTTAGGTACGTGACCAAATAATAGAACCACAAGTCATAAAAACTCTAGGTGTTTATTGGAGTTTGCCGCTAAAAATGCCATTAAGGAAAAATATTCAGTAATGGAGAATGATCAACATCTGCTTCCTTAATGGCATTTTTAGCGGCAAACTCCAATAAACACCTAGAGTTTTTATGACTTGTGGTTCTATTATTTGGTCACGTACCTAAAAATGTATATAAACTCGGTTACACTCAATACCATCAGACAGTACAATGTAATACCTGAAGAAGCCACATCGTGGTGAAACAATTGTTGTATTAGTACAAACATTTTTGTGGAAATAAATTACTGTCATATATACATTTTTTTAATTAAAATGAGTTTCCACCAAGTGAAGACCCAATCTATCAAATATTTATTACTTTATCATTTAAATGTAATTGATAACTTGAATTGATATTATAAGATGTTTCTTATCTCATCAATTGCCAACTTAACTAATTAAGATACCATTATACCCCACATAAGATATGAGCAAAATCGCGAATGAAGAAATTCCCAGATACTAATGCCCAATAAAATAATTAACATAAAATTACCAAGAAATCTGTTTAAGTAACCGATTTCTTGGTGATTTTATGTTAATTATTTTATTGGGCATTTGTATCTGTTTAAGTAACCGATTTATTGGTAATTTTATGTTATTTATTTTATTGGGCATTAGTATAATACTGGAAATTTCTACATTCGGGATTTTGCTCATATCTTAAGTGGGGTATAATGGTATCTTAATTACTTCAGTTACGTTAAAAAACGTTTGTATGGGAAACAGAAAAAGCATGTTTTTGGGATTTTTCCGGAAATTATTCGAATTTTTCCCACCTTTTAAACCTTTCCTAGACCTCCACGATCATTTCAAGATCAAGATAAGAAAAATCTGAACAGCCGTTCTCGAGTTTTAGCGAGACTAACGAACAGCAATTGATTTATATATATAGATAAAAAAAAAATTAATCGCAAAATGTGTTGGTAAGCGCATAACTCAACAACGCCTGGACCAATTTGGCCAATTTTTTTTTAAAATGCTCGTTGGGGTTCAAGGATGGTTTTTACGGCGAGAAAAATTCGAATAATTGCCGGGAAAACCCTTAAAACAGCCCTTTTCTTTTTCCCATACAAACGTTTTCTAACTAAAACGTAGTCGAAATTTAATTTTAAATTTCAATGTTATTAAAACAAAATCTATTTACAGGTTCTGAAACCAAAAAAAAGGTCAGTTCAATGAACTATTATTCATACCGCCTAATGATTCGGGAAAATGAAGACAATCATATATTGAAATGTCGGCGATTATTTCACAAATATGTTGTTGACATGTATGTTAAAATTGAAACTGAAGAGTATACTCACCTTCGAGATGCGATTAATACTGATGGAAATGCACACAATGTCGGTCGGATGACTATTCTTCCAGCAACATACAACGGAAGCCCTCGGCATATGCACGAATATGCTCGAGAGCCATGTCGTATGTTCATCATTATGGTACAGCAGATTTGTCTATCACATTTACATGCAATCCGCAATGGATAGAAATCAAGCAGGAGTTATTCCCTGGGCAATGACCCATTGATCGTCATTACGTTTTTCGTAAGTTCAATGTACTTTCACCGAGCCAGCATGGCTTCCTCGGGGGTAGAAGTGTTGAAACGGCCATGTTCGAACTTATTGATGAAATAACCGTTGCTCTGGAGGAGGGAGAGATTCCATTAGCTATGTTTTTAGATCTTTCCAAGGCCTTTGATTGCGTGGACCATGAGAGGCTCTTGGAAATTCTCGAGGAATGCGGTATTAGGGACACTCAGCTGGAACTTCTTAGAAGTTATTTGTCATCGAGAAAACAAAGAGTTTTGCTGGAGGTCCATGGTGAAAATTTTACATCTGATGATGTGGATGTAACCTTGGGCGTTCCTCAGGGCAGCATTGTGGAACCTGTACTGTTTATTGTTTATATGAATTATCTGGCTTTTTTACCTTTCCATCCGTGCAAGAAAGTCTCATTGCGTTTGTTTGCTGATGACACAAATTATTTGATCCGATCCCCTTTTATCACTTCTGCCATTGATGAGTCAAATGTTGTTATGAATCGGATATTTGAATGGTTGTCAAATCACAATCTTGTCATCAATGTGGAAAAGTCACAGTGTATTTTTTTTTCATAATGAACGATCCAAATTACAGTATCCCACATCGACACAAGTTCTGAATAGTTGTGTCCGAGTGGAGGCTAATGTGAGGTTTTTGGGGATAGTTTTGGATAAGCATTTGAAGTGGGGTCCTCATACTGAGCAGCTGAGGAGCAGACTAAACTCTACTTGCTATGCTCTATTCATGTTGAGGAGTCAGGTTGATTTCGAGCTCCTGAAGTTAGTATATTATGCGAACTTTCATTCGTTGATTTCCTATGGAATCATTTTTTGGGGTAGTTCCTCTTATGTGGAAACTATTTTTTTAACGCAGAAAAGAGCAATACGTACCATGTTAAGTTTAGGTTATAGAGATAGCTGTAGGGGAGTTTTCAAGAGAAATAATATTTTAACTGTTTACGGTGTATATGTCTATAAGTTATTGATATTCTTCAGCAAAAATAACCATTACTTCACAGATTTCAAAAATTCAAATAACACCAGGAGAATGTGTCCTTATATATTACCTTTACATAGTACAGTAACGAGAGGTAAATCTGTGGAGTGTATGGCTGTGAATTTATTTAATGTTCTACCTAGAAAACTCAGAAATATGATGTGTCACAAGAAATTCAAAAAATTGTTGTATAGTTTCATTCGGGATTGTGAGCCATATAGTCTGGCTGAATTCAAGGAGTTTTGTAAGAGGTAGTTTATATTTTGTTCTTACTTTAATGTTATTTGTTGACCTGTTTCATCTTTTATTCCAAATGGTGTAATTTTTTGTAACCAATATACATTTATTATTATTATTATTATTATTAACAGCCAGAGTCTTTAGACAAAAGTTCAAATCTTTAATGGATTTCATCGTAAAACATTATGCGTTTGGTGAGACACGCTGCTGGATGTATTCTGTGGAGTGGCAGAAACGAGGATTGCCACATGCACACATTTTGATTTGGTTGGTTGAAAAAATAAGGCCAAATGAAGTTGATGCAGTGATATCAGCTGAAATCCCTGATGTACAAGTAGATCGTGGATTGCATGAGGTAGTTATCAAAAACATGATACATGGTCCCTGTGGAACTCTTAATCAAAATTCACCGTGTATGATGGATTGTAAATGTTCAAAACGATATCCACGGACATTAATATCGGAAACAATTACTGGTAATGACAGTTATCCATTGTATCATCGCCGATCGACAGCAGACAATGGAAAATCAACAATTGTCAAATTAAATCAACAAGATATTAAAATAGATAATCCATACTCACCCATTTTATCAAAGACATTCAAAGCACACATCAACGTTGAATCTTGCCATTCAGTGAAATCTATTAAATACATTTGCAAATATGTAACCAAAGGGAGTGATATGGCTGTGATTGGAATTGGGGCAGAGAATTCTAATGATGAAGTTACCCATTACCAAATGGGCCGCTATGTTTGTAGTAATGAAGCAGTTGGGCGAATATTTTCTTTTCCTATTCATGAGAGACACCCTGTTGTTGTTCACTTAGCTGTGCATTTAGGAAATGGACAAAGAGTGTATTTTACAGCACAGAATGCAGTACAAAGAGCTGCTCAGCCACCATCTACGACATTAACCAGTTTTTTGAGACATGCCAAAATGATGATTTTGCACAAACATTGTTATATTCTGAAATGCCAAAATATTATACCTGGAATCAATCCTCAAGGAGATTTATACGACGGAAACAAGGAAAACCAGTTGCAGGATACCCAGATGTATGTTTTACCGATGCGATTGGTCGAATTTATTCAGTAAATCCAAGCAATGATGAATGTTTTTATTTACGGCTGCTATTAGTCAATGTACGTGGCCCAACATCATTCCAACATTTACGAACTGTTGATGGTGAATTGTGTGGATCCTACAGAGAAGCCTGTCAACGTTTGCAATTGCTAGAAAATGACGCTCATTGGGATCAAACTATCAATGATGCTGTAATATCATCACACGCTCATCAAATACGAACATTGTTTTCAATCATCATATCTACATGCTTCCCATCAAACCCAATTGATTTGTGGATCAAGTACAAGGATTATATGTGTGATGATATTTTGTATCAAATACAGAATAGAATGGGAAATCCAAATATACAAATCAGTGAAGAAATATTCAATGAAGCAATGATTTCAATTGAGGACTGTGCTTGATGATATCAAACAAACTATTAATTCAATTAGGTCTGGCCGCGCCTAATCGTCTAATGCATGATGCTTTTAACCAAGAGTTGCATCGAGAAAAACTGTATAATCTCAATACTTTGAAAGAATTAATTCAAACAAATCTTCCACTGTTGAATGAACAGCAGGAGTATGTATTTGATACTCTTATGAAAGTAACAAATGATGAAACTGGCGGGATTTACTTCTTAGATGCACCTGGTGGTACAGGAAAAACTTTTTTGATTTCTATAATATTAGCAACAATTCGCTCACAAAATAAAATTGCACTTGCACTCGCTTCGTCGGGATTGGCAGCAACTTTGCTTGAAGGTGGTCGAACAGCCCATTCAGCACTAAAATTTTCATTAAATATGCAAAGCAACATTTCGAAGAACTCTGCAATAGCAAAGGTTTTGCAGCAATATAAAATTATTGTTTGGGATGAATGCACGATGGCACATAAAAAATCTTTGGAGGCTTTAGACAGAACCTTAAAAGATCTACGGAGCAATTATAACCGATTTGGTGGTGCATTGATTTTATGATCAGGAGATTTTCGTCAAACATTGCCAGTGATTCCACGATCAACGCCAGCAGATGAACTCAATGCATGTCTTAAGTCCTCCAATTTGTGGAAACATGTCAAAGTACTTCATTTAAGCAAGAATATGCGTGACGATTTGCAAAATGACCAATCTGGAAACATATTCTCTAAACAACTCATTGACATTGGTAATAGCAAATTCCCTATAGACACGTTGACTGGCTGCATTAACTTTCCTCCAAGTTTTTGTCAGTTAACTCGATCAAAAGATGAACTCATTCAGAAGGTATTTCCAGATGTTTCTCAAAATTACAGAAATCATGATTGGTTGAGCGAACGAGCTATATTGGCTGCAAAAAACATTGATGTAAATGAATTAAATTTCAAAATTCAAGAACAAATTACAGGCGAATCGAGGATATATAAATCAGTTGATTCGGCTACTAACCAAGATGATGTAGTCAACTATCCACCGGAATATTTAAACTCGCTGGACTTGCCAGGATTGCCACCTCACAATCTTCAATTAAAGGTTGGATCGGTTGTTATAATGTTGCGAAATATCAGTCAACCGCTTCTTTGCAACGGAACACGGTTAGCGATAAAAAATTACTAAACGACGTGATAGAAGCAACTGATCCGACTGATGTGCTTTTGCTATGACCATAAACAAGTCCCAGGGGCAATCATTAAGTGTTTGTGGTATTAATCTGGAAAACCCATGTTTCTCACATGGTCAATTGTATGTTGCCTGTTCCCGTGTTGGAAAACCATCAGATTTGTTTGTCTATGCGCCAGACATCGTATATCATAAAGCACTACAATGATAATAAAACTATTTTTTGTTAATAATTATGATTCACATGATTAACAATAAAGCGATTACTTTTATATAATATGTTTTATTTAATTATTTTTTATTCACAACGCCCTATCACCAGGGTGACGGTTCTGTTCAGGAGAATTTTTTGCCCCGACTATAAAATACGTAGGAACAAAAAACTGCCACATTACAAATCTTTTTGACAGGACGAAGTCTGTCGGGTACGCTAGTATACAATATTTTTAACTTAACGTGCAGAATTACCTAACATTCTTAATTTTTTTTTACAGTCTCAGATCGGACGTCTGCAGAAAGAACGGGATTCTTTCTATGACGAGTGTGAGAAGCTAAAAGAAAAAGTGGAGCAACAATTAACACAAATGGCGAAGGTTCAGAGGGAACGTGCTGATATCGAGTCTGAAGTGAACATTTTGAAAGAGAGATGGGAGAAAACACATATGATTCAGCAGAAACTACAAATCGAACGAGACGATGCAATAACTGAGATAGACATTCTGAAAGAAAAGTTGGACAAATCGATATATGCTTGTCAGAAGGCCGAGAACGAACGGGATAACTTGCACAGGGAATTCGAGAAAGTTCTGGAGAAATATGACAAGTGAGTATAATTCAATCGATATGAATTCAGTCACAGCTGGTGAAAGATTCAGACTGACAAAATGTTATTTATATATTTTAGCCAAGTTCATTCTAATTTCCACATCTTTATCATAAATATAACAATTGTTTCGTTATCACGGTAGCATTGTCCAATTCTTACACTTGGAATAACTAAACTAATTTCGACAATTCATACGTTGTACATTCTGTCAAGAAAGTACCGGGAATTATCGATTTAAATCTGGCGGGGCAATGAGGCAGGTAAAAATTTTTTTCCTAGGTTGGTACCACTGTCCTTAATTACTATGCCAAGCTTGAGCGGGATCTGTCAACTAGTGTGTTTGCAACAGCTGATTAAGTCAGTCGATGTCAGAGTGCGTGCCGATTTTTACTATGGGTGATTACGTTGAGCAAAGAATTTGTTTAAAGTTTTGTGTTGCAAATGAATTTTCGTGTGCCGATGCATTGAAAATGTTGCAAAAGGCCTTTGGTGATTATGCTCTATCGAAAACTCGTGCATATCAGTGGTACAGAGCCTTCAAGGACGGTCGTGAAGTGGTCGCCCATCGACGGCTTCGATCGAAGATTACGTCGATAAAATTAAGGAAAGGGTGCTGGAAAACCGTCGTACCAGCTTGAGAGAGATAGCACATGATCTTAAGATATCCCACGAGTCCGCACGTACGATTTTGATTGATATTTTGGGCATGAGAAAGGTGGCCGCACGACTCGTACCGAAAGACCTGAATTTTCTTCAAAAACGTCATCGCGAACAGGTTGCTTTAGACATGCTGGATCGCTGTAATTCCGATTCTACATTCATGGAACGCATTATAACTGGTGATGAGACCTGGGTCTACGAGTACGATATGCAAACAAGCCAGCAATCATGGGAATGGGTGGCAAAAAATGAGCCGAAACCGAAAAAACCACGTCAAAGCCGCTCGAAAATGAAGGTGATGCTCATTGTTTTCTTCGATATCCGTGGCGTGGTGCACTACGAATTCGTTCCAGAGGGTCAGACGGTAAACAAGGAGTATTACCTAGGCGTTATGAAACGTTTGCGTGAGCGTATCCGTAAGAAGCGGCCAAATTTGTGGGCGAACAACTCATGGATTTTGCATGACGATAACGCGCCTTCTCACCGAGCTACGATTGTGACTGACTTTCTCGCCAAAAACTCAACAAACGTGCTTCAGCAACCACGGTATTCGCCGGATTTGGCTCCCTGCGACTTTTTCCTCTTCCCAAAACTAAAATTGCCCCTTCGTGGCACCCGTTTTGAATCAATTGAAGCCATAAAACAAAATTCGGCGCGAGGGCTAAAGTCCATCCCGGAAAGCGCCTATAAAAAATGTTTCGATAATTGGAAGTGCCGTTGGCATAGATGTATTGGAGCAAATGGAGCCTATTTTGAAGGCGACCCAATAAATTTTGACGATTAAATGTAAAAATGTTGTTTTAATTGAAAATTCTCGGTACTTTCTTGACAGAGTAGTATACTGTTACAGATATATACATTTCTAATGTTGTTTATCAAGAGAAAGGACTTTTCTATTGAGTATTTTGCCTGATACTTTTTTTTCAATAACATCGATTAATTATCTGGAAAATTTTGATCACTGAGCTGTAAAAAATGAAACTACTGGTCTGATATTGTGATCTTTCCTTGGCAATTCAATTAAAGGGTACCTTTTCGAGTTCAGCAAAATCAAATTAAGATCAACATAAAAAATAAAACGACAAAAAGTTTGTAGTATGTTTGGCAACCTCGTAGCTGGGTACACTACTGTATACGTTTAGGCATCGACAAAATGAGATATTCGATTTTTGCTTCTGGCAACTCGTTCCAAAAAACTTGAACTTCGTAGATACACAGCGTCATAGACTATAGAAGATGTTGCAAAGTGAAGCATCTCCTCCCCATCACATTCCACACATGTGGAATGTGATTCAATGGGATTCAATGGGATGCAATTCTGATGTACGGATGACCACGGCAAAACATGAACATCTGATTCCATAGTTCACGAGCAATATTGGGACGTGCTTCATCTTGTGGAGAAAGCTTGTGTGGACGACCACCCGAATAAGGAAGTAAAGTGGTTTGCAGCGCAACTATACTGCCTCGAATATAGAGGAGTGCAAATCTAGTACTATAAGTAGTAACTCCTCAAACCATTACTTAAATCCTCGCAACAACAAACTCGGTTTCACGTCGCTGTCCATGGTATTGTCTCACCTTTCTGCGATCATTGTGCATAACTTGGTATAAGAACGTTTTGTCACTGAAGATGACGATATGCTATTTTGCCTTCCAATACTGCTGTTTACTGCACCAGTTCAAACTTTGACGATGGTGGTCCTTAGTTCAATCGAACACTAATCATGGACGGTATAAAGAAGTCCAGTCTCGAATGCATAGGTATAGTGTACATATAGTACCATGTCTACCTTATTCTCTCAACCATTCGACAGCGATTGACGAGTGGTAGCAAAACAGACTCGTAGATCTAGTTGTCTGAAAAGCCTATCTTGACGCTCTGTAATAAGCCCCGGATGACCAGTGGCTTTTCTTTGTATTCCTTTATCTATTTTTGTTAACATACGACATACACGTGTCACTGAAGTAGTGTCGGAACGGCGACGATAGAAAAAACAACTCATTTTAAAGATTGGGGAAATTAGTCAAGATGTTCAGCTCCAAACCTACCGTGGAAGTCTCTAGTTTCTAGTTCTTTCCGTTCGAAAGTTAGCGCGTTTACGAAGGGCGGACGGATATAATTGAATTTGACTTAAGATTCTCCATTAGGGTGTTCATCCTAATCGTTCAAGACAAATTCGGCTTGAAATTCTTGAATTACAGACGTTTCGCCGAAAATATACCACGCTGTTTCCTGAAAGAATCGCTCAAAAATGATGGAAAACAAAGTAATTTTCTTATTCAATTTGAAATGAACTATCACAAAGTAACAGACTACTCCAAGCCGTAACCATCCAGTTTTACTCTTTCTAGAAAATCTTCACCTACTGCAGAATCCTAGTAATTTGTGCGAATTGGGATATCAAATATATTTTGGTTAGGCATTGTTACTGAGTTTTCAGACCATCTTAGGCATAAAATTGTTAATATTTTCCAAGTGAATTCGCTACCACTCATCCTTCCTTGAAGAGTGCAGCAGAATTGTCTAAAAATCTGAACGATATGCGAATCAATTTTCAAAAATGAACTTAAGAAAGTACACGATTCAACAGCAACAATAAAGAGAGTGTGACTTCAAATATCGAAAGCATAAAAAGCTTTGTGCGCAACTGAAAAACTGTAGAATTTGGTGTTTTCTCTGGAGAAAAAGTTTACGGTTCAGCAATACTTAAACAACTTAAACAATCATGTGTGATTGCGAAACAAATCTGAAAATTTGAATATCAAAACAGATTTAATCTGTTGTCTTCTACAATTTTAATTTAAAAAAATTCTTTGAAGAAACTTTAAGAATTAAATTAATGTCTTTATAAGCACTGCTCATATTTAATAGACGTATATACGTCTATACGAATTTTATTTTTATTGTTGAAAATGAATTTCCATCACGTAAAGACCGAATCCATCAAATATATGAAAGTAAACGTTTCTTTGCGAATGATGAAGTTCACAGGATTCGTGCCGCCTATTTTCATCGTTAGGATTTATGCCGCCATCTGTGCTTAAGGACTCTCTATTCAATAGTGATATTCATCGAATTGAATATATTTCCAAGATGTTCATCTTTCAATTTTAGACTAACGCTTCTTAATTTTTCAATAAGATTATCGGATATTGCAAAACCTTGCTGTCTTTTAAAATGGACAATACATGTTTTATTTAAATTTAATTAAATCTGCACATACAATGAGTATCTTAAAATTGTTGATGATTAATAGTTTTCCTGAATGACGACATGCATATTCATTGAAATTAAATTAAACTTTTCTCTAACTTGATAATACCCTATAATAGTTGTGCAGATAAATATTGACATATTTTCCTTTTCTCTTTCAGGTCTCAAAATGACCTATATAGAGTACAGAACAAACTCGACTCTGTTCAGCAAGAAAAGGACCGACTGGAAATTGAGGCGGAGAAACAAATGATCCTCACATCTAAACTGAGAGAAGACCAGCGCAATGTGCAGGATGAGCTTGATCATCTTCAAGAGATGTACGACCGCACAGCCTTACAACTTGGTAGAGCCAAAGAATATGAGGATAAATCGAAGGACGAAATCGAGAGGCTCAACATTGATATCGAAATGGTTAGAGAGAGGTATGAGAAAGCACAGATTGAAGTCAGAAGAATTCAGAGTGAAAAAGAGAAATTCCAATCAGAGAACGAAAGACTACAATATGAACTGGATAGAGCACATACTCAAAGTGCAAAATCTCAGGCTAGTTATGAGAAATGTCAGGAAGAGATCGCTAGGTTACAGATAGAAGCTGAAAAAGCACACGAGAAACACGATAAATTACAGAATGAGTTCAGAAAAGTAGTAGCAGAGTACGACGCTCTGAGAGAAACTACTAGTGGATCAACCAGTAGATACTCTAGGTACGAAAGGGAGGAAATGAGAGTGAAGGAAGAAAACGATAGACTTCGATCAGAAATAGACAGATTACGTGAGAGATTAGACAAAACATTGACAGATTTAGATAGATCAAGAAAAGATCTGGCTTTAGCTGAGGGCTCTAAAGGAAAATATTCGTTTGAAGATGAGAAAGAAATGCAAAGACTTCGCGATGAGTTACAAAGAACGGTCAGCAATAATCAACATCTTGAGGGTAAGCTCCACGAAGTAACGCTTCAGTTAGAGCTTGCAAGATCAGAAGTAGCGAAGGTAGCTGGTGGTCATGACAAACAACGACATGAACTAGAACGAGCTATGATCGAATGCGAGAAATTAAAAGACAGACACGATAAACTTAAAGCACAATGTGATAAACTAGACAAAGAAAACGAAAAATTGAGAACAGATATAGCACAATCCGAGAGAAGACAAACATTAGCCGCAGATAAGGTAAGAAACGATGAACGGCTAGAAATAGAAAGATTGAAAGAGAAACTTGAGAAGGCTATACAAGCCAGAGATGCAACAGAAATGGAAGCTGGAAGACTCGCCCAAGAACTCGAAAAATCTCAAATGCACTTGGCGAAAGCATTGGAGACAAACGAAGCTACAAAAATCGAATTCGAAAGAATGGCGAATGAGCTGGCAAGAATGCATGAGAGGATAGAAAGAGACTCTCTCGACTGGAAGACTTTGGAACAAGAAAGAGATCTACTCCGCGCTGAATTACAACAAATCAGAACAGGTCTCGAGTCTCAAAGAAGGGCCGTGGACCACAGAACGCAAGAAACTATTGTTAAATTACAACAGGAATTGGCTCAAGTGAATAGAGAAAGAGAAAAAATGGCCGCCATGTTCGATAAACAAGGAAGGCAGGGTGAAAGTATAGAAAAACAAATCATCAAGTATGAGGCAGATATAAAGCAATTGACAATGGAAAGGGATCAATTAGTTGTTCAACTGGAGAAGAGTCAAGATATGCTGATGAACTTCCAACAAGAGCTAAATCAAAGCGAAAGTGAACTTGAGAAACAAACAGGAGAAGTGAATAGACTGAAGAACGAACAGAAGAAGATGTCCCAAGACATGGAAAGAGGAACTAAGGACATATTAGAAAGCAGAAATGCGGAAATACAGAAAATACAACAACAGCTGCAGGTTGTTCAGAAAGAAAGAGATACCCATAGAAATCGAGCTGATAAAGCGGAGAAACGTCTTCAAGAATCTGGGGCTAGAGGTGATTCGGAACTTGAACAGTGGAGAAAGGTTGTTGAGCAGGAAACTAATAGAGCAGATCTCGCTGAGAAAACTGCTCAGGATCTCCAAAAACGAATACAAGTTATGGAAAAACAATTGCAGCAACAGCTTAATCAGATGGCGCAATATCAGAAGGAGAGAGGTATTCAACCGCAGACAGTTGTTGACGATAAAGAACTGAATAGGTTGAGGAAGGAACTGGAGAAGGCTCAAGCCGATGTTAGAAATAAGGACACTGAAAAAGAAAGACTTCAGGCTCAACTTGAAATGTTGGTACAAGAATTAGAAAGGAACCAGGTTAGTCAGATTATTCAAAAATATATAGAAATTTCTTTTGAAAAGTCTGTAGTTCTTCCATTGAAAGTGAATGTGATTGTAACCGATTCCTTAGTGTCGTCTCAGTGTTGTTGACATAGTTATTTTGCTATTTTCCTTTATTATTTAGTTCTAAGATTTTATTTATTTTTAGAAATAAAATTTTCACCCAATTTTAATCGTTTTATTTTAACTGTCTTATGTTTATTAATAACATCTATCACTTTATACTACTGTGGTATTATTTTAGTAGGTATTCTATTCATATATTTATAAATTTTGAAATATTCATTGCTTGAATTATGTAACTGTTTCAGATGGAACTCATGGAAACGCAAAAGAAGCTACAAAATGCTAGTGCTCAAAGACCTACAGAAGATCTCACTGGACAGAAGAAAAAGTTAGAGGAAGAAAAGAAACGGTTAGATGATTACAAAAAACAAGTTGACGAACAAAAGAAAGCTGTTGATGCTAAACATAGGCAAGTGGAAGAGAAAGAAAGGCAGTTAGCCGAATTGGACAAACAACTGAAGAGAAGAAAAGAACAGATGGACCAACTAGAACAATCCCTCCAGAAGGTTAATATTTTGATATAAAATATCTATTCACCATTTTGAAATTTTCCGGTCTAAAATAAAAGCATGAATGCTCCTAATATTAATATAACAGGTATCAAAATGGATTTCTTGGATTTCTTCCTATTATTACTCATTCGAGACTTAACACTTGAATCGCTCAGTTTGAGTATTCAACATTTAGCATTTCAAATAAGATCAAAAATGCCTCCTTTTCTAGCATTTCAAATAAGATCAAAAATGCCTCCTTTTCAAAATAGATTTCTTCTGATGATGCTCCATTTCTGAAACGTTGAATCGATCAACTTGGGAAAAAGCAATAGAAATTTGTCTTCACAAAATAACTGCTTCTGATGTTGACGCTACAGTAATCAACAAGATTTTGGAAATTATTATGTGTTACTACCAGAAAAATTAATAGTACCTGATCAATAGGAAAAGTGAGAGTATTTCAATAGGTAAGAAGTCATAATCAAGTTGAAATGATTTACCGATGTTTCAACTCTACTTGCAGAGTAAAACATAGAAATGATTTGAGCATCACATTCACATAGTTTTTTCAGTAACATTTGCTGAAGTAAATTATTTTTTCAAGTGAAGAAATTGGTACTTTATTTCATGCGATTCATTAAATTATAAACTGTCTCTTCCTTAAATACCATATGCTATATATTTATGTGGTTTTTTTCATATTAATTCCAAATTTATCGTGAAAGAAAAAATTTATAGTATACTGGCTATACTCTACTTGCGTACAGAAAAATTCTGAAAAGGAAATAAAATATACCGTCCTCTTTCATAGAAAGACAAAAAGCGTCACATGACCAGCCTTATCCTCAGATAAAAATTCAGAAATTTCTATGCAGATGACTTACTGTTATTATTATTATAGATCCAAAATACATTTCTAAACCCATCTCAATATCTCAAATTTGAAATTTTCAAATTAATCAATTCAATAGTTACCATGTGTTGAAGAAAATTTTTTTGAAGTGCATACAATGCAAACAAATTTCTATGGAATAATTGATTTTTCTGATGTATACATTTTATTGACGGATAACTGAACTTACTATATGAAGTAACCTAAGATAATATTCAAAATATTGAAAACTCATTTACTCCATGTTGAGCCTATCATGTGATAGAGGCTCTCTACAGAAATTGAGATAATATGTTTCACATCGGAAATTCAGTTTTCGAAATATTTCTGAATTTCTGATGAGTATTTTTGCGCAATATAAACATGAAAAGGGACATAACTTATTCATGCAGTGAATTAATAATACCTAATATCATAATTGAGCGAACCATAATCACTACACAACTATTTCTTCCTATAGCATACTACATTTTAGTTATGGAATTCAGATGAGGATAAAAAACTACATACATTGCGAAAAATATAGCCATTCATCACATTATTTAAAATTGTGGAAATTATTAAATAAATATACAAAACGTTGCTTGATTTCAGGCTGGCGGTAGTGCAGCAGCTGCAGGTGAGCTGAATAAAAAATTAGCTGAAGCAGAAAAGAACTTAGAAAAAGCTCAAGAAGAAGCAAAGAGATCGGCAGGAGAGATGGAGCGACTTCTACAATTAGTACAGATGAGTCAGGAAGAACAAAACGTGAAGGAGAAACAAATAATGGAATTGCAGCAGTAAGTTCAGTTAATAAAGCATGATTGATCAAATCCAAAGTTTTCTTGACTTAAGAGTTTAAGTGCTGTGGCTTGTCTCGTGATTGGTTATTATTCTCTTTATTAAGGTGAACATTAAGTCGGTTATCGAGTATAAGAATGTTTTGTAGTCCCCTAACCTCTTCTATATGGTCCTACGTTCCGTAGTTGATGCCCTGGTACTATATCTACGGATATTGTCGTCTCCTCATCTGGCTATACCAAAGAGTACCGCCTTTTGCTTTACTTTGAATATATGTTCCATTATAGTCGCTTATTTGCTGTGCTGAAATCCTTAAATGTGGTAGACATCCATATTGGAATTGTTTTTATTTTGTTTTCACTTTAGATGTCATTTGAGATAGACAGTACGCCGATTATGAATATTCTTAAATCAAACTACAAATATTGCAAAATATTTATGTTCTTATAATATGGTAAGAGTGAAAGAGCTGATGTCCTCTGTTCGGGTAGATCAACTTATCAACCATAGAGCTGTGAACAAAGAACAACAACTCTTTGTTGCCTATACATATTTTCTACACTCATGTATAAAACTAAATATATTCATATACAAGGTGCATATGAATAGTTGCGAAAAATTTATGGGGTGATTATTTGTCAAAAAATAGGGTGAATGTTTCATATACACTTTCTTTTTTTGATCCCCCCTGCTTAGTTACAGCCCCCTAAAAATGGCGCCCGAAAAACAGTTTTTAATTATTTTTCGTAAAAGCCGAAAAACTGACAAGAATAAAATTAAGCTGAAATTTAATGCGGGCGAGATGGCACTCAAAAAATTTTTTGTGGTGTTTCTCTATGAAGGTAGAAAAAGCCACCCCTAAAACTTCTCAAGCAATAAACTATTTTCCATATTCCTATTTTACATTAAAAAAATTGAGTTTGGATAGCTTAATCCATTCCTAATAAGTGGGATCTCTTGTAATTTCTCGCTAAAATTCAAGGTTTTTGAGAAAAAAAAATCAACCTGATGGCGTGAGTCGTAGAGGCTGGAATTATTTCCGAACTAGAATATATCTAGTAAGCGGATGTCCTTTTGTTATGACAACTGACTAGTTTTGATTAACTTTGATTCAGTTATAATAATTTTTTAATCTGGCTCATTTTGAGATTTTTGTCACATACTCATTAAGATGGCGGTGTACACAAACACAGAAATGACCGATATTCATTTTGTTTACGGTCTTTCTGGTGGTAATTCTCTGAAAGATATGCAGAAATATTCCTTGAAGGTGTGGCTCCACACGACACTCTATTTACACGATTTCACCAACGACTACGAGAAAGTGGTACATTTAAAACAAATAAAAATGATTGTGGTCGCCAGCGCGAAATTTCAAATCCAGCAATAGAAGAAGCAGTACTAAATCTTATCGACGAGGAAATGGAAATACATACGTTCAATTTCTAGAAGAACTTCCTGTAATTTTTCAAAATATTCCTTTGCGTGTGCGAAGGTGGTTTATGCATGATGGGACCCCCACACATTTCAATATTGGAGCACGTCAGCATTCAAAACAAAAATATTCAAATCGATTAATCAGATCATTGCATTCACTTATTACTTCTCCGTTGGCCCATTTTTCATTCTTTTGGAATAATATGTTCTCATTATCTTTTAAATGGGAGCAATCTTTTGTAGTTTTGTTATATATCTTCTGCACTTTCCTTGAAATATGATCGAGTTAAGGTACAACATCCTTTTGACTTATTATTTTAGCAACAACTTCTTTGAAGAAATGCGAAGTTTAGTTTTATCTGGCCGATTCGAAAGCAGATGAAAGGAAGCGTATCCATTGCTCGGAAGGGGTCTCTGTTTTTTATAGTGAAAACCAAAACTTATGTATTTTCATGGCGCATGGAAATAACACCATCTAATATAGGGGTGTTGCCAAAGAGTAATATTAATATATAATAATATCTCTTTGTGTGTGTTGTAGAAATGGACTGTGAATTTGTGGGGAAATTATTGTCGTTCTCCTGGACGTATTTCACACATTTTTATTTATAGTTATATGTTTTGACACTCATACATATTATATATTGTGAGCTTATTACGATATCAGTATACTTTGTATATCTCAAAATTTATAATTAAAAGACAATGAAGTATTTGTTCAGTTCATTGTATGAGATTAGTTATGTTCAGTATGTATAATTAAATTTCATTTCGGAAGAAATGAACCTCATTTTATGTTTATTAATATATTGCGAAATTCTATTCGTTAAATTCAAATGTAACTAATTTTGCAGAGCACTGAAGGCAGCACAGACTAAACTGAAAAATCAGCAAACAGTAAATGCACAATTAGAAGAACAAAGAAAACAAGCAGAGGTGAGTAACAAGAGATATATATACAAATTCATCTAGAACTAACTCAAACTGAATGATTTACTTTTGCTCACTAATTGACTTATGCTTTTCAGGCTGGACCAGCCGGATTCCTTAAAAGCTTTTTCTAGATATACTCGTATAGATTTATTAAAATTAACCTAACAATACTGCCTCATTCCTATTCTAATCCTTTCTTTTCTTCACCTTAGCTCACCGTATTTTATTTATATTTCTTTTTATTTTGCGTGTCATCAGAATGTTACAAATGATATGAAGGAACTCTATGATGAACTTCAAGCGAAAACCGAATGTATAGATCAACTGACGAAGAAGATCGAAGAATACAAAATAAACATAGAAAACAAAAACGAAGAACTACAACTGTTAAAAGGAAATTTGACTGAAAGAAATGAGAGAATTGTTGATATAAAAGCTAATGAAGATAGCATGAAAACAAAGAATTCACATTGTGATTCGGATGGAATAGCTGAAAGATCAAACAGTCAGTATACATCGCAAGACTTGGAGGACAAACCAGCAAAATTCGATCAAAACGAAAAACGGATAAGAGAACTAGAAAATGCACTAAGGGAGACAATTCAAATATCCACTGAGAGGGAATTAATTCTTCAAGATGAGGAGAAAAAACGAAGAAATATAATGCAAAAGGTGAGAAAATTTTCCATTTATAATGTTCATTCGAAAAACTTTCTGTTACTATAGCTCATGCTCATTATTAATTTTATTCGGAAAAGATTATCATCGGAATTAATTCACTTGAAAATGATATCAATTATAACACTAGATTGTATATGACATTTTCATATAGAATATGGATAGTAATTGTATCGAATTAATTATTTCTGGTAAAAGGGCAAGAAACTTCCTAAAAGTCGAAAAACCATAACAGTTTAATTACCATCTATTTTTGACCGCCGATTAACTGTACTTAATTCGTTGCAAATAACCACTAATATAATCACTTTGGAAGGATCACATCGAATTTCCAATTACCCTCTAAACATAATAGAATGAAATAATCAGCATTTACTTCGTTCCTATGAATTTCCTTGGTTTTGGGGTCAATCTATTTTTCCTTTTCTTTGATATTTGATGATTTCTGTATGACTCGTTACATTATTGGTTAGATAGACTGAACGATGATGGTAATTGTTCAGATTTTATCTCAGTTATCCTAATTTTTTCATTTGCCTATCCTGTAGTTTTGAATTCACATTGTTTTGGACTAGATTTGTTGTCTTGGAACCCAAAACGGCCACATCAGCAAATATTCAAGTTGTTATCTCTACGTATATTGGAAAATCTGAAGTATAAAGCACATATGAAGATTTGAAGATTAGGGTGGAAGGAATACTCCAGCTATTGTTATCTCATGAGTTTTTAAAGTAATAATTTCGCTGAAATTCAAACTGGCGAAGGGGAGTTATCATTTTGAAATAAATATTGAAATTCTTATTTGACATCATTTTCCGTAGGTACGTAAGATGCTGATATTGCCAAACATGATATATTCTGCAAATATCAAGTCCCAAGATTATTTCTTTCGAATGCTACCGGTAGGATTCAAATTCTACAAGAAATTCTTTATTTGTAATTCAAGTTTAATCGTATCATCTTTCCCTAAAAATTCACAAACACGTATGGACAAAATTAGAGAGCCTTGATTTGAAAGCTTAAAAAATGGAATGTCTGAAGAGCTTGTCTAATGAACTGAGTTATTATTAATATCAATTTCCTCGATGAGTTGCCCAGCTTAAAAAACAATTGAGCACCTCTTTGGATGGACATTATTTTCAAGAAGTTGGAGAAACTCCTTCGAGAAATTCGATATGGATTATTCAATCCATTACTAAATAAAGGATTCATTTATCATTCAAGAGGTACATAGAATTATATTATTATTCATCCTTGCATTTCCAACAGATGGATTCTATCAATTTAGGTACTCCAGAAATAAACAAATTTTTGCTTTTCAATCACATACTGAAACGTGGATTATTCAAAACAATGTTGGATCAATCAAATGAAAATTTTCCATATAAATAATTAAATTATTGGTACTAAACTATATTTCATCATTCTCAAGTTGAAAAGGATGTAGCTATTAATTTATGATATTATTATATTCTTGTGTGTTGAATTTTTCAAAATTTGCGAGAATTTGATAAATTTTTATTTTACTCTAATATCTATTATATTTTTTATTAGGTTTTCAAACTAGAACAACGACTATTATCTCTCCAGACTGCACAAGCTTTGAAATGTCATTCTTGCAACCAGTATGTCAAACGAATGGCTACCTTGGAATCAAGACTATCTAGACTATTATCTGAACGGAAGGAGAATTTGAAGGACCTCAACAGAATGAAGTAAGTATTAGATTTTTTTCATGATCTTTCGAATTTTCCTGCAATAAGTTGTGTACTTAATATTTCGATAATCATATGTAATGTTTCTTCCAAGAAACTTTAGAAAACTTAATAAGATATGCACTCAGGCTAAAGTGTGAATTAATGATAGATTGGTGTCCATCAAATGAAATGGCATATATTGAAACATTTAAAATAAATGACGTTTTATCAGAAGCTTTAACGCGCTCGTTTATAAATTGTATATATTTGCTGTCTCGATTTTCAGAGAATCACGATTTTGATCCACGACATCATCTACGAATTATACATATACATAAAAATCAAACGGAAAAAAGAAAGAAGAAAATTTTCCCCAATTGTATATATATACAATTGGGGAAAATTTTCTTCCATTCTTATTTTTATAATTGAAGAAATTGACGATTTGATGTCATGATTCTGAAAGAATTTATTTTCTTTAGTTTAAAATATACCAAAATAACATACACAAAATAAAATAAAAACATACAAAGAAATACAAAGAAATAAAAAAATAGATTACTAACCTGGAAGAAATCAAAAACAATGCTATTTCTTCGGGTTTCTCAATTCACATTTTTCCTGAAAAATTTGCCTGCCACTGACTGTTTTGAATGTGTTTCTATTATCTTGAATGCGTAGACATAACTTCTCTGCTACTTTGGAATTCAGAAGACTAAAATTTGAGCCCGAATCATAAATTCCACATAATTCATTATTATTTATAATCACCTTCAATTTTATCAATGGTAGAGTCTTAGTTTTTTTGGCTTGAAATGACCTCATTTAATTCGTCCTGTGCCCCAAGATTGTTTACAGTTCTTATATTACCGGGTACGTTCTTTTGTTCAAAATTATTGGATTTATTCCTTAGCCGACATAAAGTCTCCGGATGAAATCTACCTGATAAACGATTATTCTCACAAATTGAGCATGGATCCTTCTTAACTAGTTTTCTATTTGTTTGTGAATAGGAAGGAATTTATTCGGCAGATTTAATAATTCTATGATTTTCTTTATTTCGATCGTTGTCATTCTCTTTGGAACTTTCTAGCTTTCGAAACTCACCCAATAATTTCTCGAAAATTGTTACATTTGATCGATCAATTCTATCTTGTGAAATATTTGGAAAAATTGTCATAATTGAATCAATTAATATGTCAGTTGGAAAATTATTTCGGAGATTTAACAACAAATTTTCTTTCCTAAAAGCGTAGTCAACTAAACTTCCCCTATGTACCTGAATGAATACGCCCCTCTATGCTTATGCCAACTCATTTCACAAAAACTGTCTAATAAGTTATCTTTCCATATTTGAAAACTTTTGTCTAAACCTAATGTAATTAATTTAGAATCGAACCATTCTTTCGCTATTCCATCCAGAAACAACCGTAAAATCAAAATTTTGTCTCTATCTTCTTCTACTTCACAACGCATGCATTCCATCTCGAATTTTTTTAATCATAAATTCACTGAAATACTCTTACCATCAAAATTATTCAGCACAAAATCCTCCTTTATAATCTTGAAATACTTTTTATTCTCCTTGCTTTTTCTTGAAAGTTCTACCGTATCCTATAGTTTTGGTGATTCTTGTCCAAATACTGTTCTCACGTATGCGGGTGAATAAATCAGTTGTATATATTCATTCTTAAACATCACATCTTCTTCGGCAGCAAAATATATTTCTTTCAATTCTGGAGTTAGTGAAATGACACACGTACGAAATGAATCTCTTACTTCAATCGATTTCAAGATATTCTTCACTCTCCATATTTAAAAGGGCACCAACCAAACACTACTGCGTATAATTAATTGAACTCTTTCACACATAAGCCTTGCTATATACGATTTCAAAACATAAAATTATTATGCGGCTTAAGTGTGAAGTTGGGTTCGAAAAATACAATTACATCGTCTGTCGGGAAAAACGAAAATACTCTCCGAACAACCTTATACTACTCTGTCAAGAAAGTACCGGGAATTTTCAATTAAAACAACATTTTTACATTTAATCGTCAAAATTTATTGGGTCACCTTCAAAATAGGCTCCATTTGCTCCAATACATCTATGCCAACGGCACTTCCAATTATCGAAACATTTTTTATAGGCGCTTTCCGGGATGGACTTTAGCTCTCGGGCCGAAATTTGTTTTATGGCTTCAACCGACTCAAAACGGGTGCCACGAAGGAGCAATTTTAGTTTTGGGAAGAGGAAAAAGTCGCAGGGAGCCAAATCCGGCGAATACGGTGGTTGCTGAAGCACGTTTGTTGAGTTTTTGGCGAGAAAGTCAGTCACAATCGTAGCTCGGTGAGAAGGCGCGTTATCGTCATGCAAAATCCATGAGTTGTTCGCCCACAAATTTGGCCACTTCTTACGGATACGCTCCCGCAAACGTTTCATAACGCCTAGGTAATACTCCTTGCTTACCGTCTGACCCTCTGGAACGAATTCGTAGTGCACCACGCCACGGATATCGAAGAAAACAATGAGCATCACCTTCATTTTCGAGCGGCTTTGGCGTGGTTTTTGCGGTTTCGGCTCATTTTTTGCCACCCATTCCGATGATTGCTGGCTTGTTTGCATATC
This sequence comes from Megalocaria dilatata, assembly GCA_034642435.1. NCBI lineage: Eukaryota > Metazoa > Arthropoda > Insecta > Coleoptera > Coccinellidae > Megalocaria > Megalocaria dilatata. The sequence goes on from CM067856.1 coordinate 77,857,989, forward strand.
GTACTCGTAGACCCAGGTCTCATCACCAGTTATAATGCGTTCCATGAATGTAGAATCGGAATTACAGCGATCCAGCATGTCTGAAGCAACCTGTTCGCGATGACGTTTTTGAAGAAAATTCAGGTCTTTCGGTACGAGTCGTGCGGCCACCTTTCTCATGCCCAAAATATCAATCAAAATCGTACGTGCGGACTCGTGGGATATCTCAAGATCATGTGCTATCTCTCTCAAGCTGGTACGACGGTTTTCCAGCACCCTTTCCTTAATTTTATCGACGTTATCTTCGATCGAAGCCGTCGATGGGCGACCACTTCACGACCGTCCTTGAAGGCTATGTACCACTTATATGCACGAGTTTTCGATAGAGCATTATCACCAAAGGCCTTTTGCAACATTTTCAATGCATCGGCACACGAAAATTCATTTGCAACACAAAACTTTAAACAAATTCTTTGCTCAACGTAATCACCCATAGTAAAAATCGGCACGCACTCTGACATCGACTGACTTAATCAGCTGTTGCAAACACACTAGTTGACAGATCCCGCTCAAGCTTGGCATAGTAATTAAGGACAGTGGTACCAACCTAGGAAAAAAAAATTTCATCTGCCTCATTGCCCCGCCAGATTTAAATCGATAATTCCCGGTACTTTCTTGACAGAATGTATAACACTAGCGCGATTAGAAAGGATATTACCATGTTTCAAGTTGTGTCAAATCGTAGTCGTTATATTCCATGGAAAGCTTTTTTTTGGTTACTTCTATGAACGCAAATAAAAAGTGTAAAGCCCTATTTCTGGATTAAGCAAAGGCGTTGACACGGTGTAGCATAATATTTTGTTGAAAGGAATTGAAAAAGGGAGAAGACTAAGGAAGAGCTGGAAAATCATGAAACTATTATTCAGCAGTAAGAATTCAGAGATCTAAAATCAATGAAGAGTTGAGTGATTCTGATTATAACACAAGGTATTATGAACTGAATGAATCTGGTTCATATATTCAACAATGTTCGTGATGTTACCACTGTTGTCTGAATGCTGAGGAGTTTATGAAGTTTATATTGAGTCGGTTCCGAGATTGCTATAATGTTATTAAATGATTTGTTCGATAATGCTCTGGAAGGTTGGCAGATAATACGAAAATATATTCTGAAAGTTATATTAAAATTAATAAAAAGCAAAGCTCGGAAAAGTTATTTGCAAATTGTACTAAAATTTATATAAGGCAACTTTATATATTTGAATACATCAACTTAGAAACACTTAAAATTACGTTAATCATTAGTATCACACAAGACATCAATGCTTTGAGTCACTACGAGTACCTCGTTTACTCTTAATTGCAATGAAACATCCACTTTTTGGCCAAAATTTTTGTGTTCCACCTCCTTCTCTTAAGAATATAAATTCAAAAAAGAGCAGAGACAGCTTGATAAAATATATAAAATACAATTGCAGCGGGGTTCTCAACATCATAGCCTAATTTCTTGTTATTGTTGTTATTTGTCTTTTTCCTTTTTGGCTCACACTGTAAATAAGTGAATATGTTAAGGAAACGTAAATTGTTGCTTTCTCCTCCTCTGTAGTGATGACATGTATTTCTTTGGGTTCTTCAAATGTTGTCTTTCTTTTGTCTCGTCTTTGTGCCGTCGAGCATATTAAGTAACTGAGATCTTTTAGCGTACGTTTCGCAATTTTTCTAAATGTCAAACCATTTGTGAACTTAGCTTAAACTTGAAAATGAATAACAGAATTTCAAAAAAATTCTTTTTCAGAATGGACGCCTTAGAATCAGCTATAAGCGAGAAAGATGCACACTTAGCCTTTCTGGAAATAAATGGTATCAGAAATGCGAAGCAAGCTGACGAAGCTGAAAATCTACAAAAAGATAAAAGGAAATTAATGGAACGTTTAAAACAAGAAGTAAGTTTATTTATCTTTTTGATAGATTCGGTCTTTACTTGGTGGAAACTCATTTTAATTAAAAAAATGTATATGGGACAGTAATTTATTTCCACAAAAATGTTTGTGCTACTACAACAATTGTTTCACCACGATGTGTCTTCTTGAGGTATTACATTGTACTGTCCGACAGTACATTTTTTTCATTCATTTTATCGAAAGTACCATACCTATACCCCTTTGAGGAATACTTAATCTTTCAATTCAAAAGAATTTTATAATGTAGAATATAAATCTGGTGATATATCATAGCTCGTAAAGTACCCATCGCAAATGTTTTCGTAGAAATTCATTGAATTTTGTTGGAGAAGTACCTAGAAATCATTATAATATTCACGAAATCTTAACAAATATTGAGATATTACAATTGATCATAAAACTACAAAACTCAGAAATAAGTGAAAAAATGAACACAAAACAATTCTAGAAAAATCCTCATTTGTCAAATGTTTGCAAGAATTTTAGTCATATTCTATAAAAAATTCATTATAAAATCAATTAAAGATTAGATTGGAAAATCATAAATTATTTCATCACATTAAATGTTAGTAAGGCCTGATATGGTTCTGTGGGAAGTATGCAGTTTATCAATTTGAAATTTGCCTTTTTGATGGGCTATAAATAAAAGCTAATGAATATGATTGCTAAGTTATGGAGTTATTAGAAAGGATTAATCTTGGCATCTACGAATAGAAAACAATATCATTCAAATGGACACCATGACTGGCTACAGTCATCTGATCAACTCAATTTTTCAGTACATTGTCGATTATTTGGGGCTCAATGTCATTGATCATCGTGAATTCTACCGGTTAGGTTACTGGCATGTAAGCGTGGCTCCTTCACCAGGTGACTATTCAGCAGTCTCCACAGTCTGCTCAGGAAGCAGATTATGTGATAAGGATATGCATTATCATCGCGCATTGGCATTGCCGATAACCATTCTGAAGAGTTGAACCCAGCAAGCTTTCAGTTTCGGCTTCAGTCCGAAAACCTACACAGTGACTGGTAGCAGCGAAGCACTATCCAACCTCTACTGGCTCTGCCAGTAGAGGTTGTTTGGTGACGCAACTCACTCGCCGAAGCGGATTCTTATCCACCCACCCGAACGCTGTCCCATGAACCAAGGTAGTTTCAAGATTTAATGCCTCAATTGATCCTCGTACGAGCATCGTCAATCCGGCCTGTACATCAAGAGCCACGAAACCTTGTGAAGTTTTTCAATTGATCCTGGCTTCAAGCGCCAACGATATAAGCCGTATCGTCGAGATCCACAAACCCCAAAAACGTCCCGCGATCGATCCTTGTTCAGAACGAGGCCGGTCGAACTGTCAAGTCCCGCTAAACCCTGAAGAATTTCTCAAGATATCCTGAAGAAGAGTTTCTGCGAACAGATAGATGGAATACCCTTCTATTCCAGCATGCGAACTTTCAACCACTGCCCCCTCGAGTACAACAGCAATTGGGTGCCCAGATCGTACGAATACTTTTCGAGGGCCTCCACCCTGCCGAGGTAAAGCAGTATGCTACATAACGCACTCGGCTATTGGATATAATAATAATAATAATAATAATAATTTTATTTCTTCAGTTAAATATTCCTACAATAAAACAGCATATAACAGAAGAAAACGTCAATTAAATTCACAAAACTCTTTTAAGTAATAACAATTTTTACTTAAAAGCAATGTTTTAACCTTAGTCTTGAATATATAAACATTAGACGAATTCTTCACTTCAACAGGAAGTGAATTGAAAATTTTACAACCAACAAAATTTAAATTTTTTTGAAAATATGTAGTAATATGAGCTTTCGGTATCAACAAGTGTTTGCATCTGGTGTTGTAATCATGACTATTGTCATTAGCAAATATTGATCTATTTTTATATACATATAAACATACTTCATAGATGTAAATTCCTACCAAGGTTAATATTCTTAGGTCTCTGAAAGCTGGTCTACAAGATTCTCGGAAAGGAATTCCAGCTAAAATTCTAATTGCATATTTTTGTAAGATGAAAACTCTACTGATTTCCGCAGCACAACCCCAGTTCAAAATACCATATCTTAAGTGACAGTGGATGCTGGCAAAATAAATAGTTCTTAGTATCGCATGACTACAGTGGTTTTTCATAAATCTAAGTGAAAAACAACCACTACGGATTTTTCCACACAAAAAATCGATGTGGTTACTCCACCGACACCGAGAGTCAAGTACTATACCCAATAATTTGGTATGATCTACAAAAGGAATCTCGCATTCAGGAGTCCGAATCACAGTCTGTCCTGGCTGTGGTGCCCTCAACGAAAAATGTACTGCATGAGTCTTTGAGCAGTTGACCATTAACCGATTTTTCCTCGACCACTCAAAAATATCAGCACAGACATTGGCAGTAGCCCTTTTAACTTGTTCCATGTCAGAACCAGAAACCAGAATATTTGTATCGTCTGCGTAACATATTATACGACATAATGGTGATCTTATTTTCAAAAATGATGGGAGATCATTACTGTAGATCACGTATAGCTTAGGGCCGAGAATTGATCCCTGAGGAACCCCTGCCGCAATACTCTTGATTGTACTTACCACTTCTCCAATCCTCACTACTTGCGATCTACCCGTCAGGTAGGACCTGAACAAATCCAAGCTAAGACCTCGAATGCCATAACGGTTCAATTTATGGATCAAAAGCTCATGGCTGACGAAGTCAAATGCCCGCGAAAAGTCCACAAACAGACCGACAACCTCCATACCACTATCCACATCTGCTACAATTTCTCTATAAAATTCGTAGAGTGCAGTTTCCGTGCTACAATTCCTTGTAAACCCATGTTGAGCAGATGAGAGTAAGGAATGCTTTTGGAAAAATGAAACTAAAAAATCGTTCATTTTGAGCTCAAAAATTTTGCCTACACTAGATAGGATACTTATAGCACGATAACTATCATAAGAATTATAGTCACCCCTTTTATAAACAGGTGTTACTATTGCGAGTTTGAGTTTCTCCGGAAAAATTCCATTCTCAAGTGATAGATTCAAAATATAAGTCAGTGGTTTGCAGACTTCAAACCTACATATTTTTATTATTTTGTTGGAGATATTATCAAATCCCGCCGAACATGTGTTCTTGAGCCTAGCAATCAACAGCAGCATATCTTCCTCACACACAGGATTCATGAAGAGTGATGCGTCATTAAAACGGACATTACCATCAATAAACCCGTCATCAAAACTACCCGCTAATGACTGGTAATTCAAAAAATGAGAATTAAAGTTGTTAGCTACAGTGGTATCGGGTACTCGGATACCATTTTCAGTTATAGTTATATCCTGTCTACTGTATTCCTTTTTATTAATTCTATTGATAATCTGCCATGTAGTTTTTGTTTTATTACTTGATTCAGAAATCTGCAAATCGTACTGCTCTTTATGGGTGTCAGATAGTTTTTCCCTATAAAGTTTACTGTAAAATCTATACTGTTGCTTGAAGTGGTCATCCTGTTTGGCAAGTTCACCAAAACGACTAACCAGATTCTTGAGCTCTCTCAGTTCTGTACCATCAATCTTGGTTCGTGAGTAAGAAGAATTGAATTTTTTCATAGGAAATGATTTTTCATAATAATAGAGTAGTATCTGTGAAAAACAATTGAATGCCGTATTAGGACAAGCAGACCGAAAAACATCGTTCCAGCTTTCCTGACTCAAAAAGGATCTGAATGTCTCCATATTTTGAGCACTGTGGACTCTGGAGTAAATTGAATTTCTATGGTTACTATGCAGAGCATCCACTGCCACAGTTATTATTACCGCGCGGTGGTCAGAAATGAAAAAATCTTTTACATCGGTCGTAAAAGTACTGTCAAAATTAATCAAAAAATTATCTATGCATGTTTTTGAAGTTGAAGTTACTCTAGTAGGTAAGGAAATAACAGGCTGAAAACTGAAACAAGCAATGCAATCACGAAAGAAAGTTGCACCACCAGTACCAACTGAAAGATCCACATTGAAATCACCGCCAATGATGATCTTACCGGGGAATCTACTTAGGAAATCAAGGAGCTCATTGAAAACTTGCAGGAAAGTGTCAAAATTTCCTGATGGAGGCCTATAACAAGCAGCAATTGTTAAATTTTTAGCTGGAACTCTGATGCAACAGCATTCAAATACGCCCTCAATACTGAGGTTGTCAATATTAACAACAGAAATATCCTGAATGAAATCATCATTTCTATATATGGCAACACCACCATGTTTCATTATTATCCTGCAATAACTTGTACATAGTGAGAATTTACTGAGTTTAATTATATCGATATTAACTTTGTCCTGCCAATGTTCACTAACTAGTAAAAAATCACATTTTTCTTTAGAAAAAAGATTATTCAACATAAGTACTTTATTACCAATACACTGGACATTTTGATGAATTATTCTTATTTTACCTTTTCCATCAGTTGAGGACGCCACCGAATGAATTCCTAATGTGGAGGAAGACGGGAGCGCCGGGGCTGAAAAAACCGATGAACGCTTGCCCTATTCGGCCAGTTGGAACTCACGAGCACTTTATCGACTTCACTTTCCTTGATCAAAACTTTGAATGAAGCATAAATATCAGGGTATCTTGATTTAACTGACTCACACTTAACACCTGTGAAGTTTTGACCTAAAAATATCTGCAGGTCCTCCGTTGTCGTAGTTGGTTTAAGATTGGAAACATGAAAGGCCTTGAATTTCTCAACACCTTCTACTGTAGATGGCCCACCGTAGTTTCCCACTACTAGTGTCCTTTGGGATTTGGGTTTAGCTTTCTTTGCCTTTACAACTTTCCACTCTGATTCCGGAGTATCTTTTCCTGGTTTTTTGTCCAATACATCATTCTCCAAATCAATGCATTTGCTCAGTAATTGCATATTATTAGCATCCTGAATAGCTTTGTTTACATCTTTCAATGTTACATTTTTAAGTTTCTGTCTTGATTTTGAAGTATCTGACGTATTTATTCTAGGGCCTTCTGCAATCGCTGATCCCGTCCGCAGCCGCGCAGCGTAATTATTATGCTGGTGAATCATCGCAAGATCTCCAGTTACAGCATTACCATCAGAATTCACTGAGCTCGCTTTGAAAACACTGTTATCATTATCAGGTATCTTCTGGTATTCATTTAGTTTTTCATTCAATTCTGCAATTCGTACATCTTTTTCAACCGATTCCTTATTCAAAATAGAAATTTTATACCGGAGATGCGACGTATTCTCAATTAGTAATTGATTTTTCGCCTCTAGCTCTTCGATAATTTTTAATAACAGATCCTTCGACGTAGAATCTTGAGTTATAGTAGATCCACTTTTCTTTTGAGAATTTTCATTATCAGTCACGACGCTCAAACTATGGGGCGTTACTTCTTCATCGCAGCATTTTCCATATAAAATCCGGAGATTTACTGCAATAGATTAGAGTACGTTAGTTTTAAGGGTGAAGCTCTGTACTGCGACAGACTCCCTTGTCACGGCGTTAGACAACGCGGCTCAGCCCATCTATTCACCTTTACGGTGAAACTAGGGCCCCATTCGGTTGAACTACCACCACACGAGTTCAGTGACTGGCGCGAATAACATTGCTTTAGGAATTAAGACTTAATCCTCCATTTCACCAGGATGAAACTATGATCTTAGTCAAGACAAGGGCCCCCAGCGCGTCAAGCTAGTCACGGAGGGCGTGTTTCAAGGCATTAATCGTTTCTGGATGTTTAGCGTGATACTTAAAATTAACGGAACCTCACAAAAATTGGTCCTTCGAGATAAAAATGAGCTTAATTGCTAAAGATGATTTTTCTGAGGAAATGCTCATCTTCGACCATGCGATCATTAGCCCAGTGAAGGAAGTAGAAACGCATCGGATGGTTACTTCTTCACTTCTTGCACTAGTTGACTTTTGTGAGCGTTCAACTCAGGTCTTCATGCAAAATTCTCTTCAGAGAAGTGTGATAGATGTTCAGTTCTTGAGCACGATGACGAGTTAATGTCAGGTGTGCTCACTAAACGAGAACGTGAACAGGTTGTTTTGTCGATTAACGATCTAGTTTTCACGAACAAATTAATCCACAAATTGCCGTAAGGGAATTTAATTTCTATTGAATTTTCCACGTAAATTTTTAACAGTTTGGATGAAAGATTTACCACTTTAGACATAATTTTCAAACATTTCCCCGTTTTTTCAAGAATAAATCGACCCGTTTCGTTAATGTAAAATATTGAACTAACTTTCTGTCGAAACACGAATAACAAGTGTTGCTGAACTTGAAATTCAAAACTACTTCAAAATTCAAACTCTAGATGGCTTACTACCCTCTACAACAAATTATATTTCGGGAATGAAAAGAACGAAAGGTGGAAAAATAACAGAGTTTGAAATCTTTATGATAACTGATATGATTATGCTATATCAACAAAAATTACAGAAGGTGTCAGAGATCCAAATGAACCAATGTTTACTTATTTTAACGAGTACAATCAGTACTATATGTGGTAAAACACGATAAATTAACAAGCATATTCAATTCGGCGTATAACTGTGTACCTTCGCCTTATTTGTGGCTCTTGAATATAATATATTTAGAATATTCTCTGATAGATTTAATAATAGGCCGGAAAAAAATTTCTTAGTTCAACCCAAGTGAAGAATCATCATTGTTTTTAAGACTGTTTTGTGGGTCACTCTGACTACTTCTGCTACGGATTCCTAGTATTTAATCATAATGGCTTCTGTTACGACCGTTTGCAAATTTTTTCCCCAATTTTAACCATTTTCATCCTGTTATGCTTGATTTAATTTCAATTTGGCTTCATGTTAATGTTTATACGCATAACAAACGCAGAATTATAAACTTTTCAAAATGATATTCATAAGGAATGTTTTTCATTCACCATCCGCAAACTAATCCATCTTCATTTATTCTATGAGATGTGATTTGTGCTGAGATTAAAGATAAATTTTGACAAATTCTAAAATTTTAATAACAAAACAGATTTAATCTGTCAGTCTTCTACAATTTTAATATCAAAAAAATTTTTATTCAAAAAACTTTTACAATTAAATTAATGTCTACAATAAGCACTGCTCATATTTATTAATAATATTTTATTTAATTTTTTTTAAATTATAATTGTAGAAGACTAACAGATTGAATCTGTTTGGCTATTCAAATTTTGTTATATTTCTTCTATCAAGTAAAAAGCCTTCTTCTATTTTATTTATATCTAATTTCTTTTATTGTGATTTTCTTTGAAAAATTTCAGAATTTCACAAAAAAGTGGTTAAAATGTGAAAGAAATCAGTATCAGGAAAGATATCACCTAAAAAAGGTCACACTTGTTTTATCAGATTTTATAAAACCTTCACAATGGAATTGTTTCAAATAACTGGTTAAGCATTTCCACCAAACTTTGATACATTCTTTCAATCAGTGCTTTCCTAAAAAAAAAGTGAAAGTAGTCAATACTAAAACTCAATGCTGGGAAAAAGCAGAAATAATTGAAATTAAAAAGAAAATAGATGCAGCCCACACAATATATGAGGTAAAAAAAGATGAGAACTCAAAGAAGCTATATATGACATTAAAACAACAATTTAATCCACTTGTGAATGATAACATCACATATGAAAATATAAAATTCATGAACGAAGCGGAAAATAAGAGCCGGGCTGTATGGCATATCATAAATTCCAAATAAAAACAAAAAGAGGGACATTATATCCTTCGTCATTATCAGAAGAATTATTCAACGTGTATTTTTCAGCAATCGGAGAAAAGTTAACTGGACCTAACACCAATCCAGAGTTGAGTGAGAAACTGTTGAAAAACAAAAAGATTAAAATTTCACGCTCCTTTTTTTTGACCCCAACGACACCGGAGGAAGTTATAAAGGTTGTGGCAGAGATGAAAAATAAATCTTCACAAGATATATATGGTTTCACGGTAAAAATGCTGAAAAACGTCATCAATCATTTAGCAGATACTATTTCAGACCTTATAAATGATTGCTTCCAGCAGGGCTACTTTCCCGATGAATTGAAGGTCGCAAGGGTGATACCTGTATACAAGAAGGGAGATAAAAAGGTATATGAAAACTATAGGCCAATCTCGATACTGCCAGTTATTTCGAAAATTTTCTAGTTCCTCCTCAAAAAAAGGTTGAACTCATTTCTGGAGAGCAATTCGTTGCTAGGAAATTACCAGCATGGCTTTAGAGAGGGTAGGTCAACTATCACTGCTTTGGTCCACATTATCGAATTCATCATGGAGGCAATGATGTTGACGTGCATGGATTTGACTAGAGCATTCGATTGTGTCAATCATGAAAAGCTTCTGCGCAAGTTGGAATGTATGGGCATAAGAGGCACAGCTTTGGATCTGATGAGGTCCTACCTTGAGGATCGCTACCAGATAGTAGATTTGGAACGCAAGCGGTCTTCAAGAATGAAAATTAGTACAGGAGTGCCCCAGGGATCGGTGCTGGGACCGACTTTATTCCTAATTTATATAGATGATCTGATGTGTAATACTGTTGCAGATGATGAGACCCTCTTTGCTGATGACACATCATTCTTGAATAAAGCGAAGAATAGAAATTTGCTACTGAATAAGTCAGACGAAACTGTGAAGGGCGCTGTAGAGTGGTTCAATGTAAATAACATGAAAGTAAATCCAGAGTGCTTGTGAGCACAAAGTACCAAAACCTGGAAAGCATTTCAATGCTCGGAGTGTCAATTAGCGCAAATTTAACTTGGAAAAAGCATATAAATGAAGTATGCCATAAGCTCTCTACGGCGTTATTCGCAATACGGCGAATAAAAAGCATACTCACAGAGAAAGAGGCAATACTTGCTTATTATGCACAATTTTAATGCAGAATGACCTACGGCATAATCCCATGGGGCGCATCTTCAGATGCTGGAGGAGTTTTTCTGAAACAGAAAAAGGCCATAAGACTGATAGCAGGAGTGGGCCAGATCACTAGCTGTAGACCTCTTTTCAAGCAATATGGTATACTTACCTTTGCATGCTGCTATATCCTTGAATGCCTTATGTATATACACAAGAATAAGAACACTTTCCAAAAACACTCAGCGGTTCACAATCATGAAACAAGATCAAGGAATAATTTCATGGCTCCACGTCATAGACTGAAGAGAACACAAAACACACATACGCTGCATTGTACAGCATTCAAACGGAAAGTTAAGATCATTCTTGCTGATTGTAGTTTTTATTCAATGGATGAATTTATGGCGTACCAATTCTAGTCGTCAATCAATTTTTGTAATTGTTTATAATCGTGTCTATATTAATGTCGAATAATTTTTATATTTTGACTTTGAGAAATTTTAAATTTGATCTAATATCAGTTATTGTTACTAATTAACTATTATTTTATTCATATATATTGCTTTTATTTATATATATATGTATATTATCATATATGTGTATATATATATATATATACATGACATTCCCTGTAAAATTTTGAGGGTAATTAATAAATTATTATTATTATTATTATTATTATTATTATTATTATTATTATTATTATTATTATTATTATTATTATTATTATTATTATTATTATTATTATTATTATTATTATTATTAAGATAACACGCTCAATTGCCTTCTGTTGTATTCGATATACACATCCAAAAATAAAGATTCCAAGTTTTCCATGATTTGTCAGTAAGTGTAAAAATAGTTCCATCTAATTTGTACTTCCATGAAAAAATGAAGATATCGAGATAAAAAGAATTTTGGTAATTTTTTGACTATGCCAGAATTGTATATCGAAAGAGTCCATTTCTGACGAAGAAAGCGTGGCCGACCTAGTAGAGAAATTCGGAAGGAAGATTGGCATAGGTGAACTTCAATAATGAATTAATTGAAAATTGGTGGAGGAATTGGTACAGGAGTTGTTCAAGAAAGAAAAGGAATTACGAAATAAGGATTACAGGTTAATATGGACGAAAAGAGGAAGGTATTCTGCCGGAAGACTGAGAGAAACGATAGAATTAGTATTTTGTTTTCGTTTTTCTCGAAATAAATAGTTTTATTAGAGAGATAGAAACAGTACACATAGATGACATAGACAGCTGCTGGGAGCTATTAGCAAAGGCCCAAATGACTAAGAATGATAATTTCAGAATAATACACACAAATGTAAGAAGCATCGAAAAAACTTTGATGGGTTCGCAGTTGTTCTGTCTCAGTTGGATTTTGAAAGACTGTATAATTATGACAGAAACGGAATATTTGAATACATGAAATATTATGAATTTGAATCTTTATAGATTGATCGGCTATGATGGAATAGTGATTAATCGAAATGATGGAATTGTTATATTTATTAGAAATACTTTATTTTACCACTATGAAATACTTGATATGGGTCAAATTAAAGTAATCAAAATGGCTGTAAATAAATTCAATAAAAAAATGAAAATTTCGATCTGTTTTCAGAAAATAAAGACCTAAGCTAGAGCTATTATATGTCTTTCTTTGTTGCAAAGGGTCTTTCATTAACAGCGTCCCATTGTGTTTTGTTTATAAAATACATTACTTATTTTAAAATTATTGAAACTTTCATTTCATTATAAAGTACAATGTATACCATTAGTTATGGAACAAAACATCATTTATATGTCCACCAACGAAACGCTGGCAGGAATGAAGTCGTAAAACCCAATTTTCCATAAAATAGAATAGAAAGGCCTTTTACTTGATAGAAGAAATATAACAAAATTTGAATATTAAAACATTGACATTCCATTTGACATTATATATTGAGTTTTGATTATATACGTCTATTAAATGTAAGCAGTGCTTGTTGTAGACATAAATTTAATTCTAAAAGTTTTTGAATAAAAATTTTTTGAAATTAAAATTGTAGAAGACAAACATATTTCAATATATTTTAATATTCAAATTTTCCAATTTTCCATGACTCTCTCACACAAATCAGGTCGTATGTTAGCAAATACTCGTTCACTGTTGATAAGTAAATCTTCTAAATTTGCTGAATGATTGCTGTAAAAAAATGACCTAATGTAACCCCAAAGAAAGAAGTCCTATGGAGTTAAATCGTAGGAACGGGGCGGATAATTTATCGTTCCATTTCTTGAAATATTCGAATAGCCGAATTTTGTTTTCAATAAAGTCATTGTGTCATTGGCAGTATGACAAGTAGCACCGTCCTGTTGAAACCTAATGTTCTGCAAATCAAGGCGAATCAGCTCAGGCCATAAAAAATCAGTCAACTTTGAAAGCGATTCCCACTGGCAGTTACCGCCTGATGAGCTTAGTTGAAAAAAATAAGGTCCAATGACTCTTCCAGCGTAAAATCCACACCAAACAGCAAGTTTGTCAGAATGTAATGGCAGTTCTTGATATTCTTCAGATATATCACCACTCCAGATATGGCAATTCTACTTGTTAACATAACCGTTTAACCAGAAATGAACTTCATTGCTGAGAATGGTTTTTTTTTATGAAAATCTGCATCATTTCCAATTTTTTCTAAGCACCAATTACTGAGTACACGACGGTTTAAATGATCTGTTGGTTTTAGTTCTTGGATTAAAACAATTTTGTATGAATGTAAACTAAGGTCTTTTCGTAAAATTTGCCACAAAGAAGTCTGGGAGATGCCCAGTTCTTGTGAACGTCGATAAATCGATACATTTTGGTCTTCACGAAAACATTCACGTACGGCAGCAATATTCTCTTCACTCCTTGCATTTCTTTGTCTCACTGGCACTGTAACATCATGAAGTGTGAAATTTGTTCCAAACTTCTTCACTAAACGTTCAACTGGTCTTTTATCCGGACGATTATAACGACCAAAAATTGGAGTTGAAGCACGTAAACGTAGAGATCGCCATTTTTGATAATAAATTCGAATTTTTTGTAAATGTTGTTGGATGTTCCATGATTAAATCGCAAATACAACTGTCTGTCACAAATAAACAATGGCTGCCCTACGTGAGTATTAACAATTTAAAAATGGGGCGTTCGTTTTGAAACACCCTTTATCAACATAAATATTTCAAATCAGCCTGCAGATAGCGAAGATGATCTAAATATTTGTTTAGCTACACCCGTGCTACCACTAAAACCAAATCGTGTATATTCCATCCAGCAATATGTAAACAATATATTTAAAAGGGAAAGATCTACACAAGATGCAATTGCTTGACTAGATGCTCGTATTTCTGATGCCATAGATAATAATATCTCCGCCATAGGCATATTTGTAGATTCGCAGAAGGCCTCCGACACGGTAGACCGTTCAATATTGATGATGTTGGAAGACAGCGGCTGTAAGGGACTAGCTTTTAACTTGTTGTCGAGTTACATAAACGATAGGCAACATTGTGTGAGGGTTGAACAGTCGACTAGTACTCCTAGAACCATTACAAGTGCAGTATCAAAGGGAACAGTGCTTTGTCCTCGTTCTTTCTAATATTATATCTAAATGAAATGTTCGATATCGGATTAGAGGCTTTAACATTTATTCAATCTCATACTTTTGTTTCTTTTATTTGTTCTTCTTGTTATGTAATGGATGAGACGATATAAAATTGTCAGCCATCCTCTCTAATTCTCGTTTTGATGTTGGTCATTCAGTCATTAAATTCTCTTTATTGGTCTATTTTTTTTTGCCGAAATAATTAATTTTCCGCGCCTCAAATTCGGGCAATCAACGATACAATTTTCACGTCTGTCTTAAGTAACAAAAACTGGTCTTTTATTTCATCTGCGCAAATTCGAAAATATGGAATAATAATTAATTCGTCTTTCTGGAGTATTATGGATATCAATAATTTCTAATTTTGATTTCATTTCTTCGACCTTTTTGTTGGATAATTTGGAAAATTGTTACTAATACTGAATTTCGATTATTGTTTTTTGGATATAATTATCACGGTTAAGAGTCAAGTAAAATCTCCGTCTTGTACGGAATTATTTTCCATACTCTGATAGAAAACTCTAGAAAAGCAGCCCTCCACCTTAGGTAACGTTAGAATGCTGTTAATTTCTTTCTGTCTTCATAATTGTTTATTGCAGGCTTCTTTTATAACTCTAAATTTTGAATTGGCGTGTTGATTTATGCAAAACTCTTTCCTGGGACCTGAGACTTAAGCACCTATATTGCCTTACACTGGGTGTTGGAACAACTTTTTCTGATTGGGAGCGAACGGATGTCAACCTCACCATCTATAGACTTCGTTCTCTGGATGAGTACAACCTTTCTATGCTCTTTATTGAAATTTCTGACAATAATTATTATTTAACTATAATTTGGAGATATTTGAAGAACTATATTGGATCATATATTGACTCGAAGATCTGAGCTTATCGTAAAGTTTGTTATTTCTTCAGATAGTTTGATTTTTAATCACCTCTTTAATATTTAGTAGATTATAAAATTCTCTGTAAATGAAAGCTGACATTTATACATGACATATTCATGAAACTTAACATTACATTAATTTATTTGGTCAAAATTATAACACTTTTCTCTCTGAGTTCATATAAATTTGGTAGTTTTGGGAATATCTTAGAAAAGTAGGAATCGTAAATTGTATTTAATTTAATCTATTAGAACTATCTGGCGCCCCCTATTTACTGAGTTGTTCTTTTCTGATTTTAGAGTGAAAAATCATAAATAACCCACCCCCTTCTCCACTGGAGCTAAGCCGCGAGCTTTCTTCACTCATAATTTATATCTAGAAAACTTTAGGGAAGAATTCACTTGTATAAAAATTTACGTAACAAGGCAGATGTTATTATCGCAGATGACGCGGTTGTATTCTTCTCAGGAGAAATATCAGAGGCAGTGAAAATAATATGGTTTTAGTCAGGTGTTGAATGTCTTTAACATTATTGAGCTTACAGTGAACACGGAGAAGACAAAATTCATTCATTACACCAGTGACGTTAGAAGAGCTCCTACATTTAATGCATTCTCAGCAGAAAATGAATTTACAATAGAGGTACAATTAAATATTTGGGAATTATAGAAGACAGCCCCTTAAGATGGAAGGAGCAGGCCAGCTTAGTCGTGAAAAAGCAGCGTCCGATGCTGAGCAAGTTCAAAACCATCTGACACATCTGTGATGAAAAAGAACTAAAAACAGTGTATCATGGCATAGAATTACACTTAAAATAAGGCATACTAGAATGGGATGGACTGCCGCTATACAGGAATTTAAAGAAAATGCAGATATCGATATCGAAAATTATTTATAAAAAACCGATTATTTAACCAATGGATGATCTATTCAAAACTACGGAAGTATTTACCACCAGACAACTGTATGTAACGACACTCCTTATATACCAGTATACCATAACACCTTTACCGGTAAAAGGCATACATTTGAGAAATAATTACATAAGACTGCCTAAATTGAATAAAACCAGTAGTCTTAGAACTTTCACATACCTCATCCAAAATTTCTATAACCAGAGCATCTAAGTAACATTTCAACTACAATAAGCAGATAAGACAATGGATAGAACGCCAACACTGGAATTTCTGGCTTATTTTCTGGAATGGATATAATTGCATTCAATAATTATGAATATTGATCACGCAGAAAATATTTCTGAGCTTCAGCACTATATTTTGATTGAAAGCTGTAGTAAACTCCAGTGGCGGCTTGTCCTATGAGACAGATGAGGCAGTGCCTCACCAAATAAATTCTGGAAATAAATCGAATATTTTATTGATCCATTTCATCCTCAATTTCACATGATACGGTACGGCACTGGGACTGTGTTTCATAATATTAAAGCTCAATCTCACAATTCTTGTATATTCAACTCGCTTCCTTGTCTAGCGCGTTATTCTGCACTATTCGGGTTAATTGGGAAGCGGGAAATCCGGTTAGTTTTCGCTTTATTGTGATTTGGTGGTAACGTTTGCTGTGTCTTGACTGTCTCGTGTAAATTAATTAAATAAAATAATAAAGATTATTTCCACAATTTAACTGTGGAAATAATCTTTATTAGTTTATTCAATTAAATGTGTCATCCTTATGTAGCAGATAATTCTAGTCGATTAATTGTTCTTAAATATTGAATTGTATCAGTCCTTACTTGGTGAAAATCCATATTAAATAATTTGAAATAAGGTTATTCTGATTTTCACAAATTTTTATTGTTAAACTCACAACAATTGTTTCGCTATCACAGTAGCATCATCAGGTAAGATCACATTTTGAATAACTAAGCTTGTTTCCGAAATCCGTGGCTATTTATATTACAGTAACTACAATAAATTTTTATTAGGCACTAAAACCCAAAAAAGGGTCCCTGCAAATTCCAACTTATCTGAATATATTTAATTAATGTAATTAATGTTCACACATCATAACGTTCCGTCATAGGATGTGTGAACATTTGAAGAGTTTCCTCAACAATAAAAGCAATTCTACATATTCCAACCATTTGTTAGAAACAGGACATAATTTCAACCATAACTTTGAAATTCTACATATAGAAAGCAAAAGTTATGCCTTAAATCTGTTAGAATCCCTAGAGATAAATAAACATAATAAAATTGGAATATTACTTAACGAACAAATAGATTTAAATAGCTCACCTCTGTTAAATATATTCAGATAAGCTGGAATTTGCAGGGACCCTTTTTTGGGTTTTAGTGCCTAATAAAAATTTATTGTAGTTACTGTAATATAAATAGCCACGGATTTCGGAAACAAGCTTAGTTATTCAAAATGTGATCTTACCTGATGATGCTACTGTGATAGCGAAACAATTGTTGTGAGTTTAACAATAAAAATTTGTGAAAATCAGAATAACCTTATTTCAAATTAAAAAAAAAAAAAATTAATTGATTAATTGTTCATATTTTTTCAGAACGAAATCAGCATGTCCCTTTGTCAACAAAATGAATTGGATGAGGATTCCTGCCTGTCCGATAATTCCGATAGAGGTTAAGTAGCACTAGTTCCCGAAGAAAATTTTTTCAGCAATAAAAATATACCTCGCGCGAGGTTTATTACGTAGATCAGAATTTTGACCTGGTCGAAGACAAATCTTAGAATGGATTACTATCTAACTATTTACTTACCATTTTTCAATAATCGCTTCCAAAGAAAAATTTTTCGATTTTTTCCGAATCAAATTCTTCCTTCTACCAGGTCAGGACCCATCGTATTTGGAGTTTATTGTATGCACTGCCTTCAAATGAGTTCTGAACACTTGAATATTCGAGGACGAAGACCAAAAACGATGTTTAGTTACCATGAGTTGAATTTGTTCCGATTTTGAGCATGACAATAATAATGCTACGGAATGAGGCAATATTTTTATTTCGGATTATACCAAATTCGAATGATTCCACTTTGTTTTTGTGCGTGTTAGAGATTTTCAATGGTTACCTTACTGTATCGGACCGTACTTCGTAGTTAAAGAATTCTCTATTTGTGCTATATGATACCTAGAAATAGTTTGTTTGATGTATGTTCAAAATGTCGATTTCAGGCAGCTTATTATCTTCATGTGTCATATTTATCATCTCAAAGAAATACTACTCTACTCACAATGAATTTGACGGTTGTCTTATACGCAATTTTTCGAATGTGATCTGAAATATTTGAAGAGATAACGCTTTCAGTGATTGGAGGTATAAAGTAGAGCATATACTCGTAGAGGAAACATTTGTTATATCGCTTCTGAGCTGCAGGCCGAATTATGACTAATATTGTTTATTTCCAATTAAAACAAATTTGAACACATATTTCTCCACTGAAATCATTAACTGTGTCTCCCTTGTTTTGAATAACTATTTTTTTCTTTTTTCAATTGAAATTTTTATCATGTTCCATTTTTGTTATTAATTTCAGAATAATACGATGATATAAGTTTGTTTCCCTTCAATACTTCCATTATTCTTTATTGTTTTAAATTTACACTTAGACTGTGCTAATTTTTTTTACTGTTACAGTATTGAATTTCATTTTGTTTCAACATTTCCAATTTTTTTCATCATTTGCTTTCAAAATTCTGCTTTTCGAGTATTTCATTCTATTTCATTCGAGCATCTCAGTTTTATCATGCTGATAAGAAAATTCCGGTGAATTTTAGTTTGGCAATTCCTTTTTCAATCTCTTTAATTCTATGAATTTTTACGTATCTTTTTTATCAAGAAAATGAGGATCTCTATTAGCACTTATTGAGTATCAATTCATTTATGAATTTGTAATGTGTTTGTTTTCAAGCAGTTCGCAGATTACAGAGAAGTGGCACGAGATGCTCAATTTAATTTTTGAAATATTTGTCGAACCAAAACAAAAGATTATATTCTTATGATTCAATTAATTGTTGTTTTTGTTGGACTCGTTTTATGATCGCTGGGATAAAATCAATTACAATTTCTTAGTGTAAAATCTCAATTTTCAACCCTAGGGATTCTAATTGATCACAAGGAAAACAAAATTCCTTTTTATATTAACTCAAACTTTCTCTAAGTTGAAATGAAAACAAACATTGATATGATTTGTTTTCCATAAAATAACTTAAAACCGCATATTCGAATATTGCTGATCACCTAACTAATACTTTGTATTGTGATGATAATGCGATTTGATAAAGCTATCTCAGCATTGATTCTGCGTTAAGATTCGATTATAGTTATGTGATTATAATAATCAGAAATAAACCTTAAAGAATTAACATGTGAAAAAACTTTTTTGGCATAATCAATAAAATCATTGAAACGATTTTCAGATCAGATTCAGATATTAAGTAAACATTTTAAGGTATTTTTCATGTTTTATTTTCTTCGCTATTTGTGAACTACAACTCTGAGCGAAATATAAGAAGATTTTCCAACGCACTTCCCATTTTAATAATTACAGAAAAATAATCTATAAAATTCATATATTTCACTTAATAATATCTAGAATTCCATCTTCTTCACAAGAGAATTTTGATGTTCTCGAACAACTTCAGTGTATTCTGATAATTTTTCTCTGACCTAATTTCAGTATCCATTCGAATATACAAGGTGTTTTTAAACTTGAGACAGGAGGTAGAATTCATCGAAATAAACTAAGGACACAAAGTTAAAGAACCCACAAGTTCAGGTTTGAAATCTTCAAGTTTCAGTACAATCATCTTACTTACGACTTTAAACCCTGGAGATATTATCTATATGCTCTGAAAGCAATTGTGATTGGATGTATTAATTCAAATGTTAGTTCAGTGTGTGCTGATCCTGTGGTTGTTACCACAATTATTACCACTGTTTTGACTTTCGTGAATTTAGTGAAAAATTTCAAATATTAAATACTTGGAGAGTTCAAGCAAAATGCAGCTGAGAGAATTGAGAAATCCTCGATATCTGCCAGTGTTCGAACTAAAATTGGCTAGTATTCGAAGTTCATTGTTTCCAATTTCATTAAATTGGTGTTTTCCAAGTTAACTTTTTATGTCAGGTGGTTATAACTCGTCAGAATGAAATATTTCACAAGAAATCACCTAATGAGGGCTACAAGCTTTGTATAAGGAATTCTTTATACGTTACAAGATTTTGATATTCAAATTTCGAAACTATTTGGCGTATTCATTTATCGCGAGATGAGGTAAAATTTGTTACTCGTGATTTTACGTGGACACTCGTATAGGATTCTATTACCTATTTGAATCAGTAATCCTCTGTCGACAATTTTACGCAAGTAAAAGAATCTTTTGAATATTCACATCAAAATTTGAATATCGATTCAGCGTTTGAATTGACTCATGCTGTTAATCCAAGCCGCATGCTCGCTGGCATAGACAGATATATAGACTAAAATTGCTGGAAATAGAATTTTACCAAATAGGCTTTCTGCTCTGTTCCCTTCAACATTTTGTACAGGCGATTTTTGTTGATCATTCTGATGAATTCTACCTTCTGTTGAAATGGTCTTAACTCAGAAAACAGCCTATATATTTCCAATCGATCTATTTTGTTTAACAGTACAGTGTCCTATGAAATTCTCGTAATAAGCTGAACTTGCTGGAGGTTTCCTCGAGCCAATGACGATTGAAGTATTAATCATTTTCTGCTAAAGTTAGTTTATTTACAATTGTAAGTACATGACTAACAAACAATTGAGATGAAAAAGTATAAAAGCAGTACCCTTTTCAAACGGAGTATGTTGTAACTCATTGAATAATTTTTCTCTCTTTGAATCTCGGCCTCATTCATTGAATTCTTGACTACTCGACACTACCTACCACACAGCTCTTCAGAAACTGATTTCTCGATTGAAGATACACGTATGTACCAACATCAATCTCGAATATTCTTTATTCGTATTTAACGTTCAAATCTAACCTAAATTTATTGTGAGTAAGACGACAGTAAAATATTATAATCTCCGATTTCATAAGGTAACCAAATGTCATTATCTCGATGGTTGACCATTGAAATGACCCATTTTTGGATACGGCTATAATTTTTTATCGAAATAAACTTTAGCGAATAATGTAAAATATATTCAGAATATTCTAAGTATTATATTAAGTGAGTGGCCCTTACCGATATATTATCAGTGAGAAAAGCAAAACGGAAAACTATAGTCTATCCTTGTAGCCGTATGATTTGAGGTTTTCGAAATTTTCCTTAACTACATGGAAAATAATCAGAAGACGTTACTTCATTCTGTAAAAAGTTTATTCTCCTCTAGATAAATTATGTATTTAGCCGATGTACTCATTTGTGCAAATATGTATGTAAACGTAAGTCATACTAGTTGATTCAAAATCATCATTTAAATGCCTTTGTATATCGAATAATGTACATTTATTGTCATATCATTAAGGCCGAGCAACACTGCCAATCTCGTGCCATTATCAATAACGGCATGTTTTTGTTTTGTCTGAATGTTTTCGTCCACAGTGAGTTTCTGTTGAAGATCAGCTCCTTGTCCAAATAATGGACCCTCTCATAATGAAATTACCATTTTTGTCGCGATTTATATTTTTCATAGATAAAGACAACTCTCCAAATTAATTAATGCGACGGATATTTATTCTATATGTGATAAGAGGTATGAGCTACTGTAAACAGGAAATTTTTTGAATCGTTACAGTTCAACTTACATCTGTGTAAAAGATTGTTGTTCGCCGCATAAGCAGCACACGTGCTTATTTCAATGATTTTTGATATATCTTTTGTGCAATGTTGTAATTCCGACGAATGTGACACAATCGCACACTTATATTAGACCTCCATAGGGACACTGATGTTTTACTAAACAACAACGTCATTTAATGCACGCATGTACCTACCTCATGAAGCTTATTCAAGAAGTGAGCTGTAATCACTACTATTTCAAGTGTCACAGGGAAAAAATCTTCCTTATGCTCAGGTTAAATACTATTAAACTGCAATGGCAATAATAAGTAGGTCTCTCAAAATAAATTCATTAGTGCAGCGGATATTTATTCCATATATGATAAGGAGTATAAGTTATGGTGAATTGGAAAGTTTTTGAATCGAGACAGTGCAACTTGTGTTTGTGTAATAAAAAAAAACTCAAGTCAGCCGAAAAGGCTTTGTTGATGGACGGGCATAAGCAGAAGACATGCATGTTTGAAGCATTGCACGTAAGATATGCCAAAAAGCATTGAAATATGCATGTCTGCTACTTGTGCCTTGCGATCAATAAAATCATTTCAGCTGTCTTTGTGTTTTAAGCTGTTATACAGATGCAAGTTGCACTGTCCCGATTCGGAAAAGTTTCTGTTTATTACAGCTCATAATCCTCATCATATATAGAATAAATATCAGCAGCTTAATAAATTCATTTGGAGAGAAATGATAATTATTGGCATCGTGGCTTAGTAGAATAGGACTTGAGCATAACGAAGATTTCTTCGTTTATAACGCTTGAAGTAATCAGGAATACAGTTCACTTCTTAAATCTAATAGGGTATGCTGCGTATGTGTATTCACGTGCATTAAACTACGCTGTTTCTGGTAAAATATTAATGTCCCAATGCCGGGCGAATTTAAGTGCGTGGCAGTGTTGCATTTATTGGTATTACAGCACTGCACTGAAAATATACCAAAGAGCATTGAAACATGCATGTCCTCTGTTTATTATTATTAACAAAACCTATTGGTTGGGTTTGAAATTTGAGCTTTTCCATAGATGAAAGCTGCAGTATCCCGATCAGAAAATCTTCCTGTTTACCATAGCTCATACTCCCTATCGTATAGAGACAACTCTTTTCTAGAATCCACGACTTTGTAAACATTTTGGAAATAACTAGTAAGTGCTGGTTAAACATCTTTCGGTACTCTGAATACTCACCATTTTCCATGGATTTGTATAAAAGAAGTAACTAATTTAGATAATATAAACTTTCGACTAAATTAGCTATTTAATTGAAAATATCATTTGTTCATTTCTAGAAAATACATTTGCTCTTCTCTAATATAATGATGTTGTATTTTTGAGCCTATAAATATTCATCAATAAAAAGTCTATTCTTCTTGATATAAGGAGTATTAACTACCTTTTTAATATACAATTATCGACATTAAATAATATGACTAACAAACCAATTGCTCATCATTTGAAATATATTATATTATTCGTAACGTTAATGAGCAAGATTCTTTCAATTATGGTCATAAAAGAATATCTCAAAAAAAGATGTGGATAAAAATAAAACAATAAAATGCTTGGAATATTTCATCATAAATATATAAGTTTGAAAAATATGAAAGGCTTTCCTAATAAAAGAAGCTATTTATCTTAAAAGGAAATATAGTTTAATGACTTCATTGGATACAAATTTAAATCTTTGCGAAGTCACTGAAAATATTTCATTTGAAGCTGCTAGGTCAGGAGTTTCAAAGTTGATTCTTAATATTCGGTCAAAACTGTGTGGTTTTGATTGAATATATTTTATTTCAGTACGTATAATGAATTTTGATAAGAATGAAAAGTAATCAACAATCTATTATTTTTTATCAATTCTAGTTTCATTATTGAAAATAGTAAAGATTGGATGTTTTGTGTTTACTGAATTTTTATCTGCAGCAATTTGAAAAGAATATTTTTCAAAAAAATTGAGTTATTTGAGGTGTAATTTATTTGGAGAGACTTACAAATTTCATACTTCTCTTTCTCACGTTTCTACACGTGATACACTATGTATTCAAGTCTTCTCCGTAAAGAATTGATTAATTTGTTCGGTTGTCTTACAATTCTGATCCCAATAAATTCCTTGACACACTCTAGTTAAAGATGTTGCTGAGTTATTTCACGGTATATGTGTTGTCCTTTTCTCCATATTGAAAATGAAACATGTCTTTCCGAGTTATACCTGAGCTATATTTGTAGAAAAAACATTAGCATTTTGATTTATGTAAAATAATAAATTCACAGGAATTGCCTGATTTCAACTATTCATTTCGAAATTTCAATTTTTGTCCATTTTTCGGATCATGGAGCGAAATATAAGTAGGATTTCATTTTATTAGTTTTGATCCTAATTGATTGTCAAATTCTCAACTTAATAGTTTATGAAAGACCAAGTATTAAATTTAGCTTGAATTCTATCATATAATCATCAATAATCAGACGAAATTATTGAATAACTTAATTTCATTTTATGTCCCTTGATTGACTTAAAATTTCATTAGATAAAGTGATTGAAATTGTCTTCTACATAATTTCACCTTATTGTTTGATAATATATTGAAAATTTACGAGCAACAATAGAAAAAGTTTAATCGAAATAATCAGGATATATGTTTTTCTGATGATGTTTTGAGTGAAGTAATAATTTTGATTGTATGAAATGAAGATTGAAAATTTATCCCGATTATTCTCATGGATAAGTTTTCTATATTAACCTATGTAGATGCAATTTTTTTTGAAGAATTCCCAATTCAAAAACTTATGCTAACTACACTCAATTTCACAAAGGAGCATTTATTGAAGAAAGCACAATAATAAAAACTAGTTATGTAACATTCAATCCATCATGTATTGTAAATTATTTATATTTATTCCCTGTTTTGTGAAAGATGCTGAAACATTTCTATTTCCGCAAATATTGTGGGAAAAATATCCACTCTCACCTTCTTTCTATAAACCATGTATACTCAGATCTTTCTAAATTTTTGATCTTAAAAAAACCTTGCTGAATCGTTATTTAAATATGTAAAAAATATTGTTGTAAAATTTGAGTTGGAAGAATATCAAACGAAAAAATTATTTCAACCTAACACTTTCACCGTTAAATTGCGAACGGAATAAATTTGCTTGATATTCTTCTTGGTACACTAAGATCAATCATCACATATCTCATTAATCATTATCGAGAGCTTTTTATACATATATACATATATTCAAATGTAAGAATTATTTAAGTCGTTAATTCAGCGAATGGAATACTACATTATTGGAGATATTGTTTTCATAAATAAAACTTCAATATAGTCGCTTGGTTGAACATAACATGAAAAATATATACATATTGTTATGAAATGATTGATAATTTCTCCAAGAATCCTCGTATTACACTTCCTAAGTACTGTAGAATTTCAATTTGCATTGAAATTAGTTTTTGTCTTCTGTGTGAATATTATCATCAAATTCATTCATACCTATACCTCGAATGTAATCGTTCGATCTTGTGAAACGTTATTGAATTGTGAACTCGAAAATGTATAGAAAATTATAGTTAAGTAGCTCATGTTATATTTTCGGATTTGTTTTTTATTTCAGTCACGCTGTTGTAAAAAAATTGTTAAGTATGATGTATGAAAGTGTGAAATGAAACATAAAAAGTCATAGTTTGAATATTCAAGTATTACCTTAAAATATTCCTTTTCCTTGAGAAAAGATTTCCAATTATATGCCCTCAATCCAGAGACTTATTTTCCTAAGGAAACCAAACATCCCCTGTTGAAATCGTATTTGTTGTGAGGCCAAGATCAAGATTGTTTGGATTAAAATGAATATAGCAGAAGTAACAAGTGTGACAAGGATTAATAAATCTGACGGTTCGTCGCTGGCAACGCTGTAAGGAACAAAATAACTCATAACACCAGACGCGTGCTATTTTTTTCCAGAACACAATATTTTTTCGCATACCAATATATAGTACCTAATAGTAATTCACTAAAAATTAGAATATTTTCGTCCGCAAAACACAAGATTAAAATCCAATTATCGTGTTTTGAACTTGTTTCATAAAATATCGAACTTTAGATCTATAATCAATTTTAACCTTGGCTATTCAGGAAAAAACTTCTTAGGACCTTTTGATCTCTATGAAATTTATGAAAGAATTACATCAAGCTTTAGGCTTTTATGAATCTAACTAATTAAGTTGATTCCTATTTGTTATTATGAGTTTAACACACGACGCATAGCTATTTCAAATGCTTCTAAATATTATAACTAATCAAAAATATGGTTAAATAAACGAAACATCGAACTAAATTCAGAGTCTTGAAATAAGAGTACAATAAAGTTTTTAGTACTTTTGAAAAAAACACCGAATTTCTACGAGAAAATACCAAAATATTAAACTGGATAATTATGTCTGTTCATTAAGAAAATCTCCCGAATTTCTTGATCAGTTAATCTCTTGTAAAAAGCCACCTCTTTTTGAGAGGTGATTAGATGGCAAATATTACTGGATTGACTTATTTAAGAAAGGGGTGCGAACCAATCCTAGTCGAGCGGTCCTAGAAAGGGTACGCGAAAATGGAAGGTCTTTGATGTTAATAAATTTTCTCTGTGATAATGAAAATGGTAATGAAACTCAATTATTGATTTTCAGAAGTATAATGATAAAGTGTACAAATTTACAATATGGTTTTGTCAATATCAATCCTAAACTCAATAAAGTCTCAATAAAGCTGATATTGAATAATTAAGGAGAGGGCGATGCAGGCTCCTTAAGCACTACGAATCATTTATATAATTCTTACTTCTTTCTAAATTGTTCAAACACTATACTTGCGAAAATATATGTCAACCTATTATCTAGTCGTTAATCTTTTTGACTCAACTCTAGTTGAGTCAAAATAATACAAATATACAAAATTCTTGGATATTTCTTACCCCCAGACTCCAAGACCATAAATTCAAATCAAAACTGAGCACACGCGGTTTTCTACGAGAAACGGCCTATTTCACACGAACAATAACGATAAAGAACGACTACCGGTATGCTTAATTCCTTAGTTCCAAAACTTAGCACTATATGTTCAATTTATCTGATTCTTCTGACTCAGTTCTTCGACTCCCAAAAATAAATACTAATATCACTCAATATAATTATAATAATGCTAAATTCTGAGACCAATTTGAGCCTCGTACCACGATGTTTTTTCAACGATCTTACTAGTTTTTCCGGCGTCTCAAGACTCCCGACAAACTCTATTTTGACCCTTTTAATACCTCGTATGAGTCGGTTTTCTCCATACAAATCTTTAAGTTCATTCATACGTTCAATATTCATACTTCGCAAATTTTCGAAAACTTCGGCTCTTATCGAATTTTGTTAACGTCAGCGTTTAATTCACTTAAATCAAACTTTTCGTTCAGTAATTCATCTGGAGCAATATATTTACGTTTTGTAAAATCAGCTCTTGTTAACTTTCCTAATCTGTAGCTTATTATTGCAACATATAAGCCAGAGTAAAAAAAATTCATTTCATGTAGCCGTTCGTTCGTGCGAATTCCTAAGTTTAATAGTAACTGGTCTAGAGATCAGAATAAACAAATTAATTCAGGGGAATTGAACCTCGCGTTGAATTTGAATGCTATATATTGTTATTCAACAAGATATAAACATATACACACTTATACTCACTCCTAAGTTTCAGCCTTTATTTTCCTTATGCAAAATCTTACAACGCTCATCAAAATAATGTTTTTCTTATACGTATATATATATATATATATATATATATATATATATATATATATATATACATATCTAAGGGTTGCTTCCAAGACATTTTTAGTTATCTACTGTATACTTCCGAGACAATTGTTGAGTTCCAAGACAGTCTTGGAAGTTTTTTATATCTAATGGTTACTTCCAAGACAGTCTTGGAAGTATCATGTCTTGGAACTATCACAATTCTGCTCAACAGTGATTCGATTACTTCTCGGACATTTGAAATCTTCATGTCAGCTTGTATCAGGGGATTGAACGCTACCGTGTTCTGCCAACATGAAAATATCGAATTTTCAGCTGAAAGTATTTTCAAACAATTTAATGATTTGAAATATTAAATCGTAGTCAAATACCATTCCGTCTTATCATCTATACTGCCGTCCTTTGGTGATATAACAAAAGGGGCATTTTGAGGTAATATAAGAATTTTTAGCAGACCTTCATCTCAAAGTATGAAGCTCGAAGTACAAAAATGTTCAGATCATTTCAGCAGTTAGATGAAATTTTTCTGCTTCATTCCAATTTTTCATGGAATATTCATAATAACAAGTACACAATAATATACTCTACCCAATTTATGCGAGCTAAATCTCGCCCCAATAGTGATATTCAATTTGTATTGTGAATTTTTTCCTAATTAAGACCATTATTAGTTTATTATTATTTTAATAGGTAGGTACATAAATAGGGAATTTCTGAAGCCACACTTACAAAACAGAACTGAACACAAATGAAATGTTCAGAATTGAACAAAGTTCAACAGAACTATAAAACTCAACAGAAACTGATTAGAACTGGAAGAAATCAAACAGGACGGAACATAACGTATTAATATTTATATATAAGTCAGAAAAGGGTCAGAAAAAGAATCCTCAACCGAACAGAAATACTTAATCAAGAGCATGTTTTTCATTGTTTTGCGCACTTCTTTTAAGGAGTAGCGTGCTATCGTTTTGCCCGAATGTCTGTAATTTTCTAATTCTGAGCAGAGAATGGTCTCAAATAACAGGGTTGAACGCCCTGATGAAAAATCCGGGGTCAAAAGTAATTCTGTCCGACCGGCCGTGAACACGCAAACTTTCTAACGGATAAAGCTAGAGACTTGAAATTTTCTGAGGCGATTTGGGTTCCAAATATTTCGGCTTAGTTCGTAATGGGCCAAACCGCTCTAATGGTTTCGTAGTTATTTCAATTCGAATTTTTTCATATTTTTCCCAATAATTTCCAATGTATATTTTCGATCGAACTGAACTTTGGCAGTCAGAAAGACGGTAATCACGTGCAAAATTTCATAAGGATCGTAGGATAAGAAAGCTTTTTTAAATTTTTTTTTCGTACATTTTGAATACGGTGCAGTACGAAAATCTGAAATTGAATTGAACTATCAAATGGAAATATTTAAATTTTCAGGATAGTTTTATTAAGATTTGAATTTTGTCTTCTTTTCTCCAAATACTTTTGAAACTACGAATCCGATCAACATCAAATTTGGTATTAAGGAATCGAACAGTGACATGCATGTTTTGCCAAATTTCCACAAGATCGTATAATAAGAAGATAATTAAAAAAATATTTTATTCGTACTTGTCGAATACTGTGGAGCCCGCATATTAAAACTGATTTGAGTCTCGAACTAAAAGTGATAGAGATTTGAAATTTTTGGGGTAAATTTGGGACCTGAATATCTCGCCTAAGTTTTTTAATGGGCACAATTTATTTAAGGACTCCGGAGTGCCATTGAATCTCTTTTTCTATTTTATCAATAGTTCTGAAACTACTTATCAGATCAGAATGAAATCTGGTACTTAAGTGAATAATAACGATGCGGAGGATTGTGTAAAATTTCGTAAGGATCGGCTAGCCGGTCCGAACACTAAGTTAAACTGCAAACTTCCGAACTGAAGGACCTAGAGACTTGAAATTTTCATATTATGTTGGAAGTCTGAATATATCCGTTGTGTCGTGAAATGGTCAATATCGGTCGAATGGTTCGTGAGTTATGTCAATTTGAAATTTTATTCTTTAAATATTTTTGTATCAGTAAATCCAATCAAACACAAATGTTGTATTTGGGGGAAAAATGAGCGAGAACACTCAAGCATAACTTCGTGCGAATATATGCCATAATTTTTCAAATTGCAAATCTTTAAAGGTGACGTTTGAATCACTTGATAAATGGTTTTCCAATAGCGATGATGCAGTTTAAAAATTGAAAAAACACATAGGTCACTCACTGAGACACAATTTGTTTTTATTTGAAAACTCACCTTATACCATTATGTATGGAAAATAATTGTACTCAATTACCCCCACAATTTCTCCGTTCGTACCGCAATTTGTCAACCCGATTTTTCAGCACTCACTCATATACATTTGGCTGTATATAATCAATGGTACGTTCGATATTTATTTTCAATTATTTAGTTGTTGGATTATCAGCATACGACTTAGCATATACCCAAGGTGTTATATCACACGAGCCGGGAGCATAAGTAACTTGACCATTTCTTGAGATAATTTTATCATCGGATTTTGTTTTCAATAAATCGATTGTTGGCTGTGTGGCAGGTAACATCATTTTGTTGAATCCACATATCCTCCAGATTATTCTCAACAGCAGCAGAAAGAAAATTCATCTAACTTTATTAGTTATCTATTAACTGATATTTTTTGACCATTTTTTGTTTATATAATTCAATCAAAAATCAGCTTCATCACTGAATAAAATTTTTCACTAAAATTTTTTATAATTTTCAAATTGTTCAAGAGAAGAATAAGAAAACAAGCGACATTTATGGTGGTCATATGGCAGTTCTTGAACCAGTTAAATTTTGTAAGGATGTAAACCCAAATCCTTTCTTTAAGTTCTTCAAGTTGTTGTTTGAGAGAGATTTGATTGTTGAGAACAACGTGGAACCGATTAATTTGGATTTTCTCTTACACTTGCTGCAACTAATTCAATATTCCCATGTGCGCGCGCATTTCTCCGTCCTACTGGTACTTTTGTACCAACTTCAATACGATAGTGAGTTGCCTAACTGGACCATGTCGCCCAGGAATTCTTCTTAAATTTCCCACAATTTTCACAAATGAGCAATGATTTTGATGAAATAATTTAACAATTTCCAAACGTTGTTGAAGCGTGTATAATTCCAGGATTGAATGGCATAGCCTAGTGAACACAAATGACATGGAAAATGTTAAAAATAATATACTTTCATAATCATTTCAAATTGTTTCATTCCCGTTGGAAAACCTGTTATATGTAGAAGAAAACCAAGAATTGGTACTAACGGGTTATCCATTTCGTGCTAATATCGTATCGATTTCTAATCGTATCGATTTTAAATTCGGTAATTAGAATTAAAACAATGACGCGCATGTTCTTGCGAAAATTCGTGAGGATGGTATAAGGAGGTTTCAAACACCGGAGCTACCGGCTTAGGAGTACAAAATTAAATTTCATTGTTTGAATTCTCTAGTGAGGTAGTTTTAACGAGTTAGGAGATGGATGAAGAAACGCGCAAAAGCTCCTGACACCACGTCAGTGCTTTACCTTATTTTTTTAGACTAGCTTTATTCGCTCTGAGCGCTTGTTCTAGGAAACATACTCTCATAATTTCGCCTCACTACCTGTTATTTGAAAAAATTGAAGAGAAAAATGGCACTCTCGTTCATCGCCTATCTACGCCGCAAACTCTAACTTTGAGGAATTCCTCTAGAAAATTACAATAAAAGTAGGCAATCCAGGATTCAATATTTCCCTTTTTTCATTCAGTTGATAATGCTAGAGCATATTTCTGGGTAAATCAATAATGTTGTCCTTTGTTGTACAAACAAAATTTCAGCTCATTTTGATGGATAGTTCTTAAAT
Organism: Megalocaria dilatata; assembly: GCA_034642435.1. Taxonomy (NCBI): domain Eukaryota; kingdom Metazoa; phylum Arthropoda; class Insecta; order Coleoptera; family Coccinellidae; genus Megalocaria; species Megalocaria dilatata. The sequence goes on from CM067856.1 coordinate 77,889,828, forward strand.
GATTGAAGTTTTTAGGAAAAAAAATCATCTTCAAGTGATACGGTAGTTTGCATGAATTTTAAATTCACTGTTGTTCCCAGACACATCACGGCCAATTCCTTCTACGCCAGCAGTAAATCATCAAAGGTATAAACAAACAGAAAAACATTATTTTCTCAAGGAACTTGATGTATAATGAATAAAAACGCTATACTTTATGGCTTGGGAGGCTCCACTACTGAAACTGAACATGGGTAGCCACGCGCCGGCGTTCTTTAAAAAGACGCGGCATGCTTTCATCTTGGGTCGGAGATAGATAGATAAATTTCTTTATTTGAAGCGATAGACATTTGCTATATAAAAATGAAATGACGTCAGATTGAATTAATAGAATTTCAGAACCAAAATAATCCCAAGAGTTGTAAGGTTCCAAATGAATTAACATTTTCTTAACTTTCTTACTATTTAATAGGATAACGGCATTTAATAATATTAGGTAGTTTAATATTTTAATAAATGAGGACCTTTTTCACTCAATGCTAACCTATGAACACGGATGAAATAAATCTTGTGTTCTACTCTTTCAGTATCATAATTATGACTAAAGGCGGAATTATATTTGTAGTTCGTGCCGTGACGACTCGCGTCAAGAGCCTATCGAATACGTATATTTCTAATGCGGGCGATTATACTACTCACACACCCCGTGTCATGACGGGGCGCGGATAGACACTCGAGGATCCGAGGTGCTCCGACGTGACACTGCGTGTGTGCGATTTGTCTCTATATATATTAAAACAGTAAGTGCCATGGCAACCGACCACAGATGTGCGTGACGTCACGCAGTGCTAACTTCCAGACGCGCAGGATCCCGACGGGCGAAGCCCGTCGCCTGGATATCGTTGCGGACCGAAGGTCCGCACTTCCCTCTAGACCGGTTTACCGTTCCCGTTCCGGGATGACCCTCCGTTCCCGAGATACAGGCGGATAAAGTTCGGGAATTTTCCCGCGCACTCCAACAAGCCCCGCCCACCGTAACCCCGACCCGTTTCTGTGGTGTACGTATAGGGGCGATCCGCGAAGTCAAGAACGGAGACCGTCCGAAAATTTTCGGACCGTCGGAAAAAACGGATATATCTAGCGACGGGCGAAGCCCGTCGCGAAAATACCCATTCGGACCGAAGGTCCGATAGACCCGCTACCCGTTAAAGCCCCTATATTTCGCGGATTACTTTCCGTCGCTACGATACGAGCGGATGATAATTTCCGGACTTTTCCCGCCCTCACCAAACGGGTACCGCCTTAGGCGTATGCCGCGTAGGGATGACCAAACGGGGGTGACCAAAGACGGAATTTCAACGAAAAGTAGATCCCACCTAAAATTATAGAAAATTATTAAAAAAAATTGGTTTTTTCGAGGTGGATCGATCGAAAAATATAGATCAATCGACTCTACTCGTCTCTATATATATTAAAACAGTAAGTGCCATGGCAACCAACCATCGATATTATCGCCATCACGTAGTGCTAACTTCCAGACGCATAGGATCTCGACGGGCGAAGCCCGTCGCCTGGATATCGGTGCGGACCGAAGGTCCGCACTTCCCTCCAGACAGTAGTATCGTTCCCTTTCCCGGATGCCCCTCCGTTTCCGAGATACGAGCGGATAAAGTTCGAAAATTTCGGGACTTTTCCCGCGCACTCCATTTGTAAACAAACAGGCCCCGCCCACCGCGATCTCGAACCGTTTCTGTGGTGTACGTATAGGGGCGATCCGCGAAGTTAAGTACGGAGACCGTCCGAAAATTTTCGGACCGTCGGAAAAAACGGATATATCTAGCGACGGGCGAAGCCCGTCGCGAAAATACCCATTCGGACCGAAGGTCCGATAGACCCGCTACCCGTTAAAGCCCCTATATTTCGCGGATTACTTTCCGTCGCTACGATACGAGCGGATGATAATTTCCGGACTTTTCCCGCCCTCACCAAACGGGTACCGCCTTACGCGTATGCCGCGTAGGGATGACCAAACGGGGGTGACCAAAGACGGAATTTCAACGAAAAGTAGATCCCACCTAAAATTATAGAAAATTATTAAAAAAAATTGGTTTTTTCGAGGTGGATCGATCGAAAAATATAGATCAATCGACTCTACTCGTCTCTATATATATTAAAACAGTAAGTGCCATGGCAACCAACCATCGATATTATCGCCATCACGTAGTGCTAACTTCCAGACGCATAGGATATCGACGGGCGAAGCCCGTCGCCTGGATATCGGTGCGGACCGAAGGTCCGCACTTCCCTCCAGACAGTAGTACCGTTCCCTTTCCCGGATGCCCCTCCGTTTCCGAGATACGAGCGGATAAAGTTCGAAAATTTCGGGACTTTTCCCGCGCACTCCATTTGTAAACAAACAGGCCCCGCCCACCGCGATCTCGAACCGTTTCTGTGGTGTACGTATAGGGGCGATCCGCGAAGTTAAGTACGGAGACCGTCCGAAAATTTTCGGACCGTCGGAAAAAACGGATATATCTAGCGACGGGCGAAGCCCGTCGCGAAAATACCCATTCGGACCGAAGGTCCGATAGACCCGCTACCCGTTAAAGCCCCTATATTTCGCGGATTACTTTCCGTCGCTACGATACGAGCGGATGATAATTTCCGGACTTTTCCCGCCCTCACCAAACGGGTACCGCCTTACGCGTATGCCGCGTAGGGATGACCAAACGGGGGTGACCAAAGACGGAATTTGAACGAAAAGTAGATCCCACCTAAAATTATTGAAAAAAATTGACTTCTTCAAACCGGATCGATCGAAAAATATAGATCAATCGACTCTACTCGTCTCTATATATATTAAAACAGTAAGTGCCATGGCAACCGACCACAGATGTGCGTGACGTCACGCAGTGCTAACTTCCAGACGCGCAGGATCCCGACGGGCGAAGCCCGTCGCCTGGATATCGTTGCGGACCGAAGGTCCGCACTTCCCTCTAGACCGGTTTACCGTTCCCGTTCCGGGATGACCCTCCGTTCCCGAGATACAGGCGGATAAAGTTCGGGAATTTTCCCGCGCACTCCAACAAGCCCCGCCCACCGTAACCCCGACCCGTTTCTGTGGTGTACGTATAGGGGCGATCCGCGAAGTCAAGAACGGAGACCGTCCGAAAATTTTCGGACCGTCGGAAAAAACGGATATATCTAGCGACGGGCGAAGCCCGTCGCGAAAATACCCATTCGGACCGAAGGTCCGATAGACCCGCTACCCGTTAAAGCCCCTATATTTCGCGGATTACTTTCCGTCGCTACGATACGAGCGGATGATAATTTCCGGACTTTTCCCGCCCTCACCAAACGGGTACCGCCTTACGCGTATGCCGCGTAGGGATGACCAAACGGGGGTGACCAAAGACGGAATTTCAACGAAAAGTAGATCCCACCTAAAATTATAGAAAATTATTAAAAAAAATTGGTTTTTTCGAGGTGGATCGATCGAAAAATATAGATCAATCGACTCTACTCGTCTCTATATATATTAAAACAGTAAGTGCCATGGCAACCGACCACAGATGTGCGTGACGTCACGCAGTGCTAACTTCCAGACGCGCAGGATCCCGACGGGCGAAGCCCGACGCCTGGATATCGTTGCGGACCGAAGGTCCGCACTTCCCTCTAGACCGGTTTACCGTTCCCGTTCCGGGATGACCCTCCGTTCCCGAGATACAGGCGGATAAAGTTCGGGAATTTTCCCGCGCACTCCAACAAGCCCCGCCCACCGTAACCTCGACCCGTTTCTGTGGTGTACGTATAGGGGCGATCCGCGAAGTCAAGTACGGAGACCGTCCGAAAATTTTCGGACCGTCGGAAAAAACGGATATATCTAGCGACGGGCGAAGCCCGTCGCGAAAATACCCATTCGGACCGAAGGTCCGATAGACCCGCTACCCGTTAAAGCCCCTATATTTCGCGGATTACTTTCCGTCGCTACGATACGAGCGGATGATAATTTCCGGACTTTTCCCGCCCTCACCAAACGGGTACCGCCTTACGCGTATGCCGCGTAGGGATGACCAAACGGGGAAGACCAAAGACGGAATTTCAACGAAAAGTAGATCCCACCTAAAATTATAGAAAATTATTAAAAAAAATTGGTTTTTTCGAGGTGGATCGATCGAAAAATATAGATCAATCGACTCTACTCGTATGGGATTAAACGCAGAACGAAGTTATCCAAGATACATCCGATACCTCGACGAAATTTAAAATGCATTTTTTATGCCATTTTCGATCATAGAATGGATCAGCATTTTCGTCATCCTGAAATATTAAAAAATATATACGAGACAGTATTTTAATTTACACAAAAATATTTATTATTCAACAATTGTTTCAATGGCTTCTTCTGGTATCTACTGCTAATCATCTTAAGGAATTCAGGCATAATTTCAACAATAGCTATGAAATTATCCACGTCGAAAGCAAAAGTTCTAGATTAACTCTTTTAGAATTTGTTGAAATCAACAGGTAAAATGCCCGTAAAATCCTTAATACGAACAAACAGCTGTTCACAAGTCTCCGTTACTGAATATCTTTCCCTAATGGCTTTTTGTAGTGGCACAATCCAAAAAACACCTTGATCTTTTATGATTTGTTTTTCCATCATTTTGTCATATACTTAACACTGTATTTACACTCGGTTACACTGGACACCATCAGCCAGTAGAATGTAGATACCTGAAGAAGTGACGTCGTGGTGAAACAATTGTTGTATCATAAACATTTTTGTGGAAATTGAAATACTGTCTCTCATATATTTTTTATTTAAAATGAGTTTCCATTAGTGGCCGAATCAACCAAACATCCTGAAATATTGATGGAATTTCTGTTCATCACTCCCTTGTTCCTTCACCAGTAAATGAAACTCACTTCGAGCGTCCCTGAGGTTATTTATCGGATGAACGCAGTATTTTCTTCTTTTATTCTAAAGTAGGCTTAACATAAGCATATATCCAAGATCTTCATCAAAATCGCTCTCATGAATACAGGGGACGTAGTTGTTTTCAACATGTCTTTTTCAACAACAAGTTAGTGGAGGTAAGAGAAAACTCGCAGATGAGCATCGTATCTTTCAAGAAAAGTGGGAATTGGAGTTTTTATGTTGTGAAGTAGAAGACTAAATTTTTGCTTGATTAGCAACAGTACAACTAGTTTCCCAAAATTATATAATATTAAATGTCACTATGATTGCCATAGAAGTAAGACCAGTTTAGAGGTATGAGCAGAAACGAAAAGTTAAGTCAGTTAAAAGTGCAGTTAAAAAATCAACAGCTAATATTTATTAAGCCACAGTGTGGCGAAACCATTATCATTCAACAATAAAAGGTTTGTGGAAATTGAATTTCATTTATTACTAGTTGCAAATGAATTACCATCAAAGAAAGACCGTATCCATCAAATATTCATTTGTAATTATAAGATAAAGCAAAATTTTTACAACCATACGAATGAAGTATAATCTGAAATTATTGAAGACTCCCATTTTATTTCGAGAAATATTTAATTATCCTCTTTTTATAAATAGACCAGTAACGGATTACCGCGATTTACCGAAAAAAACAGCCGAGTCATTAATATATTCGTTTCACCAATACTTCCAGGACAATCACACCTTCCACGAATGAACAGACAACTCTAGAAAATAATAATTCCTATCATATTTAGCATTGGTATTCCGAATGTGGTAGTAATATAATTGATCCACTCAATTCAATATAACAAAAGTGGAGATTATTTTTAATATTCAGATATCCTAGCCATCGCGAATAATTGGATTCATGTCAAAAAATTAGGAAAGAGCACTAACGTTGTGTATGGAGCTGTTGAGCGCATGTTCGTCAGTCTACTCGCACAACAAATTATAACACGGCACAGAAAATTATGAAAATAACTAACCTCAATTATCTTTGGTTACAATTTGATATGTAGCTCAATCATTCCGTAAGAAGAGAACGAAAAACAACCTTCCTCCCTACCTGCAAAAATTTTAATCCCTCTACCAACTCAGCCAGACGGGATTTACTGGGGTAATGGAAAGACCGCTTGATATATTTATAGGTATCAATCGGTAAATCGGTAATTTTCAAATTTGAAAAAGTATAATAACATAAATGACAAATAATTATGCATTAGCCTTCGCACTGTCCTTTGACAACTAAATATTATATTTCAATTCCATCGGATAATTATTTTAGAAATTATGGCGAAAATAAAATCTCCAACGTCAATAAATCCGAAGCTTCCCGCCCGATTTCGCCCATTAATGAATATAACCCAGATATTTAGGCCTTAAATATATCCGAAATTTCCAAGTTTCTAGGTTTTTTCCTTCGAGAGTTATCGATTACGGCTCATGGACAAACACAAACACAATAACTCTCGAAAGAGGAAACCTTAGAGATTTGCAATTTTCAGTGTGCATTTGAGACTCAGTTTGTCAAGGGCAAAATCGGTCCAGTGGTTCCGGAATAATTTGAAGTTTGAAATTTAATTTTTTTCAAAATTGCCAAACCAATAATGCGATCGAATCGAAATTTAATAGTTACTCATAGATGTCAAATGATTATACGGAGGATCACCTATAAGTTTTTTCAAATCTCTGAAAATTGCCGAATAGCGCCATTGAATTTATGGGACAATTTTTTTTTCCATATTGTTATACGCGCATGCAGTGTGGAAATTACAGCCTCTGCTCAATAATCAGTGCGTACCGGATACCTATCTCAGGTGCGGAGCCAGAATTTTTTTAGTTTCTTTGATATTTTTTGCGGAATAATCAATAAACATATCAAGTTGTAATCACAGATAATCAATCAAAATTATTAAAACAAGTAGTAGAAATTAGTATGTTTTACTACCAATAAAATGATATTTTACACATTTTATTGTGACTCGAGTTTCGGGAATAAATTATCCCATCTTCAGACAACTGAAAACTTAACGAGCGGTACAGGGTACTTATGTATAGAAGAGGTGATAAAAAATAGGTTGAAAAAGAGAGGGCTCCTAACAACTATTTGAATATCGGCACGCCAAAAAAGATTGGTATACAGATGTTACTTATTTAAATATTAAGATTGGTAAACAGATATTACTCATTTAAATATCTCAAATATTTTGGATATACATAGATCCGTACAGTCATTCATTATTTTTATTGTGAACTAATTTGAAAATTTCAACAGATTCTATGTAATCAAGTTTCTTTTCTTTCGATTCTACATGTACAATTTCAAGAATATCTATTGTCCAAAATGGATGGCCGTTTTCTAAACAATGAGTGCCAAAAGTAGTTGTTTCTTTATTTTTCATGAAATTCATTTTATGTTCGTTGAACCTCGTCTTGAAGGAATGTCCTGTTTGTCCTATATATTTATTACTGCACGTTGTACTCATAAACTCCCGATTCAACGTATCAATCAATGATCCATAGAGCTTTCGCATTATCCTTATCAAAAAATAACCGCGAAGCTGAAGTTAAAACCATAAAATCAATAGCCGCGAACAAAAGTTTCAACTTCAATATAATAGATAATTCAATTCGACAGAAACAATCTGAACTAGCTATAAACCAAATAGTTTTTCAAAATTAGATGTTAATATTGCTTTCAAAAACCCAAAGCAAATTATCATCCGTATTATTTAACGCAAAGGACCCAAGTCCAAACATACACATGAGTTATCTTGTTCGACGTGCAGTAATAAATATATAGAACAAACCGGAAGTTCCTTCAGAACGAGGTTCAACGAATATAAAATAAATTTCATAAAAATTAAACAAACTTCTACTGTTGCCACTCATTGTTTAGTAGAGAACGGTCATCCTTTTCCGACAATAGATAATCTTAAAATTTTACATGAAGACACAAAAGGAAAGAAACTTGATTATTTAGAATCTGCTGAAATTTTCAAATAAGTTCACAATAAAAATAATAAATGACTACGGATCTATGTAAATCCAAAATATTTGAGATATTTAAATAAGTAACATCTGTTTACCAATCTTAATACTTAAATAAGTAACATCTTACCAATCTTATTTGCCGTGCCGACATTCCAACAGTTGTTAGGAGCCCTTTCTTTTTTAACCTGTTTTTTATCACCTCTTCTATACATAAATACCCTGTACCGCTTGTTGAGTTTTCAGTTGTCTGAAGATGGGATAATTCATTCCCGAAACTCGAATCACATTAAAATGTGTAAAATATCAATTTATTTGTAGTTAAACATAGTAATTTCTACAACTTGTTTTAATTATGATCAACTACCAAATAGTAACGACTGAAACAGTACAGTATCTGAAAAATTCAGGTTTTACAGAAACTATCAATTTGATGCAGAAGTGTAATGATTCCATAGCTCATACAGAAAGATATGAGGGTATACTACTTTGAAGATGAGATAGTAATTCCCGAAACTTGAGTCACATAAAATGTGTATAATTTCAATTTATTGGTAGTAAAACATAGTAATTTCTACAATTGTTTTAATTTACTGAATTTTTTAGATTAATCTGTATTGTTAATAACTCCTAAACCATCAGGTCGGATGTACGGAGTTGAATTTACCCACAAGTTTTGAGTATTATTCGATCCAAGCAGGAAAAATGCCAATGATCAGTAACATGAAGTGACCCAATATTGCAAAAGAAATGATCGATATTGAACGAAAATAGGTCAATGATTCAAACAGTGACACAAGATTTCGATATATGACCCATCGAATCAAAATTAAACACAATCAAAGAATGAACTAAATATATACTCTGAAATGTCTTGGAACTGATGGTTATTCAAAAAATCTAAACAACCGGCCTATTTTTCAAAATTCAACTACCATTGAAAACAGTACCTTATGTATGACCGAATGAACCTATATACAACGAAAATAAAAAAAGTCCCGGAAGTAACCGTTAGATATATATATATATATATGTATATATATATATATATATATGTATATATATATATATATATATATATATATATATATATATATATATCATAAAAGAAAAACATGATTTTGATGAGCGTAGTAAGATTTTGCATAAGGAAAATAAAGGCTGAAGGCTGAAACTTAAGAGTGAGTATATGTGTTTATATCTTGATATACACATCATATATATATATATATATATATATATATATATATATATATATATATATATATATATACAACTTAAAATTTCTTGAATCCTATTATAGATAATATTGGAGTTTCTTAGGATATTGGATTCCACAAACAAAACAGAAAAGTACTATTTATAATAAAAAGACGTTTCGTTTGGTTGACGACATTCTCAATTTCATTAGCATACAATTTAAAACTTTCCAGTCATCTGACAAGTCTGTAAAAAGATATTACAATAACAAATATATAAAATAAAATAAAGAGATGATGTACCTGAGCAGAAAATTATTATTATTCCGAAATCAAATAGTAAAATAAAGATGTATTAGGAGTACAAATAAGTTTCCGCCGTTTTTTAACACAAATTAAATATTTATTATAGAAGAACGGTAATATAAATTTATTTAAAATATTGCCCATCACTTGCAACCACTTTTTTCCATCTCTCAGGCAGCATTCGAATCCCACGTCTGAAGAACTCCTTGTCTTTTGAGGCTATCCACGAATCAACCCAATTTTTGGTATCCTCATAAGATGTGAACCGCTGGGCCGTCAGAGCATGTGTCATGGACCGGAACAGGTGATAATCGGACGGTGCAATGTCTGGTGAATACGGCGGGTGGGGTAACACTTCCCAATCAAGTGTTTCCAAGTACTTTTTCACGGGAGCCGCAGCATGCGGACGAGCATTGTTCAATATCTCTCGGCTTTAATTCGTACGGAACCCAATTTCCTTGTTTATGAATCATTCCTAATGATTTTAAACGATGTGAGACTACTTGCTGAGTGACTTCTAATGTTAGAGCAAGTTCTTTTTGTGTTTGAGATGAATCTTCCTCCAATAATTCCTCCAATTCTGCATCCTCGTAAATTTTTAGCCTTCCACTGCGATCTTTGTCTTCTACGTCGAAATCACCGTTTTTAAACTTTTGAAACCACTCTCGACACGTTCTCTTACTCAAAGCACCCTCACCATATGCTTCTACGAGCAATTGATGAGCCTCAGCAGCAGATTTCTTTAAATTAAAGAAGTAAACTAATATTTCCCGCAAATGACGCTTACTTGGCTCAAATTTTGACATTTTCAACTTATAAAAATTATATTTTACCAATATAAAATCAATGATATTAATAGGTTATGTTGTTCTTGAATGTCCAAACTATTCATCTGCGAAAGCTAACCGAAACTCCATGCCGCGCCATCTACAATAAAACGGCGGAAACTTATTTGTACTCCTAATACATTCACTGGTACACAGTATCTTCTATGTATTAGTTATTATAATATAATGGCGTGAAATGTCGGTGTTTTCTATATTTCCGTCAGATATCTCCGTAGGTGCTACAAAAGAAATCACCAGCAGTTACAGGTGGTCGCGAATACAATAAGTGATGATGAAAAATTTTTCCTTGCAAGGTTGTTAGATTTTAAGCATTTATAATGGAGTAATTCCTTATTTCATTCCATTAAAATGAACTATCACAAAGTAACGGACTACTCCATCCAATATTTAAGCATTTATCTTTATATAATGGTGTGATAAATCTGGCTGAGATTCCTAATATCGGTTCTATCTAGAGCATTATCACCAAAGGCTTTTTGCAACATTTTCAATGCATCGTCACACGAAAATTCATTTGCAACACAAAACTTTAAACAAATTCTTTGCTCAACGTAATCACCCATAGTAAAAATCGGCACGCACTCTGACATCGACTGACTTAATCAGCTGTTGCAAACACACTAGTTGACAGATCCCGCTCAAGCTTGGCATAGTAATTAAGGACAGTGGTACCAACATTACCTGCCCCATTGCCCCGCCAGTTTTATATATATATATATATATATATATATATATATATATATATATATATTGTTATGGTATTATATTAATGAAATTTTGTGAATGAATACTTATTAGATCTTATTAGATCACCCTTGTATGTAAGTGATGTATTATTCTATGATTCCGGCTAACTCTTAATATTATAATTTTGAATAATTGAAATTAAATATTACTAAATTTGATTAATATTTTTGAGGGAGGATCCAATTTGAATTTTCTAAAAAGATTGAATTTTTAAATTATATTTTATGGAAGTAATTTGAAATATTATAATCAGTGAACAATAAGCTAGATCTAATTCTATGTTAACCTAACCTCATCTAATGTAAACAGTGATTATCATTTCTCAACTTCTTTGTGGAAAGATTAACAGGATTGAATTTGAATACCTTTGGTAAGTTTGTTCATCAATTTAGGATTGTTCTTTTTTTATTGTCTCTTCTTTCAGGAATAACGCTGGTTTCGTTGGAAACAACACTTCTAGAATGTTCTGAAATTCACAGGCTACTTTGTTGAATTTCTTCGATATATCCAATTCGTTTGAAACTTGATTTCTATGTGGGATTTTTCCATTCACATTCAGGTAATGTATTTTCTGGATTCACTTTCCATTCACAATAACCAAATAATCTTCTTTTTTCAGATGATGATACTTTTTTGGCACTTTTTTAATTATGGACCGACAAGGATTCTGCTCTGCATATAATTGGAGACTGCCGACTTTTTTTTGTGTCTGTCCTATTTATAGTTTTCAAGAAAAGTTGAATATCAAAGCTTACTAGCTTCTGTCAAAATTATATAAAAATGATGCTTTTGATGATTTTACAAAGTTCACAATAATTCCTGGTTTGAAATTACTTTTGAAAATTAGCTTATTTTTTTAACTACATTTTGATGTATGTTTCATGTTAAACAGAACAGTGAAAGTCTTGCTTTTCCTTCGTAAAGTATTTCAAGTGTCAAAATTTAACAAATTTTAACTTCTAATGCTTATAACTTATAAAATACTTAATATTACTTATGAAATTGATTAAATTTCTTTAGCTTAGATGCTATTACAATACTATTGATGCCTAAACATCTTGAAGGATCTCTGTTACATTAATCATTTGAAAATATCTGACGTAGATGTTATCTTTCATTGAATTAAGTGAATTTTGATCAAATGTGTCCTATTTACATCATTCTGGTGAGTTATATTTAATTTAGCTTGTTCTTTGTCAATAATTTCACTAAAGTTTATATGTGATTCATTATAATAACAAATCTTTTCAACAAATTCTTCATCAATTTCAAATTGGATATCTAAATTCAAATTACTTCTATTTATTGCAACTTTGGCTGGTTTTATATTGAATAATTGTAAATTGAAATCTCCCTGTGAATTCTTTTTATAAACTGTCAGCAAGATTACTGTGTTTTGATTATCGTTCAAAGAATTTTCAATCGACTAGTCGTTATGTATCCTGTATATGCATTTTCTTCATGATTTTAGCTTGTGAGTGTTTTTACGAATTGAATTATTAATATTTCTGTCAGAATGGATATTATTTAATGAATTTTGCTCTAGTTATACTCTAACGAGTCAACTTATATACAAAGGTGAGTCTTTTCCTTAATATATTTATGTAATTATTTATTTTAACTGTAAATACCATGACAATATATATATATATATATATGTGTGTGAAATATTCTGCATATGTAGAATCTAACACATTATTGACGATAAGTTGCCTAAGTTCATTCATTCTAGTTTTATAATTCTTCCGGTTTATTCTATTTATTTAAGGTTTATAGTTTTGAAAAAAAAATTCTCCGAGAAGTATTGGTTCTGAAGTATATTGTTATTAAGGAACTTCTTTATTAAGAAACCCATTTATTTGCAGAGATGGTTTACCATAGTAGCTGCAAGAACTGAATGTTTTGACTTGGTGCATATTTATTTATTTTAAGATTATAGTTTTGAAAAAAGTTTCCTAAAGAAGTATTGGTTCTGAGGACTATTTTACTTCTTTGTTTGCAGAGATGTTTTACCATAGTATCTGAAAGAATTGAATATTTTTTGGTTTTAACTGGGTGTACATTCTGTCAAGAAAGTACCGGGAATTATCGATTTAAATCTGGCGGTGCAATGAGGCAGGTAAAATTTTTTTTTCCTTGGTTGGTACCACTGTCCTTAATTACTATGCCAAGCTTGAGCGGGGGTCTGTCAACTAGTGTGTTTGCAACAGCTGATTAAGTCAGTCGATGTCAGAGTGCGTGCCGATTTTTACTATGGGTGATTACGTTGAGCAAAGAATTTGTTTAAAGTTTTGTGTTGCAAATGAATTTTCGTGTGCCGATGCATTGAAAATGTTGCAAAAGGCCTTTGGTGATAATGCTCTATCGAAAACTCGTGCATATCAGTGGTACAGAGCCTCCAAGGACGGTCGTGAAGTGGTCGCCCATCGACGGCTTCGATCGAAGATAACGTCGATAAAATTAAGGAAAGGGTGCTGGAAAATCATCGTACCAGCTTGAGAGAGATAGCACATGATCTTAAGATATCCCACGAGTCCGCACGTACGATTTTGATTGATATTTTGGGCATGAGAAAGGTGGCCGCACGACTCGTACCGAAAGACCTGAATTTTCTTCAAAAACGTCATGGCGAACAGGTTGCTTCAGACATGCTGGATCGCTGTAATTCCGATTCTACATTCATGGAACGCATTATAACTGGGGATGAGACCTGGGTCTACGAGTACGATATGCAAACAAGCCAGCAATCATCGGAATGGGTGGCAAAAAATGAGCCGAAACCGAAAAACCTGAATTTTCTTCAAAAACGTCATCGCGAACAGGTTGCTTCAGACATGCTGGATCGCTGTAATTCCGATTCTACATTCATGGAACGCATTATAACTGGTGATGAGACCTGGGTCTACGAGTACGATATGCAAACAAGCCAGCAATCATCGGAATGGGTAGCAAAAAATGAGCCGAAACCGAAAAAACCACGCCAAAGCCGCTCGAAAATGAAGGTGATGCTCATTGTTTTCTTCGATATCCGTGGCGTGGTGCACTACGAATTTGTTCCAGAGGGTCAGACGGTAAACAAGGAGTATTACTTAGGCGTTATGAAACGTTTGCGTGAGCGTATCCGTATGAAGCGGCCAAATTTGTGGGCGAACAACTCATGGATTTTGCATGACGATAACGCGCCTTCTCACCGAGCTACGATTGTGACTGACTTTCTCGCCAAAAACTCAACAAACGTGCTTCAGCAACCACCGTATTCGCCGGATTTGGCTCCCTGCGACTTTTTCCTCTTCCCAAAACTAAAATTGCCCCTTCGTGGCACTCGTTTTGAGTCGATTGAAGCCATAAAACAAAATTCGGCGCGAGAGCTAAAGTCTATCCCGGAAAGCGCCTATAAAAAATGTTTCGATAATTGGAAGTGCCGTTGGCATAGATGTATTGGAGCAAATGGAGCCTATTTTGAAGGGGACCCAATAAATTTTGACGATTAAATGTAAAAATGTTGTTTCAATTGAAAATTCCCGGTACTTTCTTGACAGAGTAGTATATGAGAAGCTCAGCACAATTGTAGATAAAACTGCATACATGAGTTTCAAACAAAAAACACAAGGAATTCCATGATAAGTATAATAATAATAATAACAGTAAACGTGGATTCACTAATTAATAGAATTCACATATGAACTTGACATATAAATGAAATAAACCAGAAAATATTACAGAAGCTTTAGTTCCTTGTAATATATCGCTTATGCGTAATAGATGGGAATATTCCAAATCGGAAAGAAAAATACACATCAATGTTCATTCTCCGCACATCCCACCGATTTCCATCCTCCATTCCCATCCCAAAAGCCAACTCATTCATTTTCATTGAAAAAAACCAAGTGGAATTTTTTTCCTGAACACATCAGATTTGCAACACATCTGTAGGGAAGAAATATATTACGTTCAAAAATACGACCCCCTCGAAAGCAAAGTTTAGATGTTCTGGCATTTTTGTACGGATATATTATTTTTGCTTTAATTTGGTTGGTATCTTTTTATCTGGAACTTCTCTAGGCGAAACTTACAACAACCTATAATGTTTGTAATCTTAAAGGTTTTTTTCTATAGGTAAACAGTGTACAACTATTATAATAGGTCAAACACTGATTCAGTAAATTCTCTTCATTACGAAGCCCTCAATAAAAATTGAGTTTCAATTTAAATTGGGAAATAAATTTTCCGAGACAAATTTGTTTCATCAAAGGAAGAACCTAAAAAATTTGTGATGCAATTCTGCATATTATGGCGGTAATAAATATAGAATAAAGCAACAGGACTTTCTCTGAAGTCGGTTAAAAATGCTTTGAATAGTAATATTCATAATGAATATGAGTTTTCAGAAAAAATTGAGTGCCAAAATTTTCCGAAACAGCTTATCCATTTAAAACTTTGATTGGATGAACTTACTTCCAATACAATATCCACCTACAACGTGAAAACCAAGCTTTTCTTGTATATTTGAAACACATGAAATATAAGAAATTCCTTTATTATAACGCATATGTACATCACTGGAATAAATATTTCACTAAAAATAGAAACTTAACCTAATCAATACTTCAACAAACTAATACTGAGTAGAAAGTCGTTCTTCGCAAACTCCACCAATTTCTTTTTCACTTCTAATTGAGAAATGAGAAATTATTGAATAAAATAACATCACAACAAAATACAACTTGAAAAAATCATGTGGTAAAATGAAAAATATGGGGAGGAATACAGATGTTGATGGAATGTAAAAAATTAAATTGGAAGCAACAAAGAAAGAAACTGATGAGTCCTTGTCTAAGAATATAGAATAATCTATGTTTCTTCATAATTATGCAACATCTCCTTCATGAACTAGACTAATTGATTTATTTACAAGCGTATATTTTCGATGATTCCTAATACATATTCTTTATAAACACAAATTTTACAGGACATAAAATAATGTCCTAAGATGGGCGTAGATAAAAAGCAATGATCAACTTTTCTTGTATACAGGTTATTTATTTCATATTGATGATACTTTCAACTCGAAGGCTCATTGTTTTATATGACTACGTCCACGCTTTTGAAAAAGCAATTTTCTTTCCAATGGAAGAAATTAATATTATCACCCGCACTTTGTTCACTGATTATTTTCCTATTACTATCAAACTCTTGCACTGGCTGCTGTTTTACTCTTCACATCTAGTAGCATTGTAGAGGATATAGATTTTTCCGATGCCCTCTGCAGTTTGTTCTTCTGTTTCTGATGGAATATAGTGGTGAAAAATATCACACCCAGAATGCCCAAAAAGGTACCGGATAATACGTCCCACCAATGGTGCCTTCTGTCAGCTATTCGAGACAACGAACAGAGAATGCCCCAGGATAAGCATACGGCTATTAGAAATGGTTTCAGAAGTCTTCCAGTAACGGCGGATGGTAAGCGTGTTTGAATCACATACTGAAAAAGAAAATAAGCTTCAGCCACAGATAAATATTATAAGTTGACTACACACAATAGTCAACCGCTAGCAAGGAAAAAATTCGTTATAAATTATGTTGAGAACCATGAATGACTTATTCCAATGAATGAATATTCACTGATTTCAAATTTGTTTGTTATCATAAATTCATGATTTGAATAGTAGGAAATTCACTGATAATTTATTCAAATATTATCGGTTACAATAATTCATTCATTTGAGTTATTAGAATATTCATGAATAGGTAGTCATTCGATTAACTTTTATTCGTGAATAATAATCTATTAATATAAATGGTTATTCATGAATGATCATTGGTTATGAATAGTTGAATATTCATAGTTAGGATACATGATCAAGTAGTATGCGAATATAAAAATAGTTATGGGTACAATAAACAGCTGTATTTATTCGTAAAAACTCCCACAATTTACGATTATGTACTGTAGACATGGTGACGTCCATTCAATTCATTGATAAAATTGCGAATGAAGTGGAGAGGATGAGGCATGCAAAATATATTTTTATAACGTGAACTACATCAAAAGAAGCCGATTCCAAAAGCCAAGATGAGGTCGATACCCGTCAAATTCTTTGAAACAATAGGAAACTGCTGGAGCAACTTTTTACCAACAAGATAACTTATCAGTGATCAACCTCTCGCACAAATGCAAGCATTGCTTATTGAGCTGAAAGAAGGTAAGAAAAAAATGGAGAAACGAACCTCACATTAAAATATATTAAAGGTCTGACTCGAATAATACCCAAGTTTCGCCAAAAACCAAAATTGGCGAGAGTACAAGAAATTCAGAAGTGTGCACGATTACCTTGTTCATAATGAAAGTGAGATTTTTTGACGTGACAACGTCTTATAAATTGGTTTGCCGGGTGACACTTCAAGAAACTGCGTTACGCTCCGCTCACGTTATGCGCTCACAATGAGAGCGAGTGAGAGGCACGCGTCCCTTCCACTCGGGCATGGTTAGCCCGCCTAAGAGCGAGAGAGACAGACATAAAAAGTGAAAGGCACGCGTCCCTTCCACTCGAGCACAGTTAGCCCGCCTAAGAGCAAGAGAGACAGAGCGAGAGAGAGAGAGAGAGAGTGAGAGAGATAGGCATACACACCGGTTCATGTCTTGCGCTTCTATTTCGCTTAGGCGCCTGCATACAAGTTTACACGTTGCCAGTTAATTGTAAAACGATTGTGTAGTGATAATGTGAAGGTAGTTTCGTCCATCGCAACAATTCAAACAGCAAAGGTAAATAATTTCAGACTGATAATATAACATGATGAAATAAATGACTAAGACATAAGTGAATAGGTTATGTTGTAGTAATCACAATGTTGTGGTAGTTTTCAATCAAAAAAGTAGTAGAAATCGTTTCTCAACCAATAATAATTTGTTTAACTTGAAAAAATGAGCGCGACTTGCTATGTAAAAAAT
Organism: Megalocaria dilatata; assembly: GCA_034642435.1. Taxonomy (NCBI): domain Eukaryota; kingdom Metazoa; phylum Arthropoda; class Insecta; order Coleoptera; family Coccinellidae; genus Megalocaria; species Megalocaria dilatata. The sequence continues at coordinate 77,907,816 of CM067856.1, forward strand.
TGAAATAACAATGTTTAACCTCCAACCTGTCAAATCGAAACTTTCAAACATTCAAACCGAGACGACTAATCACTGCGCAAGGTCGTAAGCGCGCGATTTACAAATTCAAAGATCAAATGTGAATTAGTTTTCTCCTTTTAGAAAATACACTTTGAATTAAAATCGATTGATATTAACAATTAATGTGATTTAAATAAATGTTCTAACTTTTAAATTTAGTTTTTATATTTATAACAATGTAAAACAAGTTAAATTTATTAATAACTTATAACAACTGATTGATAAATAAAATTTTGTTAATATGAAATTCAGTGCGAGATTCTTTGTATAAATTAATGTTTTAAATATAATTCTTTGTATAAATAAATGTTTTAAATTGTTACTATTATTTCATCCTTCTTCCTACTATACGAATGAATATTCACATTAAAATTATTTTACCACTCAAAGTCGTTGTCACGTAAAACTTTCGCCCGTATACCGACTTTACAGGCAACAATTTTTTTACTAGAAGGTTTTTCCAATATCTTAAATATGAGATAGTAATTCTGTTACACCCTTGTAAAATTTAAATTTTATAAAATTTCTCAAAAATTTTTTAAAAATTAAATTTAATACATACTTGCATCGCACAGCATCAAGAAGAGATAATAGAAAATATAGAATATTGATTGAACTTACTCAAACTTTTAGCGGAGACGGAATTGTTTAATACCGGTATTATGAAGAGTAAATTGCACTTTGAAAATGCTCAATATAAACCAAAGAAATTCTTAGAATCTACCTCTCTTCGAAAAGTTCTCTCAGAAAAACCATTCACAAATATGTAGCACATCTTCAAAAGTGCGTTTGAGACTTTCACCGATAATCATATTCGAACGATAGAGTACAAATATTATTTAAAACGTGACCGTGTAAGTAAAATAGATATTATTTATTGGTTGTTTTATTTTACTCACATTAAAGTGGGCTGATGATTATTGATGCGAGTCTCGAACGCCTTTTTTTTTTGAAAAAGGATTTTAAAGTGAGGTTTATGTTGGGCATTTTTAGAGTGGAGTTTGTTTTTCATAATCCGGTATGAAACAAAGCTGTCTTCGTTAAAAGTTTGTTGAGTAAGTTCGATCAATATTCTATAATTTCTTTGGATTGTTTTATCTCCTTTTAATAATGTGCCAATTGTTCGTTTCGCTTAGGATTCTCACGAAATGTTGCATTAGCCTTCTTGTCGTTAATTTAAATCTGCTAAATATGCTAAATTTAAACTCTGTAACGCTTAACGCTGCCAGGGTTTCACAATTGTTTTTGAAACCTTTTAAATATACGATCTTCACGAATTTTTGTCTGAGTCTACTTGTAATTTTTGAGCTGAATGCTAAATGACTGGTGCGATAGGTTCGGTAGCACTAAACGCTGCTCTGTTCCCAAATTATGTTTTTTGATTCTTTTCAATTACACGATGCTCACGAAATTTTGCATTAGCCTTCTTGTCGTTGTTTTCTACCTGAACGCTACATTCTGCTCATAAATATATTATTTTTAATATTTTAAGCACGTGATTCTCACGAAAATGTTCAGGAACTTGCTTGTCCTTATTCTTCTGCTAAATATAAAATTTAAGATCGATCGGACCTGCAGCTTAGGAGAGGAAATAAGAGAAAATTCGAACTGCGGAACTAACCGTATGTTTTTTCTTCAAATCTACCTTTATGTTTCAAATCATGGACGGACCGACATATAGACACAACGAGAGCACATTGTTTCCTACAACATGCGCGCAAAAAGTAGTTAAAGTCGAGAACTTATTTCACCTCGATGGTTTATACATTTTTCTCAATTTTTGCCATATATAGACTTAAATAATCTATTTTCATATCCAGTTGGTATACTGGAGAAAGTTTGGTTATGTCGAAATACTTACAGCAGTAAACAAGGATGCAAAAACTGATATCGAGGAGTGCCCCGATGGAAAAGACTTCGATGCATCGCTTATCAACCAGCTACTGAATTCTTTGTTTGTACACGTATAATCTTCTATGAACGCTCCTTCGGTACAACCCTCATTGGCATCCGGTCTACATACGTCGAAAAAGTGTGGCCTGTGCTCGCCCAACATTGCTTTCGCCACTTCTGTGATCATAATCACGAAACTGACACCTATCAATAATTCCTTGTAATGGTCCCATATGACCCCAATTCGAATGTCCTTGAAAGATTTCTCTCTAACTATCTCTATGAAAATAATGAAGAGCAGTGGTCCGAAGTATGTTCCTAATAGGAGGATTGTGAGCGTTATTGTATCTCCTGTATAGGGGTATGAGATAGACGGGTCTCGACATCTGAATCCTAGTTTTCTTTGAGGGATGACGCCTAGTTCTATTGAGACGAATATCACAAAAACTGAAACAAAGAATTGTAATTACTAAGTGAACTATTTATTCATTTGAATTAACGTGTCTCGGCATCTTAGACCAATCGACACGAGGAACAGTTTACAATATTGAACAACTATGATTAAATGAACAGAATGTGTATATCGTAATTAAGATTTCTGTTAAAACAGAAACATCGGCAAGATTGATTCGGATATGGAAGTTCTAAAAAAAGCTCATAAATGAGGAAGAAACTAAACAGTTAAATCTAGATATGCTCAATTTTGAAGAAACAATCAAATTCATATAAATAATCTGGATGTACATATTTCAATTAGTATGGAATGTTTGTGTCATTAATGGACTCATCCGTGAACAGTCAGGACCTCCATCCATGCACGTTTTAATTTTCATGTTCAAGAGCTCAACGAAATCCTACAGTCCGGTTCTTCCTACTCAATCGCGGGTACCTGGCGGATTTTCTTACCCTCAACTTGAAACTGTGAAACTTATGCTGAATTTTTTGACCAGAAACTATCCCACCGGGAGATTGCCGGAATGAGCAATTAATTCGGAATGCTGTGAAGAGGGAATTTCGCCGTGCAGCTAACCGTATCAACCGATCTTGTGTGACAATTGTAGCTCTGGCTCTTCGACCTCCATAAGTATACGATACTAATATAACAGCGATTCCACGCTCTAATAGCAATCTCGGAGACGGTTGGCAACTACTTGTTGTGTTAAACCTTCGTTTAACCAAGACACTAATAATTCGAGTTGGATGGTTCTAAGCGCATGTTGAACTCGTGACAATTAATCCACAACTGATACTACACAACACCAGATCGATTGCAATATAGCCACATTATCGTACAATTTCTTGCGATTAATCTAATCAGTGTTATTATGACCGTATTTTAGTATAAAAATGTTGGAATATATCCAGAAACAGAAACAATTATTATCGATTTAATCCGAGCACAGCAGATATTTTTTAAATTAATTGAACGTTATAAATAAAAATAGAAAGTTATTGGTGTGGTAGTTCAAACGCCCCACTCGTAAGCTGAGATTCCTCTTCGGTACAGATCCGCATCTTGGCGACGGAATAATTTTTTTCACTAAAATGTTCGGCTAACTTTCACCTGGTAAAATAGAATAAATAAAAGATCACTTCATTTTGTATCCATACTTTATCGTTACATTTTCGTACTGGTGTATAACAAGGTTTTAATTTGAAGAAGGCTTCGAAAGCCTCTCTTCTGTAAGTTCTGTAATAGAAATTTAAAAAAAAATTATATTGACTCATCTCTACTTAGATTTATAAAAAGTATCGAGTCTTTTTGATGCAAAAAAAAATTTTATTGAATATAAAAAATCAGCAAATTCTGATGTCTCTACTTTTTTAATGGTTTTATGACACAAAACTATATCTATTATGGTATGATCAATATGAATCAGTAAAAGCACCAAAAAATTAATTTGAGTATATCTTTATTTTTCTGATGTTTATTAATTCATATTTATTGTACAACGATAGATAAATTTATATGTTATCAATTTGTAAGAGACTGCCTAGGCACCGTATTAATGCAAAATTATTAATTAAGTAAAGGTTTATCAAAATTTGCAGCTTTTTTATAGTTATTCAAATTATAGTGTGTGTTTCACGATGTTTCGATCAGTAAGGTATTTCTTCAAGTGAATATCATATATCATATTCACTTCCAACATTTTCAAATCTTTCACAAAATTCCTTTATTCCATCGAGATTTTTTCCTAATCCTTCACATTGAAGTATTTTGTTTTAGGTTTTAAAGTATATTTCTTTCAGAGCTGTCTATCAAATAGAAACAATATTGGTTCAATTTTTGTTTTAAATTGAATATGTAAAGATTGCAGACATTTCTGTTTTCACATTCAAAATAAAAAAACACTTATATCAACAAAATACATATCAGTAAAGTGCACAATCATTTCCTTTTCAAATTTTGAATATTAAAACATATTGAAATATGTTTATCTTCTACAATTTTAATTACAAAAAATTTTCATTCAAAAAACTTTTAGAATTAAATTTATGTCTACAACAAGCACTGCTTACATTTAATAGACGTATATAATCAAAACTCAATATATAATGTCAAATGGAATAAATAACCCAACAGATATACGAAAGTAATTAAAATTAATAAATAAATATTTAAAGGAGACAAAATTTTGTTTCTGGTCTTACCTTTAAGAACACCAATTGCCTTTTAAAAACATGAACAAACTAAAAGGACTTCTCAAAGAATATAATTTATTTGAAATATTTAATATATTTAAATATTCGAATAAGTTTTTTCAAAAATCTCTAAAAAATGTGCACTATATCTTCAAAAAACAAATATAATTCTAAGCAATCCCGTCTTCAGTCCTCATTCAATATTCCAAATATCAAAATCAAAAAACTAACCTATATCTCTCCACGTGTTAAAAGACTAAAGCTTCGAAACACAGATCAACTATATAATTGATTGATCTATGTTCTAACAAAATCAAAGAACAGTGTGAGTTATTTTAAGGTTTATTTAAATTCATTGACATTCCATAATGAGATTTATTGAAGCCAAAATATAATTATATATTATATGTGAAATAAAATAGAATAGAAAGGCCTTTTACTTGATAGAAGAAATATAACCAAATTTTGAATATTAAAACATATTGAAATATGTTTATCTTCTACAATTTTAATTTCAAAAAATTTTTATTCAAAAAACTTTTAGAATTAAATTTATGTCTACAACAAGCACTGCTTACATTTAATTGTAGAAGATAAACATATTTCAATATGTTTTAATATTCAAAATTTGGTTATATTTCTTCCATCAAGTAAAAGGCCTTTCTATTCTATTTTATTTCCTTTTCATTTTGTATAGTAAGAAATGAAACAAAAAATTTAAAAGCGTCAACATTCTCGTCGTTAATAGTTGAATAAATTCCATTGATTTGTTCTTACAAAATTCAATGCTTAAGAAATATTTAGAAATTTCGTTTCTTTAAGTAATACGTTAATTTATCTCAATTGAAGGATTTTTTTATTTGATTTAAAAGCAAACCAAATTGAATGTTCAGTTTTTATGGCTTTGATGTTGTTTGAACAAAACAACAAATCCTTTTTTTATTCAAGCAATCACAACTGCACGAAGTAAGTTGACTATGTTACGAGCAAAAAAATCTGTAAAAATAAAAGATTTGTGAAATAAATCCAAATTGGTGTATGACCCCAATTTTATGCTCGGCAGTGTAATACAACTCTTTAAATTTTTATCTTATTGCATCACCCGTATTTGAAATTTATCAAAAATACACTGAAATTGATGATTGGAAAGATGAAGAAGAAGTATACAGGTATGGAAGAGACAGTCGGAAACAGGAAATTCAGTGTTAATCAAGAATGCAGTGGAGCAGTGGGAGAAACAAAACCTTAGTACAATGCGATCACGAATAAATTATTGTTCTCTCTAAATGACAGTGCGCAGTGTTGATGCTTCGATCGAAAGGCTGTGCAGTCTGCTTTCACTCCCCACTACCATTGAGAGAGAACAGTCGTTTGTTCGTCATCGCATCGCGCTGAATTTTTGATTCTACCACTGCTGCACTGCATTCTGAATTTCCTATGTTTCCGAGTGCCTTTGCCATACCTGTATATTGATATTGGCTGAACAGTTCCTATGTACTTTAGCACACTTCACATTTATATCCATTTTCCATCTGAAAATTATGGAGGAAACCTTTTACCTGTTGGTGTAATTAATTCATTAACGCAGAATATTGATACATTCTTTCATGACGATTGTTCACAATCTTTATTAAACCGTATCGATTGACAACTTACAGAGTAAAACTTTGTAGACCTTCATTCTGAATGAGATCAATCCTCCAAATGTTGTGAAATCCACATTAGGCCATTTTCAAACCTAAGCCAAAAAAAACAGATTAGGAGATTATTAAAGATCACAATTTATTTTTACTCTTCTTAACCCTAGAACACTAACCATTCGTAAATTTTACGAATTTTCGGCGGTTTGCACAGTCGGTTGGTGGAAACAGATCGGTTCGTATCAGAATATCTAGGAATATTAAAAAGGAGTATGAGCTTTGATAATGGTTTTTTTATATTTGAATATCTAGAACTAATTCGTAATATTCACGAAAGGTTAGTATTTATGTGACCGTCATGTCGGACCAATTTCAACGCGAAATATTGTTATAGTTGATAATGTGAAGAAATGGCAAAGTGAAAGTGGTGCACTGATTTCAAGAAATTGACGCAGAAAGAGATAGAACATTTAGCTGTACCCCTCAGCTCGTCAAGTATTAAAGATGATTTAAGGTAGTGGTTCAGAAAAAGAGAATAATTTAGAGAAAGATTTTTCGCCATCTGAATCGGAATCAACATGGCATGTACTATTCATGTATAATTCATGGATTATTCTCAACCATAATTTACAAAAAACTGGAAGGTAAACGTTTCTGGAAAAGAAATCATGAACCAATTCCCTGAAGAATTGATAAGACCATGGCTGGAAGAGCACATAAAATCCCCAATTTCACAATGTTCATTCAAAATTATGATAAGAAATATAATAAAAATTTTAACAGAGCTCTATCAGGGGAAACCTTCTGTGGCAAAACGGACAACTTGTTTTATTTGTCGGTCCAAAAAAAAAGACGTCTTTACTCTAACAATTGTCATCGAGATTTTTGTGCAGAACATCGTACACGCTGTTGTGTTTTTTGTAATAATAATAATTAATATATTCTTTTCTTTTTGTTTTTGAGCTATTGAAATGTGTCAACTATTTCAGTTATTATACAAGAAAACAATTCCTTATTTCAATTAATATTGATGTTTGAAGTTACAGTCCTAAATTTTACGAATGGTTTGAATTAACGAGAGCTCGATTTAAGGTTAGTCTTCTGAGGTTAATAACGGATCTTCCAACAAGAGATTTCATATAGTATTTCGCGCTATTTTGGAAGTGTCAAAATAAAATCACAGTTTATAGCATTTGGTAAGATTATAAACAATGGATCGATATACGCTCGCACAGTGCATAATAATAGTGGAATTTACTAGCAAAATGGTGAAAATTCCACGAATATAATTTGAACTGCGATTATTCCCCATTGACGGTGTTAACAGATTTTTTTTCGCAACAAAATTGATATCGTGGATGTGGAGAGGATAGTGTTACCTGCTACACTGACCGTAAAACAATGACTACTACCTGGGATCCGCAATTTCTCAAAATGGAGACATCATTTGGATCGTGTGATTTACTACCGTTACATTTTTCTTGTAAGGCCTTTTCAAAGATGATATCAATGCAACGTGAAAGAAGAGCCCTGACGGACATTTGCTAGATATTGTTTTCCATTGTTAACGTCAGAGTTTGTACGTTGGAATGAAATAAATATATGTTTACCTTTCACAAAAAGATCCAACTCAACCTTACCTCGGAGTTTGTATCTTGGATTGGATATAACCACGTTCCACAAAAATACTGCGTTTTTCTATAAATTTAAAATTAATCCTCTTGTTGGAAGATCCTTCAGATAAGATTTTTATAAAGGTGATTCTTGTTTTCTAACAATAAACAAACCCATCAAAATAAACTATTCCATAAAGAAGTTTCCACTGAAGTGTCGAACAATTATTTATTATCAATCCGAAGTGAAAATCAATTCAGACCTAAGACTCGTTGGGTGAGGAGAAATCGATTCCATTTCTATCTAAGAGTATGATGTCATCTCTCGGAAGTATTTTATTTACAATTTTTTCGAATTTTTAAATTATTGAATGAACCTCCAAAATTCAATGAAATTGTTTTAATATGTTGTGAAATCATTTATGTAACCAGGAAAACATGAATGATTGAAACTGATAGGAAATTTCAAAATCGACTATTGCGTTCTTACGATAATGACAATTTGTTACAAATGGAATATCTATTAAGAATATAATTTCCTCGGTATATAGTTTCTAATATTTTTACGCACCTGTTCCAGGATAATATGTTGGACAGACTGATGAATAATCCGAGGTCAAAAGTAATTCTGTCCAGCTTTAGAGCTGGAGACTTGAAACGTTCAATGTTTGAAGTTCGTTAAATTGTGAAATTTATTCAATCGTTTCGCTTTTATTCACTTTCTAAAATTTAAAACAGATTCGATGGATAGAATAAAAACGCATATATTAACCTGAAATTTCGTGAGGATTGATAATTGATCTAGTGGTTTCGCAATCATTTACATTTTAAATTTCCTCTTATTATTATTCTTCATCATAAGCTTCTTCAAGGTATTATTCAGACATTTGAAATTTTCAGGAGAAATGGATGGTAGAACAAACGCGCAAAAGCTTCTGACTTTTTTCGAATACCTGAGTTCAACATATCCTGTTTGTTTTTGTCATTGGCGGCATTCTTCAGCAAAGGAAAAATCTCACGACTGAGCGAAACAAATATATCCACACTTGGATAATTAAGGTATTTCATACATTTTCTTCGAAACAATAGGTCCGAAAAACTTAAAAACGTTTTTATTTTACATATAATATATAATTATATTTTGGCTTCAATAAATCTCATTATGGAATGTCAATGAATTTAAATAAACCTTAAAATAACTCACACTGTTCTTTGATTTTGTTAGAACATAGATCAATCTTGAATTATATAGTTGATCTTTGTTTCGAAGCTTTAGTCTTTTAACACGTGAGAGATATAGGTTAGTTTTTTTATTTTGATATTTGGAATATTAAATGAGGACTGAAGACGGGATTGCTTAGAATTATATTTGTTTTTTGAAGATATAGTGCACATTTTTTAGAGATTTTTGAAATAACTTATTCGAATATTTAAATATATTAAATATTTCAAATAAATTATATTCTTTGAGAAGTCCTTTAAGTGTGTTCATGTTTTTAAAAGGCAATTGGTGTTCTCAAAGGTAAGACCAGAAACAAAATTTTGTCTCCTTTAAATATTTATTTATTAATTTTAATTACTTTCGTATATCTGTTGGGTTATTTATTCCATTTGACATTATATATTGAGTTTTGATTATATACGTCTATTAAATGTAAGCAGTGCTTGTTGTAGACATAAATTTAATTCTAAAAGTTTTTGAATAAAAATTTTTTGAAATTAAAATTGTAGAAGACAAACATATTTCAATATGTTTTAATATTCAAATTTTGTTATATTTCTTCTATCAAGTAAAAGGCCTTTCTATTCTATTTTATTTTACATATAATATATAATTATATTCTGGCTTCAATAAATCTCATTATGGAATGTCAATGAATTTTAATAAACCTTAAAATAACTCACACTGTTCTTTGATTTTGTTAGAACATAGATCAATCTTGAATTATATAGTTGATCTGTGTTTCGAAGCTTTAGTCTTTTAACACGTGAGAGATATAGGTAAGTTTTTTGATTTTGATATTTGGAATATTAAATGAGGACTGAAGACGGGATTGCTTAGAATTATATTTGTTTTTTGAAGATATAGTGCACGTTTTTTAGAGATTTTTGAAATAACTTATTCGAATATTTAAATATATTAAATATTTCAAATAAATTATATTCATTGAGAAGTCCTTCAAGTGTGTTCATGTTTTTAAAAGGCAATTGGTGTTCTTAAAGGTAAGACCAGAAACAAAATTTTATCTCCTTTAAATATTTATTTATTAATTTTAATTACTTTCGTATATCTGTTGGGTTATTTATTCCATTTGACATTATATATTGAGTTTTGATTATATACGTCTATTAAATGTAAGCAGTGCTTATTGTAGACATAAATTTAATTCTAAAAGTTTTTGAATAAAAATTTTTTGAAATTAAAATTGTAGAAGACAAACATATTTCAATATGTTTTAATATTCAAATTTTCTTAAAAACGTCCTCTAAATATACTACAGCCGATTTTTTCTGTAACTTTATATATGCAATTTTTCATATAATGGTAGTTTATTTCGTTTAGTTTTATATCTTATGAAAAACTGACCTTTCAAGAAATCCAGTTCAACCACATAAATAAGCAGAAGAGGAAAACCATTATATTGAATGGAGAAAGTGCTTCCTGATATGAAGCATCACAATAGAAAGAATATAATTTTAGCAACCGAAATGAAGTGTTCCCAATTCGTAACAACGAACAATAAAAAAAAATTATTGGGTACTTCAATTAACTTTTCGTGTAATTCTGCAAATGTTTAGTATTTCGAATGAAAAATTACCGTTTTAAGGTTACTGGGTACATGCATATCCAGCTACCTTGGAATTTTCCCAAACAATGTGTACGATTTGTATTCGCAGAAAATTGTCTTTAATGTGAAAAGATACAACTAGGTTAAATAGTTAATTTATTCATTTCTAATAGTATCCACTTGTGTTCCTTATGAACAAAAAATTTAATTCAAAATGAAAATCCAAATATTCTGAAAAACACGACTTATTTAAATTCATACTATATACAGGAAGAACTTTTTCTGTTTAATGATATTAAAAGTATATTCTTGATTTTATGATCATCAGAATTAGTAACATTTATTCTGAATGGAATCTCAGACGAACTAACTAAAAGCTAAGACAAATGTTTCGTTCTCTCTGGAACTCATCGGTAATAGTGTAACTCACAAATAAATTTAAATTATGGAACACACCCGGTTATTTTCCAATGCAAAAAACGAGAATATTAACAATAATTGTTCTTTCTGAAACAGTAGTGCTATCCTTACACAAGTTCAGAAATAAAAAATGAGCCATGCAGTGATGAGTTAGAAAAGAATTTTGTACGAGTATATGACATTATTATCCATATTTCAGTAATATATAAATGAATATAATGAACTTCTAGAAAAGTACTCACGTGAAATCAGGTGCTTTTACGCGCTTGTTCATGACTCACGATCCTCAAGAAATTTTTCATTAGCCTTGTTGTCGTAATTTCACATCGACCTGCTATATTTAAACTATGTGATGGGACTGTTGCTATGATTCCAGTAGTGCTCAACGCTGCTATGTTAACAATTTTTTTTTTTAATCTTCTGATTATACGATTTTCACGAAATTGAGTAGGAACATGCGCGTTATAATCCTACGTCTAAACACCAACTTTTATATCAATTGGATCTGTATTCTCGAAAATATTGGAAAAGATGAGAAAAAATTTCAAACTTGAATAATTGTGGAACCATTAGACCGATTCTGTCCCATAATTCAGTTTTCCGTTTTATTTATTACAACTTGATATGCAGATCAATTGTTCTGCGAAACTATTCAAAAATACTGTCATAATTCAGCAGCCTGATTCGAACCTATTGACCAAATATGCATTGCATTGGCAAAGGCCAGAGTCCTACGACTTTTCTTGCACGGCAACCGAGCCAATTGGCAGCTTTGTCGGTTTCCTTCTATAGTCTGAATAATTGTAAATCTATTAAATCAATTTTGTCTATTAACTTAACCTACCCTAAAAGTTTTAAAACTATAGCTCTTTCCGTTCGAAAGTTAGACTTACTTATAACTTTGGATTCTTAATCGGCGAACCTAGTCGTTTGATACCATTCTGGACTTGCAATTTTAAATTAAAAAAAAACAAAATTTGTTTTTTCACACATGCGCGCAGTATTTATCGGATATAACTGAATCTTGAATATACCTTTTTCAACCTCTTCGTTTACTCTATAAACATAGAATGTGAATAATTTTTGTTGCGAACATCTAAAAGGTTCTTTGTGTTTTAGCACCGTCCGAGTATGTATGGGTTGCAAGGTATGATATACAGGGTGTATATGAATAATTGAGAAAAATTTAGGAGGTGATTCCTTGTCAAAAAATAGGGTGGGTCTTTCATATAAAATTTATTTTTTTGAGCCCACCATGCTTAGTTACAGCCCCCTAAAGATGACGGCCGAAGGACAGTTTTTAATTTCTTTCTTAAAACCAAAAAGCTGACAATAATTGTACCTGAATCAAAGTTAATCAAAACTAGTTAGTCATCAAAACAAAATGACATCTGCTAACTAGATAAATTCTTGTTCGGAAATAATTCCAGCCTCTACGACTCGCGCTATCATGTTGATAATTTTTTTCTCTCAAAAACCTCGAAATTTAGCAAGAAATTACAAGAGATCTTATTTAGTAAGAACGGATCAAGCTATCCAAAATTAATTTTTTTATTATAAAATGGTAAAAACTTTTTTGCGTAATAAGGTTTGAGGGTGGCTTTTTCTACCCCTTGCATTCATAGAGGAATACCACCAAAAATTTTTTGAGTGCCTTCTCGCCCGCATGAAATGTCTGCTCAATTTTATGCTTGTCAGATTTTTGGTTTTTGAGAAAAAAATTGAAAACTGTTTTTCGGGAGCCATCTTTAGGGGTCTGTAACTAACCAAGGGGGCTCAAAAGGATAAAGTTCAAATGAACTATTCTTTTACACCTTGAATAATTTCATTAATTGTTTTCATGTAACTTCCATAAATCTACTGAAGATTATGAATAGGAGTCTCAAACGCTGTTCTGAAAATAAGCTGCATAATTTTGGAGAGCTTTTTAAAGAGGGATTGTTTTTTTCGAAACGTTTTCAAGCGTATATTGGGCATTTTTGTAATAGAATTTATTCATAAAACAGCTTCAGAATCATTTAATCTCTTTTTGGTATTGTACGATGTTTATTAATTCTATATATCTACTAAAAAAACAGTGTTTCTAAGATATTTTATTTCATTTAATTTTTAAAAATTTGTACAGAGATGTGACAACAGTAATCTTCTTCATATTTAATATAAATTAAATTAAAATTGAAAGAAATAGTCATATTGAATTTCTATTATATTTCTTTCGAAGTTTGTAAAAAGTGATTTCAATTAATTAATTGTTTTTGATCATCCAATGAAATATTTTAAATACGCAGAAACTGCAGAAAGTTGTCATCAAAAGATTTGAAAAGGAAAATTTTTGATATGATAAATAAGTAAGGATAACCCAAGTTACCAAGAAATTAAATAGAAAATACAGGCCCGTATTTAACAAAAAATTAGCAGTTTTTCTGGAGTAACGTGGGAATTCAAATATGACGTCATATCGCATGACAGAGGAAATGCCTAAGATGAAGTATCACTAATTTCGTTAATTTTTGTGAAATAAATTTCAGAAAAACATGAAGAAAGTACAATGGAATTTTCGGTTTTTCCGGAAAAATCCGAAAGTAATTGAAATTTTCCATACTTCGCAACGGAATTTTATTCTACATCAATTTGTATTGCCTTAATAATTGTTAATGTATTTGTAATTTTTCCTACTATTTTTGGAGTAAGGGACATCGGAATTCAAATATGACGTCAGTTAGTATCACAGAGAAAATGGTCATGATGGGGTGTCCCTAATCAGGTTAATTTATGTCAAATAAACACCAATGATGAGCCTCGAATTCCAGCCAGCCTGTACTTCAGCTGTAACTTTAATGAGGAAAGAAAGGTCAAAATACCATACTACTTGAATAATTTTCGCATCGTTGATAAACTCTCAATTAAGTAGATACCTACATGTAAACATTACATCGAAACAAGAATTTGTACTCACTGAATCTTACGTCATACTGAACACAGAATACAGCTCGCTAAAACTCAAATAGAAAAAAAACATTGGAACTGGTTCGTTCGATAATGATTCACGTCGAATAAGTGAACTGAATATTCAGTAGAAGTTGACATGTATCTCGGTCATTATCACCTCGGAACTCTGATTTGCGGTAGATTTTCACAGGAAATAAAATCAGTATGATGACAACAAACATCACACCACTTCAAATATGAGACGTGGAACTTTCAGTTCACGAATTCTTATGGGAAAATTTTTGTGTATTATTCGAATCTTATAAAATCAGAACAATACAACAATACAAGGTCGTAATCATTCGCGCAGTCATTTCGTCACTGGTCAGTCACTGTACAAATTGCCGAATAGGACTAGATAGCTGAGTGTGATCTAATTATCGCATGATCAATGTGTTGAGTTCCTCGCTACGAGGTACCGCTGGGTCTGGTTACGGTGTAGCGCACCACTACTATACGGGGTAATTGAAGAAAGTTCCTAATTTCTGCCCAAGCTGTTGCGTCCCCAATTTTCTTTGGAATCTCCTTTTATTATAAGTTGGTCGTCACTATGATACTAAATTTGAGCAAAATTTGAATATCAAAACAAATTAAAATATGTTTATCTTCTACAATTTTAATTTCAAAAAATTATTTATTCAAAAAACTTTTAGAATTAAATTAATGTCTAAAACAAGCACCGCTTACATTTAATAGACGTATATAATCAAAACTCAATATATAATGTCAAATGGAATAAATAAACCAAAAGATATACGAAAGTCATTAAAATTAATAAATAAATATTTAAAGGAGACAAAATTTTGTTTCTGGTCTTACCTTTACGAACACCAATTTCCTTTTAAAAACATGAACACACTTAAAGGACTTCTCAAAGAATATAATTTATTTGAAATATTTAATATATTTAAATATTCGAATAAGTTAATTCAGGAATCTCTCAAAACATGCACTATATCTTCGAAAAACAAATATAATTCTAAGCAATCCCTTCTTCGGTCCTAAATAATATTCTAAATATCAAAATCAAAAAACTAACATATATCAACAACGCACCACGTGTAAATGAATGTTTCGAAACACAGATCAACTTTATAATTCAAGATTGATCTATGTTCTAACAAAATCAAAGAACAGTGTGAGTTATTTTTAAAGCTTATTTAAATTCATTGACATTCCATAATGAGTTTTATTGAAGCCAAAATATAATTAAATATTATATATAAAATAAAATAGAAAGGCCTTTTACTTGATAGAAGAAATATAACAAAATTTGAATATCAAAACAAATTAAAATATGTTTATCTTCTATAATTTTAATTTCAAAAAAAATTTTTTTTAATGCCTTTCGTATATCTGTTGGTTTATTTATTCCATTTGACATTATATATTGAGTTTTGATTATATACGTCTATTAAATGTAAGCGGTGCTTGTTTTAGACATTAATTTAATTCTAAAAGTTTTTTGAATAAAAAATTTTTTGAAATAAAATTGTAGAAGATAAACATATTTTAATTTGTTTTGATATTCAAATTTTGTTATATTTCTTCTGTCAAGTAAAAGGCCTTTCTATTTTATTTTATATATAATATATAATTATATTTTGGCTTCAATAAATCGCATAATGGAATGTCAATGAATTTAAATAAGCCTTGAAAATAACTCACACTGTTCTTTGATTTTGTTAGAACATAGATCAATCTTGAATTATAAAGTTGATCTGTGTTTCAAAACATTCATTTACACGTGGTGCGTTGTTGATATAGGTTAGTTTTTTGATTTTGATATTTGGAATATTATTTAGGACCGAAGAATGGATTGCTTAGAATTGTATTTTTTTTTTGAAGATATAGTGCATGTTTTGAGAGATTTCTGAATTTACTTATTCGAACATTTAAATATATTAAATATTTCAAATAAATTATATTCTTCGAGAAGTCCTTTAAGTGTGTTCATGTTTTTAAAAGGCAATTGGTGTTCTTAAAGGTAAGACCAGAAACAAAATTTTGTCTCCTTTAAATATTTATTTATTAATTTTAATGACTTTCATGTATCTGTTGGTTTATTTATTCCATTTGACATTATATGTTGAGTTTTGATTATATACGTCTATTAAATGTAAGCGGTGCTTGTTTTAGACATTAATTTAATTCTAAAAGTTTTTTGAATAAAAAATTTTTTGAAATTAAAATTGTAGAAGATAAACATATTTTAATTTGTTTTGATCTTCAAATTTTGTTATATTTCTTCTATCAAGTAAAAGGCCTTTCTATTTTATTTTATATATAATATATAATTATATTTTGGCTTCAATAAATCGCATAATGGAATGTCAATGAATTTAAATAAGCCTTGAAAATAACTCACACTGTTCTTTGATTTTGTTAGAACATAGATCAATCTTGAATTATAAAGTTGATCTGTGTTTCAAAACATTCATTTACACGTGGTGCGTTGTTGATATAGGTTAGTTTTTTGATTTTGATATTTGGAATATTATTTAGGACCGAAGAATGGATTGCTTAGAATTGTATTTTTTTTTTGAAGATATAGTGCATGTTTTGAGAGATTTCTGAATTTACTTATTCGAACATTTAAATATATTAAATATTTCAAATAAATTATATTCTTCGAGAAGTCCTTTAAGTGTGTTCATGTTTTTAAAAGGCAATTGGTGTTCTTAAAGGTAAGACCAGAAACAAAATTTTGTCTCCTTTAAATATTTATTTATTAATTTTAATGACTTTCATGTATCTGTTGGTTTATTTATTCCATTTGACATTATATGTTGAGTTTTGATTATATACGTCTATTAAATGTAAGCGGTGCTTGTTTTAGACATTAATTTAATTCTAAAAGTTTTTTGAATGAAAAATTTTTTGAAATTAAAATTGTAGAAGATAAACATATTTCAATTTGTTTTGATATTCAAATTTTGTTATATTTTTTCTATCAAGTAAAAGGCCTTTCTATTTTATTTTAAATTTGAGCGCTATTTGCAGCCGTTTTTTAATCATTGATTAAAAAGTTCGCTTTGAATATTGTAGTACAATTGAAATTTTTTGTGCGAACTCATTGAAATGTAGTCTCATCACGAGTAAGTGTTACACAATCTGATCCGAAGAAAATTCTGGTTGAAAATCGTCATACAATCTTACTTAATATATCTCGGAGGATTGTTTTGTTCTCATTATGATTGAACGTTTGGAAGTGATAGGTGTCGCACAGTATAGAGTTCATTTTTTTCAAAAACAGCACCGTGAGCAGTGTCTTGCCCATACTGGCTCGCATAAATTCTAATTCCTCCTTCATGTTATGCCAATTTCAGTATCTAAATAATAACTGTAATACCCAATGGTCAAATGAACTACGTACCTTGTAGGTCTTTACTTGCTAAAAATCCATTGTACACATTTATGTATTGATTTCTATTTATTATCGTGAGTTGCCCACATGAATAGTTTCGTTAACATAGCAACTTCTTTAACAACTAAATTTGGTAACATACTATATAAATATTTCAATTTTTGAAATGAGGATTCAATAAAAAACATTATTTTTTTTGTTAAAACCACCGTGTCCCTAGTTGAATAGTTCCAATAAACTTGAATTATATGAGTCAGTTTGTTCGTTCAATAAATTCCACGAATTTTTGAATCGATTCATTTTCAAACTTTCCAACAGGTTCAATTTCAGCGCCACGAAGTGAAGATGATTTAATTCAGTCAGTTTCACAGTCCTGGTAAAAAAGATGGATATTTTGTTATAATTTTCTAATTCAAGAATTACAAATACTATATATCCTTAATAATTACAATTGAGCTTTGTTTTTTCCGAATACTTTCTAGACCGACTATACTAAGTAAATCAAAGTAATAAAATCTGTAAAGTTGAAATACAGGGTTATCCATTTTTTCTTTTCCAAAGTGAAAGTAAATAAAACACTTTTTCATTTAGAATATCGATCAAATTTTCATTTCAATATAATGCTTGGACCTTGCCATTATTTATGGAATACAACATCATTCAAATGTCCTCCGCGTGATCTCTTACAGGACTCGATCCCTTGTGAGGTAATTTTCGGCGACTCGCCGGCACATTTCGGGCAATATCTCACCAATAACTTGACGGATGTTGGTTTTCAGAGAGTCAGTTGTCTGGGGATTATCGGAATAAACACGATCCTTCGCATAACCCCACAAGAAGAAAATCCAACAAATCACAAAATATTGGTGGCCAATTCAAATCGCCACATTCTTGTAATAAAGCCAAAACGTGTCGTGTCGTGTGGCGTGTTGCACCATCTTGCTGGAACCAGATTTCTTTCAATTCCATATCCTTAATTTCAGGCCGAAAAAAATCGGTAACCGTTTGACTATAGTGATGAGAATTGACGGTTTAAGTGACACCTTCTTCATTTTCAAATAAATACGGACCAATTACCCCACCAGACCAAATTGCACAATACTCAGTGACTTTTTGCGGATGTTATGGTCTCTCAGCAGTTACATGAGGATTTTCACTGACCTAGATGTGACAATTTCGCTTGTTTACATAGCCACTGAGTGAAAAATGAGCTTCGTCGCTGAAGAAAATTTAATGCGAAAAACCACCATCCAAACGTTGTTGTTAAAGTACCCAATCGGCATATATTCTACGCATTCTATGGTTAGCTGGCTTTAGTTCGTGTCAGCTGAACCTTATGAGGATGGTGTTCCGTACCACGGTTAGTTTACCGTAGTGTTTTGCCTATTATTTCATTATTTTCAAATAACACGCAATTGAAATTCAATTAATCTCATGATTAATTACGAAAGGTTAAGTGGACTGTATTTTTATTGAATAGCTGTGATTTCAGCTTCAAAGAACACTCTGTGTGGAGTGGTTTCCAACTTCCTTTATCTAATAATGATAAACCGCAACGGCGATGAGGAATTGAAGTAGCACTTTTATAACAAAAAACGATTATATTTTGGTATCACTGTATATGATGCCAAGCCTAAGTAATGACAATTACACTACGAAAAGTACGGTTGATTGCTACGTTTACAGCAATCTCGATAATCTTCCACAATATACAAACAACCAATTTGACTATTACGAGAATAATAGTGCTTAATGTAGCAAAGGCTACATGCGACAAGTTTGATTACCTGAATGATAATGCATATTGTAGCAAAAGCTACATACGACAAATTTGACTACCCGAACGATAATGCATTATGTAGCTGAAGCTACATACGACACGTTTGACTACCCGAATGATAATAATTCAACAGTCTATTCAAACACTGAACGTTAGAGGTGCTCCATGCATTTCTTCTGACAAAAGGAAGTTAAGGAAATTGATTGGAAAGACTGTTTCTGGGTGGACAGAATTAATGATATAAACTTTCTTATTGGTTATAGTAAATAATGAGATCAATGCTAGTAGAATAAGGACAGAAACAGTTTATAATTCTGAATGTTGTGTTAGTAAAATAAGGACAGAAACAGTTTATAATTCTGAATGTTGTGTTATGTGAAATTAACAGGCATAAATACTCGTATATCATAATCTCTAAAAGACTTTCCATGTTTTCTTAGGTGATATATTGGACAACAAATAATCTGAAGTGTCGAATAATACTAAACAGTTAAATAGCCAACCTTCAACTGAATAGGCTTCAGATCACAGTTCTGTTCGACATATGTCATTGAAATCCGGACCACTAAATGGATAACCCGTTATTTTAACAATTTTTTGCACACTTTTTTCATATAATAAGTAAACGATCAGTTTTTGTGCCATGTCGCTATGTTGGTTTTTGGTTATTCCACTTTTTGTAAAATAATCACAATAGTTGAAACAAATGTTCGGTTTGCAAAAGGCCGGTAATTGTCACTTCGTTCGTTGTTAAAAAATCTATTCGTCTGTTCATCAAGCGACTAAACGGACAAGTTTCCATTGACTCAACGAGTTTGATAATAAAATAATAAGAAGAGGTTCTTTATTTGATAGAAGGATTATTACAGAATTTAAATATCAAAACAGATTTATTCTGTTACCCTCCTATAAATTTTTTGAATTTGATAATGGTAAAATATCGTATTTAATGGAAACCACTTTGTCCTTCAGACTTCAGAGAAAACTAGAATTAACAAAACTTTGAATTCTGTCACGGGTACTTATCGACCAGTATTCCCAGCATCATGAAGAGCCAACAAGAACAATGTACGTAGGACATCGATGCAGAATCAAAGAACCTGACTTCCACTGTTGATGACTCGATCACATGATCAGTGCAAAGATATGTTTCACCATTGGATTTACGTTGTGGTGGCAATTGCCACCACAACGCCCTTCGTAAGAGGCATTTCCTGCGTTGCATGCAGGAAATAGTGTCACCCCATGTTCTTTCCTAAAGAGTAGCAAATTCAGGTAGGTGGTTTATCTCAAATTTTTGAATAACGGTTGTATTATAATAGTAATAAAATTTGTGAAGATCAGAATAACCTTATTTAATATTATTAATTAATAAGTCAAAATACCCTATCCTCATTATTCAGACGTCGGTCGCCCTTTGTCAGATGATATAATTCGCTTGAGATACTACACCTCATGTGCAGTGCATGACCTTCAATTCTTCTTGATCGTTTGTTTCTTAACTTAGTAAAATTTATTTCAAACATTATGGAAAGTTCCAGTTAGAATTAGAGGACCTCATTTTAATGTCAGTATACAAGGTCAAAAACGTACCGTGAATCAATCAATGAAGCACCAAGTATGTATTCCGAAACAATTCACTTAATTCAAAGAATAAACCAATCAAAAAAATGTTTTTCGAACCTATTTTCAGGAATCGATTTCACTACTTATCCCAAAGGTTCTCTTGTGTCTTCTATAGATTGAGTAAGGTCACCTTAAAATGATTATTTATTTTTTAATTTTTTTTTTTTTTTTTAAATATAATTTGAGAACTTCATTTAAAACTAATTTAAACTTGAGTAAATTTAGCAAAAATAATAAAGACTACACACATAAGTATGATAAATCTGGGGTTTATAAGTTAACCTGCGGTGATTGCCCTAAAATTTACATAGGTCAAACTGGAAGAACGTTCCGTCATAGGATGTGTGAACATTTGAAGAGTTTCCTCAACAATAAAAGCAATTCTACATATTCCAACCATTTGTTAGAAACAGGACATAATTTCAACCATAACTTTGAAATTCTACATATAGAAAGCAAAAGTTATGCCTTAAATCTGTTAGAATCCCTAGAGATAAATAAACATAATAAAATTGGAATATTACTTAACGAACAAATAGATTTAAATAGCTCACCTCTGTTAAATATATTCAGATAAGCTGGAATTTGCAGGGACCCTTTTTTGGGTTTTAGTGCCTAATAAAAATTTATTGTAATTACTGTAATATAAATAGCCACGGATTTCGGAAACAAGCTTAGTTATTCAAAATGTGATCTTACCTGATGATGCTAGTGTGATAGCGAAACAATTGTTGTGAGTTTAACAATAAAAATTTGTGAAAATCAGAATAACCTTATTTCAAATTATTTAATATGGATTTTCACCAAGTAAGGACTGATACAATTCAATATTTATGATTATTTATTTGGAAAGACGAAAAAGGCAGGTAGATCCTTATTAGCAACATACGGTGTGTTGTTGAGATTTTGGTAAGGAATTCATCCACCAAAATAGCTTTGTGACTTTCATCTTTCGGGACTACTCGAATCGTTTCTTACTCAAACAGTCGTTCAAAATGGTACAAATTAATTAATGAGACACAGAACTTTTAGCGGTTAAATGTCTCAAACATAAACTGCGATTTTCAATCACCACTGTGTCTTTTAGCGATTCAAGGTCAGTTTAAGACTTTGATGATTCGCCCTCGCGAAGCAAATCTTACACCACACTTCAAACACTTCTTAATGCCCGTGTCTGATGTCAGTTGAGTGTAAGCCTTGTGTAATGAAATTCCATTTGCAATGTTGAATTTAGGATTTTTTGTTTAATATTGTTTATCCATTGTAAAAGAACCTAAAACATACTTGAAATGAACTGACAAAATAGAGCATATTTAAATTTAAATTAATTCACTGACAATATGTACCAAATAACATCGATAAGAAGTATGAGCTATGATAATAGAAAGTTATACAAATCGAGACAGTGTAAATACATCTCTATAACAATTCTAAACCCAAACAAGCCCGATAAGGTTTTGTTGATCACTGGGACATAAGAAGCATGTAGCACTGGGACATGAGCACGTTTCGAACTTGTTGGTTTTCGTCCGTGCCCTTTATTATCCAACGACTACAAATCTGCTATGTACTTATATTCGCCCTGCACAGGAATACTTATGTATTCATTATGCACTAACGCCATCTAGTTCATGAAAATATACACACACGACATACCATAACGAATCAATTAAGCAAAGAACTGTATTTCCAATTTTTCTCTAGTCAGATCATGTTATGCCGTGATGTCATAATTAAAATACTTCAAACTTAACAAAACCTAATCGGGATTGTTTGAGTTTAAAATTGCTGTACAGATGTATGTTATACTGTCTCGATTTGTAGAACTTTCTATTACCATAGCTCATACTCCTTATTAATGATATTTGGTACAGATTGTCAGTCGAATTCATTTATTTGAATATAAATATGCTAATTATGAGCACCACGGCGTAACAGAATCTGACTTGAGCATGAGGAAATATTTCTGCGTTTATAACGTTAGAAAAAATCGGGAATACAGTTCTTTGCTTGAATTGGAATGTCGTGTATGTATATTTGCGTATACTAGTGGTGTATAATAATTACATTAGTGTTTCTGTGCAGAGCGAATATAAGTACGTGGGAGGTTTGTAGTCATTGGACATTATATGGCACTGACGGGAACCAACAAATTTGAAACTTGCGCATTTCTGCTACTTTTGACCCAGTGATCAACAAAAGCTACTCGGGCTTGTTTGAGTTTACAATTATTATACTGATGTATGTTACACTGTCCCGATTTGTAGAACTTTCTATTACCATAACTCAAACTTCTTTTTAATGACAAAATGGTGCACTGTAAACTACGTGATTAAAAAGGAGAATGCCAATTTAGCGACAAGAATAATTTCCATAATTCGAATAATTTTAAATGGGCCGTTTTCGTTACTTCCTTATTTAAATATATTTTAATGTCAGTATAGAAGCGAAATGAAGTCAGTGAACATATGTCAATAAGAGTTACATGAAGTGATTTTAATTTTTAAATGTCAGCATCCTAACCCGAAAAATTTAAAGGAACTCGCAAAATACAAACACCATATATGTGCATTGTATATGCATGTACATTGTATATGAATAACATTGAAATATCATCCATACCACAGCAAGTGGCCTCATCTTATCCTCTAAATCTATCACTAAGTTTAAATAGAGTATTTCAAGACATAATGCGGACTTGAATACTTCTATAGAATTTCTTGAGTATCAGAATACAAGAAGGATAGAAAACTAATTTCTATAAATGTCAAAAATCCCACTATATTGAACCTTATAGAAGATAAAATAAATTACCCATAAAATGACAATGTTTTAACGCAAGACAAAATAAGGTTTTCCTGAAAATTGCAAACCTCAAAGGTCATTGATCTATATAATCATTGCTGCAGTCACAAACTTGCATTATATTTCTTTGATTCTATGAATGACATTTCTGACAAGGTCATATAAAGAGATTGGAGTTGTCAACTTACGACTTTTCTGAATATTCAAAACAGTTTCAATAAAAGTTGTTTCAAATCAGTGAAGTTTATTCAACTATATATTTCAAACTCAGTTTTTGACGTGAAATATGTGCTTTTATAATTCTATTTCTGGTTTTTTAAATTTGAGTTCTATATCCAAATATCTTATTTCATTAAATAAACCAAGAACATCTGTATGACAATTTGTATTCAGAATTGTATACTCACACACAATAGTTGTCAGAATATCGGCGAAAACTGTAAAGCGCAGTCTCCTAGGCCAATACTTTCGACAGTTGACAGTGGCGGGAGTTTGTTTCGGTTTCTCGCAGTCACCAGTAGTCACGATGGTATGATGGGGGGATGGCAGCTGATCTGCTATCATGGCATTGGCCATAGCCTTGTTCTCCTGTAAAATAAAAACCATTACGATGTGTCGTTGTTGTATCACTGAGGGAATTTCACTTTATTTCGTAAAAATTAGACGAACTATGATAAGAGCGTATGAGTACTATTTATTTACAAACGTTTGACGTCGATACGAGCGTGATATCATGTCTTATGTCCAGATAAGGAATCATATCAATTTTCCTCAAAACAGGTACTTCACTTTTTCAGGGCTATCCCCGTGTAATTTAAATATAGTACCTATAAGTGTCAAGCATAAAAATACCACAACATGGACGTTGAAAGTGTGAATTTGATTTGATTCATTCGTAGTGATAAGAATTCGTAGATCTCTTGAGAAAAATGATCGGAGGATTTTCCAATAAAAGCGACATGTTAATAAAGTGAGGATTATTCGATCTAAAAACAAGATTATATTTTCACTACCGACCGCTCAGTGAGCATAGGGTGCGTAACCGGAAGGTCGCGGGTTCGAATTCTGTTCAGGTGGGAAAGAAATTTTCTGGTTGGATCGGTGTCTGCCACCATTTCACTGATGGGTCGAAAATTAACAGTGAGCCAAAGTGGCGCAAGATCGCTGTAACAAAGCCTACCCAGAAGACAACTGAATTCCTAACTTGCACAAGCTGAAAAGCTTCATAGAAGATCTAGGAGTATCAGGATGATGAATACATCATTAAAATTTCTTTCCTAACTTTAATCGAATTCGGATAGGTATAATTTCATCAATACACTAATCGACATTCAATTTAATTCCGTCTCTAATTCTAAGTTTGTTGGCATAGAGCAACGTTCTCAAATATATCCTCAGAAATGAATAAATAAGTGTTTAATAACAACATTAAGGATACCAACGGCCAGTTACATTTCCGAAGATTATGGACCCGAGAAAAATTAACATAGTGTGTAAAGAGCGGTGAAAAGCACTGACGATAAATCAGAAGCTTTTGCGCGTTTATTCAACAGTCTATTCCCGCTAAAACTTTCAAATATGCGTATACAGAATTTTGTATTCCATCATCATATAATCATATGATGATATAATATATCATTAGAAAGTCAAATAAACATCATTTTTGCAATCTTTGAACTGCCCTGAAGAAATGAAAAATCTCATCAAAATGAGAAATACATAGTTAAAAGGCTCCATCATTCTATCTACTACTTTACATATTAGCAAGAAAAAGTGTAAAAAGAATATATTGAACAAACTTCATATACTTTTCATACCGAAAATCAGATGAGAAAGAATTCAAATAATTCCCGTGATTTATTGTCACGAAATTGCATGAGCCGTCACATCAAAATACTAAATTTGAACGTGATTGGATTTTTACTTTCGAAAATATTCGAAACATAGAATTTCAAATGACAATAACTAAGGAACTATGGAACCGATTCTATAAATTTTTGAACATATCTGATAAACGCTGGTCAAAAATTGAAGTGGATAATTTGCGTACATATAATAATAATATATAAAGGGAGAAAAAAGCGATTTTTATATATATACTGATGTATTAAGTTAGATGTCTACATACGGTCAACCTGCCTGAAATGGCATCAGCTTTAGAGCGACAACATACGATTAGGAGAGAAATAAACAAAATACAGAATCTGAAAACATAATTAGTTCTACAATCAAATCACGATACTAATGTCATGATTGAATTAATGATGATAACAAGATCTGGATTCATCAGTGAACAGGCAGGATTTCCATCTTTGCGCGTTCTAGTATTCACGTTCAAGAGGTCAACGAGATCTTACATCCCGGTGCTCCCTACTAAATCGCGGATGCCTGGCGGATCATATTTCCTTCAAATTGAAACTGTACAATCCATTCCAGATTACTTAACCAGAAACTACCGGTAGCTTGTCTGAATGAGCTCTTAATTCGAGATGCTGTGAAGAAGGGATTTTGTCGTGCAATTAATTGTATTAGCCGATCCTATCCGACGGTTGTAACCCTTGCTCTTCCACCCCCATAAGTATATGTAGTACTTCCACGAATACGATAGCGATTCACTCTCTACTAACTATACTTTCCAGAAGCCGGAGAAGGTTAGTAACTTCTTGTTGAGTTAAAGCTCTTTTTAATCAACACACTAATTGTTCAAGGTGCACGACTTCTAAATGCATGTTAAACTCGTGACAATTGATCCACAACTCCAAAAGCTGCTTTGAAAATTTTCGAAGTCTTTCAATTCGAAAGTTAATAGTACGGATTGAATAATTTTTGACCTAGGATTTTTCACCAGTGAGTCCAACCTAGTCATTTAAGATCATTTTGGGGTCGAAATATAAAAATGAAGTTTGGGCAAAACCATAAGACGCTATTCCTTAGAACAGGAGTGTATAATAGGATATTAATTACAAAGTCAAGTTCTGAGCAATAAATCAGATATTTGGGCCAAATAATATACAGTGAAGCAGAGAAGAAAATATTAATGAGGATGATTTTCTGAAAAAAAACTTCTAGGGGCACAAATTTAGCATCAGGAGCTCCAGCACGCTCATATGTTAATAGATAAATGCATATCATTGATTTATAAACGAGTGATCTGGAAGGACTTCAAAGATTGGTGAACAGGGTGGAAGAGCTGAGTGAAAGATATGGGCTGAAAGTGAATACAAAGAAGATCAAATTCATGATTATTTCTAGAAGTAAATATATGGACGACCAACTACTGATACATGGCGTATCCATCCAAAGATTTGGTATAGTCCGTCTAGAAAGTATCTGGAAAAAACAAAGCTCAATTGTAATTATTTAGTACATATTTTCAATTCTGGAATTAGAAAATTACAACAAAATATTAATCTTATTTACTTATACAACATCCATTTAAGTGATTTCCACCAAGTTGGAAACAATATTCATCAGATATAAAGACAGTAATAAAAATTATCTTTTTGAAAACGTTGATAAAATTCTTCCTTCGTTTCTTTTGTAAAGGTGTCATTATAGGGATTTATTTTGGTTTCCTTGATATGTAGCCTTGTCTTTTGAGTGACCTACGGACGGTTTCTGGGCATACTTTTATATTTCGTTGATTTCCAAATCTGTTAGCCAATTTGCGAAAAACTAGGCGCGGATTGTGTCGTCCTGAGGCCAATAAAGCGTTTAAATTGTTTCCTTTAATCTTACGCGTTCTTTCTGAAACTGGTCTATGCTTCAAATTCATACCATTTTTATCCTCTTTATTATCTCATATACAGCATTTTTTTCCAGTTCAGTCAAGTGTCCTAATTTTTTATTCTATATAAACATTCTACCTGTTTTCTGTTTTCTACTTCTACTGAGAAGAAGAAGATTTATAATACCTTAATTCCGATGATATCGGATCAGAAAGGAATTGAAAAAAAATAAAAAGAAGTAATGAAATTGAAATTCCTGTCTCCTTGTGGTTCAAAATTAATATCCCTTTCCGCATTTATTTGGAACTCTAGACTAAAACTACAGACCAGCCAGGTAGTTCAAACCATGAAAACAATTACATTCCACTCGTATCGCGAAATATACAATATGATTACATAAATTATTCATATTCAAATTGAAATTAAAGTGCCCTAGTACTAGTAGTAGTTTCACATTCATGTAAAATTCAAGCTATGCTTGAACTTTGAAATGGATTTTGTCGAAACGCTAAGTTTTTTAACTGACTCGTTTATAGCGTTGTTGAGATAACGAGTTCCAGTTTCCTATTTTCCATCCAAATTCTTGACCGAATTTACGTTGAGATTTTTAAATGTTATAAATAAATGAATCACTTAAATATACTTTATCAGCACACTGAAGCTTCTGGTGCCACATCATTCTGACACTCTGGCAGGAATAACGCAATTTCGTGTTGATGTTAATTTTTCCGCTTTCCTTTTTCTTTATAACTCTCGAAACTTTCATCATAAAACACTGTGATAAGAAAATATTTGAACTGGTCTGAAGTGAAACAATCGAAATTTTATATTGATTCGTGTTTGATCATTAATCTCTATGAGTTGTGATAGATTTTCTGCTAGTTTTGAATAATTTATTCGACTTAATCTGAAAATTTCTTTGAAGGCATTTTTCTAAACTAGTTTTTTTGCCTGGAACAAATTCTCTGCTTGAATCAAGTATTTGGCCTGGATTAACCTGTTGATTTAGACTGAATTTTTGTCTTGAACGATTTCGTCGCGTGAGAGTTTTCCTGGATCCAGAAGTAAAGTTTCTGTTATCTAATACCTTACTAAGAGTTTTCATCATATTCTACAATGAACTGCTCATCGAAGTTTCCGAGGATTAGGGCATTGGGCAAGCTGAGTTTATTTGTTATCTATTTATCATTCCAGTGAGCTAGAATTTCAATCATTGTAAAGATTTTTTAAGATCTAGTGACATTATTATACTTCAAGTATTTGAATATTTTTTTCTATTATCGAATCACTAGGAAATATATAATGTAATTCATGAAACACAATAGATCTATTTGGTAATATCCTTTCAAACAAACTAAACATACAGGGTAATCCATTTTGTGCTTCCGAAAGTAAACGTAAATAGAACACTCTTTCATTTAGAATATCGATCAAATTTTTATTTCAATATAATGCTTGGACCTTGCCATTATGTGTGGAATACAACATTATTTAAATGTCCTCCGCGTGATCTCTTACAGGACTGGATCATTCTGAGGTAATTTTGGATGACTCGCCGGCACATTTTGGGCAATATATCACCAATAACTTGATGGATGGCGGTTTTAAGATCGTCAATAGTCTGAGGATTAACGGCATAGACACGGCATAACCACACAAAAAATGCAAAGGCGATAAATCGCAAGATCTTGGTGGCCAATTCACATCGCAGAAACGAGAAATTACGCGTCCTGGCAATTTTTCTTGCAATAAAGCCAAAACGGGTCGTGTTGCACCATCTTGAACATAATTTTGTTCGAAATGTGATTAAAATAGGGCTGTGAAATCCGGACCACGAAATGGATAACCCCTTAATGTTGATATTTTCGTGCAATGTTCGAATTCTGAGGTTTGTAATTAAATAATAACGAACTGCGACTTAGAACTTCGTAGAGAACATAAGTAGATTTCTACTTTTGGGACATTTTGTATGCAGATAAAGTGAGGAAATAGATGAATATTGATTTTTTCAATACGAACCCCATCCTCGTATTTCTACATCAAAGTTGAAATTGGTAAAAATCAATTACGAGAATATATTATAGGTACTCACAGAAAGACATGGAACCATCGCCTCTTTGTCGCCACTTTTGTCATTCTTCATTACTCTATTCAAACTAACAGACATCTTTGAACCACTTATGTATCTCACGATATGACTCCACAAAAAATTATTGACGAATCTTTCGTCAGAGTGCACTCGCGAATTCAACTTAAACACTGAGTATCTACTCATGGGATATCAGTTTTTATCTTATTTACCCATTCGAATATTGTCTTCGATACATATGGGAATGGCTTTAGTACCCACTGATTAGTACCCAATCAATGCTAGAACCTTAAGGTGCTAATGGTTTAGGATTGCATTCTAGCTGCATGAACAAATACGCTGAAGAGCCACTTATGGGTTAGTAAACTCCGTGCTTCTTCAATGAGTTCTGTTAGTACCTGACTTGAGTGTTTGATTTCATAATCTATTCTCACCCTGTATAAGAAATTTCAGTCCTATGTCTTTTCTGTTGCCTATTTTGCAAATGGAACTTTTCTATCTTAGTTGTGAAAGAAACGCAGATTTTAACCTCCCCAAAGAGGAAAATCTTTACTTGCCGCTCTTTGTTCATTTTGATTTAATCTCCTCGAGAAAAAATATATATAATCCTTTAATATATAAAAATCTTCGAAATACAACTTGTTATACACCAGTGTGAAAATGTAGTCTGGCTAGGAAACTCGGGTCACTGTATCCACAATATCAAAAGAATGATAAAAAATAACGTAATTTATTATTTTTTTCCATTTTTAACAGAGTTCTTGTTATAATTTAGTGTTAGATGAAATCTCCATAAGACAACAAGTAGAATGGACTGGGCATAAATTTACTGGGTGTGATGATATCGGTATCATAATCACATCAATTACATTTGTTGACACTATAACCTTCAATGGCAGCAAAGGTGCGTGCAGATTTGATTTTAGTGATGATCCTGATTAGAAAACCCGTTTTGTAGACTCAATAAAAAATTTAATTTTGATTTATCTCTCTGCTTGTTACATGATTAAACTAGCATGGAAAATAGAGATCAAATGAAATTTTGTGAATAATTATGTGGAAATTCAAAATAAAAGGGTCTCGATGCAGCAACAAAAATAAGGATGAGACATTTACAGTAGTCAAGGGAAAAAATGAAGGTTTGCTAGGCTATCCAAACTTCAAGCAGAATTATTATTGATGCACTTACTGTTTTGTGTAAAGATTTGAAACATCTAGACTTTCCGTATATGTATAGTTCAAGAAAAATGTTTTCAATTTACCAACTGGCCCCAAACTGTATCAAGATTACTTGTAACTTTTTTAGATGCTATCAAAAGTAAATCAGGTAAAACAATAACCCGACAGCAAGATAATTTGAAGCGAAGCATCTTATAGACGCTTACTTATTCACACTTAATAGTGAAATTGCGGCTTCTTATTTTTGGAAATGCAGTTAATTTAGCGGCAATCACAATTTCTTAAATATCAAACAGATTAATTCTGTTATTACTGGCTACAAATTTTAATTATATAAAATTTCCCAAAAACTTTTCGAAATGATATTAAATACACTGTTTTTTTAGTAGACATATAGAATTAACATTTATCATTCAGCATCAAAAGGAGATAATAGAATCCGACGAAAATATAGAATATTAATGGAACTTACTCAACAAACATTTAGCAGACACCACTGTTTCATAACGGCATTATGAAAAACAAATTCTACTCTGAAAATGCCTAACATAAACTTAAGAAATTCTTCAAAACAACCTCTCTTTGAAGAGCTCCTTCAAAAAACTCTTAAAAAATATGTAGTACATTTTCAAAAAGGCGTTTGAGAATCTCACCGATAATCATCGGCTCACTTTCATGCAAGCTAAATGAAAACAATCAATAAAAATATCTATCATACTTAAACGACCATGTTTTATTTCGAAGTACGATAGAGCAACAAATGTTCTCTTAGTGATTAAACCAAACAACCATTTCCATTATATGCCTTCCACAGAATATACACAGAGGTTGAATAAAGTATGATGAGTGTTAATTATACCTATACCGGGTGTTAAAAAACAAAGTTTTAATATTATTTAAATATTTTAATATTAGCCTTCTACATATTTAATTCCAAGAAATTATATTTAATGATTATAACTTCTGAAAATAAATTAAAATAATGTCATATAAGTACCACTTATATCAATTGACATATATTAAATATAATTTTTTGGAATTAAATATGTAGAATGCTAATATTAAAATATTTAAAAAATTTTATATACCTTCTATCAAGAATGAACCTCTATTTATGTTAAAAATTTAATATTTTGGGAGCTGATCATAGACCTCAAAATAAGTAAAAAATTTCAAATAAACATGGGTCCGCAAATGAGCCATTTTGGAGATATAAGCGATTTTCGGTTATCAAATTAACTACTAGCGCCAACCAAACATTTCCCAGAAGATGGATAGGACGAGGAAGCCATATCTTGAGTTTTTATATAAAGTAAATTAGTTAGATATCCAATAATATTGAATATTCTAAGTAAGATAAATTTATGATGAAATTCTTAAGGTTATGTTAGACATTTTTGAAAGATATTTGTTTTCATAGGATTGATCAGCTGAAACAAAATTTTGTCTATTCAAAATATTTAATTTATAGGATTTTGGTTAACAATTTTTATTTACTGGATTTTGTTATACCATTTGGATGTCTTATAATGAATGTTTACTTTATATGTCATTTGATATAAGTGGTACTTATATGACATTATTTTAATTTATTTTCAGAAGTTATAATCATTAAATATAATTTTTTGAAATTAAATATGTAGAAGGCTAATATTAAAATATTTAAATAATTTCAATAGAGGGATGTTCCATCTCCTAAGAATAAGCGGACTGTAGTCATCTCAAGTGAGCGGGTACATCTCATTTTAATGAATATTTAAACATTAAAAATATATCTGGCATTACCGGTGCTGCGATGAATCACACTCAACCAGTGCACAGAACTTTTTGGCAATGTATAACCGCAATACGAAGAAGGTTTTCCGTCGTTTCGTAATCGAAGATAAAACATGAATCCACTACAATACAGTGGAGAATTAGGAACAGTCAAAACAATGAAACAGGTACCAAAGAAGGCCAAGATCATGGCGACATTTTTTTGCGATGCAAACCATGTCATTCCTAATGATCATCTTGAAATTGTTGTGAATAATTTACAGAACCGTCGGAAAGATTCAATACTGATTTGAGGCAAAAATGACTGCATTTTTCACAGAAAAGTTGTTTTTCAAACAGCACAACGCACACGTGTGTAGTCATCGTGGTAAAAAATCTAAACTTGGGCAGATAACTGCTACTCCATCCGGCATACATTCTTTATTTAACACCTTGTAATAATTTGTTGGAATTTGCGTCGCCATTGTAACAAGCCTCTATTTAGAATTTAGAAACTTTCATTTGGAACGGAAAAAAATTGGAAAAATGCTGAAATAAATGTATCGAGCTGAAAATAATTGTCATTGTGCTTCAGAATAAAAAATGAACATTAACTACATCAGTTCTCTGAAAGGTTCACAAATTTTAATCTGAAAAATCTATTAGAAACTTTTTGAAAGTAAATTCAATGTCTAAGAAATAATGTCTCTTTTACAGAAATAACATAGATGTGCGACAGTTAACTATTAGAGAATCACATTGAAATAATAACAAAATTTCCACATAGATTAAAAAAACTTTTTCCATATTTTGTTTCAAAAAATATATAGCACATTCTCCAGAAAAAGCATTTGAAATTCTTACCCATTTTCTCTCCAGTCTGAAGTTATAAATAAAAACAATAAAGTAATATTCAATTGATATTTATTTATTATTATAATTATAATTTGTCTTTTCACGCACGCGCGTGACAGTTTTCGAATATTGAGTCTATGATCGTATCTTCTTTTCAAGAATGTTCTGTGCAGGACCTTAGTTTTATAGATTCTGTATAGTTAGCTGTATCCGTTTTTTTTTTTCAGTTCGCTTCAAGCCGGATATTGGTTGTAAAGAGGGAATGTGAATACATTTTATATTTTATTGATTGTTTTTATTTAATATCCAAATAACTCCTGACTGATGGAAAAATGGGTAAGTCTTTCAAATGCATTTTCTGAAAAATGTATAAATTTTTTAAACAATAAATTAACATAAGACATTTATTGAATTTATATTGGACATTTTTTGGGACTGATATTTATAATTCATGAATATTCAATCGAAACCGACTGTCTCGGATGATCATTGCAAGAGGATCGCGGTCAATATTTTATATATTCTTTTGATTTTTCATTGGTTGTGTGTGGTTGCCGCACACATGTGTGATAATTTTATATGTTTATAAAAATACACAGAGTTCCTTAGACATTTTATTTAAATTAATTTAGAAAATTATTTCAAATATCCTTCAGATTAAAATCTGTAGAGGTTTAAAATAAAATAATAAGAAACGGTTTTTTACTTGATAGAAGGATTATTTCAAAATTTGAATACCGAAACAGATTTAATCTGTTAGTCTTCTACAATTTTAATTTCAAAAAATTTATTCAAGAAACTTTAAGAATTATATTAATGTCTTTATAAGCACTGCTCATTGTCGATTGTTTGGGGCACAATATCATGAATGGCAACATTTATTTCGTGTTTCAAGGCATCAATCGTTTCTGGATTAGCGTAACACCTATCCTTAACGGATCGCCACAAAATTCTCCTCATAGAAGTGCGAGAAATTTTCAGTTTTTGAGCATGATGACGAGTTGATGTTGATGGAGGTTCAGCTACAGCAGCAATGTTTTCAGGTGCGCTCACTGTTTTATTAAATAACTATCCAGTTTTCACGAACGAATTGTGAAGAGCGTTCAATTCAATTGTGTGTCGTTATTAGCAATAATAAAATATTTCTGAAAACTTTTAGTTTTCAAAAAACTATTTTCTGTTGCATTAAAACACTCATATATATAGATATATATATATATATATATATATATATATATATATGTGTGTGTGTGTGTATTATTTTCCAGTTTACCTGTTTCGAGTTCCTTCTTAAATTCAATATATCGACATTTCAGGTGTAACTGGAACTCAAAACAGGTAAACTGGAAAATAATACACTCCAAAGAACACCGGTTTTACATATTTGAGGGTGCATAAATAGTTGATAGATTGAAACTTAGGAAAATGCAAATAATGATACATTAATAGTGTCTATAAGTGCATAGCCAAATTTATTTGATAATGTTCATAATGCAGAAGTTTCTTTGAAATGTCAGAAAAGGAATATTATTCGATCAATTTTCTGCTAAAGCTGCTGCTTTCATAGTGAATTTATTCAAAAACAAGTTTTTTACGTAAAATTCTGGTATTTCTCATCAGAATGATTCTAAGTAAGTATTGATTTTAATGATAGTTCGTTAAATTTTCAATTGTTTAAAAAAATCTTTCTTTCAGCCTTTCAGCGATTTTTTTAAAGGATCTTACGCGACTAGGTTGGACACACTGATGAACAATCCGAGATCAAAAGTAATTCTGTCTGGCCGGAGGAGTGAAGATGTTTCTTTGAGAGAAAAACCGCTTGCTATTTTGCTATTACGTAATAAAACATTCGAACACCTATTGTTATTCTGTGTGGGATATCACAATCGACAGTTCGACGCTTGAGCGAAGAACTGTAAGCAAAGTAACCCGTTGAAGCTGCTTGGAAGGGTCGTTGTGGTAGAAAACCTTCCAAAACTTCTAGAAGACAACGAATTTTGAAAAATCTGGCTTTGAAATATAGAAGGACAAGGCACTGCGAAATTAACAATGAATTTCAAGAGGCAGGTTGTTATGTGTTCAAATGTCGTAGACGAATTAAACAGATAAAATTCACATCAGTTATGATCAAAAGAACTAGGCCATTTTGAATAAAACACTTTCTCTTGAAGACTGGCCGACAATAAGTGATTGAAAATCTTTTTTTATACTTTACAATGATTATTGATCATATTCTCAGGTTTGTCTTAGTGACAAACCAACTTTCCAAATAATAAATGAAATAGCTCATTTTTTTCGGAAACTACCACAAAAAAATACCATAAAGACTGTATTAAATTCAATTATTCAGGTATATCGTTCCATTCTTCCTGAAGGGCTAACCTCAATTCCTGAAAAGTTGAAGGTGGGTTTTGGGATTGGATATTGCTCTCCCTAAGTAATCCCATACGTGCCCAATTGGATTCATGTCTGGTAAGTTTGCTCGCCAGTTCATTCTCTGGATATTGTTCTCTTGAAGAATGTTTTGAACCGTTCGTTTGCGGAGTGATGAGGCGTTATCCTGATAAATGAAATTATCCCCAAATTCGTTGCGCAGGGGAATGATGATTGGTCCAATGATGTTTTCTACTTAGATGGCACCAGTCATTGTTCATTCAGCGATAATCAGAGGGGTACGGCGACCGAACATTATACCCCCCAGCACATTATTGATCCGCCTTGAAAGGGCAGAACTTCCCGGGAGAAATTGAGTCGTTCTAGTCCGCCTGGACCTATACAAACCCTTTCTCGTCGACTATCACTTTGTAAACTGAATCATGAATCGTCCGAAAAAGGTACGTTGCGCCATGGTGGTAAAAGCCAGTCTTGGTGTTGTTCTGCCCATTGCCGACGGGTAACTCTATATCCAGGTGACAGAGGAGGTACTCTTACAGGTTTTCTTGCCCTTAAATTTGAGGAATGCAACCATCTCCTCATTGTGCTGGTTGAGACAACCCGTCTATATGTCCTCAAAAAATGACTTCGAAGGGATTTTACAGATACCGTTCGTTTATTTCGAGTAACATTTGCGATATAATGGTATTCCCTTGTAGATGTTACTCTGGGTCGACCAGGCACCGGCCTCCGGGAAACGCTGCCGGTTTCCAAGAAAAGGGCCACCATGCACCTTACTGAAGTACGTGGAATATTCAAACACGTTGCGCAATCTGGTGTTTGAACAAAGCTTCTCACAACTCTTGTTATTCGTTGAAAACTGATTAACTTCTAATACACTTGTATTCTCTCGAAAAAGAAACATTTTTTGCTGGTTTATTGTTTTCATTTAAGTGATAAGATAGTGAAGATTCCACACACAAAAAGTTGTCATGTTACATTCAACAAGCTGAGAGATGATAGGGGAGGTTCAAGACTTTTGACAATGTGTGTATATGGAATAAAATTGAATAACTTAGAGCTACATCAGTCTGAGAATTCGAGAATTCCGATTGTGATTTTTTCGATTTTTTCACTTTAAAGCGTGAAACGTGAAATTTTGAGGGGACTTATGTAACGATTTTTATTTGTTCGATTCTAAAGGTTTAAGATCCCATAGAATAATAAACCAAAATGCGTCTGCATTTACACAACGATCCATTTTGGTATGTTGACTCAACAGAATGTTTACTTTCCATTTTCCATCTCCAACCGTTTCATTCCTTATGGATCACAAGCAGAAGTTTGGGGATGATAGAAAAGCGATTATGTGAATACCAACCCGAACATTTTCAATATTTGTTTTGTGTTTCTGTTCGGTAAACGCAGGCCAATATCCATTATTCGAGCTGAATACTCAGTAGGTATAAGTAGCGAATTTGTGATTTATTCAAACTGAAAGGAATATGAGTACCCAGCATTTTCGTGCATATTCTAGTGAATCTCTGGGGAAAGAATACCGGCCTTCCTACCCAACCGATATGTCTTAGTGCTTTTCTCAAAACATTAAGTTCAAAACATTAAGTTCAAAACATCATATTCATGTCCTAGAATCGTTCGCATAAAAACCATAAAAACACTTTCTTGATGTCATAATTTCGATCAAAATTATTGGAATGATTTTGCGCAGTAATGAACCCAACCAAAATTTTCAGACTCCAAACATACTTCGAAAGTTTCAAGTCTTTATGACTTACCGTTTGAAATTCATATAGTGCTTAAGGTAGAGCTCAACGCAGATGTTTTTTGATCTTCTAATTATACGATCCTCACAAAATTTAGCACGCATATAGGCATTATCATTCTCATCATGGGACATTATTTGGGATGAATGAGTTTTATTATGTTTTTCTGTGTTCCAAGTACGAATAGATTTAGGTTATACGTAACAACACGTTGATCTTTTCTGTTTTCTTTTGAATACTTTAAAGCCTACTTCGATTTTATTCGTTCCAGGTTTTATCTTATTTGGCGAGTTAAATTTTGATCTTGTTATATATTTAAATCTGAATTCAACACATCTCTAAAGAGGTCTAGAGAGCGAAATAGCTATCAAAGGTTGGAATTCTCGTTCAATTATTTTTATTTGATTTTAGATAATTTTGGAATAGTGGATTTTCTTGTATTTGTATGTTAATATGCATACTTATATAGTTTTTGTTAATACATTTGTATTAATACTTTTGATGTCGGGATGTAAAAAGGTTTTTCCGAGACAATGAAAAATATTTTGTATTGATTAAATATAAGAATATCAATTTGATAGTTTTTGTATATAGTTTCAATATATATTGTTGAGGTTATAATATATAATTCTGAATTAAAGTCATTATCGTTCTACTTCTGAATGATCTAGATCGATCGATTCTGTTGTTTGGAAAATATTGGGAAAAATATCGAAAATTTTCAAACTTATTGAATTTAATTTGCCCATTAACAAGATATTCAGACACCCCATACCTTTCCTGAAAGTTTCAATGCTCTAGGTCTTTCCGCTCGAAAATTATCGTGTTTACGGACGGATCAGCCGGCCACCCGGAAGGAATTACTTTTGACCTCAGATTCTTCATCAGTGTGTCCAACCTAGATGTTTAAGACAATTTTCGGTTCAAAATTCGAATATTACAGATATTTGAGGGAAACGATAGCACGCTGTTCCATGAAACAAGCTCGTAAAAATGGACAAACTTTGCCTACAACATAGTTATATAGGAAGTGAAGGTCTAATTCTTAAAGTTTTCGCGTTTTCGCGTTTTCGAAGCTATTTAAGAAGTTAAGGTGCTTTTCTCAATTTTTTGCGTAAATCAAATCTTCATCAAAAGTGAGGGTGTAATTTTTACACTTGGTTCAAAATATAAACCTGAAGAAGCCAAGCTGTTGGTCTAATAATTGTTGTGAATGAATTCTGGAAATATTCTTCATTATTTAATTTGATCAAAATGAATTTCCATCAAGTAAGGACAGATTCAATTGAAAAATTAACTGAAAATAATGGCAAACCGAGATATTTATCTAATTATCCATTTTGTGCTTCCGAAAGTAACCGTAGATAAAAGACTCTTTCATTCAGAATATCGCTCAAATTTTTAGCCGATGATGCTAATCTTGCTATTATGTGTGAAATATATTATCATTTGATAAAATAGAAAGGCCTTTTACTTGATAGAAGAAATATAACAAAATTTGAATATTAAAACAAATTAATATATGTTTATCTTCTACAATTTTAATTTAAAAAATTTTATTAAAAAAACTTTTAGAATTAAATTAATGTCTAAAACAAGCACCGCTTATATTTAATAGACGTATATAATCTAAACTCAATATACAATGTCAAATGGAATAAATAAACCAAAAGATACACGAAAGTCCCTAAAATTAATAAATAAATATTTAAAGGAGACAAAATTTGTTTCTGGTCTTGCCCTCAAAACGCCATTTGCATCTTAAAAACATGAACACACTTAAAGGACCTCTCAAAGAATATAATTTATTTGAAATATTTAATATATTTAAATATTCGAATAAGTAAATTCAGAAATCTCTCAAAGCATGCACTATATCTTCAAAAAACAAATATAGTTCAAAGCAATTCCTTCTTCAGTCCTGAAATATATTCAAAATATCAAAATCAAAAAACTAACCTGTACCAAACCACTCAACACGTGTAAATGAATAATGTTTCGAGACATAGATCATCTTTATAATTCAAGATTTATCTATGCTCTAACAGAATCAAAGAACAGTGTGAGCTATTTTTAAGACTTACTTAAATTCATTGACATTGTATAATGAGATTTATTGAAGCCAAGATATAATTATATATTATATATAAAATAAAATAGAAAGGCCTTTTACTTGATAGAAGAAATATAACAAAATTTGAATATTGAAACAAATTAATATATGTTTATCTTCTACAATTTTAATTTAAAAAATTTTATTCAAAAAACTTTTAGAATTAAATTAATGTCTAAAACAAGCACCGCTTATATTTAATAGACGTATATAATCTAAACTCAATATACAATGTCAAATGGAATAAATAAACCAAAAGATACACGAAAGTCCCTAAAATTAATAAATAAATATTTAAAGGAGACAAAATTTGTTTCTGGTCTTGCCCTCAAAACGCCATTTGCATCTTAAAAACAGGAACACACTTAAAGAACCTCCCAAAGAATATAATTTATTTGAAATATTTTATTTCTATTTTGTCTCCTTTAAATATTTATTTATTAATTTTAGGGACTTTCGTGTATCTTTTGGTTTATTTATTCCATTTGACATTGTATATTGAGTTTAGATTATATACGTCTATTAAATATAAGCGGTGCTTGTTTTAGACATTAATTTAATTCTAAAAGTTTTTTTAATAAAATTTTTTAAATTAAAATTGTAGAAGATAAACATATATTAATTTGTTTTAATATTCAAATTTTGTTATATTTCTTCTATCAAGTAAAAGGCCTTTCTATTTTATTTTATATATAATATATAATTATATCTTGGCTTCAATAAATCTCATTATACAATGTCAATGAATTTAAGTAAGTCTTAAAAATAGGTCACACTGTTCTTTGATTCTGTTAGAGCATAGATAAATCTTGAATTATAAAGATGATCTATGTCTCGAAACATTATTCATTTACACGTGTTGAGTGGTTTGGTACAGGTTAGTTTTTTGATTTTGATATTTTGAATATATTTCAGGACTGAAGAAGGAATTGCTTTGAACTATATTTGTTTTTTGAAGATATAGTGCATGCTTTGAGAGATTTCTGAATTTACTTATTCGAATATTTAAATATATTAAATATTTCAAATAAATTATATTCTTTGAGAGGTCCTTTAAGTGTGTTCATGTTTTTAAGATGCAAATGGCGTTTTGAGGGCAAGACCAGAAACAAATTTTGTCTCCTTTAAATATTTATTTATTAATTTTAGGGACTTTCGTGTATCTTTTGGTTTATTTATTCCATTTGACATTGTATATTGAGTTTAGATTATATACGTCTATTAAATATGAGCGGTGCTTGTTTTAGACATTAATTTAATTCTAAAAGTTTTTTTAATAAAATTTTTTAAATTAAAATTGTAGAAGATAAACATATATTAATTTGTTTTAATATTCAAATTTTGTTATATTTCTTCTATCAAGTAAAAGGCCTTTCTATTTTATTTTATATATAATATATAATTATATCTTGGCTTCAATAAATCTCATTATACAGTGTCAATGAATTTAAGTAAGTCTTAAAAATAGCTCACACTGTTCTTTGATTCTGTTAGAGCATAGATAAATCTTGAATTATAAAGATGATCATTATTCATTTACACGTGTTGAGTGGTTTGGTACAGGTTAGTTTTTTGATTTTGATATTTTGAATATATTTCAGGACTGAAGAAGGAATTGCTTTGAACTATATTTGTTTTTTGAAGATATAGTGCATGCTTTGAGAGATTTCTGAATTTACTTATTCGAATATTTAAATATATTAAATATTTCAAATAAATTATATTCTTTGAGAGGTCCTTTAAGTGTGTTCATGTTTTTAAGATGCAAATGGCGTTTTGAGGGCAAGACCAGAAACAAATTTTGTCTCCTTTAAATATTTATTTATTAATTTTAGGGACTTTCGTGTATCTTTTGGTTTATTTATTCCATTTGACATTGTATATTGAGTTTAGATTATATACGTCTATTAAATATAAGCGGTGCTTGTTTTAGACATTAATTTAATTCTAAAAGTTTTTTTAATAAAATTTTTTAAATTAAAATTGTAGAAGATAAACATATATTAATTTGTTTTAATATTCAAATTTTATTATCATTTGAATGTTTTCCGCGTTATCCCTTGCAGGACTTGATCTTTGTGAGGTAATTTTCGATGACTCGCCGGCACATTTCGGGCAATATCTCACCAATAACTTGATGGATGTTGGTTTTCAGATCGTCAATAGTCTGACGATTATGGACATAAACACGATCCTTCGCATAACTCTGGTGGCCAATTCACATCGCCGAAACGAGAAATTACGCTTCCTGGAAATTTTTCTTGCAATAAAGCCAAAACAAGTCGTCTTGTGTGGCTTGCTGAACCATCTTTCTGGAACAACATCTCTTCTAATACCATATCATTAATTTCCGGCCAAAAAAATCTCCTGTGGAGATCCAGGAAGTTTTGGTGCAAATGAACGTTAGAAAATATTGAATCATAAATTTCAACATCAGATTTGGTAGCAAGTAAAGCATGGGCCATTTAAACTTTGTGTTTTGAAGGATATTGGAATGCTGTAAAGTTTAGTTTGCATTTTGAAGTAGGGGTGATTTCGAGTCTGGCAACACTTCTGCCATGCCTGTTTTGAGAGAAATTAAGTTTAGTAGTCGACATTAATGAAGTGGGTCGATTTACACTTGAACAAAACTGGGAAATATTAAAAACTTATTTCCAAAGTGGTGAATCTTCTATGCAAACTGTTTACGTGGAAAATTCAATAGAAGTGAAATGCTCTCACAGCAATTTGAAGATCATTTTTTTTGTGAAAATTGTTTATTTTATAAAACAACCTATAAAAGTTCTCGTCCAGTGAGCACACATGAAAACATTGGTGTTATAGCTCAAAATATGGCTGAACATCCATCAACATCAACTAGTCATCGTGATCAAGAACTGAACATTTCTTGCACTTCTCTGATGAAAATATTGCATGAAAATCTCGATATGAAGGCTCACAAAGTTGAATCAGTGCAAGAACTGAAGCGTTGGATTTCCACTTCGCTGAATGGGCTAATGATCGCATGGTCGAAAATGAGCATTTTTGTAGAAAAATCATGTTTAGCGGTGAGGCTCACGTTCACTTCGGTGTATACGTGAATAAGCAGGGAATCAACCTAACCTTCCAAAAACGACTGATGCCTTGAATGATGCGGTTGATTAACTCAGTGACAGGGAGTCTGTCGCAGCACAGGGCTTCTCCTTTAAAACAAGCGTACTCTAACATATTGCAGTAAATCTCCTTTTTTTTGTCCAATGGCCGAGAGCGTTATGTAGCATACTGCATTACCTCGGGGGGGTGGATGCCCACAGGTGTTACTTGTACCACCTGGCCACCCCATTGGTGTTGGACTCGAGGGGACAGTGGTTGAAAGTCCGCATGCTGGACTAGGGAGTAATTTCATTTATCTGTTCGCAGACCCCCATGTTTGGGATATTCTCATGAAATGACTCAGGGTTTAGTGGGAATGACGGTTCGACCGGCCTTATCCTGAACCCGCATCAAAGCGTAACATTTTAGGGTTTGTGGATCTCGACGAAATGGCTTGGCTGTTAGTGCTTGACGCCAGAATCAATCAAAAGACTTCACATGGGTTCGTGGGTCATGACGTACAGGCCTTGTTGACGGTGCTCGTATCAGGATCAATTGAGTCCTCAATCTTCGGTTTATTTTAGTTCATGGGACTGCGTTCGGGTGCTTGGATAATAAGCCCTTCCGGCGAGAGAGTTGCGTTACAAGCTAACTCGGGTACTGATCTGCAGAGCCAGTAGAGGTTAGATAGTACTTTGCTGCTACCAGTCAGACGGTTTTGGTTTTCGAGCCGAGGCCCAAACTGGAAGCTGGTGGGTTCATCTCTTCGGAGGGGTTCTCGCTTCGCGCGATGATATGGTGTAATCCTTATCACACTCTCTGCCTCTGGAGGCAGACTGTGGAGACTGCTGAGTAGTCACTTGGTGAAAGTGCCATGCTCACATGCCAATGCAAAAACCTGGTAGAATTCACATGATGCCTTGAAACACGTCCCCCATGACATTGCAGCTTGACGCGCTGGGAGCGCTCGTCCTGACTAGGATTCCAGTTTCATCCCGGTGAAATGGAGGATTAAGTCCTAATACAACGTCACTGGCGCTAGTCAATGGACCCATGTGGTGAAAGTTTGAACGAATGGGGCCATAGTTTTACCGTAAAGGTGGAATGGAGGGCTGAGCCGCGTTGTTCAACTTAGTGACAAGGGTGTCTGTCGCAGCACAGGGCTTCACCATTAAAACTGACGTACTCTACCTATTGCAGTAAATCTCCGGATTTTTCTGACCAATGACCCAGTGCGTTATGTAGCCTACTACGTTACCTCGGGA
Source organism: Megalocaria dilatata (assembly GCA_034642435.1). Classification (NCBI taxonomy): domain Eukaryota; kingdom Metazoa; phylum Arthropoda; class Insecta; order Coleoptera; family Coccinellidae; genus Megalocaria; species Megalocaria dilatata. The sequence goes on from CM067856.1 coordinate 77,951,656, forward strand.
GGGTGGACGCCCTCGGGAAGTATTCGTACTACCTCGCCACCCAAATGGTGTAGGACTCGAAGGGGCAGTGATTGAAAGTCCGCATGCTGGATTAGAAGGGTATTCCATATATCTGTTCGCAGAAACTCATGTTCAGGATATTTCGAGAAATGCTTCAGGGTTTAGCGGGACTTGACGGTTCGACCGGCCTCGTCGTGAACCAGGATCGATTCCGAGACGTTTCTGGGGTTTGTGGATCTCGACGATACGGCTACACCGTTGGTGCTTGAAGCCAGCATCAATTTAAAGACAAGGGTTCGTGGGTCTTGACGTACATTCCTGATTGACGGTGCTCGTACAAGGATCAATTGAGGCATTAAATCTTGAGACTATCTTGTTTCATGGGACTGCGTTCGGGTGGGTGGATAAGAAGCCCCTTCAGCGAGTGAGTTGTGTCACCAGACAACTCGGGTACTAACAGAGGCAGTATAGAGTGGATAGTGCTTCAGTGCTACCAGTTACGGTGTAGGTTCTCGGAATGAAGCCGAAACTGAAAGCTTTGTGTTTTCATCTCTTCGCATGGGTTCTTGCTAATACGCAATGATGAGCGTAATCCTCGTTACACTTTCTGCTTCCTGGGCAGATTGTGGAGACTGCCGAGTAGTTATCTGGTAAAAGAGCCATGCTCACAAGCCAGTAACCTGACCGGTAGAATTCATGATAATGCCTTGAAACACGAAACTGAAGTTGCCATTCATGAGATTGAACCCTAAACAATCGACAATGTACTGAAATCTTGGTTTGATCGGATGGGGTACTGTAGCCAGTAATGGTAGTCATTTGAATGATATTGTTTTTCATTCGTGAATGTCAAGGTTCAGCCTTTCTAAAAACTCATAACTTCGAGAAAATATTCAGTAGTTTTTTTTACTGCCGATCGAAAATGCAAATTTTAAATGGTCCACCAGCTACATAGTAAAATATTATAGATAATAGCTGCATTGAAGCTTAATTTTTCAAATTGCAATGGATGAAGAATTAATCCACATATTATCTGTATTTTTTCATAAAAAAAACCCTTCAAATTTTCTACCTATACATATTAAAACTTATGTTCATGGTAGTGTCAGCTGAAAATTCTCAGTACACTACAATAATTTCATAAGTTTTTGGTCCAATTCAATTTTAAGCATAGTGAATCCCATTTGAATAGCATACCGTGGATTTGTTGTCCGCAAGCTCTACTTCCACACATTTCACCAAAGTTGCACTTGTCGTCATCACCAAAAATGAATATTAAAAACACAATTTCCACGTAAACACACAAACAGGAACACCGAAACCTTCAATAACGATGCATGGCGTTCGAGAACGCGGACCTTTTCGGAGGGTCAATCGTTCACGTCGAACTCTGGTAGGATGTTCTAAATTAAATGTTAGATAGGGTTAATTAAGACTCATATGTTTGTTTTACTGATACAAATGATGGAACGGCTTTGAACCTGGTTTAATTTGAGAGGGCATTGCAGAGAATTATGTGTGTTTCGTACGGCACACAGCCAACTTGTAGCTTCTTAATGAATTAGAAATGAGCCATCAATCAGAGATATCATCGTGAAATTAAAGCCTTGATTAAATCAGAGCGATACTTAATTCGACATTATTAAGTTATATGTTGTGAATTGGGTATATGCACGTTTTTGAGTAGGAAGTATTTAAGATTTTGAATTGATTCAATTATACGTACATACACGGAGGTAATTTATGATGATCCATTCTATGGTTCTGAAAGGAAATAAAACATTTCTCTATATTTTTGGGCCATTTAAAATTTGCATTTTTGGTTGGCTATAAGTAAAAATTGATCCTCGACATTTACAAATGAAATTTCATTTTTTTTGATTGTCTCAGTCTCGATGAAGTCATGGTACGATGAAACAATTGTCGTGTAAATAAATGAAATAGCGGAAGTTAACATTTGTTTTTCTTTTATTGAAATTCAAATGATCGCCAAAACTGGCTACAGGGTCCGATCAACGCAATTTTTGTTTCGGGCTCAATCTCATAAATGGCAACTTCGATTTCGTGCTTCAAGGCATCGATGGTTTCTGGATGGTTAGGTTGATCCCCAAATGCCACCTAGGTGAGTATGACCTTCATCGCTTAAGACGATTTTTCTGGTAAAATGCTCATCTTCGCCCATGCGATCATTAGACTATTGAGCGAAATGGAAACGCATCGGATGGTGGTGCACTTCTTGCACTAGTTGAACTTTGTTAGGCTTCATACCGAGAATGTTATGCAAAATTCTCTTCAGAGAAGTGCGATAAATATTCAATTCTTGAGCACGATGACGAGTTGATGTTGATGGATGTTTGGCCGCATTCTAAGCTACATCAGCAATGTTTTCAGGTGTACTCATTGAACGGGAACGTGAAAGGGTTCTTTTATCAATCAACGATCCAGTTTTCACGAACAAGTTGATCCACAGATTGCCGTAAGAGAATTTAATTTTTATTGAATTTTCCATGTGAATTTCTAACAGTCTGCATAGAAGATTCACCAATTCGGATTCACCAATATGAATGAGAGAAATATTGTCAGACTCCAAATAAGTTCATAACTTCAAAATGTAGATGGCCCCGCTTTACAGAATTCAAATATCCTTTACACGATTTGATTCTGGCAAGGTAATTGTCGATGACTTCGACACATGTCGCGCAGTAACGTGGCCATAATTTAAGGAATGTTCGTTTTCAAAGCGTCAAGAGTTCGCGAATTGTGTGCATAAATACGATCCCTTACATAACCTCACAAATCCCAAAGCGATAAATCCTACAATCTTGGTCGTCAGTTTACACTATCAAAACGAGAAACAACTCGTCCCTGAAATTTTTCTTGGAATAAAGCAAAAAATTGATAAAAAGTTAATATTTGTTTTTCTTATATAATAGAATATTACACTCAATTATTTTATAATGATGTATGATAGGCTTCTGGCATAGCATTTGAGTGAATATTGATAGAGTTGAGCTATATAGAAAAATTAACAAAAGTATTCCTGAATTAAGTAAATGGAACATTCTAACAATCTCAAATTTTTTGCAACAATTTTTACCAGTTTATATTCAAGGGGTAATGGCGTTGCTAATTTCTGCATTTTAAAATCTTTTTTTTTTTAGTTTTCAGTTTTGTAGAAAAAGTTCTGAATGTTTTTGCACTAATCTCTCAATCCCCATTCGAAAAAAGTCTTTGGTGTATATAATAATGAAATAATTGATCATAATATTTCACCATGTAAAATTATACCACGAATTCTTCCCTTGAAGTTGTGTATATCTCATGAATCTTTGTCGATTTTTATTAAAACCAAGGCACTTTTAAGCTACAGCTGATAATTTTGTATTTGCCAACAAATTTTTCTACACTATAGTCTATCAAATGGACGAAAATTCCAAACATTACTTTAAGAATGAGTGAAATTTTCTACAATATCAGCTTATTAGTATGTGAGATCATTTCGGCCCTTACATTAAAAATTTTATACATCTGAAATAGGTAAAATAACACGAAGTACATAAAAGTATCAAGCTATTGTTTCCATAGTGGAAAAGTGATCTGAAGATGGAACACTTTGAGACCTTTGGGGTCTTATTTTTTTCAAACTAAGAGAGCATCTCTTCAGATTTGAAATTTGTGTTCAGGGGATTCATTAAGTACGTATTAAACAACGGGAACGTGAAAGGGTTCTTTTATCAATCAACGATCCAGTTTTCACGAACAAGTTGATCCACAAATTGCCGTAAAAGAATTTGATTTTTATTGAATTTTCCATACAGTCTGGATAGAAGATTCACCAATTCGGATTTTTTTTGATATGTCCCAGTGCGTTAAGTCATACTGAACTTATTTTCTGTCAAAATATGAATGAGAGAAATATTGTCAGACTCCAAATAACTTCATAACTTCAAAATGCAGATTCTAGATAGCCCCACTGTACGGCATTCAAATATCCTTCACACGATTTGATTCTGGCAAGATAATTGTCGATGACTTCGACAGATGTCGCGCAATAACGTGGCCATAATTTAAGGAATGTTCGTTTTCAAAGCGTCTAGAGTTCGCGAATTGTGTGCATAAATACGATCCTTTACATAACCTCACTAATCCCAAAGCGATAAATCCTACAATCTTGGTCGTCAGTTTATATTATCAAAACGGGAGACAACTCGTCCCTGAAATTTTTCTTGGAATAAAGCAAAAAATTGATAAAAAAATGAGTTATGTCACCGTCTTCTTGAAACCACATTTCTTCGATTCATTGCAAAAAATATACAGGGTGGCACAGTGCTTATACAGGGTGGCACAGTGCTTATACAGGGTGGCAAAGTGAAGACGGACGTTCTTCAAACAGCTAGTAATTCCCTCCCGAAAGGACGATCGCGGTGGAGCTCGTACCGTCTTGGAGCTGCGGTTGTTTTGATATCGTGTATTCGAACCGTACGAAAGCTTCATCCGAAATAACGAGTCTGTTACAGCAATTTTGCGGGTGTTCCCTCACGAAACACTATACTTGGTTGAGTTGGAGCACGAGGTGTTTTGACGAAAAGAAAACAATGAGGGGCTACACAAACGGCTCGAACCGTAGAAAATGTTAACAAGTCCGACAAACCCCTCTGCGCGGTACAGGTCGATCTGTTCGAAACCATTCCGATGTACCTCCTTTTAGTACTCGGACGTTATGACCTGCATTTCCACCTTTACAAATTGTTGTTCAACAGTTACAGCCAAGGGACTACGAACAACGACTAACTATAGCGCATGAGATGGAAGCACTCTTTGATTAAAATGAAAACCTGAAAATCTTCATGTCTGATGAAGCTCATTTCCAATTGAATAGCATGGTGAACCCGCATGATTGATTATTGAGATCACTAGATACAACAAAATCCGGGAGAATTACACGAAAGAAAGCTGCAGTCCGAAAGTTACAGTTTGGTGAACAATTTCCGACACTTCGAAGAATGGCATCAGTGGTACATTGCTGATCGTGCCTACTTCATATCAGATGTTGTTTTTTATCATTGAGTATCGTAAATGGTATCAATGGAAAATATAAATAAAAAAAATTTAACAGGAAAATTGACAATTTTGAGAATTTTCCAAACGTCCTACTACCCCAGTATGTATAGTATAGGTAGATGGACACTTATGTGTACTATAATCGGTTCGTAATGCTGGGAACGTGATTATAATATATTCATTATGAAAAGTGCAATACGGATAAACTCCCAAATGAATGGATACCTGAATGGTGAAAATTTTATAATAGCAGTTATGTCAGACTCTTTCGTTATTAAATAGTTTTCCATGATTCATAACGGCATTAATTGAAATGATAATACTGGAAAAAGTGCATCATTTCCATGACGCGTTTGCGCCTTTAACATATTTCCTTATACAGGTGGTAATTTATTTGCCACGATTGATGACACTAATAATTTCCTCTGTGAAAATGATTACTTAGGTGACTGACTTGAAAATGAAATAAATTCTACGAAAATAAGAAATTCGAAAACAAAAGCAAATTCTAAAAAATGCGAAATCAAAGGTCGACAAATTTAAATTAAATGTTCAAATAATCCACCTTGTTGAGTCAAGCAATACCCAAATCTACTATGGAGAGATAATCTCATATCTCTGAGCAGATTCGGCATAGTTGCTGTTTTGGCACAAATTTGGATTATTTTGAACCTTAATTCATTAATATTTGTCGCTCTATCAATTTCATGCCCTTCAACCAAATTTTTCAGATATCTGCAGAGAAAAAAATCGTTGGAAGATAAATCTGGTGATCTGGGGGGCCATTTGATCGTGCCATTTCTAGAAATGACACGGTTCGAAAAAGGTGTCCTGAGATATTGTGACTACTCGTGCGTTGTGACCTGAACAGATATCGTCGAAATGAATGGGAGGTGTCGAATTGTCGGAATAATGTGGTTCTGCAACAGCTCCAGATATTTGGCAGCGTTAAGGTTACCATTAATCCCATCAATCTACTTCTTTTTTCAGACGATTTTCACTAATGGTTTTTGGTAGTTTATCAATCTTGCATGTGTTCGTTAACACCCACATCTCTCGGATTTTAGAAATAGCTGAATTTGAAGGAATCGACCTACCTTCAAAGGCAACAATAAATGAATTTATTGTCTCTTGAATTGACTGACCACCAAAGTACCTTTTTATGATCTGAATTTTTCCCTTTACGCTGAACCTTTCAATTTACTTTATTTTCAACCGATATGGACTAACGAATCACATGTTTGAAATGCGAATGATTCTCATTGCTGAACTGAAAGCAGTTTCGATCGAAGCATCCCCCACTGCTATTGAGAGAGAACAGTCGTTTATTCGTCATCGCATCACGCTGAGTTCAATCAATTTGAATCTTTTATCGATTACTTTTAACACGTTTTCGTAGGTTAGGTAGATTGTTCGTAATTTCCAAAATCCTTATTTATTCAAAATGTGCCTGGTATAGAAAGCCCAGGGTAAAACACAGTTCTCTATCTTAGAGAGCTATGGTCCTCCTATAAAAAGGTTCAATTTAAAAACATTTCCATTGGCAGTACAAATTAATTCGGTACCTTTCCAAACGGTGGCTTTAAAAACATTAAATTATTAAATAGTAGCAACTGATTTCAGCGATTTAAGACAGATTGGACATCTGCCGATAACACCCAGTTTGAATTGTTTTGAGTTTCATACAAAACTTTTTTGTTTTAGGCTGTTGAAAATGTTAGACTTTTGATAACTAAACATCATTTCCGAGAAGTTTAAATTTTTTGTTTTGATTGGGAAAAAAATGCAACAGTTTACGGTGACAATGCTCCAAGTGACAACTAGAGAATGGTTTCGACGCTTCAAAAGTGTTGATTACAGTGTTGAAGTTGCTCGGGGCAGCCAAAAATTTCGAAGACGAATAATTACAGATAGTGTTTGATGAAGATCCAAATCTAACACATGATGAGTTTGTACTAGGGGCAGTTGAGTTCCTTATGAATTGAAATCAAAAGATATGAAAAGGCGATTATTTTCTTGCAGTCAGATGCTTCAAAGGCAAAAGAGAAAGGGGTTTTTACAACGGGTAGTCTACCTCAACATCAACACCAAAGCCGAAAATTCATGATTCGAAAGTTATGAAATGTATCTTGTGGTACCAAGGGGGCATTGAATACTACGAGCTGCTAAGACAGGTGATTCTAGTACAGGTGAGTATTAAAACTCATGGTATGGCGAAACAATTGTCGTGAACTCGTGAAGATCAATAAAATAGCGGAAGTTAATATTTGTTCGTCTCATATAGTAGAATATTACACTCAATTATTTCATTATAATGTATAATAGGCTTCTGGCAAGATATTTGAGTGAATATTGAGAGAGTTGAGCTATATAGAAAAATTCACAAAATTATTCCTAAATTTAGTAAATGGAACATTCTAACCATCTTTAATTTTTTTAACAACAATTTATACCAGTTTATATTCAAGTGCTAAAGGCGTTGCTAATTTCTGCATTTTAAAATCTTTTCGTTTGAGTTTTCAGTTTTGTAGAAAAACTTCTGAATGTTTTTGTACTAATCTCTCAATCCTCATTCATAAAAAGTCTTTGGTACATTATAATGAAATAATTAATCATAATATTTTACCATGTAATTATACCACGATATTCCTCTCTATTGAAGTTATGCATATCTCATGAAACTTTGTCGATTTTTATTAAAACCAAGGCACTTTTAAGCTACAGCTGATAATTTTGTATTTCCCAACAAATTTCTCAACACTATAGTCTATCAAATTTACGAAAATGCCAAACTTTACTTTAAGGATAAGTGAAATTTCCTACAATACCAGCTGATAAGTATGTGAGATAATTTCGGCCCTTACAGTAAAAATTTTTTACATTTGAAATAGGTAAAATAACACGAATCCTTAAAAAAATTATAAAGATATTTTGTAAAGTACATAAGAGTATCAAGGTATTGTTTCTATAGTGATCTGAAGATGGAACATTTTGAGACCTTTGGGTTCTTATTTTTTTCAAACTTTAGACTTCAAAGTTGTGTTCAAGGGTTTCATAAAGTACGTATATAACAAAATTTTCATAATATCTGGTGAGTTTCGAAATGAAGACAGTTAGTAAAAAAATGTATTTCCTTAATAAAGAACATGTCATACGAGTTTAGAATCTGGATACCCTGAAAGATACTGTCTTACTTTATTACAGTCTGGAAATGTAATAATTTTGATACGTACTGGAGTAGAACATGTTCTTTGAATCGGTAGCAGTGTTTCAATTTTAAACTTTGAACAACATAAGAATTATTCAGACATGCATTAAAAAAATTATAAAAGCAATTATTCGTCGTCGAGAATTTTAAGGTATCTTTTCATCAATATTTAAATACAGTTCACTGATATTCAGCACAGGCTGCAAAATTATAAAGGTATAAATTTCGATATATCGACAAAATATGTCCATAGCCATAATTCCCTGAACCCCATGAAACAAATTATGCCACTTTACAAATTTAGTTTTCAATTTGGGCTCAAAACAGTTCAAATCCATTCTGCAAATTTAAAATCTCTGATTTATTTCATTCGAATAATATCGTACGAGCAAACAACGGACGGTCGGACAGACATAGTGAATTTAACCATGAATTATTCAACTGTAGGCCCAAATGGTTTAAGAATGCTCAAAATTGGAAGTACAAACAGTGGGATGCAATAATAGGCGCTCTGGAACAAGGGCATAAAAAAGAGAAAATTTGATATGATTAGTTATATTACTTTCAAAGATCACCGCAACGAATTAAATTTCTCAATTTGTCTTAATGGCTGTTAATTTCAAAATAATATATATTATTTCTGTCATCACATTCTCCTTAACGTTGATTTTTTGGGCAACTGTATACTCAACAAATTCTCCTATTGGGATATTTTTCATAAGACATGTTTTACCAGGGAAATAACTTGAAATGATGAAATTTTCGTACAGTGAAAACGAATAACCGTCAATATAAAATTTTGGTGGAACCGTCAAAACGGAAAGAAACCTGGAATGTTTCCAGGTTGATATTCAATAACATTTCTTAAAAAACGAAGTTACACTTACTCAAAAATATAAAACTAAATTTTCTTGAATGTTGCCACAAACTCAAACATAAACAATCGAAAGAACTGAATACTTTCTCTCCACTCACCCCACACTGATTCACAAGCACCACCACCGGCATTATAAACAACAGTTTCCGCCTACTAAATAAATGCACTGGCATCTTCAATCGCCAATTAGTTTGGCATACAATGGAACCAGCAAGAAGCACCTGTTATCCATGTTGAACATTTAAAAGGAATGAACCAAATCAGTGGCGGCAAATCATGCCCTAGACTAGATTACTCATATGGAAATAATTTTATTGAACGCCGTCTATTCATTCAACAGAATGACTCACAGCTAGCAACACGCTCGTTTCACAAGAGGGTTCTCAGTTTTTTCGTACTCATCTGCGAAAATCGATAAGAGCCTCTTCTTCATAGAAGAAAATGAGCGTGAAGTAGCCGTTATGGAAAATTAATAGACGAAATAAAATAAAAACAAAATTTTTCTATAGGTTATTTAATATTTTAATTAATCGGCATCTCATAATTCTTGGTTGATTATATTCTCAAATGATGAACATTCATTATCGAAACATTAAAATGAATTTAAAATTTCCAGCAGTAAGTTTCTTTGAAAAATATAAAAAAGAATCTGTTCATCTTCCTGGTCTTTTCTCCGATTTATCTACAGAAATTCGTGAAACTTGATAAAAAAATTCCCAGATTTTCAGCCAAATCTGAAGGTTACAAATTAAGGGTTATAATTTCAGAAATATATTATACAAAAACTTATTATCAGATTCTTTTATTTAATCGTAAAATGATAAAACTCAGTGTGTATTTGCAAAGTTTTCCATATCACTCTCACTGTTTATATAGTGATTTTCTTTCCCAGTGTTTTTCTTAACTCTTTCGTTTCTTGTGTATTCATATCTGAACATAGAATGTGGAAACCACTAATGAAATAAAATTATTTATGTCCTTTTGTTAGAAAATTATAAAAATCACTGGGACACGTCAACACTTAAATTCAATAGTGCGCTTGTTAAATACAAAGTTAAATGTACAGGTTGATCCGCGCGAGTCCAGCATAGTCCGTTCTCTTTTTTTTTAAATGGAACACCTTGTATATTTCTTTGAGCTCCTCAATAATCTGATCTCAACGAATTATATCATGTACAGTCTATTATGAATAAAACCGGATGAAATTTCGAAAGTATTCATAATTACTTAATTTACTTAATACTTGAATTATATGATGTATTAATAATAGAATTCAATACATTAAAAAGAATTGTCAAAATGTTCTCCACCTTGTTCTTGGCAATAACACAGTCTCTTAAAAAACTCGTTTCTAACTTTGTTTAAAATTTAAGTTGAAATATTCCGCATTTCTGTAGTTATCCTTTATTTTAGGTCTGCGATGCTCATCGGCTGTCCTGCATAAACTTTGTTCTTGAAATAACCCCACAGGAAACAATCCAACGGCGTACGGTCTGCCGATTTAGCTGGTCACTCGATAGTACCTCTTCGGGAAATCCATTTATTGGGAAAGTGAGGTGAGGCTTCATCCTACTGGAACCAGACATTTTCATTCGGTAGGCTTGGATCTATTGCATTAGGAAATAAGTTGATTAACGCAGGAAAAACTTCGTCTGTAATAAAACTCAAATATTTTTCGACTGTTAAAGTCCCATCTATTTTATTCCTCTTATACTTTTCTTCCACATTCGCTACCCTCAGAATACCAGCAGTTCGTCAACGTTATGGTACACCAATAGATGGGACTTTGACAGCCGAAAAACATTTTAGTTTGATTAGAGACAAAATTGTTCGTGCATTAATCAACTTATTTCCTAATACAATAGATGCAAGCCTAACGAATAAAAACGTCTTGTTCCAGCAGGATGGAGCCACATTCCGTCATGCTTCAATGGTCAGAACTTACTCAAACGCAATCTGCCTCAACAAATGGATCGAACGGAGAGGTACTATTTAGTGGCCAGCTATACCGCCTGACAGATTATTTTCTGTGGGGTTATCTCAAAAAAAAAGTTTATGCAACACGGCCTATGAACATCGCAGACCTCTAGAAAACTATAGAAATATTTATACTCAATATAAAATAATATTTCAACTCAAATTTTAAACAAAGTTAGGAACCAGTTTTATAGGAGAACGTGCTATTGCCATTTCAAAATTTCATCCGGTATTATTCATAAAAGACCATACATGATGTAGTTCGTTGAGATCAGATTATAAGGGAGCTTTAAAAAATATGAAACGATACGTTCCATTTAAAATAAATAGGACAAACTATGCTGAACTTGCGCAAATCACCCTGTATATTTAAATTAATGTTTAAGAAGCGCACTATGGAATTTAAAAGTTGACGTGTCCCAGTTCCTTTTATAATTTTCTAACATAAGGACACAAATAATTTAATTCCATAAGTGGTTTCAACACTGTATGTATCTTTTCTCCATATTTTGAGCAAAAGGTGATCGCAAACGATTACTATGGATTTACAGATGAAAACTTCGAAGCTAAATATTCTGTCAGATACGTATGTTACTCTTATAAGAAAAAGAGAAGCAAATCATAAACTGAAATATGTAGCCAAATTTAATCGGTATTTAGAATGCATTGTTGTTTCAATGCTCAATTTAAAAAAAATACGACATTGTATTAGGATTTCTAAAGAAAACACATATGTGTAATAATATTCTCGTGTGTTCTTCAGAATTCCTTATAAAATGTAGTTTTTTTTCAAATTGAGCATTAAAAAAACAATGAATTCTAAATACCCATCAATTTTGAGTACATATTCCAGTTATGATTTGCTAGAATAATCATTTAATTGTGTTGGAATACAAGTGTTGAATTGATAAATAATTGATATGCAGAAGACTTAAAGGGATAAAAATAATAAAACAGTTTATTGCATATTGACTGCATATTAGACTAGTTCTAACATATATTTTCTTAACCGATGCTTTACCCAATAATTTGGGGAATTATGAAAAGTTCAATATAGTAAATAAAAATCCCCTAATTACAGACAGTTCACCCATATTTGATTTATTGAAATTTTTGGGTTGTCCTTTTCAAATAATTAGCATGGAATAAAAGTAATTTATGTGTATTTGAAAAAAATGAGGAATATTTATTCATACAAATATTTTAAATATTTATATTCAAGTAAGAGTATTTATAATGTCGATCCCCAATTTTAAGCAATTGAAATTCAATTGTTTCCCTGACACAGTTATGGAGATTAACAGTGTTGGTTTATTTTTTCGAATAAGAAGTATCTTGAATTGATAACCGATAATAATTTTTGGACTGCATCCCTGAAAGGTTGACAGTTTTGAGTTTCGAAGTATCTACTCAGAATTTGATACAGAATTCAGAAATGGTGGAAAATACGGACACTTTTGGGCGCTTGTTCAACAGCAAATTTCCCCTGAATATTTCAAATGTGTGAATTAATTCTCAAGGAAAGCTACATATGATGGAAAAATAAAATATTGTGTATTTTGTCATTCGAATGTCACATAAATCTGAAATGTAACATTTCTGTTTAGCGTTCGTTTGGGTGTGAAAAAGTGATGGTGAAGTTCATTAAGTGGTCCAGTTTCTGAACGAATTTTAATGAATAAGATTTTCAAATTGCCCACTGTTCATTTCTGAACAGTAATAGTGTCTTCAAGATTTCCTCTATATTCTGTAACGTACTCCTCGAGAAAATAATATTACATTCTAATGATTACTGCCTGAGATTTCACTCGCATCATGTGAAAGAAATTGATAAACAAAGATACTTTTACTGTTTAAAAAAGAACAGTGGGCAATTTGAATATTTTATTCTTTGAAATTCGTATTTTAACGTCCAACCTAATCATCTGGGACCATTTACACCACAAAGTTCAAAAATAACAGAAATTCAGGCAAAACGATAGTATGCTGTTCCCTAGAACAAGCGCGCAAAACTGTGTCTCCTCTTCATCTGCTGTTAGAGTTTTCTTTCGACACTACTACTAACTAACAGTACTTACTACTACGAGTAAAAATTCATAGAACGTGGTACAAATTCTAGCATTGATCCTCAAAGCTATTTAGCTTATTCACGCCAAGTATTGGATATTGGTTTCTAGTTAAATAAATAGTTCTCTCAAATTTTCAACAATTAAACTTGGTAGTTGTATTACATAATTCATCACAATATTTTTTAATCAGTGATTCGTTAGTAGAAAAAAATATATTGAAAATGAGAAAAAATCGTTACAGAGAATCAATACATCCTGAAGATGAGATAAAATTCTATAAGCAAACTTTGAAAAATGTTCATTCAATTGTTAGAAATGTACGTACATCCAATAGTTATTATCATGTATTTTTATATTATCCAATTCCTGGGATTTTGAATAAATCAGCAAAAAACGTTAGCGAACTAACAAAAAAGGAGGAATGATAAAATGAATGAAAATTCACATTCATATATTTACTCACACATTCTGATTCCAAAATGTTACACATATTAACGTAGTACGGTTTCATTGTAATCAAAATCAAATTATCGAAAGGTACGACATTAACATCATCGAACAACTTAACGGACTCAAGATGGAATTGCCACTAGCTAATACTTCGTGATAGGACAAAGAACTTCCGATCGTAACCGCAGATACTATGAGTAAATCGGATGTTACTTGCAACTTACATATAATTGGATGGACTTTTCCAAATTACAAATACTATCAGAACAAACTATGGCTGGCAGATTATCTACCTACGTTTGCTGACTGATGTTACGCAAACCAAAATCTATTGACGATAAGAAAATAAGGGCGAGCAAAATATATTTCTATGACTATAATATCAGTTTTTTAGTCACTCGTACCAAGCGTTATTTTTTTATCCAAATATACATTCTGTCAAGAAAGTACCGGGAATTATCGATTTAAATCTGGCGGGGCAATGAGGCAGGTAGACATTTTTTTTCCTAGGTTGGTACCACTGTCCTTTATTACTATGCCAAGCTTGAGCGGGATCTGTCAACTAGTGTGTTTGCAACAGCTAATTAAGTCAGTCGATGTCAGAGTGCGTGCCGATTTTTACTATGGGTGATTACGTCGAGCAAAGAATTTGTTTAAAGTTTTGTAGTGCAAATGAATTTTCGTGTGCCGATGCATTGAAAATGTTGCAAAAGGCCTTTGGTGATAATGCTTTATCGAAAACTCGTGCATATCAGTGGTACAGAGCCTTCAAGGACGGTCGTGAAGTCGACGGCTTCGATCGAAGATAACGTCGATAAAATTAAGGAAAGGGTGCTGAAAAACCGTCGTACCAGCTTGAGAGAGATAGCACATGATCTTAAGATATCCCACGAGTCCGCATGTACGATTTTGATTGATATTTTGGGCATGAGAAAGGTGGCCGCACGACTCGTACCGAAAGACCTGAATTTTCTTCAAAAACGTCATCGCGAACAGGTTGCTTCAGACATGCTGGATCGCTGTAATTCCGATTCTACATTCATGGAACGCATTATAACTGGTGAGCGTATCCGTAAGAAACGGCCAAATTTGTGGGCGAACAACTCATGGATTTTGCATGACGATAACGCGCCTTCTCACTGAGCTACGAATGTGACTGACTTTCTCGCCAAAAACTCAACAAACGTGCTTCAGCAACCACCCTATTCGCCGGATTTGGCTCCCTGCGACTTTTTCCTCTTCCCAAAACTAAAATTGCCCCTTCGTGGCACCTGTTTTTTGAGTCGATTGAAGCCATAAAATAAAATTCGGCGCGAGAGCTAAAGTCCATCCCGGAAAGCGCCTATAAAAAATGTTTCGATAATTGGAAGTGCCGTTGGCATAGGTGTATTGGAGCAAATGGAACCTATTTTGAAGGCGACCCAATAAATTTTGACGATTAAATGTAAAAATGTTGTTTTAATTGAAAATTCCTGGTACTTTCTTGACAGAGTAGTATATCTCGAATTTGGGAGTATCCACCTAGTATTCTTTTGAATGATTATTTTATTATTGGATATTTCTAGGGTAGGTTTGAACCCTAAATATGAAGATCAAGTTCGTAGTTGAATTATTTCTGAATGTTTCAAATATTCAGAACAGCGTGCTCAAATGCCTGTAATTTTCGAATTTTGAGCAGAAAATGGTCTAAGACGACTAGGCTGAACTTATTCCTGAAGAATCCAACCAAATTTCATTAACTTACATAGGCCAAAAATCTGAAAGGATTGCTAGATATTTAAAGAAAAAAGAAAAATATAACATCTCTTTTAAAACTATTAATTCTTCAAGCAGCTTAATTAAAAATGACAAAGACGTCATTCCTAAAAACAAAAAATCAGGAGTTTACAAGTTAACATGTAGTGATTGCCCATGTGTATATGTGGGACAGACAGGCCGTTCATTCCAAACAAGGATACGAGAACATGAAAAATGTTACATTAATAATAAACCGAATTCAACTTATGCCAACCATTTGTTAGAGACTGGCCATAATTTTAATATGAACTATGAAATATTACATATTGAAAACAAAAGTCAGAAACTAAATCTGTTAGAAACTTTAGAGATCAATAGATATAATGAAAGACAAATTTTATTGAATGATCAAATAGATTTAAACAGATCCCCCCTACTTAATATTTTTCATTAATTGTATACCATCTCTTTCCACCCCTCTATTTTTTGTACCAGAGCTGTGTATTTAAGGTCATGTTTTGCATTGTATACCTCAGTTTAAATACTCACCTGATGAAGTCATGGTATGACGAAACAATTGTCGTGTGAATCAATAAAATAGCGGAAGTTAACATTTGTTTTTCTTATATTGAATATGAATTTCAGTCAAATAAAAACCGAGACAATCAAAAATTTGTTTAATTTAATTTTTGAAATGAACTTTCACAAAGTTACGGACTACTCCATCAAATATTCCATGATTTTTGTGAATTTATTATCTAGCTATTATGCAGAAATAATCAGATCGGTATTTTTCTTCCAACTGTCACTACTCAGATTAAATACTATTGAATTTATTTTATTTATATTAAAAATAACACTCGGTTTATATTTCACAGTTTATTCAGAAATCTGACACGTGTTTCGGTATTTCAACCATCTTCAGAGGAGTACAAAAAGTAACTAAACTTAAAATCACAGAGGTTCATTTTTATTACAATTACAACATCTGTTGCTTTTTATGGCACATTTTTACAACAGAATCCAATACAGGCGTACTAGGAAAGAGTATTTGGGAATTGGTCAAATTTTCTTTATTCTCTAAAGATTTTTTGATTGAAAGAATCTCCAAATAGTCCATCACTTTACCCTTATTAACATTGTATAATAAACTAACATCCTTTTCGTTGAAAAAGTGATTATTCTCTATACAATGTTCTGCAAAACCGGTTGATTTATGGTTTTTTAGAATTGATACCCTATGTTCTTTCACTCGATGTTGTAAACACCGACCTGTTTGTCCAATATATATAGCATCACAATCATCACATTTTAGTTGGTAAATTCCCGTATTAGTCATATTAGGGTTCCTTTCTTTATTATTCCCTAAGAGTTTGGCTAGATTATTTTTATTGACTGTTATCGAACTAATTCCCATTTTCCGGAAACCATTACAAATTTTGTAACTAATACCTTTTATATACGGTATAGAGTACCACATTAAATCTCGGTTATAATCCTTTGAATTTATATAAAAATTTTTTAAAATATATTTAAATGCTTTCTTTTTAATCATTTTGTCAATAAGGTCCGTTCTATAGCCATTATTCAAAGCTATGGTTTTAATTATATTAACTTCTTTTTTGTAATTAGTTTCATTCAACGGGATATTCAAGAGTCTATGTATGAAGCTATGGAATGATGACATTTTAATCTGCCATGACTGATTGGATTTGGAATGTATGGTGGTGTCTGTCGTAGTCGGTTTTCTGAAAATATCGAATTCAAATTTGTTATCTAAATGAGAGATTTTGAGATCTAAAAAGCTAATCGACGAGTTTTGTTCAATTTCTATGGTAAATTCGATATTTTCATTCAAGTCATTGAGAAAATTCAAGAATTGTTTCAGCTGTCTGTCGGTTCCGGTCCAAATGCAAAAGACATCATCTACATATCTAGCCCAAAAATGGATATACTTAATTAGTTTATTTGTTTTATTCGTGAATAATAAATTTTCTAAATATGCCATGAATATTTCAGCCAAAAGTGGACTTATAGGGCTACCCATTGGTAGGCCATTAAATTGATTAAAAAATTTGTTATTGAATTTAAAATAATTTTGGTCTAAACACATTTCTAGAATTTTGTATAGATTATCTTTGTTTGTTGGTGTTAGATGGCTGTTATTTATCATAGATTTCAAGAGTGGCTTGAGCTCGTTTGTTGGTATCGAAGTAAATAGGCTTTTTACGTCAAAAGAGATGAATTTACATTTGTTCGGTACGGTAGTCTGTTCTAATTTTTTAATGAGTTCAAGGGAATTTTTGACACTATACGGAGAAGTGCAATTTACTACAGATGGTAGATTTTTTGCCAAATCTTTACATAAAATATATGCTGGTGCGTTTATATATGAAACCACTGGTCTCATTGGAATATCTTCCTTGTGTAATTTAGGCATTCCATATAGAACAGGAGCAGTAGGGTTCATAACACATAAAGTTTTTAGATTTCTGTCACTAAAAATATTCTTATATTCAATAGTTAGTTTCCTCACCGACTTCTGGAACGAGTTTGTTGGATCTGATTTTATTTCTCTGAAATCTTCAGATTTTAATAAATTTTCCATTTTAATTTTATACTCAGTGTTCGTCATGATAGTTAATGTATTTCCTTTATCTGCTTTTTTTATAATTAGATCATTCAACTGAATTTTACGTTTGAGTTGCTTTATAATTTTTCTTTCGGAGTTGTTAAATTTGGAAATGTTTTTAGTATTAAAATTTTTTGCTATTGAATATTTTTCTGATAATGGTTTTTTGGACATATCTAATATGGTTTCAGTTTTTGAAGCTAACATTTCTACATCTTTAAAATTAAAATTATCCGGACAATATTTTAGTCCTTTTTCCAGTACATTTAATTCTGTTTTATCAAATTTAACATCTGTAAGGTTTTTGACTCTATCATAAAATGTAAATTCGCAAGTTAAATTTTGTTTTTGAGTAGTACAATTAGAGCTTACTTCTTTCATTCTTCTGAGTTTGTTCAATTTTTTTAATTGATTAATATATTGTTGGTGGACTTCTAGCTGAACTTCTTCCCTGGTTGCTCTGTCAATGGCTTGGAATTCATCGTATATTAATTTGTGGGCTAATTCATCATGAATCAATTTCAAGTGAAGTTGTAAGAAGTTTCGTCGCTGATACCATTTGTGAACTTCCTCATTCAGCCAATTGCTATAGGCTATTTTTACTGTCCTTTTAGCTTCAGCTGAGTAATGATCACATGTGATTTTCATATACTTCGGATGGATATCTTCTTTGATGCACTGTTTGTTGAACCATAAATGGTTAGAACACTTTTTAATTTTCAGGATAGTCTTTTTGTACATAACCGCGAGTTTTGCCGTACTAGCACTATTAATAAGAAGAATTGAGTTTGCGGTTGGTTCTAGGTGAAACATTATAATATTTATATTAAAAATAACACTCGGTTTATATTTCACAGTTTATTCAGAAATCTGACACGTGTTTCGGTATTTCAACCATCTTCAGAGGAGTACAAAAAGTAACTAAACTTAAAATCACAGAGGTTCATTTTTATTACAATTACAACATCTGTTGCTTTTTATGGCACATTTTTACAACAGAATCCAATACAGGCGTACTAGGAAAGAGTATTTGGGAATTGGTCAAATTTTCTTTATTCTCTAAAGATTTTTTGATTGAAAGAATCTCCAAATAGTCCATCACTTTACCCTTATTAACATTGTATAATAAACTAACATCCTTTTCGTTGAAAAAGTGATTATTCTCTATACAATGTTCTGCAAAACCGGTTGATTTATGGTTTTTTAGAATTGATACCCTATGTTCTTTCACTCGATGTTGTAAACACCGACCTGTTTGTCCAATATATATAGCATCACAATCATCACATTTTAGTTGGTAAATTCCCGTATTAGTCATATTAGGGTTCCTTTCTTTATTATTCCCTAAGAGTTTGGCTAGATTATTTTTATTGACTGTTATCGAACTAATTCCCATTTTCCGGAAACCATTACAAATTTTGTAACTAATACCTTTTATATACGGTATAGAGTACCACATTAAATCTCGGTTATAATCCTTTGAATTTATATAAAAATTTTTTAAAATATATTTAAATGCTTTCTTTTTAATCATTTTGTCAATAAGGTCCGTTCTATAGCCATTATTCAAAGCTATGGTTTTAATTATATTAACTTCTTTTTTGTAATTAGTTTCATTCAACGGGATATTCAAGAGTCTATGTATGAAGCTATGGAATGATGACATTTTAATCTGCCATGACTGATTGGATTTGGAATGTATGGTGGTGTCTGTCGTAGTCGGTTTTCTGAAAATATCGAATTCAAATTTGTTATCTAAATGAGAGATTTTGAGATCTAAAAAGCTAATCGACGAGTTTTGTTCAATTTCTATGGTAAATTCGATATTTTCATTCAAGTCATTGAGAAAATTCAAGAATTGTTTCAGCTGTCTGTCGGTTCCGGTCCAAATGCAAAAGACATCATCTACATATCTAGCCCAAAAATGGATATACTTAATTAGTTTATTTGTTTTATTCGTGAATAATAAATTTTCTAAATATGCCATGAATATTTCAGCCAAAAGTGGACTTATAGGGCTACCCATTGGTAGGCCATTAAATTGATTAAAAAATTTGTTATTGAATTTAAAATAATTTTGGTCTAAACACATTTCTAGAATTTTGTATAGATTATCTTTGTTTGTTGGTGTTAGATGGCTGTTATTTATCATAGATTTCAAGAGTGGCTTGAGCTCGTTTGTTGGTATCGAAGTAAATAGGCTTTTTACGTCAAAAGAGATGAATTTACATTTGTTCGGTACGGTAGTCTGTTCTAATTTTTTAATGAGTTCAAGGGAATTTTTGACACTATACGGAGAAGTGCAATTTACTACAGATGGTAGATTTTTTGCCAAATCTTTACATAAAATATATGCTGGTGCGTTTATATATGAAACCACTGGTCTCATTGGAACCATAGAAATTGAACAAAACTCGTCGATTAGCTTTTTAGATCTCAAAATCTCTCATTTAGATAACAAATTTGAATTCGATATTTTCAGAAAACCGACTACGACAGACACCACCATACATTCCAAATCCAATCAGTCATGGCAGATTAAAATGTCATCATTCCATAGCTTCATACATAGACTCTTGAATATCCCGTTGAATGAAACTAATTACAAAAAAGAAGTTAATATAATTAAAACCATAGCTTTGAATAATGGCTATAGAACGGACCTTATTGACAAAATGATTAAAAAGAAAGCATTTAAATATATTTTAAAAAATTTTTATATAAATTCAAAGGATTATAACCGAGATTTAATGTGGTACTCTATACCGTATATAAAAGGTATTAGTTACAAAATTTGTAATGGTTTCCGGAAAATGGGAATTAGTTCGATAACAGTCAATAAAAATAATCTAGCCAAACTCTTAGGGAATAATAAAGAAAGGAACCCTAATATGACTAATACGGGAATTTACCAACTAAAATGTGATGATTGTGATGCTATATATATTGGACAAACAGGTCGGTGTTTACAACATCGAGTGAAAGAACATAGGGTATCAATTCTAAAAAACCATAAATCAACCGGTTTTGCAGAACATTGTATAGAGAATAATCACTTTTTCAACGAAAAGGATGTTAGTTTATTATACAATGTTAATAAGGGTAAAGTGATGGACTATTTGGAGATTCTTTCAATCAAAAAATCTTTAGAGAATAAAGAAAATTTGACCAATTCCCAAATACTCTTTCCTAGTACGCCTGTATTGGATTCTGTTGTAAAAATGTGCCATAAAAAGCAACAGATGTTGTAATTGTAATAAAAATGAACCTCTGTGATTTTAAGTTTAGTTACTTTTTGTACTCCTCTGAAGATGGTTGAAATACCGAAACACGTGTCAGATTTCTGAATAAACTGTGAAATATAAACCGAGTGTTATTTTTAATATAAATATTATAATGTTTCACCTAGAACCAACCGCAAACTCAATTCTTCTTATTAATAGTGCTAGTACGGCAAAACTCGCGGTTATGTACAAAAAGACTATCCTGAAAATTAAAAAGTGTTCTAACCATTTATGGTTCAACAAACAGTGCATCAAAGAAGATATCCATCCGAAGTATATGAAAATCACATGTGATCATTACTCAGCTGAAGCTAAAAGGACAGTAAAAATAGCCTATAGCAATTGGCTGAATGAGGAAGTTCACAAATGGTATCAGCGACGAAACTTCTTACAACTTCACTTGAAATTGATTCATGATGAATTAGCCCACAAATTAATATACGATGAATTCCAAGCCATTGACAGAGCAACCAGGGAAGAAGTTCAGCTAGAAGTCCACCAACAATATATTAATCAATTAAAAAAATTGAACAAACTCAGAAGAATGAAAGAAGTAAGCTCTAATTGTACTACTCAAAAACAAAATTTAACTTGCGAATTTACATTTTATGATAGAGTCAAAAACCTTACAGATGTTAAATTTGATAAAACAGAATTAAATGTACTGGAAAAAGGACTAAAATATTGTCCGGATAATTTTAATTTTAAAGATGTAGAAATGTTAGCTTCAAAAACTGAAACCATATTAGATATGTCCAAAAAACCATTATCAGAAAAATATTCAATAGCAAAAAATTTTAATACTAAAAACATTTCCAAATTTAACAACTCCGAAAGAAAAATTATAAAGCAACTCAAACGTAAAATTCAGTTGAATGATCTAATTATAAAAAAAGCAGATAAAGGAAATACATTAACTATCATGACGAACACTGAGTATAAAATTAAAATGGAAAATTTATTAAAATCTGAAGATTTCAGAGAAATAAAATCAGATCCAACAAACTCGTTCCAGAAGTCGGTGAGGAAACTAACTATTGAATATAAGAATATTTTTAGTGACAGAAATCTAAAAACTTTATGTGTTATGAACCCTACTGCTCCTGTTCTATATGGAATGCCTAAATTACACAAGGAAGATATTCCAATGAGACCAGTGGTTTCATATATAAACGCACCAGCATATATTTTATGTAAAGATTTGGCAAAAAATCTACCATCTGTAGTAAATTGCACTTCTCCGTATAGTGTCAAAAATTCCCTTGAACTCATTAAAAAATTAGAACAGACTACCGTACCGAACAAATGTAAATTCATCTCTTTTGACGTAAAAAGCCTATTTACTTCGATACCAACAAACGAGCTCAAGCCACTCTTGAAATCTATGATAAATAACAGCCATCTAACACCAACAAACAAAGATAATCTATACAAAATTCTAGAAATGTGTTTAGACCAAAATTATTTTAAATTCAATAACAAATTTTTTAATCAATTTAATGGCCTACCAATGGGTAGCCCTATAAGTCCACTTTTGGCTGAAATATTCATGGCATATTTAGAAAATTTATTATTCACGAATAAAACAAATAAACTAATTAAGTATATCCATTTTTGGGCTAGATATGTAGATGATGTCTTTTGCATTTGGACCGGAACCGACAGACAGCTGAAACAATTCTTGAATTTTCTCAATGACTTGAATGAAAATATCGAATTTACCATAGAAATTGAACAAAACTCGTCGATTAGCTTTTTAGATCTCAAAATCTCTCATTTAGATAACAAATTTGAATTCGATATTTTCAGAAAACCGACTACGACAGACACCACCATACATTCCAAATCCAATCAGTCATGGCAGATTAAAATGTCATCATTCCATAGCTTCATACATAGACTCTTGAATATCCCGTTGAATGAAACTAATTACAAAAAAGAAGTTAATATAATTAAAACCATAGCTTTGAATAATGGCTATAGAACGGACCTTATTGACAAAATGATTAAAAAGAAAGCATTTAAATATATTTTAAAAAATTTTTATATAAATTCAAAGGATTATAACCGAGATTTAATGTGGTACTCTATACCGTATATAAAAGGTATTAGTTACAAAATTTGTAATGGTTTCCGGAAAATGGGAATTAGTTCGATAACAGTCAATAAAAATAATCTAGCCAAACTCTTAGGGAATAATAAAGAAAGGAACCCTAATATGACTAATACGGGAATTTACCAACTAAAATGTGATGATTGTGATGCTATATATATTGGACAAACAGGTCGGTGTTTACAACATCGAGTGAAAGAACATAGGGTATCAATTCTAAAAAACCATAAATCAACCGGTTTTGCAGAACATTGTATAGAGAATAATCACTTTTTCAACGAAAAGGATGTTAGTTTATTATACAATGTTAATAAGGGTAAAGTGATGGACTATTTGGAGATTCTTTCAATCAAAAAATCTTTAGAGAATAAAGAAAATTTGACCAATTCCCAAATACTCTTTCCTAGTACGCCTGTATTGGATTCTGTTGTAAAAATGTGCCATAAAAAGCAACAGATGTTGTAATTGTAATAAAAATGAACCTCTGTGATTTTAAGTTTAGTTACTTTTTGTACTCCTCTGAAGATGGTTGAAATACCGAAACACGTGTCAGATTTCTGAATAAACTGTGAAATATAAACCGAGTGTTATTTTTAATATAAATATTATAATGTTTCACCTAGAACCAACCGCAAACTCAATTCTTCTTATTAATAGTGCTAGTACGGCAAAACTCGCGGTTATGTACAAAAAGACTATCCTGAAAATTAAAAAGTGTTCTAACCATTTATGGTTCAACAAACAGTGCATCAAAGAAGATATCCATCCGAAGTATATGAAAATCACATGTGATCATTACTCAGCTGAAGCTAAAAGGACAGTAAAAATAGCCTATAGCAATTGGCTGAATGAGGAAGTTCACAAATGGTATCAGCGACGAAACTTCTTACAACTTCACTTGAAATTGATTCATGATGAATTAGCCCACAAATTAATATACGATGAATTCCAAGCCATTGACAGAGCAACCAGGGAAGAAGTTCAGCTAGAAGTCCACCAACAATATATTAATCAATTAAAAAAATTGAACAAACTCAGAAGAATGAAAGAAGTAAGCTCTAATTGTACTACTCAAAAACAAAATTTAACTTGCGAATTTACATTTTATGATAGAGTCAAAAACCTTACAGATGTTAAATTTGATAAAACAGAATTAAATGTACTGGAAAAAGGACTAAAATATTGTCCGGATAATTTTAATTTTAAAGATGTAGAAATGTTAGCTTCAAAAACTGAAACCATATTAGATATGTCCAAAAAACCATTATCAGAAAAATATTCAATAGCAAAAAATTTTAATACTAAAAACATTTCCAAATTTAACAACTCCGAAAGAAAAATTATAAAGCAACTCAAACGTAAAATTCAGTTGAATGATCTAATTATAAAAAAAGCAGATAAAGGAAATACATTAACTATCATGACGAACACTGAGTATAAAATTAAAATGGAAAATTTATTAAAATCTGAAGATTTCAGAGAAATAAAATCAGATCCAACAAACTCGTTCCAGAAGTCGGTGAGGAAACTAACTATTGAATATAAGAATATTTTTAGTGACAGAAATCTAAAAACTTTATGTGTTATGAACCCTACTGCTCCTGTTCTATATGGAATGCCTAAATTACACAAGGAAGATATTCCAATGAGACCAGTGGTTTCATATATAAACGCACCAGCATATATTTTATGTAAAGATTTGGCAAAAAATCTACCATCTGTAGTAAATTGCACTTCTCCGTATAGTGTCAAAAATTCCCTTGAACTCATTAAAAAATTAGAACAGACTACCGTACCGAACAAATGTAAATTCATCTCTTTTGACGTAAAAAGCCTATTTACTTCGATACCAACAAACGAGCTCAAGCCACTCTTGAAATCTATGATAAATAACAGCCATCTAACACCAACAAACAAAGATAATCTATACAAAATTCTAGAAATGTGTTTAGACCAAAATTATTTTAAATTCAATAACAAATTTTTTAATCAATTTAATGGCCTACCAATGGGTAGCCCTATAAGTCCACTTTTGGCTGAAATATTCATGGCATATTTAGAAAATTTATTATTCACGAATAAAACAAATAAACTAATTAAGTATATCCATTTTTGGGCTAGATATGTAGATGATGTCTTTTGCATTTGGACCGGAACCGACAGACAGCTGAAACAATTCTTGAATTTTCTCAATGACTTGAATGAAAATATCGAATTTACCATAGAAATTGAACAAAACTCGTCGATTAGCTTTTTAGATCTCAAAATCTCTCATTTAGATAACAAATTTGAATTCGATATTTTCAGAAAACCGACTACGACAGACACCACCATACATTCCAAATCCAATCAGTCATGGCAGATTAAAATGTCATCATTCCATAGCTTCATACATAGACTCTTGAATATCCCGTTGAATGAAACTAATTACAAAAAAGAAGTTAATATAATTAAAACCATAGCTTTGAATAATGGCTATAGAACGGACCTTATTGACAAAATGATTAAAAAGAAAGCATTTAAATATATTTTAAAAAATTTTTATATAAATTCAAAGGATTATAACCGAGATTTAATGTGGTACTCTATACCGTATATAAAAGGTATTAGTTACAAAATTTGTAATGGTTTCCGGAAAATGGGAATTAGTTCGATAACAGTCAATAAAAATAATCTAGCCAAACTCTTAGGGAATAATAAAGAAAGGAACCCTAATATGACTAATACGGGAATTTACCAACTAAAATGTGATGATTGTGATGCTATATATATTGGACAAACAGGTCGGTGTTTACAACATCGAGTGAAAGAACATAGGGTATCAATTCTAAAAAACCATAAATCAACCGGTTTTGCAGAACATTGTATAGAGAATAATCACTTTTTCAACGAAAAGGATGTTAGTTTATTATACAATGTTAATAAGGGTAAAGTGATGGACTATTTGGAGATTCTTTCAATCAAAAAATCTTTAGAGAATAAAGAAAATTTGACCAATTCCCAAATACTCTTTCCTAGTACGCCTGTATTGGATTCTGTTGTAAAAATGTGCCATAAAAAGCAACAGATGTTGTAATTGTAATAAAAATGAACCTCTGTGATTTTAAGTTTAGTTACTTTTTGTACTCCTCTGAAGATGGTTGAAATACCGAAACACGTGTCAGATTTCTGAATAAACTGTGAAATATAAACCGAGTGTTATTTTTAATATAAATATTATAATGTTTCACCTAGAACCAACCGCAAACTCAATTCTTCTTACTATTGAATTTATAATTTCTCAAAAGGCAATATTTCAAATGTGCATATTTTCAGTGAGCGGTTAAAATCCCATTCGCGAACTTAACTTTTGATTTGATTATACAACCTTCGATCAGTAAATCTAATCTTCTTTTAAACTATTTTGATTAGGTTAAATGAAGTAATTGTATTATCTTCTTTTTTAGTATTTTCTGGATTCATTTCTACATCGAATCAAAATTTAGTTTTGATATTATTTTTTTATTTAAAGCACAACTCATAAAAATTTCAACTGAAAACAGCTGTTCCAATTATTTTAGTGCCACATGATGAATGAGCTCATGGAACGTTGAAAATTACGATAAGAAGCGAAAGTAAATTGCATGCTCAAGCTTTATATAACTTATATAAAAGAAAGTTCATTTTGACGTGACAACGTCTTATTAATTGGTTTGCCGGGTGACACTTCAAGAAACTGCGTTACGCTCCGCTCACGTTATGCGCTCACAATGAGAGCGAGTGAGAGGCACGCGTCCCTTCCACTCGGGCATGGTTAGCCCGCCTAAGAGCGAGAGAGACAGACATAAAAAGTGAAAGGCACGCGTCCCTTCCACTCGAGCACAGTTAGCCCGCCTAAGAGCAAGAGAGACAGAGCGAGAGAGAGAGAGAGAGAGAGATAGGCATACACACCGGTTCATGTCTTGCGCTTCCATTTCGCTTAGGCGCCTGCATACAAGTTTACACGTTGCCAGTTAATTGTAAAACGATTGTGTAGTGATAATGTGAAGGTAGTTTCGTCCATCGCAACAATTCAAACAGCAAAGGTAAATAATTTCAGACTGATAATATAACATGATGAAATAAATGACTAAGACATAAGTGAATAGGTTATGTTGTAGTAATCACAATGTTGTGGTAGTTTTCAATCAAAAAAGTAGTAGAAATCGTTTCTCAACCAATAATAATTTGTTTAACTTGAAAAAATGAGCGCGACTTGCTATGTAAAAAATTGAAATAACAATGTTTAACCTCCAACCTGTCAAATCGAAACTTTCAAACATTCAAACCGAGACGACTAATCACTGCGCAAGGTCGTAAGCGCGCGATTTACAAATTCAAAGATCAAATGTGAATTAGTTTTCTCCTTTTAGAAAATACACTTTGAATTAAAATCGATTGATATTAACAATTAATGTGATTTAAATAAATGTTCTAACTTTTGAATTTAGTTTTTATATTTATAACAATGTAAAACAAGTTAAATTTATTGATAACTTATAACAACTGATTGATAAATAAAATTTTGTTAATATGAAATTCAGTGCGAGATTCTTTGTATAAATTAATGTTTTAAATATAATTCTTTGTATAAATAAATGTTTTAAATTGTTACTATTATTTCATCCTTCTTCCTACTATACGAATGAATATTCACATTAAAATTATTTTACCACTCAAAGTCGTTGTCACGTAAAACTTTCGCCCGTATACCGACTTTACAGGCAACAAATTTTTTTTACTGATATAATCTGCAGCACACTGGTGGAAAATTAATATAATTTCATGTTCGCTAAACAATTTACCAACTATGAATTACACATTGACAAGTTCCGATCTCTGAATTGAATTGTGAAGTTTTCTTCGGATTTTGGTAACATCTGATATTTTTCAAATTTGATTATCAATCTGATCAAACTGATATAATCATTGAAATAAGCTTTACCATGATCTCTTCTGAAAGTTGTCAATACTTGACTGTTCAATTCAAAAACCATTTATTCTGTGCAATCTTTAGTAATAATCGTTGACAACCGGCATTAGAAATGATTGAGGTTTACTCGTGGAGTTTTTCAAATGGACACAGATGCAAGTTTAGGTACTTCTTGAAATCAACTTACAAATATGTGCGATTTAATACCATTGGAATTTTTGATTTAGGTCATTCTGAAAGGAAAAGTAGTTGATCAAACGGTTCTTCTTGAGCATAAATAAGATGTTAAGGACACCATAAAAAGAAACGAAACGTTGCAAAAAGCTCTATTAATCTCTGATCAAACCGATTATTTATTTGGATATTAGCCCATTTTTGACGTGACAACGTCTTATAAATTGGTTTGCCGGGTGACACTTCAAGAAACTGCGTTACGCTCCGCTCACGTTATGCGCTCACAATGAGAGCGAGTGAGAGGCACGCGTCCCTTCCACTCGGGCATGGTTAGCCCGCCTAAGAGCGAGAGAGACAGACATAAAAAGTGAAAGGCACGCGTCCCTTCCACTCGAGCACAGTTAGCCCGCCTAAGAGCAAGAGAGACAGAGCGAGAGAGAGAGAGAGAGTGAGAGAGATAGGCATACACACCGGTTTATGTCTTGCGTTTCTATTTCGCTTAGGCGCCTGCATACAAGTTTACACGTTGCCAGTTAATTGTAAAACGATTGTGTAGTGATAATGTGAAGGTAGTTTCGTCCATCGCAACAATTCAAACAGCAAAGGTAAATAATTTCAGACTGATAATATAACATGATGAAATAAATGACTAAGACATAAGTGAATAGGTTATGTTGTAGTAATCACAATGTTGTGGTAGTTTTCAATCAAAAAAGTAGTAGAAATCGTTTCTCAACCAATAATAATTTGTTTAACTTGAAAAAATGAGCGCGACTTGCTATGTAAAAAATTGAAATAACAATGTTTAACCTCCAACCTGTCAAATCGAAACTTTCAAACATTCAAACCGAGACGACTAATCACTGCGCAAGGTCGTAAGCGCGCGATTTACAAATTCAAAGATCAAATGTGAATTAGTTTTCTCCTTTTAGAAAATACACTTTGAATTAAAATCGATTGATATTAACAATTAATGTGATTTAAATAAATGTTCTAACTTTTAAATTTAGTTTTTATATTCATAACAATGTAAAACAAGTTAAATTTATTAATAACTTATAACAACTGATTGATAAATAAAATTTTGTTAATATGAAATTCAGATATTTAATGAAATCTAATAATCCTATAATGTATATTATTTTATATTTTATATTGTTCCGCCGCTAATAACCTTTGTGGTTGATGCGGATCTTTTGAATAAAAAAAAAAAAAAAAAAAAAAAAAAAAATTCAGTGCGAGATTCTTTGTATAAATTAATGTTTTAAATATAATTCTTTGTATAAATAAATGTTTTAAATTGTTACTATTATTTCATCCTTCGTCCTACTATACGAATGAATATTCACATTAAAATTATTTTACCACTCAAAGTCGTTGTCATGTAAAACTTTCGCCCGTATACCGACTTTACAGGCAACAAATTTTTTTTATCGCCCATTTCTCATATCATATAATCTGCTCATCAGTATGGAAAAAAATAAATATTCAAACGTCAACATGAATCTGTTGGTGAGTTTCAGGAAAATATTTTTCATTTAATTTAATTTATAAATCCTAAGACTGAATCCTTTAAATCAAAGAGCCTATTCAGTTATCATATATTCGTAAACAAACTTTAGAACATCGAAGTACAAAAAAACTGAAAGCATGATATCTCAAATCAACATTTTTTTTCAATGATTACTATAA
Source organism: Megalocaria dilatata (assembly GCA_034642435.1). Lineage (NCBI taxonomy): Eukaryota > Metazoa > Arthropoda > Insecta > Coleoptera > Coccinellidae > Megalocaria > Megalocaria dilatata. The sequence goes on from CM067856.1 coordinate 77,981,881, forward strand.
AAATTTCAAAACTTCAATCTTCCATCTTACCTTTATATGTACGAGTATATCAAAATTTATTGAATATTCCAATTTTTCACCACGATCCGATTCACCCAGTGTATATTGAACAAGTTATGGAATTTATTTAGCATCAGACTATTTCAATGATTATTATTAACAAAGAAATGCATACATAAAAATCCAGTTAATCCGCTTTGTTAACAATCAACATTTTTAGGAATTATCACTATTTGATTAATCATTTCAAAAGTAGATTATGCTCACATCGTATTGTTTGTTGCTGTTCGTTGTTCCTTTTTATATCTCATGAAATCAATAAAATGATGATTGTCAGTTATATGTTCGGAGTAATAAAATTAACATAAATATATAATACCATTAAAAATGGGATATCTAATTTCACAGCGCTTCTTTTATTTTTAGTGGGTTATCTCAATATTAATATATCAGTATTATCTTTTTTGAACTCATCAGCTGTTTCTACGAAGGTCAAAGGTTATTATTCTTCATGAGTTGGAAAAAATAAAGCATTAGATATCACAGTTCTACACAAATGACCCATTAATTCGATGTTATGACTGAGCAATTGTTTGATATATGGAAGTTGTGGTGAAAAATGATTTTGCACTTCTGCTTGTTTTGATTTACTAATAATATCAATAAATCCACTACTGTGTACTTTCACCTGTCAATATAACGAATATCAGATTTTGCGAATTATCATACATTGAATGTCCAAGTAGGGATCTTATTTATGCGTCTCATATTAATGTCTGATGCATCAATCTCCTGGTATGTCCCATACTAGTATTGATCATCATTTTTAATTAGAGGTTTTAGTACATGCCTAATCCAGTTTCAAAGTCTAAATTAATTCCATCAGCTACGACGGCTTTGGGAAGGTTTTATCTTCATCTATATCATTACTCTTCAAGCACACTTTACCCTGACTTCCAATGATCTCTTCCTCTAGATTGGTCATTTTGAGCCAAATCAAAGTGCAGTAATGCTTTTGGTGCAACAGTTTTCTCAAAATAACCCCTTAAGGAACATATGTTTTGCTGAGATCAAAATAAGTTTTCAAAATCTCAGTACTGAAGTTATGATGAAACTTTTTCGTGGACTACCGGTTAGCAAGATTGTATCAGAGCTCTTCTCTATTGGAGTCCTCTTTTGATTCTTCCTGAACTTCCCCTTGTAAATGTTTTTCCTGAAATCACAAAAATGTTCAGGTACTACAAATGAAATTGAGATCATTCGTTTGCTAATACGGTGGTTTCTTCGTTTCAAATATACTTCTTTTATGTAAATAATGCATGGATTTCTGCTTGGAAGATGATTGGGTAGGGATTCATCTATTATAAGTAATTCGTTCTAGATCCGTATTCTCTTGCTCCTGCTCTGAGGTGTTTTAAAGGCAAACTGTATGTCATTTGAAGAAAATTTCTTATGAAGAATGGGAGCAATTTTTTTCTCTTAGTATTTTAGTGGAGTACTTTTCAGAAGAACAACATTTTGAATATTTATCAATAGGCTTCTTCTATACATTAATAATCGCTACTCAATATCATCAACAGTGACATGCATTGTGGTGTCAAAAGCTCGCTTTGCTTTCCTGAATACTCTGAATGACTTCAGTAATCTGCTTCAGAACGATCTCTGTTGATCAGCCCTCTGTATATGCATGCGTGTATATCTTACCTAATGAGTTTCCTTACATGATCGAAGTTATATGAATTACTTTCTCCGAATTCGTCTGTAAGCAATGTCTATATTTTGATTCACTGAACTAGTGATATTAAAAATGTTGTTTCATGTATGATTGTTGAAGTTCTTTATTTAATTTTTCACTGCAAATTTCAAATAACCAAAACGAAGAAATTGCGTCCGTCAGAACAAATATTCCATGTGTCAACATTGTTAAATTTCACAGTCGTAATGCCATTTATCCTATTATAGAATATATTATTTATAGAATGTGATTATTAATATTATGACGATGATGAAATTCCAAAAGAAATGTAATGTAATATGTCGCCTTTCCAAAATTTTAAACTTTTTCCTAGGAAAAACTTATAATAATAAGTGACTTTATTGATCAAAGAAAAAAGAAAACCAATACAATACAATTTCAACTATCAAGAAAAACACCTAGAGCGAAGTTTAGTCGAATGACTACTCTTACACTTAACTCCAACGACTTTCCTATTGTATAGTAAAAGAAAAGTAATCACTCCTTAAAACTGTAGATTTCCTCTGATTTGTCTCAACTAGTTCGATTTAAGTGACGCTAAATTTAATGACTGAAAATAGTTAGTCTGTTCAAGCAAGTTCCGGTTACACTTTAAGGTAAGATATACTGATTGTTAGTTGATTTTGATATTTTAAATATTTTCTAGAGCCGAAGAAGAGATTATCGGAATTCTAATTGTTTTTTGAATATATAGTGCATGTTTTGAGAGATTTTTGAATTAACTTATTTGAATATTTAAATATATCAAATATTTCAAATGAATTATATTTTTTGAGAAGTCCTTAAGTTGTGTTTTATGTTTTTGAAAAAGAATTGGTGTTCATAATGATGAGATCAGAAACAGCATTTTGTCTCCTTCAAATATTTATTTATTAATTTTAAATGACTTTTCTTATATTCCTTGGTTTATTTATTCCATTTGACATTGTATATTGAGTTTTGATTATATACCTCTATTAAATACGATATTATTTAGACATTCATTTAATTCTAAAAGTTTTTGAATAAAAAGTTTTTTTGAAATTGAAATTGTAGAAGACTGACAGATTAAATCTGTTTTGATATTCAAATTTTGTTATATTTCTTCTATCAAGTGAAAAGCCTTTTTCTATTTTTTTTTATACATAATATATAATTATATTTAGGCTTAAATGAATCTCATTATGGAATGTCAATGGTTTAAAGAAAACCTTATAATACCTTACAGTTTTCTGTGATTTTGTGACGAACATAGACTATCTGGATTTTTAAAGTTAGTCTGTTTAAGCAAGTTCCGGTTACACTTTAAGGTGAGATATACTGATTGTTAGTTGATTTTGATATTTTAAATATTATCTAGGGCCGATGAAGAGATTATCGGAATTCTATATTGTTTTTTGAAGATATAGTGCATGTTTTGAGAGATTTTTGAATTAACTTATTTGAATATTTAAATATATTGAATATTTTAAATAAATTATATTTTTTGAGAAGTCCTTGAGTTATGTTTTATGTTTTTGAAAAAGAGTTGGTGTTCACAATGATAAGATCAGAAACAAAATTTAGTCTCCTTCAAATATTTATTTATTAATTTTAAATGACTTCTTTATATTCGTTGGTTTATTTATTCCATTAGACATTGTATATTGAGTTTTGATTATATACGTCTATTAAATATGAGCGGTGTTTATTTAGACATTAATTTAATTCTAAAACTTTTTCGAATGAAATTTTTTTTTAAAATTAAATTTGTAGAAGACTGACAGATTAAATCTGTTTTGATATTCAAATTTTGTTATATTTCTTCTATCAAGTGAAAAGCCTTTTTCTATTTTGTTATATCTTTTTTGTTCATCCAATTGTTACTTAAATTATTCAACTTTATAAAATAAATAGAAACAACTTTGCTTAAGTTTCACTGTTTATTTGATGTCTGTTGACATATATGTTTCGGGTTTTAAGCCCATTTTCAAAACTCTTTTGACAATGGGCTAAAAACCCGAAACATATATGTCAGCAGACATCAAACAAACAGTGAAACTTAAGCTAAGTTGTTTTTATTTCCTTTATTAATTTAAAAATGTTTTACCAAGTGATATGCGAGGAATCAATATCATTCAACTTTGTTCTGAAGGGATTATACATAATAGTATAACAGCGAAAATATTTTTGACGATTTAAAACGGAGTTGACTTCGTGCACCGAAAAAATAGGTATATATTTTCGGGCCAATTTTCCGGCCAATTTTCCGAATCATGTATTTTTTGTAAGAACGAATAAGGACAACTAAGCTTATAAGACTTATTTCTTCTTATCTAAGAATCTTTCACCTCAACGATTTATTCGAAAACAAAGACCGCAAATAGTGTACTAATTTTGTAGTAAAAAACCAAGCCCTTTTGCTGGTTTCTTGGAAACTACCCGCGTTCCCTACCATCAGTGTTCCTTGTAGGCTTCTATTTCCTTTTTTCATTCCCTTTGGTTGACATTTCTTTCCGTTTTATTGAGATCACCCGCCCCTTTCCTAACCGCCACTGACTGCATCATATACCTACTGATAATCGCAGTTCTAGCAATGGAAGTGGTAGATTTTGATCTATCGAGAGAGCCATATTTGTTGATCCTGCATTGATTCTTGCCTCCAATTTCTGCTAATTGTGATTTATTTTGTTCATGTTAACCCCTTATTTTGACAATTTGGAACCATGAGAAACTTTATGGGTATTTTTAATATTGAGGATACATATTAACAACTCTTCTTCAGTCCTTTTTTTTCAGTTTACCCATTACAATAATAGAGTTCCGGTTTAAATTCTAGATCTATAATTTTTCAAAAAATGTGTTGTTACATCCACATTTTTCAGATTCTTCGAATGTCACCATATAAGTTAATATTTTACCACTTATTTCAGTTTACTTGTTAATTGCGCTTCTGACACCGTCGACATGTTCTCTGAAATGTGCAATTCATATTGATGAATTCTGATTTGACTTGTGGACTATATCTAATGCTAGTTGCACTTTTTTTTTATATTTTTGGTCTTATATTTTTTACGATGAATCATATGAAACAATCTGTTGGACGGCATTCGTTTACAGTTACCAAACAAATCAAAGCTCAATAGCTGTGATCGTATTCACATCCGAAGGATTATCTTCACCCAGATGAAACGCGTGAATAAAAACGGGATTAATACGAATACAATGGTAGCTTAAATCTGTCAGGGTGAAGAGGTCCTGGTACTTGTAGATAACGCCCAGAAATCCGGTAACTTTCGAAGAAAAATCAATCTGGCCGCCCACACTTACTGTGAGTTTCTATCCTGCAGATTTCCACTGCCAACATTTTCAGCAGAATGAATACTTTAATGGATTATTCAAGCCGCCACAGAATCGTAGAGATCAAATGGAAATCCCATCTGATTATTTTTTATTCGGCATATTCCTTTCCCAATTGTGATTCCCTCTTGTTTTATATAGTATTAGTGCCTTGTTAGTTTTTATATCAATTATGAATTGTGAATTTTCAATTCCGTCGAGCATATCGGGTACAAGTACAAGAGAAAATTCGTGGTAGGAGTCAATGGGGGTAAATACCGCCTAAGATAGAGAGGAAAGAAAAAATATGATAACGAATATAAGCATGGTAAATAGGAAGCCTCGATGAATAAAACTCACAGCATTTGAAATATGGCTGTATATAAGGATTCGTAGGGTGTCATGGGTGAATCATATAACCAACGAAGAGGTTTTTCGCAGGATGAATAAATCCACGGAAATATTAATAACAATTGAATCTCGCAAACTGGGGTATGGGTCATATAATGCGAATGAAATAAGGAATTACTTTGTTTTCTATCACTTTTTATTATAACTTATATACAATGACTCGAGTTTCGTAGTGTTTACTACATTTTCAAACTGAATGAACAAATTAGATCTCAACTATTATATATGCTGATTGTAGGCTTCGGCAGAGCTTCAAAGAGAGGGGTTTTCCAAAGTTCCGTCTGTTCGTTAAGTAGTTTTATTATTGGTACGTGCCTCTTATATTTTTCAATTTCTTTGGATTCCAGGATGTCAAGTTTTTTCCCTTTCGCTTCCACGTGCAAGATAACAAGGTTGTTCAATTCTGGGAACGTGTGATCTGTATTGAAGAAATAGTTCGCAAAATTGGAATTATTCTTCCGGTTCCTAAAAGCCGATTGATGCTCTTTGTACCTTTTATGGAAAGGTCGGCCCGTTTGTCCTATATACACACTATTACACTCTTGACAACTTAATTTATAGACTCCAGAATTATTCAGTCGGTTCTCTCTGTCTTTCGGATTAAAAAAGAGATTAGAAATTTTATGGTAGGATGTGAAAGCTGTTACTTTGTTAATTTTTGATGAAATTTGAGCTATTTTTTGTGAAATTGGTCCAAAATATGTTGTTAGTTTTATGAATTTATTGTTATTATGATCTGATTTGGAAATGGAGTGAATTTGTTTACGAATTAGTTGCTTTTGTTTTTTGTTTATGATGGAATTTATAGTTTCTGTTTCGAACTAATTTTTTGTGGCTATTTGTCTGATTGTATTAAATTCCCTCTTTAACGTAATATTATCTAAAGGAATTGAAAATGCTCTATGTACCATTGATCTATATGCAGCTAGTTTATGATTGATCGGATGGTTTGAAAAATTTGGTATTGTTGTATCAGTTGGTGTAGGTTTTCTATATATATCAAAGGAAATTTCATTATTACTATTAATTAAAGTTATGTCCAGAAAATTTATAATAAAAAAAATTTTCTGGACATAACTTTAATTAACAGTAATAATGAAATTTCCTTTGATATATATGAAAAAAACCAACATCAACTGATACAACAATACCAAATTTTTCAAACCATCCGATCAATCATAAACTAGCTGCTTATAGATCAATGGTACTCAGAGCATTTTCAATTCCTTTAGATAATATTACGTTAAAGAGGGAATTGAATACAATCAGACAAATAGCCACAAAAAATCAGGGGGTAAACAAATTTACCCCATCTCCAAATCAGATCATAATAACAATAAATTCATAAAACTAACAACATATTTTGGACCAATTTCACAAAAAATAGCTCAAATTTTGTCAAAAATTAACATAGTAACAGCTTTCACACCCTCCCATAAAATTTCTAATCTCTTTTTTAATCCGAAAGACAAAGAGAACCGATTGAATAATTCTGGAGTCTATAAATTAAGTTATCAAGAGTGTAATAGTGTGTATATAGGACAAACGGGCCGTCCGTTCCATAAAAGGTACAAAGAGCATCAATCTGCTTTTAGGAACCGGAAGAATAATTCCAATTTTGCGAACCATTTCTTCAATACAGATCACACGTTCCTAGAATTGAACAACCTTGTTATCTTGCACGTGGAAGCGCAAGGGAAAAAACTTGACATCCTGGAATCCATGGAAATTGAAAAATATAAGAGGCACGTACCAATAATAAAACTACTAAACGAACTGACGGAACTTTGGAAAACCCCCCTCTTTGAAGCTCTGCCGAAGCCTGCAATCAGCATATATAATAGTTGAGATCTAATTTGTTCATTCAGTTTGAAAATGTAGTAAACACTACGAAACTCGAGTCACTGTATATCAGTTATAATAAAAAGTGATAGAAAACAAAGTAATTCCTTATTTCATTCCATTAAAATGAACTATCACAAAGTAACGGACTACTCCATTCCATATAATACGAAATCAGAGGAAGTACTGTGAAGATTTATTATCTTATTCAGCAAAAATTTTAAAGAGCTTATCATCGAATCCACGAAAATTTCAATTTTTAACGTAATTCACTTATCAAGGTAGAATATGAATTTAATCATCAAAATTCAAAGCTTCATGAACTTTAATAAATTCCAAAAGCATCCAGAAATAATCTCATACAATATTGTTCAATATAATTTCAATAAATTCAACGATATTCGTATCACGAAAGTTTAGCCAATCTTCAATCTTATTCATTCGGAGCCTTTCTAGAATAATTTAGACCTGAAAATGGGGAAATATGATTTAAATAAGAAAAAGTATCAATTTGAATCAAAATTCATATTATTAATTATTGTATTTGATGAAAATTTGACCCCGAAATAAAAATTCTACAATGGAAAGTCGTAGAAAAATTTTTAATTCACCCATTTAATCCAATTTTCAGATGAAAAATGAATGGGAAAATTTAAACTATTTGAAATTAGATCATTTGTAAACAATTTTCCTCAAGAAAATGTTAATGTTTAAAATTTTAAAAGACTCTTGAAAAATATTAGGTAAAACGGAAAATTTGAAAATTTGTTCTAGAAAAATTCAATTTTAGGAAATTCGATTCGTTAAAAACAATTGAATGTTAGATATATAAGAATGGATAGAGATGATTTGCAGTCAGTGTCAGAGTGAATTGAGATCAGTCTGCAAGTTGGAGCCTCGAGTCTAAAAAACCAGTTAAAGTCCACATTAGACCAGAGTGATTAACTGGAAAGTTGAAGTCTTAAGTCTCCAAAAGGTCCGAAACTCAAAGTAAAACCAATTTTCAAGTCAAAGAAAAGAAAAAGGACCATAGTCGTGGAATGCATTGAGGCAGCAAAAACATAAATATAAACAACGAATAGATGTTATGGAAACTGGAACACAGAAGCAAGCCCGATTGAAAAAGACAACAGACAACATCAATTATTAAAAAAGAAACTCTCTGGTCAAAACAAGATCATACGCTAAAGAGTCACACACACTGCAAAGACTAATATCATGAGTTCTAAAAAATTTTTGAAATGAAAAGACATTGCCATTAGGAAAAAATATACGAATTATATGAGGATTTAATTAAGATTTAGATAGGGAAAATTAATTAACATTAAGGATTTCCTTTAGACAATTTTTTCAATATATTTGTAACACTTAATAACCTAAATTATTTTTATTTCAATCATAAAATCTTCAAATTCAGAACCTAACACCTTGAGATAGAAAATAAGTCAAGGTAAACAAAATTTAAACAATAATATAAAATCGAACTTAACATAAAATTTTGTTAGAATCAAAAATAATTTTCATATATATATATATATATAATATATATATATATATATATATATATATATATATATATAAATATATATATATATATATATATATATATATATAAATATATATATATATATATATAAATATATATATATATATATATATATATATATATATATATATATATATTTTATATGTTCATTTATCTTTGCGTACTGTTGATTGAAAATTTCAAGCAATTCAAAATAATTCTTTCTACATGCATCAAAATTTCAAGCAGATGGTTAGCGTGAAGTTCACAGTAAAATTGAAAAAAAAAAGTTAATCGCTCTTAATTCAGAATTTATTGAAAATGTTGTTTTCGGGAGATGACTTTGAAGCTGAAATAAAGAGTATGATTAAAAATTTCATTCATTATTCAAACGAGTTTATTTCCATCAGAAATAGTTAGATTTGAACTTTATAACTGAAAGTATCAACTTTCTATGTAATTCCTTTTTGCGTGCTGGTTCTTGGGAATAGCATGCTATCGATTTATCTGTAATTTTCTAATTTTGAGTCGAAAATGGTCTCAAACGACTGGTTGACGAACTGGTGTAGAATCTGATGTCCATTAATTCTATCCGCAGTTATTCACAGTTGATACTTTTTCTTATTTTCCACAATAGTTCCAAATCTACTGATACAATAAAAATTAAATTAGATATTTAGATGTACCATGATAACGACACGAAGATTTGTGCTAAATTTCACGAGGATCCAGACCGTCTAGGCAAACGACTGTAGGTAAAAATACTAATTTCCGGAAGAAAAGACTTAGAAGCTCGAAATTTCCGGGGTAGGCTTGGAGTTTAAATATATAATTTATCTTAAAAATGGACAGAATAAGCTCGATAGTTCCTCAGTTATTCCCCTAGTGAAATATTATATTTCAAATATTTTCGAAAGTACACATTAGATCGAGTTTGAATTCAGTATCCAGATATGAAATGAGGCACGAAGGCTCGGGCATAATTTCGTGAAGATAAATTACAAAATTTTTTCGTTTTTTTCTCTGATTTCGGAAAAAAGTATGTGAAGCATATAAATCTTTGCTCTTTTTTCATTTATTTTTGCCAATATGTAAGGATTGCTCCGAAGAGAGCAAGGATGGAGCCTTTTAACCATGTATTTTTCAGATACTGAATTGTTTCAGCCGTTACTATTTGGTAGTTGATCATACTTAAAACAAATTGTAGAAATTACTATGTTTCACTACCAAAAAATATATATTACACATTTTCTTGTGACTTGAGTTTCGGGAAATGAACTATCCCATCAACAGACAACTGAAGACCTAACAGTGGTACAGTGGTATTTAAACAAAAGTAATAAATATTTTGAATATTTCAACAGATTCTCGGTAACACCTAATAGTGGTACAGAGGTTTACAATCGGAACGTGACAAAAATCCAAATATTTGAGATATACAACAAAATAACGTATTATAAAAATAATGAATGACTGTACGGAGCTATGTAACCCCAAAAATTATTTGAGATATTTAAATGGGTACCATCTGTTTAACAACCTTCTTTGTCGATTGCCGACATTCCGATATCTGTTAGAAGGACCCTCTTTTTTAACACGGTTTTTTATCACGTTCCGATTGTAAACCTCTGTACCACTATTAGGTGTTACCGAGTTGAAATATTCAAAATATTTATCACTTTTGTTTAAATACCACTGTACCACTGTTAGGTTTTCAGTTGTCTGATGATGGGATAGTTCATTTCCCGAAACTCGAGTCACAAGAAAATGTATAATATATATTTTTATTGGTAGTAAAACATAGTAATTTCTACAATTTGTTTTAATTATGTATTTTTCATTTTCATCAGATTTTCCGTTTCTTCAGTTCTAAATTGCAAAATATACTTTCTTTCATTTGCGGAAGACAGCACAGAATTCTTTATTTTTATTCATAATATGTTTTTATAATCGAAAAAAACTGAAAATAAACATTTTTCTACGATTCAAAACTTCACATTCTTTTTTGCCAAAAGTGACAGTTTTTTTCGCCGAATTATTAAACTATAAAAATTATATCCCCAAAGAAATTAACTTAAGATTATTTTTTATTCTTTGTTGATGAAAACGCAAGATGTAATTAAACGTCTACGTACCAGTTCTAGTGACCGTTTCAAATAGTGAGAGTCATTTACATGGAATTGATTTCTGGAAGACATAAACTTAACGTTTTTTTCATTCTGCTTCGCAGCCGTTGAAGCTGCAAGGTGAAATCAAATGCTTCGGTGAGCCAGGTAAGTGGTTACATGGAATCGGAGTCATCAAAATCATTTCCATAATAATATATTCCGGTATTTTTTCCTTGAAATGATTGAATCATGATTTTTTTTCATTTGAACAGATATTCTATGAATGAAATATAAATCCGTAGTATTGGCTTCTTCTATTCAAGTTACGTATATACGAGTATAAATAAACTTGATATGTATGACCTTTGAAATGATGTACTTTCTCCAAATTATTTCATAAATGGTTGATTAGCTGTTGTAGAAATCACTAGTTTTGGACTAAAGTACTTCTAAATACAAGTTACAAGACGCTGAAATTTCATTAACTATAATATTTTTTCAAAAAACTAATGAATTTATCTGAAGTTTTTTTGTTTTAGTTAATAATCAATTGGTAAGGTTTCTCTGAGGAATATAACAAAATCCATAAAAGGTACCGAATTATGTTTCTAAAATGCTAATTTCAACTTCATCAAAATAAATATCCTGCACCTACAGGAGCAACAGACTACTCACATTTTGAAAAAATTGAAATTGTATCCATTTTATAAATTCCTGAATTTTATGACATCACCGAATTTATTTTGGCTGAAGTTTATCTGTAAGGTAGTTTATAACTCAGCTCATTGACACAGTTTCACATCGTAATTATTCTTATGAGGCATCAACAAGATATCATTCTTTGTTATTTGCAGAGGATTGACCATATATTTGTTTAATTTCAAAGTGACAAATGAATGATCCATATTACAATGAACAATAATAAGATGGCTTATCAATGGCCTTCTGAAAATACATCTCTAAATTGATTGCAGCTTATATCAATAAATGCATCGTCAACCTAACTAAATACGCATAGAGGAAATTAAAACGATCTGGCAGTGCTCGATACGAAAAGTCGAGTTTTTTTCAAAAACAAGGTGTGGTTAGTGCTTGAAAAAATAAGGAGTAAAAAAAAGTTATCAAAGTTTCAACATTTCATGCAAAAACTACGACAAAGAGTATAGAAGAATGTAAATATTCTGACCAATCAATATATTTTTTCATATTCACAATTTTATGCAGTCTTTTCAACGAAATTAAATCACTGTTTCATTCATCCGTTCGTCTGTGAAACTCCTCAACTTAAATATTGGATGGAGTAGTCCGTTACTTTGTGAGTTTGAAAATGTAGTAAACACTACGAAACTCGAGTCACTATATATCAGTTATAATAAAAAGTGATAGAAAACAAAGTAATTCCTTATTTCATTCCTCAACTTAAGTAATAACAGTGTACAGTAAAAAACAATAATACAAAATATAATTTTATAGGAAAAGGATCTGACACTCGGAAAGCCTGGTTAAATTGAAAAAAATGACATCCTGTAGAGGCAAATATAATATTACTTATATTAACTAAAATCATTCGAACATAAACTCAAATTCAATATTAATTAATTTCCTAACCTTCCTTACCTTCAGGATGTAGTTGATAAATATAAAAATAACCTGTGAGTACATTTGAAAAGTGTTTTTGTTAAATCTAACCAAAGAAATGGAAGTAAACAACTAACAATCCCCAAATTCTTTAGTTATTCTATAGTTAAAATGTTACAGTCTTGTGATATACATCAAAAAAGATATCTGAACTCTGCACTAAGATGAAGCCGAAAGGTTCACCTTTTGTGTGAAATTAGGAGTAAAAATAACTTCGTACGGTTTTGATTATATATGTCACTACTAGTTTATTATTCCATTGTTTCATCCGGCACCTTCATTTTGAAGTGTCATCATTGGTTTTTTTTTAAATACTCATCATTTCACTGAAGTCCAAACAACATAATTTCCGTGTGCTCTGAAAAAGTCAAGTTTTGTGTCAGATAATATATGCAATTTTTGCAGGGAGTTTTACTTTATTACTTCAATATGAAGAAAAAGAGTGCCGAAAGTCAACGTTTTTTAGTGGATATCATGATGCTTTAGATGAACGAACGTGTGAGAAGTAGTTTGCCCAATTAAAACTTGCAATTTTTGGGAGACGAGAAACTCGCAAAAACACTTGAAGTCACTCTACCAGCCATTTGCCATCGTTTAAAAACAATGGGAATGATAAAAAAATTTGAAACGTATGAACTGAAGCCAAGATACGACGAACGATGTTTTTTCACTTATGAGCAACTGCTTCAACGGCAAAATAAAAAGAGGTTATTACATCGAATTGTGCCTAGCGATGAAAAGTGAGTCCTTTACGATCCAAAACGTCGGGCAACGTATATGTCAGCTGTCAAACCGAATATTCATGGCGAGATGATCATGCTGTGTATTTGGTGGGACCAGCTAGGTGTGCTGTATTATGAGCTGCTGAATCGAATGAAAAGATCACAGGGGAGGTCTATCAACTAATTGATGCGTTTTAGTGGAGCATTGCGTGGAAAGCGACCGTAATACGCCGACAGACACGACAAAGTTATTTTGCAGCATGATACATGTTGCGTCTCCCGTTAAAAAGTACTTCGAAACGCTCAAATGGGTAGTCCTACCCCACTCGCCGTACAGCCCAGACATTGCTCCTTCAGATCACCACCTCTTTCGATCGATGCAACATTCTCCAACTACGATGATATCAAAAAATGGATCGATGCCAAAGAGCCGGCTTTTTTTCAAGATGCCATACGTCAATTGTCACAAAGATGGAAAAAAGTAGTGGCTAGCGACGAACAATATTTGGAACTTTGAATTTATAACCAATTTTTCACAATAAAGCTTCAATTTTCGAAAAAAGGCCGCACGAACTAATTTTTACTCCTAATAGTTGTCTCGGCAATGTATTCCATTTTAAAACAACACTCAGATAAAAGATTTCTTATGAATTTTAGAAGAAAATAATCACGCAAACGATTATAATCCTCCTATTGAAATTTTGTTTTTGTTTGACTGAAAAATATTGATTTCAATTATTTAGATATATGCGAAACTTAATGCAGATCGTGTCATTAGGGGGCGTCCATAAATTACGTGAGGTGTTTTTTTAAATTTTCTGTACCTCCCTCCCCCCCTGGTGAGATGTCGTGAGATTTTATTCAACCCCCTCCCCATCACCCAATCTCACGTGAGATTTTTCAAAATGTGGGTTTCTTACGTAAACGCGTTGGATTGTTATTGTAAAAAGAAAAAAAAAATTACTTTGTACTTTTATTTACGACTACTAATTAATATTACTGAGAGTTTTAAGTGTAATAAAAATTTAACAATAGAATAGTTGAATCGTGACTGCAGTGATTAAAAAAAAAGAATATCTACTCTAATTCAGTCCATGGAGAATCATGCGCGGTCTCAAGAGAGACTATTGGAACCAACATGTCCATATGATTTTCAATAAAATCATCTGCTCCTTCAACTTCGTTACCAAAATAGTATAATTTTTTTTTGTTTCAATCAGAAAAAAAATTGCGTGATATTTGCCGAGACCCCCCCCTCTCTCCAACGTAAGATTAGATGAGATTTGACTCGACCCCCTCTCCCCCTTGAACATCTCACGTAATTTATGGACGCCCCCTTATAAGTACAGAAAAAATAATTTAATTAATTTATCTTGATGAAAAATAACTGTTTTCTTAAACAAATAAGGTAGGAATAAAATAAAAATATCAAAAAAAAAAATTGATAAATAGTTTCTTTCACAAAAAATGACTTTTATAGAAACTGAACTCTAAATGACAGTAAAGTATATAATGAAGTTACAAGAATGAAATGACCAACATATTCAACGACATGAACTGAAATGTACAAAAATTTTCAGGCAATAATTCCAGTCTTACAGCTTTTATAAACTTTACAACAATTGACAAGTCATTTGAGATGTAATACCAATCACAACCATTAATTCAATAATTAGTCTTCCGAACAAAGTAACATCATTAATGACAGCTATGAGTATCTATAAGGTTCCATTTGTTCTGATTATTTTCTCTTTTTATCAGATATTGATTTTATATTTTTCTCTTGTTTTCAAGATACGTCAGAAATTTCGTTTCAAATATTGACGCAGTAAATTTAGAGTAACATCGTCAAGACGAGCCATCGCTGGTTCTTAAGAGTCAGATTGTTCATTAGATATTGATAATGTATTAATGATATTAATTTCCTTAATTTTAAGAGTTTTTTATTTATCCGCATTTAAAATTCCACTGTCCAATACTGTAAACGATGATGATTATTTATTTCAATATTGAAGCAGCAAATTCTAGTAACCATATCAATTGTTAAGCAATGAAAAATGCGAACTCTACTTATAGGAGAAACAAAGTCTAGTTTAATATTGAAGTGCATTCAGTATTTCTTTAATATATTGTTTCAGTTCCCATTGACTACTTGATTTATGACTACGGTCGAACAAATAGTCTAAATCACTAATAAAGACTTGTTACCGAAATCGACAGATGCCTTGACTTGTGATGTAATCTAGAAAAGGTCTGTTACGTGAATAGAAGATAGTTATTTCCTGAAAGAAATGATGAACCCTAGAGCACTTCCCAATTCCTCACAACAGAAAAAAAATACAGGTAGCTTATGTTGAAAGAACAACACAAGGTGTGAAGTCACTATAATAATATCTCGAAAATTCCAGGTATGGTCGTTTCTGCCTACCCGATTTAGGTAGGTTAAGCGTCTTCATTGAAAAGAAATAAAAACTTCAAACTGTCAAATGAATTTTCTATTGTTCTTCCTTTTTTCATGTCTTGAAGTTCTTTATTGATTTATTCAGAAACGCTTCGAATTCTACTCATGTGAGAGGTGAATGTATTTCTTCCAAAAAGGAAACACATTATTTACTCACCATCCAGTGGTTACTACCTGTAACTTAGGATTATTCAAAAAACCATAATTAAATTTTTTTAACAGAGAAACTCTAACGACAATTTGACTGACTTTAATTCGGGTTTTGAAATCTACACACACCGAAACGTAAAGCATGATAACTGAAAAGACCGAAGAAAATGTATATTCGCCTTGATCTACCCTGAGGTTTAAACTTCCAGAAAATAATAAATGAAATTGACCCAATTTTATTATAGGTTGAAGCAAAGAGAGTTTTCTTTTAAATTATTCGCAATTCACTTAATTGAATATCAAATTGTTATATTTTGTTTCATGAAAGTATTGGATGGAGTAGTCCGTTACTTTGTGATAGTTATGTTTCATTTCAATGGAATGAAATAAGAAAGTACTTTGTTTTCTATCACTCTTTATTATTACTTATATACAGTGACTCGAGTTTCGTAGTGTGTACTACATTTTTAAACTGAATTAACAAATTAGATCTCAACTATTATATGTGCTGATTGCAGGCTTCGGCAGAGCTTCGAAGAGAGGGGTTTTCCAAAGTTCCGTCTGTTCGTTTAGTAGTTTTATTAGTGGTACGTGCCTCTTATATTTTTCAATTTCTATGGATTCCAGGATGTCAAGCTTTTTCCCTTTCGCTTCCACATGCAAGATAAGAAGGTTGTTCAATTCTGGGAACGTGTGATCTGCATTGAAGAAACGGTTCGCTAAATTGGAATTATTCTTCCCGTTCCTAAAAGAAGATTGATGCTCTTTCTACCTTTTATGGAAAGGTCAGCCCGTTTGTCCTATATACACATCATTACACTATTGACAACTTAATTTATAGACTCCAGAATTATTCAGTCGGTTCTCTTCGTCTTTCGGATTAAAAAAGAGATTAGAAATTTTATGGGAGGATGCGAAAGCTGTTACTATGTTAATTTTTGACAAAATTTGAGCTATTTTTTGTGAAATTGGTCCAAAATATGTTGTTAGTTTTAGGAATTTATTGTTATTATGAATAACTTATTTGGAAATAGAGTGAATTTGTTTACGAATTAGTTGCTTTTGTTTTTTGTTTATGATGGAATTTATAGTTTCTGTTTCGAACTAATTTTTTGTGGCTATTTGTCTGATTGTATTAAATTCCCTCTTTAACGTAATATTATCTAAAGGAATTGAAAATGCTCTATGTACCATTGATCTATATGCAGCTAGTTTATGATTGATCGGATGGTTTGAAAAATTTGGTATTGTTGTATCAGTTGGTGTAGGTTTTCTATATATATCAAAGGAAATTTCATTATTACTATTAATTGAAGTTATGTCCAGAAAATTTATTTTGTTATCAGATTGTGTTCCCATGGTGAATTTGACCTTATTGTGTAAACTATTGAGATATTCTTATGTTTCATTTAATTCTGAATGTGTTCCGCAGAAGCAAGCCAATATATCGTCTACAAACCTGTACCAAAAAGTGATATGCTTTGCGTGTGTGGATTTTAGAATTTTTCTTTCAAAACAGGACATAAAGATTTCAGCGAGTAATGGGCTGAGAGGTGAACCCATAGCAATTCCATCTTTCTGTTTGTCAAATGTACTATTGTATTGAAAGTAATTTTCTTCCACGTAAAGTTCGAAAAGGGTTAAAATTTCGTTTTTTATGACAGGATTGATGTTATTTTTTGTTAGGATATTTTCGATTATACTCATGCATTCTGTATTCGGTATATTCGGGAACATATTAACTACATCAAACGACACTAGAATACTGTTAATTGGAAGGATAACATTTTTTAGTTTTTTTGTGAGCTCGATTGAATTTTTTATTGAATAGGGTGAGTTGAATTGTGTTGTTTCTTTGAAAATTTGGTTTAATTTAGAGGCTAGTTTCGCAAGGGGGCTATTAATATATGATACCACAGGGCGTATTGGAGAATTATCTTTATGGATTTTAATAAGGCCATATAGTTTGGGAGGTGTAGGATTCATATTAATAAGTTTGAATTTATCATAGCCAAATTCACCATGGAAACACAATCTGATAACAAAATAAATTTTCTGGACATAACTTCAATTAAGAGTAATAATGAAATTTCCTTTGATATATATATAGAAAACCCACAGCAACTGATACAACAATACCAAATTTTTCAAACCATCCGATCAATCATTAACTAGCTGCATATAGATCAATGGTACATAGAGCATTTTCAATTCCTTTAGATAATATTACGTTAAAGAGGGAATTTAATACAATCAGACAAATAGCCACAAAAAATTAGTTCGAAACAGAAACTATAAATTCCATCATAAACAAAAAACAAAAGCAACTAATTCGTAAACAAATTCACTCCATTTCCAAATCAGATCATAATAACAATAAATTCATAAAACTAACAACATATTTTGGACCAATTTCACAAAAAATAGCTCAAATTTTGTCAAAAATTAACATAGTAACAGCTTTCACATCCTCCCATCAACTTTCTAATCTCTTTTTAAATCCGAAAGACAAAGAGAACCGACTGAATAATTCTGGAGTCTATAAATTAAGTTGTCAACAGTGTAATAGTGTGTATATAGGACAAACTGGCCGACCTTTCCATAAAACGTACAAACAGCATCAATCTGCTTTTAGGAACCGGTAGAATAATTCCAATTTCGCGAACCATTTCTTCATTACAGATCACACGTTCCCAGAATTGAACAATCTTGTTATTTTGCACGTGGAAGCGAAAAGGAAAAAACTTGACATCCTGGAATCCATAGAAATTGAAAAATATAAAAAGCACGTACCACTAATAAAACTACTAAACGAACAGACGGAACTTTGGAAAACCCCTCTCTTCGAAGCTCTGCCGAAGCCTGCAATCAGCACATATAATAGTTGAGATCTAATTTGTTCATTCAGTTTGAAAATGTAGTAAACACTTCGAAACTCGAGTCACTGTATATCAGTAATAATAAAAAGTGATAGAAAACAAAGTAATACCTTATTTCATTCCATTCATGAAAGTAGTCGAATATTGATTCGGTGTTATTTTAGGCGCAAAAAAAATCGAGCATATTTGTCAATATATCTGGGGTGAGAAAATGCATTTGGATGACTTATGATTGCAAAAATTTTGAAAAACACTGACATGCTTGTGAAAGTCCATTTGTCCTGAGAATTTCAAGTTTGTGAGTTAATTCTTAAGGAAGCTACATATGATTAATATAAACACACAGTCCTGTGTTCTGTCATTCAAAAATCAAATAAACATTATTTTCGATACCTTTACAACTATTCTCCTGAAGAATCCTTCTCAAACCTCCCTTCGAATTGCATCGTAACATATTAGCAAGAAAGAGTGGAAAAAGATATATATTGAACAAAACATTATATACTTTACTTCCCTCAAACAGATAGGAGAAAATTCCAAAGATTCTCATAATTTTTTTTCACTGAATTATCTAGGTCGGATCTGTACTGTCGAAAATATTTGAACTATAAAATTTCAAATTAGAATAACTTATGAACCATTGTGTCGATTCTGTTTATTATTGAACATATAACTGATATACATATCCTGAAAATGTCAGATTTCCTGGTCCTTTCATTCGGAAAGTAGCATTTTTGCCTCAAGTCGTCCGCTCGAAAGGCCAACCTTCTGCAAAATATGGCTTAAATATTCTTGTCATTATTATACACCTGAATACCAAACTTTGAATATTAAAACAGATATAATCTGTTTCATAAATATAAGACCAGAAACTAAACATGTTGTCAAATGTTTGTCAAAGGCAAAATATACGTACCACGGCCTTTCTGACAAGTTCAGGTGCGTATGTTTGGAACGAAAGATTCCATATTACTTATCTTTAATTTTAATTAATAATTTATTTTTGTTGGGTTTTTTATTCCATTTCATATTTTATAGTGAATTTTGATTTTTATACGTCTATTAAATATAAGCAGTGCTTATTATTAGACATTTATTCAATTCTAAAAGTTTTTTGAAAAAATTTCTGAAATTAAAATTGTAGAAGACTATTAGGTTTTTAAATACCAAATGTGGTTTTTTATTGAATCAGCAGTTTCGGAAGTATTGAAAATATAAAACGAAGATTCAAATGTGAACAACTGCGGAACAATTTAATCGATTAGTCCCATTAATGAACTTTAGCGAGATATTTAGACCCTAAACTCACTTTGTAAGTTTCAAGTTTCAAGCTCACACCATTGAAAAGTTAAGAGTGTTTACAGTCGATAACATGGTCTATAAATTATTTCTGCCTCGGATTCTTCATCAGTGAGCTTAACGTAGTCGTTGGATATAATTTTCGGCCCAAAATTAGAAAGTTACAGACATTTGGACAAACTAGAACAAGTACGCAAAAACAATCATTTATAATAGTTCAAAAATAAACTACGTATTTTACAAAAAATTCCCTTTTCGCTTTTGAAATTATATGGATTTCCTATTTGTAATTTTATATAATCAATTGTTCATATTTTAGCATAACTTTCTTAGGAAGAATATTACTATTAAAATTTAAGGTTGTGGACTGACACTTAACTTATGGAAAGAATTACTGATATTTTAGCACCGTATATTCAGAATAATGGAGTCAAATATTCAGGCAAATCTCTTTTGAAAATGTATTCTTCGTAAAGCACGTGAAATGATCGACGTTACATTTTTCAATTAGAAATAGAAAAGTATGTATTGAGTGTTATAAGTTTTGAAGTTCCATGAGAGATTTTTTTAATAGTTATTTATTCAGCTGAACTAAAGATTTATTCAAATGAATTTCCCTTAAAAATTAATATTGTAATTCACGAACATAAATGTACATGATTAAGATTCATGGAGTAATGTTCATATGTTCAATATTTCCACTATGAATAGTATAAAGTACAGTTATATACAATTATTGCAATATTTTTTTAGCAAATTATTTTTAAATTTTTCTCTTCATACTCGATGTAGGATATACATATCAATAATAGGTAATGATTCCTTCGAAACAAAAATCACAAGTGAAGTATAAGTACTGTTTCACCAAACATTCGACCAATTGTAGGATTAAAATTATCAGATACTTAAATTTGCCCCCTAAGTGGGTTAGCTACAGGATATTTTTCATTAACTTTCAAATCTTTTCGAAATCAATTGAGTTATAATAGTTTTATGGTATAATATAATAAATAATAAATTTGAAAAGTTAAAAATGGATCAGATGAATCTTTTTGATGAAATAAATAATTGAGTGACTTTAATTATGGTATAGTGGACATGCGTTGACCTTATTAGTTTATAAATATACATGCAAAAATTACAATAATACCCACTATGAATCTTAATTATTTATACAAAAAAGCCATGTTGCCAAATATTTATTTTAACTGAACAAATATCGAAAGTTATTATCGTATACTTGCAGATGTCACTAATTTCATAATTGAAATTGGTACAAAATCGAATAATGTGTATACTGATCATTTCATATGAGGTTCTCAGTCTATTTAATACAGTCTAATAGTTGAAAATTAAGGATTAAAATTTGAGAAAATTATTTCACAAAAATTCATTATTGGATTTTATTGTGAAACAATGAACTCTTACATGAAAATTGCAACTATTTCATATTCTCTGTTGGTTTTCTCGCGATCTTAGAAATTTCTTTTGATTTCATTCCGAAGGTTTAACCAGGTAGATATTATCTGTTACGTTTGGAATGAACTAAATGTTCTCATGTAATCATTTTCCGAAGAAGAAATTGTGTGAGTAAGCTCTCCACAAAACCGAATTATAAAGTCATTTGATCAAGGTTATATACAAATTAATCCTTTACATGCCGTGTTCGGCTTTTCCATGGCTACACATGGATAGTCTCTTCTATGGTTGCGATGAAATGCCGAGGTTAGATTTATTCTTTCCAACTATCTACAAAAGAACGCACAAAAGGCAGGTCACCATAAAAATTCGCTTTGTTATATTCGTCATGAAACAACCGATAATTTACCGCAATTGCATCATTGTATTTTACAGAACCGATTAAATCTGTACAGGTGTTTTTGATATAGGATCGTTGGAAAAAATCGTTAATGACAAATTGGAATTTTGTATATACTGTTTTCTAATTTTTCGAAACATAAAAATTGTAAAAAAAAAATATATTCAAATAAATATTTCATTACGAAAATATTTTTAATATATATACTAATCTGCGAAGGTTACACAATATACGGTTTTTTTCACTAAGAACCTTCATCTATTAGGACTCAATAAAATTCAATTTTATATTATATAAACATGAAATCATGTGTTGCTTAAGGTTTTACATTAACTAATATTCGAATTGTTTCGAATTCGAAATTATGTAAAATTTTCTTAGTAAGCTTTTATTATTAAACTTGGAATGTAATTTGTATTTGTATTCTGTCCTATGTTCAATTTTCTGTATATTCACATATCCAATTTGAATATATTTGCGGTTAATTCTTTGATTCTGAAAAACGTTCGTTTTTACGAAATATATATTTTTCAAATAAAAATATTGCTGAAAAATCTCAATACCGATTTCTTGAGATAATTGCTGATTTAAAAATATTAATAATAATCCTTAAATTTTTCCAACTTATGATAATAAAAATAGTGTGGGTGTTTGTGAACTTACGAGAATATTCTGTGCTTTCTAGAAAGGTCTAATTAACCGGCGTTGGAAAAATTACAAATTATTTTCAAGGAAACAAAGCAACTCGAAATTCAGGAGTATTCAAATGGAAAAAATCAAACTTAAGTATTCGAATAACCAAAAGTGAATCGACTCTCTAATCCATATAAATGTTTGTCAATTTCTGAACGGCTCAAATATTGATTTTAATGAAGTTGCAACTGTCGTTAGATTGTCCAAATATACTTTTAGAATACTCCTGTGAATTTGCTTTTCGAAAATAAATTAGAGCTTTGCTGAAACCCGAAATTCTCTCGAAAAGCGCTTCTACTTGTAACGTTGATTCATACCTTACAAGTAAAAACCATCTGATTCTAGTATTAAGTTCTTGAATAGGTTTCAATGGATCCAACAGAAACACTGCGATTTTAACGAGTAATTCAAATGACCTAGATTTCGAAGCTTTTCGTTAAATTTTGGATGTCATACAAAATGGAATTTGCAGAAGATCAAATTATTGATCAGTTAGTTATTGCTGCACATTCATCCTAAAGTTTTGCATATAAGAAAACTTTTTCGACCCGCCTATGGGAAGCTTTAATTTTCTGCATGCATTTACCTTTTTAATAGTTTAAATTTTCCGCACTGTGCGGACAGTATTTGCTAATTATTTCTTCATCTAACTCAAATGAGAACAGCATGTTACTTTCCTGCATTAGTTAGAAAAAACTTTTTCTATTGGCATTACCGTAAAATAATATTTGTGATTTATAGTATTTAACAGCATGAAGAGAGAAGTTTACAAGATAACTGTATGCATAATTATACTTTATGTATTAGGAGTAAAAATAAGTTTCCGCCGTTTTTTAACACAAATTAAATATTTATTATAGAAGAACGGTAATATAAATTCATTTAAAATATTGCCCATCACTTGCAACCACTTTTTCCCATCTCCCAGACAGCATTCGAATCCCACGTCTGAAGAACTCCTTGTCTTTTGAGACTACCCCACAACCCAATTTTTGGTATCCTCATAAGATGTGAACCGCTGCGCCGTCAGAGCATGTGCCATGGACCGGAACAGAAGATAATCGGACGGTGCAATGTCTGGTGAATACGGCGAGTGGGGTAACACTTCCCAATCAAGTGTTTCCAAGTACTTTTTCACGGAAGCCGCAACATGTGGACGAGCATTGTTCAATATCTCCCGGCTTTAATTCGTACGGAACCCAATTTCCTTGTTTATGAATCATTCCTAATGATTTTAAACGATGTGAGACTACTTGCTGAGTGACTTCTAATGTTAGAGCAAGTTTTTTGTGTTTGAAATGAATCTTCCTCCAATAATTCCTCCAATTCTGCATCCTCGTAAATTTTTGGCCTTCCACTGCAATCTTTGTCTTCTACGTCGAAATGACCGTTTTTAAACGTTTGAAACCACTCTCGACACGTTCTTTTACTCAAAGCACCCTCACCATATGCTTCTACAAGCAATTGATGCGCCTCAGCAGCAGATTTCTTTAAATTTAAGAAGTAAACTAATATTTCCCGCAAATGACGCTTACTTGGCTCAAATTTTGACAATTTCAACTTATAAAAATTATATTTTACCAATATAAAATCAATGATATTAATAGGTTATGTTGTTCTTGAATGTCCAAACTATTTTTCAAGCCGGTTATCATCTGCGAAAGCTAACCGAAATTCCGTGCCGCGCCATCTACAATAAAACGGCGGAAACTTATTTGTATTCCTAATACGTGACAAAAAATAATTTTTTGGTCAGTATTGAACTTATTATATTTTTAAGATTTTTATATTATTAAGAACACAGCTTGGTGCATTTGGTCAAGCAATCTCAATTGTATCATATGTAAGTTAATGAAAATACAGGGTTACCCATTTTGTGTTTCCGAAAGTAAACGTAAATAAAACACTCTTTCATTTAGGATATCGATCAAATTTTTATTTCAATATAATGCTTGGACCTTGCCATTATGTGTGGTATCTCATCATTCAAATGTCCTCCGCGTGATCTCTTACAGGCCTCGATAATTGTGATGTAATTTTTGATCACTCGCCGGCTTATTTCGGGCAATACCTCACAAAAAAATTCAAAGGCGATAAATCACAAGACATTGGCGGCCAATTCACGTCGTCGAAAGGGGAAATTACGCATCCTGGAAATTTTTCTTGCAATAAAGCCAAAACGGGTCGTGTTGTGCGGCTTGTTGCACCACCTTGCTGGAACCACGTCTCTTCCAATTCCATATCATTAATTTACCATGTCAAAAAAATCAGTAATCATTTGTCGATAGCGGATTGATTGTTTGAGTGACACCTTCTTCATTTTCAAGGAAGTACGGCCCAATCAGTGACTTTTTGTGGATGTAATGGTCTCTCAGCAGTTACATGAGGATTTTCAGTGCCGCAAATGGGACAATTTTCCTTTTTTTCATAGCCACCGAGTGAAGAATGTGTTTCGTCGCTACAGAAAATTCGATGCGAAAAATCGTCATCCAAACGTTGTTGTTCAAGCACCCAATCGGCATATTTTCTACGCATTCCATGGTCAGCTAGCTTTAGTTCTTATGTCAACTGAACCTCATGAGGATGGAGATGCAATCCAGATGCAAAATACGCCATAGCGTGCCGTAAGAGGCCCAAATTTTGTGCGCGCCGTTTAGTTGATGAATTTGGATCTTCTCCATCACTTTTACTTACAGTAGAAACTTTTTGGTCAAGCGTGCATTTCGATGATGTATGGTCCATAATACATATGTAACAGATCCAGCCTTGTCGAATTTTGTCACTGTGTTACTGTGTCACTGATAGTACGCTTAGATGGTAGATTATGTCGACCATAGTTATGGTCGTAATGTACGAAAGTTACTTACTAGAGAATCATTATTTATGTAGTAACTGTTCATAATTTTTACACGTTCTGCAATAGGTAAACGATCCATATTGATAAATGGCTGCTAACCTTCAACTACACATATGAAGCTTGGGACGACAGTTCTGTTCGACATACTACTCTGTCAAGAAAGTACCGGGAATTTTCAATTAAAACAACATTTTTACATTTAATCGTCAAATTTTATTGGGTCGCCTTCAAAATAGGCTCCATTTGCTCCAATACATCTATGCCAACGGCACTTCCAATTATCGAAACTTTTTTTATAGGCGCTTTCCGGGATGGACTTTAGCTCTCGCGCCGAATTTTGTTTTATGGTTTCAATCGACTCAAAACGGGTGCCACGAAGGGGCAAGTTTAGTTTTGGGAAGAGGAAAAAGTCGCAGGGAGCCAAATCCGGCGAATACGGTGGTTGCTGAAGCACGTTTGTTGAGTTTTTGGCGAGAAAGTCAGTCACAATCGTAGCTCGGTGAGAAGGCGCGTTATCGTCATGCAAAATCCATGAGTTGTTCGCCCACAAATTTGGCCGCTTCTTACGGATACGCTCACGTAAACGTTTCATAACGCCTAGGTAATACTCCTTGTTTACCGTCTGACCCTCTGGAATGAATTCGTAGTGCACCACGCCACGGATATCGAAGAAAACAATGAGCATCACCTTCATTTTCGAGCGGCTTTGGCGTGGTTTTTTCGGTTTCGGCTCATTTTTTGCCACCCATTCCGATGATTGCTGGCTTGTTTGCATATCGTACTCGTAGACCCAGGTCTCATCACCAGTTATAATGCGTTCCATGAATGTAGAATCGGAATTACAGCGATCCAGCATGTCTGAAGCAACCTGTTCGCGATGACGTTTTTGAAGAAAATTCAGGTTTTTCGGTACGAGTCGTGCGGCCACCTTTCTCATGCCCAAAATATCAATCAAAATCGTACGTGCGGACTCGTGGGATATCTTAAGGTCATGTGCTATCTCTCTAAAGCTGGTACGACGGTTTTCCAGCACCATTTCCTTAATTTTATCGACGTTATCTTCGATCGAAGCCGTCGATGAGCAACCACTTCACGACCGTCCTTGAAGGCTCTGTACCACTGATATGCACGAGTTTTCGATAGAGCATTATCACCAAAGGCCTTTTGCAACATTTTCAATGCATCGGCACACGAAAATTCATTTGCAACACAAAACTTTAAACAAATTCTTTGCTCAACGTAATCACCCATAGTAAAAATCGGCACGCACTCTGACATCGACTGACTTAATCAGCTGTTGTAAACACACTAGTTGACAGATCCCGCTCAAGCTTGGCATAGTAATTGAGGACAGTGGTACCAACCTAGGAAAAAAAATTTTTACCTGCCTCATTGCCCCGCCAGATTTAAATCGATAATTCCCGGTACTTTCTTGACAGAATGTATGTCATTGAAATAGGGCTGTGAAATCCGGACCGCGAAATGGATAATCCATTTTTTTGTTTCATTTGAATTTTTAAGTGCTAGTGTTATTGCTATTTTATACATGATTTTGTTCAATATACTATCTCCAGTTGACACGTTAAATTCATTAGTTAAAGCTATTTCCTTGATGTTTTTATCATAAATTGCAAGTTGTTTTTTCGTCAAGTAATAACCGAAACAAAGAGTATCTCCTATTTAACCTGGTTATGTTCAAATGATTGGATTTTTTCTGAGCACGCTTAACAGAACTCGATATTGAAATTAAAAATCAACATAAGATCTTCGGTAGTTTGAAAATCTGCAAAAGATAATTATCATTTAACATTGTAAGAAGATCAATATTTTCAAAACTAGTTGGATAGATTCTTCAGCTTGATTCAATAATCCCAAATACGGCTATATGATGCTTATCTGATGCTTATCCATTTTGAAATGGAGGAGCTTTTGCGCGCTAGTTCATATCATCCACGATTCTCATAAAATAATTCTTTTTTGGACTTCTAATTACATGATGTTCAAATTTTGAGTCAGCCTTTTTAATTCAAACTCGATGGGGTTACCATGGTTTCTCTAGTGCTCTTTGCTGCTCCTCTAACAAAATTTTTGTCTTTGTTTTGAATCTTCCAATCATACCATTCTAATGAAATTTTAAAGAAATATGTGCAATATCATTGTTTTTTACACCTAAAGTTTCAGATGTATCATATGTGTAGTTTGAAAATATTAATAGAAATAATAGAATATCTATTTCAAACGTAAATCACTGCGAAAGCATTATACTGATTTTGTTCAGTAACGAAGTGAGATATTCGGACCG
The DNA here is from genome assembly GCA_034642435.1 of Megalocaria dilatata. Lineage (NCBI taxonomy): Eukaryota > Metazoa > Arthropoda > Insecta > Coleoptera > Coccinellidae > Megalocaria > Megalocaria dilatata. The sequence continues at coordinate 78,009,640 of CM067856.1, forward strand.
CAAACCTACTTGAAAGTCTCAAGTCTCTAATCTTTTCCGTTTGAAACTTATAGTGTTTAAGAAAGCGTCAAACGCTGATACGATGACAAAATATTCTTTTCTCTGATCATATTATACGATCCTCATGAAATTTTGCACGGAAATGTGCGTTATTATTCTACTTTCAAATGCTGAACTTCAGGTTGATCGAATCAGTACTTTCGAAAATATTGGGAAAAATATGAAAATTTTTCAAAAATGAATAACTGCGAAATTATTGAAACATTTTCGTCCATTAACGAACTTAATCGAGATATCTAGATCCTATCCTGAATAATTCAGGGATCTTCTTATTCGAAGGTTAGGGTGTTTACATAATTACTTCAGAACTCGGATAAATTACAGAAATTTGGGCGCCATAATGGGAACAGTCAAGAACAGCACTGTTGATTCAAATATGCTCACTTCGGCAACACCGAGTTGTTTAGAAATATCTTCAGAATTTTAAATTTGCAGCCGCGGAGAAAGTTATTGTTATTTTTGACTCAAAGGATGCCATAAAAGACAAATTTCTGTCTGCTATGAAAGCTGTACCGAAATTTACTGCAATAACTATTTCCAAGAAACTCTTCAAGTTATTCAAGTAAGAGGAAGGTAGATATAAATCATTTGGTTGAATAAATGAATATTTTGGGTGTAAATTTGAAATTATTTTTGAAAACAAAGAAATGATTGATATTTTTCAGATACTGAACTGTTTCAGTCGTTACTATTTGATAGTTGATCATAATTAAAATAAGTTGTAGAAATTACTATGTTATTCTACCAATAATTGAGATTTTGCACGTTTAATTGTGACTCGAATTTCGGGAATTAACTATCCCATCTTCAGACAACTCAGTTGTCTACATTGGTAGTAACACATAGTAATTTCTACAACTTGTTTTAATAATGATTGATATTTAATTTTTCATCTCTATTAAAGAGTTTATATAATTATTTGAAGTAACAGTGATTTAGTTTTTGAGCGGTTGCTATTTCATGAACTCGAGAAACTTCGAAAAATACACAAGCAATTATATTAAACTTAAAAATTGAAAATTTTGGATCAAATTTCAATGTCTGGTAGTTACAGTGTAGTTTTTGTGAAAACATATAGAGACTGACTGAAATACTTGAAACTCTGTACCTTTATTTTTTCTCATCAGTAAAATTGAAATTTCTGTTTGCTGTATATTATCAAACACATGGTAGTTTCGAAAGAAAATTCAAATAAAACACATTTGTTATTTAAATGATAAAGTTTTTATTTCAGTATATTGTTTGGAATATAATATCATTCAAATCACAAACTTGGTGATAACTTGACGAATTTGCTTTCAAAGCATCAAGAGTTTCCGGATTGTGTGCATAAACACGCCCTTTTGTAAAATTGAACAAAAGAAATCTCAGAGTGGGAAGAACAAGGTCTTGGTCGTCACTTTACTTCACCAAAACGTTGAATAAATCTTCCAGGAAATTTTTCTTGCAATGAAGGCAGGCCAGGTCTTCTTATGCGAAATATGCTACCATGTTGTGCAAAACCACGTCTTTCACATCCATGTCTTCGATTTGAGGCTAAAAATATTCTACTAATATTCGGTTATAACGTCGAGAATTTACTGTGACAGTAATACCTTGCTTTTTGGCGAATAAGTAACTAGCAGCAACCATATTTTTCTGCAGAGCGTGTTTCATGATAAATAGGCTTAAAGAGGTTTGCAGCAAACCTAACTGTCAAACTTTTAGCTTTACCTGTAGTAAGTTCAAATAGACAATTATACTCGATGCACGAAACGTAGTGTTGGTGTTTTTATAATATTCACAAGTTAGCAACAAGTTCTCACAATTTTAACAGGTTTACCGATTATTGAACGATTGATATTATAAAATGTCAAACATTGAACTAAATATATTCACTCTCGCAGTTCCGTTTAACATATTGGATGAAAACTATTTGATTACTGATCATGATAATGATGTCCAAATGATACAAATTCACAGATGTAGAATCATGTTTTCTGGAAAAATTATAACATAAATTTTTTGCGTATTTACTAAAGCAATGAATTCTTGATGAATTGATCTTCAATATGTTTTGTGTGAAAATTTATTCAACCACCTCTCAAGTAATTCAAGTTTTTTCATTTAATTAATATACTCTATTTCAATGGAGAACAAATTTTATAAAAAATATCCATATCATCGACATTAAATACACTTTATTATTCTGAAATAAAATTGAAGTTCATGTTATCTCAGAATAAAATTCTGCATTTAGTAGTATGTTATCTAATTGATGTGATGTAAATACATTAATTGATAATGGTTTTGAAGAAATGAAAAATACTTTATAGCATCCTCGATAACAGATACATTCTTGAATTTCACGATGAATTCACATTTTCCCCGCTTCTAACTTGCACAACAGGTCTTCATTATCAACCTTAGATAATAGAATTGACAAGTTCCGATAACGGTCGATATTAAAACGACAAAACTAGTAGTTACGACTATAACCTTAATTCCTACCGTGGAAAGTGAAAGTAAATAAACAAACATTTATTGCCCAAACCAGTAGTTAGCAGTTTTTAAAAGTAGCTAGACTATATAGTTTTCCATGCAGCATTAAGATTTTTTAATTCTTAAAATATAAAGTGTAAAAATAATATTAAAACAATTAGCAGAACCGATGTCACTTTCGAATTTATTGAATGCAATATGGTACTAAGACGATGTAATGAAATCTCCACATGAAAAAAACTATTCACAAATAATGCAATTAACATTTCGTTCTCTTCCATGTGGTTAAAATAATTCAAAGATGAAGTTAAACAATTGCAACAACTATTGATGGCACAGAAATTTCAAAAAGTATCAATATTGCAGATTTTTTTGAATAGTCTTGCTTTATAATATTCCAAATTATTATTATTCTAAAGGAAGAAATTCAAAGATTTAATTCGATATCGTATCGAAGGCGTTAATGTAGATGTTAAACGAACAGCGAAATTATGCAAAAATCGACTTACGTAGCACATACTGTTCTCGGTGCGTAGCACGAAATGTTCACTAGGGGGCACATCCGGATACAAATTATGCATTTTAACTTTCTGTATTCACCACAAAGAACTAAACTACTGTCCAAACATTCGACCGCACAAATCACTTGTTTGCACTGAAAATATTGATAACTTCTGGCCACTGGACGTTATCGACTTGGGTTCCTTATTTACTAGGCAAGGTTCATCGATTCCTTTGGCTCTTCGTTGACCATTGCAACTACCGGGGCAAGGTGACTGCGGCACAGGTAACTCGATTATGATTGTCCTTCGTTCGGTTCGATACTACGTTTCGTTTTGTTTCACGGTACCATGGTGATTGTAGCTGGAACACAGTGAGTCACCGTTTCTTCGTACGTACGAATTTGACTGGAAGGCGGCTTCGAAGTGGTGGTGGAACTGAAATTGAATAGAAAGTTTTTGAGGGTCTCGCAGAACTCCATACGATGCAGAGGTAGTGAGCACATTCAGGTATCGCGAATCTTGAGAAGACGACATGGGTTTGTGTAAAGGAATGACATAGGAAATTACTTTTTAACTGAATATACAGTGACTCGAGTTTCGTAGTGTTTACTACATTTTAAAACCGAATGAAACATATTGTATCTCAACTATTATATTAATTCGTTGAAGGCTTCGGCAAAACTTCGAGAAGTTGAGTGTGCCAAAGGTCTGTTTTCTCGTTTAATAGTTTTATCGTTGAAACGTGCCGTTTATGTTTAAATATTTCGATGGAATCCAGCATGTCTAGGTTTTCCTTTCGCTTTCAGGTGCAATATTTCAAGATTGTCCAATTCTGGGAAGATATGATTGGTTTCGAAACAATGTTTCGAAATTTAGAGTTATCTTTATGGTTCCTAAATTAAGATTGATGTTCTTTGAACCTTTTATGGAAACATCTCCCGATTTGTCCTACATACACGCTACTGCACTGTCGACAACTTAATTTATAGACTACAGTATTATTCAGCCTGTTTTTCTTCTTTTGCATACAAAAAGTTGGAACTTTTATGTGCTGGTTTGAAAACTCTTTTTATATTAGTTTTGTTCAGACGTACCTTTGGCACACCTCACTTCTAGAAGTTTTGCCGAAGCCTTCAACGAATGTATTATAAATATATATATAATAATATATAATATAATATATATAATAAGTTGAGATACAATTCAATTCTATTCAGTTCGAAAATGCACTACAAAAACACTACACACTACAAAACTCGTGTCACTGTATATTCAGTTAATTAAAAGTGATAAAAAACAAGGTAATTTCTATTTTCATTCCATTTAAATTGAAATATCACAGAGTAACGGACTACTCCATCGAATATTTGTGTAAAGGGTTCGAAAATGTTTGTTACTACTATACAATTGTTGTAAAACTGCCTGAAGGACTTCGGTCGATGGCAGTAACAAAGCCTACCCAGAACACAACTGAACTCCTAACTCACACAAGCTGAAAAAGCTTTAGGGGGATCTTCACAGAAGATCTAGGAGTATCAGGATAATAATTTTAAAAAAATGGCAGTGGGGGAAATAATTTGATCGAAACGAGGCTCTGCATTGCATTCACCAGTCACAATCATTGATGTAAGAAAAACAAATGTTAACTTCCGCTATTTTATTGATTTTCACAACAATTGTTTCGTCATACCATGACTTCATCAGGTGAGTATTTAAACAAATAGCTTTGAATAATGATTTCAATCCGTTAATTGTAGACAATTTACTTGATAAAATAAATTACAAGAGAGCAATATCACTTGTATATCCAAAATTTCAAAATTCAAGCGAAACCAAATTTATTTCATCAACTTACATAGGCCAAAAATCTGAAAAAATTGCTAGATATTTAAAGAAAAAAAAATATAACATCTCTTTTAAAACTATTAATTCTTTAGGCAGCTTAATAAAAAATAATAAAGACGTCATTCCTAAAAACAAAAAATCAGGAGTTTACAAGTTAACATGTAGTGATTGCCCATGTGTATATGTGGGACAGACATTCCAAACAAGGATACGAGAACATGAAAAATGTTACATTAATAATAAACCGAATTCAACTTATGCCAACCATTTGTTAGAGACTGGCCATAATTTTAATATGAACTACGAAATATTAGATATTGAAATCAAAAGTCAGAAACTAAATCTGTTAGAAACTTTAGAAATCAATAGATATAATAAAAGACAAATGTTATTGAATGATCAAATAGATTTAAATAGATCCCCTCTACTTAATATTTTTCATTAATTGTATACCTCTCTTTCCACCCCTCTATTTTTGTACCAGAGCTGTGTATTTAAGGTCATGTTTTGCATTGTATACCTCAGTTTAAATACTCACCTGATGAAGTCATGGTATGACGAAACAATTGTTGTGAAAATCAATAAAATAGCGGAAGTTAACATTTGTTTTTCTTATATTGAAGATGAATTTCCATCAAGTAAAGACCGAGACAATCAAAAACAATCATTGATACTTCATACGTGGTATACGTGAGTACATATCGGTTGAAAATAAAGTAAATTGAAATGTTCAGTGTAGCAGAAAAAATTCAGATCATAAAATGGTGCTTTGGTGGTCAATCAATTCAAGATATAATAAATTCATTTATTGTTGCCTTTGAAGATAGGCCGATTCCTTCAAGTTCGGCTGTTTCTAAAATAATTGAAAAATTCGAAAAATGTGGGTGTTTACGAACATGCATGCATTACAAGATTGATAAACCACCAAAAACCATTAGTGAAAATCGACTGAAAAAAAAAGTAGATGTGTGTTCTGCTGTTGAAACCAGTGCACCTTGTTCGAGTAAACAAATTGGTGAACAAGTCGATATGAGCGATAGAAGTGTTCGGAATATTTTGAAAAGGAATGGTTACCCATGTTATAAGGTTCAAACAAACAAAGAAATTTCTCCAGAAACCATATGAAATTAATGGAATTTTGTTAAACTCTGATGGAAAAAGTAAATGCAAATAGTTCATTTCTTAACAATATCTTATTCATTAGTGGGTTATTGTTTTCCTTGAATAGAAAACATAACCCATCAGTAGTAAGATATTGGTCTAGAAAGAATAAGCATCTGAGTATTCCTGTGCGTACAGAGTATCCCCAAAAACTTAATGTTTGGACAGAAATACTGGGGAATTACATCATAGGGCCATTATTTGTCGATGTTAACCTAAACGGTGCCATATATCTGGAGCTCTAAGGACGTAATATGAAAAATATGGGAAGGTACATATAAGCATTTATCTTCTTGCTTTTCAAGTTTTCATTGTAGTTTCTTAATTCCTCTGAAAAAAGTTATTTTATTACTGAAGTGAAAGTTTAAAGGCCCTCATGTAAACACAATAATATATTTCGCTTGTGTTGTTCACTTCCTCAAATTTTAATGATACGATTCTCTCATGTGCCTCAGAAAATAGATCAATTCTTAATGCAGAAATTAGAGCAACTCAAGAAAATTTTATCACCTTTGTCTTGCTGAGATAAGCTCGAACATTGAAAGTTTTTGTTCCGAATTTATAGTTTTTCAAATGAAATATAGAGATGTTATTTTTAGTGGTTTATAACAGAATGGTATTCCACTCAGAATCACATTTTGGACTAATCTCTCGAAATATTACACAGAAGGGTTTAATAAAAGTAGATCTGGTCGTTTAAAAGGATATTTTTATCTTTATGCTTATTTATTACGTTAATTTCCCAGAAATTCAATTTCGATCCTCTGTTTGCAATATGAGAAAACTCAAAATTTTTTGAAAAATAACCATCATTTTCTGAAAGGTCTTTTGCATAATGCGAGTTTTCCCTATTTTTATCAAAACTTCTTTCATGTACAGATAAGCAGATTCCAAAATTCATGTCTGTTCTACCAATATGGTGTTCATATAAGCTTAGCAACTTGAATTTATCCATTCCACTTTTATTATTTTTCGATGAATCTGCTGATATTGTTGTTGGTTATGAAGACGACTTTAATATTTTTTTAAGAGTAGTATTTTTAATTGTGTACTGATATTTCCTATATACGTTGAACTAACATATTCATGTTTTGATAAATCATGACCTAGTGGATACATTTTTGTTGAGGCATTTTTATTTCACGTTGTTCTATAATTTATTTTGTCAGTACATGTATGGTATCTATTGTTATATAGTATTTGTTTTATTATATTTTTCTTTTTTAGAGTTGAAATTATCAAAGGAATATTCAATAATCGGTGGACAATGTTATAAAATGTCAATTTATGTTGAAATGGGTGAAATGATTTATCGGATGTGTTTTTTTAGAGTGATAGAACTTTAAACTGAAATAAAACACATTTAAATTAAGATTGAAGCCAATTTTTTTTATTTGAAAGATAATTTTGACATTTATTAATATGTTTCGAAAATAATTTCCGGCATATGTCCACCACGACTAGCTCTGAGGAACCGCATTCGACCAGACCAATTTTGAACCACTTTTTCGAATAATTCAGGCCTTATTTCATCAATAACACGAGTTATGTTGGCTTCCAAAGCGTCTATTGTTTCTGGTTTATCAGCATAAACCAATGACTTGACATAACTTCAAAGAAAATAATCCAGTGGAGTTATGTCGCGTGATCTTGAAGGCCAATTAATTGGACCATTTCTCGAAATAATGTTATCGCCAAATGTTTCTTTCAGTAAATCAATTGTTACAGTAGCAGCATGAGGTGTTGAAACCAAAACACTTCTGGGTCGATACCATTCAAATTTTGAAACAAATAATCATATATCATCGATCTGTAACGAGCACCAATCACTGTAACATTAGCTCCAGCATCGTTTTTAGAGAAATATGGACCGATGATGCCTCCAGCGTGTAAAGTACACCATACAGTGAATTTTTCAGGATGCAATGGAACCTGCAGAACTTCTTGAGGATTGTTTTCAGTCCAAATACGGCAATTTTGCTTGTTTACATAGCCGTTCAACCAAAAATGAGCTTCATCACTAAACTCAATTTCACTATAAAAAAGTGGATCAACTTCAAGCTGTTATAGAGCCCAATCAGCAAACAAACGACGCTTTTATGATCAAGTGGCTTTAGTTCTTGAACCAGTTGAATCTTGTATGTCTGTAGACCAAGATCTTTACGCAAAATTTTCCAGGTGGTGGATGCACAAAGTCCAACTTGTTGTGAACGTCGACGAATAGACAAATCTGGATCATCATTAACACTATGACTTACAGCAGCGATATTTTCTTCTGTACGTACAGTTCTTTGTCTTGTTGTTCTTGTTGCATCGAATAGAGAAAATGTTGTCCGAAATCTATCGATAGTACGACGAATAAGCTGCTCTGATGGACGATATGTAAACCATAAATTTCACGAAGTGCTCTATAAGTTTGGCGAGTAGAACACTGATTTTGAAAATAAATTTCAACAATTTGTAAACGTTGTTGCGGCGTGAGTCTCTCCATGATAATTTGTCAATTCTTACTGAACAGAAATGTCAAAACAACATGACTTCTATTTTCTGTCAAATCACAGTATCCCTATCGAAAGTTCTATCACTCTAAAAAAACACTCGATACACAGAATACTGCTAGCTGTTTGTGATTTATGGTATATTGCAAAGTTGTGTTTAGTTTAATAATTGTGAGATCTAAAAATTTAATACATTTGTTTTATTATATTTCTGATAGGAAAGCGATTTTCGGATGTAGACTATTCATCTGATTGCGCCAACTAAACATACTATACTAGTAAACAATGTATCTTTTCATGAATTTCATTTATAGAAAATCTATGAAAATATCAGCTAACAGGGGACTTAAATAATTACCCATTAGTAAACCCTCTTGACCCTCTTGAAAAAATTTTGGTAGGAACAAATATTCAATATTTGTTCTATACAGGGTGTCTACTTTTAAAATAGCCAAACTTCAAGGGAACATCATCAAGTTATTTGCAACAAAAAATGTCATACAACACAAGGTCGAAATGTTGATGATTATTCTTGAATTTAACATTTCTTGATTTCACTAAATATTTCAAGTTTTTCCATAAAATCAATTAAACTTCAGTTATCCTTGTAGTTGTTATCCTCCAACAATTTAATCGATGAAAAATTATTTATTATGGACATGTTTTCCTTTCAGCAGAAAATACCCCATCTAGTGTGCTTTCGAATGACATCAACTTTTGTGCCAGCTGCTTGTCCTAATATCATGGTTAAGAAGGTAACAACGAGAAGTTGAAATATTCCGAACCTAAATTTGCTCTATCTTTATGATTGAATATTAAAGTAATTCTCATGGAAATTATAAATTTACTTGTCGAATCAAAATAATTCACATGAATAAACTAAATTTTTTTAATATATATTTCATGAAAAAATGTAAAGAAAACAGGCTACTACTTCTTATAACAATTGTTATGCTTCAAAAAAATTGTAAACTGCGAAGTTCACAACTTTCTGACGCATTTCTACACAACACAATTTTATTCTTTCGATCAGATCCTCTCGAGCCTGAACGCGAATTTGATAAACATTTTCTTTCAAGGTGTTCCAGACATAAAAATCCAAAGGCGTAAGATCAGGGCTCCTTGGTGGCCATCTTACCGGACTGTACCTTCCATTGCACCCCAAAATATTCATTCATTACGTCCCGTACATAACGCCTATTATGAATTGGGCAGCAATCCATTCGAAACCAGACATTTTTAGTCTAGCCAACAAGTGCCTTTTCGGTCAACTTTTTTCAGCAGTCTCCAAAAATTATGATCAAGGTGTCATTCGATTCGGAATGGCATCTAGATAATTTTTGAGAAAAATGAAATTCCGCTTGCAAAAATTGCAAAAGTTATTAACAATTAACTAAAAAAAGAAGAGGGCTTAGTTTTTTGTAAATATCTCAAAAACTAATAAAGATTTTTTAAATCAAAGAAAGATTCAAAAAGAGGAGGAAATTTCCTGAAAAAAGTAAGCAATAAAAAAATTTTTTTAAGGAGAAATTTTTTTTCAAAAAATCATTATTTGCATCAAAGATTGATATTCTTTAAAAAAAATTTCAATTATTTTATAAACAACACATTTGTTTATAACAATTTTTTAAACAATAAAAGGTAAAAATTCTGAAAAAATATTTCTATGTAGCTTCCTACAACATAAAAACGGACCATTAATAATATTTTTAAAAAAAAGTTTTTTCGATAATAAATCTAAGTTTTCAATTTTGCAACAACGAAAATTGTTGATAAAAAACTGAAAAATAAACATTTTTAAATTTTTCCAACGGGGATCTATTCTGAAGTCTTCCAAAAATTGCTCCAAGAGAGGAGAAAATCTTAAGTTAATAGTTTAACAATTATCACACTTGCAATGTTCATGTGCAAGCAGAAAAAATTATTAATTAACTTTTGCATAACTAATTGAAAAATTGAGATAAAAATTTTTTTTGCGGATTATTGTTCATTCATCTATCCAGTATGCCCCTGAATTTTTTCATTTATTAAATTTCATATTTAATCTGTTAAAATAATTTTTATTAATAAAGTGTCCAAAGTAGGCGTGGCTTACGAAAGCCAGAGTACCCGTTTTCGGCCGTATTTTCATCCCTCTGGGAAAATTATTAATATTGAGACTACAATTCTGGAAGTCGACACTTTTTTAGTAAATTTCCTTCCCTTTTTGAATCTTTTTTTTTATTTCAAAAATCTTTATTAGTTTTTGAGATATTTACAAAAAACTAAACCTTCTTTTTTTTTAGTTAATTGTTAATAACTTTTGCAATTTTTGCAAGCGGAACTTCATTTTTTTCAAAAACCATCTAGATGCCATTCCGAATCGAACGACACCTTGATCATAATTTTCGGAGACTGCTGAAAAAAGTTGACCCAAAAGGCACTTGTTGACTAGACTATTTATATGTTAGCCAGGGGCTTTTCATCCAATATGACTGTTGAGCTGCTTTGGATTAATGTAATGAATTCTTCAGCATTGAGGCGATGGGGAACTATATTGGTCCGAAAAGTTCACCTGTCATAACTTCCAACCACACGTTTTTTCTTTTCCATACGTGAAAGTGGCCTCATCAGTCTATAATATCCTATCGCCCCCCAGTCTCCTAACTTATTCAGGTACCACTTACAAAATGTTAGTTCCGTCTCAACAGATCCTGCAATTTTTTCAAATGATACAAATGGACAACCAACCACGAGTACTTGTTGTGGGGTCCTCTCGGACAGCTTGAAGTATAGAAGGTGCATGTTGGTTTTGTTGAATATTTCGACCACCTTCTCTCATTTGGAAACCACCAAATGTTTCACCTAATCGCCTGAACACTTGTACTTGTCTTTCTATTTGGATGTCGACTGTTGGGAAAACGCAAAACGTACTCTGCTGCACGAGCATTTCCATTCGCAAATCCATAAATGAGCAACATATCGCGATAGTCAATGTTTGAAAAAACAGGCATAATTTGTTCAATTTTTTTGTAGAATACTTATTGTAAATTGAGTTAATTCGATAGATTCAAGAAAACGTTCTGATAATTTTTCATCGATAAAACCATTCGAAAAATATGACTGATTTTGTTCACTTCAGAATTGTGATATTCATCTCCCTACCACGTCCGCAATAAGAATTTTTTGGCACACAGAACTTCTTATCTTGTAACAAATTTAATGCCGTTTCCAGATATGATTTTCTGCAGAAAATATGGTGCTTGTATTACAGCTGAAGGAGGGCAGTTTGAACACCTTTTGTGAATTTATTAAATCTTGTCATAAAACGAAACTGAATTCCATTAAAAAAACCTTTTATTGTCTAATCTAAAAAAAGAATGTAGTTAGTGTCCTAGCATATTAGAATCATTATTAAATGTGCTACCTCTTGAACTAACTTGCCAAACTGATATAGAACAATTTTTTTCAGTACAGTCAATTGAATAAAATAGAAAGAGGCTTTTTACTTGATAGAAGAAATATTACAAAATTTGAATATCAAAACAGATTTAATCTGTCAGTCTTCTACAATTTTAATTAAAAAAAAAATTTATTCAAAAAACTTTTAGATATAAATTAATGTCCACATAAGCACCGCTTATATTTAATAGACGTATACAATCAAAACTCAATATACAATATCAAATGGAATAAATAAACCAATAAATATAAATTGTCAATTGAAATTAATAAATAAATATTTGAAGGAGACAAAACTTTGTTTCTGATCTTACCATTATGAACACCATTTCCTTTTCAAAAACATAAAACACAACTCTAGGACTTCTCGAAAAATATAATTTATTTCAAATATTTAATATATTTAAATATTCAAATGAGTTGATTAAAAAATCTCTCAAAACATACACTATATCTTCAAAAAACAATTAGAATTCCGATAATCTCTTCATCGGCCCTAAATCATATTGAAAATATCAAAATCAACTAATAATCAGTAGAGTGGTAACCGGACAATTGCTCTAACAGACTAACTTTAAAAATCAAGATATTCTATGTTCTTATGTAGACATTAATTTCATTCTAAAGGTTTTTTGAATAGAAATATTTTTGAAATTAAAATTGTAGAAGACTGACAGATTAAATCTGTTTTGATATTCAAATTCAGTCAATTGAAGTTGGGCGAAATTTTATTTTTGAATACTTGCTTCGGCAAAAAGTGACATTATTTTCCAAGCAGGAGTAATTGGCTTAGAATTGTAGATCACAGGTTACAGAAGCACTCTTCGGGATAACATAGAAAAAATAAAATTTGAAGGAAGTAATAAATTGTAGCAACAAGAGTTCAAAAATCATCAGAGTGTGCATTTTCTCGAATAATAAAAAATGCAATATGATTTTAAAAGTACACGACTTATATTCTCTTAAATATTTTTCTTATGATTACTATGACCCAGCCTGTTACCCGACTTCTGGTACACCTGTATAAGTCTGCCAATAGACTGACTGATTTTCCAACATCTGATTGAAGTGCTGTCAATAAGACGGGAAAAAGCAATGACTATGGCAGAAAAATACTTTCGCTGATATTCTTCAGAAAATTTTTTCGCATTCTATTGAAAATATAATAGAAATAATAGAAAAAAGAAATAGTTTACAAAAGTAGCTTCATATTTAGGCGTAGACATTTTTAACGAAAACGTCTCCAGGAATAAAGGATCCTTAACAACAAATGAATACGGTGATATATTGATAGATAGGTATCAGTGAGCAGGTGGAAAAAGTCATGCGAAACTGACTGGGATCGGTTTAAAAGGGACAGGTAACATTTTCTTACAATGTTCTCGTGTGAAATAAACTGGTAGAGATATATCAAACAATCAACGAAGTCATCCAGGTAATCTAAAATGAGGGGGTGTTGCGATAAATGTCTCGAATGATTAACCGAGCCTGACCTTTCATCACCTTTTGCGGAGATATTTTTGGTTACCTTTGGACAATCGTAAATTTTCCTAAAGCTGTCATTTCTGATGAAAGGAGCACTCGATATTGATAAGTTCCTTCAACCCTGTATTAACAGTTTGAAGATATCAGTTAAGAACTTTTAATTTTAAAACAAGACAGGAAACTCTCAAGTTGTTTTTATGCAATATGAAAAATTAATCATAATTTACTTACTTAGAGTACAAATAAATATATAATGACAGTAATCTTATGAGTAATGTAATATTTGTTAATCTTATCGTAAGAGTGTTGGACATAATGAAAACAGGAATAACTGACAAACAATTTTGTTTTAGAATTTTACATTTCTTAGAATTTGATTCGAAGAAAAAGATTTTTTTCCTTTTTTAATGTGTCAAAAAATCAAGGTAACATTTTTGACTCTTTCAAGCTTGGTCTTGAATTAACTGATCTGAAATTAATCACATCTAAAAATATATATGTGAAAATTCATAAGACTATTCCTTAATAAAAAATTTTCTAAAATATTTTTTTGTAATTTATAACTTTTCTTTCATCATTTTCAATCGATTTTCAGCAAATATATTACATTTACAAACATTCCAATCATACTTTCTTATTTAACAGGGAAGGCAAATAAAACTGTCCAGTCGGATATTTCCGCAAGTATGAGTTTTTCCGAAAAACACCGGGACAGGTAAATTTTTATTTCAAGTGGTACATCGTTTGATTGCAAATTCGTGGATGTACAGTCCATCTTCCTATGGGGGTGTTAGTCCCTCAAAAATTTTGGATAACAATAGGGGTCAAGTGATACATCATTTTGAAGGTTTTGTAATTGTATTAATGAATGTGCTAAAACATTCCTCTTTGACGTTTGTTTAGGTGTAGAAAACTGGTTTCTGAAAGAATATTAAATAATAAGTTTCATATTGCCTACCGTTCATTTCTTAACAGTGACTCCAAAAATACTCTACAGGCCTCAAAACAGGAGATCATGGAGGTCATTCAATAGGAATTCTCCTTCCAATTCAACTCTCGGAAAAATGAGATAACGTATTTTTTCAACAGGTTGGTGCTTCGTGACACTATGCAGTCTCAGTAGGTTACTTTTTGAATCGTCAGTTTCCTGAGAATTGAATTGGAAGGAGAGGTCCTATTGAAGGGACCCCAAGATCTCCTGGTTTGACGCCTCTAGACTTTTTTTATGAGATAATTTGGAGAATGTCACGTTTAAGACAATACCTACATCTTTAGAGTATCTTTCCCATAAAATAGTGTTATCACGTAATAAATTAAAACACACCTGAAACGTAAGAGAGTGTGAGAAAAATGTCGAACGAAGACATGATTACTATGTAGAAATGAATGGTAGTTAATTAGACTATCTTATTAATTAAATTTCGTTCAGAAACTCGACCACTTAAAACACTTTACCCATCACTTTCAACTAGATATTTTTACAGAAATGGGAACCAAATAGACATTTTTCAGCATATTCATAAATAGAATTGTCAAACCTTCAAATGGATGTGTCATTCGACTACTATATCGTACATCTACAAATTTACAGTCAAAAGGTGTCCCCTCGAAAATAATTGACCTGCCTCAGCTTTTTCCGGAAAAACCCATACTTACGGAAATAGCCTTTTTTATGTGAGTATAAATATAAGACGCTCAAAAAGAAATTGATAAGCATCTAGACAACCAGAAGATTAGAGCAACTAGCAATGTAGACCCTGAGGAGCTGAATGAAAGCATAGTATATTCCATAAAAGGAGCTGAAAGAAAAACTGTTTCAAGATGAAACGGAGGCATAAAAAGTGAGGGACAGGAGAAAACATCTGATGAAGGAGAGGAGAGAATTGCAGGTTAAATATGGCACAAACCTTCCGAAACTGAAACAACTTAACAAAGGTACAGCTAAAGCCATTCGTAAAGAGGAGAGCTTCTCAGAATTGATTGCTGACACTGTTGGGAAAAATAGAAGATTAAGAGTGCTTAGGCAGTGACTGTCCAAAGAGGAGAAAGACATTTGTAAAATGCGAAACAATGACGAACGAATGACAACCGACAGAAAAAAAATTCAGGAAATTCTAGAGGCATTTTACAGGGAACTATACTTTGCAGAGAAGGATACGAGTAACCATGAACCCATATCCAGGATTGTGAATCAAGGCTCAGAAGATATTCCAGATACCACAATCGATGTGATCAGTCTGTTGTCACATATGTATAAGTTATTCACTCGAATCATAACCAATAGCTTGAGTGCAAAACAAGACCATTATCAACCACGAGGGCAGGCTGGCTTTCGATAAGGGTGCTGCTCCAATGATCATCTTCAGGTTGTGAAGAATCTCATAGAAAAGTCCACTGAATACAACTGGCTACAATAAACCACTAGTCCTAATATTGGTAGATTATGAAAAAGCGTTCGACACATTAGACCAATACCAAATGTTTAAAGCTTTGTCCGATACAAGATAGATCACGGATATATCCCTTTGATAAAATCTATATATGAGAATAATACAACTAACGTGAGATTTCGGGAATATACCAACAAATTCAAGATAAACAGGGAAGTCTGTCAGGGTGACACTATTTCGCTGAAGTTTTTCAAGAATTTGCTGAAATATATGTTTGAATCTTCGAACCTAGAAAATCTTAGAATTAATATTAATGGTAAAAACCTTACACACTTAATATTTGCAGACGATTTAGTTCAGATTTAGACACAAAAATAGTGAATGAATTAAATTCTGCTTCTCAACTGAAAATTAATGTTTCAATAACACAACTAGTGAACCTTATGCTAAAGGGTTTTCTAGTGAGAGGTTTCATCTTGATATTGAAAAAAACGAGTATATTTTAAGAGAAATCAGTGGATGTTCATTTCATTGTAAAGAGGAAAATATGCCGTTAACAATGGAAAACGATATCAGCGAAATGAATTTTTAATGACCAATTCAAACATTTGCGGCTGTATTTCCTAGATAATTTCACGAAGTCCATCTTCAAGGTCTTGAATCGATTCTGGACCATTCGCATAGCTCAAACGACTCAAATTTTTCCACCAGTTTCACTATTACCGGTCGGAAAGGTGCTTCAAGACGACCCAAAATTGCTTGGCTGCAAAATTTTCACCATTTAATAGTGAATTTGAACAATTTGAGTGCGTTTTTGAAGTGTGTATCACTGCATTTTAAGTAATGGCGTAGTTTTTACCTGTCAAATGTCAAAAGATGACAGCTTCAAAAGTGACAGTTGCTCAAATAGCGGGAAATTCAAAATAAAACCTTTCATTGTAAAACTCTTTAGATAAAGGTGTGAACGTTAATGAAGAAATCACCTCATATCTTGCTCATGAAATTCGTGTAAGTAGGGACAACCATACTAACGAACTATAGGGTCGAATATGACTGACGTGGGCCGCATATGGTAAATTAGGGTATATGTTCAGATCAGAACTACCAGTATGCTTGAAGAGAACAGTTTTCAACCAGTAGGTCCTGTCTGTCCTATCTTAAAGTGCCGATTCCTTGACGCTGACAAAAAAGACTGTGAAGAAAAGTAGCACAGCGCGCAATGGAAAGGTCAATGCTAGGACTGATCGTCATGGACCACGTTACAATCATTGAACTGCGTAGAAGAACCAAATTGGTTGACGCAGTTGAAAAAATAGCAAATCTTAAAATGGAAATGGTTGGACACATTGCGATAACAATTGAACTAAGCTGATCATAGAATGGAGACTTAGAGAGGACGCCCTAAGAAGTAGAGGACGACCACCAACTAGATGGTCCGATGATATTAAACGTATACTAGATAAAGGAGGAGAATAAAATGACGTGGAGGCAATCTCGCGAAACTAAATTCCAGCAGTGGACTAATGATAGCTGAATGATGATGATGATGATGAATATAAGAAAATGTTAATCCGTGTGTTTCGTTATCCACTTTTGAAATCGCATAAAAATCCATAAAGAAATTCCGGAGATTAGCGGTAACGAACAAACAGACAAAAATTTCAAACATGACTTTCTTGTGTTCTTTAACCCTTTTTTCATCATTTCCAATTGATTTCCGCCATATATATTCAATGTAAAGGCATTCCAATTCCTCTCTTTCATTATTTTTATATTGGGAAGTCAATACTTGTTACCTCTGAATCACTATATCTTTTTTCCTGTTATCAAAATTCGACTAGGAAAGGCTGAATGTTTATCCAGGTTTTCCGTCATCTACCTGTGGGAAGCGCATGAAAATCTGTCAAGAAGTTTCGTAAGTTAGAGGTACCGAACACACAGACAGATGTTTTATAGCTCTTTTTTCTTCCTTCCTAATCAATTTCCGGTAAATAGATACAATGTACCGACATTTCAATTCTACTGTTTCATTATGTGAATAGATAAGACCGACTCTAGTTGAAAATAAGCCATTAACGCTCATTGCATTTTCAGACGAATACAAACATTTCATTCTAAATTGTTCAAAAGAAAATAGTTGTTCATGTGAAATGTACCCTACCCAAAAAGACTTCAATGTTGATTAAATTAATTACGTTAAAAATTAAGCATGTTAATGCCATCATCGTCCTCTTTCGCATATTACGATTGAAATTAGTTCTAATATGTGTAATTTGTATCATCTTCCCTCATATATATTTATAGAGTATTTAGAGTTTAAAACAATATCAAACCACAGTTTACCGAAAACGGTTAAAACAGAGAAAGATACATTGTTGGTCAAATTGTAAAATTTGAAATGGAACAAAATACTTCCATAAAACCTGTTTTATGTTTTACTTAAGTTACACAAGGAAATTAATTAAAATGAATAAAACTTTATCACGGCCACCTGCTCTTTTCTGCCCTATCTGTTTTTTTAAACGCATGGAAAGAAATTTATCGAAATAATTAGTTAACACTTCATCATGATGACCTTCTCTACCATACCAGATTTACTAATTTCTAAGACTATGAGATCTACTATTCTCTAAGACATTTATTTAAATTTAATTCTAAAAAGATTATGAGAAAACATTTTTATAGAATTAAAATTGAAATTTTTAGTGAGGTTTCCAGAATAAATCTGTATTACAAAATTTGAATATCAAAACAGATTTAATCTGTTGCCTTCTACAATTTTAATTTCAAAAAATTCTTTGAAGAACCTTTAAGAATTAAATTAATGTCTTTATAAGCACTGCTCATATTTAACGGACGTATAAAGTCAAAATTCATCATACAATGTCAAATGGAATCAAGAAAAACCAACGAATATAAATTGTCAATTGAAATTAAAATATAAATAAGCAAACATTTTCTGTTTCGTTCCAGGCATGCGCAATGAACTCTTCAGACAAACTTACGAAGCCCTGTTTGTTACAAAATGTATTGTTTTCTGATCCCATATCAATGAAAAATAACTCTTTCTCAAAAATATAAAACATAATTTCAAGAACTTCTCAAAAACTAATTCATTTGAAATATTCAATATATTTAGATAAATTACTTCAAAAAATCTCAAAACATGTAGCACATCCTCAAGAAATAATTAAAGTTACGATAAGATCAGTTCAACTTTACATATAAAAAAAAAATAATAAAATCAATTAAACAACGTATAGACTTACCGTGCCATTTTAGAAATGCGATTCTCCACAAACATCTAAGTGAGTACCTTTATATCCAAGGTACTCTATGTTCCATGTTCACAGAAAATCATACAAAGCTTATAAGGCACTTGGCCTTAGTTAAAACCCTTCAACACTGTATAATGAATTACTTTATTTAAAAAACCTAATATAATTATATATTATATATAAAATAAAATAAGAAGGAACGGTTTTTTACTTGATAGAAGGATTATCACAAAATACAAAATCTGTATTATATTTAAGATATTGAAATGAGCCCTCTATCAAGTAAAAAAAACGGCTTTTTATCATTTTTCTCGTAAAATATCTATATATTAATAGCACTTTGTTATGTTTTCATTATACTATTATACAGTGCACAGTTCGCGTGTTATAATAAATAGCGCTGGAGATTTGAAAATAATAGGTAGTAATTTACAGAGGATATGGAAAGTGGTCATTTTGACTAGGAAAATAATGTTGCATCTATCCGATAAAACCAAAATAATGGCGAAAAAATAAAATTAATGTAGCTATCAATATGTGTTAGTTTTGTATGGGTCAAATGATAAATTCACTAATAATAAATCTAATTTGAGAAGAAGTTAAAAACTGACATATTTCGAGAAGGAAACATAAATATTCATATAATTTATTATACAGTCAACAGTTCGCGATTATAAAAAAGTGTTAGTGGAAATTTGAGAAATTGAATAGCTTTAGACAAAGAATATAGAAATATGATACAATTTGGCTATTTAAATACTATGGGGTTTTTTCGATAAAACCTATTGACGATAACATCGAATATAATGAAGTTATGTCAAGTATCTGAGAGGACAATTAACCGAAGAGCACGAATTTAGAAGTTCGTAAAGATATAATGAAGTTATGTGAAGCATCTGAGAAAACAATTAACTCAAGGATCCAAAATTAAAGTTCGTAAAACCTTACATCCTGTCTCCGACAAGGATATACACTTATTGGCTAAAATGTGTATTTATCAACTGCATTTACCCTCCGATCATGTCGACATTCTTCACATATGAAGCACACACTTCCGGAAACCACTGAATGGACATCCGTCAACACTGATCCGAAAAGGATCACACAAATCGAGTTACCCCGAAATATACGGTTTCAGTTAATAATGACCGTTCACTCAACTTTCTGGATCTGAGTCATCGTTGAAACTGACATGAATTCAACAACCACATCCATTCCACGGTCCTCCATTATTTTAAATTGAGACTGTTAAAAGGTTCAAGTCTTGAATTGAGCCATCTCTCTTAGACTGATTGGTGCGAATAGGTTTGTTCCTCTTACCAGAGAGTAAGTGGGGTCATTAGTGATCTTGAATACCTATCAGAGCTTAGTGGAACGATTTGAATTATGTAATGACCTTTTTAAATCATACCTATGGAACGAATGGAACAAAGAGGAGGTGAGAGTTCAGATTTATACAAGGACTGTACGAAAACCTTATCACCTGAGGAAGTTATTACGAAGTTCATTCCTCTTTATCTTTCATCTTCTCAACAGACTTTGTACAATTACAATTTTTCTTGGAAGAAATTTTTATAGAGACGTGGATTGTTGAAGGTGGATCAAAAAACCTTTCTAACGTCGACTTAATGAATTTTCATACAAAGCGTACTGAAATCTTAAAATTATTATTAAGTGATAGATAAAAAATATTTTGTCAAAACTTTCTTTAGTCACTCTCATAAAAAACTGGATTCCGCATTCTCCTATATAGAAATTATCTCCATGAGATTTTACAATAAAAATTAAGAGATATTATGAGACTAAAGACTTTACTTAATTATATGAGTTGCTGTATTCATGTCAGTTGCGAACCAGACACTAACAATACACTGCAAACCTTTACGAAATCATTAACATTACATTATTAATATTAGCGATTAAGCTTTTTGAAGTTCACTTAAATAATGAAATGTCCGCAAGCTGATGACTTAAAGCTATTTAACGTACAAGCTTCCAACGAAACTACATAAATTCAATTTACTACTTTCTTTAAAATATCATTTCATTTTACGAATTTTTTTTGGGCAGTTTATGTACAAAACGAGAGGGACAAATTGGTATGCGAGGCGAGTGGATTCTGAGAAACATTTGTTTTGTGTTTTTCCTTTGGGATATATAGGGTGATTTATTCGAATGTGCCAAGAGATTAAATTCATTTTTTTTAACGGTTCATTCAAAGCAACTCAAATTTGTGATTCACTTATACGACTCAAAAAATTGACATCGCCCTACATGTCAAATATTGAAAATCTCAAGTGTAAATCTGAAACTACACTAAAATGCGAACAATTCGGCACAAAAATTTCCGTCTCTTGATTTATTACTTCCCAAATTGTACAAATCCAAATGTTTAAGCCACCAATTTTAACTCTCATCATTTAGTCACCTATTTTGACTCTTACCATTTCAAGCATTCTATTTCTATTTCATTAATTAAAAGTATGTATAGTATTATAGAAGTTGCAAAAGTGCTGTAGAAAATAATTGAAAAATATTTCAGCTATATTCAGATTTTTCCGATTATCAATTGACTATTTTTCTAGCTGTTCCCAAGTATCTTAAATATAAAACAGAGAACTTCTGAACTACCTTACTACAAATTGAAATGAAATGAAACTTTATTGAGCTATTTTAATTCTATAAAATTTCTTGAAAACTTTCAAAATTAAATTAAATGAATGCCTTACAGAACACTCTTCACTTTTCAACAGACTTATAGTATTAACACTAATCACATAATAATAAAAGGAGAATCCAAAGAGAGTACAGAATATTAAACGAACTCAGTTAATAGAAATTTTGCCCTGTCTCCACCAAATTTTTGTGGAGTAAGTTCGATCAATATTCTGTATTTTCTTTGGATTCTTCATTTCCTTTTGATACTGTGTGATTAGTGTTGATTCTACATGTCTATTAAAAAGTAAACAGTGTTCTTTAAAGCATTTATTTAATTCAGTTTCAAAAGTTTTCAAGAAATTTTATAAAACTAAAATTTGCCGTAAGGTTGTTCAGAATTTCTCTGTTTGATATTTAAGATATTGAAAAAATACTTTACCAAGTATAAAAAATCCCTTTTCATTATTCCCAATTACATCATCAATCTCAAAACGAACTTTTAAATGCAGAGAAGCATTTCGAAAATATTCTGGGATATGGCTTGTTGATTTATAGTGATCATTGTACAATTCCTACGAAATGTTCTTACTTTGATTGAACTATTGAATTCGACACTCCACAGCTATTCATTTCAGTATATTCATATCAACTGAATATTTCGGTTCTTGTCAATTGTTAAGACCAAACTGCGTTTGTAACCTACCTTCCTGTGCGTCACCTATTGTTGGAAACAAGGCGATCATATCAACAATAAAAAAAAACTTTTTGCTTGCAAGATTATTTGACAAGATATTTTTGGTACAGTTGGTGAAATGGAACGAAGAAATTAGTGAAATTTAAATTTGTGGATTCGAATAAAATAAAAATTCATTAATCAACTGGTATGATGTTGCCAAGAGAAATTTTGGTGTCGTAATTTCATGTAGTCTTAGACTTATACTTAAGACTTTCAATATTTGACATACAACTTTATGTTATCGTATTTAAACAAAGGTAGCAAGATTTTTCCCAGTTCAGCCCTGATTTTTTATTCAGAATACCGTAGGTTTTTCAGTCTTAAAAGTGAATCATATCTTCTAAATTTGAGCTGACTTGATTAAACAGTAAAGAAAATATTTGAGTTTAATATTTTGACACATTTCGATAAACCACCTCATATATAAAAAAACGACGTAAGGTTCTTATATAAAGGTTATTCAGACTTACCAGACCTTCCTTTATACCAAGTTTCTCCTTCTCGTCGTGAAACACCCTATATATTTAGAAATTTCTGGCTAGGTTCAGAGATATTCAAAATTTATTGGAAACAGATTATTATCTGAACTTCTATAAGGTTATTTAAAAAGTGATATCGTTTTTTCCCGACAGAGGATTTAATTGTATTTTTTTGAACCTAACTTCACTCTTAAGCCGCATAATCATTATATGGTTTGAGAGCTGATATAGCATTGTGTGTGAAAAAGTTCAATTAATTCTACGCAGTAGTTTTTGGTTGGTGCCCTTTTAAATATGGAAGGCAATAAGCAGCATTTTCGTCATATTTTACTTTGTTACTATAGAAAA
Source organism: Megalocaria dilatata (assembly GCA_034642435.1). NCBI lineage: Eukaryota > Metazoa > Arthropoda > Insecta > Coleoptera > Coccinellidae > Megalocaria > Megalocaria dilatata. The sequence continues at coordinate 78,033,003 of CM067856.1, forward strand.
AGTGAAAATACTATTCAAGCCAGAAATAAATGAACCGATGTGTATGGAGAAGATGTGTTGACAGTACGCCAGAGCCACAACTGGTTTGCAAAATTTCGATCTGGCAATTTTGATGTCGAAGATGCAGCAGGCTCCGGAAGGCCGGTTGAAGCTGATAAAGACACGATAGAGGCATTAGTTGATGCAAATTGTCGAATAACAACACGTGAGATCGGCGAGAGGTTAAATTTTTATCACTTTTTATTCACTTTTTAACGACTTTGAATAGCGAATGAGTTTCTTCTATGAAACGTTAATACGTTGCAGATATTTACAGCTCTTTTTTTGGTTGCTTAATTTACTAATTTTCAACTGCAGCTGGTTATTATTTAAGATCGAATCACGTTTGTTTTTCACTTTTTGAGGCATAATATTATTGTTTCTTGATGCATTTTTTCTAGCACAATCGGGCCTTTTTTATAAACATAACCACTCTGTCTTCTATTTGACTTCAGTTTCTTGTACCCCAGCCAACTCCAAAATCTCTAACAATGTCCCTTTGTACCTTAATAGTAAAAGTATAATAGAAATGTTTTCCATTCTAAAATAATTATTCACTACCTGTTGCCTAATCCATTCTAATATAATATTAGTTAAATATTCCGAAATCAACTGTAACTAAAAGTAAATGAATTATGTGTGTACTGTTCAGCACAGCTGTACTCTAATGCATAAACTGACAACTGACAATGACAAAAACTTAAAAAATCATAAAAGCATTAACTGAAAGAGCTATGGCGCGCTCGTTCATTTATCATATTGTCGTTGTCATATCATTGACAACTATCTAACAATTCTGGGGATTTTTCTATTGACAAAAGAAAACGAAGATGAAAAAGATTGGCCCTGGGATTTAAAGCCGGATATTTCTTATGAATAGCATGTGTTGCCGGTAAGCAATAGGCTATTCAATTGAAGGATAAGGCCTACCGACAATATGTGCTATTCACATGAAGACGTCAAAAGTTTGTATTACAATTATAATTTTTTTCTCAGACTAAAACTACAAAATCAAATCATAATAATCAAAAGAGCGAAGGAAAGTCTTTGTATCGACCTTCCTGTATTGAGCTAACCATAAAAATCTGCGCTAAATTAAAAGATATAAGCGTGAGAATTATTATTTCATAGCTTTAGACAATTTGAAACGAATGCCATAATTGATGAATTTGGTTTTTGTGAAACGATTTTTTCTTGATTTTTTGCGCTCATTCCAGTACGCCTATCATTTCGTCAGAGTATCTATTCTTTTCGAATTTTGAGCCAAAAATAATATTGAGCGCTCGTGATCTTAGTGTGATCGTCATTTCTGATCTTGATGGTCAGAGCATATTACTGAAGCTTGCAATAGAGCCAAGAAAGCCACCTACCCTATTCAGCGATCTTTTAGAGGTTGTAGATAGTATCCAGGCTGCAAAATTGCTGTACACAACATAAGTTAGGCTGATTCTGGGATATGCGGAACCAGTTTGGTGGATCGCTCTAAGATCTGACTGTTGGCTTCATGAGACTGAGTCGAAGATGGTGCACAAGAATCCCATTTTCCTCTTTCTCTCGACCTAACTACTAGGGGTTATTTGGACTGACTAGCTTCGAGGAACGGCGTGTTAGGCGAGATGATAGTGGCTTTCAGGGCAATGCATGGATTCTTCAGCTTGGACCTTGAACAATTATTCTTTTTGAATAGGATTAATGATGAACTCAGTTTTAAATAAGCAAGGGAACCTCATGTAGGATGAACTTTTTGTCCAACAGAGTGTTTGATGCTGGAGTCATAGACAAAATATGCTGTCATCTAAGGCAATATTATTGTTACGTTTTGTTAGTTCAGGGAACTGCCACAGGTGTCATGACGCTCATGACAAAAGACAAACTAGAATTTAACTTTTCAATATGTCGGCCATTTTAAGTTAGATGAATGTGTAAAATATCTGAATAAAATATTCTATTGGATATGCTGAACTGATGTTCTCAAATCTTCCTTTTGAAATTGTTACTCAGTCTATTACACGAGCGAGTGTTTCTTGAAACAGTGAAAATATAAATACATAATAACAGGTATTGAGTGGTTGTGAAGTCAACTCTCTTCCCAGGCAACGTTTCCTTAATTACAAGAGCAACTTATTCAGATTCTAGAAATAGTTAGATATTTTGCCCAAATACAAGTCACAATACAAAACTGCCAGAGGATATTTACTGAAAAAAAAAATATTATGACATAATCATTTCGAGGAAAACTATTTCTCCCCAGAAATCAAATGGCTACATATGGATGCAGTACATTTTTTCATCAATAACGAATCATGTTTGTAATTTCTGTGCACATTACAAATGTCCTGAAAACCTTTTTTGGTAATAGTCTAGAAGAATATCACTGTTTGATATGAATAATGTCTCAGAAAACACCTAATGAAAATGTTTTATACATTGTTTAGTATTCATGTTTTCTTTTGCCAGATTGTGGAAAGAAGCTATAATCCATCTTGAAATAATAAATAAGACAAAGAGAAATGACAGGAATAAATAATGATTCAAATAAATTATTAGGAATAAGCTTCATACCTGTTTTGACTATCTGGAATCGGGTAAAGACAAATGTCAAAACTATACAGCAACTTATGGAAGAGACAGAAATAAATTATTTGAAGAGAAATGAAGAATATAGGTTTTGCGAAATGGGTGCATGTCAAATCTTTTTATCAACTTGATAATGCTCCGAACACCATAGAAGCACTACAAATGCTGGCAAATTTCACAGAGGATCGTATAAGTCCTAAAGGACCAAAGAAAATAAAGCTAAAATATTTAGCCATGAAGCTTCTGCACTTAAATTGTTCAGTAAAACAGGTGAATATGCTCTTTAGCCTTCATTATTTTCTAGTTTATCATAATTATAACAAGTTTTTAAAAATAATTAATTGAATCGGACTTTACCTGATGAAAATACGTTTAGAATGATATTTTGAATAAGTTTATTCGAGTTTCCAAATATTTATTATAAATATAGTAGTGAAACAAACCTACCACAGTAGCATCATCAGATTGCTTTGGATACTAACACAATTCTGTTACTTTCTTTAATGCATATAACTCCTACTCTTACTTTAGTCTAATACTTGTAATAATTTTAATTCTTTCCGTCTATCCAGTCTGCCGGCCGTCTTTTGATACTTACAACTCACAGACCTGATATTTGCAAGGAAAGTTTTGAGATCTAGAAATTTTTTTCCAGATCCCAAAATGCGTACAAAATTAAATAGAGAAATCCCGAGCCCTTGATATACCTTTCCAAATTCTTCAATAGTAATGTAACAGTGAATCAATTAATATGCAAATTCCAGGATTAACATAATTCGAGGAGAATATATAGGTAATAATAGACAAGAACTCACTTATTCACTGTCCACTTATTTTACAGTAAATTATAAAATTTTGGGTTGTTTACCAAAATAAGGAGAATTTTTTCCGGCTGTTGTGGTACAAACACTATATTGTTCGTAGTTCGATGTACTTTTTCACTGTTGTTTACTTAATTTCACTGAGTTCACTTCACAAGTTCACTAATCACTCAATTACAAGCCTAAAAATCATAGATAATACATTCACTTTCAGGCTTTTTAGATGCGATATTTGTATTATCACGAGAAGGGTTAACGAAAACGTGTCTTGAGATTGAATTTGGGAAGTCAGAAATGAGTGCGAAGTAGAGTTCGTTTCTGAGTGTGTTATAAACTTTGTGTTAGCTAGAGAGTTACCTCTTCATCTGGGTCGGTGTGGCTGAATCGTGCGACATATAACATTTTTTGGGGTTACTAGTGTTTGATTGAAATTTCTAAGAAAAACTGACGGCCTTTAATAAAGATATTTAGGCCACAGTCTTTCTGTGGAAACTGAAACTGTAACAAAAAGCGAAACTGCTGAGATACGGACATGGATTTTGTGAATTACACATTGTAAATGAGTTATAAATAATCACTATTTAAAAATTCAGATAATGAAAATCAATAAAATTCAAGGAAAAGATTCACCCGTGTATATATGCTGACTCGTTAGAGTGTAATCAAATCAAAATTAATTAAATCAGATCAATTCGGACAGAAATATTGATATATAATAATAATAATAATAATTATACTCACAAACCAAAATTTGGAAGAAAAAGCATATTTAGAATACAAAAACACTCACTATTCGAGTGAAAATTCTCTAAACGATAGTCAAAAATCAAAAATCCTTTTGAATATCTTCAATAAAATTCACAGGGAGCATTCAATTTATAAATATTAAATGTTTAAGATAGCCAAAGTTGCAAGAAATAGAAGTAATTGGACTTTGAATATCTAATTTGAACTTGTGAAGAAAGACTTGAAGAAAAATTGTTATTTTCATAATTCCTCTATAAACTGTATTGAAATTATTAACAATTAACAAGCTTAATTAAATATAAGTTAACAGAATGATCTAAATACGACAAATTTTATCAAAGTTCAATAAATTAGAGGAAACATAGTGTCTATATCAGAAATTTTAAAAAAATGTAAGAAATATCCTTGAAGATACTTATACATTGATTAAAACATTATAGTATATAAGCTGAAGAAATTTAATCAATTTCATAGGTAATTTTCAGTAATTATTCAGTAAAAAGCATTAGAATTTGAAATTAGCAAACTTTTTGACATTTGGAAAACTCTTCATATGAAAACAAGTATTTAAACTCAACTAATTTTCATAAAACTGGTATCAAATTCTTCATAAAAAAATGTACAATACTTTCAAGCCAAGAAATAGTGTATATTTTGTGAAATCATCGAAAGCATAATTTTTCCATGATTTTGGCCAAGCTAGTAAGCTAGAATTCAATTTTTCCAGAAAACTATAGAAGGATGAAGCAGAGGAAATGTCATTCAGTATGAAAATGCTGCAGAGCCCACACACGTCGCTCTGAATAAATTACTCTTCAAAAATCCACTTCCAAAACCTGAAAAGAAATTAACATTGTTATTGTGAAAGGAAATGTGATCAAGAAATATGTTAGGTGAATGTTCTAATGGCAATATTAATAATGAAAAGCAAGTATCAAATAAAAAAATTAGAACATCAGAAGAATATCAATGTTGGCTGTGAGCTTGGAGCTTTCCAGAGGTATCATTCGTCATTAAAGCAAAGCAGTTTTTCTGAAAGAGATCAAAGACAATTAAAAAAGGAATATTGATAATTGATGAATAAACTTACCGAAGATACAAATTAGTTTATTTATGCAAAGCTTTATAATTCAATTCAACTTGAAAATCATTTCTTATTTACGTTTGAATAACGATATTTAGGTTAACATAGAGAAGCATAGGAACATACACATTAGATTAGTTAAGTAGTCACAGAGTTATATTTCTTATTACTTTTATTCAATATAAATTCTTGAAATTCAATTAATCAAATTCAAATAGAACCCTCCCTATAAAAAAGTGAGTCAAAATTAATAAAATTCCAATAACAAAAACTTATAATAATTATGAACAATCCAATATATATATACAGGGGTGATCTGAAAAGTATTCATACTCAAACGAAATAAAAAGTAAATTCCATAATAGATTGGCTTCTTTAGTTAATTCTTATAAATATTTATTAATAATAAATAAATATTACATTTAATAAATTCATATCAATTGGCTCCACCAACATGGGGCTAATAAATAATTGATAATGATTAAAAAAATCATTTAATAAATCCATAACAGTACCTATAGGTAAACCTACCGAAGAAGAATATTATCTTGTTCATTTTCGAAGAAATCGAATATTATAGATTACAAAGAATACAGGAAACTATGATTAAAAGACAGCTTTTCGTTCTTTTACTATCTGAAATTATGACAAATAAAATAACTTTTAAGGATTTTTCTGAAATATTACAGAGAATAACTGGATCAATTCTCCGAAACCTCTACAAATTATGTCAAAAAATCTCTTTAAAATTGAATTGAATAAATGTCTTGGAAACACCGTTCCACTTTAGAGACGTAAAGAATTATCAACGCATATGTGCATTAGTCGACCAATAAAGAATCAATAGAAAAATATAAGAAATTGACAGTGATCATTCAGCAAACATCATCCAGGACGGCCTGTTTCGATTGTATATTTGAAAATAGCAAATTCCTTCACCAAAACAAAATGCTCCACATGGAATTTAAAAAGATCTGTTTTAAAAAAAAATATTTGGCACATTCTCCAGAAAAAGAATTAGAAATTCTTACCCATACTCTCATCAGTTGGAAGTTGTTTGGATGCTCAATAAATAAATCAATGAAAATCTATCTACATACCTTCATTCACCAAATATCCTGTTTGAAAGCGAACTCAATTAAATGTGGTCAGCTAACTGAGTATCATTTATAAAAGTAGGCTATTCCAAAGAAAAATTTTGAGAAAAAATGCGATCATACACATAACTTTTTTTCTGGAGAAATAATCATTTTTTAAAATCGAAAATGAAAGGACCTCTATAAATTCTATGTAAGAAATTTTTTGGGGATGAAATTTGTTATTTCTGAATATCCAATTCAAACATATTATCTTGGATGATGTTTGATGAATGATGATGGCCAATTTTTCAATTTTCTTTTATTATTTATTGGTTAACTGCCTCATATATGTGTTGATATTTCTATGTGTATATAAAGTGAAACCGTGTTTCTAAGACATTTCCCCAATTTTATTTCAGAAATTTTTAGGAAATATTTTTAGATTACATTCGTAGAGGTTTCAGAGAATTAATCCAGTTATCATCTGTTATATTATTTTCCCACATAAACCCATTCACAGGACAATATACTTGAGACAAGCAAAATGTAATTGAAAAAAATATACACAAAAATATAAATCGGATTCGGGCATGAATTTCACCACAATCTATAATATATAAGTTCCAACAAGAATATCAGAAAGGATATAGTTCTTCCCATTTCCAAAATTGAAAAAATTAAATCAATCACACAAAATGGTATTATCAGACTGTTGAAATGGATACACACAATCAGTTTTAAATATTAAAAACTTACTCCGTTTTCTTTTATGGTATTCATAGAATGGTCTCCAAACGATACTGGCGTATTCCACCTTCGACCGAATGAAAGCATAATACAGAAGTTTGAACACCTGCATATTCGTGAGATCTTTACAGTTTCTGACAATGAACCCAGAACTTCTAGCAGACTCCAAAACTATTTCGGCAATGTGTTCAATAAAGAAAACTTTTGTACTTTGGATTGTTTTTGCTTTTACTTGATTAAATCCCTGAGCAAAGATTTTACCGAAGTATTCCATAAAGAAATAGAATCCACATCAAAACGAACATATAGTATAATAACACAAAAAAAACATAAATAAATTAGTATCAATGAGCCCTCCACTAACCACAATTATATTCCTTACTAAAACTTCATGAATAAAATAGCCGATAAGACCAGTAGTTGCATATTTCACTGCACCAGCATACAAACTTTCTAAATTATTCATAAATATTATAAGAACTTACTATAATTTCCAACCTCATTTTTCAATTGAAAATTCAGTAGCACTCATTGAAAAAATTAATAACATCGAAATACCACCCCATCGAAAATTAGTCTCATATGATGTTATGAATTTTCGAGTGTACCACCTGAAGATGTGTTATCCCTTATTGAAGAAATACTTTTCGAATATAAAGTTAAGTACGTAATAAGATCAGACACTATCCATTTACTACAAATATGCTTAAATCAAAATTATTTTAGTTTTAATGGTTAACATTACAACAGAACAAAATAATTATTAATTATGGGTCCCTCGAGCCCACTTTTAGCGGAAAATTTCATGGATAGTTTGGAGAAAACTATTATAAAGTCTTATGCGCGCTATTTCATATTGCCCGCGATCCTAACAAAATATTTTTTTGTCTTTTAATTACACGATCCTCACCAAAATCTGCACGAACAAGCACGTTAAAACTCTTCTTTTGAATGCTAAATTTCGGATCGAAGCTGAAGTTTCGAAAATATCTGGGAAAAATATGAAAAATTTTACAACCTGATTAACTGCAAAACTATTAAACTGATTTGGCCCATTGAAGAAATTTAGCTGAGGCCCTCAGACTCCAAACCTCCTCTGAAAGTTTCAAAGTTCTAGCTCTTTCCATTCGAAAGATAGCGTGTTTACGGCCAGCCGTACCGGCCAGACAGAATTACTTTTGACCTTAGATTCCCCATCAATGAGTCCAACTCAGTCGTTAAAAACTATTTCGGGCTCAAAATTCGAAATAATTACAGATATTTGGGCGAAACGTCAGCACACTGTTTCCTTGAAACTAGTTCCCAAAAATTGAATCACTAAAGAAGATATAATGAAAAAATCATATACTTTTAAGTTAGGCGTAGACAGCGTGATTGTTTTCTCCTATACATTACATAATTGTATTGAGTTCACAATGCAAGTAGATCCTAAAGACTTCTGAAACTATTTGGATTTAACAATAACTAGAGTGATTCACGAAACTTAATTTTCCCATCATATTTTTATAAACCTATTTAAACAAATATAATAATTCCCAAAAACTTGCTTCTGCCAATTCGACATGAGTTATCAGTATGTCATAGCAGGATGGCACATCGATTATTAACAATTTATTTATCTCTAAAAAGTATTTATAATCAATTGAAATCAATAAAGAAATTTCAACTAATAACACACATTAATAATAAACACTATGATAACTACAAAACAACATGAAAATGATATTCACGAAAAACAGTCCAAGTCAACATCCCAAGAAATATTCAATTCTCTTAGCTACTAGGATAAACTATGTCTATAAAAAAATAAGTTCCTCAACAACGACATGAACATATCCTTCAGAACCAATCATTATTTGGGAGAAATAAAAAAAAAACTCTAATCCTCTACAGTTATGAGGTGTTTACTAATTATAATGACCAAAAACTTATAAAGGGCAAAACGGAAGGTCCTAGGATACCAGAATAAAGAAACATATGCGATCTTTTCTCGATAATAAGTTAGATTCTATTTATTCAGATTATCAAATAACAGACGAACATGGCTTTGATGAGTGTTTCAAGGTTTTGTATAAGGAAAATAATGGTCTAAAGATGGATATGTTACAAAGTTTATAAGTAAACCGATTGAGAAATTCTAGAAATTTATCGGATGACTAAACCGAGTTACTCTACATCACCTCTACTGGGTTCATTCTCGTAGGAACCTTGTGATTTTATCAAAAGTAATAAAAACCTTTATTGAACCCCTAAACTCATAACAGAAGTCTTTTAAATATTGTAAGTAATCAAATTTTTGACCAGGTCGTTATGAGCATTTGAAGAAGTTACTAAGTAACGAAACGTGTCATGTGAACAATTGCTAAATATAAATAGAAATCATCATATATGTATTTTATCTAATTGAGTGAAAGTTATGTATCGAATGAGGGCCTCGAATCATTATACTGTCATAACCTCTCATTTTTCTGTGTTCAATTTGAACCACTTTTTATTGCACCAATCCTGTATAAACACCAATTGTAGCTGGACTTTGATGCAATCAGCGATACTTAGAGAAAAAATCTTCAGATAATTTGCGAAACATAGCGTCCAACCAGATACTTTCAAGAAGATTGTTTAGGAAGAACAGAAATAACAGAAGTCCAAAATTTGAACCTTGCAGAATTCCTGATGTTGAGAAATAGTTGAAGGAAATATAACCATAATAAGCTACAAAGTGAAGACGCGATAATTTATACTATAAATTATGCAACATGTTAAATTATTTCGAAATCCTTACCAAAGTCGCTATATATTACTGATAAATATTATCAACCTGGCCATTTTCATCTAATACCTCGGAGACAAATTGCGTAAAAGTTACCAAGTGTGTTATTGTTGATCTCTTACGAAAAAATTCATGCTGAAAGGGAGTGATAAAGGGTTGTGATGATGTAAATATCTTGTTATACAAAACGATCTCGAATACTATCGAAAAATCATTTACTGTAGAAATAGATGCAGCAAAGATATTGATATGAATCATATGGGGGACATAAAGTCCTCTAAATCATATGGTACCTTGAACTTTCCTCTGAGATTACAGAATTATTGAATTTAGGTCAAAAGTCGAGTGTCGCCCAAGGACATCTCTTCAATCTTTTCTTTGGAACCCGTTAACTCTAAGTTCTTCAAACAAGGTTATACGTAATAATCGTAATAAGGGAAACAATCAATTTATTCATTACTGCCGAAGTGAGAAGCAGTTAAACGTTTGGAGGATCCCCGTTTATTTTTTCAAATTAATATGGGGGACATAAAGTCCTCTAAATCATATGGTTCCAAATCAATTAAATATTTGAACAATTATTTTTTTTGAAACATTTCATATCCGTAATTATTTTTATGTTTTTGGGAACAGCATTATAAATATTTGATAGATTCGGTCTTTACTTGGTGGAAACTCATTTTAAATAAAAAAAATGTTTATGGGACAGTAATTTATTTCCACAAAAATTTTGTGGAAATAAATTACTGTCCCATATACATTTTTTTAAGCATTATAAATTTTAATACATCTATATTCAGCCTGCTTTTGACAAGTTGTGAGATTGTGTACCTGGGATAAATATAATCTTCATTCCTGGTTTCGTAGAAGGTCCTTCTGTTTTCATATTTTTCAAATAGATTCCTATTGTTCCTAATGAAGAGAACATGTGTTCTCTTGAATATAAAGTGCATATATCGTCAATAATTCACGTCTCTGGAAGCTACTCCTGGAGGATTCATCATACTTCATATTGTTAAGTATTCTAATTGCTAATACGAGATCTGTTTCCAGATTTGAATATAGGGCACACTTTGGCTTTCTTCCACAAGCCAGCATATCTTCCTGTGGCAATAGATAATCTCAAAATAACCTTGGCACAAGTCTTTATCAGGCATTCCATCTTATTCTTTAAATTGTCGATAGCCGCAAAAGTCTCATCCTCATCTACACTTTCAAAAGGAACAGTTCGTACATTCGTATCTGAACGATCAACGAGTGAATGACCTCTCCAAAGTAGAATAACCACCCTTTAAAAAACTACCGAAAGCATGAACTATAGCCTGTAATTCACTAAGATATTCTCCATCAAAGCTCATTTTTCCTGGAATCCTAGATGTAATGTAATTCGAGTTAATAAACGATCAAAATTTCTCACTACCACTAGACATATTTAAACATCTTCCAAGTAAAATAGATTACAAGTTTTCACGTCCTTGTATGAATAGTGTATGTGACTGGGTAGATCCATTCGAATCAAGGAAACACCTTCTTCCATGTTTGATTTTTCGATTAATGAAAAATTTCTGCTTAATATTGAATAGTTAGTAGCCAGTAAAACCAACCATAGATATTAATGTAAGAGCGCACCAAAGCTCCCTTAGTAAATGTTAATATTTTTGTTGTATTACTCTTGGCTGAAGATCTTCTACTTAACTAAGAACACGATTTTTTTCTTATTGAATAATGACGTAAAACAATGAAAACATAGGAAAGAGAATTATGGTAATACAAAAATCAAGAATTCACATGCCAAATATAACACAGCAATTCGGTTTATAATATCAAAAAACTATATTCTAGAAATCGTGCACCGAAATAACTTTTGTTAACTCCTCTGTAATCATGAGCCCGCAAAAATTCCTTCTATCGAACGCCAATCGAACCTTGAACTTTCCTCTGAGATTACAGAATTATTGAATTTAGGTCAAAAGTCGAGAGTCGCCCAAGGACATCTCTTCAGTCTTTTCATTGGAACCCGTTAACTCTAAGTTCTTCAAACAAGGATATACGTAATAATCGTAATAAGGGAACCAATCAATTTATCATTACTGCCAAAGTGAGAAGCAGTTAAAACATTTGGAGGATCCCCGTTTATTGTTTCAAATTAAAATAAAATTTAAGAATGTCTCATCTGTTTATTTGAAAACTTTTGGACGTCGGACGGATACTTCTTTTTATTCGGTTTCAAATTATATGTGAACTAGGATAGTTATAATAAACAACACAAATATTTTTTCATCTTTATACCGAAGAATTATTATTTGGAGGCAAAAAGGTTAGTTCAATATAATCTGGCGCTGAAATCATATTGCAGCAGTACCTTATGATTAATGTATAATCTACTTGTATGGAGAAACTCCTAGACCACAGCTTTATTTGTTCTTTACGCAAAGTTCTCTTTATGGATTTGCGAAAGACAAATTCGATAAGCGAACTTGCGTGATATGTTTATTGCACACTTTTAACCAAGGTATATTTCCGTTAGCATAAAACGAGATTAGATGATTAGAATATTGTTCATTGTCATTCAAGATCATTTCATCAGAATTCAATAGGTACAATACTCCTTTGTGTTCGATACAGAATGAGTTGCTTTTTATGAAGGAGTGTACTGTTTGAATTTCATGCTATTGTTCCACTGTCGACTTATAACATTCTTCGTTTGCATGGGTGTATGAAAGCAGGTAGAATTAGGAAAAAATGCAGCTTCGTCTTCAACGATGTGCATCATTAATTAATTTAATAAAATAATACATCCGCAGATAAGTTCCCAGTTCAATGAGGACACTTTTTGAACAAATTTTACTTTACTACTCAACATCGTCTCCTTCGAGAGCGATAAAATGATTCCAAAGCTTCCCTTACATTTCGATACCTTTCTTGATGGTTGATTTATCTTTGGCCTCAAAATAGGCGTTTGTTTCGGCGATTACCTCCTCATTCGAGCCAAATTTTTTTCCGCCGAGATTTTTTTGTCTGCGAACAGATAAAAATTACTTAGGACCAAATCTGGAGAATAAGATAGGTCCAGAGTATTCTGATATTATTATGTGTGAAGCTGCTTTCGCGTGTGGAACTTTCACGGTGACTTTCTTCTGTAGTGGGTTTGTATCTTCATACTTGTTTTATTCATCTTTAGCTTTATATTCCACAGGTTATAAAGCTTAGAGAGGGGTGGTAACTGTTTGCCATGGGAATCCATAACTCCCACAAAACTGATAATGGCAAATCATCTTCAATGATCAAAGCTTGATCATTTAACATTTGATCAAAGTTTGATCATTTCGGAGACATTTAGTCCTTTATTGATGTCTTCCTGAACTTTAGCTCAGAAGAGAAAAACATTCTTATTTACGATGAATGAATCCAGGATAAATCGTAATATTCGATTAATTTCTTAGAACCTGCTGCCTACTCAAAAAAACCTCACAAAAATGTCTATCGATAGCCTGTTCACATCACCTCCATGTGAGGAGACCATGTCTAATGTGGCACATAGTTTCTTTTGAAACCACATACTACTCTGTCGAGAAAGTACCGGGAATTTTCAATTAAAACAACATTTTTACATTAAATCGTCAAAATTTATTGGGTCGCCTTCAAAATAGGCTCCATTTGCTCCAATACATCTATGCCAACGGCACTTTCAATTATCGAAACATTTTTTATAGGCGCTTTCCGGGATGGACTTTAGCGTTTGTTGAGTTTTTGGCGAGAAAGTCAGAAAGTCACCGAGCTACAATCGTAGCTCGGTGAGAAGGAGCGTTATCGTCCCATAGTCATAATCAGCTGTTGCAAACACACTAGTTGACAGATCCCGCTCAAGCTTGGCATAGTAATTAAGGACAGTGGAACCAACCTAGGAAAAAAAAATTTTACCTGCCTCATTGTCCCGCCAGATTTTAATCGATAATTCCCGGTACTTTCTTGACAGAATGTATCTTTGGTGTCCATAACATTTAATTCAAGACAAAAGAAGTTGTTAATCATCGAGCTATTATAGCGCTTGCTTTTTCATTTATTTCACAGCTTTTCTGAAAATAGTTTTTCTAGTTTAAACATCTCGTACATAGATATTATTCATTTATTTCTAACTTTCAAATTCAACATTCTCAAACTGAACGAAGCAGAATAAATACACAAAAATTATTTATTGAATTTATACTGGATAAGGTCAATATTTATTTTAATTAAAAAAAGGATACATTCTATAACCTTTATGGAATTAATAAGTTTTAAAATTAATAGTAATAATATCTGGAAAACAAAGATTCTATTATGTTATCACTATTATTTTAAAGACATTTTGGAATTCATCCACTGTACAAAATTCTGAAACATGAAAAATTTTGTAGAAATAAAGAGTTTGGCACATTTTTATATATAAATTGAAGCAAAATAGGTTCTTAACTATCATCCCACAGAACGCAAATACCAAACCTTGAGTTTTACAGTTTGAAGGTTTGTCACTATTTTCTGAGAGAATTTCTATTTTACACATTAATGGACATTATCCTCGATTAACGGGTTGAATACGAGTCGCCAAGAAACATATGTTTGTTCTCATCCGATTGAGGATGACAATAATGGTAAATTGAGGAACATCCGTCGGTAATGTTATACCACAATTCTGAAACACATGTATCTGATTTGATATGGAAGACAATGAGACCTTTCATGGGTAATTACCGGATGGTACAGAAAACGAATCCCAGCTTGAACTGTACACAAGTCGGCAAAGGAATGTATAAGGAATATAAAGGAACAAATAATTCTCTCTTTTCGGTCGGCTTCGAAAAGAGAGAGGTTACTTAATTTCGACCCGTTGGTAATTTTGGTTTATTATTTCGAATAATAAATAAACTTTGGGAACCGAAATAAACTCATATACAGATTGATTTAACAGTTGAGTAATTTTTTTAGCACTTGCTACAAAGATTTTAAAAATATAGAAAAAAAATATTCTGTAACGTTTATAGAATTAATTGATTCAAAAAATTTAACAATAACATTTTTCAAGAAAATATCTGTATCATACACGTATTGAATTTAATTTATCACACAAAATTCTGATACACGAAGAATAAACAAATTGATGAGAACTATAATACAATTTTTTGATAGGGATAACATCGATTTATTTCGAAATATGTACCAGAAGTTCAACCTATTTCAGACAATTGAACACGGTTGAAAAACAAAAAACTCTAAGTAAGAATACGTTTATTCTACAACTAAATAAAAAATAATGCTTTGAGTTTATATCTACATGATAAAGGTATTATTTGATGAAAATATTAAAAGAGAACATTCCGTAAACTCTGGAGAGTTTAAAATAATTTTTGAGTTATATGAAATATATATCCATTAACTTTTCTAGAATACTGAATTGTATTAAATACATATATGTTGATTTCATTCATTATTATGTCATATATCACACGTCATTAAATTCTTATTCATATTTGGTAACATAAAACATTCGAATGGATTAAAGAATTAAATGAGGTTTTCACTTTATAGAAGGATTATTACAAAATTTTAAATATGATACAAATTTATTCTTTTCGCCTCCTACAAATTTTAATTTAAAAAAAATTTTATTCAAAAACTTTTTAGAATTCAATTAAATAAATGGCTAAAAAAACGCTGTTTTAATCTAGCACACATATAGAATTAACACTCATTACACAGTACGAAAGGAAGTGATAGAATTCCAAGAAATATAAATTATTAATCGAAAATACTGAATAAATACTTATGAAAACCAAATCCCTTTCCAAAAATGCAAAACAAAAACCTCAATAATTTCCTTTGAAAGAATGAAAGAATTCCTAAAATATGCAGCACATTTTCAAATATATATATATATATATATATGAAATGGTATTTTTCTTTTTCTAAGACATTTATTTAATTTAATTCGAAAAAGTTTTTGAATAGAAATTTTTTAAATGTGAAGTTGGACTGACCTTAATTGAATTCAAATTTTTTTTGAAGATATGCTACATGTTTGGAGAGTTTTTGAAGTAACTTATTTAATTATATTAAATATTTCAAATAAATTAGTTTTGGAGGGGTTCTTACAATTATATTGTGTATTTTTGAAAAACATTTAGTTTCCATAAATAGAAGATCAGAAACAAAACATTTTGTCATAGGCAGACATACGCACCACGCCTGTCTGAAGAGTTCAGGTGCGCATGCTGGGAACGAAACGCCACTCATTTAAATATTTATTTATTAATTTTAATTGACAATTTATATTTGTTGGGTTTTTTATTCCATTTGATATTGTATAATGATTTTTGATTATGTACGTCTATTAAATAAAAGCAGTGCTTATAATACATTTATTTAATTCTAAAAGTTTTTGGATAAAATTTTTTGATATTAAACTTGTAGAAGACTAACAGATTAAATCTGATTTGATATTCAAACCTTGTAATAATTCTAAATTGCTTTTTGAAGATGTGCTGCATGTTTTGAAAATTTTTTTGAAGGAACTTATTCGAAGTTAGTTGTTTTTGAAGAAATTCTTGAGGTTATGTTCTGCATTTTTGAAAAGGGATTTGGTTTTTATAATACAAGATAAGAAACAAAATTCTGTATCCTTCAAGTATTTATATTCCTTGGAATTCTTTTATTCCATTTTATACTGTGTAATGAGTGTTGATTCTATGTCTCTTAAATTGAAACAGTGTTTTTTCAAGACATTAATTCTATTCAATCCTAAAAAATTTTAAAATAATTTTTTTTTTATTAAAATTAGTAGAAGGTTAACAGAATAAATCTGTATGTTAATTAAATTCTTTTTCAAATGGATTAAGTTTTTACAAATAGGTATAATAGAGTTTTTATTGATTCTGGAAGAGCCTCTAAGTTTCTACGAGATCAGACCCAATAAAGGTGAACTAAATAACTCGGCCTGGTCATTCAATAAATTCTCTGAATTTCAGGCCTTTATTTTCTTTCTGAAAATTCTCAAGACAATCATCAAAATGATATTTCTCTGTTATTAGAAATTCTGCTCACTCGAATGTAACTTATTATTGAGGAGACACTGCCCAGATTCCTTTTTCTAGTAGTAGAGGCTTGTCTAATGTAAGTTTATGGACATATGCCATATAATAATTGGTTAACATCTGCTAACATTGATTTATTCATTTTAAGTTCAGACTTTTTTTAAATGTTTCCAAATTATTATTGGTTCTAGAGGATATGTTATTGATTGCTATGTAGAACCTTCTTTATCTGTACAGATAGTTTACCATAGTAGCTGAGAGAATTGAATATTTTTCGTAGTTTTCAACTTAGGGTATATTTCATATGTAGCATTTTTATACTGTTTTCTGGCAAATATACCGTCTTCAGTAGATGGCGAATGGCTGTTATTAGTTGCTATTTGTTTGTTCAGATTTATATCATGATTCAGAGTCCTGAAACTTTCAGAGAAGGTCTGAATATCTCAATTAAGTTGTTCAATGTGCGAAATTGTTTGAACGGTTGCGGATTTACTCACGTTTCTAAATTTCTAATATTTTTCTCAATATTTTCGGAATTATAGATCCAATCGATCTTAAGTATAGCATTCAGAGGTAGAATAATAACGCACGTGTTCGTGCGAAATTTCGTAAGGATCGTATGATTAGAAGTAACTTTCGAACGGAATAGAATGGAATTTTCGGGCTAGATTAACAGTCGCAATATCTCAGCTGAGTTCGTTATTGGGCAAAATGGTTTCGCAGTTATTCACATTCAAAATTTTTTCTCATTTTACTCCATGTTTTCAAAACTGCAGACCTGATCGATCTGAAATTTAGTATTTAGGTGCAATGTTTGCATTTTTGGGTGGATCGTATAATTAGAAGCGTTGATCGCTACCGAAACCATAGCGACAATCCAAAATCAAGTTTAAATTTACGATTTTCATGTAAATTAATTACACTAAGGCCCATTCAAAATTTCGTGAAGATCTTATTATTAAAAGACCAAAAATATATTTTTGTGAGTAGAGCAGCGTTAAGTGCTACCGAATTCATACCAACAGTCCTATGGTATTTCCTTTGGTATTTATTCAGCATTCATATGAAAAATAACGACACAATGGCTTATACGAGATGAGGTAAGGATCGTTGTGTATTTGGTG
This sequence comes from Megalocaria dilatata, assembly GCA_034642435.1. Taxonomy (NCBI): domain Eukaryota; kingdom Metazoa; phylum Arthropoda; class Insecta; order Coleoptera; family Coccinellidae; genus Megalocaria; species Megalocaria dilatata. Next base: position 78,051,058 of record CM067856.1, read on the forward strand.
GTATAGAATTTATTAGTCGTAATGTTCATATGAAACAGCTGTATTGGCCGAGTACGTTATCTAATTTTCGGTCTATATTCTATTTTTTCTATAGATTCCTTCATAATTTTGAGTGTTGTAAAGTATTTGAGATTTCTTCATGTCTTTTTGAATGAAAATAACGTTTCTAAGACAGTTTGGTTCATTTTTTTGTCAAATTGAATTTTTTTTTCAAATTGAATTATGTAGAGGTTTCAAAAACTTATTCTCTTTCCAAGGTATGTGCTCTTTAAATTTATATTAATTTCGATATTAGTTTTAAAACTCTGGACATCACGTTATTCTCAAAAGATTTATGCGGATTCGGACTAAGGTTCTACATGTTCTGTATGCTATCTTCACTGCAATATACTGAATTAAATAACTTCACGAGTATCAATGAAACTGACATACGATGAGTAATAAAGGACTCGTGCAAGAGTCACCTACTTAAATTGTACATGCATAAGACTATATTAAATGCTTCTTCAGTTAATGAATGATTGAGATAAAGTAACCGGCATGTGCAGCTGAAAAGCGCACGTTTCATTTATTAATCGACTTTATTTCCGGTCGCCTGTGTTGTAGGAGGTAACCAAATGACTGAATGCCATTTGCTGATTTATTAGACATATAAATCTGGTCATTTCCTTCTTCCTGTCAATTAAGCAATAAATACCTCAAAATTTCAACGTCCAGAGTTTCAGTAGAAGACCGGTTCCTCTTCACGGTATCTGAACAAAAAATTTATAACAGAACTTTCTTGGCGTCAGAGGATTTAGCGCCCTCGTTCGTAAATAAATGAATTAAAATATAAAAATATTGGATGGAGTAGTCCGTTACTTTGTGATAGTTCATTCTAATTTGTTCATTCAGTTTGAAAATGTAGTAAACACTACGAAACTCGAGTCACTGTATATCAGTTATAATTAAAAGTGATAGAAAAAAAAGTAATTTCTTATTTCATTCCATTAAAATATAAAAGTTATCAGAGTTTATTATTGATGATTCCAACCAGAATTTGTAATAATTGATAAATCATATGTTTTTAAATCTATGACCATCAAGTTTTGTGATTTTCAGAAAAATCATGTTTTCCTCATTGGACCGGGAAATTATCAGCTGATGTGTTAATTGTACACGAAATTGAAATTTTAAAATTGAAAATACAGAATAATTTAATTTAAAAAAAATAATTCAAATTGTCTCAGAAACACTCTTTTTATTTGAGTAGACATGAAGTATTCTCAAATATCATACAACACTCAGAAATATCAAAGAATCTATAGAAAATATAAAATATTGATCTAAATTAAAAAGCATATTTATCCCATGCAGCTGTTTCATATGAATATTTTGAATAACGAATTCTGTACCAAAAAATGCTTTATATAAATTTGGAAATATAACATTCTCTGGACTAGCCTTTGAAATTCTTATGTATAATCGTCAGTCGACTGTTTTGAATGATGAATGAGAGCAATCAATAAACATATACCTCATTTCCGAATAAGACCTTGAAACGGGAAGTAAAATATAAGACCGAATGAAATAATAAAAAGAGGTTTCTTCTTGATAGAAGGATTATTACAAAATTTTAAATTACACATTTATTCTGTTAACCTCCTACAAATTTTAATTTACAAAAATGTTTATTCAAAAACTTTTAGAATTAAATTAAATAAATGTCTTCAGAACACACTTAAGGCTTAACAGATTCCTTCGGGACATCTGAACCCTGTATGCCTTTTGTTACCAATGGCTGTTGTAACAATAAACGTATTATTATTATTACTGTGTCAATTTAGTAGACATATATAATTAACACTTTTACACAGTACCAAAGGGAATGAATGAAATTCAAAGAAATATAAATTGTCAACTGAAAATTATTGAAAAAATACTTGAAGAGTACAAAATTTTGTTTCGTAGTCATGTTTTCTGATAGTTGCATTGGAGGTTTTCATTAAATTTATAAAATGGCAGAGAAATGTATCGTTGATTGATAGATCGGTGTGGGTTTATTTTATTGATGATCAGTTTATCTTTTATAGATTTCAAAATATCTCATCAATAAAATATACCCAAACCGATCATCAATCAACGATACAATTCTCTGCCATTTTATAAAGGACTTGATTAAATAATCAATGCAAATCCCAGAAAACATGACTACACATTAATTAACGAACGACATCAGACCCTAGAAAGCATCTTGATTAATAACAAGAAGAAAATGAGCAACGTTCAATATAGTGGCATACATATACATAGTATATAAAATACATATACATAGTAAAATGAGCAACGTTCAATATAGTGGCATACATATACATAGTATATAAAATACATATACATAGTATATACAGTACATAGTATATAAAATAACTTGTGCTGACTGCCCTTCCTTTTATATAGGCATGACCACCCGTTCAGCAAATAAAAGATTCAATGAACACGTAAAAAAACGACCAAATTCAGCGTTTGGAAATCAATAGAGAAGATCACAAGAAATGTGCTCTACGGATGTAAAAAAAGCTCACAAATATGTATTAGGAGTACAAATAAGTTTCCGCCGTTTTATTGTAGATGGCGTGGCACGGAGTTTCGGTTAGCTTTCGCAGATGATAACCGGCTTAAAAAATAGTTTGGACATTCAAGAACAACATAACCTATTACTATCATCGATTTTATATTGGTAAAATATAATTTTTATAATTTGAAAATGTCAAAATTTGAGCCAAGTAAGCGTCATTTGCGGGAAATATTAGTTTACTTCTTTAATTTAAAGAAATCTGCTGCTGAGGCGCATCAATTTCTCGTAGAAGCATATGGTGAGAGTACTTTGAGTGAGACTGGTTTCAAAAGTTTAAAAACGGTGATTTCGACGTAGAAGACAAAGATCGCAGTGGAAGGCCAAAAATTTACGAGGATGCAGAATTGGAGGAATTATTGGAGGAAGATTAATCTCAAACACAAAAAGAACTTGCTCTAACATTAGAAGTCACTCAGCAAGCAGTCTGACATCGTTTAAAATCATAAGCAATGATTCATAAACAAAAAACGTTAAAAAACGGCGGAAACTTATTTGTACTCCTAATATACTACTCTGTCAAGAAAGTACCGGGTATTTTCAATTAAAACAACATTTTTACATTTAATCGTTAAAATTTATTGGGTCGCCTTCAAAATAGGCTCCGTTTGCTCCAATACATCTATGCCAACGGCACTTCCAATTATTGAAACACTAGCTTTTTACCCGCGGCTTCGCCCGCAGTGGAGTCATTAAATAAGTATGAAAGATAAAGGGTAAGGGTATAATAATAGTAAAACTTCATTACTGAAGTAGCTAAATTTGACGATTTTTTGACAAACAATTGTTTTATCTTTCGTAAAAAAATTTTTTTTTTCAAATATAAAGTACCCTATGTTACTTCTAATACCTTCAAGAGTATATGTACAAAGTTTCATGATGATCGGTTCAGTAGTTTTTGCGTGAAAGCGTAACAAACAAACTTACATTCGCATTTATAATATTATAGGGATTTTTTATAGGCGCTTTCCGGGATGGACTTCAGCTCTCGCGCCGAATTTTGTTTTATGGCTTCAATTGACTCAAAACGGGTGCCACGAAGGGGCAATTTTAGTTTTGGGACGAGGAAAAAGTCGCAGAGAGCCAAATCCGGTGAATACGGTGGTTGCTGAAGCACGTTTGTTGAGTTTTTGGCGAGAAAGTCAGTCACAATCGTAGCTCGGTGAGAAGGCGCGTTATCGTCATCCAAAATCCATGAATTGTTCGCCCACAAATTTGGCCGCTTCTTACGGATACGCTCACGCAAACGTTTCATAACGCCTAGGTAATACTCCTTGTTTACCGTCTGACCCTCTGGAACGAATTCATAGTGCACCACGCCACGGATATCGAAGAAAACAATGAGCATCACCTTCATTTTCGAGCGGCTTTGGCGTGGTTTTTTCGGTTTCGGCTCATTTTTTGCCACCCATTCCGATGATTGCTGGCTTGTTTGCATATCGTACTCGTAGACCCAGGTCTCATCACCAGTTATAATACGTTCCATGAATGTAGAATCGGAATTACAGCGATCCAGCATGTCTGAAGCAACCTGTTCGCGATGACGTTTTTGAAGAAAATTCAGGTCTTTCGGTACGAGTCGTGCGGCCACCTTTCTCATGCCCAAAATACCAATCAAAATCGTACGTGCGGACTCGTGGGATATCTTAAGATCATGTGCTATCTCTCTCAAGCTGGTACGACGGTTTTCCAGCACCCTTTCCTTAATTTTATCGACGTTATCTTCGATCGAAGCCGTCGATGGGCGACCACTTCACGACCGTCCTTGAAGGCTCTGTACCACTGATATGCACGAGTTTTCGATAGAGCATTATCACCAAAGGCCTTTTGCAATATTTTCAATGCATCGGCACACGAAAATTCATTTGCAACACAAAACGTTAAACAAATTCTTTGCTCAACGTAATCACCCATAGTAAAAATCGGCACGCACTCTGACATCGACTGACTTAATCAGCTGTTGCAAACACACTAGTTGACAGATCCCGCTCAAGCTTGGCATAGTAATTAAGGACAGTGGTACCAACCTAGGAAAAAAATTTTTACCTGCCTCATTGCCCCGCCAGATTTAAATCGATAATTCCCGGTACTTTCTTGACAGAATGTATGTTAAAAAGAAAAAAGAATGGCACATATCCTTTTATGGTGTCTTATAGTTCAATGTTAGAAACTTCCTATTTGTACTTTTTGTGTACTAGGTGAAGGAATCAGGATGTGATATTTATATATAACACTGTAAATGATTTAAAATACTCTTATTGTGGTTTGATTGATACTGAAGTCTAAGATGTCCAAAATTGGCTTAGGAATGTACTCATTTCAAGTCTTTCACATCGAAAAGGAGTTCATCTCCATTTACTCATATATTTAAAGTATGCAATAATGTGCTGTCCAATGATATGGCTGCTCATAAAAACTAATATTGAATATGGGCAGCTTATATGTTTCCACGTTCACAGTTCATATTTGAGAACTCTATAAATAGAGAGCCTTTCTTCTTCTTTCATCGGAATAACTATATCTGACCTGGAATCAAAATAAATTACATAAGACTTACTGATGAAGATTTCCTGGTCAAATTCAATAATACCCGTACGACTGGCCGTGCATATTTTATAATTTTAAGAGCTGAAGAAAATAAATGATTCCTATCCGGCGTACATTCAATATTTCGCTTGTGTTCCTCGAACTGGAAAAATAATTGATCATAATTGCAATAATGCAACGGAGTTGATCCTGTTTGTTCTAGTATATAATATCACCCTTATAACATCACATTTAAGAAATTGGGGCTTAAACTTAATTATTAATAATTTTGATGATGATGGTTCATTATGTGGGTATTCTGCTTAAATTATGTTCTTCATTCGGGAAGACAGCATTAGTTATAGTTAATTTATATTATATTTATATTTCAGTTTCATTATTGAATTCTGGATTCGAGAAAAGAAAGTGAATTTCACTACAGATCTGATAGGGACTCATATTGCAACATAAATTTAAATTCGAGTCGTGGTTGTATGAAAGTATTTAAATAAAATTAAATTCTTTAAAGGAATAATAAATTAAAAATTAATTGAACCAGAACCTTATACTTCAAATACAGAAAATAAGAAACAGATATAATTCTCCCCACTCAATACTCCATGATAAGAACAAACAAAGCAGAATTTCAAAAATACAAATACCTAAGTAACAGAGTTCACGTCGCCCGTGCAAGACACTTTGTCACTGTCTCTAATACATTACACATATTTGAGTTGATTCAATTCCGAGTTTAATTTTTTTTTTGATAGATTAAAAAATTTGTTATAACTTATTTGAATCTGAATTCAGAACATATCTGATACGACAAGTTCTTGAGGTCGAAACAACTCTGTCGTATGTTAAAGTTCTGGTTCAACTATTTTTAATTCTATCCTTTATTTTAAAAGTTTTTATATAATTTTGCGATAGTGGATTTTTCTTTATATGCCTGAATTTATCCTTTCGTATATACACACGTTTTATGTCATAAAGTGAAGAATGTTATGATTAAATTTTAATATATAATATAATTTTCAATATTAATTTTAAAAGTTTCCAGAAATAATTATGAATTTAATTCAATTGAAATAACTTCTATAAAGTATGATTTGTTTTGAAAATTATGGATTAAGAGTCAATAATATACAATATACCTTAATTATATAATATTTCTGAAATTCTGATTTTTTTTTTATCATATGATATTTTTTGGAAAAAATTACACCTATTCCTTCGTTTTCTGTATTAGGAGAACCTACACGTTGGCTACGAATTTTTGTCATCATTATAGTGTCTTCAATAAATTAACACCTTTGAGTTGATTCATTTTCGAGTTTAATCTTTTTGGTAAGTTCAAGGATTTATTGGAATCTGAATTTTGCACATTTCTGATGAGGCCCATTTTTCAAGATAGTCACAATTTTGTCATATGTTAAAGTGCCGGTTCATCTATTTTTTATTTCAATATTTTATTAGCCTTCTACATATTTAATTTCAAAAAATTATATTTAATAATTATAACTTCAGGAATTAAATTAAAATAATGTCCTATAAGTACCACTTATATCAAACGACATATAAAATAAACATTCATTATAAGACATCCAAATGATATAACAAAATCCAATAAATGAAAATTGTTAACCAAAATCCTATAAATTAAATATTTTGAGTAAACAAAATTTTGTACTGCCGATCAATCTTATGAAAACAAATATCTTTCAAAAATGTTTAACATAATCTTAAGAATATCATCATAAAACTATCTTACTCAGAATATTCAATAATATTGGATGTCTAACTAAGTCCCTTTCTATAAAATCTCAAGATATGTAAAAACATTACTGAAAAACAAGTTTTAAGAGAGACTTTGCTTCGTCAGTACTCAAATAAGCAAAGTCTCTCTTAAAACTTGTTTTTCAGTAATGTTTTGTACATATCTTGAGGTTTTATAGAAAGTATCCAATAATATTGAATATTCTAAGTAAGATAGTTTTATGATGAAATTCTTAAGATTATGTTAAACATTTTTGAAAGATATTTGTTTTCATAAGATTGATCAGCAGAAACAAAATTTTGTCTACTCAAAATATTCAATTTATAGGATTTTGGTTAATAATTTTTATTTATTGGATTTTGTTATATCATTTGGATGTCTTATAATGAATGTTCATTTTATATGTCGTTTGAGATAAGTGGTACTTATATGACATTATTTTAATTTAATTCCTGAAGTTATAATTATTAAATATAATTTTTTGAAATTCAATATGTAGAAGGCTAATATTTAAATATTTAAATAATTTTATATACCTTCTATCAAGTATTAACCTCTATTTATGTCATCTATTTTTATTCAATCCTTTATTTCAAGAGTTTTTTTATAATTTTGGCATAGAAGATTTTTCTGTATAGGTATTTCTACGTCTGTTTATATACGTTTTATGTCATAAAGTGAAAAACGTTTTTTCTGGATATAGGAAAAAAATTTATATTGATTTTATAATATATAATTTTTAATATTTATTTCAGAAGTTTCCAGAAATAATTTCCAATTTAATTAATATTTCATATTTTAACCACTAATAGATATTCACATTATTCCAACTACTCCATTTCAAGTTAATTGTTGTATCTCTCCAGATACCATTAACTTAATGAGTTCGTTTGAGGTTCAAAACTTTCTTTGCAACTATTAGGTAAAAGGTTATCGAAAAAGATCCGGATGAACAAAATTAATTTTGAGTCGGAAAATTTTTTTGTGTTCGATTTGTAACCTTTTGAGAACATTATTCACTCAAAATTCGGTACATTCTCATATTTGAACCTAGAACCACTTAAACAAATGAAAATTTCAATGCGTCTATTTACGTCATCATTCGTTCTGCCCAAATGAATGTAATTTTCGAATTTTGAGCACATCAAACGACTGGGTTGGACTCAATGACGAATAATTGAAGCTTAAGAGTAATCCTGTCCGGCTGGTCGGTCCGACCGACCGTAAAAACGAAAAGAGCTAGAGACTAAAAACTTTCAGGGTAAGTTTATTGCTGGAATATCTCGAGTGAATTCACTAATGAATCGGTCCAACGATTCCACAGTTACTCACATTTGAAACTGATTGATATTTTTCCCAATATTTTCGAAGCTGCTGATCCGATTGATCTAAACGTTGACATTTCGGGGTCGAGTAATTACGCTCATTTCCGTACAAAATTTCGTGAGGATCCTATAAATCGCAGATAGAAAAATGTTGTGAACAGAGGAACATTGAACGCTAGCGGAACCGTAGCACTAGTGCTTCGATCAAGTTTAAATTTTGCATTTAGATGTCAACGATAAGAAGGCTTATGCAAAATTTCGTAAGGATCGTGGGTAATACAAAGCCATTTTATTTAATAGTTGAAATTTAATATATATGGATAATATCGTGAATTTGCTACTTTAGACTCTTATTTGAGGTTCATCATTAGTGTTCGAAAACTTGACCGAATATTAAACTGGTGGAGGTCAGTAGTCCATTATTCGAAACAATTTTTGGTAGCAGCTCTATTTTGTAGATGTATGTAAGCTAGACTTTTGTTACAAATATAGCAGAAGTTTTTTGACTGTGACTACACAGAGTGTCATTCTATAACAGGTAATTCTTATCCCTGGATTATCTTCCAGTATCGGTTCAAAAAAGTTCAATCAAGGATTCTAGTAGCCATTATTCGTGCCAGTTATGATAATAGTGCACTGAAGCGGCAATCAATTGATCTGAAAATCTGTACTTTTCGAATTTCGAACCGAAAATAGTTTTGAAGGTACTATTCAACTGGATTTTCAAATGACTGGTCAAATTAAATTTTGTTTTTTGAGAATCGTGGGTGATATGAAGAAGCGCGTTAAATCACCTAACTTCATTGTTCACGTCAGTACCTGTCACCAGTTTTCAATAGTATTAATTGCACTTTGGTTATCAATGCAATATAAGAATAATATTTCTCTAAAAAACACAAAGTTTTGAAATATCATACTTCTTCGACACTTTCAGCTGCTGCAATAAACTCTACTCCAAGCCACTACTGGTAGATTTCTTGAACACCAGATTATTGGTCTATTACAGTAGAATAAAACACATCTTATAGTTTTTTATAGTTCTTTTGTCCCCTGAAAAATTACTATCGCTGTATGCCCTCAACACTCCATCTTCTTCATCTTTCCTCTGGATGACACCATTACCTTTTGTATCTAGAAAAATCTCAAAACTCTAGTGAAATTATTTATATCTCCTCTTATCGGATTTGCTATATTTCTGCTACAAAACTACATATGCTATATCTGGTCTGGTTTTGTTAGATGAGTAAAATAAGCTCCCAACTGCTTCACGATAAGGAAACTTCGCTGGTTTGGCTCAATCTAACAATTTTCATCACATTCTGTTATCGGTTCAGCTGCTGATTTCGAATATTTCACATGAAATTTTTCTTAAACATTTTCTTCAACTAATTTCATTCAGTTATCATCTTTCTTCAATCTAAAGTCTAAAATCAATGCAACTTCTTCAAACTTCTTGACTTCAGAATTATCCCCAGTTTTCTCAATAAATTATCCAAGTCTTCATTCATTTCTTCTGCTGCTAAGCCGCTATTCACATCAACCGCCATAAAATTTGTTCGATAATATACATTCTGTCAAGAAAGTACCGGGAATTATCGATTTGAATCTGGCGGGGCAATGAGGCAGGTAAAAATTTTTTTCCTAGGTTGGTACCACTGTCCTTAATTACTATGCCAAGCTTGAGCGGGATCTGTCAACTAGTGTGTTTGCAACAGCTGATTAAGTCAGTCGATGTCAGAGTGCGTGCCGCTTTTTACTATGGGGGATTACGTTGAGCAAAGAATTTGTTTAAAGTTTTGTGTTGCAAATGAATTTTCGTGTGCCGATGCATTGAAAATGTTGCAAAAGGCCTTTGGTGATAATGCTCTATCGAAAACTCGTGCATATCAGTGGTACAGAGCCTTCAAGGACGGTCGTGAAGTGGTCGCCCATCGACGGCTTCGATCGAAGATAACGTCGATAAAATTAAGGAAAGGGTGCTGGAAAACCGTCGTACCAGCTTGAGAGAGATAGCACATGATCTTAAGATATCCCACGAGTCCGCACGTACGATTTTGATTGATATTTTGGGCATGAGAAAGGTGGCCGCACGACTCGTACCGAAAGACCTGAATTTTCTTCAAAAACGTCATCGCGAATAGGTTGCTTCAGACATGCTGGATCGCTGTAATTCCGATTCTACATTCATGAAAACGCATTATAACTGATGATGAGACCTGGGTCTACGAGTACGATATGCAAACAAGCCAGCAATCATCGGAATGGGTGGCAAAAAATGAGCCGAAACCGAAAAAACCACGCCAAAGCCGCTCGAAAATGAAGGTGATGCTCATTGTTTTCTTCGATATCTGTGGCGTGGTGCACTACGAATTCGTTCCAGAGGGTCAGACGGTAAACATACCTAGGCGTTATGAAACGTTTGCGTGAGCGTATCCGTAAGAAGCGGCCAAATTTGTGGGCGAACAACTCATGGATTTTGCATGACGATAACGCGCCTTCTCACCGAGCTACGATTGTGACTGACTTTCTCGCCAAAAACTCAACAAAAACGTGCTTCAGCAACCACCGTATTCGCCGGATTTGGCTCCCTGCGACTTTTTCCTCTTCCCAAAACTAAAATTGCCCCTTCGTGGCACCCGTTTTGAGTCGATTGAAGCCATAAAACAAAATTCGGCGCGAGAGCTAAAGTCCATCCCGGAAAGCGCCTATAAAAAATGTTTCGATAATTGGTAGTGCCGTTGGCATAGATGTATTGGAGCAAATGGAGCCTATTTTGAAGGCGACCCAATAAATTTTGACGATTAAATGTAAAAATGTTGTTTTAATTGAAAATTCCCGGTACTTTCTTGACAGAGTAGTACACTGATCAACACTCAAGGGTTCCCTGTCATTTTTCTCAAACAATCTGTGAAACATTCAATCCATTTCATGGGCGCTTGTTGTCATATAGAGATTTCTTCAGTTTGTATATATTTTTCTTGTTTCTTAATTCGTCTGGTGTATGCATAAAAATATCCTCAGCTATTTTTCCATCGAGATGGGCAGTCTTTGTTTCCTAAATTTGAAGATTCTTTTTTACTTATATTTTCGGTCGATCGTACGTTTAAATGATGTATAGACCTTAAGATATCAGTATCAGATCCAGCCTCTTCGAATTTTTTCACTGTGTTACCACTCAGATGGACGATTATATAGATATTTATGCCGACCATAATCTGCCCGCAATGCACGAAACTTACTACATAATCATTGTATTTGTAGTAAGTTTTTACAATTGTCACACGTTTAGCAGTAGATGAACGATTGATATTGGTAAATGGCTCACCTTCAACTAAACACATGAGGCTTCGGATCGCAGTTTTGTTCGACATATGTTATTGAAACAGGGCTGTAAAACCCGGACCACAAAATGGGGAACCCGTTATTTCGTCCCTGTTTTTTAAGATTGAACTTCCTTGTCGTTCATCAGAGCCTTCATAAATATATTCAACATCATTTTGCCATATCGGTGTTTCGCTTTGTTGTCCCTTACTGTTTGCTGTTACAATTTCTCATTGTTGAATACATTCTGATTCAATTAATTGTAAGATTTTCATATGAACGTCTATCATCCTCATATTTTTCCACTATTTGAAAGCAAGCACATGTTAGTAATCCCAAAGGGAAGGTCAGCTACATTCGATCCATTCTTCCTACCCCCCCTCTTTATTTCTCGAAAGAATCATGGATCAAGCGCTTTCTGACTGAAAACATCCTGGTAACGAAACAGTTTGGTTTTAGGAAAGGCTACGAGAGTCACCTTGCTGATATGGACGATATATTTAGGACATTTGATAGGGGTCACATCACATTATTTGTCTTACTGGATTTCAGCAAGAGCTTCGATACTATTGTTCACAAGATCTTGTTGTCGTACGTAGTTTTTGCGAATAATTCCATGCCGCTCCTGAGGTCATTCCCTTCAAACCATTCACAGTATGTCATACTTGGCGGTAAGCACCCATCGCTTCTGAGTTTTCAGAGTGGAGTACCCCAAGAAAGTATACTGGGATCACTTTTGTTTACACTATACCTTCTAACATAAATAGAGATTAATTCTTGATAGAAGGTATATAAATTTATTTAAATATTAGCCTTCTACATATTTAATTTCAAGAAATTATATTTAATATTAGGAGAACAAATAAGTTTCCGCCGTTTTATTGTAGATGGCGCGGCACGGAGTTTCGGTTAGCTTTCGCAGATGATAACCGGCTTAAAAAATAGTTTGGACATTCGAGAACAACAAAACCTATTAATATCATTGATTTTATATTGGTAAAATATAATTTTCATAAGTTGAAAATGTCAAAATTTGAGCCAAGTAAGCGTCATTTGCGGGAAATATTAGTTTACTTCTTTAATTTAAAGAAATCTGCTGCTGAGGCGCATCAATTGCTCGTAGAAGCATATGGTGAGGGTGCTTTAAGTGAGAGAACGTGTCGAGAGTGGTTTCAAAAGTTTAAAAACGGTGATTTCGACGTAGAAGACAAAGATCGCAGTGGAAGGCCAAAAATTTACGAGGGTGCAGAATGGGAGGAATTGTTGGAGGAAGATTCAACTCAAACACAAAAGGAACTTGCACTAACATTAGAAGTCACTCAGCAAGCAGTCTCACATCGTTTAAAATCATTAGGAATGATTCATAAACAAGGAAATTGGGTTCCGTACGAATTAAAGCCGAGAGATATTGACCGCCGATTATGCTTAAGTGAAATGCTGCTAGCTAGACATAAAAAAGGGTTTTTTACATCGTCGCGTAACTGGTGATGAGAAGTGGATACATTATGACAATCCAAAAAGAATAAAATCATGGGGATTACCTGGTCACGCGTCTACATCAACAGCAAAACCATATATTCACGGAAAAAACTTATGCTGTGTATTTGGTGGGATCAGCTAGGTGTAGTGTATTATGAGTTACTTAATCCGAGCGAAACAATTACTGGAGCCCTCTATCGAACACAATTGATGAGATTGAGCCGAGCTCTGAAGGAAAAACGCCCTCAATACTATTCTAGACACGAAAAAATTATTCTTCTGCATGACAATGCTCGTCCACATGTTGCGGCTCCCGTGAAAAAGTACTTGGAAACACTTGATTGGGAAGTGTTACCCCACCCGCCGTATTCACCAGACATTGCACCGTCCGATTATCACCTGTTCCCGTCCATGGTACATGCTCTGACGGCGCAGCGGTTCACATCTTATGAGGATACCAAAAATTGGGTTGATTCGTGGATAGCCTCAAAAGATAAGGAGTTCTTCAGACGTGGAATTCGAATGCTGCCTGAGAGATGAGAAAAAGTGCTTGCAAGTGATGGGCAATATTTTAAATAAATTTATATTACCGTTCTTCTATAATAAATATTTAATTTGTGTTAAAAAACGGCGGAAACTTATTTGTACTCCTAATAATTATAACTTCTGAAAATAAATTAAAATAATGTCATATAAGTACCACTTATATCAATGGACATATAAAATAAACATTCATTATAAGACATCCAAATGGTATAACAAAATCCAATAAATAAAAATTGTAAATTTAATATTTTGAATAGACAGAATTTTTTTTCTGCTGATCAATCTTATGAAAACAAATATCTTCCAAAAATGTTTAACATAATATCAAGAATTTCATCATAAAACTATCTTACTTAGAATATTCAATATTATTGGATATTTAACTAAGTTACTTTATATAAAAACTCAAGATATGTAAAAACATTACTGAAAAACAAGTTTTAAGAGAGACTTTGCTTCGTCAGTATTAAAATAATTCATATTCAATAAATATAACATCAATCAACAACAAATATTTACTCACCCTTCAACAATTTAGAAAACTTCTGGTAAATGGATACTGAAAAATTTAAATGTAGTCTAACGGTTAACTATAGATAAATATTTCTGTGGTTTACCCTTGATCTAAAAGATTGAAAGAAAATTTAACGGCCTCTGTTATAGCACAAGGACTATTGTATAAAGAATGTTAAGGAAACCAAATAATTTATATTATAAATAAAATAACATAAATAGAGGTTAATTCTTGATAGAAGGTATCTAAAATTATTTAAATATTTTAATATTAGCCTTCTACTTATTTAATTTCAAAAAATTATATTTAATAATTATAAGTTCTGAAAATAAATTAAAATAATATCATATAAGTACCACTTATATCAAATGACATATAAAATAAACATTCATTATAAGACATCCCAATGGTATAACAAAATCCAATAAATAAAAATTGTTAACTAAAATCCTATAAATCAAATATTTTGAATAGACAAAATTTTGTTTCTGCTGATCAATCTTATGAAAACAAATATCTTTCAAAAATGTCTAACATAATCTTAAGAATTTCATCATAAAACTATCTTACTTAGAATATTCAATATTACTGAAAAATTTTAATGTAGTCTAACGGTTAACTATATATAAATATTTCTGTGGTTTACCCTTGGTCTAAAAGATTGAAAGACAATTTAACGGCCTCTGTTATAGCACAAGGACTATCTGTATAATTTATATAATTATATAATTTATAGATATTTGTTTTCATAAGATTGATCAGCAGAAACAAAATTTTGTCTATTCAAAATATTTGATTTATAGGATCTTGGTTATCAATTTTTATTTATTGGATTTGGTTATACCACTTGGATGTCTTATAATGAATGTTTATTTTATATGTCATTTGATATAAGTGGTACTTATGTGACATTATTTTAATTTATTTTCACAAGTTATAATTATTAAATATAATTTTTTGAAATTAAATATGTAGAAGGCTAATATTAAAATATTCAAATAACTATACCTTCTACTTTCGCTTATGAATCAAATACAGTAATTTCCATTTTGATGTGGACGACACTATGATATACTTTTCCTTTTCTGAAGAATATATTATTATAGCTATTGGAAAAGGAACTTGACCTAAATTCTCAATGTTACCCGGGATCATAATATACAACTCAATCTGATTGTGTTTGGTAATGATTCTCGTCGGACAAACAATTGAAAAAAACTTAATGATAAAGATGTTTCTCTTTCTGATCACGGTAAGAATACCGGATTGATTATTGACTCTAAACTGCCCTTCAGGAAATATATAACTAGCATACTGAGAGTGGCATACGGTAATTTGAAGCCTCTTTACACCCATAGACGCCATCTATCCAGAGAAACTAAAAAAGATGCTTTGTTATGAATTCCATTAATTATGTTGATATAATACAGTCTAATAACTTCTTTTAGAATATTCAAATAAATTAATTCGACTGATCTATACCAAAAATCAGTAATAAGGAGTATGAGCTTTATTAATAAAAAGTTCTAGAAATCTAGACAGTGTCACATACATCTGTATAACAATTCTATACTCAAACAAACTCGAAAGGGTTTTGTTGATCACAGAGGCGAATTTCAGACAAGCGCACGTTTCAAACTGATTGGTTTTCGACAGTGCAATATACATATGCTAGTAACTCCAAATCTGTCAATTATCTATATTCGCTATAAACAGAGATACTAAGGACCTATTAATAATACACTAGCGCCATTTGTAGTATGCAAAATACATACAAAACATACTTTTGCGAGTTTGAAACGTGCACATTAGGGTGGGTCAAAAAAATCGAATAATTTATTTTTGACTTTATAATCTGAAAAATAGGTTCGCAGACACCTAAAAAGAATTCTCTCTAAGTATAAGCTCTTAATTAAAACGGGAAGGTCCACCGCTTTGCGGGTTTCTATTTTTTTCGAATAATCAGATAAAAAAATTCATATCTCGCTTCCAACTACTTGGAAGAATATTCCGTGGCATAGACTTTGTAAGAAATTGAATGCTTTACAAAAAAGATGTCTTATGATTTTTTCAAAAACTCAACCGATTAAAAGATATTCATAGTTGAAGTTTGGCTATTTTAAGGAAAATATTCGTTTTTATTATAAATTTTATAAGTCGATGAAAAAGAATTATTTCGAATTGCGGAACTCATGATTTTGTAGGAAATTTACTGCTCTACAAAAATGGTCTCGTATGATTTTTTGATTAAGTGAAGCCGTTACGAGATATCCAACGTCAAACATTAACGAATATCAATATTTCCAGTTTTTGATCAATAATTCGATAAATTTCAATTTAAATTATTAGTTTCAGGAAAATTTACATAAATTTAAATTTCTATCATAAAAGTCACTCCTTCAGGAGTTATTTGTTCAAAAATTCATTAAGAAGTTTTTGTCCTAATGATATTTTTTGTAAGCTTTATTTGTAATAATTTAAAATGTCATTTGCATTTCATATTATTGCGGTGGTTTAGTATGTATTTTCAAATTTTATTCTACTAATTATACATAATTTTTTTTGTGAGATAGGCTTTTTGTTTTGAATTACATTACTTCTTCTGTTGGTACTCTAAAGCTAACGCCACCTATGTTTTTTCTTCTTAACCTCTTCGCCTGCTGTTGCATTAGTCACTGAATATAATCAATGCTTGACAAAAACGAAGAACAATTCCAGTACTTATTGCAAGTTGTCAAAGAACATCAAAAAATATACCCAAATTGTAATAAAGGAAATTATTTATAGTAATAGCATACTGTTATGTTGAAAATATTGACAATTATATTGCAATTGATAATTCAATAAAAACATGTATCTATAAAAAAGTTAAATACTGGTTGTTTTTCACTCGATTCAATACTTTTCATATTAAATTTGACGAAGAAATGTGTCATTCACTTTAAATTAAACTAATCATTGGCTATATGTCGAAAAAATGCTCTAATTTCTTGTTTTAATGCAATCAAACAAGCTCAAGACTGAAAACAATTTAAAAAAAAATTGTGTATAACATTTTTTTATCCATCGAAGCTCAAATTTATGTAAATTTTTCTGAAACTAATAATTTAAATTGAAATTTATCGAATAATTGATCAAAAACTGGTAATATTGATATTCGTTAATGTTTGACGATAGATATCTCGTAACGGCTTCACTAAATCAAAAAATCATACGAGACCATTTTTGTAGAGCAGTAAATTTCCTACAAAATCATGAGTTCCGCAATTCGAAATAATTTTTTTTCATCGACTTATAAAATTTATAATGAAAACTAATATTTTCCTTAAAATAGCCAAATTTTAACTATGAATATCTTTTAATCGGTTGAGTTTTTGAAAAAATCATAAGAGATCTTTTTTGTAAAGCATTCAATTTTTTACAAAGTCTATGCCACGGAATATTTTTCCAAGCAGTTAGAAGCGAGATATGATTTTTTTTATCTGATTATTCGAAAAAAATAGAAACCCGCAAAGCGGAGGACCTTCCCGTTATAATTAAGAGCTCATACTTGGAGAGAATTCTTTTTAGGTGTCTACGAACCTATTTTTCAGAGTCTAAAGTCAAAAATAAATTATTCGATTTTTTTGACCCACCGTAGTACACATGTCTGAAATTTGCCTCTGTGATCAACAAAACCTTTTCAAGTTTGTTTGAGTATAGAATTTTTATACAGATGTATGTTACACTGTCTCGATTTCTAGAACTTTCTATTACCATAGCTCATACTCCCTATTGAATGATCTTCAAGAATAATTTGAGGATATAACTTTCGTGATTCCAGAACTGAGCTTGTTCACAAAACGCACAGGTCTTTTCTCCCGCTTTATCCGCATCACCTTCATTTCTTGAGTTACCCGTTTTATTCGTTTTTCAATATTTCAGAATGCTCAGGGCTCTAATTCTCATTCGAAACTGATGCCTGAAATTATTCGCGACCTGTTATAGCTCTGGCTTTCGTGAACTCAAACGTATGTCTATTTGATTAATGTTTATTGGCTAAGGATACAATAAATGATATTATTATAGTTAAAACAAATTGTAGAAATTACTATGTTTTACTACCAAAAAATATATATTACATATTTTCTTGTGACTCGAGTTTCGGGAAATGAACTATCCCATCATCAGACAACTGAAGACCTAACAGTGGTACAGTGGTATTTAAACAAAAGTGATAAATATTTTGAATATTTCAAAAGATTCTCGGTAATACCTAATAGTGGTACAGAGGTTTACAATCGGAACGTAATAAAAAACCGAGTTTAAAAAGAGGGGCAAATTCGTTCACAATAAAAATAATGTAACAAATAATGAAGGACTGTATAGAGCTTTCTAAATCCAAATATTTGAGATATACAACAAAATAATGTAAAAATAATGAATGACTACGGAGCTATGTAACCCCAAAAATTATTTGAGATATTTAAATCGGTACCATCTGTTTAACAACCTTCTTTGTCGATTGCCGACATTCCGATATCTGTTAGAAGGCCCCTCTTTTTTAAACCGGTTTTTTATCACGTTCCGATTGTAAACCTCTGTACCACTATTTGGTATTACCGAGAATCTGTTGAAATATTCAAAATATTTATCACTTTTGTTTAAATACCACTGTACCACTGTTAGGTCTTCAATTGTCTGATGATGGGATAGTTCATTTCCGGAAACTCGAGTCACAAGAAAATGTGTAATATATATTTTTTGGTAGTAAAACATAGTAATTTCTACAATTTGTTTTAATTATGATCAACTACCAAATAAAAATAGAAACAATTCAGTATATTATTATAGTTATCATTATTATCATTATGAGTCTTATTATTATTTTCATGGAGAAGCTGCCCAATATTTCAGCTTTTGCCTTATTATTATTTCTTCTTATTAACAGATTTTCTAGTCTATTATTGATACATTCTCCATCATTGTCATTTTTTCCATTTCTATATTCTTATCTCTACCTATTTTTTCAACAAATTTTCATATATAAGCAGTGATCTCACTTTTAAATTCTGAAAGATACTCGTATACATTCTGTACAGAAAGTACCGGGAATTATCGACTTAAATCTGGCGGGGCGATGAGGCAGGTAAAAATTTCCTAGGTTGGTACCACTTGTCCTTAATTACTATGCCAAGCTTGAGCGGGATCTGTCAACTAGTGTGTTTGCAACAGCTGATTAAGTCAGTCGATGTCAGAGTGCGTGCCGATTTTTACTATGGGTGATTACGTTGAGCAAAGAATTTGTTTAAAGTTTTGTGTTGCAAATGAATTTTCGTGTGCCGATGCATTGAAAATGTTGCAAAAGGCCTTTGGTGATAATGCTCTATCGAAAACTCGTGCATATCAGTGGTACAGAGCCTTCAAGGACGGTCGTGAAGTGGTCGAAGACTTGCCCAATAAATCGAAGATAACGTCGATAAAATTGAGGAAACGGTGCTGGAAAACCGTCGTACCAGCTTGAGAGAGATAGCACATGATCTTAAGATAGCCCACGAATCCGCACGTACGATTTTGATTGATATTTTGGGCATGATAAAGGTGGCCGCACGACTCGTACCGAAAGACCTGAATTTTCTTCAAAAACGTCATCGCGAACAGGTTGCTTCAGACATGCTGGATCGCTGTAATTCCGATTCTACATTCATGGAACGCATTATAACTGGTGATGAGACCTGGGTCTACGAGTACGATATGCAAACAAGCCAGCAATCATCGGAATGGGTGGCAAAAAATGAGCCGAAACCGAAAAAACCACGCCAAAGCCGCTCGAAAATGAAGGTGATGCTCATTGTTTTCTTCGATATCCGTGGCGTGGTGCACTACGAATTCGTTCCAGAGGGTCAGACGGTAAACAAGGAGTATTACCTAGGCGTTATGAAACGTTTGCGTGAGCGTATCCGTAAGAAGCGACCAAATTTGTGGGCGAACAACTCATGGATTTTGCATGACGATAACGCGCCTTCTCACCGAGCTACGATTGTGATTGACTTTCTCGCCAAAAACTCAACAAACGTGCTTCAGCAACCACCGTATTCGCCGGATTTGGCTCCCTGCGACTTTTTCCTCTTCCCAAAACTAAAATTGCCCCTTCGTGGCACCCGTTTTGAGTCGATTGAAGCCATAAAAGAAAATTCGGCCCGAGAGCTAAAGTCCATCCCGGAAAGCGCCTATAAAAATTTTTTCGATAATTGGAAGTGCCGTTGGTATAGATGTATTGGAGCAAATGGAGCCTATTTTGAAGGCGACCCAATAAATTTTGACGATTAAATGTAAAAATGTTGTTTTAATTGAAAATTCCCGGTACTTTCTTGACAGAGTAGTATTATTATATATATTATAATATATTTTTTAAGTGTGTAAAGTCATCCATTAAAGTTAGAATATGTCTCTTTTTATCCAATGTTGTAAAATCTAACGATCTTTCCTCTTGGTCTGTCTGTGTTGAATGGAGCTCTTGCCAGCTTTTCCCCCAAATAAACCTCACACGGTGTGTCGAAAAAATCATAGTCTATTGTGTTTATGTTCATTCTTGTCCATTTATTTATTATTATTCGTATCAATGATATTAATGTGCCCTAACTTACTGTGCTACTTTTGTACCCTTTCAAGGTACCTTCTGTTGGAACGAGTAATATTTTTCTCAATGGTCTTCATATTCAGTGACTTCTATCATAAACAAACCTTTCTCATTCTCCTAGTATTTTCTGATTTTCCTTTATAACATATATTTTCCGATCTTCAGATTCTACTTGATCATGACTTTCCATAATTAATTTCACCGATAGCTTGTTTTGGTTTAATTCTAGTACATATAATATTTTGGTCAGCGTACATTTTTCCATTTCAAATTTTCCAATTCCATTGACTGTGATTTGGCTTTTTAGCTACTCGTTTTTTACTAATATTTTTCATTAAAATGCCGAAAAAACTCATTAAGATTGTAGGTAAAAATGCTAATTTCCGAAGGACCTAGACAGTTTAAATTTTCAGCGTAGATTTGGAGTTAATATAACACTTATTTGAAGTAAGGAAATACTCGGCTCGTAGTTCCCGGGCTATTCTCATTCGAAATAAAAAATGTGAAATATTTTCGAAAGTACAAATACAATCTTGTTTAAATTTTTGAATGTGAACTCACAACTCATGTACCTATATTCGTTATGCACAGGAACAGTAAGGTATTAATCATACACTAGCGCAAATATACATACACGAGATACCTTAGCGAGTGAATTAGAATAAAGAAATGTATTCCCGATACTCAAGTCAGATTGTTATAGGCCGTTGTTAGTTCATCTTCAATGCACTGTAATAAATTAATGATCAATTAAGAAACAATTGATACCTTTTTGTTCCTATGCATAGTAAATATAGGTCATTGACAGATTTGTAGTCGTTGGGCATGGCAGTGCACTGAAGATGAACCAACAAGTTCAAAACGTGCGTATGTATGTACTTATGTTCTAGTGATCAATCAAACCTTGTCTGGTTTATTTGAGTTCAGAATTGTTATACAGATATATGTTACACTGCCTCAATTTGTAGAATTTTCTATTACCATAGCTCACACTCCTTATTGATGATATTTCGTACAGATCAGCCGAATCAATTTATTTCAATATAAATATGCTGATTATGAACATAACGGCGTATTATGATTTGACTTGAGCACGAGAAAAGTTTTTCTGCCCTAATAACGTAATAAAATCGGGAATACATTTCTTTATCCGAATTTGCCCGATAAGGTATGTCGTGAATGTATGCACTAGATGGCGCCAGTGTAAGAATAATACCTTAGTATTCTTGTGCATAGCGAATATAGATACTTATCTGCTAGAATTACAAATTTATTAAGGATGAGTATTTTGATGATCATTTCGGAAATTTAGCCTGAGATGGAAATCAATGAAATGAGGCGGTGACTTTTTACCATCAGTTTATTTCCTTTTTTGGATATCATATTTGAAAGCATTGAGAGATTAACCCGATCTAATACCCCAGTTTTACTAAGGGTACGTTTCTCTCATCAACAAGATAGTTCAAGATTTCAGCTGTTAACCTATCGTCTCAAGGTGATTTTTTATTCTTCAATTTTAAAATACAATATTTCATTTCATTTTAATTGGTGTCTAGTAAGATATTGTGTATGGGATGTCCTTGGTTGGTTTTATTGTCCGATTTTCCACGATTTCCTGTGCCATATATTTTCCAATATTAGAGAAGAAATTATTGGAAGTAGTTATTGAGAATCTATTTTCCGATTCAATTCTTTTTATTTCAGATTCCTCTCCACAATTCTAATCAACACCGATTTCGCCGACCACATTCCAAAGCCCAGCAGAATTGCTTCCATTTGAATAAATTTCATTTCGGCAATATAACCCCTTCGCATTCTTAAGAAGATCGTTGAGTTTATTTCTGTACTTTTCTTTTGATGTAGTTCTCTGCCTTCTTTTGTTGAATGATAAATGAAAAAAATCAATAAAATATATATCATATATCTTGCTCCTTTATACATATATATATATATATATATATATATATATATATATATATATATATATATATATATATATATATATCCGGGTTTATAGCGTCCTACGCCTTCCGGTTCCTAATCTCCAAGCCTTTCTATCTTGCCAGTCCCCTGGATGTAGATTTCGTTCGGACATAGCTTTTTCTATTCCCTCAAACCATGTTTTTTTGGGCCTTCCTCTCTTTCTTCTTTCTGGTGGTGTCCATTTCAGAATCATCTTTGGTAGACGCTCGTCGCACATTCTTTCTACATGCCCGTACCAAATCAGTTGTCTTCTCTGGATTTCATCTATGATTGTTCTTTCGACTTGCATGACATCTCTGATCCTACCATTCCTTACCTTGTCCATTCTGGATTTTCCTGCAGATCGTCGCCAGAAATCCATCTCAAGGGCCAAAAGTCGACGTTCCACACCCTTAGTCAATTGCCACGTCTCACACCCGTATAGCACTATACCCTCAAAGATGGAATTATATATCTGATGTTTTTCTCCCGCGATATGTTTTTGGCCCACAATATTGAGTTCAAACATCCAATGACCCTTCTACCTTTCAATATTCTCTGCTCAATCTCAGTTTCTGTTCGGCCGATGCGATCAATTTGAGCACCCAGGTAAGTATATTTACTACATGTTCCTATTTCTACGTTGTCTTCTAAGTGTAGATTATCTGCTTCCTGTCTAATGCATAAATATTTGGTTTTCGTTTTATTCATTATTGCTCCTTTATATATACGCTAAACAGAGAAATGGACTGTTGAAGGTAACCTTCAAATTCTATGTTCGTCTACAGAATATATATATCGAGGCATAAAAAGCATGTTTCAGATTCAATCATATTAGATGAATGCCGCTTATATGTTTCTTTCATGTATTTTAGGGAACTAAACATCCAAGTATCCTTTTTGAGTAACTCGAGAAAAATCCTTTTTAAAGCAAACACACAGCAGCCTACGTTGGAAAGACTGGACTCAATTTTGGAGCACGTTTAAAAATCATATATCTCCATTTACTCCTACAAATATTTCGATATTTAATTTCAATATAATTTAAAATTTTAACTTT
Source organism: Megalocaria dilatata (assembly GCA_034642435.1). Taxonomy (NCBI): domain Eukaryota; kingdom Metazoa; phylum Arthropoda; class Insecta; order Coleoptera; family Coccinellidae; genus Megalocaria; species Megalocaria dilatata. The sequence goes on from CM067856.1 coordinate 78,074,798, forward strand.
CAAAATTTTAACCTTCCCAATTTCACGGCGTGCTAGAAATATTTTTCTGCTTCTGATAAATAATAATGATGAGCTAGTAATAGAATAGAAGGTTTCATCCTTCTCAAATAAAACGTATCAATAATTTTCCTCAAATGTCATGTCGTTTTAGGAAAACCTGTATAGAACCATTTCTTGTGTATTAAATTAAGACTCTCCCCTCTGCACAAAGTAAGATTAATCCCCTCACAGCCCAGTATTTTCGCGAAACTCATCAGGAAAATCGCCTGGCACCCTCCGTGAGCGACTGAGACCAAATTAGACATTCCTGCAGCATGCCTGAAGATAATCCTGTACATATAGATAACAAAGAACGTGACTGCATACAAATTTGATCCGGGAAGAGACTACACAATAATGAATTTGTTGGCACGATCCAGACTCTAGGTTAGTCCGGACCGCATAGGGGCTCCGGTCGATAACTAAACTCTCCGGATCCTCTCACGAAGAACGCGCACTGTGGTGTTGTCACTTTTTGTAGAAATTCTTCAGGTGGAAATAAATGGACTTCCGCAGATATGAAAAAAATTATAAAAGTCTACAAGCCTAAATGTTCGTTCATTTGTAGACAACATTGTATATGTATGTATTTTATATACATACAAAGTGAAAACCACTTATGGAATTAAGTTATTCGTTATTTTACATATTACATATTTCAGAGCGTCAATGTGAGAAGTTATCGGGTTTCTGACGAAAAGAAAATACTAAGAGCTTGTGGTGAAGATGGTGAAATTTCTGGCTTGTGTCATATCCCCGAAGTGCATGGTGAGATAGATGACAAGGAATTAAAGGCCGTAGTCTCCATAACAAGTTCCTGCCTCTGACAGATTTTTTTTAAGAAACCTCTTGGTTGCCTTTCTCAATTATTTATATATTGCAGTATAGCTTCGACTGCAATATCAGGTAGTAATAATTCCATTAGCGAAAATGAAGTACCTAAGAAATGTAACTATAGGTTAGCTGAAACCATACTGAAAAGAGTTTAGCACTGAAGCTCTTTAGAATGCAGTATTGTGAGGGAACATCTTCTCCTTCTTCTTCTTCGTCAATCTGTATTTTGCCACTCCTGGACATCTGTCTCTTCAACCGCTTCTATGTCTCCCTGCTTGTGCCATGTTTAGCCACTTCTTTCCATCCACACTCTTAATATCGTCCACTCACCGTTTCTGCGGGCGTTCCACACTTTTCTTGGTTCATCTAGGTCTCTTTGCCGTTATCCTAAGAGCCCATCTGCTTTAGGCCTCCTACAGTACGTCGGAAAATTTGGTTGGCTCCCTGATGCTCTCGCATTCCTCATTTTGTATGGGAGAGAAATACCCAAAATATGGCTTTCCATTACTCTTTGAAATATTGAGAGTTTATTCGCGAAAGCTTCAGACAATCTGATTGTTTTGTATTGTTATCTAGAATGTGTTCTAGTTTAGCGAAAGCTGCCCATGCCAACCTCATGCGTCTTGTTATCTCTGCATGTTGATTGTCTTTTTCTAGCTTGCTATTATGACCAAGGTATTCGTTAAAGCATTCTATGGTATTATTTAAAACGATTATGCTAGTGTTCCCTGGACTCATTATTTTTGTTTAGTTCGAATTAACTTAGAGACCTATGTTAAACTATTATTTTCCATTTATTCGACAGTTCTTGCAACTCTGTGGGGTTGTTACTTATGAGGATTATATCGCCAACAAACCGTAAGTGGCTGAGTCTAATTCCATCCATTACTTTGCCTCTGGTATCTCACTTCAATTATTTCAAAACGTCTTCCAAAGGCAAGGTGAATAGATCTGGCGTACACCTCTTCCCAAAGGTCCAGTTGCAGCAGATTCATTAATCCTGATCTCTATCATTGCCCTCTTATAGATATTTTCGATGATCCTAATGTACCTAGAATTGACTTTCGTATTTTGCAGAGTTGTTATAATAGCACTGATTTCGATAGTGTCAACGACTTCTTAATCATCAAAGGCCGGGTTTAATGGCACATTACACGCGGTACACTTTTACTAACTACTAGTTTAATAGTTTTGATGTTATACCAATATATACCTCCTCACAATCGTTGCATGGTATATTGTATGCTAAGTTTGATTTTTTCATTGTTGGAATTTCACTTTTAATGGCGTAAATAATATTTTCAAGGTTATGTGTTTTATGGCATATAATAATAATGACTAGTTTTTATTTTTTATTTGGAAAAAGTATATACAGACTCATAAACAAAATGAGTTATTCGACAAAACCAAGCCGAGGCGGAGTTTAGTCTTAGACTACTCTTACACTCAACCCCGTTCGGTTGTCTTTTCTTAAGAATTCACACAAAAAAAATACAGTGGAGGAGAGAAACAAAACAGAGAAAAAAAATAGAAACAAGTACTTCAATCATCTGAGATTAAGTTTTTCATATGTCTCTTGAATTGCTGTTAGGTAAGTTTGAAAAAACTACTGTCCACATCAAAAACTTAACCGCATTTTATGAGAAACATCTTTGAAACTTAGCAGTACGATGTTCTTAAACTGTGAAGGAAAATGATCGTCTAATATTTACCTAATGCATCGCATTTCTAGGGATGAGCCTTCCATAAAGAGCAGCACAGTATTGAGTCACAAGGAGTCTATAAACGAAACAGCGGAAATGCAGCAATCTTCTATCATTCAACCTCAACCAACCCAACACACGAATTCTATGAGAAACATGATAAAACTTTCTCAACCCGAAAATGAAGCGATAACAAGCTGAATCCGAGTACTAACATAAGCACATAAGGGTCCATAAACCACATAACAGTAATCAAATAAGGTTACGATCAAAGATTCAGCTATAGCTTTCTTGATATTGAAAGTCAGGAAACTGAGAACCATAAACTAGCCTCAGGCGGTGGAATGGTGTCTTTAAAATACCTGCCACATGACTAGAAAAATCAAGTTTACAATCAAACACGACGCCAGAAGTCATCACGGCATCACACGAGGTGAGAGGCTGGCCGTCGACGAACACTTGCAGAATGTCCCTATCTATAAGGTACTGACGAGAGTTTGAAAAAAAGAATATTTGCACTTGCTGATATTTAACCTCAAATAATGAGAAGCTGCAATAATACAAACATTCTCAAGGTCATAATTAATATGCTGGGAACCTACATCCAGATCACTCATATCAAACGAATAAGGGAGCTGTTTGTCATCAGCCTAAGCCTGTGCAGTACAAAACTTCCAAACATAGAGCAAGTTTGCGGTGTAAATTTATAAAAAAAAGTGGCCCCAAAATTGACCCCTGCGGACTCCATACCTCTGGGACCCAGACACACTACCATTAACCTCAACCATCTGACTTCGCAGAGACAAATAAGATTCAATCTGAGCAACAGCATTCGGAGTAAAACCGTAAAATTTAACCTTTGCACACAATAAACGATGATTAATTGCATCAAAAGCTTTTTTGAAATCCAACAAAATTAAAACCGAGACAAGTTCCTTATCCAAATTATGTAAGATGGAATCGGTTATAGTAGCCAGAGCAGTTGAAGTACTAAAGATCTTACGGAAACCAGCCTGGTAGTCAGGTAACAGGTTATTATCAGACAAAAATGTATACATCTGGTCCGAAAGAGCCCTCTCGAAAACCTTAGAAAGAGCCGATAGGATGCTTATTATTCGTAAGTCAGAAAAACTATCAACATTCTCCGTCTTAGGCAAAGGACGACCGACTGACACTTTCAAGCTGCAGGGAAAGTACCCGACAGAATACAGCTATTAATCAAATGAACAATGTATGGAACAGTAACTGGAGCAGAGCATCTGAACATCTTCACAGCAATACCATCAGAGCAAACAGCATCTGAGCTGATATGATGTAATATTCTTTCTACCTCAATGGTGGAAACCATTTTAAACTCAAAATAGAGGGGACTGTCATATCTCTAGTTCTTCTAAATTTCGAAAGATGCAAATCACGCTACCCCATCAAACTTTTAATGTGATCCAAAAGCCATGGCGCCCTTGGTTTCGTTACTCGTCTCCTCCTTATGGGCGCATGATAATCAAAAATTCGAATTAAGAATTCATTAAACATCTCAACCTTTCTTTCAGCATCTGGGTCCGTCAGCAAACTGCACCATGGGTGATCTCCCAAATCTTGAAGAAATTAGTCAACGTCAAAACCGGAATATTTCCGGTATGTTACGAATTTTGGCTCACGGCGACGAAAAACAATATGCAGATCAATGAAAACCAATCGACGATCCCCAATACCATCAGAATTCAAGGATCCCATGTTTTCAACAAGATCCACTCTATAATTTCTAAAGATTAGGATCGTTAAGAGTCGATGATCACTCCGTAATTCTAGTAGATTCCGTAATAACCTGTTCAAAACCATACATCCTGAGACAATCCGACAAAGGATTGGTTAGCTGCACATCAATATGAACGTCCCCCACGCAGAACACGAAATCCGATAATGGAAGAATCTTAGTTATCATCCCATCAACATCATTAACGAAAGGGGACATTTTGGATGACGCTTGCTCCTATTTGGAGGCATATAAATAACAACCAAGATTAATTCAATGCACCATGATTTAATCTTCAACCATAAGAACTGGATGGGACTATTAACTGCAAAATCCATCAAAATAACCTTCGCACGAAAACATTTACTAACATAAACACAAACACCGCCGCCCCTAGAATTTAACTCCAGTTTAAAATCTTTCCGGCTGATTTACCCAAACAGCAGATATTATTTATGTGATGTCTATCAAACACGATATCAGGTATTCCCTTAAAAAGTCCGAAACGATATCAGACAGTCTGCAACGGTCCCCAGAAACCTCGTCACTCACCTGGATATCAGAAATGATCAAATTGTTTTTTCTATCCTTTCATTGGAATACCACCAAGGCCTTTTTCAACTTCAAATTCTCCTTCTCTAGACCGGAGATCTCATCTCTGGCGTCACACAGAGGGTGGTTAACTTTGAAATAATTGAGTCGAAGTGCTTTTTGATATCTACACTTGAATCACAAATGGCGTTATGCAAAATTTCAAAGTCACTTGCGGACATTATAGAAAACGAATAAACCTCAATTTGTGTTAAAACCCTTAGATTGAACAAATACTCCTCTAAATCCAGCACAACCGTACTGAAACATGAAATATTAATTACCTTAATAACACTCTGAAAACATTATTTACGCCATCAAAAAGTGAAATTCCAATAATGAAACAATCAAACTTAGTATCTGAAATTGTTTGATTGGTAATTTACGAGATATCGATCACTACAGCCATCTACCGAATCCCCATCTATTATTTTGCTTGTAACGTAATTTCATTATCTTTGTTGTTCCTTTTGTCAGTTTCCTGGGTAGTACCTTCATTCTGCAGTTATTCTATGTGGTCTGTTCTATAGGCTTCCTGTTATATTTTCTTTTTCCTCATTTCTCTTTTTGCCTAATTATTTATCATCCTCTATTCATCAGTTGCTTTATGGGCTCTATTGCGTCTCCGTTCTAACCGCCTTAGTGTGATATGACACAAATGCGAACCTTTTGTATTCTGAGCCTTCGAGCAGATCTTCTTTATCGATGTTCCAACACCCTCACGAGTCTTTCTGCTAGCATTTCTATCCCTAGCTGCTCTATCGTCTATCTTTAGCTGCTCAGAATCGATATTTGACAGTTTTTGATCATTTTAATATTCCATCTCCTTCTCTTTTATGATGTCATAAGTTGGGTAGCGTTGTCTCTTCAGTAGCTCCTTCTCTCAGCTTTGGTGTTAATCACGAATTTTTCCCTCGCCATCTCACTACCGGTATAAAATCTATTAAGGTTATAATCTATTCAATTCTTTATTTGGTTGTCTCGGCTTGTCCAATTGCTTCTCTTAGCAAGTCCAAATTCTCCAAAAAAGACATTTTCTTGTTCTCCTTGTTTGAATTAAAATCTCCTATGACTACTTAGAAGTGTGGTTTTTCCATCTGACAGACTTTATTCAGATCATCCTAGAAAATTTTGATCCCATCTTCTTCTGCTCTAATTGTTGGTGCGTGGGTGGGAATTATCTGCAGACTATATAGTTCATTGGTGTTAACAACAATATAAAAAACTCTGTGGGATATTGCTTGATATTTAGTCACAGTATGGCGAAAGTTCTTATTTATCATAAATTCTACTCCTCTTATATGACTCATTTGAACCGAGTTATTCCGCTAAGGCGTATGACCTCATGAAAGGTAGTGCACTGCTCCCCAGGCAACCTAGTTTCACGGACGCCGACGATATTCCATTGGATCTCGCAAAATTTCTGTTCAAAATCTTCTAGATGGTCTATTGTTCTCAGTGTTCTTACGTTATAGGAGGATGTAGTGGTTTTTAATAGGTTTTGCCGTTATTTTTTTATGCTTTTGCTGTGATTTTTCCTTCGAACTTTGTTTCCCCCCCAAAATCCCTGAAGCAGACTGAACAAATGGTGTGGGATTCTAAATTTTGAATCCTACTCTTGGGGTAATTTCGTTGAGGGCTAGCAGGACGATTTTTTATATGATTCCGATATGAAGTAAATCTATTTCAGAGATGCGACCCTGCCAACCTGAGCATTGCTTTTTCTCCCACATAACAAACCTGGGAGGGAAGCAATTCCTAATTCCCAAGTCCTAAACCACAACCTCTATCCCTGAACACTAAACTACTCGGCAAGCGTTGCGTTGTAACTGTCAAAAACTTTTAAACCAAGGAACTGTTGAACCTCAAAACGAGGAACTTACTTACTCTCTTATGTATTTTGTTCACGTTTTCATTCCAGCTAGCCCACCTGAACTCTTCAGATTCAATATTGGGTACAAACCTACCAATGACGGCTTGTTCTTCCAGGAACGACGGTGCTGAACGCTGCTCTACTTGTACCCGAAAAGGATGCTTAATTGACAGCAGTTGCGTCTTCTATGTATACCGGTAAGTTGCGGTAAAAGCACAGCAATTCCCTAGGCGATACTTGATGTGTAGAAGACGACAGCGTGTAGCAGTGGAGTGATGGCAAAGTCTAATGTTATTGCGGGGAGCATTTTAGGACGAGAGATACTTTGGTATGTGTTCATTGGGAGTCGCCAATGAAGTTCTTCATAAAGCCGGAGATGACGTTGGAAGAGAGTGAAATTGAAGAGCGGTTTCGTTGTCTGTGTGGAATACCACTGCTGCGGTAGAAGCAAGAAGAATCTTATAAATTTTATAGATGATGCACATACTGTTCTTTTAGATTGAGGCTACTAGTGCGTCGTCGAAGTGGCTGAAGCTAAAATTGAGACGATTCAATACTTCGTCTACGAATCTTTGAAAGTTCTGAGCAGCATCCGTTGTCCGAAAGACATGGTACTTCCAACAATCCGTCGTGTCGTGATGATCGTCTTTGCGGCATCTTATTCGGTTATTGGAATCTGACTGTAGGTTTCCACAAGGTCCAATGTGGTGAAGATAGTTTCTCCCGTAGAATGTGAGCAAAATCATGGTGTCGAACTAGATATACTGTCAGAGGCAGTGTACGATAATCTCTACATAGCAACCAAGCATCGACGATGTATTTTCAAAGCAATACTTAACGTAAGAGACCAGGCGTTTTTGACGGACAAATCATTCCCAGTTTGAGCATAACTTCGAATTTATTCTTGGCTGCCTTGAGTTTCTCTGGTGTTAGGCTTTGCCTCGAGGGCTGGTCTCGTTCACATCATTGTGTGGTGGTTTGTCTCAACGTTTATAAGAGCCTTTTCTGTTGTAGTTATCTCAGGAAAATTCAAAAGTATGGCATAGATGTTTTGTACCAGAGTAGAATACATAATAATAAACACCGTAGTCATCATGTCGCGCGGTCGAGGATTTTGTTGATCCGAATGTTCTAATAAAGTTGATAGATATGACTTTTCAATTAATTGTGTAAACTGTGAAAACAGTCATCATATTGAGTGTGCTCGATTATCTATTGGGAATTCCAATAAAATTGAGAAGGTGGAATTATTCCACAATTGATACTTCAACTATCATTAATAATTCGTTCCCTACTGAAGAATTACGTATTAACAAGAAATATCTATTAAAAATGAAAACCGGTATTTATAAATGTAAATACCTAATCTCTAAATAATGAAATACATGCACTGAATGAATCAGTAATTTCATGCTCTTCGGCATCTGGTAAACAAAATATTGTCGATGGCACTACAAAGGTCCATTAACCTAACATAATTGAGAAGGGTAAGACTGACTCAAACAAATTGAGCGTTGTTACGTCAAGGAAAAAGCCGAGAGTTAAACCAGACGCTGAAAGGTCCACAAATCAGTGAGAAGAGATAAGGGTCCTACGCAACATACAAACCCACCATCTCACCTAGGAAAATTTTGAAACCTTTTATTGTTACTCTGCAATCAAGTACTTTACATGGTCTCCCTAAGAAGCAGCTCTCCTATTTATACGTCTCCAGGCTCACCCCTCCTAACAACGAATAAACTCCAGGGTTTTCTTGATCAACATATGTCCGACTTCTCGTGTGAAAAGCTAGTTTCCAAAACTCTGAAATCTACTCGTCGTTCAAGATAACTTTACCTGTAGCATCATGGATGCAGCAATGAATCCAGCATTTTGGCTTGAGGGCGTTGCAGTGAACAAGTTTTTCATGGGACGTCGACAGTCAAAACATCAAAACTTATGAGTTGAAACTGTAGATTGTCAAAATAATTTTAAACATAGAAGTTCAATAAAGAAACTGAAAGTCGTTCAAATCAATGCCGCCCTTTTCTCACGGTGGGATACGTTAATTGCCAGAAAGATAGGAAAAACTGGTAGCTGACGACAGACAATACTTTGAACTTTGAATGTATAACCAATTTTTCTCAATAAAGCATCAATTTTCGACAAAGAACTGTACCATCTGATTCATACTCCTAATAATTTAATTTTCAATACTTAATAATAATAATAATATTAAGAGTATAAATAAGTTTCCGCCGTTTTTTAATACAAATTAAATATTTATTATAGAAGAAATGATTTTAAACGATGTGAGACTGCTTGCTGAGTGACTTCTAATGTTAGAGCAAGTTCTTTTTGTGTTTGAGATGAATCTTCCTCCAATAATTCCTCCAATTCTGCATCCTCGTAAATTTTTGGCCTTCCACTGCGATCTTTGTCTTCTACGTCGAAATCACTGTTTTTAAACTTTTGAAACCACTCTCGACACGTTCTCTCACTCAAAGCACCCTCACCATATGCTTCTACGAGCAATTGATGCGCCTCAGCAGCAAATTTCTTTAAATTAAAGAAGTAAACTAATATTTCCCGCAAATGACGCTTACTTGGCTCAAATTTTGACATTTTCAACTTATAAAAATTATATTTTACCAATATAAAATCAATGATATTAATAGGTTATGTTGTTCTTGAATGTCCAAACTATTTTTTAAGCCGGTTATCATCTGCGAAAGCTAACCGAAACTCCGTGCCGTGCCATCTACAATAAAACGGCGGAAACTTATTTGTACTCCTAATAATATTTCTTTATTTCAAATAAGGTTCACCAAGATGACAATCTGAAATGAAATAGTGTCCTAAAATTAAACATAATCAACTAAATTTAGCATTGAAAAAATCTCCCAGTTCATAAAGTTCAAGATTTATTATCCATGATTTCATTCTATTTTTAAAAAATTTTGGGCTACTTATATTCTTTAAACTATTAATTAACTGATTGAAAATTCTTGTACAGCTATATGCAGGATGTTTTTCACTCAAAGTTAATCTGTGTATTGGAAAGTTCAAATTTTGTGTTCTTGTATTATACTTATTACTAGTGTTATATCCAATGAACTTATCTTTGTTCCTATGAAGAAATACAGTACATTCATAAATATATAAACCGTAAATTGTGAATATATTGTTTTGTTTGAACAAATTCCTACATGTCTCCCTAAACTTTAAATTATAAATTGTTCGCAGAGTTCTCTTCTGTAGCAAAAACATTTCTTTCAAATTTTGATTAGTACCCCAGAAAATTATATCATATCGGAGTCTAGATTCGAAATTCGCGTGATACAATATTTTCAATGATATTTTTCAGATATTCTGATGGCAAAGTTAATTTGACTCAGTTTTTGACTTAAGTATTCTGCATGCGTTCTGAAGGACAGAAAAGAGTCTACAAAAATCCCCAGGAATTTTGTATTATTTGTTACAAGAATTTCCTCATTTCCCAATGTTATGCTGGTCGGTTTGCTTCTATTATTCCTGTTGGTGTTAAAAATCAGAAGGTTTGTCTTTTCAACATTCAGTACTTATTCATTATTTTTTAACCATTCTTGTGTCCTATTGAAGAAGTTGGTTCCTGCTCTGACTAAGTCATTTTTTTCTTTTGCTCCAACCAGTAAGTTGGTGTCACCTGCGTAGCTTATCAATGACTCTTCTCCTTCTTCCTCCACGATGTCCCTCAGGTCATTGAGAAAAATAAGAAACAGAAGAGGCCCCAGGATACCTCCTTGTGCGATACCTCTAACGTTTATAAGTTCTTCAGATTGAGATACTTCTCTGATTGAATAATAAATGTCTCGATAATTCACTTATTCTGAATAATCGGTCATGATTTTTATTTGCGGATTCTGTAATGGAAATGGCAGAGCTGTAGACCGAGAATATCTGAGAAGATTTCCGAAAGGTTTTGAGTCATCGAATCTTTGGAAGGTGTACAATTATTGAAGCACATATGGTACATTTCCTAGAGCAAGACACTATGAAGAGAACGTTTGGAATACTGTGACAGCGAATCCTGAAATGAGTACGAGAAGTGTTAGTGTACAATTGGGTACGATCAAATGTACACAAGGTGCTCAAAATAAATTAATTTATGCATATCACATACAGCTAGTCCATCTATTGCATCCTGGGGATAAGTTCTACCGTATGTTTTTTTTTAGATGGCTAAGAACTAACAGACCGCTAAATAACTGCACATTTTTCAGACGAAGCTCAGTTTACGAGATACGGAACAAATAATTCTAGCAATTCAGATGAATTGACTGAAGAAAACCCAAATGCTATTCGGAAACTTAATTGGTTCCCATTTCTTCAAGGATCCACTTACTGGACAGAGTGAGTATCACTACTGGAGTTCTAGTATCTGAGCTTAGCTCTTCACCAGGTGACCACCAAATAGTCCCCACAATTCCCGAACGAGATTGTGTTATGAGGGTATGCCTTATCTTCGCTTAGAGCGAGAACCCTTCATTAGATAAGAACCCACCCTGCTTCCAGTTTCGCCTTCAGTTCAAAAAGCTGTACCGTGAATGGTGGGAGCGGAGCACTACCCAACATTTACTGACTCAGCAGGTCAGTAGGCGAGTTGTTTGGGTCGCAACTCACACTCTGAAGCAGCTTGTTTTCACCACCCAGACGTAAGGAATAAATGCCTCATTCGATCCTGGTTCGAGCTCCTTCGACTAGTCTTATCATGTAGAACCGTTAAACCCCTGAGGAAAATCTTGAGTAATCCTGATACGAGAATGACGCGCGACCAGATGAGTGAAATACCCTTCTTACATATTAGGCAGTCTTTCAACCAATGCCCCTTCGAATCCAACACATATTGGGTGGCCAAAAGTTCGAATACTCCTGTGGACATCCACCCACCCGAGGTATCCTTGTTGCCATTGACGGCTAACAGTTGCCAAGAAAAGTTCAACGGGATGCTAGAAACCACGAAGTTGAAAAATACAACAAGTCATAATTTCTCTAAAATTGAAATTAGCGCAGATCTAGTACTAACGCATTCGTCCATTGGATTGATACATCTGCAGTTGGATGGAGCCACGCTAGCTTTAGACAGTGCTCTGTGCTGCAACATAGACTAATTCTCCATTTCACCTGGGTGAAACTAGGGCCCTATTCATGACAAGCTCCTGTAGAGGCAAATTAAATATTAATTATATTAACTAAATCATGTGAACATAAACTCAAATACAATATTAATTAATTTCATTTAAAATATATGAATATAAATTCCCAAATGATTTTATATTAAAGTGGCATCTCTGATATATGTAGAAATGATATGGAATAAGAGTTCTGTGATCAGAACACAGAATGTATGTTAACGGATAGACGAGATATCAATCTCTCTCACTCTCTCTCTCTGTTCCTGACCTTCAAGATGTAGTTGATAAATAAATATATAACCTGTGAGTGCATTTAAAAAGTGTTTTTGTTGAATATAACTAAAGAATTGGCAAGTAAGCTAACAATTGGTGAGCCCGACACGTGTTCTATTTAAACGTGATTATAAACATATAAACAAGTGCATTAACATGGCTCAAGGTACATCCCCATCTATGCAAGAAGAAAAGGATATCCATCAAGGTACGAGTAATCAATATCTTCCAGATATTAATAAAATATCTGGTTTTATCAAATAGACGCCCAATTTCGGATTAATGGCATCAAGAAGGATTCAACAAAATTCGATTACTTAATATCCCAGCTAGAACCTTCTTTAATTGATAATATTTGGGATATAGCAACAGGTACAGATGATGACAAATATCAACTTGCTAAAGAGAGGCTAACAAGTTTATTCACAGAAAGTGAAGAAAAAAGGATAAAGAGGTTATTAACAGGACATAACCTGGGAGACTTAAAACCAAGCCAACTTTTAAGGAAATTAAAAGCTCTAGCAGGTACAGACATATCAGAGAGGGTCATTAAAACTTTGTGGTTAAAAAATCTTCCAAATAATATTAAAAATGTAGTCATCACTAATGAAGAAAATGTTGATAGGCTGGCAAATATGGCCGATAATATTTTTGAAATGAACCCTCCAAATGCATTATATGCTGTGAACCGTTCCAATTCAACAAAAAAGTGCCCCCAGTGAACTCGATGAATTGAGATTAGAAGTTGCTGCTTTAAGTAAAGAAATCAAGCAGATGAGGGTAAATTATGGAGAAATACCTACTAGGCGTAGTCAAACCCCTAGCAGAAATCAAAAGAGATCAAAATCCAGGCATAAAAACAATTCTGATGGTAAATATTGTTATCTCCACACCCGATATGGAAAAAGGTGCCACCCAGAAAAATGTACTGCCCCCTGTGCTTGGAAGAATCCGGAAAAACTTCAATCAGTAGTAGAGAGTGCTGCTACTGACTCGGTCCCCTGCTGCAACTCTCGTTTATTCATGTTAGACAGGAACACGGGATTGCAATTTTTAGTCGACAGCGGTGCAGATGTATCAATTGTGCCATATAAGCAGAAACCTATAGCACGAGTAAATCAGGACGATCATTTTTATCTTTATGCTGCTAATGGTACTAGGATACCCACCTATGGTACCAAATTAATGGAAATTGACCTAGGTCTAAGGCGTTCATTCAAATGGCCTTTCATCAACTCCAAAACATCAAGAGGTATTCTAGGTGCTGACTTCCTAAGAAAATTAACCTACTCATTGATCTGAAGAGGCAACAGTTGGTTGATGGCGACACGAAACTAAGGAAAACAGGTGAATTGATGTCTATCTCATCAAAAGACATAGTGAGTACATTATTCAGTGAAAATCTTAATAAATTCAGTTTATTGTTGAACAATTATTCTGAGCTAACTCGACCAAATTTTATTCTAACAACATTAAGCACAATGTAAAACACCATATCATTACAACAGGACAACCAGTTTATTGTAAACCTAGGCGTCTTGATAACCAAAAATTAAATATAGCTAAAAAAGAATTTCAATTTATGCTAGATAATGGTATTATTCAGCCATCAGAGTCGCAATGGGCTAGTCCCTTGCATTTGGTTCAGAAGAAAGACGGCTCCTGGCGTCCATGTGGAGACTATAGGCGATTGAATGAAAGAACTCTTCCTGACCGATACCCCATCCCTCGGATCGAAGATTTCAATCACATATTAGGTAAAAAACAATATTTTTCAAAAATTGACCTTCATAAAGCATATTTCCATATACCGATAGCCGAAGAAGATCGTCATAAAACTGCTATTACAACTCCATTCGGGTTATTCGAATTTACTGTTATGCCATTCGGACTTCGAAACGCCCCTTCTAGTTTTCAGCGGTTTATTCATGAAGTTTTTAGAGGTTTAGAATTCGTATTTTCATATATTGACGACCTCCTTATAGCATCTTCCTCTGAAGAAGAGCATATCGAACATCTTAAATTAGTGTTTGACAGGCTTCTGAAATTCGGTCTAAGAATTAATGTTTCAAAATCACAGTTTGGCGTCAGAGAAATTGAATTTTCAGGATATTTTATAACTCCGGAAGGATCAAAACCACTCCCTGGTAAAGTACAAACAATTCTTGATCTAAAGCGTCCAAAAACAATTCATGAACTGAGACAATTTTTAGGCATAATAAATTTTTGCAGGCCTTATATTAAAAATGCAGCACACACTCAAGCTGACTTAAATGAGTTATTGAAAGGTGCGCGTAAAAAAGATACCAGACTAATTAATTGGACTTCAAAATTAGAAGAAGATTTTGAAAAATGCAAATCGGATCTTGCCAATGCGGCATTATTAACTATTCCCGATCCAAACCTGCCAATAGCACTATTTACTGATGCATCAGATTGCGCAGTTGGCGCAGCTTTGCAGCAGTTTGACGGATCAGAGTGGAAACCTCTTGCATTTTTTTCAAAAAAATTAAATTCAGCTCAAAAGGTTTACAGTACGTATGACCGTGAACTTTTAGGTGTGTATTTGGCAGTCAAGCAGTTCAAAGACTTACTTCAAGGTAGAGATTTTAGTGTATATACTGATCATAAACCTCTAACTTTTGCTTTTCGTCAGAAGAATGAAAAAGCTAATTCTAGGCAACTGCGACAGCTCCAATATATTTCAGAGTTTACTACTAATATACAACACATCAGTGGCAACGATAACATCGTTGCAGATGCGTTGTCTCGAATTGATAGTATTGAAGCAATTGATTTCAAAAAAATCGCAGATGCACAAAATAGTGACACCGAATTTTCGGAATTGAAAACAACACCAACTTCATTCTGGAGTAGTTCTATGGTGTGACACTTCAACAGAACGTATTAGGCCTTACATACCAAAAAAATTCCGTAAATCAGTTTTTGACCACATTCATGATTGTGCACATCAAGCAGTGAAAACAACGGTGAAAAACATGTCTGCCAGATTTGTTTGGCCTGGAATGAAAGTAGATGTTAGAAATTGGACTCGATCCTACATGAATTGCCAAAAAAATAAAATTTACAAACATACGAAATCCGAGGTAGCCAAGTTCTCTGAACCAGATGAACGATTTTCAACAATTCATATAGATCTTGTTGGACCCTTACCTGTATCAGATGGAAAGACATATATTTTGACATGTATAGATCGATACACGAATTGGATTGAGGGAATTCCCTTACAGGACTTATCTGCAGAAACAGTTGCTCGTGCTTTTTACCAAAATTGGATAAGGAGGTTTGGAGCACCATCATGTGTTATAACAGATAGAGGAAGCCAATTTACTTTCTCCCTTTTTCATCACCTTACGTCCCTTTGTGGAGTAAAACTCACACCACGGCGTATCATCCGCAATGTAACGGAAAAATAGAGCGGCAGCACCGCACAATTAAAGCAGCCATACGAGCGCATAATTCTGTAAAGTGGACAGACACTCTGCCAACAGTACTGTTAGGTATTCGAGCTTCTCTGAAGCCAGACTCCAACTTTACCACAGCACATATGGTTTATGGAACCTCAATAAGACTACCAGGTGAATTCTTTGAAAACTCTGTGACCCAAATAGACTCAGAATCGTTCGTGACGGACTTGCAAATTAAAATGCGTACAGTAAGACCATGTAGTATCCAGCATAAGACTAAGGCACGTATTTTTGTTCATAAAGATTTGTCGATATGCTCACATGTTTTTGTACGAATCGATAGAGTTAGAAAACCCCTCGAACCTGCTTATGACGGTTTTTGGTTATCGAACGATATGACAAATATTTCACAGTTCAAATACATAACAAAGCATGCACTATTTCTATCGATAGATTAAAACCAGCATATTTATTGAAAGATGATCAGGAGGAAAAAGTATCCCCTGACCTCACTACGAAAAAAGAATGTCAACTACTTCCTAATGTGTCAAACGATCTTCCTATGATTCCATTATCATTACCAAAAACTACTCGTAGTGTACGAAATGTTCATTTTCCTGCCCGTTATAGTGATATGGTGTCTATAAAAATTCTGTAAATTATTATTATTATTTTTTTTTATTATTATTATAGTGTTACCTTCCCTATATCATTTTGATCAGATTTTTGCTTTTATAATATATTTTATACATTAAAATTGTTTATCAAGTTCTAATTAAGCCTCCTGATATTTAACATTGTTGTTTCGTCACTTGCAATATTTCTTTTTTTTAAATATGTTTTATTTTGACCAATTGCAGCTCCTGGGAGGGGAGTAATGTAGAGGAAAATATAATATTAATTATTTTAACTAAAATCATGTGAACATAAACTCAAATACAATATTAATTAATTTCATTTAAAATATATGAATATAAATTCCCAAATGATTTTATATTAAAGTGGCATCTCTGATATATGTAGAAATGATATGGAATAAGAGTTCTGTGATCAGAACACAGAATGTATGTTAACGGATAGACGAGATATCAATCTCTCTCACTCTCTCTCTCTGTTCCTGACCTTCAAGATGTAGTTGATAAATAAATATATAACCTGTGAGTGCATTTAAAAAGTGTTTTTGTTGAATATAACTAAAGAATTGGCAAGTAAGCTAACACTCCTTCATCGCAACAAGGGCCAGAGACAAAGGTGGACTACCCCTTGGTCAAGTATATTTGAAATTCCTTTCAAATATTCTAACAAATTCATTAAAAAACGTCCATGTGCGAAGTTTTCATTTCCAGCATGACCACATTTCTCCAGCACAGCACCACATTTCTCTATCTAGGTGATAAATCACTCAGATAATATTTATGGAAATCGTTGGATAGAACGTTGTGGTTATATTGAATGGTCCCCACAATCACAAGATTTGAACCGTCTAGATTATTCTATTTGAGGATATTTAAAAAAAAGAATCGGCCTGTTGATGAAATGTCAAGAAAAATATATGAAAGCTGATGGTTCTCACTTTGTAGATCAAAAACCAATTGTGATCTATTTTTTTAGCAGTTTACTTACCTGTTTTTTTACTATTATGAATTTATTTGGAATTAACTTCGAATACTGAGCTGTTCCTCCACAATAATTATTTAACCGGGCTAAATGCTCTCAATACTAGTTTACTTCCATATTTCACGATTTTTTTTTACGACACCACAAGTTGAAATGTCATCATGGCATACTTTCATATGAAAGAAAAATGCAAGTACTGGATTTATTCAGTCATCACAAAACACTCTGAGGTGTGATAGAAATTTAGGTGAATAAATTTCATTAGCCTAATTAAGCATCTCTAATAACCCAAAAAATAGTACAGAAAATGGTCCACATCATTAACGATGGCGAAATAAAATTATCGGGTTACAGTCTTGGAAATTCAAAAGTCAGTATAAATCATTTAACTCCTTTCTGTAATGAAGCGTAATAACTTCTGTGAAAGATTACTCAATTTGTACAACCATGCTAGTAGTAATATAATAAACGAAAGAACGCGTTAACATGTAGTGATTGCCCATGTGTATATGTGGGACAGACAGGCCGTTCATTCCAAACAAGGATACCAGAACATGAAAAATGTTACATTAATAATAAACCGAATTCAACTTATGCCAACCATTTGTTAGAGACTGGCTATAATTTTAATATGAACTATGAAATATTACATATTGAAAACAAAAGTCAGAAACTCAATCTGTTAAAAACTTTAGAAATCAATAGATATAATAAAAGACAAATTTCATTGAATGATCAAATAGATTTAAATAGATCCCCCCCTACTTAATATTTTTCATTAATTGTATACCTCTCTGTCCACCCCTCTATTTTTTGTACCAGAGCTGTGTATTTAAGGTCATGTTTTGCATTGTATACCTCAGTTTAAATACTCACCTGATGAAGTCATGGTATAACGAAACAATTGTTGTGCAAAACAAATAAAATAGCGGAAGATAACATTTGTTTTTCTTATATCATTGATTTTATATTGGTAAAATATAATTTTTATAAGTTGAAAATGTCAAAATTTGAGCCAAGTAAGCGTCATTTGCGAGAAATATTAGTTTACTTCTTTAATTTAAAGAAATCTACTGCTGAGGCGCATCAATTGCTTGTAGAAGCGCTTAGCTTTGTTCGTAACCTCTTGGAACTGTGTGCTTTGGAACTCTCTTCGAACTGTGTGCTCTGTAACTCTGAAGTCTCCCGTTTATTCCATCGTTAGCGAATTTCACTCCTCTTCTGCTGTGCCACATTCCACCCCTTTTCTTAGGGAGGATTGGCTATCTCGTAAGTCATCTACGTGTTGACCAATCAAGTATCGCTTTCGTCTACGTCTCAAATTCTTTAACATCTAAACCATCTTTATATCTCGTAATGTCTACCATCTTTGGCTGGCTCCACGATCGCCCTTTGGTTTCAACTGCCTCTGACCGTTTCTAACGTCACGGAGTGGCTTCATTGCCCTTCTCTATATAGCTGCCCTGCGTTATGGTGGGCGTTGACACACAGAGCTCTCACCCATAAAACGAGCGTGGTTCTACCCAATTGCAGGTACTCTGTCCACAAAGACGAATACGTCAGAAACAGATCTGTGCTAGCTTAAGGAGACGGATTCTGTGACGTGTTACAATTCCCCAGTTCGTGGTTTCTGGCCCCTAGTAGAGCTCCTCTTGGCGACCGATAGCCTTCTAGGCTCCTTTTGGAAACAAAGATACCACGGGATGGGTGGATGCCCATAGGATTATTCATACTCCTGGTTACACAAATGGTATTGGACTCGTTGGGGTAGTGGTTGAAAGCCTCCATGCTGGGCTAGAAGGGTGTTTCGTCCGTTCAGGGTCATAGTTCTTGAAGCTGGGTAGTACGATACTGCGCTTGAAGTTTAAGGGGTCTCGACCGATTCGCTAATTCCGGGCTTAGAACCGGATCGACCAGGGAATCCACAGGGAGTCGGGACCTGGAGCGGCGACTGCGTCTTTAACAACTCGGACACTAACACAGCATAGCCAGTAGATGAAGGAAAGTGCTACAAAGCTACCAGATTATATTGGAAGCAAAAGGGGCACTACTTCTTTTTGCATGCTGAATGGTCGTATTCCAATCCCGCGCCCACAGGGCAGTGACCGTAGACCCAGCGGGTAAGAGTGCCACTTGAAACCTTTATCTGCATTGTTTTGCCCTGCGTTTTTGGTCCTGTTTCCTTCCGAAGTCCACGTTTTCCAGCTTCCCCTTAATTCAAAGTGGACAACGCCTAACGTTTCATTGAACAAGCAATAGAGTTTCGCGTTATTCAGAAATCTTTTCTGAAATATTCAAAAACTTGCAGGACATATTATGACTCATGCTCAGGTTAATTAGTTTCTATCATGAATAACTTTTTAATTACCAATGGTCAACCGAAAAGAAATATGAGAAAATGACGAGATACCTTCTGAGAATTTGGAGGTGAAACCACACGGTATTCGAACCTTTATGGGACATCAAGTTTTATAGCTCTCAGACATCAATAAAACAATCCTTTGAATTAAAGGTCTTCAGATACAAAAAAGATTATGCTCTTCGAACTATATGCAATTAGAAATAAAACTTTTTCATGCGAGAAATCCAATTCCTACATACTTAGATACCATTTCATAAAGATTTTGAAATTCTGGTTAGAAATGATAAATCACACTTTAAATTGGCAAGTAATATGAAAAGTCATTTCTTGGCACCCGTTTCGTGAAACTGACGATAGACATTATAAATAATATAAAACATAAATACATAATAACAGGTATTGAGTGGTTGTGAAGTCAACTCTCTTCCCAGGCAACGTTTCCTTAATTACAAGAGCAACTTATTCAGATTCTAGAAATAGTTAGATATTTTGCCAAATACAAGTCACAATACAAAATATATATATTTACTGAAAAAAAAAATATTATGACATAATCATTTCGGGGAAAACTATTTCTCCCCAGAAATCAAATGGCTACATATGGATGCAGTACATTTTTTCATCAATAACGAATCATGTTTGTAATTTCTGTTCACATTACAAATGTCCTGAAAACCTTTTTTTGGTAATAGTTAGAAGAATATCACTGTTTGATATGAATAATGTCACAGAAAACTCCTAATGAAAATTTTTTATACATTGTTTAGTATTCATGTTTTCTTTTGCCAGATTGTGGAAAGAAGCTATAATCCATCTTGAAATAATAAATAAGACAAAGAGAAATGACAGGAATAAATAATGATTCAAATAAATTATTAGGAATAAGCTTCATACCTGTTTTGACTATCTGGAATCGGGTAAAGACAAATGTCAAAACTATACAGCAAC
Organism: Megalocaria dilatata; assembly: GCA_034642435.1. Taxonomy (NCBI): domain Eukaryota; kingdom Metazoa; phylum Arthropoda; class Insecta; order Coleoptera; family Coccinellidae; genus Megalocaria; species Megalocaria dilatata. The sequence goes on from CM067856.1 coordinate 78,095,372, forward strand.
TTATGGAAGAGACAGAAATAAATTATTTGAAGAGAAATGAAGAATATAGGTTTTGCGAAATGGGTGCATGTCAAATCTTTTTATCAACTTGATAATGCTCCGAACACCATAGAAGCACTACAAATGCTGGCAAATTTCACAGAGGATCGTATAAGTCCTAAAGGACCAAAGAAAATAAAGCTAAAATATTTAGCCATGAAGCTTCTGCACTTAAATTGTTCAGTAAAACAGGTGAATATGCTCTTTAGCCTTCATTATTTTCTAGTTTATCATAATTATAACAAGTTTTTAAAAATAATTAATTGAATCGGACTTTACCTGATGAAAATACGTTTAGAATGATATTTTGAATAAGTTTATTCGAGTTTCCAAATATTTATTATAAATATAGTAGTGAAACAAACCTACCACAGTAGCATCATCAGATTGCTTTGGATACTAACACAATTCTGTTACTTTCTTTAATGCATATAACTCCTACTCTTACTTTAGTCTAATACTTGTAATAATTTTAATTCTTTCCGTCTATCCAGTCTGCCGGCCGTCTTTTGATACTTACAACTCACAGACCTGATATTTGCAAGGAAAGTTTTGAGATCTAGAAATTTTTTTCCAGATCCCAAAATGCGTACAAAATTAAATAGAGAAATCCCGAGCCCTTGATATACCTTTCCAAATTCTTCAATAGTAATGTAACAGTGAATCAATTAATATGCAAATTCCAGGATTAACATAATTCGAGGAGAATATATAGGTAATAATAGACAAGAACTCACTTATTCACTGTCCACTTATTTTACAGTAAATTATAAAATTTTGGGTTGTTTACCAAAATAAGGAGAATTTTTTCCGGCTGTTGTGGTACAAACACTATATTGTTCGTAGTTCGATGTACTTTTTCACTGTTGTTTACTTAATTTCACTGAGTTCACTTCACAAGTTCACTAATCACTCAATTACAAGCCTAAAAATCATAGATAATACATTCACTTTCAGGCTTTTTAGATGCGGTATTTGTATTATCACGAGAGGGTTAACGAAAACGTGTCTTGAGATTGAATTTGGGAAGTCAGAAATGAGTGCAAAGTAGAGACGATTAAATGTAAAAATGTTGTTTTAATTGAAAATTCCCGGTACTTTCTTGACAGAGTAGTATTTCAAATAAATTATATTTTTTGAAAAGTCCTAAGTTGTGTTTTATGTTTTTGAAAAGAAATTGGTGGTCATAATGGTAAGATCAGAAACAAAATTTTGTCTCTTTCAAATATGTATTTATTAATTTCAAATGACTATTTATATTTGTTGGTTTATTTATTCAATTTGACATTGTATATTGAGTTTTGATTATATACGTCTATTAAATATGGGTGGTGCTTATGTAGACATCAATTTAATTCTGAAAGTTTTTTGAATAAAAATTTTTTTCAAATTAAAATTGTAGAAGACTGACAGATTAAATCTGTTTTGATATTCAAATTTTCCTAGATCTTCTGTTAAGATCCCTCAGAGGCTTTTTCAGCTTGTGCTTGTTAGAAGTTCAGTTGTGGTCTGGGTAGGATTAGTTACTGCGATCTTGCGCCACTGTTAGGTCACATATGACAAGAATAGATTTTCAATTCCCATGTTATTTTTGTAAGATTAATTGTATTACTACAGTAAATGGAAGTTTTTCAGCAACGATATTTTAAATATTCGAATGAACTCGTATACAAACCAGTGAAAACTATTAGTAAACGAATGCGCACCAAACACCAAATCGATGGTTTTATCAAAAAATTATATTTAATAATTATAACTTCAGGAATTAAATTAAAATAATGTCATATAAGTACCACTTATATCAAATGACATATAAAATAAACATTCATTATAAGACATCCAAATGATATAACCCAGAATCCAATAAATAAAAATTGTTAACCAAAATCCTATAAATTAAATATTTTGGATAGACAAAATTTTGTTTCTGCTGATCAATCTCATGAAAACAAATATCTTTCAAAAATGTTTAACATAATCTTGAGAATTTCATCATAAAACTATCTTACATAGAATATTGAATATCATTGAATATCTAACTAAGTTACTATCTATAAAAACTCAAGATATGTGAAAACATTACTCAAAAACAAGTTTTAAGAGAGACTTTGCTTCGTCAGTATTCAAATCATTCATATTCAATAAAATATAACATCAATCAACAACAAATATCAACTCACCCTTCAACAATTTAGAAAACTTCTGGTAAATGAATACTGAAAAATTCAAATGTAGTGTAAGGTTAACTATAAATAAATAATTCTGTGTTTTACCCTTGATCTAAAAGATTGAACGACGATTTAAGGGACTCTCTGTATAAAGAATGTTAAGGAAACCAAATAATTATTTATTATGAATAAAATAACATAAATAGAGGTTAATACTTGATAGAAGTTAAATAAAATTATTTTAATATTTTAATATTAGCCTTCTGTATATTTAATTTCAAAAAATTATATTTAATAATTATAACTTCAGGAATTAAATTAAAATAATGTCATATAAGTACCACTTATATCAAATGACATATATAATAAACATTCATTATAAGACATCCAAACAAATAATTATAACTTCAGGAATTAATTATCAAATATAATTTTTTGAAATTAAATATTAGGAGTACAAATAAGTTTCCGCCGTTTTTTAACACAAATTAAATATGTTATTTTAGTAAGATTAATTGTATTACTACAGTAAATGGAAGTTTTTCAGCAACGATATTTTAAATATTCGAATGAACTCGTATACAAACCAGTGAAAACTATTAGTAAACGAATGCGCACCAAACACCAAATCGATGGTTTTATGATTTTTCACGAGGAAATATTGAATCGGAAGAATCCGATTCTCTCCACGTATTTCATTTTCTTTAGTCGATTTTCCCATTCCATAAATCTCACATCGTTAACCATAAAAATGTTTAGGAGGGGTTGAAAATCTGCCTTCGTTTATTATTCGTAAAAATGAATCTATACAAAGAAATGGAAAGTCCAAACAGGCGAGCATTTGGCAACCGTGTATTCCGCAGATGTGCCCGTCTTCGCTAGTCACACGGTCAAAAAGAGGCGGCAACAGTAAATTCAGGACCTCGGGCATGTGAGGTTCTGAGACACCAAATGCTCCTTCGTAAGCCATCAGAAAAAATACTGAGTAGCAATGCTGACAATTTTGCTGCTATGAAAATCTCACACTGCTCCATAATGTTGACCTAAAAAAGTGTAGGGTGTTATTCAAAAGTGACAGGAGTTTAGTGAGAATTTGAAGGTTTGAATTGTTTGGAGGGAAAATGACGAGGCAACTGTATACTCAGACGGTATGTTTAGAACTAGCTAGGCGTTAGATTGTTTTAATTTTTATACTTTCACTAGAATTCTTCAGATTACTCGCCGTATCTCCATTGTGTACCGTCTGATAATTTCGCGTCCTCTTTCCAGGATGCAATCATTTCGTCAAAATGTCTATATTTTGCACAAATGTGAGCCGAAAATATTCACATCACACTTACTGATGAAGAATTTGATGACATACAAATCTGTTCATCCGGCATCCGTAACTGATTTTTCGTAAGTGTTCATAATGTCAAAAATTATCACCAGAAATTTGTTTCTTTTTTCAAATCTTAAAACCCATACCTAACTATTTATTACGAAAAAATAATAGTTAGCTTAAATGGTTTGACCCGAATTCGATTCAAATTCAAAATCTGTCGTCCCACCGGCTGTTTGTTAGAATTGCTTTCTGAAGAAATAACGTAGATAGCCCAGGAAATTTGCTCGTTATACTTCTCAATATCTCTCAAATTGAGTACAATAAGAATACAGAAGAAGATAGATTGTAGGTTATGCTGTCATTCATTAGAACTCATCTTAGAAAGCAATTATTTTTCGGTTATGATAAATAAGTTGATACCAGGTGACAAATTTTTCACGTCTTCATGTGAATTACTTGGGGGCGGTACGTCTGGACGTCTGCTTGGCAATCGGTCCAGTTTTGGATCAGGAGCGTTTAGGTTTCTTCAACCTTCATAAAAGTTCCTATTGAAGAACATATTTTAAGTTCAGGCGTACAAAATGAACAAAGTTCAGGACTCGGATGATAAATAAAAACAGGGTAAAAGTTGGATGCGATGGTCTTACATCATCAGTTGATAAATTTGGTGTTCTCTGATGAGAAAATTTTCTGAGTTCAAAAAGTTGTGAACAAAAAAATTGTTTTCACTTGGACGATCGTTCTCCTCTCAATCGAGACCATTTTCGAACATATCAGAGCAAAAGCTGGCTAATGGTTGAGGCAGCAATCACACAAAATGGACGCTCTCCATTTGTATTCATACCAGGAGTGAAAGTTAATGCTCCAATATATAGACATTTAGTGTTGGAAGGTCTCTTGAAGCTTTAGGCAAGTAAACAATTGAAATAAGAAGGCTAGGTGTTTCAGAAGGACTCCACCATTTAACAAAGAGCAGTACACCAAGTCCAATAGCTTCAAAGCAATATTCCAGCCTTCATTTTGGCAAAACAATGGCCCCTGACTTAAATATCATAGATTTCTGCATTTGTGATTGTTCGAAAAGCACGATAGGACCAACAACATACGATATAATGGATGGTGAAGACTACTCTCAGGCGAAAATGGTCTAAAATTCCATTAGGGGCAGGCGACGATTTCTTCGAAAGATTGAAGGAAATTAAATTGTTCAATGGCGCTTACATCGGAAACTGAGGATTTCGTTTGTTTAATAAATGAATATCAGAAAAAAATATTCATTCGTTTTCTTATTTTCACTTCAGTTGAGGCCAAATTCCATACCTAACCCTCTATATTACTCGAAGATTGGTGTAAAATAATTACAATTATCACGACATTCAATAATTTGGGTACTTAAATGTACCCTTACAAAAATTTCGTCATGTGATATACTCTTTTATAACCATGCTTTAACAGCATTCTGAAGCAAATTAATCTGAAATATATAGGAGAATCTGCTTTGAAATGATCCTTACGGCATGTTGCAAATATAATAACATAAATTTGTTAGATGTCAGTGGCAGTAATATGTCCTCAGTCATTTTTTCAAATAAATGGAATAGTTTAAAAGTGAAATTCCTTTGACTTCTTTTCTATCCTACCTCATGTTTTAAAACATATCTAACATATAACTGTGAACTGTATCTCGTGTCAATAGCCTAGATGCCGCGACAAGTTAATTTAAATAGATATTATAAATAAATAATAAGGTGAAACAAAATTACGAATTTTAATCTACTATCTTTTGCATCTTACAAATCTACAAGAAGCGTTTGTTCATTTCATTTATGGGCTTTGTAATGACAATGCCAGGCAAGCATTTGAAGAAAACAGAGCACGTTTTACGAATAGATGAATATAAGCGTACCAAATCTTCATTGAATTAGACCGTCTGTTCAGATATTTTTATCTGTACACGTATAAGGGCAGTCATCAACCTTATCGATAAAATAAATGCTAGAATTCTGGCATTCTTCGACATAAACTGGAAAGCAAATACGCATAGGGCATGTAGGAAACTTAAAATTTGGCACACAACGAATTCAACGAAAAATCAAAGAATAGTATTTCACTTTCAACCTGTTCAAGAATTCCATCCAGATAGTACCTAAACATGTAACGCCAGAAATAGGTAGCATGTTTTTGCTTAGATCAAGATAGGCTCTTCACTTCAAAGTGTTAAACTTATTATTATTATTCCAAATTATTTTGAAGAGTTCCAAATCTGGAAAATTTTGCCATTGTTTTTCTCTGTCGATTTTTTTCTGAACTCTTCTTTGTATCTGTGTGTCTCTCAACCACACTCCCTAGTAAGGAGTTACCAAGGTGAACCCTGTTATTCTTGCCTTACTCATTGAGTTCACCCCAACATACCATTAGTTAGTGCTTTGATGCCAGCTTGACCATCAGTATGAATTGCTGTAGATATTATAAATAAATAACATAAATAGAGGTTAATACTTGATAGAAGGTATATAAAATTATTTAAATATTTTAATATTAGCCTTCTACATATTTAATTTCAAAAAATTATATTTAATAATTATAACTTCAGGAATTAAATTAAAATAATGTCATATAAGTACCACTTATATCAAATGACATATAAAATAAACATTCATTATAAGACATCCAAATGATATAACCCAAAATCCAATAAATAAAAATTGTTAACCAAAATCCTATAAATTAAATATTTTGGATAGACAAAATTTTGTTTCTGCTGATCAATCTTATGAAAACAAATATCTTTCAAAAATGTTTAACATAATCTTGAGAATTTCATCATAAAACTATCTTACATAGAATATTGAATATCATTGAATATCTAACTAAGTTACTATCTATAAAAACTCAAGATATGTGAAAACATTACTCAAAAACAAGTTTTAAGAGAGACTTTGCTTCGTCAGTATTCAAATCATTCATATTCAATAAAATATAACATCAATCAACAACAAATATCAACTCACCCTTCAACAATTTAGAAAACTTCTGGTAAATGAATACTGAAAAATTCAAATGTAGTGTAAGGTTAACTATAAATAAATAATTCTGTGTTTTACCCTTGATCTAAAAGATTGAACGACGATTTAAGGGACTCTCTGTATAAAGAATGTTAAGGAAACCAAATAATTATTTATTATGAATAAAATAACATAAATAGAGGTTAATACTTGATAGAAGTTAAATAAAATTATTTTAATATTTTAATATTAGCCTTCTGTATATTTAATTTCAAAAAATTATATTTAATAATTATAACTTCAGGAATTAAATTAAAATAATGTCATATAAGTACCACTTATATCAAATGACATATATAATAAACATTCATTATAAGACATCCAAACAAATAATTATAACTTCAGGAATTAATTATCAAATATAATTTTTTGAAATTAAATATTAGGAGTACAAATAAGTTTCCGCCGTTTTTAACACAAATTGAATATTTATTATAGAAGAATGATTTTAAACGATGTGAGACTTCTTGCTGAGTGACTTCTAATGTTAGAGCAAGTTCTTTTTGTGTTTGAGATGAATCTTCCTCCAATAATTCCTCCAATTCTGCATCTTCGTAAAGTTTTGTCTTTCCACTGCGATCTCTGTCTTCTACGTCGAAATCACCGTTTTTAAACTTTTGAAACTACTCTCGACACGTTCTCTCACTCAAAGCACCCTCACCATATGCTTCTACGAGCAATTGATGCGCCTCAGCAGCAGATTTCTTTAAATTAAAGAAGTAAACTAATATTTCCCGCAAATGACGCTTACTTGGCTCAAATTTTGACATTTTCAACTTATGAAAATTATATTTTACCAATATAAGATCAATGATATTAATAGGTTATGTTGTTCTTGAATGTCCAAACTATTTTTTAAGCCGGTTATCATCTGCGAAAGCTAACCATTAATTTTAATGACTTTCGTATATCTGTTGGTTTATTTATTCCATTTGACATTAGATATTGAGTTTTGTTTATATACGTCTATTAAATGTAAGCGTTGCTTGTTTTAGACATTAATTTAATTCTAAAAGTTTTTTGAATAAAAAATTTTTTTGAAATTAAAATTGTAGAAGATAAACATATTTCAATTTGTTTTAATATTCAAATTTTGTTATATTTCTTCTATCAAGTGAAAGGCCTTTCTATTTTATTTTATATATAATATATAATTATATTTTGGCTTCAACAAATCTCATTATGGAATGCCAATGAATTTAAATAAGCCTTAAAAATAACTCACACTGTTCTTTGATTTTGTTAGAACATAGATCAATTTTGAATTATAAAGTTGATCTGTGTTTCGAAGCATTTGTCCTTTTACACGTGCTGAGTGTTTGGATATAGGTTAGTTTTTTGATTTTGATATTTGGAATATTATTGAGGACTGAAGACGGAATTGCTTACAATTATATTTGTTTTTTGAAGATATAGTGCATTTTTTTAGAGATTTCTGAATTAACTTATTCGAATATTTAAATATTTCTAATAAATTATATTCTTTGAGAAGTCCTTTAAGTGTGTTCATGTTTTTAAAAGGCAATTGGTGTTCTTAAAGGTAAGACCAGAAACAAAATTTTGTCTCCTTTAAATATTTATTTATTAATTTTAATGACTTTCGTATATCTGTTGGTTTATTTATTCCATTTGACATTATATATTGAGTTTTGATTATATACGTCTATCGAATGTAAGCGGTGCTTGTTTCAGACATTAATTTAATTCTAAAAGTTTTTTGGATAAAAAATTCATTTGAAATTAAAATTGTAGAAGATAAACATATTTCAATTTCTTTTAATATTCAAATTTTGTTATATTTCTTATATCAAGTAAAAGGCCTTTCTATTTTTTTGTACAAGGGGGTGTATTGGTGTATTGTATTCCTAATATTCCTGAATGATTTGGAAGATATAGCAGAGGAAGGTGAAAAATTAGTCAATTATGTGGACGACACCAACCTATTGGTAGGAGCAAAAGATGAGTATACATTGATTCGTGCAGGTATCAACTTCTTCAATAGGAAACATGATTGGCTACAGAAGAACGAATTCACCCTAAATGTTGACAAAACCAATCTTATAATTTTCAGTACTAACAGGAGTAATAAAAGCACACCAACCAGCATTACTTCAGAAAATAAGGTTATAAATATTGTAGACAGTACTAAATATCTGGGTGTATTCATGGACTCATTCATGAATTTTCGAGCACATGTGGAACATTTAAGTCAGAAATTGATTCAGATTAATTTTGGAATTAGAACATCTAGAAAATACCTGAATGATAAATCATTGAAAATTTTATATTATGCAAATTTTGAATCTAGACTTAGATATGGGATTATTTTTGGGGAACTAAAAGAAATTTAGAAGAAATATTTAAAATACAAAAAAGAACAATAAGGGTAACTTTTAAGCTGAAATATAATGAAACTTGTAGAGAGTTGTTTGAGCAAAATAACATCTTCACAGTTTATGGTTTGTACATTTACGAATGCGTTGTATTCTTACATAAGAAGTCTCGGTCAAAACGCAACCATATTTCAAACAGAACTATTTGCCATTGAGACCGCGGCAGAACTGTTGATAAAACGGCAAATCCACCACGGTTAAATCAAAATATTTACTTATAGTCAGCCAGTACTAAAAGCTTTGTAATCCAGCTCTTGTACCTCAAGAACAGTCTGGAGTTGCCGCACGGCTTTAAACAGGCTCGGTATGTATAACGGAGTCACTCTGGTTTGGATACCGAGCCATTCAAACTATTTGGGTAACGAGGAGGCAGATCGGCTGGCGTTTGCTGGATCTGCGCTGCCTCTGGTAGGAGCAGAACCATTCCTGGGAATACCACATGACGTGGCTAACGAGGCAATAACAGGCAGGATGAACTCAAGGCTAGAGTCTTTCTGGCGGAGCCATTCTGGCCTGAAACATTCGAAGTTGTTCCTTGGAACAGCTACGAACAAAAAGATGGCGAACCTAGCGCTAGGTCTGGATAGGGCCAAACTAAGAACACTTGTCGGAATTATGACAGGTCACTGCAGACTGAAAGCGCAATTGCACAAAATCGGTCTGGCTGAAGACAATGAATACAGGCTGTGTCTTGAGGACACTGAAACAGCCATGCACATCGTCTCAGAGTGCCCAGCGGTGAGTCGCATCAGATTCGAGGTCTTTGGCCAGGCTTTTATAGCCCACAGCGAACTGAAAAAATTACCCCTGAATAAGATTATCGATTTATCCAAAAACTGGATCTCGTCGGGGAGATATAAATTAGGGGTGAACCACAATAGTCCGTGTGGACGCAGTGGTAGGGTGGACAGACGCCCGCTCGCCATAAATAATAATAATAACACATAAGAACAAAAAATTCAATAAAATCACAGTAATAGTTACAACACAAGAACACAAAATTTAAATTTTTCAATTCATAGATTGACTTTAAGCGAAAAACATCCGACATATAGTTGTATCCGAATATTTTATCATTTGCCAAGTCAGATATTCTTTGAAATGCAGCAGTTATAATTTCAGCTGAGACGCGGTAATGAAATCAAATGTCAACTGAAGTATTCTCTGAGGGAAGGTATATACAAAATCATAAATCGAAAAGGGGGCTGTCAAAATTATCTTACTCAGTTCTCCATAACATTTGCTATAATTTACCAAGTTATCAGGACATTTAAAAAATATATGGTTAAGAGTGCCAATCTCCCATATAGGCAATTTGGCTGTTCAGAAACTTTACTTCTATGCAGATGGACCGGTATGCAATAGTGGACCGATCGAAGTCTGCACATGGTCTTATTCCTGAGTGGCTAAGTATCCACAGCAGCACCCTTTGCTCTGAACAGCATATCTTTAACATGAACTGAAAAGACATACAAATCTGCCCCAACCAGTATTTCAGTCTTTCCAAGGCACTCACAGAATCTGTAACAATTAGTACATTAGCTAAATCCTTAGTAACGTAAATAATTAAATAATTAGGAAAGGGACCTTTATCATCAGATGTATACAGATAAAATACTCGATCATATACAGATGTATACAGATAAAATACTCGATCGGGTTTTTTTTAGGTTTTTTTTCAATATGATAACCTCGTTCAGCAATTCCGAATCATTATTTAGAAGATTTGCTTGCGTCTTAATTACTGAAAGTTCTACACAAAACATTAATGTCTGCTTTTCAGCTATTTTCTCTTGAAAGAGTTCTTTGAGAATGGGGGGTTAATTTTGATTGAACCAGGGTACTAGGACCCGGGCTAGAATTTGACATTTTAACTACTCAGAAATATGCCTAAATGGTTATTCTGGTTAAAAATAATTATATTTATAATTATATTTTAGAGAAAATAAGCGATAAAATATTGACTCCTACAAGGATAGGGTAAACTCACCACAATATACTACTCTGTCAAGACAGTACCGGGAATTTTCAATTAAAACAACATTTTTACATTTAATCGTCAAAATTTATTGGGTCGCCTTCAAAATAGGCTCCATTTGCTCCAATACATCTATGCCAATGGCACTTCCAATTATCGAAACATTTTTTATAGACGCTTTCCGGGATGGACTTTAGCTCTCGCGCCGAATTTTGTTTTATGGCTTCAATCGACTCAAAACGGGGCAATTTTAGTTTTGGGAAGAGGAAAAAGTCTCAGGGAGCCAAATCCGGCGAATACGGTGGTTGCTGAAGCACGTTTGTTGAGTTTTTGGCGAGAAAGTCAGTCACAATCGTAGCTCGGTGAGAAGGCGCGTTATCGTCATGCAAAATCCATGAGTTGTTCGCCCACAAATTTGGCCGCTTCTTACGGATACGCTCACGCAAACGTTTCATAAAGCCTAGGTAATACTCCTTGTTTACCGTCTGACCCTCTGGAACGAATTCGTAGTGCACCACGCCACGGATATCGAAGAAAACAATGAGCATCACCTTCATTTTCGAGCGGCTTTGGCGTGGTTTTTTCGGTTTCGGCTCATTTTTTGCCACCCATTCCGATGATTGCTGGCTTGTTTGCATATCGTACTCGTAGACCCAGGTCTCATCACCAGTTATAATGCGTTCCATGAATGTTGAATCGGAATTACAGCGATCCAGCATGTCTGAAGCAACCTGTTCGCGATGACGTTTTTGAAGAAAATTCAGGTCTTTCGGTACGAGTCGTGCGGCCACCTTTCTCATGCCCAAAATATCAATCAATATCGTACGTGCGGACTCGTGGGATATCTTAAGATCATGTGCTATCTCTCTCAAGCTGGTACGACGGTTTTCCAGCACCCTTTCCGAGGCAAGTCTTCGACCACTTCACGACCGTCCTTGAAGGCTCTGTACCACTGATATGCACGAGTTTTCGATAGAGCATTATCACCAAAAGCCTTTTGCAATATTTTAATGCATCGGCACACGAAAATTCATTTGCAACACAAAACTTTAAACAAATTCTTTGCTCAACGTAATCACACATAGTAAAAATCGGCACGCACTCTGACATCGACTGACTTAATCAGCTGTTGCAAACACACTAGTTGACAGATCCCGCTCAAGCTTGGCATAGTAATTAAAGATAGTGGTACCAACCTAGGAAAAAAAAATTTTACCTGTCTCATTGCCCCGCCAGATTTAAATCGATAATTCCCGGTACTTTCTTGACAGAATGTATACCTATTAGAGGGTTTATGAGTGACAAAATTTGATGTCTGACATTCATGCGTGTTATTGACATGTTAGTCTGAATGTGAACGATCAATAAAGAAGTACAGTTTTTTATTATCAGTGGCTTACGCTGCTATCGTCAGAAAAATAATGTACACAGTGAAAAATCGTCGAATTCGAAAGAGTCTTCTTAAGCGTGAATAATTTACTCATATAAATCTACTAGCAGAATTACGTTCACAGCCTGAGGATTGGAGAAACTATGAAACAACTATATCAGCCTCCTTAAATTGATAACACCGTTAATTGAAAAAGATAATACGATTCTGAAAACTGCCATAACGCCACACGATCGATTAACAGCCACTCCTATCTATTTAACTACAGAAAGAAATTAAGAAAATTTAAGATTTTCTACATTTATTTCTCCTTAGTCTTTGGGGAAAATTATCCCTGAGACTTGTCAAGCTATATTTCAAGGTTTGAAGGATGATTATATGAAGGCAAGAAAACATACTCATAACATAATATTTTAATTTCTCATTGAGATCTCTTTGAAGAGAAATTTAAAAAAATTTTCTCCTTATGCAAACATAACGAAGTATTAATAAGTACTAATTAAACTTAATTTGGTTGGTAAGATCCAACAAATGATGATATAGTGTTATCAGTTAATTGATATCGAACAGGTTGAAAATTAATATTTGTTATGTAAAACTAATATCAGTATGTAACAAAAATTATTATTTACCGAAGAATTAGATTCAAAATTCAAATTATTCGTTAAATTAACGATTTTAGTGTTCCTATTGACTTTGCCCAGTTCATCTTCAAACAATACCGGGTGTTCCTAAATTGAAGGTACAAACTGAAAGGGGAGATTCCTTGCATAATTTTAAGAAAAAAAATTCCCATCAATATGGGGCTGCAAACGTTTCGAGATACAGGCTGTTAAAGTTTAAATTTTTGAGTTTTTCTCATAGTATCTGCATTTCACAAGATATGCACCTAAAATTTGGCATACATATTACAATTTAGAATTTACACCATGTGAGATGCCAATTTCTATTGCAAATCTACAAGTTGATATTTTTTCTGGAACACTGTCCCCTGTGTTACTCCAGAACTTTTTTTTGGTGAGCCACTGTTAGTTTAAATAATTTTAAAAAGAAGCTTTGTTGTTATACTCTACTTGATGGTCTCTTGTAGTTTTGTTGTATTTGCCACCAAATTCGAGAAAATAATTTTGAACGATTCTCTGGAAATCCTCAGAAAAATCCAAATTGTCATAAAAATTCTGTTAGTAAGCTGTGGTTCATAAATTCATTGTTTGTTTTGATTAAACTCCTGTGTTTTGAAAGTAAAGGTGTTTGCAATTTAATATCAAAACACGCCGAATTTCACGAATTCCGAAATGGCTAACAAGCATTTCATGTATGGTCTTGCAAATGGAAATTCAAGAGAAGCTAAGCCTCTTCACTTGGATCGCTATCCCAATAGAGTGATGCCTGGTCATCAAATGTTCTCTCATATTCACAGGCGTCTTTCAGAAACTAGATCTTTTTTCACGAAAAATATTAATGCGAGGTAACAAATTTTGAGAACACGACCACTTGAAGATTCTGTTCTTGAAATTGAAGAACTTCCAGGGAACAGTACAAGAAAAATTAGTGTTACTTTAAATACAAGTCATCAAAGTTTTTGGCGGATTTTGCGAGATTCTTTGCTTTATCTTTATAACATTCAGAGGGTGCAGGCGCTCCTGCCTCGAGAGTTTCACCCCAGGATTATTGTTTTCAGTAGTTTTCAGTTGACTACAAGTATTTAACAATCCTTATTTTGATGGCCAAATCCTATTCATTGATGAAGCCTGTTTCTCAAGAACTTCAATTATAAATTTTCATAATGAAAACATATGGGCTGAGGAGAATCCACATGAAATTGTACAAACTTATTTGCAAGAGCAATTTCAATTAACTGTATGGGTTATATTGGCAATTATTTGATTGGTTCATTCTCCTTGCCAGGTCGACTTACTGGTCAATTATACAGACATTTTTTAGAAAACGATTTGCCCTTGTTATTGGATGATTTATCTCTTATGCTACGACGTGAAATGTGACTCATGCACGAGCAAACGGTGCTCCTGTATCATTTTTCAGTTTTGGCTAGGGAGTATTTGAACGAAAATTATGAAAACAGGTGGATTGGACGGGGTTGACATCAATCATGGCCTGCCAGATCCTCAGACTCAAATAGTTCAGATTTCTTTTTATGGGGCGATCTGAAATCTCTAGTGTACTTAACGCTAGTGAAAACCGTAGGCGAAATGAGAAATTGTATAATAGGCGCGTTTGATACAGTTAGGAATATTCCGAGAGTGTTTGAAAGAGTTCGATCGCCTATGAGAAGAAGAACAGAAGCTTGTATAAGGGTTGGAGGAAGACATTTTCAACAATTGCTCTAGATCAGTTACTTCGTTGTTATTTAGTTTTTCACTATGATTAATTTTTGAGTTTTACGTTTCTTGTAGCAATACATTTTTTGTGATGATTATACGAGTTAATCGTAACTGTATGAATCATGGCTATAGATCTGGGAAATAACCATAAAACTACAAATGAATTTATTCACCACAGCTTACCAGCTAGATTTTTATGACAATTAAGATTTTTCTGACGATTTCGAGGGAATGGTTCAAAATTTTTTTTCTCGATATTATTAGTAGATACGACAAAACTACGAATGAACATAAGGTTTAGTATAACAATAAAGCTTCTTTTTACAATTTTTCAAACTAACAGTGAAACCAAAATCGCTAACCCACAAACAGCGAAGGCTATTATGATAAAAAGATGAAAGGAAGTGAAACTAAAACGCTCTAGCTTGCCCTAGCGATTTTGTCCGTCAGCACATAAAACATCCTACTGCGTAAAATGCATCATAGTGCACCAATGAAAAGATAAATAAACCTAGTCTTTCCTGAACGAATCCCAAAATGTCAACCTGATAGTTAAAATGCAAACTCTTACTTCCTATCCATTTATTTCAACTTTACAATTAAAATAGTGGCTCTTATTTACAATCGAATACCGTTTTATAATAAGCTTGAGGTCCGAGATTTACATAAGGACTCATTGTTTTCCAAGGTATCGGAGTCATAATGCTTTCTACAAGGATAGTTCCTATACTGCATATAATCAGTAGGTTGTTGCTTATTAAATTGGTGGAAACACAATTTTATAATAAATTTGTGAATGAAAGAACACGTGGTTTAACGAGTATATTTAAAGTGTATGTACATCGGGCGAACTTACCATATATATGAAAAGGGGAAAGAGCAACTGAACTCAAGCGTAGACCTTAAATCTCGGTCACATTCACAACACCGCCACTTAACAAAAGTTTACAATAACAAAAATCAATTAGTTGTCATATTGCAAAGACTTGGAGTTTTTAACATTTTTCTGCGGCTTTGTCAATATATCAGCAACCATCTCATCAGTTGGTATATACATCAAATTATTTTTATTTTCAGTGACTGCATCTCTCAAAAATGATACTTAATATCTATGTGCTTGGTCCTATCATGAATGACTGGATTGTTCGCCAACTTCTGGGCACTCTGATTATCATTATATATACTTAAGCAGTCCAATCTTCCCATCAGCTCACATAGAACATTGTTCAAATAGATGGCTTCTTTCGCTGCCTCACATAAAGCCATGTACTCCGCTTCAGATGTAGACAAGGCTAACGTCTTCTATTTGCAGCTTTTCCAAGAAATAGATTCTCCAGAAAACTTGAAGACGTATCCGGTGAATCACCTTTATCCGAATCCCAGTCAGCATCTGCAAAACCTTCTAAGTCACATTTGTCTCCCTGAAATTTCATAAAGAGGTGTTTCGTTCCTTTCAGATATCTCAGCACACGCTTAGCACTTTACCAATGGAGTTTTCTGTAACTTGAATTGTATTGACTCGAAAGACTAACGGAATGAGCTATATCTGGTCGTGTCATAACAGCTAAATACATTAAGCTTCCTATCAGTTCTTGATATGGAGTTTTTGGGTCGCATATCTCACCCTCCAAATAATTCAAGGATACATTATTGCCAAGAGGTCTACAAACAATCTTACAATCTGACATTTTGAATTGTTTCAGTAAAATATCAATGTATTCCTCTTGATTTATAGTTATATAATCATTAGTTCTCCTTATTTTGATTCCTAAACATTGTTTTGCTGCATCTAAATTGTTAACTTCAAATTGATGATTAAGATTTTCATAGATAAAATCAATTTCATTTTGGTCCACAGAAAAAACAAACAAATCGTCTGCATACAGAGCGATAACAGACAATTTATCCCTATTTTGACTTATAACTAGTACTTGTCTACTCTTTCTTTCCATGCCCGACTAGCCTGCTTCAAACCATATATGGCTTTCTTCAGCTTGAAAACCCTATTAGGGTTTTTCTTTGGAATAAAACCCTCAGGCTCTTCTATGAAAACGTTATCTTTCAAAAAACCGTTAAGAAATGCAGTTTTCACATCTAAGTGTATAATTTTTATAACGGCTAATCCTAATAAGAGTCCAAACGTTGAGTGTCTCACTACTGGAGCAAAGGTTTCACTAAAATCAATGCCTCCTTTCTATGTATAACCTCTGGCTACAAGCCTTGCTCTGAACTTTTCATTCTCACGATCACTCTTCACTTTAAAAACCCACTTATACTTTACCACTGTACTGCCGTCTGGTGGATTCACGAGCTCCCATGTGTCGATCTCATGGAAAGACTGGATCTTTTCCTTCATAGTTTGCATACACTGATCTGCACTCGATCCTAAAAGCGCATCGCTCACTGTCTATGGAATTACTATTGATTCTGGAATTCCATCAGAATCGGATCAACCATTAAAATAGGTGACGAAATCTTCAAACCTTTCCTTCTTTGATTCTCTCTGAGATTTCCGTACACCCGTTTCTATCGGATATTTTTTTTTGAGTGATAAAACTTTAAATTGAAATAAAACACATTTAAATTAAGATTGAAGCCATTTTTTTTTCATTCGAAGGATAATTTTATGAAATTTATGTTTTGAAAATAATTTCCGGCATATGTCCATCATGACTAGCTCTGAGGAACCGCATTCGACCAGACCAATTTTGGACCACTTTTTCGAGTAATTCAGGCCTTATTTCATCAATAACACGAGTTATGTTGGCTTCCAAAGCGTCTATTGTTTCTGGTTTATCATCATAAACCAATGACTTGACATAACCCCAAAGAAAATAATCCAGTGGAGTTATGTCGCATGATTTTGGAGGCCAATTGATTGGACCATTTCTTGAAATAATGTTATCGCCAAATCTTTCTTTGAATAAATCAATTGTTACGGTAGCAGCAAGAGGTGTAGCACCATCTTGTTGGAACCAAAACACTGCTGGGTCGATACCATTCAAATTTTGAAACAAATAATCATTGATCATCGATCTGTAACGAGCACCATTCACTGTAACATTAGCTTCAGCATCATTTTTAAAGAGATATGGACCGATGATGCCTCCAACATGTAAAGCACACCAGGATGCAATGAAACCTGCAGGACTTCTTGAGCATTGTTTTCACTCCATATACGGCAATTCTGCTTGTTTACATAGCCGTTCAACCAGGAAAGGGGGTTCATCACTAAACAAAATTTTACGATAAAAAAGTGGATCAATTTCAAGCTGTTCTAGTGACCAATCAGCAAACAAACGACATTTATTATGGTCAGTTGGCTTTAGTTCTTGAACCACTTGGATCTTGTATGGGTGTAGACCAAGATCTTTACGCAAAATCTTCCATGTGGTGGATGCACAGAGTCCAACTTGTTGTGAACATCGACGAATAGACGAACCTGAATCATCATTAACACTTCGACTCACAGCAGATATTTTCATCTGTATATACAGTTCTTTGTCTTGTTGTTGTTGCATCGAGTAGAGAAATTGTCCGAAATCTATCGATAGTTCGACGAATAAGCTGCTCTGATGGACGATTATGTAAACCATAAATTTCACCGAGTGCTCTATAAGTTTGGCGAATAGAACACTGATTTTGAAAATAAATTTCTACAATTTGTAAACGTTGTTGCGGCGTGAGTCTTTCCATGATAATTTGTCAATGCTTACTGAACGGAAATGTCAAAACAACATGGCTTCTACCTTCTGTCAAATCACAGTTATCCCTATCGATAGTTCTATCACTCTAAAAAAAAAACACCCGATATTTCACGTTATAGTCATCCTTTTCACGTCACTTTGTCGTCACAGATGCATTGATACTATACTGGCCTCTAGCAATCGCATTTCTGGAGATTATGAGTTCACCCATTTCCACAGTGGAATTTTTAAAATGTGATATTGCTCTATTTAACTATAAAAGCAGATCAGTCAGGATCAATTTCGAGTGTTCTAGAACCCAATTTACAAATACTACCTTTATGATCATTAATAAGGAGAATGAGCTATGATAAGAGAAAGTTTCAGAAATCGAGACAGTGTAACATACATATGTATAACAATTCTATACTCAAACAAACTCATCAAGGTTTTGTAGATCAAAGAGGCAAATTGCATATATGCGCACGTTTCAAACTAACTGGTTTTCGTCAGTATAATGTATGCTAGTGACTCCAAATCTGTCAAGTGTCTATATTCGCTATACATAGAGACTCCAAGATATTAATATTACACTAGTGCCATCTAGAGTATGCAAAATACATACAAGACATACCTTTCCGAGTTAATTCAAGTAAAGAAATGTATTCTCGAACCTAAAAGAAACTTTCCTCATGCTCAAATCGGACCATAATTTGAGCACGAGGAAAGTTTATTTTGCATTGGTAACGTGATAATATCGAGAATAAATTTTTTTACTTGAATTAACTCGCAAAGGTATGTCTTGTATGTATTTTGCATACTCTAGATGGCGTTAGTGTATTTTTAATATCTAGAGTCTCTGTGTATGTATTTTTCATACTCTAGATGGCGCTACTGTATTGTTAATATCTTGAAGTCTCTGTGTATAGCGAATATAGATACTTGACAGATTTGGAGTCCCTAGCATACATTGCACTGACAAAAACCAATAAATTTGAAATGTGGGCATGTCTGCAATTTACCTCTGTGATCTACAAAACCTTGTTGAGTTTGTTTGAGTATAGAATTGTTATACAGATGTATGTTACACTGTCTCGATTTCTAGAACTTACTATTACCATAACTCAATCTCCTTATTAATGAGTTTTGGTACCGATCAGCCGAATTAATTTATTTTAAAACCACCCTTATGGTCATCATTTGGTTTTCCTTACTGAATCAGCAAAGTCCTACATGGATGTAAAGCTAAGTGTTCACTCAAAACACTTCTTGTTATCTTCTCTTGACTCAAAATACATCCCGCCATTAATCGATAAATTCACCGATTTACCGCTTCTATACTTACTATATTCTCTTGGTTTCTTGCATCAAGGAGTCGCATTGGATTTTGTGATATCACGTAAATTGAAATTTATTTCGTAGTTTTCAAAGATTTTTTGAAAGAGAGACAGACGATTATGTGGACTATAAACTTGACAAAGATCACGTTTAACAGAAAAAACGGTTTTTTTATAAAATTTTTGGATTGAAATCAATATTTTTGATGCTTGTACTTTAACATGATGAATTTTCAGACTATATTCAATACAAATGATATTTATATAATTCTAAATACGGCTGACACGATATTTTAAAAATCCATTTCCTCTGTTCAGAAATACATAATTTTACTCAAATTTTTATTTCAATTTTTTCAGGTATCTGGACCAAATGGACATTATTTCTTAGTAGCCGGTAAACCTGAATATCTTGGACAAGTTCTGGCATCTTTAGCAGTTTCCTTAGGACCACTTGCAGCCGGTTTGGGGAAAGGATACAGTTCACCAGCTATAGCATCCTTACAAGAGAGAGACGCTGACGCTTTCCTCGTCAACGGCCAACAGGCATCTTGGTTAGCTAGCCTTTCTCTTCTCGGAGCTCTCTTTGGAGCTCCCTTGGGGGGAGCTGCAGTGAGATGGGGAAGAAGAAGAACTTTGATATACGCAGGAGCGCCATTGTCCTTATGTTGGATTCTTACAGTATTTTCTGTAAGCGTCGAAGTGATGTGTTTTGCCGCCTTCGTCAGCGGCTTTCTCGTAGCCATCGTACAACTTTCTGCACAAGTATACGTAAGTGAAATAGCAACCCCTAGTATAAGAGGGGGTTTAAGTGCACTTTTAAAAATAGCTGGGCATATTGGCGTCCTTGTAGCATTCGCTGCAGGTGCATTCCTAGACTGGCGTCAACTCGCTGGTCTCATCTCACTGGCACCTGCTGCTATGTGTGTTGCTATGTGGAAAATACCAGAAAGTCCAGGTTGGTTGGTACTTCGCGGCAGGCTGACTGAAGCGGAAGAAGCTCTGAGATGGTTAAGAGGTGAAAATGCCGATTTAAGATTTGAATTATCCGTCTTACAGGCTCACGTACTAAACCAAACAGTACCTGTGAGTCCAGCTTCATTAATAAACAATTTAAAAACGCCAGTTTTCATCGCCTGTGGGCTCATGTTCTTCCAAAGATTTTCAGGAGCTAACGCTTTCAATTTCTACGTGGTAAGTGTCTTTAAGGAAACTTTTGGAGGTACTAATCCCCACTCTGCAGCTGTTGCTGTAGCTATTGTACAATTACTATCATCTCTTTTGTCAGGTCTTCTAGTAGATATAGCTGGAAGACTGCCTCTCTTGGTGGCGTCCAGTGTTTTAATGTCTTTTGCTTTAGCTTCATTCGGTTCTTTTGCATATTACGAGGATGTTCATCCGAAAACAGTACCGAATTTAGACTGGATACCTCTGCTGTGCGTATTGATATTTACTGTAGCTTTCACCTTGGGTATCAGCCCTATATCTTGGTTGCTTGTGACAGAACTATTTGCGCTTGAACAAAGAGGTTTGGGTACAGCATTAGCAACAGCTTTCAGCTACCTATGCGCTTTCGTGGGAGTTAAGACTTTTGTAGACTTCCAAGAACTTTTCGGACTATACGGTGCTTTTTGGCTGTATGCATTCATTTCTGTTTGTGGACTTTGTTTTGTTGTTTGTTGCGTTCCAGAGACAAAAGGTAAAGACTTGACAGAAATCGATGCATATAGATGACCATACGCGAATGGAACAGCGCCAACGGTAGCTGTGAGCGTTGTTGAAAGATATTGCTAAACATATTACAAAAGCTCTAAAAGAAGTTCAGATTTTAGAAAACACAATCATGAGAATTCGTAGTGACTTGTTTTAGGGTCCAATTCGAATTTTTTGAGACCGATTATGAAATGATGAAGAATATTCATAATCAAGAGTAGAATAAAATAGTGACTCTACAAACCAATGACTTTCAGCTTTTCAATCAAGGACTACATATAGATATAATTAGTGAGAAATTCTATTAAATGCGGTCAAAACATATCCTTCAATTGAAACTCCTATGTCTAAATCATATCAACAATTTAAACAGAACGGCATATTATCAGAATGATTTGCATTGATCTGTTGTTTTAGTTTTTATTGATGAGATGTGTTAAAATCTATGCTGAAGAAATTTTGCCTCAAAAATTTCTTACTGTCATAAACATGAATATGAGATTTTTATATAAATATTGTATTTAACGATTTGATTGAATATTGGTTGCCAGTCATCATCAACATAATGAAATCCTAATGCAGCTGATGAGTGAGTTCTTTTCTAGATTTATTGATTCCTTCATTTGATCTACTTTTATCTGGAAAAATGTCCATGTTTCTGAAAAGATTTTAGCTGCAATATTCCAAAGTTTTTATTCAGAAATATTGAACCAAAATCCTTTGACGAAAAAATGCACTCATATTTCAAAAACATAATTCAAATTATGGATTGCTTTCCTGATTTATTGTTGATTTCATTTCCACGTATATTCTGAATGTCAAAAATCGTAGTCAAAACATATCTTATTTAAATCAGATTGATCACAACATATCTACCTATTCTTGATATTACAGAATGTATTCAAAATTTTTTTTAAAGCTTTCAAAATATATTTTCAATTTATATTTATCCAAAGATGATAAATCGGGAGTTTATAAGTTAGTTTGTGGTGATTACCATAAAGTTTATAGTAGGACTTACTGGTAGATCTTTCTGAAAACGCATTCAGGATTATTTGAAAAATTTCCTCTGAAAAAAAATAATTCCACTTATTCAAGCTATTAATCTCAGGCAGCGCATGACTTTTTCTACCTGAACTTCGAATTTTTTCACGTTGCAAATAAAAGCTTCAACCACTTTGTGAAAAACACTAGAAATAAATAGACACAATAAAATCTGAATTTTACTAAATGAAGCAGAGTTCGCCTCTTTCAGATATAACTTATTGACCCCAACTCCTAGTAAATCCTTATTTTAGAATTACTATTTACCTCATTTGAATAATATACGAGTAATAACAAAAAACGAATATATTTCCGAAAAAATTGGGTTATTCAAAATGTAAAAATGCTGATGATAGCGAAAGAATTATTGTATTCGCAATAAATATGTGCAAATAAGGATAATCTTATTTAAGAGAACTTTTCATTAATTTCTTTACACATCTATATACTTCGAAAATTTCAGTGGAAAACGTTGAAAAATTATTAATCAAGAGAATATTATAACATCTTTGGAAACTTCCTGTATATTCGATGCATCTAGTTGATTGATGAAATTCAATATATTTTGCTTTACTCGGTAAAAAAAAAGAATTGCCAGCATGCCTTCAAGAAAATTTTCAATTTCTCCGTATTTTCACCCCCATTTTCCCCGCTCAAAAAACTTTTATTGATGAACTCAACGTGAGCTCCAGAAAAACGATAATAAATCTTCAAACCGTGACTGCAAGTTTTTCTTCTCCTGTGACGACCCAGAAATTAATCATTTGTTCCAATTCATTCAAATAGCAAAATTTCATTTTAGGGTCTTTTGAATATCATTCTCAAATTTCTTCGAGTGAAATTCATTTCGCCCCATTATGAAAATTCGTACCAAAGTAATATGAACAAAATTTCTCATCTATCTTTCTCCACAAATGTTCGTTAAATTTGTTGTTGTGTGAATAAATAACAATTCTGAATGAATTTATATTACAAAATTTCGAATACTAGGTATTATATAATTGAAAATTAAAATTGAATAAAAATATTCCAGGCTGTTCTAGAATGTACCGTCGAGGAGACGGCTGATAAAACATGGTAGGTTGTCAATAAAGATTTTGTTTCTGTTTTTCTAAGTTGTTAAATTTCCAAGATTTTCAGTAAATCAGAACAATTTTTCCTTATAATTTTAGAGATGTTTTTAAAGAAAATAGAGCGCATTCACTCCACTGAGATTCTGTCCCATATTGGTAAAATCGTTTTCGGCTGAGAAAATATTATTCGATTTAGGAAAATTGCTTCAATTTTTTCACAAAAGTTCTATATGTCCTCAATGAAATATGTAATTTACTCTATTTCTGAGCTGCTATTTGAAAAATAAGAACCGAACCTCTCGAAAAATTTAACTAGGTAAACCGAGAGTCGATAAAGAGACCCTTCAAGGTGAAGTAAGACTTAAGTCTTCTCTACCTTTTCCATGACGAATACTATGAAACATTTGAATATTAAAACAAATTGAAATATGTTTATCTTCCACAATTTTGAAATATTTGATATATTTAAATATTCGAATAAGTTAATTCAGAAATCTCTAAAAACATGCACTATATCTTCAAAAAACAAATATAATTCTAAGCAATTCCTTCTTCAGTCTTCAATAATATTCCAAATATCAAAATCAAAAAACTAACCTATATCAAAACCTCACCAGGTGTAAAGGACTAATGCTTAGTGTTGATCTGTGTTTCGAAGCATTAGTCCTTTACACGTGGTAAGGTTTTGATATAGGTTAGTTTTTTGATTTTGATATTTGCATATTATTGAGGACTGAAGAAGGAATTGCTTAGAATTATATTTGTTTTTTGAAGATATAGTGCATGTTTTTAGAGATTTCTGAATTAACTTATTCGAATATTTAAATATATTAAATATTTCAAATAAATTATATTCTTCGAGAAGCCCTTTAAGTGTGTTCATGTTTTTAAAAGGCAATTCTTAAAGGTAAGACCAGAAACAAAATTTTGTCTCCTTCAAATATTTATTTATTAGTTTCAATGACTTTCGTATATCTGTTGGTTTATTTATTCCATTTGACATTGTATATTGAGTTTTAATTATATACGTCTATTAAATGTAAGCGGTGCTTGTTTTAGACATTAATTTAATTCTAAAAGTTTTTTGAATAAAAAATTTTTTTGAAATTAAAATTGTAGAAGATTAACATATTTCAATTTGTTTTAATATTCAAATTTTGTTATATTTCTTCTATCAAGTGAAAGACCTTTCTATTTTATTACTATGAAACATATTAAATATTATATATTAATATTTTTTTAAACTTGGAAAGTTTAATATGTAACTTGACTAGTCTGATATACTTTCTGCCAAGAAACTAATAAGAATTGTTGAATGAAATACAAATTTTGTTTTCAATTATAATGATTCATTTTGTCACTTTCTAAGTTTTCATTTGGTTTTTTACAAATATTTTATTTTACGATTTCACCTAGGCTCCTTCTTCCTGAAAGGGTTTCATGTTCCACAGAATGCTAATCTAAGTTCAGGAAATAGGAAAAAGTCACATGGTAATGATTCTGTAGAATATGGTGATTGATCGAT
Source organism: Megalocaria dilatata (assembly GCA_034642435.1). Lineage (NCBI taxonomy): Eukaryota > Metazoa > Arthropoda > Insecta > Coleoptera > Coccinellidae > Megalocaria > Megalocaria dilatata. The sequence continues at coordinate 78,120,449 of CM067856.1, forward strand.
GGTATTTATTGGGCTCTGCCTCAAATTTTCTTCACAATCGTCACTTCATGTGATGGCACCTTATCGTCATGTATAATCTATAAGTTGTTCCTTAATTCCCATAGCTTCTTTCAATTTTTTTCACACGAACGTTGGAGTTCATTCGAATGAAATTCATGTTTTTCCATCTCACACTTCGCGAGACTAATATTATATCAAACCGAGCATATCGAAAAATAATAAAAATTATAGTCAATTTTGTCGGCTAATTTTTACAGTGACAATCAGATGCCTGTTTATTGGAGTGTATGTCATGCTCATATAACTCCATGTCATCACCTGTTTTTTATCACCATATATACAATCTTGATTTCGGAGTATTGAGTCCTTAAGTCGTTATAAGTTCTTCTCCATCGAAAAGTCTACCTCAGATCTGCTGACAATTTCCTTCCGAGTCCTCTGCATTTCAGAAGTTGAATGGTGGATGTAGTAAGCACTTGCTGTGGTGTTTTTCTCCCCCTGATGACTTCGTGTCGCATATCAGAGTGAAAGCTTGAATTTTCTCTCATAGACCAAATGAGATCCTTCATTTGCAGGTCTGTCATTTTCCTTTTTTTAATAATAAGCTCCTTCCAAGCTAATAAATTACCAAGTGTATTTCCAAATATTTGATGGATGAAAAATTTGGTTTTTTAATCTCATCGAATATTTTCATGAGATGAGTTCTTGATTTTATAAAACAGGTCAGGATGCCTATCAAACAAATACTTGTTTCACATCTACGAGAGCAGATATACAATATTTCTAAGTTCCAAGGCTATGTTCAAATTGGTATCCGATTTCATTTTAGAGAGTGAAATTTCTCGAGAATTTTTGATAATACAGCCACCAGGTTGAATGAGCGGTATGAGGGTATAGTTTTAGGTCTTCACCGGGTTTTAAAATAGGAATTTCAGTAGTTTCATGTTGTACCGGCTAATGGTTTTGATTCAATATAGCACTGCCGTCATCAATATTACTTTCTTCGGCATTTTCTTGTTCATTGTGGGTGTTATTTTGTTTGTTACGAAAGCTTTTTTGTAAATTCTGATATTTCACTTCATTTTGAACTTGTTTTGTGGTGACTCTTTCAATAGGAGATGTATTGGAAGAAATATCTAATAAATTTAATGACGAATACTCATACTCAGAGTCGTATAAGTCGGTATATAGCAGAGCTCTTTACCGACGTTAAAGTACCACTGTCATCATTGCTGCCCCGGGTTTCTGCTCACTCCAGCAGACCCCCGATAAACTGAAAGAGAAAGAAAGGATTTTTGAAGGAAGATAATAGAGATTTTGCGGCAGTACAACCAAGGTTGTGAAAGACCGAAGCATCGAAACAACACAAATAACAACTTCACAGCTTGGATCCCCCACCCCGAAGGACCGCTGTTGCTGTTCGACTGCTACAAGCGAGGCTCCGAAGCATCGTAGGATTGGTGTAAGAATCTAAAAATGGGGCCGAAGTTGGGGGCGAGCAGAGCAGATCTTCCAAGATCCCACCCTGGTCGAAACGTCATATTGTCCCTTTTTCCTCCATCGGACCATTTCCGATAAGCACAGCGGATAAGTAGCTTAAGGACCCACGAATGGGGCCAAAGTTGGGGGCGAGCAGAGCGAGTCTTCCAAGATCCCACCCTGGTTGAAGTCTTCCTTTTTTCTCCAGCGGAACAATCAGGACTCCGCAGCGGGAGCTTAAGGATCTAAAGATGGCGCTAAAGTTTGGGGCGAGCAGAGCAAGTCTTCCGAGATCTCACCCAGATCGAAACGTCGTAGTCTTCCTTTTTCCTCTAGCGGACGATTTCAGATCCCTCAGCGGATATGTGACGAAGGTTGGAGAGCCAACACTGAGATTCAGCCGGGTTTCGTCTTCGCCCGTGTATGGATTACAAAACTCTAATCGATCGCAGGGTCACGTGACTCCGTCGTCGGCCAGAGCCACAACTACTCCGTACTATTCCAAGCCTTGCTGAAGGGTATGGACGATTGTGGGACAACATGATGGAATGGTATGCAAGAAAGAAACAAAGTAAGGAAGTTGGATCAAGAGTCTCTGCTTTAGGCATCATAACCATATCCTCCATTTCATAATGAAACTAGGATTTCAGTCATGACAAGCACCCCCACCACGACAAGGTACAGAGACAATTGGGGGGTGATAATGACGAATATGAGATAATATCTGAAACATTTTCATATTGTCATCTATGAGTGTGCTCAAAAGTGTGAACTTCAGTTCTCGCCCATTGGAAGGTAGGTCTATTCGAATATTGCAGAAGTGGTATATGTATCTTAACTTTATGATTTTAGATGATTTCTGACATAAATTTTTAATTCAATATGTATCCAAGGCCTTTTTGAATTTCTAATCGGCTTCCACACTGAACTGTCATATCTACTCAGATCCGAGACATGGTGATTGAATGACATTTCCTCATGTTCTACGTTTTAGATTTCAATTGATTTATTAGCTTATTCAGAATTTTCTTGTCTGCAGAATAATGTGTCTGGCGTAATTTCATTCCAGCTCTCCTTTTCTGTGCAAGTTTATTGATTTTCTCTGGCAGTTTCTTCAAAAATAGTAGAAGCTTCTTTAGCAGAATTTTGGAGAACACTAACAAATGATGTCAATCCTTCATTTATTTCATCTGAGCTTTTGAGTGTACAGACATATTTTCCGCAATAAAATTTCTGTATTTATTCCAATCTGTTCGTCCGTTCTGCAATTTTGGGATCGTTTCTTTTTCTGAATTGTCAATCAACTTATAGTTGCTATTATAGGAGAATGGTCCGAAGATAGAACATAATTCGGGATAATATCCATATAGGAGGGAGGTGTATCATTAACTTTGAAGAAGTCTAACAAATCGGGAGCTCTGTAAGGATCTATAGGCCAGTTAGTAGTACTTTCAGTTGATAATATGGAATGGTTATTTTCTAAAAGTGGTGTGATTGCCATATTGATATGCAACAGTAATAAGACCCTATGGAAGTCTGATAATCTCCTAACAAGTTTTAATTTCTTAAAAAAAATTTCTCAAAAATTTTTCAAAATGAAATAAATACCTTAGAAAGCACAAAAAATATAGAATATTTATTTAACTTATCCGATGAAACACTTGAAGGATACAATGGTTGTTTCATAACGGTATCATGAAAATCAAGTTATATATATATATATATATATATATATATATATATAACGGTCGGTTTAAAACGTTTTTCTACGTTGTCCGACGCCTAATCGCCATTTCTTCCTATCTGCACAGTCTTCTTCGCTTAAATTTCTTGCAGTCATGGATTTTTGTTCGGATTTGTGCCACTCAATTTTGGGTCTCCCTCTTTTCCTCGATTGTGCAGGTTGCCATGATTGTACTTGTTTCGGGAGTCTTGTTTCAGGCATACGTCTTACATGCCCGTACCATGTTAGTTGTTTATTTTCTATATCCTGTGTTATTTTACCTTCGATTCCCATAATCTCTTTGATGTTCTCGTTTCTTATGTGGTCTTTTTTTGAAATACATAAAGATCGTCGTATCGCGTCCATTTCCACTACCTCCACCTTTTTCTTGTGTTTTTCTGTTATTCTCCATGTTTCGGCACCATATAGTAGTGTACTCTTGACCATCGTCTCATAAATATTGAATTTAGTTCTTTTCAATATTTCCTTACTCCACAATATTCCATTGAGACAGCCAATCACCTTTTTTGCCTGGACGATACGTTTTTCAATTTCCTCTGCGTCTGTACCGATTTCATCGAAAGTTATCCCCAAATAAACACAACTCTTACTGGAGGATTTTTTTGTGCATTTTCTAGTTCCAGATCTGTGAATTCGGCTCCTACACTTAAATATTTCGTTTTATCGATGTTAACTGTCAAACCCCAAATAGTGTACTCCCCGATTAACCTGTCCATCATATACACCATGTCACCCCTGCTCTTAGCAACCACCACCTGATCGTCAGCAAACTGAAGAGTCTTTCAAAACCGCGGCAATATATATCTTAAACAGCGTTGGTGATACGCAACATCCCTGTCTCAAACCTTCGGTTACTGGAAACTCCTCGGTGACATATTCACCTATTTTAATTCTTAATTTGGAGTTCTTATGTAGTTCTTGTAAAGCTTTTATATATGTATGGTTTATATTCGATTGTTATAGGACTTCCCACAGTTTAGAAATTGGGATGGTATCATAGGCCTTTCGGAGATCTACAAAAGTTATGTGTGTTTCCATATTCCTAGCGTTCCGTTTTTCTATTATTTGTTTCAAACAGAAGACATTGTCGGTACATGATCTCCCTGCTCGAAATCCGCTTTGTTCTTCATCTTCGTTCTCCCTGTATTCATCCTCTATCAAATCCCGAAGAATCCTCCCATACAACCTACTGAGTGTACTGGTCACAGAGAGTCCACGATAGTTGTTGCAATCATTTTTATTATCTTTATCTTTATTATCTTTTATATCTTTTTATGGATTGATGTAATGTAGGCAACTCTCCATTGTTCCGGAATTGGGGAACCATTTAGGCATTGATTGATCACATAAGTCAGGTTTTCATTGAGTTTTGGGGTTCCATTCTTGAGCATTTCAGCGTATACCCCTTCTGGTCCCAGGATTTATTATTTTCGAGCTTGGTTATTGCTTTTCTGAGAGTATCAGTGCCAATGTTGACAGGTTCTCCTTGCACATTTATCGGCTGAATAGACGGATTTTCAAGGTATTCAGTTCTGGTCTCCTGAAGCAGGTCTTGATAATGGTTTTTCCACTCTTCTGGTTTGATTATCTGTAAATTTGCTCCATCCTTACCTGGGTGCTTGAAAACCAAGTTCCACTCCAAAAATGTACAACATAACCTCAAAAATTTCTTCGAAGATAGCTCTCTTCAAAAACGCTTCTTCAAAAAAACTCCAAAAATATGTAGCACATCTTCAAAAAGGCAATTTGGAATTTTGGAACTGAAATAGATCTAAATATCAAAACAGATTTATTCTGTTAGCCTTCTATAAATTTCCATTTCAAAAAATTTTATTCAAAAACTTAGAATTAAATTAGTATCTTATAAGCACTGCTTAAATTTAGTAGACATATAGAATCAAAACTCATTATATAATATCAAATGGAATAACCCCAACAAATATAAATCGTCAATAAAAATTAATAAATAATTATTCGAAGGAGACAAAATTTTGTATTTGATCTTATAATATATTTATGAAAACCAAATCTGTTTCAAAAATACAAAACAAAATTTTAAGAACTTCTCCAAAACTAATTTATTTGGAATATTTAAATGAGGTAGTTCAAAAATCTCTCAAAACATGCAGCACATCCTCAAAAAACAATTTGAAATGAAATAACGTCTTCATCAGTCCGAATTCACATTTAAAAAATAACATCAATTAACAAAACATAACTTACCAGAAAGACCTCGTGGTATCCTTGTTGAACAAACACTAAAATTAGAGAACTTTAAAAATCCAACGTATTCTATCTTCATCACAAAGATCACACAAAGTTTTTAAGGTATTATATGGCCTTAGTTGAACCAAATGACATTTATATAATGAGATTAAAAAACCAAAATATAATTATATATAAATATATACAATAAAATAATGAGAAGAGGTTTTTTACTTGATAGAAGTATAATTAAAAAATTTAAATATCAAAACAGATCTGTTAGCCTTCTATAAATTTCGATTTCAAAAAATTTTATTCAAAAACTTTTATAATTAAATTAATGTCTTATAAGCACTGCTTAAATTTAGTAGACATATGTGAAAATTTCAAGCGAATTGAAAAAAAATTTTCGCAGATCTATTCGAATAGTAAACCAAAACAGAGGAATTTTTAATAAATATAGATTCTGTTCTGAAATGGCTTCAAATCGAAGCTGGACGATGCGTAATATTCAGGAAAATGTGCAAGGATTTGACCAGCTATATTGAGGGTGTAATCGACCTCCTCGGCAAAAAATGGGTCGTAGATTACGGATAACGTATACCAGCGCGACATGAATTGATGACAAGATCCAGAATTCAGGCTTTTGTTAGGAATGTCAAGAACCACGTCATATATTGCGGGTGATAGAGAGCATTGTCAAATTCCAACGCTATCCAGAGCGCAAAATTGGCTTGATTTTCTGGCTGAGTCCGATACGGGTTTACAGGGTAGGTTTAGAAAAATATCACGAAGTTTTATTGTATGTTAATTGGGATCTGCAAAGAAGACGAAATTATAACTATTAAAGAATTCAAGACTTAATGTTTCTAACAGAAAATATGCTATGAATCGATTTCATTTTTTGTTGCATGAAATAATAAATAGAGATCAATGATAAACAACTCTGAATGAAAAAATTTATTTCAGTTGATACAAATTTGTTTCAACATTCTGTACTAACGGTTCCAAGCAAATTCTTTATATGAATCCAAGTTAAAACACTCAAAAAAGTCTTTTATCAATTCTTTACCTGCATTCAGTTTAAATAAAATACTATAGATAGTATTATATTTGATAGATCAAATATTGTAGTTCCTCTTTAAAAATTCTTCACAACTAAAAATTTACAATTTCAAGTTTTCAGTTCTCAAATTGAAGTCGGTTAATTTTTGGTCTTTTATTGTTATTTCATTTTGTTTTGATTATTGAAATTAATTGCTAATTCAATCCATTTATTTCAAACATAAACGGAAAATATAAATTTAATTTTGGAAGAATTATTATTATATCCTGATACTCCTAGACCTTCTATGAAGATCCCTCAGAAGCTTTTTCAGCTTGTGCGAGTTAGGAGAATTTTGGAGAACTCTGTTAAAATTGTTCATGTCCTGAAAAAAATTCACTGGTACTTCGAATATTCAAGTCTTTGCTTTAGTGCACACATTAATTATAATGATATATATGATAATGATACTTATTACTGGATCACCTTCCTTTGATCTGAAGGTTTCAGAATGTGCGTAAAACACTAAAAATATTAGTGAAGAGCAGTGAAAAACTTACCTCGTTCTTGGATCACTGATTGGTGTCCAGTCCTAGGCCTTCTTCCTCTGATCTTTCATTATTTACTAAAAAATGTTTATCGTATATGTATTGCCAAGAAGTACTGGCTTCTTCTGCATTACTTTAAAGACATGTTGGTTTAATCCCACACCTTTATATAATTTTTGAAACTCTAAGGAATTATTTCAATACTAGTTATTTTCCATTACCTCTTTTGCGCGCTTGTCCCAGGAAACCTGTAATTTTCGAATTTCGAGTCAAAAATGTGTTTAAACTAGGTCGAAATAACTGACGAAGAATCCGAGGTCAAAACTAATTGTGTCAGGCCCTTCGTAAACACGCTTACTTTCTAATGGAAGGAATTAGAGCCTCGAAGTTTTCAGGAAAGGTTGGGGATCTAAATTTCTCGGCAAAGTTCGTTAATGGTCAAAATCGGTTCAATTGTTTCGCAATTATTCACGTTTAAAAATCTCCCATATTGTCCCAATATTTTCATAAATATTGGTTCGATCGATCTGGAATGCGGCATTCGGAAATAGAATAATAACGCGCATATTAGTTTTTATTAACTATAATCAGATTCAGTCGTCCATAAAGTGATTGACTGTTATATTGCGTGTATCGCTTAATGTCATTGTTATACAGTTGTTTGCTTTTGTCATACAAAACTTCGAAAATATACAAGAAGAAACATCTTCTGAATTTTTGATTGTCTATGTTTTTACTTGACGGAAATTCATCTTCAATATAAGAAAAACAAATGTTAACTTCCGCTACTTTATTGATTTACTCGACAATTGTTATACCATGACTTCATCGGGTGAGTATTAAAACTGAGGTATACATACAAAACATGACCTTAAATACACAGCTCTGGTACAAAAAATAGAGGGGTGGAAAGAGATGCTTTACAATCAAAGAAAAATATTAAGTAGAGGGGATCTGTTTAAACCTATTTGATCATTCAATAAAATTTGTCTTTTATTAAATCTATTGATCTCTAAAGTTTCTAACAGATTTAGTTTCTGACTTTTGTTTTCGATATGTAATATTTCATAGATCATATTAAAATTATGACCAGTCTCTAACAAATGGTTGGCATAAGTGGAATTTGGTTTATTATTAATGTAACATTTTTCATGTTCTCGTATCCTTGTTTGGAATGAATGGCCTGTCTGCCCCACATATACACATGGGTAATCACTACATGTTAACTTGTAAACTCCTGATTTTTTGTTTTTAGGAATGACGTCTTTATTATTTTTTATTAAGCTGCCTAAAGAATTAATAGTTTTAAAAGAGATGTTATATTTTTTTTTCTTTAAATATCTAGCAATCTTTTCAGATTTTTGGCCTATGTAAATTATTGAAATAAATCTTGTTTCCTTTAAATTTTGAAATTTTCGATATACAAGTGATATTGCTTTCTTGTAATTTACTTTATCAAGTAAATTATCTATAATTAACGGATTAAAATCATTATTGAAAGCTATTTGTTTAATGGTTTTATATTCTTTGTTCAAATTTTCTTTAGTCATGGATGTGTTAATCAATCTATAAGGCATACTATGAAATATTACATATAGAAAACAAAAGTCAGAAACTAAATCTGTTAGAAAATTTAGAGTTCAATAGATATAATAAGATACAAGTTTTATTGAATGATCAAATAGATTTAAACAGATCCCCCCTACTTAATATTTTTATTGATTGTAAACCATCTCTTTCACCCCTCTATTTTTTGTACCAGAGCTGTGTATTTGAGGTCATGTTTTACATTGTATACCTCGGTTTTAATACTCACCTGATGAAGTCATGGTATGACTAAACAATTGTCGTGTAAATCAATAAAATAGCGGAAGTTAACATTTGTTTCTCTTCTGAATTTAAATAATTTCTTCGATGTTGATGCGCAAGGTTTACGTGACAGGTTTGAGGGGTTAATTTCGTACTCTTCTAAAGTGTGTCAGCCTTATATATGGCATAGAGTTGAAGTTCTTCTAGTTCAAAAAGACATTGAGATGATTCTTATTTTTATGAATGCTTGCAAATGATATAATCTATCAGAAGTTGTTTGAGGCCCATTACAACCTTTGAGTGTTTTTTCTGTTCAAATGCGATGATATTATTTCTTTCACAGTCTGCATAAATTTTTCATTTTATAGATAATCAGGTTCATACAAAGTATACAGGAAAGTCGCTGGTTTATACTTTGCCGAATCATGTGTGTTTGGCAGTAGGTAGGTGATCGCTCCCATAAGAAATATTGACATCTTTTGCGGGTTGGTTATGATTATGTTGATTGCTTCAGACAGTGTATATAACTGTATTTCTTCAACCAAAAAATGTATATGAGACAGTAATTTATTTCCACAAAAATGTTTGTACTACTACAACAATTGTTTCACCACGAAGTGGCTTCTTCAGATATTACATTGTACTGTCTGATAGTATTCAGTGTAACCGAGTTTAAATACATTTTTAGGTACGTGACCAAATAATGGAAGCACAAGTCATGAAAACTCTAGGTGTTTATTGGATTTTTGCCGCTAAAAATGCCATTAAGGAAAAATATTCAGTAATGGAGAATGATCGACATCTGTTTGTTCGTTCAAAAGGATTTTACGGGCATTATACCTGTTGATTTCAAGAAATTCTGAAAGTGTTAATCTAGAACTTTTGCTTTCAACGTGGATAATTTCATAATTATTGTTGAAATTATGTCTGAATTCCTTAAGATGATTAGCATATGTCGAATGTACAGAATTGGATGGTCCAATTCTGTACATTCGACATATGCTAATCATCTTAAGTAATTCAGGCATAATTTCAACAATAATTATGAAATTATCCACGTTGAAAGCAAAAGTTCCAGATTAACACTTTTAGAATTTCTTGAAATCAACAGGTATAATGCCCGTAAAATCCTTTTGAACGAACAAACAGATGTCGATCATTCTCCATTACTGAATATTTTTCCTTAATGGCATTTTTATCGGCAAAACACCAATAAACACCAAGAGTTGTTATGACTTGTGCTTCCATTATTTGGTCACGTACCTAAAAATGTATTTAAACTCGGTTACACTGAATACCATCAGACAGTACAATGTAATACCTGAAGAAGCCACATCGTGGTGAAACAATTGTTGTAGTAGTACAAACATTTTTGTGGAAATAAATAATGTCTCATATACATTTTTTCAATTAAAATGAGTTTCCACCAAGTAAAGACCGAATCTATCCAATATTTCTTCAACCAAAAGTTATAAAGTCAATTCGGTCCTGATTGCGTTTTTTCCACAACTTTATACCACCACAACGGATGTGCCTACTTTCAAAACAAACAAAAAAAATTGAAAAAAAAATGCAGTGTGCAAACCCAGTTCTTCATCAGTGGAAAGGGATACTAACATATTTTATCCCAGAAACTCCACTTAGAAGGTAATTGAAAATAGACCCATTCCGGTCTAGCACATAAATCTCGAAAAAAAAACATCAGTATTACTCAACTTTCAATGGAAAAAATTTTTAATTTTCAGCATAGAATCGTATTGAATAACATTATGATCTAAATCTCATGTCAAATCAATATAACATTTTTGCTGGCTATGGCATATCAAATTTGGTTTTCACACTGTATCATGTATTCAATAAAACCTCAGATATATTATTTGATGCTGAGTTGAATCATTTTACTAATGCTACAGTCAACAACTATATTATGGTTTAAGGAACAACCAAGGATCATATATACTAACTGACAAAGAAACTGCAACACTCAGAAGGAGCTGTTTAAATTTAAATTTTTTTTTTTTTTTTGGTAAAACAGATAGTATAGCAAGGAGTAAATAATTGAAATTTGAAGAAAAAAACGAAGGGTTTACATTTTTTTTAATGAATTTGTTAATAATGTGTTTGTCCACCGCGATTATCTATACATGTCTTGGCATTGATGCGATAAGATGGTCTATTTCTTCTTGAGGGATACTATCCCAAGCTACCTGTAGTTCAGGTCTCAGCGCCGCCAAAGTCCGTGGGGGCTGGGGGTAAATTTCCAAGCCTTCTACCCATGATGTCCCAGACATGCTCTATGGGTGAAAAATCGGGCTATCTGGGCGGCCATGGCAAAAGATTCACATGGGTCACTTCAAAAAAGTTTAAAATAACTCTGGCAAGATGAGGTCGAGCATGATCTTGGATTCTCGAGCCGGTTAAGGTAAGGGAGAACATTTGGCTCCACTATTTCTTGAAGGTCACGCAGCGTTGTCATGTTACTTCGAATAAAGACTAAAAGTGACCTAATTGCATGTGCAATAGCACCCCATACCATAACGCCTACTGTCCGGTGTACATGACGCTCAATATCAAACTGAGGTTCACGTCTTTCTCCCTGACATCGTCTAATCCTTCTTCGGCCATCATGTGCACCCAAGGAGAATCGAGATTCATCAGAAAAGTCGACCTGATGCCATTCCACATTCCAATGTTGACGTTCTCTGCACCACTGTAATCGTTGCCGGCGATGCTCAACTGTCAGAGGTAACACAAGATGGGGTCGATAATGCTGCAGTCCAAAAGACCTTATCCGGCGGTAAACCGTTCGGACAGATACAGGATGGCCTTGTTCTCCTAACCACTCATCAGCCAAAGATCGAGTTGTCGCAAATTGGTCTCTAATAGTCTTAGATTCCATAAGTCTTAGACGTCAATCTTCAACTTCATTTGTGTCCCTTCAACGTCTGGTGCCTACTCTTTTTCGATTTTGGGCATTATGAAACCACCCTTGGCAATATCTCATAACAGAAGTTGGATTTCTGTTCGTACGGTTAGCGATTTCTCGAAATGACAACCCCGCCTCCCGTAAATCAATAATTCGACCTCTTTCAAATTCACTTAGCGGGCGATAAATTCCGCATACACGTGCTCTAGGCATTTTAACAACAACTAAACATCTACTTTGGATCTCCTCGAACAGCTGGTTTGTTGTAAAATTTAAAAAATTTGCAAAAAACGACTACATATTTAAGTAACAAAAAATGTTTACATGAAAAGACCTTCACGATTTTTTTCTCCATATTTTATTCATTTATTCCTTGCTATACTATCTATGTTTTACCAAAAAAATTTTAAATTTAAACAGCTCCTTCTGGGTATTGGAGTTTCTTTGTCAGTTAGTTTATTTAATATAATAATAAGGCGGAAAGCTATGACCTGAAGTCATAGCCTTTAAGCGCTAATTCATATCACCCACGAACCTCAAAAAATATTTTTTTGGTTTTCTAATTATACGAACGCAAGAAAATTCTGGACAAACATGCGCGTTAGTATTTTTTTTCTAAGCGCTCAATTTCATATCGATCGAATCTGTTGTTTCGAAAATATGGGGAAAAATATGAAAAGTTTTCGTGAATAACTGCGAAATTATTGAATATTACATTACTCAACTACAAGAGTTAGACCAAACCTTCCTGAAAATTTTTAAGACTATAGCTCTTTCCGTTTGAAAGTAAGTATGTTTATGGCCTGCCAGACATAATCACTTTCGACCTCGAATTCAGCCTTGTCTTTCAAGACCGTTTTTCCCCTGGGACTAGCGCTCAAAAATGTAATATCATTAAATAATTTGATGCACCAAATTCAGGCAAGATGTAGATAAATGCGACTGGACTAGGGGTATCACAAACTTTGTCAGTTAGTTTTTCTACATACAAAACAATTTCCAATACATCAGCAAGTTCGCACACCCTGGTGGGCTAATTTTCTTTGTCCTCTCATCTCCAACACACTCAAAATGTCCTCAGTAAGTTATTTTCAAATAACAAAGAAAAGCCGAAGGACAAAAAATTTAAAAACGCGGAAAAAAGGTGGTTTTGCATTGTACCACAGTAGGCAAATGTTACAAGTTGGTCTGTCCATAATTTCTTCACTTGTTCGTTGCTATGAAAATTGAGTGAAGAGCTTCTGTTTCTCAGTATCACGGTAGTATCAATTGGTTGACTGTAGTGTTTTTTTTCCCCTCATTTCAAATCTACAATACAAGTATATAACTTCAAACATGACTATTTGCGTTACTTGTTCTTCAGGAACTGATAATTCTGTATCATTGAAATATTCATATCTATATGAAATGTTTCTAATCACTCTAAATCTATTTCATGTTTTTAGAAAACCTATAAGGTTAACTCAATTAATCTTCAGATCGTGTTGGCTTTTACATGATACAAATCAATTGTAAACTTTTATTAAATAATAATATAATAAACATACACCTTGATTTATATCTATTTATTATTGTGAGTTGCTCACATAACGTTCGTGTACATAGTAACTTCTTCAAATGCTCATACATAAATGGTCTAAAATTTGAATATTAAAACAAATTGAAATATGTTTATCTCCTACAATTTTAATTTCAAAAAAATTTTTTATTCAAAAAACTTTTAGAATTTAATTAATAACTAAAACAAGCACCGCTTACATTTAATAGACGTATATAATCAAAACTCAATATACAATGTCAAATGGAATAAATAAACCAACAGATATACGAAAGTCATTAAAATTAATAAATAAATATTTAAAGGAGACAAAATTTTGTTTCTAGTCTTACCTTTAAGAACACCAATTGCCTTTTAAAAACATGGACACTCTTGAAGGACTTCTCAAAGAATATAATTTATTTGAAATATTCAATATATTTGAATATTCGAATAAGTTAATTCAGAAATCTCTAAAAACATGCACTATATCTTCAAAAAACAAATATAATTCTAAGCAATTCCTTCTTCAGTCCTCAATAATATTCCAAATATCAAAATCAAAGAACTAATCTATATCCAAACCCTCACTCACCACGTGTAAAAAGGATTAATGCTTCGAAACACAGATCAACTTTATAATTCAAGATTGATCTATGTTCTAACAAAATCAAAGAACAGTGTGAGTTATTTTCAAGGCTTATTAAAGGTAAGACCAGAAACAAAATTTTGTCTCCTTTGAATATTTATTTATTAATTTTAATGACTTTCGTATTTCTGTTGGTTTACTTATTCCATTTGACATTATATATTGAGTATTGATTATATACGTGTATTAAATGTAAGCGGTGCTTGTTTTAGACATTAATTTAATTCTAAAAGTTTTTTGAATAAAAATTTTTTTTGAAATTCAAATTGTAGAAGATAAACATATTTCAATTTGTTTTAATATTCAAATTTTGTTATATTTCTTCTATCAAGTAAAAGGCCTTTCTATTTTATTTTATATATAATATATAATTATATTTTGGCTTCAAGAAATTTCATTATGGAATGTCAATGAATTTAAATAAGCCTTAAAAATAACTTAAAACATAGATCAATCTTGAATTATAAAGTTGATCTGTGTTTCGAAGCATTAGTCCTTTTTACACGTGGTGAGGGTTTGGATATAGGTTAGTTTTTTTATTTTGATATTTGGAATATTATTGAGGACTGAAGAAGGAATTGCTTAGAATTATATTTGTTTTTTGAAGATATAGTGCATGTTTTTAGAGATTTCTGAATTAACTTAATCGAATATTTAAATATATTAAATACTTCAAATAAATTATATTCTTTGAGAACTCCTTTAACTGTGTTCATGTTTTTAAAAGGCAATTGGTGTTCTTAAAAGTAAGACCAGAAACAAAATTTTGTCTCCTTTAAATATTTATTTATTAATTTTAATGACTTTCGTATATCTGTTGGTTTATTTATTCCATTTGACATTATATATTGAGTTTTGATTATAAACGTCTATTAAATGTAAGCGGTGCTTGTTTTAGACATTAATTTAATTCTAAAAGTTTTTTGAATAAAAAAATTTTTTGAAATTAAAATTGTAGAAGATAAACATATTTCAATTTGTTTTAATATTCAAATTTTGTGATATTTCTTCTATCAAGTAAAAGGCCTTTCTATTTTATGGTCTAAAATTTGGTAACATACAGCAACGTAAATGGTTTCTGTTTGGAAATAAGGATACAATAAAGAATTTTTATTACTTTTGATAAAACCATCGGGTTCCTAGTACAATATATCCAATAGAGGTGAATTAGTTTGTTCATTCAATAAATTTCCCGAATTCTTAAACGGTTCCAAACTTTCCGAACAGGTTCAGTTTCAGACCCTCATTTTCTTTATGCAAAATTTTAAAACGCTCATCAAAATTATATTTTATTTTGATGAGATGTTCCGCAAATGTAGAATCTAACTTATTATTTAGAAAAGATGTTCCAGTTTGTCCAATATAAGTTTTTGAATTGAAGAAATGTAAGATGTTCGCCACTCTTCTGGGGTTCTTCAGCATTTATACTATTTGTTTATTTTTCTTCTTTATAACTTGTTATAAACATATAACAAACATATAACAAGTTATTTTTGACATTAGATCCGAGGGCATCGATAGGATTCGTTAAAAGCTCGTCCAGCAGTCCTGAGCCTACTATTGCCTCTGGCCTGTCAATCGCCAGTTGATATAGTTTGTATGTGGTCCGTTCCGCCTCCCTCTGCACGAGTAGGTGCAGGAGTGGTAGATTTAGTAGGACCTCTATGGCTGCAGTGCGAAACGCACCTGTAATTGCAAGGCAAACCTGTCTCTGTAGTCGGGTGAGTGTTCGCCAACCGTTTGTTCGCCTTTCTTCCACCACGCTACAGCGCCATACACTATCCGTGGTCTAATTACCATAGTGTATAGCCAGTACATCTGCCTAGGCTTTAGGCCCCAGATATTGGGTATTTGAATACACAATATTTTTATGTGGAACTATGTCCATACTAAGTATATTCGTTGAGAAATAATTTCAATAATAATAATAAATGTCTTTATTGGAAAAAATGTATATATATACATTTAATTGCAAAAAGGGCGAGATTCAGTGCACCTAAACGCAATGTACTGCTCTATCTAATTCTTAATTTACTGAAAACAGAGTAGTATGAATAATCAGAAAAAAATCGGTGAAACAGCTCATCAAATCAATTACACAAAAAGAGAGAAAAACAAGAAATCTATTTAATTCAATTACCATATAATAATAATCAATTTTCTATTCTCTCGAGTGGAAATCACGAAATGTCTCGTTTCAAGGAAATGCGCTCTAGATTCAACAAAAGCAAAAACAATATTCAAAGTCGCATACATAACTCAATCAACTGGAAACTTGAATAGGGCGTGAAGATGAAACATAGGGGCAGCGAATCGATTTTCACCAACTCAAATGTACATATTTGCGTTTGTTCGCTGACATTTCTGGAACGGTTTTTTGCAGAGGTCTGCGCCTCACGGTCCAATCGGCCGTAACGATTATTGGAAATTGGATCACATTTTTATCCCGATCAGTTAGCTCTTTCCATGCGTACATACCTTTTAATGAATATGGGGCCGGGAAAGCGGATAGGAAAAGTGAACGCATTACACAGATGCCTGAGGCAAGGTGAATTAGATAAGAGCGGGGATTTGGGAACTGAGGGAAGAATATTGGCAAATAAGTCGTAATCTTCCATGCGCAGCGGATAAAAGTTTAACAGATCTGGAGCACCTTATAAATTGGATTCAGCCAGATTTGGCAATTAAATTCTTTTCTTGTAATGATATCCCTGATTATTTTCATTAGGTGCTCTACAGTCGGTATTTGGAAAATGTAGTTGGCATGTTTTATGATATTTTTTGTGTTGTTATTATTATAATTAGGAGAAGTGAAAACCTTCATATATTTAGGAATATTTTCTAAATATTACAATCGAACTAAGTACAAAATACTTCACATCGTTGCTGTATTATGCGTCATGAGCAGCTCTTAAAGACGTTTGTACTGGTATAGTAAAGGAAAACTGTTCCTTGCATACTTGGCACTCAGATTTTCGAAAGACCTTACTACTGATAAATCATTCTGTTGTTTGTGAAAATATTCTTATTCTCTTCGTGACGATGAAAGGCAAATATCAAGTCATCAGGTCAAAAACGATTCCACGTCCTGGTCCAATCAAATAGACATTTAACTCAGGCATTATCGCATTCGCATAGAGATGAAAATTGGTATAGATTTTGAATAAACTATTACAAATGATATGTCGAAAATCTTCTCCGTCCTTCTGCAAAAAAATTTACTCAAGATCAAATGTAAAAATTCAGGTTTTTTACAACGGTAACTTTTATCGCGAAACTAGATTTTGCAGAAGTTGTAGATCATTCAATTGAATACAAAAATTATTCAGATACTTTTTTCGTACGAACCGCCGTTCCTGAGATATAGCGGTTTTAAAAGTTGAAAAATTAATATTCTACCTATGAGGCACCAAAGGTGGCTTATTTTTTCAACGTGGTTTCCCCAGTAAGTATACTTCATGATTTATTAAGATAACGAAAATTTGATCAGATCGTAGTCTATTGATTTCAAAAATGGTTCTATAACTAATGATCAAAGTGGAACGAGTTGTGTTTTTCTAAATGTTATTATGATTTGTTATTTTCATACGAAGCTTTATTGACTATAAAATAAAACAGATAATTGTTAAACTCCCTTGTTTCTCAGATATAATTTTTATTACCATACTTCAACTTTAATCTTCTCTTAATTTTTTTATTATCTATAGTTGGATTTTTCCCAATGTCTTTCAATTCTTGGAATGAAAATGTACAATCATCATTATTTTCAATGTATCTAAATATTTCCTTCAGTGCCAAGTTAACTGAATCATCGACGTGACCACAAACTTTATGCCCCGTTGTAGGACTCAGAAAGATATTTAACAATTATTGGTACTTAGTAGCAACAAGTCAAACACATACTCAATGCGGGTAATAGCAGCCTTTAGTATGTAATCGAAACGAATCCGAGCTACCTTTAGAATGGAATCTTTAAATTTAAGTGTAGCTACATCATATCTTTTACGAACAACATTCTACTTTCTTCTTTTCAGCTTCTTCATTTGCTTCAAAACAAGCAATGTCTTTTAAACCAGAAATCAGACTCACCTACTCGTGCTCTAGTATGAGGTTTTATTGTAGGTGCACTTATCGTGGATGCACTTCCTTATTCTGTCTCGCGCGATCTCTTAACTGCAGCAATACTACTCTTGGAGTGTATATTTTACGACGCTACACATGGACTGTCACAGATTGCTTGTCTTTCAAGTTTTCAAAAATTTTATCATTCCTTTCAATACTTGCATTAATCAAAGTCTTTATTCAACAACAAGAACTTGAATTTCTTTCAAAGGTTCATCACAAATGAAGAAGCTGCTGACATGTTGTTGAAATCATTCATTGGCATAAATTGAAATTGAAAATATTACCAAGCACATCTGTTCACTGCAAAGAAACTTTCAGAACTAATAGTTTATAGTCAGTTATTTCATTTCCGTCCTTCAAAAATAGGTGTATATGCGACCCTCCACACTCCAACAATGACGTAGCTGGCAGATGTTGCTCAAGGTTACGGAGGCAGGAAATTAGGAACTGATAGTATAGTTTTATACCTTGAAATGCTCATTCAATTTGTACAACTTTAGTGTGTGAGTAACACAAAGCAATATTTTCTTATTTTTACTTATATTTATCGTCCGATGACGTATACAGGCTGCATATGTGCATATCATGTACAATATAAATTTTTCAACTTTTAAAACCGCGATATCTCACGAATAGTAATTCGTATGAATGAAAGTATCTCAACAATTTTTGTAGAGAATTGTATGATCTGCAACCTTTGTTTGACCCATTTTTGCGATAAAATTCACTGTTTCAGAGGGAAATGTAAAAAATCTGAATTTTGTATTTTTGACCTATGATAATTTTTTTTGCAGAAGTAGGATCGAAGGGGATTTTTGACCTTTCATTTGTGATGGTTTTTTAAAGGCTATAACAATTTTCTGTCCTATTCGAATGTAGGCGAAGTTATGACTTTTTTTGTTTATTTTGACGAGACTATATAGGCGATAATATATTTGTCTGCGAACGATGAAAAAATCAACTAGTTGATAGCATATTTCATCTTCTTTAAGACTTCTTCTATCGCGATACCAGGCTTATTGGCCTGTAATTCTAGGCCGACAACTTATCTTATATGGAACTAATAGTTAAGGGTAACCATTCAGGCAGAAGAGAACTTTTTGAAACATTTTGAATAATAGATAAGTTATCTTATACGAAATTAATAGTTAAGGGTAACCATTCAGACAGAAGAGAATCTTTTGAAACATTTTGAATAATGATGACCATACAATCTTTAACCTATCAAACATGCCTAAGATGTCACGATAAGCATTATATAACGATAATTCATCTGCCAAGTATTAATCAGGATGAAGAAAACATTTTGCACCAACTTCTTGCCGAGTATGTTCCGAAGTATTTTTTTTTGAATCATTCTATTCTTCTATAATATTTTTTACACCTTTAACGTCTATTTGTATATATTTACCTGTGCTGCTGATAGATTGCTAAGATATACGTTCTATTCGTTTGCAGTTCTGATGGCACATCTCTGGTTCAAGTTATTTTAGAATTTTTTGGTATTGATATAATTGACGGAGGCATCTATAAAGAGAGTTATTGAAATCGGTGCATTTTATCGCCTGAATAATAACCTAAAGCTTTCTGTTATTTTTGCCTTGCTTATTATTCGCACAATATATTTCTATTTGACCAATATGTCAATACAGTCATCGTCTCAAGATGAACTGTTTCCTAACTAATCCGTAATATATGTGGACTTGAGATGTGACTAAAACTGGATGCATAAAAGTTTGAGATGAATTTCTTCGAAGAATCTTATTCACTGGTTATTTTCTGAATTCATCAGTATTCTGTCTGCACGAAATCATTCAAAGTTGATATAGTATTATTCTTTTGGGACTTGGTTTTTTAGGTTTCATTAATAGATGTGAATTTGTTTTTTATTGCAAGTATTAATCTCCAGAGTTTCTAAAAGATGAAATTTATGAATTTTATAATATGTAATATTTCATAGTTATTACCAAAATTACGTCCTGATGAGTTGCATATATTGAGTTTCCTTTTTTGATTAGTATAACATTTTTCGTGTTCCCCATTCTTTTCATGTCTCTTACCAAACAACAAAATTCAATTTTAATCACAAGGATAATTGAATTGAAATAACGATCAATGTATATATCATTTATCATGTTCAATCCCTTATCAATTACTTCATTCAATACTACAATTTCCATTTGGATCAATTACTTTTTGTCTTCTTTCCGTCTAATTCATTTTTCCAAGCTCAACTGGGATATACTAAGCTTTCTTTAACTTTTGTTGTTTCGATTGTTTTGAATATCCTGAGCAATTTCAAGATTATATTAAATAAAAATATTCTAAATTTTTACACTGTTCTGCTGGGAAGACAGTTGATTCGCTACACAGTACCTTCATCAGATATTACATTTCGATCAAAATTTAATTTATATCATCTGATATATAGTTTTGAGTCAGTTTCCATCAAGTAAATATTGATCCAATATATTCGCCGTTAGTTTAGCAATACACAAATCGTAAAACGTTATTGCATTCCTCTTCAAAATATTCAGATAATATTAAAAATAAATTTATTTAGTTTATGCTGGTTGAAAGTTAAAATTCAGTTTCAAATATATAAACAAAACTATTATGATAATTCTGAAATACCTATAAATAATTCATTGAATTAAAACAAATATAATCAATATGTCTCATAAAAAAAAAGTTTCTATTTTGGTAGACTAATGAATTCTCAAATATCATAAGAAATTTTGAAATATAAAGGAATCTCCAGAAAATAAGGACAATTGATGGAAATTATTATGCGCACGTGGTTGATACAATATTGCTTCGCTTAGAAAACTTATACAATATGCAATAAAATACATTTTTCAGAACAACGTTTGAAAATCTACATCCAAATGCTCTTAAAATTGAAAAATAAATTCTACCAAAAACTTATATTACATTACCTTGAATAAAAAATACGTCTGCATTTTAAAAGAACAAGGAAGAAAGAAGTAAACTCAGTTCCTATAGTTTTCTAGAAGATTCTGAAAAACACATTGCACAATATATGAAATATTGAAATCAAATAAATTATTAGAATAAAATAATAAGAAGCGGTTTTTACTTGATAGAAGGATTATTACAAACTTTGAATATCAAAATATGATTATTAGAAGGTTTCACAAAATATTCTTATCCATATTCGAACCTATAAATTTACCTTCATTAATTATGAACTCAATAAATAAATATATAATGCGATTCCTAATAATTGAAACTTTTGAATGAAAAAAAGTGCAGGAAAAAATCAAGGTTTAACCTGTTTGAATGATTGCTGATTGTCATTTATTGTATATTCAGTAATATGTTGATTGAATTTTTGTGCTTTTCTACACGTATGTCTGTTTGTTTTTATTGAAATGTTTATGTATATAACAAGAGCTAATTACTAGAGCACTCTTAAATGAACTTTCCCTTGGAATTTCAATTCGAAATAAGTTAACCTCTTTCCTTTTCAGTTGTTGTGTAGACGTATTTGTAAGTTAAGTTTATTTTAATATTATTTTTCGATTGAATTTATTTTTCATTTCTTAGGTTAACAGATGAGTTTTCCAACGTTGTCTGAAAAGTGTGTTACTTTTTTTTCGTGTAAAACATTTTTTTGGTTCAAAATTTCTAAGTCAAATTTTCCATGTGAATCAATATTCTATTAATCACATATGCTCTTCATTTCTCTTCATTTTCTATAGATTTCTCTATATTTCAGAATGTTTTACAATATTTTAGAATCTCATATGCCCACAGAAATTGAAACTTAGTTGAATATTTTTCTAAGAAGTTTTGATTGAATTTGCTTCAAATTAAATGAATGATAGGCTTTATAGAATATTTTATGTTTATATTACTCGGATAATGTTTCAGCCAGATATGTATTCAACGTATAATCAATTAGTCGATTGAAGTTGATTGCTAGTAACACACCCACATTTCTATTTTGATTTTCTTCTCTTAAACCTAGCTCGGCCCTGACTTCTTTGTATACCTTCAATCTAGTACTTTTATCGAAATTATAAATGAGTTGCTAGCCGTTATGTCGAATAATGAAACTTAAATAGAATTCCTATCAGCTGTACCCAAACCGGCGTGATGCAATTGAAAACCTTTTGCGGCTGAAATTGATAGATGGAAAAATTCCATTTGACTAATGACTTTTTTACATTAATCTCATCAAGGGTGATAACCATCGTAATTTATAACGAATTCAGAGCTTATAACTTCTTCCATTAGAGCAAAACATTTATATCATTATGATGTATCTTCTTATAATGAAAGACAATAATTATTTCATATATAAAAATGAGCCGAGTGATATAAAAGAAATCAGATTATTGTAATGCATATTTATAACTTGAACATGACATTTAGATAACATACTTTTTGTATGGAATAATCTAGTTTGTTAGATAATTATGTTGATTAATTGTAATTATTATTGAAAATTACATCAAAAACCAGGTGGCCAATATGTAATGTTTGTTTTATTTGTTTCTGATATATGAATAGATGACACTAGAGAATGCACATCTTTTCAATTTATTCTTGAAGAGAATCCAATATGAGAACCAGGCAATATGAATAAAAACATAAATCAAAGTTATTTCTTATAATAAGTCTGTACTTGCGAATTTTTGTTTTTCTTTTTTCGATCTTCTGACTTCAATTTCACATTGCCTTGTAGTTTAAGCTTACGTAATTGACAATAAAATTCAACACTAACTTGGCTGTGGATAAAAAAAATATTTTCTATTCAAACAATCCAGAGATGAGTTTGAAAATTAGCTCCATAGCAAAAACTATAATGTGGTTGTAGTTATGATGATCAAATAATTAATATATGTAAATATCATCCCAGTTAGCCCAGTTCATATAAAAATACCAAAAAATAGTGAAATTACTGGCATGACGCCGGGAGCTTGAGTACTTATATACAGTATGAATTTTTTGAAAGATACTGTATCGTACTGCAGTAAGTTAACCGTTAACTGATTATCGTTCCAGTATTTTGAGACAACAAACGAGGGCAAATTTGATTGATCGTAATGATTAATAACAATCTGCTGCAATGTAATGTACCGGTGTTAACTTTATAAAACACTTTTTAGTTATTCATCTCGATGATTAACTAGCTTTGTTCATGTAATAATAAAATAAACGACAACGACAATGAGTAAATAAAGAATAAAGGTAATAAATTGAATAACATCGACAATATATAAATTGGAGTAATACGTTAATCATAATCGCGATTATCCTTGGGCACCAGGCCATAAGCAAAAAATGTGATCACTACGAGAATAATAATGCGATAATCTTGGGCCAAAGTGGCCATAAGTGACAAAGTTATAAGAAAAATATTAATTTTTACTTGTAGTACTAGGAATTTAAAAATATAGTAGTAGATATGACTGAATTTATCAATTCTAACGAAAATATGAAAAAATTTTTATTGGTTGAAAGATGGATTGGTGGGTTGGCTTAATAAGTGAAATGAGGTTCTGATTGGTTAGTTTCATTAAAATAGGAATTTTGAGAACGGCCTGCTTATGAATAAGGAGAGAATCAAAGTTTTTATATTCAACAATCATGTCATTTTTTTGAGAATAGTGGTCCTACAGTAGATATGTCAAATTGTAAAGGTTCTTCGCCTTTCAATTTAAATCACATGTTTCCTAAAAGACCATACACATATGTATTTAATAACGTATAAGCTAAATATATCAGACAAAACGAATAAAAATAATTCAATAATTCTTGAAAAGGTTCTTGGCCAAGGGTTATAATAATACCAACTTTTTAAGAAAATGGCCAACTGGTTTCGATTTTATTACAAAATCTTCAGCAAGGCTCTGAAATGAAAAACGTGAACTACAGCTACAAAATCTTTTGAGTGCCTGAATTACTATATTACAATACAATTTTAAAACAAATAAAACAATTTTTTATAAGTGAGGAAAACTTTCTGTTTTTTTGTTAATGGATCAACATCTTAATTAGCTATAAAACTAATAAATTTTGATAATTCGAACAAGAGACTCGACACAAATAATTTGAAAATGTCATGATTTTAAACAAAATGGTTCGACTGCTTGAAATTATTTTCAAATGCGAACAAAGACGTATCCAATGAGACGTAAAGGATACTTCCAACCCTCAGCTGTAATATAGAATATAAGCATTAAGTATTGAAATACATAATATTGAAACTCAATGATATGAGTTCTTTCTGCGTTGTATGAATACTCTGTTGAGTATAACAACGTATATTTTTTGCGTCCTTAGCTTAGTGATAAAAGTTAAAAATGGAGCTTGAATGGAATATAAACTTTCAAAAATTTATTGCTCTTGAATTCAATACTGGTTGACATTGCATTGCTTAAAATATCTTGTGTATATTATTTGAATGAAAGTATAGTTTACAAAATGAACTTCTAAATAAATTTCAATAATTTTTAACAAAAAAGTTTAATGAATAATTAAATCAGAATATTAAAAATATTTCTTACTTGGTTAAATGAACCAATCAATTATCAGTTTTCCAGATTACACCATTCTCTGTTTTTGTTGCTGATTTAATGAAGCCGATTTCGTAGCTGAAGCGGAGCAACTTTGTCACTAGTTATATTTGCCATTGATGCAACATTATAATAAATTCAATTCAAAACATGAATGATTATTTATATGGATAGATAATTATCATTTTCCAAAAAAAACTTGGTTCCTGTTCTTGTTGCTATAAATTAAATATTTTTAATAAAATAGAAAGGCCTTTTACTTGGAAAGAAATATAACAAAATTTGAATATTAAAACAAATTGAAATATGTTTATCTTCTACAATTTTTATTTCAAAAATTTAAATTCATTGACATTCTATGAATTTAAATAAACCTTAAAATAACTCACACTGTTCTTTCATTTTGTTAGAACATAAATCAATCTTGAATTATATAGTTGATCTGTATTTCGAAACTTAAGTCTTTTAACACGTGAGAGATATAGGTTAGGTTTTTGATTTTGATATTTGGAATATTAAATGAGGACTGAAGACGGGATTGTCTAGAATTATATTTGTTTTTTGAAGATATAGTGCACATTTTTTAGAGATTTTTGAAATAATTTATTCGAATATTTAAATATATTAAATATTTCAAATAAATTATATTCTTTGAGAAGTCCTTTAAGTGTGTTCATGTTTTTAAAAGGCAATTGGTGTTCTTAAAGGTGAGACCAGAAACAAAATTTTGTCTCCTTTAAATATTTATTTATTAATTTTAATTACTTTCGTATATCTGTTGGGTTATTTATTCCATTTGACATTATATATTGAGTTTTGATTATATACGTCTATTAAATGTAAGCGGTGCTTGTGTAGACATAAATTTATTTCTAAAAGTTTTTTGAATAAAAATTTTTTTGAAATTAAAATTGTAGAAGATAAACATATTTCAATTTGTTTTAATATTCAAATTCAAAATATTTTTAATAATTTATTATACTCATGGCTTATGTATTATTTGAAAAGCTTATTAAATTGAATTTTTCTATACTTTCAGTTAAATTATATTCGCGAAATTTTTTATCCACATTAAAATCGTTATATGCCTGCAACTACTCAAATTTTGACTTAGATATTTTTTCAAATATTAGAAAAACAAAATTTCAAATAGATTTATTTTGAATTTCGTATTTCGAAAATCTGCCCAGGGAATATGTGGTTATTTTTACCCTATCTTGTATCATCATTCAAGAATAATATAGATAAATGTTAAAAAGTATTAGTTAAATAAATATACCTTATGATTTTTCTGTAAAGTGTCATTTTTTTACATATTGGCCACTTCTCCCACAAAATTCTAATGTGAGGATGTTTATTCGATATATATATATATAAAGAATTGAAAAAAATATTGTATATTGCTTGCATAGAAATGATTGATGAAATATGTTTCAATATTTTGTTATTTCGAATAGAAATAGCAACATGATAGTCAATTCTTTATAATTCATAGTGATATGTTATAGTCAATTGTATACTAGAGAATTGTATAGAGATATTGATTTAATTACTAAGTATCAATTCATATCTTCTTATCCTATTATATTTAATATGTTATTCAAATTTTTCTTCCAAATATTCGGTTTGAAATATATTTCAAATTGTATCAATATGAAATCACTGATACAGTATGGACTTTCATATCAGTGACACCAGAATCAGAAATCCTTATCTGAAATATTTGAGGAGATTTTGTTCTTCAGATGATCAGTGGAAAAATTATTATGACATTATATACATACGCAAAATTTTGTTTGCTGAAGGATATATAATAAAAAAATTACAATCCGATTATTTTATATAAATCATATTATTTTCTTTTTGAAATTTAAAGATCATATCAATAGAAATATAATACGTATATGGGATGATTAAGCACCGTAGTGAATCAATATTGTCAATTTCTGAACGAATTTACTGTGACACTTTTTTTGAGACTTAGCAAATGTTCTATTTCAATAATGAATAATAAATATCTTTAATATTAGCGATATGGTATATAGTTCGACTTACTTATATCGCTAGAAATGCTGAATAATTTTTTCATAAAAAATTATTTTTCCTACATTTCCTAGCTGATTATGTCAATATTCACATAAAATTTACTTTATGTATTAAATCTATTCCAAGAATATTTCAGATAACGTTCAAAATACTCTGTATAATTTCAAATATTTACGTGCATATAAATATCAGAGTTCTGAATATAGTGGCATAATAAATTGGAAGAAATCATAATCCAACAATTTCAAATTATCTATGATGGTTTACCATTGTTGATATCTACCTACTAATACTGATATACTCAAATCCAACAATCAGCTATTTATCATTTTCTAACTGTTAATCGCAAATATTAGTTTTATCACATCCCATCTGATAGTGAAATATTCTATCTCAACGACAATACTCTGAAAATATAAAACGATAAGACAATATTAAAAAATAGGACAATATTAAACAATTTGACAATATTGAAACAATAGTAATTTTGCAAAAGACTTGTTGAACTTAATTAGGTGCTACCTAGAAGCTTTAGTAACTAGCAAAGATAATCAATGATTCGTACCAAATTAGATTTAGAAAAAAAGCGATATTTCATGATGTTGTATTCTTGATATCTCTATGGCGTTCTCAACCGAGTTTAAAAACTGTATAATCGTTGATAATGAATACAAAAAGATAATTCAGAAATTTTTTTCTTGTATGACTCGGAAATCGGGCATCGATAAATATGTACAAAAAAAATCGTTTGAAGAAAAGGGGTTTTCATCTATTCGTAATGATATTCCATAAGGTTTGCATCAACTCAATATGTGCAGAAAAAAGTTTACAACAACTGATAATTATGATGATAATATAACAAACTGATTTTTATAATGAGACTTATTTCAATGTATGAAAAACTTCGTGAAAAAAGAATGTGATACCATTAATTATTGAATACAGTATGAATAGGGTAAAAATTATTGAAGATATATAAAGGCTCTAGAAGTGATATCAAAATTTAAAATTCAAATGGTCTACTTCAAGTAAACACATTGGTTTTAGTGATTTTCATATTTTAGATGATGGCTTCTTTTCATTACTCTCATAATTTCAGTTAGACGATAATAAACTGACAAAGTAACAAATACCGCCTAAAAATTATGGTTTTGAAAGTATATGATGGCAATTTGCATGCAGTTGGTTTAAAAACTTATTAAACATTTTCTCATGGTACCAGTGAGTCCAACGTGTTTCTGAAAAAAATAAGTTAAGATCTCTTTGTATCATTACTTAAAATTATTAAAGATATAGGGGTGAACTTATATGCCTTAAATTATGAGCAGCGATTTTTTTTGAGAAATAATTATTTTAGTTTCTCTTTGTCATGTTAATCATAATGAATTTGAATTAACAACAAATATTGAAAATACATTATTGTCATTTTATCTGATTAAAAAAATGCATCTTGATTTGAGCAAACACTTTTTTAAACTTACTAACACCTATCGAATTATAATTATTTTTGACGATTAATAATAAAGTTTATTTGATGAATAAACAGATTACATCACTGAGGTATATAATAGGGTATTTTAACCTGTACGTGACAAAATAAAAAATGAATTAAAGAATTAATTGTGAGGTTGACATACATTTTCGAATTCTTCAATAGTAATTGATTGAGTATTATTAAATTAGCATGCAAATTCCAAGATAAACACACTTCGATTAGAATATAGGGATGTAATAATAGACTGAATCTTGTTCATTTACAATCTATATATAACACAGTACATTATATGATTTTGGGTTATTTCACCAAAATTGAAAAGATTTGTGCAGTGGATTACTTATCTGCATTTGTGCTGAAAAGATTATCTTCCTCTTAAAAAAAGTAGATCGATGGACCTTTTCACTGTTGTTCACTGCATAAATTCATTAACTTTAATTACACATGTAAATATGATAAATAATAGATTTACTTTCAAGCGTTTTAGTTCCGATATTAGTATTATTATCGCGATAGAGTGTGAACGAAAATATTCCTTGATGTTAAATTTGAAAATTACAACTGAGTGCGACTAGAGTACTTTCTTTGAGTGCGTACTAAAACTGGTTATACGGTTCCTTTTTCTTTCTCAAGAATTTTTCTGTTCGTTCCGAAATCTAATACAACTGAGATTTCCCTCTTTATTGTTGCATAGCCATAAAAAAATTCAGAAATGCTTTGAATTTGAAATGTTTTTTGTCACTTGAATTTTTTCAACTTCTTTCATTCAGATGAAACTCACATTAGCCATAAATAAACCATAATATGCAGGAGTAATTTGTTATTAAGAAAAATAATTATGAATTCAGAAAATTCTAAACATTTTTCAAAAAAGTTAAATCGGACCACATGCAAAGGAATGATTTGGCCACCCTTCAATGAAAATTTCTAAATTTTACAATGAACTGCCAGCCTGTATACAGAGAATTTATTTCGTTTCAATATCAAAATTGGGGCCAAAATCCATAAATCCAAAGATAATAAAAATATAGAAAAATAGAAACCGCTCTAATCATAAATAAAAATGAAAATGTAATTGAAACAATGGTTGATATCGCCATAGAAAAAACCTATAAGCTCAATTTCACTAGCCTGATTCCAAGACAATATTGTAAATAAGAGAATCTAAATGAATAATTGAATTATCGAAAATACTATCTTAATGATATTTTATCGCCTGATCTAGAGCTGCATTTGAAAGAATTTCCATTAATATCAATGTGGAAGTACATTGAAACCTTTCAGAAAGTTTAACCAATATACAATTCCTCGAAATGTTATTACACTGCTGTAATCGCATTTTTATTTCATTTAAATGCCATATTTACGATCTGATAGCACTATTTTTCTTTTCAATACGTTCTTGTTATGTATATTTATAAAATTATTAAAATAGATTAATCACGCTTCTGACCACTTTCGATTTTTAAGGGATTATATTAGACCTTATTTATTTATTATATATTTGAATTATATCCATTAACAGACATGAATTTGTATTCCACATTAACGTTTACATGTGTGTATGTACATATATGCAATTTTCGTTTTCTGGGAAATATCTTATATGCAAAATAATTAAGAACAATGATACATATTTTGCGCACAATCTATTTGAAAATAATAATTGAAATTTCCCTAAAGTTCTGCAGCAATACGTGAAAAAGCACACTGGACAGCCTCTATAAATCTGACACAATGATTTATATATTAAGCATATTTAGAAGCGTGAAGTTTAAAACATTTGAATGGATAAACATTGTATAATTGAAAATGGAAAGCAGGATCAGGGTCCATTCATATTCATGTTGGATTATTAAGTTTCATTTCGTAAACAATTACATTCCTATCATTTTAAAGATCTAATTCGATTTGTGTTAGTTTAGATAAAATAAAAACATTTCAGTAAATATCCGTCATATTATGAAAACGCTTTCAATTGAAAGATCGTATCAGATAGCAAAAGTATATCATTCCTCTTCATTAATACTACATAAGCAAAATATGAGAGACGTCTCTAGGAGCTAAACCAATATTCTAACGAATCAAAGTCTTTAAAGATTTTCTTGTGTTTTTTTTTTGCTAAATGGCGTTAGTTGACGAAAATTGGATTCTTGATTAGAGGAAAAAATAAAGGGTATTTCTAATGTGCTCATAAAAATAATTGTGAATAAATCAATTTCATAATATGTTACTAGGTTAAAAAGATGAAGATAAGGAAATGTATTAAGGGTTGTAGAAGAACATAATAGTTATGTGATGTTAAAATGTCCAGGAACAAGAAAATAATTTTCTCCCAGTATCAGATTGATCTGAAAAGTCTCATGAGATATTTTTACAATATTTCGTATTAGATTTTTTAGAAGACTTTTGCAGGTCTTTTTGTCTGCATATGAAATTTGTTTCGCTGAAGTTTGTTTCCTTAGATCTACACACAATCTGAATCTACAACTGATCTATAAGATTCAAATCAATTTGGTAGACCATTGTACATGTTCCCGTGCTTTTTAATTTTTTTTTAAGATATTCTTTATATTCAAGATTCATTCGGCGACACCCTTCTCACTTTTCCCAAGATTTTAAACAATATGTATTTCTCTGCGAATTTTTTCTTGCAGATCATCCATATTAAAAGGCTCATCAAGTTAACTTCTTCCCTCAAGGTGTCCTAGGTAAAAATCTCATGGAGGAACAGATCAGAACATGTCAGCCGTTATAATAATCTTAATCTATCATAGTTTCTGCAAAAGTAGATCTTTTTGAAGCATCTTGCGCGTATATTTCCTGAAGAGTAAGGTTAATAAAAGTTCAAGTCTCCATGATTAAATCTCTAAACAGACCTGGACCTGAGCATCACGGATAACTCTTCCCAAGCTCTCCACAAATGCCTATGATTATGTCATCATGGAGGCAACTCCTTCTTTGAATTGCCTCTTCAAATGTCGTATGTCGAAAGTTTTGGCCGCACAAAAAATGTTGCGCAATAGAATCACCTTCGAGTAGAAACATTAAATGGTAACCAAAAACGTCCCAACACCAAAAGTGGTAGTTAGTCTAAAATGCTCCTCAACTGCACGATGAACTTCCACATTCAAAGTGAAACTTTTGAACTCAACTAATGCAAGAATGCTGTCAAAAATAAAGAATTCTGAGCTGTCAAATTTGTATAATTTTGTTTCAGATGCAGCTCTGATTATCATTAGGTTTCGTTTTGTACTTCGAGTCTTTATAGCGGTCATAGCTGGTCTATGATGTCATGTGATGTCTTATGAAAAACTTGTATGTGTATGTGTTGATAGTTGAGCTTTGACAATAATTTTGAGATGCTCCTTTTTATAATAGCTCACTTTTTACTAGAGAAAGTTTATAAATAATAAATATTAAATATACATTTCATTTTAGTTTTATTTTTACCTTCCTATGTTGAAAATTCCATTGTCAAACAGTCAACCATCATGTGTGGTATTAGCAATACACCAATTTTGGTACCTACTTATTCGTTACTGAAAAGTTTATAAGTAAGAGGTGAGCCATTTAAAATTTGCTTTTTTGATCAGCTATAAATAAAAAACTAAGGAATATTTTTCCAAGAATATGAGTTTATCAGAAAAGTTCAACCTTGACATTTACGAATAAAAAACAATATCATTCAAATAACCACCACGACTGGCTACAGTACCCCATTCGATCAACCCAGTTGTTCAATACATTGTCATTTGTTTACGACTCAATCTCCCGAATAGCAAATTCGATTCGTGTTTCAAGGCATCAATCATTCCTGGTGATGGTGATGGTTAGCGCCACACTTATTTTTAACGGATCTCCACAAAAAATAGTCCTCTGAAGGGAAAATGAGCTTCATCGCTAAAGATGATTTTTCTGGGAAAATGCTCATCTTCGGTCATAAGATCATTAGCCGACTCATCGAAATGGAAATACATAGGGTGGTCACGTGAATTCACTTCTTGCACTAGTTAAACTTAATAAGTCTTCATACTGAGGTCTTAAGGCAGAATTATATTTGTAGTTCATGCCGTGGCAAGTCGCGCACATTCGAAGCAGGCATTATACTTGTGTTCCGTGCCGGGGGCACACAGACGTTATTTGAAGTGAATGCAGCGTGGACGAAAGATAGTATCCAATAATGATTGTTTCTACGATGTATTCGTCAGATTCACATAGCGATGTTGATGAAGATCTTGGATATATGCTTATGATAAATCTACTTGAGAATAAAAGAAGGCGAAGAAAATACTGTGTTCATCCGATAAATAAATTCAGGGAGACTCGAAGTGAGTTTCATTTACTGGTGAAGGAACTAGAGAGTGATCAATATTTCACTCGAAAATGCAATTCGAGGAAATCCATTCTATGATCGAAAATGACATAAAAAAATTCCTTTTCAAATTTCATCGACCTATTAGATCGAGAGAAAGACTTGCCTTTCTCTGTTTAAGGTAAGTTTTCATTTTTTATTTTGAGCGGAAATAACATTTTTCTCAAAACTCTTTCGGGGTTTTTGAAAATTTCAATTTGATACAAAATCTAGTGCAAGGGAATAATTCTGAAGATTTCTAGAGATTTGGCTGATGATTATTTATTTGTGAAGTATGAAAAAAAAAATAGCGGGTGGTTTCATGTTGAAAAAGAGACTTGAAAATGTATCATGTTTGGAACTTCTGGGGCCTACATCTTCCAAATTCAGAAAGAGCGTTACATTTACTTCTCAGATTCGTGTTCAAGAGGCCTAATCTATTACGTCATTTATTAAGTGAAAGTTCACTATCTGGTTGGGCTCGAAAATTTCAATATTTACCTTACTCTTTTTTTAATTGCATTCTTCTAAATGATTAATTATTACAATAATTAAATTAATTTTTATTAGCCGTGTTTCAGACATTGCAAAAATAACCCAAAAAAGTGAAAATAAATTATATTGTTATAAAAGAAAATTATACAATATATTGTCGATATAATAGTTTTCTTCCATTCCATAATCATAGGACATCGATGATTGGACAGACTGGTTGGATGTTGCTGGTTTTGTTGTAAGAGTTGTATGTTAGGATGATATGGTTTGGTCCAGTTTCGGCAGCTGCTTCAGTGTTTTACTCATACTAAAAAAAATCAGTTTTATCCATTTCTGGAAGTTTTGAACTATTGAACCTCTGCTTTTTCAAATCATTTGATGATTTCATCATATCGTACATTTCCTTTAAACCAGATTGGTTTTTAGCAAGGAGTGAACGCTTAAAAGGTTTCCTTAGAGGACCACCACTTGAAGTTGGAGTATCGATTGGAATGGATGTGGTAATTCTCTGCGTCTTACTGCTAAAATATGGGCAAGGAGGATTTTCATTTAGCGAAGATTCAGAAGCTTCAGGTGCCGGTACCGTCAAATTCGTTTCCGTCTGTCTTGAATCCATGTGTGGGCTCAAAAAATTAATTTGCTCCTCGTATTTCCAGGACGTGACATGAGATACAGCTTACCCACTTTTTTATGTGTAATTTTGCAATCTACTCCATTTATACTTGCATTTCTCAACTAAAAAAAAACAATAATTAATATTTGTTTACAGATTTTTGGCTACTGGAAATTCATTCTGTGCAATTGCATTAAATTATCGTATGGGATTCACAAAAGTTAGGTATATTGTACACGAAGTATGCGATGCGATCTGGAAGAATCTTTCACCAACTGTTAGTAGGCGCCTATGGTCGAAATAATGACGGTGGTATATACGAGAAGTCGTTGATGGGAAAAATGTTCGACCGGCAACAACTGAATGTTCCAGAAGATATACCGATTAGCCAAAATTCACAACCAATGCCATACACAATTGCTGCAGATGCAGCGTTTCCGTTAAGAACTTATTTGCAAACCTTACAGAAAAGCAAAGCTGGTGAATAATGATGCAAATTTAATTACCGCTTACCACGTGCTCGACGAATTGTTGAAAATGCCTTTGATATTTTGAGAGCACGATTCAGAGTTTTTCAAGGACCTATGCAAGTACAACCCTTCATGGCTAACAAGATTGTACAAGCTGTTTGCTGCCTTCATAATTATCTACGTACAAAAACACACAAGAAAGTGAAGATAGTTTGTTTAAACAAGATCCAAGAAACGATCACAATGAAGTTTTCTCTAATTTTGGTTCTAATGCAAGAAATGCATGTTCAGATGCTATTCAAGTCAGGGAAAATTCGAAGAATATTTTGTGACGGCTGAAGGTCAAGTACCATGGCAAATGAAATCAATCAATCGGGGTGCAATATAGTGAAAAACATCGAAAACTTTTATATTGTTTCAAGTATAAAAAACCCAACTTTGCAAATATATGCCTGTTCAAGCGAAGTACAATTTACTTAATTGCTTGAAAATAATTGTAAGGTGTAATACACCACTTTATCTTTAACTCGTTCAGGGTCGTTTCCCTTAATATATGTGTTTATCTCATTATAAAAAGGGTAACTTTTTGAAACTTTTAATATTTCCTACTTTCAATAAAAATAAAGTTAATTCCAATTTTAAAATAATGAAATAAGCAAAAATCGAAATAATACCTAATATAAACCTTTTTCTGACCATCAACCCTTACCACTGTCACCACTTACTCTCTACATTCTACTCATAATTCCTGAATCTAGTTCCCAACTCGAAAATATATCAAAATATACTTACTTTACTGAACTCTCTTTTTGGAAAGAATTTGGGTTCGTGCTCGTCGCACGAAGGACAAGTCTTTTGTTTTAAAAGTATTTTCTGAGGAGATGGATAGAGCAAAAATAACACATTTAAATGAGATATCACATATAATGAACTATTATGGTGTCAATTAAAAGAAATTTCAATAGTTACAATTTTTCAGTCTTTTGAAAAGCAATTGATGTGAAATGATATTCTAAAATCAGATCCTAGTAATTGTTTAAATCAATTTTTTAGAAGACTTCAGGACCCTGGACTGTCTATTTTAATGAGTCATACTCTCGTTCCCGCTTATGAACAATCAATATTCAACTAATAGAAGTTTTTTCGTGAAGTTACAAAAACAAAACAAAAATCCTACCTTTTTCGGGACACCGATCCACCAAAACCCGATGTTCAATAGCTGAACCCTCTACACGGGGGTGTTGGCCTCAGCCCAAAGGCACAACACCCCTTCAAGAACAAACACTATAATTTAGCCCTTTATCTTTCAACCTGAATAAAATTAAACTATCCCGACCACGAGCCGATTAGTGACTGTCTCCAATGCTTAACGACGACTCTCTTTTCTTTTCGAACTTCCAAAACGTTGGCTTCTATCCTCCTACCGAAGTTTTTCTGAGTCGGCTTTTTCTAAGTTCCCATCGTTTCAACGCCTACACACGTCTAGACCATCCAGATCTTTTGACTTGTCGATTTCTTATCTCGACTTTACTGAGAATTCCCAATCTTAGCCTTGAAGTCCTTTATGTCGTTTGCACTAAAATCATAATCGCTAACTTCCGTTCCCAAGACCTCCTCGTTGAAATTTAAATGAATCGATCTATTGATTAATACATTGTTGCTTTTAGAATTATCACCCGTTATTTAGGCTACATTTCTATCTCAATTGATTAACACCGCTTGTCGGCCCTCGAGCTTTATTATAATAGAATTCTTTGGATCAAAATTTATTTCCCTATTTCTGAGTAAAACATAGGCCCTTTATTACAAAGGAATGAAAACTTACCTGGTTCATTAAATGCTTTTGCTATTTGTTCCCACACCAAATTTCTCATGACTTGGTTAGTAGAACCTTGTAAATTATTCAATATTCGGAGCGTTATTATGAGATCATCACGATCCTCAAATGTACCTAGATTTGGCATTCTTATGGCAGACATCGCATTCATCGGCAGAAGCCGGCCGATGAATGTAAGAAGGCCTTACCCAACCGAAGGACATATGGGTAGCATATCGTTGAACAAACTCCAGCAACTGACGATCACCCACCAGATCGGCAATCCACACGGAATTCGCGAATTCCATGTTCGGTCTGACGTAGGTTGTGAAGAGTTTAATAGAGGTGGAAAATGGAAAAGGTGGAAGTTTGCTAAACTATCTCTCTAGAAGATATATCGAAGATCTAGATGTCCTGCAGATGGTAGTTATATTCTCCAACCAACTTAAGTCACTCGTCACTACCAAAACCAAGTCAACATACGAGTCAACAGTTGAAAATATTGTGCCGTCGATTGTGTATTGAAGTAGTAGGTTTGACCTAACGATATCAATGACAGCTTGTCCTATGAGGCAATGCCTCACCAAATAAATTATGGAAATAACACGTAGTAACCGAATATTTCATTAATCCATTTCATTCTCAATTTCACATTATACGGTACAGCACTGGGTCTCTATTCCATAATATCCATGCTCAATCTCACGCTTCTTGTATATTCATCTCACTGCATTCAATTCGAATGTCCTTTCTCGGGTCTTAATAGAGGCAGCAGGAAAATATCAATAGCCATATCAGATGAATATGGTTGCTGAGAATGTGGTTATGTTATTATGAACATAAGTGGCACATTCCATGATGTATGAAGACGGAATGGTAAATATGCCCAATTTACGAAATATCGGTTGTTTTTTTTAGAGTAATAGAACTTTCGATAGGGATAACTGTGATTTGACAAAAGGTAGAAGCCATGTTGTTTTGACATTTCTGTTCAGTAAGCATTGACAAATTATCATGGAAAGATTCAAAATTAGAGTCTATTCGCCAAACTTTAGAGCACTTCGTGAAATTTATGGTTTACATAATCGTCAATCAGAGCAGCTTATTCGTCGAACTATCGATAGATTTCGGACAACATTTTCTCTACTCGATGCAACAACAATAACAAGACAAAGAGCTGTACGTACAGAAGAAAATATCACTGCTGTAAGTCATAGTGTTAATGATGATCCAGATTTGTCTCTTCCAACAAGTTGGACTCTGTGCATCCACCACATGGAAAATTTTGCGTAAAAAACTTGGTCTACGACCATACTAAGCGTCGTTTCTTTGCTGATTGGTCCCTAGAACAGCTTGAAGTTGATCCACTTTTTTATCGTAAAATTGTGTTTAGTGATGAAGCTCATTTCTGGTTGAACGGCTATGTAAATAAGCAAAATTGCCGTATATGGAGTGAAAACAATCCTCAAGAAGTTCTGCAGATACCATTGCATCCTGAAAAATGCACTGTATGGTGTGCTTTACACGCTGGAGGCATCATCGGTCCACATTTCTTTAAAAACGATGCTGGAGCTAATGTGACAGTGAATGGTGCTCAATACAGATCGGTGAACAATGATTATTTGTTCCAAAATTTGAATGCTATCGACCCAGAACCTCATGTTGCTACCTTTACAATTGATTTATTTAAAGAAAGATTTGGCGATAATATTATTTTGAGAAATGGTCCAATTAATTGGCCTCCAAGATCATGCGACATAACTCCACTGGATTATTTCCTTTGGGGTTATGTCAAGTCATTGGTTTATGCTGATAAACCAGAAACAATAGACGCTTTGGAAACCAACATTACTCGTGTTATTGATGAAATAAGGCCTGAATTACTCGTAAAAGTGGTTCAAAATTGATCTGGTCGAATGCGGTTCCTCAGAGCTATTCGTAGTGGACATATGCCGGAAATTATTTTTAAAACATAAATGTCATAACATTATCTTTCAAATAAAAAAAAATTTGGCTTCAATCTTGATTTAAATGTTTCATTTCAATTTAAAGTTCTATCACTCAAAAAAACACCCGAAACCTCTCTGCAATTGTTAACATAGTTCTAATCAAAATTTGAATATTAAAACAAATTGAAATATGTTTATCTTCTACAATTTTAATTTCAAAAAAATTTTATTCAAAAAACTTTTAGAAATAAATTTATGTCTAACAAGCACCGCTTACATTTAATAGACGTATATAATCAAAACTCAATATATAATGTCAAATGGAATAAATAACCCAACAGATATACGAAAGTAATTAAAATTAATAAATAAATATTTGAAGGAGACAAAATTTTGTTTCTGGTCTTACCTTTAAGAACACCAATTGCCTTTTAAAAACATGAACACACTTAAAGGACTTCTCAAAGAATATAATTTATTTGAAATATTTAATATATTTAAATATTCGAACAAATTATTTCAAAAATCTCTAAAAAAAAATGTGCACTATATCTTCAAAAAACAAATATAATTCTAGACAATCCCGTCTTCAGTCCTCTTCCAATATTCCAAATATCAAAATCAAAAACATAACCTATATCACTCACGTGTTAAAAGACTTAAGCTTCGAAATACAGATCGACTATATAATTCAAGATTGATCTATGTTCTAACAAAATCAAAGAACAGTGTGAGTTATTTTAAGGTTTATTTAAATTCATTGACATTCTATAATGAAACAAAATTTTGTCTCCTTTAAATATTTATTTATTAATTTTAATTACTTTCGTATATCTGTTGGGTTATTTATTCCATTTGACATTATATATTGAGTTTTGATTATATACGTCTATTAAATGTAAGCGGAGCTTGTTAGACATAAATTTATTTCTAAAAGTTTTTTGAATAAAACTTTTTTGAAATTAAAATTGTAGAAGATAAACATATTTCAATTTGTTTTAATATTCAAATTTTGTTATATTTCTTCTATCAAGTAAAAGGCCTTTCTATTTTATAGTTCTAATCACCCTCTTTTGTAGAATCAGCAGATTCTGAGTAGCACTGAATGAAAGTTAGCAAAGTATGCTGTTAAAGTTAACTGCCTAGTTGATACTTTGATATTGTTGCTGTGGAATGCATGCATAACTGCTGCTAGTTTCCTTTTTTTTGTTTTTAAGGTGAGGTTTCCAGGATAATACTCCGTCTTTTCTGCTTTTTTGTTATTTGCTATTGTAAATATATCATTCCTTTGAAAGAATACTATTCTAACTTGAAACCATGTATATATACATATTTAAAAAAGGAGTTTGGTTTTTCCAAAGAGAAAACACAAATTAATTCAATATCCTTAAGTTTTGACGAGCAGTTTATTTAGTAGAACCTGCTGGTCGTACGCTTAAAACTGGGCTATATTTGGCTTGTATCGCGATGACATAGAGAAAATTACCCTCATTCGAATAATAATTATCTTTCGAACCTTGGAAAGATAGATTTCAGGTTGCCTACATCAACGTCACATCAATGTTCTAGAATTTGGCCTCAAAAATGAGGTTCCCCGCTCAACGATATATGAAAGGTTATGTTTTTTTGCCATAACCCATAAATTGTACAAGAATGTATATAACAAGCATATGTTTCATGAGATTTTATACTCTATATGTTTCTTATTTCTAACGACGGAGTTGCTCCATGGATTATCAACAATTCTTTTTGAGGAAATATGCAACAAGGTAAAAAATAAACAATGACTTTCTTAATAGAAAATCAAAGTCAGTTCCTGGATATTTTTCGTTTAAGAACTTTGTGGTTGAAGAGGAACGAAAACAATCAAATATGTTTCCACTGTTGAATCCGTAATTGTATTACAAAACTCATATTGTACCATCAGAAAAATTTCATCGAAATCCAGGGTATCTGTATAAGCGGAAGTTTCAATCCAGATGATCAGAATTTGATGACTATATCTCCTAAACGGAAAAATAAATTCACCTTATTGCATGATATACATATCATAACACACTAAATAGAGGTTACAATCATAATTAACCAAGTAATCCTAAGACTACTTTCATTTATAGTTAATGAAAGCCTGAACCAATTTTGTCGGAGATAAAAGAACAAAAGTCGTTTAAGAATTATAAATTTTGTACATTGTCAAACAGGCCTACTACTAATAAGTACTGTATTTGAAGTCAGGAATAAATCGATAAATGTGTAAAAACAAGAACTTAGAGACATTTTACATAAGCAACTGGGCTATCCCTTGTTATACAGAGTACTCCAAAATATCCGGGGTTATACGGAGTACTCTAAGATATCTGGGATTATACGGAGTACTCTAAAGAAGGCTAACCTTTGTATCGTGATCATCTAGTGTCGGGAGAATAGGATATTACGTTGTGTGGACAACCCAAATTACACCCAACGAGAGAAAGGAAACAGTGAAGGAAGGTTCAAATATTCAAGACACAATATCAGAATAATATATTTGTAAAAATAAAACTGTTATTTTTAGGGAAAACAACTTTGTAACTTCTATGTTCTATGTCTAAGATTTTAACCTAAAAGTGTCACATGTCTATTTTTAGTTAGTTGTTAGAAATGTGAAGTGAGAAAGCCGAAAAAATAGCATTGTTTTTGATTTCTTCCAGAATCATGACATCAAATCGTCATTTCTTCAATTATAAAAATAACATACATTCTTATAAATCAAAAACAAATTTTCTTTCCTAAAAGCGTAGTCAACTAAACTTCCTCCTATGTACCTAAATGAATAGGCCTCTCTATATTTATGCAAACTCGTTTCACAAAAACTCTCTAAGCAGTTATCTTTCCATATTTGAAAACTATTATTAATTGCCCAACTGGACACTAACTGGCTCCTGATAACCCATGAGCTCAGCCACTCTGCTATGCACCCAAACTCAATATCTCTGATCCAATTAGCAGCTGGGCTTCCGGAGCAACAGGAATCTGTGTCTCACACCAAACCTAGAAGAATATGTACGGTCAAATTAACTGGTAAGTAGATCAATTAAGCACAACAAAGAGCAGGGAATGGATCAGGGGTACATCAACAATCGTATACAACAAGCTGGGAAGGCTATCACAACACGTTTCATCATATCACCCGAAGGTGTGCACTTTTAACTGTGATGCGGATATAAAACCGAACATCACTTGGAGAACTCTCTGAGAGACACTAAAAATAACATCATGCACCTGAATGGGTTCTGGCACGCCTAACTTACTCAGTTCTCTATAGAGTGAATTGGTGTTTGTAAAATTACTTGAGCATTAAAAAAAATATGCGGTGGAGAGCCGGTCTCCCCACACACACTTTGAGGAATATCAATAATAACTATCCTATACAAATAAGTCAGTATACAACAATGCCCAGTTCTAAGTCTACACATTATAGTCAACATTCTTCTCGGCAGGTCCTTCTCCCTAATAAGCCAATATGGCTCACTTCTCTTCTCCTCTTCTGTATTGTGAGTATATAGTATCCCCTTTATGCCCTCCAATTTCATTCCACTCTCTGTGCTACTCCCTTCCGTAATACAGGCCATAACAAACTTGGGTCACCCCTATATGAACTGGGCCAAGGCAGCAGTCTGCCCTCATTCGCTAGGGCATCTGCCCTATCACTCTGCCATATCCACGAGTGACTTGGTATCCACAACAGAACCAAATGTAGGTGTCGCTGCTTCACCATGTAAAGAATCTTTTTAACACCGACAGATTGTATATCAAGCCTGGCCTTGTCCTTCCAGTGCTGCAGCCTCTGTAATATGTAATAATAAGAGACCCCATGTGAAAGAACATGACGAAAGGAAGATCCGATCGCAGCCATTTCCGCTGTGTAAATACTCTAGTGATTAGGAAGACGCCTTTTGAAGGCGTCTTAGATTAGCAGAAAAAAGCCTCAAGCCCACTCCCATCCACACACCGAATCATCTGTGAGAATTTTTTTGTACCCAGCAGAATCCCTAGCACACAACTCAGTAAACAGCCTGCCTCCATCTACTGACCACTTTTGGAGGCTAGAATGCACTACCACGGTTTGATCTGCATGGATCACCGAAGTAATGATAGAGCAGGGAAAAACATTATCCTCCCAAACCAAACAATGGGCACAGCTTAGAGTTATCAGTAAGAATAGCATGGCGAGCCCTCCTTCCCCAAAAACCTTCACGACCAGCCAAGTCCGAACGATATCTACCACAGGACTATCCGAGACTCTAAGCGCATTAGACAAAAACTTAGCTGCCAGCCAAATCCTTCTATTAGCGAGAACAACCTCTTCCGCCTCGTTGAGTAAGACATTAATCGGGATGGATCTCATAAGTCCCATAGCCAATCGAAGAGCCGAGTACTGCACCCTATAAAGACCCGCAGGTAAAGCCCTGGAACACTTCCTAACTACAAATGTCCTATATTCTAAATGGGGTCTAGCTATAGCCTTGTACAGGCTCAACAAAACAGATGGACGAGAACCCCACCAAGTCCTACACGAAGCCTTCATTGTATTTATGCCCTGCAGAGCTCTTTCACGGATAGTCTCAACATAATCAGGCCACAGCAGTTTAGATTCATAAGTGACCCCCAAATATTTCCCCCATACTTACCTGAGGAATATTGACTCCAGCCAGCTGAAGTGATGGGAAATTCAACGGTAATCTCCTCCTTCCAAATACAATTACAGACTTTTTATTCATCACCACCGGTAATTGTCTCTCCTTGAGATATAGGTAGAGTTCATCTTATCCACCGCACTTCTGAAGATTCTTCGTCCTTAAACAGACGCCTATATTTATTCAATGCCAGCATCAATTGTATCAGTTGATCGAGCATTCCTATGGAGTTCAGATCAACTCCCAGCTATTCAAAATTAACATGATCATATGCACTTTTAATATCCACAAAGGGTGCGACTATAAAGTTTTTACAGGATATTTCCTTTTAAAGGGTGAACGTGAAAAATGATAGAGAGTCGTGAACTACCTCTCCCTCCTGAACCTATAAAAGATTCTCGACGGTGGAATTGCATATTCAAGCAAAGACTCGATCCGTTCCTTAATCCTTCAAGAATTTTCACCGCAGGTAGTAAGTGAAATGGGGCAGTAACTTGACGATAGACTTGGGTCCCTTCGCCTCTTCTGAATTGGCAGGATCAAAATGTCATTCTGCTCCCCCAGACTCAGGATCAAGCAGCATATTTTTAAAGATAGACAAAATTTTATATGAGGCTATAGGAGGCAGATACCTGTTAAATGAGTACGTCAGAGAGTCCAATCTCGGGGCAGTGTCCTTCTTCAACTCCATAACATTCTCTAATTCATTGATTGTGAAAGGTTCCATATCGACGCCCGAGCACAGCGGAACCTATCCGATCGGTATTTGAACAGGAGTCAAATTATCCGTATCTCACAGATCACACGAGTTGGGGGTAGGTAACCCGCATCAGATGTAGCAGTTCCATCAAATTTTTTAATAGATTTCCAGATATCGAGATTGGCGGACAAATTAATACTCTCACAGAATTCCTGGAATCTTCTCTTTCTAGCTCTTATCTCCCTTCTGGCCTCTGCAGCACATCTGCAGGCCTCGACAAAGTTCTCCCTGGTGGGGTTCTGTATATAGATGCTATAGTATGCACGTCGAACGCATACAAGCCGGTTCAATTCCTCGTACCACCATGGCAGACGAAACTTGGGGCCTGACAGGAAAGGTATTCTCAGCTGCTGACATCAATAGTTGATTAAACCCATTAAGGTCCAGAAGATCTGTAGAAATTAGCAATTCTGTCACCTTCCGTGCATAAGTGCTCCACTCACCTTTTAATTCTTCAAACCTCTTTGTTGTCCTGAAGCGTTTACGAACCTGTATTTCAAGAGTACCGTTATCTTTAGCCACAGCAATGGAAAGGTGAGCACTGAATCCAGGGTCCGGAAGGACCCTCCAAGAGGTTCCAAGAGCCATATTCGGCGAACAAAAGGTTAAATCTGGGGCACTTGCCCGCTTGCCGTAGAGACAATCCCGGTAGAGGAGCCATCATTCAGCAGAAACATATCGCCCGCCTCCAAGAAATCCTGCATCGCTGCTCCATTGAGATTGAGGGCGCCAGAACCCCAGCTGGGATTCTGCGCATTGAGATCCACAAACATCAAAGTATTTTCCTGAAATAAAAAAGCTAATTCTAACAATAATGAAACATCCAATCTCACGTCCGGAGGATTAGGTAGGTTAAATATTAATAAGATCAGTTTAGCAATAGACAAAACCGAAACCTGAAAACTGCCCGGCGTATTCAAGCCATAACACTCCTTGCCCTAGCAGAAAGGGAACTCCTGATTAAGAAGGCCAAACCCCCATAGCCATCCCCACTATCATTTCGAAAAACACTATAATCCTTAATCTTAAGACACCATTTACCCTTAAAAAGGTTTGCGAAAGAGCTATTTCATCCGGTTTATAAGTCGAAATATTAACCAACAAATTAAGGGTATAAGCTATTTTAATACATATTTCCATATGTCGGGTCATTTCAACAATCATCCTTATAAACATTTCGAACAAAAAGTAGCTCGATTTGGTCAAGTCGATTTCTCGAAACTTCTCTGTAATATACAACATTAAGAAATCTGCAACGTACCTAGATTGTTGTAGTTAGATCGAACCGATCGAAAATTCCACTGCAGTATGAGCATACTGTGGCACATGAAACAGTAAATACACATAAAAAACAATGACCTGCACACAATACGTGCATTATATCGTTTCTTAAGGTGAACGAACTAATCGAAGCTACGTCTATGTAGGTGGGAGGGATCCCATGTGTAAATGAGGGGCTGTTGTGGCCAGCACCACTAGTTGTAGCAGTCTG
Organism: Megalocaria dilatata; assembly: GCA_034642435.1. NCBI lineage: Eukaryota > Metazoa > Arthropoda > Insecta > Coleoptera > Coccinellidae > Megalocaria > Megalocaria dilatata. Next base: position 78,165,230 of record CM067856.1, read on the forward strand.
TTTAGTACCTCTTGAGAGTGGAATTCCACCTGTAAACCCAGAACTATATTCAATGAGTGCTTTTTTATGAGCTTCCCTATGATAACCCTATCTGGGGATGTTTCTTTTAGTTGGAGTATATGCTGGTATAGAGGGCGTGTGGGTCCTTAGCAAGCGGCTGTAACGATGACGGCTGCTGTGAAGAAACCTGAGCATATGATTATCTCCTAGGGAATTTAGAAGACCGAAGGAGAGGTTCAGTGTTCTCTTTGAGCAGAGGAAGTTGTGGAAATTCATCAGAGTGCATAATGTTTCGAGAAGGTCTATTAGAAAAAATTTTGTTGGGCTCGTAGTAGGAGTAGTTGTTGAATGCCATCGCTCGTCATATTCTGGACAAAAACGGTCACCCTAATAGTCTATTTTTTATTATTATTATTTTTAGCCTGATACTCCTAGATCTTCTTTCAGGTTGTACGAGTTAGGAGTTCAGCTGTGTTCTCTGTAGGCTTTGTTACTGCGATCTTGCGTCACTCTAGGTCACAGCACTGTTAATTTTTGACCCAACAGTGAAATGGTGGCAGACACTCGTCCAACTAGAAAATTTCTTTTCTACCTGAACAGGATTTGAACCCGGACCTCCCGGTCACGAGTCCGATGCTCTCCCCACAATCATAAGTTTAAATAAACAAAATAATATTGAACTCTACTTATCCTTCCACAAAAATAATCCTAACAATATTGCTCTACAATAAATCCAAACATTTTACACATGCCAAACCTTTTTTGACTCCTCTAACAACAAACGCAGATATGTATGCAACAATATCTTTAACATAAATAGTGTAATTACAATCCATGCTTCCTAAGAAAATACACTGCAGCAAATCACTTTTTGTTTTTTCTTACCATTTTCCTTCAATTTCATTTTATCTCCAGATCGACATTTCAAAATTGTGGTTGCCTCCAAAGTAACTGCATTACGTGGATAACTTCATTATAAACATAGAATAGTATGTAAAATTTCGTTAAATATTTTCAAAAATATTTTTTGCATTATTACCTATTCGAAAATGAGGTTTTTTGTAATCAAGTTTAAACATTCTATAACTTTTTTAAAATTTCCTCCCACTGATGTGGGCAAACCTATATTATAGTGTCGTTATCATTGTCATTACGATTGCTGATTTAGTTTTCATTCCGCAATTGCCTGAATACACGAAGAAATTATCAGGAATCTCGCAAGGCTTAAAAATTCTACAGATCATAATTCTACAATTGTGAGTATAATATGCATTTTTCGAATAGTATAAGTCATGAGAATCTACCAACCACAGGGATCTACTGATTCCGTTGATCTACCGAATCTATGAACTAAATAAGGTAGATGAAGGTGGACGTAGGTTTCTTTTCACCCACTCGAAAAATGTATGTCTTATGATACAACCAAGTACAGTAGGATATATTCCTAGAATATAAAAATGTGAAAGAATAATTCCAGAGGTCATGCAGACCGTGAGAGAAATTTTCCAACCGCTTTATGTTTGTAACTAGCTGTAAAAAATGAACTATTCAATTTTTTGGACGAAACATCAATGGTGTGGTCTATATTGAATTTTTGTCTACACGGATTCCAAGAATTTTAGTTGATTCAGATGGTGAAATAGTGTTATCTCCTCATTCAATGCTTAATGTACTGATTTCATTATATCTTAGAGAAAAGTAATAACAAACTGTTTTATCAAGGTTCACCATCACATTGTTTGATCACAACCCACAAATTCCCTCATAATATATTCACCCGCCTTCAGAAGTTCCCCGATATTACTGCCATAAACCACCACAGAATTATCATCTACAAATAGTTGTCATCAGAAAAGTCCCAGGCAGATCATTTATAAACAAAATGAATAAAATAGGTCCCAGCACGGAAGCCTGAGGCACTCCTAAGTCCCATATTCAAACTTATGGATTGACTCTCCCCTAATCTAACCATCATAGTTCTCTTTCTGAGGTAACTATGCAATCAGTTCAGGAATACACCTGTGAAGCACAAATTATAGCTGATATATATACTACTCTGTCAAGAAAGTACCGGGAATTTTCAATTAAAACAACATTTTTACATTTAATCGTCAAAATTTATTGGGTCGCCTTCAAAATAGGCCCCATTTGCTCCAATACATCTATGCCAACGGCACTACCAATTATCGAAACATTTTTTATAGGCGCTTTCCGGGATGGACTTTAGCTCTCGCGCCGAATTTTGTTTTATGGTTTCAATCGACTCAAAACGGGTGCCACGAAGGGGCAATTTTAGTTTTGGGAAGAGGAAAAAGTCGCAGGGAGCCAAATCCGGCGAATACGGTGGTTGCTGAAGCACGTATGTTGAGTTTTTGGCGAGAAAGTCAGTCACAATCGTTGCTCGGTGAGAAGGCGCGTTATCGTCATGCAAAATCCATGAGTTGTTTGCCCACAAATTTGGCCGCTTCTTACGGATACGCTCACGCAAACGTTTCATAACGCCTAGGTAATACTCCTTGTTTACCGTCTGACCGTCTGGAACGAATTCGTAGTGCACCACGCCACGGATATCGAAGAAAACAATGAGCATCACCTTCATTTTCGAGCGGCTTTGGCGTGGTTTTTTCGGTTTCGGCTCATTTTTTGCCACCCATTCCGATGATTGCTGGCTTGTTTGCATATCGTACTCGTAGACCCAGGTCTCATCACCAGTTATAATGCGTTCCATGAATGTAGAATCGGAATTACAGCGATCCAGCATGTCTGAAGCAACCTGTTCGCGATGACGTTTTTGAAGAAAATTCAGGTCTTTCGGTACGAGTCGTGCGGCCACCTTTCTCATGCCCAAAATATCAATCAAAATCGTACGTGCGGACTCGTGGGATATCTTAAGATCATGTGCTATCTCTCTCAAGCTGGTACGACGGTTTTCCAGCATCCTTTCCTTAATTTTATCGACGTTATCTTCGATCGAAGCCGTCGATGGGCGACCACTTCACGACCGTCCTTGAAGGCTCTGTACCACTGTACCAGTGTACCACTGATATGCACGAGTTTTCGATAGAGCATTATCACCAAAGGCCTTTTGCAACATTTTCAATGCATCGGCACACGAAAATTCATTTGCAACACTAAACTTTAAACAAATTATTTGCTCAACGTAATCACCCATAGTAAAAATCGGCACGCACTCTGACATCGACTGACTTAATCAGCTGTTGCAAACACACTAGTTGACAGATCCCGCTCAAGCTTGGCATAGTAATTAAGGACAGTGGGCCTACCTGCCTTATTGTCCCGCCAGATTTAAATCGATAATTCCCGGTACTTTCTTGACAGAATGTATATATATATATATATATATATATATATATATATATATATATATATATATATATATATATATATATATATATGAAATAGATATATGAATAAATAAACATCTGTTGATTTCTCTTAAAATATACTCATTTTTTTATCATCAAAATGAAACAAACCTCTTGTCGGAAAATCCTTTGTTCTATTGTTCCAATAGGAAATTTGGATGAAGTGATGAAGCAATCTAATATATCATTGAATAACTTTAAATTTTCAGAGTTTTTTTTAAGTAATCTATGTTCATATCCCCGCAAAACAATTTATCGAAAAAAAAGTTCAAAATTACCAGTACAGTCGAGATCCACGATCCGATATCACCACCGCTTATTTCAATGTGCATCTCCCTAGAGAATCCAGTAACCATCAACTTGTTTACTTTTAAGCTTTGTTTTATGTATCTGGTGTTTTTTTTTTAAGTGATAGAGCTTTCGATAGGGATAACTGTGATTTGACAGAAGGAAGAAGCCATGTATATCGTTATGGAGGCATGTTAATTTTTTGTACCAATAGTTATGTTGTTATCACTACCGGGACTTTTCCAATTATGAGCGTTGTCGAGTACCTGTTTCAAAATATTGGCAGTTATTTCTGATGTTTGCATAGGGGTCATGTCTTGATTTTCACATTCTTTGGATTTTAGCCAGTTCGCAGAAGAATTGTGTTCGGAGTCGTTGGTCCATACTGATGACCAGTATGATCTTATTTGGTCTTCACTTGGGTAGTTGTCATTCTCAGTATTACTTTTATTATTATTTCCAGTTGTTCTCAGGTTACTTGTAACAATACAATTGGCACAATTCGCACTTTTTCAATTGACCACATTTCCATTGTCATTCTCAGTATTACTATTAATATTATTATTATTATCATTATCATTATTATTATAACTATTCTTATTTCTTCACTTAAAGTTTTCAATGAGATGCAGACTGCGTCACAACATTCTCATCCACATTTAAGCCAGGAATTTTAGCACTATGCGAGTGGTGTTCAGCACGATCGCTTTTTGCAGGATTATGAACACGTTCTTTCGAATTCCCAATTTTTCTATTGGGATTGTGTCTTTGAAGATCCCTCAGAAGCTTTTTCAGCTTGTGCGAGTCAGGAGTTCAGTTGTGTTCTGGGTAGGCTTTGTTAGTGCGATCTTGCGCCTATTTAGGTCACAGCACTATTCATTTCCGATCCAACAGTGAAATGATAGCCGACATAGTCCAACTAGAAAATTTCTTTCCCACCTGAACAGGATTCGAACCCGGGACCTTCCGGTTACGAGTCCTAAGCTCTACCACTGAGCTGCCGGCCTACATAAAACCAAAGCATGGTTCAAATGCGAACATATGCATGTTATTTCATTTCGGTCAATATTTTATATTTTCTACAAATTCCTTTATATTTACGATGGTCGTATGATATTTGAGAGTTCCATAGGTCTACTTAAACAAAAATAGTGTTTCTAAGACATTTTGATTTCATTTTTTTAAACAAATAATGGAGAGGTTTCACAGAATAATATATTATGAAAATACATTGTTTGGATTCACTTAGACATCTAGTAGTATGGTTCATATTGGGCTAACTACGATTCTGTTCACCATCACATGATCAACAATATGGAGAGCCAGAGACAGTGGGACCACGACATCCAATCAAAAACCGACAAATAAAATATAGAGATATGTAAGTAATTTCTGTTTGTATTCTTATCGCAGAACCACAATATTATGACGAATAATTAAACGAAGGGGGAACTAACTAGATACCAGTGAAACGTGTAAATAATAGTCGCGTTATATAGTAGAAGTATTATTGAAATTCTACAGTGAATGAGTGAAACATCAAAAATGGAAACCCTACCAGTAACTCTGATCGTCAAAGCTCCTAATCAACAAATTGAAGATCAAACAGTGAAGTGTGAGCTGTCATGGACAATAAACAAATTGAAACAACATCTTTCGGAGGTATACCCCAGTAAACCTGTAAGTTACCAATATTCTCCATCAAATATAAACAATGGTAAATCTGATAGAAACATTACATTGTACTGTATTATAGTAATTAGTCATAGTATAAATTGAAACAAATGCAAAGTTCATGTTTAAGACCTTACCGAGTTGGTTTCTGATTTGTTCTAGCCTTATTTATGTACAAGGATTAATAGGATATAAATTTTCACTTGTAAGACTTCACTTTCCATTCTAATATTCAATTGTCTGAAGATTCTGTTTTTTCAATTGCTTAGTGCGCACTTTGTACTGTCAATTGGAGCTAGGTTATATATTAGCTAAAATTAAACCTCTACAATTTTATTAGATATGAAATTCATGTTGTATTCCTTCTGATATCTAATTTGTTTTCAGCCGAAGCATGAGCAAAAACTCATTTATTCTGGTCAATTACTAAGTGACACTGTGGTGCTAAAAGATGTTCTAAGACAGTACGAAGGACAAGAAACACACACAGTCCATTTAGTTTGCACTCCCAAACAGGAACCTACTCCTCCAAAGAGAAACATGTCTAATCCAGCTTCAAGTAATCCTCCCCAAGTAAGCAGAACTACGAGTACCTCTGATAATAGACCAAACATCCAAAATTTTGGGAATATGGGAGTACCATGGATACCTGAAGGCGTACAGATAGATCCAAATTATGCTGCCCACATGATGGCCATGCAACATGCTTATTTTCAGTATATAAATCAGTACATGCAACTGTGAGTATCAATTTCTATTAGAAATTATTTTATTTCTCAGGTTGTATATAAAACTCATTAACAGCCCAACAGTGTTCTACGTCTAGAAAGATATAGGAGGTGTTTAAAAAATATTTAGAAAGATATTTACTGTAATGATTTCAATAAAAAAATTCATATGAACATTTCTCATTGGCTGTTTCATATTTATGATGCACAGCGTAGAGTGTTTGTTGAAAGTTCAGTGGTGAGGTTTTGAACCGTTATATTGCATCTGTGAATAGAAACCGGCCATAAAGGCCCCAAACAAAAAAGTCGAAAATTATTTCAATATTACGAGAACAGAATGAAAATTTCGAAATGCAATAAAAGTTATTTCCGATTCAAATATCGGATAAAAAACTGGCACGGTCGGTTTTGAACCGTTATATTGCATCTGCGACAAGAAACCGGCCATAAAGGCCCCAAACAAAAAAGTCGAAAATTATTTCAATATTACGCGAACGGAATGAAAATTTGTGTGAGATATTTCCATCAGCCTATTTAATCCATTTGAATTATCCTTTTTTCGTATAATAAAACTAATATTTTCTTCTGATTATTGTTAATTTATCTTTATAAACTTCATTCTTAAAAGCATCTGGAGGAAAAGTTGGCAAATTTAAAATAAAGCAGTAGAGGCTAAAGGAGAAAATATTATAACTTTTATGTCGTTTTTAAATTATGTATTTTCTTGAAGCAACAACTATAATTTATTCAAAGTTTCAATAATTAATAAGAGGAGCCAAAAACTGTTATATAAAAGATTTATGATGCGTGGTCCATTGTTCAACAATAGGACAATAAAGATTTATATTGAACGGAATACATTCATAACATTCTGATATCAAATAAAATTAATATGATCAACAGATCTATGCTTTAAGTATTCTAGGAAACCGCGTGCTATCGTTTTGCCCAAATGCAGTCTGGTCCGTCCAAAAACACTCATAACTTTCGAAAGGATTGAGCTAGAGACTTGTAACTTTCAGAGTAGGTTTGGAGTCTGAATATCTCAGTTGGGTTCCTTGATGGGGAAAATCGGTCCAATGGTTCCAAATATTTAAATTTTGTCCAAGATTTTCGCACATACAAATCCTATCAATCTGAAATTTGGTATTTAGAAGTAAAATAATGATGAACATATTTACCCAGCTACCGGAACAATAGCAACAGATCTACTATATAGTTTAAATTTGGCTTTTAGATGTAAAATAAAGATAAGAAGGCTAATGCAAAAGTTCCTAAGGGTTGTGGGTGATATGAAAAAGCAAGTAAAAGCTCATGACTTTACATCAGTGCTGCTCATAATTTTTTCTGTTAACAATCAAGCTATCCCCATTTCACTGTATATGGATTGGTTCATTTCTGAAGATCCTCTGATGTTTTGATTGCGTGCTTCAAAGAAATTATGTCCTACCTCAAACAAGACTTAATGCAACTATTGATGGGAAAGTCTTACTAGACTTACTAGATCTAGATACTTCTAGATTTCCTCACATGCAAATCTGAATTGTAAAATACCTTATCAAAGGAATTCTTAATTTACTACTAATTAATAATCCTCTCATTGATTAGTGAGTAGTTTAATGATAATGATGTTAATTTGAGTAGTCCAAAGTACAATTTGTAATTTTCTTAAAGTATTCATTCGAAAACCAGTTCATATTAATCTGCCTGAACAAATTGGTAATATCATTGTTATCTTAAATTTTATTTTAAATGCTGTTGTCTATAGTCATCATACGAAATCAATACTGATAGTAACTTGCAGCTTGTTTTAATTTCTTTTTGAAGCCCTTTTTCTTCCCGCGGCCTCCAGAAGACTATTAAAATCAGTAGAAATTGATATGAGTTTTTCAAATTTTTCCTGATTTTATTTCACATTTGATTTTCTTATTGTACTGTATTGTATAATGAAATTGGTTTAAGATTCCTGGATTTTCCAAAATTTTGGGTTCCCCATTTGGATTTTTCAAACTGACCTTACATTTTTTTAAAGTCTTCAAGTACTTTCATTTTTACTTAATATTTTATTCAATGAAATAATGAATATTTCCACAATTTATTAATTAACAACAACTGTTTTGCCTATCTTTTTTTCAGGTTTACATTTTGAACTAACTCTGAAAGTTACATCTTCACTTCTTATATAGCTATTAAAACTTGAAAAAAAGTGAGGTACAAAAAACTAACCATTTTCTTGTAACCACTAATTTCTATTGCTTCCAAAAGTGTGAAGTATTTTTAAATTCATTATGGATCAGTTTATAGTTATTGTTGAAATTATGTCGAAATTCTTTCAAATGTTAAGTTCGTGATGTCTGAATTTATACTTAAATTTGCTATTTGATTATTTAGAATGAATATGACTTGACAGACAGACTGACAAAAATTCAAAAGTAAATTTTCTATATTTTGATTATTATCTTTCAGTTTTTAGCAAATGTACATATATAACAATATTCAATATACAGATATTACAATTGCACTTTTCCATTATAAAAGGTGGATCAAACATAAGCCGGACTTGGCTAAAAAAAAAAGGACATATGTATTTTTCAACATATTTTCCACTTCTATCAATATATTTTTCCCAATAAGTGGAAGTTTTTTATGCCATTATCGAAGAATGTAGTCAGTTGTGTCTTCAGCCAATTGCTCACGAATAATTCCACTTCTTGGTCATCATGAAAACGGCGCCCTCCAAATTCTTCTTTGAATGGACCAAACAACATGTGATAGTCACACGGGACAAGTCTAGGCTGTAGGGCAGGTGCTCCACTATTTCCCAATAAAATTTCTACAGTTTTTCTCGGGTCATGGCGCTGTGTGTGATGGAAGGTGTCCTGAAGAAGAATCAAACTTTAGATTGATGTAAAATAGAAAGGCTTTTTACTTGATAGAAGAAATATAACAAAATTTGAATATCAAAACAAATTGAAATATGTTTATCTTCTACAATTTTAATTTCCAGAAGAATTTTTTATTCAAAAACTTTTAGAATTAAATTAATGTCTAAAACAAGCACCGCTTACATTTAATAGACGTATATAATCAAAACTCAATATACAATGTCAAATGAAATAAATAACCCAGCAGATATACGAAAGTAATTAAAATTAATAAATAAATATTCAAACGAGACAAAATTTTGTTTCTGGTCTTATCTTAAGAAATACTACTTGCCTTATAAAAACATGAACACACATTAATTTAATTCTAAAAGTTTTTGAATAAAAAATTCTTCTGGAAATTAAAATTGTAGAAGATAAACATATTTCAATTTGTTTTGATATTCAAATTTTGTTATATTTCTTCTATCAAGTAAAAAGCCTTTCTATTTTATTTTATATATAATATATAATTATATTTTGGCTTCAATAAATTTCTTTATACGGTGTCAATGGATTTAGGTAAACCTTAAAATAACTCACTTTGTTCTTTGATTTTGTTAGAACATAGATCAATCTTGAATATATAGTTGATCTGTAGTTCGAAGCTTAAGTCTTTTAACACGTGAGTGATGTAGGTTATGTTTTTGATTTTGATATTTGGATTATTAATAACGGCTGATGAAGGGATTATCTAGAAGTATATTTGTTTTTTGAAAATATAGTGCACATTCTTTAGAGTTTTTTGAAATAATTTGTTCGAATATTTAAATGTATTAAATATTTCAAATAAATTATATTCTTTGGGAAGTCCTTCAAGTGTGTTCATGTTTTTATAAGGCAAGTAGTATTTCTTAAGATAAGACCAGAAACAAAATTTTGTCTCGTTTGAATATTTATTTATTAATTTTAATTACTTTCGTATATCTGCTGGGTTATTTATTTCATTTGACATTGTATATTGAGTTTTGATTATATACGTCTATTAAATGTAAGCGGTGCTTGTTTTAGACATTAATTTAATTCTAAAAGTTTTTGAATAAAAAATTCTTCTGGAAATTAAAATTGTAGAAGATAAACATATTTCAATTTGTTTTGATATTCAAATTTTGTTAGATTGATGTGCCTCGTCTTTTTCTTCGAAGAGCCAGCTTGACCTCATCGAGGAACTTGCAATAATATTCAGCATTGATTGTACGTTGTTCATGAAGGAAATCATTAAGCAGTACGCCTTTGCTATCCCAACAAACAGTTGCAAAAACTCGTCCTGCAGACAGACAGGATTTGGTTTTTTGCGCTGGGGCTTCTTCAGGTTATCTCCACTCCGTGCTTGCTTGTTTTGTGCCATTTATAGGCTTGAGTTCTTGAAAGTATTTTCTTAGCAAACTGAAAAATCAGTCAGTGAAGGATAAATCGAGGAATTTATTTGTCGATTGAGAAGCAAATATTTAAAAACACCTATAAAAATGATTGAGCATCTACTGAAACAACTATCAAAGACAAACTATTTAAAGTATAAAGAGAAATTGTCTAATCTACAAATGCATTCAAGTAGTTTATAATAATTTTAAGGTTACCCTCATAGTTATAAAGTTACCAGTTAAATTTTAAACATGTTTTTCTTTATACTATGGTTTAATATCCTCACTGATGAAAAATCCGAGTTCAGAAGTAACTAACTTTTGAATAATAAGAGCTCGATAGAGATTTGAAACTATTCAGGGTAGTGTTGGAGCCTAAATATCTCAGCTGAGAGTTCGTTAATGGGCAAAATCGGTATGATGGTTCCACAGTTATCCTTTTGAAATTTTTTTCCCAATATTTTCTAAACTACAGATCCTATTGATCTTAAATTTGTTATTTCGAAATTAATGACTAGCATGTTCCTGCAAAATTTCGTGAGATCATATGAATAGAAGATTTAAAAAAATTTATATTTTGTTAGCAGAACAGCGTTGAGCGCTACCGAAATTATAACAAGAATCCTAAGATCGAGTTTAAATTTAGATGTCACACAACATAAAGGCTAATGCTAAATTTCTAGGAATCATATGATCAGAAGATAGTGTTGAATTCTACATAAACCATAGCAATAATCCTACCATCAAGTTTAAATTTAACATTTAGATGTAAAATAATGACAAGAAGGTTAATGCAAAATTTTTCATGAGGATCATGGATGATATGAACTAGTGTGCAAAAGCTCCTGACTTTTCACGCCACTGCATTTCACTATTTTTATTTATAGATATGCAAAGAAAGTTATATTTTTCTGAGAATGATCTCATATAGGTCCGAATTCAGAAGTAAAATTTGATTTCTAAGAATTTATTAATAATAGAACTAAATATCTCAATCAATTACATAGGCCAAAACTTGATTTGGTTACAAGTTATTTGAATCTGATTTTTTTTAATTTTATGCCCTGAATTTGTATATGAACAGCGTTCGTTTTTGCCTAGGAGCTTGAATTTCAAAGATACGACATTTTAATAAAATATATGTTCACTATTATTAGGTAAATAATAGATTTAAAAAGAATATATTAGACAAATATTAATGTAATATGTTTATAAAGAAAAGGAACTCATCGATAAAACTAATCATTCATACAAAACTTCAGAAGCTTCTTTTCCTTGACACTTCTTTAATGTATTTTGGGAAAGTTTTTTTTTTAACTTAGGCAGTAATCTGCCATCATATACGTATGTATCTTCTTTGGTTTCACCTTGTTTCACACTGATATCTTCCAAATTTTGCAGAAAACAGTTTTTGTGACTGTATAATTAGTGTACTTTAATCCTCATATTACACTCTAAAGATGTAAAACTGTTAAGCATCTCTTTTACCAGTTCAACATAATTTTTAGCTCTCCATTTGCCTAGACAACTTTGTACAGCTGCAACCAATTTGGTTCAGGCTTTTTGTTCAGTTTTATTTATTGAGCTTACAAAATCAGAATCCCTAAAATCTTATTTGCGGACCATCAAATGTTTCTGCTTTAATTGTTTCTATACTCAATTGAGGCATATTATTCCCTATGTGCGCAAAGCATGCTCCATTGTTATCGAGAGCCTTTACAAACTGATTCATTGAGCCCAGCTTAATATGCAGTGAAAAATTTTCTCACATCCAACTAATGGGTCGTTAATGATACTCCTTTTTCCAATGACCATGTTCTCTCAATTCCTTTTCTCATTCTTTTCTAACCCACTAGTTTTTTTTGTCCCTGCTGTCCAAGACATTTTTAAGTCCACTTAAATCGCCCATTGATGTTCATAAAACGTCATCTTCTCTAAGACCAAAGCTATGATGTCATATTCTTCTTTCCTTTTATGTTGAGTGACCATATTTGTTACCAGCAGAAGGACTAACTCATTTCAAATGTATCTTGAGCTATCAATAGGCAATAGGCGACAATTATCGGGAAAATATTCAGGAAGACCCATTTTTTGCAAGAGTTCATTACAAAATGCAAGTCTTCTCAGGAGAAGAATGATAGCTGATCCTTTTCTCTTGTACACTAAAAGGTAATTTTGGTTCCTTGTTCCAATGAATATTTGTCGTTCCACCTGGAAGCCAGTAATTCAGTAACTTCTTTTGACAAGTTGAGACAAACATTAATAGATAAGTTGATATATAAAAAAAATTGTGTGAATCCTCTACACCAAGAAAAAATTTTGTGGACCTGTTAATTAATCAAATCACAAAGATTAGAACTCAACCAACCATTTTATTTTGTTTATTCATCAGAAGCATCACAATATTTAGTAATAATTGTTGAAAATCGAATAATCAATAAATATTTGATAGATTCGGTCTTCACTTGGTGGAAACTCATTTTAATTAAAAAAATGTATATATGACAGTAATTTATTTCCACAAAAATGTTTGTACTAATACAACAATTGTTTCACCACGATGTGGCTTCTTCAGGTGTTACATTGTACTGTCTGATGGTATTGAGTGTAACCGAGTTTATATACATTTTTAGGTACGTGACCAAATAATAGAACCACAAGTCATAAAAACTCTAGGTGTTTATTGGAGTTTGCCGCTAAAAATGCCATTAAGGAAAAATATTCAGTAATGGAGAATGATCAACATCTGCTTGTTCGTTCAAAAGGATTTTACGGGCATTATACCTGTTGATTTCAAGAAATTCTAAAAGTGTTAATCTAGAACTTTTGCTTTCAACGTGGATAATTTCATAATTATTGTTGAAATTATGCCTAAATTCCTTAAGATGATTAGCATATGTCTAATGTACAGAATTGTATATATAACCCCTTTGGTGTTCTTGGATACGTTTCTTGAATGGTCTACCAGTCTGGCCAATGTATACTAAAGGGCGATCTTTGCAAGTTAACTTGTAGACTCCGGATTTATTTTCTTTATTTGTACGATCTTTATTGTTTTTTATGTAGGTACTAAGGTTATTAATTGTCTTAAAAGCCGCGTTATAATTGAAACAACTTTTGAAATATTTAGCAATATTTTCAGATAATCCATTGACATAAGACAACGAAAAATATTTCTGTGTATTGTCCTCTTTTATGATTGGGTACACGAGATTACTGAATATTTTTCCTTAATGGCATTTTTAGCGGCAAACTCCAATAAACACCTAGAGTTTTTATGACTTGTGGTTCTATTATTTGGTCACGTACCTAAAAATGTATATAAACTCGGTTACACTCAATACCATCAGACAGTACAATGTAATACCTGAAGAAGCCACATCGTGGTGAAACAATTGTTGTATTAGTACAAACATTTTTGTGGAAATAAATTACTGTCATATATACATTTTTTTAATTAATCAATAAATGAATTTAGTTTTCTTGAATCCAAATTAAGAAAAAGTTTTAACTGATTTCAGTGCTGCCAATTCTTATGGAGCCTCCCAGTTATACCAAGTCAATGCAGCAACACCACAAATTCCAAACTTTGAAGTACCTCAGGCAGCTCAGCAGATTAACCAACAAAATAATGAGAATGAACCACAACCAGCACCTCCTCAAGACCAACCAAGAGATATAGAAAACAATGAAAGGGATTGGTTGGATAATTTCTATGCGATAAGCAGACTGCTAGTGCTTTTCAGCGTGGTCTATTTTTACTCCAGCTTCATGAGATTTTTCCTTGTACTCGTTTTAGGATCCATTATGTATCTGTACCAAGGAGGTCTTTTCAGAAATGTGAATAATAATAATAACAATAACAATACAGTACCAGGAGATCCAGGAGTGCCTCAAGAGGAGCAGGCTCCCTCAAGATTCACATTAGTATGGACAATTCTTACAACATTTTTTGCATCTTTGTTACCAGAAGTACCAAACGCTGTATGAAATTTTGGCTGGATGAAAAGTTTCTTTCAATATAGTATTTCAAATGAGGAAATAATGCATTTGCCATTTTTTTTGTGAAACTAAGAATGCTGTAGTGAAATTGTCATTTATTTACACAGGTTTCCTTTTTTGTATGGGAAGATATTCAGTAATGCTTATGAAAAATTCACGATGTTGGGAAGTGTAAGGATGAAAGGTTTTTTACTTTACCTTTATTGTGAGTTTTATGACTGAAGTTCATCAGTAAAATCATTTGCTACATTATTAAAATTGGTTCTCACGGCAAATCATTAGAAGTAAATATCTTTGGTAATGGTAATGTGAAGTATCGTTACTATCGTTCCTTATAGGTTTGCAATGAATTCTTCAAGAAAGAAATTGATTGAAATTTTAAAAACATTTTAGGTCAGTGGAGTATTAATATAATTTTAGACTGGAGTGTAATAAACCAAACATCAGTGCTAGAAGAGAGGGAATGTTACCATGTTATTAACCTTATTATCAAGTTGTCTAATTTAGTTTGGCGCAGTAGACTTTTTCGTTCTTTCACATTCTTATCGCTTTATTCAAAATATATTTTGTTTGAGCCAAAAATGATTCATTTTGATTAATGTAATAGATCATAAAATGTGATTTTATTCTATTTTATATTGTATGTTTACATCCAAAGTGTAGATGATCGATTTAGCTTTTTTGTTCAGATTCAACGAATTTTATGAGCATCGAGAGCTTAAAATGTGTTTTGAAATTTAGCATTTTTATGTCATTAGCAAAAAACTGGCACCATATTATATTCAAATGGGTTTTCAAATTACAGATTATCACTCCACTGTCGAGTCTTCAATTTTCCTGAAGTAATCATAAAAGAAATACATGTAAATATTTTACAACTCCAGTGAACAGTGTACTCTAGAAAATAATTCGATTACAGAGTATTCTGAAGCAGTTCCCTTTGAAATTAAACATTTTGTATATTATATATATATATTTGACTATCTGTACATATGAAAAACTTGTATATCAATAAAGCATCCCTTAATTTCAATGTGGATGCATTTATAATAAACTGAAAATGAACTATAAAAGTTGCAAATAAAAAATAATTATGCTTTACTTTTATTCTTTTTCTATTTTAAAGTCTTGTATTAATGAATATAATAGTGTACTTTGTTGGTTCTCTTATAAGATAAATTTGTTATCCTTATTATTACAATAAAAATATTTAAACAATAAACTTGTTTAAATATAACTGGAAGATTTCAGTGTTTATTTTATGATAGTTAATTAATTTTTTAAAAGTATTTCATTTATATTATCAATAAGAAATATGTCGAATAGTTTTGGAAAGCTGTATATATTTATAGCCCCAGCTATAAAAGAGGGGTATGCGGTTTTATTTGGTAGAAAGTGTTTCCAATATCTTAAATATTAAATAGAGTAATTCTGTTACACCTCAATACAGATTTTGTTAAATTCCCCAAAAATTTTTTGAGAATTAAATTAAACAGTTTTTTTAGTAATATAATAATAAATCTATAGATTGCGTATACTGAGGACTACAAACATCAAATTTGAATATTTGCATTATGACATTAGGTGACATCTATATATGATTGAAAATATTTTCAATTATAATTTTAAAAATTTGCGTATTTCTAGAATATAAATCTGAAGTATTTAATTTTACTGAAAAAGTTGAAAATACAACATAAGATTTGAAAATATATAATACTACTTTCAAAGCAACTAGTAGATAAGGTGTATTCACCGTAATACAAAAATTGTCAGCATATCAAGCGACTTTAAAATGCCTTCCAAGAAAGATACAACCCCTTAAGTATGGGGTCTTTTGAACTACTTCTCCAAAACCTTTCATAATAAAAATCTGAAAATTTGTATGTACAAGTTTTTTGCTGTTTGATACTCGATGAAATTGAATAAGATTCAGCCCAAAGTTTGATTCAGGTGTGTGTAAATATAGGGTGGTAAGTGGTAGAAAAAACCCTAACTTTTTTCTTCATCAGATTTTTGGTCTTTTGACATGAAATTTCAGGATTTTTTACATATGAAAGGTACTCTTGTTGAAATTGGATAAAATTCAATTTATCTATCAAAATTTAATCAGTTTTAAATAAAGTTAAATTCACCAAAAAATAAAATGCACAACATGCAGCCTGAGGAAGCTTGTATGCTAGCATATTACGCTCTTACAAGAGATGAAATATACTCCCCCAGTTCTAATAAACACATTTTTCTCTTTCCCTCCTCAACATTTGCGCGAATAGAATCAATTTTTGCGCGCTAGCTCCAGGGAACAGCGTGCTATCGTTGCGTCCTAATGTCTAATTTTGAAAATGGTCTTAAACAACTGGGTTGGATCACTGATGATCCAAGTGCAAAAGTAATTCTGTTCGACTAGCAGGCCAGTCATAAACACGCTATCTTCCAAATGAACAAAGCTAAGGCCTTGAAGGTTTCAGGGAAGATTTTAGGTCTTAATTCTGCTGCCTAGTTCATCAATGGCCAAAATCGGCACATATAGATACGCTCAAGGAGCTCATTTTGGTTCTGGTGTTGAAAAGGTATGCAATGGGCTTAAAATCTATTCGGGATTTTTTTATATTCACCAGCATACTCAAACAGTATAGTTGTGTAGCGACCACCTTCTTCGCTCCTCGTCCAGAATTCTTCTGCAGCTTGCCGGCGTATTATATAGAGGACACGACTAGCCTAAACAATAGCTGACTGACCGTCCCAGCCGGATTCAAGTAGGGCAAAGCACACAGCGTTCGACGGTCATTCCGACGTGAAACACAAGGTCACTGGCGTCACAGGAAGACATGCGCACCACGCCTGTTTGAAGAGTGCAGATGCGCATGCTCAGAACGAAACGCCTCCTCCAAAATTAAAAGGTGGAAGCTCCCGCATTCCTTAAGAGCTTCAGTTGTCTCACATCGAATATTTCGAACTCCTCATGTAACCTATCGTATATATTTTAGTTTTGGGAAGAGGAAAAAGTCGCAGGGAGCCAAATCCGGCGAATACGGTGGTTGCTGAAGCACGTTTGTTGAGTTTTTGGCGAGAAAGTCAGTCACAATCGTAGCTCGGTGAGAAGGCGCGTTATCGTCATGCAAAATTCATGAGTTGTTCGCCCACAAATTTGGCCGCTTCTTACGGATACGCTCACGCAAACGTTTCATAACGCCTAGGTAATACTCCTTGTTTACCGTCTGACCCTCTGGAACGAATTCGTAGTGCACCACGCCACGGATATCGAAGAAAACAATGAGCATCACCTTCATTTTCGAGCGGCTTTGGCGTGGTTTTTTCGGTTTCGGCTCATTTTTTGCCACCCATTCCGATGATTGCTGGCTTGTTTGCATATCGTACTCGTAGACCCAGGTCTCATCACCAGTTATAATGCGTTCCATAAATGTAGAATCGGAATTACAGCGATCCAGCATGTCTGAAGCAACCTGTTCGCAATGACGCTTTTGAAGAAAATTCAGGTCTTTCGGTACGAGTCGTGCGGCCACCTTTCTCATGCCCAAAATATCAATCAAAATCGTACGTGCGGACTCGTGGGATATCTTAAGATCATGTGCTATCTCTCTCAAGCTGGTACGACGGTTTTCCAGCACCCTTTCCTTAATTTTATCGACGTTATCTTCGATCGAAGCCGTCGATGGGTGACCACTTCACGACCGTCCTTGAAGGCTCTGTACCACTGATATGCACGAGTTTTCGATAGAGCATTATCACCAAAGGCCTTTTGCAACATTTTCAATGCATCGGCACACGAAAATTCATTATATTTCTATATATATATATATATATATATATATATATATATATATATCCTAGTCGAGCGGTCCTAGGGAGGGTACTGCCTTCGCGAAAATGGAAGATCTTTGATGTTAATAAATTTTCTCTGTGATAATGAAAATGGTAATGAAACTCAATTATGGATTTTAAGAAGTATGAGGATAAATTTTGCCAAAGTACAATAGTTTTATCAATACTAAATTCAATAAAATTTCAATAAAGATGACCCACTGAATAATTAAGGAGAGTTTACTTTAGTTTAAATGATACACAGATATATGCCGATTTCTATTTATTATTGTGAGTTGCTTATATGACGCGTTTCGTTTGCATAGTAACTTCTTCAAGTTGTTTATAAGCATTGACATAAACTTCATTCTACCTTTTGTAAGTTTGTCTTAATTTTCAATGTTCATTTTTAATGTTCTTCCTCCGTTTCAGGAATTTATTTGATTGAAGAATGATATTTCTGGAAAGTTCCAAGATCACAGCCAACATCGTTGATTACTTTTTAACATCCAATTTGTTTTATACTTGATTGATATGTGGGATATTTCCATTCACAACACTCAGGTAACGTATTTATTATTATTAGATTATTGAATATAGAATATAAAATATTCTACTTTGAAACAAAACGACGTGATCTCTGCTATAGAAAATTTCATACTGATTGAATTTCCTCTGTTTCGTTCTTTTATAATTTTCTCGAAAAATTGAATTCAAAGGCTTACTTGCTTTGTCAAAATTATTAAAAAAATGATGCTTTCACTGATTTATTTCTTGGTTTGAAACTATTCTGAATAATTAACTTGAATTTTTATCTAGATATTGATATCAATTTCATGTTAAACAGAACAGTGAAAGTCTTGTTTTCATGCGTAAAGTATTTCAAGTGTCAAATTTTACCAATGTTTAACTTCTAATGGTTATAACTTATAAATTACTTAAAATTACCCATAAAATTAATTACATTTCTTCAGCTATTACAAGTTTATTAATGCATAAACATCTTAAAGGATATTTTTTACATACTTATTTTCAAAATTTCTGACGTAGACACTATCTTTCATTGAATTAATTGATTTTTAATTAATTTTTCCTTTTTTACATTATTTTGGTGAGTTATATTCAATTTAGCTTGTTCTTTGTCAATAATTTCACTGAAGTTTACACATAATTCATGGTAGTAATGAAGCTCTCAAAGGATATGCGGGTGTTACGAGGGAGCTTCCACCTCTTAGTTTCGGGGGACGGCGTTTCGTTTCCGAGTATGCGCATCTGAAACTCATCAGACAGGGGTGATGCGCAGGCTCTGCCTGTAACGCCGGTGACCATGTGTTCCGCTTGGAACGGTGATCGTCAAACGCTGTGCCTTGTCCTACTTGAACTCGGCTGAGACGGTTAGTCATTTATCTTTAGACTAGTCGTGTCCTCTATTGATACGCCGGTCAAGCTGCGACAGAGCAAGGCAAGTTTCTGGACTAGGAGCTAAGAAGTTGTTCGCTACACACTCCCCCTCCAGTGAGCGTCGATAAGGTCACGAAATAGGGCGTTGGGATCAGGCTAGGAAACAGTCCGCCGCTGGGCTGGTCGCGGTGCCAGGAAGGGCTGTCTCGGAATGATGGATAGGGGCAATTAGGGCCTCCAAAATGAATGGGTTGGTTCGCTCTTGAAGCAAACCACCCCAATCACGTCGGGGTCACCAATGAAGCTCTCGAAGGTTATGCGGGTATTGCAGGGGAGCTTCCACCTCTTGATTCGGGAGACGGCATTTCGTTTCCGAGTCTGCGCATCTGAAACTCATCAGACAAGCGTGATGCGCAGGCTCTGCCTGTGACGCCGGTGAGCATATGTTCCGCTTGGAACGGTGATCGTCAAACGCTGTGCCTTGCCCTACTTGAACTCGGCTGGGATGGTTATTCATGAATCTTTAGACTGGTCGTGTCCTCTATTGATAAGCCGGTCAAGCTGCGATAGAGCAAGACAGGTTTCTGGACGAGGAGCGAAGAAGTTGTTCGCTACAGTAATAAATCTTTTCAACAATTTCAAACTACATATCTAAATTCAAATTACTTCCATTTATTACAACTTTGGCAGTCTCTACAATGAATAATTGTGAATTGAATATTCCCTATGAATTCTATGAAAAAAAATTTCTACAAAATTTCTGATTTTTAATCACTGTTCCAAGAATTTTCACTTGACTAAAGGTTATGTACTCTGAATATGTTTTTTCTCCATAATTTTGGCTTGTGAGTATTTTTATGAAATAAATTATTAATATTTCTGAAAGAGAAGAAGCGAGGGACGTGGCTGTCTGAGATCATGTAGCAATGGATTCGACCTTGAGTATTAGGAAATTGTCCGATGTATCTGGTGTTTCACGCACAACAATCATGAGAATCCTGAAACAACATAAATTCCATCCTTATAAGATACGATTGGTTCAGGACCTGAATGAGAATGATCCCGATCGCCGACTCCAGTTGTGTAAAGTGGTCAGTGAAATGATTAACGGTAATCAAAACTACATGTTCGATATCTGTTTTTCGGACGAGTGTTCATTTTACCTTAACGGCATTGTAAAGCGGCATAACTGTCGGTATTGGTCAGATGAAAATCCAAGATTATTTCGTCAGGTGCATACTCAGCATCAAATGTTTGGGCGGGTATTCATGGAAATCACATAATCGGCCCTTTTTTATACCCGGTAATCTCACTGGCCAAATTTATTTAGATCTATTAGAGAATGCTATTTATCCAGCCCTCGTGCAAGTATTAGAGAATGCAGAAGACCATTAAACGATTATTTTCCAACCACCTCATAGGGCGCACCACCTCATTTCGTTCAACTGGTGCGTCAGTTGTTAGATGAAAATTTTCCTCAGGCCTGGATTGGAAGAAGGGGACATATTGAGTGGACACCCAGATCACCTGATCTGGCTCCACTGGATTTTTTTCTATGGGGTCACCTGAAATCCAAGATTCACCCTACCCAGCCTGAGTTAGGGGATGATTTACGAACTCGGATCATTAAAGAATGCCGTCAAATTATACTATTAGGAGTACAAATAAGTTTCCGCCGTTTTATTGTAGATGGCGCGGCACGGAGTTCCGGTTAGCTTTCGCAGATGATAACCGGCTTAAAAAATAGTTTGGACATTCAAGAACATCATAACCTATTAATATCATTGATTTTATATTGGTAAAATATAATTTTTATAAGTTGAAAATGTCAAAATTTGAGCCAAGTAAGCGTCATTTGCGGGAAATATTAGTTTACTTCTTTAATTTACAGAAATCTGCTGCTGAGGCGCATCAATTGCTCGTAGAAGCATATGGTGAGGGTGCTTTGAGTGAGAGAACGTGTCGAGAGTGGTTTCAAAAGTTTGAAAACGGTGATTTCGACGGAGAAAACAAAGATCGCAGTGGAAGGCCATAAAATTTACGAGGATCCAGAATTGGAGGAAGATTCATCTTGAACACAAAAAGAACTTGCTCTAACATAAGAAGTCACTCAGCAAGCAGTCCCACATCGTTTAAATTTCATTTGTGTTAAAAAACGGCGGAAACTTATTTGTACTCCTAATAGAAATCTTGAGTAACTTACGTGAACGTTTTCAGCAAAACTTTCATTACTGCATGGGAGTGAATGGTACCCATTTCCAGCATTTAATAAACTAATCACAAAAGTAAGTACTCTTCCACTATTTTACCTGTCATTTCGTTATCGATGAAAATTTTGTGCGAAATTTCATGATAAGATAGTACTCAATAAGATCTTCAAAATGAGGTATCGCAACACCCCTCATCCCTATTCAAAATCAAGGGGCTGTAATCACCCCGTTAGGGGGTTGCAGTTACGGGGATGGGAAGAGCGGAAAAGTTGTTCCCCCTCGCATCAGAAATTGACGGGTCCGAGCGATTTTCCACATTTTCATTTTAAAGGCGGAAAATCGGAAAAGACAGTCGGAAACATAGCAAATTCAGTGTTGATGAAGACGCCAGTGGACCAGTAGAAGAATCAAAACCTCAGTGCTGATGCGATAACGACAAACGACTGTTCTCTCTCAATGGTAGCGAGAAGTGAGAGCAGACTGCACAGCCTTTCGATCGAAGCATCAACACTGCGCACTGCCATTGAGAGACAACAATCATTTATTCGTCATTGCATCGCGCTGAGGTTTTGATTCTTCCACTGCTCTACTGCATTCTTGATTAACAATGAATTTCCTATGTTTCCGAATGTCTTTTCCATACCTGTATGGCTAAGGTATGAAGGTGTGTCTTTGTTGAACAATTTGTATAGTAGCCCTTTTATCCACGTGCTATCAAATGCTTTTCAATATCCATAAAAACTCCTACCGTTCTTCTATTGCTCAGTTGTGCATTCTTTAAATTTGAGATGAATATTGTGAGGAGCTGAACTGTAAATTTCTTCCTCCGGGAACCAAACTGCAAGTTTGTAATGAAAAATCCGGGAAGTGTTCTTCAGATTTGAATTTAATCATTTTCTTTAGTAGCTTCCATAGAATGGCAAGTGTATTATTATGCTGCCTACAGTTTTCTACTTATTATGGGCCTATAGTTTTCTACTTTTTTGTGATCTTTGTTAGGTTTTGCTTTCAGTTTTCTATATTTCTGGAAAGATTTAATTCTTCAGACACCATTTGTACATCTTCATTATGTGTTCAATGAATTACCTGTGACAAATGAAAACTGTAATAATTATAGAAAATTTAAAAACTTATTGTATGAATATGTGATAACTAACTTATAAATAGGGAAAGTTTTTGTAATGATTTGTTGTGATATTAGCGATGTTAAATAAATAATTTCTTCTTCTTCATGTATGAGTTAACGCAATTGTTTGGCTTCCTCTATTTCCACTGAGTTTTTGCTCTCCTAAGAATTGGCGATGTGATTCTTATACCAACTCTCTATTATTGTCTTTGTTTCGGTATCAAAGTCAATGTCCTTATCAAATTTGAATGCCTGTTTGAAATGTGCAAATATTTCTGCCTTTTCATCGTCAGTGTTCTTTATTATTGACTATAATAGTTGATATCTTCTGAATTTGTTTATATTTGAAGAGTTTTTTATTGTTCGGTGAAAATTTCGCCTTTTGGTCTTAGCGATTGACTTCAGTCCATCTATGCGCTCTATACTGTTGGATAATTTTGTGTATATTAGCATTATACTCATTTAATATAGTTTTAAGGCTTGGATTAGGGCAGCGAGGGTATTTCCTATTCATCTTACCTTTATTTTTGATCATTTTGATAATAAGAGGATGGTTTTTTGCTGTAGGTGTATGTTTGAGAATTCATTCAGAGAGTTTTTTATTAAATACTGCAAAGTAATCTTATTCCATCTCTATTTGCATTGCAAGTTTATAAATTTGCTCATTTCCTCTGTGACTTTATTGATCTTGCATTTATCAAATTGTAAAGTTCTTCTCTCTACAGTCTCTCCAGTTGGATTATCTAAATCTAACATGATCAGTATTTGCTAGGTGATCCAAGCTCAGGTATGGTATGAGTTCTACATCTTTAATATTATTTGTTAGAATTGTAGAATAGATTAATAAGTCAGGAGTACAATCAAGATTATTATTCATAAAAAATGTTGGTGGTGTATTCTATTTTTTGAAGGTACAATTCTGAAGGAATTTATTGATTTCATTTTTTTTAATCTGATTGAGGTTGAAGTTTCCTATAATTATTGAATAGTTATAAAGAACTACTTTGGTAAATATTATTTTCTCAATTTTTGATCGGGTGTTTTTTTCAGAGTGATAGAACTTTCGATAGGGATAACTGTGATTTGACAGAAGGTAGAATCCATATTGTTTTGACATTTCTGTTCAGTAAGCATTGACAAATTATCATGGAAAGACTCACGCCGCAACAACATTTACAAATTGTTGAAATTTATTTTCAAAATCAGTGTTCTATTCGCCAAACTTATAGAGCACTTTGTGAAATTTATGGTTTACATAATCGTCCATCAGAGCAGCTTGTTTGTCGAACTATCAAACATTTTCTCTACTCGATGCAACAACAACAAGACAAAGAACTGTACATACAGAAGAAAATATCTGCTGTATGTAATGATGATTCAGATTTGTCTATTCGCCGACGTTCACAAGTTAGACTCTGTGCATCCACCACATGGAAAATTTTGCGTAAAGATCTTGGTCTACAGCCATACAAGATCCAATTGGTTCAAGAACTAAAGCCATAATAAGCGTCGTTTGTTTGCTGATTGGGCCCTAGAACAGCTTGAAGTTGGTCCACTTTTTTATCGTAAAATTTTGTTTAGTGATGAAACTCATTTCTGGTTGAACGGCTATGTAAACAAGCAAAATTGCCGTATATGGAGTGAAAACAATACTCAAGAAGTTCTGCAGGTTCCATTGCATCCTGAAAAATGCACCGTATGATGTGCTTTACACGCTAGAGGCATCATCGGTCCATATTTCTTTAAAAACGATGCTGAAGCTAATGTTACAGTGAATAGTGCTCGTTACAGATCAACGATATAATTATTTGTTTCAAAATTTGAATGGTATCGACCCAGAAGTGTTTTGGTTCCAACAAGATGGTACTACACCTCATGCTGCTATCAATCTTAATTTAAATGTATTTCAATTCAAAGTTCTATCACTCTAAAAAAAACACCCGATATATCAAAAAGATATTTAATTTGTCATCCTTAAAAGGTATTGTGAAATGCATTGTTTCATTGAGGTTGTTATTCAAGCTAGAAGAGTTGTTCTTGAAAAAACCTTTATATTCTTTTCATACTTGTTGACAAAATCAGATTCAAACACTGGTTTGAAATATGATCTGTTAGCCATCTGGCTACCTGAGCTACTTCAGTTCTTTGTAGATATATTTGCAGGTTTCAAATGTCCACTTTTAAAATTTTAAAAAACTGTCATAATTTCTCTTCACAAAATTATGCATGAGCTTTATGTCATTAGTATACACCTACATACCTAATTTGATTTCGGTCATATCAGTTCATTAAAGAAGTTAACCTTAGAATGGATACAGGGGTATTCTAGTACCCCACAGAGAATTTTATTTCACAATATTTTCCTCAGCTCAATGTTCTCTATTCTGTAGCTCCCGGTATTCTCATTTGAGGTTATATTACATTTATTGAAGTGACAGTTATTTGGATTACTTCTGAATTTATCAGAGAAAAAGTAGTGCTGGGGTACTCGGACACCTCTGTGTCCATTTAAGTATACTCAATTTTTATTGAAGTGTCACAGATTTTACACAATGTCTCGAAAATTTGATTGACTGACTCAGACTTGAGACATTGGGGAACTGGTTCAATGAAGAAGAATATGATGATGATAACGGAAGTGAGTGTGAAGGTAATGAAGTTTTGTCTGATATTGAAAGTCTAGTATCTTTAGCTGATATTTCTGACTCAAGCGACGCAGAAACTGAACATCAAGAGACTTCTATAATTACTGGAAAAAATGGATTCAAATTGTCCGCTAAAAAACCCCCTACAACAAAGACTGCAGCACTCTTTTCCTTGTTCCGCTTCTAATGTTTTGAGAAACCAAATAGTCATTATAGTTTCCCTTCAAAATCATCTGCAAGAAGTAAAAAATATAAACGCTGCTTTCACTTGAACATCAGATTAAACACTTGGCTTGGACAATAAAGGATCGGAGTCGCGTATTTTTTTCCTATGAATCGCTCTTTTATTTTATAGGCTCACACAGATGTGTCAACAAGAAGGTGAGAGATATGCTCAAGCGATATTACTGAGCAACTTCCACTTGGTAAAGGCATATGATATATGAGTGTGGACAGCATAGTGGATACAAACCGAAAGGTTCCAACTTCAGGTCTTGCCTGAGTAGAAGAGAAATTTCTGGTCGGACAGTTTCGGTCATCATTTCACTGTTTGGTAAAAAATTAACAGTGCTGTTCGTAAGATAGCGTAAGGACAAAGCCTAACCAGAACACAACTGAACTTCTAACTGGTACAAACTATATAAAACTTCTGAGAGATCTTCACAAAAAATTTAGTATCAGGATACTATCATATCATACCTTTTGAATGCTCATAGGTACCTGACAGAGGTTTTAAAAGACCATGTTGTTCCATTCAGTTATTCTTGGAGAAGATGCAACCTTTATGCCTGATATTGCACCTCTCCACACCACTCGGATAGTTACTGCTTATCTTGACATGGTTGAAATCACAAGATTTGTTTGGCCTAAAGAGCTTTGCAACAGACTACTGAAGGAATAGAAAAATATTCCGAAGTATATGATCCAAAGCATGTCTTGTTTGCAAGCTGTTATCACTGATAGAGGAGTGACTACTCACTACTGATGTTCTTATTTTGTTTTGTTTGACCTAAAAATATAGAACATTAAATTTTTAGTTTTCATAATTTTCAATAAGCTTCAAGTAAAACAACAAGAAATTTTTTAGAAGCAATCACGATAAAATCATCGCATAAAGTTAATAAGAAAAAATATTATAACCGAAAAAAACAAAAGGTTTCTACAATAAATTCAAAATTATTGGATGACTCTAATTTATGCTTGGCAGTGTAGTAGAAATAGAAAACTTTGGTCATCTGTACCATCAGTTTTTAGATGATTAGAACAAATTTCCATAAAATAAGTAATCATTTTTTTTTATTAGAAGTTTACAGTTTACAAAGTATAATAAGAATTTGTTTATTTTAATGACATAAACTGAAATAAAAATCAATATTTACAAACACTAAATTTCACTAAATTACCAGTCTCCTTGAATTCAATGCCTTGGTTTCTTTGGTAGAGAGCCAAATGCAGATATTACTGTACTTTTAGTTCCTGTAGCACTTGTTGTAAGAGTTGGAGGTTGAACCAATCCGGCAGGCCTGATATTAGTAGGATTGTTGCCACCTGGTTGGTCCCATTTACTTTTTCGCTTTCTGGATTCATCTTCCTTCTTCAAGCCTCCAACAGCAAAATCCTTTGATTTTCGTTCTTTTTCCCTTTTTTCTATTTCAGCTTTCTGAACTTTGGCTAGTTCCTCATAATAGGATTCTTTGTTCCATTTCAATGGGTCATATATTGACGCTGGATAATTTGTACCTAAAATTTTTGATCACTATAAGTCTAGATAAATGCAAGCAATTTATTGAGTCGGTCTTTACTTGATAGAAACTCATTTTAAACGGTATATTAAATAATAAATTCAAAATTTCCACAACAAAAGTTTGTCATAACATAGGAAGAGAAACTGAAAGGATGTGATTTGAATATCTCAAATGATAAATAAAAAGTAGTTATTCATTTAAATGGCACAAGAACTATTTCAGAAGGCATCCACACAACTAGTGTACCCCAAGGAAGTATTCTAGGTTCAATACCTTTTATCCTCTTTATCAATGACCTATTAAATAAAATTAGCCATCATATAATAAACTATGCAGATGATGGTAACACTAAATACAGATACTTTTCATGAAGTTACAGACCTCATTCCAAGCACTTTACAACAAGCGATTGAATGGTTCCAAACTAACAGGTTGTGTATAAACATCGAGAAAATATGTGACAATTTTTTGAAAACTACACATGCTGCCTCTCAAACATCGCACTACATATACTCTCATAACAACAAATTTGCTCTTTAAAATTTCAGATGCTTTCTAGGTCTTACAATAGATGAAAATCTAAGCTGGAATGAACATATAAAATTATGCTCTAAACTAGGACCTATTTGTTAATCACTGGTTGTCTTCAGAAATTATTTGGACTTTACATATATGAAAATAATTTACAAGTGACATTTGAAGTAAAACTAAGGTATGGCATTATGTTCTATGGAAGTGGAAACATCATAGACTGTGTACAGGACAATTCTCATAGTTATGAGAATGACAAGTAGAGAAATATGTATAAGAGTATTCCGGAAAAATTGCTTGCTAGCCGCAAATGCAATTCACAAGAGTGTTTAATATTCATCTTTAAGAATGGAAACTACTTTGATGCTAAAACAACAACATATGAAATTTGATGATTCACCTATTTTGCACCCATTAAGACGTATAGATACTTTCTTTTGCCACTCGGCAAAAAATAATTGATATAACTGATACAGTTCTGGGAAAATGAATACCTAATCTATATTATTTTAAAGAGGACAAGGTTGAGTTTTGGAATTTGATCCACCTATTGCACTCAAAATTTCCACATACCATGTTATTAATTTTCTAATTCATCTATGTATAGAGGTTTCCTTGTCAAATACAACAAGATTAACTTCCATTTTATTGCAGACTACAATTTGCCTGGGTATGTCCTAGTTATCAATACAATCAAAATTATACCTACCGAGTTCATTAATAGCACAGAACTGCAACAATTTTTCATAAATACTTGGGTTTCTGAAATCTTTCCTTTTCTCAATGAAAGCGTTCATATCTAGTTTCTCATTTCTCATTTTTTCATAATATTTTGCTATTTTGTCTTGTAAATCTGCCGAACAACTACCTGGTGGTTCTGGTGGTATGATTACCCCATCTTCAATTACTTCCTCTTCAGGGTTCTGGTTTTCATCGGTAAGCAATATGACTTCATGAGGCGGAGCATTTTCATCAACCTCATTTTCATCTTCCGAAACAACAGTATCATCATGATAAGACACTAATTTTGCCACTTTTGATGTGATCCTAACTGGAGCTGGGCTTGATGGTATAGATATTGCTTTACCTTCATTGCTTGGAGAGCTTGTATTACCTGTATTAGTGTTACCTTCATCACCTTCATCACTTCTATCTTCTTCACCTTCAGAATCTGTATAAGTCGCTGTTAAAGATGCTAATGCTGTAGAGTTTGACATTGTTGCTATTAAGTTTTGAGATTTTATTTATTAACCACAGTAGTAATTGTTATTGCTTCCTCTATATAATAGAGGCCACAGATTACTGAAGACAAAATTCACAGATTACTGAAGACTACATTAATTTCGTAATTGGAATGCAATGAGATTAAAATGAACTATCACAAAGTAAGGGACTACTCCATCCAAAATTAATTTTGTAATTTGTGACTAAATTTCACTTGTATAATAGAAGCTAATTGTTTATCATGAAAAACTACATTCCAGTAGTATTTAGGTGATTTATATTATTGATAACCTCTCTTTTTTTATTCATTTGGAAGCTTTGTTAACTTGGCTTCAGATATTGGATTTTGACCAGAAATATTCTTATTTTTATTTGCTGACAGACACTGATGATGAATGCACTGGTTCAATATTCATATAATCATTATTCAAACATTGATATAATATAGAAATTAATGGTACTGTTTAGTGCTTTATAAATAACATACACCTCATGGATTAATATATTTAACATAATACGGGTGGATTATGTATCTATTGCTGGGCATATGCTTTTGCGAGCCCAAATCTTTCTTTTACAAAAGTAAAAGAGAACAAGGCCAAAGCAACATGTATCTATGATTTTTGATGACGTTGACTGTTACCATAGACTTTTTTTGTGACTTATGGCATCGACTGCTGTGTGTGTGTGCAGCGGGACTCTGGCAGCACAGCCAGCATCTGTCACTATGCTACCGAGATCCTACCATAGAATTATTATCATAAATAATGACTGGAATGAAATGAGAAATGATTTTGTTTTCTATCACTTTTATTTACTGATTATACAGCGACTCGATTTTCGTAGTGTTATTTTCAATTTTTTTTTTGAAAATGTAGTAACATTACGAAACTGGAGTCAGTGTATAATCAGTAAATAAAAGTGATAGAAAAACAAAGTAATTTGTCATTTCATTCCAATTAAAATGAACTATCATAAAATAAAGGACTACTCCATCCAATATCTAAATAATGACGTATTATTTAGGATAATAAGTCCATAGATAAACGAGACGGTCTCGTTTATCTATGAATAAGTGTATGGTGTTTACACACAGATTTGTGGTGTGTTTTGTTGGGAATTCTAAAGTAAATGTATTAATTTGAAGAATCTGAATATATATAGCAAGAAATAATATTCCTGGTTAACTTTCCTTCATTCTTCTATATCATAGAATTAAATATTGAGAAAAACAATGGAGGAATCGCCTCCCTTCAAACCGCCGAGAGGCGTGAAACCAATAAAAGAAACTAGGGTCCTCATGTCCGTAATTAGAAGTCTCACAGCTAGTGAAACTGATGAGCAAAGAGATAGAGAGAAAGCAAATTTGGAAATGCAATATAGACTATGTGACCAGAGGTTAGACGAATTAGTATCGAAACATGAAGAAGATCTTACTTTAGTTATGCAGATGTTTGGAAATATTTCACAATGTGTTAATGAGAACCGTATTAGAATAAGACAAATTAAAGAGAGTTTGATTGAATGTAGGAAAGTTCTGGGATATAGGAAAGAGAGAATAAGAAATTTGTGGAGAGATCGGTTGGAATATAAGTATATTTTAGATATGATGTCAGAAAATAAAACAACCTGAAGTTATTATTCATTGAATAATTATATTAGTATATTTAACAAGTTCAGTAAATTTTTCATTTCTTGTTTATTTCATTATAAATATATACCAAAAATTCTATTTTATTCACAGCCTATTGAATAATTACTGAAAAACTTTGAATAGGCTTTTTTCACAATCATAAAATGGCATTGCTTTGATAGATATAAAATTATCAAATTTAACTCCCTAATAATTAGTACAAGATATATGTTACCTACTAAATGTTAAACTGAATACATGTATGTATAAATACTATATATAATAAAATAATATAGAGATAATAAGTCCATGATTAATTATTGGTGGTAATACTGTGAGTCCATGTACACATTTTGAAGACAATATTTATATATTATTATGAAGAGCTACTGAATATGACAGAAGTTTGATGTGAAAAATTCTGATTTCATAAAACATTTTTTTTCAGCAGGTGTAATCTATTTAGTCTATTCAAATTTTTAGTATTTGCTGTATTGAAAATTATCAGTTGATACAATCAAGAAAGTTGTTCCATAATGAAAGGAAAATATACTACGGTAGTTTTTTCACTTTATTAAATAATTATTGGCAGCATTATTCATTATAAGAGAGAAGAAGATTAATTTATGAATTGTTGAGCTTATTTTAGTTTTGGATTTTTTTGTTACACTGAAAAATTTTGTTGTTTTATTTTTAGACTAAGGACATTGTCCTCAGCCTTCTATTGTATTCAATAATAATAAAAACGGTGAAAAACACTGACATGCAGCCAGAAGCTTTTGTGAGTTTGTTGAATGGCACCTTTCCTCTTGCAATTAAAATGTAAGTTAATTCTTCAAGGAGCTAAATATGATAAAAATTCAAGAAAATCACTGACTTGAAGTTGGGACTTTTTATATGCTTGTTCATTTCACCCATGAAATTTTGCATTCTTATTTTACATCCAAATGATAAATTTAAACTCAATCGTAGGACCTTTGCTGTGGTATCAGTAGCTCTCACCGTTGCACAGTGTTTAATTGTTATCTTCTAATTATACAATTCTCACAAAATTTTGTACTAGCCTTTGTGTCGTTATTTTACATCTAAATGCTAAATTTAAACTCGATCCTAGGACTGCTGCTAGGGTTTCCATAGCACTAAACGCTGTTCACAATATATTTTTTTTATTTCTTCTAATCATATGATTGTCATAAAATTTAGTACGGACATGCGTATTATTCTACCCCTAAATACAAAATTTTAATAGTAAATAACTGCGGAGCTATCTGAGCAATGTTGGTCATCATCGAACATAATCTAGATATTTACAGTGGTGGCTCGTGACAGTATAAGATGGTGAGGGACTTAAAAAAAAAAAAATTTATTGTAATAAATATATTTTTGGTTTACGGACAAAGTTTATCTAGTGATCTCTACTTTGTCAGTTGCATAATAAACATTATAAAAAATTTTATTACTAATAATTTGAATTATTAAATCCAAAACCAAATTCTCATTCTATTATGGCTATATTGACAAATTTGTTATCTTCAGTTTTTAAAAAAATCCTTTGGTATTAATTTCCCAATAGATGACTTTTTTCAACATGTTTCATTGCTCTAAATGTGAAAATCGTTATTATGCAGCTGTCCAGCAAGGACCAATGTGGACGTATAGAGCATTCTTGTCAGGTAAGGGATGGGTATGATGGAAATGAAGGAAAACGGGTTAAATCAAGATCCAAGATTTTAAAATAACAATAAACTATTAACGAAATAAACTCTAAACTAACAATATAAAAAAACGACCTAATCGTATAATATAGGATATATTCTGAAAGTTGTAAAAAAAATATTAATTCTAAATTGAAATCGTGAGTCCTAAAAATTAGTATAAGAAAAACAAATGTTAACTTCCGCTATTTTATTGATTTACACGACAATTGTTTCGTCATACCATGACTTCATCAACAATTGAAACAATTGTCGTGTAAATCAATAAAATAGTGGAAGTTAACATTTCTTTTTCTTATATTGAAGATGAATTTCCGCCAAGTAAAGACCGAGACAATCAAAAATCTAAAAATTAGAATTTTTTATAGATCAAAGGAATTCTGCAATTCTTCTGTTCGGCGAAATGATCTATTAGCTCGTCTATAAAAATGTTCTCATTCTGTGATTTTATAAATCCTTTTTCAATTTAAATTTTTGTCATATTACTCAATCGCGCCTGTCCAGTTGCATTTCTAATATAATTTTTAAATCTTTTCAACGCGGAGAAACTTCTTTCTGTATAGAAGCAGTTGTCACTGGCAAAACAACAACAATATATTATAATTTACAGTTCTGGCATACAAAATTTTAAGTCAGTATTGTGAAAAAAGTTAATATTTTATAAGGTTTGTGCAATTTTTTATTATATCATTTCCGTATAACAGTTAATTCACTTT
This sequence comes from Megalocaria dilatata, assembly GCA_034642435.1. NCBI lineage: Eukaryota > Metazoa > Arthropoda > Insecta > Coleoptera > Coccinellidae > Megalocaria > Megalocaria dilatata. The sequence goes on from CM067856.1 coordinate 78,198,361, forward strand.
TTAGTTGATTTATATCAAAAATATTATAAGTCTTTCAAAAGCTCATGATGAAATTCTTTTTCATAAATGGAGAATTTTGAATTATTCAACAGATCGAAGAAATGTAGTTTTTCAATGTCGCAAAACATAACCTTTATTTGAATCGCTATAATGTTATTAATTAAAAAAACGATTGCCTCAATTGTTGTGTTTTATCTGCCATTTCAACTCCCTTGCGACGTTTTGAGTGTAAATCTTCGATATCCAGTTTTTTATAAATTGTATCAAAATAAGTACTTTTATTCCTAGATTAACGTATTTTACTCAGTGTTGTCTGCTGTATGTTTCTATTTCGTGAAATAGAAAAAAATAGTATCGGTTTGATTAAAAATTAATACAAATGTTTCTAAACAATGTACATTCTGTCAAGAAAGTACCGGGAATTATCGATTTAAATCTGGCGGGGCAATGAGGCAGGTAAAATTTTTTTTTCCTAGGTTGGTACCACTGTCCTTAATTACTATGCCAAGCTTGAGCGGGATCTGTCAACTAGTGTGTTTGCAACAGCTGATTAAGTCAGTCGATGTCAGAGTGCGTGCCGATTTTTACTATGGGTGATTACTATGGGACGATAACGCGCCTTCTCACCGAGCTACGATTGTGACTGACTTTCTCGCCAAAAACTCAACAAACGTGCTTCAGCAACCACCGTATTCGCCGGATTTGGCTCCCTGCGACTTTTTTCTCTTCCCAAAACTAAAATTGCCCCTTCGTGGCACCCGTTTTGAGTCGATTGAAGCCATAAAACAAAATTCGTCGCGAGAGCTAAAGTCCATCCCGGAAAGCGCCTATAAAAAATGTTTCGATAATTGGAAGTGCCGTTGGCATAGATGTATTGGAGCAAATGGAGCCTATTTTGAAGGCGACCCAATAAATTTTGACGATTAAATGTAAAAATGTTGTTTTAATTGAAAATTCCCGGTACTTTCTTGACAGAGTAGTATATTCTGAGCATCCTCTGAAGAATTTGTTGAACCTACTGCTTCTCTTATTGATTTTTGATCAAAATCGCGACTATTACTATTGATAATAAATTGAAAGATTTCAAGTAATTTATCTCTATTATTAAAAATTGATGAAATATGATGAAAATCCTTAAAGGGTTGAGAAAAAGAACTTGAACCTGCTAAATTGAACTGCACGCGTTACTTAAAATCAAATTGAATACGTGTGCATAGCAATGAGTAAACCATAGATAAAAGAATATATTCTTATTTATCTATTGAGTAAACATTGCTAGTGGTGCTATAGATTTGATTTTTGCCTGTAAACTGTTTACATCTTCCGACATTACACTAGCGCCATCGTATGTTTGAACTAATTTTGAACGCAAGTCAAATTTTCCGAATTTGGCAGATGAAAATTGAAATAAATCTTCAGCAGAACGAGAACTTACATCATAAATGGGATTTTATGATGTAAGTTCTACGCTCAACAAGTTGGTCATTTATTACATAACGAAAAATGATGGATAATTGTGAATGGCAGCTTATGTCAGTTACTGAATTGTTTCAGCCGTTACTATTTGGTAGTTGATCATAATTAAAACAAATTGTAGAAATTACTTTGTTTTACTACCAAAAAATATATATTACACATTTTCTTGTGACTCGAGTTTCGGGAAATGAACTATCCCATCATCAGACAACTGAAGATCTAACAGTGGTACAGTGGTATTTAAACAAAAGTGATAAATATTTTGAATATTTCAACAACCCTGTGTCTTTTCAGAAAAGGCCACAACAAGGCCTTCCTGAACAACTATTATTAGATATAAATATTAGAATGAATAGGTAGTTAAATAAAAGACACCACAACCTCTGTGTCTTCAGAATGTTGCAACAAGACATTCCTGAACAACGATATTATGCGCCCAGATTATAATAATCTAATTAGATGTAGGTGTGTGAATGGGGAATTCCTGACCAAAGGGTTATTGTTAAAGTACCTCGAAGATCCTTGTTACATGTTCCTACTGCCAGGTTGTTGTCTCATGTAGCCGTAGCTACATTATGCACTATCATTCGGGTAGTCAAATTTGTTGTGACATTTCGGTCCTAGCTATCGCGGTTATCATTGGTAATATAGTAATCCAGTCGATTGCCAAAGTATTGGCAAATTCATGACATTGTTTTTTGTGTAATAATCATACCTTTGACTTTGTTTATATACAGTAAACCAAGAATTATAATTCGTTGTTATCATAGTGTATTACGAATGTTTTCCTTTAATTCCTTATAATTTTCGTTGGTTTATCTTATTGGATAAACAAAGCTAGTTCATCATCGAGATAACTACATACAAGTGCCCTTGAAGTAAAACTCTTCGCTAATCTACATCAAAAATACAGTCCACTAAGCGTTTCGTAATTAATCATCGAGATTAATTAATTTGCATTTGCTGTTATTTCATAATACTGAAATTAATAGGCAAAATACTGCGGTAAACTAACCGTGGTACGTTACAACATACCTGAGCAACGATATTATGCGCCCAGATTATAATAATCTAATTAGATAGTAGGTGTGTGAATGGGGAATTCCTGAGCAAAGGGTTATTATTAAACTACCTCGAAGATCTTTGTTACATGTTCCTATTGCCAGGTTATCTGTGTGTTCACTCAATTGATTGCTGTATTTACCTTTGCATGCACTCTTATTATGTTTTAGGATATTAGAAAGGTTGCCGATCTCTGAAACCTTGATTTATGAATAAAGGGAAGGACAGGGTTGAAGAATGTATGGGAGCTGAAGAGAGGTGATGGTTTTTTATCCCTGACTCTTTTTTTTATCCTAAAGTATAACCTCGCTTTAATACATCGAGTCAGATGCGGGGCTCTGCCTTCCGCAAACAAATATTGTATTTTTACTTATCCTTGCATCCTTGCATTTTTACTTATTCTTGCATTCTGAATTTCCCGTTCTCGTTCAAGTGTAACTTGGGTTGTCTACACAACGTAACGTCCTATTCTCCCGCCACTAGATGATCAGATGGTTAGCGTTCCTTAGAGTATTCCGTAAAATCCCAGGTATCTTATTGTATTCCGTAAATCCCGGATATTTAAGAGTACTTTTAAAAGGTTGGGTAGTTCAATACCTACCTATTGACTTGGAAAAACAGTTCTATTTATTATTCTCGACCATAGACCAATTTTTTATTTATATGTAGTTTTTCTCTGTTCTTGGGTCTGAGGTGGCGTAGCGATAGGAAATATCGCTACGGTACCGGAGGTTGCGGTCAAAGATCAACGAGACTGTATAATTCAGTAATATGTGGTTGTGAGTTCGAGTCCCTCCATTGCCTATGGGTGTTTGTGTACGACCAATAATTGAGGTCTTCCGTATTATACGGAGTACTCTAAAGAACGCTAATCTTATTTTTATCGTGATCATCTAGTGGCGCGAGAATAGGGGGTTCGATTGTGTAGACGACCCAAATTACACCTAACGAGAGCAAGGAAACGGTGACCAGAGGTTCAAATATTCAAACACAGTGATGTCAGAATAATATATTTATATTAGTAATACTGAAAAGCAATAACCCTCAATGAACGGAAACAAACATTTATCAGCATTGAAGATAGCCGTATTCTCTTAGGATCATATGAGTGTCAGAATCCCTCATAGATTATATAAATTACATCATTATGTCATGGTATTTACCCGCGTTATTTCATTCATTCGTTCATCCTTTATATTTCCCCGGCCGTTTAGACAGCTCAAATTCTTAATCATCAAACTTTTTCATTTCCTCATTAATTCACAGACTTTGGACAATTTTTATTATTATACGATTCACTGGTATATATATAATTTCCTAACACACACAAACACACCCATGGGCGCAGCGGGATTCGAACCCACAATCTCTGATACCATAACCAGCATTTATGCTCACTATGTTAGAAATAGAACGCCATTGTCCAATGTTCATTAAAAGTAAAGGATAGACACAAAGAGTCGACTAAGCTGCTATCACATGTAAAGTATTGTATTGAATTACTGAAGGTCAACGTGAGTGTTATTTGTATCATGTATTCTTTATACTGAAGCTCTCGAATGAATGCGGTGTTGAAAGAGCTTCCACCTCTTGATTCGGAAGACGGCGTTTCGTTTCCGAGTCTGCGCATCTGAAACTCATCAGACAGGCGTGATGCGCATGCTCTGCCTGTAACGCCGGTGACCATGTGTTCCGCTTAGAACGGTTATCGTCAAACGCTGTGCCTTGCGCTACTTGAACTCGGTTGGGACGGTTAGTCACGAATCTTTAGACTGGTCGGGTCCTCTATTGGTACGCCGGTCAAGCTGCGACAGAACAAGGCAGGTTTCTGGACGAGGAGCGAAGAAGTTGTTCGCTACACACTCCCCCTCCTTTGAGCGTCGATAAAGGTCACGAGATAGGGCGTTGGAAGCAGGCAAGGAGACAGTCCGCCGTCGGGCTGATCGCGGGGATCTGCGGAATGAAAGGGCCACCTAATGAATGGGTTGGTTCACTCTTGAAGCGTAACCCCCCCCCCAAATCACGTCGGGGTCACCAATGAAGCTTTCGGAGGATAATGCGGCGTTGTGAGGGAGCTTCCACCTCTTGATTCGGGTCAGGTCCTTTATTGGTTCGCCAGTCAAGCTGCGACAGAGCAAGGCAGGTTTCTGGACGAGGAGCGAAAAAGTTGTTCGCTACAATTAATTGGTGGATTTTACTTTATTGATGCTCCAGCTAGGGGCGACTTATTTACTTTAATCTGAATTGACCATTTAACATATTTCATACAAGTAAGCGTTTTTATCTTCATTTCATTTATTTGAATCTAGAGGTAGCTAACAATGCTAGTTTGTTTGAGAATTCAGAGTGTTTAGAGTGAATGAAATGTGAATCAACAACCCTGTGTCTTCAGAAAGCCGCAACAACGCATACCTGAACAACTAGATATATTAGATATAAAGATTATAATGAATAGGTAGTTAAATAACCTACACCACAACCTATGTGTCTTCAGAATACCGCAACAAGGCATTCCTGAACAACTACATTATTAGATATAAAAATATTATAATGAATAGGTAGTTAAATAACAGACACCACAACCTCTGTGTCTTTAAAATGCCGCAACAAGACATTCCTGAACAACGATATGCTTCCATAGTATAATAATCTAAGTAGATACAGATACTAGATGTGTGAATGGAAAATTCCTGCCCAAAGGTTTATGTTTAAACTACCTCAAAGATCTTTGTTACATGTTTATATTGCCATATTATCTGTGTGTCCACTCAATTGATTGTTGTATTTACCTTTGCTTGGACACTTATTATGTTTTAGGATATTAGAAAGGTTGTCGATTACTGGAACCTAAATTTTATGAATAAAGGGAAGGACAGGGTTGAATAATGTATGGGATTTCAAGAGAGGTCAAGGTTTTTATCCCTGACTCTTTTTTTTTGTCCTAAAGTATAACCTCGCTCTCATACATCTAGTCATGTGGGGACCATGCCTTCCGCAAACAAATATTGTATTTTTACTTAACCTTGTATTCTGAATTTCCCGTCACTGTTCCCTCTTTCTCGTGCAAGTGTAACTGGGTTATCTACACAACGTTATGTCCTATTCTTCCTCCACTAGATGATCAAGATAAAAAGGCTAGCGCTCTTTAGAGTACTCCGTATAATCCCAGATATCTCTAAAATTAGGGTACTCCGTATAATACGGAATAGCTCAACAGTGATCATCAAATTTCTTCTATGCTATAGTCGTCGAATTCTATTTCAAAATCCCCCTGGCTGTGATGAAATTCAGCAATTAAATTGTTATATTGGATGGAGTGGTCCGTTACTTTGTGATAGTTCATTTTAATTGGAAGTGATAGAAAATAAAGTAATTTCTCATTTCATTCCAATTAAATTCTTATTAATCATATAACTATTCCACTTCCACTCTAATAATTATGGAACTTTTTTTGGGACCTCTGTGTTCGTGGGTAATAATTTTGTTTTATTTAATACTAATTTTTAAGGAGCGGGTAAAAAGATTCTCTTTTCGTTTTTATAAATGTAGGGATTATTGATTTTCTCAAAAGTATTTTAAAAATGTCTATAATGACGACATCTATCTGCATGTAGTTCAGTTATAATTTTATAAGAACTGTCAAATTTTCGACGCATGTCTTCTGGGTCCATCTCTAAGAACGACAGAATCCAATTAATTTCATGACATTGGTTGTAGAAGGGAGTTTTGGAAATGGCTGCCGTGAATTCTGATCGGAGTGCAATGGATCAGCAGTTTGAAAAACAAAATAGTTTGGTTGATCGTTTGAAAAAACTTTATCCTGCAGTGAAGGAAGAGAAAACGCCACTTCCAAGATGCTGGAGCACAAAGGAAAAATATACATATATTGGATTGTCTCAGAACAATTTGCGTGTACATTACAAAGGTATGTCCATCCAGGATTACAGTCTTAATTTTTATTGGTAATAATAATTTCATATTTTTGAAGGACTAATGACCTTGATATAGTTTCTTAGAAGAAATCATTGTAGTGGTGCTATGTCCTATGTCATCGACCGTGTTTTGTGAAATTTCTTCTGTGTTCAAACAAAGAAATCAGCTGATTATGACGCGGGGGTAAGGGGTTCATTTTGTAAGGATCACATTTCATAATTTTCTAGTGCGTACGATTGCGTTTCCCTTGGTATTCTGCGCAATTCTCATATTGAGTCCCATTATTATTCCAACCATTCTAAATAAGACGTAGTGATCAATTTTTATTGGCAAGTTTTTTCAAACTACGAGGACAAGCTAAAGATTAGTAGATTCAAAAATTCAGTCTAGCAAATTGTACATATAAATGTAGAAAAAATCTACTTATTAATTGTCTTTACCTTGATTGCTAATGTTGTGGTTTGGGAATTCTCTTCTGGAAATATTTAAAGATATATGTGATGTTCTTCACATTTTTGATTGCCATTATCCATAATTTGACAGGTTTTGTAATGACTTCGGTTGTTCCACATATTGTGAAGATCTTTAAATGAAATAATGTGAGACAGGTCAAATTGTAATATTGGGGATTATTCCTCAGATACTAAAAACTTTCATTTTATAGCTGCTTGTTTTGATGAATCTATACTAGCTATATCTAAACCCTGAAAATTGTAGAAATGTTACCAATATCTATTGCATCTTTGATTGCTTCGGTTTTTATTTGAAGGAAATATATATTAAAAACGTAACACACTTGATTTTTGCTGCTATTTACGGAATTATACAACAGTGGTTTCCTCAATTACATTTTGACTTCTTCAGATGAGTATGAGTATTCTTTCACTTTCTCAGTAAATGGATGAAAAAACCCAAATAATGCCAAACTCTTTTTGATGTGAATAATCTTTTTTCAAGAGTACCTGATAGACAAACCATAAAACTAGTTGACAATTTACTATTGAAAAATCACACAAATTCAGTTATAAAACCAGAAATAATGGATATTCTTACCGTATGCCTTGGACAAAACTATTTCTTGTTCATTGGAACATTTTATGAAAACAATGAAAGTGTTACTATGGGAAATCCACTCAGTCCAATATTATCTGAAATATTTATGCATTTTCTTGATTCCAAAATCCCAAAAAACTCTTTTCAGATAATTAATTTATTGGTAGCCTTTCATTAAAGACATTATTTGACTGGATAGCCGTTGTTCTTAGAATTCATAAATATATTATCTCATCATCAAGTCATTCAGTTTCGGAAATTATAGCGGCATACTATAGTATGTTGTTTTAAATATATTAATTTCTTGCAAACCACTTGATGAAACATTTTGGATATTACTAAAGTAAACAAATACACTTGGCTTAAGTTTCACAAAAATTTAATTTATGCTGTTGACATATATGTTTTCAAAACTAAGGAGAATTTGCTTAACATTACAATTTATATATTTCATAACTTCCATTTGTTGTCCAAAATATATAAATTGCAATGTTAAGTAAATTCTTAGTTTTGATTATGGGTTGAAACCTGAAACATGTCAACAATACAAATTAAATTTTTGTGAAACTTAAGCTAAGTGTATCTGTTTACCTTATTAGTATGTTGTTTTGACTAGTCAACCAACATACCTATTACTAATGAGAATTTTGAATAATTAATAATGGTTATATTTCAATATCTATTGACCAACTCTTGAACCCAAAAAATCAATATCATTAATACATCCTGAAACCCAAGCACAAGATCCAAAACGCATTGCACTTTCTGATATAGGACCAAAGTTGAGCAAATAGCTAGATATTTAAAGGAAAACAATAATTTCAATATCTCAAATAAAAGTATAAATTGTTCAGGAAAATCAATAAAAATCATAAACAATAAACAAGAAAGCAGGAGAATATGTAATATGTATGTTTTATAAATAGCGAGAGCTGCTGAAAACAGGTAAAAAAGTCAATTCCTGCAATGATTCTTTGATTTCTATGAGGACCTGAATTTCTTCCCTTCGCCTCTACCGCTATTTTCACGTTTTTGTAATTTTCTGTTTGGGTCGCAAGAATACCCATATTCATAACAAACAAATTTCCTCGTACACCAACCACCTTCTGGTGACAGGACATGATTTTGCCCTTAATTTCAAAGTTCTATACATAGAAAACAAATCCAATTGATTAAAACTTTTTGAGGAACTAAAAATGAATAGGTACAATAAAAAACACATCTTGCTTAATGAGCAAACAGACCTGAAGATTGAACCATGTTTTCAATAAACTTTGGAATTTCCAAAAAAACTCAAAATCTCACCATATATTTCTATCCACCTATTTGAGAAGACCAATTATCGTCATATTTAACTGAAGAAGCAAAAATGTAATTATATATTCCAATAAATATTTGTAGAAATCAAGTGTTTTTAATCTATATTAATATCTATATATGACATATACAATAGAGATGAGACCAGACAATAGTAAGACGAAGTCAATTCTAAAAACTGCCAAAATGAGAACGCTTAGAAGAATATCAGGATACACACTGAGAGATCGTATATGTAACTCGAAAATACGAGAGGAACACACATGTACCTGACATCGTGAGGGAAGAATACAAAGAAGGGCCTGGAAGGAACACATTGAAAGAATGTCCTATAATAGGATAGAGAGAATTGTGAGGGATATCGTCCTGGAAACCAGGAGACCTATGGGTAGACCATCTTAAAGATGGATAGTGTCCTGGATTTTAACATATCACCAAACGGAAGATTAAGTTGCAGAATAACTGAAATTTCATTTGAAATGTTTGAATTAAGTTTTGTTTAAAAATGACTTATGAAATTTTTCAATGCGTTCTGGCATTTATTGTATTGGTGTTTTTTTTTTTTAGTTGAATTGATCCTTGTTGGAAAGTCATTTTAATTAAATAAAATAATATAGATTATTTCCACTATTTATTATTAACGACGATTGTGATATTGTGATATTATCACCTATATCTTCTGTGAAGACACCCCCCCCCCCTCAGAAGGTTTTTCAGCTTGTATGAGTTAGGAGTTCAGTTCTAAACCCGTCCAATATTAGAAAATTTCTTTCCCACTTGAACCCCCTGGGACCTTTCAGTTCCGAGCCCTATACTCTAACCACTAATCTATCGACACCCATCCTGTTGTCAGTTCAAGATGTAAACTTGACGAAGTTGGTGAAACAATCGTCATTAATACACGTCTATACTCTTGTAGATGAATAGATAATTGAAAAACTCATTCTGAATGAAAATAGCCATTTTAGTATGTACAGAAAGAAAATAAAAAAACTAAATTAAATTGGAAGTAGGCAATAACAATAAATTTTCATATTGACCAGTTTCTGAAATTGTCTTACCATATAAATCGATTAAGCAACAAATTGCACTTCCATATAAGTTTTTTCCAAATATTCAGACACCTTTGTTGACAACCTTAATAAATTTCCACAGAAATCTGAATATTTTGATTTCAACACAGTTATTCTAATATTTCGATAAAGTCTTGTATTATGGAGGAAACCCTCATTGACTTTTCTGAAAACAACTATTCAACTAATTCTTAAAAATATACAGTTTCTCAACATTTAGTTAATTCTTTTAGAGAAAGTCAAATGTAACTTAAAGGAGGTTGTGAGGAAGCTGCCAACCTATTAATTTATGAATAAGGTGAATACACTCGGTTTTCATTCAGTTTTCTATTTCATGGATTACTCTTTAGTCTTTAATATGGCAAAATGGAAAATAAGCAGGAAACCCTTGTCGTCAGCTGAGCATAACTCTGTATGCAATTCTTGCTAAACATTTGGGTACCGTACTCTATGGAAAAGCCAGAGAGATAGCGTTGCATGTCCGTAGTCGAACTATTGACAGGACTTATTGAGAAGATGTTGACGTCAAATAAAATTTATATACTTTGAATAAAAGTATTGAGATACTTTTTCCATGGTTCTCATGTTCTTCTCTTCTTTCTTTTGTTATTAGCTTAGTGTCTATTTTTTCTTACTTACGAAAACTTAATATTCCTATTGCCTTGAAACTTTGAATAAACACCCAATATGTTACTCTTCATCAAAGATCTCGACTTACATTTGGTTGAGATTTTGAAAAACTAAAATTTTTTCTAATACGAATTACATGGACGCACTTTGTCCATTAAACTCCTATCCAGCAAATTTCAAATCATTAGTTTCTAAAGTTATCATGCTCACAAAGAAGAGATGTATGTAACTAATAATTAATATTTTATATAACCATAAATTTTTAATCGGTAAGTAAATTAAAGTAATTGTTTGAGATCATTTTTAGCTCAAAATATGCAAAACAGACATTTAGAACAGTATTTCCTCTGGAATAAGCAGAAAAAATAAGGCTTGATTCAGTGTGAATCCAGTAGTGAGATTATAATATTTATGAATGTTCATTGGCAATTTTGCATGGAGAAAACAATAAAGTTTAATAAATAATTTGACCCTTGCTATAATTTTAGTTTGCTGAATATGATGAATTTACTTTGGTAGTCATAAAATAGTATTAATATTGATTTGAAACAAAAACTAACACCGACTGACATTTTCTGGAAAGCTTATAATTCAATGGAGTTCATGTATTGTGTTTTTAAAGGCGATTGTATTTAACCCCGTAAGTGCATTAAGGGGTAAAGTTTCTGAATAAATTTCAATTAATGAGATGTTCAAATTGCCTACCGTTCATTTCTAAACAAAAATAGTGTCTCTGTTCAATATTTTCTCTTACATTCTGTAACTTTCTTCCCTAGAAGTTTTTTATTAGAGAATAGTGTAAGCATGTAAGAAGTAACACAACTCATACGTGCGAAATATCCTGCTGGACTGTTTTATGTGGGCCACTCGGTATAAAAATTGACAATAAATCCGCCTTTTTCGAATATATCACCAATACAAAACATACAGTATGCTTAGATAATCTTGAAATCCTACTTAAATGTGACTAGACATAAAAAAACACTTGATTGGGAAGTGTTACCCCACCCGCCGTTTTCACCAGATATTGCATCGTCCGATTATCACCTGTTCCGGTCCATGGCACATGCTCTGACGGCGCAGCGGTTCATATCTTATGAGGATACCAAAAATTGGGTTGATTCGTGGATAGCCTCAAAAGACAAGGAGTTCTTCAGACGTGGGATTCGAATGCTGCCTGAGAGATGGGAAAAAGTGGTTGCAAGTGATGGGCAATATTTTAAATAAATTTATATTACCGTTCTTCTATAATAAATATTTAATTTGTGTTAAAAAACGGCGGAAACTTATTTGTACTCCTAATACTATAAACAATGACGTTTAAGTCTAAACATTGAGTCATGGCAGTATATTCTTTGGTAGATAGTATGCAATTAATTATTCAAACAGATAACATAGTGTCTTTGTTTCCCGTTCATTGAAACAAAATTTTCCATATAATATTAATAGTGATATTAGACAAGGTGCAATGGTGTCTTTAGTCTATACGCCACATCGAACATTCTTTGTCTTCTGTAATCCATTCTTTTTTCTTAGATTCTTTGATTGTTCTTTAAAACCTTTAATTTTTCAGTAATGTTTAACAAGAACGCCTTGTAACATATAACACTAAATGATTACTATCTACCATCATCCGTTTCTTCCCAATCTGTCACAATTATTTACCTGCAAAATGATTTTAGTCAAAAAGATTTCTAATTCAAATATTGCTATCCTATTGTTACACCTTCAATTTAAATGGAATAAAAAAAAAGATTGTGACCAGGTTTTTTTCTTTCAATTCAACTAACTTCCTGGAAACACTGTGATCTACGAGACTACTAGTGATGAGACCTGGACAGTAAGCAGATTGAGGCCCCGGCATTGAACCACTAAATTTAACTATTGTTCTTTATAATGGCTCCAAAGTCGGAGCCGAAACGTCGAACACGTATAAATATATCAATAAAAAACAAAATTCAGCATATACAAATAAGTTTTTAGAAACGGGACATAATTTTGATAATAATTATAAAATGGGATCTTTTGAAAACTCAATAAATACGATAAAACATCTAGAAAATCGCTGACGTGAAGCTGAAAGCTTTCGCGCGGTTCTTCAACAGACAATTTACCCTGAAAATTCAAAATATGTTAATTCTTGAAGAAGCTACATATGAATAAAAACCAGAAAAATCTCATGAAAAGGTAAAATGTATGGTTAAAAAGCTCCAGCCTTCTCTCTTCAATCTGAATCGTTGCATTTTGACAAGAAATAGTGGAAAAATAATAAGTTGAAAAAAGTTCTTATATTTTTCATACTTTTGTCGAAATCGGATAAGAAAAAATCGTGCTGCGCCCGGATTGCTACACTCGTACGAAATTTCGAAATACTATCAATTAGTCAAATGGCTACCTTTTTTAAAGTCTTGGAAGTTGAAAAATTTCTCTTAATTTATCTTCACGAAATTATGCACGACCCTTTGTGTCGTTATTTCATATCTAAATTCTAAATTTGAACTCGATGGGACCTGTGCTTTCGAAAAGTGAAATTTCAAATTAGAATGATTTAAGACCGTTAAGCCGATTCTGTCAATTTTTAAACATACATAATTTATATAATTAGATTGCCCGAAAATTGGAAGGCTCTGGTCCGCGCGGACGGCTTATTCTCACAAAAATTGGTGCAAATTTTCGAGTATTTGGTACACTCAAATAGAAAATTTCATTTCGATCGGATCATTAGTTTCTGAATTGTTGGAAAATAAGAAAAAGTTTCATATATGGATATGTGAGGAACCATTGGGAAAAATTAGAAAAAAGTTGCAAATAAGAATTGTTCCGAAACCATTGGGACGATTTCACCTATTAACGAACTTAACCAAGACATTTAGGCTTGAAGCCTACCATGAAAATTTAAAGTGTTTAACTCTTTCCGTTAAAAAGTTAGTGTTTACGGACAGTTCTGCCGGACAGAATTACTTTTCAGTGAGTCCAACCTAGTTTTTTTCGAGTCACAATTAGATAATTACAAATATACGATAGCACGCTGTTCCTTAAATAAGCGCGCAAAAACATTATTTGAATGATCAAATAGACGTCTCCTGCTTAACATATTTGAATAAAATTTTAGAATTCCCATATATGTACTATAATACTGAACTATTTTTCTTCATCCCTTCAATTTATTGTCAACAGATTTCAGTATTTAAGAACGGGTTTTTGTATTGTATACTCAGTTTAAATATTCACCTGATGAAGTAGTGGTGGACGAAACAATTACCAAGTGTTATGTAATTAAGAAAGTAAAAGTTGTTTCTATGTTAAGAATTTCAAGATGAATTTCCCGGGGAATATTCTGTTAATAGAAATAATAAAATAATATCGGAAATAATGTAAGTTGTTTAATTTTGTGAAAGCAGTATAAATGCAGTCTGCGATGCGTCGATGATTTTGAATCCAGGCGCACAGTACAACTTATTTTGAATATTTTCGGGAATAAATTTTATAACTAGTTGTAATGAACACAGCCAAATTAGGATAAATGAGGTTTATAATTATTTTTGCCTTGTTTCAATTAATCCTGTATGATCCCTATGATATTGAAAATCACTACCACAAAGGTCCGTCTGCTCATTTCATAGTTTTATTACTAAAACGTACTTGTGTTCAAATATTGCTGTGAGGGTTACAGGATGTCTAGTTTTTTTTTCTTTCGCTTCCAGATGTAATATTTCAAGCTTGTCCAATTCTGAGAAGATATGATTGGTTTCGAAAAAATATTTCCCAAAATTAGAGTTATCTTTCCAGTTCCTAAATAAAGATTGATGTTCATTAATCCTTTTTTGGTAAGATCTCCCGATTTATCTTATATACAGTGTGCCCCAACGAAAACTTGACACCTCGATTTTCCGGCTTTAAAATGAAAATGTGGAAAATCGCTCGGACCTGTCAATTTCTAATTCGAGGGAGAACAACTTCTCCGCTCTTCGAATCCCCGTAACTGCAACCCCCTAACGATGGTGAGTACAACCCCTTGGTTTTGAATAGGGATGAGGGGTGTTGCGATACTCATTTTGAAGATCTTATCCAGCACTATCTGATCCTGAAATTTCGCTTCAAAATTTCCATCGATAACGAAATGACAGGTAAAATAGTGGAAGAGTACTTATTTTTGTGATTAGTTTATTAAATGCTGGAAATGGGCACCATTCACTTCCAAGCAGTAATGTAAGTTTTACTGAAAACTTTCACGCAGGTTACTCAAGATTTCTGGTGTAATTTGACGGCAGTCATAATGATCCGAGTTCGCAAATCATCAAGTGACTCAGGTTGAGTAGCGTAAATCTTGGATTTCGGGTGACCCCATAGAAAAAAGTCCAGTGGAGCTAGATCAGGTGATCTGCGTGGCCACTCAATATGTCCCCTTCTTCCAATCCGGGCGTGAGTAAAATTTTCATCCAAGAACTGACGCACCGATTGAACGAAATGAGGTGGTGCGTCCTATGAGGTGGTTGGAAAATGATCTTTTGATGGTCTTCTGCATTCTCCAATACTTGCACGAGGGCTGGATAAATAGCGTTCTCCAATATATCTAAATAAATTTGGCCAGTGAGATTACCGGGTATAAAAAAAGGGCCGATTATGTGATTTCCATTAATACCCGCCCAAACATTTAATTTTTAGGAACGCTGAGTATGCACCTCACGAAATAATCTTGGATTTTCATCTGACCAATACTGGCATTTATGCCGGTTTACAATGGCGTTAAGGTAAAATGAACACTCGTCTGAAAAACAGATATCGAACATGTAGTTTTGATTACCGTTAATCATTTCACTATCCACTTCACAGAACTGGAGTTGGCGATCGGGATCATTCTCATTCAGTTCCTGAACCAATCGTATCTTATAAGGATGGAATTATGTTGTTTCAGGATTCTCATGATTGTTGTGCGTGAAACACCGGATACATCGGACAATTTCCTAGTAATCAAGGTCGTATCCATTGCTACATGACCTAAGACAGCCACCTTACTCGCTTCGTCTCTTTCATGCACCCTCTTTTTGTTTCTGACTGAACCAGTAGCGTCAAATTTGGCAACCAGTTGGAAAACGTAAGCAGGGGATACATTTTTTCCAAGATGTCGTTCGTTAAATAAAGATGCTGTTGTTCGCGCAGGGTCGTTATTCCTAAGAAATAATTTTATCATTTCCACCCTTTCTTTTACGAAATACACCATTTTAATTGTACTACAGATTTACATTCGCTTTGACACACTTGTAACGTTCTTAAAAATTCACGATAGACTAAGGTAAATCAAAAACATGGCCCGTCTACTTTCTTGGACAAGAAATTAATACTTTTTTGGACAAAAAATTAACAACATGGCTACTAACTACCCTTGAAATGTGTCTGATACGAATAATATTTTCGAAATAAATTTCACATTGTTTCTTTCACTATTTTCGCTGTTATTTCATTATCGATAGATATTTTGAAGCGAAATTTTAGGGTCAGGTAGAACTCGATACGATCTTCAAAATTGGTTACCGCAACACCCCTCATCCCTATTCAAAATCTAGGGGTTATGCTCACCCCCCTTAGGCGGTTGAAGTTATGGGGATGAAAAAGCGGAAAAGTTGTTCTCCCTCGAATCGGAAATTGACGAGCGATTTTCCAGATTTTCATTTTAAAGTCGGAAAATCGAAGTGTTAAGTTTTTGTTGGACCACTCTATATATACGCCACTGCACTGTTGACAACTTAATTTATAAACTCCAGAATTATTCAGCCGGTTGTCTTTTTGTCTTTTGTATTAAAAAAGAGAGGTTGGAAATTTTATTTGAGGATATGAAAGCTGTGTTTATGTTAGTTTTTGTTAATATTTGATCTATTTTTTGCGAGATTGGTCCAAAATATGTTAGTTTTACAAATTTTTGTCATTATTTTCTGTTTTGGAAGTGGGGTTTATTTATTTCAGAATGAGCTGTTCTTCTTTTTTGTTTATGAGGGTATTTATGGTTTTTGTTTCGAATTGATTGTTTGTGGCTATTTGTTTGATTGTATTCAATTCACTTTTCAATTTAATATTAATTAAAAGATTTGAAAATGCTCTGTCATTGGTCTGTAAGCAGCGAGTTTATGAGTAATATTTAAATAAGGTTATTCTGATTTTCACAAACTTTTATTGTTATAAAATAAAATAGAAAGGCCTTTTACTTGATAAAGAAATATACCAAAAATTTGAATATCAAAACACTTAAAGGTACTTGAAGGTAAGATCAGAAACAAAATTTTGTCTCTTTTAAATATTTATTTATTAATTTTAATGACTTTCGTATATCTGTTGGTTTATTTATTCCATTTGACATTATATATTGAGTTTTGATTATATACGTCTATTAAATGTGAGCGGTGCTTGTTTTAGACATTAATTTAATTCGAAAAGTTTTTTGAATAAAAAAAAATATTTTTGAAATTAAAATTGTAGAAGATAAACATATTTTAATTTGTTTTGCTATTCAAATTTTTTTATTGTTATGTTTACAACAATCGTTTCGCTATCACAGCATTAGGCAAGATTACATTTTGAATAACTATTTAAATATTATTTAATATGGATTTTCACCAGGTAAGGACTGATTCAATTCAATATAAAAAATTCAAGAGTTTATGAGTGTTCAAATGGTTTGAAAAATTGGGTATGGTTGTATCTGTCGTGGGTTTTCTGATTATGTCAAAGGAAATTTTAACATTATTCTGAATTAAAGTTATGCCTAGAATATTGATTTTTTTTATCGCCTGTGTGGATTTAGGAGTTTTCCTTTGAAAAAGGATATACATATTTCAGCGAGGAGTGGGCTGAGAGGTGAGCCCATGGCAAGTCCATCTTTCTGTTTGTAACAGTATTGTATTGAAAGTAATTTTCCTCCATACAAAGTTCGAAAAGTGTTTTTTTTTTGTTTCTTTTATGACCGGATTGGTGTTATTTTTTGTTATGATATTGTTGATTATATTCATATAATACATTCTGCATTCGATATATTCGGGAACATATTAACTACATCAAATGATACTAGAATACTGCTAAGTGGAGAATAACTTTTTCAATTTTTTTTAAAAGCTCAATTGAAAATTTTATTGAATAGGAGGGTGAGTTGAGGTGTCAGTTCTTTAAAAATTTTGTGTAATTTAGATGCTAGTTTCCCAAGGGGGCTATAAATGTATGATACAACAGGGCATATTGGTGAATTCTCTTTATGGATTTTAATAATGCCATATTATAATTATATTTATATTATTATACATTCTGTCAAGAAAGTACCGGGAATTGTCGATTTAAATCTGGCGGGGCAATCAGGCAGGTAAAAATTTTTTTTCCTAGGTTGGTACCACTGTCCTTAATTATTATGCCAAGCTTGAGCGGGATCTGTCAACTAGTGTGTTTGCAACAGCTGATTAAGTCAGTCGATGTCAGAGTGCGTGCCGATTTTTACTATGGGGGATTACGTTGAGCAAAGAATTTGTTTAAAGTTTTGTGTTGCAAATGAATTTTCGTGTGCCGATGCATTGAAAATGTTGCAAAAGGCCTTTGGTGATAATGCTCTATCGAAAACTCGTGCTTATCAGTGGTACAGAGCCTTCAAGGACGGTCGTGAAGTGGTCGCCCATCGACGGCTTCGATCGAAGATAACGTCGATAAAATTAAGGAAAGGGTGCTGGAAAACCGTCGTACCAGCTTGATAGAGATAGCACATGATCTTAAGATATCCCACGAGTCCGCACGTATGATTTTGATTGAGATTTTGGGCATGAGAAGGGTGGCCGCACGACTCGTACCGAAAGACCTGAATTTTCTTCAAAAACGTCATCGCGAACAGGTTGCTTCAGACATGCTGGATCGCTGTAATTCCGATTCTACATTCATGGAACGCATTATAACTGGTGATGAGACCTGGGTCTACGAGTACGATATGCAAACAAGCCAGCAATCATCGGAATGGGTGGCAAAAAATGAGCCGAAACCGAAAAAACCACGCCAAAGCCGCTCAAAAATGAAGGTGATGCTCATTGTTTTCTTCGATATCCGTGGCGTGGTGCACTACGAATTCGTTCCAGAGGGTCAGACGGTAAACAAGGATTATTACCTAGGCGTTATGAAACGTTTGCGTGAGCGTATCCGTAAGAAGCGGCCAAATTTGTGGGCGAACAACTCATGGATTTTGCATGACGATAACGCGCCTTCTCACCGAGCTACGATTGTGACTGACTTTCTCGCCAAAAACTCAACAAACGAGCTTCAGCAACCACCGTATTCGCCGGATTTGGCTCCCTGCGACTTTTTCCTATTCCCAAAACTAAAATTGCCCCTTCGTGGCACCCGTTTTGAGTCGATTGAAGCCATAAAACAAAATTCGGCGCGAGAGCTAAAGTCCATTCCGGAAAGCGCCTATAAAAAATGTTTCGATAATTGGAAGTGCCATTGGCATAGATGTATTGGAGCAAATGGAGCCTATTTTGAAGGCGACCCAATAAATGTTGACGATTAAATGTAAAAATGTTGTTTTAATTGAAAATTCCCGGTACTTTCTTGACACAGTAGTATAATAATTTATATAATAACTTTTGCACAAGCCGAAGCCTTCAACGAATTTATATTATAGTTGAGGTGCATTTTGTTTTATTCTCTCTGTATTTTCAGTTAATAAAAAGTGATAGAAAACTAAGTAATTTCTTATTTCATTCCATTTAAAAAATGTACTATCACAAAGCAACGGACTACTCCATCCATATTTTGGTAACTCCTTAATTTCCATATTTTATTTGAATTATAGAATCGGATAATTTTCCCAATAGTTCCGAAACTACTGATCTAATAGATGTGACCTTTGGTATTTAGGTGTATAATAACAATACGAAAATTTATGCTAAACGCCACGATATAGCGTCCAGGCAGACGACTAGAGATAAAAATGCTAAATTCCGAATGATGATACCTAGAGATTTGAAATTTTCAGGGTGAGTTTAGAGCCTAAATATATCAGCTATTTTCGAAAACTCACAAAACTGACTCGATGGTTACCGAATTATCTCATTTGAAATATTGTTTTTCAAACATTTTCGAATGTACAAATTCGGTCAAGTTCAAATTTTTAAAATTTTTCCTATATGATTTCGGCAAGAAGTATGAAAAGTATGTTTCATTAAATTTATAATTTTTCCACTCTTTTCTGCCAATATGAGAGCCAGATTAGAGATGATGGAGCCTTATAACCTTGTATTTTGAATTTTCACGAGATTTTCCGTTTCTTCAGGAAACCACTTCTAAATTTTTTTTCTTCAAGAAGTAATTCACAAATGTAAAATTTCAGGGAAAATGGAATATTGAACAAGTGCGCAAAAAGCTTCACCCACTTTACGTTGGTGCTTTTCTTTCTCTGTTCTGTATTATTAAGTATAAGCCTTTACATGTACATTCTGTCAAGAAAGTACCGGGAATTATCGATTTAAATCTGGCGGGGCAATGATGCAGGTAAAAATTTTTTTTCCTAGGTTGGTACCACTGTCCTTAATTACTATGCCAAGCTTGAGCGGGATCTGTCAACTAGTGTGTTTGCAACAGCTGATTAAGTCAGTCGATGTCAGAGTGCGTGCCGATTTTTACTATGGGTGATTACGTTGAGCAAAGAATTTGTTTAAAGTTTTGTGTTGCAAATGAATTTTCGTGTGCCGATGCATTGAAAATGTTGCAAAAGGCCTTTGGTGATAATGCTCTATCGAAAACTCGTGCATATCAGTGGTACAGAGCCTTCAAGGACCACGCCAAAGCCGCTCGAAAATGAAGGTGATGCTCATTGTTTTCTTCGATATCCGTGGCGTGGTGCACTACGAATTCGTTCCAGAGGGTCAGACGGTAAACAAGGAGGATTACCTAGGCGTTATGAAACGTTTGCGTGAGCGTATCCGTAAGAAGCGGCCAAATTTGTGGGCGAACAACTCATGGATTTTGCATGACGATAACGCGCCTTCTCACCGAGCTACGATTGTGACTGACTTTCTCGCCAAAAACTCAACAAACGTGCTTCAGCAACCACCGTATTCGCCGGATTTGGCTCCCTGCGACTTTTTCCTCTTCCCAAAACTAAAATTGGCCCTTCGTGGCACCCGTTTTGAGTCGATTGAAGCCATAAAACAAAATTCGGCGCGAGAGCTAAAGTCCATCCCGGAAAGCGCCTATAAAAAATGTTTCGATAATTGGAAGTGCCGTTGGCATAGATGTATTGGAGCAAATGGAGCCTATTTTGAAGGCGACCCAATAAATTTTGACGATTAAATGTAAAAATGTTGTTTTAATTGAAAATTCCCGGTACTTTCTTGACAGAGTAGTAATTAGCATCTTGATATTTATAAAGAGAATAAATAAAATATTTGACTTTTGAAATGAATTTTATTTGATTTGAACTGATCTATTTTTATGTTCACGTTTTTTCAGTTTTTTAGTCAACAAGTTTTTTTTTGTAGGACATGGTAAGACCCACAGAGATGCTGCTAGTGTCCAAGCCACTCATCCTATACCAGCATCCTGTGGTTTGTATTATTTCGAAGTGAGAATTGTCAGTAAAGGTAGAGATGGGTATATGGGTATTGGACTTTCAGCCCAAGGAGTTAACATGAACAGATTACCAGGTATGATAGGTAAAGGGATTTCGTTCTTGTTTTGTACTATTCGATAAATGAATCAAAATTTCAGTTTCATGACATATACACTTTTCGTTATCTTGTTTTGTTGAAAATTTCATTTTTATGTGTAATAATCTATGGACATTGATAATAACCAAATTAAACTGCTCAAAAAGTAAAGGATATTTAATTAATTTGTTTTCTCTTCAGAAAAACTCAATTTCCTTTCGAAATATGTATATGTAGAGTGTTTTAGGTTAGAATAATAGATTTGAACGAAATTATGTATTCTTAATAACAAAATACAATATTTGAAAATACAAAATTTTTTGATGAATCGAAATTCTGAGGATTTCAAAAATTCATGCTTGTATTCACACTCAATACAAAGTATGACCACCACATGCATCAATAACTCTGCATGCTTTCCAAGTTGTGAGAATATCCTGATAAATTTGTTGCCAAAGTTGTGGCAAAAGATCTCGGAGCTGTTGAAGCATTTCTGGCTGTAGTCCGTGGGCATCAAGGGTTCTCTTTGGTCCCAAGCGTACTCGATTTGATTTTAGTCAGAAGATCTTGGAGGTAATGCATGATGGGAATACTCTAGTTTTTTCTCCAGCAGTAATCACCTGGTGAGATCTGTGTGGCATTGCCTTATCATCCACAAAAACGAATTTTCGCCATTCATTTTGCCTGTGTACCCTAATGCCTGTCTACTATAATCTTTGACACTTGTGTTTGGGAGTGAGCGAACCTTTCTTAATAAGCGTCTCGATGTTAAACTGCCTTCATGGGGATGTCTTTGGACTGTGTTTAAGGAAACTGAAGTACCTGTGGCATATCGAAGGCGCTGACTTGCCATTCTACAAGTTCTGAGAGGCTTCTCAACGAAAGAGTTAAAGAAGAGTCTTCTACTGGCGTAGCACGTGATCTATCACTTCTGGGTCTTTGACGAACAGTTCTAATGGCAAAGTACCGTGTCAGTAAACATGATATCATAGTTTGTCTAACATTGAAGAATTTGGCCACTTGCACCTGTCTTTGACTGAAGCATCTCAAGGGCTCTGTTGGCATAGTCCTTGAATAAAGCTTTTCTTGGCATAATAAAAACTCGATTTTTAAATGCGAGGAACCGTTTGTTCTTATTGAAAATGTAGTACAGATTAAAAAACCATTAATATGTAGATTTCTGACACACATAGACAAGAAATGATTAAAACTTGCTTCACCATGAACCAGAAGACGTTTCAATACTCATTATATGTTCAAGTAATGGAAAAAAATGAGATGATATGGAAAATATGCATGTTCTAGAACATCAATATCCTTAACTTTTCATGAGCAGTTTATTTCATGAATATTTTTGGAAATTACAAAATTAACAATATTTCTTTTATCGATTTTCAAGGATTATTCAATTGTGTGAGAGAGGAAATATATGTGTTAAAAAATAAATATTTTTGTCTGAGTTACAAATGAAAAATATGAAATATGCAGGTTGTTTCTAAATTAATGCGAAAAATTTTAAGAGGTGGTTCTTTTATATATTTTTTTATTCTAAGCCCCCTCCCCTTCCCAGGAAAAATTTTATTAATTTTCATTGAATATCTATAAAGAAGTTTCTCCACATTACCTACTTCCAACTTCTGAAGTCATATCTGAATGATAGATAGTATACAACCAGGATAAATGAGAAAGTATCTGAAAAGTACCCAATAACATTGAGTAGCTCAAGATAGTGTCCTGACTCCATTTCTATATTTGCTTTATACAGCAGATTTGCCCACAAGCAGGCATAAAATAATAGGAACATTTGCTGACAATACAGCTATTCTTGACACCGAGGTCCAGTGATAGCATCTAAATACTTACAAGATCATCTAAAAGAAATTAAAAAATGGCTTTGTTAAATTTTTCCACAACGGAGATATTCAATAAAAATAAAATTTTTTCCCCAATTGCAAAGTGCAGTAACTTGGAGGGAATAGAAAGACACCACCAAACACCATATGGGAAGAACTACAGAAATTGTCTACATCATAGCTTGCTTATAGTCATAGAAATTCCTATATAATTTTTTTTTAATTTGCACAATGCAGTTTTAAAATCATTAATTTTACATATTATTACAATCATTGTTGTAAAACTGGCTGAAAGACTTCGGTCGATGGCCTTTTGGATTTTGTTCCAATAAATGACTTTTTGATTGATTGATAACTTGTGGGGGGGAAAGGCTTAGACTAAAAAATTATCTGAGTATGTAGAGGTGGGATATCTTATAAAATAGTGGTTAAACTGTCTTGATGCTATGTTATATGTTTGTCTTTTTATATAGAGGGAGTCCAAAAAGGATAAATGCTGTACATTTTTTAAATTGAATGTGGGCGAGTGTGGAGGTTATGCAGTATTAATAAACTTAGTTCATGGAAATTTTGTAGTGATGGAGCAGTTCAATAGTTAACAGCATGCGTTATGTATCCTAGCAGCATATTAATAGAATAATAATTATATCTTTGCTGCAAAGCATTTTTTTGGTGCTCATTGAGATCAGAAATCCGTCTTAATGGAAAATCATTCCAAAATATATTTGACTTGACAGGATCAGTTGTAACAATTCACAATACTGGTCGTTCACTTGCTTTCTGAGTCCAAAGTAATCAACAGCTGAAAATCCATAATTGTCTGTTCATAAGGGAAGTCAAGAAATGAACCTTTAAGAAATTGTTTCGGCTTACCATTTTAAAACGCGGTTCTATAACAAGAATATTAAGCCTTTTTACTCATAGATAAAATTTCTCAATGTTTCGCAGCGTTGTGACTAGAATTACCATCTGAACAGACATGCAAAGAAATAAATTTTTCGCTGCTAGTAATCGAGATATTCAGGCTTCAAACCTACTTCGAAAGTTTCAAGTCTCTATCTGTTTTCGTTCTAAAGTTATAGTGTTTAAGTAGCGCTCAACTCTGATCTGATCTCAAAATTTTGTTTAGAAACATGTGCGTTATAGTTCTAAATGCTGGATTTCAGATCGATCAAATCTGTAGTTTCGAAAATATTGGGAAAAATATGAAAAATTATCAAACGTGAATAACTGCGAAACTATTAAATCGATTTTGCCTATCAACGAACTTAGCTGCGGCATTTACCTGAAAGTTTCAAGGTTTCAGCTCTTTCTTTGAAAGTTAGCGTGTTTATGGACAACAGAATTATTTTTGACTTTGGATTCTCCATCAGTGTGTCCAACCTAGTCATTAGAAACCATTTTCAGCTCAAAATTCAAAAAATGCAGACATTTGACGAAACGTTAGCACGCTGTTCCCTGGAACCAGCACGTAAGAAGGTCTAATGAGTTCTTAGGGAACATATCTAACATGGAGGAGTTAGGGGACCTTCAATAATTTAGATGATTTGAAATAAAAGTATAACCATTTTAGGTGACTCCCGACTTGAAGTTCGGATTTACAGGAAACTGGAACCGCTGAAGTTCTATTGAAATTTGTGCTTTAAGAAGGATTACCACAATTCTAAACCAAAGTTTTCTCATCATTTATTTATAATTTAAGGATTTAATTTTTGAGTATTCTTTCAATGCGCTTATTGTTTTTCAATTGTGAAAATTTTCAAATGCTCATCCATCTGGAACCTTCTCCTATCAGTCACCTGGAGCTAAAGTATCTATTCATCCCATAGAGAAAGTTCTTTGGTAGAACTTAATATTTTAAGAGAAAATTAGGTTAAGTCATTGATTTAAAAGCAATTTTCTTCCCATGGGGGATAATTTGTATAGATTCAAGGAGGTCTATTTTAGGTTGGGATAAGCAGTCCTATGGTTATCATGGTGACGACGGACATTCATTTTGTTCCTCAGGAACTGGTCAACCATATGGCCCAACTTTCACTACAGGAGACGTAATAGGTTGCGGTGTCAATTTGGTGGACAACACATGCTTTTATACGAAAAATGGTCATCATTTAGGTATAGCCTTTAGGGATCTTCCTGTAAGTATACTTTCAGAAAAAGGTTAAATAAGATACTTATAGCTTTATAGATAACTGTTGAAAAAATTCTTACAATATGAAAGAATTTCCATATAAAACACTAGTTGAAGTATGAACATCAAAAATGCTTTTTGGTTTTTAAACAGAAAGTCTAAAGAAAGCATTTCAGAAAAATATTGAAATCGACATCATCCTTGTTTTTTCCAGTATTTATGAATTACCATGCCATACTACCGAAAAACCGATATGTTTACATGTTTACAATTGACACTTCATATTTTTTTACTGCAGTTTGTATTATTACTTCATATTCAGGCAGCTTGAAGTAATATGTCGGAATTGCAACAAAAATGTAAACTCTCTATTAACACATGTAAACATCTCAATATTTTTGATAGTAAAACATTAATTTTTTAAAATTTGTTTTCATTATGACTAACTACCAAATAATATTGATTGAAACAGTTTATTCCCAGAAAATAATACCAGCATAATAAGACCCAAATACATTATTTGATGGAAACTCATATTCAAGAATGTGACACAAAACGGGTTTTGATTGTTGTCAAGTGTGAATAAATACAGAATGCATTGAGAAGGAATTATGAGCTATGTTACTAGAATTGTATTCCTCACATATGCAGTTACTAACTCTAGAAACTTTCCTCATGCTCAACTTATAGTATAGGGCTCGTGACCGGAAGGTCCGGGTTCGAATCCTGTTCAGACGGAAAAGAAATTTTCTTTTCGACGGGGGTCAAAAATGAACACTGCTGTGACATAAAGCAGCGCAAGATCGCAGTAACAAAGCATACCAGAACACAACTGAAAAAGCTTCTAAGGGATCTTCACAAAAGATCTAGGAGTATCAATAATCATAATAATAATATGCTGCTATGGTGGATATGCTAATATATAGAATTTGTTTTTTTAATAGAAAATATATAAAATATTCAAAGTGACAAAGGCATTAAGCCTTTAAACTCGAATTCATTGTACAAAACTTCAAGTATGGTTCTGTTACCCAAATGCTTCGATGGCCGCCATATGTCAGAATTGATAATCAACAGTAATATATAATTTAATAAACAATAAGGAAATTTATCCGTATTTTGACTTTCGTGCATTCATTGAAACATGCTGCATATTTATTCAAATACTGAATATTTGGATACTTCAAGCAGAATGCAGAAAGATATCCAATGTGCAAAATATGTTACTCTTGATTTGAGGTGTTTATTAGGCTCGTATTACCACCTCCTTGTAATTTAATAAATGTGCGCCGAAATTGTATGTTGAAATCGTAGTCTGTGACTGAATTAACAAATGCGTTCAACTGAGCCAGCATACCCCTTGATCATACCATACTGGAACGTTAGAACTAACATAATCGGACTTGAATTGTATGGAATGGAAGTCGAATTAAAGGGCTTATATTTGTATTGAATATTTTATGTAGGCGATTTTTGTAGAAATGGTTTATTTTGATGGCTTTTGTTAAAACAAAAGTCTCACCTTGGAAAATATCCTGTATATTGCTAATGTGTTGAGGTATTGCTTTCCCCACTGTAACTTATTTGCCAATTGTTCTTAAGTTTATGGAGCTGTAGAAGTCTGTTTAATTGCTCCGATATTTCAGCCCAAACATGCTTAGTGCAATTCATATTTGATGAGCATGTTGGTTTCTTCATTCTTGTTTTCCCATGGCATTCTATCTGATACACTTCTTGCCTGGTGGTGTCTGGTCTTATCTTCAATGTAAATTAATTTTTCGTCCATTGTATTGTATCGTTCTTTCCCCTATGTGTAAACTGCCATTGACTAAGCATTGAACTTAAAACACTTTTCAATGGCATAGTGATTTCAACTTGAGACTAACATAACGTTTCTAAAACACTAATTGCTTAAGTCTCTAATCATGGTGAAGACATAATTTTAGTGAAAATACAGATTTATTTGTGTTACAGCAGTAATGAAGTGCGAATAAGCACTAATATGAGAGTAAAATATCATTGTTCTGAAGCTATTTCTATGTTCCTATATATTAAAGGAAGAAACATACAAAAAATCTATGCTATATTGGTGAAATAAAATATAATTTTTTAAGATTTAAGCCCATAATAGCAAATATACACTGTCATTTTTGAGCAGTGAAATATAGTTGCAAAATTCGGCATATGGTCAGTTTTTCTTAAGTTTACCACAGGATCATTTAATATTTGCCAGGAGTACAGGTTGTCCCAAATTTTTTAAAATATAATTTAGTATAATTATATTCGCTCACTTCTTTCATAGTGCTTTCATTATCTGTATTTTAGAATTTTGAGCCGAAATGGTCTTTAATCATTACATTATACTATTGATGTATAATTTGTGCTCAAATTGAATTCTGTAAGGCGATGAAGCTGTTTGTAAGCACAGTAACTTTCAAAAGAAACAAAGACTTTTTTTAAGCCAAAATGGGTATCAAGTTCATTCATAGGCTTGGAAATATTCCCATTAAAAAATTCATTGTTAAAAATCTCAAGAAATTACCATAATTATAGAATGGATATAAAGATTTATCTTCTTTATTTTACAAATTAAAATTAAACTCAGTGTAATTTTTCTGGAAAACAATATTTTCCGTTATCATAGATGATAGATTATTGGTAGTAAAAAATTTTAACCTACAGTGGAATCCGCTTATAAAATAAAATAGAAAGGCCTTTTACTTGATAGAAGAAATATAATAAAGTTTGAATATTGAAACAAATTAATATATGTTTATCTTCTACAGTTTTAATTTAAAAAATTTTTATTCAAAAAAACTTTTAGAATTAAATTAATGTCTAAAACAAGCACCGCTTATATTTAATAGACGTATATAATCTAAACTCAATATACAATGTCAAATGGAATAAATAAACCAAAAGATACACGAAAGTCCCTAAAATTAATAAATAAATATTTAAAGGAGACAAATTTTGTTTCTGGTCTTGCTCTTAAAACGCCATTTGTACCTTGAAAACATGAACACACTTAAAGGACCTCTCAAAGAATATAATTTATTTGAAATATTTAATATATTTAAATATTCGAATAAGTAAATTCAGAAATCTCTCAAAGCATGCACTATATCTTCAAAAAACAAATATAGTTCAAAACAATTCCGTCTTCAGTCCTGAAATATATTCAAAATATCAAAATCAAAAACTAACCTGTACCAAACCACTCAACACGTGTAAATGAATAATGTTTCGAGACATAGATCATCTTTATAATTCAAGATTTATCTATGCTCTAACAGAATCAAAGAACAATGTGAGTTATTTTTAAGGTTTACCTAACTTATTGACACTGTATAATGAAATTTATTGAAGCCAAGATATAATTATATATTATATATAAAATAAAATAGAAAGGCCTTTTACTTGATAGAAGAAATATAATAAAGTTTGAATATTGAAACAAATTAATATATGTTTATCTTCTACAGTTTTAATTTAAAAAATTTTTATTCAAAAAAACTTTTAGAATTAAATTAATGTCTAAAACAAGCACCGCTTATATTTAATAGACGTATATAATCTAAACTCAATATACAATGTCAAATGGAATAAATAAACCAAAAGATACACGAAAGTCCCTAAAATTAATAAATAAATATTTAAAGGAGACAAATTTTGTTTCTGGTCTTGCTCTTAAAACGCCATTTGTACCTTGAAAACATGAACACACTTAAAGGACCTCTCAAAGAATATAATTTATTTGAAATATTTAATATATTTAAATATTCGAATAAGTAAATTCAGAAATCTCTCAAAGCATGCACTATATCTTCAAAAAACAAATATAGTTCAAAACAATTCCGTCTTCAGTCCTGAAATATATTCAAAATATCAAAATCAAAAACTAACCTGTACCAAACCACTCAACACGTGTAAATGAATAATGTTTCGAGACATAGATCATCTTTATAATTCAAGATTTATCTATGCTCTAACAGAATCAAAGAACAATGTGAGTTATTTTTAAGGTTTACCTAACTTATTGACACTGTATAATGAAATTTATTGAAGCCAAGATATAATTATATATTATATATAAAATAAAATAGAAAGGCCTTTTACTTGATAGAAGAAATATAATAAAGTTTGAATATTGAA
This sequence comes from Megalocaria dilatata, assembly GCA_034642435.1. NCBI lineage: Eukaryota > Metazoa > Arthropoda > Insecta > Coleoptera > Coccinellidae > Megalocaria > Megalocaria dilatata. The sequence continues at coordinate 78,227,714 of CM067856.1, forward strand.
ACAAATTAATATATGTTTATCTTCTACAGTTTTAATTTAAAAAATTTTTATTCAAAAAAACTTTTAGAATTAAATTAATGTCTAAAACAAGCACCGCTTATATTTAATAGACGTATATAATCTAAACTCAATATACAATGTCAAATGGAATAAATAAACCAAAAGATACACGAAAGTCCCTAAAATTAATAAATAAATATTTAAAGGAGACAAATTTTGTTTCTGGTCTTGCTCTTAAAACGCCATTTGTACCTTGAAAACATGAACACACTTAAAGGACCTCTCAAAGAATATAATTTATTTGAAATATTTAATATATTTAAATATTCGAATAAGTAAATTCAGAAATCTCTCAAAGCATGCACTATATCTTCAAAAAAACAAATATAGTTCAAAACAATTCCGTCTTCAGTCCTGAAATATATTCAAAATATCAAAATCAAAAACTAACCTGTACCAAACCACTCAACACGTGTAAATGAATAATGTTTCGAGACATAGATCATCTTTATAATTCAAGATTTATCTATGCTCTAACAGAATCAAAGAACAATGTGAGTTATTTTTAAGGTTTACCTAACTTATTGACACTGTATAATGAAATTTATTGAAGCCAAGATATAATTATATATTATATATAAAATAAAATAGAAAGGCCTTTTACTTGATAGAAGAAATATAATAAAGTTTGAATATTGAAACAAATTAATATATGTTTATCTTCTACAGTTTTAATTTAAAAAATTTTTATTCAAAAAAACTTTTAGAATTAAATTAATGTCTAAAACAAGCACCGCTTATATTTAATAGACGTATATAATCTAAACTCAATATACAATGTCAAATGGAATAAATAAACCAAAAGATACACGAAAGTCCCTAAAATTAATAAATAAATATTTAAAGGAGACAAATTTTGTTTCTGGTCTTGCTCTTAAAACGCCATTTGTACCTTGAAAACATGAACACACTTAAAGGACCTCTCAAAGAATATAATTTATTTGAAATATTTAATATATTTAAATATTCGAATAAGTAAATTCAGAAATCTCTCAAAGCATGCACTATATCTTCAAAAAACAAATATAGTTCAAAACAATTCCGTCTTCAGTCCTGAAATATATTCAAAATATCAAAATCAAAAACTAACCTGTACCAAACCACTCAACACGTGTAAATGAATAATGTTTCGAGACATAGATCATCTTTATAATTCAAGATTTATCTATGCTCTAACAGAATCAAAGAACAATGTGAGTTATTTTTAAGGTTTACCTAACTTATTGACACTGTATAATGAAATTTATTGAAGCCAAGATATAATTATATATTATATATAAAATAAAATAGAAAGGCCTTTTACTTGATAGAAGAAATATAATAAAGTTTGAATATTGAAACAAATTAATATATGTTTATCTTCTACAGTTTTAATTTAAAAAATTTTTATTCAAAAAAACTTTTAGAATTAAATTAATGTCTAAAACAAGCACCGCTTATATTTAATAGACGTATATAATCTAAACTCAATATACAATGTCAAATGGAATAAATAAACCAAAAGATACACGAAAGTCCCTAAAATTAATAAATAAATATTTAAAGGAGACAAATTTTGTTTCTGGTCTTGCTCTTAAAACGCCATTTGTACCTTGAAAACATGAACACACTTAAAGGACCTCTCAAAGAATATAATTTATTTGAAATATTTAATATATTTAAATATTCGAATAAGTAAATTCAGAAATCTCTCAAAGCATGCACTATATCTTCAAAAAACAAATACAATTCCGTCTTCAGTCCTGAAATATATTCAAAATATCAAAATCAAAAACTAACCTGTACCAAACCACTCAACACGTGTAAATGAATAATGTTTCGAGACATAGATCATCTTTATAATTCAAGATTTATCTATGCTCTAACAGAATCAAAGAACAATGTGAGTTATTTTTAAGGTTTACCTAACTTATTGACACTGTATAATGAAATTTATTGAAGCCAAGATATAATTATATATTATATATAAAATAAAATAGAAAGGCCTTTTACTTGATAGAAGAAATATAATAAAGTTTGAATATTGAAACAAATTAATATATGTTTATCTTCTACAGTTTTAATTTAAAAAATTTTTATTCAAAAAAACTTTTAGAATTAAATTAATGTCTAAAACAAGCACCGCTTATATTTAATAGACGTATATAATCTAAACTCAATATACAATGTCAAATGGAATAAATAAACAAAAGATACACGAAAGTCCCTAAAATTAATAAATAAATATTTAAAGGAGACAAATTTTGTTTCTGGTCTTGCTCTTAAAACGCCATTTGTACCTTGAAAACATGAACACACTTAAAGGACCTCTCAAAGAATATAATTTATTTGAAATATTTAATATATTTAAATATTCGAATAAGTAAATTCAGAAATCTCTCAAAGCATGCACTATATCTTCAAAAAACAAATATAGTTCAAAACAATTCCGTCTTCAGGTAAACCTTAAAAATAACTCACATTGTTCTTTGATTCTGTTAGAGCATAGATAAATCTTGAATTATAAAGATGATCTATGTCTCGAAACATTATTCATTTACACGTGTTGAGTGGTTTGGTACAGGTTAGTTTTTGATTTTGATATTTTGAATATATTTCAGGACTGAAGACGGAATTGTTTTGAACTATATTTGTTTTTTGAAGATATAGTGCATGCTTTGAGAGATTTCTGAATTTACTTATTCGAATATTTAAATATATTAAATATTTCAAATAAATTATATTCTTTGAGAGGTCCTTTAAGTGTGTTCATGTTTTCAAGGTACAAATGGCGTTTTAAGAGCAAGACCAGAAACAAAATTTGTCTCCTTTAAATATTTATTTATTAATTTTAGGGACTTTCGTGTATCTTTTGGTTTATTTATTCCATTTGACATTGTATATTGAGTTTAGATTATATACGTCTATTAAATATAAGCGGTGCTTGTTTTAGACATTAATTTAATTCTAAAAGTTTTTTTGAATAAAAATTTTTTAAATTAAAACTGTAGAAGATAAACATATATTAATTTGTTTCAATATTCAAACTTTATTATATTTCTTCTATCAAGTAAAAGGCCTTTCTATTTTATTTTATATATAATATATAATTATATCTTGGCTTCAATAAATTTCATTATACAGTGTCAATAAGTTAGGTAAACCTTAAAAATAACTCACATTGTTCTTTGATTCTGTTAGAGCATAGATAAATCTTGAATTATAAAGATGATCTATGTCTCGAAACATTATTCATTTACACGTGTTGAGTGGTTTGGTACAGGTTAGTTTTTGATTTTGATATTTTGAATATATTTCAGGACTGAAGACGGAATTGTTTTGAACTATATTTGTTTTTTGAAGATATAGTGCATGCTTTGAGAGATTTCTGAATTTACTTATTCGAATATTTAAATATATTAAATATTTCAAATAAATTATATTCTTTGAGAGGTCCTTTAAGTGTGTTCATGTTTTCAAGGTACAAATGGCGTTTTAAGAGCAAGACCAGAAACAAAATTTGTCTCCTTTAAATATTTATTTATTAATTTTAGGGACTTTCGTGTATCTTTTGGTTTATTTATTCCATTTGACATTGTATATTGAGTTTAGATTATATACGTCTATTAAATATAAGCGGTGCTTGTTTTAGACATTAATTTAATTCTAATAGTTTTTTTGAATAAAAATTTTTTAAATTAAAACTGTAGAAGATAAACATATATTAATTTGTTTCAATATTCAAACTTTAGAATCCGCTTATGACATTGACGGGAAGTGACAAATACGTCATACTAACCGGACGTCATATAAAGCATAATCTTTGCAAATTTGAGGGATTTCAAATTTTTCTTACGGATTTAGTTTGATGGAAAGAAAAACCACTAATTGAACATTAATACAAAAATAGGCTCCATTTGCTCCAATACATCTATGCCAACGGCACTTCCAATTATCGAAACATTTTTTATAGGCGCTTTCCGGGATGGACTTTAGCTCTCGCGCCGAATTTTGTTTTATGGCTTCAATCGACTCAAAACGGGTGCCACGAAGGGGCAATTTTAGTTTTGGGAAGAGGAAAAAGTCGCAGGGAGCCAAATCCGGCGAATACGGTGGTTGCTGAAGCACGTTTGTTGAGTTTTTGGCGAGAAAGTCAGTCACAATCGTAGCTCGGTGAGAAGGCGCGTTATCGTCTCAACGTAATCACCCATAGTAAAAATCGGCACGCACTCTGACATCGACTGACTTAATCAGCTGTTGCAAACACACTAGTTGACAGATCCCGCTCAAGCTTGGCATAGTAATTAAGGACAGTGGTACCAACCTAGGAAAAAAAATTTTTACCTGCCTCATTGCCCCGCCAGATTTAAATCGATAATTCCCGGTACTTTCTTGACAGAATGTATATGTTCAATTAGTGGTTTTTCTTTCCATCAAACTAAATCTGTAAGAAAAATTATATATATATATATATATCAAACTAAATCTGTAAGAAAAATTATATATATATATATATATATATATATATATATATATATATATATAATTTTTCTTACAGATTTAGTTTGATGGAAAGAAAAACCACTAATTAATAATAATAAAGAGAGAGAATAGTAGTGGGGACAAGTTGTCAAAGTGGAAGATTTTATTGCTAGTTGATAATTGTCCGGCGCATCCAAATGTTACTGATATAAAGTCTATAACATTTGCTTTCATTCCACCCAATACAACATCAATCTTGCAGCCAAGGATCAAGGAATAATATAGTCACTTAAAAGCACTATTGTTGTATGTTGTATGTTGTATTGGGTGGAATGAAAGCAAATGTTATAGACTTTATATCAGTAACATTTGGATGCGCCGGACAATTATCAACTAGCAATAAAATCTTCCACTTGTTCTTCATCAAGTGGCGATCCCAATCTCGAAGCCATTTTTCGAACAATTCAGACGTAATCCAGGCCTTCCGGTTGTTTACATAATCAACTGGTAACGACTTAATACAGTCGAAATATCTAGGTTTCTGAGATTTACCAAAAACAAACAGTTTTTTTTTTCTGTGCCGGTCAGATTTTCTTTGTTATTATGAGAGTTAATCAATCCTTTGACAACTTGTCCCCACTACTATTCTCACCTTTGAATTTTAAAGTTCTGTCCGGCATTAACTTGTAAAACAAACCGCATCTGCATTGGCTACACAGTCGTCAACCAGTTTATTGTTGGACTCTGATTAACGGATGAAGATTCACTGGCAATTTTACCTGACACAATGTTATGTCTAACTTTAAAGTGACTCATCCAGCTCGCAGAACAATTGGAGTTGCTTTTACATAAACTAGAGGCCTTTTCCTGTAACATAGGGCCGCTGATAGGTATTCATTTGTTTCTTGTGATTTTAAACCACTGAACTAACACTTGATCGACATTTTCTTATCGTGACTTCCAAAGCCTCGTTGGTTTCAAAACATTTGAATTGAACGATTCCTCAATCTGATCCTTGTTTTTAAAAATCATTGAAATTGTCGAATGACCGACCCCAAATTCTTTTGTGGAAGAAAGAATGGAGAATCAAACGTGATTCTCCATTCTTTAGTCTGCCTATAATTGCACCTTTTTCTTCAATGGTAAATGCTTTACAACGCTGCGATGTCATTTTTAGTACAAAATGATCTAGCGGTCACTATAACGACATAATTTCTTCAAATTGAATCATAATAAATGACATGTCAATATAAGCAAAGTCATCATATCGGAACACTGTTATATGGAATGTTATATGGAAACCAAACTTCACACTGCAATTACGTCATATTAAGCGGTTGGTCTATAGCCGGCGTCATAATAAATGGATTCTACTGTATTAATATTTGGTTCATAAGTTGGAATACCTGCTTGTAAGATTTTGAAGATCACGGGTACCCGGCTACCAGCTCTGCTTGTCAAAGGAATGATTCATTTTTTTTTTATTTTCAGTTTTTCCAACCCGCAGAAAAATTATGAATAGTTTCGGACGGATACCAATGATATGGTGATAAATATTAATAAAGGAACATGCTGTAGTCCCTATCTTTACCTTTATGAATTTTTTCTTTTCGAAAGGCGGTACATTGTCCAGTTCTTATGTGAAGATGCAATTTTTAACCTAGGTATAATAGAAATTCACAAGTTTCTCAACTGAGCAAACCATTTTTCTTTACTACCTTAGGTTTTGAATATGGGCGATGTTCCTGAAAACTTCAAAGATAATATAAAATAAGAAGGAACGGTTTTTTACTTGATAGAAGGATTATTACAAAATTTGAATATCAAAACAGATTTAATCTGTTGTCTTCTACAATTTTAATTTCAAAAAGTTTTTTTGAAGAAAAAAGAATTAAATTAATGTCTTTATAAGCACTGCTCATATTTAATAGACATATAAAATCAAAATTCATCATACAATATCAAATAGAATTAAGAAAAACCAACGAATATAAATTGTCAATTAAAATTAAAATATAAATAAGCAAACATTTTTTGTTTCATTCCAGGCATGCATACTGAACTCTTCAGACAAACGTACGAAGCCCTGTTTGTTACAAAATGTTACAAAATGTATTGTTTTCCGATCCCATATGAATGAAAAATAACTCTTTCTCAAAAATATAAAACATAATTTCAAGAAGTTCTCAAAAACTAATTTATTTGAAATATTCAATATATTTAAATAAATTACTTCAAAAAATCTCAAAACATGTAGCACATCCTCAAGAAATAATTAAAATTACAATAAGATCAGTTCAACTTTACATATAAAAAATATAAAAATATTTCAATTGACAATTTATATTCGTTGGTTTTTCTTAATTCCATTTGATATTGTATGATGAATTTTGATTTTATACGTCTATTAAATATGAGCAGTGCTTATAAAGACATTAATTTAATTCTTAAAGTTTCTTCAAAAAAACTTTTTGAAATTAAAATTGTAGAAGACAACAGATTAAATCTGTTTTGATATTCAAATTTTCAAAGATAATATATTTCAATACTTTAATTTTTTTTTTTTGATAATATTTTAATAATCTTAGAAAATGATGATTACATTATGTTTTTAAAATTGAATTGCTAATCAATTGACGAAGAACTTTATGATATTTACTCAGGACTATAGAATAAAGTATTTTATTGAAATTAATATTAATATAAATTTTGTCATATTCCATGTATTTTTAAATTTTTTTTTAGCCTAATCTATATCCTACAGTGGGATTGCAAACTCCTGGAGAGGTTGTCGATGCGAATTTTGGACAAGAACCATTTCTATTCGATATTGAAGATATGATGAACGAACTGAGAACGAAGACAAAAACAGAAATCTACAATTTTCCAGTGCCAGAAAGTCAGGGGGAATGGCAGGCCATATTGAGCAAGTAAGATTAAGAAGGGTAGTTTCTCCCAATTGAATTCTACAAACCTCTTTTTCTATTTCAGAATGGTATCTTCTTACTTAATACATCATGGTTACTGTAATACAGCTGAAGCATTTGCTCAAATTACAAATACACCTTTTTCAGAAGATCTTAGTTCCATAAAAAACAGGAAAAGTAAGTTCTATGAAAACATTTTGAGATTAGGTAGCACAAAAATTTTCGGAAGAATTCAACATAAAAACATTGAAATATTAGTTTAATGATATAAGCTAGAATCTAATATAGAAAAGAGCAAGACGTAACAATTTATTCAAAATAAACCATTTCTCAAAAATTTAGAAAACACATAGTACAAAAATTTTGCTTGTAAAATTTATCTATTGTGGCCCTAGCACTTGTGCAGCTCAGCTTTTCTTTCAATGCCGTTTATTTATTTACTAAAGCAATTTTTACTTCTGGGATTTTTTTAATTATAACTATTTACAAGCAATCAAAATGTTCTATGAGCTAATTTGCTGGTTCAAAGCTAGAAGCTTTAAGGTGGCATTATATACTCTCCCCCAGTGACAACTTCTCATATAAATCCTCAGATGTGCTGGCCAGTTTTTATCGCTAGTTGATTCGGAATTCATTTAGTTCGGATGGCTCCCCATTCTGTTTGATGTTAGTTGATTCTATCCCACATTTCATTAAGGAATCTTTTGATCTGTATGTTGTGTTAACATACCAAGGCACTTTTGTGACCATCCTTAGTATTTTGCTTCTCTGAAATATTGAGATGTTGGAGTTATTAGTACATCTCCATTGCTCAATTCCAAAGTCCAGATGGGTTTGATGATTGCCTTGTAGATAATATCCTTCCATATGAGTTGCTTATCAAGATGCATGCCCAAATATTTAGTTGATGATTTTGCTATCTGGATGTTATTCATTTGTTTTGGAGGGTACTGTTCTTTACAGAGTGTAAATTGACTTCAACTGATTTGGTTTCACTGATCATTGATCAGCATTTGAGAGAATACTACTTTGTGGATCTCTAGAGTAGCTGTCTTCAGCGAATGTACCAATTGTTGTGTTTCTGTGTGTTGGTAGATCACCTGTATACAGTAAATACAATAAAGGGCCTAGGATGCTTCCTTGTTGGATATCAAATGTTAAAGGAAAATAATTTGTAAATTGTCATTCACTCTGACTCTGTCTTTTACTAAGATGAGTTCACAAAATGTTGAAGTAAGTTGCTGGAAGAAACTTTTTTATTTTGTTTAATAGGTCAAGGTGCTAAACATTGTCAAAAGCTTGACTGAATATTGCATTTGCTATGTGTACCATTGGGAGTTTCAGCAGCAGATAACTTATAATTAGCAGATAATTTTCTTTGTTGATCTTATACAGAAAGCATCTCTTTCCACCATCCAGTTTATTCTTTGACAGCAGTAAGGTGAACTGAGCCCTTTTTTCTGAATATGAGAAAAAGTTGAGTTTGAAGCATTGTTATTGATCTCCTCAAATAAATCTCTAATAAATCAGTGTTTATACAAAATTAGATTGTTTTCTGCAATTACCACCCTAGCACCAGCATCTTTGTGCTTTCTGGGCGGTCATTAATGACGACTTCATAGTTTGTCTCAAGATCATATTCAATATCTAACCTTTTAAACGAAGAATTTTGAATTATATTTTAGCTACATTTGTCTGACAATTCTGTTCGTTTTTCCAATTCTTAACCAGAATCATAAGCAAGCGAAATAACATTTGCAGATCAGACAATTCTGAACTTGTAGCTACAGTTCTGCTTTCATGGAGTCCATCGATTTTTCTCAGAATCAACGTATTTTAGGATTGCTGCTAGAACTATTAGTCCGTAATTAATTTTCATGCAGAAAATCGATTTTATAGAACACATAGTTTACAGAAGCTCTGTTCTAACTTAATTTGAGTGATAGTTTGATCAATATGTAAATATATATGTGTGTATTTTGTCTTTATTTTATTTTGTTCAAATAAATTTACCTACGAAATTTACTTACGAAGATCTGTAACAAATGTTGAAATTTCTTAAAAGTAGATTAAGTTCAATTTATCCATTAAAAAAATTTAGAACAAAACTGCTGGAAAATGGTCTTATCAGTTTGCTAATCCTCAATATTATGAATAATGGAAACTGTTGCTCAGAGAGTACTTCAGTTCCAAAAATGTTTGTGGTGAAAATAATTCAGATGTTATCATGCACACTTCAGCTAGTGATAAGTTGGTAAAGAATCTGTTAATGTCAACTTACTTTAGCAGTAGCACTTGTCTTTAAATCCGGATACATTGGAAAAACATGTGTGTTAGCACTTCGGTAGAAAATTAGCAGACTGTATGTGTAAATTTGATAATGATTAGAAATACACCACAAATCTCAGATGGACACTCACCCTCATCCACTGAATTCCTGGTTAGTTGGGGATCCCCTTGTCTGGAACTCTGACACCAACACCTTGTTGAACTATCGTTCTTGTAATAAGAAATTCTGAACACTTTTTGCTTTGGAAGAATTAAAAAACTCATAAGCCGGAAAATATCGAACGTAATGTCGATCCGTGATCATTAAGATTCTGGTCGAAGAAAAAGTCTCTCGCATGCGCACAGTGTCATCTGAAAGATGCGTGGTGCATATATGCGCAATTTCAGAAATAAATTAGGGAAACTTGAATGCTGCACTAACATAGCCGCCCACAAAAACCCCTATGGGTTTTTCTAAAGAAAACAGAAAAAAAAAGTTTCCTCCTTTTAAAGAGAACACCATGTAAGTCACCAGAAAATTAAATTTAAATAATAGAAAAGAAAAATAATAACAAATATAGAAATACATTATTTTTATAAAGGAAAATAATTTGAAAATCAATTTCTCGGAAGTGGACAAAGCTTCACAACGGGTCTACGGAAAATACCATTAGCTGTTTTCACCGCAGCTACCCTATTGTGTCCATCCTCTCCCGGAAATAATTCCACAATGCGACCAACCGGCCATTTAAAAGGCGAAACGACATCGCTTTTGATCAAAACAAGGTCGTCGAGCTCAATTTCTTTGGCCGGCTCAGCCCACTTGAAACGCTGCTGAAGTGTATTAACATATTCCGCGAAGTACCTCTTCCAAAAATCTCGCTGCATTTTCTGTATAAGCTGCCATCTAGACAGTCTGTTTAATTTCAAATGAGAAACATCAACATCAGGAATTGTTGAATTCAAGGGTTCTAAAGTGAGAAAATGCCCTGGTGTGAGCGGAATTAAATCATTAGGATCTGAGCTCTGAGAACATAATGGCCTCGAATTCAGAACAGCTTCGATTTGACAAATCAAAGTTGTAAATTCTTCATAGGATAGTCGCTGATCTCCTACCACTCGTAGTAAATGAGATTTAACCATTTTTACACCCGCTTCGGCAAGGCCATTAAAATGTGCACCCGTAGGGGGATTGAAATGCCACTGGAAACTTAGAGTTCCAGAAGTTTCTTGAGCTAACTTCAAAAATTCATTTTGAGCTCCAATGAAATTCCGACCGTTATCGGAGTAGCACGCATGAATCATGCCACGTCGAGAAATGAATCGACGGAATGCCGCGATAAAACTACACGTAGAAAGCTCCTGCGTTAATTCTAAGTGAATAGCTTTGGTTGTAGTGCACACAAAAACGCATATATAAGATTTTAAATATTTTGCACCCTTTATGCGATGCATAGTTACGAAGAAAGGTCCGCAGAAATCAATAGCAACGTGAGAAAATGGCTTTAATTTAGAAATTCTGAAACTTGGAAGATCAGCCATTTCAGGTGGTTTGTAAGTATTTGGACGGGCACGAAAACATTGAAAACAATTAGAAATAACTTTTCTTATTGTTCGACGAGCTGATAGTATCCAATATTTTTGAAGAAGTAAATTATGTAACGTTTTTGAACCGGGATGTAAATATTGCTTGTGAACCGACTCTACAATCAAAATCGTTAATTTATGTGAGCTAGGCATCAAAAGAGGGTGTTTTGCGGCATATTCAATATAACTGGATTTCTTTAAGCGGCCGCCCACCCTGAGAAAACCTAGAGAATCTAGAAAGAGTGAAAGTTTCCGAAAGGGTTTAGGTAAAATTTTGTTTTTGTTAATAATTTCTATGATATCAGAAAATACCGAATATTGCGTATGTTTTATTAAACACATCAACGATTCATTCAACTCATGAATTGTTAAAATGCCTGTTTGTTTAAGGGAACCGGGTTTTGAAATTTTCGAAAATCGTAAACAGTAACTTAAAATTCTTTTTATTTTTTCAAGAGAGGAAAATTTATTTAAAAGGTTATCTAAATCGTCCATTGGAATATCTACATATAAAGATATACTTTTTTCTTCGGCAGAGACTACATCATTATTAAGTTCTGAAGTTTGAGCAGAAAAATTTGGCCACTCGGTTTTTGGGCTGGATAGGAATTCCGGTCCATTCCACCACATTTCGAAACGAATCAATTGCAATGGGTTCATTCCTCTAGATGCACAATCGGCAGCATTTAGAGATGAAGGAATATACATCCATGAATCGGGAGATACCAGTTCCTGAATATGGTGTACTCGATTGGCAACAAAAGTTTTCCAACGGCTCGGTGAAGCATTGAGCCAAGAAAGAACTACCTGTGAATCAGTCCAGCAAGTGATTTGATCGAATAAGAGTCGACTAGAAAATGTGTCAGTCACAAATTTGACCAAATCAGCCAAAAGCTTTGCAGCAGTCAGCTCAAGTTTAGGAAGAGTAATTGTTTTTAAGGGGGCAACTCTCCCTTTAGAACAGATTAGAAATACGTGAATAGAATCGCCTCTCTGTAATCTGAGGTAAATTACCGCTGCGTAACCTATGCTTGAAGCGTCACAAAATCCATGTAACTCACATCTCTCATATTGATCAAAGGTGATTCGCCTAGGGAGACGTAATCCAGAGAGTTCTGAAAGTTCACACTTCAATTGTGTCCACGAATTTTTAATGGACTCGGGAAGTTCTTCGTCCCAATCCTTTTTCAAGGACCAAATACATTGCATAATGTATTTTGCCTTTAAAAGAATGGGACACAGAAAACCCAATGGATCGAAAATCCGACCTATATCGGACAAGATGCCTCGTTTTGTGAGGTCTTTTGATATATTTTGGCACTTGTAAGAAAATATATCGAGAGAAGGGTACCACTGAAGACCTAGAACCTTCAGAAATGGTGGTTCATCCTTATCAAAGGACAAAGGAATCTGACAGTCAGAATGGTCTAAGGAAGAAAGCAATGCTGGAGAATTACTAGCCCACTTCCTCAACATAAAACCTCCGCGACTAAGCAGATCGATTAAATCCTTTTGAAGAGACAAAGCTTCAGAATCAGATGATGCACTACCCAGCACATCATCAATATAAGTTTGATCCTCTAGTATCTTACTAGCCATTGGAAAGTTTTCTCTCTCTAGGAGAGCTAGCTCACGAACGGTACGCATTGCCAAATACGGGCTACAATTGAGTCCGAAAGTAACTGTATTTAAGGTATACTCTGAAAGTGAATCGTTTGGATTAAAACGCCATAGAATTCTTTGGAAATTTCTATCAGAAGGAGATATTAAAATTTGTCTGAACATTTGCTTTATATCAGCTATGAATACCACTGCGTCTAAACGGAAAAGTAAAAGTAAAGAAACTATATCCTTTTGTAATTTTGGACCAGGAAGTAAAGTGTCATTTAAGCTCACACCTCTCGAGCCTTTTGCCGATCCATCCCAAACTACACGAAGTTTTGTGCTTACGCTCTCAGGCTTCAGAACACAATGATGGGGTAAGTAACAAAAATTATCATTGGGTATAGCTTCCGATGTGGCTAAAGACATATGTCCACTGTCAAGATATTCTTTCATGAAATCGGAATAAGAAGAATACAAAGATGGATTTTTTAATAAACGTTTTTCAAGTAAGAAAAATCTACGATAAGCTTGAGTATAAGTATCTCCTAGAAATGGTTTCGAATTTCTGAAAGGAAGCGAAACTATGAATCGACCGGTGGAATCACGAGTGGTCGTTTCTTTGAAAAAGGTCTCACACTTTTCATCTTCGACGGAGTAAAAATGCTTATCAGGAATTTGCTCTAATTCCCAGAACTTAGGAATACAGATGTCGACACGAACATCGGATTGAAGAAGAAAAGTTTTTGTTTCTGAACTTGTAGACGGATTGTTAACTTTACCCAAAAGAACCCAACCGAAAATAGTTTCAAGGGCGGTAGGCTGGCCTAATTTTCCAACGATACGTCCATTGAGTAAAATATGAGTGAAAAGCTCAGCACCAATCAGAATGTCTATTGGACTTGAGAGAAAATAATTTTCATCTGCGAGAGGTAAACCCTGTAAATGGTCCCATTGTCCCTTTTTAATAGAAAAAGCAGGTATATTAGAACATAATTTTGGAACAACAATAGCATCGAAAGAAAGTACAGGGCTGTCGGAATTTGTAGGTTTGATATCGCATGCAGTAATACCTTTTGAAGAAAATGAAGTCATTTCGTTCAAACCAAAAATAGTTGTAGAAAATTGATGTCTCTGTAACCCAAGATTACGAAAACATTTTTCGCTTATGAAATTTGATTGACTTCCTGAATCAATAAGAACGCGAACACGTTGAAATGTGCCATATCTATCACGGATATCTACCGCCGCAGTAGCCAATAATACTGTAATTTGTTCGGAAAAGGTGTTACCTGATACAGTTGAAGAATGTGGAATATTTTCTATGATAGTTGAACTATTAATATGGATCAGAGAGTGATGACGGTTATTACAAGTGCGACATTTGTACGACGAAAGACAATTATTTAGATTATGCGAATGATGTAAGCAATTCAAACACAGTTTATTTTGTTTGACGAAAGAAAAACGATCATTCGGAGATTTTGACAAGAAATCAGAGCATTTCGATAATCCATGTGAACCTTTGCAAAGGTAACACTTAACATTGGAATTATAATGAGTATTTTTTGTTTGTAATGAAAAACTATTGCTGGTCTTGGAATTATATTTATTATTACACTTCTCTTTGCTTACTGCAAATACTTTATTTTTAGAAGTAGTCAAATGTTGAACGGATTCTAGGGCCTTGCATTTAATTTCAACAAAATTATAAAGTTCCTTATATTCTGGAATTTTGCTAGAATCAGTTTGAATTTCAAAATTAGTTCGAGTCTCAATATCTAGTTTCCCTAGAAGTATATAGAAAAGTAAAAAATCCCACTGATCTGTACTGAAATTTAAAGCATTAAGAACTGCCAATGATTCGGAAAAGGTATTGAGTAGAATACGAAAATCTTTTGCAGTATTGCCTTTTAGTGAAATGAAAAAAATTGAATCTAATGCATTCGAAGCTATAAGTCTTTTATTTTGATATCTGTCAATAAGTTTTTTGAAAGCGGTGTTATAATTGTCGTTATTTATGGCGATACCATTTAGTAATTTCAAAGGCTCGTCTTTTAGGAAGGAAAATAAATATCTGAACTTTTCAACATTTGAAAGATTGGAATTATCATGAATTAATTTCTCGAACAGATCATGAAAAGTTGACCAAATTTTTGGATCACCGTCAAAAGTGGGTATATTAAGAGGTGGGAGTTTTGCAGAAGCTTCAACACTAACCGACGACGAATTAGAAGTATCATTTTTACTCATGTTATGATAAATAGACAAACCTTCATAATAAAAGTTTTCAGTCTCCCTTCTTATTTTCTCATGTGTATCAAATTCCGCCTCATC
Organism: Megalocaria dilatata; assembly: GCA_034642435.1. Taxonomy (NCBI): domain Eukaryota; kingdom Metazoa; phylum Arthropoda; class Insecta; order Coleoptera; family Coccinellidae; genus Megalocaria; species Megalocaria dilatata. Next base: position 78,242,956 of record CM067856.1, read on the forward strand.
CTCAATCAGCATTATAATCTCATTATGACATTCTGAAAACCGCTCAAATAATTTTTTAATATCATCATACCTAGCCTTTAATTGCCCTCTTTTCGACGTATCAGTTAAGCTTTGCTTTGCAATAATGTAAAATTCCGAAATTCGACTAACGTATATTTTACGTTTGCTTTCAAATCTTTTGATGTTACTCATTTTTTGTGAAATATTTTATTGAATGAATGTAAATATAAAGTGATATATGTAAAGAACCAAATTATGCGAAGAAAAGATAATATAAAGAAAGTTTATTAGAACAGAAAGGGTGTCAACGAAAACTTTGGAAGTTGTAATCGTATTTGAGTTTTAATTATTTTCCAATATGAATTGAAAGAAGAAATATGCGGAATGAAAGAATATGTTTATATCGATTGAAGTGAACCTAAGTTGAACATATGGTTTTTTTGTATGAAGCGATAAGCGTATACTGTTTGTACGGATTTATCGATTTCCTACAATCGATATGAATGAAAATTAATAATAATTTGATGGTGACCCACGTGGAAATCTCGAAATGAAAAGAAAGAAAATAAGAAATCACTAGTCAACCGGTTCGAATGGACCAAAATGTTAGCACTTCGGTAGAAAATTAGCAGACTGTATGTGTAAATTTGATAATGATTAGAAATACACCACAAATCTCAGATGGACACTCACCCTCATCCACTGAATTCCTGGTTAGTTGGGGATCCCCTTGTCTGGAACTCTGACACCAACACCTTGTTGAACTATCGTTCTTGTAATAAGAAATTCTGAACACTTTTTGCTTTGGAAGAATTAAAAAACTCATAAGCCGGAAAATATCGAACGTAATGTCGATCCGTGATCATTAAGATTCTGGTCGAAGAAAAAGTCTCTCGCATGCGCACAGTGTCATCTGAAAGATGCGTGGTGCATATATGCGCAATTTCAGAAATAAATTAGGGAAACTTGAATGCTGCACTAACAATGTGTAACACAAGTTTTTAATGCAACGTTTAAAATTTTTTTGGATATGAGATGGAAATCAACTAATGCATTATTTAAGCCATACTAAATTTTTATTATTAGGAGTACAAATAAGTTTCCGCCTTACGGAACCCAATTTCCTTGTTTATGAATCATTCCTGATGATTTTAAACGATGTGAAACTGCTTGCTGAGTGACTTCTAATGTTAGAGCAAGTTCTTTTTGTGTTTGAGATGAATCTTCCTCCAATTCTGCATCCTCGTAAATTTTTGGCCTTCCACTGCGATCTTTGTCTTCTACGTCGAAATCACCGTTTTTAAACTTTTGAAACCACTCTCGACACGTTCTCTCACTCAAAGCACCCTCACCATATGCTTCTACGAGCAATTGATGCGCCTCAGCAGCAGATTTCTTTAAATTAAAGAAGTAAACTAATATTTCCCGCAAATGACGCTTACTTGGCTCAAATTTTGACATTTTCAACTTATAAAAATTATATTTTACCAATATAAAATCAATGATATTAATAGGTTATGTTGTTCTTGAATGTCCAAACTATTTTTTAAGTTGGTTATCATCTGCGAAAGCTAACCGAAACTCCGTGTCGCGCCATCTACAATAAAACGGCGGAAACTTATTTGTACTCCTAATATATTCTGGAATCATTTCTCTGGAAATTGCTTTTATTGGAAGTTTAATTGGGATTCATTTAGGGTTTAAAAAATAACATTGATTCCTTGGACTGTGAAACCTCTCAGTCAAACTTATCCTACTCAATCTGTTTTTCCAATGTTTACGTAGATTACTAATTTATCAGTCTTCATTTTCAGAGATCTTAAAATTGGTGTTGGCTGGTAAGATGGGAGAAGCTATAGAAAGGACCTTCAAGTTGTATCCTGGTTTACTTGAAAACAATCAGAATTTACTGTTCATGTTGAAGTGTCGTCAGTTCGTCGAGATGATCAATGGATCTGATTTGGATATTAGCTTGAAGAAAAGTTGTACTGGTAGTAATATTGATTCGTCCCCGAGGCCTGCCAGCCCTGTACTGACTTCTGTCATACAATCCACGAAAAATTTCAATAACAAACAGAAACAGCAAGAAGTTGAAGGTGAGCATTCATTATTAAAAAAAAATCTGAAAATGAACTATCTCACTGAACGTTGACTTCATTATATTATAGGTAATATTATTTTTGAAGGCCAGAAATCTATACCTGTAACTTGAAATTTTTTGTACATTTGTTATATTATTTAAAATAAATAATAATTTCACTGTAATTCTCAACTCGCTGGGAGTCCATATTGGGTTTGGGAATATTTATTGTGTCCTTTTTTCCAAGTGTCAGAGAATATGCGTTTGTTTAGGCAGTATTCGTAGATTTTGATCAGATGTTTATGTATTGTTTCATCTATTTTCTTCAGTACAATCGATGGTATGCTGTCATGGCCCGGGGTGCTGTTTTTTGAGATATGTAGCAGTTGGTAGTAGTTTGATCCCTCTATTGATAGTAGTTCCACAGCGTTAACCTGTCTTCTGAAATAATCCTCATACCATTCATCTGTTACTACCCTATTGTTTCTATCGAGATCATCATCCCTAAATTTATATCTTTTTTGTAGTGTTCTGCAGTTCAGCCTTTCCTTGATAATATTTATATACTCTGTCATTCATGATCATCGTTCGTAATGAGGAATATTGTTTATATTTAGATAATTTCTTTATCTCACTATAGAATTTTTTACCTTGAGATTCATTTATATTATTGCAGGCATTAATTCAGTCATTCTCTATATATTGTTGAATCATTCTATGTATATTTTTGTTATATTGATTCAAATATTTTTTTTGAGCTTACACATTATTCTCTATTCATTCTTCTTTTGTTTTTAATTGATTTAATTATATAAGGCGGTAGCTCATGTAGAAATGGATGTCTCTTTGATGTGGATGTATGTTTCTTGAGTGTCTCTGAAAGTCTTCTGTTGAATAATTTTCAATATATAATTCGCTTAGTGGTGTATTATTATTATTTTGTCCGATAAATTTTTTTATCTCCTCATCAATTTTCCCTATATTGCTCATTAAAAATTATTTTATGATATTTGTCATAGTTCAGGTAGAGACTTTATTCTGCATAATAATTCAACAATCTATCGATGTCTTGCTAAATCCGTCTTTCACTCCATTAACTGCTCTGTAAGAATTAAGATCCTTTGTTTACAATAAAAAAATGCAATATTTAAAATATGCTCCTATATTGTTCAAATATACATAAAAAATAGTGGGTTTTCTAATAAGAGGTTCTGTTTTGAATAGCCCGCTATCTCGGCAGCTGTCATGTTTGAAGCTGTCATCTTTTGACATTTGCTAAGTAAAAATTACGCCATTACTAAAAATGAAACGACACACGCTTCAACAACGCATTGAAATTGTTAAAATTTACTACTAAAATTTTGCAGTTACATTTCACAAAACTAAAGCACTTTTGGGTCGTCATGAAGCACCTTCTAGGCTGGTAATAGTGAAACTGGCGGAAAAATTTCAGCTGTTGGGGGAAGTTTGGTGATGTGAAGAATCGAAACCGTGTGTGTCGCTCAAGAACAATTGAGAATATTGCTGCTGTAGCCCATAGTGTTAATGAAAACCCAGGATTGTCGATTCCTTGTCGATCTTTGGAATAAGGCATTTCACAAAAGACATTACACTATATTTTGCATAAAGACTTAGGTCTAATGGCTTATAAAGCTCAGTTAACACAAGAGCTATCTATGCTACATGTGTTATAGTGCAGATGTATTAAGATCGTTCCTATCGTAATTCCTTATTTTGTGGTCTGTGTGAACACATTATTTTTAAAGCTTGTTAGAGAGGGTGGCAAGTATATAGTCTTTTTTAATTCTTACTTTGAATAGAATTATTTTCATATTATTCTTGCTAGAGTTTTGTTTTCGGGATTATAAATACATTTTATGAGATATGCTGCATATGGTGTAATCATTTTATATGCTGTATTCCATAAGTGAATTTAATTATCAGAAGATAAAAAGGAATACATCGATTTGTGGACATACGGGGTGGTTCATTCATTTTGAGGGGAATTTTAGTTCAATCTTATCCCCATTTAGGTGTTCGATTTATTCTTTAGTGTACTGGTTGCTTGTATCCAACATGTCAGTCACTGGCTGGAAGGTCTTGTCCCAAAGTTCGCTTATCATTCTCGGAGTATAGCCCTAAAATTTTACGTAAGTGTAAGAAAGTTAAGCCCCAGGGACAATTTGTGCAGTTGTCAGTTTCTCTTCTGTCTTCTAAAATTGTTATAGATCGCTTGAATATGTTATTTCATGTGGAGTACCTCAGGGATCAATTTTAGGAGCATTATTATTTATTTTCTATATAAACGATCTTCTTACTTCTCTTCAATGTCTCTTTTTAGCGTTTGCCGATGGCTTAAAAATATACTTGAGAATATGCAGTGCTGATGATTTAATGCTGCTCCAGTCAGCTTTATGCTGAGAAGTGCTTTAAAGTTACATTCAGTAGAAGGTTACATCAGTTGGCTTATAACTATCGTATAGATGGCAACTATGTTAGCGATAAAGATCAAATATATGATCTTGGAGTCCTTTTTTATTCCATATTCAGTTTCATCCTACACGTTGAGAAGTGCGTCTGATAGCCAAACTATAGGCTTTGTCTTAAGGGACTTCAGTGATCTGTCGGTTTTGAGGAGTTTGTATTTCACGCTAGTCATCAGTAAGTTGTAGTATGCACTCCTCTTTATTATCTTTGTCAATTGCTATCACCGGAGCGCATTCACAGAAAGTTTTTGAAGTTTATGTTGTTTAAGCAGACTGGCGTATATCCCGAGTGTGGTGTTGATCTGTCTGATATTATGTGTGAAATGATATCATGGATCCTTGTTAGGCACAAGAATCAGTGTGCAAGGTTTCAGACACTATTGACCAATGGGATCGAAATAGCACTTCATCTGCTATTGAAAATAAATTTCAATATTCCAAGATTGGCAACAAGTTCTGCTTATACTTTTTATTTGTGTACTGGTCGTACTAGCACAGAGGAGCGGAGCGGGCACAGGTGAACTATATATGTAAATGTGCTGATAAACTTGGAGTGAATATATAAGTGAAACATCGCAATTTCGCAAGAAAAGTTTCCTAGCCTTGTAATTTTTTTTGAAGAGGTGATCACAATTGGCCACCGAGATCTTTTGATTTAACACTTTCAGACTTTTTCTTTGGGGCCATGTGAAAAATAAGGTCTAGCCAATGCTGCATAATCGATTGACGACCTTAAATATAGAATTCGTGAAGTTATCGACGCCGTACAACCGCAAATGTGCGAATTGGTCATGGAAAATTTAATGAAAATGATATGGTGCTGCAAACCGTAGCCATGACGGCCATTTGGCTGATATCATTTTCCATTGTTAATTGCATTTCTTCCTCTTTACAATGAAATATGTATATATATATATATATATATATATATATATATATATATATATATATATATCGAATCATTTTAAGAAAAAAAATCTGAATGAAAATTTTGTGCGTATATATATATAATATACTCTTTTTTTTATTATCAAAATGAAACAAACCTCTTGTCGGAAAATCCTTTGTTCTATTGTTCCAATAGGAAATTTGGATGAAGTGTCAATTCATTGTCTTAAAAAGCTATTGGAGGAGACAGTTGAATTACAAAAAGCCAATTAATATTAAATAATAATTTTAATTATTATGATTACAATAATAAGTTATTATTGTGAATGTATATTAGGGTGTTGGATTATGCTTTCATGCAACTGATATGTAACCTAGCAACAGATCTAATGAACACTACTAGTCTCTATGCATTGAGCTATCCACCTGTCAATGTGGATGTAGCCATATTCTTCTAGTGGACGGATATTCTATACCATGTTGTGGATTTTTCAGGGTAGTAATTTCAATTAGTCAAACATAGTTTGTCTCCGGAGTTTGAAGGTCTTCCTTAAACTCTGCCAATAATTCTGGTAAATGAAATAATAGACTTTTTCATAAAAGAATCTACCTACATTTTAATAAGGCTAGATTTAGGCCTTTCAGATAAAATTACATATTTTATTAGATCATATTCAATTATTTTCCACATTTACAAGTTCACTGAGAATGTTAATTACTGTCTGGACAGTTTATATTTAAATTTATATTTTTTTAGTTATGAACCAGACTAATGCTGTTCATAAAGGAAGCTACTCTGATGCCGCTGTAATAGTTAATAATGATGATGAAATGGATGTAACAGAAGAGTCACAGAATGGACATGGAGATTGTATTACAAAGACAAGTATCAGCACAAATGGATATCAGAACGGAAATAGCCACTTAAATGATTCTCAGGAAGTTAGTCATACCTGTGACAACGATGATGAAGATATGGGTTAGTAGATAACACATTAGCTGATAAATTACTGGTTTAATGAAGAAAGCATAATGTTTTTCATCAAATTTGACTGTATTCATCATCACAGTCTCCTTCGAGAGCGATACAATTCCAGCGCTTCTATAATCTTTCGATAACTTTTTTGTATTAGGAGTACAAATAAGTTTCCGCCGTTTTTTAACACAAATTAAATATTTATTATAGAAGAATGGTGTGAGACTGCTTGCTGAGTGACTTCTAATGTTAGAGCAAGTTCTTTTTGTGTTTGAGATGAATCTTCCTCCAATAATTCCTCAAATTCTGCATCCTCGTAAATTTTTGGCCTTCCACTGTGATCTTTGTCTTCTACGTCGAAATCGCCGTTTTTAAACTTTTGAAACCACTCTCGACACGTTCTCTCACTCAAAGCACCCTCACCATATGCTTCTACGAGCAATTGATGCGCCTCAGCAGCAGATTTCTTTAAATCAAAGAAGTAAACTAATATTTCCCGCAAATGACGCTTACTTGACTCAAATTTTGACATTTTTAACTTATAAAAATTATATTTTACCAATATAAAATCAATGATATTAATAGGTTATGTTGTTCTTGAATGTCCAAACTATTTTTTAAGCCGGTTATCATCTGCGAAAGCTAACCGAAACTCCGTGCCGCGCCATCTACAATAAAACGGCGGAAACTTATTTGTACTCCTAATAGAACGATTTATCCTTGACTTCAGAAATGGGCGTTCGATTCAAGGATCACCTCTTCACTTGAGCTAAATCTCTTTCCAACTAGCGTTTTTTAAGGTCTGTGAACAGGTAAAAATCATGAGAATAGGGTAGATGCGGAAGTAATTTGAAGTGCAATTTGTGCTATTTTACCATTGTAGCCAACGACGTGTGAGATGATGCATTGTCTTGGTGGAAGATTGCTTTTTTTTTGTATATGGGGCCGTTTCTTGAAAATTTTCTTGTTAGATCGATCTAGTTGGGCCATGTAGCGAGCGCTATTGACTGTCTTGCTCTTTTCAAGTTATTCAATAAACAAAATACTTGTACACTTCCCAAAATATGGAGGCCATAACCTTACCAGTAGTGTGTTGCATTTTTGGCCGCTTTGGATGAGATTCAGTTTGTTGTCCACTCAGCTGACGATCTTTTTGACTAAGACTTGTAATGTATCCATGTACATTTACATATCGACGCAAAAAGTCCTGCTTATTCAGCTTAAACTGCTACAAACAGCGCTCGGAATTATCGAATCGTTTTTGGCCCATTGTTAGCTAAAGAAGCATCTACTTCGAAACCAGCTTTCTCAAATGTTTATTTAGAATAAAGAAGATATCTTCCTTTGATATCTATAGTATCAACTATATCCTGCATCTTAGCTTTACACTTTCTAAAAAGATTTTATGGCTTTTTTTATGTTTTCCAATATGAACACCTCTTTTGATTGCTTGAGCATGATGTGATCAGTGATCATACAACTACCATTCATCAAACCAATCAATAATGATTCTCCTGGTGCAGAGTCCCGATAATTGTTATTAATCTACGCTTTAATTTCAACTATATTTATTCCCATCAGAAAGTGTTTGTATTTTATTGACACATTTTTTTTCCTATTGTTTGGGAGATCACACTGTGACTAACTGTTGATGGTTAGTACTTTCCAGTAAAAATATTAATTTTGTATTTGTGGTGCCATATATGTATTACTCCAGAAACTTATCAGCCTACATAATATTCCCACATTTTTCCTCAGTTTCAAAATTGCTCAAGCAATTTATGCTAGCTGTAAATAAGCATCAGTTTGACTTGAACCAACCATAAGCATTAAAAGAACTTCTGATATTGAATAAATGGGACTAGATTGTAATTGTGATAACTTAATATACAAACCTGTATCTTATAACTATGGGAGTTGATAAGATAGGTATAATAAGATGGTGTCAGGACCCATGTTTATCGGAATATGATGCTCGCACTTAATCTCCCTTAATGTGGAAGAAATTTCTGAAATTCTCAGAACGAGATAGGCTCTTTCCACTTAGCTGACAATCTTTTTGATTACGACTTATACTAATGGTATACGAAATTCTTTGTTTTTTAATTGTTCTGAAAATTACAAAAGTTGTTTCACTAAAAACAACTGTAACTTTTGAACAAAATATCAGATCAACAGGAAATTTTTACAGCTATCTTTTGAAGATTAGTACATTCTAAAAAAAATAGGTCAGCCGACGTATTATTCATTAGTTTTGAATAATTTATGCTGTAAATGAACAACAGTTTGCAGTTGAACCAACCACTGTAGTATAAGTAGCTACTGATATTGAATGCAGGCTCAAACCTGTGTCTCACGACTAAGAGAGTTTAAGATGTTGCTTGATAGGTATATGGACCCATCTTTATCACGATATAATGCTCAAACCTAATCTCCCTTAATGTGAAAAAGTTCTTTTAGGACCAGATAGGCATATAATATAGAAATTATGCTGTAACTACCACACATTTCCATCTCATTTTCACAATAGATATAGAGATTTCATTTTTACTTGTTCATAAAACAAACTAATAATAGGTATATCCATACCACTATGTTTTAAACTGTTCCATCCTCAAAACTCGGATTTGCAGTGAAACACCATAATAAAACATTCTTCCTGTAGAAGAATTATTTAAGTCTACATATCTATTCGATATCCTAATATAACATATGGTTTAACTTTCAAATTTTAATCATTATTTTTGCAGATGTTGATGAACCATGTAGTAAGAAAGCTTGTACAAAACCAGAGGTAGAGAGAATATTAGAATTTGGAAGAGAATTATACAGTCTTAGCCAAAGGTTAACAGCTGATAAAGTAGTCAACGAAACTAATCAGAAAATGTTGGAGGTAAGTATATTTGTTCTAATGAATTAATTTTGTGCCAACTACGTGGTTATTAAATTCTCTAGATGGGTGACATTTTGTTATCCTATTATTCTGTTTTTTTTTTTAAATATGGATATTTTTATCTCAATATAGATAAAGGTTATAATTAAATGAAATAATAAATAAAAATTTCGACGAATTTATTAAATAAACAATTATTTCACCTGCATTGTGATTTCTTCAGATTTAGATTTTGAACTAATTCTAAAAAGTAACATCATCTTAGGGAGGTAGAAAGTATCTTTATTGGAACTTTCCAAATGGCTTATGACCAAAGCTTTTTACAGAATGGTTTGAAACAAATAATGTCGTCCTTAACAATGAAAAACAAGGCTGGTTCTTTTTATACCTTCTAATTTGAAAAGTGATATTGGTGAGAATATGATTATTAAAGGAGAAATTTAAAATTGGAATGAATCTACAAAATAAATGGCAATACATATTGACCAAATTCTGAATTGGAGCGAACATGTCGATTATTTGGGTGGAAAAAATCAGATCAGCTGTTTACGGATTCTGAATAGTAGCAAAATACACCAGTCAGGAGTCTGTGACACCTACAACAAATGTAATGTGAAAAGTGTAAATGTGGATATTAACAGCTTTATAGAAAAAACATGGGAAATTATATTAATAAGTAATATATTGAATCCTTCAATAAGATAGTCTCTACAAAAATCAAAGCCAACTATCCAATTAAAGTGCTTCAGACGTGAACTCCCATCCTTTGTGATAAAGCTAATTAAAACAAAGTGAAAAAATACTGTCAGAATAGAGATACTCTTAATTAAAAACAAATCAATGCTTATAATAATAATAATGGTGCAACAGTATAGAGAACACACATGAGTTGAAGCCTGCATAAAGTGACCATTTTTTTTTAACTCAAAACGGGACAAAAAATTTTAAGCTTCAGGTTAAACGTAAGGGTCTGGCGGGTAATTCAAATTTTAAACAGTTTTTTTAAGAATGTATGTAAATATCGATTTAAAATTACGTAAAAAAATATTTTTTATTATCGCGAAATCAAAAATCCTCTCTTAGTTTTGCCTAATTTGGCTACAATTCTAAAAAAACTGTTTAAAATTTAAATTTCCTGCCAGACCTTTACATTTAGCCTTCAGGTAGAAATAAACACAACTTTTAATTTTCTTTATTTAGATTGAGTGTAACTTAATGGAATTATTATTCACTATAATTATTTTCATATTAATTAAGTATAATTATGTTTATAATAAAAAGTAGTGAAAAATAAAAATCAATCACCAGCTTTATTAAATCAAGGAACTTTGATCTGTTAATAATTATTAAAGTATTATGCAACGCATTTTTTTAAATTGTTTTTGTACTTTCAGAGGAACAAATTTGCTTTAATAAAGTTTGTGATGACTTTAAATAAGAATAAAATTCTTGGCACGTTTTTTTTACATTAACCTTAGTTATCAACATCGCTTTCAAAACTGGAACTTGTAAATGATTTTTTTCGGATGTCCACAGTTTGGTGTTTGAATACTTCCACCCAACGAGTTTCTGTTGAGACTTTTAAATTATTCCATTCGGTAATTTTTTGGCAAGTGACGTAGCTAGAAATTAATGTAAATTCGTCAAATACTTCTGTATCTTTATTACAGTGAATATATCCCTTTTCAATCAACACATCCACTGCGTTTTGAATATCTTCCCATGCAAGTACTTTTCTTAAATCTGCCCATTTAAATATCTCCATTTCTTTAGTAACAAAGCAAGTCCACTGTTCCAAATATTCACGGCTAGTTTTATAAAATTCTGTTGCCGTATTTTTCACCAAGTCTTCATTAACATCAGTGCCATTATCTTTTAGTTTTACAATTAAACTACGAACAGTAAATGGAAGAAACTGGTTGATCTGTTTCTGTGCCAAATTGTCTTTGAGATGATTGATTACGTTTGCCGCATCAATTGCCGATACAGTCTGACCCTCGACCTCCAATACGGCTTGGTGAAAACTTGCTGACTGAGCGTGTAAAAAATTAAGCCATAATTCTGACGTGGGATCTTCAAAAAAGTTTTTTAACAATTTGGGACATTTTTCAATGCTCAAAAAATAGTCTTTTAACGGTTGGTACATTTTTAAAACTCTTTCCAAAGCAGGCATAAGCGCAAGCCACCTGGTTTTACTGTAGCCAAGCATTTGGTGATGTTCTATTTCAGCTTCAGCGCAAAACTCCTTGAGAGCTTCAACTCGAACAGTGTAAATATAAAAAAATGAATATATTTTTACAATAATGCTTTCGTAATCTAAAGGTAGATCATCTGCAGCGGATTTTATTGCATTGTGAATTATATGGGCTCCACATCCAATACCTATCAACGGTTTTTTCAGAGATGATTGTAACTTTGCTAATACATTGTTAGTTCCTCGCCTAGCTACACCCCCAAAATTGACATTAGCATTGTCACCACAAAATGCCACGACTTTATTTGTCAAATTATTATCTATTAATACTTGATGTAAATAATCTACAATAATGTCAGAAGTTTCACCTGGTTGCTCTTGGATGTCTAAAATTTTTACTTGCACACCTTCATATGGTTGAAAAAAGCGCACTACGAAAGGATATATTTTCTTGTTACCGTGGTTTGAAGCGTCGTTTAAAATTGTTATACAATCGGACTTATTGAGATCATCTTTTAAACTTTCGATCGCAAAACGCGCTAAAACATTTACTACAATAGCTTCGGTTTTAGTACGCGCGCATGTGAATTTCGGATCAAAACATGTTTGAATTAATTTCGACGCACAATCATTGGAGCGAAAACTGTGGTTTTCTTGTATAGTGTGATAAGCCCAGACGCCTTCTGCAGCAGCAATATCCAAATCCTTTGAAGTTGGCGCGTTTTGGTTCTTGAAAAAGTTTAACACTGAAGAACTGGAAGCAGCGGCACGATCGGCATTTTTATGTTTTTCTGACTTCAAATGCTGTTCAATATCACCAGCACCGCTATGGGAAACACTAAACTCTGTGCGACACTTTCCGCATCTGACATCCGAAGGAGTATTAGTTTGCTTAATAAAAGGGTATTTTGCTTGTAAGTTGACATTAAATGAACACTTGCGTTTCGGCATAACTAGAGGTTATCAGTTTATCACTAAACTACTTCACGAACGTTACGTAAAAACAAAACAATAGCGAGAAGCCTAAATGCGTGCGCGTGACTAGCCTAATAAACAATGAATGCGCCCTCTTCTCCCCGCGATACTAGATGACGAACAGCGGGCGCGGGCGGGCGGGGGAAATCACCGATCGACAGCGATGCGAATGGTCTGTGATTCCCCGCCTGCGCGTGTTTCGTGAGCTACATGATTTAAATTTTCGCGCTGTTTCACAAAACGGGACAATTTCGCGTCCCGGCGCTTTGTTTGGGGACAACGGGACAGGTGACCGAGAAAAGGGACAGTCCCGTTCAAAACGGGACGTATGGTCACTTTAAGCATGCAACATCTACTGACAATGTTGAAGTATCCAGAAATTATTATAAATGAGTATTCGCATATAACAAAGATCAAGACTTTAGCAAAATAACAGAAGACAATATCAACAGATGGTACCATGAATTTATAGAGGAACAAATAAAATATTCAGAGGTGGAGATTAAAAAAAGAAAAGAAGAAACAACTTACAACATTCAACCAAAAATGGCAAACCAGGATTGGATAGTTGATCCATTGCATCTGCCTCGGTTGGTCTTAGTTCACGTCCTAATCAATCGCAAATTCGTTTATTTGAGAAGTGAAAATGGTTAAATTTAATTCGGAAACAATTGAAGCCAATTGAAAGTGAGAAAAGATGGATTTTATGAACAATAACGAGAAAAGACTACTAGTTTTGGAACAACAGTGGAAAAAAAAGAATCAAAAGTGTAAACAGATAGTGTGGATTTTCAAAGCCTCATAACGTCTGTTTACTTCTATACATTAGCGTACCTCCAAATTATTCAACATGGATCAATTAACAACAAAAATCTGTAACCAACCACAGAGTTTTAACATGTCAGAAATGGATTCCGACCAAATCCAAATAAACAATTCTTACTTAGTGAGAATGGCATCAAGCTTAGAAGAATATTTAGGATTTGCGACAAACAAATCTAATGAAAATGTATGTCAATTAGTACAGTCGGCACCATGAAAAAGGAGAAAAATAAACAATAACAACATAACAATTCAAAATAAATTCGACATTGTGAAAAACCTTGATGAAGGTATTATACAATCAAGGGATAGCGCATCAGATATAACTCGGAAACCACACCCAACATTTATTTACGGGGTAGTTAATTACTCTGAAATTACCAAAAAATTTAAAACTGAAGCAGAAGATGATCAGTACTTTACCAAATGCCTGCCTGACAATACTATTAAAGTTAATAGTATAACACCAGAAACTTACAGGAAATTTATAAAACAGAGAGAGAGAGAAAGTTTGCCGCTAAAAAAATGCCATTAGGAAAAGATATTCAGTAATGGGGATTTGTCAACATCTGTTTGTTCATTCAAAAGGACTGAAGAAGTCACATCGTGGTGAAACAATTGTATTATAAACATTTTTGTGGAAATTAAAATACTGTCCCATATATTTTTTAATCACACTAGATCTACTTAAACTTTTCAAGAAATGAATAAAGTTCAAGATGGAAAAACATATTACAAATATTATACCCACTTTTCAGTTTGGATTTAGAAACAAAAAGATAATAACACATTCCACTGGCCATATTGGTATCAAGCACACAAAACGTAAATTACAAAAATCGTAAAACATCAGCCATAAGTCTCGATATTGAAAAGGCCTTCGATAGCATATGGCATAGGGATTTAATCTATAAATTATTTAAAATCGGGCTGAAGGACTTCAGTGGTCCATAAAGAACGGTTATTATTATTATTTAAAATCAACTTACTTAGGTACCTTATGCATATAATTATGAATTTTTGAATGATAGAAAGTTGATTATAAGAATTGAAAATACAGTGTCAGGATCATTTTTTCCTAAACAAGGAACTCCACAAGGGTCGAGCCTATCCCTTCTGCTCTATATCTTTTACTGGAAAGAAACAACCAACTATATTTACTACATTACGCAGATGACATCCTTATTATGTCACACGATAATTTACTGAAAAACTGCTTGAATGGCGAATTTTTCATTATAAAATTTGTCCAATTTCTACCATAACTATAAAAGGAATCGTCAAAAAACCAACAGCAGGAATAAAATACCTTGACAACAAAATGAGCTTCAACAAATATACTACTTCAATTAAAAAGGAATTCCTAAATTGAGTAAAAATATTCAACAAGCGAGATCTGGCAATACCTGTTTGTTCATTCAGAGCTTTTGTACTTGTTGATTTAATGCATTTCCAGCAGAGCAAGTCTGGTGCTTTTGATTTCTTTATCCATAATTCCATAGTTGTAGAAATTATGTCCAAATTCTTTCAAACGGCTAGCGTATGTTGAGTGAGAGGTGTCTGGCGTATAACTCCTCTAGTGTTTATGTATTTTTTTCGTAAAGGATCTACTCGTTCGACCAATATATATCAGAGCAATCATTATAAGTTAATTCATAAACTCCAGATTTATTGTCTGTATTAGTTCAATCTTGGTTGTTTATATGAGAATTCCTAAATAATTTATTGTTCGAATAGTTACATTATAATCAAGTATTTTTCTTAAAATACTCGGCAATGTTATCCAATAGTATATTCATGCAAGGAATAGAAATGTATTTTTAGCGGGATTTTTTATAATATGAAACATTTTTTTATACCAACACGATTATTTTGAAGGCTCTAAGACTATCTTTCTAGTTTATTCTATTGTTCAGGAAATTCTCTTGTAATGTGTTCTTTTTTATTTTGGTCTTCCATTTTCTGTTTATAGTGTATTTATATGGGTTGTCATATTAATCCAAAATATTTTCAGGATGCGTTTAGTTTATTAGCATATTCGAATCCCTGGTCAAGTCCTGTTGGTTGGCAATTACGTGCTTCGGAGAGAGAAAACATATGTGCTTCCCTCAATTCAGCTATTTTAGGTAAGTATGGAGTTTCTCTTCTGACGCCGTGGTCAGCTGTACCAATGTTGAAAGCATGATTATATTTTAAAGTACCTAATTAGAAATAGGAAAATATGACTTTTAGAAAAGAAAAATAAACATCCAACCAAAAGTTTATTCAAGAATAATGTTCTTGTTCATGTAAAGTATTGTGGGAATAACACTAAAAGCATAGAAAAATGCATTTCCATACATTGTGCACATATCAAAAACAATTCATTAGATTTAGCTGAAAATTTGTATATAAAGGGTCTGTGAATAAAAGGTTTCATTTTGAATTGAGAGGAAAACGCAGTATTTTTGTGAGAGGCTAAAACATTTTTATTCCAATCTAAATTAAAAACTAATGTTAATATTGGAATACAATATCTGTCAAATGTTGGCTCTAATGTTTTTTGAGGTCATTTTTGTGCTGAAATTTTTGCATAGTTGTTGCTCTATTTCGCGAATAACAGCTTATATTGTGACCTTTCAGTGCTTGATTTGTTACTATGGCATTGATGTGGTTTGACATAACCTCAAAGAAAAAATCTAATGATTTTAAATCATACAATTTTGTTGGCCAATTGATGTCTCCATTTTGATAAATTATGCATCCAGTTAATTTTTCAAGCAGTTGAGTCATTGTTCGAGGATTAGAACTTATTCTTCAGTCTATGTATAAAAAAGCCAACCATGACGAATTAGTAGATCACAATAGTTTTTACCGTATATTATGAAGTTTTTCGTAGAACAGATGATACGAGAATAGAGTATGGATTATGAGACGCCAAAAATGGTAGATATATTTCTAAAACATGGACATTTGAACTGAATAATTAGTCAATTACTCTTCCCGAAAAATGCGAGTACTTTTATAATGTGCCCTCCAAGGGTACCAACATTTTAAAAGGACAACAAGTGACTAGAGAGGGTTAATACATTTTATAGTTTAGAGCCATTTTAGTATTATCGTTCAGATTTATTTTCGTATAGTTTTCACTGTTACGAATGGATAAGTTGCGAATAATCAGTTGTTAGCATTTTCGCCATAGTAGACAGGGTGTTTTCTATTTTTCGTCATTGTAAATAGATCAGTTATATGATTGAGAGCCGTTTGAGTGTTTTCGCCAAGGTAGACAAAAGAGTCCATTCAGATCACTGTTTTCAAATATTTTACGACGTAATGAATCAGTTGTAATTTTTTTGCCACAGTACAGTTTTTGTATATTTTTCACCGCAGTAAGTAGAAGTTTCACTGTAGTAAATTCGTTTTTAGAAGTTTCACTGTACTAGATAACTTTTGAAAATTTTCACTCTAGTAGATAGATCTTAAACCACCTCCAAACAGGAATATCAGAATTTTTACCAAACAACAGCACCATCTATTTGTTTATTTATTTATTTATTTATTTATTGCAATATAATATAAACAAAAATAGTAATCAAATAGTCAGCAAAAATGCGCTTCAACTTATTTTTTTTACTCTTTACTCTGGCTGAAAACATTAATGTCCTGAATGTGTACATTATAGAGGCGAACAATTCTTCATATAGATTAATTCAATGCTCTATGTGAGTATGTGAAAAGTATGATATTGTCTGAGGGATCTTACTGGTATATGAAGGGATACCTTACCAAGAATCTCTGTGGGCTCAATTTTATTGTTCGAAAGTTTATATAACAGCAATATATCATTAACTTTCCTTCAGTTCTTAAGGCTAAGCAGACTGTTTTGTCTCAGTTGTATGCTGTTCTGGTTTCTTGTTCTCATCCTATTATTGAGATAACATTCAGCCAAAACTTCATTCATTTATTTTATTAATATACATGTATGATTATATCATATACAGGGTCCTGCAATAGTGCGTTCATCTTCCATAGCTGCCGAACCAGACATCTTAGAAATTTCGTTCGAAAACAGGTTTCTTGAATTTCCATTTCTGTATCTGAAGAAATTATTTTCCAGAATACAGGGTGTTCCCGAAAAAAGATATTCAACAAACGGGTGATTTTTTAAATGGATTTACCTGTATATTTTTATGTATTTCCAATGACCGTCTAGTGACGGAAACTAGAATAGTTTCTATTATCTAATTGATTGAAATCTGGTGATCTAGCAGGCCATATTGGCGGTCCGCCCTTACCAATCTATCTATTGGGAAACTGGTTATCCAGAAATTCTCTCACAGGACGTGAATAATGAGCGGGTGCTCCATCATGCTGCAACCACATTCCATTTCCTATTTGCGAAAGGAGCACTGCTAATAAATAATCCAGGCGGAATGTTCTAAAGGAAATACAAATAAGCAACACCGTTGAGATGTCCTTCGAAAAAATGATAACTCCTCCTCAAACATTTAATGACCACTTGTGTTGATGGTCAACTTCTCTTATTATTCTCGGATTTTTTATTGAATAATAATGGAAATTATGCCTATTGACAAAACTAGAATTGTGGAAAGTCGCTTCATCACGGAATAAAAGTGAATTAAAAAATGATGTTCAATTTGTTAACTTGCCCAGTTGCAAAAATTCAGACGGTTTTAAAAATCATCATCCAAAAGTGCTTGGTGCATCTGAATGTGGTAGGCGTGAAATTTATGTTTCTTGAGGATTCTTTGAACTGAACGCTACTAATACCGCAAGCTTCACCAACCTTCCTCTGGCTTGTGTGTGGATCTTCTGTTCTTCTTCTTCTTCTTTCTAATTATTAAGCAATATTGCTTGTTTTTCTTCGCTTCTTTGCCTGTGTTCGTTCAAGTATGTAAATTATCACTCCACGGTTTGCATGGTCTTCCTACACTCCTACGACCAACTGGTGACTTGTCTCTTGCCATCTTTACAATTCTGTTTTCATCCATGCCGTCGATATGCTCATTCCATTGCTGTTTCCTTTTCAGTACCCAATCATTGATATTATCGATTCCACACATTTCTCTCATGTTCTCACTCCTCACCCGATCAGTGAGTTTTTTTCCTGCCATCTTGCGCACCACCTTCATTTCAGCAGCCTCCAATATTTGACTCGTTCTCGAGGTCTTCGGTCTGTTCTCTGCGGTGTACATGAGAATTGGTCTAGTCGTTGATCTGTAGATTCTAGACTTAACTTCAATTCCAATGTGCTTATTATTCCACACGATGTTGTTGAGACATGCGGCTGTTCTTGTTGCCTTCATAGCTTGTCCTCTCACTGCCGCCTCGACATCACCAAATCCAGATATCTCGACGCCAAGATATTTGAACCTCATCTCCTGTTGTACAACCTGGTTATCAATTTCCAGCTTACATCTAAGTGGCATCTTTGATGTGGTCATGCATTTAGTTTTTGATGTCGATATAATCATTCCGAACTTTTTTGCTATTATGTTGAACTGATGCAGTAGTCTTTGAAGATCGTCTTCGTTCTCCGCGATCAATACTGCATCATCGGCGTAGCAAAGTATTCTAATTTCCTTGTTCCCAAACTTGTATCCTCTTAGTTTGATTATGTGTTTAATTATTTCGTCCATGATGATGTTGAGAAGAGGACTCAGGGAATCACCCTGTCGGATGCCAATATCAACGTCTATTTCTTGTTATTTCACCATTAATTTCTGCTTGAATCTTGTTAGCCTTGTATATATTTTCGATGGTTTTCACAATGTTGTAGGGTATTTGTCTGTCATGAAGCAAGTGTATGACATCTTTCAACTGTATGCGATCAAATGCTTTCTCCAGATCTATGAAACGCCTAAAAGCCGGTCGGTTATATTCTATAGATTTCTCAGTGATTTGTCTTATAACAAATACGGCGTCTGTGCATGATCTTCCTGATCGAAATCCCTGCTGTTCGTCCCTAAGTGCAATGTGTTCATTGACTTTGTTGGTAAGGATTCTCATGGTTAGCTTGAGTGCAGTTGGAAGTAGATTGATTCCTCTATAGGTAGATGGTATTTCTTTGTCGCCTTTTTTGAAGAGGAGTATTGTCTTGCTGATTCTCCGTTCATCAGGTATTTTGTGGTTTTGCAGGACCTTATTTATCAGGATTACCAGTTGTTCTATGATGCTATCACCTCCGTATTTAAGCAACTCGTTGGTTATTCCATCAATTCCAGGACTTTTTCTATTCTTAACATCTTCCTCTCCAATTACTATGTTGTCGTCTGTTACGATCTTGAGGTTATTAGGATCACTTCGGGTCTGCTGTTGTTTATATAGGTTTTTCAAGTAATTCACCCAAGTTTCCTTTGATATACGGTTCCTATTAATCAACTCATGTGACTCCCGTCTTTGGTTCCTGATTAGCCGCCATATCTGTTTCTGGAGTCCGTAGAAGTCGCTTTCCATTCTTTCAGAAAAGACTTGCCAATGCCTGCCTTTTATTTGTCTGACGAGGTTGTTGGTAATATTCCGTACTCTTTTGTACTCCTGGTAGTCATCGGAAGTTTGGGTACTTCTGTACTTCAAGTAGGCTTTTTTCTTTCTCTTGCATTGCTGCTTAACTTCATTACAAAACCAAGGTGTTCTGTTTGGTTCATTTTTACCACACTTTATATCCCTTGTTCCCAGTGCTTCAGTGGCTGCTTCTTTGATATTCTGCTGCAGTTTCTGCCAGCTGCTGTTAACGTCATCCTCGTCATTCAAGGGGTGTTTTACACTTTAGTCTTCTGTTATGGTCAGTAATACCTAAAGCTCCTTGTCATCACTTGTGGCTGATTTTGTCCTTTGAAATTATCTGTTCCGATGGTATATATCTATTTGTCAGATGCAGGAGTAACTTAACCCCAAGGTGAAGCATTCAATTCTCTGCATTATAGTAAAAAAATAAATAGGGCGTTACATTTGAAAAAATCGAAAAATATTAATTTCAAGTTCATCATGTTTGGCAATCAATATCAGACATCTGTGTACGGCAGATTAATCGTTTTGTTATGCTGACTATGAATCTTTCAGTAACCAAGAATTCGTATCACATTCGTGTTACGTCTTGTTTTTGCAACCGTTTTAGGTCTTTTAGCGGAGTGCGGTGCGCTCAACTTTTTCCAGTTTTCTCTGAATAAGATCTGTACCATTAAAACAATATTTCTAAGATTTTGCGTTTTAACAGAGATGGTGAAGGTCATTGAAAATACATGAAAATATACAGGTCAATCCCTTTAAAAAATCACCCGTTTGTTGAATATCTTTTTTTGGAAACATCCTGTATATTGGAAAATAATTTCTTGAGATGCAGAAATAGAAATACAAGAAACCTGTTTTTGAACGAAATTTCTAAGATGTCTGGTTCGGCAGCTATGGAAGAAGAACACACTATTGCAGAACGTGTATATACGATATAATCATGAATTACTGTGTATTCCTGTATTCTAAGTTCTTTCTTGGTTTATTTCTTTGGATTTTTGTTGATGTACCTTATTTTTACGTTAGGTAATCATTCAATAGGTTTTAGCGGAACATTTGGTAGACCATGCCACAAGATCAGTCGTTTCACATCCCGCATATTTGGCCAGTTAAGTATTGTTGCATTGGAGATCCTTATGGGGGCTACCACATTTGGTACATTTGATCAGAGTTTCCCAATTGTCTATTGTGTGTGGATTGAGAGCATTTTACACCTGGTACAGTATTGGATCAGGAGGATAGCTTGGGTTTACATTCATAATACTTTAATGATTAATTTCTCATAACTCTTTACTTTTCCCAATATTATTCTCACAAAAAGTGGTAGCTTGCTTGTTTTTTTTTTTTTTGAGATTATGCATTTATTATTCAGAGTTGTTTTGAGATGTTCTTGATTATTGTTTGATTTGTTGGATTTCATGATAAACTCCTTTGGTTGGAGTGAATATTTTTTCCCATATATATCCACAAGTTGTAACCTGAAAATCATTGAGGATCTTGTATACGCTAATTAAATTCAATTTGTATAATTTCTGTGAAATAGTGGCTATTCAGTATAGGTAATTTTTTGTTACAATTTTATCCAGTTCTACTGTAATTGGAGATCTTAGGTTCCATGTTCTCAACTCTCTGTTGTTTTGATGTGCCTTGTTTGTTGTGGTTCTCCAAACTGGACGTCTAGCTATTTGTTTTCACTATTTTTTTGTCGTGTTTGATATCTTCAAAATTTTTCTGTTAACTGTTTTGAATTCCGACAAAGTTTTATTATTTTCGTTTTCCTCTGTGGAAATTGTTAATTTACAAGTTTGAGGCATTCTTGTGTGAAAGGCCTCAAAATCTGTTGCATTTTACTATTAGGAGTACAAATAAGTTTCCGCCGTTTTTTAACACAAATTAAATATTTATTATAGAAGAATGATGTGAGACTGCTTGCTGAGTGACTTCTAATGTTAGAGCAAGTTCTTTTTGTGTTTGAGATTAATCTTCCTCCAATTCTGCATCCTCGTAAATTTTTGGCCTTCCACTGTGATCTTTGTCTTCTACGTCGAAATCACCGTTTTTAAACTTTTGAAACCACTCTCGACACGTTCTCTCACTCAAAGCACCCTCACCATATGCTTCTAGGAGCAATTGATGCGCCTCAGCAGCAGATTTCTTTAAATTAAAGAAGTAAACTAATAATTCCCGCAAATGATGCTTACTTGGCTCAAATGTTGACACTTTCAACTTATAAAAATTATATTTTACCAATATAAAATCAATGATATTAATGGGTTATGTTGTTCTTGAATGTCCAAACTATTTTTTAAGCCGGTTATCATCTGCGAAAGCTAACCGAAACTCCGTGCCGCGCCATCAACATAAAAACGGCGGAAACTTATTTGTACTCCTAATAGTTAGAACGAGAAAATTTTACGAAAAGTCACTTAATTAATAGTATTTTCTCTGCATGTGTATCAATCGGTATTTCATATGCCACTGAATATATTTAATTTTTCTAACAAAACATTTTTTTAAGAATATCGAGGGGAATACAAGACTTCTGATGTGTGTATTAATGTGCAAGCGCGCTAATGTTCATAAACTAATTCGATTTGTTCTTTATGAACTGTTTCTTGTTTCAGAATCAAATAATAAACCACGGCGGCCGCCCTTAGAAGTCGCAGTGGCACATGCCCAAGAACTGGTGCGTCTAATGTCAAACAGCGGTCTAGGCGCGTGTGCTTTTACCTCTTTGTCAGAGATCTTGGAGCAGTGACCGCAGTATGGTCAATCAGCGACGTTGCCACACTTTTCAAGGAATACACTAGCGAGTTGTCGCTGTTGCTGACTGCCAAAAATAAATGGATTGTGAAGTGAACAGACACTTGCCGCTAATTTCAGGAGCTTTTCTGAGGCGATTACATAAGTGTGGAAGATTCAACGACTGATTTGGGATGATCATTTTTCGCCATTATGCCTTTACTTTGTTCTCAAGATAATGATAAGGTTTGTTGATTATATTAATTTTTTTTCCTTTCTATCCTGTATAGATATGGAATGAAAATGAGATGCTCTAGATAAAAATAAACTGTTTTATAATTGCAATGTATTAATTTTAATTCTTGAGGTGAGTAAAGTTGATAGTAAATAGTTATATGATCCGTGCGATCAGTTATTTAATGCGCATACTTAAACAGTCATCTGGCAGCCTGATAATATCAGTTACATTCTCGTCCTGATTCAAAGAGGAAATTGTTAAATTTGTTTATAAAACTGATAAAAGAGTTGAAGTGGTATTTTTTTATCATTTTAGATTTCCCATTGTGAGATCTTTTGCTAGAATAATTTTTTGATTCAGACTATCACATAATCATGAGAACGAGAACCAAAAATGAGGTAATTTTTCTTGGGCTCATCAAAAATGTTTCCACTCGAACCAATATATTGATCAGTTAATTAGTTCTTTTCCTTCAATTTGGTAGTTTCTTAATCTATCCAAATCGAATTGTCTATTGGGTTAATGAAGAAAATAAGATCTTCTTGTTTTCAATCTTTAAACCATCGATGATTACAAATGGTATTTAAGAGAAGCTAGAAAAACCATGATTTTTGAGAAATAAAAATTTTGAGGATTTACAAATATTCGGAATAAGATAAATTTACGTTTTTTTGAATAATTCACAAACATGGCTTATTAGTAATAGGGCTTTTTCAGATCGAACAAAATTTTCCAAAACAAATGAAAAGACAAGTGTTTTTTCCATCTGAAAAATTTTCTATCATCTTGAAAAAGACAAAGCCAATTTTTTATACTTTCATCACAATGCATTAGTTATTCCTTAATTTTATAGAAATTGCTACTTCCACAAAAATTTTATATCTTTCCTTCAGTTAATAACTTTACTGACACACTTTTTGTGCTATCGAATCTGTATATCATAATTTCACTCATCTGAAGTTGAAAGAATTAATTAAATTTGATACCCAAACTTATATATTGTGATTTTATTATGTTCAAGATCGCACATGAATTTCTTTTCATATAAGCTCATGAAATTATAATATTGAAACCTGTCGGAAAATTATGAATAAAAAATTCCTATCCTAAATTGAGTAATAAACGACGAGTTCTTTTAAATTTTTTCTGTTAAAGAACATGCACCACAATTTTTAATTCTTCTACAACGTTCAATTTTTAATTCTTCTCTAACGAGAATACAACTGACATTTCTGGCCTCTAGAACAGCTGGGTAGCCTGAATATCTTCATGATGAACCGAAAGCATTTTATTCTTTATTTCTGTTAATGTTGGCATTTCCTACCTCATTCATTTATGATACATAATGTGTATTGAATAAATTCATCCATTTTTTGTTCAATATTATGATTGTATTCTAAAAAATTATTAAGGTTTTCCATAACTAATGAAAAAATCAATCTGTTCATTTCTGTGAAATCTCACTGTCCTCAAATACTAATTGTTTCATGCAATTCAAATTGTTTGAAATTTTTGTATTTGTGAATACAATGTCAGCTCAAGTTGTTTCGAGATAAAGAAATATTTGTGTACAAGTCAAAAAAATATTACTATTAAAATTGTCTGTTTTACATAAATTTCAAACTCGCAAATCTCTCACTAAATTTTTTCTTGAACTTTCCTTGAGCTTAACATCTGCTAATTGGAATGAGAAAGTTTATTTTTATCAGAGCAGTTTAATATTGTCTATCTATTCAAACTCAACAGGAAAAAATTTCATTTTAATATAAAAGAATCTATTGATTATCTTTTTTGATATTTGTTGTGTGATAAATTGTCAAGAAATAAATATTTTATGAAATTATTTTTTATTAGGTTTCGCTTCAAGTTCTACTAATTGAAAAAACATGCGCATTTTTCAGATATGGGAAGAATAGAAAAATTGACTTGTTATCAAGATTCGCGATTAATTTATACAGGGCGATCTACTTTTTTGTAGAATAACTTTAACAGTCGATCAAATGTTCTCAAAACGAAAATGTCCGATTTCAAAACAAAAATGTCCGATAAACTTAAGTCTGCAAACACTTCATAACTTCGTTACAGGTGTTCAAGTTTCTGGATATTTTTCGCTTTTTATCCATAACATCATTTAGAACTTTTTTGTCTCTTGCGTATTTTTAGGACTAGTGAGCTTTCATGAGAAGAGTTCGAAGAAACAAATCCGTATGCGTCGGAATTGTTTAAGAAAATCTAAAATACAAAATTATTTTAATCACATATCCCAAGAAAACTTAGCCCTAAAATATCAATGAAAAAATTTAATTGAATGTTCGAAATGTGATGACTTTTAATAGACTTTTTTGAGTATTCAATAATTTCTTAATTCACAAGCATTTTTAATGTGATCAACAAGTTTTTCCTTGTTTCCACCGAAACTGTGTAGACCTTCTTTCAAATAACGCCAAATGCAAAAATCTACATGATTTAGATCAGGAAAACGAGTAGGCTTACGTACTATCCATCTTTTTGGAAAATTATTGTTCAGCCACTTTCTTACATTTCCATGTCCAATATGTCAGACAATCATCAATTCGAAACCAAGTCAATCTTAAGTTCGATGAAACTTCATGCTACATATAGACATGTACTTCCAATAAAAATTTAAAACATAATTGACCATTCGAGCTATTTTTCAAGAAATAATGCTCAAATAATTGATCGTTGTAAGCGCCAAGCCAAAACGTTCACACTAAATTTATGGTAATTCACTACTTTTGATTTTCTTAGATCTTATTGAATATTCATTGGCAAAATTCTAATCTGTGTCCTTCATCACCATCATGCAAACATTGCACAGATTGCAGATGGTAAGCTGGAAGAATTTTGGATTTTGATTTCTCAACAATACGAGAAATTCTACTACTGCTTCTTTATTGCATGCCTATTGTATTCCTAAAGAACAGCCTTGTTTTTTCTATCTTCACAAACACCGACGGATGGGGATGGCATATGTTAGGAAATCTTCTCCTGTATTCTCTAGCTGCTTCATCAGAGTTTCCATTTGCAAATTCATGGCAGGAATGGTTATTGGCTTGTTTGTAATTTGTGGATCGGAAAGTCATTTGTACAGATACGCAAATCAAAATATTAATGAATGCAATATTGAAAAACACAATAACAATTTACTTGACAGCAATGAAGAACAATACTACGCTATACTTTCCACTGGTAAACTTAGATCTGCCAAATATGGAAAATACTTAATTTTTCATTCAACATACAAAGGTACTTGCTATTTAAAATTTAAGGTCTATATATACTTGTATGGTTACTGCAGAAGGGAAGAACTTGCTGATCATATTCAAAATGCATGTGCAGAATTAAAAAATATAAAGTTATTGCATCTGCACAAAAGTCTATTCGAAGACAGTGTTTACATTTCGAACATTTACTCTAATTATTTCGTTGAGTTTTAGAGTTTTCTTGGAATAAGTAAAATAATTTTGTATTTCAAAATTTCCTAGACAATGAAAACACGCAAGATATAAAAGTTTTTAAAAGAAGCGAAAAATGAAATCACACTATTGAAAATAGTCAGTGGCATACGACAAAGAAGTTTCAGGGTTATAAAGGGAGAATAGCTTCGAAAAAAGTATCTATAGTTTCTCGCAACAATTCTGATCGCGATTCTATCTAAACACCAAAAAGTACCTCATCCTCGTTTGCTTTGAATATCTCGGAAATTACGAGTTACTAAGAAAAATTAAAAAAAAAGTAAATTAGGTACCCTGTAACTGGGTATGAATCTATGTTAATAGTACATTTTGGTCTTGAAATCGAACATTTTATCGACTCAAATTATTCTAAAAAGAAGCAGATCACCCTGTGTAAATAATCATGTCAAATATTCTTTCCTCAATAATATTATTACAAAAATCATACAGATCATCTTTTTTTCTAAAATTAATTTCCCATCTTTTGAATAATTCTCCTTCAATGAAGAGTATTGTGACAGTATAACAATCTGAATGAAGTATTGCAAACATAACAAAATTTGTGGAAGTTTTACAACATTTTTATTGCCATACTTAATATTTGGATTAATTAAAAGGAGTATAAGCGGCAAGTCAATTCATCTATCGATTTGAATCTCACACAATAATCTTTAGAATGGTATGTAAATATATGGGGTTTTATCTTCCTTGTGAAATCACTTAGTCCTAATTTTGTGTTCAAGAATAACAAATTTCTAAAAAAAATTTGAGATTGTATGCTGTGTGAGGTTTACTGAAATCTATTTTTTACATTACCTATCTATACAAAGAAGAACGATGAATGGATTATATTAAATTTCATGTCACTGGATGAATAGTTCAAGTGAAATGATTTTACTTAAACTAGATTCCTTTTTGGAATAGTTTATTGTAAATATGTTATCCTTATGTTATTTCAATAATAAAATAATAAGTTAAAATTATATATTATTTCAAATGGTACAAGCAACCCTAATACCCATTTTTTAAAATATGCTCTAAAAAAATTGTCAACTCAAAAATGGATGAAACAGCTTACAGTTGTATAATTCATACAATTGCATGATAATTATTTCTGAACTGGAACACAAATGTACCTAAATGATCAGCCTAAAAATTTTAATTAACATCTATTCAAACTGAAAAAAATAATAAAATTCAGGATGGAAAAATTTATAAGAATCATAATACCCAGTTTTCAATTTGGGGTCAAAAAGAAAAAGTCAAATACACATCCTCTTGATATGAAATATGCAAAATCCAACATAAGAGCATTTGCAATAGGGTCTTATCACATTATACCTAGCAAAATTACCTTCTTACTTAATACACTTCAATCAATTGATATTTATCCTTATAACATACAATAATATGTTTACATATAGTTCAAAAAATTACCTGCAGGTAATTGTATGTCATGCAGGAAGAATAGATTTATTAAATCTATTTTGCTTTTCTAAAATGAAATGAAACAATTTTAACTATTTGCTAATTTTCTATTAGTTTTGTTTTTCTTTATTTTTTGTCCTTTTTTCTTTGGTTTTTTGAGAATGCTAGACATTATCATCTATAATATAAGAAAAACAAATGTTAACTTCCGCTATCGTATTGATTTACACGACAATTGTTTCGTCATACCATGACTTCATCAGGTGAGTATTTAAACTGAGGTATACAATGCAAAACATGACCTTAAATACACAGTTCTGATACAAAAATAGAGGGGTGGAAAGAGATGGTATACAATTAATGAAAATATTAAGTAGGGGGGATCTGTTTAAATCTATTTGATCATTCAATCAAATTTGTCTTTTATTATATCTATTGATCTCAAAAGTTTCTAACAGATTTAGTTTCTGTCTTTTGTTTTGGATATGTAATATTTCATAGTTCATATTAAAATTATGGCCAGTCTCTAACAAATGGTTGGCATAAGTTGAATTCGGTTTATTATTAATGTAACATTTTTCATGTTCTCGTATCCTTGTTTGGAATTGACGGCCTGTCTTTCCCACATATACACATGGGCAATCACTACATGTTAACTTGTAAACTCCTGATTTTTTGTTTTTAGGAATGATGTCTTTATTATTTTTTATTAAGCTGCCTAAAGAATTAATAGTTTTAAAAGAGATGTTATATTTTACTTTTTCTTGAAAGCTATTTGTTTAATGGTTTTGCCATTAAAACCATTAAACAAATAGCTTTCAATAATGATTTTAATCCGTTAATTGTAGACAATTTACTTGATAAAATAAATTACAAGAAAGCAATATCACTTGTATATCCAAAACTTCAAAATTCAAACGGAACCAAATTTATTTCATTAACTTACATAGGCCAAAAATCTAAAAAGATTGCTAGATATTTAAAGAAAAAAGTAAAATATAACATCTCTTGTAAAAATATTAATTCTTCAGGCAGCTTAATAAAAAATAATAAAGACGTCATTCCTAAAAACAAAAAATCAGGAGTTTACAAGTTAACATGTAGTGATTGCCCATGTGTGTATGTGGGACAGACAGGCCAAACATTCCAAACAAAGATACGAGAACATGAAAAATGTTACATTAATAATAAACCGAATTCAACTTATGCCAACCATTTGTTAGAGACTGGCCATAATTTTAATATGAACTATGAAATATTACATATCGAAAACAAAAGTCAGAAACTAAATATGTTAGAAACTTTAGAGATCAATAGATATAATAAAAGACAAATTTTATTGAATGATCAAATAGATTTAAACAGATCCCCCCTACTTAATATTTTTCATTAATTGTATACCATCTCTTTCCACCCCTCTATTTTTCGAACCATTTGTTTTTCTTATATTGAAGATGAATTTCCGTCAAGTAAAGACCGAGACAATCAAAAATTATCATCTATAAAAAGCCAAATTTAATTTAAAGGAAGAATTTAGGATATCGAAGAAAATGGACATAAATAATTCCATTTCAAAAGTCATAGAGATTCTAAAATTGTCGAAATTCTGTTTGTATTTACCCCATGAACAAATTTTCAGGGCAATTTTCCACAACAGAAAAATCAAATCAAGAAATTTTCATATATTTCTTTCATTGTATATGCATCAAGTTTTTCAGAAACCAGATAACCTCAGAAATGTTCAACTGGCTCTGATTTTGGTATATACCGAAAGACGACAACCAATTGAGATTTTACTGAAACATTTGTTGTTTCATAAGCCATAATTATCCCTTTTTATCAATTGATAAAAACGGAGTTGTTTTTATTTCAGAAAATATTCTGTCTTGACAAATCTCAAGCATGCAATCAAGTAAATAATTTTAATTTCTTTTGAATGTTTTTATTTAAATGTTTAGCTTATTCTTCATCAAGTTCTGCAGAAAAATTAACAAGATAGCGAAAAATTCCAGGAATTTCATATGAATCTCGT
Source organism: Megalocaria dilatata (assembly GCA_034642435.1). NCBI lineage: Eukaryota > Metazoa > Arthropoda > Insecta > Coleoptera > Coccinellidae > Megalocaria > Megalocaria dilatata. Next base: position 78,272,696 of record CM067856.1, read on the forward strand.
ATATCATGACAGAGAAGGGCCAATTCAAAAGCACCACAAGACTTAATACAGTCAATAATTTTTTGAAGTGCATACCTATTTTGTGCGACTTTTTCATTGTATTTTTGAATATAAAGCCAATATGATGAACAAAGTTGCTCGGCAATATTGACATTTCCATATGTTTGTGTATATGAGTCTTAGAATTATTATGTTTTTTTATTTTGTCACTCAAATGAAGTCAATAACCTGTCTCTGACCACAATTTTTCACCATTAAAAAGTACAAAGGCAAAACAATATGTGTTCGTTTTGCTGCACCCACAAATCCACTATATTTCTCGATTGAATTCTCTTTTATGAGATTTTCCTAGACTAAAGCTTCTGAATTAATGTGTGGTATAGCTTTTTCTTTCAGTGTAACTTTTTTTACAAAACGAACACTCGAAATTGTTTTTAAAATAAATAAGAATATAAATTATACCTTCATCAACACTTATTTAAAAAGTTCAAAATGACCTGGTCAAATCGACAATAAGCAAATGTCACATCAACACATGCAACACGCTCAAAAACAAAACTCACCTGAGATTGCAACTCAAATCTCCTTTAAGCGACGTATGTTTAGTTTCTAGGCGAAGAAGTGAACGAGAAATGGTTTGGCTGTTCGTAGGCTGTGCAGAACACCCATGTTTCCCAAATAATTTGACAGTAAGTAAACGTACCGCCATATAGAATAACGTATTGGTTTATAGAACGTGCGGTTTCAGCGCGACTGCTAAAGTTGTCCAACAGCGGAAGGTTTCAGCAGATTTTAAAAATACTTTAACAATATCGACGCAATTAAAGTTTTCTTTGTTTCCCAGAAAAATGACATAATTAAAAAAAAAATTGGTGGTTCTGCAGCTCTGCAGCACATGGGTAAAAACCGGCCCTGCAATCTAAAAGCTAGAAGTACAGGAACAAGCATAAAAACGCAATTAGAATGTGCAAGACAATATACAGACCTATACTGACATATGTGCATCCCATTTTAATAAACTTTATGATCAATCAACTATCTATCAAGAATCAATCAACCAAAAGAACTTGCAGAAACAACGTCTTTCCTCACAATTACATACAACAATTAGATATCCACAGAATAAACTTCATAATCCATCCATTGAAATGACTGCAAAGAATGGAAAAAGTCTTACCAATAAATTTTTTTTTTATGAAACACAACAAAAGATTTAATGATCGACTTGGAAAATCACAGGACACCTTACATCTTTTCCACATGTAGCATATATGTCTTGTTTTCAAATGAGAGCAGAATAATTTAACTTAATAACCGGATGGTAATGAGAGATTTATTTTATTTGTCATATAATCCGTGGGCACTCCTGGAGGATCAATAATTGTATGTGGAGGCATCAGTTATCACAGTCTCAAATAGAGAAAGTTTGACAGCATAGAGATAATTAAAAGAAGTTCTGCAAGAACAAGACCAAGGTCTTATACATAGACATAGACACATAGTAGCCAAAAAATATCCACCTCAAACCTCTCACACTAACACTTTAGAAATATGATGGAGAGGACTAAAATTATTAAATTATAATTTGCTCATTTTGGCACTGAAAAACAATGTAATGAAAACAAGCTAAAGGACCTTAGGTTGATGGTCCTTTGCTTGTAAGCAAAAAGGTTCAGTTATTACAATTGTAATTATTATATAGTCACAAGTATTTAGTCAGCCTTTACTTAATAGAGATCCATTGTACACTAATTAAACATACACATAGATGTCAATTTCTATCTATTGTGAATAGAAACTTTACACGTTTCACTACGTTATTTCTTCAGATGTTTTGAAACAACTGGCTCAAAAATTGAATACAAGAAATATTTAAATTGATTTATAGTTTTGAGATGAGGCTACTATGAAGTTCCAAAATTCTATACAAGCAATATTTAAAAGAAGTCAAAGTTTTGAGATAAATACACATTTTAGTTTTTTTACGAAGATACTATACAGTTTTACATTACTTTGGAAATTCATCAACGTGTGTTTAACAAATGCGTCAGCGCATTTAACTAGTAGTGACAGTAATCAGCCACTCACTCCGATTATAAAAACTCGAATGAATACTTATTTAAATTTAATGGAAATGATATTAGAAAATATACAGGGATTTGAATGAATTTATTATTTATTAATTAAATTACTGGACACCTTTGAAGGTTAGGTTTTTACAAAACAACAATATGGAATATTCAACACCACAGCAGCGTTGCGAAATTATAAAAAATTTTCATCAAAACTAAAGCTCTTTATAGGAAATTTGTTTCGGATCTCGCTCAGGTTATAGTTCCCATGATTGGCCAAATAATCCAACTGGCCGAAGGCAATACAACTATCATAAAGCCCAATGATCATTGGGCTGGATCGAGCTAATTGCTATTCGCAAGGAGTATTTATTCCAGTCAGTGGGAATATTTGGAAATAAATTTACCATTTATAATTTGGGAGGATCGAGTGAAAATTCCGCAAAAAGATATTTTTTTCTTATCTGAGCAGATGATAAATGGATGAGATAAACGCAGATAGCGTTAAACGAAACATGAGCTCAGGAACAGCAAACAATAATATATTATATAATAGGACTTCATAATGAACACCCAACAACAAGGTTATTCTTCTATCTCAAACAGACCTATCTACAACCAGTGTCCCCCTGAGTGCCGACAGCTCAGCGCTGGAGCATAGGGCTCGTAATCGGAAGGTCGCGAGTTCAAATCTTGTTTCCTGTGGAAAAGAAATTTTCTAGTTAGACGGCCACCATTTCACTGTTGGGTCGAAAATTAACAGTTCTGTGACCTAAAGTGGCGTAAAGATCGCAGTAACAAAGCCTACCCAGTTCAGTTGTGTTCTACAACTGAACTCCTAACTGAAAAAGTTTCTGAGAGATCTTCACAGAAGGTCTAGAAGTATCAGGATAATAATAACAATAACTGAAGGAATCTGAATATGGGTTCAGCCTGGAAGACTATGTACCCAATCTCATTAGCACAAAAAATTGTCTCAGTCCTGGGGCATCAGGAGTTTTGGAGTTCCAATTCCAGGTCTAGTTCAGTGGGAATCAAACTTATTCAACAATGAAAATACTACATCTCTTGTAAGTAATCTAGCCAGAATTGTCGCATGCAAAGCAGCTCATGCAACAGTCGTTCTATGTAACCTACATTCGCGAGGAGCAAGGGAAACACGATAAAGGCCAAGCAACAGGGGTCAAAAACATAGGGGGAATTAAGTCTTAGCTGATCAGGGATATTTTATACTGTAATATCAAGTTATTGCCTTGAATGAACGGACAGCACATCCAGTTTTTCACTGAAAATAATTTCATAAATATTAGGGGGTTGAGGAAATTGATAGAGAGAGAGTGGAGAGTATAGCTTAATGCTTGTCGTCAAGTTATTATCACAGCCAAAAAAAAACATGCACGATATGACCATTCTCTCCGCAGTCACAAAGGGCGGAGTCCCTTAGACCTATGCTATGAAGATAAGATGGAGTCAAACAATGGCCAGATCTCAGACGCAAAATAATAGTGAAAAAACGACGTCGTCGATTAATTTTAGAGAACCAGGGTGTAGTAGGGAAAGAGCTGTGTTTAGTGAACGCCGCATAGATACGCCCTTTAAAGGTACGTATATAAAAAAACTCTGAAACCTAAGATTGCCTGAGTTCAGCACGAAATCGAGGCCACAGTTCCCCAGGTGCAGCCGGGATTTCTGGGGGACTTTTCTGATATCTTCCCTCATTCGCCAGTCGGTCGGCAATATCATTACCATGGATATATGAGTGGCTAGGGACCCAGAGGCACCTGATCGAAATCCCAGCAGCAGAAGCTTTATAAAACATTTTCACAGTTCTCAGCCTGATACATTCAGAGTAAAAATTTCCCGATTTTAGCGCTTGTAATACATTGAGGGAATCAGATACGATTAAGGCCCTCTCATATCGATGTTGTAGTGCAAGTTCAACAGCACCTCCATTAGCGTACATTTCTGCTGTATATATAGACCAATGATACGGAAGATGAGCAGAAATCCTAAAAGTTGGAGAAGGACAAAATGTACCATATCCTACTAAATCTGGGTCTCTCGAAACCGAGGCATCTGTTAGAAGAAGTTTATGATGGGGGAAATTTTCAGATATTATGGCAGAGAACACCAGTGGATTGAAGATTGAATGTTTGGAGAGGGCTGAGTTTAGGGACTTGATGTTATTCAGTCTTACCTAGAGGGGAACACTATGAAACGGTATTATTAGGCATGGTTCTAATTAGATGTTTCCTAGGTGCAAAATCCGCAAAGGTTTGTATCAGAGGAGAGGCTACCACAGGTGGTCCAACTCTTCATGATGGTCAATCATCTTGATTACTGGGTGATTCTCTATCCTAAGGTTTTTGGAGACATACTTAAACATAAGCCACCTGTGTCTATATGAAAGATGTTGCTAAGCCGACTCAATCCAGGTTTAAATTCACCTTAGACCACCTACCATAGAGAAAACCACCATAATCCAAATGGGAAAGGGCCAACGCCCTATAAATCTGAAGGAGAAAAGCAAGATGGCAGTCCCATTTCGTCTTTCCTAGAGCCTTTATCACGTTTAGTGTTTCCAGTGCCGTTGCACTGGTCAACTCAATATGTTCATTCCAACGATATTAATTTTCTAGATGGACACCAAGATAAGGATTGATGTTTTTCAAGGAATAACTTGGTCACAGCAGGAAATGCCAGATTGGCTGGGATTCTAGACTTTACAAAAATCATCGCTGACGACTTTTCGGGAGAGAGCAATAGATTCCTATTTGACATCCAGGAATTGACCCTGTCCAGATCGCCTGATAGTTGTTCTTCCATCTGATGTAAATCAGTACCGGTGATCAGTAATCCAAAATCGTCAGCAAGTAGGGAGAAGATATTAGGGAACAAGGTGTCAGAAGGAATGAGGGAATATAGGTTATAGAAGTTACTGAACCCTGTGCCAGTCCGCAGGATGAAACCACCGGACCCAGAATAGACCCCACCGAAGGGAATGAAATATAATGCGTCTTTCAATGGGAACGCCCCATTTTTGAATTGACATTACTCACGCATGGCAGCCATTGTTTATTCGTAACATTGACAGTTGTATTTGTCCATGTCTACCATTTAATTATGGAAAGGTACACACTCCAACAACGTTTACAAATAATCCAAATTCATTATGAAAAATTGCGATCTGTTATCTAACTTTACGTGCTAAAGCACGTAAGCCAGATTATAACGACCAAAAATTTGAGTTAAAACTCAAATTTTTGGTCGTTATAATCTGGCTCCGGATAAAAGAACAGTTGAACGTTTGGTGAAGAAGTTTGGAAAAATTTTACACTCCATACAGTGCGGTGAGACAAAGAAATGTAAGAAGTGAAGAGAATATTGCTGCCGTACGTGAAAGTGTTCGTGAAGACCAGAATTTATCGATTTCTCGACGTTCATAAGAACTAGGCATCTTCCAGACCTCTTTGTGGCGAAATTTACGAAAAGAACTTGGTTTACATCCATACAAAATTGTTTTAGCCTTAGAACTCAAAACAACAGATCATTTAAAGCGTCGTGTATTCAGTAATTGTTGCTTAAAAAAATTGGAAATGATGCATATTTTCATAAGAAAATCATTCTCAGCGATGAAGTTCATTATCATCTGGTTAAACGGTTATGTTAAAAAGTAGAATTGCCGTATCTGGAGTGGTGATAAACATGAAGAATATCAAGAACTGCCATTACATTCTGATAAACTTTCTGTTTGGTGCGGATTTTATGCTGGAGGGGTCAGTGGACCTTATTTTTTTTCAACGAAGCTCATGAGGCGGTTTATGGCCTGAATTGATTCGTCTTGATTTGCAGAACATGTGGTTTCTACAGGACTTGTCATATTGCCAATGACACAATGACTTTATTGAAAACAAAATTATTTCAAGAAATGGACCGATAAATTATCCGCCTCTTTCCTGCGTTTTAACTCCATTGGACTTCTTTCATTAGAGTTACATCAATTCATTGGTTTACAACAATCGTCCAGCAAATTTAGACGATTTACAGATCAATATTGAACGAGTAATTGCAAACATACGACCTGATTTGTGTATGTCATGAAAACTTGGGTTCAACGACTTTATTCTTGCCAGCGTTTCTGTGGTGGACATTTAAATGATGTTTAGTTTCATAACTAATGGTACCCTTTGCATTTTATAATGAATTAAAAATTTCAATAATTTTCAAATAAATAATGTGTTTTATTTACAAAACAAAATGGGGCGTTGTTAATGAAAGACCCTTTATAATGAAGCTCTCGAGTGGTAATGCGGATGTTGCGAGAGAGCTTCTACCTCTTAGTTCGGGAGACGGCGTTTCGTTTCCAAGCATGCGCATCTGAAACTCGTCAGATAGGCGTGATGCGCAGGCTCTGCCTGTGACGCCGGTGACCATGCGTCCGCTTGGAACGCTGATCGTCAAACGCGGTGCCTTGCTCCATTTGAACCTGGCGGGGATGGTTAGTCACGAACTGTTGACTGGTCGGGTCCTCTATTGGTACGCCGGTCAAACTAGGACAGAGCAAGACAGGTTTCTGGACGAGGAGCGAAGAAGTTGTTTGCTAAAATAATTTCCGATTGGTTACTAATTGCATATTTATATGAATTATGGGAGCAGAACAGAGGCCTCAATATCATCCAGGAGCACGGAGGAAAAGACATGATCATACGTGCCCTTAACGTCAAGGAAGACTTTATCACCTCGTGCGAACCCACCATAAACAAATCGAAAATTTCGAAAACGAAAACGGAAAAGAGAGCGAGCAGGCCCGATACGATCTTCAATGAATTTTTCAGCTCTGTTTTTCAGAAGTTTTTCCATGATTTTGGATATGCATGGTGAAAGTGCGATAGACCTGTAGCTTGAAGGACGATCAGGAGACTTTCCTTTCTTCAAGAAGGGCAATATTAATGTTTCCTTGCATACTTCAAGGACCATTCCAGTGCTTAATATTTGGTTGAATGTTCGCAGTAAGAGTTTCTTAAGTTCTTGCAATGCAAATTTCTTAAGTTCTTGCAATGCAAATTTCTTAAGTTCTTGCAATGCAAATTTCTTAAGTTCTTGCAATGCAAATTTCTCTCTCTCCAATCCCTGGAGAGAGAGGGGGGAGGGAATGACGACGAACCACATGAAAATTTTTTTTGGAACTTGGGGAATACCTATCAGCAGCCTGAGCGAGCAACCCAAGAAGTTTCTTCTGGTCGGTTTCCTTAAAATAAACCCTGGATGTCTGATAACTTAGGTAGGATGTGAACCCTGGCCAATCTGCCCTTTTTAACTTATATTAACGAGTGGAAAACAATATGGATGAGCTCGCCCGTCCGCTGGCAGGCACAACCCCAAGTTCCACCAAGATTGGGAAGTGGTCACTCATACTACTATTCGGAAAGACAGTCCATGATGCCATCCATGCAGTCGTTGATGAGCAGAATGCAACATAAGGAGCACTGGGATTAGTTCCTGGGGTGGGTCTGTAGCTCCTCGTCCAGAATCCTGCCTTGCTCTGTTGAGGCGTATCATATAGGGGACACGACTAGTCTAAATATTCCTGACTGACCGTCCCAGAAGAGTTCAAATAGGGCAAGGTACACAGAGTTCAACGACCGTTCCAAAGTGAAACACATGGTCACTGCCGTCACAGGCAGAGTGCGCACCACGCCTGTCTGAAGAGTTCAGGTGCGCAGGCTCAGAACGAAACGCCGCCTCCCTAATTAAGAAGAAGAAGCTACCTCGTGAGAACACGCATTCCTAAAGAGCTACATTGGTGACCCCGACGTGATTGGGGGGTTTGCTTCTTCAGATCAATGAGAAGGTTGAATTTTCTTAAGAAGTCAGCAACCAGAATACTTCTTGAGGTTTTGACGATGATGAAAGGCCATTTGAATGCGCGCCGTAGACCTAGCTCAATTTCCATTAATTTGGTACCGTAGGTGGGTATCCGAGTACTATTAGCAGCATACAGATAAAAATCATCATCGGGGTTTACTTGTGCTACAGGTTTCTGGTTATATGGGACAATTGGTACATCTGCACCGATGTCGACCAAAAATTTTAATCCCGTGTTCCTATCTACCATGAATAAACGAGAGTTGCAGCAGAGAACTGAGTCTGTAGCAGAATATGCTGCACTCTCCACTACTGACTGGAGTTTTCCGAATTTTTCCAAGCCCAGGAGGCAGTACATTTTTCAGGGTGGTACCTTTTTCCATATACCGATAACCGAAGAAGATCGACACAAAACTGCTATTGCAACTCTATTCGAGTTATTCGAATTTACCGTTATGCCATTCGGACGATGAAATGCTCTTCTAGTTTTCAGCGATTTATTCCTGAAGTTTTGAGAGGTTTAGAGTTTGTATTTTCATATATTGACGATCTCCTTATAGCATCTTACTCTGAAGAGCATATCGATCACTTTCAATTAGTTTTTGACAGGCTTTTGAAATTCAGTCAGTTTGGCGTCCGAGAGATTGAATTTTAGGATATTTTATAACTCCGGAAGGATCAAAACTGGTAAAGTACAAATAATTCTTGATTTAGAGTGTCCAAAGACAATTCATGAACTGCGACCATTTTAAGGCATAATAGACTTTTACAGGCCTTACATTAAAAAGGCGGCCCACCCTCAAGCTGGCTTAAATGAATTATTGAAGGGTGCGCGTAAAAAAGATACCATACCAATTATTTGGACTTCAAAACTAGAAGAAGATTTTGAAAAATGTAAATCGGATCTTGCCAGTGCGGCATTATTAACTATTCGGAATCCAAACCTGCCGATAGCACTATTTACCTCTTGCATTTTTCTGAAAAAAATTAAATTTAGCTCAAAAGATCATAAACCTCTAACTTTTACTTTCCGTCAGAAGAATGAAAAAGCCAATTCTAGGCAATTGCGACAGCTCTAATATATATCAGAGTTTGATACAAATATACAACACATCAGCGGCAACGAGAACATCGTTGCAGATGCGTTGTCTCGAATTGATAGCATTGAAGCAATTGATTAAAAAAAAATCTTGGATGCAGAAAATGGTGACATCGAATTTTTGGAATTGAAAAGGAGCGATATCTACTGCTTTGCAGTTCAAACAACCCCAACTTCAATCTGGAATAGTTCTATGGTGTGACACCTCAACAGAACGTATTAGGCCTTACATACCAAAAAAACTCCGTAAGTCAGTTTTTGACCACATCAAGGGGTGAAAGCAACGGTGAAAAACATGTCTGCCAGATTTGTTTAACCTGGAATGAAAGTGGATGTCAGAAATTGAACCCGATCCTGCATGAATTGCCAAAAAATAAAATTTTCAAACATACGAAATTCGAAGTAGCCAAGTTCTCTGAACCAGACGAACGATTTTCAACAATTCATATAGATCTTGTTGGACCCTTATCTGTATCAGATGGAAAAACATACATTTAAACATGTATAAATCGATACACGAATTGGATTGAGACAATTCCTTTACAGGACTTATCTGCAGAAACAGTTGCTCGTGCTTTTTATCAAAATTGGATAACAAGGTTGGGAGCACCATGTTGTAAATAAGAATGGTTGTTTGTTTTTTACACATCAGTTAACTATTGAATTGAACCAGTCCTTATTTGGTGAAAATCCATTTTAAATAATATTTAAATACGGTTATTCTGATTTTCACAAATTTTTATTGTTATGTTTACAACAATTGTTTCGCTATCACAGTAGCATCATCAGACAAGTTTACATTTTGAATAACTGTTATTCAAAATGTAAACCGCTTACATTCTCCAAAGATACACTACATGAAATGTCCGAACTACTGGATGTGAGACAACTCCTCTGCTTAATTATGATTATCAACATAAAAAACACTAATTGCTTCTGGTCCAATTGCACACTGTTACAGCACGAGAAGTAAATTAAAATCTTTGAGCGTACCTCGTTGCGACAAGACTATAGGGCAGCATCACTGTGGCTTCCTTTTTAGCCAACTTCCTCTCGACATAAGAAAAATTAATAACATCAGCTTATTCAAGAAAAATGTGAAAAAATGGATTCTCTCTTATGGGAGAAAAAAAATGCACGATTTTGTGAATCTGAAGTGCTGGTCAGAATAGGAGGGAGGGGGAAAAGAGGAAAAAGAGGAAGGGAGAGGGAAAAGAGGAAGAGAGAGGGAAAAGGAGAAGGGAAAAGATTTTTTGTTAAATTTTTTAAAATATTTTTTATACATATATATGTGTGTGTATGCATTTTTTTTGCTTGACACTTTGTCTTTTTTTTTGGGTATAATTATATAATACTGTTCATTCTGGAATTTTGTTCACCCATCAAGTGAAGATTAATTAAAATGTATATATCACGTTCTATAGCTTCGCTGGAACTAAAGCTTTCTGTGATATCACCTATTTATTCACCTTTTATACTGTATTTGTACTTTATTGTGTATATTTTAGTGAATAAATATATTATTATTATTTTTATCCGCAATTGAATATTTTATATAAATATATAAATTATCCTTTCGATTCATTATCTGAATATTGCGGTGCAAGATAAAGAGACGATAAATATAAATTTGAATTATCACAATTTTGCACAATCATTTAAAAAAAGAATTAATTGAAGCTCTTAAGGAATGCGGGTGTTATGAGGGAGCACAGCGTTTGACGATCAGCGTTCCAAGCGGAACGCATGGTCACCGGCGTCATAGGCAGAGCCTGCGCATCACGCCTGTCTGACGAGTTTCAGATGCACATGCTCGGAAACGAAACGCCGTCTCCCTAACTAAGAGGTGGAAGCTCCCTCGCAACACCGCATTTCCTCTTAGAGCTTCAGTATGATTCAAAACTCTCCTACCAGATTATACAATCTAATGATGTTCAGGGGCTTGCAAGCTAGAACGAAACGCTTACCTCCCGAAATTAAGAGATTTGAAAGCTCCCTCAAAACATCGCACTCTAAAGAACTTCAACATTATAATGAATTGAAAAAAATTATATCATTCGGTTCGAATAATTTTCCTACTTATATTTTCGGGTATATTTTGAATGGGAATTAATTTTAAATCCGAAACTAGCCCCTTTATTACAATCCGAGATTGTCAGATGTTTTGATAAAAATTAAAACTTATGAGAACATTTATTCACAAGTTTTTCTTGTAGTATCAAAATAACTTTTAGTTTAGGCCAATAAATTCTTTCCTTGGATTACTTGATAAAAATTTTGAAACAATCCCAGATGTTATTTTACCGAGTTGCCACCACCAGAATAAGAAGCACGTGACAATCTTGAAAAGAATATTTTTTTTTTTTTTTATTATTATTATTATCCTGATACTCCTAGATCTTCTGTGAAGATCCCATAATCCAGGTTATGTGATAGACACTTCATAAGTTAAAAATTTTAAATTTGTAGTACCATATTTTGAAGACATTTAGAAGTTGCCTCTTCTCACACTTGCCTACAAGAATTTTTTTGTGCATTGTATTATCGTAGAAGAAAAATGTTCATGATATTTTATTCGTCATTTTATGGAAGGGTAAATTGATCAAATATAATTATAAAGCTATAACTGTGAGGACTTGGTTGTAAAGCAAAGTCTTACAGGATTAATAATATTGTAGAACTTGAATGGTAACCATAATTTTAAAAGGAAACATATACGCAAATATATCATCGGATAACACCGGCTTTAGTAGTTGATAAAGACAGATTATTATCGATCAGTTGAATAATGAGCGAGATATAATATTAGCGTTACACGTCTATGTTTAGAATCTACAACCCACGATGTTCGACTCAAGTTAGAAACCCAACATTGCAACTGAAGTTAGGAATATGTACAAATATATGCAAGCAATGACAGCACAAACAAACGCCACCAGAGCATAATGCTCTATTTTAACTCCTTTATGCTTAAAATTCAACAATTAGTTTTATTTATTTTCAATTCTCTGATAATAATGGACATTAATAAAGCTATCGTGCGAATGAGGCTTTAAGGTAAAGATACCCATGCCTGTCTCTTACACAACTACCATCCTCTTGCACATACCAGTTGATGTCATGTGTACATTAGGATGGTATCCATAGAATAGTACGTCGGGAATCTTTCAAATGGAAGGAGTTTTTTTAGAACACTCTGAAACAGGTCAACTTTTATTTTAAAGGGGGACATCTCTGGTTTTCTGCTTGAAAAATATTAAATTGAAACAAATGAAAGTTACACCTTGACTTTATTTCTTTGAAATTAAATACAAAAACTGTATAATTATATGCAATGATACAATTTGAAAGAACTGACTAGAGGAACTTAACTTCCTATCATTTCTACCTCCACATTTCGATGCAATAAATTAAAATATCAGTATTTTGTTGTAAACATTCTATCAAACTCCCTGACATAAATGGCAAACTTGATAGCAGTTCAATTAAAAATGTTGGATCTTCCTACAAACGTTCAGATATCTTGATAAGAAAATTTGATTTACATTATGAATTTTCTGGAATGATCATGATGAAAATAAACTTGTGCATAAAGATCAGTCAAAACTAGAAGGTAGATTATTCACTATATCAGACATAATAAATACTTCAAATCGTCTAATCAACGAACTTGTCCGTATTTACATATTTCATAAAATACATAACACACATTATGTATTTAACAATTACAAATGATTTAGTACCCGAAACATTTATTCTTTTAACTACTGATCATTAACAAAGATCTAAAGCGTTATGTACTTTATGTCTTTTAGTTGAAGTCATTCGCAACAACTCGCAGAAAATTCCCTTGGATATAGAGATAAATCACTTTTAAAAATATGAATGAGAGGATGTGAATTTACATGGTTAAAAGACGCATTGAACGAGTTTTTATATCATTATACTGAACAAATTATAATCGATACACTCAGTTCATATGAAAAATAATTCAACTTTTTATGAAAAAAGTGGATTTAATTAAAATTGTACATATAACATTCTTTGGTTAGTTACAACACACATACAAAAAAGAGGTTCTCCTACAAGTGGATGTGATGACTTACAATTTAATTTTTGTAGATATTTTTAAAATTACTTCAATTTTGAAATAGAGGTTGTAGCCTAGTATTTGGTTAGTTGTTTGATTACACAAATGTTGAAAAAATATTAAGATTTTCTTAAATGTAAAAATAATAAGAAATAAAATGGCATGTTAATCTATTCAGTTTTGTGCTGGAAAACTAAGGTTTAAAATTATTTTAATTGGTCCTTAGCTGAGATAATTACTGAATGATTACCAGTAATGAGTTACAATATTCTTTAACTGATCTGATTATTAATAGTCCTTTACTCATTCCCGAAAAAATATGACATTCAATTTTTACATTAGTTCAAATTATATCTCAAATGTTTATCTGTTCACATGTGTGTTATCGAAGCAATGATTTTAAAAATTGAAAAATGGGCCACATTTTCAAAACTGTATGTTCTAAAAATTACATTGTTGTAAATTCATCTAAAATCCGGAAGAAATACAAATTTGTAATATGGAGATCTTGCTAATCCCATGGTGAAAAATTACTGAATATTATTCTAGGAAATAATGCAGACATTTTTAAAGATTTGTTTAAAAACGCATAATAACCGCTAATCCTTATTCTGACTTGTGTTTATAATCTTGGAAGTACAATATAAAATCAATAAAAGTAATAGTGGATATAAATTAAACAAATTTCTCAATTACTCACGATATGGCACGATTTTTTAATGGCAATACTGCTCTCTGCAAAATTCAACAGTTTGAATGATTTTCCTTTTCTTTTATCAGTTTTATCAAAGTTGGAAATGATTCAAATTTGTATCAATAATATTCTTCAATGCATATTGCAAGAAAAAAAAAAATATTTGAAAAAAAATTAATAACAAATATTAAATGTGAAAAATGAATTCATTTTTAACTATAACAATATTCAATAAAAAAAGGAAATTATAAATATAATCTACATTCAGAAACATCAGTGTTGTTTTTTTTTAGTAGGGTTGAATTAAAACTATGTGATCATTCTCATTACGGTTCTTGTTCAATAGGTTCTATTTCATATTTCCATAGCATGCAACAAGTTCAGTTATATTATTATTATAAAATAACTGAATTTGTTGCATACTATGGAAATATGAAATAGAACCTATTGAACAAGAGTGAGAGTGATCACGTAGTTTTTAATTCAACCCCACCATAAATACATATCTCCAAGACAGCAAACACTAGTCAGTCTGAAAGCAAGCAGAGATTGAACAAAATCCAAAGGAAACGTGTATCAGTATAACAGCAGCTGTCTTCTAAAATCAAAGAATACTTGTTGTTGAGCAAATATTCTTGCTTACTATTACACTTACGGATCCATATTCCATTTGTTCAATCTTTAAGCGACTGTGTTCTTATTACAAATCCAAAAATGTCTTTATTATTCAAAATAATCCAAATACAAATTTATCTATCAGATTCCACAGAATGCATACAGATAAAGCAGTGTAACATTACTTTGTGAAGTGTTTCAGGAGAAAAATGCTGTTTTATAATAAAAAAGGTTATTAGATACAAAATACCAAGGAATGTTTACATAAAATGCATCAACATTATTTTCTTATACGAGAAAAAAATAATATGACTAAGCTAAGAAATGTACTGAAGCTACTGTTTAAAGCGCCATATATTTTTATTTACACATATTTTAATGTACGTACGATTCAATCCTTTAAATCTAGTTTGAAAGGGTGTAACGGTTCAAAGTTACAATTCAAATTCAAAGTTCCACCACAGCTCTGTATCGCTGATTCGTAGTTACCTTCCCTTCTGAATCTTGAATATCAAACAAAAACTGTTCCCTCCCTATACACAGAATAGGGCATTGCCTTTTCTGGTATTTTGGCTTAAAATAGTAGTCTAATACTTTCCTTCAAAATGAATTTGATTTATTTTCTTTTTTTTTATTCTTTAGCCAATATCACTATAATCTTCATTCTCGCAAGACTTTGACTTAAGTGATTTCTACCTTTTTCGACACATTTTAATAATTTAATTTCTCTTAGGATTAGGTGAAGGCTTCTTACAATCCTCTAGTCATTCAAATATTATATCACGATATGGAAATAATGCAAGTCGCCTATATAATTGAATCTTAAGAGAAAACAATAATAATTATATAATTCTACTAATTCTAATTGTATAATATTCAAAATTAGCCTTGTTCAGGTGCCAAAATTCGCGATCCAGATTAATTGGTCCAATAGAATCAAGCAACATAAAGTAGTGACGAAACTTTGAACCGTTACAAGGGTCCATTTATACCTGAATTGAGAACATGCTTATTTGAGAAATAAAATTCATCGAGATTAAAAAAAACACGATGAATAAATTTATTTCAATGAGAAAGGTGTAGGGTGTATGAACGCAGAAGCCATTTTTCATAGGAAAATCTTTTGGCTACAGAGTGGCAACGATATAAATGAAAAAATCTCTTCACATTCTTGACAATAATTGTAAATATACATGATAATTTTCTAAAATTGTTATCCATACCATGCAACCTGAATCCCTAAGACGATTAATATTTTTACATCCAGAGTACTTTTCATCTATTGTTATACACTCTACCAGTCCAAAAGGCTTACTTTCCACTTTACCCAAGCTAACTTAAAAATGCTTAAGATATTTATGAGATGTAGGTTTTTTGAGCGAAAGTTGTGAGTGTAAATACAAAGAAACAGGTAACAAAATACATAAATTTTTGGTAACTTAATCTTATAAATAGATAATATTGTATAGAAAAAACTTTTCAAAGTGATTAAAATATGAAGATGAATAATAACAGTAACTAACGTAAAACAATATGATAATAATTACAGCAGCAACTTCAATCATTCTTGAATGGCACCGACTCAGAAATAATAACAGAGTTGAATTTTTGATTTTGTGTGTAAAATTTGTTTTGAATAATTCACATGTAAGTAAGTATATTCTACAGAAAACTTCCTTCAATCAAAATTCAAACTAAAAAATAGTACAACATTGCTTCTTCTGTCTTCTTAAACTAACTGTGCGCTGAAGAAGTGCGTTATGGATTTTAATTCGGTAAAAATTAAGACAATCTTTCCTTATTATCAATAACAGAATTTTCTTCAAAAAGCCATTGATAACTTTTTTACCTTAAAAATTTTTCAATGTACAAATGAAAAAAAAAAAATTTCTATGCGAATAAAAGTGATCAAAATAACTATACAAACATCAATCGTTTTTTGAAGAAAAATCCATTATAATATGAAAAGCGATATTGTAATATTGATGTTCTACAAATAAACAGATGGACACAAGAACACAAGACGGATCCCAACACAGGTAGAGCGAAAAAATAATCTGAATAATGTTGCTAATTCAATAAATTAATTGTGCTCAGAAGTACTTAGGGGAAAAGTCAACATTGTTAACTTTTCTATTTTTTATATCTGATTATTTACAGAGAGACAAGCATTGTAAGCTACCGCCCGAAAATAGATTCAACTCATATATCCTGAAATAACGTATAAGAACACATACAATTTCTCACTCAACTTTGGTACAATTTGATGATATTTATTTCCAACATTTTTCAATCCAAGTGGATTTTGAGGGGTGGTAAAAGTATAAAAATCATACGATGTGAATTTCATATGATAGATTGATTGAATTTTTTGAATTATATTATATTCGGCTGGAAGAAATCTGAATTCATAGTATATAGTAATAAAATATAGAAAAAGTAATTGGAAAAAATTATAATAATTTTCAGAAAGTTTAAATAGTTGATAATAATTCACTTATATTTTTGAGGTTTTTTGTACTGCTAGTACTGAAATATAGTATGTAAGTTATATATCGCCAAGAATTTCAATTCAAAGAATTATCCGATATGAGAATGACAAGAGCAGAGTTTATGATGTATTTCCTTCCTGACACTGATGTCACACTTAATGTAACAGTTTAAGTGAAATGATTTTCAATATTATTATTAAGTTTATAGAGTTATCTCAAAAGCTTGAATGCAGATAAAGTTTTTATGAAAATTGATAATACTCATTCGAAAAATTCAATTTTGATATCAACTTTAAACCAAAATACGACTGTAAGAAACTTACGCATTAGCCTCAAACCTTGTAATCAAGTGCCCGCAAAGTGATATTCGCACACACCTCTCCAGGAAACGTCTTTAAAAAAATGTTGGAAAAACCACAACTGCGAATGCGTTTAGCGCAGTCTCGCCCCCCATAATCAACCCTTGGGGCGCGATATTTGAAAAAGTCACTGTATGTAGAACGTGATGAGAACCGTGACGAAATTTAACCAGCCCTTTTTAGTACAGACCGCAATTACGAAGGTTGTTCGCTATGATGACGTCTGTGACTGCGTCAAACACGAACTGGATATTGTGCGTGTCTGTTGCGCACGTCATGTGGCAGTAGATTTCTTTCGTCGTAGATTTGTTTTTCGCTTCAAACTGGGCTTGGATGTATGCAGCCGCCTCTCCATATTCTTGTGCACCTGTGAACAAAAATTCATAAAATTTCGATGTTGAATGATATTAAAATTCTATTTATTTAAAAAATTATACACTTAAATAAAATAATACAGATTATTTCGACAATTTAAACATATAAACCTGATAATTCAAAACTTCGAAGTTCCTCATGGACAAACAAAAAACACGAAGGCATAATTGCTAGTGCTGTTAATTGACTGTTTTTTTAATCCATGCAAGAGAGATCAGTAGTTTCGGAACTATTCGGAAAATAACGTTTCAAATGTGAATAAGTGCGACCCATCGATTTTGTCCATTAACGAAAATAATCGAGATATTTCCGCTTTAAACCTACTCTGAAAGTTTCAAGTCTCTATATCTTTTCATTCAAAAGTTAGGAGCGTTTACGGACGACTGGACAGAATGACTTTCACCTTGGATATTTCATCACTGAGGCCTATTTGAGACCAATTTCGGCTCAAAATTCGAAAATTACAGATATGGGGAAAACGATAGCATACTGTTCCCTAGAACAAGTGCGTAAACAATAAAAAACCAAGTGTTCTAACTCTTCTGGAAACGCATAGTGATTTATGAATTTTTACTTTCCGCCCAATCTGGTATGAGAATTCTCGCCCCTCTATCGAAGAGGAAAAGTAATTAAGAAAGAAGTCTTCGCACTGCAAGCAAACACCGGATATCGCATATAAACCGCTTATTATCCCGCTATATAACCTGCCATTAGTTCGCTTAATGTTAATTCTCGCAGCTTTACATTTTGAATAACTAAGTTATTCAAAATGTAAACCTGCCTTATGATGCTACTGTGATAGCGAAACAATTGTTGTAAACATAATAATAAAAATTGTGAAAATACGAATAACCTTATTTAAATATTATTTAATATGGATTTTCACCAAGTAAGGACTGATTCAATTTAATAAATGATAAATTTTTTAGGAACTTCTTCAGAATTATAATGACCGGTTGAATGAAGAAAATCATTACTAATAATTTGACCCTTTCAACCTTTACACCCAGAAGTTTGCTATTCAACCGAATTCATAATGTTTGAAAGTCTTCCTTGGCAGCACACTCTGTAAAGAGCTTTCTTTATTCTATGAAAATCAGTATTGTGTGATTGGCTTAACAAACAATAACAAATACTTACTACATCACATTATAGTAAGTCTTTTATCCAAACTAAATGCTTATTGCATTAAATTCCCCACAGTAAACCAGTACTTATATGCGAAATTTGCTGAATTTTCACCATTTGCATTCCCTCCAACAAATATCTATAGCAAGGCATTCCATATTTAAATAATTTCTCTAACAGAATCTCATGCGACATGGTATCCATGTCCTCCTCAAATCAAAGAAGACTACGAAACATTTTAATGAAATACTTCATGTTAGCAGGCCCAGATTATTCACCGGGCATGCTCACCTAGGTCATGATAAATGGCTTAAGCAAAAGGGAGACCAAGCTGGCCAGGACATCTATTTTTGAAACATATTCACATTAAAGGAGGAACAGAAAATCTGTAGTCTCCTAAAGATCATAATTTCTAGTAATTCTTTTTATTTCCGCAAAAAAATAAATTTTTAATTTAAAGTAAAGAAAATGTTAAAACTGCCTGAATTTAAGAAGTTGCTTTACCAGCAATAAAGTAATCAATTCTTAAAATTCAATTTAATACAATGTCACGAGACATCTATTCTTGTGAGTAGTTATCTAAATCAAAATGTGTTTCAAGCACATACACTCTTGTATATTTCGACGATTTCCCAATAATAAGGTTGCCTTTTAAGAGCTACTCTTTCCATATGGAGCATTGATAGAGTATTAGTAATTGGGGAGGTATATTTGGTAGCTGATTAATAATTTGAATCCTAATCATTTTTTTTAGTTACTGAAGAAATCCGTATCCTCTAAGGGTAATACAAGTCACAGAATCCCTCATAGATTATATAAATTCCACCATTGCGTCATTGCATTTACCCGAGTTATTTATGTGTCAAATACTTCGTGACACTGTAACTTGCCACCTAGGCGATTGGTGACAATAACAAAGAAAAGAACGTCCTTATACCATTCCGATATTATTTTGAAGCGGCCAAGAGGAAGGTTCTTGGAAATAAACCTTCTGAGCAACTTAGAAACATACTCGAGATAATAGGACTTATAACAGTACCCCTTGGTAACTCTTAGTAAGTAAACTTCTTTTAAATGCTTCTGATTAATTGCATACTTTACATTTTTGAATACCACCTTAGTGTTAACATGCTTGTTCATTGTACTTCCATTCATCACTTTTCATTCTTGTATTTTTGCTTCAGTATTATTTAATCTGACCGGAATGTTTTAACTAAAATGCATTGCCTTTTTATATAACTAAAGCCATCACAAGTTACCTATTTGTATTGTATACTTTCTCTTGGTGCCTGTTCGCTGTATTTGTAAATGGTGGTTCTTTATCTGCGTTATAATTGCTAATAGGGATTTTTATTATCTGTTCTTACTAATTGCGGTGCTTGATATGTAACTGATTTGCATGTATGATGCATGTGTGATCCCCCGAATACCTATTTCTTTGTTTGCTTTGATTGTAACGTTCATTAACTCGCTCAGGTGATGGTGTTCTGCATCTATTTCATAATGTCCCAGTCGGTTTGTGTTACATATTTGCCATATGCATGTGCCCGCTTACTTTGAGAAATTGTATTCCTTGTGAACCGGTGGCGTTCTTTAGGGTGAGTCACTGAGTCTTCCTGGTAGAGGACGACGTATCGTATAGAGACAGTAAATAGCTCCAGATATCCAACGGTACTGTGAGAATGTGTGGCGTTCAGAATTGTTGTGAGAATAAGTTCGTTATTTTTATGATCGACCTTTGTATATGTATAGCTGTGTTATGCGATTATGGAATATAAAAATATAATAAACACAGAGTTTTTCGAGATGGAAAAAAAAACATCGACAGATTTTGATGCCGCGTATAGCGCAGCGTAGGAATTGGAAAACCAGTTTATTTTGAAGTTGAGTACAGGGAATTTGATTACAAATTTTGTATCTCTATGATAAAATCGCCGAATAGCAGTTACTAATGGAATATTTTGGAAAGTGTGGATATTGTTTGGATTTAAGTAACCCTTTTTATAAGGATTTGAGGCGTTTTATCTTCGTGTTTCAAAAATTGAAACTGCTTTGTTGGATTTATTGGAGCAAGATTCTATAGGTTGTTTTGACACGATTTTTTTCTGCTGACTCCCTGAACAACTCTGAGGGAAAAGCCACTACCACTAGGGACCTAAAATTGATGGAATTGGTGACAGTGAACCACACAAATATTCCAGTGCTACTTTGAGGAGCTGTCGTCGATGAAATTTCTTTATGCTACCGGATCCGGATAATTCGTACAACGTTTGGACTCGTACAGGTTTGCTTTATTGATTGTTGCACTTTCTTTATGTGCAATTTCTGACTATATCTATCAACAAATTTGGTTGTGTTTCAGATTACACCTACCGCTATATCGATTCAGTTTTCTAATAACCTGAGTTCAGCTCACATTGCTGAATAAGTTGTTAACAGTTGGAATTAGATTTTTTTATGCATTTATAGAGTTCCTAAATATTTTCCTTTCTTTTATTGTATGCTTATTTTGATGACTGCGAATACTGTGCTGAATTGTATTCAGTAAATATATATACCTAGCGATATGTAGAAATCAGTCATTAAGACCCGGGGCGCTACTGGGTTCACTGTGGAGCTTTGTGAATCACTGCATAGAATACATTTAACCACAGGCTGATTAATGTTTGTTTCCTTTCATTGAGGGTTGTTGCTTTTTAACATTACTAATAGAAATATATTAATCTGGCATTATTGTGTTTTGAATATTTGAACCTCCTGTCACGGTTTCCTTACTCTCGTTAGGTGTAATTTGGGTTGTCTACACAACGTAACGTCCTATTCTTCCGCCACTAGACGATCATGATAAAAGGTTATCGTTCTTTAGAGCACTCCGTAAAATCCCGGATATTTTATAGTACTCTGTATAACACGGGATAGCTCACTTCTCTGAGTAAAATAACATTAAATTGTTGTAGTGCAACTTCTTATACCCTTTTTTTTTGCTCTGTATAAGATGACCTCATTATAGTGTTATTTGATTGTTGGGGACAAAGCTGATAATTTCTCTAGTCTTTAGCTCACACAATAACAAAACAAGTTGCATATTCCATAAAAATTAACTTAAGGTAATAATCTGTTCATCATACCTGAATATTCGGGGAAACATATTGTTAGTGGAGATTTCCGTATCTTTTCTTCGAATAGATCCTTTTTATTTAGGAAAAGGATGATAGATGTGTCTGTAAACCATTTATTGTTACATATAGAGTCAAACAGTTTGAGACTCTCTTGCATTCGATTCTGAAAAAGAAAAATGGAAGGATTATCCCATCAGATGTTTAATAATTTATTACGGTTTATCCAGATTTGTAAATATTTCAAATAAGGAATTTATTGATTAGTTAATTACAACCATA
The DNA here is from genome assembly GCA_034642435.1 of Megalocaria dilatata. Classification (NCBI taxonomy): domain Eukaryota; kingdom Metazoa; phylum Arthropoda; class Insecta; order Coleoptera; family Coccinellidae; genus Megalocaria; species Megalocaria dilatata. Next base: position 78,294,883 of record CM067856.1, read on the forward strand.
TACATATAAATTCTAAAAAACTGTCTGAAGGGGATATAACTCTATAGCAGACATTTAAGAACCTAGTAAAGGTGTAAAATAGGGGCACAATTGACACTTTTCTTTAAATGGCTTCCTTTAAATGTCATAATATTCATTAACCAAAGACATACTTCTTGTTTACCTCTGCCCAAAAGCAGGATTTGAATTTTCATGAGAAAAATATAGCCTCGGTAAAATTTGTGAATTTTTTTATTCACTTTTTAAATCTACTTCAAAATCTGAAGTAGAATTTTCTATGATGGTTGAAATGTCTGTTTCATGCATAATTCAAAAATTTTTATAAAAGACAATATTTTATATAAATGGAACTTGAACTTTAAGATGCTCTACAAATTAACAGTTTCATAAAACAACTAAAAACAATGGAATATGAAAGTAAAAAGAAAAGGAAATCAGGAAGTAATATATCGTAAATAAATCTTGAAAAGGAGTGGAGACAGTTAATGATTTTTACAGCAGGATGATAAAAATTGAGACTCGTGATAAATTCCTTTGTTTTATGTTTATTGAAACTGTTAATTTGTAGAGCATCTTAAAATTCAAGATCCATTTATATAAAATATTGTCTTTTTAAAAATTTTTGAATTATGCATGAAACATACATTTCAACCATCATAGAATATTCTTCTTTAGATTTTGAAGTAGATTTAAAAAGTGAATAAAAAAATTCATAAATTTTACCCAGGCTATATTTTTCTGATGAAAGTTGCATCACTTGTCCGCTTTTTATTGACATCTACTAATTTTTTATACTTTAATCAGGCATCAGCGAATATAAATCTAGAATATTGCAATAGTTTTTTTCAAATTGTGATAATGCCAATTTTACCTGGCTTCAGAAACAAAAATATACCACATCCTTCTCTATCAGACACATCCTCACAACTTCACCTACTCGACATGAAACGCCCATCAATTTACTCTTTTAATTAACTATTTTAGTATGCTACACTAATGAATTCAGCTAATAAGAAATAGGATGAAACGTGATTGATTTTTTCAATTAACTAATAGAGAATTATTAATAGCTTCTTGGCAATACTGTCAAAGGACATAATAATTGATATGTTCCCATTTTTATATTAGAACATTCAGTAATTAAATTTTTTTTTTCAATTCCACGCCAAAATTTCACCCCTTAGAAATAATCAATTCCAATGAAATGCTTTGAGAATAATTTACAGGTGATACTTGTTTTTTGGACATGAGACCATGAAAGATGGTGCCAAAACGGTAGAACCTTTCTACTGAATTCTTTTTATTTTCAATGCACATATTTGGGAATATTAACTGTAAGATTCAGAGATATTTCTGCTTATCAATAAACTATACATAAATAAAGCATTAGAATGTCTGTACATTGAACATATTTGTAGAAACCGACTAGGAATGATAAAAGAAAAATTAACAGAACACAAAAAAACGATTTTTAAAATTTTTGTGTCTGTTACTGATAATCTCAGTTTCTTGACAGGGACAGATTTTTATGCGGTTTTTACAGGCAGATCATGAAAAACCTGGAGCAACATTTAGAATGTGTCTCACTGAAATCGGATGGATGATGAAAAAAAAAAAAAAAAGATATTGTGAATAGTATAATTGGAATGTTTGTACATTCATTGTATTTGATGAAAATTAAAAAGAAGTAATCAAAGAGCAGTAACAAAATCCAAAAAAAACTTTTGAATGTTTGCCTGTCTGCTATAGCTTCGCTTTTGTTGAGAAGTTTTACCAAGTGTAGAAGTCACGGGTATCAGTTAACAAATAATATCAGTTCAAGGCTATTTTATTGCTCATCAATTGAAAATATTTTTTTCCAATCATTGACTCACCGTAGTTTCATCTTCATGCAAAACTTGATCATATTCACTCATAGCTACACAAAATATAATTGCAGTGACATCTTCAAAACAGTGTATCCACTTTTTCCTCTCTGATCGTTGACCTCCTACATCAAATAATCTGAAAAAAAAGTTACAAACTTTATTTCATTTTTACTGGTGGAAATTAATTGAACAAAAATCTACAATCGAAGATACTCAAATATATTATACTAGCAGTATCCTTGGAAACTTATGAATTGGATCAATCACATACATAAATCGTTGTCTTCATTATGAAATTAGGGGCTATGCAGGTCAAGAAATGTTCCTTAACTATTTACAATGACTCAAAATTCAAACAAATTTTATAAACGACATTTTTAATGTAGTGTTTGACATAAGTCTTTTTGTGCACTCTTTCTAGGGAATAGGGTTTACACAAGTGTCTGTAATTTTCGAATCTTATACCGAAAATAGTATCAAACGACTCGGTTGGATTCACTGATGAAGAATCCGACGTCAAAAGTAATGCTGTCTGACCGGTCCGTCCTCAAAATCCTCCAACTTTCGAATCGAAAGAGCTCCCAATTAAATATTAAGTTTATATAATATTCATAAATTGATCCATTTTCATGAATTTTGTAGATTCCAAACAAACTTACGAGATCCAAGACAATTCATAAGATATTTTTGATAATGATTTGTATCATGAAATTGCTTCATGATTCAATATTTGTATAATCCGTCTAGGAAGTATTCGGAATTTATTATTTTTCATAATTTTAATATTAGGAGTACAAATAAGTTTCCGCCGTTTTATTGTAGAGGGCGCGGTACGGAGTTTTGGTTAGCTTTCCCAGATGATAACCGGCTTAAAAAATAGTTTGGACATTCAAGAACAACATAACCTATTAATATCATTGATTTTATATTGGTAAAATATAATTTTCATAAGTTGAAAATGTCAAAATTTGAGCCAAGTAAGCGTCATTTGCGGGAAATATTAGTTTACTCCTTTAATTTAAAGAAATCTGCTGCTGAGGCGCATCAATTGCTCGTAGAAGCATATGGTGAGGGTGCTTTGAGTGAGAGAACGTGTCGAGAGTGGTTTCAAAAGTTTAAAAACGGTGATTTCGACGTAGAAGACAAAGATCGCAGTGGAAGGCCAAAAATTTACGAGGATGCAGAATTGGAGGAATTATTGGAGGAAGATTCATCTCAAACACCAAAAGAACTTGCTCTAACATTAGAAGTCACTCAGCAAGCAGTTTCACATCGTTTAAAATCATTAGGAATGATTCATAAAGAAGGAAATTGGGTTCCGTACGGCGGAAACTTATTTGTACTCCTAATATATAATGTCGCAACTAGAAAAAGAAAACAGGTAGAATATTTGTACAGAAAAGGTTTTCGAAACATTAAAAAATTAGTGTAATTGGCTGAACTGGGAAAAAGTGCTGTATATGAGACAATAAAGAGGGTAAGAAAATGGCATGGATATGAGGTATAGACCAGTTTTAGAAAGCCCGCGTAAGATTAAAGGAAACAATTCAAACGCTTAATGGCCTCAGGACGTCACAATCCGCGCCTGGGTTTCGCAAATTGGCTAAAAGATTTGGAAATAAATGAAATATAAAAGTATGTCCAGAAACTGTCCGTATGTCACTGAAAAGACAAGGCTACATATCAAGGAAACCAAAAAAATCCCTATAAAGTCACCTTTTTAAAAGGAAGGGAGGATAGAATATTGTCAACGTTTTCAAGAAGATAATATTAATAATGTCTTTATATCTGATGAAAGTTTTTTCCAACTTGGTGAAAATCACTTGAAAGTCCTATCAAAACAACCTGTTACCTTTCAAATTTCCCACCAAAATAATAGTTTGGGGAGCAAAATCTCAGCGTGGTGCTACGCCTCTCTGTATAATTGATGGTACCATTAATAATGAAAAGTATTGTTGAAATGTTCTCTTATTTTTCCCAATATTTTAAAGCAAATGCGATGTATCTGGTAGTCAGAAGTAGAATAATAACACGCATGTTCTACAAAATTTCGTGAGGATCGTATATGATTAGTAGATTTAAAACAATTCAATCCAACGATTGAGTTAAATTTAGTATGGAGCCTAAATCTCGGTTACTCTCGTTAATGGATAAAAATTGGTTATATGGTTCCCTAATTATTCACCTTTGAAATGTTCTCTTATTTTTCCCAATATTTTAACAGCCAATGAGATGTATCTGGTAGTCAGAAATAGAATAATGACACGCATGTTCTACAAAATTTCGTGAGAATCGTATATGATTAGTAGATTTAAAACAATTCAATCCAACGAATGAGTTAAATTTAGTATTTAGAAGTTAATATGAACACAAAGGCTAGTGCAAAATTTGTGAGGATCTGTATAATTAAACGATATGAAAAAATATCCAATAAAATGCTTTACAAACTTTGTGTGATTTCTGTGCTTAGCATAGAACATATAGAACGTTGGATATTATTAGGAGTACAAGTAAGTTTCCGCCGTTTTTTGACACAAATTAAATATTTATTATAGAAGAACGGTAATATAAATTTATTTAAAATATTGCCCATCACTTGCAACCACTTTTTTCCATCTCTCAGGCAGCATTCGAATCCCACGTCTGAAGAACTCCTTGTCTTTTGAGGCTATCCACGAATCAACCCAATTTTTGGTATCCTCATAAGATGTGAACCGCTGCGCCGTCAGAGCATGTGCCATGGACCGGAACAGGTGATAATCGGACGGTGCAATATCTGGTGAATACGGCGGGTGGGGTAACACTTCCCAATCAAGTGTTTCCAAGTACTTTTTCATGGGAGCCGCAACATGTGGATGAGCATTGTCATGCAGAAGAATAATTTTTTAATAATTTTTTTGTGAGACTGCTTGCTGAGTGACTTCTAATGTTAGAACAAATTCTTTTTGTGTTTGAGATGAATCTTCCTCCAATTCTGCTTTATATTTTACCAATATAAAATCAATGATATTAATAGGTTATGTTGTTCTTGAATGTCCAAACTATTCATCTGCGAAAGCTAACCGAAACTCCGTGCCGCGCCATCTACAATAAAACGGCGGAAACTTATTTGTACTCCTAATAGATGTACCTACCTAGTTTGAATTGCATTCACAGAGTTTCCCGAAATTGTTTGGTAAGATTACAAGTTTATTTATTTTTAATTGATTTTATATTTCAAATGTAAAGTTGAACTGACCTTATCTGAATTCTACTTGTTTTTGAGGATGTACTACATGTTTTTGAGAGTTTTTGAAGTAACTTATTTAAATATTTAAACATATTAAATATTTCAAATAAATTAGTTTTGGAGAAGTTCTTGAAATTATGCTGTGTATTTTTGAAAAAGATTTAGTTTTCATAAATATAAGACCAGAAACTAAACATTTTGTCAAATGTTTGTTACAGGCAAAAAGTACGTTCCACGCCTGTCTGACGAGTTCAGGTACGTATGTTTGGAACGAAACATTCGATATTACTTATTTTTAATTTTCATTAAGAGAAAACAAGCATTTATTCGTCATCGTATCGCGCTGAGGTTTTGATTCTTCCACTGCCCCACTGTATTCTTGATTAATACTGAATTTCCTATATTTCTTATGTTGTTGAATATTTTATATTATGAACATATAAATGCAATTAACGGAATGAATATTTTCATTAACAATAATCCTGCTTCTAAATAATGGAGAAACGGTCGTATTCAACTCAAGGATCATTCGAATAAAACCAACTTTATTAAGGAAAACTGTCTTATGAAAAGGTATTAAAATTTGAGTCTTTATCTTTAACAGTGCCAAGTTCCTGATTTTCCAGTAATTCTACTATAATATTATTAACGTAATTTCACAATGAAATCGTCAACTTTCAATGAAAATATAGTTATTGAGTTATGGTTGATTTCTAAAATGGCATTTGTAATAATCGTTAATTGAGAATTACAGTTCTCACTTCACTGGGAATATTACTTCCTCAACAGGCTTTGTAGTAAAAATTTATAGGATGACCGATAATGATTTGATCCAATCTTTCTTTTTTTGGGGGGGAATTTCTAGAATATTTTTGTTACTTACTTAAAATTGAGATTCTTAAAGGAGAAATGGACTTCTACTATGCCTGTCGTTTTTACCCTAGTACGTAAAATATCTTGTTCCGTTGGTTGATAATCTCTAGCTCCTAATCTGTCTAGTCCGTCCAAGAAGCTGTAATAAAACATTCGATATGATTTGTGCAAAGAAAATTTCATAATTAATAACAAGGCAACTGATGGTTAAAATATCTAAATTGTCCCTCAGATATTTAAAAAACAAATTGCGAGAAGTTTGTTTACATCTAGAACTGTTAGTATGTTCAATATGTGCAATGAATAATATTAATTTGAAAAAGAGTGAATTTAATGATGGGAATTTTAATACACACATATACCATCACCATATAAAATTTTTGTTACTTCACACTTTGCGCCCTTCATGTATTCTGTGCCATTGTTCAAAATATTTGTGCTTTTAATTTTATTTTGTGACATTAGCAAAAGTGACTTTTTATGGTTATTTCTTAGAGATGGACTACCACAGGGTAGTGTGCTGGGTCCATTTCTCTATCTGGGTCCATTTCTCAGCTAGCTCTAGACTGCTGCTTACAGCCGTAAGCAGTAGTCTACAAACAGGCTCATCATCATGGGAATTTGCTGATGATACAGCTATTCTTACTAAACATAAAGATACAACATTGGAATCTAGCCACTTACAAGATGATGCAAGGGAAATTGAAAAATAGAATCAGAATTAATGAAACTAAGTTTACAAAAGTGGACTTCACACTAAGAATAAATCAATGCCCCCCTTTTTTCATTAACAATGTACAGTTACCGAAATCCATATCTACCAAATTCTTGGGAATGCATTTGGACAGAAGAATTACCTGGAAAGAGCATGTTGGCAAAAAACGGAAATAAATTGATTTGAGAGTGAAAGATCTATATTGAATAATAGGAAGAAATTCCAATTTATCTCTGGAGAGCAGAATTTAATATACAAAACTGTTATCAGATCAATATGGGTATATGGAATAGAATTGTGGGGCTGCACAAGCAAGTCAAACATGGCTATCATACAGAGAAGCCATTCAAAGATACTATGTATGATATCAAATGCTCCATGGTATATTACTTATCAGAGTTTACACGAAGACTTGAAGGTACCATATGTGAAAAAAGGATAAATCACCATAAAAAAACGAAATGATCACAAAAATACCTCTCTCCAATCATTACTCGATACAAAAAACTCAAAAGGAACTGGCCAGCAGATCTGATGAAGGATTGAAGACACTAGCCCTCATCACGTCATCTTATAGCGCATTAGCTTATAGAATAATTGTATTTTGATTGCTAATAAAGTGTTAAAAAAAATTCAATATAGAATTATCCAAAATAGATCCAATATAAAATTATTAATGAATCTAATTTATAACAACAGCTGGATTTTTCATCTTATGCCTACTAAAAACTGATTTCTGACAGCTTAATTTTCTCTTCTGGTAGAATATCGCTTGGGCTAACTTTTGGAATACTCATTTAATCAATACTGCATAATTTCACAAGAGAGACACAGTGTGATGTGAACATGTGTCAAAAGGTGTGAATTTTCTTACTTCCTCTATAAGGAAATCCACATTTTTTTGGAAACATTAGTTACAGTATATCCAAGCGGAAGAAATAAATGAGGCAAAACACAAAAAATGAGGAATCACGGTTTGTCTATTTAAGCAATAACTTCATTATATTTTTAGATATGGAAATGAAAAAATGTATTTCATTATTCAAAGAAAAATAAATTGGATATAGTTGTTTCTTTATATACCTTTAGGAAAACAAAATTCTCAATAACTCCTACAATAATAATAATATTTCCTTCAGATATTGAACAAAATACACTTTTAAAAAAATTCACAAAATTATTGCTAGAATAATTCAGAGCATGAAAATTTTGAACAAAAATGTGAAGTACAATATTTTCCAGAGAATGATTAATATATGCATTCTTACCAATGTCACCTGTGAACCCAAACAAAACTCATTTGAATGATAATATGCGATTTTATAAGTGACTAAGCTCTAGTTATTTTTATAAACACATTCATCAGTATTCACCAGATATTTACCAAAATGGAATTTGATTTCTGGCAGTAACCTTTTTTCCACAGATAATCATTTTTTCATTGTTGCTTGTAACAATAAATTAAGACCTTTCTTCTAAAGATCATTTTTGACACAACCAAACTAGGAGACTCCAAAAATGAGAAATTTCATGCTTTAGTTAGGTTTTGTGTTAAAATTCCCCATCGAAGTCTCTTGATGCGTGTTCATATCTAGTTAAAATAACATCAATAGAGGTTCATTCTTGATAGAAGGTATATAAAATTATTTAAATATTTTAATATTAGCCTTCTACACATTTAATTTCAAAAAATTATATTTAATGATTATAACTTCTGAAAATAAATTAAAATAATGTCATATAAGTACCACTTATATCAATTGATATATAAAATAAACATTCATTATAAGACATCCGAATGGAATAACAAAATCCAATAAATAAAAATTATTAACCAAAATCCTATAAATTAAATATTTTGTATAGACAAAATTTTGTTTCTGCTGATCAATCTTATGAAAACCAATATCTTTCAAAAATATCTAACATAATCTTAAGAATTTCATCATAAAACTATCTTACTTAGAGTATTCAATATTATTGGATATTTAACTAAGTTACTTTATATAAAAACATATACAGATAGTCCTTGTGCTATAACAGAGGCCGTTAAATTGTCTTTCAATCTTTTAGATCAAGGGTAAACCACAGAAATATTTATATATAGTGAACCGTCACACTACATTTAAAGATTTTTCAGTTTGCCAAAAGTCTTTCTAAACGGTTGAAGGGTAAGTAAATATTTGTTGTTGATTGATGTTATATTTATTGAATATGAATTATTTGAATACTGACGAAGCAAAGTCCCTCTTAAAACTTGATTTTCAGTAATGTTTTACATATCTTGAGTTTTTATATGAAGTAACTTAGTTAGATATCCAATAATATTGAATATTCTAAGTAAGATAGTTTTATGATGAAATTCTTAAGATTTTGTTAGATATTTTTGAAAGATATTGGTTTTCATAAGATTGACCAGCAGAAACAAAATTTTGTCTATTCAAAATATTTAATTTATAGGATTTTAGTTAATAATTTTTATTTATTGGATTTCGTTATACCATTCGGTTGTCTTATAATGAATGTTCATTTTATATGTCAATTGATATAAGTGGTACTCGTATGACATTATTTTAATTTATTTTCAGAAGTTATAATCATTAAATATAATTTTTTGAAATTAAATATGTAGAAGGCTAATATTAAAATATTTAAATAATCTCATATCTAGTTATACTTCGATCTTATATACTTGGTTAGCTGATTTATCACTTAAGTCATTAATATACTGATTGCTTATATAGGATATCCTGTAAAGACCACATACAAACGAGATGTAGATCAAAGGGTTCCATATTTACTATGAAATTTTTTTCCCATTAAAAGTCTGTTTTCGAAATATTTTCATTTCTACCAAAAACGCTCCGACGAACGAGCTTATACAGACACAGTTGTTATCATCAAGAATACCATAAACCATGTGGAGATGGCAAAATATGAAAATCAAAACTCTGTACTATGACCTGACTGTTCCTGCAGTTTATTTCCCGCCAAGACATAAATTAAAAAAAAAAAAAAATCAGAGAGTTCATTCAAAGTTTAGGACCCAAATTTATTGCTGTAGGTGACTATAACAGCAAGTACACCTTATTCGGATAAAGGCGCACAATAACAAAAGGCAATAAATTGGCAAAACATACAAGAATTCAACTACTTTTTTTGTCAATTGGAAGACCTACCTACTTTCCAACAACTAATAAAACTCCCGATCTCTTGAAATTTTTCAGAACAAATGGCGTACCTACTATCTATATGTATCATCCTATAGAATACAAGTGAAGCTAATGAATCGTTAACAGAATAAAAAAAAAATCTCAAACAAGTTATTGAAAAAGCTACTCCAGAGATCAATGACAAGAATAGAATACACAATGTTCCAGAAAATATAAAGGAACTCTTAGCGCAAAAACGAAAAGCTAGAATGAAGTAGCAGCAGACACTCTAAAGGAGATAAAACCACCTTGAATAGGATAACAAACGAATGGAAATTTTAAAATGAAAGACACGAGGGAAAAATCATTCACTGAGTATGTCACTAATCTTAATAGATATGATAATACAGTGTGGTAAAAAAATTAAAAGACCGATGAAGAATACCACCATTGCGCAACATAATAAGATCAACGATGAAATGGGCATGGATCGACCAAGAAAAGGCACAAATATTTGCTGAACATCTGGCTGAAGTCCGGTGGTTAAGTGGGAGGATTCAAATCCCTCTGCGCCCAGGGGTATGTTGTGTATGTTGGTATGGATGATAACGACGAAGATTAAAACATCTGCATAGACTAAGTAGCTGAATAATAATAATAATAAAGAGAATAGAATGAACACAGACAATACTGTACAACTGCACTCCCGGACGAGAATCAAGCTTTCAATAAGGTCTGGCATCCTGGTTTGCTATAAGCCAAAACTTATCTGCCTGGATGCTATTATAAGTTATTGAAATCCCATCTTAGTGAAAGGCGATTCAGAGTGAAAGTTGGTGATGAAGAATCGAACTACTTTCCAATACGATCAGTAGTTCCTCAGAGAAGCGTTATTGGACCACTCTGGTACTCGTCACTCGATCATATAATTAATGTCATTCTTTCAGTATGGTTATTTGCTTCAGTTCTATCTCTAGATAGGTCATCAGGCGTTATCATTTCTGTGTTATCATTCACGTATTATATGAGTTTATTTTTCGTTTGTGACGTTTTATTCTGTTTGAAAATGACGGAAGCAAATTTTCCATATGCGTCGCGAAAATGCGCTAATATGCTCTTAATTTACGGACAATGTGCCTTGATGGGTTATCAAAGTTAAGACTTTCTTTTTTAAAAGAAGATAGAACTCATCGAAATAAACCATTTCAACAAAAACCATACAACATACAATGTTTAAGGAGACAAAGATAGAAGCCCTTTAATTCTGTTAGTTTTGGCTACGCCATCGAGCATGCGACCTTGATTGACAGCATGTGTCAATTCAAACTTTGAATCGAGATTATGATTTCAACGAGCACATTCAACAGACATGTGAGTTTTGACTCCCGTTAGTTTGTCGAAAGATACTGCATATTCATTAAAATCCTTCTATAACATTATAAAATGTTTGAATAGAAGATACGATCATCTACATGTGTTCACGTAAAACCGGGAATAACATATTCCACTAAATGGAAAGATACGAAAACAGTAACCTTTGGAAACACTCAAATCTAAAAACTGAAAATCAATGACGTATGAATACCTGCCAATTTATTCGCATAAGTTGTTTGAAGTATTGAACTTTGCAGTCACTAATATCGAAGATTCTTCAACGGATATCTTTCACCTGCTTTTTTGCTTGAATTCTCCAAATATTCAATATATTCGGTATCTTTCGATAAATGCATAAAATTTAAACAAATCATAATTACCACAGGATTGTTTGTTAATACTGAACTGGCATTTAACATAATATATCAAATCACAATAGCTTGGATGATCATATTATGGCCACTGAAGCGTTTAAAATAACCGAAATAATAAAACTGGACATGGAATTTTCTGAAATTTTAAGATTTCCAATTGAACTGTATAGGTTGAATAACTTTTTTCCTTGAATATAAACGATTTATGGTGAAATGGTTTATATTGACGATTTCTACATCCTGCTAAAAAAAGTTTCAACTATTCAAATATCCCGTATCGATAGAAGGAAAAGATAATATAGCAATTGGATAGAATGTGTAGTTGAAGAGTAAATAAAGATATTACTATTTGGCAGAATCGTTGAGCTGATACTCGTTGGAGCGACCATAGCAAGCTTGAACGCCAGCATCTGCCCATAATCGCTTCATAGCAGCCAAAAGTTCTTCTGAAAATGGTTCGGTGTCCTCCATCCTCTGTATAACGTCAAAGACCATTTTACCATCCACCTGAAAAACAATGTTTTATTTTTATTAGATTGTGTCTTATAAACTTTGGAAATATATCATTTTATTAAACTCATAAAGCAGAAGGTGGAATTTTAAATACGAATAATGAAATGAAATAAGGTTTTCCATCACTTTTTATTAACTGAATATACGGCGACTCAAGTTTCGTAGTGTTTACTACATTTTCCAAATGAATAAAATAAATTCTATCTCAACTATTATGAAGGCTTCGGTTTGTGTAAAACTTCGAGAAGTTTCGTGTGTCAAAGGTGCGTCTGCTCATTTAATAGTTTTATTTATAAAACATGCTTTTGCTCAACATTTCTATGGATTCCAGAATGTTTAGTTTTTCCCTTTCGTTTCCAGGTGTAATATTTCAAGATTGTCCAATTCTGGGAAAATATGATTGGTTTCGAAAAAATGTTTCGCAAATTTAGGGTTAACTTTCTGGTTCCTAAATGAAGAATGATGTTCTTCGAACCTTTTTTGGAAAGATACGGTACTGCACTGTTGACAACTTAATTTATAAACTACAGAATTATTCAGCCGACTGAATTTATGACAATTGATATGATATGATGATATATTATCCTGATACTTCTAGATCTTCTGTGAAGATCCCTCAGAAGCTTCTTCAGCTTGTGCTAGTTAGGATAAATTGTGTTCTAGTTAGGCTTTGTAACTGCGACCTTACGCCACTTTAGGTCACAGGACTGTTAATTTTCGACCAACAGCGAAATGGTGGCCGAAACCCGAAACTAGAAAATTTCTTTTCTACTTGAACATGATTTGAATCCGGAACCTTTCGGTTCAGAGTCCAATGCTCTAACCACTCAGCTATCGACAATGTTATATAAATATTCACCAATGAGCTTTCATACGAATGTTTTTCTCGAAAAATTGACTGATTATTTACAACAATAATATTTTCATTAAAATATTCCAATAAGCTAATCTCTTACATTCAGTTCAAAAACTTTTTGACATATTGGAAGTGTGCGTATACCGCTAAATTCTTCACAAATTTTTGTGTTCGTCACCTTTTCAATAGACGTAACAATATAGACCTTCCATAATTCCGGAAAATTGCCTTACTCTAAGGATGTGATTATGAAATCAGGTAAGCGATTTCCTAATACCTCGAAAGCATCCTTAAAAATCGTCGTTTTGACACTATCAGGACCAGAGGTGTTCTTGAGCATCCCCGCATATTTTCTCAACTGTTTCATTGCATTTCATTTTTTTTTTAATATCATTATTTAACACTGAATGGTCAGACTTTTTGACTATTTAAATTATTGGACACATTCCGTTGAATATTCTCTTAATTGGTTCGACAAAAGCATGCTAATAGATTCACAATCAATACTATTATTCTCCCAACAACATGTTCTTTATTTATCCGGGAATTCATTCGCATTATAATTCTTATATGAACGCATCATGAATTTGGATCTTACAGGAGAGAATCTTATGCCTGTTTTTCCAAAATCTTAGAGAAAATCGTTAATTAACAACTAATAGAATGCTTAGAATCTAACTCAATCTTATCTGATACTCAATGAGGTTTTTGTAAAAATTTTAGTTGCGCAACAGTCCTTTCTGAGGTTACTGGCAAAATATTGGTGGCTACCGATAATAATAATGAAAAAAAAAATAACATTAGAGCCGTTGATACACTTGATCACACAATATTAGTTAGTGGCCATACTACTATTACACAGGGTATCTACTTTAAAAAGGGCCAAACTTCAAGGGGAGATCATAAAAATTATTTGCAACAAAAAATGTCATATAACACATGGTCGAAATGTTGATGGTTATTCTTCAATTTAACATTTCTTGATTTTAGGAAATATTTCAAGTAATAAATATATATATTTATATATATTCTGTCAAGAAAGTACCGGGAATTATCGATTTAAATCTGGCGGGGCAATGAGACAGGTAAAAATTTTTTTCCTAGGTTGGTACCACTGTCCTTAATTACTATGCCAAGCTTGAGCGGGATCTGTCAACTAGTGTGTTTGCAACAGCTGATTAAGTCAGTCGATGTCAGAGTGCGTGCCGATTTTTACTATGGGTGATTACGTTGAGCAAAGAATTTGTTTAAAGTTTTGTGCTGCAAATGAATTTTCGTGTGCCGATGCATTGAAAATGTTGCAAAAGGCCTTTGGTGATAATGCTCTATCGAAAACTCATGCATATCAGTGGTACAGAGCCTTCAAGGACGGTCGTGAAGTGGTCGCCCATCGACGGCTTCGATCGAAGATAACGTCGATAAAATTAAGGAAAGGGTGCTGGAAAACCGTCGTACCAGCTTGAGAGAGATAGCACATGATCTTAAGATATCCCACGAGTCCGCACGTACGATTTTGATTGATATTTTGGGCATGAGAAAGGTGGCCGCACGACTTGTACCGAAAGACCTGAATTTTCTTCAAAAACGTCATCGCGAACAGGTTACTTCAGACATGCTGGATCGCTGTGATTCCGATTCTACATTCATGGAACGCATTATAACTGGTGATGAGACCTGGGTCTACGAGTACGATATGCAAACAAGCCAGCAATCATCGGAATGGGTGGCAAAAAATGAGCCGAAGTAGTATAAATATAAAATCAATTATACCTCGGTTATCCTTGTAGCCTCATCAAATTTGACCACATATTAGAAATTAAGTTTGCTAAAAGATAAGAAGTTCTGTGTGCCAAAAAATCTTTATTGCGGGCGTGGTAAGAAAATGAATATTACTATTCTGAAGTGAATAAAATGAATCCTATTTCTCCAATGGTTTTATCGATGAAAATTCATTAATTATGGACATGTTTATTTTTCAGCAAAAATACCTCATTTAGTGTGCTTTCGAATGACATATCAACTTTTGTGCTAACTGCTTGTCCTCTGCAATAATATCATGGCTAAGAAGATAACAACGAAAAGTTTAAATATTCCAAACCTAAATTTGCTCTATCTTGAAGCTTTTCATGATTGAATATTAAAGTAATTCTAATGGAAATCATGAATTTATCTTTCAAATCATAATAATTCAAACGAATAAACTAAATTTTAATAATACAGATTTTATAAAAAAATATAGAGTAAACAGACTTCTAGTACTTATAAAAAATGTTCGAAATATCCACAGCCTTGTTCAATAGATTTCACACATCGTTTTCGCAATGAATCTACAACACTGTGAGGTTCACAACGTTTCTGATTCATTTTTGCACAACACAATTGTATTCTTTCGATCAGATCCTCACGAGTCTGAACGCGAATTTACTTTTTCTTTCAAAGTGTTTCAGACATAAAAATCCGAAGGCCATCTTACCAGACCGTACCTTTTAATCCATTGCACCCCAGAATATTCATTCATTAAGTCCCGTACATTCTGCCTATTATGAGCTGGGCAGCTATCCATTTGAAACCAGACATTTTGTCTGTTAGCCAGGAGAATTTTATCCAATACGTCTGTTAAGTTGCTTCGGATTGATGTTATGAATTCTTCAGCGTCGAGGCGATCGGGAAGTATTACTGGTCCGAAAAGTTCACCTCTCATGACTCCCAACCACACGTTGACCCTTAACTCATGTTGGAAATGGGGAACAATAGTTGCATGGGGGTTTTCTCTTTTCCATACATGGTTATTTGGCAAATTTATCATACCCGATTTCGTGAAAGTGGCCTCATCAGTTCATAATATCCTATGGGCCTTTCAAAAGTAGATACTCTGTATATACAACATAAGCTGACACGACTACAAGGAACACCACCACACCCACGGCAGCTATGGAAGTGCTACTAAATCTACCACCCTTGCACCTGTTCATGCAGAGGGAGGCGGAACGGACCATATACAAACTACATCAACTTGCGATCCGCAGGCCAGAGGCAATAGTGATGGGAGGCTCAGGTCTGCTGGACGATCTTTTTACGAACAGCACCTTATGGATGTCCTCGGATCTAATGTCAAAAGTTACTAGCCAAGAACGGCATTTCAATGTAATCTCCCCAGGCGGGACGAATGGATCCAGCATGCTGATATTCTATTGAGGACCTAACTTGCCTTGTTCACAGACGGCACGCGAACGACGAACGGAATGGCAGTCTATGGAAGTAAACCTAGAGTCAGCATATCATTGAGTCTTGGCCAATACGGTCCAGACAGAACTATTTGCCATTGAGGCATCGGCGGATCTGCTGATAAAACGGAAAATCCACCACGACAAAATCAATATATTTACTGATTGTCAATCAGCACTAAAAGCTCTAGAATCCAGCTGTTGTACATCGAAAAAAGTCTGGAACACGGCTCTAAACAGGCTCGATATGTATAACAGAATCACTCTTGTTTGGATACCGAGCCAGTCAAACTATTTGGGTAACGAAGAGGCAGCAAATCGATTGTCGTTTGCTGGCGCCCCGCTGGTTTGAAACATGCGAAGGTATTCCTTCGAACAGCTTCGAACCAAAAGACGGCAGACCTAGCGTTAGGTTTGGACAATACCAAACTCAGAATACTTGGGATTATGACAGGTCACTGCAGGCTGAAAGCGCATTTGTGCGGTCTGGCTGAAGACAATGAATGCAGGCTGTGTATTGAGGACACTAAAATAGCTATGCACATCGTCTCAGAGTGCCCAGTAGTGAGTCGCATCAAATGCGAAGTCTTTGGTCAGGTTATTGTAGCCCACTGCGAACTGGAATAAGATTATCGGTTTTATCCAAAAACTGGATCTCATTGGGGAAATATAAAATAGGACATAGAGGTGAACCACAATAATCCGCCCACTATAAATAATAATAAACTACTATATATAGGTGTCAGTGAATATGTGGGTAGAATTTTATAGAAATATCTTGAAATTAGATCCCAAATAGTAAAAATAGATAATTCTTCTTTCGAAGAATTGATAACTAATATGGGGAAGTACGACAGGGATCATTTTTGGAACCTTCTCTTTACTCAATTTATACATCTACCCAAAGACAGATATTCAGAAATTGCAGAGTTTCATTACTTTGCGGATGATACTCATATATTGTCATCCTCTGAGAAAAAGTGTTAGACTATTTTCAGACTATGAATGAAGAACTGGAAAAGAAGAGAAAATGCATTAAAACATAATCTGTTTTTGAATCCCACAAAGTGAGATATTTGCATGAAATATTTGAACATGGAGGATCGAAGGAGGTTTCATTTCTATTTTCATAAAATAATACCTTCATAGGAAAATTATATAAAGATGTCTCGTTCATAATACCATTGTATGAGTATGAGTTTCACTTATAATATATCTTTGGTTTCCAACACAACTCAAATCAACGAATGTGACTAGGTTTAAAGTTTATTTGTTTAAATATTACTTTGAACATGTATGGTGAGCCTAATAATTGCTGATTTTTTCTTTTTCTTAATATTGAATTTTTTAGAATGGATGGGTCTTATGGTTTCTTTTGTTTTTTTCTGACGGTCATCAGCACAATATACATTTTCTTTACAATGATACACTTCGTATTGTGTCTTGAAGCCTTGGATTTTTAACAAATATTAGGAATAATAAAAAAAGTTGACTATATCTTATTATTCTGTTTTGAATGAACGTCATATAATAGAAAGTAATGTTTCATTTCTTCAATTTTTATTTTTGTATTTGATAGCTCAAGTAAGAGCAGAGTAAATGGAATGAAATGAGAAATTACTTGGTTTTCTACCACCTTTTATTAAATGAACATACATTGACTCGAGTTTCGTAGTGTTTAATAAATTTTCAAACAAATTGTATCTCAATGATTATAAATATTCGCTGAAGGCTTCGTTCGGCTTGTGTAAAACTCCGAGAAGTGGGGTGTGCCAAAGGTCCGTCTGCTCATTTAATAGTTTTATTTCTAAAACGTGCTTGTACTTAAATAATTCCATGGATTTCAGGATGTCTAGTTTTTTCCCTTTTGTTTCCAGGTGCAATATATTTCAAGATTGTCCAATTCTGGGAAGATATGATTGATTTCGAAAAAATATTTCGAAAAATTAGTGTTATCTTTCCGTTTCCTGAACGAAAATTGATGCTCTTTGAACCTCTTTTGGAAAGATCTCTCGGTTTGTTCTATGCACAGGTATGGAAAAGGCAGTCGGAAACATAGGGAATTCAGTGTTAATCAAGAATGCAGTGGAGCATTGGAAGAATCAAAACCTCAGCGCGATGCGATGACGAATAAATGATTGTTCTTCCTCAATGGCAGTGCGCAATGTTGATGCTTCGATCAAAAGGCTGTGTAGTCTGTTTTCACTCCTCACTACCATTGAGAGAGAACAGTCGTTTCTTCGTCATCGCATTGCGCTGAGTTTTTGATTCTTCCACTTCTCCACTGCATTCTTGATTAACACTGAATCTCCTATGTTTCCGACTCTCTTTTCCATACCTGCATTTAAGCTAATGCACTGTTGAAAACTTAATTTACAAACTCCAGAATTATTCAGCTGGTTGTTTTCGTCTTTTGCATTACGAGGTTGGAAATTTTATGAGAGGGTGTGAAAGCTGTTTTTATATTGATTTTTGAAAATATTTGAAGTATTTTTTACGAGATTGGTCCAAAATATGTTATTATATATGTTAATTTTTTATTATTATTATCTGTTATATAGTTGTTTCAGAATGATGTGTTCTTTTCTTTTGTTTATGAGATTATTTATGTATGGTTTTTGTTTCGAATTGATTGCCTGTGGTTATTTGTTTGATTGTTTTCAGTTCCCTTCTCAACGTTTTATTATTTAAAGGAATTGAAAAGCTCTATGTATCATTGATCTGTAAGCAGCGAGTTTATGAGTGTTAGAATGGTTTGAAAAGTTGGGCATGGTTGTGGGTTCTCTGAATGTATCAAAGGAAATTTCATCATTATTTTTAATTAAATTTATGTCCAGAAAATTTATTTTATTATCACTTTGTGGTTCCATAGTGAATTTGAACTTATGGTGCAAACCATTAAGAAATTCTAGTGTGTTTTCGAATTCTGAATGTGTTCCTTAGAAGCAAACCAGTAAGTATATCGTTTACATATCTGTACCAAAAAATGATATGCTTTGCGTGTGTGGATTTTAGGATTTTCTTTTCGAAAGATGACAAAGATTTCAGCGGGCAGAGGTGAACCCAAGGCAAGTCCATCTTTCTGTTTGTAAAAGATACTACTGTGTTGAAAGTAATTTTCCTTCGAGTTACAGCGTATTCAGTTGATAAAAAATTAAAGAAAACTAAGTAATTTTGTTGGAAGTTCGCTCTGCCGGACGACAACCCAAGATACAACCGCATGTAACTTATGTTGCATGACGGACATTAAGACGGTATCACTAAAGAAGACTCAAGCGATTCTATGGATGAAGGGGATGACAGAGGTTAACCCCACTTAAGAAGTTCTGTTCGTTGTTAACCTTAACCGGTAGCACATATAGATGTTAGAGTTGTTTTTAACGACGCTTAGAGGTTTTTAAGATTGTACGAGTAAATAAAGATTATTGAAGACGAATCCTTGTTTCTTAATTCACCAACTCCAACAGGTTATGGTAGCCCAGTGCACGTTTACACTGCGATTGTGATTAAATTGGTGAGAACAAGTGATTGTTTATTTTGTTTACCACGTGTAAATAGAAAAGGAAGTAACAAATATTCGAGGTAAGTTTGTACTTCAACTTAAGATGATTTAGAATAAACAATTAAGATGTTAGATGCATTTCTAAAAGTTTCATTTCAATTGAAACACTTAAGAGTTTAGATGTTTATAAATGTTTCATTTTAATTGAAACACTTAAGAGTTTAGATGTTTATAAATGTTTCATTTTAATTGAAACACTTAAGAGTTTAGATGTTTATAAATGTTTCATCTCAATTGAAACACTTAAGACTTTAGATGTTTATAGATACATTTCTATATGTTTCATTTTAATTGAAACACTTAGGAGTTTAGATGTTTATAGATGCATATCTAGAAGTATAATGCATTGCCCATTATAGATGAAATCGATCAATTAAGATGTTTCTACCATGCATTTTTAGAAGTATAATGCATTGTTCATTCTAGATGAAATACTTTAGAGTTTTTATATTTATTTGATGCATTATTAGATGAATGATTCATTAAAACATCACTTAATTAAATTGAATGATGTGATTAAGAGTTCAGATGATAAGATGATGGATTGTTAGATGTTTGATCCATAAAAAGTGTTTAGGCACACTAAAGATGAATTAAGAGGTTAAGATGTTGAAATATTAGAAGTAAAGATGTTAAAATTTTAGAAGCTTAGAGATAAAAATTATACTTTTTTACTTGAACTATCTATAAGTTCAGTAAAAATTTCATAAAAAATTATTTCGGGGCTTGGTTCATACAAAACTTGTTGTACGGTATTGTTTGTTCTTGAGCTAGGGATATCATAGGAATCAACATGCATCCCGTACATGTGCTATTGGCCAAACCTATCGACAGGTATTCATTGTAGTACGTGATGCCACAGTTGAATGGTGCACATTTGCGAGGTGGTGCTGTTTGAGGACTTGACTTCCTGTTTCGAATTGCCAAAGATTGCTGTGCGTCCGAGGCAATTCAGAAGCACGAAACAAATGTTTATATCTAATACCTGGTTTTAGATGACACAAAGAGTTAAGAATGTGCATAATGCACGTATTTTGTTGAAATACATGATATAAATATTTTTGTTTCATAATCCCGAAATAGATGGCAGAATTTGGAAGATTAGTCGAATATGACAGTATGTCAGGTATGTGAAGGTAATTCTACAGACTATACCATGGATGATGCACGAGAAAGACAATTTTTAGATGACAATAATGATACGTCCCGAGGTAAGAATTTTCCAATACTTGAGACTGAAGAGAGAAAAATATATACTGTTCTTCTCGATCATACCAAAGGTACCTCTTTCTGCTATCAAAATTTAGAGAGGAAGAGTACTGTAAAATTTTAAGAGTTTAGATGATACTTAAGAATTATGAATTATTTAGAGGATAGATGGTAGAATATAATTCATAGAATAAGATGTTAGATGATTTAGATGAAAACTTAAGATGAAGGCCTTACAAATTAGAGTTTAGATGAAATCCAGGTATTACAAATTTTCATTTTTACAGTACGATCAAGAGAAGGCTTGAACATCATCAATGATGTGTTACTAAGAGAAGCTAATGAGAGGAATATGGTTAGTGAAGCCGCTACCAAAATTTTAGAGGCAGCAAAAATGCTGAAAGATGTCATGGAAGGGGCTAAGTCGATGGTGGAAACATTAGGTCAAATAGCCAGAGACAACGTAGAAGCGGAGAGGACTCGCCTGAAAATCCTGACTGAAAAAAAACCGTGGTTCTGCTCAAACCAGCCCGCTAAAGAGGAAAATAGATGAGGAAGAGGGCTCTTCTGGAAAGAAAATTGCGTTGGCAAATAAAGATGTTTCGAAAGAAAATAAAGAGGTAGAGCACTTGAAGAAGGTGGTGGAACAGGAATTGCTTTCTACCAAAATAGTCATCAAGAGAGACTATAAGCTCTCTAAAGAAAGCAATTTCGATATCTGGATGGACTATCTCAGGTCAGAATTAACATGTAATGATATCCTTGATGTCATCGAACCCAGCAACGATGGTGCTTGCTCTAGATCGGAGGCAAGCACACTAAAGAGGAAGAATTGGGTTCGAGACATCATCATTAACCGTTTAGATGAAAATTACCATAAGAAGGTGGTTAATGTTAGAGAGCCCATGGAGATTATTAAAATCTTGAGAAGCTCCAGAAAGTGTGAGAGTAATATCACTCACACTTCTGTGAGATCTCGGCTATATGCCATTAAGATGAATAAGGGCGAAACGGTTAATGACTTCTGCGATAGGTTCGACTCCATCGTGAGGGAGTATGAAACCTGTGAGGATGTTATTGCATTGACCACTCAAGAGATCAGATCAGCATTTTATCAGGCAGTTTCCCCGGTGATACCGGAACTAAGGAATGCTGATCTGATAAAGAGGCAGACCACTTCAATGGAGATGACTCTAGAGGAGATAAAATCATTTATCTCCCAATTAGAAGCAGAGAAAAACTCTGAGAAGAAAGAGTCATCTCCGAAACTTCAGAGAGTAGTTGGACCTAAATTAAGATGTTTTAGATGTAATAAAGAAGGTCATAGGTCCAACGAATGCTTCCTGAAGCAGCAGAATAAGTGGTTCTGCTATAGGTGCCAGTCCATCAAGAGCCATAGAGGTGATGAGTGCACCAACACAATTTCTAAGAAGACGTCCAATGCCTCATCTAAGCGAAACGGGAACTTGAAAAAGAAGAGGTTTGAGCACAATCGGGTTAACAGGAGGGAGGTGGTAAGAACACAAATGAAGGCTCGAAGAGCTTCAGGGATTGTTCAAAAAACCCCAGGTGAGTGCTATTCCAATGATTTTATTAGTTTTGTTGCTGACTCTGGAGCTACTGATCATATAGTAAATGATCAATTGCTTCTGAGTAATTTTAAGAGGTTAGAGAACAAAACAATTAAGAGTGCAAATAAAAATCAAATAGCTGACATTGAAATAGATGGTAAAGGAGATCTTATTTTATATACAGATCCAATTATGAGTAAGAGTTTAAGATTGTTAAATGTACTTTCTGCTAAAGATGTGTCCGAGAATCTGCTGTCACTTCGAAGGTTAGCAGATTCGGGACTTAAAATTTATTTAGATGATAGAGTTTTGAAAGTTCATGATGGACGAACCAATAAGATTGTTTTAGAGGGAGAATATGAAAAACCTAATTGGATTCTAAACTTCAAAGTGAAAAAGCCGAACCAGATTCAGCTGAACGATGAAGTAGAATATGACCATTATTGCTGCAGAGCAGTAATGTTCAAAGAGAATGAGACGTCTGGACAATCACAGAAATCCAATAAAGAGGTAGAGTTATTAAATTCGGAGGGAGAACCTGAAATAGAAGTATCCCATTCTGTGATTGGGAGGGAGGAAGACGAACATCTCATTTCTCTCTTAGACGAGAAGGTTCTCAAAACCTCAACTGAAGAAGTAGAATCGGAAAAACCTCTAGATGAAATAAAGAATTGGGATTGTAGTTCGAAGAATAGAAATGTAGTAAAATTAGATGACTTAGATGAACTACAAAACTTAGAGGAACTATTCATTAATAATCCTTTAGAAGACGATATTAATCGAACTAAGAGTTTCAACGAAGCCATGCTATGGCACTTAAGATTAGGTCATGCTTCTGTGAACTATCTGAAAAAGCTGCAAAAGCTAGATAAGAGGTTGGAAAAAGTCATATTTGACGATTCCATATTAGAATGCGAAGTTTGTATCATGTCAAAGATGCAAAAACTGCCTTTCAAAGAGACTCGTAAAAGAGCCGAAAGACCACTTCAGGTCATACATACTGACATTATGGGTCCGATTACACCAAAATCTCACCCTGGACAAAAGAGGTTCATTAATGTCTATGTAGATGATTACTCAAGATTAGCTAGAGCTTATTGTTTGAGAACTAAAGATGAATCAGGCGAAGCATTAGAAAAATTCCTAATATCCACTCGTAATCTATTAGGCCATAACGAGAAGGTATGTTATATCAGATCTGATCAAGGCACTGAATTTACTGGAAGAAAATTCTTAGATGTATTAAAGAGAGAAAATATCGAAACTGATTTCACACCACCTTATACACCTGAACATAACGGGGTATCTGAAAGATTTAATGCAACCATACAAAGAAAAGTGAGAGCTTACATGTTTGATTCTGGACTACCCAAGAGTATGTGGGAGTTAGCTGTCGATGCTGCTGTGCACGCATACAACAGAACACCACATAAATCTATAGAGTATGAAACACCTTTAACAAGATTTGCATCAAATTCTAGATGTCATTTTGATCAAATCAGAAGGTTTGGATGTATAACATACATCAAAATTCCCAAGCCCAATCTGAAATTTGGAGAACGTGCATTGAAAGCTGTCCTCGTGGGGTATACTTCCACGGGATACTTGATATGGCACCCAAGCTCAAAGAAATTCTTTGAGTCAAGACATGTTAGATTTAACGAGAAACTTGTCTATAAAGATGTTTATAAAAGAGATCCTTTAGAAGAATTAAACAACTCTCCAACTTTAGATGACAAAACAGATTGGGATTGGATGAAAGATTGTAGAGGTGAAACTAAAGAGAATATAGAAGCACCAAACATAAAGATGAGAAAAAGAGGTAGACCAAGAAAAGAATCCAAACAGTTAGAGTTACCGAAAGGTATAGTCGACAAGGTTTTCGAAAAACCATGCACTAGAAGCTCACTAAAGAGACCATTAGAAGAAAACAAAAAGGTTGTAGATGATATTAGTTATGCTAAATACTTATATGTTTTAGATAACCCTTTAGATGAAAACTTTAGAGATGCTGAAAAAGAAGACGAATTGAGGAGATGCCTCTTGGCCACTTTGAACAGAGAACCATTAAATTATAAAGATGCTATAAACTCAAGAGAAGGTAATCTGTGGAAGATGGCGGTCCAAGAGGAAATCAACTCAATGATACAAAATAATGTGTGGAAATTAGTCGATAAAAATAAAATTCAAGCAGCAAATAAAAGAGCGAATATCATAGATTCGAAGTGGGTATTTAAAAGGAAACTAGAATTAGATGGTGCAACTCGATATAAAGCACGACTAGTTATTAGAGGCTTCAAAGATAAGAATAAGTATGATTTAAAAGATACTTACGCACCAGTCTCTAGACTTCCAGTCATTAGAGCTGTGTTTGCAATAATAAACAAGTTTGACTTGTATGCCTGTCAATTAGATGTTAAGACAGCGTTCCTTAATGGAACTTTAGATGAAGAAATATTCATGGAAATTCCAGATGGTTTAGAGGTAGATTTGGAAATAAAAAATTCGAAGGTATGCAAATTAGAGAAAGCATTATATGGCTTGAAAATAAGCCCAAAAAGATGGAATCAGAGGTTCACAGAAGAAGCCAAAAAGCTTGGATTAGAAAATGACCTACACGAACCATGTCTATATACCTGGAGGAAAAATGGGAAAATGGCAATACTAGTTATATACGTAGACGATATTCTAGTAGCCACTAACGATGAAAATAAACTCCAGGAAATTAAGAGTCACTTGGGTAATGCATTCGATATGAAAGATCTTGGAGAACCGAAAAGTTTTCTAGGCATTAATGTTGAAAGAAACAAACTTAAGAAGTATACGATGTTAAATCAATCCACATATACGATGAGTATTTTAGAGAGATTCAACATGATCGAATGCAACCCACAAAATACACCGATGGTGACAAGACAGGTTCAAAATAGAAAGAAGAGAAATAATTTAGATGTATTAGATGATGACAACAAAGATGATATTAAGATGAAGGTCCCATACAGAGAAGCGATAGGAAGCTTGATGTACTTGGCAAATGGAACACGGCCGGATATAGCATTCGCTGTGAACTATTTGGCAAGAAAACAACTAGCTCCCACTGAAGATGATTGGAAAGAGGTGAAAAGAATTTTCAGATACTTAAGAGGAACTGTTGATTCAGGGTTGAAATATACCACTGAAACAGACAATCTGGAAGCTTACACCGATGCCAGTTTTAGAGACCATATTGACTCAACTTCCACTGGAGGTTATGTTATAAAATTGTTTGGTGATGTTATAGCATGGAGAAGTCACAAACAATCCTATGTTACTCTGTCCACCTGTCAGGCGGAATATCTAGCCATGAGTGACGCATGCCAGGAAGTAATCTCTTTGGATAAAGCTACCCGATTTATGATCGGTAAAACTTTATTTCCTATAACAGTTTATTGCGACAATAAATCTGCTGGAGATTGCACTAAGAAAGATGGTAGTCACAAACTAAAGATGTTCGATGATCAATTAGATGTGATCCATGAAACCTTATTAGAGAGAGAAAGGACTGGATCAAAAAGACATATGGCTGACACACATGGAGATTTTATAAAACAGTGTGTGGAAGAAAAAAGGGTCATAGTTAGATGGATTGCAACTAAAGAGAATATTGCAGATATCATGACAAAACCTTTACCTTTAGATGCTCATAAATATCTTAGAGATAAGATATTAAATTAAGATGTATTTAAGATTTTTATTTATGTTTCTTTTCAGACAACTAAGATGATATGATAGATGTCCCGCAGAGGGAGGGAGTGTTGGAAGTTCGCTCTGCCGGACGACAACCCAAGATACAACCGCATGTAACTTATGTTGCATGACGGACATTAAGACGGTATCACTAAAGAAGACTCAAGCGATTCTATGGATGAAGGGGATGACAGAGGTTAACCCCACTTAAGAAGTTCTGTTCGTTGTTAACCTTAACCGGTAGCACATATAGATGTTAGAGTTGTTTTTAACGACGCTTAGAGGTTTTTAAGATTGTACGAGTAAATAAAGATTATTGAAGACGAATCCTTGTTTCTTAATTCACCAACTCCAACAAATTTCTTAATTAAAACAAATTGTAGAAATTACTATGTTTTACTACCAAAAAATATATATTACACATTTTCTTGTGACTCGAGTTTAGACAACTGAAGACCTAACAGTGGTACAGTGGTATTTAAACAAAAGTGATAAATATTTTGAATATTTCAACAGATTCTCGGTAATACCTAATAGTCATACAGAGGTTTATAATCGGAACGTGATAAAAACCGGGTTAAAAAAGAGGGGCCTTCTAACAGATATCAGAACGTCGGCAATCGACAAAGAAGGTTGTTAAACAGATGGTACCCATTTAAATATCTCAAATAATTTTTGGGGTTACATAGCTCCGTAGTCATTCATTATTTTTACATTATTTTGTTGTATATCTCAAATATTTGGATTCAGAAAGCTCCATACAGTCATTCATTATTTTTTACATTATTTTTATTGTGAACGAATTTGAAAATTTCAATAATCAAGTTTCTTTTCTTTTGAATCTACATGTAAAATTTTTTTTCTTAAGATTTTCTTTTGTCGAAAGGAATTACTGTTTTCTAAAGAATGAGTGGCAAAAGTTGAATTTTTGTTTACTTTTCACTAAATTCATTTTATATTCGTTGGAAAAGGTTTTAAACAGATGTTACTTTTTAAATATCTCAAATATTTTCGATTTACATAGCTCCATACAGTCATTCATTATTTTTACATTATTGTTATTGTGAACTAATTTGAAAATTTCAACAGATTCTAGATAATCGAGTTTCTTCCCTTTTGATTCTACATGTAAAATGTACACAAATGTACACGTAAAAGATATTTAAATGGGTACCATCTGTTTAACAACCTTCTTTGTCGATTGCCGACATTCCGATATCTGTTAGAAGGCCCCTCTTTTTTAACCCGGTTTTTTATCACGTTCCGATTGTAAACCTCTGTACGACTATTAGGTATTACCGAGAATCTGTTGAAATATTCGAAATATTTATCACTTTTGTTTATATACCACTGTACCACTGTTAGGTCTTCAGTTGTCTGATGATGGGATAGTTCATTTCCCGAAACTCCCAAAAAAAATGTGTAATATATATTTTTTGGTAGTAAAACATAGTAATTTCTACAATTTGTTTTATTTATGATCAACTACCGAATAGTAACGGCTGAAACAATTCAGTATAAGTAATTTCTTTTTTCATCCATTTAAAAATGAACCCTCACAAAGTAACGGACTACTCCATCCAATATTCAGAGCAGAATATGTTCACATATATCTGGACTTCGTTTTTTTTCACAATTAAATTATTAGATATTATGTAATAATGAAGACAATTATTATTATTATATGTCGTATTGTATCTTTATATAGAATGTCCCAGAAGTCGACGTCAAGCCGGAATCAGGTAACAGGTTAAGTCATAATAGTCATCAGAAAAATATAAAAGAAAATCCAAGTCCTGTATTTTTCAAATTATATTGCACTTTCTTTTATTCAATAAAATGCACACCCTGTGATGATTTTTGAACTCCTGTTGCTACAATTTTTTACTTTTTTCAAATTTTATTTTTCCTATGTTATCCCGAATAGTGCTTCTGTAACCTGTAATCTTCAATTCTAAGCCAATTGCTCCGACTTAGAAAATAATGTAACTTTTTGCAGAACCAAGTATTCAAAATTAAAATTTCTTCCAACTTAAATTGACAGTTACTGAAAAAAATTCAACTACATCAATTTGGCAATTTACTTCAAAAGTTAGCACATTTAATAAGGATTCTAAAATGCTATAACACCGACTACATTTTTTTTTAGATTGGACAAAAAAAGGTTTTTCTTAAAGAAACTCACTTTCGTTTATGACAAGATTTAATAAATTCACAAAAGATGTTCAAACTGCCCTCCTTCAGCCGCAATACATGCAACAACATCTTCTTAAAAAAGATCGGGATATCAGACGGGCGAGTTTTCCGTTATTGACGAATTGTATTGCTTCCCTAATTCTCTCCCGAAGCTCAGCTACATTTTCAATTTGTTTTGAATGAATTTTTTCCTTCACTGCTCCGCAGTAAAAAAAATTTAAGGGATTCAACTCAGGTGAACGGGCTGGCCACGAGATTGTACCAGATTGCCCTATCCATCTGCCCGGATATTCTTCATTTAGATATTCTCTTCTGAGAGGGCATAGTGCGTTGGGTAGCCATCTTGCTGAAACCATATTCCTCAGAAAATACTAAGGGGCATGACTTCAAGTAAATTTAGCAACGGGTTTCGTAAAAAATCTAAATATTAGGAGTACAAATAATTTTCCGCCGTTTTATTGTAAATGGCGCGGCACGGATTTTCGGTTAGCTTTCGCAGATGATAACCGGCTTAAAAAATAGTTTTGACATTCAAGAACAACATAACCTATTAATATCATTGATTTTATATTGGTAAAATATAATTTTTATACGTTGAAAATGTCAAAATTTGAGCCAAATAAGCGTCATTTGCGGGAAATATTAGTTAACTTCTTTAATTTAATGAAATCTGCTGCTGAGGCGCATCAGTTGCTCGTAGAAGCATATGGTGAGGGTGCTTTGAGTCGAGAGTGGTTTCAACAGTTTAAAAACGGTGATTTCGACGTAGAAGACAAAGATCGCAGTGGAAGGCCAAAAATTTACGAGGATGCAGAATTGGAGGAATTATTGGAGGAAGATTCATCTCAAACACAAAAAGAACTTGCTTTAACATTAGAAGTCACTCAGCAAGCAATCTCACATCGTTTAAAATCATTAGGAATGATTCATATTTAATTTGTGTTAAAAAACGGCGGAAACTTATTTGTACTCCTAATAAATTTCAGCATTTAAAACCTCTGGCAACTCAGAAGGTCCCTTGATACTTCCGTTCAAATTTCCAGTCCACAGGTTCATTTTAAAACGATATTGAGATCTATCTTGTCTCATTACATTCGGATTTTCTACGTGTCACTCGTGTAGATTTATTTAACCATCTTTTTCAAATGTTGATTCATGCGACCACAAAATTTTTTCTAAGAATTATGGGTCTTATTGGTTCTTTTGTAGCATGGTTTGGCAAAACGCAATTTCAGGTTCATAATCCGGAGGTAACAGAGCTTGTACTCACTGTACATGATATGGTTGGAGCTTATGTTTCTTCAATAGTCGGTGAATTGTACTTTTGGGCACTCCTGTGCTTCGCTGAATTTCACGTAGCGAAGTACTTGGATCTTCCTCAGCTGCTTGAAGCACAATATCATTTTCTGATGACTGAGTCAGCCTGTTACCCGATTCCGTCTTGGCGTTGACTTCTGGAACACGCTGTATACATAATGAGCCTTCCTAAAGCCGACACCAGAAGAAAATTAAATTCGGTAGCGGATGTTTATTCTATTTGTTTCGTCATTTCGACTGGATCGATAGAAAATACTACGGACGGGGTTGAGTATCGACAACATCGCTACGCCCTTCGAAGTAGGCGACGCAGCTCATTTCGCCCCGTGCTCTCATGAAAAGGCGAGTTCAACGAATCAACCCCGACTTAGAGAACTGCTGCACCTGTTGATTATCTGCGTCGATAATATCCGGAGAATCGGGGAATGGCGTGAAAATGTTGATAATCTACAAGTGGATAGGAAATCGATAAATTCTGGAAGCACGGAGGAAAGATATCTAGGGCGTTTTCGAAGGCAAGGTATTTTGTGGAAATGATGCGGAATTTATCTAAATAATACAATTTATAAGAGTTCCAGTACTGCCGTATATTAAATACATAAATACCAGTACTAAATCAGAATTCTGAATAATTTAAGTTTTCTAATGGAGGACAGATTTCAAAAAACGTCATGGCATCCATATTTGAAAAGGTTGAAATATAACTAGCAGTGATTTTTGTTTAAAAAAGTTTAACAATTCATCGTTGCAAAATACATGCATCAATAACGTTTGATTATTTAGCATCTAAATATTTTACAGAAATAATCGTTCTTGCATTCAGACTCTACTTAATTTTCATAAAGTAAATGGAATGAATTAAGTAGTATTACAAACTAAATAATTTCTTAGTTCATTCCATTTAAATATGAACTCTCACAAAGTAACAGACTACTCCATCCAATGCTTCATACAGTTTTGAACTGTATTGAATTTTACTTGATGCAAAAACCATTGGCAATGATATTTTAAATAAGGTTATTTTATTTGAAAAATTTACATAGTTTTTATATTTTACCGTTCATTCATAATATTGTCTTTCGACCAAAGAAGTACAAAAAGTAACTTAAAATAAAATAGAAAGGCCTTTTACTTGGTAGAAGAAATATAACAAAATTTGAATATCAAAACAAATTAAAATATGTTTATCTTCTACAATTTTAATTTCAAAAAATTTTTTATTCAAAAAACTTTTAGAATTAAATCAATGTCTAAAACAAGCACCGCTTACATTTAATAGACGTATATAATCAAAACTCAATATATAATGTCAAATGGAATAAATAAACCAACAGATATACGAAAGTCATTAAAATTAAAGATATAGTGCATGTTTTGAGAGATTTCTGAATTAACTTATTCGAATATTTAAATATATTAAATATTTCAAATAAATTATATTCTTTGAGAAGTCCTTTAAGTGTGTTAATGTTTTTAAAAGGCCATTGGTGTTCTTAAAGGTAAGACCAGAAACAAAATTTTGTCTCCTTTAAATATTTATTTATTAATTTTAATGCCTTTCGTATATCTGTTGGTTTATTTATCCCATTTGACATTATATATTGAGTTTTGATTATATACGTCTATTAAATGTAAGCGGTGCTTATTTTAGACATTAATTTAATTCTAAAAGTTTTTTGAATGAAAAATTTTCTGAAATTAAAATTGTAGAAGATAAACATATTTTAATTTGTTTTGATATTCAAATTTTGTTATATTTCTTCTATCAAGTAAAAGGCCTTTCTATTTTATTTTATATATAATATATAATTATATTTTGGCTTCAATAAATCTCATTATGGAATGTCAAGGAATTTAAATAAGCCTTAAAAATAACTTACACTGTTCTTTGATTTTGTTAGAACATAGATCAATCTTGAATTATAAAGTTGATCTGTGTTTCGAAACATTCATTTCTTTACACGTGTGCGTTGTTGATATAGGTTAGTTTTTTGATTTTGATATTTGGAATATTATTTAGGACTGAAGAAGGGATTGCTTAGAATTATATTTGGTTTTTGAAGATATAGTGCATATTTTGAGAGATTTCTGAATTAACTTATTCGAATATTTAAATATATTAAATATTTCAAAAAAATTATATTCTTTGAGAAGTCCTTTAAGTGTGTTAATGTTTTTAAAAGGCCATTGGTGTTCTTAAAGGTAAGATCAGAAACAAAATTTTGTCTCCTTTAAATATTTATTTATTAATTTTAATGACTTTCGTATATCTGTTGGTTTATTTATTCCATTTGACATTATATATTGAGCTTTAATTATATACGTCTATTAAATGTAAGCGGTGCTTGTTTTAGACATTAATTTAATTCTAAAAGTTTTTTGAATAAAACATTTTTTGAAATTAAAATTGTAGAAGATAAACATATGTTAATTTGTTTTGATATTTAAATTTTAAAAAGTAACTTAAGTTGAAATTGAAAAAAGGTTCCCTTCATTACACTCTGAACTGTGTATTTTTATGGCGTATGGAAATAACAGCATCCAATATTGGGGTGTTCTCTTTTTCCTCAATTGATTTTTTTATTGATAGAATCTCCGAATAATCCATCAATTTACAACCTTTAACATTATATAGTATCTCTACATCTAGATCTTTTATAATGCTGTGCAAAACCGGTTGATTTCTGGTTTTTCAAAATAGACATCTTATGTTCTTTAATTCTGTTGTGAACATCAGCCTGTCTGTCTTATATATGTAGCATTGCAATCATCACATTAAATTTGATAAATCTCCGATTCGGAAAAGTTCCTTTCTTTATTGTTCACCAACATCTTGGCTAAATTATTTCTATTTACTGCTAAAAAATTAATTCCTATTTTATAAAGACCATTCGAGATCCTACTGCTAAAACTTTTTATATAAGCCATTAGGATCACTGATATTGATATAAAATTGTTTCAAAATATTGTAATAAGTTTTCTTCTCCATCATTTTGTTAATGATTTCAGTTCTATAGCCATTGTTCACAGCTATAGTTTTAATTATATTGAATACTTTTCGGGATGCTCAATAGTCTATGAATGAAACTATGGAATGTTGACATTTCAATTCGCTATTACTGATTGGATTTTGAATGGATTATGGTAGAGGTAGGTTTTCGAATTCAAACTTATTGTTACCAAAGCGTCTTTCATTAACAGCACCCCATTTTGTTTTGTAAATAAAACAAATTACTTATTCGAAAATTATTGAAATTTTTATTTCATTATAAAGTACAACGGATACCATTAGTTATGAAACAAAACATCATTAAAATGTCTACCACGGAAACGCTGGCACGAATGAAGTCGTTGAACCCAATTTTTCATGACTCTCTCACACAAATCAGGTCGTATGTTAGCAATTATTCAATATTGATTTGTTAAACGTCTAAATTTGATGGATGATTGCTGTAAAAACCAATGACTTCTGCCCCAAAGGCAGAAGTCTAATGGAGTAAAATGGCAGGCACCAGGCGTATAACTTATCGGTCCATTTCTTGAAATAACACAATCACCGAATTTTGTTTTCAATAAAATGATTGTGTATTTGGCAGTATAACAAGTGGCACCGTCCTGTGAAACTACATATTCTGCGAATCAAGACGAATCTATTCAGGCCATAAAAAATCAGTCAACATTGACTGATAATGATTTCCATTGACAGTTACCGCCTTATGAGCTTGATTGAAAATCAAATAAGGTCCAATGACTCCTCCAGCATAAAAGTTTGTCAAAATGTAATGACAGTGCTTGATATTCTTTAGGTTTATCACCACTCCAGATACGGCAATTATTCTTGTTAACATAACCGCAGAAATGAGCCTCATCTCTGAAAATGATTTTCGTATGAAAGTTTGCATCATTTCCGATTTTTTCTAAGCACCAATTACTGAATACACGACGTTTTAAATGATCTGTTGGTTTGAGTTCTTGGGTTAAAACCATTTTGTATAGATGCAAACCAAGGTCTTTTCGTTAAATTCGCCACAAAGACGCCTGGGATATGCCTAGCTCTTGGGAACGTCGAGAAAACGATAAATTTTGGTCTTTACAACACTTTCACGTGCGGCAGCAATATTATCTTCACTTCTTACATTTATTTGTCTCACTGGCACTGTAACATCATGAAGTGTAAAATTTGTTTCAAACTTCTTCAACAAACGTTTAACTGTTATTTTATCCGGACGATTATAACGACCAACAATTGGAGTTAAAGCACGTAAAGTTAGAGTAACAGATCACGATTTTTCATAATAAATTTGGATTATTTGTAGACGTGCTAAGCGTGAATAATGTAAATTTAAAAACTTACCATTGAAAGACCCCTTATGATATTAGGATCTAAGGAGTTTATTGACGAATTGATGTTGGTAAACAATAAAGAAAGAAACCACAACTTTTCGAATCAGGGATTTATCAAATTTAATGTGATAATTGCAATGCTACATACATTCTGTCAAGAAAGTACCGGGAATTATCGATTTAAATCTGGCGGGGCAATGAGGCAGGTAAAATTTTTTTTTCCTAGGTTGGTACCACTGTCCTTAATTACTATGCCAAGCTTGAGCGGGATCTGTCAACTAGTGTGTTTGCAACAGCTGATTAAGTCAGTCGATGTCAGAGTGCGTGCCGATTTTTACTATGGGTGATTACGTTGAGCAAAGAATTTGTTTAAAGTTTTGTGTTGCAAAAGGCCTTTGGTGATAATGCTCTATCGAAAACTCGTGCATATCAGTGGTACAGAGCCTTCAAGAACGGTCGTGAAGTGGTCGCCCATCGACGGCTTCGATCGAAGATAACGTCGATAAAATTAAGGAAAGGGTGCTGGAAAACCGTCGTACCAGCTTGAGAGAGATAGCACATGATCTTAAGATATCCCACGAGTCCGCACGTACGATTTTGATTGATATTTTGGGCATGAGAAAGGTGGCCGCACGACTCGTACCGAAAGACCTGAATTTTCTTCAAAAACGTCATCGCGAACAGGTTGCTTCAGACATGCTGGATCGCTGTAATTTCGATTCTACATTCATGGAACGCATTATAACTGGTGATGAGACCTGGGTCTACGAGTACGATATGCAAACAAGCCAGCAATCATCCGAATTGGTGGCAAAAAATGAGCCGAAACCGAAAAAACCACGCCAAAGCCGCTCGAAAATGAAGGTGATGCTCATTGTTTTCTTCGATATCCGTGGCGTGGTGCACTACGAATTCGTTCCAGAGGGTCAGACGGTAAACAAGGAGTATTACCTAGGCGTTATGAAACGTTTGCGTGAGCGTATCCGTAAGAAGCGGCCAAATTTGTGGGCGAACAACTCATGGATTTTGCATGACGATAACGCGCCTTCTCACCGAGCTACGATTGTTACTGACTTTCTCGCCAAAAACTCAACAAACGTGCTTCAGCAACCACCGTATTCGCCGGATTTGGCTCCCTGCGACTTTTTCCTCTTCCCAAAACTAAAATTGCCCCTTCGTGGCACCCGTTTTGAGTCGATTGAAGCCATAAAACAAAATTCGGCGCGAGAGCTAAAGTCCATCCCGGAAAGCGCCTATAAAAAATGTTTCGATAATTGGAAGTGCCGTTGGCATAGATGTATTGGAGCAAATGGAGCCTATTTTGAAGGCGACCCAATAAATTTTGACGATTAAATGTAAAAATGTTGTTTTAATTGAAAATTCCCGGTACTTTCTTGACAGAGTAGTATATAGGACAGACAGGCCGATGCTTCAATATAGTATTAAAGAACATAGAATGTCTATTTTGAAAAACCAGAAATCAACCGGTTTTGTAGAACATTGTATAGAAAATGATCATTTTTTTAATGAAAAAGATGTCACTTTACTATTTAATGTTAAAAAAAAGGTAAATTGATCGACTATTTGGAGATTATATCAATCAAAAAATCCATTGAGAAAAAGGAGAATTTAACAAATTCCCAAATACTCTTTGGGAACACACCTATATATTGAATGCTGTTATTTCCATGCGCCATAAAAATGCACAGATGCTTAAAGTGTAAAAATGAACCTTTTTTCATTTTCAACTTTAGTTTGTTTTTGTATTCCTTAGAAGATGGTCGAAAGACTGAAACACCTGTCAGGATTGTGAATAAACTGTGAAATATAAAAACTGTGTGAATTTTTTGAATAAAATTGTTAAAATTTACTCCATTCATTTCATTAAATGAGGTTATGCTAATTTCTTCATATTTATTACAAATATAACAAATGTTTTGCTATCACAAAGGCACCGTCAGATTTTTATTTTGAATAACTAACTTATTTAGGAAATTCTTTTATTTTATACTGTTACGGGTTTATGATTAAAATCAGGTCTATGATTATTTCGAAATAAGGGGTTCACTAGTACAAGAAAAAATATTTGAAAGCATGGATTTTGTTTCGATTCAGAACTGACTTCCAAGAACCATGAAGTCTCAGACATATGATGATGATGTTATTTAGCAAGTAGTACCACAATTTCACGCAGCTATAGGCGAAAATTTCTTTTTCTGGATTATAATGCAGTGCGACACTCACTGCTAGAAAAAACCAAGGTATATAGGTATGGAAAAGTCAGTCAGGAATACAGGAAATTCATTGTTAATCTAGAGGAGCACGAATGTCCAGTGGAGCAGTGGAAGAATCAAAATATCAGCGAGATGCGATGACGCATAAACTGACTGTTCTCTCTCAATAGCAGTGGGGGGATGTTTCGATCGAAACAAAGCTCTGCCCTGATTTCAGTTCATTAATCAGAATAATTCGTTCTTCAAACGTGGGATTCGTTAGACCATATTAAATAAGACAATCTTATTCCATTTTATGCGAGGAATTTATTCGCCTTGATTAATGTCACAAATAATTTCCTCTGTGAAAATGAGTACTCAGGTTCTCTATCGCCATAACTGGCTTGAAAATAAAATAAATTCTACGAAATAAGAAATTCGAAAATAAAAAACAAATTCTAAAAAATGCGAAATCGAAGGTCGACAAATTCAAATTAAATGTTCAAATAATCCACCTTGTTGAACCAAACAGTAGCCAAATCTATTGCAAAGAGATAATTTCATATCTGTGAGCAGATTCGGCATAGTTGCTATTTTGGTACAAAGTTGAATTATTTTGAATCTTAATTCATTAATATTCGTCGCTCTATCAATTTCATGCCCATAAACCAAATTGTTGGGATATCCCCAAAGAAAAGAATCATTGGGAGATAAATCTGGTGATCTGGGGGGCCATTTGATCGTGCCATTTATAGAAATGACCAAAAGTATCATTTTATGTTCTGAACTTTTTCTTATACACTGACCATTTCGATTTACTTCATTTTCAACCGATATGGACTAACGAGTTCCACGTTTGAAGTGTGAATTATTCTAATTGCTGAACTTGAAGCAGTGCGGAGCCTCGTTTCGATTGCCACTGCCACTGAGAGAGAACAGTCGTTTATTCGTCATCGTATCGCGCTGAGGTTTTGATTTTTCCACTTCTCCACTGGACATTCGTGGTCCTCTAGATTAACACTGAATTTCCTATGTTTCCGACTGTCTTTTCCATACCTGTATAAGCGGAAAAACGATGGAGGTTAATAGAGATGCCAAATAGTTCAGTAGGAATAATTTCTGTGTAAATAATTCAATTCTGTGAATGTACTTGTCGTATAATAGAAAATAAATCAATATATTGAAAATTACAAAAATTAATTAACCGAGAACGTAACAAACGGTGTCAGGTGTGGGTGGGGTTTTTGTGTGTTTTTGGATTGAGTGTTAATTAAATTGTATACATTATCGTGGACATTGTTGTGCACGAATTCGAATGCAAATAACGAGATCATAGTAAAGAAAAAGGATCATGGAAATGGAGGAAAACACTACTAAGTCGAGGAAAAATAAAATGGAGGAAAGTTGATTTGAAAAGAACAAATTCAAGATAATTCATTGAAAATGAAAAAAGGAATGGATGACGAAATAAAGAAAAAATATTGGAATAATAAGGAAGAAAGACTGGAGGGAAAAATTGAGAACAGAATAAATACACATTATCCTCTGAAAATAGATCATAATAGAGACTAAACAACTATGAAAATTACACCGCCCACATTTGATGGAACGACCCTGTGGTCTACTTGTCAAAAGCAATTCGAGGCAGCAGCTAATTCGAATGGATGGAGCGATGAAGTTAAGACCACGGCTTTGATCGTTTCATTGGGAGAAGAAGCCCTGAATGGCCTTCAAACAATCCCGGTAAGCCAGTAAAGAAGCTATAAAGCATTAATAACTACGCTTCAGATGAGACACAGTGATGCACACCACACCCCCAACAAGTGTTGGGGGTGTGGTGTGGTGCGCACAATCTGAAGAAACTGCAGGAGTTCGAGGCCGATATAGTAAGTTTGGTAAGATTGGCTTATCCTACAGCAGTTTTATAGAACAATTTGCTGTGTAAACCTTTGTAGATGGACGACTGAGAGTATCGAAGAAATGGTTCATCTATGGTTGAGGAACATCGATCCAAAGATCAACGTTCCAAATGACTTAGATGTTGGAATTGTGGTGGATAAGAGTATATTCGCCGACGTTATAAGCCAGCCAAAGAAGACAAACTTGATAAGGAAAAAGGTAAAGTGTTTCAGGACAACGATGAATACCGATAGGCAGCTTGAAAGGCTTAAGGAAGACCAAAAAAATTAAACAGAGTGGATGTGTATTACATGGAATGGAAAAAAGGAATTTTAAACCTACAATCAACTACTACTGGGCACAGTGGGATTTCTTACTCTTAGACGACGATCTACTGAAAAGATCTATGGAGAGCGATTATGATACGATAACGAGACTTCAGCTGAAAGTCCCAAGAAGCCGAGTACCAGAAATACCAAAAAGATCACATGATGAAACTTCTGGTAATCATACATAGGTAGAAGAAAATGATTCAAAAGTAGTTATATAGGGTATTGGAATTCAGATCATAGAAAATAAATACAACAAAAGGCCATTTAACTTCCAACTTACTCAAATTTTTCATCCAAATACTTATAATAACTTCCACAAACTTTTTAATGAAAAGTGGTTACTCTGATTTGTGAAATTGACTACTTGGTTAGTACATAGCAATGGCACGAAGAAAGTTAAATATAGAACCTCCGTCATTAATCTTGGAGAGAAATATTAGGGTGAATTTTTATTTCCGAAAGTCGAAACAAACTGATATTGCGGTCAAGTATACAAATTCACGAGTGTGGCGGGAATACAGAAAAATTTTCACTATTTTTTTAATTTCTGGATTCATTTTTTACTTCAATTTTCCTCTAATAATCCTACGAACTTGCAGAGATTGAAAACGATATTACGACTCAATTCTTCGGTAATATTTCGTGTAATTCTTATACTACGTATGCAATTGAAGTCAATAAACGTTATTTAAATTATTTGTTAGGGAATTCCGAACGTTATTTAAACATGTTAAGCACGAGCATCTGTTTACGTCTATTTGATCGTTTAACAGAATTTGTATTTTACTGTATTAATTAATCTCTAGAGTTTTCAAAAGATTAAGTCTATGACTTATTTTCATTTTGTAATATTGTATAATTATTATTGAAAGGTTTCCAGCATAAGATTTGCGAATGTTGAATTCAATTTTTTATTGATATAATAAAAAACATTTCTATAAACCCCTCATTTCTTACTTTTTGAAATGAAATCTTTACGTTTTTCATCACATTGCCTAATGAATAATTAGTTTCGTATGATATATTAAAATTTTGTTTTCTCTTCAAAATAAATTCCACTTCGAATCATAAATATTTACGTAATTTAGGCGCGTATAATATTTTTATATAGATTAGTTAATAAACCTATGAGAAACGAGAAATTTCCAACATTATGTTTTAATTCAGATTAACTTTCTTTTTTAAATGACCTATAAATATATCCATCTGCTATATGACCCATGCGTTAAATAAAGCATTACAAAGAATAAGGAATAACTAAGAGCAGAATATTCACATTCCCAGTGAAAAAGTTCCAGTTATCTCCTTTTGCAATTGCAAAAGGAAATCTTTCAGTGTAAATGCGGCAACCTCGCTCTTCCACACGATGACGTCACGAAATCGATAAGCTCTGCCTTCCTGCTAGCGAGGGGAACATATTACTCGTGCTATTTATAAAATATACACGTATACGGATGATAAAGCTGAAATGATGTTGGAGATTTTCTCTCTTATCATTGATTTTTCGAAGGAAAAACGGAAACCAAGGACGATACAACCACTGGAGCGTAAATGAGCTGCTCTTATTGGTTTTCTCTCTTCAATCATAAGGTATAAGGGTGTAACTGCTACAGTTGATCTCTTGCATTCATTTTCAGACATACATATATGTTCGTTCTTTTACTGGATGAATTTTACACTTCAGATTATAATGGGATGTCAGTGCTAAATTGAGGAGGAAGTAAAGAGGGGGATATTTAATAATATTTAAATGAGGTGATTTTCACAAATTTTTATTGTTATGTTCACAACAATTGTTTCGCTATCACAGTAGCATCATCAGACAAGATCACATTTTGAATAACTATTCAAAACTATTTAAAAATCTTGCCTGATGATGCTACTGTGATAGCGAAACAATTGTTGTGAGCATAACAATAAAAATTTGTGAAAATCAGAATAACCTTATTTAAATATTATTTAATATGGATTTTCTCCAAGTAAGGACTGATACAATTCAATAAAGAGGGGGATGACCCTCACAATCCTCATTAACCAAAGATTAAATCGAAGAAGCGCTTCAAATTTTGTGAAAATGCTTATTACTTCCGTATCAAAATATTACTGCGCTCTATAAGTATTGTCTACATCTCCTGATTATATTTATTAATGAGGTTTTGGACTAACGAAACTCAATGATTTATAATATTCAAAACAAGTTCTAAAAATTACAATGCTTACTACCAACAAATTAAAAAATTTTAATTGTCATTATAAAATAAAACACTTGTTTACATTTTCTACTTTATTTTTGGTATTGACGTACGTTTCGTCTTTGCTAGAAAGACTTCATCAGAATACGAAGTAACAGTTGTTGTACAATGAATTTATAAGATTTTTTACAGAAGGTGTACATGTGTTTTTAATTGTTCGTCGGGTTGGTTTTCTCAAAGAATATTCCCTTCAGAATCGTGTTCACTCGATCCCTTGTAAATATTGAATAGAGGGGTGTAATAAAAATCTATTTGTTCATTTACTAGGTTATTGCTGTTTTTATGTTTATTTATTTCGTAAATTTCCCATAAGTTCAATTTTAGACCTCTATTTTCAACATGTAGAATTTCTATTTCTTTTGTGAAAGAATGGTTATTTTCAAGAAGGTGTTTAGCACAAAAGAAATAGAAATTCTACATGTTGAAAATAGAGGTCTAAAATTGAACTTATGGGAAATTTACGAAATAAATAAACATAAAAACAGCAATAACCTAGTAAATGAACAAATAGATTTTTATTACACCCCTTTATTCAATATTTACAAGGGATCGAGTGAACACGACTCTGAAGGGAATATTCTTTGAGAAAACCAACCCGACGAACAATTAAAAACACATGTACACCTTCTGTAAAAAATCTTATAAATTCATTGTACAACAACTGTTACTTCGTATTCTGATGAAGTCTTTCTAGCAAAGACGAAACGTACGTCAATACCAAAAATAAAGTAGAAAATGTAAACAAGTGTTTTATTTTATAATGACAATTACAACTGATTTCTACCAAGCAATCTACCAATCTATCATAAATTTAAAAAATTTTACATTTTTGGCAATTTGCAATTTCAAGATATTCCCTCATCATCGGATGAACTGAAAACTAACCAAAAGGTACAAGGTATTTTAAAGTAGGCAAATAGATAAACAAAATGATAATAAAAATGCCAGTGTTATAACATATCGGCACCAACAAACAATTTAAAAATCTTGCAAGTATCAAGAAAAAGCTAAGAAGCTTAACTATCAGGGGCATGTTGAAAATTTAAAATTAGTATATAGGTTTGGAAAATCCCGTTTCAACATAGGATATTTTGCATAATATAAATGCATAAGACAGAGAACTTTGACCGTCCAGTCGAACACTGAAATAATCGAAAGATCCCGTTATGATAATGAATAATTCAGTGTATAACTCGAAAATAATGTTTTTCTCTCTCACACAGATGTACCCCTTTTGGGAAGTGAGGAGTTGGACACCTCATTTCGTTTCGGATGAACGAATTAAGTCGGCACATAGAACTCAGAAGTGCTAGCGTGTAGTCCATAACGTCTGAAAATCAAATACAACACGATACGACATTCCTATTTCATTGCATATTGCACGTGACGAATTTTTGCGACAATGAATGACGCAAATAATTTCATCTCTGAAAATCAGTATTTGGGTTCTTTTCCTGCCATAACTGGTTTGAAAATAAAATAAATTCTACGAAAATAATGAAAAATCTAAAAGGAAATGAAAATGAATTTAAAAAAAACTCAACGCAAGTCGAAGGCTCATAAATTTAAATAAAGTGTTCAAATAGTCCACCCTGTTGTGCCTTGCAGTAGGCAAATTTATTATAAAGAGATAATTTCATATATCTGAGTAGATTCTGCATAACTGCTATTTTGGCACAAAGTTAGATTATTTTTAACCTCAATTCTACAAGATTTGTAGAGTTTTTCAGATATCCCCAAATACAAAAAAAATTGGGAGATAAATCTTGGTGGCCATTTGATCGTGCCATTTGTAGAAATGACACGATTCGAAAAACTGGTTCTGATATATTGTGTAACTGCTCGTGCGTTGTGACTTGAGCAACGATCTTGTTGAAACCAGATATCATCGAAATTGACTAGGAGTCGGAATAATTTGGTTCTGTAACAGCTTCAGATATTTGGCATCGTTAAGGTTACCGCCGATAAAGAACATATCATGGAATTTCACAGGATCCGAATCCAAACATTAAATTTTTGTGGATACTGAGTACGGACAGAAATATTTTTATGTTTATTTTTCCTGGAGCAACATCGTACCACTGATGGGTTATGTTTTCTGTTCAAGAAAAACAATGACTCATCAGTGAATAAGATATTGTTTAAAAATTAACTATTTTCATTTTATTAATAAGGAGTATGAGCTATGGTAATAGAAAGTTCTAGAAATCGAGACAGTGTAACATATATCTGTATAACAATTCTATACTCGAACAAACTCGACATGGACATACCTTTGCAAGTTAATACAAGTAAAGAAATGTATTCACGTTACTAACGCAGAATAAACTTTCCTCAAGCTCAAATCAGACCATAATTTACCGTAATGCTCATAATTAGCATATTCATATTTAAATAAATTAATTCGGCTGATCTGTACCAAAATTTATTAATAAGGAGTATGAGCTATGATAATAAAAAGTGCTAGAAATCAAGACAGTGTAACATACATCTGTAAACAATTCTATATTCAAACAAACTCGACAAGGTTTTATTGATCACAAAAAGCAAATTGTAGACATGCGCACGTTTCAAACTGATTGGTTTTTGTCAATGCAATGTATGCTAGTGACTCCAAATCTGTCAAGTTTCTATATTCGCTATACACAGAGACTCTAAGGTATTAATAATACACTAGCGCCATCTAGAGTATGCAAAATATATACAAGACATACCTTTGCGAGTTAATTCAAGTAAAGAAATGTATTCTCGATATTTTCACGTTATTCTATCCCTCATATTAACTTGCTCAGCGATTCGTCTACTCGAACAAGGTGCACTGGTTTCAACAGTAGCACAGACATCTATCTTTCTATTCAGACAAGTTTCACGTTTAGCAACGTCGCAATTTTTACATGTTTGTAAACACCACATTTCTCAAACTTTGTAATATAATAAGAAATAGTGGAACTTGAAGGAATAAGCCGATCTTTAAATGCAACAATAACCAATTGTATTATTTCTTCAATAGAGTTATCACCAAACTACCATTTTATAATTTGAATTCTTTCTTCTAGAGTAAACATTTCTATTAACGAAGAGTCTATTTGATTTTCAACTGTTATGGACTTAAACACTAGCACTTCTGAGTTTTATGTGGAGACTTAATTTGTTCATCCGAAACGAAATAAGGTGTTCAACTCCCAACAAACGCTACATATGTGTGAAAGAGCATTCTTTTCGAGCTGTATACTGCATTACTGATTATCATAACGTGCTAAATGGATGTCAGATCCAGGATATGATCATCCGAAACGAAATGAGGTGTTCAACTCCTCACTCCCAATCAGGGCTACATTTGTGTAAGAGAGGAGGGCATTATTTTCGAGTTATACACTGGATCATTATCATAATGCATATCTTTCGATTATTCCAATGTTCGACTGGACGGTCGGAGTTTTCTAGCTTATGCATTGAATATCCTATCATTAAAACGGGATTTTTCAAACTTGCATAATAAAAATAATCTGAATAGAATGAAATAAAATAGAAAAAGGGTTTTTACTTCATAGAAGAAATATAACAATATTTGAATATCAAAACAGATTTAATCTGTCAGACTTCTACAATTTTAATTTATAAAAAAATTCAAA
The DNA here is from genome assembly GCA_034642435.1 of Megalocaria dilatata. Lineage (NCBI taxonomy): Eukaryota > Metazoa > Arthropoda > Insecta > Coleoptera > Coccinellidae > Megalocaria > Megalocaria dilatata. The sequence goes on from CM067856.1 coordinate 78,339,314, forward strand.
TTTTGTTATATTTCTTCTATCAAGTAAAAAGCCTTTTTCTATTTTATTTTTTACATAATATATAATTATATTTAGGCTTAAATGAATCTCATTATGGAATGTCAATGGTTTAAAAAAAACCTTATAATACCTTACAGTTTTCTGTGATTTTGTGACGAACATAGACTATCTGGATTTTTAAAGTGAGTCTGTTTTAAGCACTTTCCGGTTACACTTTAAGGTAAGATACACTGATTGTTAGTTGATTTTGATATTTTAAATATTATCTAGGGCCGATGAAGATATTATCGGAATTCTATTTTTTTTTTTGAAGATATAGTGCATGTTTTGAGAGATTTTTGAATTAACTTATTTGAATATTTAAATATATTAAATATTTCAAATAAATTATATTCTTTGAGGAGTCCTTAACTTGTGTTTTATGTTTTTGAAAAAGAATTGGTGTTCATAATGGTAAGACCAGAAACAAAATTTTGTCTCCTTCAAATATTTATTTATTAATTTTAAATGACTTTTTATATTCGTTGGTTTATTTATTCCATTTGACATTGTATATTGAGTTTTGATTATATACGTCTATTAAATATGAGCGGTGCTTATTAGACATTAATTTAATTCTAAAAGTTTTTTTAATGAAATAAAAATTGTAGAAGACTGACAGATTAAATCTGTTTTGATATTCAAATTCTGAATGATTACTTAAATAACCTCTTAATATCTGTTGAGAGCTTTTACCGTGCCAACATTTTTTAACACTTGTTATAATTTTGTATACCTACTCGCCTTCTTTAAAATACCTTGTACCTTTTGATCACCTTGTTTGACTATTAAGTGGATGCCTCGAAATTGCAATCAAGAAAAATGTTTGAAAAATATTTGAAGTTTCTGCAGTAAAATATAGTAATTTCTGAAACTTGTTTTGATTATTATCAACTACTAAACAGAAACGGCTGAAACAGTTCGATTCATAATATAGCAAGCTTATACTAGTGGAAATTGAACTATATAATGAAATAATAAGAAGAGGTTTTTTACTTGATAAAGGATTATTACAAAATTTCAATATCAAAAACAGATTTAATCTGTTAGTCTCCTATAATTTTAATTTAGAAAATTTTCAGAATTAAAATAATGTCTTATGAGCACAGCTTACATTTAATTGACATAAAATCAAAACTCATTATATAATATAAAATGGAATAAATAACCCAACAAATATAAATTGTCAATAAATATCAATAAATAAATATTTGAAGGAGGCAAAATTTTGTTCCTGACCTTACAATTATGAAAAATAAATCTTTTTCAAAAATACAAAACATAATTTTAAGAACTTCTCAAAAAAATAATTTATTTAAAATATTTAATATATTTAAATAAGTTACTTCAAAAATCTCTCAAAACATGTATCACATCCTCAAAAAACAATTAGAATTCAGATAAGGTCTACATCGGTCCTACTTCACACTTAAAAAGTGTAGTTCTAAAAGTTTTTTAATAAAATTTTTCGAAATTAAAATTATAGGAGACTCACAGATTAAATCTGTTTTGATATTCAAATTTTCTAAATAATAAAGTTGAAAAGATTTTGTACAGTAGGGTATGAGTTAGAACATAAGGGGTGAGCCATTTAAAATTTGCATTTTTGATCGGCCATAAATAAAAAACCAATGTGAATTTTTTCAAAGTTGTCAGTTTATTAGAAGGGTTGAACCTTTGAAAAAATTCACATTGGTTTTTTATTTATGGCCGATCAAAAATGCAAATTTTAAATGGCTCACCCCTTATGTTCTAACTCATACCCTACTGTACAAAATCTTTTCAACTTTATTATTTAGAAAATTTGAATATCAAAACAGATTTAATCTGTGAGTCTCCTATAATTTTAATTTCGAAAAATTTTATGTTGTCAGTTTATTAGAAGGGTTGAACCTTAAATTTACGAATGAAAAACAATATCATTCAAATGACCTCCATGTAAATTTTTAAGTGTGTATAGAAGACTCACCAATTTGATGTGAATTTTTGATGTTTTTCAGTTTTGTTCGAGCGTGAATCGACTAATTTTGTCAATGTCAAATATTGAATGAACCTTTTTTCAAAACACGAATAGAAGTGCTGCCAGGCTCGAAATAACAATTACTTCAAAATGCAAACTCTAGATGGTCCACCTTTACATGTTTGGTAACGATTTATAGGATATATAGACTTTGGATTGATTTTGGCAGTTATATATTGAAACCAAATCAGTTGCTGGATAGTGGTTTATTGACATAGGCATTACTCTTCAGATAGCCCCAAAAAAAGTCCAACGATCTTAAAGCGTAAGATGTCGGTGGTCAAGCAATATTATATATAGGTATATTAATAAATAATATATATTATTATATAATATTAATTTGAATTGACTATTAAATATAAGCTGTGCTTATAAGACATTAATTTAATTCTGAAAAATTTCTTGAAATTAAAATTGTATGAGAGTAACAGATCAAATCTGTTTAGATATTCACATTTGGTATCTTTAAAGATTATTGTACCACATTATTGGAATGAATTAGATGGTCCTCAAAGAAGCAGGAAAAAACTTTATGTCTGAAACCATATGTACTTTGCGTACTGAATTATGGGACAAATAATAGTTTTGCCAGATGCCCGTTACAGTTATCATCATGGAACAATTTAAAATGGGGCGGAAACTAATTTAAAAATTCTGAATTAGTGAATGTGCAACTCTATAATAACATCATAATAATTGACAATGCCACCCACGCTGAATATGATTTTCAATATCCGCGTTCTAATAGCCTGATTAAAAAACATATTACATATGGCAACATGAAAATAGCTCGACACTGATTGAACAATATACATAAATAAACAACGGGATAAAATGTAAACAGACAGCTCTATCCTTTTCAATCATTTCCCATCCTGTTCATCTGGAAATGAGTGGATGAATCTGTTTATTAAAATTATTATAGTTGCAAGGTGTAAAGGAGATTTTTGTTACCAAACATTCCTATGGAACTGTGCATCCAAAGCTTTATGTAATAAATGCATATTTGAAATAATAAGTAATTAATAATAATTTTCCATCCACTGAAACTTCATTTTGAATGATTTTTACCCATTCAGAATATTACATGAGAAGTTATATCAGCAATGGTTCAATTTGAAAGTCAACTAATAAATTCAAGACAAATAACCAATCGAAGATCAATTTATAAAAACAATGGTAAACATAAGATTGGTGTTCCAAAATTCCACCAGTGTATTATAAGCTTTGTTTTTATTCAGCGTGTTGAAGTTTTCAAATTGTCGGAATAATTTGGTTCTTTAAAAGCTACAGATATTTGGCAGCGTTTAGGTTACCATCAATAAAAAATGACCCTATGATGTAATGCCCCCTGTGCAAAAATATTTTGGGGATACTGGGTACGCACTCAGATACGTATTCTTCCTAGACCAATATAGGTTATGTTTTCTATTCAAGGAAAACGATGACTCATTGGTGAATAAGATAATTTTAAGGAATGAACTATTTTCATTTACTTTCTCCATCATAGTTTCACAAAATTCCATTTATTTGATATGGTCTTCTGGAAAAATTTCTCGGTTTGTTTGAACCTTACAACACCGGCTGTCCGTAGATTGTCAAAAAACATAGAATACGTATAAAAGTCTATATTTAGAATTAAGTGTTTTTATCATTTCTGTGGTCTTTGAGTCCTTTTTGGGCTTTTATACCATTGGATCAATTTTCGTATACATATATGTATACAATGCCATAAATAAGAAATAAATTTTATTGTTTTTTTATTATTTATTGAACATGAAAGAATGGGTAAAACAGAGATTATCTCGGAAATGACTGAAGGAAAAATAACAGTAAGTAAATCCTGGTCAATAAAACATACAGTATAATATTTAACTCAAAAGTTACAAGATTATCTCTACAAAAGAATGTATTCGAAAAATATTAACCTGATATTGAATGTTCAGAAAAGAATAGTCCAATAGGTACACGACAATATTTTATATAAATCTATGCTTGAAACCAGAAAATAAAATTACCTAAAATAAGACTGCTTAAGAGTTTCATGAGTTCCTTCCATAATAATATTCGGTTTTAACAACCGTTTTCAAATCCGCGGTGGTGTCTTTGTAAATATAGTACACGAAATCTCAGAGAAGTTGTAGTACATTCTGTCAAGAAAGTACCGGGAATTATCGATTTAAATCTGGCGGGGCAATGAGGCAGGTGAAATTTTTTCCTAGGTTGATACCACTGTCCTTAATTACTATGCCAAGCTTGAGCGAGATCTGTCAACTAGTGTGTTTGCAACAGCTGATTAAGTCAGTCGATGTCAGAGTGCGTGCCGATTTTTACTATGGGTGATTACGTTGAGCAAAGAATTTGTTTAAAGTTTTGTGTTACAAATGAATTTTCGTGTGCCGATGCATTGAAAATGTTGCAAAAGGCCTTTGGTGATAATGCTCTATCGAAAACTCGTGCATATCAGTGGTACAGAGCCTTCAAGGACGGTCGTGAAGTGGTCGCCCATCGACGGCTTCGATCGAAGATAACGTCGATAAAATTAAGGAAAGGGTGCTGGAAAACCGTCGTACCAGCTTGAGAGAGATAGCACATGATCTTAAGATATCCCACGAGTCCGCACGTACGATTTTGATTGATATTTTGGGCATGAGAAAGGTGGCCGCACGACTCGTACCGAAAGACCTGAATTTTCTTCAAAAACGTCATCGCGAACAGGTTGCTTCAGACATGCTGGATCGCTGTAATTCCGATTCTACATTCATAGAACGCATTATAACTGGTGATGAAACCTGGGTCTACGAGTACGATATGCAAACAAGCCAGCAATCATCGGAATGGGTGGCAAAAAATGAGCCGAAACCGAAAAAACCACTCCAAAGCCGCTCGAAAATGAAGGTGATGCTCATTGTTTTCTTCGATATCCGTGGCGTGGTGCACTACGAATTCGTTCCAGAGGGTCAGACGGTAAACAAGGAGTATTACCTAGGCGTTATGAAACGTTTGCGTGAGCGTATCCGTAAGAAGCGGCCAAATTTGTGGGCGAACAACTCATGGATTTTGCATGACGATAACGCGCCTTCTCACCGAGCTACGATTGTTACTGACTTTCTCGCCAAAAACTCAACAAACGTGCTTCAGCAACCATCGTATTCGCCGGATTTGGCTCCCTGCGACTTTTTCCTCTTCCCAAAACTAAAATTGCCCCTTCGTGGCACCCGTTTTGAGTCGATTGAAGCCATAAAACAAAATTCGCGCGAGAGCTATGTATTGGATTGTATTGGAGCAAATGGAGCCTATTTTGAAGGCGACCCAATAAATTTTGACGATTAAATGTAAAAATGTTGTTCTAATTGAAAATTCCCGGTACTTTCTTGACAGAGTAGTATGTTCCAATGAGTTAACTGAAAAAGTCACCTACAAAAACTCAGAAACAACTAGTAAGTAATAACAAACGTATTTCAAGATAACTAAATACTCAAGATGACATTATCGATAATTAATTCATTTGAAAACCAGTGACAATGATGAATTTCAGTACTGAAAATAAAATTGTAATTTATGGAAGAACAACATCAAGAACTTGAGAAAACGAGCAGGCAAGTTTGTCATCGTGAAAAAAATTACACTTCAACAAACGCCTTTAAATTTAATTTAAATATCAAAACAGATTCAATCTGTTAGTCTCCTACAATTTTAATTTCAAAAAATTTTATTAAAAAATTTTTAGAATTAAAGTAATGTCTTATAAGCACAGCTTATATTTAATAGACGTATAAAATCAAAACTCAATATACAATATCAAAAGGAAAAAATAAACCAACAAATATAAATTGTCAATTAGATTTAATTAAATAAATATTTGATTGAGACAAAATTTTGTTTCTGATCTTACAATTAAGAAAACTAATTCCTTTTCAAAATTACAAAACATAATTTGAGGATTCAAATTTTGTGATATTTCTTCTATCAAGTAAAAAACTAATTTTTATTTTATTTCATATATAATTATACTAGGTTTGAATAAAACTCATTATGGAATGTCAAGGGTTTAAAGAAAATCATATATTACCTTGTAGTTTTCTGTGATTTTTGTGACGAACATGGAATATCTTGAATTAAAGTTGGTGTTCAAACGAGGATAACAAGAAATCTGTAGGTAAGTTGTATTTGTTGTTGATTGATTTTATTTTTTTTCAATGTGAAGTTTGACTGATGAAGACCTGATTGGAATTCTAATTGTTTTTTGAAGATATAATACATGATTTGAGAGATTTTTGAAGTAACTTACTTAAATATATTAAATATTTGAAATAAATTATATTCTCTGAGAATTTTGAAAAGGAATTAGTTTTCATAATTGTAAGATCAGAAAAAATTTTGTCTCATTCAAATATTCTTTTAATTAATTTTAATTGACAATTTATATTTGTTGGTTTATTTTTTCCATTTAATATTGTATATTGAGTTTTGATTTTATACGTCTATTAAATATGTATAAGCTGTGCTTAAAAGACATTACTTTAATTCTAAAAAATTTTGAATAAAATTTTTTGAAATTAAAATTATAGGAGACCAACAGATTAAATCTGAAACACAATAGATTGGAGTTACTATGTATTTACTACCAAGGTTTTTTTATTTTTGGTTCACATGTTACCGCGGTTTTGAACGATGACCGTTCATCTTCAGACGTAACAGAGGAGAGATTAAATCTGTTCTGATATTCAAATTTTGTAATATTTCTTCTATCAGGTAAAAAACCTATTCTTATTCTATGGATCATTCTGTTTAATTTCCGAATGAATCAAGTCTGAAAAACTTGCATATACTTATTATGAACATTTTTCTTTATTTGGGACGTTTTGCAAATTAGGAATGTGATATGCATAAAAATATATTAATGTATCTCATATTGATTTCATAGTTTGAGAATGTTTTTCTTGGCAAAAGGAAGAATAATTTTGAGCGAATCAAGATGCTCGATTTCAATAACTAGAATATTTATCCGAGGAGATCGACATGTTTAAATCTGAAGCGTTGTTTGTAGCTTTTAAATTCTAATTTTATACTAGCAATAATATTTCATTAATAGTCGAGTTTCACTATATTTTCCGACATCACCTTCGAAAACAAAATATTTCAAATAGGTTGAATGAGTATAATATTTTCAAAGAACTCGTGTAATAAGTATTTGATTTCCAATAGAGACAATATATTTTCAAAACGTCATATCTCTCATCTTTAAAATGGTATAAAATCAATAGCTGCTTTTAGTAGGAAGATGTATTGTATATCTAGTTAGTCTTGACTGATTTCACGGCCACAATACGTATGTAAAAAAATAAAAACTCATTGAGTTATTATAAATTAAAATTTATTTGTTGAATATATAATCAATATGAGGGTCAAACTGCAGTTTTCGATCAAATCTGTTTTTTCAATTATTCCATTTCTTATGTTACACAAGTGATCCATCCATTTTAAGTACATTCTTAGAAAACCTGATGTTTGATAATTTCTTTAAATTAATGGATATTTTACTAAGTTCACAATATTATGCAGTCATTAATTTTATTTTGTATAATGAAACAATCTTCAATAGTGAAAATTTGCTAGAGGACTTCATTATCATCTTCATACAAGAAAAATTCACATCATCTGAAGCATTTACCCAAGTCGTTTTACTATATATTAAAAAATAATGAGCTTAGAGAAACTCGTGAAATGATAGTGAATGGTACTCAACTTGATCGAGACAACTTGAGTTCTCCTACTTATACATGGCGTTTCACGAATGATTGTATAGTTTTTCAGGGCAGATGCAGGGCATTCTGGTGAGTCTGAATCAGTGCTCGAAATATTTCCTTACTATATTCGTTTAAGAGTTACAGGATGTTTTATGTATTTTATCAAAAACTTTCAATTGGCATACGTCTTGAACGCCTGAATGGATCTTCGTGAAAACTTGAGGGAATGAGTATAGGCCAATGCCAAATGTTTGCGCATAATGACTTATCGATAGCACAGGACTGAGAAAATTACATTCTTTGTTCCACATCTTGTAAAACAACATGTACATCCAATTTTCAAAAAGCGAAATTCTCCTCAGAATCTTCAATAAATACTTTTTCAAACAACCCTATTAGGATCAATGGCAAACTTCGCATCATCATTTTATGAACCATTGAATATGTGGAATTTTCAATTTATAGTAAACACGGACCTGTGAATCTCCGAATAATGCCTCTATTCATATTGAATCGACTGAAATTCTCAGTAACATGACTTAGGTATTGTGCTGCATCTTATTCCATCCAATACATGAATGTAGGGGCAACATCAAATATTTTTTCCAAAACTAAATTTAACCGGAAAACTCGAATTAACATTGAACATTTAATTAGACTATTATAAAATGGACTTAATAAAAATATAAAATGTATCTTATAAACATGTGTGGAACTGAAAAAAATCGACAATAAATAAGGGAAAAAAGTATAACTTGTTTTCGGAAGACACCCCTCTCTCTTCTAAACATTTTTTAGCTCTTGTGATCAAATGAGCTACAGCTTTCTTCAAAATTTCCGGTCGAATTTGTATTGCTTCACATGCAGCTTGAATACGATTAATCAGATGCTCCCTGTCTATGATTTCTTCAGAGTAAACTTCATTTTTTAAGTGCCCCCAGAGAAAATAATCCAAGCATGTAAGATCTTGGGATCTTGCAGGCCAGTCATGAGGTCCCCCTCTACCAAACCAATGATCTGGACTTCATTCAAATGCGCTACAATTTCACGGGTAAAATGTGCCGGAGCTCAAATCATGTTGGAAATACATTCCTTTAAGAATATTGCTTTCATCATTCAAGGCCCCTGGCAAATGCTCGATTAAAAATTGTAGATATGTCACTCCAGTCACTTCAGCCTGTGAGGAAGAATATATGGTCCAATTAGGCGATTATTGTAAATTCCACACCAAATATTGATTGAAAAACGATGTTGTGAATTGCGTTTCCTAGTCACTTTCGGATTTACTTTGGACCAAATATGTGCATTGCGAACATTCAAAATGCCATCCTTTGTGAAGGTCGCTTCATCAGTAAAAAGCGTTCTGAAAACAGCTCGCTGGTTCCGCAAAACCCATCTGCAAAATCGCATCCTCGGTAGTTCATCGCCTGGCTCCAAGGTTTGGACGGATTGTAAATGAAATGGATGCCACTTTTCACGGTGCAGAACTCGCCAGACATGACAATGTGGCAAAACTAAAACTGAACCAAGACGCCGAGTGCGGTTGGGAGATTTTCTTGGACAGTTTCTATTATCTCTTCATGGTTTACCATCGAACTTGCTCTTTCTCGTTTACTTACTGAAGAAAACTGTCCAGTTTCACAAAGTGAGGGATTAACATGTTCGAATGTTTGGTGGTTAAGTGGAATTTGACGATCCGGATAAACCCTTCGATATTCCCTAGCAGCTTCACTCACAAAATCCATAAACTAACAACATATCAGTATACTCAGTATTCGTAAATGACGGCATTTCGATAATTCTCTTAATGAAAATTTTATGAAAACACAACAATCTACCACTTGCATATTTTTATATTTCAATAATTTCCCGACAATGGTTATGTCAAAATTCTAAGCATGAGCCACTTAGGTTTTGAAATGGGTTGAATTCAGAGTAAATGAATTTCTTCTGTGATCTTTCACATAGAAAATAAATGATACCTTAAGCTTCAGATCGATTCAAGCAGCATGTGAGAAGATAAATAGTAGACCAGAAAGAAAGGCTAATGAAAGCTGCAGAACATTCAATACAAGAGCTAGCAGGTGTCAAAAAGAAATAGGGAAACTTTCGAGAACAAATCACATACGAAAATTGATGGGGGAAGGGGTATAAAAGAATTTATTTGCGAAAGTGTAAATAAGATGTCGAAAGTAATTCGTTTTGTATGTGTGTGTCCATGAATCGAAAATTCCAGATATTCAATAGCTCATAAAATATCGATGCGAAGTGTGCCATTATTTCAAATGAGCTTGTTTGAAAGAGTATTCATTGTAGATTCTGAGGAGAATTTCACTTTTCGAAAATTCGATTTACAGGTCGTTTTACAAGATGTGGAATAAAGAATATAATTTTCTCAGTCCGGACCTGTACTATCGACAAATGATTACATGCAAATATTAGGCATTGGCTTTTACTCTTTCCCTCAAATTTTCATGAAGATTCATGCAGGCGTTCAAGAGTTATGCCGATTGAAAATTTTTGATAAAATACATAAAACATCCCGTATCTTTTAAAATAATATAGTTAGGACATATTTCGAGCACTGATTCAGACTCACCAAAACGTCCTGCATCTGCCCTGTACAATCATTCGTGAAACACCTTGTATAGGAAATGTATCAAAACAGCAGACTTCCATGATTTCCCGGCATTATTAACTTTGAGATAAAAATGTTGTGGGATAATTTGTCCAATACCTTGGAAAACTCATTGTAAATAGAATTAGTGCAAGTTTCACGTCAAAAAGCCAAACCAGAGCTGTGCAATAAAACTGGAAAAGAGAACGTCGATCGATGAAATTGTAAAAATTGAAAAACTGTATTCGAGTCATCATTAACTGCCTGTATATCGATGGATTAAAAGATAAGCAGACTTATGAAGAAATAATCAATACCCTTGTCGATCGATATTCTTCGTATGCAACCGTGAAAATTTGTATTTCAAGCTTGAAAAGAGGTCAATTTTCCACTGAAGGTGAAGACCGATTGGATAGACCAATCTCTGTGTCCGGCCCAGAAAATATCGACGCATTTCATGACATGGTTTTATCAGAGTGACGAATTCAGCTGAATAGAATACCCGAGGAAATCAATATTTAACACGAACTCATTCATCATATAGTTCGCGTTGAAATGAATCCCGAATTGACTGAATTTTGACCTGAAGATTACAAGGGTAGAAGCATCGTGTTCCATCTCTGCTCGGTTATAAAAAGTGCAAAAAAGAGCAGTGGAGTCCATTTCCCCTCGCGTATGTGGTTAATCTTTATATAAATTGTGGAGTTTTTCCTCATCTTCTCGAGAGGGGATTGTGGTTTCTATTTATAAGAAAAATGATGCTCATGATATAGTACACTACAGACCTATTTCTATCTAAATTGTCTCTTAGAAGGTTTTTGGGCGAGAATAAACTACTTAGACTAAAATCATATACAGTGAAATCTCCCAAGAGCGGACACCGTTGGTTCCAGCTTTTTTGTCCGGACGTGGGAGGTGTACGCTTGTCGGAAGGTGCAAAATAAATAAAAATGGAATTGGAAACAAAAACACAAATTATTTATTGAAATATATTCATAAACTTATTGAAGAAAACTGAATACAGGAATATTGATCTATTACACAAAACGAAATTATTCACATTATGAAATGCATAATTTAGAAAAAATCGGTTATTTTGGATTGTGTCATTTTTTTCTCTTTTTCTATCAGTAGACTAGTTTGGAAGTGGGTCTCAAGGTTTTTAAGGTGTTGAAAGGCCACAAAGTCTTCTTGGGCAAATATTTTCAACTCTTTTATAAAATTCAGAGCTTCCCTGTAAGATTTTATTTTGGTGATTTCAGTAATAGTGCTTCCTTCTGCGTCGCTCTCCTGTTCTTCATCTTCCTCTTCATTTTCATGATTGAAATCAGAATGCTCTTCTGTAGATATTCCTTCATCCAAATCAATGAATTCTCTATTATTCACTGTGTTGCACACTGCTTTACAATTTTTCGAAAAAGTTGCTAGTACTGATAGGGGCATGTAGTCCTCTTCGTCATATGCCTCCTCTAAGATATTCGAAGGCCTATACTTACTAAATCCTGCTTTGGTGAAGCAATTTTGAATGGTCCTTTGGGAAACGTTGTTCCAAGCTGTTTTGATGCAATAAAGTGCTTCTAGAACATTTATTGATTTAGCTAATTCTGATGCCGACAAAGCACTATCCATTTTAACATTTTTGATTATGCCTTGATCTAAGGGTTGGCACACCGAAGTGCAATTAGGAGGTAAGAAGCATAATTTTATATTTGTTAGGTTCATGTTCTTAGGAGGTGAACCAGCGTTATCTAAAAACAATAATATTTTCCTCTTCTGAAACCTCATTCGTCTGTCCATATCTAAGACCCATTCCTTCATTATGACACCAGTCATCCATGCTTTGGAATTTGATTTCCATGTAACTGGCAGATCTTTTATTGGAATATTTTTGAGTGCGCGTGGACAGGCGGCTTTTCCGATCACTAATAATTTTTCCTTTTCTCCAGTCATGCTTGCACAGAATAAAATAGTGAGCCTATCTTTTGACATTTTACCGCCAACGCATTTCTCTTTTTTGAGTGCCATTGTTTTATCTGGTAATGCTCGAAAGTATAAACCACTTTCATCGGCGTTGGAAATATCATCTGGTTTATATCCCAAAAGAAGAGATGGAAATTTTTCAAAAAATTCCTTTACATTTTCTACATCAACATCTGCAGACTCACCTGATATAGCTTTGAAACTTATATTATATCTCGTCCTCCATTTTTGCAGCCAACGATCAAAAGCACTGAATTTTTCATAATTCAACCTGCTGGGAATTTCTTTCTCTTTCGCTTTTATCAATGGTCCTGACACTGGGATATTCTGATTCCTCACTCGAGAAAACCCATCTAGACATTCTCTATCAATTTTTTCTGGAATGTTTTTCAGTCTACACAGTTTTTGCTGCAGATTATCACCAGATTGCCACATATCATGAATTTTCTCTTTTTGTTTCAAAATTGCTGCGGCCTGAGTTTTTCCTATGTTGAATCTGAAAATATTCAAGAATAAATTCAAAAACTAATCAAAATAACTTCCGAATGATTGACTTACCTTTCTGCTAGTTTGCGAACTGATGAATTATCTTTCTCTGACATATTTATAAGCTCCATCTTCTCTTTCAACGTCAGAAATCTTTTCTTTGGTGCCATGGCTCAATAAACATACGTTTCACTACTAGCGAGAACTGTGTATTTCTTGCGACGAAATAAAGGGGATTCCCCGAAGTTATTTTGCGCGGTTAAACCAAGAAATAACTACGAGAATCTTCTATGAACACGTAGGTACGTACGTATTCGCATTTAGCCGTTCTTCAGAATTCCGCGTCCGTATCTGGGAGGTTTTTCGGCACTGCTGAGAAAATTATGGTGTCCGTGTCCGTCTGATAGGTGTCCGCTCGTGAGTATAATATTACAAGAAAATTTCTCGGTTCCAGGGCAATTGTCCGTTTGAGGGGAGCGTCCGCTTATGAGGAGTGTCCGCCAAGAGAGGTTTCACTGTACTTGATACTGAACATATGGGCTTCGATCACGTTGTTCAACTCAGTCAGGTGCACTTTATTTTGTCGAATTTGAACAAGAATTGAACCTTGGAGTGCCACAGGGTTTTATTCTAGGTCCATTTCTCTTCTTATTATTATCAGTTACTTTCCTGGTACTTAGAGGAAAATGATGGCTAATTTTCATTACTTCTCCTAAATCAAATCAATTAGAATACCTCGATGATGGTCACTGACCGGACCATTGATGACAGCAGGAGCTATGTTGATACATCGCTTCGTTGACTGGTGTCGTTCCAATTTCTTATGATGACCATTGAGAAAACACAGCGTGTTCACCTCACACTGAAGAATAGTGCGCGAAATCTTGTTGTTATTCGCCATTTGAATGAGATGATTTAGGAATTTACATCGATTCTGATTAAGATGGGTTACATATTGATTCCATATGTAAGAAACTCAATAGTTTTTACTATGCGATAAGTAGAGTTAAGAACTCACCTCCCATAAGTGCTATTATCAATGTTTACTATAGTCTAGTTTACAGTCACTTATCTTACAATATAATGCTCTGGTGGAGGGAGCTCCATTGATGTTGATAGGATATTATTAATCCAGGAAAGAATCTTGCGGATCATCTTTAATATTGCTCCGAGGTTCTCTTGCCGTCCGACTTTTGGAAAAAATGGTATCCTGACCAGTTGGTTTATGTTGAGGAGAATGAAATAAATCTGTGAAAACTTTCTAGCTTTCATAGTAGTAATACAAGGAATGGGAAGTTTCTTTATATATCCAAACATAATACCGCAGTGTCTAAAATTATTTAACCATCTACCCAAGTACATTCTTTTGAGCTCAAAAAATTCAAAAAAGTAATGAAGGCTAAATTAATTGAGGAATGTTCTCACTATTGCCGATGTTTATCGTAAGTATTTGTTTCAATTCGAGTTCATTATTATATCTTAAGGATCAATAAAAATTATTATTATTTTTGTTGAATTTGCAACGTTTTTCGTTATCAAAATTGTATGAAATTAATTGCAACATCCCACAAGATGTCTTCTTTCTGTGAGAATATTCGAAACTGTTGATCTAGGCTAACAAATCTTGAATTAGAAACACTTTAAGGTTGAGCTTTGATCACTGAATCAATGACCTAAGTTATTGCAAAAAGTTATTGAAAATTCGATTAATCGAATTAGATTCTAAAGATCAAGTTGAGATAGATATTCGAACGATTCACAACATAACTATCATAAGTTGTACTCTACAAAATTTGTTTTGATTTGATCTCAAATATTTTTTCTATTCAACTTTGAATTTATTTTATCCTGATTGGGAAATTCTCCAGAAGACAGTCGGACCTAAATTATCAAACTGGAATATTAATTCGAGTTGATTACAAATTATTTAAAATGTTGTAATTTTCTAGTTTTCGTAAAAAATTGAGCTTCGATATTTTATTCTAACTTCCTATTTCACCGCAATAGAATGGTTTCGAATCGAATGTATATTATAGTTATTTTGGAGAAACTATTATATTTACCTCTCTCTCATTATTTCCATAGCTAATTCCCAAGTTAGGCATGGCCCTGAGGATCGCTACCAATGACTGTATAGTATTACTGTATACTACAGGTCGATATTGCTTGAAATCTTCAAAAGTAAAGCCGCTTTCGTGTATTATCCTGAAAAAGAAATAAGGATTATTATATGGGAAGATATAGAAAATATTTATCAAGGTAACTTCATATTAATCTGGGCATACATTAATGAAAAATATACGATTAATTGTTGATAACAGTATATATTGCGATTAACATATTTTTAAGTCAGTCTTTGTCTAAGATTTCAACCTTAATTTAAATAAGATGAGTTAAAACAAATTGTAGAAATTACTATGTTTTACTACCAAAAAATATATATTACACATTTTCTTGTGACTCGAGTTTCGGGAAATGAACTATCCCATCATCAGACAACTGAAGACCTAACAATGGTACAGTGGTATTTAAACAAAAGTGATAAATATTTTGAATATTTCAACAGATTCTCGGTAACACCTAATAGTGGTACAGAGGTTTACAATCGGAACGTGATAAAAAACCGGGTTAAAAAAGAGGGGCCTTCTAACAGATATCGGAATGTCGGCAATCGACAAAGAAGGTTGTTAAACAGATGGTACCCGTTTAAATATCTGAATTAATTTTTGGGGTTAAATAGCTCCGTACAATCATTCATTATTTTTACATTATTTTGTTGTATATCTCAAATATTTGGATTTACAAAGCTCCATACAGTCATTCATTATTTTTTACATTATTTTTATTGTGAACGAATTTGAAAATTTCAATAATCAAGTTTCTCTTCTTTTGAATCTACATGTAAAATTTTCTTGAGATTTTCTTTTGTCGAAAGGAATAACTGTTTTCTAAAGAATGAGTGGCAAAAGTTGAATTTTTGTTTACTTTTCATTAAATTCATTTTATTTATTCCATTTGACATTATATATTGAGTTTTAATTATATACGTCTATTAAATGTAAGCAGTGCTTGTTGTAGACATAAATTTAATTCTAAAAGTTTTCGAATAAAAATTTTTTGAAATTAAAATTGTAGAAGACAAACATATTTCAATATTTTTTAATATTCAAATTCATTTTATGTTCGTTGAAAAAGGTTTTAAACAGATGTTACTTTTTAAATATCTCAAATATTTTCGATTTACATAGCTCCGTACAGTCATTCATTATTTTTACATTATTTTGCTGTATATCTCAAATATTTGGATTTACAAAGCTCCATACAGTCATTCATTATTTTTTACATTATTTTTATTGTGAACGAATTTGAAAATTTCAATAATCAAGTTTCTTTTCTTTTGAATCTACATGTAAAATTTTCTAAGATTTTCTTTTGTCGAAAGGAATTACTGTTTTCTAAAGAATGAGTGGCAAAAGTTGAATTTTTGTTTACTTTTCATTAAATTCATTTTATATTCGTTGAAAAAGGTTTTAAACAGATGTTACTTTTTGAGTATCTCAAATATTTTCGATTTACATAGCTCCGTACTTCATTATTTTTACATTATTGTTATTGTGAACTAATTTGAAAATTTCAACAGATTCTAGATAATCGAGTTTCTTCCCTTTTGATTCTACATGTAAAATTTCAGGATTATCTATAGTGGGAAAGGAATGACCGTTTTCTAGACAATGAGTGGCAAAAGTAGAATTTTGTTTATTTTTCCTGAAACTCATTTTATGTTCGTTGAACCTCGTCTTGAAGGAACGTCCTGTTTGTCCTATATATTTATTACTGCACGTAGAACAACGAAAGTCGAGTCACAAGAAAATGTGTAATATATATTTTTTGGTAGTAAAACATAGTAATTTCTACAATTTGTTTTAATTATGATCAGTCCGATATCTGTTAGAAAGCCCCTCTTTTAACCCGGTTTTTTTATCACGTTCCGATTGTAAACCTCTGTACCACTATTAGGTGTTACCGAGAATCTGTTGAAATATTCAAAATATTTATCACTTTTGTTTAAATACCACTGTACCACTGTTATGTCTTCAGTTGTCTGATGATGGAATAGTTCATTTCCCGAACCTCGAGTCACAAGAAAATGTGTAATATATATTTTTGGTAGTAAAACATAGTAATTTCTACAATTTGTTTTAATTATGATCAACTACCAAATAGTAACGGCTGAAACAATTCAGTAAGATGAGTTGCCAAATTAACACAACGAAACTTTTATGCAGTCTTCTTGTATTTTACAAAGCTTGTGAAAGAATTACGGGGCTCATAGAAGAATATTGTTTAAAAAAAATTAACACTTGATGGTCTTGCGTGGTTTCAGGATCTAAGATTTCAATTATTGTAGTATTCCCAAATACTTTGAAGAAAATATCTTTTGCAGAATTTTCAGAAAATAATAATCAAATAAAATAATAAAGATTATTTCCACAATTAAATAGTGGAAATAATCTTTATTATTTTATTTGATTAAAATTAATTTTCATCAAGTGAGGACTGATTCAATTAAATTCGAAAAAAAATTGCTGTATAGCAGTGAATATTCCACATACGTTTCCTTTAGCTCAAATAGCTAGAAGAAATCCAAGGTAACTTCACCAAAACTTCAGGCAACGGAATCGAAGGAAATGAGCGTATCAAAGGAAATGATAGGAAACGACTTCGTTCACATGATTGTTTAGGTTTAGAAGAAAATTAATAGTTCCACAACTAGCTATCAAAACGAAATCGATTGATAACCTTGTTATTTGGAGTATCTAAATTGTACGAAGTACAAAGTTATGTTTTGAGAGGCCGCAGAAGACATTACGAGTCTCAAATTCCCAGGCCGATTCTAAAATAGGGAAATAGCATTGTTTTGCGGCAAGATATTGCCACGGGAAAGCATTCCCTTAATGCTCCAGAGTTATGTAGATGGTGCTACAACCCATAATAATATATAAATTTGGAGAGACGTTTCTAATTATACAGGATAAATGCATCATCATCTCATACAAGCAAATCGACAAATTTGACTCGGAGAATTTTAATGGTGTGTGTGGAAACTGAGCTATATCTGTTCTGTATAAGCTGATGATATATCCTTGGTTTACATCGTGTATGAACTATCTATGGGATAGAGCAGTAGTCCAATGGAATTTTTAAGGTTTAGAAGAGATTGCTTTAGGATGTAGGATGACTATCGCATAATGATAGATCCCATGTACTAGTCGAGTATTGTAAGAGTGTGTAGTCATTGAAAATACCATAAAGTTAGCGAAGAACCTCAGAAATACTTTAGAATATTAAGATATTTTCCCATTGTCTTAGAATCCAAGTCTGACTGTAAAGTTAGCTAACCTCCACCTCATGAAGATAGGATGGCGCTCTGTGTCACATAATAGAGCTAACCAGTGATATAAGCTCCACTGGCAGGTATCAATGAAGGCGAGAGTGTAAAATATCATTAAAAAGTTATTGGAAATCGACAATTTCATTTCTGAACTTATGAGACTTCACGCAGAGTACCTAAGGGTTGTAGGACTTGTATGAACGATTAATCTTAATTTGATCTGATTTTGAAGTAACTTACAGGATATTCTATACCTTATGAAAAATATAAGTCAGTATAATAATTCGTAGATTATGTACAACATACACAACCTGAGCACTCTAATGCTAATTTCTGTAAAACACCCTGTATGAGCAGCAAATAACACATACATCTGAAAAATAGTGTTGATTCTTCTTCTAACACAAGTACGTGTATTTCGGCAGTTTTGCTGGATACAATTAGTTTTGTCGCATTTTGTTCTGTACTTTTTCTCGTTGAGATACTCTCTTCATTTTCTTCATCTTTAATTGACAAAAACCTATACACATGATAATCTGTTTTTCTACTATTGTAATTGGTTTGGCGTACGACTTCAAAAATCGAAAAAGTCAACCGCCTACATAAATAAACTATAATGGAATAAAAGATGAGCGACTCTATAGGTCAAAAGTAGATAACCTACGCCAACCCGATAAATTCACTGTAAATAAATCATTAGGGACGTTTACCTCTGGTATATTCCGTCAGTTTAATAGAATTTTATTTTTAAGCATTCTTCGGTCATAATGAGAGAATATGAATAGCTATAAATATAGATTAAGTGGCGAAAAATTTTTATTTTAGGTCAGTGTTACTTTTCCTTTATAATAAGTTGAGTAGGAATGCAATTGCATTTACCTGTGCCCATATTCCGTGTTTCAAGTGAAAATTTTTCCTTCAGAAATTATTTTTTATGTCGAGCAAAGCTGATAGTGTTTGGGTTTTTTTTCAGAAATTTTCTTCAAAGAATTAGGATTATCTGAAGATTGGCAACAACCATGAAATACGTATGATAGTTTTTGAATTAAGTGTTTTATCATTTAATTTATGTATATATGTGGTATACAATGTCTCAAATTGAAAGTATTATAATTTTTTTTCTAGACAAATACTAATTTTATATTGATCTAATTCATAATTTTTGATATATGTGTATAGAAAAATTTTGCAGATTTCTGATATTAAATTTCATTCTAAATCAAAATCTTCACCAAGTAGACCCAAATTCATGATTTGTATTAGGAGTACAAATTAATTCGGTCCGTTTTTTCACATCAAAAAATTAATTTATTTCGCAATATGATGAATTCACAAATTAATCAAAATATTTTCCATTACTGCCTACACTTTTCCGCATGTCTCAGGCAATTTTCGAATCCCGTCTCGGAAAAACTTCTCGTCATTTGGGGCGATCCAATTTTGTGGCCAACTTTCGATTTCCTTGAAAGAAGTGCAGCGGCGACCTGCCAAATCGTTACATCCGTCGAAACAGCTAGTAGTCAGAAGAAGCAATGTCGGGAGAATACGATGGGTCCGGTAAGATATCCCATTTGACAATACTAAACGATAAATGTTAAACTAGAGTCCTTCTAGAAAGTATCCGGAAAAAACAAATTTTCATTGTAATTATTTAGCATATATTTCTAATTCTTGAATTAGAAAATTATAACAAAATAAACATCTTATTCACTTATACTACCTCCATTTAACTGTAAACACTTGACTTAACGTCGAGGTAAACCCGAAACGAGATCACCTCCATAATTTTTGGTGATGCTAGTCCGGGACTGTAAAACCGACTGAACATAATAATTTCTACAGGTTGTTTTAACTATGACTGAATTAATTTTATCTTTACTTCGTGGCACTGCTAGTTTGACTCCAATCTTCATTAGTTCCCATATGTTTTCAATGGGACTAAGATCTAGTTAAGCTGCTGGCCATGAAATGGTTGTCGCTTGGTGTTCCTGCATCGAAGCTCGAGTATAGGCCGAAATATGGAATCTTGCATTATCCTGCTGAAAACGCCA
Organism: Megalocaria dilatata; assembly: GCA_034642435.1. NCBI lineage: Eukaryota > Metazoa > Arthropoda > Insecta > Coleoptera > Coccinellidae > Megalocaria > Megalocaria dilatata. Next base: position 78,359,649 of record CM067856.1, read on the forward strand.
CCCCTCTGGATATAAAGCATGCGCTGTTTTGAGAAGAAAATCGTTCAAAATGCCACAATACTTTTCACTATTAATGGTACCATCAACTATACAGAGAAGCGTAGCACCACACTGAGATATTGCTCGCCAAACTATTATTTTGGAGGAAAATTTGGAAATGTGAACGGTAACAGGTTGTTTTGATAAGATTTTTGAATGATTTTCGCAAAGTTGGAAACAACTTTCATCAAATATAAAGACATTATTAAAATTATCTTCATGAAAACGTTGACAAAATTCTATCCTCCGTTCTTTTGGTAAACGTGTCATTATAGGAATTTTTTTGGTTTCCTTGATATGTAGCCTTGTCTTTTCAGTGGCATACGGACGGATTCTGGACATACTTTTATATTTCGTTGATCTCCAAATCTGTTAGCCAATTTGCGAAACCCCAGACGCGGATGGTGTCGTCCTGAGGCCAATAAAGCGTTTAAATTGTTTACTTTAACCTAACGCGGTCTTTCTGAAACTGGTCTATACCTCATATCCCTGCCATTTTTATCCTCTTTATTGTCTCATATACAGCACTTTTTCCCAGTTAAGTCAATTGCACTAATTTTTCAACATTTCTGAAACCTTTTCTATACAAATATTCTACCTGTTTTTTTTCTTGTTGCGACTTAATTTCTTAAATTGTATACCTGTTGAGAATCAACAATCTTTGACCAATAGTGTTGCCATGCAACTTTGGCCATAGCCGACTATCTGCACCATCTATTTTATACATTACTTTTGTCTTAGAATGTTACAAAAATGAAGTATATTAAAATTATGAAAAATAATAAATTCCGGATACTTTCTAGATGGACTATAGTTTTTGAGCGCTAGTTCACATTGAAACTTCTATTTTTGAGAAAAACGCAGAAGCAATGTTTTTCGCTTCTTACATCTTTACCATCACATCATATATTCATATTAGGATGTTCTACCGTACAAGGTGATCCAAAATTCGAGTAGCGATTCATCTGGCACCATGGACTGACTATAAAGAGTAGATAGAGTACATCAATACATTGGCTATATTTCACGGTTCAGTAGATATATTAGGGATCAATGGAACACTGACCTTGCCACCCATACCAGCCCGCAACTATTTAAAAAATTTTGTTTTATTTTTGGAAGATGCTAATTTTCTCTCACGGTTAGATTTGGCTTGGCGTATGGACGCAGACACGTGATTGGAATTGTTAAGATAATTATGGTATACGTCATGACATATAAATAAGGAAAACTTCCATTGTTAATGATATTTTGAAATTCATATACGGATGACTTTTAAAGATGGTTTATTTTTATGAATCCTACAGCGTGTCAAATAATATCTACGTTTTTAAAACATCTATCATTTCTTTCACAACTGCAGTAGATATGTAGTTCTAACGTAGCATCAATCCGCTTAAAGGGTAGTATATTTTGCAGTATGTAAAATGTAACCTATCGCGTTTCCCTTGATTCATACTATCAAGACTTTCAGATCTAATTTTTTTCATGTTTGTACATGACAGCCATGTGCCTAGATATCATAATAATGAATCTTTTTCGACTATGTAAATAACTTTCATATTTAGTTCATGTTTCAATTTGGGCGTTGAACAGTAGATGAATTTTTTTATATGCATTTTCTGAATTAAGGATTGGACCAGTTAAAATTTGCATTTTTGATAGGCTGTAAATAAAAACTAATGACCCCCACGACTGGCTACAGTACCCCATCCGATCAACAAAACTTTCAGTACATTGTTGATTAATAAGGTAAATAAATACACTTGCCTTAAGTTTCACAAAAGTTTAATTTATGTTGTTGATGATATATGTTTCGAGTTTAAACCCATTTTCAAAACCCGAAACATATATGTAGAATAGAGTAGAATGGTTTATTCACAAACAAATTAGCTCATACAAGTTCTTTTTAACATAAAAATGCTAACAAATAAAAAGAAAAACCACAAAGTCATAGACTGTGCGTGGTATTAACCTTCTTGTTCTGTGATCAACACAATAAATTATATATTATATATAAAATAAAATAATAAGAAGCGGTTTTTTTACTTAATAGAAGGATAATTACAAACTTTGAATATCAAAACAGATTTAATCTGTTAGTCTTCTACAATTTTCATTTACAAAAATTTTTTTTTTCAAAAAACTTTTAGAATTAAATTAATGTCTTATAATAAGCACTGCTTATATTTAATAGACGTATAAAATCAAAATTTATTATACAATAACAAATGGAATAAAAAACCCAACAAAAATAAATTGTTAATTAAAATTGAAAATAGGTAAAATCGAATGTTTCGTTCCAAACATACGCACCTGAACTCGTCAGATAGGCGTGGTACGTATGTTTTGTCTATAACAAACATTTGACAAAATGTTCAGTTTCTAGTCTTATATTTATGACAACTAAATCTCTTTCAAAAACGCACAATATAATTTTAAGAACTTCTCCAAAACTAATTTATTAAAAATATTTAATATGTTTGAATATTCAAATAAGTTACTTAAAAAACTCTCAAAAACATGTAGCACATCCTCAAAAACAATGAGAATTCAGATAAGGTCAGTTCAACTTTACATTTATGAAATAAATTCAATTAAGAATAAATAAACTTGTAATCTTACCAAACAATTTCTGGAAACTCTGTGAATGCAATTGAAACCAGGGTCTAATATCCCACAATAAATTGAACCTTTGTGAAACTTGGGCCAAGTGTATTTATTTACTTTATTAACATCCAAAATGTTTCATCGAGTGATTTGCGAGAAATCAATACATTGTCGATTGTTTGGGGCTAATCTCATGAATGGCAACCTTGATTTCGTGTTTCGAGATATTAATCGTTTCTGGATGGTTAACGCAGCACTTAGCTTGAACGGATCCCACAAAAAATACAGCTTCGGGGCGAAAATGAGTTTCATCGCTAAAGATGATTTTATTGGAAATACGCTCATCTTCCGCCATGCCATCATTTTCACTTCTTGTACTAGTTTGTAAGCCTTTAATATCGAAGTCTTTATGCAGAATTCTCCTTAGAGATGTGGTAGAAATGTTCCATTCTTGAGCACGGTGACGAGTTGAAGCTGCTGGATATTTTTGTCAGAATACGAATGACAGAAATATTGCCCGACTCGAAATAACCACTACTTCAAAATGCTAAGATGGAGCACCTTTATCATAAAAGTAGTTGTAATCTGTACATTTCATTCAAATTTCCAGGATGATCTTTTTAAAATCATTTATGAATGGTAATAAAATAAAAGACAAATTAACAGAATTAATTCCGAATGAGTTTTTCATACTTACTTCATTTGTTTCACAATTGTACTTTTACCCGATTCTCCGGCACCTGTAATGAAACAAAAAAAAAAATTAGTTAGATATATTTTTCAGCAGTTCTTTTAGGAACTGTCATTCAGAGAAATCACCGAGGTTTTCATTTTCGTTGAAACCACATTAAATTTTTTTTTTATAATCTCATTATAAGATTCGAGTTAGAAAATATTATTCAATCTAAGATATCTCAAATTGTTTTTATTTTCTTATTTCTAATGCAAGTTTATGTTCTAGCAGTTTTGCATGTTAGACTATACTGCTGCAAATAAACGTTGTCTACATCTAGGACAACAACTTTTTGCGAGAAAAAGTTGATTTCTTTCGATAACAATCCATTCACTGTAATAACCGCAACCATACTCTCAGCTACACATCGATGTTATTTTCAGCAAACTTGATGGGACAAGCACGAAATGAAATCCTCACATAACAAATCCCGAGACTTTCAAAGTTTTTCATTCATTTCGTTATAGCAGAACGAGAAGGCGCTTGATCATGGGCTTACCCAGCGAGGGGGGCATCTGCCCCCTTAAAATTAATCATTATTAAATTTTGTTGCTGGAATACATTACAATTCTTGAAATAACTATTTTTATAATAAAAAAAATATTGGATAGAGTAGTCCGTTACTTAGTGATAGATTATTTTAGTTAGAAAAACGAAATTACTCTGTTTACTATCACTAGCTTTATTTAATAACAATTACTCGAGTTTCATAGTATTACTACATTTTCAAACTGAAAGATTCAGTTGAGTATTTTTTTCTTTAAAGCAGTGATGGTGAGGAAGATAGAACTAAACTGACTAAATCATCGGATTCTGTGTTTAGTAATTCTTCACCTCTTCACGTAGCTGTTCCCGGGACATCTAAAATGATTGAAGAATACGATGGCTACCATAAAAATTTCATTGGTCGTTTTGTTGGTCATGCCCTTAAATTGCCATCAGAAAAAAGAAGGATTTCCCTGGGTCCCACCATCAAATTACGATTTTGGTTCTGATGCCAGCGCCATCCATTTGAAAATAAAATGTAACCGCCACTGGTTAGATCAATATACTCCTTGGTTGGTCTACTCAAGTCGTTTGAAAGTTGCTTTATGTATGCACTTCTTTTTCCTCCTAGTATTGCTACAGTTAAAGGAGTTTTGGGGTTATTCATGGTAAGGTCATACACGAAGTTCAAAGATATATATGAAGATTGTAGAAAACACGTCGGCAGTCACTACCACAAAACTTTAACAACTGCTGCAAAAGCGTTCCAGTTGATGTACAGTTGCAAAGTGGTCTCCAAAAGGTGATTGAAGAAAACACACAAATATTGTCATCAATTATTTCTTGTATCATATTTTGTAGAACTCATGATTTGCCACTTAGAGGAAAGGAAGGAGATGAGGGGATTTCCTTTGACCTTTTAAATTTGAGAATTGACTGTGGTGATCTGAAGCTAAAGCATCACTTGGATAGATCTCGAAAAAAAGCAGTCTATACTTCACCAAAACTTCAGAATGAATTATAGGATTATGTGGTGAAGTTGTCAGAGGAAGAATTGTTGATGATTGTAAACAAGCAAAAGTTTACGCTGTAATGGTCGATGAAACAGCAGATATCGCTGAAAAAGAACAGCTTTCTATCGCATTGCGGTTTTATGATGAGAATCAACAAAAAATCAGAGTGGAATTTGTAGACTTTGTTGAGCTCAAGATGCTCCTACAATCGCTAGCACAATTCAGAGTTTTTTAGTTGATCAAAATCTTTCAGCAGAGAATTGTGTTGGATTTGGATTTGACGGATGTTCTACGATGGCTGGAAAAGAAGGTGGTGTTCAGGCCATTTTGAGGAAAAAGTACAATAAGTCTTTGTTTTTTCATTGCTCAAGCCACAAACTAAATTTTGTGGTCAATGATGCTAGCAAACTACCGGAAATCAGAAACTTGATTGCAACTGTTAAGGATACAATATCCTTCTTTCGTGAGTCGCCAACCTGCAGGACTTCAGCTCCTAATTTATCAAGGCTCTGTGAGACCAAATGGTCTGAGAAATACAAGAGCATCATAAAGTTTTCAAACAGCTTTCATGAAATCGTCAATGCGCTAGAACATCTCTCGATCGAAGGAAACTATGCTACAAGAAAATTTGCCTATCAAATGTAACTAAACCAATTTTTACTATAGGTTTAGTCATGATTGCAAAGTACTCTACGATTTTGGAACCCATTGTGAACGTTCTATAAGGTAAAAATATGGATTTGATTATGGTGAGGAAACACATTAGTGAAATCCTTGATGTCATCAAGAAGGATCGACAAGAAATTGAACATCATTCTGAGGAAGTACTTAAAAAATCACATGATATCGCGGAGAAAATCGGCGTTGAGTTAACAGTTCCACGAATTGTTAAAAAGCAATTACACAGAAGTAATCCGTCATCTGAGACTGCGATTGAATACTGGAGACGATCGTTGATTATCCCTTATATTGACTCTTTAACCTTATCATTGAATGTTAGATTCCCACACGCTTTTGCCTCATCCCATCTTCATCCTTCATACATGCTTAAGAGTACTTCAAAAGATTTGGAAAAAAACGCAAAATCTTTCATGGAATTTTTTGAGTTGCGTGATATCTCTGCAGAATTAGATTTGTGGTATAATCTGTGGAAAAAGAAAGATTTAGTAGGGGACAAATTAAAGGATATTGAAGTGGCTGCACTTTTGCAGGAGGCTCAAATTGTTTTCCCTCATCAAGACATGCACTCCCCATTTTAAGTGCTTTAACATCCACTACGGTTACTGTTGAACGATCTTTCAGTACCCTTCGAAGGGTAAAGACCTAGCTGGCTGAGAAGTATAATGGTAGAGGACAGATTGACTGGGTTGAGTTTGATGAGCGTCCATCGTAAATTTTTAAGAAAAATTAGGACTGGATTGAAACGAGAGTTTAGACTGAGTTTTCTACAAATCCAAGAGAAATTATAATATTATAAGGCATGTAACTAGAATACTTTGTTTTCAAGCAAATAGTTGTAATAACTCAGTTGGTAAAGCACTGTTGCAATTAAACATATTTTTCTAAAAATTTTGGTTTCATTCACCTTCGAAAAAAAAATTCCGTGGTAAAATGTTCCCGACCATGGTAATAATAAATGAAGAAAAATGTTGATGATTCCAGAAGTTTCAAAAGCTTTTCGAAGTGGATTTAAAACCAAATAAAAACAACGAGTGTTATATCCCCTCATTTTGAGAATAAAAGAATTATAATTTATTCGACCTTGCGAACACAAAACCCTTTATAATTACTCAATTAATGTTCAGTACTATAAAATGGAATTTTATCCGTTTAATTACTAATAACTACTAATAAGTTGAGGCGGAGTGGTTGTGTGAATCATAAACTCTATCCTGAATGGAATAATCATAGAATGCTTACATCGCGATCGTTATTCGGTCATTAGGTCACCACTGATACCTGTAATCAAAACAGTGACTATGTGTTACGTGGTGCATAGGTGAACTAGTTGAAAAAAATTATAAAAGCATTCACTTTACGTAAGAACCTTCTACGTGCTCGAACATCATTGAATATTGAAGCAGATTATAAGTTTCCATCTGAGGCACAGACATCGTCACAAAAACACACTTAATATTTTTGTTAGAAAGTAAAGGGTTTTTTATTAAGCGCTCCATATCTTTGATTTTGAATAAAACGAAGTGTGTGAGATATCATCGAATTTTTTGATTCGATTTAAAGGCCTATTGGTGCCATTATGTATGAATGTACCATCTTCCAAATGTCCGCGGTGGCTTCGCTGGGTAGCGCGCACCAGAAATGTCGAATTTTTCTTGAATGTCTGAATTTAACCGATGGCATGAGTTATGTTAGCTTTGGGGGCCACTGTGGTTTATGGTTTATACGTATAGACCTGCGACTAAAGATAAACTCACAAGAAAAAGTCTAAAGGGGTCAAATCGCACGATATCGTTGGCCACCTCCATGTGAAGTCGTCTAACACTCAAATTGCTCGTGCAGAATGCCCAATAGAAGCTGTGTGGCACGTAGCATCGTCCTGTTTAAACCACATGCCGTTGGTGTCCATATAATCCAATTCAGGACAAAAGAAATTGGTAATCACCGACCTATACCGCTAACCATTGACGGTGATAGCCTGGCCAACATTGTACTCAAAAAATAATGGACCACGTAAACATAAAATACACACCAAACAGTGACTTTTTCGGGGTGCACCTGAAGTTCTTGGATCTTGGATTGGTATCGTCCCAATTTAACAATTTTATTTGTTGACGTATCTGTTCATCCAGAAATGAACAGCCTTCTCGTTGAAGATGATTTTTTATGAAAATTAGGGTCAGTTTCCAATTGCTCCAAAGGCAAACACACGTCTTTGTGTATTACCTTCAGTTCCTGGGTCAGGCGAATTTTATATGGGTGCAGGCCCATGTCAAGACCCAAAATTCGGGAAATGGTGTGCGAAAGGCTCAGATTTTGCGAGTGACGTGAAATCAACAGACAGTAGTGATGTTTTCGGCAGATCTTGTGTTTCGTCGTTATACGGATGTTAGTTCATTGTTTACGGAACCAGTGGACTCATATTAATTCACCACACTGCGTTTAGTCCCCTCGGTCGGACGATTATGCTGTAAATGGACAAAGCACGCGGAAAGTTGATTGAATAGGGCACCCATTTTGATAAAACAATTATATTATTTGCACGTGTTGTTGACCGCTAAATCTGTCCATGGTAATCTGGCAAAACAGACTGAATAAAAGACAACCAATTCGCCAGATGTAGCTTCAACAATAAGGCCGCTATCAACTATCAAAATGTTAATCTTCAAAAGTTAGCTGTAAGAATTTGCTGATGATCTGAAGTTTGGTTCAAAAGTTAGTGGTTTAAGTGAAACAACTTCTGTGATTTTCAAAACAATAGCGGAAGCACTGACATGAAATATGAAGCTTTTTCCCGCTTTTCCCTAAGAATTTAAAATCTGTGAATTTCTTCTTGAAAACCATAATATGATTAATGTACACATAAAATTCTGTGTTTTTCCATACGAAAGTCAAATAAACGTAATTTTTTGCAATTTTAGAAGAAAGAGAATATCTCATACAAATGAAACCTATTAGTTACTCCTTCAGATCAGCATAGTAACATATTGGCAAGAAAGAGTGGAAAAGGATATATTAAAGAAAACCTGATTATGTATATTTTGACTTTGTATATTTCATTTTGCAATAACAATATTATTATTATTGGATAAGAAAAAAATTTGTGAAAAAATCACGCTGCGCCTGAATTCGAACACTGCATCGAAATTTTTACCTGAGCTATTAAAATTGTCGATTTCATGCGATGTCAAACGTCAATTTTTGGAGATTTGTAAGTTGAAAAATTCTCGTAAATTATCTTCACGAAAAGATGCATGAATCTTTGTGTCGATATTTCATATCTAAATACTTAATTTGAACTCAATCGCATTTTTACTTTTGAAAATTTTCGAAAAATATCAATACATCGAATGAGAATAACTAGGGAACCATAGAGCCGATTATGTCAATTTTTTGCGCGCTTATTGCAGAAAACAGCATGTTATAGTTTTGACCTAATGTCTGTAAATTTCGAAGTCTTAGTCGAAAATTATATTAAACGACTGGGTTGGAAGAATCCGAGGTTTTGAAGGGAAAGAGCTAGAGCCTTGAAACTTTCAAGGAAGGTTTGGAGTCTGAATGCCGTGGAAAAGTTCGTTAATGGGCGAAATAGATTCAATAATTCAGTAAATGTGGCATTTTGAAGTAGAATAATAACGTGCGAAATTTCGTGAGGATTGTATGATTAGAAGTTAAACAAATTATTTGAAGATCGTGGGTGATATGAACTGGCAAGCAAAAGCTCCTGAAATCATGTCAGTGCTTTTCATATTTTTTGGTAAACATTTTGTTATCCATAAATTTCATATGAAATAGCTATATCAGCTGTGTATGTTATTTAATTTCTGACAATATCCTACAGTGTTTCTGAGACGTTTTAATTTAATGTTTTTTAACTGAATTATGTTGAGGTTTCTCAGAATTATTCTGTTTCAATATTTAAAATTCTAAGATAATATACATTTCCACATAATTTTTCTTCGAATGACGTTGAATTCAAGTAAATAAATCAAAATGAACATATTTGATTAATGTTAATTGTTACTATTTTTTTCTATAGGTTATCCGGCAGTAATTTATTACATTAACAGCGATAATTCATTCAAATCAAGCTTCTTATTGAATTGCATGAATCAGTTGCCGGTTCATTTATTTCAAGATTTTTATAGCTTATGATCCCTTAAACCTAAAGTATTGCTAGCTGATTGAGTACCACCTGTATAAAAAACGGCTCCAAAATACTTATTAATACTGAAGACGAATCTCTGTTTGGTAAATCTATAACAGAATTACTAAACATACTGAACAATTTGAAAATGCTTCATCAAATTACGAACAGGAAGACATTAAAAGTTATCGCTTTATACCCGGCATTCAACGTGGTTTCAAAGCCATGGTTCATCATTTTTCATAGGAATTGTAGACAATATCAAGATTTGTCATTATTGGGAGAATGTTAAATGCGAATATGAGCAAAATATACTATTCGTCAAAAGTTAAGGATATTGAATTAATTTGTGTTTTCTCTTCAGAAAAACCCAATTTTCTTTTGAAATATATATATTTAGAGTTAGAATAATAAGATTTCAGAGAAATTACGTATTCACAATAACAAAAATATAATATTCAAGAAAGTATAAAATTTTACGAAAAATCTAAATTAGGAAAATTTCAAAAATTCTTATTTGTATTCACCCTCAATAAAAAGTATGACCACCATGTGCATCAATAATTGCTTGGCATCTTCTCTGCATGATTTCCACCAAGTTAGTGAAAATGTCCTGCTTAATTTGTTGCCAAAGTTACGGCAGAAAATCTCAGAACTGTGGTCTGTTGGCATAAATGATTCTTTGAAATTGATTCAAAACGTGCTCCATTAGATTTAGGTCGGGCGATATTGGAGGTAATGCTAGATGTGGAATACTCTGTTTTTTTTCTAGCAGTAATCACCTGGTGAAATCTGTGTGGCAGTGCATTATCATATAAAAAAACGATATTTTCGCCAATAGTTTCGTGAAATTATTGGACTAATCCGTTGATAAAATCATCAACATATGTCTGAGACATCATGATCCTTAGAAGTATGTACTAATAAATCAGTTCTGCCATGGAAACAAACTTCAGCCCAAACCATAATTGTGCCTTCTCTAAAAGAAGACTTCTTGAACAGAAGCATGAGTGATGTGTCCATATCCATACTCGTTAACTATCAGAAAAACATCCATATCTGGACTAGTCAGTAATGAGTACGTATCACCATTCATCTCTTCAATATATCCGCTTTATTGTCCACTCTGAAGTACCTGTGACGCTGTGAAGTACCTGTGGCATCTCGAATATACTGACCTACCATTCTGCAAGTGATGAAAGGTTATCTTCTCACCGAAAGAATTAAAAAACGGTCTTCTACTGGCGTTGTTTTTGACGAATAGTTCCAGTGGCAAGGTACCGTACCCGTAAACATTATATCACACTTTGGCTAATATTGAAGGAATTGGTTAGTTGCACTTGTGTTCGATCCAAAAGCTCTGTTGGCATTGTTCTCCTATAAAACTTGTCTTTTAATAAAGAAAATGATGTGCAATTTTGGATGACTGTAAATAATTCGAAAATCAGAAACGCTTGTGCATGGATACAAGGATCGTTTGAATGACGTCTAAGGGCTATGAATCAAGATGTCCCATAAACGGTGGAATATTGTCCAATTTACCTACGATTCACGAAAAAATTAAAAATCCACTTGTTTCTTACACAATCTTGGAAGTATCTTAATTGCAAAATGTAAAGGGACCATTTTAATATTTGAAATTAATGCAACATGGAATACACGTTTTCAATTCATCTTTTCGAGTTGCTGAACTCGAACCGATGAATACCGCTGTATACATAATGAATCCTCAGATCGATTCCACAACCATATGATTGCCAGATGTGAAACACTCGAGAGCTTAAAAGCTTCTCTAGACATTCGGTTGATGAACAGGAATGTCAGATAGCGATATCACAGGCTAACCGCGAATAAGTTTCAGTTTATTCATCACGTAAAGTCAAGCAATTATGTTCAACTGCTTACTTACTGCCTTAGATCTGTGGACCAGAAAGCATACAGTGACTTGAGTTTCGTATTTTTGACTACATTTTCAAACTGAATAACAAGTTAAAAAGTTAAAGGTTTTTACACATATTTATGCCTTAAGTTTCGGCTTGTGTAAAACCAACATGGGAACACCACAGCTCCGTTCAATAGTTTTATTGGGGATTCATTCTTATTCTTGAAAACCTCTATCGATTCTAGGACGTCTAGTTTCCTACCTTTCGCTTCCAGATGTAATTTCACGATCATCTAATTCTAGGAAAACACAAAATGTTTCGCGAAATTAGAGTTACTTTTTCGGTTCTTAAACGATGGTTGATGTTTTTTGAACCATTTTCGGAAGCTTTTGCCGGTTTGACAACTAAATTTATAAACTCCCGAATTATTCGAGCTCTTTTGTGGAATTGGTTCAAAAGTATGTTAATTTTAAAAATTTTCTGTTAATGATTTCTTATTTGGAAATGTGTGCGGTATATTTTTTTCAGAATGATTTGTTTTAGTTTTTTTTTTGTTAATGAGCGAATTTAAAATTTTTGTTTCGAAATGATTATTTATAGCTATTTTTTTGATTTAGTTTCCTTTTCAACTCAATATTATTTAAGAGAATGGAAAGTGCTCTGTGAGGTGTAGGCAGCGAGTTTATGAAAGTTTGGGGCTGGTTGTATCTGTCGTTGTGGTTTTTTTGAATATATCCAAGGAAATCTCATAATTATTCTCAATTGAAGTTGTGTCCAGAAAATCTATTTCATTATCAGATTATATTTCCATAGTTAATTTGACTCTATGTTGTAAACCCTTCGAGCTTTATTATTTATGTGTGTGGATAGCTCAGTGGGAGAGCATCGGGCTCGTGACCAGGAGGACTGTTGGGTCAAAATTAACAATGCTGTGACCTAAAAGTGGCGCAAGATCGCAGTAACAAAGCTTACCCAGAACAAAACTGAACTCGCACAAGCTGAAGAGGCTTCTGAGGGATCTTCACATAAAGTCTAGGAGTATCAGTTAAAACAAATTGTAGAAATTACTATGTTTTACTACCAAAAAATATATATTACACATTTTCTTGTGACTCGAGTTTCGGGAAATGAACTATCCCATCATCAGACAACTAAAGACCTAACAGTGGTACAGTGCTACCCCATCATCACTACTATCCCATCATCAGACAACTGAAGACCTAACAGTGGTAGCACTGTACCACTGTTAGGTCTTCAGTTGTCTGATGATGGGATAGTTCATTTCCCGAAACTCGAGTCACAAGAAAATGTGTAATATATATTTTTTGATAGTAAAACATAGTAATTTCTACAATTTGTTTTAATTATGATCAACTACCAAATAATAACGGCTGAAACAATTCAGTATAGGAGTATCAGGATAATAATAAAATAAAATAAATAAAAATTCGAGTGGTTCAGTAGGTTTTCTACTTCTTAATATGTTCCTCAGAATCAAATCAATAATATGTCATCTACATATCTGTATCAAAATATGATATGCTTTGCGTGTGTGGATTTCAGAAACTTTTTCTCAAGGAAGGACATAAATATATCAGCAAGGAGTTGGTTAAGAGGTGAGCATTGCTAATCCATCTGTAATTTGTAAAAGTTGTTACTAAGTTAAAAATAATTTCCATTCATAGCAATATAATGTTGACAATTATAATGTATATCGACCAAAACAGAAAAATTGAGCTATCAACAAATTCTACACGGGGAGTAAGAAACAGTTTCAAGTGGCGAAGTAAAAGATAATACAAACATCATAATAAATAAAAGGCAAACTATTCGATTATATCGCGGAAATATCCCTCTACACTGTAGTATGCTTTCTTCATTGACATTTTCTTCAGTTTTTTCTTCAATTTTGTTCATGTCATTTCTTTGAAATAGATTGCAGTGTTATGCGTAGTTAAGCGGCATTGATCCTATGATGGAGGTTGTACCAATCAAGAGAAAAGGAAAACCCATGTCACCCGTGCCACGAACGGAAAGTTGTGTCCTCTTTACTTTCGTCTTGAACTGTTGAAGATAATACACTGAAGGAAGCATATCAGCTGGAAGCATGTTCCACAACTGGACAGTTCTGTGGAAGGACTTCTGATCAGCAGAAGTTATCGGACTGCATAGGGATGTGCAAGTTGCGCAGCACAAGTGCACCAGATTCTGTTGATCTCATTCGTTTATCTTTTTGAGATCTTCGTTTATGGAATCGATCTGCTGGCATCTATGGAAGTGAAACTTTGCTCAAAGGTGCTATCATCCGCGAAGCTCAGAACGTGGTTCTCGGTCGTATGATGAACATCGTTTATGTGGACCAGGAAGAGGGTGAACTGAATCTTGAGACACCCCAACGTTTCCGTTGAAATCACACCATCCACGAGCACATGAATGTTTCTGTTGGTGAGGAAACTCTTCATCCAATCGCAGATACTTCCTGGAAAGCATACGAAGATAGCTTATTCAGAAAAGCCTTATGCCAGACACCATCAGAAGCTTTGGATACATCTAGAGCAACTGACCTAGATTCTTCATTGCTCTCCAGGTATCTAACCATTAGATTGATAGCTAGTTCCACGACTTTCAACAAAATGGATATTATCGCTATTGGGCGGTAGTTTGATGTTTATGTATATAGTATGTTGTTTATACCTTATTTGTCAGGTAATTCCAACGTTACAACTCGGATTCCCTGGAACTTAGGTTTTCCAGCAATATGATAATGATATCCGGGCGGTTTGAAAATGGTGTCAGAATTCTGGCCCCCTCCATCGAGGAGGAATAGTAATTAAGAAGTCTTCGCATCGTAAAACATACCTCATATCGCACCTGCTACAAAAATTGCGAATTAATTCGCTGATAACCGCCATTATTTTGCTGAGTGTTAATTCCAGCTAAATAACTTGCTTTTATTTGAATCATGGATAGTGACAATTTAGATATAACACGCTTAGGGCAAAGTGAATGTGAGTGTAACTCTAATTTTTCTGAAAGAATCATTTCCAGATGATAAAACTACTCTGGATTAAAGATCAGTTTTCTGATGCTATCGCAACGTTATTACCTATGTTAATACAGTTCATTTTATCTCTACTTAATCTGAACTATCGCTTCTCTTGAGCTTTCGTCGATGCGTTTGAATTAATTCTTGCTCACCTTCATTTTCATTATCTTACAATTCCTTTCACAATATTACGGTATATGAAATATGACCTCAATTAGCAAAACCCTATCTTCGTCAATTCATCAATTGTTCACTACTTTTTCTCGATTCTTCTAAAACTAGCACATTAGATTTACAGTTCTTTCATTAGATGCGCTCATAAAGGGTATTTCAATAGGAGCGCAATATTTGAATTGCGCGCCATGTTTGACAGTTATAATGTCACATGATTATGACGTGACAGATCGAGAGTTAACAGATGGGACTTAGTAAACATGGAGCATTGCACGGTAGAACAACGCATCCTGATTGTGAAAAATTATTATCAAAATGCTGAAAGTTTAATTGCCACTATTCGTTTAGTGCGTCTAATGTTCGGTCGAAATAATGCGCCTAATTCATCTATTGTGAAAGGATTAATCAAAATATTCGAAACTACTGGTTCGGTTATTGATGTGAAACATACGATATGAGCTCGTAGAGGTCGTTCAGAACAAAACATCACGGCAGTTCGCGAAAGAGAAAGGCCAGAGATGTCAATTCGCCATCGGGCACAAGAATTGGACTCATTTGGAAGCTAATGATCTTGATGACATGTGGTTTCAGCAAGACGGTGCCACATGTTATACCGATTTTGCACGAGTTTGTTCCTGGTCGTGTCATTTGCCGATTTGGTTACTAGAATTGGCCTTTACGCTCTTGCGATTTAACGCCTTTAAACTTCTGCCCGTGAGGTTATCTGAAGTCACAGGTTTATGCCAATAAGCCTGCAACCATCGAAGCATTGAAAGCCAAAATTAGATGCTGTATCAATGAAATATCATCACATGTATTCAATAACGTTATTGAAAATTTCGCATATCCAGCAAAGCCATTTACAAGATACTTTGTTATGTAGAAAAATAGCAATATCTTTATCTTCCTACACTAATTATTATTAAAAATAAAATAATAAAAAGCGGTTTTTTTTTTACGTGATAGAAGGATAATCACAAGCTTTGAATATCAAAACAGATTCTATCTGTTAAGTCTTCTACAATTTTAATTTCAAAAAATTTTTTGACGTGACAACGTCTTATAAATTGGTTTGCCGGGTGACACTTCAAGAAACTGCGTTACGCTCCGCTCACGTTATGCGCTCACAATGAGAGCGAGTGAGAGGCACGCGTCCCTTCCACTCGGGCATGGTTAGCCCGCCTAAGAGCGAGAGAGACAGACATAAAAAGTGAAAGGCACGCGTCCCTTCCACTCGAGCACAGTTAGCCCGCCTAAGAGCAAGAGAGACAGAGCGAGAGAGAGAGAGAGAGAGAGTGAGAGAGATAGGCATACACACCGGTTCATGTCTTGCGCTTCTATTTCGCTTAGGCGCCTGCATACAAGTTTACACGTTGCCAGTTAATTGTAAAACGATTGTGTAGTGATAATGTGAAGGTAGTTTCGTCCATCGCAACAATTCAAACAGCAAAGGTAAATAATTTCAGATAATATAACATGATGAAATAAATGACTAAGACATAAGTGAATAGGTTATGTTGTAGTAATCACAATGTTGTGGTAGTTTTCAATCAAAAAAGTAGTAGAAATCGTTTCTCAACCAATAATAATTTGTTTAACTTGAAAAAATGAGCGCGACTTGCTATGTAAAAAATTGAAATAACAATGTTTAACCTCCAACCTGTCAAATCGAAACTTTCAAACATTCAAACCGAGACGACTAATCACTGCGCAAGGTCGTAAGCGCGCGATTTACAAATTCAAAGATCAAATGTGAATTAGTTTTCTCCTTTTAGAAAATACACTTTGAATTAAAATCGATTGATATTAACAATTAATGTGATTTAAATAAATGTTCTAACTTTTAAATTTAGTTTTTATATTTATAACAATGTAAAACAAGTTAAATTTATTAATAAATTATAACAACTGATTGATAAATAAAATTTTGTTAATATGAAATTCAGTGCGAGATTCTTTGTATAAATTAATGTTTTAAATATAATTCTTTGTATAAATAAATGTTTTAAATTGTTACTATTATTTCATCCTTCTTCCTACTATACGAATGAATATTCACATTAAAATTATTTTACCACTCAAAGTCGTTGTCACGTAAAACTTTCGCCCGTATACCGACTTTACAGGCAACAAATTTTTAGAATTAAATTAATGTCTAAAACAAGCACCGCTTATATTTTTTAACTTTTAGAATAAATCAATGTCTTATAATAAGCACTGCTTATAATTAAAGACGTAAAAAATCAAAATTCACTATACAATATCAAATGGAATGAAAACCCAACAAGAAATAAATTGTTAATTAAAATTAAAAATAAATAATATGTTCCGTTCCAAACATACGCACCTGAACTCGTCAGATAGGCTTGGTACGTATGTTTTGCCTATAACAAACATTTGACAAAATATTTAGTTTCTGGTATATTTATGAAAACTAAATTTTTTTCAAGAATACATAACATAATTTGAAGAACTTCTCTACAACTAATTTATTTGAAATATTCAATATGTATAAATATTTAAATAAGTTACGTCAAAAACATGTAGCACATCCTCAAAAACAATTAGAATTCAGATAAGGTAGTTCAACTTTACATTTATAAAATAAATTCAATTAAAAATAAATAAACTTGTAATCTTACCAAAAAATTTATGGAAACTCTGTGGATGCAATTGAAACTAGGTAGGTACATCTAATATCCCAGGTACTCTATCTTCTATGCTAAACACAGAAATCACACAAAGTTTTTAAGGCATTTTATGGCCTTCATTAAACCACTGGAAACTGTATAATAAATTTCATTATTCAAAAACCTAATATAATTATATATTGTATATAAATTAAAATAATAAGAAGCAGTTTTTTTACTTGATAGAAGGATAATTACAAACTTTGAATATCAAAACAGATTTAATCTGTTAATCTTCTACGATTTTAATTTAAAAAAAAAAAAATTTTAACTTTTAGAATTAAATTAATGTCTTATAATAAGCACTGCTTATATTTAATAGACGTTCCATTTGATATTGTATAGTGAATTTTGATTTTATACCTCTATTAAATATAAGCAGTGCTTATTATAAGACATTAATTTAATTCTAAAAGTTTGAAAAAAAAAAATTTTTTAATTAAAATTGTAGAAGATTAACAGATTACATCTGTTTTGATATTCAAAGTTTGTAATTATCCTTCTATCAAGTAAATAAACCGCTTCTTATTATTTTATTCTATATATAATATATAATTATATAAGGTTTTTGAATAATGAAATTTATTACTATATATAGTTTGCAGTGGTTTAATGAAGACCATAAAATGCCTTACAAACTTTGTGTGATCTCTGTGTTCAGCATAGAACATAGAGTACCTGGGATATTGAATGTACCTACCTAGTTTTAATTGCATTCACAGAGTTTCCACAAATGGTTGGGTAAGATTACGAGTTTATTTATTTTTAATTGAATTTATTTTATACATGTATAGTTGAACTGACCTTATCTGAAATCTAATTGTTATTGAGGATGTGCTACATGTTTTTGAGAGTTTTTGAAGTAACTTATTTCAATATTTAAACATATTGAAAATTTTAAATAATTTAGTTTTGGAGAAGTTCTTGAAATTATGTTGTGTATTTTCGAAAAAGATTTAGTTTTCATAAATATAAGACCAGAAACTAAACATACGTACCACGCCTATCTGACGAATTCAGGTGCGTATGTTTGGAACGAAACATTTGATATTACTTATTTTTAATTTTAATTACCAATTTATTATTTGTTGGGTTTTTTATTCCATTTGATTTTGTATAGTGAAATTGACTTTATACGTCTATTAAATATAAGCAGTGCTTATTATATGACAATAATTTAATTCTAAAAGTTTGTTAAACAATATTTTTTTCAATTTAAATTGTAGAAGACTAACAGATTAAATCTGTATTGATATTCAAAGTTTCTGATTATTATCTATGTGAACCTTCAACATTGGCAAAAAATCAACTGGAAAAATTATTTCCTCCGAGTAAGAGTAATACTTCTAATGTCATTGAGCATAGTCACACCAATAAAAAAATAGTATTATATAAGTTCAACTGTCGGTACCTCATTATATCATTTCAATAAAATATGGAAGGAAAACCGTTATCTTTAAAAATTTTTCAGTTATCAATGCACAACTTCCTCAAAAAGCAGTTTAATCTACCATATTAAGATACGAAGTAAAATATCAGCAGCTATTTCACCTACCTATTTATCGATCGATACAAATAACGTAATGAATTGAAAAAAATAATAAAAAAGGGGTTTTTTATACTTGATAGAAGGTTTTTTCGATATTTCTTGAGAACTTCCAAAATTATATTGAATAAATACCTTAGAGAACTGTAAACTTTTTAATAGACATAAGAATTAACAGTAATCGCACAGTATCAGAAGGAGAATCCAAAGAAAATACTAAATATTAATCAAACTTACTCAACCCAAATATTTGGTGGAGACAACGCTGTTTCATATCAGTATTATGTAAAAACGAATTCCACACTGAAAATATTCAACATAAAATTAACGAATTTTTCGAAACAAGAAAAGATGAATATTTTTATTTGCCGGAATTAAGATTACCGGTGAGTTTTTTTAAGTGCCTAATTGAATATGCGTTACATAGTTTTGAAGAATTTTTTGAGAAAACTTTTTGAAGAGAAATTGTTTTGAAGAATTTGTTAATTTTATGTTGGAAATTTTTAGAGTGGAATTTGTTTTTACATAATACCGATATTAAACAGCGTTGTACACACCAAAAAAAAAATTTTTGAGTAAGTTTGATCAATATTCAGCATTTTCTTTGGATTCTCTTTTTGATCCTGTGAGATTAGTGTTAATTCTTATGTCTATTAAAAAGTGGACAGTGTCCTCCAAGGCATTTATTCAATTTAATTTTAAAAGTTTTCAAGAAATTCGATAAAATTAAAATTTGTAGTAGGGATTTCAGAATTTTTCTGTTTGATATATTATAAAATCGTAAATGAATGAGTGACCCATACAAACCAAGTTAACTTTTAATCATAGAAAAAACATACAAATTCAAAGTTCGTTCAGAGAAGTGGAACCATCTTCCATGTTGGCCTTATAATAATATTCTGCTATTAACCAGCTAGAATGAGAATGCAGGCTATTGCACTTTTAGCCGCTTTGGGCAACATTCACCGGCTACTATCCACTCAGCTTCCATGTTGCATCCATTGTCATATATCGACACAAGAAATCCTGGTAATTTCACTCAAACTCCTCCGAACAGGGCCCAGAGTTAGTGACTCGTTGTTGTGTTTGGTCCACTGTTAGCAAATGCGACATCCATTGCAAAAAAAATTTTCTGATAGGCATATGTTCATACAAAATAAACCCTACACGTTCCCTTGACATCTTTGGAGCTATTTTCTGCTCCTTCACTTCACGGTTTGTGAAAACCATTTTCTTGCTTTTTTCATGTACCTGGTGCAGTTACTTCCTTTGTACGATCAGAAAGCATGGTGTTCGTACGACCATGTTTAAATTCAACAAACCAGTCATTAATGGTCGATTGTCTTGGAGCAGAGTCCGGATAACACTTTTCATGCCAAACTTTTGTTTCAACGGTGTCTTTTCCCATCGGAAAACAACGTTTTGTCAACACACGAAATCATTTTTTTTCATTGTTTTAAAAATAACGAAAGTAGTTTCTCTAAAAACACTGAAACTATTAAACCACAGGTCAGATCGTCAGAAAATGTTTACAACTTTCATTTGAAGGATAGAACTTTCTAACAAAAATATTATTTTTTTATTTGTGGCGCCACCTGCGCGAAGGACCGGAAACTCGTCAGCCGACGTTTGAAATACATGTTTATACACATGACAATTATATAAAAGCTTTTTGCGCCCTTGTTTCAGGGAACAGTTGGACTCATTGATGGGGAATCTAAGGTTAAAGAGTACTTCTGTCCAGCCCTAAACACGCTAATTTTCGAACGGAAAGAACTAGAGCTTTGAAACTTTCAGGGAAGGTTTGGGGTCCAAATGCCGCAGCTTAGTTCGTTAATGGGCGAAGTCGGTTCAGTAGTTTCGCGCTTACATTTGAAAAAATTTCGTGTTTTTCCCAATATTTTCGAATCTACGCATTCGATCCATCTAACATTTAGCAGTTCAAAATAGGAGAATAACGCGCATGTTTGTGCAAAATTTCGTGAGGATCGTATAGTTAGAAGACCAAAAAAATTATTTTCTGAGGATCGTGGGTGATATGAACCAGCGCGCACAAGCTGCTGACTTCACATTAGTGCTTTCCACCTTTTTATTCATCATATGCGGCTTCTTTGAAAAGGAATTTACATATTTCAAATTTTGAGGGAAATGGATTATTGAACAAGCGCGCAAAAGCTTCTGACTTAACTTTAGTGAAATTTTTATTTCCAACATCCTGATAATGATAAATTTCAATGATTTACATTTTCGACTACTTTCTTCATAGGCGTACTAAAGTGCCTATCATTTCGTTTGAATGTTTGTACACATTTGCAAGTTTTGAAACAAACCGTCTCTTACATAGGATTAGTGTAAGTTACGTTTTATTAAGTGATTTATAACGTATTAGAAGCACATAATGAGGTTTCGTGCCATTTTATCTTTGAATCAATATTAAGAATTTTTATTTGATATTTTCAAAAGAATTTTGGCTTTTCTGAAATGAGTCATATGCAAGTTACCCAATGCAATTCTAAAATGTCCTTTCTCAATATTCGGAAATATGAATTCATTGGTCGTAGATGTTTCTCGTCGAAATGTCAATTATAACTTGTAACTTTCTTCTCGATTTTCACATCCTAATTTTTAACTTTAACTTTCAAGATAAGAAATTCTGTGTGCCAAAAAATTCTTGCAGGCGTGGTAAGGAGATGAATATAACGATTCTGAAGTGAACAAAATGAGTCATATTTCTCCAATGGTTTTATCAATGAAAAATTATTAATTATGAACATGTTTTCTTTACAGCAAAAAATACCTCATTTAGTGTGCTTTCGAATGACATATCAACTTTTGTACTAATTGCTTGTCCTCTGCCATAATATCATGGCTAATAAGATAATAACGAAAAGTTGAAATATTTCAAACCTAAATTTGCTGATCTTGAAGCTCTTTATGATCGATTATTAAAGTAATTCTCATGGAAATCGTGAATTTATCTGTCGAATCAAAATAATTTAAACGAATAAACTAAATTTTAATAATACAGATTTTATGAAAAAAAGAAAGCAGACTATTACTAATTATAACAACTGTTCGAAATGTCCACCGCCTTTTTCGATACATTTCACATCAAAATTTGAATATTAAAACAAATTGAAATATGTTTATCTTCTACAATTTTAAATTCAAAAAAATTTCAAAAAAAAAATTTTTTTGAAATTAAAATTGTAGAAGATAAACATATTTCAATTTGTTTTAATATTCAAATTTTGTTATATTTCTTCTATCAAGTAAAAGGCCTTTCTATTTTACATTTCACATCGTTTTCGCACTGAATCTACAACACTGAGAATTTCACAACGTTTCTGACGCATTTCTGCACAACATAATTTTATTCTTTCGATCAGAGCTCCTCGAGTCTGAACGCGACTTTAATATACTTTTTATTTCAAGGTGTTCTAGACATAAAAATCCAAAAGCGTAAGGTGGGGGCTCCTTGATGGCCATCTTACCGGACCATACCTTTCAATCCATTGCACCCCAAAATATTCAATCATTCCCGTACACTGCGGCTATTATGAGCCAGACATTTTGTCTGTTAGCCAGGGCCTTTTCATCCAATATGGCTGTTGAGCTGCTTTGGATTAATGTAATGAATTATTCAGCGTTGAGGCGAAGTATTACTGGTCCGAAAAGTTCACCTCTCATGAGTCCCAACCGCACGTTGACCCTTAACTCATGTTGGAAATGGGAAACAATAGTCGCATGGGGGTTTTCTCTTTTCCATACATGGTTATTTGACAAATTTATCCTACCCGATTTCGTAAAAGTGGCCTCATCAGTCCATAATATCCAATCGCCCCCCCACTCTCCTAACTTATTCAGGTACCACCTACAAAATGTTAGTCTCGTCTCAGCATCTATAGGTCCTGCACTTTTTTAAATGATATGGAGCAACTTATTTTTTTTGGAGTTCTCAGTGTAGTGTAGAATGATGAATCTTCAATGTACAACCAATTCGACGAGTGCTTGTTGTGGGGTCCTCCCGGAGAGCTTCAAGAATAGCATGCTGGCCTTGCTGACTATTTCGACCACCTTCTGTGATTCGGAAACCACCAAATGAACCTGTTTCACCCAATCGCTTGAACACTTGTTTGTACAATTGTCTTTCTATTTGGTTGTCGTCTGTTGGGAAAACGCAAACCGTACTCTCGAACTGCTGCGCTAACATTTCCATTCGCAAATCCATAAATGAACAACATATCGCGATATTCGATGTTTGAAAAACAGGCATAATTTTCCAATTTTTTCTAGAATACTTTTTATGAATTGAGTTAATTCGTTAGGTTCAGGAAAATGTACTAATGACCAAAATTATTATGCGAAAGAAACTGTCCGATTTCAAATTCAATGTTTATTTCGATCTTCAATCACAAGGAGCTTCAAGATAGAGCAGGTTTGGAATATTTCAACTTTTCGTTGTTATCTTCTTAGCCGTGATATTGTGGCAGAGAACAAGCAGCTAGCACAAAAGTTGATATGTCATTCGGAAGCACACTAAATGAGGTATTTTTTGTTGAAAAGGAAAAGTGCAGAACTTTTATCTTGTAGCAAATTCAATGCCGTTTCCAGATAAGTACTCAAATTTGATGATGCTACAAGGATAACTGAGTATAATTGATTTTATGGAAAACCTTGAAACATTTCGACCATGTGTTATATGACATTTTTTGTTGCCAATAACTTGTATAATCTCTCATTTAAGTTTGACCCTTTCAAAAGTAGACACCCAGTATATACCGCTTTTACAATCTGTTTTTTGCGAGTCAGTCTACAAGCGATTAATAGTGGAATGGTACATTTTGACGAGTTCTTCTGTATCCCGTCAAAAATATCTCATATCCGAAAACACAATGAAGTTATTTCAGTAAGTTCATCTTACAACCCCAGATCCAAAACCCAACAATCCTTTCATTGTGCCATTAACGCTTCCTGGTCGACATAGAAATATGTCATCCTTATCAACCTTCACCCACACCTCGCAAAACTGCCGCAATTCCATTAAGGCACATACATAAATCTGCAAGTGCGGTCGACGACGGCGTGGGCGTGGTGGTCTTAGTTTGCTATCTATGTACCGACAAAAGTTGAACCGAAACGGGGGACAGAGCGGATTACATTTTCGCAAGGGACCTAACGCGCAGCGCCACCGAGCATTATGCCAGGGTTTTCTTTCCGACAGCAACGTCCAGGAGTAATCCAACCTAAATTACAAAAATGCTGGGCGAGGCAGCTTTTCGTTTTTTCAATATATGACATCGATGATTTTATGGAAATCCATTGTATGTTGTAGAATGACACACTCTATTGTATCAAATTTTCACAATTTATACTAAGAATGCGACAAATCACTATCAAAAGTGAAGGAATACACAATACATTGAGATGTACAGGATATCATGATATAAGGGTTGTTCGGCAAGTAATTTCGTTCTTTCCCTACAGTTTTTGATTGGTGCCCTTTTAAATATGGAGAGCAATAAGCAGCATTATCGTCAAATTTTTTTTACTATAGAAAAGGGGAAAATGCTGTTCAAGCCAGAAAGAAATTAACCGATGTATATGGAGAAGATGTATTGACAATACGCTAGTGCCAGAACTGTTTTGCAAAATTTCGATTCGATAATTTTGATGTCAAAGATGATAAAGACACGAAATTGATGCAAATCGGTGAATAACAACACGTGAGATCGGTGAGAGGTTAAATTGATCGAACTCAACTGTTTATGACCACTTGAAGGCCTGGGTCCCACGTCGAAGCTCGATATATGGGATCCCCATGTTCTCACATTGTTGAAGCGCATCATTACTGGGGACGAAAAATGGGTTGTATATAACAATGTCAAACGCAAGAGATCATGGTGCAAAGAAGGCTCAAAGCATTTCGAAAACCAGTATCTATCAAAAAAATGTGATGCTGTCTGATTGGTGGGATTTTAAAGGAATCGTTTTTTTTAGCTTTTACCGGATAACACAACAATTAATTCGAAAGTCTACTGTCATCAGCTGGACAAACTGATTGATGCACTTCAACAGAAAAGGCCAGAAGTATTCAACAGAAAAGGTGTAGTGTTCCACCAAGATAATGCGAGACCTCATACAAAATTGGTCACTCGCCAAAAGCTTTTGCAGCTTGAATGGCATACACTTCCACACCCACCATATTCTCCTGATCTGGCTCCTTCGGATTATTATTTTGTCTGATCATTGCAAAAATTTTTGGACGGTAAAACCTTTACTTCAAATGAAAAGCTCAAAAATCACCTGGATCAGTTTTTTGCCAGTTAAGACTAAAAATTTTATGATCGTGTAATTATACTACTAACAGAAAGATGACACAAGATGTTGGACTCGAATGGTCAATATATAATTCAATAAAATATTCATTCATTATACGAGAACTGCCTTTCATTGTTCTTGAAAAAAAAAACGAAATTACCTTCCAAACAACCCAATAATAAGTTGGGGAAAAACAATTTATTATTTTTACGTGAACTTCAAGACTTTATTTAACATGATTTGGGTCAAATATGCACCTTTTTGTTCTGTAATTAATTGCCATTTTGAAGGTAGCTTCATAATGCCTTTCTCATGGTCATTAGGTCTTGGTCCTTTTTGGTGAAAAACTCTAGTAATCGATTTTCACAATCTTCTCTTGATGCCAATTTCTCACTCAGGGAGTTTTGTAATACGAGAAAAAGATGGTAATCCCTTGGTGGCATGTCCGTACTATATGGTGGTTTCATTAAAGCTTCATGAACAAGCTCCCGGAGTTTCTGGCGAGTTACTACTGACGTGTGTTGCCTGGCATCTCTTCTTTTGGTAAATTCTGGCCGTTTCTGGTCAATCGCTTGCTCAAAACGGTCCAGTTGTTGACAGTACAGATACAAATTTCGTGTTTTGCCATATGCAAGCAACTCCTAATAAATTATTCTTTTCCAATCCTACTAAATGTACAGTAGAACCTTACTGGCTGTTAGTCTTGGTTTGGCCACAGTTTGAGCTGCTTCACCGCGTTTTAAACACGGTCGTTTTCGCACAATATTGTCGTTTGTGACTCATTTGTCATCCCCAGTCACACCCCGTTTAAGAAATGGGTCGAGATGTCAAGACTTCGCAGATGGAAATTCGATCAATCATGTTTTTGGCGTTAATTGGTGTGGCACCCAAACATCGAGCTTCTTTTTGAATCCAACTTTGCGCAAATGGTTCAAAACCGTTTTATGGTCGATCTTTAGCTCCTGAGCGATGCTACGACTACTAACATGCCGGACAACTTCGATTATTTTATCATTAAAAATACCTGAACGGAATCGACGACACCAAAATTGCACTTAATTAGCTATAACAAAATCGGGAGCATGAACACCATTGACAATTTCAGCCTCCTGATTTGCATTTTTACCATTAAGAAAAAAAAATGGTGTAAAATGTAACTAAAAACAGCCAAAAATTTTTTAAGTATGATATCAACTTGACAACGAGCATAAATCTGAAACTGTTCGATCGTTACTTCATGAGATATCGATCATTACCGAAAAAGTAATGGATTTCTTTTCCGCAACCTTTGATTATAGTATTCTAAAAACTGCACTCACAGTATGATCAATAGATTGATTAACATACCTATGAATCTAGATAACTTCTTTATAGAAGTGAATATGATTAGGCAAGTTGCATTCAATAACGGCTAGTCTAAATATAATACACAAAATTTTAAACAAAAAACAAACAAAAATAGCACTGAATTTAGGTGACCCTGTTACAAAAGATTTGACTACAATATACATTTCCGTTCCTCACGTGAAAAGAATATCAGGTAATATTGCCAAATATCTTAAAATAAAACTTGACTTGAATTTAGCTTTCAGAACGGTTAATAATTTAAGAATTCATATAAAAAATAACAAAGTTCAAAAAAATAAAGACAATAAATAAATAAGTTGACTTGTAGTGATTGCCCTATGCTATATATTGGTCAAACAGGAAGATCTTTCGAGAAAAGAATTCACGAATACTAGCGGACTTATACGTTAAACGTCTCACATTCAATATATACTAACTGACAAAGAAACTACAAGACCCAGAAGGAGCTGTTTGAATTTTAAATTTTTTTTAGTAAAACATAGATAGTATAGCAAGAAGTAAATGATTAAAATTTGGAGAAAAAAATCGTGAAGGTCTTTTCATGTAAACTTTTTTTGTTACTCAAATATGTAGTCGTTTTTTGCAAATTTTCTAAATTTTACAACAAATCAGCTGTTCGCGGAGATCCAAAGTTGATGTTTAGTTGTTGTTAAAATGCCTAGAGCACGTGGTGTACGCGGAATTTATCGCCAGCTACGTGAATTTGAAAGAGGTCGAATTATTGGTCTACGAGAGGCGGGGTTGTCATTTCGAGAAATCGCTAACCGCTAACGAACAGAAATCCAACTACTCTTATGAGATGTTGTCAAGCGTGGTTTGATAATGCTCAAAATCGAAGAAGAGTAGGCACTGGACTTCGAAGGGGCACAAATGAAGTTCAAGATCGACGTCTAAGACTTATGGCTATTAGAGACCGATTTGCGACAAATCGATCTTTGGCTGATGAGTGGTTAGGACAACAAGGCCATGCTGTAACTTTCCGAACGGTTTACCGCCAGATAAAGTCTTTTGGACTGCAGCATTATCGACCCATCTTGTGTTACCTCTGACGGTTGAGCATCGCCGGCAACGATTACAGTGGTGCAGAGAACGTCAACATTGGAATGTGGAATGGCATCAGGTCGTCTCTTCTGATGAATCTCGATTCTCCTTGGGTGCACATGATGGCCGAAGAAGGGTTAGACGATGTCGGGGAGAAAGACGTGAACCTCAGTTTGATATTGAGCGTCATGTAGCCCAGACAGTAGGCTTTATGGTATGGGGTGCTATTGCAGATGCAAGTAGGTCACCTTTAGCCTTTATTGGAGGTAACATGACAGCGCTGCGTTACCTTCAAGAAATAGTGGAGCCATATGTTCTTCCTTACCTTAACCGGCTCGAGAATCCAATATTTCAAATAATGCTCGACCTCATGTTGCCAGAGTTAGTTCAAACTTTTTTGAAGCGACCCATGTTAATCTTTTGCCATGGCTGCCCAGATTCCCTGATCTTTAGCCCATAGAGCATGTTTGGGACATCATGGGTAGAAAGCTTGGAAATTTACCCTAACCCCTACGGGCTTTGGCGGCTCTGAGACATGAACTACAGGTAACTTCGGATAGTATCCCTCAAGAAGAAATAGACCATCTTATTGCATCAATGCCAACACGTGTTGCTGAGTGTATAGATAATCGCGGTGGATAAACACATTATTAACAAATTTATTAAAAAAAAAAATTTAAGCCCTTCGTTTCTTCTTCAAATTTCAATCATTTACTCCTTGCTATACTATGTTTTACAAAAAAAAATTCGAAATTTAAACTGCCCCTTCTGGATGTTGAAGTTTCTTTGTCATTTAGTATATGCACGTCATTTGAACGAATTTGAACATAATTTCAACAATAACTATGAAATTATCCGTTATGAAAATAAAAGTACCAGACTCACGCTTTTGAAAGCAGTATAAATTAGTAGGTATAAGAACCTCAAAATTCTTCTCAACGACCAAATAGATGTTGCAAGATCCCCATTGTTGAATATTTTTACTTATTGACGTAGTTCCTATAATTGGCCCCAATATATTTGGGTTATTTATATCCCTTATTTCGCATATTTTTCTCTATCGGTATTTCTGTAAATTGATGATCATTTGTATCCCTTTTTGCATATGTTTTTCTTATGTTTATTATTTATTTACATAAAATGATATAGATTTTTCCATAAGTTATTAATGTAACGACAATTGCATCGCCAAACCGTGGCCTTGTCAAGTTAATAGGCGGTAAATTGATGATCATTTGTATCGATTTTTGTATATGTTGTTCTTATGTTTATTTGCGAAAATGTTCAGTTAGTTACAATTCTCGGAAATAAACATAATAAAATCATATACAAAAAGCGATACAAATGACCATCTACCGTCTATTTTTTCAAATTTTCAGGTATATAAGAAGTGAAGGTGTAATTTTGATAGTTCGAAATGTAAACTTGACGAAGCCACGGTTTGGCGAAGTAATTGTAGTTAAATTAATAAATTGTGGAAAAATCTATATCATTTTATGTAATTAAATACTTCTTCATAATCCTCGATTCCTGTTGCATAAATAATAATAACGTAATAATATAATAATTTACGTAATTTTCAGCTACGTTATTATGCCTGGTGACGTATGAAAAAAATCCATAACTTCGTATCCCCATGTAAAAATTGTAATATTGGAAAATCCTCTACACACTGTGAGAGAACGAAACGACGCTCAGCGCCAGTTTACTGACAAGAGAGCATCATGCCCGAGTCCCCCTTTGGATCCAACGACGGGAAGTGCCATTTAGGGCAAGCCTTTTGAGAGAGCACAAATCGATGTACATTTTGCAGTCCCTAAAATATGCGGGTATAATGAATCATTGAAATTGGGAAGTATCCTAATTGGTTTCATGAAATAGATCCGCAGAATATTATTTATACTCTAATGGTATTAGGAGTACAAATAAGTTTCCGCCGTTTTTTAACACAAATTAAATATTTATTTTAGAAGAACGATGTGAGACTGCTTGCTGAGTGATTTCTAATGTTAGAGCACGTTCTTTTTGTGTTTGCGATGAATCTTCCTCCAATAATTCCTCCAATTCTGCATCCTCGTAAATTTTTGGCCTTCCACTGCGATCTTTGTCTTCTACGTCGAAATCACCGTTTTTAAACTTTTAAAACCACTCTCGACACGTTCTCTCACGCAAAGCACCCCCACCATATGCTTCTACGAGCAATTGATGCGTCTCAGCAGCAGATTTCTTTAAATTAAAGAAGTAAACTAATATTTCCCGCAAATGACACTTACTTGGCTCGAATTTTGACATTTTCAACTTATAAAAATTATATTTTACCGATATAAAATCAATGATATTAATAGGTTATGTTGTTCTTGAATGTCCCAACTATTTTTTAAGCCGGTTATCATCTGCGAAAGCTAACCGAAATTCCGTGCCGCGCCATCAAAAAAAAACGGCGGAAACTTATTTGTACTCCTAATATGTATGAGAATTAATATTACAGGAGGTTGGGCAATTACACGACATTATTTTAATTTAACTTATTACTGATAACAGTCCGAAAAGTAAGAACGTTTTTGTTTTAGTATTCGATATTTCTATAGTTTTATGATACTCCTAGATCACCCAGGAAGATTGTATATAGTGTCAGTGGCTTATGCGGAGATAAGTTGTCTTCTAGTTAGGCTTTATTACTTTGAGCTTATGCCACCTTAAGCATAGCAGTATTAATACATGAAAGAACAGTGAAAAGATGGCATAACCATACTAGCTAGAAAATTTCTTTTCTTACGAGCCTGAGAACCACCGAACGAAAAGGATTTCTGATTACCAGCTATGTGCAGAAACACGTCCCTGACGCTTTTATAATGAAAATTATCGTCCAACATATCGTCAGAATTTTAAGCACTCTCGTGCATAGATAATTCTGCTGATTTGAGTGACTTTCAATAAGTTGATGATAAATGAATCAAAAATCCAAATTAAACAATAAAAAAAGGTGAAAATGCAACATTACCACTTCTGAGATCGAACCTGATCATATGCTGCTACCCTTCTCTAGGAAAACCCTTTTTTTATTATTATTATTAAATTAAATTTATTTTATTTTATGCCCTGAGTTCGAATATAGCATTAATTTTTGCCTAGGGGCTCGAATTTCAAAGAAAATTTTAATGAAATCTACGTTACAATATCATCAAGTAAATTTATAAATTTAATAGAATTACTAGAGTCGTAACTTTCAATTTACAGGGAATTTGTCTCCAACTGAACTAAAAATTGAAAAAACGAATAAATATTTTTCCAGAAATCTTTCTGGTATTTATTAATATTTATTATAACTAACAAAACAGAATACTTAGTTTTCGATGACCGTCTTTGAATAATTCTATTTTCTTCAGCCTCTCAAAGAAT
Source organism: Megalocaria dilatata (assembly GCA_034642435.1). Taxonomy (NCBI): domain Eukaryota; kingdom Metazoa; phylum Arthropoda; class Insecta; order Coleoptera; family Coccinellidae; genus Megalocaria; species Megalocaria dilatata. The sequence goes on from CM067856.1 coordinate 78,390,823, forward strand.
ACATCGCATGATGCCAAGTGAGCCCTTCCATTGTATGGTATTTTTTGAAAAAAAAACTGAGGCCAAGTGCCTTATGAGCTTTGTATGATTTTCTGTGAACTTGGAACATAAGTACCTTGGATATTTAAAGGTGTTCACTTTTATTTCTATTGAGGACCGTGTATTCCTAAGATTCACTGAGTAAGTCTATACATTGTTTAATTGATTTTATTATTTTTTATATGTAAAGTTGAACTGATCTTATCGTAACTTTAATTATTTCTTGAGAATGTGCTACATGTTTTGAGATTTTTTGAAGTAATTCATTTAAATATATTGAATATTTCAAATAAATTAGTTTTTGAGAAGTTCTTGAAATTATGTTTTATATTTTTGAGAAAGAGTTATTTTTCATTCATATGGGATCGGAAAACAATACATTTTGTAACAAACAGGGCTTCGTAAGTTTGTCTGAAGAGTTCATTACGCAGACCTGGAACGAAACAAAAAATGTTTGCTTATTTATATTTTAATTTTAATTGACAGTTTATGTTCGTTGGTTTTTCTTAATTCCGTATGATATTGTATGATGAATTTTGACGTCTATTAAATATGAGCAGTGCTTATAAAGACATTAATTTAATTCTTAAAGTTTCTTCAAAGAATTTTTTGAAATTAAAATTGTAGAAGACAACAGATTAAATCTGTTTTGATTTTCAAATTTTGTAATAATCCTTCTATCAAGTAAAAAACCGTTCCTTCTTATTTTATGGTATTTTTTGTTCCCATCTTGCTCTCCGAATACCGTCAAATGTAGAAATCCGGGGTGTTTGAGTCGGGGGAATATGGAGGCAATTATTTTGCTAAACTGAATGCTCTGAATGAGGTCTTTGACCTGCTGCATAATCCTGCTAGAACACGCAGCGTTATGATTCGAACTGTTTACTTGCCCAAGGCTTCAAGGAACACTGCAACTTTAACTATCTATGGATTGGAGCATTAACTTTCACTCCTTTTGGTATGAAAACCGTGGAGAACGTCCATTTCGTGTGATTGCTTCCCAAACCATCATCAAAGCCTATTTTTCCTTTTGATAGGCTCTCAAATGGTCTCGACTGAGAAAAGAACGATCACTCAAGTAAACACGACATTTTATTTGTTCACAACTTGCTGAACTGTAAGAATTTTCTCTTCCGAGGATACCACAATATCCAATTCATAATGTGAGGCCATAGTACCTGTCTAACTTATTTCCGTTTATTATTCAACTTCTGACTTTTGGTAGTTTGTTCTTGAATATACGACGAATTGAACATTGCGATATTCCAATGTCTTCTTTTTTTATTGTCTCGGTCTTTACTTGACGGAAATTCATCTTCAATATAAGAAAACCAAATGTTAACTTCCGCTATTTTATTGATTTACACGACAATTGTTTCGTCATGACGAAACAATTGTCGTGTAAATCAATAAAATAGCGGAAGTTAACATTTGTTTTTCTTATATCCAATATCTTCTGCTAATTGATTGCCACTTTGACGTGAATTTTTTCCGTTTCACTCATTTAAATATTTAAATATATTCAAAATTTTAAATAAATTATATTCCCTGAGAATTCTTTAAATTATGTTTTGAAAATTTGAAAAGGAATTAGTTTTCATAATTGTAAGATCAGAAACAAAATTTTGTCTCATTCAGATATTCATTCAATTAATTTTAATTGACAATTTATATTTGTTGGTTTATTTATTCCATTTGATATTGTATATTGAGATTTGATTTTATACGTCTATTAAATATAAACTGTGTTTATAAGACATTACTTTAATTCTAAAAATTTTTTTGAAATTAAAATTGCAGGAGACTTACAGATTAAATCTGTTTTGATATTCAAATTTCTTACTAAATACGTTACTTCCATTACTTTGAAAGGTATTTAAATGACAAAAATTTAACGTCATATCTCATGTCTGTCAAATGTAACAACGAGTGATGTTTGGCACAAATTCCGTGCCTAACCATGTATATTATACAAATATCCAATGTATCATGTAAAGAGAAAAATAAGAACTCATCGATCAAAGCTTTTTTGGTTCCTTGTTCTAATAAATGTTTGTCGTTCAATCTGGAAACCACTAATTCACAAGCTTCTTCTGACAAGTTGGGTCTCTTCAGCAAGTACATGAAACTTAAGAATTCTTTAATCTTTTATAGTAAAAATAAGATGCTGAAAACTTTTGGTTCTAATCAATCAATAAGTGAACTCTTATTCATAGCCAGCGATTCTTGGAAGGACGATTGCATTTATTAAATTTTTGTATAATTTATTGTTTGTTGAATATAGTCGTATCATCGGGTCCCGACTGTATTTACAGTGAGTTTTTGAAACTACTTGACAAAGAGAGTGTCGAAAGGTCGAATTTGAATAATTATCCTGATACTCCTAGATTTTCTGTGAAGATCCCTCAAAAGCTTTTTCAGGTTGTGCGAGTTAGGAGTTCAATTGTGTTCTGGGAAGGCTTTGTTACTGCGATCTTGCGCGACTTTAGGTCACAGCACTGTTAATTTTTGACCCAACAGTGAAATGGTGGCCGACACCCGTCCAACTAGAAAATTTTTTTGCTACCTGAATAGGGTTCGAACCCGGACCTTCCGGTCGCGAGACCCATACTCTACCACTGAGCTGTCCGCGCTCATAATGTGAGTTATCTAATTATTCCATTTACTAATGACACTATCTGAGGATCTAAAAATAAAAATTCACTAATTGAGAATATTAGTTTTCAAAGTATCCTCAGTGAAACACGACCAGAATGATGAAGAATATTGAGCATCACGCCGTTATAAAGTTCCTCACTAAGCAGGGAAAAAGTCGAAAAATCATTCATGGATATTGTTGCTGTTTACCAAGACTATGCTTGTCGTTATCCACCGTTCAAAAGTGGTCAAGTTAATTCAAAAGAGGCAGAGAAAGCATTGGAGATGAACCTTGCTCGGGCAGGCTCGTTGGCGTCACCACTGAAGAAAATGTGAAAAAAGTGGAACAGCTGGTACTTGAAGATGCCAGAATAAAAATCAAGATGTTATCATAGATGACAAACCTATCCGTGGGTACCATACATGCTTCATGACCACCTTAACATCTCAAAGGTCAGTGCAAGATGGGTACCGAGAATGCTCACCGCACCTCAGAAGAAGAGGCGAGCCGAGTGCTGAAGGAGTTTTTAGAGCTCTGTGGAGAAGACCCATCGACTATTTTCAACCGGCTGGTTAATAGGGATGAGAGGTGGGTTCATTGCTATGACCCTGAGAGTGAACAAGAATCTATGCTGTGGATTGAAAAGTGTGCACAGCTCCCAAAGAAGTTTAAAGTCGCCCCTTCCGCTGGAAAAAATAATGGCTACGGTCGTTTGGCCCGCGTGGCGAAGGCTGCTGTGCGGGAATGTGGCTTCGAAGAAATTACTCATCCTCCGTACAGTCCAGACTTAGCCCCCAGTGACTACTAACCTACTCCAAAATGTGAAAAAATATCTTCGTCGAAGGCGATTTTCCGACAATGAAGAACTGAAGGTAGCAATATATATATTCTGAGGAGAAGCCGGAAGAATATTTTTACAAGGTTTAGAGAAGCTCATTTCTCGATCTAACAAATCTATTGTAGTTCTAGAGGACTACATTGAAAAATAGAATTTATTAATTTTATACCGAGAATACATCGTACATCTTCGACGTGATTTACAAATCTGGTGATATACCACGAAGCTCGTTCAAATCTACATTAATCTCAATTCCAAGAAAATCTAGTGCCAAGCAACTTTATGTTTTTTGCACAATGAGTCTAATGAGCCACGTATTAAAGCTATTCTTAAAATTTATCCACCGAAGAATTTATCGAATATGGAGCTGGACTCTGGATATTCTTTTCCAACGAGTTTGCGATGTAAATAATGTCATCTTTGCTTTATAAACTATCAAGAAGCTTTTGATTCAGTACAGATAGTGTTGGAGATTTTGACAAGACTTGTTGATGGGAATAAATCTGATGAAGTTCTTATCAAGCAAAGTTACTGTTTAATATTTATTCTGAGTTTAATTTCCGAGAGGCACTCCAGAACAGCAATTATTGACTTATAATAAAAGAATAATGGATAAATAATAAGGAGTAGGTCATTTAAATTATGCACTTTTGATCAACTTTAAATAAAAAACTAATGAATATTTTTTCAAAGTAATGAAGGTATTAGAAAAGTTGAACCTGGACATTTACGAATGAAAAACGCTACCATTCAAATGACAACCCCGACTGGCTATAATACCCCATCGGATCAACTCAATTTTTCAGTATATTGTCGATTGTTTGGGGCTCAATCTCATGAAAGACAACTTCGATTTCGTGTTTCAAGACATCAGTCGTTTTGGATGGTTAGCGTAAGATTTATTTTAAATGGATTCCAAGGTGAAAATTAGCTTCATCGCTAAAAATAATATTTCTGGGAAAATGCTCATCTTCGGTCATGCGATCGTTTGCAAAGTGGAAACTCATTGGATGGTCAAGAGGCTTCACTTCTTGCATTAGTTGAACTATGTATTAGGATACATTGATGAACTCCTTAAGTAGTACATTGAACAATCTTATGCACATATATTTTGTGTTTCTTTCAGTAAGTGTCAAGGAATGCCTCGCAAAGTGGTATAGAACAGTACGCCTGGTGTTGTTTTATTCAACAGATCATTAAAATATGCTCACAAATAGCAGACATCCCAAAACATATAGTCCCGGAAGTGTGAGCATGGAATTATTTCTAAAATGACCTCTGCATGATTCTTTATATTTCAATCATATTATTGCCATCAAGGCGTATTTCTGCAGCATGAATAATCTATTTAAATCACTGCTTCCACCCCATATGACAAGCCCGTATCTCAGAAATGAAACAAAATTTGCACGATAAACTGTTTTTAAAAGTCCCATATCCACTCTCCGTGACAATACCCTGATCACGTACAAAACTTTATTGAGTTTTTTGCTGACCTGACTCACATGATCATTCTATTTCAGGTGACAATCAAACGAAACTCCAAGAAATTATGTCGAAGACAAAAATCTGACCTAAGTCTTATCCAGAGTTATTGACTGAGGATACATATTTTTAGACTGAATCGTTCTAAAAATCACACACTCAGTCTTGCTGACATTGAGAAGTAACTCATTTTGAGTGCACCAATGCAGCACTGAATCGAAGTCTAATCTACTTTGTATACTCGAATTAAGATTACTTCTACGCATCGCATCGTCAACAAACAAAAAGAGGTCGAGTTCATTGATATATATCAGAAATAAAAAGTGTCCCAGATTACTTCCTTGGGGAACTCCTACGTTGACATACTTATGTTCTGACAAAAAAACTAGTCCCTCACTATCAATACAATCCCTCTGAACTCGATCAGACAAGTAGCTCCTGAGCAACTCCAGTTGACAATTGCGAACACCACATAAAGAGAGTTATCGATATACCATCGTGCCCACAAGAGTTGGTATTTCTCATCTTTTTCACTATGCTCTCTCTTGGTAATAGGGAAAACGTAAAATGAGCTACTATTAACATAATTTATTATTTGATTCTGATTTATCTGTTCTCCATCTCGTACAAAGTTTGCATTTCCAGAAAAAAATCACTGAAAGTATTTGCCAAATTTTCAAGATCTTCTTGTTCTTCCCAAAGTTACCTCCACCAGTTAATCTACTGACTATGTTCCAAGTGGTTTTACTTTTCTTTTTACTATTGTTAATCAATGTTCTGAAATAATTTTGATTCAATTTTCTTAATTCCCTATCATACAGAACTTTCTGTCAAAATATGAATGACAGAAGTGTGGCCAGACTCTAGATAACCCACCTTTTATAAGACATGCAGACGATACACTCATCATTGCCAAGGATCTCAATGGACTTCAGAGACTGATGAACAAAATGGTAAAAATCAGTGAACGATATGGCCTTAAAATGATGAAAGTATCTAAGATCAAACTATATAATGAAAACATGTACTTATCTCGGCATTACAGTCACCGAAGATTGGGATCACTCAGTGAAAGTAAAATCACCTATTATGAAGGCACGTTCTTTGTTCTTGAAGATGCAAAAGTTTTTTAAATCTAGAGATCTGTGTATGTCAACTAAAATCTTTTGCTAAAGTGTTACGTCTTCTCCGCCTTACTATATGATATTGCGGACCCTGTAGTAGGCTTCTTGAAAAAGTTAGATGCTTTCAAAATGTGGCTTTATCCCCGTATCCTGAGAATATATTGGACCACATTATTTACGAAACAGTGTTGGTAAGAATGAGACCTGCTGTTTGTGATAAAGCGGGTAAATTGCAGTATCTTGGACACAGGATGAGGAACCCAGATAGATATCGGCTCCTCCAGCTGATTACCCAATTTAAAATTCAAGGAAAGCGAACCATCGGCCGAAGACGATGGTTCGCTGATGTTGAAGAGTGGATTACCTCTAAGAATAGCAACTTTTTTCCCTATTGCCTATAGAAAGGGATTTAGTTTTCATAAAACAAGGTACGAAACAAAATTTTATAACCTTCAAATATTTATTCAGTAATTTTAATTAATAATTTATAGTTCTTTGAATTCTTTTATTCCCGTTTGGTACTATGTAATGAGTGTTGAGATCTAAATGTCTACTAAATTGAAACGGAGTTTTCTAAGACATTTATTCAATTTAATCCTAAAATTTTTTGATTAAAAATTTTTATGAAATTGAAATTTATAGGAGGTTAACAGAATAAATCTGTATGATATTTAAAATTTTGTAATAATGTAAAAAACTTTTTTTTATTATTTTATACTTTATATAATAATCATATATTTTGGTTTACACTTACACATATTAACATTTTGTTTTAAAGAAGCCCATAAAATACCTTACAAACTTTGCGTAATTTCTGTGACGAACATAGAATACGTAGGATTTTCAAAAGTTCTCTTCATTCTTGTTTTGTTCATATGAATATATTCAGCTTGTCTGGTAAGATATAATTTTTGTTAATTATTTTTATTTTTTGAATATGAAGTAGGACTGATGAGTTTTCCGTTGTGAGAATTCTAAATTGCTTTTTGAAGATGTTCTGCATGTTTTAAGGAATTTTTTGAAGGAACTTATTTTGAGTAAGTTGTTTTTGGCGAAGTTCTTGAGGTTATGTTTTGCATTTTTGGAAAGGGATTTGGTTCTCATAAAACAAGGTACGAAACAAAATTTTGTATCCTTCAAGTATTTATTTGGTATTTTCAATTAATGATTTATATTTCTTTGAATTCTTTTATTCCCTTTTGTTACTGTGTAATGAGTGTTCATTTCTGAATGTCTATTAAATTGGAACAGTGTTTTCTAAGACATTTATTTAATTTAATTCTGAAAGGTTTCGAATAAAAAATTTTATGAAATTGAAATTAACAGAATAAGTCTGTATGATATTTAAAATGTTGTATGCTTATTTGTTGTTAGAAGATCAACTTATTCGTTTCTTCAATTGATTGCCACGTTCCAACATATCCAATGAATGTATATTGCTCTGAATCGATTGTATAATTTCATATCGATTGTATTATTCAAACAGAAATACCTTCTGTTTGTCTTCTACAAACACATGATATGGCACGAAGTTGATTTTCTTATCTATGTTCTGTGGTTAAATAATCTTATCCAATCCACGATGCTATCGACCAATAAAACGTGGAATATATTTTTATTTCAATTCGGTTTCATTGGGTCTACATTTGAACAAACTCGTGAAATGAGTCATAGTGGATTCCTAGTAACTATTTATCTACATGGAAACGTTCTTACTGTACTTGAAAATCGAGTCTCCAGTGAAATCTTGTCGTAGGTAACGTAAATAATGGAACATTTAATGATTATATGATTTTTATGGCGGCAGAGTATAATGACGTCGATAGACTTACTTAATTGGATGCTAATACTCGATGGTGTTAAGTTTCAGACGATTTTGAGAATGAAAACGGTGCAAAATTTATGTTAACGTAGGTACCGTTAGCATACTGAAGATGTATCTAGTATTTGGCTCACCATGCCACCATAAATTTCAGAAAAATATTAGGAGTAAAAATAAGTTCTTGCGGTTTTCTAACAAATATCGCTACTAGTTTATTATTGTTTCATTTGGCATTACTTTCATTATGAAGTCATTCGGCTTTTTTTTCAGTCTCTGTCATTTCGCTAAAGTGTAAATAAAAGCTTCTGTGTGCTCTGAATATGTAAACTTTCGTACCGAATATGTTTTTAAGGAGAGTTTTACTTCATTACTTCAATATGAAGAAAAAAATGCCGAAAGTCATCGTATTTTAGTGGATGTTTACGGTGACCTTGTTCTAGCTGAACGAACGCGTCAGGAGAGATTTGCCTGATTTAACACTAGATTACCTAATGAAGTCATTTTGACTGCTTTTCAATTTCAATTAGAAAAACAACTGTATATATAATGACACAACTTCTTAGAAGTTTGTGGCTTTTGTACAACATATAAATGCGTGTGTTAATCATTGCAGTTGTCTCCCGCTCTTTCATTTTGACTACTTAGGAAATTTTAAATAATCAAATGACTTTCGACAGTTGACGAGCAATTATTTCCATCAAAAGCTACGTGCAAGTTCATACAGTATATGCCTTATACACCCAACAAGTTTGGCATCAAATTCTGCCTTTGCATCAGATGTTGGTAGCAAGTACGTTTTGAATGGTTTTCCATACTTGGGGAAAGACGAACAACGACCATCGTCAATGGCTCTCAGTGACCACGTTCTGAAACTGGTCAAGCCATGCACAAACTGTGGAAGGAATACCATGACCGATAACTTTTTCACTAACATAACACTCGCAACGAAATTATTGGCCAAAAAAAACAACACTAGTGGGAACTATTAGAGGAAATAAAAGAGAACTACCCAAAGTAGCCGAACAAACTAATGATAACATGCCTCGTTTTTCCACCCTCTTATACAGGGTGTATATGAATAGTTGCGAAAAAATTTAAGGAGTGATTCCTTGTCAAAAAATAGGGTGGATCTTTCATATACACTTTATTTTTTTGAGCCCCCCCTGCATAGCTACAGCCCCCTTAATGAGTATGTGACAAAAATCTCAAAATGATAAGCGAAATACAAAAGTAATTATAACTGAATAAAAAGTTAATCAAAACTAGTCAGTTATCATAACAAAATCACATCCGCTTACTAGATAAATTCTAGTTCGGAAATAATTCTAGCCTCTCACGCTATCATGTTGATAAATAATTTTTTTCTCAAAAACCTTAAATTTTAGGAAGAAATTAGAAGTGAACTTATTTGTTAAGAAGGGATCAAGCTATCCAAAATTTTTTTTTTTATTGTAAAATAGGAATATGGAAAAAAGTTCCTTGCGAAAGAAGGTTTAGGGTGGCTTCTTCTACCCTTTGCAATCATAGAGGAACACCACCAAAAATTTTTTTGAGTGCCTTCTCGCCCGCATAAAGTGCCTGCTTAATTTTATTCTTGTCAGTTCTTAGTTTTCCAGAAAAAAATTAAAACTGTTTTTCGGTGCCATCTTTAGGGGGCTGTAATAAGCAGGGGGCTCAAAAAAATTAATTTTATAAGAAAGACCCACCTTATTTTTTGTCACCTAAATTTTTTCGCAACCATTCATATGCATCCTGTATAAATTGGAAAATGCTGTCCTTATATAAAAGCAAATCGAATAAAAGAGTAGCTGTTCTGAGTTCCAAAAATAAATTTGTGAAAATGGATAGAAGTAATAAAAAAATGTTACCGGACTCAGAATGCTATCATCACAAAATCACTTTTTACTCGAGAATGGTGCTCCGTAACGCTTTCAACGAAAGTTTCCTTTTTTCTTCAAAACTGCATAAGGAGTCTATTTCTTTGATTCTTTGATTCAATTTGATAACTCAAATATTGAATTGTTTCAGCCATTACTATTTGGTAGTTGATCATAATTAAAACAAATTGTAGAAATTACTATGTTTTACTACCAATAAAAATATATTTTACACATTTTCTTGTGACTCGAGTTTCGGGAAATGAACTATCCCATCATCAGACAACTGAAGACCTAACAGTGGTACAGAGGTATTTAAACAAAAGTTTTAAATATTTTGAATATTTCAATAGATTCTAACACCTAATAGTGGTACAGAGGTTTACAAGCGGAACGTGATAAAAACCCGGTTTTTATCACGTTTTATCATTATTTTTACGTTATTTTGTTGTACATCTCAAATATTTGGATTTACATAGCTCCATACAGTCATTCATTATTTTTTAAATTATTTTTATTGTGAACGAATTTGAAAATTTCAATAATCAAGTTTCTTTTCATTTGAATCCACATGTAAAATTTTCTTAAGATTTTCTTTTGTCGAAAGGAATTACTGTTTTCTAAAGAATGAGGGCAAAAGTTGAATTTTTGTTTACTTTTCGTTAAATTCATGTAATGTTCGTTGAGAAAGGTTTTAAACAGATGTTACTTTTTGAGTATCTCAAATATTTTCGATTTACATAGCTTCGTACAGTCATTCATTATTTTTACATTATTGTTATTGTGAACTAATTTGAAAATTTCAACAGATTCTAGATAATCGAGTTTCTTCCCTTTCGATTCAATTTTTGCCACTCATTCTTTAGAAAACAGTAATAATTCCTTTCGACAAAAGAAAATCTTAAGAAAATTTTACATGTAGATTCAAATGAAAAGAAACTTGATTATTGAAATTTTCAAATTCGTGCACAATAAAAATAATTTAAAAAATAATGAATGACTGTATGGAGTTATGTAAATCCAAATATTTGAGATGTACAACAAAATAACGTAAAAATAATGAATGACTGTACGGAGCTATGTAACCCCAAAAATTATTTGAGATATTCAAATGGGTACCATCTGTTTAACAACCGTCTTTGTCGATTGCCGACATTCCGATATCTGTTAGAAGGCCTCTTTTTTAACCGGGTTTTTATTACGTTCCGCTTGTAAACCTCTGTACCACTATTAGGTGTTAGAATCTATTGAAATATTCAAAATATTTATCACTTTTGTTCAAATACCTCTGTACCACTGTTAGGTCTTCAGTTGTCTGATGATGGGACAGTTCATTTCCCGAAACTCGAGTCACAAGAAAATGTGTAATATATATTTTTATTGGTAGTAAAACAGTAATTTCTACAATTTGTTTTAATTGATAACTTAATTAAAAATTAAGAGTCATTTTATGAAAGACCCCTCTGTTAACTACGCCACTGATGAGAATCAGTGAGTTTTTTGATCACCAGACTTCAGTTTAACCCAAAACCTCCATGTACTGAAGTTCACCACCACCAAATTTTGACAAAGATATCGCTAGTTTATTGGATTTTGATGGTCATGTTGAAGAAGCTCTAGCGCCCAAAGGGTGCATTTTAGGGCCTAAGCTGATATGAAGTTTTCTTTATATCTCTAGATTCACCCCCTGAAATATATGAACGTTAAATCCGAACACCTGTATATTTTTGAACCGTTTTATTGAATTTCATTAGTGATATCTCATTTTTAGAAATTATAATCATTGAATACAGTCACCACCAAGCACGATGTTCAAATTGGAACGAGTAAATTCACGTGCTCGCCAGCTGAAACTATGAGTATATCCATATTCTAACCAAAAAATATTCAAACTGAATGGAATAGACAGACCCATAGAAAATTGTGAAGGTTACAGATATTCTGCGCTTTCTCAAAAATATGTAAAACAAGAAGTCACTGGATTCAAAATTCATAGAACAGAAAAACTTGACATTTTCTAGAATGGAAGTAGATTCATTTATCTCTGTGGAATGTTTCTGCTCCTATTAAAATCCCATAAACAGACAGGGAAAAATTATAGGAGTACAAATAAGTTTCCGCCGTTTTATTGTAGATGGCGCGGCACGGAGTTTCGGTTAGCTTTCGCAGATGATAACAGGCTTAAAAAATAGTTTGGACATTCAAGAACAACATAACCTATTAGTATCATTGATTTTATATTGGTAAAATATAATTTTTATAAGTTGAAAATGTCAAAATTTGAGCCAAGTAAGCGTCATTTGCGGGAAATATTAGTTTACTTCTTTAATTTGAAGAAATCTGCTGCTGAGGCGCATCAATTGCTCGTAGAACCATATGGTGAGGGTGCTTTGAGTGAGAGAACGTGTCGAGAGTGGTTTCAAAAGTTTAAAACGGTGATTTCGACGTACAAGACAAAGATCGCAGTGGAAGGCCAAAAATTTACGAGGATGCAGAATTGGAGGAATTATTGGAGGAAGATTCATCTCAAACACAAAAAGAACTTGCTCTAACATTAGAAGTCACTCAGCAAGCAGTCTCACATCGTTTAAATTTAATTTGTGTTAAAAAACGGCGGAAACTTATTTGTTAATATATTAATCTAATGAAGGAAATATACTCGTCAAACGTAGGAGAAATTTTAACTAGTACTAGATGTTAGAAATGAGCCACATTTACTCAAATATTTATGTACGAGCGGCCTGAAATACCAGACGATACATCACAATGTTTTGGAAATGTTTGTATTCAATAATTTTCAACTAGTTTTTAAATCCATACGAATCCCACGACATTATCGGCTATAGAAAAACACATTGAAGCTCGTTCTAAGGTTAATCTTTCGGGTCGCAGTCGATTGAAAAAACGAAGGTGTTGCCAATTACCTCTAAATAATTTGACCTCTGTTGGTAACTTGTAATAAATTCATCATTTGATCGTTCAGTTAGGCTGAGCACGTTGTATTCTAGATTTTTTCAAGAACATCGTTGTATTGATGTTACATCCGCATTGGACTCAGATAATGCGTTGAAAATTGTGGAAACAAAGGTGTGAGTGAATCATGGAGTTAACAATGGTATTCATTGCTTTTTCTTCCATTGCTATTACTTTTGAGTTCACTCCTCTATTCGTTAGATATTACATGCTATTCATGATTTGGATATTTGGGAGCACTTCCATAAATTGGCAACAAACTGCAGAAAGGTTATTTACTTTGTTCTTTTCCCTTTGAAGAGATAATTTGAGCCTATTCACCAATAACATCACGCTCATCGTGATCAGATTTGTCTTCAAATATTTGACATACAGTGTGGGAACAACTTATGGAATGAAATTCTTTGTGTTATTATGTTGGATAAAAAAACATTGGGTCGCGTCAACTTTCAAATTCAATGATGCGCTTTTCAGGCTTAAATTTGAATATACAGGGTGATTCGAGCACAGTTCGTCTTTTATATTTTAAATGGAACACCTGTATATTTTTATATTTTTTAAGATCCTTAACAACCTGATTTCAACTAAAGTATGGTCTATTATGTATAATACCGGGTGAAATAATGAAATTAATAATTCATAAATAATAGTATTTTTTAGATAACCTAAATACAACCATGAGAAATTTCTGAACTATCTATTAAATTGGGAAAATTTCGTAAATTGATTCTGGATAGGCTCATCGATCTTGGTTTTGTTAACATGTTTTGCGTGAATACCTAAAAAACTATCTACATATGCTGATAAATAAAGAAAATCTGCAAATAATGAGGATTGTTATCAGTCAGATTGAAATAGTAAATTCCTACTGAAAAACGAATTTCTTGTAGAAGTTATAATGAAGTATTTAACTGAGACTCGCCGAATTGAGATTTTAATGATGATCGGTTACGGGGATAATTGCAGAAGTCAAGTTAAAGTGGCAAACTTATTTAATCAGAGGTATACTCAGTTGACTAATATTTCACAAGGTATTGTGTCTAAAATTCATGCACAATTCAGAGAACTTGGACATGTCAAACCATTAAAAAAAACCGAAATTCGTTGAAGATACTGTGACATTGGATACTTTATCAGGTGTTGCAGAGGAACCAACGACAAGTAGACGTAAAATTGCCCGCGAAAATAATATAGGTCGTACAACTGTCATAAGGTGTTTCCACAAAAAAAACTTCATCCATATAAAATGACTTTTGTGCAGGAGCTAACAGAAGACGATCCAGATCGTATAATGATGAATAAACTGAACAGAAATGACATACAATCAACATTTACATTGAACAGGGAGGTAAACCGACAAAATTGTAGATTTTTGATTGTCTCGGTTTTTACTTGACGGACATTCATCTTCAATATAAGAAAAACAAATATCAACTTCCCCTATTTTATTGATCTTCACGACAATTGTTTCGACATACCATGACTTCAATAGATGAGTATTAAAACTGAGTTATACAATGCAAAACATGACTTAAATACACAGCTCTGGTATAAAAAAAAAAGGAGTGACAAGAGGTGGTTTACAATCAATGAAAAATGTTAAGTAGGAGGGATCTGTTTAAATCTATTTGATTATTCAATAAAATTTGTCTTTCATTATATCTATTGATCTCTAAAGTTTCTAGCAGATTTAGTTTATGTCTTTTGTTTTCGCGATGTAACATTTCATAGTTCGTATTAAAATTATGACCTGTCTCTAACAAAGGTTGGCAGAAGTTGAATTTGATTTATTATTAATGTAACATTTTTCATGTTCTCGTATCCTTGTTTGGAATGAACGGCCTATCCCATGGATACAGATGGGCAATCACTACATGTTAACTCCTAAAATCATGATTTTTTGTTTTTAGGAATGAAATTTTTAAGCAGTTTAATGAAAAATATATGGAAAATTAAAAATATATACATAAAAAAATAATAAAAAGACGTCTTTGCAAACGAGGATACGAGAACATGAAAAATGTTACATTAATAATAAACCAAATTCAACTTTTGCCAACCATTTGTTAGAGACAGGTCATAATTTTAATACGAACTATAAAATATTACATATCGAAAACAGAAGACATAAACGTAATCTGCTAGAAACTTTAGAGATCAATAGATTTCAAAGACAAATTTTATTGAATGATCAAATAGATTTTTGAACAGACCCCCCCTACTTAACATTTATCATTGGTGGTAAAGTCATCTTTTGTATTGTATACCTCAGTTTAATACTCACTTGATGAAGTCGTGGTATGACGAAACAATTGTCGTGAAGATCAATAAAATAGCGGAAGTTAATATTTCTTTTTCTTATATTAAAATTCTAGATACTGGTCAGAGGAGAAAGTTTGGGCAGGTATCATAGGTGACCATGTTATTGGTCCTATATTTTTAGATGGAACTTTGACACCTTAAAAATATTTGAGTTGATTGGAGACGGAGTTGTTCCTGCCTTAGTCAACTTACTACCTAATGCAATAAAATTCTACCGAATGAAAATGTCTAGTTCCAGTAGGATGGAGCCCCACCCCATTATAGACAACGGTAAGAACTTACTTAAGTGAAATCTTCCCCAATAAATGAATTAGACGAAGAGGTAGCATTGAGTGGCCAGCTAGATTGTCAAACCTTATCCCGTTGAATTTTTTTCTGAGGAACAAAGTTTATGTTTATGATAAGTTTATGTAACACATAACGATCATCGCAGACCTCAAAGAAGGGATAACTACAGAAATGCGGAATATTTCGAGGTGGAGAATATTCTGAGCATTTATTTTAATGTGTTAAAATCAATTTCATATCATTTAATTTAAGCATTCAGTATCTTGAAATCAATTATAAATACTTTCGAAATTTCATCCGGTATTATTCATAATAGATAATAATATGATAATACATGATACAGTTCGTTGAAATAAGGTTATTACGAAGTTTTAAAATATAAAAATATACAGAATGTTCCATTTGAAATAAAGACGACTGGACTTGCGCGAATCACTCTGTATATTTAAATTTATGTTCAAAAAGCGCACTATCGAATTTGAAAGTAAAGATGTCCCAGTGTTTTTTATAATTTTCCAACATATAGACACTAATAATATTATTCCATAAGTGGTTTCCACACTGTATAAAGTGACTTGTTTTCAGTCAGGTTTGTCATTTCATCATGAATCGCTTAACGTTGCCCTAGTGTTAAGCTTTGTTGCTACTCAAATGACATTTCGTGCTAAACTTAATCGTCATTCCACTTATTCTGAACGCGCTATTAGTCGTGTATTTGTTAATTTAAGTGTGAATTTACACGGTACTAATAATAATAGTATTTACCAACAATATTCACATGCTCTGCCTGTCATTTATATCTCATGCTAAACTACAACAAAAAATTCCTCACTAAAATATCCTGTATCTTTTTTTTTAAATTTACTTTCTGGAAGTAGCATGTTGAATATTTCAATACTCCAGTAGTTCGAGATATTCCTCTACTTTTTATGCAATGAAGTGAGGTACTGACCAAGGTTAGTAGGTCATTCCACGATCAGATTGCTTTGTGTTCGAGAACATCTCTTGGATCATTTAAATAGAGAAATATGTACCTAAAAAAAGGATGAGAAGCGGTTTTTCACTTAATAGATGGATTATTACAAACTTTGAATATCAAAACAGATTTAATCTATTAGTCTCCTACATGTTTTGAGAGTTCTTCAAGCAACTTATTTAAATATATTAAATATTTCAAATAAAATAGTTTTGGAGAAGTTCTTAGAAGTATGTTGTATATTTTTGAAATAGATTTAGTTTTTATGAATATAAGATCGTAAACAAAATATTTTGTCACAGGCAAGGCTGCGTTACCGCCTGTCAAAAGAGTTCAGTTGGGTATGCTTGGAACGAAACATTCAAACATTTATTTAGTAATTTTATTTGACAATTTATATTTTTTGGGTTTTTTTCATTCCATTTGATATTGTATAATGAATTTTGATTTTAGACGTCTATTAAATATAAGCAGTGCTGACATTAATTTAATTCCAAATGTTTTTGAATGAAATTTTTTAAATTAAAATTGTAGGAGGCTAACAGATCAAATCTGTTTTGATATTCGAAATATGTACTGAATTTTACTTACCTGAATAATTTTACCGCATGTTTAATTGTTTCAACTATGTATTTTCAATATGAGCTAGTTATTATGTTCAATATTCAAAAAAAATTTTCCGTTGTGATATAATTTTTCTGAACGCAGAAGTGAACATAGCCCTAAGGTAATAGAGAAAATTCTCTACATTATCGTGAAAAAAATTTTATTATCGAAAAAATCGACGAATAAAAATTTGAAGTTCTTTATATTTGGCCATTTATAACGGACAGCCTATATATGACAGGTTTAATCATTTAGAAAAAAGTTTCAACTAAAAAAGATTCTAATCAAATTCGTGTTACGATTGCTACTGGTAAACGGTAGAGTACTTTGAGCGATCTGCTGTTCCCTCAACTTTTTGCAGTTTTCTCTGAATGAGATTTGTACCGTTGGAAAAATGTCTATAATATTTTGCGTCATGATAAAGATGTTGAAGACCATTAAAAATATATGAATATTTCTTGAATTATACACCCTGTATATTTAATTGAATCAGTCTTTACTTCATGAAAATCTATATTAGATAATATTAAATAAGGTTATTCTGATTTTCACAAATTTTATTATTATTATTTTTATGATAATAAAACAATGATCGTTTCGCTAACGCAGTAGCATTGTCAGATAGGTGTATATCTTACATTTCTGAATAACTAAATTTGTTTCCGAAATCAGCTTCTATTTATATTAGGATAGGCACAAAATTCTATTAAGAACTAAAATCCAAAAAAGTAGGATCTCTAGAAATTCCAGTTCATCTGAAAATATCTAACAGTGGAGTTAGATCTAATTGTTCGTTGAGTAATATTCCGATTTTGTTGTATTCATTTATGTATCTCTAGTGACTAACAGATTTAAGGCGTAACTTTGACTTTTTGTATGTGAAATTTCGAAATTATGGTTGAAAGTATGTCTCATTTCTAAAAAATTGTTCGAATATGTGGAACTACTTCTGTTATTGAGGGAACTTTTCAGATGTTCTCCAATTCTCCATCGGAAAGTTCTTCCTGTCAATCCTATATATACTTTTTCGCGATCACCGCAGGTTAACTTATACAAGTTCCGATTTATCATCTTTACGTGTAATGTTTCTATTATTTCTAACAAATCTACTGAGGTTTGAATACGTTTTGAATGAACTTCTTTAATCTTATTGATGTTAGAGATATGTAGCAATGCTTTCAAAAATATCATTAATATATTTCAAGGAAATGTATTTAAAAAATTTTTTGTATTCGGATATATCATATTTAAAGTCATTTTATTATTTTAATTCATCAACATCTAACAAAAATTATTCATCATTTAATTGTATGATCCACAGATTAGTTAACATACCCACGAATAGAGAAAATTATATTTTAGAGCTCAATATCATCAATTAATAGCTATTTATAACGACTACGATTCATCATTGATAGATAAATTGTTGATGAATAAAAATAATAAAATAGGTTCAAATATAGTATTGAAAAATGGCTCATTGTATATTTCACATTTTCAGTAATTTAAATAATTCATCAAAAAAATCTTAAGCAGTTAATTCAGAGAGTTCTATTAAAGATTTTTCAAATTTTAATTCTAATTCAAACTCCATTTCTAACAAACAAATTATTTTTCATATCATTAAAAATGTTTCCAAACATTATTAGCTACGCAAACCGCAGAAGTAGAAAAACAATATAAATTATTTAGTTTTTACAGGTGCTGATTAAGGTAATAGTATTATAGCTATTCCAATAAAACAATATATCGATAAAAATACTTATTCTTTGAACTCCGGTAAATTCAAAATACTGATCATCCTACTGAATACTTTACAAATAATCCAAAGAGGTAATAAATCAATCCATAAGCATTTTTCAGAATATTCCAACATACTATAATGTATAAGCTTACCTTAATGAATCCACAGGCTTCAACAAGGCCAGATGTTTTTTATTTTACTTCGCGTAGCATTAAAATTTCCAAACAGAAACAGAATTTCTTGCTAAATGTTCATTCAATAGTTTTGAACTTACAGATGAAATTAAAATGATCAAATTACCAAAAAATTCCAAATAAATTGTTCCATAGAGAAACAATGAATATTATTGGAAAATTTTAATTAAAAATAGCAATGATTCAATAAGAAGTAATGATATTTTAAATAGTCTGGAAATTTGTCTAGAAGAACTATTTTCAATTTAATGATCCTATTTACACTTCAGATGAAGTATCATGAATTATGGGAAATCCAATTAGTTCGATTTTACAAGAAATTTTTATGGATAATTCAGAAAGAAAAATTTACTTAAATCCCTCGAAAAAATTTTTTTATTGGTTTAGATATGTGAATGATGTCATATGTTGCTTTAAGGGAACAAATAGATTCCTATGCAATTTCCAATAACTCAATTAGGAAAATTGTATTGAATCTAGTGTACCCTGTTATAAAAGATTTGAGTAAAAATACATTTTTATTAAATAAAATGATATAGATTATTTCCACAATTTATCAATATAACTACAATTGTTTCGCCAACACTGTGACTTCGTCAAGTTTCCATTTTGAACTAAGGTTAGTTCAATACAGTGAAATCAATCATTTTAAGGATATTATTAATGACAGTGAGTCATTAAACAACAACAGTTATTCACATTGCGAATTATCTGAAAGAATCTTCATTAGAAATCATCAAACCCACCCTGAAAATTTCAAGTCTCTAGGTCTTTCCGGAAATGGATCGTCCTCTCAGACGGCCGATCCTCACGAGATTGAGCAGAAATGTTCGTGTCATTTATTATTATAACGTAATTCCAGATTAAATATGTGCGTTACCATTATCCATCAAAACCCGCAATTTCAGATCAATCTGGTGAGTAGTTTGGAAAATATTGATAAAAAAGAGGAAAAATTTCAAATGTGAATAACTGCGAAACCATTGGACAGATTGAGCCCAATAACGAACTTAACCGGGACATCTTGGCCCCAAACCTACCCCGGAAGTTTCAAGTCTCTATCTCTTTCCATTCGAAAGTTATAGTGAGTAAGTTAGCGTTCAACGCTGATCCGCTCATGAAAAATTTTTCAAACTAGTATAATTACGAAACTATTAGGAGTACAAATAAGTTTAAGCCGTTTTTTAATACAAATTAAATATTTATTATAGAAGAACGATGTGAGACTGCTTGCTGAGTGACTTCTAATGTTAGAGCAAGTTCTTTTTGTGTTTGAGATGAATCTTCCTCCAATAATTCCTCCAATTCTGCATCCTCGTAAATTTTTGGCCTTCCACTGCGATCTTTGTCTTCTACGTCGAAATCACCGTTTTTAAACTTTTGAAACCACTCTCGACACGTTCTCTCACTCAAAGCACCCTCACCATATGCTTCTACGAGTAATTGATGCTCCTCAGCAGCAGATTTCTTTAAATTAAAGAAGTAAACTAATATTTCCCGCAAATGACGCTTACTTGGCTCAAATTTTCACATTTTCAACTTATAAAAATTATATTTTACCAATATAAAATCAATGATATTAATAGGTTATGTTGTTCTTGAATGTGCAAACTATTTTTTAAGCCGGTTATCATCTGCGAAGGCTAACCGAAACTCCGTGCAGCGCCATCTACAATAAAACGGCGGAAACTTATTTGTACTCCTAATAGTTTTAAAGGCTCTAGCTCTTTCCGTTCGAGCTTGGGCCAAACACTGTACCCTGAGTCTACAGCGCAATTATACAATTTAAAATTTTTTGAGCAGTCAATTTTCTTCCAATTACAGAATAACAGTTTTATATCTTGCTCACTCTCGTGAATCAGACAGATAACTATTTTTATTGCGTGTTTGTTCCAGAGAACAGTGCGCTATCGTTTCGCCCAAATGTCTGCACTTTTCGAATTTTGAGCCGAAAATGATCTTAAACGGTTAGCTTTAGATCGGAAAGGCCTACAGCTTTGAAACTTCCAGAGGTTTGGGGTCTAAATGTCTTCGTTGATGGACAAAATCGCTTAGATAGTTTGAAATTTTTTCATACTTTCTCACTATTTTCGAAAGTACAGATTCGATCGATCTGAAATTCAGTATTAAGACGTAGAATAAGAATACGCATGTTCGTGCCAAATTTCGTGAGAATCGTATATAGAGCGCTTAAATAGTATAACTTTCGAAAGGAAAGAGATACGACTGGAAACTTTCGGGGTAGGTTTGGGGGATGAATTTATCTGTTGAGTTCATTTTTGACCAAATTCAGTCCAATAGTTTTGCTGTTTTTCAAATTTAAAGTATTCCCTAATTTTTTAAATATTTTCCAAACTACAAATCCGATTGATTTGAAATTTGGAGTTTAGAAGGAAAATGGTAACGTACATGTTCCTGCAAAATGGCATAGGATAGTGGGTGATATAAACTAGCACTTAAAAACTCCTCGACTTCACGTCAGTGCTTTTCACCTTTTTTTTTACTTTCCCTTCGATATTTTTCATTTGACAGTTGAACTAAAATTGAAATGGATTTCGTTTTTGAAATAATTACTGAAGAATTAAATAGAACGTTCAGTGAAATTGGAAATAAGGTAATTAAAGGCCTCCGATATAATGAAAATTGTAAAGAATTGAAAAGATTCCAACTGGAATGTGTTTTCTAAATTATTAATTTGTATAAATTTTCTGACAATCAATTCCTGCTGTTTCAAAAATTTATTAACTCTAAATCGTAGGCGACTGCGTACAAATTCTTCTTTGTATCTTGAGTTATCAGATTACATAAAAAACAATAATATTCTTTTTAATTGCTGCTTGTGTGAAACATACGATAGTTTTTAGGCAAAATTGTTTTCATCTGTTCTCGATCGATTCTGACATTGATTCTAACATTATGATGTTATAACTGTATCTTCCTTCATCAGATAAAATCAGTTTTTTATTATCATTGAAGGTGAAGAGCACTCATACAACAGTTTCATAAATGAGAACAAAAAATCTCACCTAACAGCAGGATTTTCGCAGTCTTCCTTTTTTTCAATTCTTTTTGTTCCATTCTCAGTTGATCCTGAATTTCATAGTGTCTTTTCAATGCAGCCTTTTCTTCGGCAGATTGCGCGCAACCCATTTTTTATCTTTCTGTACTAGCACAAGAACGAAATTTCTTGAAACGGCCCAAAAAACGCGAGAAAGATATGTTTTCAAATTTTTCAACCCTCGCAAGTGAGATTCAAATTAGTTGGAAGGTATGCGGTCCAAAAATCACTTCGTTTGGCTTTTATTGCGCGATTTTGCATTTGAAACTCCAGAGTAACATCGACATGAGTATATTCACTATTTTATATCCAAACAAATAAAAGTTTGAAATCAAAAACCCGGATTAAACAAGAACAAACGACAAAACGAACACGATCTGAAATAAACTGAAGAGTTTGATTGATACACAGATGGTAGACTCCTCCCTACTATGAAATGCTTAATCAGCGCCCGTCAAAATGTGGAATGTTCGGAAATTGATTGCGGTACGATCAGAAAAGAGAACTTCTGCATCTATGGAACCTGACGTCAAACTTCTTCCGGTTTGAAAATTTATCGGATCATTTTTGCACATTTTTACGGATTATTTTTTTATTAATATAAATAGAATTTGATACATACTTTATTTTTTATCATGTTTTAAAGTTACACTACGAAATTCGGTTCACTGTATACCTAGTACTCTATAAGAAGTAATAAGTAACGAACTGCTCCATCCAATAATTGCTTTATTTCGTTGCTCCCCTATCTAATGTCTAGTTGCTTCGGTCTTTACTTGACGAAACTTCATGTTAAAAGACGCATTATTTTTTATAAACAAGGCAACAAAATTTGATTTTTTCTTCATTCTTTCTTAGTTTCTTTCGTATACCCGAAAACTAAATTTTGTCACCTTTCACTTGGGAAATTGTGCGTTTTTAGTCGTGGGGTATATGGACATTTTTTTAAAAGATATAAATTTGAATAATTAAATAAATGGACGAAATTACTTCGTTATCTATAGCTTTTTTATTACCGAGGATACGGTGACTCGAGTTTATGACAGTTCGGATGGTTTGAAAAGTTGGAGATGGTTGTATTTGTCGTTGTGAGTTTTCTAAATATATCAAAGGAAATATCATTATTTTTCTCAATTAAAGTTATTCCCAGAAATTTTATTTCATTGCCAAATTGAAGTTCCATAGAAAATTTGACATTACAGTGAGGACGATTAAGATATTTCAGTGTTTTCTAGTTCTGAATATATTCCACAGAGAAGCTCCATTGAATTTTTCATTGAATATGGTGAGCTGAAATGTGATGGTTCTTTAAAAATTTGGTTTACTTTAAAGTCTAGATTTGCAAGGGAGCTATTGATATATGATACAACATTTTTCATAAGGCCATATAACTCAGGAGAGATTCATATTGGCAAGTTTGAATTAATAATAATAATAAAATAATAATTATTGATTAGAACAATTTGAATATCTTTGACAGTTGTTTTCAGTTATAGATGAATTTTTAGGGTAGGGTCCTTTTTTCAATTTTATGGGGAATTCTTCTCTAAAAAATCGTATATTTTCTAGTGATATTCTTCTTTGGATAATATAATAATAATAATATATATCAAAACAAATTGAAATATGTTTATCTTCTACAATTTTAATTTCCAAAAGAATTTTTTTATTCAAAAAACTTTTAGAATTAAATTAATGTCTAAAACAAGCACCGCTCACATTTAATAGACGTAAATAATCAAAACTCAATATACAATGTCAAATGAAATAAATAACCCAACATATATACGAAAGTAATTAAAATTAATAAATAAATATTCAAAGGAGACAAAATTTTGTTTCTGGTTTTATCTTAAGAAATACTACTTGCCTTATAAAAACATGAACACACTTGAAGGACTTCCCAAAGAATATAATTTATTTGAAATATTTAATATATTTAAATATTCGAACAAATTATTTCAAAAATCTCTAAAAAATGTGCACTATATCTTCAAAACACAAATATAATTCTAGATAATCCCTTCATCAGCCCTTTTTTCAATATTCCAAATATCAAAATCAAAAACATAACCTACATCACTCACGTGTTAAAAGACTTAAGCTTCGAACTACAGATCAACTATATATTCAAGATTGATCTATGTTCTAACAAAATCAAAGAACAAAGTGAGTTATTTTAAGGTTTACTTAAATTCATTGACATTCTATAATGAGATTTATTGAAGCCAAAATATAATTATATATTATATATAAAATAAAATAGAAAGGCTTTTTACTTGATAGAAGAAATATAACAAAATTTGAATATCAAAACAAATTGAAATATGTTTATCTTCTACAATTTTAAAATTCATTTTGCTGATCTCTTTGTGAAAGTGCATAGAGCCTTTCTTTTTCTCTTATACTCTTTATTAATGCACTAGAAATCCACATCTGTCTTTTTTTTCTTTATGATGAACTTTTTTTGTTACAGTACTCTCCTCTATTGCTTCATTCAGTTGATTCACAAAAAAATCAACTCCTACACTCACGTTTTGGGCTTCATATATAGGTACCCAGCAAATGTTTTTAAGTTTTTCACTTAGTTTTGCATTATCTGTGTATTTTTTAAATGAATCAAGAGGATCGGTTACTTCTGAGGATTTTTTCTTGAAGGGTATTTTCAGTATTATTGGCGAATGATCAGTTATGCAAGTTTTAAGAACTATAGGAAGG
Source organism: Megalocaria dilatata (assembly GCA_034642435.1). NCBI lineage: Eukaryota > Metazoa > Arthropoda > Insecta > Coleoptera > Coccinellidae > Megalocaria > Megalocaria dilatata. The sequence goes on from CM067856.1 coordinate 78,415,525, forward strand.
CATTCTTCAATAATGTGTTTCGTTTTCAGGAAAATATGGTCTATGCAGGATTTTAAATTTTTACATATTCTTGTATATGAAATAATCATAGGTATGACATCAAACTCACCCATAAGGTCAAGGTATTCGTTGGTTATTTCATTGTCGAGTTTTATGTTTATGTTAATGTCTCCAACAAAAAGGTTATAGTTAAAATTTCCTGTTCCATATATGTTCATATAGTTCCTTATAATTTACTTTATCAGCTTCGGTCATTATTATATTATGATTTCGAATTCTGTTTCGCGTTAATTTTTCTTCATAATTTTATAATTCTATATGGTTTATTTCGGTTGATTATAAATTTTAAATTTTTTCTTTAGTGAAGTTTGAGCCGGTATATCAATTAATGCTAATTCGGTTTGTCCAACTAATGTTTCCATGATATTTTTGAGGATGTGTAGGGTTTATAATTTGCACCATCTTAATATGCCTGGTTTACCTCAGAGTGCCTTCGATACAGCCTTCCCAACATTTATTCAGCTCAAGATCAGAACAAATAATACCCGATCTGGAAGAACAATAGAAGCAGTTTAATGAGATGGCTTAAGGAGGAAACTAGAAAATGCTTCAGCTTCCATGTCCATACATATCCATATATTCAGAACCTTCTCATAAACTCCACTCGGACTTGGCTTATTAGGCAATATGCATTATAAATTACAAAAACAAAATAATACCAAACAGAAACCAATTTCAAACACTACACCATATAACAGATTCTTAAATTATTCTAATACTATGTTTTCCACAGGAAATATCTGGTCCAAATGATAGTCCCACATACCCCAGAAAATATCAGGGAAATATTAATTAACCGAATTGGCATTAATCAATACTATGTGGAGAATATGGCAACTGTCTGAAATATATCATTTTTCCTGGTTCATAGCAGTTAGCATTGATAAAGTAGTTTTTACCAAAAAATAGTAAAAACACACCTAACTAATTTCAAAAACATTCGGCCAATATTATCCTCTTTCTCTAAAATATTTAAGACGATATTGTGCAATGAAACTTATAGTTAGTTATTAGCTGTGGTAAATTTATCGATTCTGAATTTTCTGTATGTTCCTTAGTGAAAACTCCTAGAGAATTTTGTTTTACACATTTACGATTAGGCAGTCATTGCGTGTTTTTATTGACCAAAATTATTGAATCTTTGTAGAATTAGTTTAACCTTTGGTCATCACCAAGTTGATTGCCATTTTATTTTTCGTTTTGCATCTGTAATAAAAAACAGATTTCAAAAGAATAAAGCTATATTTCATCATCAAACACCCATTATAAATAATTTGAGGAGCATAACAGAGTGAATTCCCATTAGAGAAAGGTTTATTTATTGATGGAGCCAACCACACAGAATAGCCTACCGATTGCTATCCATTCCGCGGGATCTCGATTACGATTTACGTCAAACTGATCGAGTTTCAGCTGGGTATAGATAGATTTGCGTGAGTCGGAAACACAAAGCCTTTTCTTTTGTCAATTTGTATATATATATATATCAGTGATTGTTTCGTCTACGATGTTTAAAATCTTGGCGTATTCACCATTTCGATTTCATTTGGAACTTTTGTGGTAACAGACCTGTCGATATCTCTAGAACCTTTTCTTTCCTTCTGTAGATGGCCCAGTTCAAAAATAACAGCTATAATAAATACTGAATTGTTTCAGCCGTTACTATTTGGTAGTTGATCATAATTAAAACAAATTGTAGAAATTACTATGTTTTACTACCAATAAAAATATATTTGACACATTTTCTTGTGACTCGAGTTTCGGGAAATGAACTATCCCATCATCAGACAACTGAAGACCTAACAGTGGTACAGAGGTATTTAAACAAAAGTGATAAATATTTTGAATATTTCAATAGATTCTAGATAACACCTTATAGTGGTACAGAGGATTACAAGCGGAACGTGATAAAAAACCGGGTTAAAAAAGAGGGGCCTTCTAAGAGATATCGGAGTGTCGGCAATCGACAAAGAATGTTGTTAAACAGATGGTACCCATTTAAATAACTCAAATAATTTTTGGGGTTACATAGCTCCGTACAGTCATTCATTATTTTTACGTTATTTTGTTGTATATCTCAAATATTTTGATTTACATAGCTCCATACAGTCATTCATTCTTTTTTAAATTATTTTTATTGTGAACGAATTTGAAAATTTCAATAATCAAGTTTCTTTTCATTTGAATCTACATGTAAAATTTTCTCGAGATTTTCTTTTGTGGAAAGGAATTACTGTTTTCTAAAGAATGAGTGACAAAAGTTGAATTTTTGTTTACTTTTCATTAAATTCATTTTATGTTCGTTGAAAAAGGTTTTAAACAGATGTAACTCTTTGAATATCTCAAATATTTTCGATTTACGTAGCTCCGTACAGTTATTCATTATTTTTACATTATTGTTATTGTGAACTAATTTGAAAATTTCAACAGATTCTAGATAATCGAGTTTCTTCCCTTTTGATTCTACATGTAAAATTTTAAGATTATCTATTGTGGGAAAGGAATGACCGTTTTCTAGACAATGAGTGGCAAAAGTAGAATTTTGTTTATTTTTTATGAAACTCATTTTATGTTCGTTGAACCTCGTCTTGAAGGAACGTCCTGTTTGTCCTATATATTTATTACTGCACGTAGAACAAGATAACTCATAAACTCCTGATTTGTGTATGTTTGGAGTAGGGTTCTTTGCGTTAAATAATACCGATGATAATTTGTTTTGCGTTTTGAAGGCAATATTGACATCTGATTTTGAAAAACTATTGGCCACTTTTTGACTTATGCTACCAAAGTACGATAGAGAAATGAATTTTTTATTTTCTTCAGTTTTTATGATGGGATAAATTTGGCTCATAGCTATTTTAGATAGTTTCTGTCGAATTAGATTATCTATTATATTGGGGTTGAAACCGTTGTTCGCGGCTATTGATTTTATAGTTTGGACTTCAGCTTCGCGGTCATTTTTTGATAAGGGTAGTGCGAAGGCTCTCTAGATCATCGATTGATACGCTGCTATTTTTTGCGAAAATGGGTGATTGGAATCAATAGGAATACATATATCAGTGGATGTGGGTTTTCTGAACACGTTGAATTCTATTTGTAATATATATTTTTATTGGTAGTAAAACATAGTAATTTCTACAATTTGTTTTAATTTTTTAGCTATAATAAACTATAAGTTGTATAGGTTAAAAATTTACTTTTAATGGTTTTTTGAAACATTACAGATAATATCTGGATTAATTTTCCAAAACCTCTACAGATTTAAGTATATGATAATATCTTCTTTTCGACATTTTTCTGTGAAATAGTCTTTTTCCATAGTGCTTGATCACACGTTCTTCAAATTTTCCTTCCGAACAAAATATTTGGTGAGTGTTCAGCATCAAAATAACTTCCAACTGAGGAAAATATGGGTTGAAATTTCAGATTTCTTTTCTGGAAAATGTGCTATCTATTTTTTAAACAGGGAAATAAAAAAAACCCATTCTAAAATTCTATGTGAAACATTTTTTGGTGATGGAATTTGTTATTCTGTATATCTAATCGAAACAAATTTGTCTTGGATGATGGATATGGATGATTTTTGTCAGTACTTTGTTTTCTTTTGATTTTTTTTTGGTGAACTGCCGCTCACATGTGTTTGTTGATAATTCTATATGTCTATGAGGTGAAACAACGTTTCTAAGGCATTTTATTCAATTCAATCCTAAAAAGTTTTCAAGAGATTTTTTAGATTAAATCTATAAAGGTTTCATAGAATTAGTCCAGATATAATAAGTAATAGTTGAAAAAAACTTTGAAGTAAACATTCAATCCATATTTGAATTTTTCATAATTTCTATTTTCACACATGTTTTCAAATATGGATCGTATCTTCTATTCGACATTCTTCTATGAAATAGCCTAATTTTTACATAGTGCTCCACCACGCTCTTCAAATTTTGCTTTCGAGCAGCATATTTGGTGAATGAAGGTATGCAGATATATTTTATTAATTATTTTTATTTAGCATTCAAATAACTTCCAACTGAGGAGAATATGGGTTAGAATTTCAGATTCCTTTTCTGGAGAATGTGCTATCTATTTTTTAAAGAGGGAAATCAAAAAAGATCTTTTCGAATTATATGTGGAATTATATATGAAATTTGTTATTCCTAAATATCCAATCGAATCAAATTTCTCTGGGAAGATGGATCTGAATGATTTTGGTCAGTCCTTTATGTTTCCTTTTAATTCTTTATTGTTTAATTGCGGGTTATATATGTCGAAAATTCTATATGTATTTAAGGTAAAATATTGTTTCTAAGGCATTTTATTCGATTCAATTCTAGAAAGTTTTCAAGAGATTTTTCAGATTAAATCTGTAGAGGTTTCGGAGAATTATTTCAGCTATTATCTGTGAGTTTATTATTTGACACTACAATACTCGTTTATTGGACTTCTGAAAATATTCCTTAAATTCTCCTATGTGAAATTATTTTATAATTCATAACATATTAATGATTTTTAAATAATATCCATGAAAATTACTAACCACCATGAAAATTCTTTTGAATTATGTATTCTTATCGTCAAGAAAATAGAAAATTTATATGCAATGGGCAAATAAATATAATTTTACAGATTTGGTTTTTGCAATACGAAAACATGTATTAATTTTGGTTCATCTTCAAAAATTGCAAAATTTTCAAAATCACGAATATAGCGATTGGGAACGTCATCCATCCCAAACGATAACTGATGCTTTGTTGATCTCTCTTTATCAATTGTAATAATTAAACATCTAGAAGATTATTCTTTCAGTTTGAATCATCCTTAAAACAAAAATTAATGTTAACATAATGAACAAAAATGAGTATCTTGTCCTGTAACAAAATTTATTATAATAGAACATTCGGAATATCACTGGAAAATCTCGTTTTGTTCTTTATTCATTTGAGTGAATCAGAAAAATAATAATAAGAATTCAAAAATTTTAGCAGGATATAGTAATCACATTTTTACATTAGTAGATTTTGATACCGACGGTTTTACCAGTATATTGAATATTAAATATTCATCGATAGTGTTCCCTTATAAAACAGAAAAAACGGTTCTTCATTTTTCATATTTTTAAAATTAACTCAAAATACGTTCAACTCATTCAGCTTTGGTATTCATAGAAAAATCATCAAAACTGATATTCACATTTTCTCTGCCTCAACTCCTTGGTCACATACATGTGTACCAAAAGTCGACATCAAGCCGGAATCAGGTAACAGGTTAAGTCATAATAGTCATCAGAAAAATATGAAAGGAAATCCAAGTCCTGTATTTTTCAAATTATATTGAACTTTCTTTTATTCAATAAAATGCACACCCTGTAATGATTTTTGAACTCCTGTTGCTGAAATTTTTTACTTCTTTCAAATTTTATTTTTCCTATGTTATCCCGAAATGTGCTTCTGTAACTTGTACTCTTCAATTCTAAGCCAATTGCTCCAGCTTGGAAAATAATGTCACTTTTTGCCGAACCAAGTATTCAAAATTTATATTTCGCACTACTTTAACTGACTGTACTGAAAAATAATTGTACTACATCAGTTTGGCAGATTACTTCAAAAGTTAGCGCATTTAATGAGGATTCTAAAATGCTATTATAACAGTAACTACATTCTTTTTCAGATTGGACAAAAAAAGGTTTTTCTTGAAGAAATTCAGTTTCGTTTTATGACAAGATTTAATAAATCCACAAAAGATGTTCAAACTGCCCTCTTTCAGCCGCAATACGTGCACGACATCTTAAAAAAGATCGGGATATCAGACGGGCGTATCTTCTGTTATTGACAAATTGCATTGCTTCCCTAATTCTCTCCCGAAGCCAGCTACATTTTCAATTTGTTTTGAATAAATTGTTTCCTTCACTGCTCCCCAGTAAAAAAAATCTAAGGGATTCAAATCAGGTGAACGGGATGACCACGAGATTGTACCAGAACAACAAATATATGTCATATGATAGCAAAGTCAGAATATATAATACAAGACCTGTGTTAGACCCATTCTCACATATGCATCTGAAACGAGAGCAGAAACCTCAAAGACAAAACAACTAATGAGAAGTGCCGAAATGAAAACGATACGAGCAATAAGAGAGGTAACGCTGAGGGATCAAATAAGGAGCAGCAGAATAAGGGAAGAACTATGGACGATGGCAGAAATGCAAAGTGGGCGAAAGATCATGTGCCACAACGGAAAAGATCTCCAGGCCGGCCAACCAAGATGTGGTATGAGAGTTGGGCGACTGGAAAGGAATAATTTATTATGAGTTGCTTCCATATTGCAAAACACTAAATTCATATCTCTGCTGTCAACAACTAGACCGTTTGAAGCTAGCGATTGACCAGAAACGGCCAGAATTGACCAACAGAAAGAAGATATGTTGCGTTCCATCAGGACAACGCTAAGCCACACACGTCTGTAGTGACTCGCCAGAAACTCCGGGAGCTTGGTTGGGAAGTTTTAATGCATCCACCATATAGTCCGGACTTGGAACCAAGCGATTACAATTTTTTTCTCGCATTTTAAAAGTGATAAGAAATTAGTGTCAAGAGAAAATCGATCAGTAGAGTTTTTCACCAATAAGGATCAAGACATTTATGAGAGGAGCATTATGAAGCTATCTTTCTTTATAGAACAAAACGGTGTATATTTGACCCAAATCGCACAACGCGAAACATGTTAAACAAAGTCTTGAAGCTCACGCAAAAATATTGTTTTTTTCCCTCAACATATTGTATATAACATGCTAGACTAGGATAATTTTAACAAGAAAAAACAAATAAATCGAAATGGACGAACATAATATTTACAGTAGCCAATTAATACAAAAACATATTGACAAATACGAGGCGTGTCCAATGTATTCTCAGTATCGGAGTGATTGATGTGAGTAATCTTTTCATCTCATTCACTAATGACACTATCTAAGGGTATAAATATGGAATTTCACTAATTTACGATCATAATTTTTTTAAGTATCCTCAGTGAAAGACTACCAAAATGACTGAGGCCACAATGATGAAGAAAATCGAACATCGCACCGTTATAAAGTTCCTCTTTGAGCAGGGAAAAGTCAAAAAATCATTCATGAAGAATGATGGTTTCTGTTAACCAACACTGTGCCCTGTCGTTATCCACTGTTCCAAAGTGGTCAAGTGAATTCAAAAGAGGCGTTAGCGGCACCACTGCGGAAAATGTGGAAAAAGTGGAAAAGCTATAATAGTACTTGAAGATTACAGAATAAAAATCAAGACGTTAGCAAAGATGACAAATTTATCCATACATGCTATCCTTCATGACCATCTTAACCTCTCAAAGGTCAGTGCAAGAAGGGTATCGAGAATGCTCACTGCACCTCAGAAGCAAGTGCGAGTCGAGTGCTGTAAGGAGTTTTTAGAGCTCTGTGGAGAAGACCCATCGACTATTTTCAACCGGCTGGTTACTGGGGATGAGATGTGGGTTCATCGCTATGACCCTGAGAGTGAACAATAGTCTATGCTGTGGATTGAAAAGGGTGCATAGCTCCCAAAGAAGTTCAAAGTCACCCCATCCACTGGAAAATAATATTTTAGGAATCCAAAGGTATTTTATTGATAGAATACACTAGTGAAATGATCAGCATCATACAGCGGCATCATACGCAACAACTTTGCGTAATTTAGGAGAAGCAATTAAAGGAAAACTCACAGCGAGGGTGTTGCTGCTTAACGACAACGCGCCGATTCACAAGGCCCGCGTGGCGAAGGCTGCTGTGCGGAAAATTAATCATCCTTCATACAGTACAGACCTGCTGACTACAAACTATTCCCAAATAAGAACAAATTTCTTAGTAGAAAGCGATTTTCTGACGATGAAGAACTGAAGGTAGCAATTAATCCCTATTTGAGGAGAAGCCGAAAGGATATTTTCTACAAGGTTTAGAGAAGCTTATTTCTCGATCTAATTGTATCGGAGTTCTAGGAGACTACGTTGAAAAATAGAATTTTTCCAAAATTTTCTGAGCTTTCTTTCATGCCTACACCGACAATACATTGAAGTCCTCTAAAACAATATTAAAATAATTGAAAATCAGAATGTGTTTCAAGACCCACAAAAAATACAATGAATTTTCGAAAGATTAAAAAGCTTTTGAAAATCCCAGTCATGAGAACTATTCAAAAATCAATGAAACTGTGGATGATTTTGAATTGCCCGCTATAAAGGCAGTTGTCACTTTTGACGCTGTATATTTGGGAAAATTTTACAAAACTACGCTATTACTAAAATACTACTACACACGCTTCAACGACGCATTGAAATTGTTGAAAGTCACTACAAAAATGGTGAAAATTTTGCAGTCACACTTGGCAAAACTAAAGCACTTTTGTGTCGTCGTGAAGCACCTTTTTGTTCGGTAATAGTGAAACTGGTTCAAAAATTTGAGCTGTTGGGACAAGTTAGTAATGTGAGAAACCAAAACCGTGTGCGTCGCTCAAGAACTGAGAATATTGCTGCTGTAGTTCGTAATGCTGACAAAAACTCAGGTTAAAGCTTTTGAAATTCAGTTAACACAAAAAATTAGCCGGTTGACCACCAGCAACATTGTACCTTCCCTGATTGGATCCTTTTTCTTTACAATGAAATAATTCATTTGTCATATACTCACCGCACCTTTTTTCAATATGAAAATGAAACCTCTTATTGGAAAATCCTTCATACTATTGAGGACTTACTTTCCAATCTACTGCAAAAGACACAAAGACGTCACAAGTACACAATTTATATTTCGTCCCAGAAAGGACTAACTTTCAGAATATAAATGTGAAAATTTCCTGACGTTCAAAAGTAATACTAGTTTTAATGAAACAACTTTTTTGATTCTCCCAATAAAAAAAAAGAATTTCGTGTGTTGATAAAATATTGCTTTTTGATGGGAAAAACACAGTTGAGACGAATGACTGGCTTGATAAGTGTTATCCGAACTTTGCACCAGAAAATCGACCATCAAATGAGATAGTTACAACCGAAAATATCAAAGAAGTCCATAAAATCGTTTTGAAAAATCATATAATAAAAATACAGAAGATAGCTGACACCCTGAAGATATAAAAGAATTGCATAGGTTTTATCTTGCACGAACACGTTTATGGTTAAGAAGTGGGTGCGGCATTTGCTAATAATGGTCCAAAAACAACAAATCGATGATTCCGATGTTTGAAGCTTTTTAAGTGGAATAATTGGGATTATTCTTCGATCTGTGACGATGGATGAAATATGAATCCATTACTTACGTCTGAATCAAAAAGGTCGTTAGATGAGTGGACAGTAGACGAAGAGCCTCGCTCAAAGCGGCCAAAAACGCAACAGACTGCTGGTAAGGTTTCCGCACCCACCCTATCCTCCAGATTTAGCCCACAGTGACTTTTACCTGTTCACAGATTTTTAAAAAATGGCCGCCTAGAAAGAAATTCCTCTCGAATGATCATTTGGTTTCGGTAATCACCGAAACAAATGCTTATTTTAAGGCCAATCATAAACGTTCATCGAGAAAGGTATCGCTCTTGAAGGAAACTATGTTGATGAATAAAGATAACAAAAACTTTGTTTTTTTTAATAAACTAGGAACTTATAAGAGGCTTTGTTAAAAGCTTTTAATTGCTGACAAGAGCTTTAGCGCGGTAGTACATTGATAATTGAATGAAATTAATTAAATACCAGGAAAATGTAATACTCAATTTGAGCTCAATTAACTTCAATATTCAGATTTTGCTGTTGACAAATTCAACCAATTTTTACAGGAAACGAAAGCTGTATATATTTAGTAATCACTAAAATATTTGTATCTGAGACTATCGAATCTATCCGTGTACATGAAAATGAAATTTCTCTTGCAGTTTAACAGTGATATTGCTGATTATTTATAAAAATATTTCAATTTATCACTATCTTATATATTAGCAGTACAAATAAGTTTCCGCCGTTTTATTGTAGATAGCGCGGCACTGAGTTTCGATTAGCTTTCGCAGATGATAACCGGCTTAAAAAAATAGTTTGGACATTCAAGAACAACATAACCTATTAATATCATTGATTTTATATTGGTAAAATATAATTTTCATAAGTTGAAAATGTCAAAATTTGAGTCAAGTAAGCGTCATTTGCGGGAAATATTAGTTTACTTCTTTAATTTAAAGAAATCTGCTGCTGAGGCGCATCAATTGCTCGTAGAAGCATATGGTGAGGGTGCTTCAAGTGAGAGAACGTGTCGAGAGTGGTTTCAAAAGTTTAGAAACGGTGATTTCGATGTAGAAGACAAAGATCGCAGTGGAAGGCCAAAAATTTACGAGGATGCAGAATTGGAGGAATTATTGGAGGAAGATTCATCTCAAACAGAAAAAGAACTTGCTCTAACATTAGAAGTCACTTAGCAAGCAGTCTCACATCGTTTAAAATCATTAGGAATGATTCATAAACAATGAAATTGGGTTCCGTACGGCGGAAACTTATTTGTACTCCTATATGTATATAAATATATAAAAATTTCCCACTAAATTTGATGAGTAGTTATGAAATACTTCAAACTCATTGAAATAAATATATTATTATTATTATTATTGAATAAGTTTTTCCTCACGTTTAATGATACTGAATTCAATTTAATCAGACTTTTATAATTTAAGATAATGAAAGAACGAAATTTCTGATAGGTGTATTTTCTGTATTCCAGATATCGCCTATTCAGGAACTTCAATTTAGGTTCTGTAAATTTCAAGATTTTAAGTGGTTTCATTCGAAAGTTATTGTAATTATAATCGGAAGGGCATGATTGAGTAGACTATGAATTATCCATTTGTGGGTCATATTTATATGGGACATTTATGACTATTTAAGAATCAAAATCAGAAGTATACATTTGGATGATGTGAAAGGCAAATTAATAATAAATTTGAAAACCAATAAAATCGAAGGAGGAATTAAGAGATAGTCAACGTCACTTTTTCAAGAGATACTACGGGAAACGAATGAAGAAGGTATAAATTTTATGATACCATTTATAGCATTTTAATTAGAAGTATTTATAAATTATTTTCGGATTTTGCTCGTCTCATTGCTTATGTTTTTGTACGTATCTATCAAAATTTCATCGCTGAAAAATCATTGTTAGTTTTATCGACGTAAGACTTTTGCCCACAGTAAACAAGTCAGTACTGTGTTATTTTCTCACCACATTCGACTGTAATAATCATATGAAAACATTTTTCTTCAGCCCGAAACTACAGGAAGAAAAGAAACAGGACTTATTGCTGTCTATCGAAATAGTAAACTATCTGTTCAGGGTTACGTTGGGAAACATGGAGACTAAAAATAAATGAGAGTGAATTAATTCAGAGGTGAATGATTCACAAATGACTTTTTTTACAAGAGGTCGGCAACGTTGGAACTTGATACATCTAAAATATAATAGCTATTTTTGTTTTTGAAAAGCTCACCGACCTCGACTGACTTTTTAGGAGAGAAAGCGACAAGAAATTCACAATCGAGCTCCATGAATGTACTCTGTTCATTTGTGAACTCAAAGAAATAAGAGTAGCTGTAAGCAGGGTCGGATCATCATCTCATAGTTCATAAAGTTGAAATTTCATTGAATAGGAATTCGTCAAGAAGTTTGGTCCCGCGATTTGAATGTAATTTGTACCAAATTCATCATTCTTCATCACAGTGAAAATCATGGTACATGACAAACAATAAAATGTTTCTATTCGAAAGCTGATATAGAGTCCAATTCTGATGAAACTCAGACAAATATTTTTCCGCCTAATTATTGCTGGAAAAGATAAAATATTGTTCCAATTACTTGACATATATATATATATATATATATAATGAACATCCAAATTCTCTTGTCGGAATTTCAGTTACTGAATATTTGAGGAGAGAAGTATTAGTAATTCAGGTCCTCATTTTATGGAAGTCGGAATTTCAGGAAATTTTCTATAAAAAATTGCAAAATTTCTTTGACAATTATTTTAAAAATCCAACTGGATTTTCAAGAACTAGTTTCTCCAATAGCAATTAAATTCAAATTTTTTCAAAACTGATTGTATGAACTTTCTAATTATTTTCTTATTGACTTCTCGGTCACCTTAATTAACCGACAATTGACCTTTCTAATGTCTCCAAAAAAAAAAAAAATTTGTGAGCAACAGTGTCAAGTATAATAGGCAGATCTATTCAAAAATTGTATCCACGAATGTTCTTTTGTTTCTTTGCCGAAAACTACAACTTGCGAATATTTCCGAAAAATTTCTTAAAGACTTGAATGAATTATAATTACAATTATTAACAATTTATTATACCTTACGGTCGTTGCATTTCATCTTTTTTGATCGAGTACTTCCTTCAGTGTTGAAGCAGGCTTCGGTTTAGGCAAACATACTTTTAGGCATTTAGTCAACTTATCTCAGTTTCATTAAGAGGAATTTCTATTAAATTGGGAAATAAGTTTAATTTCTGATAGGTTTCTTGGAAACGTTTTTATGATGATTTTTTTGATACTTCATTCTATTGATACATTATATGTATATATAAATTTCAGCTAAATCTAATGCGATTTTTCCCCACAAATTCTGCATTAATAATCAAATTCAGTATAATACACCTAATAATTAATTTTATACTCGGCTGGATCTGCATTTTCTTAATATTTGTCAAAACAAGAGGAAAAATAGGTCTTCAGCTCTATAAGCTGTCTGATTTCAATTATTTTAACATATTTCATATATCTTTCTTCATTTATTTTGAGGAAAAACTGTTAAAGCTAATCCACGAATTTTGCTAATCTATTTTTGCAATGTACATACATACATTAAAACATTAAATGTGAAAATATCGGATTATTCTGTTTTCGAAAATCAGGTAATAAACTAAAATATCTGTTGTATGAAGCTTTCCTCCTGAACTAGTAGAAAAAAAATCATTTAATAAGGTATTAACATAACAAATTAAGAACAATGTTTTAAAATATCTCATCAATGAATTTACATAACAGTGCATTGATGCACAAACGATTTTTTTTGTACAATATTCAATCTGGAAAAACAAAAGCACAGGATCACCTCATTGTGAAAAAAATTAAAGTATTAATTTAATTGATGGAAATGTATTTTAATTAAATAAAATAATAAAACTAGCTTCTTGAATCTGCGTATGAATTTTTGTTTTCAATCGATATTCCACAAAAAATTGAAACCAATGAACTGGATTCAATCCGACAGAATGATTCTAATTGGAAAAAATGTAGAATGATCTTTATCGAAATTTTGCAGATTTTTTGTATTTTCACAAAAGGAATAAATCAACAAGGTCTAATGCTTTCATGAAAACGAGGAGAAATCCTGCAATCTACATCCAAGGTGTTTTTACGATCGATATTCCGCAAAAATAAAATGTTCAACATGCGATCATCAACACTGCAATGTACTGCAATTAGCCTTACCCAGTCTGACAGAAGGATTCTACTGATAATAAAAGTGAGAATTTGACGCTAAGCTTTTATATTGATCAATAATTTTTTCGGGTCTTCCTAGTTTGAATGAAAAGAAGTATTCTTTTTGATATATCTAAATCAAATTTGTGATAACGTGAAATGAATATGATCTGAGGATGATCGTACTTTCACGACTAAATAATGAATGTGGGATATAAAGAGACAGGTGTAAATATTACCACCTAATATATTCACGTAAATCAAAACAAATACTACGCATGATAACTCAAGCGAAACATTTTCCTTGAGCATTGTATATACCAACAGAAATTACACAATAATATTTCCCCAATGTAGTAAAGGCATAGGGATAACAAAACTTGATTATGGTAACGGGTTTTCCGAATTTTTAGATTCCTCAGGCAGCAATGGACGTCGACGTCGGGACGCCAAGGGTTGCGTGGCTGGCGTCCTGCGCATGAATCGACGCGCCCAGGAACTATCGAACCCCCGCCCAAAAATCGTATCAAAAAAATTCGCAACTTACCCAGCAAAAGTAGCTTTATGTCTTTTGCTGCTTGGATGCCGTCTTCCTTCAAATTCTTCTCAATCTGCTTGCTCCTGGCGAGAGCAGCCCTTTCTTCCGCCGAAGAAGTACAGCCCATCTTGCAGCTATCCCCCGAGCAGAACACTTCTAACCACCCTCTGGCGCTGGTAGGAAGATCCACTGCGAACGATTTGGCTCACCCACTGCACTATTTCAATTTCAAAACATTATCTAGGCGGCCGCGAAATGTACGCGCAACGATCACAGAAATTTCTACTCTAACTCACGATCTCGCTGGTCTACGCACACAGCAGGATTCAGTTGGATGTCTACACACAGTTTTGGTCCTGCAGCGCGTTAGAGGGGCATTAACGCGCGTGCGTTCTGGAGGTGCGCGTTGGGAATATCGGGCGACGTTGCCAGGGTATATGTCATGTTGACAAGCGCTGGAAACTTGACGATGACGATATGGATAGGGTAGTTCCATTCGACGTATACTCTCTTTGTGAATCACACGAATTACAGGTGGCTGTTGCGCCGATGCCGCAGTTCTCATTTTTTACGTGAAGACGATATATTTTCCATTAGCGGCAAGAAAATCTCAACTGATTCTTGATTACAGTCATAAAATACTTAGCAATACAAAATGTTCATCCTAATGTGGAGTTAATGGAATTTAGAAATATTTGAGCTAGTCTATAATAAGTATATATTATACAAGATGTCTCCTATGTCTAAAATATTCAAGAAGAATATTCATATAATGATAAAACCGTCATACGCTTATCTGTAGTGAACATTTTAATTTTTAATAAGATCACTTCAAGAAATGTATGACTACAACTGAAGAATGCATTATTTGATCACCAACTTATATTCTTACCTAAAGAACCAATATTCTTACATAAAAGGTCTAAAGAACTGAAGTCAAATCAGGAGGTTTCGCACGCTAGTTCATATCACGCATGATCTTCAGAAAATAAATTTTTTTAGTCTTCTAATTATACGATATTCACAAAGTTTTGTATTAAGCATCTCGTTTTCATTTTACATGTAACTACTACATCGTAATTCGATCCTGGGAGTGTTGCTATGCTATATTCTTTAGCGTTCAACGCTGCTCTGCCCACAAAATTTTTGTCTTTATTTTGAATCTTTAAGAAGAAAATTTTTAAACTGAATAACTGCAAAACCAGTAAACTGATTTCGCCCAATAATGAACTCAGCTGAAATATTCAGTCCCCCAAACCTACCCAGAAAGTTTCAAGTCTCTACCTTTTTCATTTCGAAAGTTATAGTGTTTAAGGTAGCGCTCAACGCGGATTCGCTCACTAAATATTTGTTTTACATCAAATCAAACGATCCTCACGAAATTTCGAACAAACATGCACTTTATTATTCTTCATCTAAATGTTAAATTTCATATTGATCGAATATGTAGTTTTGAACAATTTGGTAAAAATATGAAAAATTTTCAAACGTGAATAACTGCAAAACTTTCAAATCGATTTTGCCCATTAACGAACTTAGCCGCGGCATTTAGAGCCCAAACCTTCCCTGAAAGTTTCAAGGCTTTAGCTTCTTCTGTTCGTAAGTTAGCGTGTTTACGGCCGGTCGGACCGAATTACTTTTGATCTCGGATTCTTCCTCAGCGACTTCCACCAAGTCGTTCAAGACCATTTTCGGCTCAAAATTCTAAAATTTTGGCGTGCTGTTTCCTGGAACTAGTGCACAAAATATAGATCACGTATGTCAGAAACTTCAGCAAGTTCGTACATTTGATAACTCAATTAATTTCCGATTTGTAACAGTACTATTTGAATTTATTATAATATGTAGAAGAGTATATTAATTGAATACTTTAATAAAATAGGGTAATTACTGAATACAAAAAATATAAAATACATAATTAATTAAGATAAGACCTATGTATACAACAATTCAATAATTCTATAACCCTGGACCCAGAACCTGTTAAAGAATTATTGAAGAAAATACATGTTTAAGAATCAGCCCTGGTGGTTATAAAATTATCCGAATAACTCATGATTTAGTGTGTCAGGTGACAACATGTGAAACAGATTTTTGGTGGCTGCTCTAGTTTATTATCATGGCACCTTAATGTTCCGTAAACTCTCTATGAATTATAACTGTCAGACAGATGTAAAGTTAATGTAGCTGAGTTCTTATAACTCCTCCATAAATAAAATGCCCCATAAAAGTTAAGAAAATCAATGCATAATATTCAAATAAATGAATTCGGCTGATCTGTACCAAAAATGATGAATAAGGAGTATCAGCTGTGGTAATAGACTCTACTTTCTATTACTATAGCTCATATTATCATACAAAGATATGATTTTTGGTACAGATCAGCCGAATTAATTTATTTGAATATGAATATGCTAATTATGAGCATTGCGGCAAATTACGGTCTGATTTGAGCATGAAGAAAGTTTTTTCTGCGTTAGTAACGTGAAAATATCGAGAATACATTTCTTTACTTGAATTTACTCGCAAAGGTATGTCTTGTATGTATTTTACATACTCTAGATGGCGCTAGTGTATTATTAATACCTTAGTGTCTCTATGTATAGCGAATATAGATACTTGACAGATTTGGAGTCACTAGCATACATTGCACTGACGAAAACCAATCAGTTTGAAACGTGTGCATGTCTACAATTTGCCTCTGTGATCAATAAAACCTTGTCGAGTTTGTTTGAGTATAGAATTGTTTTACAGATGTATGTTACACTGTCTTGATTTCTAGAACTTTCTATTAACATAGATCATACTCCTAATCAATAAAATGAATATTTTTTATATGAGTTTTTTCTGCATTACGCTCAAATTTTTTTCAATTAAAGGAGAATTGTAATCTTTTGTGTTTTTGATAACTTGACGCCAGTTATTGTGTTACGTTTCTACTGTCAGCTAGGATTCCAGATTTAATAGTTTAGTTCCCTCAGAATGCCTAGAGTTAAACTAAGTGCAAATGAAGCCAATAGGGCTACCGGTATGATTTAAGGGGAGACGTCTTCAGAGAAGTTGCAAACGTCATTCAGGTCAGTGAAATCATAATTTCGAGGCTCATTCATCGCTATCGAGAAACGGGAAACGTAATCGAAAAACCTAGAAGTGAAAGCGCAACCACATGTGCACAAGATAGGTTTTTGACAGTGTCTACCCGTAAAGAGCCATTGAATACCTTTGCAACAGCGGCTTCTGTATTCTTCTGGTATGAAAAATTCATGAAGTTAGACTAAGTTCACGACGACTATTTCGACGAATACAACTCACACAAGTTTAAAAGCGTGTTCTATTGGTATGGGCAACAGAGCAGGGAGATTGGAATGAGAAATAGAGGATCATCTTTTTTACATATTGAGCTATCCCTTGTTATACAAGGAGTATTCTAAAATATCCGGGATTTCACGGAGTACTCTAAAGAACGCTAAATTTTTGTAGTGATCATCTAGTGGCGGGAGAATAGAACGTTACGTTGTGTAGACAACCCAAATTACACCTAACTAGAGCAAGGAAACAGTGACGGGAGGTTCAAATATTCAAAACACAGTAACATCAGCATAATATATTTATTCATATTAGTAATCTCGAACTTCAACAACCCTAAATGAATGGAAACAAACATTTATCCGCCTGGTGTTAAATCTACTCTACTCAGTGGTCGTACACTGTCTACACAGTGAACCCAATAGCGCCCCGGATCTAAATGACTTAATTCTACATATCGTTAGATCGGTAACTTCCTCGAATCAGATATCATTCTTATACAGCGGAAAGGGTCAGAGAGAACAGATACAGCCAGCACGCACCTTCAACTGCACTTCCGGTAACCAGTGCAGAACCTGATAGTTACAAGAGGTAAGTCTAAATGGACAGTAAGGTAAGGGTAACTGTGGTATACCCAGGAGATCTCCTCAAAAAGGGAATCTAACATAATTCGAGTCGACCGGAAAAGTTACTATCAAATGGACTGTATCTGGTCTCCTAGGGGTGGCTAAGGCACAGGAAGGCTCGGATACTATTGAAGAATGGACCGAACACTACCTGAAGAGTCACGCAAACTAATCCTGGAGATACAATACCTCGAAACAATGATCTAACAATCACTCACACATTCTCACAGTAGCGTTAGATGTCCGGAGATATTTACTGTCTCTATATACGATACGTCGTCCTCCACCAGGACTACTCGGTGAATTACCCTAAAGAACGCCACCGGTTCAAAAGGAATACAATCTCTCAAAGCAAGCGGGCGCTTGCATATGGCAGATATGTAACACAAACTGACCAGGACATTATAAAATAGATACAGTATCCCATCAGCTGGCCGTGTTAATGAACGTTACAATAAAAGCAAACAGAGAAATAGATAACCACAGGGGGATCACACAAGAGTACATGCAAATCAGTTACATATCAGGCTCTGCGAATACCATGAACGGTACAAATAAAGAACCACTATTAATAAATACAACAAACAGCAACCAGGCACCAATAGAAAGTATACAATACAAATAGATAACTTGTAAGGGTCATGCCACTTTAGTTATATACAAAGGCAATGAATTTTAGTAAAACATTCTGGTCGAATTAAATAACACTGAAGCAAAATACAAGAATGAAAAACGATGAGTGGGCGTACAAATAAAGGAACGTGCCACCACTGAGAATCCTACATTAAAATTAAAGTGGTATTCAAAATTGTAAAGCATGCAATTAATCTATGTGTGTGGATAGCTCAGCGGAAGAGCTTTGGACTCGTGACCGGGAGGTCCGGGTTCGAATCCTGTTCAGGTAGAAAAGAAATTTTCTAGTTGGACGTGTGTCTGCCACCATTTCACTGTAGGGTCAAAAATTAACAGTGCTGTGACCTGAAGTGGCGCAAGATTGCAGTAACAAAGCCTACACAGAACACAACTGAACTCCTAACTCGCACAAGCTGAAAAAGCTTCTGAGGGATCTTCACAGAAGATCTAGGAGTATCAGGATAATAATAATGAAAAATAAAATCAGAAGCATTTAAAAGAAGTTTACTTACTAGGAGTCAGTGGCGGATTATCCGTAAGGCAAACTAGGCACGTGCCTAGGGGCGCGTAGTAACAAGGGGCGCGCGAGCTCTTAATTTTTAATTAAGATGGCCATTTATGGCCGGTACAGGGGCGCCGACAAAGTTATTGCCTAGGGCGCTCTGGACCTTTAATCCGCCACTGCTAAGAGTTACCAAGAGGTACTGTTATAAGTACTATTACCTCGAGTGTGTTTTTAATCCGCTCAGGAGGTTTATTTTCAAGAATCTTTCTCTCTGCCGCTCCAACATACAATGGGAATACCATAAGGACGTTCTTCTCTTTGTTATTGTCACCAACCTCATACGTGTCAAGTTACAGTGCCACAGAATATTTGACACATAAATAATGCGAGTAAATACCGTGATGTAATGATGTAATTTATATAATCTATGAGGGATTCTGTCACTCGCATGATCCTAAGAGAATACGGATCTCTTCAATATGAACCGAGATATAGACGGTTTTTAGATAATCAACGTGTTCGGGTATGGACTTTTCGTACAGAAATCGTAGATCGATACTTTTGAGTATCAATCGAGGATACTTTTGAGGTGGCATTTGTTTTAATGGAAGTACAGAACTGTTTGTGCCTAATAACATCATGAGTGTGTAGATCTACACCGACTAAGTAATCAACAATGTTGTACGTCGGTTTCATGCTTCTATTAGGTCAAATTTTCTTTTTTTTTCTAAGGAGAATGCTAGAATGGTCGATGATGCCATGGAATCCAACAATTGGGTCTACCTTCTCTGTCGTCCGACATCAATCCGATTGAGCCTGGAACCACCTACAACGAGCGTTGCATTTGCAGCAGCCACTCTCACAACACTCAAGAACCCAGGCAGTTTGTACCGCAGCTTTGGAAATAAGTCAGTTGATGCTACTTCAACGCTCAAGGAAGGCATATACCTTACTAATTTTTTTTCTCGAGTTCTATAACAAAAATTAGGTTTTACTAAACACACAAGAACTAAAAATTTTGCAACTAAGAAATTTTTGGAGACAGGGTCAAATAAGGCAGTTACATAAACCACTAAGCAAATAACCAAAATTCGACAACATTTAAAAACAATCTGCAAATTTTTGAACTTTCTTAATTTATCACATTTTGAAAAGTCCATATACTCCCAACGTCTATAATATATTCCCTTGCAGTTATCTAGAATTTCTTCCGAAATCATCTTTCTCAAGTAGGGTGAAGGATGAAGTTTTCAAGTTTCCAAAAAATTGTCAGTTTACGAGATAGTTCTTTTTTTTATATAAATATCAGTAGCTTTTTTCAATCAACTTTCCAATTGGGAAATGGAAAGCAGCATGGACTCAGCACCCAGGCTGTGTCCAGCATATATGTTAAATCTTAGTTTCGTTTAGTTGCAAGGCCCCTGTTAATTGCGGGAATCTAGGGTTCAAGCTTATATCAAGGCATGAGCTTGAATATAAATTTTGTAGATCAACAATTTTAAATAAGTAAAATCAGTCACAGCGATTTTTTAAATGATACAACTTGAGGTAAACAAAAACAGGTAGGCAAATGTGCATGGGAATATGGTGAGTTTCAAGATTAAGAAAAATTATAGGTGGAGAGAAGGTCCAGAGAGCTTCAGCTGACATGATCAAAAATGACAAGATGGAACATCAAAGAACAATGGAGAAATGGAAGACTTCAAATTACTGAAGCAGTTGGAGAATACCGAAGGAAGCATCCAAATATAATAGAAACGAAGCTGTCCACACAATATTTCGTGCATGAATTCGAAAACAGGTAATCCTGCTTCAAAAAAAGCAATTCGCCGAACTGAAGTGAATATAGAAAATGAAGAAAATGTATAAGAAACTCTGCTTGGCAACTCAGCAGTTTTTGTTCGTGTGAGTATTAGTCTTCATTTGTCACTGAATTTTGTGCGGCGTGTCTTAAACAGGGAAATGTTGCATCCATTTCAAAGACAAAATGTACCAGCTTTATATGTTGGAGATGCCCCACAACGGTTAGAATTTTGCGCAAATAACATATTTATTTCGCTTTTTATGTGGTCAGGCCAGGCTTGTTTTACTAGAGATGGTATAAGGAACAATCATAACGAACATGTAAGGGCATTGCAAAATCCGCATGCCATTAGACTAAGAACAATTTCAGCAATGTTTCGGTGTCAACATTTGGGATGGAATTTTCAACAATGATTATAAACGCTTCTTCTAAAATGAATCGGACCTAAGTTCATAGGAAAAAATATTGAGAATAGGCACTACTATCATCTGTCAGAGTTTGTTATACAGCTTATAGAATACCTGTATATAGACGAGAAGTGAGAAAGTTCATCGGAGATTTTAAGTTTTAGAGTGAGCAGATGTATTCTATGGCCTACCGAGTCCGGATCTCAAGTAACAAGCGGATTGGCAAAGAAAGTTACATAATGGAAGAAAGTTTCATTCATATAGTAACTAAAAACAGTGTCATTGGACAAGGTGAATTTAGGTAGACCAGAATGTAGTGAAGTTATATTAATGGATTTGGACATATTTTCCAAAATACATAAAGCTATCGCCTGGATTCAAATATTCTTGATTATATATACCACAACATTTTTCAAAAAATATATTCCATTAGATGGATGAACATATTGTGCCTGATCTTTACCATTTTGGAATATGGTATATGGTAAATATAGTAGGGAGGCCCTTTATTCTATAGTAAAGTAAGTGTTCTCACAACATTCTTTGTTTTATAACACTCTTTCGCTGTCTTTGGATCCTCCTCAAAAGGGTACGCCATAGTATAATTGATGTGAAAACAACCAAAATATGCTATTTTGCCGCTTCTGCTTAACATCTGCTAAACTATTCTAGCTGTAAAAATGTATGAAAATATTTGGATCGGCTTGTTTGCCTATACGTTTCGAGAGTTTCATAGTTGGCTCCAATATTTTTCCGAGGAATTGAAGGTGTTTAATATCTTTAATATCAAGCAGATTAAATCTGCTCACCTCGCTACAAATTTTAATTTTATAAAAAATTTTCTCAAAAACTTTTTCAAAATAGAGACAGAATTTTGTTTTCAGAATGCGGGTTCTTATAAGGGCAGCTTCTACCTCTTGATAAGGGAGGCGGCGTTTCGTTCCGAGCCTGCGCACCTGGACTCTTCGGACAGGCGTGGTGCGCATCTCTGCCCCATGACGCCAGTGACCATGTGTTCCACTTTAGAACGGTCGTTGAGCGGTGTGTGCCTTGCTCTACTTAAATTCGGCGGAGACGGTCAGTCAGGAATTTTAAGACTAGTCGTGTCCTCTATATGATATATGTAGAGCATAGTGCGAGCGTTCCGACAACCAACGTGAAACAAGGCCACAGTAGTCATTGGCAGACTTGCAACCCATGCCAATCTGAAAAGTTTAAGAGATGCAAGTTGGAACGAAACGCCTATCTCTCGAAATTAAGAGGTTATAAGCTCCCTCATTACTCCGCATTCTTAAAGAGCTTCATTTGTGACGCCGACGTGATCCGAAGACCCGACGATCCCTTCATTGGTGACCCCGACTATCCCATCCAATTATGCCGAGGTTACTATCCTTTTCATATCTTTAGCTTGAGATGACACCGCATCAGGCTTAGTGGAACCCTATCGACGCTCACTGGGAAAGGGGTGCGTGGCGTGCCCGCTCCTTGCCCAGAATTCCACTCTGCTCTGCTGCAGCTTCCCATAGAGAACGCTTCCGCTTTCCGATTGCCAGTTCACCATCCTCACCGGCTTCAAGTAGAGCAGAGCGCGAGCGTTTTGACAACTGATGTGGAACAAGTTCCCAGGCGTCATTGACAGTCTTGCACCCCATTGCCAATCTGAAGAGTTCAGGGCTTGCACGCCGAAATGAAACGCTTACCTCCCGAATTAAGAGGTTTGAAAGCTCCATCATAACACGTACGGTGTTATGACGGCTAAGGAGCTTCAATTCTATATGTCTATGAAAATTAAAACAGTTCTTTTTAAGGTATTTATTTTTTTGTATTCTCTCCATTAAAAAATGCAGAAAAAAAGTGGCGCGCATGCACCATTTTACGCGCTTATACTAAAGAGCATCAAATATGAATTTGCGATTACTTGATGAAAGTTCTAATTTAGAATTGAAAATTCATATCAGTAATCTGAAAAACTTTTACAATATATCATCCGCCTGGTCTCATAAAAAGGTAAGTTTTTCGACCTGAAATAGTTTCTCAATTCTAATACGTTTTTGTTATGAGTAGTATATTTTGGAGTCCTCTAATTCCATTATGTCTACCCAGATAAAGTCTGTTCATAGAGGAATGGGGATGATGGACTCCAAACCTAGTAAGCAGCTTCCTTGTTTGGATGTCTATAGCCTGCAGCTCTGTGGATGTCCAGTGCTGAACCCCGAAAGAATAACCAATGCAGGGTAAGGCCCATATATTTATTGAAGTGAAGAGTGCCTTGGAATTTAGTTTGGCCTTCAGCAAACTCCTAAACCTGGAGCAGTATTTTGATATAAATGTTTCTTTCTTCAGCTGTTTCGATGTCGAGGGCTTGTTGAATGCCAAGGTACTTGTATGCTTCCTGTGGCTTCAAACATGTTATTCTAGAATAATCCCACAGTTTGACCTCTTCCCCTCCAATGATCTTTCCTCTTTTTACATTGAGAACTGCGCACTTGTCCAGCCCCGTCTCTATCCCTATTGTTCGGCTAAAGGAAGATACTGTCTCCAACAGTCTTCTCAGCTGATCTTCAGTGGCAGCGAAGAGCTTCAAGTCATCCATATAGAGTTGGTGGTTGACTTTCAGATTCTTGATCTTATCGATTACGTATCAATGCTTCTTTGACTTGTTGAGAAGCGTACTCAGGATATTCAGTGCCAGACAAAACCAGAGCGGGCTCAGAGTGTCGCCCTGGAAGATTCCGCATTTAATTGCTATTTTCCGTTTTTTTGGCTCCATTTTTCGTCTCGATCGTTAATGTTGTTCGCCATGTTCCCATCGGGTATTCGAGTAAATTCACTATCTTCTCTGATACACCGGAGAGTCGCAAGAGCGACAAACCTTCAATAGCCAAGAGTGGGGCACTGAATCGAAGGCCTTCTCATAATCGATCCAAGCGATAGATATATTACGGGGCTTACCCTTCGCCTACTTAGCAATGATCTGGTCGATAACCAGCAGTTATTTACACCCTTTGCATCTTTGCAGCAGCCGCTCTGTTCGCGAGCCAGAATCTAGTGTTCTCTCTTATCTCTCACATGTTTTCATATATGCATGGTGAGGGCCAGTCAATAGTTTATATACTGTTGGTAGACATGTTAAAGGGCGGTAGTTCTTTGGGTCCGGTGTGATGTTACCTTTTGGGATCATCAGGGTGGTGCCGAGTGTGAGGGATTCCGGGATTATTGTTGAGTCCCGCTCTAAAACAGAGTTGCCAGAGCTTGATGGGTACTTGAAAAGTGTTTCCACCAGTAATTCTGGATTTTGTCGGGCCCTGGTGCGGCCCAATTTTTCGTTCTCTTAAGCACATGCTCAATGTCGGGTTCAGTAATGTCCTCCATACCGAACTTCCAACTTTCGGACTCAACTTCTCTTATCCAACTTGCCTCACCGTCATGTTGTTTTTCTTTGCCCCATATTGCCCGCCAGTACCTATGCATTTCCTCTGTCTTTGGGGGTTCACCTTCTGTTGATGCATCGTTTTTCAAAGTCCTGAAAAATTGTTAGCTGGTTATTCTGATATATTTTGGCCATCTTATTGTATCGCTTCATACGGTTACCGAAAGCTTTTATTTTCTGCTTCAGGTTGTGTCACAGAGTGTCTTCAGTTTCTCCCTGCGCTCAGGTGTTCAAGCTGGAATGCGCCGTTGAGAGGCTATTTTCTGGACTGCTTTATGAACTTTTTTTGATGCGGTCTTACTATTCAGGTAAGTATACAACTAAATATATTATATATATATATATATATATATATATATATATATATATATATATAGAAGGATGTGAGTGCAAGGACGGATACAGCGTTCAATTCAGGGGGGAGTCATATATTTATATATTGTAATATATATATATATATATATATATATATATATATATATATATATATATATATATATATATATACATTAAAATATATAAATATATTGATTTGATAGTTAGAAAACAAAAATTCGAACTGCCATATTCATGGAACCTCCCCTGTAGAATCTGAACAAAATTGCGCGCGTAACTTGAATACGTCATTGTTCATCTAAATGCGAAATTATATTTCGATCAAATAAGTAGTTTTGAAATGAAAAAAAAACAAAATTTCAATATTTACGGAACACCATGTAGAATTTTTCCCGTAAACGATACGAGGCATTCGTAGCCCGAACCTACCCTGAAAATATCAAGACTCTATAGGACCCTTTTCCGATGCGGTAGTTATCGTGCCAGACGAACAGAATTTAATTTGACCAAGAACCAAGGTCTTCAGTGAGTCGAACTCGTTTGGGACCATTCCCTGGTCAAAATTTGAAAATTACAATCGTGACGAAATAATATAGCACTCGTTTATGTAGTACCTAGAACAAGGCCTCAAAAATTACTTTTTACGATTTGAAGTTTGATATGAGAATAACTAATAACAAAGCGTATTTATTCTGTGGTATCACGTGTGTACTGCAAATATAAATAAATTTACTTGATATAAATATTATATTTCTACTTACCAATTCAAAGCGAGAAAACAACTGAATACAAAAGTAACTGTTGTCTGTATAATTTATAACTGAAATACTGTTAACAGTAAACAACACAAGTAATTCAACGTAACGAAAGGAAATTTGTTTCAAGAATAATCAAGAATAAGAAGCTGAAAAATCAAAAGAGCCGCCCCTATTTACAAAACAGCTTTTATCATAGTACGCCGACAAGTTCAATCATGCCGACAAACTCCATCAACAGGAAAAACTCGTAAAGATAAGAAATTGCAGGGATTCCTATGTCGACTTGAATATTATTTATGACACGAATCGGCATTTGTAATGGTTTTTTAAAATAGTTGAATTTGTCGGTATTCTTCTAGACTAGACCCTAAATTACTTCCTCTTTCAGCATTTTGAATATGTGAATTTTTTGTTCGTGAAGTAGAACGTCGTAACTGAATCTAGGCACTCTCAATTTTCCCCCGGGGGGGCACAGTCCCCCCGGCAATGTATCTGAAAGAAACACTGCTTAACAGGCACGGTAGATGAGCCGAAGAAGCATAATAGGAATCTGTTATTCAATCTTCATCGAGAATAGTCCCCTTGTGATCGAGAAATGGAAATGATCGAATCTTTCGATCCGATTATTTCGTCATGGGTCGTGATGGACCCGGGTCTCGTAAAACCCGTTATCGACACAGCTCTAGTCTACAACGATTACCACCAATCTTCTGGGGAACAAAATCATCTCCCAGGGTTATGTTTACATTTTCACCCGCACGCCAGTCTACGAAGCGACCATAGACTCTTACTCATGGTAACGACAGTGACAAATAGGCATAAAATTCCCTAGGTGATTCTTCCCGCCTAATCTTCCTCCAGTAAAAAAGTGTCGATCTCTTCAGTAAGTTTAATCATTCATCATTAATATTGCTTTTATGTTGGCTTTGCTCTATTTCATCCTTGTTATCATAGATGTTATATGTTTTGTTATAATTGGATGTATCTAATCGGATAAGACCATATATTAAATAATTCGCAAATATATTCTATGAATATATTTGAAATATATTTGCGTATTCAGTGTATAATGTATACGTATTAACGGTTTTTTCAATTCTCTTGTTATGTTTCACTAAATAATTATATATATAATTCATATTACCTTAATCTTATGAAGTGAAATAATTTTATTTACAGTATAGAAAATGCTATATTCATGAAATATTGAAAGTGAAAATGTCTAAAAAATCCAATAGGAAACCTATCTTTGGTTTTACACCATTAGCTTCTTCAACTACTTCTGGAAGTAGATTACGGCTTGATCTTGATAATACAAGAATATCCTCTTCAGACTCAAGTGGACGGAATAATAACAAAACTTTGGATTATGCTTACAATGATTACCTGCAAGCTCTAGCAAAGAAACGTATAGTTTCGACCTCAATCCGCAATTTTGAAATTTTATTACAACAACAGATAGATTACCAGCAACTAGAAATCACTAAAATGAGGAAAGAGTGTGAGAAGAGAAAAATCGCTCTTAACAATGTAATTGAAGCTAATGAATTTGTAAACATTCTCCAAGGACTCGAAGATCAATTTAAGGAGTTTGAAAAAACAATGGAATGCCAAAGTATTGACCAATTGATTAGTTTGTCAAATATCTTGAGTGCAGCCTGTAGACAGCTGAAATTGGTCAATGTGAAACATCTTACGCATAAGGAAGAATGGTTCTCTTTAGTGAAAGTGATGAATGAATGTAGCAAATTTCTGCGTAATTTTTTCCAATCTCATACATTTATTAAGGAATTTGAACTCATTGATGAGGTATCCACAAAATTTAAAGAGACATCGGAATTGGAGAAAAGTATTCAAGAACAAATTGCAATATCTTCTACCTTAAGCAAAGAAAATTCTTTAAGATATCTTGAAAAAATTAAAAATTTATTTGATATGTTGAGCACTCTGTGAGACTTTAAAAGTATTTATTTACGTTTACACAAATAAATGTGGTCCATTTTATAATTTATATAAATATTTACTAATTTTTATATTTTCTGTATTCACTGATCACTGATGCGTAGAGAATTTTTTCTGCATTTGTATATTAACAGATGAATAAATTTCAAAGACTTAACCAACACAATAAATAAAGTTGAGTTAATAATATGATTAATGTTCTTTATGAGACTATGAGTACAGCATAATTGTTGAATTTAGGAGTTATAAAAAATCAGCATATGTTTTAACATAATGGAAGATCTGGTGATCATTAGAGAACTGTCGAGTTGTCAATAACTTTGATAAAAACTCCTTCTTGTATATTGAAAGATTTGATTTCTGTCTTCATATGTAAACCTATCAATTTCTTTAAACTTAGATTTTATAGGCTTCTAATGAAGATTTCCCGAGCAATTTTTCATAAATATATAAATCGGTATGTGACATCTAACTGTTTTATTTCAGTCACTAAAATGAATTTGAATTTCTTGAGGTATTAAAAAAACCAAGTTTCAAATGTGTAATATGTATTTCTAAAGCATGTTATGGCCGAACTATGCCAGTACATAAACTTGATTATTCTTATTCGGCT
This sequence comes from Megalocaria dilatata, assembly GCA_034642435.1. NCBI lineage: Eukaryota > Metazoa > Arthropoda > Insecta > Coleoptera > Coccinellidae > Megalocaria > Megalocaria dilatata. The sequence goes on from CM067856.1 coordinate 78,444,007, forward strand.
TATTATGCAGAGAGATAGATTATCATTAAACGATTGTTCACTCAAAATTGACATTTGGATGAAATATACATGGACAAAAAAAATAAATTTTGAAATTTTTGATTTTATTCGACTTTACAATCATTAATTTATTCAAAATAAACACTTCTATCGCTCATATCCACTTGTTCAGAAATTTGTTGCACTGGTTTCAATAGCAGCACACACATCTACTTCATTTTCAGAAGGATTTCACTAATGGTTTTTGGTGGTTTATCGATCTTTCAATGCCTGCATGTTCATAAATACCCATATTTCTTGAATTTTTCATTATTTTAGAAATAGCTGAACTTGAAGGAATCAGCCTATCTTCAAAGGCAACAATAAATGAATTTATTGTCTCCTGAATTGAAGTACCATTTTATGATCTGAATTTTTTCTCCTACACTGAACACTTACTTGGATTTACTTTATTTTCAACTGATATGGATTCCCATGTTTGAAGTGGGAATGATTCTGTTTGCTAAACTGAAAGCAGTACAGAGCCTCGTTTCCATCGAAGCATCCCCCACTGCCATTGAGAGAGAACAGTCGTTTGTTTGTCATCGCATCGTGCTGAGGTTTTGATTCTTCCACTGCTCTACTCCAGATAATGGATCTAGTAGTACTCACCTGATGAAGTCATGGTATGACGAAACAATTGTGAAATAAAATATCAGCGGAAATAGAATATTGTTTTTTATTCATAATTTCAACTTCAATTATTTCTGTGATTTTATCGACATTTTTAACCTGCCTGTGAGAAGTACATCTTTAACTTCAAAAACACCTGGACTGAATCGATAGAACCAAAATTGCATGTAACTTGCTGTTACAGTATCAGGACCATAAACACCATTCACAATTTCAGCCTCCTGGCTTGCATTTTCGACTTTATCAAAGAAAACTGTAAAATGTACCGAACTCTCTCTTTGTTGACTTTCATTTTTAACACCCTGTAGCTCACAACTGAACGGACCAAACAAAAAATAGCAAACGAATTTTTCTGGTGTGAAATGAGTATAAATCTGAAATTGTTTGATAGATACTTTACGAGATATCGATCACTCTAGCCATCTACCGAAAAACTAATGAATTTCTTTTCACCCAACCTTTTATGTGCCGGGGCTCCCAGAAACCTAGAAATTCTAGAAAGCTCTGCCACATATTGGTAGAGGAATGAATTAGTATTCCATATCCAAAAAATCATCCAAAACAAGCCCTGTTTGTAAGCTGTTATCACTGCTAAAGAAGGGAATACTCATTACTGAACTTATTTTTTTTTATTTTAATATTATTAGCCTTCTACATATTTGATTTCAAAAAATTATATTTAATAATTATAACTTCTGAAAATAAATTAAAATAATGTCATATAAGTACCACTTATTTCAAATGACATATAAAATAAACATTCATTATAAGACATCCAAATGGTATAACATTTTGAAATAAGTGGTACTTATATGACATTATTTTAATTTATTTTCAGAAGTTATAATCATTAAATATAATTTTTTGAAATTAAATATGTAGAAGGCTAATATTAAAATAATCTTATATACCTTCTATCAAGAATTAACCTCCATTTGTTATTTTTTTTTTAAAAGCGCATCAATTTAAATTTTCAGTTTTTAATAATATTCAATAAAATTTGAACATAACAACAAATACTTTTTTTTTAAGAAACCACGACAAAATAATTGTATAGTTAGTTATGAAAAATCCGAAAAATAAATGATTTCTAAAAGAAATGCAAATTACAGGGTGGACCTGATTTTATGCTCGGCAGTTTAATTGGTGGAAGGACGGCATGTGCGTGATTTGTATTTCCTCAATGAAGCAACAATTTAATTACAAATATTTGTATTTTTGGCAATATGTACATTTTCCTAAGTATACACAAACACAAGACAACAATTAATATAAAAATTATATTATCGGAATGGAACATGTACCAATTTGGCGAATTTAATATTTACACACTTATAACTAATATTTTCAAATATAACAACTAAAAACCGGAGTGAGCCAAATTATCATGTGGCACTGGACAAAAATAAATATGAGATAATCACAGACCAATTAAATCAAAATCTGGATGTTTGAGAGGCAATTTTTAAGAAATACAGGTTGGATTACAAATTTATACTAATATTGCCTTCATTTTTGATACAAAATTGATTACTTCATCCATTTTGATTGATTAGTAAGAACATAGCAACAAAAAATTTGCATTATGTTCTCAATGAGATGCTGCAGTACTTAACTGGGGTTCTGTAAGTTCTTGGCAGAAATCCCAGTATTCATATCTGTTTTCAAATGAAAAATTTCCAACTCTCAAAAGAACCAACCCCCGATTTATGTTTTTTGCAGCATATCAGCTAGGGAGGTAGCTTATGGAATGACAGCAGACAATGCTTTATGCCTTGGTCAACTGTATGTCAATTATTTGTACTTATTTAATATTACTATACTGTTTTTTTTTACATACAACAGGAAGCATTCACCTTTGTAATTTTACGAAAAGGAAATTAACATACAAAACAATCCATTTGAATAACAAAACTTGTATAACAAAAAATGTGGAAAATGTTAACCATAACCATAACTTATAGATTTACGAATGATGTTATTTTATTTCCCTCCTGAGCACTAATTTAGACTCCGAATTCTTCTTTAGTTGAAAAAATGTGGAAGTTTGAAAAATGCACCATTTTAACACAGTTTAAATTTGATAGTTTCGACCCCTTTCAATTAAATAACGAATATTCTTGAAATAATGTTACAGAAAAAAATCTGAACACTATTAAAGTGTTGATTGTTTTTATGTAGAAAAGGTTGAAAACAAATTGTTCTTCCTGATTTCAGAGTTTTGACTTTAGATTTGTATTCTGTAGATCAAAGTAACTGAATAAAACCAGATAATTTTTGATATCTACAGATTATAGTTATCCTAACATTTCCAAGAAATATTATTTGTAAAGATAAAAAGAATTTGAAAATAAATGGATCGTCTGTATATTACTCCAGAACTTGCTCAGTAATTTCATACAGAGAAGCATTTCTTTATCATGTTTAATCCTATGAGTCTAATATATATATATACATAAATACTAACTTGTATAAACAACAATCTTTGGTTAAATAAAAATTGAAACAAACAATTTTAATAACTGAATCAAGATAAATTCATGCAGAGGGATAATTTTCAAAATCAGATTCCTAGGAATATTTAGAGATTCATCCCATCATTCCTTCAATACAATGTAGATAACTAATATTCTGGAGTATAATTGAAGCTGAATCGATCGCCAATATATACAGGTTATTCTTGGAAAGCTTTACGAAAACTAATACCTATAAAATTCCGAAATTTTACATCAAAATCATTTTGCACCTGATAAACCAATGGAAAACACTTAATATTATACTTCTACTTATGATGAAATTTATTATTTTTAATTGGACTTCTTTGAAGTTCTACATATTTCAACATTTTTTTCCATTTTGAGTAAATCAATGATTATTATTTTTTTAGAATCATCTTTTGGGTGATTTTTATACAATTAAAGAAACCAATATGGATCAAATAATTATTTGATTCATATTCAGTAATGGCAATTTTTTGTAGGAAGAGATAATTGTTGATATAGTCAAAAATGGATAAAAAAGCATAAAACATTATTTCTGTCAAAAACTTTTATCACTGCACTCAACTCATTAATGTAAGAGAAACAGGAAATGATGAAATACCTAGTTAAGATTTCTATTTAAAATAAGTTGGAAGTTGGCGTAAATTTCAGATACATTTTCCATATGGTTATCCTATGTGAAAATAATGAAATATGAAATTTCAGACTTTTATATGGAATGGTTCCATAGAAATGTCTAGGGACCTCAAAATCACAAAGTATATCAACTTGAATCATATAACAAAAAAATTTGATTCTTCAGGTTTACAAAAAGCAAATTATCTTTCCATTTAGAGTTTTTCTTATGAAATCTATGATCTAGGAATCGTTAAAACAAAAATACAAAAATTAGTTCATACAACATAATCTCAATAGAAGCCTAATGTGTGTTGAATAAAATAATACTAATAAACATTCAACTCCCTTAGAGAGCGTGAGATCTCGTATTAATTGTTCGAAATTGGACTTAATTCCGAAGATATTCCTAACATTTCCTTTACATCAGTCTCTTCAATCGAATAAAAATAAATAGGATCAAAATAAATATTACGTAGTTAAGTCAATCTCATACACTGAATATTGTCTGATAAATTATTTGCGAGTTCAAACAACGAATGGGAATTAAGAGCTCAAATGTAGTTTAATCGATAATGTAAAATTCTTAGTGGTTTTGATTTGCACAATATGAACAGAAGTTTTCCGTTATTCAGGCACTGTTTCATTGAGTTTTGCATTTTTCAAGCAATAACAGATTTACTGTGGCATGTCAGATGATACTTCTTCATCAATTTTTTAAAGAAATATGAAATTAGAACAATTTTTAAATCTATCGATATGCTAAACATTTCCATAAAACAGACTGCATAAAATGATGATTTGGTTTATATTTACTAAATTTATTCTCAGTGGCGGATTCAATAGATAGGCAAAGGGATATTGTTTACTAGGACCCTGGGGTCTTCTCCAGTAACTAGGTCAAGTGTGAAATCAGAATAGAGAGATTTACCAGTTATTGTGTTTGATTTTTAGGCTTAGATTTCTTCACTACAGATTTGAAGCACGAAGTGAACACTTTCTCTATCAAGTATTTCTCAAGAAATTGTGATTTTTCCACAAAAATTCCATTACATTATTTGGAGTTGATAATTGCAAACAATATACTTGACAGTTTTTTTAGATGCTGCAATTTGTTTAGGTTGTTTTTGATCTTGCCTATAGGTTCAGCTAGTGCTGAATTTGTTCTTTGAAAATTGTCAGAGAATATTGTCATGCTTCTTTAGTTGAAAACACACTAAATAATTTCTATATTTTTCATATTGTGTGGCAAACTCATTGAATTTGGATTCTTCAATATAAATATTTCATGAATAAAAAGAAAGACAAGATTTCAAAGTTGTGTAAAATTGTTATGTATGCAATAAAAAGTTTAGACATACCCAAAATATTCATTGCTTTTTATGTGTACCACGAAATGAGACCACCGAACAAATTTCTGACTGAGCCTTTCTCCTTCAATCCGCCACTGTTTTATCTTATCAACACAAATCTGAAATTGGAATTTCTGTAACAAGTTATATATTGAAAAATATTCAATCTTCAACTCACTTTTTCCATCATTGAAGTGATTATTCACATTTTTACATAGTTCACCATTAACACAAAAATTCGAACTGCCAGAAATTCATTTGAGAAAAATTGAATGAATAACTAATGAATTACACAAGTATTAGCGAAAAACATGGCAACGTGTCAATTGGCATACATTTCTGAAGTGAATATTTAAGAACTGTGCCAGCACAATTGTGTTCAATTCTATAAATAATAATAATACCTATTGGCAAAGTTCTTACTACTTTGAAAATAAGCGAGATGAATGTCAATATTTGTATTGGTGTTCAGTGAAATTCAGAGGTTTGACCATGCAAATACTTAAGTAAATATTACACAAAGATTTGTGAACCATATAAAAAGGGTTGAGTGATTGTTTTCACTTTAGAGAGAGTGAATTGAACACGAACCACTATTCGAACTGTGAGTCCTAAACTGAGATAGATCCCAGAGCTTGCACTTCATATTTGTGTTCAGTGTCCAATGATATAAACATAAAACAACTTCATTCATTATAATTAGAGGCTGTTGTTATGTTAACATTCACCATAATCATCTTTAAAAAAGAAGAATGATTTCAATATACTGTTTTTCAATTCAAAGAGTATTTTCAACGTATTTATGTAAATTGAGAGCGGAATAAGATTTCTCATGATAAAACAGCTGTGAAATTAACAAAAGGTTCAAAAATATTATTTTATCTTTCACAATAGGTTTATTCCCCCTCAATCAAAAACCCTTCTGAATACTGAAACGTGTTTAGTATATTGCGCATACACATTTCAGGTTCTACAAGAGTACTGAAATAATTTCGACTTGATAAAAACAAGCCTTATTTATAAAAACAAAAAAAAAAACATAATAATTCATATACTTTAACAAGAAGTACCAAGTGAATGAGAAACTCTGAACAGTTCATTAAGCGCACCTTTTCCCGCACGCCTAATTTTTTTAAATATACACAAAAAATATCACCCCAAATGTCCGTTTCTTGGGCAACACTGGCCCCTCTTGGCGTGGCATCAGCCGAACCGTTCCTTGACAAGAAACATCAGCTTCTTCTTACCCTTATAAGCTACCTTCATATTTTCTATCAACTGAGTGAATTGCGCATGACCATCGTGGGCCAGCAAAAATGTGTCGCGAGCCTTGGTTAGAAAATCTATGAAATCACCGTAGTGTCTCGGAGATATATGAGTTAGCCTGGAGTGTGTGGTGTTTATGTAAGCAGCAACGGCAGCTTCCAGCAATTGACGAAGAGGGGGTCTGAAAAAATATTATTTTATTAAATCTACTTAACAGTTATTAATGAAAAAATTGAAAATACAGTACAATCGGATTAATATGAACACGCTAACTATAATTTAATGTGAACACAAAATTTTCTGCCTTGACTAGTATAACCTCACTAGTATGAAGTTGTTGAATTGGATATTTTGTTTATATCTATTTATATTATCCTGATACTCCTAGATCTTCTGTGAAGATCTCTCAGAAGCTTTTTCAGCTTGTGCAAGTTGAGACTTCAATTGTATTCTGCAATCTTACGCCACTTTAAGTCATAGCACTGTTAATTTTCATCCCAACAGTGAAATGGTGGCCGGTCCGTCAAACTAGAAAATTTCTTTTCCACCTGAACAGGATTTGAATGAATGAATAGAATTTTATGATTTATCATGTGTATAATAACGACACGAAGGTTCATGATAAATTTGGTGAGGGTCGGTTGTCCAGACAGACCACTGGAGATGAAATGCTAATAATTGAACGAAAAGACTAGAAATTTTCAGGGTAGGTTTGGAGTCCAAATATATGAGTTATTCTCAAAAGTAGACCAAATCGGCTAAATGGTTCCAGGGTTATTCTCTTTGAAATTTTAATTTTCGAATATTTTTGAAAATATAAATCTAATCAGGTTCAAAATTAGTATTTAGATGTGAAATAACAACACAAAGGCTCATGCATATGTATATAATAACTCTATGATTATAAACAAAGGTCCGCAAACACTTGGTTTTAGAGATACAAAGTTACAAAGTGTTTTCTCCATAGCATCTACATTTTTCAAGATATTCAGATGAAATTTGGTGAACTTTGAAGTTTACATCATATGACTTATCGATTACTTGTGAAAACCTAGAGGGTGGTGTTTTTTCTCAAATAATGCGTTCTTTTTGCCTCCAGAACTTTTTTATGGGGAGGCACTGGTAGTTTAAAAGACATGAAAAAGAATCTTTGTTTCATTTGAAATCTTTTTGATTTCTTGCAATTTTCTCATAACTACTAAACTGAAATTTTCAAGACAATTCAATATGCTCCTACATATTTGTATAATTCATGGTTTCATTATTAACAGATCAAATCCAACTCATGTGTTTTTGATAATGTTTTCAGAACTTGTTTTGACAAAACAATGTAAACATGATAATTTTCGCAAATTTTGAAATGGCTGACATGCACATCATTTATGGCTTTGCAAATGGAAATGCAAAGGAAGCTAAGCGCTATCCAAATGGAGTGGTACCTGTTTTTTTAAAGGAAACAGCAGCAGATACCATAAAATTGCAGAAAAACAAAAAGTTTCTAAATGAAACAAATATTCTTTTTAACATTTTTTAAACTATCAGTGGCGCACTAGAAAGTTCGTCAGGAGAAAAGGGGATATTACTTCAGAAAAAAATATTACAGGCAACTGGCATGTCATACGACATCAACCTTAAAGTGAAATATTTTTACCAAATTTCAGCCTTGGAAAATCCAGATACTATGAGAAAAAAACTGAAAAAATGTGTTCGTGAGAATTTTATCCTTCACATAATTCAAGTAATTATGCGATATCATTTGTTCCTTTAATGTAGGAACAGCTCTATACGTTATAGAGATTGCTGCCTCATAGTATTAGGACAAAAATTGAATAATAAAAAATATTTCCACTTAATTGACTACAATTGTTTGGGTAACACTCTGGCTTCTTCAGGTTTACATTTTGAACTAACTCTGAAAATTACACCTTCATTTCTTATATACCTATCAAAACTTCATTTGTATTTTAACAGAAAGTTAGTTTAATATTTGACATTAACGAAATGGATCAACTTACGCTTGAAGAAAACTGGGAAATATTAAAAACTTATTTCCAAAGTGATGAATCGTATTCAAGCTGTTAAAAATGTATATGGGAAATTCAGTGAGCACACTTGAAAACATTGCTGCTGTAGCCCAGAATATGGCTGAACCTCCACCAACATCAACTCGTCATCGTGCTCAAGAACTGTACATTTGTCGCACTTCTCCAAAGAGAATTTTGCAGGAAGACCTCCGTATGAAGGCTTACCAAGTTCAACTAGTGCAAGAAGTGAAGCCTTGTGATCATCTGATGCGTTTCTGCTTCGCTCAATCGGCTAAATTACCTTCAGAGATGAAGCTCATTTTCACCTCTGAGGACTATTTTTTGTGGGGATCTATTAAAAATAAGTGTTACGCTAACCATCCAGAAACAATTGATGTCTTGGAACACATAATCGAAGTTGCTATTTATGAGATTGAGCTCCAAACAATCGACAATGTAGTGAAAAATTAAGTTGATCATATGGGGTTCTGTAGCCAGTAATGGCTGTCGATATTGTTTTCCATTCGTAAATGTTAGGGTTAAGCCTTTTTAATAGACTCATATCTTTGAAAAAATAGTCGTTAGTTTTTCATTTATAGCCGACCAAAAATGTAAATTTTAAATGGCCCACGCCTCATCTACTGCTTCCAAAAATGAGAGTCTGGTACTTTTAATTTCATTATAGATAATTTCATAGTTATTGTTGAAATTATATCCCAATTCAATTAAACAAAAATGTATTTGAGACAGTAATTTATTTCCACAAAAATGTTTGTACTACTACAACAATTGTTTCACCACGATGTGGCTTCTCCAGGTATTACATTGTACTGTCTGATGGTATTCAGTGTAACCGAGTTTAAATACATTTTTAGGTGCGTGACCAAATAATGGAAGCACAAGTCATAAAAACTCTAGGTGTTTATTGGAGTTTGCCGCTCAAAATGCCATTAAGGAAAAATATTCAGTAATGGAGAATGATCAACATCTGTTTGATCGTTCAAAAGGATTTTACGGGCATTATACCTATTGATTTCAAGAAATTCTAAAAGTGTTAATCTAGAACTTTTGCTTTCAATGTGGATAATTTCATAATTATTGTTGAAATTATGCCTGAATTCCTTAAGATGATTGGCATATGTCGAATGTACAGAATTGGATATATAACCCCTTTGGTGTTCTTGGATACGTTTCTTGAATGATCTACCAGTCTGGCCAATGTATACTAAAGGGCAATCTTTGCAAGTCAACTTGTAGACTCCGGATTTATTTTCTTTATTTGTACAAAGGCACTGACCGACAACTACATATCTTCACGAATTTCATTAATAAACTCCACCCAAAAATCAAATTCACAATCGAAGAAGAAAAGAATGAAAGTATTAATTTTCTTGACCTCACTATAACAAGATTAAATAATTTACATGATTTCAGTATTTTTCACAAACCAACACATACAGACATCACAATACATAAAACTTCAAACCACCCCACCAACCAAAAGATGTCAGCATATAATAGTTTTATTCATAGATTATTGAGTGTCCCTTTAAATTCAGAAAACTTTATGAAAGAATTAAATATTATTAAACAAATAGCGTCAAACAACGGTTACAATCCCTTTCTTATAGACAAAATGGTATCCAATAAACAAAAGAAAATGGCATTAAATCTCGTGTACCCAATCATAAAAGAGGACAATACACAGAAATATTTTTCGTTATCTTATGTCAATGGATTATCTAAAAATATTGCTAAATATTTCAAAAGTTGTTTCAATTATAACGCGGCTTTTAAGACAATTAATAACCTTAGTACCTACATAAAAAACAATAAAGATCGTACAAATAAAGAAAATAAATTCGGAGTCTACAAGTTGACTTGCAAAGATTGCCTTTAGTATACATTGGCCAGACTGGTAGATCATTCAAGAAACGTGTCCAAGAAGACCAAAGGGGTTATATATCCAATTCTGTACATTCGACATATGCTAATCATCTTAAGGAATTCAGGCATAATTACAACAATAATTATGAAATTATCCACGTTGAAAGCAAAAGTTCTAGATTAACACTTATAGAATTTCTTAAAATCAACAGGTATAATGCCCGTAAAATCCTTTTGAACGATCAAACAGATGTTGATCATTCTCCGTTACTGAATATTTTTCCTTAATGGCATTTTTAGCGGCAAACTCCAATAAACACCTAGAGTTTTTATGACTTGTGCTTCCATTATTTGGTCACGTACCTAAAAATGTATTTAAACTTGGTCACACTGAATACCATCAGACAGTACAATGTAATACCTGAAGAAGCCACATCGTGGTGAAACAATTGTTGTAGTAGTACAAACATTTTTGTGGAAATAAATTACTGTCTCATATACATTTTTTTTAATTAAAATGAGTTTCCACCAAGTAAATACCGAATCTATCAAATATATATCCAAATTCTTTCAAATGACAGGCCTATGTTGAGTGTTAGATGTCTGACGTTTAGCTCAGCTGGTGTTTGTGTTCAATTAAATTCTTAGGACAAAAAGCTGTCATTAGTCGAAAGGACAATGCCTCAGATCGAATGAAAAATTTAAATATATCCGCACTGCATATACATAATAAAATGTTCTCACTATAAATAGGGTATATAAAGTCACTAGTGACATCATCGAAATGTTAATCCACCCATTAAAATGCAGCAAATGACATATATATTATTCAAGGTATTCGATACATGATATAACATCAAAATTTTAAAATAGAAAGGCCTTTTACTTGATAGAAGAAATATAACAAAATTTGAATATTAAAACAAATTGAAATATGTTTATCTTCTACAATTTTAATTTCAAAAAAATTTTTTATTCAAAAAACTTTTAGAATTAAATTAATGTCTAAAACAAGCACCGCTTACATTTAATAGACATTTTTTTGAAATTAAAATTGTAGAAGATAAAAAAAATGAAAATTTTAGGTGAATTAAAAGTTTCATCATTTGTAAAAATATTATGTTGAAGTATACACTTTACATACCTATCGTAGGATAATGGTTTTATGGCAGCTGGTGCACAACTTCTGCTTCGATGGGAATGACTTGAGTGTTTGCCGGTATCCAAAGGGGCAGGATGTGGACAGGACATACCAGGGGCGGTCATACTGCAGCGTCTCAATATATCGGACAGGACATTTGCACACTGCACATTTTTTACAAGGAGTGGAATCATACTTGATAATTCAATTTTACCTAATGAGTGGCTCAGCGCACATGCCCAGTGAATATCGTTTATAGCAGGATGGCTTTCCTAAAAAAATTTAATATTACTGTGAGTGCCCTCTCCTTACTTTTAAAAGTAATAACTTACTTGGTTATAGGCTAAATGTACATTTTTCATTGCTAACATGGCCAACTTATAAGCTCTGGTAGGATAACCTCGGTGTTCCATATATCTTGCTATAGTAAATAACTGAGAAGAAGTCATGATATGGGAAGCAGCCTCCACTACTATTTGATACGCTGTCTCAAAAGACAATGCCTCATTCTCACAAAGTGTTAAGGCATTCAAGGCACAATTTGGTGGATCCTGAAAAGAATTGAATTAATTAATTGTTGATTTATTTGTGACACAACAGAAAAACTTTATCAAAATATCTCCATGTGACAACAGCGCCTTGTGAAAAGGGACAATGTATAAGGATAGTCTCAGTAGCCACTATATTCACACTGTTCATTTAGATTACTTGACGACTTTGAAATCTGAAGGGTCTCTGAGGTTAGTAGATTTTGTCATTTTTGAAATTTGATATCGTTGATGTCTATTATAATAATTCAATAATTCTTTAACAGGTTCTAGGTCCAGTGTTACAATAATACCAACTTTTTAAGAGAGAGGCCAACTAGTTTTGATTTTATTACAAAATCTTCATCAGGGCTCTGAAACCAAAAACATGAACTACAGATACAAATGGAATGAAATAAGAAATTACTTTGTTTTCTATCACTTTTAATTATAACTGATATACAGTGACTCGAGTTTTGTAGTGTTTACTACATTTTCAAACTGAATGAACAAATTAGATCTCAACTATTATATATGCTGATTGTAGGCTTCGGCAGAGCTTCGAAGAGAGGGGTTTTCCAAAGTTCCGTCTGTTCGTTAAGTAGGTTTATTATTGGTACGTGCCTCTTATATTTTTCGATTTCTATGGATTCCAGGATGTCAAGTTTTTTCCCTTTCGCTTCCATGTGCAAGATAACAAGGTTGTTCAATTCTGGGAACGTGTGATCTGTATTGAAGAAATGGTTAGCAAAATTGGAATTATTCTTCCGGTTCCTAAAAGCAGATTGATGCTCTTTGTACCTTTTATGGAAAGGTCGGCCCGTTTGTCATATATACACACTATTACATTCTTGACAACTTAATTTATAGACTCCAGAATTATTCAGTTCTCTTTGTCTTTCAGATTAACAAAGAGATTAGAAATTTTATGGGAGGGTGTGAAATCTGTTACTATGTTAATTTTTGATAAAATTCGAGCTATTTTTTGTGAAATTGGTCCAAAATATGTTAGTTTTATGAATTTATTGTTATTATGATCTGATTTGGAGATGGGGTAAATTTGTTTACTAATTAGTTGCTTTTGTTTTTTGTTTATGATGGAATTTATAGTTTTGGTTTCGAACTGATTTTTTGTGGCTATTTGTCTGATTGTATTCAATTCCCTCTTTAACGTAATATTATCTAAAGGAATTGAAAATGCTCTATGTACCATTGATCTATAAGCAGCTAGTTTATGATTGATCGGATGGTTTGAAAAATTTGGTATTGTTGTATCAGTTGATGTGGGTTTTTCATATATATCAAAGGAAATTTCATTATTACTGTTAATTAAAGTTATGTCCAGAAAATTTATTTTATTATCAAATTGTGTTTCCATGGTAATTTGACCTTATTGTGCAAACTATTAAGATATTCTAATGTTTCATTTAGTGTAGACGATATATTGGCTTGCTTCTGCGGAACACATTCAGAATTAAATGAAACATTAGAATATCTTAATAGTTTGCACAATAAGTTCAAATTCACCATGGAAACACAATTTGATAATAAAATAAATTTTCTGGACATAACTTTAATTAACAGTAATAATGAAATTTCCTTTGATATATATGAAAAACCCACATCAACTGATACAACAATACCAAATTTTTCAAACCATCCGATCAATCATAACTAGCTGCTTATAGATCAATGGTACATAGAGCAGTTTCAATTCCTTTAGATAATATTACGTTAAAGAGGGAATTGAATACAATCAGACAAATAGCCACAAAAAATCAGTTCGAAACCAAAACTATAAATTCTATATCATAAACAAAAAACAAAAGCAACTAATTTGTAAACAAATTTACCCCATCTCCAAATCAGATCATAATAACAATAAATTCATAAAACTAACATATTTTGGACCAATTTCACAGAAAATAGCTCGAATTTTATCAAAAATTAACATAGTAACAGCTTTCACATTCCCATAAAATTTCTAATCTCTTTTTTAATCCGAAAGACAAAGAGAACCGACTGAATAATTCTGGAGTCTATAAATTAAGTTGTCAAGAGTGTAATAGTGTGTATATAGGACAAACGGGCCGACCTTTCCATAAAAGGTACAAAGAGCATCAATCTGCTTTTAGGAACCGGAAAAATAATTCCAATTTTGCGAACCATTCCTTCAATAGAGATCACACGTTCCCAGAATTGAACAACCTTGTTATCTTGCACGTGGAAGCGAAAGGGAAAAAACTTGACATCCTGGAATCCATAGAAATTGAAAAATATAAGAGGCACGTACCAATAATAAACCTACTTAACGAACAGACGGAACTTTGGAAAACCCCTCTCTTCGAAGCTCTGCCGAAGCCTACAATCAGCATATATAATAGTTGAGATCTAATTTGTTCATTCAGTTTGAAAATGTAGTAAACACTACGAAACTCGAGTCACTGTATATCAGTTATAATTAAAAGTGATAGAAAACAAAGTAATTTCTTATTTCATTCCATTAAAATGAACTATCACAAAGTAACGGACTACTCCATCCAAAACAGATACAAAATCTTTTGAAAAATTTGTTTTTTGGTGATGGATCCAATAGACTTTTTCGACTTACATTTCTCCCTCGTTTGGTTTTTGTTGTATGGAAAATGTAAAATTTTGCAAATGACAATTACTGCCCGCATGGGAGACCGTCGAAAGACTGAGGTGGAAAAATCTGCGGCCATCACCAAAAAACAAAATTTTCCTCACTTATAAATTTTATATTTGTTTTGTATTGATTTTGAAATTGTATTGTAATGTCGTAACTTCAGGCAATTCAAAAGGATTCTGTATCTGTAGTTCATGTTTATTGTTTCAGAGCCTGGATGAAGATTTTGTAATATAATAGAATCGAAACTAGTTGGCCTTTTTCTTAAAAAGTTGGTATTATTGTAACCCTGGACCTAAAACCTGTTAAAGAATTATTGGATTGTTGTATACATAGGTCTTATCTTATTAGGAGTACAAATAAGTTTCCGCCGTACGGAACCCAATTTCCTCTTTTATGAATCATTCCTAATGATTTTAAACGATGTGAGACTGCTTGCTGAGTGACTTCTAATTTTAGAGCAAGTTCTTTTTGTGTTTGAGATGAATCTTCCTCCAATAATTCCTCCAATTCTGCATCCTCGTAAATTTTTGGCCTTCCACTGCGATCTTTGTCCTCTACGTCGAAATCACCGTTTTTAAACTTTTGAAACCACTCTCGACACGTTCTCTCACTCGAAGCACCCTCACCATATGCTTCTACGAGCAATTGATGCGCCTCAGCAGCAGATTTCTTTAAATTAAAGAAGTAAACTAATATTTCCCGCAAATGACGCTTACTTGGCTCAAATTTTGACATTTTCAACGTATAAAAATTATATTTTACCAATATAAAATCAATGATATTAATAGGTTATGTTGTTCTTGAATGTCCAAATTATTTTTTAAGACGGTTATCATCTGCTAAAGCTAACCGAAACTCCGTGCCGCGCCATCTACAATAAAACGGCGGAAACTTATTTGTACTCCTAATAATTAATTAAATTATTATAATTTTGAATGTATAATGAATAGTGTCCACTAAACTTTTACTGTAAAATTTTACGTCAGGAGATGTTGGAGCTAATGCTAGATGTGGAATACTCTGGTTTTCTCTAGCAGTAATCACCTAGTGGGATCTGTGGGGCACTTCATGTGTCTGAGACATCATGGTTTTCGGAAGTACTAATAAGTCAGTTCTTGAAACAAACTTCACCCCAAACCACGATTGTGACTTCTCGAAAAGGATGGACTTCTTGAAGAGAGCAGCGGTGCCTTCGTATGAGTGAACGTGTCCACACCAGTGCTAGTTGACTATCAGAAAAACGTCCATTTCTGTACTCGCCAGTAAAGAGCCACTCATCTCGTCAACATACCAGTTCCATTGTTCATTCTAATTCTTGACACTTGTGTTCGTGAGTGAGTGGAACGCTTCTTAACAAGCGTCTCGATGTTAAGATTGACCCCATGAAGACATCTTCTAACTGAGCTAAGGAAACTGAAGTACCTGTGGCCTATCAAATACGTTGACTTTCCATTCTGCAAGTGTTGAAAAGGTGTCTTTTCACCAAAAGAGTTGAGAAATGATCTTTTACTAGTGTTGTAGCACCTGGTCTAGCACTTCTGGCTTTTTGATTAACAATTCCAGTGGCAAAGTACCGTGCCAGTAAAAGTGATATCACACTTTGGCTAACATTGAAGAAATCAGCCACTTGCTCTTCTGTTTGATCAGCCTGAAGCATCCCAAGATCTCTATTAACATTGCCCTTGGATAAAACGTGTCTTGGCATAATGAAAATTCGATTTTTAATAGCATAGAACGCTTTGATCTTATTGAAAATGAAACTACTAAAGAGGAAATCATTAAAATGTGGATTTCTGACACATATGGACAAAAAATGATTGAACTTGATGAACACTTGCTTCACAGTGAACCAGAAGACGTTATAAGTTTATGACATTGAAAAAATCAAGATGATATGGGAAATGCATCTTCAGAAAACATCAATATCCCTTACTTTTGACAAGCAATTTATTTTGCAATTATGTATTTTAAGATATGACTGTATTTGCATGAAAGTTCATCATTTATAAATTCTACTGACCAAAAAGAGCTTAATGCAACAAAAAACAAATCTTGAATTGTATCAGTCCTTACTTGGTGAAAATCCATATTAAATAATTTGAAATAAGGTTATTCTGATTTTCACAAATTTTTATTGTTAAACTCACAACAATTGTTTCGCTATCACAGTAGCATCATCAGGCAAGATCACATTTTGAATAACTCAAAATGTGATCTTGCCTGATAGCGAAACAATTGTTTGTGAAAATCAGAATAACCTTATTTCAAATTATTAAAAAAATTAAAAAACAAATCAATTTTATGCAAATTAAGAATTTTTATACATCATTGTTCTATGACTAATATTTCTTGATTTTGGTAATACAAAATGAACTACTTTCTTACATGAATTCATGATACTGATTATTTTTAGTTACTGCCATAATTGTGGTGTATAAATAATGAACTGAGTTAACATCATGAGTTGTAAAAAAGCACTCACCTTTGTGGCACACTGCAAGGCAAGATTCCTTGCACAGCTGGAAAGCTCTTCTTGCTGTGTGAAACTTAAGTTCAGCCTCATGATGGTGCTGTGAGACATAATTGTAGTGGCCACTGGACCAGTTGCCTCTGTGGCCGTGAAAAATTGATACCAATTTTGCATTATCGACATTAGAGCGTCCATGCCGACTTCAGTTGCGCAAGTAACTAGCCACCTGACCATCTCCCTCCGACGCCAATTGAGAGATGACAGTGTCATCCTCATGACCTGGAGGCCGAGCTCAAATGCGACGCTTAGGAGAGTGGGGTGTCTGGGACCATTTTCTGGGGTTGCAAAACGAAAGGCATCCTGTGCAAGACGGAACAGATGCGAAGAACTGTGAATGTGTCTCTGAGATGATTCTAGAACTGTTCGTAAACGAAGAACTTCACCTTGAATGGAAAGAGATTTTCTGTAATTTGCCAACCAATTTTAATTTTACATAGTATAATAATATAGGAGGTCATCTCAATTAGTTTATACAAAATTTGATTTCTCTCATAAAAATGCATCGGTTTTATAAGAACCCTTTTTATATTAATTGAATTATCTATAAACATTAGCAAACATGAGCCAATACTGTAACATATTTGTGGAGGTCTCCCAAAATTCAGACTTAATTTGAACTCACATAAGTTATTCCAAGCTACTTGGTGGAATCCAATTCATTAAGTTTTGTACAGCACAGCTTTTTTCAAATTTATTCAAATAGACATTATTTATATTCAGTTCTGTAAAGACTTTGAATCTGAATAGAAATCAATATTTGGGGCAGAAGTGGGCATCTTGCTCTTGAGGTGGCTTGACTCAAATTTGATAGTATGCATTTATTATTAATCCATTACTTATTTCAGGCTAATCCATCAAAATTTTTGGATCTAAACTAATTTTGGGAGTTCCTCAAGGTTTCTTTCCTGGTCCATTACTTTTTCTTGTCAATAGGGATCAATATTAATGTGTATATTTAATTTTATGTTAATATGGATCAAATTCAACCATTGATTAAAAGATATCGCTAGTTTATTGGGTTTTGGTGGTGATGTTGAAGAAGCTCTAGCGCCCATAGTATGCATTTTAGGACCTGAGTTGATATGAAGTTTTCTTCATATTTTGTTCTCTAGAACCACCCCCTGAAATATATGAATGTTAAATCCGGACACCCACCCTGTATATTGTGGGGTCCTACTATCATTAATTTATATGTACTTTTAGGTTAATTTGCTCAAGTGTCCTATAGTTAACTTGTCAGATTTGTTTCGTCATAAAATTTTTCTGCATTTTGCTAATGAACTTTTAAATAGTATGTACTGCTTCAGGCATTAAGAATTTACTTGTTTAATTAAATTATAAAAAAAGTACCTTTAGCTGCACTCAGCATAGTCGAACTCAAAGCACATTGTTGGGTCTCGATATGCCCCAATGTGAACCATCTAGGTGACCTTCCCATCATCAGAGAATTACCAGGATTTCCTCCTAAAGGATCATCTGAATCTTCATGCTCTTCAAGAATAGGTAATCTCATAGCTCTCAGGCCTACCTCATATGCCAAGTCTGGATAGTAATTCAATAAGGATAGGAACATAAATCGTGCAAATGTATGCATTGGTATACTCTCTGGATGTATACCAATGCCAAGTCCACTAGTAGGGCCTCCTTCAAGCAAAATTATTGCCTGTCGTCTAAGTACAGCGACCAAAGAGTTGTCTTGTTCAATATCTTGCAATTTTAAAATTAACTGTTCCTGCTGCTTGCATGCTTTTTCCTAGAAAATTTAAAGTGTAAGATTCTTGGGAATACCAAAGCAAAAATAATGAGTGGTTGACCTGAGATCCATGTTTCTTCCAAATTTTTCTAGCAAATGTATAGATTTATCAATATTTTTACCGATTCAAATATCCAAGTATGTTTAAAGAAAAGGCAAAGCAAGATTTTAACACAGCATGTAAACGACCTGATATTGTTGCTTGAAAAGAATGACTGTATTAACCTTAAAAATGAATTAAGAAAACCAACAATGAAATACGGTGGATTCGATTCTGGAGGTGAACGAGAAAGCGTGCAGTGATCTCCCATTTCCCCCTGTGTTTTACTTGTAATTCCTGGTTGGTGAGTGTGATTTTTACTTCATTCCTGCTGACTTTGCTCAATATTTGCTCTTGAGCTAAATAGTAGAAACTGTTTTAGGCTTCTGCCTTAGATTAGTTTTCTCTTCATTTAACCTAGTTAGGTTAAAATTTTTTTTTTTTCTTTTCTTATCTGTAATTTGATAAGTGGACTTTTTATAAGAGTAATTTGTTGACATGAGTACAGTTAGTCCCGGGGTTCCACCCCGGGTCTTTAATTTATTATCTCCTCGTTCTCAACAGGCTACTGACCGTATTTTGAGACTTTCTATTAATAATAGACTAGACCTTTTCATTATTAAGGACGATATCAAATCAATTCTAGGTAATAATAATAATCAGCAAGATAATTCTCTCGTTGATGAATGTAATAAATTTATGAATGTGTTACATGGGAAATTTGAAGCTATCCTTTATAATAAATTATCAAGCAATAAATATAGATCGACTGATAAAGGTCCATTTCTAGTACATGTGGAATCAAAGGACAAAAATATAGGTAACCTCAACCCAATCAGCTTGGGTAAACTTCTGTATAATTTTCCTAATTACTCTAACTTTCAGATTTCAAAAATCTGTAGAAAAGGCCTGAAAAGAGTTGGAGTTTACTTTGATTTCCCGGATAGTGCTAACTTTTTTGTTGATAATAGCAACTTAGATAAAGATAAATATAGTGTTTATATTCCTTCAAGGATGATTTCAACAATGGGTGTGATTAGAGACATTGGACTTGACATCGATGAGGATGATATGGTTGAATATGGTATGGGTTCCAATCCCAGTTGTAAAATTTTGAGAATGCGTAGGTTGAACAGAAGGGTTAAGACAGATGAGGGTGTCTCATATGTTCCTACCACTACATGTGTTCTTACTTTTGAGGGTAACATCCTTCCTAACAACATAATTTTATTTAATACTTTAACACCGGTCTCAATGTACATTCAGCCAGTAATCCAATGTATGAAATGTCTCCGGTATGGTCATGTTAAAAATCTGTGTAGAGGTTCTTTCAGATGCCATAAGTGTGGTATCTCACACTTGGAAAGTGAGTCTTGTAGTAACCCTGTTAATTGTGTCTACTGTAACGAACCTCACTGTTCTAATGACAGATCATGTGGTGAGTACTTACGTCAGAAGAGAATCAAGGAATGTATGGCTTTATACAATATTTCTTTTTTTGAAGCTGATAAAAACTCTAAAGGAGCTTTCCCATCGAATCCTACTGATTTCCCTAATTTGAACATTTCTTCCCAGTCTCCTCGTTCTTCTCCTATCCTTAATACTCAAACTCCTAAATCTTATTCTTCTATATTGAGATCAAATTCTTCTCGTACTGCTAACACTAAATCTGCCTCGAAGGATATTAGTGCAAATGGTCAGAAAAGAAAGGTTTTATACTCTAACCCAGGATTTGATAGGAAAGCACATGAAAACTGTCTTCTTCCTTACAAACCCACCTATGAAAATCTTAGCTTCCCTGGTTTACAAGTGTGCCCCAAATCCCCCACAGAGGACATTTCCCCCCCTAAAAAACTGGTTACCTCAGCCCAAGTCCACTACAGCGCAAATGATTCCCATAATGTTTCAAATTCTAATATAAAAAAAGGTATGCAAGGATCTAATTTAATGGAGGACATTGATGAGTCGATGGGGGAAAAAGTCCTCCCTCCATCAATTAATCCTTAATTTAATGATATTACAACGTTCAAGCCAAATCACTATTCTTCAGTGGAATATTAGATCTGTGAGATCAAATTACAATAATTTAATAATTCTAATTAAAGATTTTGACCCTGATATTATTGCTCTATCTGAGACTTTTTTGAAATTTGAAAATGAATTCTCCTTGCGTGGT
Organism: Megalocaria dilatata; assembly: GCA_034642435.1. Classification (NCBI taxonomy): domain Eukaryota; kingdom Metazoa; phylum Arthropoda; class Insecta; order Coleoptera; family Coccinellidae; genus Megalocaria; species Megalocaria dilatata. The sequence goes on from CM067856.1 coordinate 78,465,141, forward strand.
TATAGGATTTTACGTGAGGAGAGGGGTGATGGTTATGGTGGTGTTGCAATCGCCATTAAGTCTCATATTCCTGTCAGGGCCTTGACCATTAATTCTTCACTTCTTCCTGGTCGTTGTCAAACCTTGGGTGTGTCATTGGGAGATAGTATTTCGGTTATTCTGTGCTATTTTCCCCCTGATGTTTTTGTTCCTGCTTCGGTGTGGAATTCTTTTCAGCAATATTTGTCCTTGGGTCGCACGATTTGGCTTGGAGACTTTAATACCCAACACATCTCTTGGGGTTCAGGTATTTCTAATCCCAGAGGTTTGATTTTTCACGATTTTCTCCTTGATAGTGATTTAGTCCTTCTCAACCAGTCCTGTCCAACCAGATTAACGAATCCGGCTATTCATCGTAGTGCCCCTGATATCACTGTTGCCACTGCTGACATTGCCTGCAGGTGCTCCTGGTCGGTCCATTCTGATGCTGGGTTTAGCGATCACTTCCCTATCATTGTTCGTGTGAATGATAACTCTTTCAACTTTCAAAGACCTATACGCATGGGAACACATAAATATAACTTGAAGAAAGCAGACTGGTCTCGTTATCAGACTAATCTAATTATTTCCCCCAACAAAGATAGCATAGCCACGGCTGAGGATTTGATAGGGGTTATGATCGAAAGTGCTGATGATGCTATTCCACATTCAAAGCGCACTACCTCTGACAAATTCAGAGTTCACTGGTGGAATGACTCTGTTGAAGATCTGATCAGATCCAGAAGGGAAGCTTTTGCAAGGTTTGTTGAGCATCCATCGATGGAAAATTGGATTGAGGCTAACCGTTTGAGAGCCTTAGCACATAACAAAATTAAATATCTTAAAAAGGAATCTTTTAGATCCTTCTGTCAGGATTTAAACTTCTCTAGTTCTCAGAAATCTTGGAGACAAATAAGAAAATTCTCGGGTAGATATAACCATACACCGCCCCCTCCTATTCCTGACAACCTTGCCTGTAGCATATTGGGTGGATCCAAATTCCGGAGAAATTTTGGTTCCTATCAAAAGGTATCTTCTCCTCTTGAGTTTACTCTTGATGAACTTGCCCTGGTACTCAGGTCCACCAGAAGTTCCGCCCCAGGTCTGGATGGTCTGGGATACGCTCTATATGTCAACCTTCCCATGTCATACAGATCTAAACTGCTGTTAATTTACAATAATATTCTGAAAACAGGTATAATCCCTACAGTGCTCAAAAAGGCTAACATCATCCCCATTTTAAAGCCAGGCAAACCTCCTCTGATTTTGGGAAGTTATCGACCCATTTCTTTAGCTCCTTGTATCACTAAAATTTTTGAAAAAATGATCAAGATCAGAATCGAACCGCTTATTGAAAAGAAGCTAGGAAATAACAATATATTTGGTTTTCGAAGGGGTAGATCTGTTTATGATGCCACCACACTGCTCACCTCCCATGTTTATAGGGCTTTCAGTAGTGGTAACTATGCTATGGCTGCTTTTCTTGACATCAAATCTGCATATGACCATGTTTTGCTGGATGTCCTTAGAGATGACATGGAGGCGTGTTCTATTCCACCCTGCATTGGCAGGGCCATATGTGAACTGTTTGGTGGTAGAGAACTTTACATCCGGAGCTCGGTCTCTGGTGATCTTTTGGGCCCCCATAAGCCTTATGGGGGCATACCTCAGGGTTCGGTACTTAGCCCAATTCTTTTCAACTTGTATGTTTGCTTGCCAGGTTGTTGTTTGTTTCCTCCTCAAATCATTTGTATTCAGTTTGCAGATGATTTGGTAATTCTGATAGTTGGTAGGGACCTTGATAAAATGAGGATATCTCTTAATGTGGCCCTTGGTAATCTTGCTGAATGGTTTAAGAAACGTAACCTCCATATATCGGCTGAGAAGTCTGCAGCTGTGATCTTTGCCAGGTCTAGGATACCGGAGCATCCTGCCCCTCTGGAACTTTACAATATCCAGGTTCCCTGGAAGTCTACGGTTAGATATTTGGGAGTAATTTTGGACTCTAAACTCAAGTGGAAACCACAGGTTGATTCAGCTTGTTCGAGGGCGGCTCAGTCTCTGAATATTATAAAAGCTGTTTCTGGCATATATTGGGGTTCTCATCCTGATAACCTCTTGCTGTTGTATAAGGCCCTAGTTCGACCCCACTTGGACTATGCTTCCCTGTTATTCGGTAGGTGTGCTAAGGCCACACTTTCTAGGCTGGATCGCGTCCAGTATGCATCTCTCAGAATTGTCCTGGGAATGATGCGTTCAACTCCGACTAACATTTTGCTTTCGGAGGGTGCGGAAATGCCGCTCTACATCAGAAGGAAATGGCTTGCATTTAAGTACATCTCAAGGGCTCTTAGATTTATAAGTCATCCCACTGTTGAACTTCTGAGGAATACAGAGCACTTTGATAATTTATGGTTTAACGGCTTGGTTCCACCATATATTGAGGCATACGGGTCCCTTTCTGGTAAGCGATCCCTCATTTGGAGGGCTGAGACGCTTCCATTTTTTGATTTGTCTATCTCTATTATGACAAACTCTATTCCGGTTTTCTCCTCTGGTCTTCCTAAGGGCTCAGTTGCCAATAACGTTGATTTCTTGAGCTATCTCGATAAAAAGTTCTGGGGTTATACAGCTGTTTTTACGGATGCATCGGTGGGTAATTCTTTGGCGGGTTATGGCGTGCATTCCCCTGCTCTATCTGTTGACATCTGTGGTCGGTTGCCAGATCATTGGACTGTCTTCATGGCAGAAATCTATGCCATTAGTGTTGCAGTTGATGTTATCATTGCGGAAGGGGTTCGTAAAGCATTAATTGTTAGTGACTCTCTCAGCTCCCTTGAGTGTATCAAATCAAAAAAATTTGATTCAGATATAGACGTAAATATGGTTGACTTGTTGGAGAAGTTTATGGTGGCGAGGGATGCTGGTCTGAGAATTGCATGTTTGTGGGTGCCAAGTCACTCTAATATTTTAGGCAATGAAGGGGCAGATAGACTGGCAAATGACGGCAGGTTGATCTCAGTTCCTCAGAAGATTAAAGCGGGTCCTGATTTACTTTGGCCCTCCTTCAGGAGGGGGTTGAGGAGGCTATGGTGTTCTGACTTCGAGCTGTTGGGCAAAACCAAGGGTAGGGTGTACTCTGAGATGATTGGCTATTCCCCCTATACTAAACATTGGTTTCGTAGGTTGGATAAATCTAGGAAATTTATATCAACCATTTGCAGATTGCGATCGGGACATTTCTGTTCCCCTGCTCATTTGTTTAGGTTGAGGGTGATAGATTCCCCTTTGTGTGGTTGCGGGCAGACTTTTGACTGTTATCATTTGTTCTTTGATTGTCCTGACCGTGTCTCTCAGTCAGCTAAGTTGTATGACGATCTATCTGAGATTGGTTTCAGATTTCCCATTAACCTATTTGATGTTTTGTTCTCGGACGATTTGATAGCGTACGAGGCAGTTTTTGCATTTTTGTCTGCTTGTCGGATTAAGATTTAATTTTGTTTAAGCTAGCATGTAATTCACCTATGTCAGCATGTATGACAGCCTTTTGTGTGCTTCCATTTGTTTGGTACCTTTTTGCATTGCTGCTATCTGTTGCCAGTTTATTGTACCTCCCTTGTTACATAATGTTAAACATTACCTCATGGGTTGATATAGGTTCAGCCTAGACTCCTCTGTCCCAGGAATCAACCCATTACTAATGGTGGAAAACTAATGTTTCATAGAACAGATTTTGGGTACATAGCATCACTGCTGAGCCCAGCTGTGTTCTGATACCTGCAAGGGGACTGCTTGCTGTTCAGAGCTCTGCGTTTCGAAGAGAAGAAGAAGAAGAAGAAATACGGTGGCTCGAGATGGTGATTCATCGAAAGTCATAGAAAATCTTCTGACACAAATGTTCATGATTTAATTCCATTTTGTGACCAAGATAAATGTTTCAAATATCTGGAACAACACAAATAGCAGTCATATGACAACACGTTCTGATACGCTCACCATTAAAAATGTCAAACTTTTCAGTTACAATGTAAAATTTGATATTCCCCACCTTAAGTTAATGCTGTAATGAATATTTTTATTAAGGTTAGGTAAGTCTGTGACCTGGAGACCAGAATATGATCTCCAACATTTCAGAGGTTACTTAAATTTTTTTAAGGTGGCAAGCATCAGCCTGCTCTTCGTTTTATTAATAGGGAAATGTTTTTTATATATATTTACCTGAGCATATAAACCAACTGGCATTATCCTCTGTTGACCCAAACCTATGAGAGCAACCTCAAAAGCCAAAGTTAAGTATGTTTCAGATCTATCTCTGGAGCCTACCACCGGTACATGATGATATCTGGGTCTAATGCTGTCATCTTCCATTCCTAAAATTTCTAAAATTTTTAAAACATTGTTAAGGACAAGTACAACATACAAATTATTCAATAATTGTAATTTGAAATACATTTAAATAGTTTAAGCAGAATTCCTGGAAACATGCACATCATATTAAAAACTTGAGGTGGATTTTTATCTAGTATTACATAAAATTATGTAGGATTCTTTCAAATTTATAATGGGATCCAACTGTTTATTTATCTGTAAGAACAGGCAAGTTCACCAATCAAATAGTGTTTGAGAAAAGCTCCTTGAAGCATCTGAACTGGTTTGTTGTAGTCAGTTTTTGAAATTTACATACTTTGGTACATCAACAATGAAATTTTAATCTGAATTAAATTTTTATTTGTTTGGTTACAAAAGTTTATTATAATAAACTGGAAAGACACCCAGTATAGACGACTTTTTTTCAAATGATTATTTTTGAGAAATTTTACCATTTATATAAAAACTCATCCTCTTATATTTCTTTTAAAAAAATTATAAAAAAATAACTTGTACATAACAGCAAGCATATATATAACTTTGAATTAAATATAATTTTCCAAAAGGTATCAAATTTTTGTTTTCATAGTTTTCACCTTATTTCACAAATAAATTAGGAAGATATTAATATTTTTACCTAAAAACGATGGCGACCTTGTATGATCATCGGGAAGAATTGAAGCATCTGCCAAGGTGTCAAAAAGGCAACCTATTGGATCTAATGGGTGGCCCACCCACATCTCTGTGTTTACAGCAGCATTAACTGAAGTCGTGCTACACGCACTGGCATTGCAAAATCCATTACATCTGGACGTGCAAGCTGTTGTCTTACAACTTGCATCTGCCTTACTACTACTACTGGAACTAGTATTCTGTTGGCTTTCATGCCATCTCCTCTGTGCAACTAGCTGTTGTTGTTTCATAGTTCTTATCACAGAAACTGCAAGCCTCAAGGCAGCTTCATTATGTCCGTGGGATTTCAAGGAATCCACTCTGGCTGCACATAGAGGAATTGATTCTGCAAAAAAAGATGTTTTTCATTTCCTGTCTTATTAAAAAGATTAGCTAGAAGCTTATTTTGTAGGATTTGATGGGAGGTACCATTTACGAATTATGTGCAGATTATTTTACAGTGGGATCTGTATGGATGGTTATTCAATTGGCTACTACATTTTGAGTGGTCTCGTCACAGGAAATAACTATTTAAATTTTTTACAGACTTACTAGAGGATATTTTTTTTAAAACACAAGTATGTACTACAAATGTACTATTACAAGCACAATGCAGATATTGTACATTTCACTTATCAGATAAAGCAACATTTTGCTATTACAAATTTATCCATGCTTTAGCATCTTCGAAGATATTTTTTACATACACATTTTCAACATTACTGAGGTAGGCACTATGTTCCCTTGAATTAATTGAATTTTGATTAATTTTGCCCAATCTACATTACTTTGGTGAGTAAGATTCAATTTAGTTTGTTCATTGTCAATAATTTCATTTAAGTTTAAATTTTTTTCATCGTTTTCTTTACCAATTTCAAAATAGATATCTGAATTCAAATAACTTCTATTTCTTGCAACTTTGGCTATCTTAAACATTGTGAATTGAATACTCCCTGAGAGTTTTATCTGAATTTTTCAAAAGTATTTTTGATTTTTGTTCACATTTAAAGAATGTTCGCTCGACTAGTTGCTATGCACTCCGAATATGATTTTTCTCCAAATTATGACTAACATGATTTTCAACTGTTGTGCATCAGATTGGATTGTCCTTGTTAACTTGATTTTTTTCCAGTCCCGCAGGGTTTATTTTCTTGTATTTTTATTGTTTATTGTGTATTATAGGAAGTGAAAATTTATCATTGATCTTTTTAGGCTATTTAATTGGCTATAATTTCTGATGTTTAGGTATAACCACTGCACTGCCAAGCATAAAATTAGGGTCAAACATTGATTTTATATATTTTTGAAATCTTTAGTTTTTTGGGTTATAACATAGTTTACATGATTTTGTAATAATTGCTTGAATAAAATAAATTTTAGTTGTTTTGTTCTAAATTTATTGAAAATGACAAAAATCAAAATTTAATTCGATATTCTTTAAGGACAAACAAAAAAAAATTAAGAACTTCAGTAGCTAGTATTCCCTTCTCTACCAGTGACAAAAGCTTGCAAATTTCAAAGTATTCTTTGGATAAGATTTTGGATTACATAGTGAAATATTGTCCCATTCCTGCTCCTGTATGTCGCAAAGCTCTTTTGAATTTCTGGTAGCCGGCACATGTCTCTACTCATTTCCTCATATCACCCCAAACATGTTCAGGAATCTGGATTCCGAGTAGGCCACATAAATTTCAGATTTCAACTCCGTCAAGATAAGCAGTAACTATCAGAGTTATGTAGGGCTATGCATTATCATGATAGAGGTTGCGTCTTCTCCAAGAATAATCATGACTGGTACAACATGGGCTTCTAGAAGCCCTGTCAGGTATCTATAAGTAGTCAAAGTACCATTTTGGATAAAGACTAACTCTATGTCTACTAACTACTAACTTATGATTAAATTTCTCACTTCTTGCATATGATTTAGGAAAACTGCCATAACCATTTGGTTTCTTAAAACACTAGAAATAAGAGAGCTACTGTACCAGGTCTTCCAGTGAGCAGACCGGGCTCTTAATGTTGGAATACTCATTGCATACTGGAGAGACTTACACCATAGATGACGGCGGCCATTTTCTAGTCGCTAGAATTTGTCGCAACTACAGTATTTATAGCCATTTCAACAATTACAATAGTGATGAAATCATCGCATACAGATAGTAAATTATGTTACAATTGAAAACAGATAAGAATTCTAAAGTATAAAATTACGGAATGATACTAATTTTATGCCTGCTTGGCAGTGTATTTTCTCTTCTGGGTCTGTGTAAGTGATGAAATTTTTTGATACCTATTAATTTATAATTATTGAATGATAGTTACTTAGTACTGCGTAAAACCTTACTTATGTGATACTATTTTAATATTGTTATTACTGTTGAAAGGTTTTTTGTTGATACAAGTAAAACAAAAAATTTCAAATAATGAAAAACTTGCCATTCCAGAGGGGTTGTCCCTGCGAGTTGAAACTCCCTAAATTTGTTGTATCTGGAACGTGGGAACAGTACGTATCACTGTACAGGATATTTTTCAAATGCATGTTATCCCAAGACATTCCGACTGCATCCAATGCTCTGTGGAAAATAGTTCTTGGCAGAGATGTTGACTTCGAATTGCTGCCTGTTCTTAATCTCTTGTTCACTGGGCCATAGTCTTCATCATCGTCGGAGCTTTCAGAAGAATCGTATAGAGCTCTATTTCTGTCTCTTTCCCTCTCTCTGTCCCTATCCCTTCTATCACGCCGATCTCTTTCTCTATCAGCATACCTATCTCTGTCTCTATCGTGGAAGTATCCTCTATCACGATCTCGATCTCTGTACTGTAAAAGAATATATTTAAAAACAAGCTATTACTGGAGTGAATGGTAAGGAAATTGATTAAATGAAATTTATATACTTTAAGGAAATACAATAAGCACAAATAATTGTAGTATTGCTTTCAAAAGTTGCTTTCAATTTCTTTCAACACTCCTGCTGGTAACAAGAGTAACAGTAAAACTTAAGAATCCTGCATTGCTTCTTAAATGTGACAAGAGGCATCATCTTAGAAAACTGTATACATTATTGGAATTAATATGATGAGTTACTATTTATGAATCTGGAAATTATATGATATTGTCAGACAACATATGACATTAAAACTATTAGGAGTACAAATAAGTTTCCGCCGTTTTATTGTAGATAGCGAGGCACGGAGTTTTGGTTAGCTTTCGCAGATGATAACCGGCTTAAAAAATAGTTTGGACATTCAAGAACTAACCTATTAATATCATTGATTTTATATTGGAAAATTATTTTTATAAGTTGAAAATGTTAAAATTTGAGCCAAGTAAGCGTCATTTGCGGGAAATATTAGTTTACTTCTTTAATTTAAAGAAATCTGCTGCTGAGGCTCATCAATTACTTGTAGAAGCATATGGTGAGGGTGCTTTGAGTGAGAGAACGTGTCGAGAGTGGTTTCAAAAGTTTAAAAACGGTGATTTCGACGTAGAAGACAAAGATCGCAGTGGAAGGCCAAAAATTTACGAGGATGCAGAATTGGAGGAAGATTCATCTCAAACACAAAAAGAATTGCTCTAACATTAGAAGTCACTCAGCAAGCAGTCTCACACCGTTCTTCTATAATAAATATTTAATTTGTGTTAAAAAACGGCGGAAACTTATTTGTACTCCTAATATAAATATATGCATTCAGGATATTTTATTCTTACGTCTATTTGCGTCGTTATTATAATATATAATAGGTATAAAATTATGAAACCGGCGTTCTTTGTAAAAATTACACGTCTTCAATTTGAAAATGATAAAAATATTATACTAAAAAAAAAATTGTTTGCTATTTATACATTTTTCCCAATTCTCCGGCAGTTAATGAATCTTACACCATAAGAACTATTATTGTTTTGAAGAGAATCAGTTAACAAGCTATTTTCGTACATTTTCATACGAATTGAAGCGTTGTTCAGCGAGAGCGTGTCCCAGCGATGCCAACAGATGATAATCAGACAGAGCCATGTCTGGAGAATAAGCTGCATGTGTTAGTATTTCCCAACTAAACGCCTGGATCGTTTCCCTGACCTGTTTTGATGGGAATTATAATAGAGCAAAATGACTTTTTGTTGCTTTTTACATATTCAGGCCATTTTTCACTTAATGCTCGATTTAAATCGATCATTTGCTGTTGGAAGTCATCAGTGTCAATGGTGTTAGCAGTTCATGATAGATTACACCCTTCCACCAAATACAGAGCATTATCTTTCTTCAAAGCGATTTGGTCTTACAGTTGATGTCGATGGTTCATCTGGATTCACCCATGATTTACGATGCTAAGGATTCTTAAAATATATCCATATCTCTTCACCTGTCATGATTTGATGGAGAAGTAACATTCTTTTGTATCTGTCAGGCAACATTTCACAAGTGATTTTTCAATTTTCTTGTTGCCTTCATTCAGTTCATAGAGAACCCATTTTCCCACTTTTTGAATCTTTCCCATAGCTTTCAAAGGAATGGAGGTGACTGCGTCACATTCAATTGATCCGCTAGTTCTTGTTGACTCTTAGAATCACATCCATCCATTTCATTGTCTGCGAACTTTTTCGCGCGTCAAAATCACCACTTTTGAATTTTTCGAACCATTTTGAAACACTGTGTTTTATGAAGCGATATTGACAATAAGCTTTGGCAAGCGTTTGAGCAATTCTGCAGCAGTGTTCTCCAAATGATAACAGAAAATCAATAATGTCTGCAAATCGTAGTTCGTAGGTATAAAACTCAACACGATCAAAGTTATAGAAAAATATAACAACAACTTGGGTTGTTGTAGTTGGGTTAAAAGGTTTCGTCAGTTGTTAGAGGAAGCTGATGACTCTTCAGAAGCGATCTTATAATCCATAAACTGATGGCTAGCACCATCCATAGGGAAATTTCGATTTCATACTTCTACACCTGGTAATTATCACGAGTATTCTGTTGAAAATATTTACCTGGATTATCTAAACCACAGTTCATTAACAAAGTTACTGCAGCTTCGATCAAAGAAGCACTATCTAAAACTATAGTAACGTAAAACTTTCACATATCACAACAAAAATTTTTATATAACAAGTCAATACATCAAACTAATATGTGATTATATTTTCGAGATACTAAAAATGAAATGGGAAAAGAGTTACCAAAAACAATTAATCTATTTCCAATCATAAATATTTGTTTTTATTTTCTTTCAATATCCTACTATTATTATAAACAAATTATCATTTCATCATATATTTTTAATTAAATTCATAAACATAATAATATTCTAATAAAAAGGGTCCTACAAACATGTTGAAAAATATTCTGACTTAAGGATGCCAGGACAATTCTTCCCTGATTTGTGACAATAATGTGTGAAATAAAATTAGTTGAAATTATTCAACCTGTATCCATCATTTGATATTCTCATTATTTAAACTGAAAATATATACTAAATACTTTCAGACTGATTTTTGTTAGAAATATCTTCTTTCTCTATCTCCATGTGACCAGTTAATTTTTCAATGAAAATTCTTTGAAGAATAAAGCTCCTTATTCAATGGTTTTTAGTTATACCTTAATCTAATGTGTTGTCAATCTGCATTAGAAGTCGTATTATTTATCCGATAATTAAAAACTTTATTAATTTCAATCATCAAATAATGTTAGCCACCAATATCATTCTAATGCAACTATCAGCGAACAATATATTTCAAACGATTGATTCATTTAAATTAAATTTAACTGAAATAGAGAAAATAATAACTAATAATTTTACAGAAATTTCATTTCACCAATGTTTTATAATCGATTTAACTTCGCCTTCTTATTGTACTAGAATATATCTTCAACAAATGTCACAATTTCTTCGGAGCATACTAACTAGGTAGAAACATACCAGGTATTTGTTATTAATCTATAAGAAGCAAATCTACTTACAGAATCTCTGTGGGAGTGATGATTAACTTGCTGTAGTCGAAAGTCAGGATCTTCCGGAGGGCACACATCAATTCTAGTCCATTTTTCAAGTAATGTTTTCCACTGTTGTTTTTCATTATTTGTGCAATTAGGATTTAAAACTATACAAACCCATAAAGAACCTGAAAACCAGAATTATTATTCATTTTTATTGAATTAAAATAAATTTAAAAGATTGACATAACTGAAGAATTTAATCAAACAGAACAGAACTACAATTTCAAAAATCACGCCAGATCCGTAAAGTAAGTTTTATTTTCAGACAGCTGACCATGACAGTTTGAGTGTTCAATGAAAACTGTCGTTCATACTATCCTTACCGAGCTGATCCCAGAGTTGCCTACATTTATCAGTCATTGGTGTTCCTTGATTTTTCCACATCTGCAGTCTAGGGTCTGATAGGAACTGGTCAGTTATAAGCGTTAACATTCTAGCACCATTGGAATCTTGAGCTCTCAACATTTCTCGAACCTATAAATATATAAATAAATCATAAAATATGAAGTATCCAAAGGAAAATATTCTAGGGTAAGCATTCACTTGCTACAATATATACTTATAAGATGTCTAACATCCGGGTATGTGCATTTATATCTTTAAAAGTTTGGGTCAAAATGGGCGATATCCACACAATTAAGAAAAATTACTGTAACTTCACATTATGTCTACATGGTTTTTTTTATGGTGGTCATAGTTTTTATTAAATTCGGCAAAATTAAATCCAAATCAATTCATATGAACCTTCGTAACAAAAAGTCTTCAAATCAGGACAGTGCAACTTACATAGGGGTGGGCGTTGCAACACAGGGCGCTGACATATAGAACTGGCGTGGTTCTACCCGATTTTAGATACTCTGTCTATAAGGGCGAATACATCAGAGTTAGATCTGTGCTAGCTTTAAGGGGAGGGCTACTATGACATGTTAGTTTCATCGAGTTCGTTGGACTCGTGGAGGCTGAGGTTGAAAGCCTGCATGCTAAGCTAGAAGGGTACTCTGCCGTGCAGAGTCGTAGTTCTTGCACCTGGAGGTTTGAGAGCATTAGGCTGGGCTTAAACCCGGATCGACTGGAAGAAGCCCCTTCGGCGTGTGAGTTGCGTCCCAAACAACTCGGACACTGAGAAAAACGTCTTCTACAGAAGAAAAAAGAACTTCCAGTAAAGACCTCACAATGACTGTTAATAAAATTTAAATTTTTAATAGACCATGGTTATAAACATCCTATGAAACATGTGCTATAGCATTTTTTTCTGTCATGTTAGTTTGCTACATTTGCAGCAAGTGACTGCTTACATATCATTTCATAGCTAGAGCTTTTACCTTGGAAAACAACGAATTGAGTTGTTTGTTTGCATTGTAGTAGGCCCCTTGCGAGAGGTATGACTTTACTTGTTCGCATACCTGCTCCTCATCAAGGTGCCAAGTATGGTCGTCATCTGCTGAGGCACCTGCTGTTGGATCGGGTGCCCCAGGAATCTGGTTTATTTCCGACCTTTGCTGAAGAATCTCATCAGCTAGTTTCTGGGCCGTCGGAAGCACTTCAGTATGGTGCTCTGAGATCAGGTACTGTACGAACTTTTGCAATTGCTGTCGGTCCATTTGTAAAAGCGTTTCTGAAGAGAATAATTTAAGATTAAGACAACAATTCTGTACTGCAAGATTTTTTTTTATGTTAGAATATCTTCTATCTTTATGAGGACATATACAAAATAAATAACTCTAGGGCAGAAAAACTAGAGGTGATTTATGTGTACATTCTTAACAACGAAATTAATATGAATTTTTTACTCAACTAAACCTTAAAGTCATTGTTCATTGCTAGGAATAGGTCATAGAATAACCTTTACCAATGTAGGTACATGTCATAAATATAGAACCCACTGCAATAGCCTTACAAAATAACAAATTTTTAGATGGACACAAAGCCACATTGAAGCTAATATTTACACGTGGGTCCATAGTATCGGTGAAATGTTACATCACATAACCCCCTATTGACATTTAAAAATTTTCATTTGAAACATTTCGGTCCTGCCCGGAATTCTATAGGCTTGATTAATAAGGCTATTCATAATACCAATAGAATTAATTCGCTCCTGAAAGCTAATCAGAATCATAAGCAAAAATGAAAATTCCTGAAAGATAACTGCTCACAGCCATAACATACTTTACATTTTCTGTCATTCTTATGTGACAGCACAGAGATTGGGCAATCCATGTCTTTGTGTCTAGAATATGTCTTATACAGGTATGGAAAAGATAGTCGGAAACATAGGAAATTCAGTGTTAATCAAGAATGCAGTGGGGCAGTGGAAGAATCAAAAACTCAGCGTGACGCGATGACGAACAAACAACTATTCTCTCTCAATGGTAGTGGGGAGCGGAACCAGACTGCATAGCCTTTCGATCGAAGCATCAACACTGCACACTGCTATTGACAGAGAACAATCATTTATTCGTCATCTCATCGCTCTGAAGTTTTGATTCTTCAACTGCTCCACTCCATTCTTGATTAACACTGAAATTCCTATGCTTCTGACTGTCTCTTCCATACGTGTATGTGTATAAAAACAATAAATACTTTTTCATACTTTTATTAGGCAGAGGTTACATTGGATCAGTTCGTTACAAATTTTGGTCTTGTTAAATTATAAAAACGGAATAGTAACTAAAGTAATCCAAATTCATACAAAATTCAGAATTATGTTTATGTTTTACCCTTTGAATCTTGCATTCTTATCACGTTTTTAGTTCAATATATTAAAAATCAATGTCACAATAGGATATTATGCAGATATCATAGCAGTTGTCATTTTTCATGAATAATGTTCATCAATAAAGGACAAATGGGTACACATTTACAGATATTATATATGATATGATTTATACCAGCTGTTTTCAAAGAATAGTTCATAAAAAAGTTGAGAATACAGGAGTATACAACTGTCTACAAGATAAATGCTGTTACTTTAAAGAGGTTGCCGAAACACACTCACACAAAATGCAAGTGTACTGTTGCAAATTTATTCTTCCCTCAAATATTTAATCAGATTTAGGAGGTCACATTTGCCACAATTTCAACTGATACTAGAATAGTGTATTTCAAAGTACTGAAAATTTATTTTGCTAGTATATATACTGAATCACCCCACAAAAATATTTCACGAAATCCATTTTTGTTACATACAGTTGAACTAATAAATTGGTTGAGTGGTTTTTATTACATTCATGTTATAAGTTGAAAGAAAATTTTCGTGACCTAAATGAAAAATCGTACAAAATTCACTGTCCAACAAAATCTCATTTTCACAGAAAAATTTTTTGAAGAAGTATGTTTGGCTGAATGGTAAAAAAGAATTTTCTTCCACCTCCACTGTCAGGTTGAGACTTGCATTGTATCAGTAATAATTTGCCGGCAATGCTGAAAATAATTCTTCTGAATATATTAGGATAGTGATTCTGGAAACTTTTTATTTATGCAACTTTTATATAGTTGATTTTTAGGTTTTTTATTACTTAATACCTTTGAAAACAGCTTGTAAAGACGATTTTAATTGACTTAAAAAGCAAGCTAAAGAACAAACATTTTTTAATTCTCAGAGGCCCAAGTTTTGAATTATAACGGATCTGAAAATTTCAACTTCATAGCATTTCGAATTGAATAACTACGGTGCTGAGCATAAAATTAGTCATCTCATTATTAACATTTATTTCAGAAAACTTTTGTTTTTTCAGTTATGTCATTATCCTGATACTCCTACATCTTCTGTGAAGATCCCTCAAAAGCTTTTTCAGCTTGTGCGAGTTAGGAGTTCAGTTATGATCTGGGTAGGCTTTGATACTGCGATCTTGCGCCACTTTAGGTCACAACATGGTTGATTTTCGACCCAACATTGAAATGGTGGTCGACACCCGTCCAAGTAGAAAATTTCTTTTCCACCTGAACAGGATTCGAACACATGACTTCCGGTTACGAGCCCTATGCTCTACCACTGAGCTGTTGGCACTCATGAAATTTTGAAACTCTTGTTGTATTTGTCTACTGAAAATTGTTTAATTGCCATTGTGTTGAAATGGCTATGAATACTTTTTGCTAGCTTGGATTGGCGTCGCGTATTGTTTACTGATGAATCAAAATTTTGTAATGTAAGAGTGTGGCAATGATGAGGAGAGATATGCTCAAGAGTGTATTGCCGAGCGACTTTCATTTGGTGAAGGCTCAGTGATCGCATAGGGAGGCATATCTTTTGAAGCTTGCACTAAGTCAATCTTTATCCAAAATGAGAATTTGACTGTTTATAGGTAATCGACAGAGGTTCTAAAAGACCATATTCACAGGGAAAACTCAAGCTTTATGCATGATACTGCACGCTGCTCAGATAATTACTGCTTATCTTGGCAAGGTTCAAATCATAAGAATTGTTTGGTCTGCTCGAAGTCTGGATATAAATTCAATAGAACATATTTGGGACGAGATGGGAAGACGTTTACAGAGACATGTGCCGGCCCCAGAAATTCCAGAGAACTTTGCAAAATGCTTGTGTAGGCATGGGACAATATTCCGCTATATGTGATCCAAAGCATGTCTCATCATTTGCAAGCTGTTAGTATTGCTAGAGGAGGGAATAGTCGCTACTGAAGTTCTTAAATTTATTTGTTGTTTGAGCAAAAAATCATATCACATTTTTGGTTTCCATCATTTTCAATAAACTTTGAACAAAGCAACGAAAATTTTTTTATTGAAGAAATCATGACAAAATTATGATAATTTAGACATAAAATTAGTAAATTATGTTGTAACTGAAAAATCAGAAGAAAAAACAAAAGATTAGGGATGACCCCAATTTTAAGCTCGGCAGTATACAAACCATATCATATTAATACCTAAAGTAGTTAGATCATTAAGATAACGAACTTACATTATAAAATATATATCCCACCCTCCACCCCGTTAGTAGCACCATTTCATCAACTTATGTGGAGCACTGGCATCAATCCTAAACCTCTATTAGGAGTTTTATTCTTAGGAGAACTTTTAGTTTTACCAGATTTAGTTTTGCTTTTGCCTCCTTTAGTTTTCCAACTACCTCTTTTAAACCTTTTGGTTGACTTTTTATATCCTCCATATGATTTTCTCTTCACACCTCTACTGGAAGAAGTGCTCGGGAGGGAAGAATCGTACCACCAATCACCATCATCATCATTGTAATTTATGGGTTTAGGTGCTAGTTTCGCTTTTTCAAATTGTGATTGTTTAGCTTCCAACTCCTCTGCATATTTTTTGGTAATTTTCAAGAAAAATTCTCCATATTTCTCATAATTAGCCACAGTAACATGTTGAACCTTCAACATTTCCTCCTTATTCTTTGGAAGAACATCAGACATTTTCTTAATAGCTGAAAGATTCATGATCGAAGATAATGTCATGTTCCTCTCTAGTGCCAATCTTCTGCACTCTTCTAGTAAATCTTCATGACATTTAACCCTAATTGAGCTTATATCTTGTTTAGATAGAACTACTGGAGTTGAGGCTTCTGCTTTAGAAGAAGAAGCAACTGAACAAATAGAAGAAACAGGATTTTGCTCTGGGGTTATAGAGCATGAGGTATTTCTTGCTGTTTTTTCTTTTGAAACAGATGCTACTGGTTTAGACTTACTATTGACACTTATATAAATTTTGAAATCAGTAGACTGGCATTGATGGAACTTTTTCCCTGGCTTAATGTAAACTACAGGAAATCCTGCGGCATACTCACAATGTTCATTTAAAATATCCTTAAGAAGTAATTGTTTAAGAATTCTCTGAATGTCAACTCTATCCATCGACGCACCTTTAGCATAATGAGGATGTTTGTCATGTCTTCTTTCAAGAATTTTCTTTAGCTTAGAACCTTTATACACCTCACTTATTTGAGGAAGTGTTACTTTTTCCCTTCTTTCAGCAAAGTCTCTTATCATTTGGCACAAATTTTTAGCATGAACTGACATATCGGCTTGACAATAATCTTTAAATTCTTCACAATTATCGCAGGTAGTTTCTTTATTCTTGATGCAGATCTGTCTATCGAACGTCTCTCCAAGATGAATTAACTGTAAGTATCTTCTACAATCCACGTGATTTTCACAATAAGATACCATTGTTTTGAGAGCCTCTAAATGTCCTTCCAGTGCACTCTTATTGCTTTTTTCCATCATCATAATTTTCTGCAACCTTTTAACATCATTATAACCATAAAAAAGGTAGGAATAGGAGATTTCTCCATCCCTTCCGGCTCTGCCGGATTCTTGATAAAAAGCCTCAACAGATTTGGGTATGGAATTATGAATAACAAACCTTACATCTGGTTTATCGATACCCATACCGAAGGCTATAGTACCAACGATAACATTAAATCTATCCTGCATCCATTGTCTTTGTATGGCATCTCGAACTTTACTACTCATTCCTGCATGATAAGGCATTGCCTGAACACCTTTCCTTTTTAATTCTTCTGCTACTTTCTCACAGTCATCCCTTGTAAGGCAATAAACTATACCTGATTGTTTAAAGAACTTGCTTTTAATCAATGAACAAATTTGATCGATTACGTTTGCTTTTTCTTTCTGAATCACTTTGTATTTGATGTTTGGCCGATTGAAACTTCTAATGAAGGTTTTTACATTACGCAGTTTCAAAATATTTATAACATCACCTTCCACTTGCTTCGTCGCTGTAGCTGTCAAACAGATAATAGCAACTTTGGGATATTTGGATCTGAGACAAGATAATGCTTTATAATCTGGTCTGAAATCATGTCCCCATTGAGAAAGGCAGTGAGCTTCATCGATGATAAATCTAGCGAGTTTATCACGAGCATAAAGATAATCCAAAACATTAGAACATTGTCTAGATGCAGATATTTTTTCTGGTGTCAAAAATAACAGTTTTATTTCGGGCTCTTTGGTATATAACTTGGATAAAATCATTTCGGTTTCTTCTTTTGTTTGGTCAGCACAGAAGTGAGCTGCCGGAATATCCAAGGCATTCAATTTGTCAACTTGATCGCTTATTAATGATCGTAATGGTGAAATCACAATACTTACGCCAGGAGTAAGAGTAGCAGGTAACTGATAACATAAACTTTTGCCACCACCTGTTGGCATAAGAACAAATACATCATGTCCTGTTAAACTGGCATTACAAATTTCACGCTGATGGGGCCGAAATTTCCTGAGACCGAAGCGGGCATGCAGCACTTCCATCATCACTTGAGAATGGGGATATTCACCAATAAATTCTTTAGAACTATCCACTCTGCCGCTAAGATGAAAAGATGATGAGGTCTCTTTATCTTCAAAATCTTCCAAATTTACTCCATCTAAAAGATCCTCATATTCTTCCTTACTGTTTTTTTTTACTGTAGGAATTTCACTTTCCCAATCAATATCTTTAAGATCAATATCATCATCCAAGTAATTTTCTGAAATATTTGTTTTTGTGGTTTCATTTGGTTGAGGTACCATATTGGAACTACCAAACAATCGATCAAATTCTGCATCATCCATATAATCCGATTCAGAAATATCTAAACTGTCAACGATAACATTTTGCTCCTTCACCTGAACTTTTTCAGGAGTATGGAAGATTGAATCACTTTTTTGCGAACATTTTGCTTCAATCTCCTTTTGTGATGAAGAAACTGTGTTGTTCTTAAACTTTAATTTCTGTGGACTCTTACTTTTCTCTACATCTTCGATGCTATTTGTAGAATTAAATTTAATGGGAGAATTTTTCACTACTGCAATTTGTTTTTGTTTAACAGGTGAATCTTGTTTACTGTTCTTTGACTGTTCATCATTCATATTTTTCTTTTTAAAAACAAACTTTTTTTTAATATCTGTACATTTATTACCATTGGAATTACTAGAAGAATCGCTTGAATTATTGAATATGTGATCCTTCTCTACTTTGGTATTTAAACATGGATATTCGCTTTGATTTTCATTAAAATTCTTCTTTAAAATAGCAAACTCACTAACTTTAGAGTTGTTCAACGAAGATTTACTTTTCATTTTATTCACAGGAGAACCTACTATATCAAAACCATTCTCAGAATCAACCCGTTTAAAGAACTTATCAATGGTTTGTTTCTTCTGGGATAAAGGAGACTTTAATGCTTTCAGATTCGGACCTAATTTATCCTTTGCTATAACCGTCCTGTCTTTAATTGAAGTTGTCTGCTTTAAGGATTTGATAGAATTACCTTCAACTTTCTTTAAAAAATCAGATTTATGACTTTGGGAAATTGGTGTTTTTGAATTCACTTCCATTTGTTTCCTGCAACACTTCTTATTTTCAGAAATAGCGGGATCCAATTCTTTCATTGATGTATCAACCACATTTTTCTGATTGGATCCAAAAACAGAATCATTTTTACTATTTTCACTCAGTTTTTTGAAAGTGAATTTCTTCCCACTTCCTGACGATGAACATTTGAAAGTATCAAAAAAAGAATCTTTGGATGCCATTATTTTGTTATTCTCCTCTTTTGAACGAAATACAAAGAACATAAAACATTAAAACTTTTCACCAAATTCGTTTTAATAACCTAACTCCCGAAGAATATAAATATGGCGGTTGAACTACTGACGAAAACGACCACAGATAAGTCTGTGATGCGACGTAATCGCGTACACTAGATCTTCTTCTCTCCGGCACACAGACTGAACGAATAAAGACGAAGGAATATGCGCAATAGAGAATCAGGGGGTTATGACGCCTACTTTTATTATAGTAGACCTTATATAAAAATTAATAAATATTCTTTATTTATCTATGTAGCAGACAATATACAACGTTAAAATTAGGCGAAAAGTATGGAAAACTGGAAATGTCAAGCGTCAATAATAATAGATCAACAAAGCTATTATTCAGTAATCTGTGGTCAATAAAAATAAAGTGTTCAGATCTGGGTATTTGCTGGTGCGGTTTTGATTAGCGCCAAACAAAATTTAAAAAATGTGTATACTTGAAGAACTAAAACAATACATTAAGATGAATTCTTTGAAAAAGACTTTTATGAATTCATGTACCTACATAATAATAATACTATTATTATTGCAAGAGCAATTATAGGGAACAAATGTTCTTGATTTTCTCAAATCAACTTACCTGATATAGGAACACGAAGTCTAACACTTTCCGCATTTCTAATACGATACAGTGATAAGGCTACCACATGTTGACACCAAAATATATCTCTGGTTTCACAGCTACATGTTACCGATGTAATTTTACATCTGAAAAAAATTAATTAGTTCAAATTTGTACAATAAAACTAAACTTAATATTTATCTTATTTGGGCATGTGAAAATATACACGATTTTTAATCTGATATTTTCTGGGCCAAATCTGAAAAATCGTTTGAAGAAATTCTTTAGAAAAATATTTGGCACTGAGACACTTTTCGAAATCATATTAGAACTAATTAACATTACAGAACCTAATTTTTTATCATGTTACTTCTTAATTAATCTGTTTCCTTTCCAAAACATTAGACAGTACAATATTTAATAAGATTTAATGACTTGAATGCTAACTTCTTTAATAATATTTGAACGAACACAATACTTTAAATAACATTAATAATAGTTGTGCTCAAAGATTCCACATAAAATAAATATATTCTGCTCACATATTTTTGAAGCAAAAAAAGTTCCTTCAAGGAACAATTATATATCTATTTGATTGATTCGGTATTTACTTGGTGGAAACTCATTTTAATTAAAAAATATATAGAAGACATTATTTTATTTCCACAAAAATGTTTGTACTACAACAATTGTTTCACCACGATGTGGCTTCATCAGGTATCTACATTCTACTGGCTCAGTAGTAGTAAGTTACTTACGAAATGAAGGTTGATATTTGAAAAAATTAATAGATGTATGTATTTGAAATTAATAGATTATGTTGAGTATTGTTATTTTTTAGTTGAGAAATGATATTTA
Organism: Megalocaria dilatata; assembly: GCA_034642435.1. NCBI lineage: Eukaryota > Metazoa > Arthropoda > Insecta > Coleoptera > Coccinellidae > Megalocaria > Megalocaria dilatata. The sequence continues at coordinate 78,486,182 of CM067856.1, forward strand.
AATTAAATGTGAAAAATTATAAACTAGGTTTATATTTAGGATAATTCTATGGTTGACTTATTAATGAAATACATGTTTTTATTTCTACTTTAATTTAATGGTACTAACGTGCGTTTCGTCCATATTAAGGGACTTCGTCAGACTACAAGGTTTACAGTTTTTATTTTGAATTTATAGTTTTTGAAAACTAATGTACTATTGTACAGATGTTATTTTTAGTGGTTTATAAGAGGAAGGTACTCCACTCAGAATAAAGTTTCAGACTAATCCCTTAAAAATATGAAAAAAAAAAGGGTGTAATAAGAGTCAGTCTGGTGATATTATTATCGTTATGCTTATTAATTTCGTATATTTCTCACAAAATCAGTTTCAGACTTACGTTTTCAAAATGCTGAATGTAAAAAGTATTTGAAAAAGAATGTTTTTATTCGAAAAAATGTTTCGTATAATGTAGGTCTTTCTTATCTTTATCAATTTTTTTTATGTTCAGTAGAACGGATTCCAAAAATTTCTACCTGTTCTATCAATACATAGATTTTCCAGCAATCTAAGCTCATCATATTTCAGAATAAATATCCACCGTTTTAATTAATTCATTTATTAATCTAAGCTATTGAGATTATATATACCTGTTAATTTAAATTAATCCATTTTCATTCTATTATTTTTGATGAATTTGCTAATATTGTTGTTGGTTTTGAAGGCGATTTTAATATTATATATTTTTTTTGAGAGTAGTATTCTCAATTGTATATTTCCTAAATAAGTTAGTTAAACGTATTTGTTTTTTGCTGTCATAACCGAATGAATAAATTTCTCGTAAGGCTCATTTCAGGTTGTTTTATTATTTTTTCTATCAGAGTTGCATGGTATCTTTTGTTATATGCTATCAGTTACTTATTTTTTTAAAAGTTCAAAATAATCTAGTGGAATAATCAATTATCAATTATGTTCATGTTATGAAATGGCGCTAACTTATGTTGAAACGGGTGGAATGATTTATTAGGGGTGGTGGTATTTTTTTGGAATGGTTTGAGGCTATTGCATAGTTGTGTTTATTTTTTAGTAATTGTGAAGTCTAAAAAGTTTATAGTTTTTGTTTTGTTTCGTATTTTGGAGGTGAAAACTATGTACGCATGTAGGCAATTTATGAAAATTTCCAAAGCCACAATTTGTCTGGTTGTGCCAGATGAACGTACTATGTAATCCATAATCCACATATTTATACCACTAAACAATGTATTTTTTCAAAATGTGTTCATGAATTTTATTTTCTAGAAAATCCATGCAAATTTGAGCTAAAACAAGACTTAAAAGTTTACCCATTATTAAACCTACTTAATTAGTGTACATAACATGGTTGAATTTGAAAAAAAAATTGATCAACAAAAGTATTCAATACATTTACCATTTCCGAAATAGTAATAGGATTTACATGATTTTTTTGTAATGATTTCTCTATAAGTTTTATTACTTCTAACTTTCTTGTTAACAGTGTCCATCGCCTACCATTTCACTATTGGAACATTGCGTACAGCTCAGTGGTAGAGCATAGAGCTCGCGACCGGACGATCCGGGTTCGAATCCTGTTCAGATGGAAAGGAAATTTTCCAGTTGGACCATAATATTCTTTGTGTAATTCAATTAATGAATAAAAGTCTGTTGGTTTACTAACTATTAATTAGTATTCTTCTTCTAGGTAATAATAACATGAGATTATTTTAATGGATTTTCAACGATTTTTTGAAATTTATTCAATAAATCACAATTGGTAGAATTGGTAAGAACTTTGGTTTTTTTCGAGATATTTCTCTTTATTTATTGGAATGATGAAATTAACTTTATTTGTTTGAGTAAAAATAATAGAGTTAATAGCTTTTGGTTTTATAAGTTTTAAAATGGTAAGATCTGTGCTTTGTTATAGACATTTCATAACATGGTACACCGATTATTAAATATTCCACTAAATAATCTTAACTCTCAAAAAAAAATAATAAAACAAATTGTATATATCATGGATAGAAAAAATTATACAACAACGTAAAATGAAGAATTCCTTGAGAGAAATTTATCCATTCGGTTAAAACTCGCGAAAAAACAAATCTGTTTTTCTAATTTTATTAGGAAACATCAGTATACAATTAAAACATCATTTTCAAAAGATAATATTAAAGTCGCCTTTAAAAATCAATACCAATGTTAACAGATTCTCAAAAATAATAAATCGAAAATGGATTAATTTCAATTATCAGGTATATAATATGAACTCAATTAAATAAAATAATAAAGACTATTTCTATAATTTATTAATTAACGACAACTGTTTTGCCAACACTGTAGCTTCTTCAAGTTTACATTTCTATTTAGAACTTTGAACAAGTCAGTGTTGGCGAAAAAATCGCCATTGATTAATAACTTGTGGAAATAGTCTTTATTAGTTTAATTGATTAAAATTAATTTCCATCAAGCAAGGACAGATTCAATCAAATTTCTCTTTAAACACAATTACTTAGAATGCTTGAAAATCTCTATTGGTAGAACAGGTAAAAATTTTGGAATCTGTTTATTTAAAAACAAAAGAAATCTTGATAAAGATAAGGAGGACGCCTTTAAGAAAATGATTATTCTTTCTTAATATAACTATGTTATTTTACATTTTGAAAACAGATAAAAATATCCTTTCAAACGACTTTCATTACACCCCCCTATTTCATTTTTTTAGGGATTAGTCTGAAATTTGATACTAAGTGGAATACCTGTCTGTTAAAAACCACTAAAAATACCATTTGTATACTTTTTTCAAAAAATATAAATTTAAAACAAAAACTCTATACCTTGAACTTTTACGAAGTCCTTTGAAGTGGACGAAACGTACGTATTAAATTAAAATAGAAGTAGAAACATGTGTTTAATTTTTACAGAACATCTTGGAGATCAGGATAATATCATAGAAATAATTATAATAATACTAATAAGGAGAATAATGGCTAGAGATTAAATCATTGGTGTTCAACACCCCAGTATATCATCATTTCCACCCATTTAATTGTTATATAAAAAAATAATAATAATAAATCCATTATAAATAATTTCTACCAAGCATCGACCAAATCAGTCTAATAATTCTGTACATGAAGAATTCGTACTCTGTAAAATAAAACGAAAGAATCTTTGAGAAACGAGATGTAAATGGATATGATTTATTTTTTCATCATAGTCTTATGATGAAAATAGTTCAAAGATGAAGACTTGTGCATACAATAATGCTATGCAAGTGAGTTTATTTTAAAGGGGATGGGTAAAACTTACAGCTTTTTAATATAATAAGTCAGAAATCATCCAAAAGAATAACACCTCTGCACTAATAGGGCAGCATGCGAATATACATTCTGTCAAGAAAGTACCGGGAATTATCGATTTAAATCTGGCGGGGCAATGAGGCAGCTAAAATTTTTTTCCCTAGGTTGGTACCACTGTCCTTAATTACTATGCCAAACTTGAGCGGGATCTGTCAACTAGTGTGTTTGCAACAGCTGATTAAGTCAGTCGATGTCAGAGTGCGTGCCGATTTTTACTATGGGTGATTACGTTGAGCAAAGAATTTGTTTAAAGTTTTGTGTTGCAAATGAATTTTCGTGTGCCGATGCATTGAAAATGTTGCAAAAGGCCTTTGGTGATAATGCTCTATCGAAAACTCGTGCATATCAGTGGCCTTCAAGGACGGTCGTGAAGTGGTCGCCCATCGACGGCTTCGATCGAAGATAACGTCGATAAAATTAAGGAAAGGGTGCTGGAAAACCGTCGTACCAGCTTGAGAGAGATAGCACATGATCTTAAGATATCCCACGAGTTCATAGCATTTACGATATTCAAAAGTGAAAAACAGCAATGTACCGCTGGAGCCGTTCTTGGAAGTTGGATGGTAATCTCCAGCTTCGCTCTGTCGATTGCGAATTGCTTCCTTCAGATATTGCAGAGTTCGAAGGTTATGCTCGTATACATGTGCTTCACGTGTCCCCACAATAAATAATCACATTTCGTCAGATAGGGAGAATGAGGTGGCCACTAAATTTCTCCAAACTGGGAAATCATACAACCTGGCAATTGATGGCGAATAACGAGCACTGATGCGTTCCCAGTGTGGGCAGTTGTCCCATCTTGCTGGAACTACGGACGTCGGATTGAGATTCGTCTTCATCGTAACTCAGGAAGAAGAAGTTATTGATCATGCCAACATAGCGCGCCGAGTTCATAGTTACAGTTCTCCCATCGGCGTCTTCAAAAAAGTAAGACCCATTAACGTAAGTGTTGGAAACTGCGCACCAAACTGTAACTTTTGGACTATGCAGCAGTCTTTCGTGTAATTCTCTCCGAATTTTTGTTGATGAATAAGTTAATATTTTCTGGGGTTCGAGCCGTTCGTGGAACTTTTCAAATCTTTGAATTTTTTGGGCTATTGTGCCGATTCTTTCTGAAACGATAGCAGCTAATTGCATAATTTTTTTCTACTAATGTGGGAACAACAGCGCAACAGTTTTTTAAAATTTTCATTCTAATTCTTCATTTTCCTTGGATAAGTTTTTTGTTTTAGGTTTTATTTACATCATGGTATATTGTGTACAAAGAAATCAACCAATGAATGTCCTAAATTAACATAATAAATGTTCCACTCTTTACACTTCATTGAATTGTCAAAAATTGTCCAGTTGACTTCAACAATACTATCGTTTACAGAAGGTAAGAGTAGACACTAGACCTTTACACTTTTTTGGATGAAAATTTAGTGAATATATATATATATATATATATATATATATATATATATATATATATATATATAAAATATGAAAGTGTCTCCACCTTATCTTCTATGCACTTAGCCGCTATTAAATTAGAAATGGATCAAAAATATAATCATACATGATGAAACATGGTTCAGTCACATTCCACTGTTAATATATCACAGTAAACTGAAAGAGGGCTCATTAACATAAAATTACAAAGATAGTTCCATCTGCAGGCAAGGTCATGGCGTCAGTTTCTTGAAATGCAAGTGACATCATTTATTGATTATACATTCTGTCAAGAAAGTACCGGGAATTATCGATTTAAATCTGGCGGGGCAATGAGGCAGGTAAAAATTTTTTTTCCTAGGTTGGTACCACTGTCCTTAATTACTATGCCAAGCTTGAGCGGGATCTGTCAACTAGTATGTTTGCAACAGCTGATTAAGTCAGTCGATGTCAGAGTGCGTGCCGATTTTTACTATGGGTGATTACGTTGAGCAAAGAATTTGTTTAAAGTTTTGTACTGCAAATGAATTTTCGTGTGCCGATGCATTGAAAATATTGCAAAAGGCCTTTGGTGATAATGCTCTATCGAAAACTCGTGCATATCAGTGGCCTTCAAGGACGGTCGTGAAGTGGTCGCCCATCGACGGCTTCGATCGAAGATAACGTCGATAAAATTAAGGAAAGGGTGCTGGAAAACCGTCGTACCAGCTTGAGAGAGATAGCACATGATCTTAAGATATCCCACGAGTCCGCACGTACGATTTTGATTGATATTTTGGGCATGAGAAAGGTGGCCGCACGACTCGTACCGAAAGACCTGAATTTTCTTCAAAAACGTCATCGCGAACAGGTTGCTTCAGACATGCTGGATCGCTGTAATTCCGATTCTACATTCATGGAACGCATTATAACTGGTGATGAGACCTGGGTCTACGAGTACGATATGCAAACAAGCCAGCAATCATCGGAATGGGTGGCAAAAAATGAGCCGAAACCGAAAAAACCACGCCAAAGCCGCTCGAAAATGAAGGTGATGCTCATTGTTTTCTTCGATATCCGTGGCGTGGTGCACTACGAATTCGTTCCAGAGGGTCAGACGGTAAACAAGGAGTATTACCTAGGCGTTATGAAACGTTTGCGTGAGCGTATCCGTAAGAAGCGGCCAAATTTGTGGGCGAACAACTCATGGATTATGCATGACGATAACGCGCCTTCTCACCGAGCTACGATTGTGACTGACTTTCTCGCCAAAAACTCAACGAACGTGCTTCAGCAACCACCGTATTCGCCGGATTTGGCTCCCTGCGACTTTTTCCTCTTCCCAAAACTAAAATTGCCCCTTCGTGGCACCCGTTTTGAGTCGATTGAAGCCATAAAACAAAATTCGCGAGAGCGCGAGAGCTAAAGTCCATCCCGGAAAGCGCCTATAAAAATGTTTCGATAATTGGAAGTGCCGTTGGCATAGATGTATTGGAGCAAATGGAGCCTATTTTGAAGGCGACCCAATAAATTTTGACGATTAAATGTAAAAATGTTGTTTTAATTGAAAATTCCCGGTACTTTCTTGACAGAGTAGTATAAAGAAATGAAGACTAACGGCAAGAACAGAATTGTGCGAAATAATCATATCAGTCCTTTTAATTTCTACGGCTAGCAGTATTGCAATAAGTGTACTTCTGTAATTTAAGATGTTTAGAATTCTGGTGAGTACACTAATGTAATTTGTTTAGGACATTCGGACCGACAGAACTAAAAGTTGTTTTTCTTTCTGTAGTTGAAATATGAAACCGGAATAAAGTTCTAATCATAGATTTAGATAATTATATGATAATTTAAATTGGTTCATGTGAGTTCCGATATAACCCACCAAAGACGCAAGTTACAACATTCGTTGAAAGCGATGTGAGCGCCATAAAAAACCATGTGGATATCATCTGAAGTTTTAGTAATTTGTCCAAATCTAGTGTGTTTTTGGCCCAAAATATTTGAATATAACGGGATTATAAACATCTTATTGAAGTTACCGTAGCTTTGAGTAGTGTTAATAATCATTTGAAAAAAAGATTTTGTGTAATCAGTTTTATTTTTTCAGCCATTCATGTCTATAGACCTAGGAAACGTATGAAAATCTTACCAAGGATGAACACATGCAAATTTTAGGAATTTTTCTGTTCAATGGTACCTATCGGATCCCTTATACCATCGAAGATAATGACTAGTACAAAAATCAATTTGTTTTCAGAACGTATTTTGAGCAAAGAACTAAGAAATAGTCATCCCAATGAGGAACGATATTCTAACAAGACTAAGGCCTTTCTTACGAATCTAAGGAAATGTTTCAAAGAAAGCTCGACAAGTCTTCAAGATTTTTTGGATTATTTGCAAGGCCAGTACTATGGCTATGAAATATGTTATAAGAAGCAATTCAGATCTAAAAGCTGTGTATATATAGATTGAAGGATTTCTAGAAACTACTGCTGTCAAAAAGTATGAGAAACCATTGCTGCCAAGAGTTAAAACATTGTATCAAAAAGTACCAGACATCGATCAATGAAACACAAAATATGTATTATTCATGCAAGTTTATTGTATCGCCTTCAAAGTGAACTCCTTTGAAATAATATACTTTAGCCAATGAACAATCCAATCATACACATACATCATCTATCATTTTAATGTTCATTAAAATCCTCATCATTAATGAACTCTTTCACACTGTAATAACATTTTCTACTTAAAAAACATTTTAAAGATTTCTTTTATGCTAGAGTGTGCCTACTTTTAAAATTTTTAGGTAATTTATTCCAGCACTCAAATAAGTTTTGCCCCTAGTATTATATTTATGTTTTAATAACAAAGTTTTAAAATCATTATAATTATCAATTATATACATCACACATATATGAATAGGGTATACAGAGTTAGCATTTTATACTCAATAAAAACATTTTTACATGTCTCATTATATTTTAATTTAAAGATATTTCTCAAGCATCTTTTCTATCCGCTTCAACGGAATTCGCCCAGAATATAATTCCATATAAGCCTGGACTGCATTCATCAGCAGTGATACCTGTACATATAACTGAAGCATCATCGGCAAACATCACAGCATTCCCTGTTGTTACTTGAATTAAGTCATTGGTGTAGAGTATATATAGTAATGGGGCTAGTATCGATCCTTGCGGCACACCTCTCTCTATTTGTATGGCATCTGACCTAATTTGTTTTCCATCTATTCTCTTTTCTACCGTCCTTTGTATTGGATTGCTTAGGTATGATCTAAAAGGATTTAACGCAATGCCTCTTATACCATATTTTTCCATTTTTTGAAGTAATTTATCATGATTCACTCTATCAAAGGCCTTTGATAAATCCAAACAGAGTGCAACTGTTATTTGATTTTTATTCAGTGATTTCATGGCTGAATTAAATGCCTGATATATAGCATTTATTGTTGATCTTCCTCGTTTATAGCCACATTGTTGTTCTACCAAATTATTATTTGCCTCAAGAAATATTATTACCCTATCAAAAATTATTCTCTCAAAAATTTTATTTATATTAGAGAGAAGGGATATTGGACGATAATTATCATAATTGTTCATATCTCCTTTCTTATGTATTGTATTATGTATCCAACCTTCTTTGAGGACTTGTGGATATTTTCCTATTTCCAATATCAAATTAATTATATAAGTAAATGGTTTTGTTAATGATGATGCACTAATTTTCAGCACATCAGCAGGAATCTTACCATATCCTACTGATTTTTTGTTCTTCAACTGCATAATGTAATTATACATTTCTTGCTCGATGACAGGAGTCAGAAAAATGCTTTTATCACATGATCTAATCTTTGAAACTGTGTTGCATATTTGTTAGTCATTATTCTTAGTGAATTTCAAAAAGTTAGAATTTATCTCATTCAATATGATTCTCATTTTTGTTAGAAAATGACTTGAACAAGGTGTTCCTGTCTTCAAACTTTTTTGTAGTATTATTGATTAGTGTCCAGGTGGCTTTGGTCTTATTTTCAGATTTTTCAATATATGCAATTTTTTGAATTGATTTTAGCTTGTTCTATTACCCTTCTCAATATTTTTGAATATTCTTTATAGTATTCTTGTAAAACCATTCCATCTATCATTTTTTCATAAGCTATCTTTTGTGTTTACTTGATTTCCTAATACCCATTGTAAGCCATGCAACATTTCTACTCCTTTTTTGACAGTATTTCTTATGTGGAAAGATCTGATCCATTTTTGTCCTTATAATTATGAGAGAGCAATTCATATGCTCTATCAGTATCCGACTTTGACAGCACACCATCCTAAGTGCAGTCTTGCAATCAAAAGAAAAAATCCTCCAGTTTAGACTTTATTTTTTATTAAATTCATTTTATGTTCGTTGAAAAAGGTTTTAAACAGATGTTACTTTTTAAACATCTCAAATATTTTAGATTACAAAGCTCCGTACAGTCATTCATTATTTTTACATTATTATTGTTATTGTGAACTAATTTGAAAATTTCAACAGATTCTAGATAATCGAGTTTCTTCCCTTTTGATTCTACATGTAAAATTTTAAGATTATCTATTGTGGGAAAGGAATGACCGTTTTCTAGACAATGAGTGGCAAAAATTTGTTTATTTTTCATGAAACTCATTTTATGTTCCTTGAACCTCGTTTTGAAGGAACGTCTGTTTGTCCTATATATTTATTACTGCACGTAGAACAAGATAACTCATAAACTCCTGATTTGTGTATGTTTGGAGTAGGGTCCTTTGCGTTAAATAATACCGATGATAATTTGTTTTGCGTTTTGAAGGCAATATTGACATCTGATTTTGAAAAACTATTGGCCACTTTTTGACTTATGCTACCAAAGTACGATAGAGAAATGAATTTTTTATTTTCTTCAGTTTTTATGATGGGATAAATTTCGCTCATAGCTATTTTAGATAGTTTCTGTCGAATTAGATTATCTATTATATTGGGGTTGAAACCGTTGTTCGCGGCTATTGATTTTATAGTTTGGACTTCAGCTTCGCGGTCATTTTTTGATAAGGGTAATGCGAAGGCTCTATGGATCATCGATTGATACGCTGAAATTTTTTGTGAATATGGGTGATTGGAATCAATAGGAATGCATATATCAGTGGATGTGGGTTTCTATTTCTCTATTTGAGTGCGATATCGAGAGGTCTAAAAATGTAATACTGTTCTATTCTTTTTCTAATTTGAATTTAATTTTTGGGTGAATATTATTCAAGAAATTCAAAAATTGACTCAGTTGTCTGGATGTTCCGAAGATACACGTGAGAATATCGTCTACGTATCTGTACCAGAAATGAATATTTACAGGTAGTTTCGAATTGAAGATTTTATTTTCTATTTCTGACATGAATATGTCTGCAAGGAGTGGACTCAGTGGTGAGCCCATAGCTAGGCCGTTTAACTGTTCTTTATTCAACGCTGAAATCACAATTTCTGAAGCTCCGAAACCATTCTCTACAAGTAGCAAATTGACAATTGCGTCAATTGGAGCATTGTCAACGTAAACTTCCACAAGCTTACGATGAGCTTCATCTGCACTTTTTTCCAATTAAAATGAAAATTAAACATTGCGCAAATGCTGTTTAATTATAAAAAAATCTGACATTTTCAACAGTGTAACAAAAAACGAATTGTTTTGAAACTCAAAACAATTCAATCTAGATGTTATCGGTAGATGTCCAATCAGTCTAAAACATCGGTCATGAGTTGTTGTTTTTTCGAAAATTTAATGCTTCTAGAGTCATCTTTTGAAAAGGGACCGAATTATTTTTGAGGAGCTTGATGATTCTCATTATTAACAAGAGTACAGAAGTAAAAAGAATTTTTGTGTGTTTTTTATTAGGTCGAATACATTTAGAACTTCTCTGGTATATCACATAGAAGCTTTCAGATCAATTTTGCACATTCACGTCGTAAACCAGCACGATATCCTTGCTTGTTTAATTCCGTTAGGGAAGTGGACTTTATAACAAGCGAGAACACGATCGAAGGTTCATTCGTTGAATAATGAACCACTAAAGAGAGGGCAAATTTTAACGAAAATAGGTCCATTAAACGGAACCCACCCTAGCTCCCCCATTGTTCTACATTATTCAATCTACTGAATCATTTGTAACTCATAAAAATGCATGGCGCTATCGATCCGCCATTTTGTCCGTTCGCGTACTTACCTATCGAAACTGACGGCAACTTTGAATTTTTGAGGAGGTTCGAGACCCCCGCAAGGCAGGGTCGGCGGCGGTGAACTTCTGCATGCTGCAACTACCCCACTTAAGTGGAAACCTGCAAAAAAATTATTACAATGTTACACGTGCATTAATTTTATTACTATACATAGTATGGGTTTTCCCAATGGTAAAGATATGCTTTTAAATTGAAATTGGTTCAAAGTTTTCTAAAAAACATCTTCAAAAGTCGAAATCAATAGTTAAAACTTTATGAGGTACCATCAGCCATATGGTTGTTCAGAAAGACGCATTCCAGAACTTCTTCAGCAATTTCAGTCGTGAATTATTAAAATAACAGGTTTATCCACATATTAACATAAATGGAGGTTAATACTTGATAGAAGGTATATAAAATTATTTAAATATTTTAAAATTAGCCTTTACATATTTAATTTCAAAAAATTATATTTAATAATTATAACTTCAGGAATTAAATTGAATTAATGTCATATAAGTACCACTTATATCAAACGACATATAAAATAAACATTCATTGTAAGACATCCAAATGATATAAGTGGTACTTATATGATATTAATTTAATTTAATTCCTGAAGTTATAATTATTAAATATAATTCTTTGAAATTAAATCTGTAGAAGGCTAATATCAAAATATTAAAATAATTTTATATACCTTCTATCAAGTAATAACCTCTATTTATGTTATTTTATTCATAATATATAATTATTTGGTTTCCTTAACATTCTTTACACAGATAGTCCTTGTGCTATGAAAGAGGCCTCTTAAAACTTGTTTTTCAGTAATGTTTTTACATATCTTGAGATTTTTTCAGAAAGTAACTTAGTTAAATATCCAATAATATTGAATATTTTAAGTAAAATAGTTTTATGATGAAATTCTTAAGATTATGTTAACATTTTTGAAAGATATTTGTTTTCATAAGATTGATCAGCAGAAACAAAATTTTCTCTACTCAAAATATTTAATTTATAGGATTTTGGTTAACAATTTTTATTTATTGGATTTTGTTATATCATTTGGATGTCTTATAATGAATGTTTATTTTATGTCGTGGTACTTATATGACATTAATTTTATTCAATTCCTGAAGTTATAATTATTGAATATAATTTTTTGAAATTAAATATGTAGAAGGCTAATATTAAAATATTGAAATAATTTTATATACCTTCTATCAAGTATTAACCTATTCATGTTATTTTATTCATAATATACAATTATTTTGTTTCCTTAACATTCTTTATACAGATAGTACATGTGCTATAACAGAGGCCGTTAAATTGCCTTTCAATCTTTTAGATCAAGTGTAAACCACAGAATTATTTATTTGTAGTTAACATTACACTCCATTTAAATTTTTCAGTATTCATTTACCAGAAGTTTTCTAAATTGTTGAAAGGTGAGTAAATATTTGTTGTTGATTGATGTCAAAGTCTCTCTTAAAACTTGTTTTTCAGTAATGTTTTTACATATCTTGAGATTTTATAGAAAGTAACTTAGTTAGGTATCCAATAATATTGAATATTCTAAGTAAGATAGTTTTATGATGAAATTCTTAAGATTATGTTAAACATTTTTGAAAGATATTTGTTTTCATAAGATTGATCAGCAGAAACAAAATTTTCTCTACTCAAAATATTTAATTTATAGGATTTTGGTTAACAATTTTTATTTATTGGATTTTGTTATATCATTTGGATGTCTTATAATGAATGTTTATTTTATGTCGTGGTACTTATATGACATTAATTTTATTCAATTCCTGAAGTTATAATTATTGAATATAATTTTTTGAAATTAAATATGTAGAAGGCTAATATTAAAATATTTAAATAATTTTATATACCTTCTATCAAGTATTAACCTATTCATGTTATTTTATTCATAATATACAATTATTTGGTTTCCTTAACATTCTTTATACAGATAGTCCTTGTGCTATAACAGAGGCCGTTAAATTGCCTTTCAATCTTTCAGATCAAGGATAAACCACAGAATTATTTATTTGTAGTTAACATTACACTCCATTTAAATTTTTCAGTATTCATTTACCAGAAGTTTTCTAAATTGTTGAAAGGTGAGTAAATATTTGTTGTTGATTGATGTTATATTTTATTGAATATGAATATATTAACGAAGCAAAGTCTCTCTTAAAACTTGTTTTTCAGTAATGTTTTTACATATCTTGAGATTTTTTCAGAAAGTAACTTAGTTAAATATCCAATAATATTGAATATTTTAAGTAAAATAGTTTTATGATGAAATTCTTAAGATTATGTTAACATTTTTGAAAGATATTTGTTTTCATAAGATTGATCAGCAGAAACAAAAGTTTGTCTACTCAAAATATTTAATTCATAGGATTTTGGTTAACTATCCCATCATCAGACTGATGATGGGATAGTTCATTTCCCGAAACTCGAGTCACAAGAAAATGTGTAGTATATCTTTTTTTTGGTAGTAAAACATAGTAATTTCTACAATTTGTTTTAATTAAAATATTTAAATAATTATCCACATATTTGCACAAATTTAGAACAATTTTAGGATTGTTCAACAAATTGAGAATTTTCGCCAAATCAATGGATTCTCCCAAAAAAAAAAACATTTCTCCATAATCGATGTAAAGCTTAAATTCAACTAAACATGTGAAACTTCCCAAAATCATCCTGAGAATAAACACGAGAGGTGAAAAAACTACTTTCGTAGAATATTACCATTGGCTTCCAATTAAATTTTTTGTTCGCTACTTTCACTCTGAAGTAAACACCGAATTTCAGATCCGTGATTTGAGCTGATGGCAAGTTTGAGTAATCGTATCTTCTTGAGCGCTCGTATCATTCATTCTAGACTGTTCAGACGTTTGTGTTTCGCGAATTTTGATTCGAAAATAGTTTGTTTATGCAGAATTTCAAAAGGATAAAAACATTAAAAGCATATGATTAAATTTTGAATCTTCAAAGAATAATTATTTTAAATTCAGCTGCCATTTCGTTAATTGCATGTAAAATGTTATGTTTAGTTATTTAAAACAATCGGCTTCATCACTGTTTCACCACAAGATGAAATAAGGTTTTTATAGAAACTGTAAAACTCGATGATCCTAGACTGGGTATGTAAAAAATCTAAAGAAGACATTTTCTGGAAGAATATATCTGAAATAGAATGAAGTTGCCAACTTACGAATTCCAAATAACTGAATGAACTTCAACTTCAGGTAAAGTATCATACATAACACATCATTTAAACATTAATATTTTAGTGTTTTCATAAATTGAAAATACGAGTAAATTTAAAAATAGGATGTCCAGGGGTTTTTATATAAAACATCCATAACTCTGATGTGAATCAGATTAAACAAAATTAAATGAAATTTCAACACCCTTGTAAGAAATAGTTCTACACTAGTTTTTCAGGATTCGCTCCTATGGTCTTATTTTTTGCAGAACTCAATTAAATTTGAATTTCCCGTACCTAAATCAAGGACTTTTCATTTTAGAACTTTAGTTATATAAGTAACTATACAGGTGTCTCAACGAAAATTTGACTCCCCCAGAAATAAGAAACGAGGAATTCTCACAAATTAAAAAAAAACAGGTCAAGTTCTGTTTTGAGCGGGACGAATTTCCATCATGAATTTGTTCCGAAAAAGAAGAAAACGAAATCACTTTTTGAACAACCTTATACTACTCTGTCAAGAAAGTACCGGGAATTTTCAATTAAAACAACATTTTTACATTTAATCGTCAAAATTTATTCGGTCGCCTTCAAAATAGGCTCCATTTGCTCCAATACATCTATGCCAACGGCACTTCCAATTATCGAAATATTTTTATAGGCGCTTTCCGGGATGGACTTTAGCTCTCGCGCTCTCGCGAATTTTGTTTTATGGCTTCAATCGACTCAAAACGGGTGCCACGAAGGGGCAATTTTAGTTTTGGGAAGAGGAAAAAGTCGCAGGAAGCCAAATCCGGCGAATACGGTGGTTGCTGAAGCACGTTTAAGAGTTTTTGGCGAGAAAGTCAGTCACAATCGTAGCTCGGTGAGAAGGCGCGTTATCGTCATGCACAATCCATGAGTTGTTCGCCCACAAATTTGGCCGCTTCTTACGGATACGTTCACGCAAACGTTCCTAACGCCTAGGTAATACTCCTTGTTTACCGTCTGACCCTCTGGAACGAATTCGTAGTGCACCACGCCACGGATATCGAAGAAAACAATGAGCATCACCTTCATTTTCGAGCGGCTTTAGCGTGGTTTTTTCGGTTTCGGGTCATTTTTTGCCATCTATTCCGATGATTGCTGGCTTGTTTGCATATCGTACTCGTAGACCCAGGTCTCATCACCAGTTATAATGCGTTCCATGAATGTAGAATCGGAATTACAGCGATCCAGCATGTCTGAAGCAACCTGTTCGCGATGACGTTTTTGAAGAAAATTCAGGTCTTTCGGTACGAGTCGTGCGGCCACCTTTTTCATGCCCAAAATATCAATCAAAATCGTACGTGCGGACTCGTGGGATATCTTAAGATCATGTGCTATCTCTCTCAAGCTGGTACGACGGTTTTCCAGCACCCTTTCCTTAATTTTATCGACGTTATCAGGCAAGTCTTCGACCACTTCACGACCGTCCTTGAAGGCTCTGTACCACTGATATGCACGAGTTTTCGATAGAGCATTATCACCAAAGGCCTTTTGCAACATTTTCAATGCATCGGCACACGAAAATTCATTTGCAACACAAAACTTTAAACAAATTCTTTGCTCAACGTAATCACCCATAGTAAAAATCGGCACGCACTCTGACATCGACTGACTTAATCAGCTGTTGCAAACACACTAGTTGACAGATCCCGCTCAAGCTTGGCATAGTAATTAAGGACAGTGGTACCAAGCTAGGAAAAAAAATTTTTACCTGCCTCATTGCCCCGCCAGATTTAAATCGATAATTCCCAGCGGAACCGCTACGGACATTTGCAAGATGTTATATTCCATACATAATGGTATCGATAGGTCTTTCGAATAGATAAAAATTTCGATGATCTCTCACACACACTTAAATTTGTTTAAATTTAAAGTTGAGTAACACTTAATGAAGGACCTTTACAAGAACCCGGAAACTCAATAACTTTCTGTAATCTTAACATATTTGATTTCGAGGTAACTAAATTGAAAATGTATTAAAAAATCAAGTTTTTATTTTAAAAGACATAGAATTCTTCCAAATTGCAGAAATTTCTATGAAATATGAAAGGAATCTATAGAATAAAGAAACTGATAGAAATTGAAACTAATATTTTTCGGGTCAAGACAATTGTTTCGATGGGAAAAAGTTTTGCCTAACAAATTTTGGCCTGAAAAATGTAAAATACAAATTAAGATATAACACATTTTTGAGATAACGTTTGAAAATCTATTTCGTATGTTCTTAAAAAAAATGAAACACAAATAACTATCAAACACACAAATATCTTGAAAGAACCAGATATCTGCAACATTGAAAATAAACGCGTCAACTAATAAATGGGGTTATATCAATTTCATGGAAATTAATGTGTGTTCCCAAACAATGCATCAAAATATACGTTCCAGAAATTCTAAATATCTCAAAGAATTCACTACAACTATTGAAAAACAAAAACCAAGAAAAAATGTCTTCAATATATTCAAAAATAAAAATAAAATTACTGGGTTTACACTTAATTTAAATATAAAACGGAAATTTCTGTAACCTCCACATATTTGAGTTTAAAAAAATTAAATTAAAAATGTCTCAGAAAACTGAGTTTGTATTTCGGATGACATGGAATTATTCAAAATTGCCAAAATTTCCAAGAAATATGATGGAAATTCATAAATAAGAAAAATTTTAAAAAATACCTAAAGTAATTAAAACAAGTTGTAGAAATTAAACTACCAATAAATTGATATTTTACACATTTATGTGTATTTTACACATTTATGTGTAAAATATTAATTTATTGGTGGTAAAATATAGTAATTACTACAACTTGTTTTAATTATGATCAACTACCAAATAGTAACGGCTAAAACAGTTCAGTATCCGAAAAACACCTAAAGGTTGAAAAATTTCTGTTTTTATATTGAAATTAACCTTTATCAAGTAAAAAGTGAACAATTTTTTTTATTTTTCTAAAAAGAAATTAATTATTTTCACTCAATTAAAAAATATATAAGAGACAGTATTTTAATTTCCACAAAAATGTTTACGATACAACAATTGTTTCACCAGGATGTGGCTTCTTCAGGTATCTACGTCCTACTGGCTGATAGTGTCCAGTGTAACCGAGTTTAAATATAGTGTTAAGTACGTGACAAAATCATGGAAGAACAAGTCATAAAAACTTGAGGTGTTCATTGGAGTTTACCGCTAAAAAATGCCATTAGAGAAAAATATCCAGTAATGGAGATTTCTCAACATCTGTTTATTCATTCAAAAGGATTTTAGTTGCATTGTACAAGTTGATTTCAAGAAATTCTAAAAGTGTTAATCTAGAACTTTCGCTTTCGACGTGGATAATTTCATAGTTAGTGTTGAAATTATGCCTGAATTCCTTAAGACGATTAGCATATTTCGAATTTACGGAATCCGATATGTAACTCCTTTGGTGTTCCTGGATTCTTTTCTTGAATGATCTAGCTGTCTGGCCAATATATACTGAGGGGCAATCGTTGCAAGTCAACTTGTAGACTTCAGATTTATTTTCTTCAATTGTTCGATCCTTATTGTTTTTTATACTATGGTCATTAATAGTTTTAAAAGCTGCGTTGAAATTGAAACTATTTTTGAAATATTTAGCAATATTTTAAGATAATCCATCAACATAAGATGAGGAAATGTATTTCTGTGTATAGTGATAGCTTCAAACAACGGTTACACCCCTTTCTTATAGACAAAATGGTATCCAATAAACAAAAGAACATTGAATTTCGTGTATCCAATCATAAAGGGGAATATACAAGAAATATTTTTCGTTATTTTATGTTAATGGATTATCTCAAAATATTACTAAATATTTCAAAAATAGTTTCAATTTCAACACAGCTTTTAAAACCATTAATAACCTTAGTACTTACATGAAAAACAATAAGGATCGAACAAATAAAGAAAATAAATCTGTAGTATACAACTTGCAACGATTGCCCTTTAGTATACTTCATCATAAGGTATCCAGACTAGTATATTGGCCAGGCACGTAGATAATTCAAGAAAAGAATCTAAGAACACCAAAGGAGTTACATATCGCCGTACATTCGACATATGCTAATCATCTTAAGGAATCCAGACATAATTTCAACATTAACTATGAAATTATCTACGTCGAAAACAAAAGTTTCATATTAACACTTTTATAATTTCTTGAAATCAACTGGTACAATTCCCGTAAAATCTTTTTCAATGAACAAACAGATCTTGACAAATCTCCATTACTGAATATCTTTTCCTAATGGCATTTTTTAGCAGCAAACTCCAATAAACACTTTAAGTTTTTATGACTTGTTCCATCCATTATTTTCCACGTACTTGACACTGTATTTAAACTCGGTTACACTGGAAACCATCAGCCAGTAGAATGTAGATACCTGAAGAAGCCACATCGTGGTGGAACAATTGTTGTTTTATAAACATTTTTGTGAAAACTCAAATACTGTCTCTTATATATTTTTCAATTAGAATGAGTTTCCACCAAGTAAAGACCGAATCAATCAAACAATTCTTTTTACTGCTTGCTCTTAAATCTTGCAGAATTTCATTGAAATGCCTCAAGTAGAAATATTGAAAAAAAACGGTACCTTTTCAATCAAACTTTTACACCTTGTATTTCCGTAACGAAACATTTTTAACACTCAGTTGATTTAGCAACGTCATCTTTATTTTAATAGCAGAATACGCTTTCGAGTGGCCCATTTTCTCTCATCGTATGATTAAAAAAAAACAAGTAATATGGTTTATGAGTCACTCTGTAACTTTGAATTCCAAAAGGGAGCGTTAACAACGTAATAAGGTACGACAGGAAATAGCTTTTAAAACACTAATCACTAATTACATACGTTATGTAGATAAAAGTAACGAACTTAATCGTTTGGATCGGAATGATAACACAGGGTTCGTTCACTCGAACATCACCTGCTTGCTGAACCATTGCCATAATATGAAAAAAATTGACTACCCGTATTACAGAAAAAGAAAAACCTACTTGCGTTACCATCAATGCAGGAAGTCAAACAGTATTGTACTCTCGAATTTCTAATACGATTCAAACATTCCAAAAAAAATGGAGAGAAGAACTGACATGAAGTCAGGAGGGATCCTCACCAAATTTTTCATTAGCTTTGTTGTTGTTATATACATATAAGGTCAAACTATCTGACGATAAAATACATTTTCTAGACATAACTTTAACTGAGAATATTCATGAGACTTATTTAGATATATTCAGAAACCCATAACAATAGATACAACCATACCCCATTTTTCAAAGCTGTTTCTCTTCTCTTTAATAATATTCCGATAAAAAGGGATGTAAATACAGATGAATAAAGAGCTAGAATAATAATTTCGAAACTAAAATTGTGAATTCTCTAATAAACAAAAGAGAAAAAACTACTCATCCTGAAATAAAGATAGAACACAATAACAAAAAATTTGCAAAAATAAGGATTTTGGACCAATTTCATTACAAATCGCTCGAATAATTTCAAAACCTAATATAAAATATAGCTTTCACACCCTCACATAAAATTTCCAATCTCTTTTTTAATGCTCAAGACAAAAACGGCAGTTGCACAGGAGTTTATGGATTAAGTTGCCACAGGTGCGGTTACGTATACAGGGTGTCCCAACGAAATTTGACCCCCCAGAACTTAGAAGAATTTTCTCCCCGACGAGATCCAGTTTTTGGATAAAACCGATAATCTTGTTCAGGGGTAATTTTTTCAGTTCGCTGTGGGCTATAAAAGCCTGGCCAAAGACCTCGAATCTGATGCGACTCACCGCTGGGCACTCTGAGACGATGTGCATGGCTGTTTCAGTGTACTCAAGACACAGCCTGCATTCATCGTCTACAGCCAGACCGATTTTGTGCAAATGCGCTTTCAGTCTGCAGTGACCTGTCATAATTCCGACAAGTGTTCTTAGTTTTGCCCTATCCAGACCTAGCGCTAGGTTCGCCATATTTTTGTTCGAAGCTGTTCCAAGGAACAGCTTCGAATGTTTCAGGTCAGAATGGCTTCGCCAGAAAAACTTTAGCCTTGAGTTCATTCTGCCCGTTATCGCCTTGTTAACCACGTCATGTGGTATTCCCAGGAATGGTTCCGGTCCTACCAGAGGCAGCGCAGCTCCAGCAAACGCCAGCCGATCTGCCTCCTCGTTACCCAAATAGTTTGAGTGGCTCGGTATCCAAACCGTGACTCCGTTATACATATCGAACCTGCTTAAAGGCGTGCGGCAACTCCAGACTGTTCTTGAGGTACAAGAGCTGGATTCCAAAGCTTTTAGTACTGACTGACTATCAGAAAATATTTTGATTTTACCGTGGTGGATTTGCCGTTTTATCAGCAGTTCTGCCGCGGTCTCAATGGCAAATAGTTCTGCCTGGAATATGGTTACGTTTTGACCGAGACTCAATGAGATGTTAATTCTCGATTTGCTCCCATCGACTCCTGCTCCTGTTCCGTTCGTCGTTCGCGAGCCGTTTGTGAACAAGCCAAGGTCGGTTCTCAATAGAACCTCAGCATGTTGAGTCCATTCGTCCCGGCTGGGGACGATTACATTGAAATTACGTTCTTGGCTCGTGACTTTTGACATTAGATCCGAGGGCATCGATAGCATACTGTTCGTTAAAAGCTCGACCAGCAGTCCTGAGCCTCCCATCACTATTGCCTCTGGCCTGTCAATCGCCAGTTGATATAGTTTGCATGTGGTCCGTTCCGCCTCCCTCTGTACGAGTAGGTGCAGGGATGGTAGATTTAGTAGGACCTCCATGGCTGCCTTGGGTGTGGTGCGAAACGCATCTGTTCAAAACTCTTTAGGTTTTTGAGTTTGGGCGGTTCAACTGTCTGTTGAACATCACCTTTTGACGGTAAGTTCAATATTACATTATTTTGTGAATAGTGAATCGATTTTGAAAATTTTAACTGGGTTGGGTACAGAACATAAATAACTTTCAAACTAACCAACACTCGACATCTTTTCCTTATTCAAAAAATCTTGGGGGTGTTTTTTTCGGAACAAACACTTGATGGAAATTCGTCTCGTTCAAACGTTTTTTTTTAATCTTCGAAGTTTCTGAGTTGAGCGTGAGGTCAAATTTTCTTTGGGACACCTGTATTAAGAACAAACCGGAAGAAATTTCAAAGAATATGCTGCGATCGAAACGAGGATCTTTAGTGGTCGTTTCGGTCGAAGCATCCTCCTACTGCCATTGAGAGAGAACAGTCGTTTATACGTTATCGCATCGCACTGTTTTGATTCTTCCACTGCTCCACTGGACCGACATCGACCTCTAAATTAACACTGAATTTCCTATGTCTCCGACTGTCTTTTCCCAATATGGCTGGCAGGTCACGTTGTACAAGTTTGAAACCCGAGATTCAGTTTCCATTTTTAATTTATTGATCAATAGTAAAATTCCGAGAAACTTTAAAACATTAATACCAATGATATGACAACCAACCATTTATACTAATGAACGATAGTGCCAATGCTTCTAAAGTCACAGTAGTGCTTTTATGAATGTTTTTGATTTATAATTTCTTCAAATCATATATTTTCAGAGTAGAAAAAAATGAATAAATTCTCAACATTGAATATCGATTTCAAATATGGATAAATCAATATTCCCAAGTAATGAGAATATCATTATATTTGATTTTCATCGTTAGTTTGGGAATTATGGAAAAAATATTAGGAGTAAAAATAAGTTCGTGCAGTTTTGATAACATTTGTCGCTACTAAAGGGTCTTTCATTGAAAGGGCCCCATTTTTTTTGTAAATAAAACACATTATATATATGACAACTATTGAAATTTTTATTTCATTATTAAGAACAATGTTATGAAACAAACATCATGACTCTCTTTCACAAATCAGGTCGTATGTTAGCAATTACTCATTCAATATTGATCTGTAAATCGTTTAAATTTGCTGGATGATTGCTGTAAACCAATGACTTAATGTAACCCCAAAGAAAGAAGTCCAATAGAGTTAAATCGGAGTAACGAGGTGGATAATTTATCGGTCCATTCCTTGAAATCACCGAATAGACGACGCCTTAAATGATCTGTTGATTTGAGTTCTTGGGTTAAAACAATTTTGTAAGGATGTAAGCCAAGGTCTTAAATTTCGCCACAACGACGTCTGAGAGATGCCTAGTTCTTGTGAACGTCGAGAAATCGATAAATTTTGGTCTTCACGAACACTTTCACGTACGGCAGCAATATTCTCTTCACTTCTTGCATTTCTTTATCTCACTGCCACTGTAAGATCATGAAGTGTAAACATTGTTTCAAACTTTTTTACTTAACGTTCAACTGTTCTTTTATACGGACGATTATAAGGACCAAAAATTGGAGTTAAAGCACGTAAAGTTAGATAACAGATCGCGATTCTTCATATTATAATAAATTTGGATTACTTGTACACGGAGTGTTGGAGTGTGTACCTTTCCATGATTAAATGGTAGACATTGACAAATACAACTGTCCTAGTCCTCCCAACGTACAGCTCAAACATGGCTTTTTTGGATTACCATCTTTTCTGATTGATACAACATGGCTTGGCTGACCACCACTTCGCCAATCACGATTAAGTCAAAAAAAAAGATCGATGCATGGATAGCGACCAAAAAGCCAGCCTTTTTTCGCGATAAGATCCGTCAATTGCCAGAAAGATGGGAAAAAGTGTGGTATAACCAATATTTCACAATGAAGCTTGGATTTTCGAAAAAAACGCACGAACTTAGTTATACTCCTTATAAGAAAAAGTTTCAAGCTTGAATAATTGCGGAACCATTAGACCGATTATGCCTATTAATGAATTTATGTGAGACATTTAGGTCCCAAATCTACTCGAAAAGTTTCAAGTCTCAAGTTTTCTCCGACTTTTCATCTCAGATTCTTCATCAGAGAGTCCAATCTAGTCGAAATTATAAAATTACAGACATTCAGGCAAAACGATAGCACGTTGTTCTTTAGAACATGCTTGCAAAAATACATACATTTAGAAGAAATAATAGGAGCTTTGGTACGAGGGTGCAAAATGGATTAAGCAATTGGTGGTATAATTATAGGTTAAGTACTCAGGATATTTTTATTGAGATAAAACGCGTTTTGAAAATAACCTTTTTAGACTTCAGCTTACTGAAAAGCAGTATTATTTGAGAACGGAGCTACGTAGGTTGTGAAACGACGATTCGAAGAAAATAAAAATAACTTAAATATTAATAGGGAATAACGTAATCCGGTGACAAGACGAAAACAGTTCTTTTGGAGAGTAGAAAGTAACTTCGCTGCCGGCCGAAACGTGACCTCATGGGAATTTCAATAATTCGGAGAAGAATCCGGCAAATACGGTGGTTTCGTTCGACCGAAATGACGATTGGAAACGCACAAAAACTCTTCTTCTTTCCCAAATATAACTGGCATCATTTATTTCCAAATGAAGATTTGATTCAGTATATCCGGATCAAATTTCGCTATCGAATTACGAGGATCGATCAATAAGTAACTGTGTTTTGAAGACAGATGGCGTCGCTCGGGCAATCTAGTGCGCCAGGAATATATTTCAAGTTGTTGAAGTTAAGTGAACGAACCGCACAGAAATGGCTCATGAAAGTTTCTTTGTGGTATCTCAGCTTGACCGGTGAAGCAAGCTCTGAAAGGATGAATATTTTGAACAAGTTGTTGATATAAACGTAACTAGAAATTGCAAAAAGGACGAGTATGAACAATAAAACGATTCATTTGTATCTTCATCAGCTAGAAAAGACGTTGCAGTAAGCAAATAAGTCCCAATGATAACAAGTAATAATAATCTTGAGGTCATTATGGACAGATAATTATAACACAGTACTCTTATCTACTAATAAATTTTGATGCACGCTATTCTCTTATTCATGAACAATGGCAACAACAGTGGCAATTGTCTTTTTTCACAACGAATAGTCACAAAACAAAAGGGCAGACATATCATGTGGACATTCTGATCATAAAATGACCAATGCACGATTTTTGTTCAAAAAGATAATCGAAAGCAGGTTAAAGAAGTCATGGACTCTACCTGCAAGAAGAGATTGAGATAGGTTTAAGATAAATTACAAATCAGCCAAAGTACATTCAGAAAAAAGATCTGAAATTTAAAGATCGTGGTAGAATTGGGTTTTTTTACAGCTGTGTGATTGCCTTACAAATTTTCCGGGTAGTTCAAATGAGATTGTTGGTCCAATGAACCGATACTATATTTACGGCGAGAGAACGTGGTTAATTGTAACTTTGTGTCAAAATTTCTTTCATTCTTAGGAAATAAACGGAAAATCGTACGGGAATAAAATTGCTTTTATTAGTTAAATTGGCCCCGTACCCTCACTTTTCTGTAAGCCCTGTCGGAAAAAATCCTTTGACCTTACAACAAAAAATATAAGCATTCCTCTTTTCCGTGGTCGGTTCCCTTGAACTCTATTTTTTTTTAATTATTTGATTAGACTAGGTATTGAGCAAACGCAGACAAACGGACTTCAGATTCCATGAGGAAATACAAGGGCGTCAATAGAGAATAAAAAGGTCTTAAAGAACTCCAATATATCAGCAAATAACTAATTTTTCAGACTCCTGTGGGATTATTTGCTATAGATTAACTTCATATTTCTTGGAATGTGTGCATTGTTTGAAGAATTCCATTGTCTATCAAAATAGAGACTTAAGTTTTCTAAGACTATTTTAATTTACTTATTCTAAATTAATTGTGTAAATGTTATAAAAATTGATGTTTTATATTTGAATTGAATATAATGAGTAATTGAAGGCAGCAATGTTTTAAGCTGTCTTGCACACGTATTCGCTTCGTACCATCTTCCACAGGCGTGCTTTTTTCACAATTTTTCCATTATCAGTTGGTCTGTTACGCGGGCCGAAAGAATCTCGAAATCACTGAAATTAATTCAACTTAAGTACGGTGAAATGAGTTGCTTGTCTGAACGGAATAACTCTTAATGTCCAGGTACTAATTTTATTGACCACTTAAAGAAAAAATATATCGCTTTCACAATCAATTGAAATGGCAATATATTTTTCAGTTATGAAAGCTAACCTTATCACGAAAATATGGATTTTCACCACGATAATCCACTGGATAGAAGAAGAAGCTTTGTTCTAGTTCTTTCATCGAAGGAAGCTAAAATGAAACTCGATGATTAAAGTAAAATAACTTAATTTCCGCTAATTTATTTAATTTGACAACAATTGTTTCGTCATGACAACATGACTTCGTCAGGTGAGTATGGTACTAACTACATTAGGGTGGGTCAAAAAAATCGAATAATTTATTTTTGACTTTATACTCTGAAAAATAGGTTCGTAGACACCTAAAAAGAATTCTCTCCAAGTATGAGCTCTTAATTATAACGGGAAGGTCCTCCGCTTTGCGGGTTTCTATTTTTTTCGAATAATCAGATAAAAAAATTTATATCTCGCTTTCAACTGCTTGGAAAAATATTCCGTGGCATAGACTTTGTAAGAAATTGAATGCTTTACAAAAAAGGTCTATTATGATTTTTTCAAAAACTCAACCGATTGAAAGATATTCATAGTTGAAGTTTGGCTATTTTAAGGAAAATATTCGTTTTTATTATAAGTTTTATAGGTCGATGAAAAAAAATTATTTCGAATTGCGGATCTCATGATTTTGTAGGAAATTTACTGCTCTACAAAAATGGTCTCTTATGACTTTTCGATTAAGTGAAGCCGTTACGAGATATCCATCGTCAAACATTAACGAATATCAATATTTCCAGTTTTTGATCAATAATTCGATAAATTTCAATTTAAATTATTAGTTTCAGGAAAATTTACATAAATTTAAATTTCTATCATAAAAGTCACTCCTTCAGGAGTTATTTGTTCAAAAATTCATTAAGAAGTTTTTGTTCTAATGATATTTTTTGTAAGCTTTATTTGTAATAATTTAAAATGTCATTTGCATTGGCATTTCATATTATTACGGTTGTTTAGTATGTATTATTTTCAAATTTTATTCTACCAATTATACATAAATTTTTTTGTGAGAGAAGCTTTTTGTTCTGAATTACATTACTTCTTCTTGGTACTCTAAAAATAACGCCACCTATATTTTTTTTTCTTAACTATCTTCGTTGTCTACTTGTTTATCACTACATTTTCAGGGCTCCAAAAACTCATCATTTTGTATCATGATAAAAACAATTTTTTCGAAATAAGTCATTTTCTCATCATATGAATTTATTTATTGCTCTAATTTCTTGTTTTAATGCAAGCAAGCAAGCTCAAGACTGAAAACAATATTAAAAAAATTGTTTATAACATTTCTTTATCCATCGAAACTCAAATTTATGTAAATTTTCCTGAAACTAATAATTCAAATTGAAATTTATCGAATTATTGATCAAAAACTGGAAATATTGATATTCGTTAATGTTTGACGATGGATATCTCGTAACGGCTTCACTTAATCGAAAAATCATAGGAGACCATTTTTGTAGAGCAGTAAATTTCCTACAAAATCATGAGTTCCGCAATTCGAAAAATTTTTTTTTCATCGACTTATAAAATTTATAATAAAAACGAATATTTTCCTTAAAATAGTCAAACTTCAACCATGAATATCTATTAATCGGTTGAGTTTTTGAAAAAATCATAAGAGACCTTTTTTTGTGAAGCATTCAATTTCTTACAAAGTCTATGCCACGGAATATTTTTCCAAGTAGTTGGAAGCGAGATATGAATTTTTTTATCTGATTATTCGAAAAAAATAGAAACCCGCAAAGCGGAGGACCTTTCCGTTATAATTAAGAGCTCATACTTGGAGAGAATTATTTTTAGGTGTCTACGAACCTATTTTTCAGAGTATAAAGTCAAAAATAAATTATTCGATTTTTTTGACCCACCCTAAACTACATATTTGAGATTGAGTTCTTTAAAAATTCCGAATGTACAGGAAAGAAGGTAGTGGAAATTTACAGTAATTTGTTCTTTTTTTATTAGACAAAGTTTCGGAAAAGGTTGAGTAAGGGGGATTTATTGAGGTCCGTCTGGTTTGGGAGAATCTGTTTTTTATTGTATCTGTTAATTTCGAGGGCTTCTAGGTAGTTCAACATGAGGTTATTTTTTTCTAGGTGTAAAATTTTGAAGTTAATGTCAAAATCATGTCCTGTCTCCAAAAGATGGTCAGCATATGTTGAATTTTCGTTTTTTCCCAGATATGCTTTCTCGTGTTCACGTATACTAGTGCCGAAAGATCTACCCGCATATACAGATGGGCAAGTACCGCAGTTTAACCTATAGACTCTAGACTTTTTGTTTTTATGGATTAAATCTTTATTATTTTTTATTAAATTTCCTGACGTCTTTCTTGTTTTGAATGAAACGTTGCAGTTACTCTTTTACTTTCAAAATCTTGCTATTTGTTAGACTTTTTGTTTATGTACGTTAAAGAAATATATTTTTAATATATCAATAGCTGTTGTTGGATATACAAGCGATATTGACTGTTTGAATTGCATTCGTTTGAATAATTTATTTATAATGAACGGATTGGAACCATTGTTAAATGCAATCTGTTTTATTATATTCAGTTCTCTATCAAAATTCTCTTGTGTCATAGGTATGTTGATCAATCTAAATATCATGCTATTATAAGTTGCTAGTTTTTGGGAATGTGGTTGATTAGAATTTGAATGGATCGTATTATCTGTATGAGTGGGTTTCCGGAAAATTGAAAAGTCATGTAATTGCAATCGAAAGAAATGAATATAATACCAATAAATATAAAATAATTAAAAACGATCCTACTACTAAATACCAAAAACAGATCAAATCAGTCATCAAAAACGCAACAGCGCTTTTTAATAATACCCCAATTTATAAACTTACGTTAATGAACCCACAACCATCAATAATGTTTTCCCTCATAAAATAACATAAAGACAATAAACCTATTAGACCAGTAGTTTCATTCATCACAGCACCTTCATATAAATTATCGAAAGAACTAATCAAAATCATTCAGAAAGAAACAAACTTTCAACCAAAATTTGTCATTAAAAATTCATATTACCTGATAGAGAAAATAATATATATGTATATATATATATATATATATATATATATATATATATATATATATATTTATATTATCGAAATCTTAAAGGTTTGTTTGGACGAAAACTATTCTTTATTTAATGGACTATTTTACGAAGCTAATGATGGTCTTACTAGGGGAAACCAACTTAGTCCGATATTATCCGAAATATTTATGGACTTTCTGGAAACCAAAATCCAAGAGAGCCCCCTTTTTAAATATTTCATTCATTGGTATCGTTACGAGGTTGATATTTTATATTTATTCACCGGTACCAGTGGACAGCTTGTGATGTTTTTAGAATTTATAAATACATTATCTTCCACAATAAAATTCACCAATGAAATAGAACAAAATAACAGCATCAATTTTCTTGATTTAAAATTTTCAAAAATGAACAATAAACATGACTTTTCAATTTTCCGGAAACCCACTCATACAGATAATACGATCCACTCAAATTCTTATCACCCACATTCTCAAAAACTAGCAGCTCATAAAAGCATGATATTTAGATTAATCAATATACCTAGAACACAAGAGAAATTTGATAGAGAACTGAATATAATAAAACAGATTCCATTTAACAATGGTTTCAATCCGTTCATTATAAATAAAATATTGAAACGAATGCAATTTGAACAGTCAATATCGCTTGTATATCCAACAATAGCTATTGATACAAAATATATTTCGTTAACGTACATGAACAAAAAGTCCGAAAAAATAGCAAGATATTTAAAGAAAAAGAGTAACTGCAACATTTCGTTCAAAACAAGAAAGACGTTAGGAAATTTAATAAAAAATAATAAAGATTTGATCCATAAAAACAAAAAGTCTGGAGTCTATAGGTTAAACTGCGGTACTTGCCCATCTGTATATGTGGGTCAGATAGGTAGGTAGATCTTTCGGCACTAGGATACGTGAAGACGAGAAAGCATATCTTGGAAAAAACGAAAATTCAACATATGCTGACCATCTTTTGGAGATAGGACATGATTTTGACAATAACTTCAAAATTTTACACCTAGAAAAAAAGAACCTCAGGTTGAACTACCTAGAAGCCCTCGAAATTAACAGATACAATAAAAAACAGATTCTCCTAAACGACCAGACGGACCTCAATAAATCCCCCTTAATTAACCTTTTCTGAAACTTGGAGTAATAATAAAAAAAACAAATTACCGTAAAATTTGAATATCAAAACAGATTTAATCTGTTAGTCTTCTACAATTTTAATTTCAAAAAATTTACTTAAGAAACTTTAAGAATTAAATTAATGTCTTAATAAGCACTGCTCATATTTAATAGACGTATAAAATCGAAATTCATCATACAATATCAAATGGAATTAAGAAAAACCAACGAATGTAAATTGTCAATTAAAATTAAAAAATAAATAAACAAACATTTTTTATTTATCAATATCAATATCAAATGGAATTAAGAAAAACCAACGAATATAAATTGGCAATTAAAATTAAAAAATATATAAACAAACATTTTTTATTTATTTATTTTTTAATTTCAATTGACAATTTATATTCGTTGGTTTTTCTTAATTAGGAAATAATCGATTGGAAAATCGACTAAGAAACCCAACAATCAAACTGACTTCTGAGAAATTCAAATTCTATTACAAAATTTGAAAATCAAAACAGATTTATTCTGTTGTCTTCTACAATTTTAATTTCAAAAAATTCTTTGAAGAAACTTTAAGAATTAAATTAATGTCTTTATAAGCACTGCTCATATTTAATAGACGTCAAAATTCATCATACAATATCAAACGGAATTAAGAAAAACCAACGAATATAAACTGTCAATTAAAATTAAAATATAAATAAGTAAACATTTTTTGTTTCGTTCCAGGCATGCGTAATGAACTCTTCAGACAAACTCACGAAGCCCTGTTTGTTACAAAATGCATTGTTTTCCGATCCCATATGAATGAAAAATAACCCTTTCTCAAAAATATAAAACATAATTTCAAGAACTTCTCAAGAAGAATTTTTTGAAATTAAAATTGTAGAAGACAACAGATTAAATCTGTTTTGATTTTCAAATTTTGTAATAATCCTTCTATCAAGTAAAAAACCGTTCCTTCTTATTTTATTTTATATATAATATATAATTATATTAGGTTTTTTAAATAAAGAAATTCATTATACAGTGTTGAACGGTTTTAACTGAGGCCAAGTGCCTTATGAGCTTTGTATGATTTTCTGTGAACGTGGAACATAAGTACCTTGGATTTATAAAAGTGTTTACTTTTATTTCTATTGAGGACCGTGTATTCCTAAGATTCACTGAGTAAGTCTATACATTGTTTCATTGATTTTATTATTTTTTATATGTAATGTTGAACTGATCTTATCGTAACTTTAATTATTTCTTGAGAATGTGCTACATGTTTTGAGATTTTTTGAAGTAATTTATTTAAATATATTGAATATTTCAAATAAATTAGTTTTTGAGAAGTTCTTGAAATTATGTTTTATATTTTTGAGAAAGGGTTATTTTTCATTCATATGGGATCGGAAAACAATGCATTTTGTAACAAACAGGGCTTCGTAAGTTTGTCATTACGCATGCCTGGAACGAAACAAAAAATGTTTACTTATTTATATTTTAATTTTAATTGACAGTTTATATTCGTTGGTTTTTCTTAATTCCGTTTGATATTGTATGATGAATTTTGACGTCTATTAAATATGAGCAGTGCTTATAAAGACATTAATTTAATTCTTAAAGTTTCTTCAAAGAATTTTTTGAAATTAAAATTGTAGAAGACAACAGATTAAATCTGTTTTGATTTTCAGATTTTGTAATAATCCTTCTATCAAGTAAAAAACCGTTCCTTCTTATTTTATCAAATTCTATTAACTTTTCGAAGCACTGTGTATTATAAATCCATCCTTTTTCTCACACAAGCACTTCATTTCAGCTCACTTACTCCCCATAAGTTCCTACAATCTCCCCAAAAGATTAATTCCATCGATTTTTTTCAATTGTACAGGATCCAACTTTTTCGACTCCTTAATGACCTCTTGAAGAAGAACCATCTGCATCAGCGGGAGACTGATCGGGACCCAGCTGTCATCGAAACCGCTCAAGTGGGAATGCAGCATTTCTTGTACTGAGTAAGGACCAGTGGTCCGTTCATAACCGAGTGCTCCGGCCATTGTCGAGACGCATTTGCCTTCGCGATGGCGAGGTAACAAAGGAGAATTCCTACGATTCTTCTCAATTAGTCAGCAGCGGCGTAACTGATCACCGGCGACCCAGGGGCGACCACCCGACAGTCACAGACCATGAGGAATTGCACCATGGAAACCGAGATTAAGTGATGAGGAAATGGTCGCTTTCACCATTCTGGGACAACCAGAAAAACAATTAAATTCAATGGGAACAATAATGGATGCTATATTAAGGCGATTGGATCGACAATGGACAGAAGTAAAATTGTCATCTTTCAATAAATTGTCTTTCAAGTATATCTGTATCGAAAAGTGTCCTTGAAATACATGACATCCCTACTTTAAGAACTCTCGTTTTGGGTTACCAAAGAGATATGTGTTGTAAATCTATGACATACATATTTAGAATAGTTCAAATGGTAGCTGTCAATGGGTTCAACATAAGTTGACAGTTCTACCACTTCAAATGTGCTATTAAGCATTTTTAAAACATTTCATCTTCTTGATATGCGTGGTTCAGTTCAATTTTGGATGTACATATTATCCTCGCATGACTGGTGTTTAGTGAATCAGAATATTGTTCGATGTTATACAGGTATAGAAGAGACACGTGAATTCCGTATCGGCATATGAGCATAGCTCTTTCACCAAGTGACTACTCAGCAGTCTCCACAGTCCACCCCAAGAGGTAGAAAGTGTGATAAGGATTACGCCATATCATCGCGCGAAGCGAGAACCCCTCCGAAAAGATGAACCCACCAGCATCCAGTTTGGGCCCCGACTCGAAAGCCAGAACGGTCTGACTTATAGCTGCGAAGCACTATTCAACCTCTACAGGCTCTGCAGGTCAGTACCCGAGTTAGTTTGAGACGCAACTCACCCGCCGGAAGGAATTCTTATCCAAGCATCCGAACGCAGTCTCATGAACTAAGATTAACTCAAGATTGATAACTTCTATTGATCCTGGTAAGAGCACCGTCTAACGGCCTGTACGTCCTGACTCACCGAACCCGTGTGAAGTCATTTGATTGATCCTGGCGTCAAGCACTAATGGCTAAGCCATTTCTTCGAGATCCACAAACCCTAAAAAGTTACGCATTGATCCGGGGCCAGGACAAGCCGGTCGAACCGTCAAGTCCTATTAAATCCCAAGTCATTTCATGAGAATATCCCGTACATGTGGGTCTGCGAACAGATAAATGAAATACCTTCCTAGTCCAGCATGCGGACTTTCAACCACTGCCCCCTCGAGTCCAACACCAATGGGGTGGCTAGGTGGTACAAATAACACCTGAGGGCAAACCATCCCCCGAGGTAACGCAGTATGCTACATAACGCACTCGGCCATTACACAGAAAAATCTGGAGATTAACTGCGATAGGGTAGAGTACGCCAGTTTTAAGGGAGAAGCCCTGTGCTGCGACAGACTCCCTGTCACTGAGTTAATCAATCGGCTCAGCCCGCCATTTCACCAGAACGGCAAAACTGGGGCCCCATTCGGAGATCTTCCACCATACAGGTCCAGTGACTGGCGCGAAATGGCATTACGTTAGACACCAAGACTTAACCCTCCATTTCGCCGGGATGAAACTAGGGTCCTAGTCAAGGCAAGCACCCCCATTACGACAAGATCTAATGCCTGGGGGGCGGTATGGAAAAGACATTCAGAAACATAGGAAATTCAATGTCAATCTAGAGAAGCAGGAATGCCTCCAGCCTCGTTTCGATCCAAGTATCCCCACTTCAATTGAGAGATGTCGATATGTCGTTTGATGTAAGTGGTACCTATATGACATTATTTTAATTGAATTCTTGAAGTTATAATTATTGAATATAATTTTTTGAAATTAAATATGTAGAAGGCTAATATTAAAATATTTAAATAATTTTATATACCTTCTATCAAGTATTAATCTCTATTTATGTTACAGTTTTGTTCGTTAACGCATCGCGCTGAGGTCTTGATTCTTCCATTGCTCCACTGGATATTCCTGCTTCTCTACATTAACATTGAATTTCCCATGTTTACACCTCTCTTTTCCATACTGTATACAGTTCGGGAATTCAAATAAGATGCAGGTACTCTTTTATTGTATGCAGTCAATTATCTTCATCAGCGACTAATAAAATCAGGAGTCTTTA
The DNA here is from genome assembly GCA_034642435.1 of Megalocaria dilatata. Lineage (NCBI taxonomy): Eukaryota > Metazoa > Arthropoda > Insecta > Coleoptera > Coccinellidae > Megalocaria > Megalocaria dilatata. The sequence goes on from CM067856.1 coordinate 78,519,938, forward strand.
GACACTAGTGTCGCCTCTTTATCTAAAGAAACAATTGACCTAGGTCAATTGTTTCTTTATCTGTGAAGCCGAGTTATACAAACCCTCACCCTTGACGCGACCATGAGGACAACATTTTTTGGCCTTCGGGCTAATAAGTCGACCTAAGCCGAGAATCCAAACCTCTATTTATGTTATTTTATTCATAATATATAATTATTTGGTTTCCTTAAAATTCTTTATACATATAGTCCTTGTGCTATAACAGAGTCTTTCAATCTTTTAGATCAAGGGTAACCCACATAATTATTCATTTGTAGTTAACATTACACTCCATTTAAATTTTTCAGTATTCCTTCACCAGAAGTTTTCTAAATTGTTGAAGGGTGAGTAAATATTTGTTGTGGATTGATGTTATATTTTATTGAATATAAATTAATTAAGTACTGACGAAGCAAAGTCTCTCTTGAAACTTGTTTTTCAGTAATTTTTTTAAACTTCTTGCAATTTTATAGATAGTAACTTAGTTAGATATCCAATAATATTGAATATTCTAAGTAAGATAGTTTTATGATGAAATTCTTAAGATTAGGTTAAACATTTTTGAAAGATATTTGTTTTCATAAGATTGATCAGCAAAAACAAAATTTTGTCTACTCAAAATATTTAATTTATAGGATTTTGGTTAACAATTTTTATTTATTAGATTTTGTTATATCATTTGGATGTCTCATAATGAATGTTTATTTTATATGTCGTTTGATGTAAGTGGTACTTATATGACATTAATTAAATTAAATTCCTGAACTTATAATTATTAAATATGATTTTTTGAAGTTGAATATGTAGAAGGCTAATATTAAAATATTCAAATAATTTATGTAGTTGGCGGTTAAGCTATAAGAACACAAAAAGAGAACTAGTATGACATAAATAAATATTTTTGTAGTCCAGCAGGAAAACATTGAGTGACAGCAGATAGTCTCGAACATAGAATTTCCCTCACAGGAAGTGTGTGCATTTCTGCGAGCCGAGCATTCCTACCTGAACGTACCATCTATATCGGCACGCCGGCTGTCCAAGATCACTGTGCAGCACCGGACAATACACAAATAAAGCAGAACAGGTATAAACAAATTCAACCTTGAAATCGATCGAAGCTAGAATGGGCGGGGGGACGGGGTGACCTAGACCCAGACAAGTTTGCCGAGTGGAGGGATCGGTGCGGGGGACCCGGGCTAATAGTCGCGACGCGAATTACACGAGGGCAGGGGAACACCGTCTGATCTCCGCTCGAGCAACGATTGTCGGCTCCGGACCGGATTGTTTTTACCACACGTCGGTTCAATATCGAGAGATTTTCCTTGTGAATGATAGGAATTCCAATTCTTATTCCTGTGGGGGTGGAAAATATTGATAAAATTCTATGTCCTACGAATAATAGTGCATAGAGTAGTCTTTAGTTGGAACCATAGAAATTTTGGATACACAGAAAATCAATGCTTATGGGTTAGACGACACAACGAAGTACAATCAGCCTACAACCCGATAATATTGATATTGGAAATGATTTAGAGAGCTAAATAATATTGTACTTTTGCAAACTCAAGAAATAAATGAAGATAATATTTTCAACAAGTTGTACCAACTTGTCAAGCAGCTGTTTACAATGGTCTTAGTGTGTGAAAAATTTCACGAGTCGGTTATCTCACGAATTATCCCATACTGGTTTCTGGTCATCAACATCTTGTGATTTAACACAATAAAACTATTTTCTCTGGGACTATCGGATCAAACAGTGCAAAAAACCAAGATGATCATTTCAACGATACATCAACATTACATTAAAAATAGCATTGAATTTCTATCAAATAAAACTATTTTGTAAGATATTTGCGACATTAGATTTATTTCATAATTTCCAAATGAATATTAATGGTGAGTACTTTTCCTACTTCTCAATCATTATCATGTTATTAATACAAAATAATTTAAGTGTAGAACCTCAAAAATGAACCTCAATTATTAAGACGACCAAATATTGATGTAAATAAGAGGTGGGTCATTTAAAATTTGCATTTAATGGGCTTTAAATAAAAAAATGTCTAAGGTTGTTCGGAAAATAATTTCGTTTTTTCCCGACGGAGCATTCAATTGCATTTTTTCGAACCCACTTAAGCCGCATAATCATTATATGTTTGAGAGCTGATACAGCAAGGCTTGTATGTGAAAAAATTCAATTAATTCTACGCAGTAATTTTTGTTTGGTACCCTTTTGAATATGGACAGCAATAAGTAGCATTGTGTCGTCATATTTTACTTTTTTCACTATAGACAAGTTAAAATTGCTGTTCAAGCCAGAAAAAAATTAACCAATGTGTATGAAGAAGATGTGTTGACAGTACGCCAGTGCTAGAACTGGTTTGCAAAATTTTGATCCGGCAATTTTGATGTCGAAGATGCATCACATTCCGGTTGAAGCTGATAAATACCCGATAAAGGCAATAGTTAATACAAATCGGCGAATAACAACACGTGAGATCGGTGAGAGGCTAAATATATCGAATTCAAATGTTTATGACCATTTTAAAGGCCTGGGTTTAACCTCGAAGCTCCATATATGGGTTCCCATGTTCACACGGAGAGAAATTTGTGTCGTCGCGTTGACGTCTGTGATTCGCTTCTCAAACGTCACGAAAATGATACATTTATGAAGCGCATCATTACTGGAAACGAAAAATGGGTTGTATATAACAATGTCAACCACAAGAGATCATAGAGCAAAAAAGATGAACCTACTCAAAGCATTTTGAAAGGCAATATCCACAAAAAAAGGTAATGATGTCTGTTTGGCGGGATTTTAAAGGAATCGTTTTTTTTGAGCTTTTATCGGATAACACAACAATTAATTCGGTATACTTTCATCAGCTGGACAAACTGAATGATGTTAATACTTTAACAGAAAAGGCCAGAATTAATCTACAGAAAAAATGTAGTGTTTCACCAAGATAATTCGAGAAGTCATACAAGTTTGGTCACTTGCCGAAAGCTTTTACAGCTTTAATGGGATACACTGCCACACCCACCATATTCTTCAGATCTGGTATCTTCGGATTATTATTTGTTCCAGGTCATTGCGAAATTTTTTGGACTTAAAGGTAAAACCTTTACTTCAAATGAAGATGCCAAAAATCACCTGGACCAGTTTTTTTCCAGCAAATACCAAAAATTTTATGAGCGTGGAATCATGCTACTATCAAATGATGGCAAAAGGTGTTGGACTAGAATAGCCAATATATAATTTGATAAAATATTCATTCATTATGCGAAAATTATCTTTCATTTGCCCAAAAAACAACGAAATTACTTTCCGAACAAACCAATAGTTTCAGAGTATCCGTTCTGATGTATAGATGGCACTTGCTGCTTCAAAAGTCAAATACCAAACTTAAAAAGTTTCAAAATCACAACAGCGAACTTTAAATTTCAGCCAACCATAAAATTAATTAAAGAATTTTCGTGAATTGCAGGAGATGCATTGGTTCACGTGAGTACATTTATAATTTTCTAATTCGATTTATCGGTTCTATATACCAAATGTAAACAAAGAAATTTCAGGGGGGTTAAAAACCTTTCTTATCGCGATCATCAAATACTGTTATTTCGTTTTCTCCAATAGAAACGGAACCCCGCAAATGAGGCACCATCGAAGTATCCCATCTATGCCGAATGCCTACCTAGTCAATCATTCTTCAGAGCAATCTTCATTGTTCGCCACGGAAAACCTCTAGCGGCCCCACAACGAAGCGATTTCAAACTTTTCATTCGGTTACGACCAGCGATTTTTCCCCGGAATTTATTTATGACTGGGACATAGAAATACGACAGGAAAATATTAGGAAAAGTAAAACGGAAAATGCGACCGAGGATTCCTCTTTCACGGAGCCGAAATGGCAGAAATACGTTCCCAACAGAGGCTATGTTTTTATTAGATCCATTAGAGGAGATCTCTTTAAAAAAACAACTATGAATTTTCAGTTTCAGGAAATTATTTAAGAATGTTTCATAGTTCTAGATAAGAATTAGATTAATATTTTTCCTTGAAAAATTATTGTGTGTAAACTTGTCTTTTAATAGAAATTCGAATGGATTTTTGCTATTTTCCAACAGATGGCGCTACCCCTATTTGCGTTGAGGTAGTTATTACATAATGTTTATGGTCTGATACATAGATGTCGCAATAAATATAAAATTAATATTGGGTTGTTCAGAAAGCAATTTCATATTTTTTGTAGGAAAATGAGTGACAATTTTCGTATAATTAATAGATATTTTATTAAATTATATATTGGCCATTCTGGTCCAACACCCTTTCTGGTGGTAGCACGATCCCGCGCCCATAAAATTTTTGGTCTTTGCTGACGAAAAATGATCCAGGTGATTTATGACCTCTTCATTTGAAGTAAAGGTTTTATCGGCTAAAAAATTTTGCTATGACCTGGAAAAAATAATAATCCGAAGCCGCCAGATCTGGAGAATATGGTGGGTGTGGCAGTGTATCCCATTAAAGCTGTAAAAGCATTTGGCGAGTGACCAAAATTGTCGGATCGAAATTGTGCATACCAGTTCTGGCACTGGCGTATTGTCAACATACTTTACATTTGTGAGCTTCTATTTCAAAGTCAATGGTTTTCTTATGATTAGTCTTGGCTACCTCAAACAATATATATTTCGAACGCAAAAGGTCTTGAAACTTTCGCGGTTGGTTTGAGGCTTGAGTATCAAAACAAAGAAAAAAATGTTGAATGCGGAGAATCGTTGAGCGCTGAAAAAACCATAGGTCACACGGTCGAGTTAAAATTTAGCAATTAGATGTAAAATACGGACAAAAAGGCTAATACAAAATTTTGTGAAGATCATATAATTAGAAGACGCAAAAATTTTTTTGTGAAGATCGTGGGTGAAATGAGGTAGCTCCAGACATCAGTAACTTCCACCTTTCCAGATAAGTCTACGGCCGATCACAATCTACTGAGTAAGTATATTATTAGAAACATAAATATTTCATCGAAAGTCATGAGAATCAAACTCCCGGACATCAGAAATGTCAGCTGTCAAAATAATCGGAAGTAGAAGTTTTCTCACACGTCGAATGATTGAACGTTCCCAGATTTCCGCCCTGGAAATTCAAAGAAAACACGTCTTGTCGCTGGGAGAAAATTCATCAGATCTCCCTCATAGCGGAGCATCCAATAACAAAACGTCTATTACGCCGTTCTTTTGACGTTAAAATAACTTTCCGCCAAGTTTCGTGTTTTATCGAGAAGTTTGCCGCGAATGGAAAAGCTGGAATTTTTCGAAGGAGGAGCGCTACGTTGAAATTTCCTGTGTCGGTAGGCATTGATCCCGGCATACGTCCCGGATTCAGGAGGCCTAGCGAACAATGAAAATTTTCAAAGCATACTTCACTCGAAAATTAAGACGATTTCTTTAAATAGATTATATCAGAAATCGTCCATATAACCATTTTTTTTCGGTAGATGGCTGTAGTGATCGAATATCGTCAAGTATCGATCAAACAATTTCAGATTTATGCTCGTTGTCAAGGTACCATTTCACACTAACAAAATTATTTTGCTGTTTTTTGTTGTTTGGTCCTTTCAGTTCTGAGTTACTGGGTGTTGAAAATGGAAGTCAGCAAAGAGAAAATTCCGTACATTTTACAGTTTTTCTTCAATAAAGGCGAAAATGCAAGCCAGGCGGCTGAAATTGTGAATGATGTTTACGGTCCCGATACTGTTACAGCTAAATACGTGCAATTTTGGTTTCGTCGATTCGGTTCAGGTATTTTTGACTTTAAAGATGCACCTCATACAGGCAGGCCTGTAGTCGAAAATATAGATGGACCGTTTGCAGCTAGCGATTGACCAGAAACGACCAGAATTAACAAACAGAATAGCTAAATTTGAATATCAAAACAGATTTAATCTGTTAGTCTCCTACAATTTTAATTTCAAAAAAAATTTATTCAAAAAACTTTTAGAATTAAATTAATGTCTACAATAAGCACCGCTTATATTTAATAGACGTATATAATCAAAACTCAATATATAATGTCAAATGAAATAAATAAACCAACAGATATAAAAAAAGTCATTCTGGTCTTACCTTTAAGAACACCAATTGCCTTTTAAAAACATGAACACAACTTAAGGACTTCTCAAAGAATATCATTTATTTGAAATATTTAATATATTTAAATATTCGGATAAGTTATTTCAGAAATCTCTAAAGACATGCAACACATCTTCAAAAAACAAATATAATTCTAGGCTCTATTAAATATAAGGGGTGCTTATTGTAGACATTAATTTAATTCTAAAAGTTTTTTGAAATTAAAATTGTAGAAGACTAACAGATTAAATCTGTTTTGATATTCAAATTTTGTTATATTTCTTCTATCAAGTAAAAAGACTTTTTCTATTTTATTTTATATATAATATATAATTATATTTAGACTTCAATATATCTCATGATGGAATGTCAATGATTTTAAATATAACCTTAAAAATACCTTACACTGTTCTGTGATTTTGTTAGAACATCGACGATCTTGAATTTTAAAATGAGTCTATTTGAAGCATTCATCCTTAACACGTGTAGGTTTGAGATATAGTGATAGTTTTTGATATTTGGAATATTATCTTGGACCGATGAAGGGATTGCCTAGAATTATATTTGTTTTTTCAAGATGTGTTGGATGTCTTGAGAGATTTCTGAATTAACTTATTCGAATATTTAAATATATTAAATATTTCAAATAAATTATATTCTTTGAGAAGTCCTTAAGTTGAGTTCATGTTTGGAAAAGATCATTGGTGTTCTTAAAGGTAAGACCAGAAACAAAATTTTGTCTCCTTTAAATATCTATTTATTAATTTTAATGACTTTTTTATATCTGTTCGTTTATTTATTCCATTTGACATTATATATTGAGTTTTGATTATATACGTCTATTAAATATAAGCGGTGCTTATTGTAGACATTAATTCTAAAAGTTTTTTGAATGAAAATTTTTTTGAAATTGAAATTGTAGAAGACTAACAGATTAAATCTGTTTTGATATTCAAAATTTGTTATATTTCTTCTATCAAGTAAAAAAAAAGCCTTTTTCTATTTTATTAAACAGAAGAGCTGTTGTGTTCCATACCAGGACAACGCCAGGTCACACACGTCTATAATGACTAGTCAGAAACTTCGAGAGCTTGGTTGGGAAGTTTTAATGCCATATAGTCCAAACCTGGCACTATATTACTATAATTTTCTCGCATTGCAAAACTTACTGTGTGATAAGAAATTGGCATCAAGAGAAGATTGTCCAACGACGACAAAGAATTCTAAGAGAGGCATTTTGAAATTACCTTTAAAATGGCAAGAAATAATAGAACAAAACGGTGCATATTTGACCCAAATCGGACAATTTGAAACATGTTAAATAAAGTTTCACGCAAAATTAATGATTTTTTCCCGCAACCTATTATCAAAGCTTCAAAATAAAAGATTTGTCAAAAATTGTTACAGCTCAAATTAGTCATAAGAGGGATATTTAGTAATTGTTAAATTTAAGCTCTATAGTGGGACTCTTGCTATGGTTTCTTTAGCGCTCAATATGAAATTTTTGTCTTTGTTTTGAATTTTCCAATCATGAAATCGTAAAACATGTGCGTTACCATTATCTTTCTATACCCGAAATTTCAGCTTAATCGGGATTTGTAGTTTGACAAAAATAGGAGAAAACTTCAAATGCGAAACCACTGGACTGATTTTGTCCAATAACGAGTTCAACCGGGATATTCAGGCCCTATACCTGTTTCAAAAGTTTCGAGTTTCTATATCTCTCCATTCGAAAGTTACAGTGTTTAAGGCAGCGCGCATAGCTGATCCACTCATAATTTGTTTTTGAAGCTTCAAATCACACGATCCTCACGAAATTTCGGAGGAACATGCGCGTTATTATTCTTCTTCTAAATAATGAATTTCAGATCGATCTGAACAAAATTTTGGGTAAATATGGAAAAACCAGTTCAATGTTTTGACTGCCAAAAAACTTTTTTGTTTGAGCTGGTAATTTTGTTGAATAACGAGCTGGCATTGTAGTAGTGGAGAATGACTTGTCATCTGCGATTGGTTTCCTTTATTTTCCCGATAAATTCTGGCAAACGAATGCTCGTGCACTATTCAGAATTGACCGTTCTGAAGAAACTGTTGTGACATGTCCAGGTTATTCCGAAAAAACAGGGGCCATTTTCTCCGAAGTGCTTCGTGTGCGAACAACTTTTGTTGGGTTTGGTTAATTTTTAAAGACCCATACAGTAGATTGCATGTTGCTTAGTTTCGCGTTCATACGCAGAAATTCATGATTCGTCGCCTGTCAGGATCTTGTGAATGTCTTTTGAAGCACCGCAATTGAATTTTTTGAAATTTCTTTGAATTAAACGATACGAGCTTTTTCGAGCGATTTTTAAACTATGCGCTATGTAGGCGGACAATCTTTTTGATGGCCAAATGTTCATACAATATTGAATGTATACGAGTGGAAATAATGCCCAAGTATGCCTCAATCTTACGGTATGTCACATGATGATCTTGCAATATCAGTTCACTCACAGCATCGATGGTTTCTGGCACAACAGTCGATTTTGGACGAACTTCACGATATTTGTCCTGTATCGCAGTGAGACCCTCAGAAGATCCCTCAGAAGCTTTTTCAGCTTGTGCGAGTTAGTTATGTCTACCACGACTAGCTCTTAGGAACCGCATTCGACCAGACCAATTTTGGACCGCCTTTTCGAGTAATTCAGGCCGTATTTCATCAATAACACGAGTTATGTTGGCTTCCAAAGCGTCAATTGTTTCTGGTTTATCAGCATAAACAAATGACTTGACATAACCCCAAAGAAAATAATCCAGTGGAGTTACGTTGCATGATCTTGGAGGCCAATTAATTGGACCATTTCTCGAAATAATGTTATCGCCAAATCTTTCTTTCAATAAATCAATTGCTACGATAGCAGCATGAGGTGTAGCACCATCTTGTTGGAACCAAAACACTTCTGGGTCGATACCATTCAAATTTTGAAACAAATAATCATTGATCATCGATCTGTAACGAGCACCATTCACTGTAACATTAGCTCCAGCATCGTTTTTAAAGAAATATGGACCGATGATGCCTCCATAGTCTAAAGCACACCATATAGTGCATTTTTCAGGATGCAATGGAACCTGCAGAACTTCTTGAGGATTATTTTCACTCCATATACGGCAATTTTCCTTGTTTACATAGCCGTTCGACCAGAAATAAGCTTCACACCACTAAACACAATTTTACGATAAAAAAAAGGATCAACTTCAAGCTGTTCTAGTACCCAATCAGCAAACAAACGACGCTTTTTATGGTCAAGTGACTTTAGTTCTTGAACCAGTTGGATCTTGTATGGGTGTAGACCAAGACCTTTACGCAAAATTTTCCATGTGGTAGATGCACAGAGTCTAACTTGTTGTGAACGTCGACGAATAGACAAATCTGCATCATCATTAACACTATGACTTACAGCAGCGATATTTTCTTCTGTACGTACAGTTCTCTGTCTTGTTATTGTTGTTGGAACGAGTAGAGAAAATGTTGTCCGAAATCTATCGATAGTTCGCGAATAAGCTGCTATGATGGACGATTATGTAAACCATAAATTTCACGAAGTGCTCTATAAGTTTGGCGAATAGAACACTGATTTTGAAAATAAATTTCAACAATTTGTGAACGTTGTTGCGGCGTGAGTCTTTCCATAATAATTTGTCAATGCTTACTGAACAGAAATGTCAAAACAACATGGCTTCTACCTTCTGTCAAATCACAGTTATCCCTATAGAAAGTTCCTAAAAAAAAACATCCGATATATATGAATTTCTAGCTGAATTAATTAATTCATCTCCATATGTTCACAGATTGGTGAAATTGGCTCTTCTATGCTCTTAGTACAGTGTAATGTCGTAATATTGGTACTCTTGTTTGAATACTATAATTTTACCCGTTTTTGGGAAAAACGCAATTGAAGAGTTCATTAACTCAGAAGGAAATTTTAAATAACAGACAATAAGAAACTTGTAACGTAAGACTTCTGTTTTAGCAGTAAAGAATAATCGAAAAGAGCAAAGTTAACTGGCCTCCTCCGACTTCTATGCCTTTTCTAATTTTTGTAATAAAAGACTTTCGGATGTAAAAGGAAACATTATTTTGTCCTCTAATAAAATTGGCCGCATTTTATATTCTTCTCCAGACTTCTTCATGCGAATTAATTTCGTCGGCATAAGCTAAGGACTTCATATGTCCCCAAACATAAAAATCGAGGTTATAATCAGGACCTCATACTGACCATTCAAATTCACTTCCTCATCCAATCCATCTATGAGGAACTATGTCACTTAGATGATTTTAATCAATTAATGGGAAATGGGGTGGTTCTTAAATCTAGTGAAAATTCGTTCAAAATGACTTGAAGTATTTTGAAAAAAAAATTAATAAGAATTTTAATTTGGAGGGAGAACATAAGGCCCTAGCAGTTGGTCGCCTATAATGCAACACCAAATATTCAATTTGAACTCATGCTGCCATTTAATTTCATCATCAGCAATGATTTACGTGGCGCCATATAACAAAAAATGGAGTAATACGTAAAATAATATTTTTCGTCGAAAGTTATGCCTCTGTGATTTTGATAACAATTGCGAAATAAACAGTAAAATTTTTAGCAAGAGACGAAAAAAAAATAGAAATTTAACGCCCTGTATATTTTTCCACAGCAACATTTTATTCAGGCAAATTTGGTGCAAGTAATCTATTCTTAGCCTATGTCCCAATAGTTATGATCCAACCTGGGTCCAGAGGAAACAATAGCTACAAAACAACCACACATCAAAAACCAAACATCAAAACATTCATTGTAGTCATAGTAGACTATTCTGACAGTTTCGAAATTCTAAATATTACCGGATGGTTACTGTTTCAACCATTAACGAAAGTCAGTTGGTGTTTCCTGGTTCTTGGAAGTTCGTCGTATCGAAGATCGTTCAAATTAAAAATAGAGGGTCAACGCACTAGCGCGTCCGGAAGTAAAGCCATGTCCTGTGCGGAAAATTATGTGAGAATTTCGTCTTTCAATTAAATAGGTGAAACAGATAGTGACGATAATGATATTCTATGTTGCGTAGCGTAGCGATAAGTAGCTATGTTAGCAACCGTTCCAGATCCCAGAAGTATCCTACTATGGATGTCGGTTGTACTTCTTAGAAACAATGTCTAGTTAACCAATAGTTAAACTTAAGGTTAGGTTTGAATTACATAAAATTGTTTTACAGTTGCCGATTAAACAAATACAAAAAGTTAACAGCCGGTTCATTTAACCAGAGGAGTTAACCTTAGTACCACAATTGTTCGTTGTTGGTTTATGTAGTTGAGGATAATATTAATGTATGGAATGTATGTATTGAATGGAAATCTTAATAATATTATAGGGAATAATTCAGTTCATTATTTTTTAAACTTCCAATATTTTCTGAATACCACAATATTTATTTCAGAGAGAGTGTCTAATTACACTGGTAGACAAAAACATTTTTTTTTGGTTGTAACAAAGCTTAATAGCATATTATGGTAGAATGGGCGTATCCAAATGAGAAAAAAAAGTTGTAACACGTAAGGTTTTCTGTTTCCCAAAAAACCTCATACTACACTAACAAATGAGTTCCATGCTCTGAGTTCCTGTCCGGTGATCTTCTCTGTAAAATTAACGTCGTTCAGCAGTTTTCTGTGCTCCAATAAAAATGCTTTCCTTCAACTTGTTATCACTCAACTTGGGAAATACTTATTTTAAGTATTTGAAATCATCACTATATTTACTCATAGCCTTCACAAAGTTTATCATCAGCCAAGGTTTGATGTGAAGAGGAGGCAGAAGGACATTTTTGGGTTCTACAAGAGGTTTGAACTTAACATTTTGAGATCCCGGTTATAATACACTTCTTTCTGTACAAGTTTTTGTTAATTAATGATGATTTACTACATGACTGTCCCATAAACAAAGAAAACGGCAATTTTTCGTAAATCCTCTCTGAAGTCCCACTAAAATTCCTATAAATTTTAAGTTCCCACATATCTGCCATTTATACACATTGTACTTTATTTTATCCAAAAGAGTGCATATTTTCATCATCACTGAACGGGCAACTGGTATATACGGTTTTTAATCTCCATTATGCAATAACACAGCTTTCAAACTGTATTTAGACGAATCTACAAATAAACGCCACTCAGAGGGGGAATGCTCAATATCAAGTTCCTGCATTAAACCATCAAAATCAGTACACGTTTCTTAAATTCGAAATTTTCGTTTCGTTGCCTAATAAGTTCCATTCTTTAAGACGGGAACCAAGAAGTTCCGACTGTTGCTTTGATAAATCCAAATCACGTACTAAATCATTAAATCATTTTGAATAATTAAATATGGCTCGCCGGAACTGGGACCTGGAGTAAAAGTAGGGTCGGTGCGTTCTTCGGGGCTGCCTGGTGATGCGTTGTCTTCAATATCTTCTAAAACAACATTTTGCGTATCTAAAGGTACGATCGTCACTGGTAAATCTGCATTATGAGGAACAGGTCGTATTGCAGACTGCAAATTTGAATAGTCGATCTTGAGCATTCCCTTTTTGGAATAACCTTTAGTCTTTGTCAGGCAAAAATAGCAATCGTCTTAATGATTAGTGGGTTCTCGCCATACCATAGGCATTGCAAAAGGTATGCTGTTTATTTCCTCATTCATTCACTGCAGCAATGATACGCTACAACTAACACAGCCCACTGTTTGTCTTGATCTCAAATTGAAACACCAAAATATTGGAAGCAAGCTTTTTTAAGATTTACAGAAAATGGCCTGGCTTGTAATTTCACAATAAATTCTCCACAATATAACAAAATTTGTCAGGAGAGATTTTGCAACTGCGGCGCGTCTGCCTCAACATTTTCGTCCTTAAAACACTTTCTTATCTATACAGAGAGAACCTCTCACTTCGAAACTCAACAGAAGACTGATTTTTAATCTTAATTTTATGTCTAATATTGTAAACAACACAGTTCAGGTATTTTTCCTGTTATAAAATTTTAAACGTCCCTTCATAAAATTGACAACTTGCAAATGTAAAATGGTCTTATTGAGCTTTTGAAAAGTGGTACGTATCAGGGCTATAGGAATATTTTTCCTATTATTAGAAGGGCATTTTCATCAAAAAAATGAAGATCTGCTTTGTGTTACAAAAATCTTGTAGACCATTGTTATTGCCTGTTATCTCCGAAAATCGGGCAAAATCCAGAAATGTCACATTTTCTTTTGATCGTAGCAAACAGAACTCTTACAGAAATGTTTATGCTCTTATCAGTTAGATCGGACTTTCAACTTCCTACTCGTACTCGCATTTTTTCTGGCCCCAAAGGATAAAAGCATTTCGACTCACAAAAAGTAATTTTTGAGGTTATTCTTCTATGGTTAGTATTCATGGCACTTATTGCTTTAATTATTTGTATAACGTTATAATTAAAACTGGGATTTAATTTTTATTATTCATTTATTTTTGATAGTTATAAAGACCAAAAAGTAAAATAATTCAAACATTTTTAAACAAAAAAATTAATTTTGGGAAATTAATAAAATTTAATAGAAATACAAGATATAAAATTGAATTTTTTTTTTGATAATTTTTCCTGTAGCATTTGATTTTTTCTCAAGATTTTCATCCTGAGTTTATGGTATTTCAAAAACTTTTCAATTAGAATATTATTTGTGTTGACGATTTTTTTGTCATATGGAACCTTTTCAGCCTCCTGAGAACTGGCGTTCCGTCTCAATTTTTGAGGAGCAGACTTTTTCAAATGAAAGAATTCAACACCGGAACACTCAAAATCGTAGATCTTCGGTTGAACTGTGAAGTCAAATATTTGTTTACGTTATGATTAAAATGCAGAATGGCTGACAAGATAAAAATTGTAATGGATATTTCTATGATTCTAAACTAATTTGGACATCTGATTCGTTGCCAACCTCAAATAAATAATGCTAACTCGTTAGTAAGAATTAATTAGATAGTAATTTAACCAACACCGACTTTACTTGCGAAATACATTTGCTGTTAAATGATAGTTAACCAATGGGTTTTTGATCAAGTTACCAGAAAGTTAACCAGACATTGTGAAAGTGACCCTGAAAGGGGCTTCGCTGGGAATTAAGTACTGATATGATAAAAGATGTCAAAAAAGTAATATCAGTCAATGAAACACAAAATTCGAATTGTGTTGTAATATAATAATTTCCATTTATTTTTCAAGAATTTAACACATGACCCGTTTATAATTTCTTCGAAGTAGTCAAAAATTTGGTCACAAAATATTTAAATGGATTCAATTTTGTGATAAGGGTACAATATATTGGTTACTTATGGTAAAACCACCGGTTCCCTACGAGAAAAAACCTAATATGAGTTTTACTCTCGTAGGGACACAGTGGTTTTACCAAAAGTAATAAAAACTTTATTGTACCCTTAATCTCAAAACTTAATCAGTTTAAATATTGTATGTTACCAAATTTTCGACTAGTATGAAACAATATGAAGAAGTCAAAATGCAACTAAACGCGTCATGTGTTCAATTCTTGAAAAAGAAATAGATATATGAGTATTATTCAATAAAGAAACACAAAATACATATTATTCAACTAAATTCATTACATCGCCTCTCGGCCCATTTCCGAAATAATTTACTTACGGCAACGAATAATCCAATCACCAAAACATTTTTAAACGCATTTTCAGGAATCGAGTTCAGTGCTTGCCCAGAATTCTGATGATTCGTTGGCCCAGCCATCATATAAATTTATAGAAACGTCCTTATGGATGTATTGAAAACTCACATAGGTTTCGTTTTTTCTATATTGAAATATTTTTACTCGTTGCATGTATGAATCTTACCAATCTTACCGCAATTTGGGGGCGATACCAAAGAAAACTCACCTGTAAAAGAAAAAAGAAATGAGTCTCCATCATTACACAGAAGATAATTAGAAAATTAAAAAGAACTTGCTGAGAAGATCTCGGAAATATCTCGAACATGTTTATTCATTCAGTAGAAATATATTTATAATGCGTATTTTGGAAAAATACTCCAACTACAATGACACCAATTATGAGCAGTTATCCGCTTTCTACTTACCTACCCTAAGTTGTTATTGAAAAACAGATGCTTCCAAGATACGTGAAGACCCACAAGTAGGTTTATATGTTATCTCAGGGACCAATATTTATAAGTTTAGAATAGAATGCTCAATATATACAGGAGAACTTATGCCATAGCGAAAGCTATTAAACTCTCGACTAACCTGAACACTGAAGACACGATAATATTCACAGATTCCATGTGCTCAGTGAAGGGTATCGAACAACTCTATCCTAAACATCCAATACTAAAAATATTAAACCCAATTAGATCAACTGGTAAAACAAGCAAAGAAAGTTGAAATAATCTGCATCTTATCCCACATAGGCATTGCTGGAAATTAAAAGGCAGACCTCGGCGCAAAAAGTGACAGCGTAGATCCATCTCAAATCGTAACAAAAAGTATATAGGCGTATGTACAGCATATTTGGCATCAACTGAAAAACAAAAATTACCAGAAATCGACCCAGATCTGAATCCTACACAATATACAGGACTTCGTAGAAAATACCAAGTAATATTAAAATAAATTAACCCGCCTGATCTGTACCAAAAATCAGTTATAAGGAGTATGAACTATGGTAATAGAAAATTCTAGAAATGGAGACAGTGTAACATACATCTGTATATCAATTCTATACTAGAACAAACTCGACAAGGTTTTAGATCATAGAGGCAAATTGCAGACATGCGCACGTTTAAAACTGATTGGTTTTCATCAGTACAATGTATGCTAGTGACTCCAAATCTGTCCAGTATCTATATTCGCTATACACAGAGACTCCAAAGATATTACTTATACACTAGCGCCATCTAGAGTAGCCAAAATACATACACAAAAACTCTAAGATATTAATAATACACTAACGCCATCTAGAGTATGCAAAATACATACAAAACATATCTTTGCGTGTTAATTCAAGTAAAGAAATGTATTCTCGATATTTTCAAGTTACGAACGCAGAATAAACTTTGCTCATGCTCAAATTTACCATAGCTGATACTCCTTATAAATTATTATTGGTACAGATCAGCCGCATTGATTTATTTTAATATGAATATGCTAATTTTTGAGCATTACGGCAATTTATGGTCTGATTTGAGCACGGGGAAAGTTTATTTTGCGTTCGTAACGTGAAAATATACAGAATACATTTATTTACTCGAAATAACACGCAAAGGTATGCTTTGTATGTATTTTGCATACTCTAGATGGCGTTAGTGTATTATTAATATCTTAGAGACTCTATGTATGTATTTTTCATACTCTAGATGGCGCTAGTGTATTAGTAATATCTTTGAAGTCTCTGTGTATAGCGATAGTGGACAGATATGGAGTCACGAGCATACATTGTACTGACGAAAACCAATCAGTTTGAAACGTGCGCATGTTCGCAATTTGCCTCTGTGATCTACAAAACCTTGACGAGTTTTTGTTCTAGTATAGAATTGTTATACAGATTTATGTTACACTGTCTCGATTTCTAGAACTTTCTATTACCATAGCTCATACTATACCAAGTAATACTCATCCGACTCTTTACTGGCCATACGAAATTGAGTACTATTTCACCCGGATACGTTCAAAAGATGCGGAAAGTTGTCAAACAAATATCACATTCTCTCTGACTGTCCATCGTACCAATAACAAAAGAGATAATTCCAGAGTACCCAAAGAACAATTCTCAACCCATAAAACCGAAACTATTTACTTATCTGAAACATTTTAATGTGTTAAAATGTTTTTTTACTTGATACAAGGTTTTCTTCAATATCTTAAATATCAAACATAGTAATTATATTATGCCTCGCTACAAATTTTGATTTTATGAAATTTCTTGAAAACATAGAATTAAATAACATAAATGCCTTAAAAACACTGTTTCTTTTAAATATACAATTAGGGTTAACACTTATCACAAAGTATCAAAAGGGAATAAAAGAATCAAAGAAAATATAGAATATTGATCGAACTTACTTAACAAACATTTAGTGGAGACATTACGCTATTTCATACCGGCATTATGAAAAACAAATTCCACTCTAAAAATGTCCAATATAAACTTAAGAAATTCTTTGAAACAACCTTTCTTTGAAGTATATAAATTGAAAATTACCACGAAGAAGTATTTGCATATTACAGAATAATAGCTGGAATTAATTCACCAGAACCTCTACAGATTTTAATCTAAATAAATCTCATGAAAACATTTTGAATTAAATTTTAACCCATGTCCTAAATAGACTGCATCACTATATAGACATATATATTATCATCACATGTGGTGGAAATTAACTAATAAAGAATCAAAAGAAATATAAAATAATGATTAAATTATTTAGACATCACCTTATACCTACCTATATATGTTTCGATTGGATGTTAAAGGATCACAAGTTCCATCACCAAAAAATGTTCAACATAAAATTCAAAAAGGCCTTTTTATAGAATATATAGCAAATTCTCCAGAGAAAGAACCTGATACATTCGGACCCAAAATTTCATCAATAAGGAGATATTTGAATAAACAAAATAATCATAACATAAATAGAGGTTAATACTAGATAGAAGGTATATAAAATTATTTAAATATTTTAATACTAGCCTTCTACATATTCAATTTCAAAAAATTATATTTGATAAATATAACTTCAGGAATTAAATTAAAAATAATGTCATATAAGTACCACTTATATCAAACGACATATAAAATAAACACTCATTATAAGACATCCAAATGATATAATATTGGATTTTGTTATATCATTTGGATATGACATTATTTTTAATTTAATTCCTGAAGTCATATTTATTAAATATAATTTTTTGAAATTAAATGTGTAGAAGGCTAATATTAAAATATTTAAATAATAACAAAATAATCATTTGAAAATAAATAAAAATACCTTCTTCAACACAACCATTGAATTCCAAATGTTTTCATGTGATTTATTTAGATTGAAATCTGTAGTTATTTTGGTGAATTATTTCCAGTTATTATTCTGTAATATGCAAATACTCATTTATAGTAATTTTCAATTTATATACTTTAATAATTGAGAAATTTCTTTGTATTACATCACATGCACATGGCGGTTATCTAACGCAGAGTTTAAGTCGCATCTTCTTTCATTGTATATTTCTGTGAATAACCTAATTTTCGTATAAGCCATGCTTATCCCAAAATTGGTTGTTGCAGAAATGTATTCTGTTAGAGAAGGTATTTTTATATATTTTTAAATGATTATTTTGTTTATTCAAATAACTCCTTACTGATGAGATTTTGGGTCCGAATGTATCAGGTTCTTTCTCTGGAAAATGTTCTATATATTCTTTAAAAAAGGAAAATAAAAAAAGTCTTTTTTGAATTATATGTTGAACATTTTTTGATGATTATTCTTTAACATCCAATCGAAACATATATATGCATAAGGTGATGTCTAAATAATTTAATCATTATTCTATATTTCTCTTCATTCTTTATTAGTTAATTTCCACCACATGTGATGATAATATATATGTATATAAAGTGATATAGTGTATTTAGGACATGTTTTAAAATTTAATCCTAAATGTTTTCATGAGATTAGAATCTCATAGTAAAATATAGATTAAATTCTGTAGAGGTTCTGGTGAATTAATTCCAGCTATTATTCTGTAACCTTTCTTTTAAAAGCTGAATAGTTTTTTTGAAAGAGCTTTTTAAGGAAAGGATGTTTCGATGAATTTTTTAAGTTTATGTTGGCCATGCGTGATTAATGTTAATTCTATATGTCTATTAAAAAGGAACAGTTTTTCTAAGGCATTTATTTAATTGAATTCTAAAAACTTTATAAAATTAAAATTTGTAGCTAGTTATAATAGAATTACTCTGTTCGATACTTCGAATACTTAAGATATATTAATGTACTTTGTGACCTTTTGAATATATTGATCCCCGCTAATAACCTTGATGGTTAATATGGATAAAACTAAAATAAAATATGTTAGAAGTACTAGAAGTAGACATAACAAAATAGGACTCTATCATAAGCGATTAAATTTCTTGGTATGTCAAAAACAATGATTTGGACATATTCACGAGAGTGTGCAGTGGTCATAGATTCGGTTAGTCTGAATTCACACTAAATGATACCAGATTTTTTTCGGGTATTCGAATATACATTATCATTTCAATCATTCTGATCGCTTTAGAGAGCTCTTATCGTCAAGGATTTAAATAATTATAGCATCATTTTTCACACTGTCAACAGGACTTTTCAAAATAACGGTCTAATTAGGGCCATCTTTTGTAATTTTGTCTCATCAATTATTCAATAGGTACAAAACCCTCAGTATCCAAGTTCAACTACCATAGAGCATTTTTTCATTCTTTTTGACGTAACGGCTTTCAGCCTATTCGAAATTCGATACATAATATCCGGGCCATTAGTCCCACAATTTCCATTACAAGACCATGGAGCATGGAAACAATACCAATACATCAACACAAAACGTGAAAACAAAACTTAATAACCTCATCGTCGCATCGAACATGGCAGGGCGGACCATAGAAAATCAACATAAATCACATTGCCATACTGCACGGTTCACATGTGATTATTTAAATGAGTTGAGCACGCGCAGTTGTTGCAGTTCCTTCGAGTGCCTGCGTATTGATCCGCCAGATGACGTCACTGACACTTACTGTTGAATGAGAATGGGATGGCACCGTGTTCTGGATGCCGAGGGGTAATAAGTCATAATTTATGCAGAGGAAGGAGTATGCTTAAGGGATTGGTCATACTAAAGCAGCCTGATGCAGTACTTTTACATTTTAGAGCTAGCGAATCAACTTTCAAAACTGGTCGGTCGGTTATTCGAGTTCTGCCATTTTTCAGTGCGGACCGAAAACGAAACGTTCCTTACGGGTTTAAAATTTTCCTGCATATAGAAAGTATTTTTAGATCTGAATTAAACATAAAAAGGAGTCCATCCGGTAGGCTGTTGGTGAGTATAAGCACCATTGGGTCCAGAATGGAGGCCATTGAAAATTTTGTTTTTTTTCATATTTCGAAAAATATGAATCTGACCAATATGAAGTCGGAAAATTTTATTTACAATAACGATCTGAATATTTATACAAAATTTCAAAATTCAAAAGCACAAAATCAAAGCACAAAAAGTAAATAAAAAAGTATTTTGAATAAGTTTCGGATATTCGAGAAAAATTGGTTAGTACAGTTGAAATTTTTCTGAACACAATACAGGTGTCGATGTCAATAAATAAGTTCTTTAAAAAACCAAATATAGAGGCTTTCCCAGAGAAGGTGTCCTTATCATAAAGTGATAGAGTAGTGTCTTAACGAAAATAAGAACAACTTTTCTACAAACATGGGTCCTAATTATTTTTACTTCCGAGGCAAAGTTAGAAAAAAAGGTGTAAATCACTGACGTGTAGTCGAGAAGGTTTGCGCGTTAGTTCATATTACCTACGATTCTCACAAAATACTTTTTTTTAGTTTTGTAATCATACGATCTTTACGAAATTTTGCACAAAAATTCGCGTTATTATTCTACTTCTAAAAGTTTCAGATCGATGGAAGCTGTTGTTCCAAAAGTAATACGAAAAATATGAAAAATTTTCAAGCGCGAGTAACTACGAAAATATTGAATCGATTTCGCAAATTAGGAAACTAAACCGCGGTATTCAGACTGCAAATTTTTCCCTGAGAGTTTCAAGGCTCTAGCTCTTGTCGTTCTAAAGTTTGCGTGTTTACGAACGGACGACCAGCAGGACATAATAACTTTTCACCTCGGATTCTTCATCAGTGAGTCCACCTTAGTAGTTTGAGACCATTTTCGGCAATGTCCGGTGACAATGGTCGTAGAGAACGAAGATTAACTTCATAAAATCTTCGACGCATTGTTTCAATTTAAAGCGCTACACAAGAAGCAGACAGGTAGTGAATGGTTTTCTACGGATATACATTGCAAGAACTCGATCTTGGTGCATCTTGAGTGTCCACTCCTAGGGCTTTCGGTATTGTTGTATTGTTTTTTCAATAGCGTCGAATAAGCCTCGAAATCACGCATTCAATAACTTGAAAGAAGTCTGCAATTTCTCTCTAAAGACATCTCCCCTAAAGAATACCAACTATTGGCTTAATGTGAACTCAATTTAATAAAATAAATGTATCTACATACATGTTTCTAAAGATCATATATTTATGAAGATTGCATTCAGTAAGTCTATTTATTGTTTAATTGATTTTATTATTTTTTATATGTAAATTTGAACTGATCTTATCGTAATTTTAATTATTTTTTGAGGATGTGCTACATGTTTTGAGATTTTTTGAAGTAATTTATTTGAATATATTGAATATTTCAAATAAATTAGTTTTTGAGAAGTTCTTGAAATTATGTTTTATATTTTTGAGAAATAGTTATTTTTCATAAATTTAGGATATGTATACCTACGTATACATATAAAAGCAATTTTGGATATACAGTAGTATCACGTACAATCTAATTAATTCAGTTGTATGTATAGGTTTTCCATTTCCCAATTAGAACTTTTTAAATTTTCATTCCACACTTCAAATACTCAATTTCTGTGAAAATTCTTCGGAACCGTCAAATTTTCTTTTGAGAAAGGCGTATTCTGTATTCTCCAACTTCATCTTCCAATGTTTAAAGGTAGCCTTCGAAGTTTTGAACAAGGGATAATTTCTTTTCTTTAGGGGTAATCCAAAAAATATCATCAGGTATACATCGGTTATTTTTACAAAATAAATACTAATAAAACATACTATACATAGATAACAAGGAAAATTCACCTTTCAAAACAACAAATATGTTTCTTGTAAGAAAATAAATTTTTAATCAAAACAAACAGAAATAATGTAGTCATAAATATAACATATGTATTAAGAGTACAAATAAGTTTCCGCCGTTTTTTAACACAAATTAAATATTCATTATAAGAGAACGGTAATATAAATTTATTTAAAATATTGCCCATCACTTGCAACCACTTTTTCCCATCTCTCAGGCAGCATTCGAATCCCACGTCTGAACAACTCCTTGTCTTTTGAGGATATCCACGAATCAACCCAATTTTTGGTATCCTCATAAGATGTGAACCGCTGCGCCGTCAGAGCATGTGCCATGGACCGGAACAGGTGATAATCGGACGGTGCAATGTCTGGTGAATACGGCGGGTGGGGTAACACTTTCCAATCAAGTGTTTCCAAGTACTTTTTCACAGGAGCCACAACATGTGGACGAGCATTGTCATGCAGAAGAATAATTTTTTCGTGTCTAGAATAGTATTGAGGGTGTTTTTCCTTCAGAGCTCGGCTCAATCTCATCAATTGTGTTCGATAGAGGGCTCCAGTAATTGTTTCGCTCGGATTAAGCAAATCATAATACACTACACCTAGCTGATCCCACCAAATACACAGCATAAGTTTTTTTCCGTGAATATTCGGTTTTGCTGTTGATGTTGACGCGTGGCCAGGTAATCCCCATGATTTTCTTCTTTTTGGATTGTCATAATGTATCCACTTCTCATCACCAGTTACGATACGATGTAAAAAACCCTTTTTTTATGTCTAGCTAGCAGCATTTCACTTAAGCATAATCGACGTTCAATATCTCTCGGCTTTAGTTCGTACGGAACCCAATTTCCTTGTTTATGAATCATTCCTAATGATTTCAAACGATGTGAGACTGCTTGCTGAGTGACTTCTAATGTTAGAGCAAGTTCTTTTTGTGTTTAAGATGAATCTTCCTCCAATAATTCCTCCAATTCTGCATCCTCGTAAATTTTTGGCCTTCCACTGCGATCTTTGTCTTCTACGTCGAAATCACCGTTTTTAAACTTTTGAAACCACTCTCGACACGTTCTCTCACTCAAAGCACCCTCACCATTTGCTTCTACGAGTAATTGATGCGCCTCAGCAGCAAATTTCTTTAAATTAAAGAAGTAAACTAATATTTCCCGGAAATGACGCTTACTTGGCTCAAATTTTGACATTTTCAACTTATAAAAATTATATTTTACCAATATGTTGTTCTTGAATGTCCAAACTATTTTTTGAGCCGGTTATCATCTGCGAAAGCTAACCGAAACTCCGTGCCGCGCCATCTACAATAAAACGGCGGAAACTTATTTGTACTCCTAATATATACAAACTAATGACTCAAAAACAATGGAAATTAAATCATTTACTCGTTATATAATGTCTTTTTCGTGTTTTTCATAACACCAATTCCAAGAATCTCCTCTTCCCTATGGACGTACAATAAGGTCAAACCATAGACTTATTATCCTAATTTTAATACGTCTATGGGCAAACCTACCAATCTTTCTTGACCCATTCTGGATCTGAGCCAAGTTTTCAACCTCTTTAATGTTGAAAAACTCTTCACAGAGCTCGCCACACTTATAGGCATTACAGATATCAAGTATAGTGCTAAGTAAACATTCGGATATATCGAATTATCGCAAAATTTTAGTGCACTCAATGCTGTATCTGGCAGATTTTCTATCTCACTAGTGCATTTTTATCACAACTCTTATTCTGTTTCCATCAAACTAGATCATTATTTTCTATGAATTTTGATCTGAATCGAGATAAATTATGCTTAAAACTAGAATCATATTTCACTTTTAATTCAACGATTTTGGAGGGAATCAAATCATTTATATCGAAAACTTCGAAAACATCATTATGGAAACGGAATTTGAGATCCACCAGTACATTATCTGACAATGGAATGAAAATACTCCTTCTGAAATAATCTTCGATTGAAACAGCTGGAGTGTTAACTCGGCTGATTTAAATTTTAGTAGTTCTGCGCTTGACTTCATTTAAATTCATTTTTGAATGAAACAATTCTACTTTTGAAATATCGCTTTGAAACAGGTCTCTACATCGGTCCTTTTTTCTTTTAACAAAGATGTAATTCCATTTACTAAAGATTGTGCTCTCTGTCAGACATAAACTTATCAACTCTTTATCATCATTGACCATTTCAAGAACTTTGGCTCTTTTAGGGGAGACGATTTGAAAAAATGAATAGTATCTCTTATGACACCTACAGAATTTCTTATATATTGAACGACACTACTTTCAGACACTGCATAGCATTTTTCTTTTTTGTTCCGACAGCATGACACTGCAGGTATCGGTTCCAATATCTACGCAATTTTCAAACGACGACCCTAATTTTTTATGTAGATCAACGCCGTATTTCCTATTATTTTGTCGGATAGGACTGGTTCTTTTGTGAAGTCATCATAATTTTCTGCGTGACAATCGAGAAAGCCGACAAAATATTCTCACATCTAGTTTTTCATCCAAATAGCGGATAACCATCGACATTTGGAAAATATTGCTAATATCTGTAGTTTCGTCGAACATTACACTATAATATTTTGAGGCTTCAATTTTCGCCATAATACCACAAGTTTTTCAATAACATTTAACATCCTTGTTATTCTTACGATGCACAAAGTATGGAAATTTGAAATTCCTTCCAGGAACAAAAGCTTTCTTCAATATGATATATTTTTCGAACTCCGAAATATTAATCTTACCGATATAATTTCCTATATCAGTTTCGTCTGATGCAGCAGCATGAACGGACAATTCTGCTTGCAATTCTGTCTTTAATATAGCTGAAGGCTATATCTATTCAATAATTCTATCGGTAATTCCAGAAATACCAGAGTAGAATCGTCATTTATTTCAGAATGAAAAACCTGGGGCTCAGAAGAAACTTTGACCTTCTTCATATTTTTGAGGAACATACCCAAAGTGTTCTGACGAGTACGTTTGCTCATATCTGTAATCTGCGAAAAGGGTGTTTGATAACAAAAATTGAACCGAAAAACTCGAAATAATTATATTTTTTGATTACTCTTTTGCCCGTACCTTATAAATTCAAATGGAAAGAAAGTATTGCCCTTTACTCTTTGCCAAGCTTTCGCATATATTTAATGCTTCTTTAGGGCTTCTATAAAAATGAACAAATCAATTTCACATTTGAATCAGAAGTTATAATCATCAAATATAATTTTTTGAAATTAAATATGTAGAAGGCTAATATTAAAATATTTAAATAAGTTGACAATGTTTTGATTTTTACTTACTGAATGTGAGGTTATTTAATAAGACTTGCATCATGCTTGAACACTCGTCAATACAAAATAAAATAATTAGACATTACACATTACCAACTCTGATACTACAGTTTTTTCCTGTTTTAAATACATCATGAACTTTTCAATTAATATTTTTTTGTTGTTTTTCAATATTTTTTTTTCATAATGTTAGGTTATAGCATCCATTAATTTTGTTCACTTTTATTTCTATGTTATTTTGTTTCCTATTCATCTACGGGGACATCGTAAAAACGTTCAACGTCTGATTTTTCCAATAGGTAACTATATATACTACTGAATTTTTTTTGTCTGTTTTCTTATTGATAACATCATCGTTTCGATTTATGTGGATCATTTCGTATACGAGTCTCTTGTGGTAATTTTGTACTGTTTTTAAAACTGTTACATCTTCAAAGTTCACTCGATGATCCAAGATAAAGGCGTGAGTAGCTAAAGCACAACTTTCCTTGTATTTCGTGATATCTGTTTTGTGCAGCGCCATCCTACTTTTTACCCATTGTGAAGTATGTCCAATATACGTTCACAGCTTTTACATTCCACTTGATACACAACATTACTGTTTAATGGTATTGGGATTGGGTCTTTTATCTTGCTTCCCACGGTTTTTTGGTTATACATCCTGTCAAGAAAGTACCGGGAATTATCGATTTAAATCTGGCGGGGCAATGAGGCAGGTAAAATTTTTTTTTCCTAGGTTGGTACCACTGTCCTTAATTACTATGCCAAGCTTGAGCGGGATCTGTCAACTAGTGTGTTTGCAATAGCTGATTAAGTCAGTCGATGTCAGAGTGCGTGCCGATTTTTACTATGGGTGATTACGTTGAGCAAAGAATTTGTTTAAAGTTTTGTGTTGCAAATGAATTTTCGTGTGCCGATGCATTGAAAATGTTGCAAAAGGCCTTTGGTGATAATGCTCTATCGAAAACTCGTGCATATCAGTGGTACAGAGCCTTCAAGGACGGTCGTGAAGTGGTCGCCCATCGACGGCTTCGATCGAAGATAACGTCGATAAAATTAAGGAAAGGGTGCTGGAAAACCGTCGTGCCAGCTTGAGAGAGATAGCACATGATCTTAAGATATCCCACGAGTCCGCACGTACGATTTTGATTGATATTTTGGGCATGAGAAAGGTGGCCGCACGACTCGTACCGAAAGACCTGAATTTTCTTCAAAAACGTCATCGCGAACAGGTTGCTTCAGACATGCTGGATCGCTGTAATTCCGATTCTACATTCATGGAACGCATTAAAACTGGTGATGAGACCTGGGTCTACGAGTACGATATGCAAACAAGCCAGCAATCATCGGAATGGGTGGCAAAAAATGAGCCGAAACCGAAAAAACCACGCCAAAGCCGCTCGAAAATGAAGGTGATGCTCATTGTTTTCTTCGATATCCGTGGCGTGGTGCACTACGAATTCGTTCCAGAGGGTCAGACGGTAAACAAGGAGTATTACTTAGGCGTTATGAAACGTTTGCGTGAGCGTATCCGTAAGAAGCGGCCAAATTTGTGGGCGAACAACTCATGGATTTTGCATGACGATAACGCGCCTTCTCACCGAGCTACGATTGTGACTGACTTTCTTGCCAAAAACTCAACAAACGTGCTTCAGCAACCACCGTATTCGCTGGATTTGGCTCTCTGCGACTTTTTCCTCTTCCCAAAACTAAAATTGCCCCTTCGTGGCACCCGTTTTGAGTCGATTGAAGCCATAAAACAAAATTCGGCGCGAGAGCTAAAGTCCATCCCGGAAAGCGCCTATAAAAAATGTTTCGATAATTGGAAGCGTCGTTGGCATAGATGTATTGGAGCAAATGGAGCCTATTTTGAAGGCGACCCAATAAATTTTGACGATTAAATGTAAAAATGTTGTTTTAATTGAAAATTCCCGGTACTCTCTTGACAGAGTAGTATACTGCAATTTTTACACTTTCATTCTTGAATATATTTTTTAAAGCCATTGTCAGGATGTAAATATTTGGATAAGATGCATAATGTATATTTTATGTGTTATTGTATCATAATCTGCATACATTAGTTTATTCATCATACCATTTGGGTAGGCATTTTGTTCAAGAATTTCAATTGAGTTCCTCATTCCTTCTTTTTTGAATGACTCGTGGCTTATTTCATTGATTCCCAGTATCCCTCCCATATCTACGCCTTTGGTTTTAAATGGAGCGTATGTGAGTCGAACGACACATACATGGAACACAGATGACTTTGCACAAGATAAAAAATTTGAATAAAACTACAGTTATACGTAAAAGAAGAAAATATGCACTTGTTGAGAATCAAACTGATATTAGTCTTTCATTAGAATTCTGAATTTTTATTTACATATGTTTTCCTATCAAAGGGACCCCCTTGAGAGAGTACGTAAACAAGCGAATGTCCGCTTCCTTACTCATATATATATTACATAAAATATAAAAAAAAGTATGCTACACATTCTGTCAAGAAAGTACCGGGAATTATCGATTTAAATCTGGCGGGGCAATGAGGCAGGTAAAAATTTTTTTTCCTAGGTTGGTACCATTGTCCTTAATTACTATGCCAAGCTTGAGCGGGATCTGTCAACTAGTGTGTTTGCAATAGCTGATTAAGTCAGTCGATGTCAGAGTGCGTGCCGATTTTTACTATGGGTGATTACGTTGAGCAAAGAATTTGTTTAAAGTTTTGTGTTGCAAATGAATTTTCGTGTGCCGATGCATTGAAAATGTTGCAAAAGGCCTTTGGTGATAATGCTCTATCGAAAACTCGTGCATATCAGTGGTACAGAGCCTTCAAGGACGGTCGTGAAGTGGTCGCCCATCGACGGCTTCGATCGAAGATAACGTCGATAAAATTAAGGAAAGGGTGCTGGAAAACCGTCGTGCCAGCTTGAGAGAGATAGCACATGATCTTAAGATATCCCACGAGTCCGCACGTACGATTTTGATTGATATTTTGGGCATGAGAAAGGTGGCCGCACGACTCGTACCGAAAGACCTGAATTTTCTTCAAAAACGTCATCGCGAACAGGTTGCTTCAGACATGCTGGATCGCTGTAATTCCGATTCTACATTCATGGAACGCCTTAAAACTGGTGATGAGACCTGGGTCTACGAGTACGATATGCAAACAAGCCAGCAATCATCGGAATGGGTGGCAAAAAATGAGCCGAAACCGAAAAAACCACGCCAAAGCCGCTCGAAAATGAAGGTGATGCTCATTGTTTTCTTCGATATCCGTGGCGTGGTGCACTACGAATTCGTTCCAGAGGGTCAGACGGTAAACAAGGAGTATTACCTAGGCGTTATGAAACGTTTGCGTGAGCGTATCCGTAAGACGCGGCCAAATTTGTGGGCGAACAACTCATGGATTTTGCATGACGATAACGCGCCTTCTCACCGATCTACGATTGTGACTGACTTTCTCGCCAAAAACTCAACAAACGTGCTTCAGCAACCACCGTATTCGCCGGATTTGGCTCCCTGCGACTTTTTACTCTTCCCAAAACTAAAATTGCCCCTTCGTGGCACCCGTTTTGAGTCGATTGAAGCCATAAAACAAAATTCGGCGCGAGAGTTAAAGTCCATCCCGGAAAGCGCCTATAAAAAATGTTTCGATAATTGGAAGCGTCGTTGGCATAGATGTATTGGAGCAAATGGAGC
This sequence comes from Megalocaria dilatata, assembly GCA_034642435.1. NCBI lineage: Eukaryota > Metazoa > Arthropoda > Insecta > Coleoptera > Coccinellidae > Megalocaria > Megalocaria dilatata. The sequence goes on from CM067856.1 coordinate 78,549,065, forward strand.
CTATTTTGAAGGCGACCCAATAAATTTTGACGATTAAATGTAAAAATGTTGTTTTAATTGAAAATTCCCGGTACTCTCTTGACAGAGTAGTATACTGCAATTTTTACACTTTCATTCTTGAATATATTTTTTAAAGCCATTGTCAGGATGTAAATATTTGGATAAGATGCATAATGTATATTTTATGTGTTATTGTATCATAATCTGCATACATTAGTTTATTCATCATACCATTTGGGTAGGCATTTTGTTCAAGAATTTCAATTGAGTTCCTCATTCCTTCTTTTTTGAATGACTCGTGGCTTATTTCATTGATTCCCAGTATCCCTCCCATATCTACGCCTTTGGTTTTAAATGGAGCGTATGTGAGTCGAACGACACATACATGGAACACAGATGACTTTGCACAAGATAAAAAATTTGAATAAAACTACAGTTATACGTAAAAGAAGAAAATATGCACTTGTTGAGAATCAAACTGATATTAGTCTTTCATTAGAATTCTGAATTTTTATTTACATATGTTTTCCTATCAAAGGGACCCCCTTGAGAGAGTACGTAAACAAGCGAATGTCCGCTTCCTTACTCATATATATATTACATAAAATATAAAAAAAGTATGCTACACATTCTGTCAAGAAAGTACCGGGAATTATCGATTTAAATCTGGCGGGGCAATGAGGCAGGTAAAAATTTTTTTTCCTAGGTTGGTACCATTGTCCTTAATTACTATGCCAAGCTTGAGCGGGATCTGTCAACTAGTGTGTTTGCAACAGCTGATTAAGTCAGTCGATGTCAGAGTGCGTGCCGATTTTTACTATGGGTGATTACGTTGAGCAAAGAATTTGTTTAAAGTTTTGTGTTGCAAATGAATTTTCGTGTGCCGATGCATTGAAAATGTTGCAAAAGGCCTTTGGTGATAATGCTCTATCGAAAACTCGTGCATATCAGTGGTACAGAGCCTTCAAGGACGGTCGTGAAGTGGACGCCCATCGACGGCTTCGATCGAAGATAACGTCGATAAAATTAAGGAAAGGGTGCTGGAAAACCGTCGTACTCGCTTGAGAGAGATAGCACATGATCTTAAGATATCCCACGAGTCCGCACGTACGATTTTGATTGATATTTTGGGCATGAGAAAGGTGGCCGCACGGCTCGTACCGAAAGACCTGAATTTTCTTCAAAAACGTCATCGCGAACAGGTTGCTTCAGACATGCTGGATCGCTGTAATTCCGATTCTACATTCATGGAACGCATTATAACTGGTGATGAGACCTGAGTCTACGAGTACGATATGCAAACAAGCCAGCAATCATCGGAATGGGTGGCAAAAAATGAGCCGAAACCGAAAAAACCACGCCAAAGCCGCTCGAAAATGAAGGTGATGCTCATTGTTTTCTTCGATATCCGTGGCGTGGTGCACTACGAATTCGTTCCAGAGGGTCAGACGGTAAACAAGGAGTATTACCTAGGCGTTATGAAACGTTTGCGTGAGCGTATCCGTAAGACGCGGCCAAATTTGTGGGCGAACAACTCATGGATTTTGCATGACGATAACGCGCCTTCTCACCGATCTACGATTGTGACTGACTTTCTCGCCAAAAACTCAACAAACGTGCTTCAGCAACCACCGTATTCGCCGGATTTGGCTCCCTGCGACTTTTTACTCTTCCCAAAACTAAAATTGCCCCTTCGTGGCACCCGTTTTGAGTCGATTGAAGCCATAAAACAAAATTCGGCGCGAGAGTTTCCATCCCGGAAAGCGCCTATAAAAAATGTTTCGATAATTGGAAGTGCCGTTGGCATAGATGTATTGGAGCAAATGGAGCCTATTTTGAAGGCGACCCAATAAATTTTGACGATTAAATGTAAAAATGTTGTTTTAATTGAAAATTCCCGGTACTCTCTTGACAGAGTAGTATACTGCAATTTTTACACTTTCATTCTTGAATATATTTTTTAAAGCCATTGTCAGGATGTAAATATTTGGATAAGATGCATAATGTATATTTTATGTGTTATTGTATCATAATCTGCATACATTAGTTTATTCATCATACCATTTGGGTAGGCATTTTGTTCAAGAATTTCAATTGAGTTCCTCATTCCTTCTTTTTTGAATGACTCGTGGCTTATTTCATTGATTCCCAGTATCCCTCCCATATCTACGCCTTTGGTTTTAAATGGAGCGTATGTGAGTCGAACGACACATACATGGAACACAGATGACTTTGCACAAGATAAAAAATTTGAATAAAACTACAGTTATACGTAAAAGAAGAAAATATGCACTTGTTGAGAATCAAACTGATATTAGTCTTTCATTAGAATTCTGAATTTTTATTTACATATGTTTTCCTATCAAAGGGACCCCCTTGAGAGAGTACGTAAACAAGCGAATGTCCGCTTCCTTACTCATATATATATTACATAAAATATAAAAAAAAGTATGCTACACATTCTGTCAAGAAAGTACCGGGAATTATCGATTTAAATCTGGCGGGGCAATGAGGCAGGTAAAAATTTTTTTTCCTAGGTTGGTACCATTGTCCTTAATTACTATGCCAAGCTTGAGCGGGATCTGTCAACTAGTGTGTTTGCAACAGCTGATTAAGTCAGTCGATGTCAGAGTGCGTGCCGATTTTTACTATGGGTGATTACGTTGAGCAAAGAATTTGTTTAAAGTTTTGTGTTGCAAATGAATTTTCGTGTGCCGATGCATTGAAAATGTTGCAAAAGGCCTTTGGTGATAATGCTCTATCGAAAACTCGTGCATATCAGTGGTACAGAGCCTTCAAGGACGGTCGTGAAGTGGACGCCCATCGACGGCTTCGATCGAAGATAACGTCGATAAAATTAAGGAAAGGGTGCTGGAAAACCGTCGTACTCGCTTGAGAGAGATAGCACATGATCTTAAGATATCCCACGAGTCCGCACGTACGATTTTGATTGATATTTTGGGCATGAGAAAGGTGGCCGCACGGCTCGTACCGAAAGACCTGAATTTTCTTCAAAAACGTCATCGCGAACAGGTTGCTTCAGACATGCTGGATCGCTGTAATTCCGATTCTACATTCATGGAACGCATTATAACTGGTGATGAGACCTGAGTCTACGAGTACGATATGCAAACAAGCCAGCAATCATCGGAATGGGTGGCAAAAAATGAGCCGAAACCGAAAAAACCACGCCAAAGCCGCTCGAAAATGAAGGTGATGCTCATTGTTTTCTTCGATATCCGTGGCGTGGTGCACTACGAATTCGTTCCAGAGGGTCAGACGGTAAACAAGGAGTATTACCTAGGCGTTATGAAACGTTTGCGTGAGCGTATCCGTAAGAAGCGGCCAAATTTGTGGGCGAACAACTCATGGATTTTGCATGACGATAACGCGCCTTCTTCGAGCTACGATTGTGACTGACTTTCTCGCCAAAAACTCAACAAACGTGCTTCAGCAACCACCGTATTCGGCGGATTTGGCTCCCTGCGACTTTTTCCTCTTCCCAAAACTAAAATTGCCCCTTCGTGGCACCCGTTTTGAGTCGATTGAAGCCATAAAACAAAATTCGGCGCGAGAGCTAAAGTCCATCCCGGAAAGCGCCTATAAAAAATGTTTCGATAATTAGAAGTGCCATTGGCATAGATGTATTGGAGCAAATGGAGCCTATTTTGAAGGCGACCCAATAAATTTTGACGATTAAATGTAAAAATGTTGTTTTAATTGAAAATTCCCGGTACTTTCTTAACAGAGTAGTATATATAGAAGTGATACATAATTTTAATTGGTTTGTTACAAATTAATGAAATTAAGAATACTGTTTGTACAAGCGTACTACACTGATTTCAGTGCTTTTATAATATTTATTCATTCAGCTAATTTGAATATAAGCTCTTTTATTCATTCCAACAGTCCAATTAGTGTGTACTCTGAATCTTACTCCTCTAAAATTGAACATTCCAAACAAAATTTTCGAAGTATATATACATACATTATTCAAATAACCTGAGTCTAATTTAGTCGAGTTTGAAACAGTAAAATAGCATATTCTGATGAGTCGTAAAAACAGAAGGAACAAACTGAACCATAATAATTAGTTGAAACTTGCAGGTGTCCTAAGCAGGTGGTTATCCTCACTTCTAACGATAAAAGGTCTATATAATACATAATCCTTTGTGCAGTAGAAGCACTAAGTAGTATTTTAAATAAGTCAGTTTGTACAGGTGAAATTCACACATGGCCGGACTTTGTCTATTTGAGAAAACACAAGTGTTCGAGTCTTCAGTTCCTTCCGATCTGTTTTTACACATAATTAAAAATACACTACCAAACTGATATTAGATCGATCACTATTTAAAAAAAAATGTTCACAATAAAAATGTGGTTGAATATCAAAATGTAGTTCATTTGAACATGATTCACGGAAAGATTGAAACAAAAAATTGAACTTTATAAGAAAAGCTCAAGAAATAAGTTGAAAATGTAAGAAAAATGCAAGCTTCTTAGGAGTTATAATTTTGTCTCGTCCCAGCACGAATTCTTTTTATGGGATTTCTCAAAATGTTACTTCAATAATAATGCGTATATCGAAAACAATTCGATATATTTACTAGAAACGTGAGTATACCGGGTTTTTCACTATAATTTGACCCCTCCTTTAACTCTGTTACAAATGGAGGTACAAAAAAAGTTACTCACAAAAGTTGTACAAAATCAACTGAAGTTTTTCAAAATGATTTTACAGAGTCGACATGATATTGAATGCAACTTTATTTTTTCAAATGGATCACCCTGTATATTTTCTTATATATACATATATCCATGTGTTGGTATCTCTCTTATTTTGAAAACTACAGAGTCTCAAATTCAAAGATCCACCTGGCAGGCTCAGTAATCGGTTGTCAAGCGGTAGGCTGTGATAAATCAACAAATAACATTTGTAACAATATGACACACGTTGATATTCAATGAAATTTTTTCTGAAACATGCTTTACACAGAAGCGGAAAAAATCTAAATCAAATCAAATATATTTCAACAAATTATTATAATACATACAAAGATGTAATTACTAATACAATAAATGTATCCCATATTTTATATGTAAAACAATAAACACAAGAAAGCTAAAAGGTGAGAATATATGGCGTTATATCCAGATCATCCAAGTCCGAGTAAAATACATTTATTAATACTAACAACCGTTCAAAAGATTATAAAAGTTTTAAGAGAAAGAGGCGTATGGTCTTACGGAATGAGAATCAAGAACCCGACATGTAGAATATTTATGGTGGTATGAAATCAATAGTTACAACAATTGGTCGGAATGGCCACCATTATTTAAATACATAGTTCACATCGTTTTGTCTAGTTGATTACACTATTTGGGATAGCATTATTATGTTCTGATTGAGTTCATGAATTAATGCTTCAATTTTGTTTTTAATGATCTCAACGCTTTCATTATTATCAAAGTAAATTTTTCCTTCAGGAACGACCATAAAAACGTGTCCAACGGTGTAAAATCTGGACTATTCGACTATTTGATTCTCATTCCGTAAGACGCTACGTCTCTTTCTCTTAAAACTTTTAGAATCTCTTACACGGTTTAAGTATCAATAAATGTTTTTTCACCTGGAATTGGATCAGCTGGATGTAATGCCATCCATATAATACCTCCTTGCAGCTTTCTTGCTTTTATTGTTCTTCGCATACAGTGAAAATATTTAAAATTTTTCCGCTTCTGTGTAATGCATGTTTCAGAAATAATCTTAATGAATATCATCGTGTGTCATATCGTTACCAATTTCTTTGACTTATCACAGCCTACTACTTGACAACCGATTACTGAGCCTGCCAGGTGGTTCTTGGAATTTGAAACTCTGTAGTACTTAAAATAAGAGAGACAGACCGACAGATGCACATATATTCGTAATCAGGAGAGGAAAAGCTAGCCAAAAATAAGAAAATATACAGAATTTGCACTTCTTCTATCTTGTCCATCCTGTATATATTCCATTTTGCGAAATTTTGAAAAAAATTCAGCTGATTTCGTACAACTTTTCTGAATAACTTTTTTGTACCTCCATTTGTAACAAAGTTAAAGGAGGGGTCAAATTATAGTGAACAACCCAGTACACAGAAAATGAGTAAAAGCAGAGTACTTTGATTAGGTCCGTCATGTATGGACGAAACGTACGTTAGTACCATTTAAACGAATAGGGTGTAAAAATATGTGTTTTATCGATAAGTCATAAATAATGGCTACCAAGCATCGGCCAGAATATTCCAATTTTTCTTCCAAAATCCGAAGTAAGCACATGAGTAGTACTACATTGTTTAAATATAGTCCGTTTAGAAAGTATCCGGAATTTATTATTTTTCATAATTTTAATATACTTCTTTTTCGTAACATTCTAAGACAAAAGTAATGTAAAAAATAGGTTGTGCAGATTAGACTGGGCCAAAAAAACGTCAATTTTTTCAACGATACTGTAAAAATATCATTCATGATAATGAAAAAAAATTATCGTGAAAGTTTGAGCCCTTAATAATAGCATTAAGTAGTGTATCGTTACGATTAGTGGTTTTTAACAGTAATCGCATTTTTTTTTACTCAAAACTGGTCAATTATTAATCTGAAAAATTCGAGCGATGCGTATTCTCAAAGGAAATTAAATTCCCTAGAAAAAAGCTTTCTTTGTGAATTTATGTAAAGCTTTCCGTTTGCTGGTAATCGTACCTTAAACATTGATTTATTTTTTCAATTTTGCACTTCGATTTTGCATTTTTGTAACTACCAGAAATATCAATATTTTTATGGTTCAAAATACTTACTTTTAAAGGAAATTTAGTACTCTAGAAAAAAGTTTCTTAACATTTTTAATTAAGTTCACTCCTTCCAAAGTTATTCGACGTTGAAGATAAATTCAAAAGTAATTTATCGTTTTTTTTTGCGTTACACATGATTTTTTCCACCGATAAATTACTTTTGAATTTACCTTCAACGTAGAATAACTTTGGAAGGAGTGAACTTAATTAAAAATGTTAAGAAACTTTTTTTGTAGAGTATTAAATTTCCTGGAGTACTATCACCGAAAATTATGGAAGTGATTTGGTTTCGGGTATATCTCGATGTTTAGTCAAGTGTTTACAGTTAAATGGAGGTTGTATAAGTAAATAATATAAATATTTTGTTATAATTTTTTAATTCAAGAATTAGAAATATAAACTAAATGATAATACAATTGAGTTTTGTTTTTTTCCGGATACTTTCTAGACGTACTATATGTAGAGATATTTGAATAAGAAGCTATAATAACGTCAATCATAGTTGAAAGAAGATTTATTCTACTATGGGCTTGATGCACTCTGCTCAGTGACAGTTCTTCAATAATTCAGGCAGGTTTCAGAATTAACTTGAAGAAATCTCAAGCGAATATTCGAGTTGGAAGAAGGAATAGCGTAATCAAAAGAACATTTCCCATTTACGAATGAAAACAATATTCAATTGACCGACTCTGGTTACATTAGCTCATCCGATCAATCCAATTTTTTTGGTACATTGTCGATTGTTTAGGGCTCAATCTCATGAATGGCAACTTGATTTCGTGTTGCAAGGTATCAATCGTTTCTGGATGGTTAGAGTAACACTTATTTATCCTTAACGAATTTCCACGAAAAAAGTATTTCGAGGTGAAAATCAGCTTCATCGCTAAAGATGATATTTCTGGGAAAATAATCATCTTTGGCCATGCGATCATTAGCCCAGTACGCGAAGAGGAAACGATTCGGATGGTCATGGCTTCTTGCACTAGATGAACTTTGTAAACCATCATACCGAGGTCTTTAGCCAAAATGCTCTTTAGAGAAGTGCAAAAAATATTTCGTTGTTCTTAAGGACGATGACGAGTTGATGAATGTTCAACCAAATTCTGGGCTACAGCAATAATGTTTTCAGGTGTGCTCACTGCATGAAAACGTGAACGGGTTGTTGCATCAAATAACGATCAAGCATTTACGAACAAATTGATTCACAAATTGCCGTGAGGGTATTTTATTACTACTGAATTTTCCACGTAAATTAACACAGTTTGGATAGAAGATTCACCACTTTGGAAATGATTTTTCGATATTTCCTAATTTTGTTCAAGCGTAAATCAACCCATATCGTTAACGTCAAGTATTAAACTAACTTTCTGTCAAAACAGGAATGACACAAGTGTTGCCAGACTCGAAATAAGCACTACTTCAAAATTCAAACTCTAGATGGCCCACCATTTATTACGATGATTTTTGCATTGTTTATTAAGAACTCATTGCGTTATTCTATGTATTGAAAATGTATTCTAAAATCCCACACTAACTATTATGCGTCTGAGCGATTATTATTGTTTATTATTGAATAAACTATCTTTGTCTTATTATTATTGAGTTGGACCATGAGAATAAAGAGAAATTGATCGAAATTCAAATCTCTTTTATAGTAAATTAATAATTGATAGAAGGATTTTTACATAATTTAAAATTTCTTCTGTGAACCTTCTAGAAATTTTAATTTCAAAAAAAATTTTATTCAAAAACTTTTAGAATTAAATTCAATAAATGTCTTTAGAACATACCGTGTCAAATTAGTAGACATATAGAATTAATGCTTATCACACACCACCAAAAGGAGTGAAAGAAATTCAAAGAAATATAAATTATCAACTGAAAATTATTAAATAAATACTTGAAGAATACAAAATTTTGTTTATCATTTGGTTTTAAAGACGTCCATAAAATACCTTACTAACTTAATATTATTTCTGTGACGAACATAGTATATTTAGGGTGTTTATTATAAGTTCACTTTATTTTAATGTTTGTGCAGTCGGTTTGGTGAGATATCTTTGTTAATTATTTTTTTAAATATGAAGTCGAGCTGATGATTTACCATTGTAATAATTCTAAATTGTTTTTTAAGAGTATTCTACTTGTTTTAGGGAGTTTTTTAAAAGATCTTATTTTGAGCAAGTTATTTTTTTGAAATATGAAGTCGAGCTGATGATTTACCGTTGTAATAATTCTAAATTTTCTTTTAAGAATGTTCTACATGATTTAGGAAGTTTTTTAAAAGATCTTATTTTGAGCAAGTTATTTTTTTTTTTAAATATGAAGTCGAGCTGATGATTTACCATTGTAATAATTCTAAATTGTTTTTTAAGAGTATTCTACTTGTTTTAGGGAGTTTTTTAAAAGATCTTATTTTGAGCAAGTTGGTTTTGAAGAAGTTCGTGAGGTTATGTTTTGCATTTTTGAAAGGGGTTTTCATATAACAGGAATGAAAAAAATTTTTTACTCTTCAAGTATTTATTTAATGATTTTCAGTTGACAATTTATATTTATTTGAATTTCTTTCATTCCTTATATATTATTTAAATATTTTAATATTAGTCTTCTACATATTTAATTTCAAAACATTATATTTAATAATTATAACTTCAGGAATTAAATTAAATTAATGTCATATAAGTACCACTTATATCAAACAGCATATAAAATAAACATTCATTATAAGACATTCAAATGATATAACAAAATCCAATAAATAAAAATTGTTAACCAAAATCCTATAAATTGAATATTTTGAGTAGACAAAATTTTGTTTCTGCTGATCAATCTTATGAAAACAAATATCTCTCAAAAATGTTTAAGATAATCTTAAGAATATCATCATAAAACTATCTTACTTAGAATATTCAATATTATTGGATATCTAACTAAGTTACTTTTTAGAAAATCTCAAGATATGTAAAAACATTACTAAAAAAACAAGTTTTAAGAGAGACTTTGCTTCGTCAGTACTCAATTATATTCATATTCAATAAAATATAATATCAATCAACAAAAAATATTTTCTCACCTTTTAACAATTCAGAAAGCTTCTGGTAAATGAATACTGAAAATTGTGAATGGAGTGTAATGTTAACTCAAATAAATAATTCTGTGGTTTACCATTCATCTAAAAGATTGAAAGGCCTATGTTATTGCACAAGGACCATCTGTATAAAGAATGTTAAGGAAACCAAATAATTATATATTATGAATAAAATAAATAGAGTTTAATTCTTAATAGAATTTAATATTAGCCATCTACATATTTTATTTAATTTTTTATTGAATATGAATATAATTGGGTACTGACGAAGCAAAGTCTCTCTTAAAACTTGTATTTTTTTAGTAATGTTTTTACATATCTTGAGATTTCATAAAAAGGAAATTAGTTAGATATCCAATAATATTGAATATTCTAAGTAAGATAGTTTCATGATGAAATTCTTAAGATTTTGTTAAACATTTTTGAAAGATATCTGTTTCCATAAGATTAATGAGCAGAAACAAAATTTTGTCTACTCAAAATATTTAATTTATAGGATTTTGGTTAACAATTTTTATTTATTGGATTTTGTTATATTATTTGAATGTCTTATAATGAATTATTATTTTATATGTCGTTTGATATAAGTGGTACTTATATGACATTTATTTAATTTAATTCCTGAAGTTATAATTATTAAATATAATTTTTTTGAAATTAAATATGTAGAAGGCTAGTATTAAAATATTTAAAAAATTTTATATATGTTCTATCAAGTGTAAACCCTTATTTTATTCTTTCATTCCCTTTGGTACTGTGTAATATTAATTGTGTAATTATGTAAGTATTAATTCTGTATGTCTACTAATTGACACGGTGTGTTCTAAAGACATTTATTTAATTTAATTCTAAAAATTTTTGAATGAATTTAGAAATTGAGATTTGTAGAACGTTTACACAAGAAATCTGTATGATATTTTGAATCTCGTTTATAGATTGGCTTTCTCAAAGACGAAAAAACTGTCCCGATAGGTCGAACGTTCGAAAATCGAAATATCGAAGATGCTCCCGAAGTCGGGGTGTGAGAACGTTCTGACGTGAGGTGGCGGGACGAGCACGGCGGCGGCCGATCGATGAGCAGGCCACCCTTTGGGAAGGCCCCGCCATTCGCCGACGAACGATTACCATTATCCTCAAAAGCTCCGCTCTGTAGGAACGGATCCGATGGGGAAGGACGGATCATATCCTGCTGGTGTAACACTATATCGCGACTCTGGCTCGAAATTAGTCCCAACCTTTCTTGCCGAATCAAATTAACCGATGACTCACACTTTCGGAATTGTACTCCAAGCTTTTCCAAGAAACAATTATAAAAGCACTTATTCGATTTCGGGAGCTGCAGTGCGCTTGTACTTCCATTATTACATAAAATTTCATTGACGACTAATTTATCCAAATACACTTTCAAAAGTCTTACGTCCACGCTGTAAGTAGAAAGAACATTTTTGGAATATGTTGGGTCAAATAATCAATGAAAAGTGATACAAAGATATCAAATAAATTGGATGTATTTATCTGATTAATCATTTAAAAACTAATCTGACTGAAGAAAATTACCGAAAGACTAATTAATAATACGTGTTATATATATACTCTCCACTCCAAGTGCTACAACTCGCCTCCTATGCATACCATAATAAAATCCTAGATTTTTTTCTTGAGGTAAATATATTCATTCCTGTATTGCAGCAAATTATGAGTTCTTGCGTATTTGTTGGTGGGATATTCCTCATGAAAATGGCTCTAGATACAAACCTTCATACATCTACAGGATTAGTAATAAGGGAATTTGGTGGGCAGTTTAATCGGGTGATATACGTGTATCCAAGGCTTGCTTAACAACTTTAGTGCGACGTAGCATCATTCCCTAAAAGCAAATGTTCTAATACAACGCGTAGGGAGATAATTACATTGATGATATTCTGGAGGTAGTATACACTACTCTAGGACGGTATGAGCGTTGCAACAGGGGGCGCTAACCAGTGTTACCACCTTTTTCAACGAATTCACTAACTATCCGCCTAAAATCTACCAAAAATCTTCTAAACAACATTCAGAATCTACCAAAAAATCTACCGAGTCGTTCAAAGAGCTGAGATTGACTGATATAAAAAAAATGTGATCTATTGATGGAAATAAGGCAATTTAGAATTAATTCTAGTAATTCTACCTTTGTAAAAAGTATATTTCTAACCTATATCTGCAATATAGGTTAATTCATCAAATTTTAAAATCAGTGTATGAATGAAATAATTGATTAAACTGACACTGACCATGTGGTCAGTGGTCCACATACCACAGATTCTGTGGTCCATATACCACAGACTCTGTGGTCGGGCCATTATTCAGCATTTTCACCAAGAGCTAAATTCTACTAAAAACCTACCATAAAAAGTTGACTGCTAAATTTTGGACGGATTTGCCGAAAATCTACCAAAAAAGTAGAAATCTACTAAATGTGGTAACGCTGGTGCTCACCCATAGAACTGGCGTGGTTCTACCCGATTGCAGGTACTCTGTCCATAAAAGCGAATACGTCAGGAAAATATTTGTGCTAGCTTCAAGGGGAGGGACATTAGACGTGTTAGTTTCCTCGAGATCATGGATTCTAGAATCGGGTAGAAATCTTCTTGGCGACCGTTAGCCCTCTAGACTTCTATTGCCACGGGATGGGTGTTGAAAGACTGCATGCTACGCTAGAAAGGTATTCTTCCGTTGAGGTTCGTAGTTTTTAAGCCTGGGTAGTCTGGGACTGCGCTCGAGGGTTTAGGTATCTCGGCCATGTATGAACCCCGATTGATTGGGGAGTCCACAGCGGGTCCGGACCAGGAGCGGTCGAATGGACGGTGGAAATAAGAAGCCACTTCGGCGTGAAAGTTGCGTCACAATCAACTCGGGCACTGGCAGTGCATAGCCGCCCCCCATGAAATTATATCTTGACGCGCTGGGGGCGCTTGTCTTGACTAGAGGGTTAAGACCTGATGCCTAAAGTAATGCCACTCACGCCAGTCAATGGACCCGTGTGGTGGAAGATCTACCGAATGGGGCCCAATTTTCATCGTAAAGATGGAATGGAGGGCTGATCCTCTTGGATCAACTCAGTAACAAGGGAGTCCGTCGCAGCGCAGGATCTTCAAACTAACGTACTCTACCCTACTGCAGTAAATCTCCGGATTTTTCTGTCCGATGGCCGAGTGCGTTATGTAGCATACTGCGTTACCTCGGGGAGGGTGGAAGCCCTCGGGAAGTATTCGTACGACCTGGCCACCCAATTGGTGTTGGACTGGAGGGGGCAGTGGTTGAAAGTCCGCATGCTGGATTAGGAGGGTATTCCATCTGTCTGTTCGCAGCAACTCATGTTCAGGATATCTCGAGAAATGTTTCAGGGTTTAGCGGGAATTGACGGTTCGACCGGCCTCGGCCTGAACCAGGATCGATTGCAAGACGTTTCTGGGGTTAGTGGATCTCGACGATACAGCTAGTCCGTTGGTGCTTGAAGCCAGGATCGATTGAAAGACTTCACAAGGGTTCGTGGGTCTTGGCGTACAGGCCGGATTGACGGTGGTCGTACCAGGATCAATCTTGTGACTATCTTGGTTCATAGGACTGCGTTCGGTGTGTGAGTTGCGTCACAACACAACTCGGGTGCTGAGATTGTAGAGCCAGTAGAGGTTGGATAGTGCTGCGCTGCTACCAGTCATGGTGTAGGTTTTCGGACTGAAGCCGAAACTGGAAGCTGGGTGGGTTCAACTCTTCGGAGTCGTTCTGGCAAATGCGCAATGATAAGGCGTACCCTTATCACACTTTCTGCTTCCTGAGCAGATAGTGGAGACTGCTGAGTAGTCACCTGGTGAAAGAGTCATTCTCATATGCCAATAAACTAACAGGTAGAATTCACGATCACAGTGCATAACATTTAGCAGTAATTTAACGCTCTTGGATATCTTCCTTTGAATATGTTCGATTACACTAAAATTACAACTGAAGACGCTTGAAAATTGAACGTTGAACACTGAATTAAAGGAATTATACCTGCCTACTTTCAAAAACTCAAATAAAATTGGGCCATTCGCATTCGTTCCTATGGTATAATTAAAAAGAAGTGGACTTTTCAATGAAGTGTCATTCAAAACATAATCATCATTAATTGAGGAGATGTTTTGCTGTTACCTCAAATAATTTGTATTTCAATTAAGTTTACGATGCATATCGCTCTTATTAGGAAATTTTTTGATGTAACTTTGTCTTTATTGGAAAATTCTTAAGCGTGTCTTCAGGATTTCTGCAATGAAATTTGGAATTCGTTGAATAAAATCCACGCAACCCATTTTCGATGTACACCATCTTTCCATAGATAATATTCTAATGGGAAATATAGCTAAGCATGTGTCGAGGTCAGCCGGGGGTTGGTCGCATATGATTATTTACGAGTCCCCTGTCTGGGGGCCGAAGCCACATCTCGCATCTGTGAATACTAAATCAGACTTTATCTTCCCCCGTATACTAACGCCGGACTGACTGATCTTTTGTGAGGCCATTGTGAAACGGGCTAGTCATTTTCGCTATTCAAACCCTCACAGTCTACGCCGAAGTTTGCTTTCTGTGTCGTTGCAACTAGACCCTATGCGATCAGTCGAAAAAAATTTAGATGAGCCACCGTGATTAAGGAGTATTTTATGGAAATCGAGATGTGATGGATTAATTGTTTCGAGGGGAAAAGTAGGGCCTAAACTGCTCAATAAACCGTGTGATTCGTGCATTAATATACAGAATTATTAAAGAAATTCGACTACAAAATCGTTTATCTGAAAAGAAAGTGTTATATAATTTGAAGAATTAGAACATGAATTATATTGATTGAAAAGATAAAAAACTGGAGCTATAACTTATAAAATTTCATTTCAACTATGAAAAATAGAACGTATTGATTATAATTCAATTGTAAATTGATTCAAATTTTATATGAAATTTAGAAAAATGTTATAGATCTGTTTTCAGCTCAGATGGGTTGGGTTTTCAAATTTGATTCAATTATTATTTATAATTATTAAAAGGATGAATGGGAAATACAAATTCTTCAGTCTTACCAGTAGACAGAAAGAAATCACACTTCATTGAGCAATATTTATTTTTTGCAATGACTTTCAATTTACTCCTCCTAAATTACATACTTTCTAAACTTCTTTCTGTATTCTCAGTACACAAATAGATATATATGATTTCTTCCAAAGAAGAGATCTAGAGTTTGCATTTTGAATAAGTGGTTATTTCCAGTCTGAGAACACTTCTTTTATTCGTGTTTTGACAGAAAATTAATTGAATAATATTTGACATTAACGCAATGGGTTGATATACGCTATACGTGATAAAAAACCTCTCTTTTTTAACCCGGTTTTTTATCGCGTTCCGATTGTAAACCTCTGTACCACTATTAGGTGTTACCGAGAATATGTTGAAATATTCAAAATATTCATCACTTTTGTTTAAATACCACTGTACCACTGTTAGGTCTTCAGTTGCCTGATGATGGGACAGTTCATTTCCCGAAACTCGAGTCACAAGAAAATGTGTAATATATATTTTTTTGGTAGTAAAACATAGTAATTTCTACAATTTGTTTTAATTTTTTTAACAAATTCTTATTTGTGGCTTAAGAATTGGGAAGGAGAGATGCGCTCTGCTCTGATTATCTCTGTGGATATATTTCTACCCTCAGCTTTTACTGAAACTTCTACAAGGCTTTAGAAATATGAAAATGACTTCCTTTTATAGGATCATTTTCCAAACTGTTTTTTCATAAGAAGTTGTTCTGTGAATTTGTTTACACATTTTGAGATGCCTTTTATTGGTAACGGTGTACATTTGCTACTCATATTTTGAATAATCTAGATATTTTTCATCCTCGTGAATTCATTTCAAACAATTTCTTAAAATTTGTGTCACCAAGTTTTTCTCCAGATTTATTTCTGATGTTGTAATGCAAATTTTTATTTAAATTCACGAGGAATAGGTTTTTTCTTGAATCTAGTATCTTATTGTATAATGGCACGATTCAAATTTCTGAGTTTCTCTTAAATTTTCATTTTTTCGCGCGCTAGTTCCAGAAATGTGTGTTGTTTTCGAATTCTGGGCCAAAAATGGTCTTGAAAGAATGATGAATTATCCGAGGTCGAAAGTAATTCTGTCCGTCCGGTCCGTCCGTAAATACGCCAGCTTTCGAACGGATAGACTTAGAGTCTAGTTCATTTATGGGCAAAATCGGTTCAAAAGTTTCGCACTTATTCATCTTTGAAAATTTTTCCTAAGTTTTTCGAAACTACGGATTCAATCGATCTGAAATTCAGGATTTAGAAGTAAAATAATAACGTGCATGTGCATGCGAAATTTATTTATTATGACTTCCGAACATAGACATAGACATAGAAACTTGAAACTTTAGGAATGGGTTTAGGGTCTGCATATCTTGGTTGAGTTCGTTGGACAAAATCACTCAAATGGCTTTGCAGTTGTTCGCATTTGAAATTTTTCCTTATTTTCATTAATATTTTCCTAACTACAGATCCGATTGATATGATATAAGAGTTTTAGAAGGAGTTCCTGCAAATTTTTATGAGGACCGCGTGATTAGAAGAGTCAAAACAAAAACAAAAATTTTTGTGAACAGAGCGGTGTTGTGCGCTAAAGAAAACATAGCAACAGTTCCATAAACCAGTTAAGTTTAAATTAACCATTTAGATGTAAATTTACGACATAAAAGGCTAATCCAAAGTTTCGTGAAGACCGTATAATATTTTGTAAGCAGCTCTAAGTGCTACCGAAAGTATAGTAACTGTTCTACGACTGGAATTAAATTAAGTTTTAGATGTAAAATAACGACAAGAAGCGATTGCAAAATTTCGTGAGGATCTTAGGCGATATGAACAAAAGTGCAACAAAAGCTCCTGATTTCACGTCAGTGCCTTTTAACATTTTTCTACTACTTCATGATGAAAAATTTAATTATTACATGATATTGAACACATTCGTATACAATTGTATAAATTTTTGTACTCATCTCAAAATTTATGCTTCAATTTATGCTTTAATGAAGATTTTAGTCCTTTGAATTTTATCTTCTTATCTTCCTTGAAAAATTTACATATTAAATTTTAATGTGTAGTTCTACAGGTTATTTATTATATTTATTTGAATTGAATATTTCTAGATGAATTGTAATGATTTGTGTACTTGCTTCTTTTGACATAACAAAAGTCTTTGATAAAATAGAAAAAGGCTTTTTACTTGATAGAAGAAATATAAAAAAACTTGAATATCAAAACAGATTTAATCTGTTAGTCTTCTACAATTTCAATTAAAAAAAATTTTTTTTCAAAAAACTTTTAGAATTAAATTAATGTCTACAATAAGCATCGCTTATATTTAATAGACGTATATAATCAAAACTGAATATATAATGTCAAATAGAATAAATAAACCAACAGATATAAAAAAGTCATTAAAATTAATAAATTGATATTGAAAGAAGACAAAATTGAGATATAGTGATTGTTATTTGATTTTGATATTTGGAATATTATTTAGGGCCGATGAAGAGATTACCAGAATTTTAATTGTTTTTTGAAGATATAGTGCATGTTTTGAGAGATTTTTGAATTAACTTATTTGAATATTTAAATATATTAAATATTTCAAATAAATTATATTCTTTGAGAAGTCCCCAAGTTGTGTTTCATGTTTTTGAAAAGGAATTGGTGTTCATAATGGTAAGAACAGAAACAAAATTTTGTCTCCTTAAATATTTATTTATTGATTAATGACTTTTTTATATCTGTTGGTTTATTTATTCCATTTGACATTATATATTGAGTTTTGATTATAAACGTCTATTAAATATAAGCGTTGCTTATGGTAGACATTAATTTAATTCTAAAAGTTTTTTCAAAAAAAATTTTTTGGAATTAAAATTGTAGAAGACTAACAAATTAAATCTGTTTTGGTATTCAAAAAAAAGTCCTTGAATTTCTAGGAAGAGTGCCATTTATTGACAGGCTCTTAATTTATTCGATTGAATCATTATTAATTTAAAATGCGCAATTAAATTAATAACAAACATTTTTGAGATGAATTTTGAAACATATTGACAGGTCTAGGTTTTTGCCCATTTTAACAAATTAAATTAAATTTGCTTTTAAAATGCCAAATCTTGCTCATCGCTAAAAAATTGTTTTCATCTTGTAGAAAGGTTCTATTTATGAAAATTTAATTTGTAATTCTTCTCTTTAGTTGAATTCCAAATTGTTCTATTTAAATCAATTTCATTTCAATGATGTATGTAGAAAAATAATTTTAACGAGTCATAAACTTTGAACGAAGATTGTAAATAGAAATTATTTATCATTAAGAATCTTCTACCCATCACTGATGTATGTCAGTATAAATAGTTAACTATTTTAATGGTTTGCTATGTAAAATCATAACAGTACATACGAATGGGATTAATTTATAAGGTGAGCAAGTACGTGTGTTTTTTTATAGCAAAATATAAATATTCATTAATGAAGAATAATAAAGTATTGTTATCCATCGAAGTAATTACTTAGAATGAAAAAAATACATACATGACAGGTTGTAAAGAGACAAACAAATGTGCTAGTATCAGTTAGCGAAATGTCAGGAAAATGTGGAAGTGTGGTAACGTAGTTCAAACTTTTTTTCAATCTTGGGATATGCGTTTGGCTTTCTTCTAAAGGAGGGCCATCTAGAGTTTGCATGTTGAAGTAGTGGTCATTTCGAGTCTGACAACACTTCTGTCATTTGTGCTAGTTTAATATTCGACATTAACGAAATGGGCCGATTTATGCTTGAACAGAACTGGGAAATATCAAAAATTTATTTCCGAAGTAGTGAATCTTCTATCAAAACTGTTAGAAATACATAAAAAAATAATTTGTGGATAAATTTGTTCGTAAAAACTGGATCGTTATTTGACAAAACAACCCCCTTATGTTCTCGCTCAGTGACCACACCTGAAAACATTGTTGCTGTAGCCCAGAATGTCTCTCAACATCCATCAGCATCAACTCGTCATCGTGCTTAATAACTGAATATTTCTCGCACCTCCATTAGTAAGAGTAAACTGATAGAACGTTTTATTGAAGTGTGGCACAGGAGCGAAAAAATTAGAGAAAATTGTCAAAAATGCATACAAAGCATGCCCAGAAGGTGCCAGGCAGTCATAGATGCAAAAGGTGGTCGTACTAAGTGTTAGGTATGAGGCAAAATTTTGGATGTTAACAGGTTTATTCTTAATTATTATAACTGTTCCTATTTTGTCTATTTTTCAAAAAAAAAACTGACAAATACATATAATCAACTGACAAACTGATATAATTTTTCTACAATAACCAGACTTGCTTATTTTTCACTGTGGCTCTAATAATTTGATCACCCACTGTAGATTACAAATACCAAAGTTGTGTTATCGATCGACAGCTTGAATAATCTCCATGGCAATATTGGAAATTGGTGAAAATAATAGATTTTCCTATTTTGAAAATCATTAGACCACATAAAGATGCCGCAGGGTCAGCAATGTATAGGAAATCCCTTCGTCCCGTAAAAAAAGAACACCATCTGTTGCACGATACTTCCGCACCGAAAAGAAAACCGACCGTCGGTCGACGTGTCGGAAGATTTAATGCGGGAAAACGTCGAGGGTTGGGGTTCTCGGTCGGATTTTCGTTTTCCCCATTTTCCCAAGACCGGCAGCGATTATCTTGACATACTGAACTCAGCGCCATCCCGCCTCGTCTCGACCCTCAAGAAGAAAACCACCCCATCGGTAATTAAATCTAGACGTAAACGATATCAAATTAGCTGCATTTCCTCCCCGTGTTCAGTTTTGATGGACGATGGGGACGGGGCGTCGCATCGACGTAAAAACTGTCACCCCAAGACAAGAATTAGGGGCATATTTGTTGATAGATATTGGGTTACCCGTCAATAAATTCGAACTAGTTTTTCGACGCTCTTGTTTCTTGATATAGGCGAATCTCAGGAACAGCTGTAGATATTTTGATATAATAATATTTTTACTAAAGGGTTTTACATCGTGAATTCTACCGGTCAGGTTACTGGCATGTGAGAATGGCTGTTTTACCAGGTGACTACTCAGCAGCCTCCACAATCTGTCCAGGAAGCAGAAAGTGTGATAAGGGTACGCCTTAACGCGCATTTGCGAGAACGATTCCGAAGAATTGAACCCACTAAGCTTCCAGTTTCGGCCTCAGTCCAAAAACCTACACCGTGAATGGTTGTAGAGAAGCACTATCCAACCTCTACTGGCTCTGCAGTGTCAGTATCCGAGTTGTTTCGTGACGCAACTCATTCGCCGAAGGGGCTTCTTATCCGCCCACCCGAACGCAGTCCCATGAAGTAAGATAGTCTCAAGATTTGATGGCTCAATTGATCCTGGTACGACCACCGTCAATCCGGCCTGTACGCCAAGACCCACGAACCCTTGTGAAGTCTTTCAATTGATCCTGGCTTCAAGCACCAACGGACTAGCTGTATCGTCGAGATCCACTAACCCCAGAAATGTCTCGATCCTGGTTCAGGACGAGGCCGATCGAACCATTAAGTCTCGGTAAACCCTGAAACATATCTCGAGATATCCTGAACATGAGTTTCTGCGAACAGATAGATGGAATACCCTTCTAGTCCAGTATGCAGACTTTCAATCACTGCCCCCTCGAGTCCAACACCAATTGGGTGGCCAGGTCGTACGAGTACTTCCCAAGGGCCTCCACTCTCCCGAGGTAACGCAGTATGCTACATAATGCACTCTTCCATTGGACAGAAAAATCCGGAGATTTACTCCAATAGGGCAGAGTACGTTAGTTTTAAGGGTGAAGCCCTGTGCTGCGACAGACACCCTTGTCACTGAGTTGAACAACTCGGCTCAGCCCTCCATTTCACCTTCACGGCCCCATTGGGTCAAATTTCCACCACACGGGTCCAGTGACTGGCGGAGCTTTAGGCATCAAGACTTAATCCTCCATTTCAGCGGGATGAAATTAGGATCATAGTCAAGACAAGCGCCCCTAGCGTCGGGCACGTAGCCATAGAATAATATCACTTCGCCATCAAGGTACAATGTCATCAAAGGTTTTACAATAAGAGGTTTCATTTTGAATAGCCAGCTAGGCAGTTGTCACTTTTCAGGCTGTCATCTTTTGACATTTGACAAGCAAAAACTACGCCTTTACTAAAAATGGAACGATCACGGTTCAACAACGCATTGAAATTGTCAAAACCAATCAGTCAACTTTAATGATAGTAATCAAATGGCTATCGACCAAAGTCTTTTTGTCAGTTACATTCATAATTAATGTTAAATAAGTTTTATTGTATAAGAAAAAAATAAGTTTACTCTAAAGACAACAGGTTTTCAAAAAATGTTAGCGCTGGTAGTTTGGCCTTTGGTGTGTTTTCTATGTCATAATGATGTATCAATGGTTCCATATTAGCCCTGTTGGTGAGCTTCTTGACAAATTTTTTGCTCAGTTCTTGTAGTCTTGGCAATATCGGCTCAATTTTTATCGATTCGTATAAGAGTTGGTTTGGAGGGTTATGCAACGAGTTGTTAGGGTGTCTAATTTTGGTAATTTTTCTCAAACTTTTTCTTTCGGCTACTCCTAAATTATAAAGCGTTGATCTAGATGAGTTCAGAAAAATTGTATGTCCGTACTCCATACGGGGCTTGCATATCATCTTATAAATTGAACTAGCAATCTTCACATTGATGACCAAGTTTTTATAAGTGAGTGATCTGAAATGACCTGCTCCTGTAATAGCTTATGTTTTTTGGAATCTTGTGTGTGCTTTGAAGCTGAGCTTGTTGTCCATGTGTATTCCCAAGTACTTACAGATGTTCGTAGGTAGGGCTTATTGTGTTGTTGTTCATTTTAATACAAGGAGAGTTTGCATTCACTTTGTGATTGAACAGAACAAGCTTTAATTTTGCTGGTTTGGGCTCCAACTTCGCAAACAACTGTCACGTTTGCAAGTTGTTGCAGCCTCTCCACACATTGAGATGTTGTGTTTCAATGTGTAATGAGTGTTGTATCGTCCGCAAACTGTAAGATATATGCTATTGTTAAAATTCACTACAAAAATGTTGAAAACTTTGCAGTCACATTCCGCACAACTAAAGCACTTTTGGATCGCACTGAAGCAGCTTCTCGGCCGGTAATAGTATGTGAAGAATCGAAACCTTGTGCGATGCTCAATAACTGAGAATATTGCTGCTGGAGCCCGTAGTGGTTCTGGCTTTCGAGTCGGCACCCAAACTGGAAGCCCTCTTCGGAGGGGTTGTCGCTTCGCGCGATGATATGGGGTAATTCTTATCACACTTTCTACCTCTTGGGGTGGTCTGTGGAGACTGCTGAGTAGTCACTTGGATAAAAGTCATGCTCAACATG
The DNA here is from genome assembly GCA_034642435.1 of Megalocaria dilatata. Taxonomy (NCBI): domain Eukaryota; kingdom Metazoa; phylum Arthropoda; class Insecta; order Coleoptera; family Coccinellidae; genus Megalocaria; species Megalocaria dilatata. The sequence continues at coordinate 78,571,462 of CM067856.1, forward strand.
TCAATAACATTACCTGGTAGAATTCACGTGTAGCCCGTAGTGTTGACGAACAGCCAGGTTTGTCGATCTTTGGAATTAGGAATTCCACAAACGAGGTAAAATGAGCTTCATCACTTAAGATGATTTTTCTGGGAAATCCTTATCTTCGGCCATGCGATCATTAGCTCAATGAGCGAAGTGGAAACGCATCGGATGGTCATAAGGCTTCACTTCTTTCACTAGTTAAACTTTGTAAGCCTTTGGGAGCGCTCAACAAGTTTCGGTAGAGCAACGTAGAGCGGTTAATTCTGAAAGGTGCAAAAGTATTTGTTTGCCAGAAGTGTTCGGAAAAATCAGGGAGACTAATCGCAGAAGACGTATCATTCTCCACCACGAAAATGCAAGCTCACATAAATAATTTCAACCAAAAAGTTTTTGAGCGGTCAAAACATCGAACGGATGGGTGATCTGCGCACAGTCCTTGCTTGGCACCTAATGATTTCCCCTTATTCCTGCTGATCAAAATTAAATTGCGAGGTCAACATTTTTCGACGCCTGGAGCCAGAAGCTGTTGATGCGTTGAAATCACATGCTTTGGAGGTACTCCAATCGGAATGGAAAAAGTGCTTCGAAAATTGGTTCAAGCGTACGCAAAGTGTATTGATCCTAATTGAGAATATTTTGAAAAACAATAAAGCTATTCCTGATTATAATAATAATTGTTTTTATCTGTTTATTTCAAAACTTGAGTAGATAGGTTTTTTAAAGTTGGTAATTCTATAAATAATCGGGAGTACGGTTCATTCCTGGAATTAGCTTCGTGAGAGGTATGCTGTATATGTGTTCATTAGATGACGCTAGTGTTTGGTGAAACTTTAGTCTTCCTATGCAGAATGAATATAGGTGCATGACTGCGTTGCATTCGTTGAGCATGAGAGCTGCTGGCAGCGATCATGAAGGCATTAAGCTACATCAGAGGTTCTTAATCTAAGGGGTCTGTGAACTGAGACCAAGGGGTCCATGAGCAAAGGTATTTCCAGTCCGAATTGGTAGTCGAACCAACCACACATCTCGGCGAGCTCAGACCTGCCAGGGAATCCTAAAGAGCATATAGATAAGCCTAAACAAAATTATTTGAATTGAAAAAAGAACTGTTTTTGTTGAGAAATGGATTTCAGTGAATTTGAATGTTGAGTTGAATCGAATTATAAACCACGTTTGTCGAAAAATGCCAAATATTGAATTTTTCTTGATTTCTCTCTTTTTCTTTTCCACTTCGTATGATTCTATTTCTATTAATTGTTCACGGCATGAGCGTTAATTTTCGTGGAATTATATTTTCTTTACCGACGGGATCGACGTTCATTGTGAGCATTTTTAGTTGAATATGTTTGATTAATTGATGACTTAGTGGAGTCGAATGAGCTAAAAGTTGGGTTGTCGGACTTTCTTTGGAGGAATATAGTATCAACCAATTTTGGATTATTCGGAGGATTGTTTAAACCTGGAGAAATTATTGGTGCCTTAGATTTTGGTTTTGGAGTTGTATTGGGCCAATATAGTCAATATCTTCGGATTAACCAGAACGCCATCTTCTTTATTTGAAGCCATCATTTGATATCAAGTGAGTTAACATCGGATTCACCATCTGATCCAGTTTGAAAGGTAACATAATTCGTAATATTCCCATTGAAGATCAGTGAATTTTTGACTTTGAAACAGTACATATATTTAACAGTTTTCTGATAATTGATTCAATTCAAAAATTGGAAACTGATACTCATTTGGCGACGTGAAAAAAGGGATTAAGAATTTCGAGATACAGCTTGGATCCCCATCAGTGAAAAGCAAGGATCCAAACACCCTGTTCATTAGTAGACCATCAGCTTATTGGATTCACATCGTGTCATGCAGTGAAAGTTCGTATTTAAAGTTTGATCGTTTGTCAACTTGATAATACAAGGTCAGTGCATTTTTCATTTTAGAGTATATTGAAGTCTGTGTGATATAAAACAGCTTTTGAATTATTTATTTAGTTCTTAAATATTTTGTAAATTTATGTGAACATGTATTTGGGGTCTTTCATTTTTGATTATTTTGCTTAATGTACGTTTTTTATAGATCATCTGATTTGAAGTTAATAAATATCATTTTTTATTAAGGCCTAGACGACGGTAGTAAACGTGTTCGTAAAAGCACACAATTATTCCCCTTTTAATGATCATACAGTTTGAAATATTTTAATTAATCATTTAAGTTATATTTCCTTCTTTAAATTCTAAATCTCTCATACCCTGACTTCTTCAGTATATTACCTTGACATCCCGACACTCGGCGATACCTATTCGAATCGATTTTAATACTGAACTGTTACATAGGTGTAAGTTGCAATGTCACGATTCGAAGAACTTTCTGTTACTGTAGCCCATAATCTTCAATTATTCTTATTTAATTTTCTACATATTTTCTTCGGCGTTGTGTTATCAAAAAGTTTATTAAAGAGGAGCATTTGCATGGCAGTTGGATATTAAATTGTTTGAAAATCTTTCTTCATATATTTATCATTTAAAATTAGAGACTCTATGGAAAACCGAGACTCTCAACAATAGAGCAATAGTCGAGCCAAAGGATGAAACTTCCGCTACGTAGGTACCCCATTCGATACATGCACATACTTTTTTTTCAGTTGCCAAAACCAATATCTTTTCTTCTCCATGCTCTCTCAGTCTGAAATTCCATCTCGGCAGTAGCCAAATCTGCTGCTGTTATTTTGAGAAACGTTTCTCATGTTTCAATAATATGGACGAAATACTGGCTAGAGATGGGCCTGAATAAACGCAACTTTACCTGCTTTTGTACGCTACACTACCAGCTGTGTCTTTCTATGGTGGAACAGCACAAAAGGCTTTTATCTCGGAGGACCATTGGTTCGATTGACGCGAGTGCGCTGCACCCTGTCTAGTGAGAGATTGAAGAATGGGATAAGAAATTGAATATGTCTGTAGACCGGTGTAGCGAGATGCAATATTTCAGGAGGCTCATAACAGAAACTTGAAATGGTGATGCGTCGATATTAATTCGAATTATTTCAGGTTTTTCAACGGGGGATCTTCCTATCTTCAGTAATCGTTTTGTTCGCGGCTTCGACCACGTGATAACAAGGAGCAAGTACAATATCAATTCACTGCTGCTTTCCCCCTGAACGTTCAGTTTCGAACTCTGATATAAATTCAGTTAAGAGTCATTCTAAGAGTTGATATAATAGGTATGAAGTAGATTTCACATTACTGATGAGTTTCAAGCAGAAAACGAAACGTAGGTATACTAGTCCATATTTAATTAATAACTTCGTCTCCCTGGTTTTTGATTTCAAAGACTGAATATTAGTTGATAAAATTTTGATTTGTCATTCACTGTAACTGGATATGAGTAATCATAAGATAATCTCCGGGACATAATAATCGACATATTCAATTTAAATTCATTATTATGAGTAAAAGGTTTTTTTTGAAATCACATCGCTCCTATAGGCAATCATTTCATCATTTTATTTTGCATCTATAATTGTCATTGACCACATATAAACCTATGTTATGAAGCATAAAATTGAATTAAATGTACATAGATTTTTAGCACAAAACAACACCATTTAAAAATATAGTTCGTCTAGAATGTATCCGGAATTTATTAATTTTCATAATTTCAATATACTTTTTTTTTGTAACATTCTAAGACAAAAATAATATTTAAAACAGGTTGTGCAGATAGTCGGCAATGGCCAAAGTTGCATAGCAACACTATTGGTTAAATGTTATTCATTGTCAACTTATAAAATAATGGGTAGAATATTTGTATAGAAAAGGTTTCAGAAACATTAAAAAATTAGTGCAATTGACTAAACTGGAAGAACTGCTGTATATGAGACAATAAATAGGATACAAAATGGCATGGATATGAGGCATTTTCAGTTTCAGGAAGACCGCCTAAGATTAAAGGAAAAAATTAAAACGCTTTATTGGCTTCAGAACAACACAAGCCGCTCCTGGTGTTTTGTAAATTGGCTAACAGATTTGAAAATCAACGAAATATAAAAGTAGGTCCAGAAAACGTCCGTATGTCACTGAAAAAACAAGGCTACATATCAAGAAAGCCAAAAAAAATCCCTATAATGACACCTTTACAAAAGGAACGAAGGATAGAATTTTGTCAACGTTTTCAAGGAGATAATTTTAATAATGTCTTTATATCTGATGAATTTTGTTTCCAGCTTGGTGGAAATCACTTAAAAATCCTATCAAAACAACCTGTTACCGTTCGAATTTCCCACCAAAATAATGATTTGGGGAGCAATATATCAGCGTTGTGCTACGCCTCTCTGTATAGAATACGGTAGCCTTAATAGTGAAAAGTATTGTAGCATTCTAAACGATTTTCTCCTTGAAACGGCGCATACTTTATATCCAGAGGGTTGGCGTCTTCAGCAGGATAATTCAAGATGCCATACTTTGGCCTATACTCAAGCTTGGATGCAAGAAAACCAAGTGACAACCATTTCATGGCCAGCAGCTTCACCAGATCTTAGTCCTATTGAACACAAATGGACACTAATGAAGATTGAAGTTGAACGAGCAGAGCCACGAAATAAAGATGAATTAATTCAGTCAGTTTTAGATTCCTGGACTACCATCACCGAAAATTATGGAGATGACCTCAACGTTTAGTCAAGTGTTAACAGTTAAATAGAGGTTGTAAAGTAAATAAGATGAATATTTTGTTATAATTTTCTAATTGAAGAATTAAAAATATATACTAAATAATTACAATTGTGCTTTGTTTTTCCGGATACTTTCTAGTCGGACTATATAAATTTTTTTAAGAAATGACAATCTTTATACAATCTAATACTAATGAAATTCACACGGAAAACAAATTGAAAGTAAACTCCGTTTGAGATTGACAGGAAGCGTACGTGGTACGTGGACTACTCTTACACTCAATTCCGAAAATTTTATTTTGATATGTGACATAAAAACAAACATGAAAAATTATACAGCTGAGTCTTTTTAGCAGAAAGTGGAATCCATCAAAATAAAGCATTTCACCAAAAATCGCCAATATGAATTATTCAAGGGGACAAAGATATGATCTCTTAAAGTCTAATTCCATTCCGTGAAATTTCGAGTCTGGTTCTTTAATTCAAAATTCTTTGGGCGATACCCATGAGTGAAGCTCCAAATGTTCATAATCGAAAATTTACAAACAATGAATCTAGCAGGACGAGTTCAGTATCCATTTAAACGTAAACAATCAGCAGTAGTTACGTACGACTGGTGTCTCTTGTTGTGAGTATCTTGACTTTGGTGAATTTAACAGATACTACGTACTATGTACAACTACTTTAGATTTCATTTTTCCAATCTCAAAGAAAAAAATTTCTCAGTGGATATATAATAATAATAATTTATTTGCACCAGAAATACATGTACTAGACATAGTAAACATAATATTAATATAAACATTGTAGTCTGACACAAACAAATAAGGAGATTGAACACAAAGCTTTCGCTGTCCGTGTCATATCTCATTTAATTACTCATGTCTGAAATGCCAAACATAACAATAAATTTCGGAAAAGCATCGAGTTACAACGATACACATTCTCATTCCTATTTTTCTTTCAATTATATCAGTTAAAGAAAGCATGTACAACGTGTCTCCGGTTACTCAGTAGAAATGACCTAACCTTATTTCTATAATGTACATCAGAATTAGAACTGCTGAAGAGGAAGTCTTGCGAAAGAGCATTCATGAACCTTGGCCCCAGTAACGTAAGACATTTTGTTCCCACTGTCTTTTTTGCTGATGGAATTTTAATCTTATTTGATTATCTAGCTCTGGTTGGATGATTATGAAATAAAAATTCAATATGTTCCATATTTTTGTGCAGAAAACACATTTCCTTAAGAAAGAAGATCTGTCGGACATCTAGTATCCTAGCTTCCTTGTATAAGTTATCCGATGGGTAAGTTCTTTCTTTCTTGAGAACAATTTGTAAGAAATATTTCTGTAGTGTGTTCAACTTTTTTAGATATACATTCGTGATGCCACCCCATCCGATAATTCCATATGCTATACGGGAGTCTACAAGAGCAAAATAGAGCATTTTGAGATAGTTTAGAGGTAAGATCTTAGCAAAAAACCTGGAGCGGCCTTAAAATGTTCTGATTATATTAACATGATTATTCCAACGAAGATGAGAATCAATAATAATCCCCAGGTATTTAATATTTTCGGTATTTCTTATTGTTATCGTTTTATTATGATTATTCACCTCCAAAGTGTTATACTGTGGTAATTTGTTTTTGTACCTTGTTATAGGAAGGAACATTGTTTTGTCAAAATTTATGGTAAGTAATTTATTATTAAACCAGTAAACAATATCACTCGTTTCTGCCTGAATTTTAAGTTTTAGATCCTCCCAACTGCCCGATGTATACAATATAACGGTATCATCAGCAAAGCCTATGATGTGTCCAGATGTTCTAGTGGTGAGTAGAGTATTTATATGTATGATGAATAAAATTGGCCCGAGTACTGTGCCTTGCGGTACTCCGCATTTAACCAATTCAAATCTACTATACGTATCTTCAATTTTGACACATTGTTTCCTATCATACAGATAGGATCTGAACAAATCGAGAGTCAGTCCTCGTATTATTCCCACATCCTCCAAGGACTCCAACAACTGTTGGTGGTAGACGGTGTCGAACGCCTTTTCAAGATCCAGAAACACATATTTCTGCATACAAACTGTTTGCTGCGGTTCCATTTTGCTTGCACCCTTCATGCACTAGAATCATGCCAACCAGTTCAATACTGGAATGTTCCAGTATTGAACTGAGTCTTTGACGAAGAGTTTCAGTGACAAAGTATTGTGCCAATACACATGATATAACATTTTAGTTAATATTGAAGAAATTGGCCACTTGCACTTAGGTTCGACCAGCCTGAAGCATGTCGTGTGCAGTTCTGACGCCCATTCATCAAAATAAGGTTATATCTGGTGTCCTTCATTTTCATCTCAAGATTATTTCTAGTTATTGCCGTTTCATTTGATAATTGTCCTTTAATATCATCTGAACAGATATAGTTTACTTGAGTGTTAGGCTCAATCCTTCAACTTTCAAATATCGGCAAAAATATCAAGAAAACACGATAATCATAAAGCTGAAGCAATATCAGATATTTCTTTAGGTCGAAATGAGAAATAATAACAATTTCGCCTCCACAACTTTGCAAAAATTGGAAATTTTCGCTGCATAAATAAAATCATAATTAGTGACAAGAAAATTTGATTCTCCAAATGAAAACCGAATACCACAAATTCAATCAATTAAATTAACGGTAAGTGTTACACATCAGTGAAATTAACCGTTAATGCTGAACTTCTGGTACGCTGTTTGTATTATATTTTCATCTGAAGATTGGAAAGAAGCAAAATTTTGGCTGTAAGTCAAGAAAATTAAACCCTGCTGCAAAGTCTTAGAGAAAGTTCTAGCGGAGCCTTGTTGCGTTATCTAGAACGTTGCACAATATGTATGTATAGATTGACTATCAGAAACCGATAAATATTGTTAGTTACCTAAAGTAATATTTTACGTGTCCATAAATTCGGCTTATTCCCTAGTCATCCATATCGAAGTAGCTAATAATTAATGTTTGAAAAGGTTGCGGCAGATATTTTTAAAATTAATATCGCCGGAACAAATTGATTTCTTCGTTTAGTTTCAACATCAAGTAGGTGTGTGCACCGGTTAACCAGAACGTGCGTAACAATGAAATATAATGTACTGTCCCTGGCTACGAACAAATTATATTAGTACTTTCTAGGTTTTTAATTTCAATGAAACATGACAAATTAAGTTATTTTAATAAATTTATGGGATAACCACGTATTATTACACTTTCACGTTAAACATTTATTAATAATTAATAAGAACATATAATATTACCATTTCAGAATAACCTTGTTACTCGTAGTACACTGGTTACTATAATGAATGATACAAAGTGCAAACCACTTATGGAGTAGAATTCTTTGTGTCCTTATGTTAGGGAATATTAAAAAACGATGGAAGACGTAAACTTTCCAATTCAATGGTGCGATTTTTAAACATAAATTCAAATAAACAGGATGATTTGCGCAAGTCCAGCACAGTCCGTACTCTTTATTTTAAATGGAATACCCTATATATTTTAAAGCTCCTTAAACAACCTGATTTCAACTAATGCATGGTCCATTATGTATAATAGAGGGTAGAACCTAAATACAGACTGAAATTTCTTAACTATCAATTAAGTTAGGAAAATTTCTAAAATCAATTCTCGATACGCTCTTAGATCTTGGTTTTGTTAACATTTTTTGTCATGAATACCTAAAAAAAATTGTTATCAGTCAGATGTTGCAGTGTTGAGATTTACATTTAAATAGTAAATTCCTAATTGAAAACGTATTTCTTGTAGAACTAATAATAAAATATTTAACTGAGACACCGAATTGATATATTAATGATGATCGGTTACGGGGATAATTGCAGAAGTCAAGTTAAAGTGGCTAACTTATTTAATCAGAGGTATCCTCAGTTGCCTAATATTTTACAAGGTACCGTGTCTAAAATTCATGCACAATTCAGAGAACTTGGACATGTTAAACCATTAAAAAGAAAACCGTAGTTCGTTGAAGATACTGTGGAATCGGATATTTTGTTAGGTGTTGCAGACAAATCACCCGTGATAATGTAAGTGATACAAATGTCTTAAGGTGTCTCCACAAAAGAAAACTTCATGCATATAAAATGACTTTTGTGCAGGAACTAACAGAAGACGATCCAGATCGTAGAATGCATTTCTGCGAAATTATGATGAATAAACTGAACAGAAATGATATAGCTGTTGGTACAATCCCTTTTTCTGATGAATCAACATTTACATTGAACGGAGAGGTAAATCGACAAATTGTAGATACTGGCCAGCGGAGAATTCTGATTGGATGCGTGGGACACATAGGCAGTATCTTCAAAAGCTGATCCTTTGGCAGGTATCATAGATGATCATATTATTGGTCCTATATTTATAGATAGGACTTTGGCAGCCGAAAAATATTCGAGTTTTATTGGAGACGAAGTTATTCCTGCGTTAGTCAACTTATTTCCTAATGCAATAGATCCAAGCCTACCGAATGAAAATGTCTGGTTCCTGCCAGATGGAGCCCTACCTCATTATGCTTCAATGATCAGAAGTTACTTAAACGCAGTCTACCACAATAAATGGATTGGACGAAGGGATACTATTGAGTGGCCAGCTAGATCGCGGACTTTACGCCGTATTTGTTTCAGAAATTATGATATGAAAATCTTTGGGTACAACTCAAAAATTAGAGCTTTAAACCATACAAGGTATTGTCGACTATTACAAACACGTAATATTCTCGTTATAAATAGCTATTTGTACTTAAACACTTAAAGTAATATTATATTCAATAAAGATTTGCTAGTGTAGTTGATTTATCTACCTATTCAAATAATCACTTTTTTTGTGCAGATCAATAGACCGGTAGATCAAATGAACCGATACGACAATTACGGAGGAAGGACGTGTTAATTATAGCGTTAAAAGTTTCAAAAACTTGAAGTTTTGTAATATTCAATAAACCAATTAAGGTTGTGAATTTGTCTATTTTGTTCTTGATCTTCGTACTAAAAATAAAATAGACCTTGTGATCAGTAGAGTTTTGCACCAATAAGGATCAAGGCTTTTATGAGAGGAACATTATGAAGCTATCTTTCTTTATAGAACAAAAGGGTGTATATTTAACTCAAATTGGACAATCCGAAACATGTTAAACAAAGTCTTGAAGTTCAAAAATATTATAAAGTTCCTCATCAAGCAGGGAAAAGTTAAAAAATCATTCATGAAGAAGATGTTTTCTGTTAACCAACACTGTGCCCTGTCGTTATCTACTGTTCAAAAGTGATCAAGTGAATTCAAAAGAGGCAGAGAAAGCATTGAAGACGACCGTCGCTCGGGCGGGCCCGTTATCGGCACCACTGAGTAAAATGTGAAAAAAGTGGAAAAGCTAGTACTTGAAGATGACAGAATAAAAATCAAGATGGTAGCAGAGATGACAAACCTATCCTTGGGTACCATACATGGTATACTTCATGACCATCTTAATCTCTCAAAGGTAAGTACAAGATAGGTACTGGGGATGCTCACCGCACCTCAGAAGCAACTGCGAATCGGGTGCTTTAAGGTGTTTTTAGAGCTCTGTGGAGAAGACCCATCGACTATTTTCAACCTGTTGGTTACTGTGGATGGGATGTGGTTCATCACTATGACCCTGAGGGTAAACAAGAGTCCATGCAGTGGATTGAAATGGGTGCGCAGCCCCCAAAGAAGTTAAATATTCAATTAACCAATTAATGTAGTGAATTTGTCTATTTTGTTCTAGATCTTCGTACTAAAAATAAAATAGACCTTGTGCATCAAGGTGAAGTCATGAAACTTGATAAAGGCGGTACCATTCAATAATTAAAATTTAAAATTCAACTTACCAATACGCAATATGTGTATAATATAATGAAACGTGGACTCACCTGAAAAAAAAAACGAAAATTATTATATACTCCAATAAGAAGTGTTAAAATATAATGATTATTCACAATCCAAATACCCCTTATTTTCATTTATTTATGACTAAATAAGACTGATAATTTGATAATAAACACCAATGAATTTGATTTTTCAAATGTTAGTTAGTTCTGTGGGTAGCAGTTTTTCTGGTCACAGTGGAAATACATTAATTAAAAATGATTACCATTTTCAAGATAGTTCTGAGGAAACAATTTTTTTTGACGTAGTATCTTCTCAGATATTTAAGCAAAAAGAATGTTCCAATAAGGGTGCGCTATTTTTCAGAGTTCCACAAAATATGATTCGAAAACAGCTCGGTGGCTAAATCAGCACTAACGGCTAGAAAGGTTCTACTGTCCATTTGGTGGAACTGGAAAGGTATCTTTATTATGAGAGTTAGTTCCATATGGCCAAACACTAAATTCGTATCTCTAGTGTCAGCAACTGGAGCCTTTGAAGCTAGCGATTGACGAGAAAATTTCAGACTTGTCCAACATAAGACGTGTTCCATAAGAACAACGCCAGGACACAAACGTCCATAGTGACTCGCCAGAAACTCCAGGAACCTGGTTGGGAAGTTTTAATGCATAATATAGTCCGGACCTGGACCTTGGCATCAAGAATTTGACACCAAGAGAAGATTGTGCAAATCGAAAGCTAGAATTTTTCGCCAATAAAGACCAAGACTTCTATGAGAGAGGCATTATGAAGCTACATTTGAAATGGCAACAAATTATATCACCAAACGGTGCATATTTGACCCAAATCGAATAAACTGATGTTAAATAAAGACTTGAAGTTCACGCAAAAATAATGGATTTTTCCTATTATTACAATCAATTTAAAAAAGAAAGGAGAATTGAAACTTATACCACTATTAAAAAAACAAAAATTTACTTTTCTGGTTTCTTCTCTACATTTCATGAAAATAATGTAATTATATTCCTCTCTAATACTGTGCTTAAATATATGCAATGCTAAAAAGAAGCCGTTGAGTCACATTCGCAAGCCGGAACGATCAAATTCTACTCTTTAGCACTCTACGCCAACTAGTTAATTCAAATTAAATTCGTAATTGAATTCGGGAAGGCGGTAGAACCAAATTTATGTCCGGGGGCTGAATGTGACAATCTATTGTGGAACCTTTTGAATGCACCAAGTTAGAAACTACTGAATTATATGTGAACATGATCGGAAGGACCTGGATGATAGGTAGAAATGAATTATTCATCCCGGGTGAACTGACTAGGTCTTGGCTTGGATTCTGGTTTATACAGGGTGATTTGAAACGTGAGTCCTCTTGAATATTGTGTAATGGTCTTCAAAAGTTAAGGATAGTGATGTTTTCCGAATATGCATATTTTCCGTATCATTAAAAATTTTTTTTTCAATTAAATTAATTCACAAATATTAAAAAAACGTGTTCTAGTTTATCCTGAAGCCAGATTCAATCAAGTTTAAGCATTTCTTGGACCATGTGTGTCAGAAATGCATATTTTAGTGATTTTCTCATCAATCTGTGTAACGTTCTACACAATCAATATTATCTTTGAGATGCCACAGCAACTTCAGTTTCCCTTAGCAGTGTCAGAAGATGTCCCCATGAAGTCAATTTAATATCGAGACTTAAGACTAAGAAGATTTCCACTCATTCGTGAACACAAGCGTCAAAGAAGTGAGTCATGGAGCGGGTACACTGGCTAGATGAAAGGCGCGATACTCTTTATTGAAGAGTCCAGATATGGACCTATGTCATATGTTGATGAAATTGTCAACGGAGTAGTCGCATAATTTCACGCAACTATTAGCGAAAATTTATCTGGATGATAATCTACTGCCACATAGATCCCAGCTGGTGATTACTGCTAGAGAAAAGTAGGGTATTTCACATCTAGTCTTGTTGCCGAGTACTCTTGAGACCAACAACAAAAAATCCCTGATGCGCACAGACAAAAACCGGAAACTCTTCAACAGCTGCCAGATTTTTTCCACGACTTTGGCAACAAATTGTGCAAGATAGCCTCACGAACTTGCTGAAAAGCATGTAGTTATCGATGCATGTCGTTGTCATAGATAATATTGTTTACAAGTAATCAAGTAAAATTTGTTGAGTTTTGTCTCAGCTTTGAAAATTATGGGCTCAAAACTCGAACAGCTGAAAAAACATATTGCATTTTGAAATAAAACGGCGAATATGAGAGCATGAGGTTTGATAACAAAAAGTTCTCAAATAAGCATGGAATGCAGCAAATATTCGCAAGTTTCGAAGCTCATTGGCTTCAACCATCAGTGCCAGATATACTGTCAAAGAATGCAACCGTTTTAATTTTGACATTAATGCTAATTGTTGACATTACGACGTAATAGGAACATAAGAAAGGTTTTCTACGTAAGTAACGCTAGAAGTAATCATGATTACCGTTCATGGCTTGAATTAACTTCATGGGGTAGGGTATATTCCTATGCATTATATGGCGCTTGTGTTTGGTAAAACTTTAGCGTTCTTATACGGCGCGTATATATGTGCGTGGCTATGTTACATTCGTTGGGCATTACATCTGGCACTGTTTGAAGTCAATAAGCTTCGAAACATGCACTTGTGTGCTGCTTATGTCCTGACGATCAACGAAACCTATTCGGGCGTATTTGAGTTTTTAGAATTTTCTGTTAACATAGCTCACACTCGTTTTACGTTTTGATATTACAAAATAATAGTTACGGCGGAAAGTACAAAATGAATCAGCTGATATTTCAACAGATGGTTTGGTCAGTACTGAAAACCACCAAAGATACATAAGACAAAAGGGGCAGTTTGACTCTAAGAAAAGATTAAATTCTATAGAATATTAGCTGGCTTGCATTTTCGCCTTTATCATACAAAAAGAGTAAAATGTACCGCATTTTCTCTTTGTTGACTTCAATTTCAATTGGACCTGTAACTCACAACTGAATGGACCAAACGAAAAACAGCAAAATGATTTTTTTTTAGTGTGAAACGAGCTTAAATCTGAATTTGTTTAGTCGATGCTTTGCTGTCATTACAACCATCTACCGAAAAAATAATGGATATATTTTTTCTCCACCTATTATTATAGATGAAGGTGTAGAAAGAGTTGTACTAGAGGCACGAATTGTGTAATACTGGGGACGTTCAACGTATTTTCGGTAGAGATATGAAAGAAAACTCAGAAAATTTTGGAAAAATTCTATTTTTCAATGTAGTACCCTAGAAATTCAATACATTTACCCTGTGAAAAAATATTCTACCGGCTTTTCTTCAAAATAGGTATTAGGAGAATAACTACATTATTGAATTACTGAGCTGAGAAACTATCGATCCCTTCATACCGAACCACAGAAAACGATAACGCTCCCATCTCGTTCAATATGGCCTATTCTACTCCCGAACCCATTTTTATTATTTATTTAATATGTAACATGTGTAGGGTGTACAATGGAGTACCGTGCACTTGTCTGTGTCATTCAGCTCTCCCCAGATGAGGAGAATCGAATTATCGGTTCAACGACCTCGGATGGGGGAGCCTGGCTCTCCTCCGGTCCCTCTGGATCTTTTACGCTGTCGGACAATCGGTTATTCAGGCGGTCCTTGTCCGACTTTGTTATCTGCTATCCTTGATCTGCATTCTCATTTGTATGTTTCCCTTCTGTATACGCTAGGAGAAGTTAGGAATCTTTGAGTGCGACTCCTCAGGAATGAAAAGCATCTTTTCGTAAATGTCATCTGAGCTGTGTCAGTATTTTAATGTGGAACCCTTTAATTCAGTGCTACCTTCTATGTCATAATTAAAATTAATTAATTTTCGACACTATACACGATAAAATTTCGGGGGTGATTCCTTGTCAAAAAATAGGGTGGGTCTTTCATATAAACTTTATTTTTTTGAGCCCCCCATGCTTAGTTACAGCCTCCTAAAGATGGCGCCCGAAAAACAGTTTTGAACTCTCTTAAAAACCAAAAGACTGACAATAATTGTAACTAATCAGTTGTCATAGCAAAATAACATCCGCTAGCTAGATAAATTCTTGTTCGGGAATAATTCCAGCCTCTACGACTCACGCTATTATGTTGTTTTTTCTTCTCAAGAAACTCGAAATTTAGCAAGAAATTACAAGAAACCTTATTTGTTAAGAATGGATCAAGCTCTCCAAAATTATTTTTTTTTACGCAAAATAGGAACATGGAAAAAAGTTTCTCGAGAAATAACCTTCTTTCTAAAAACCCCTTGACCTTTAGGGGTAGCTTTTTCTGCCTCTTGCAGTGATAGGGCAACACCACCAAAAGTTTTTTTCAGTGCCTTCTTGCCCGCATAAAATGTCTGCTCCATTTTATTCTTGTCAGTTTTTTAGGTTTTAAGAAAAATATTATTAGGAGTACAAATAAGTTTCCGCCGTTTTATTGTAGATGGCGCGACACGGAGTTTCGGTTAGCTTTCGCAGATGATAACCGCCTTAAAAAATAGTTTGGACATTCAAGAACAACATAACCTATTAATATCAGTGATTTTATATTGGTAAAATATAATTTTTATAAGTTGAAAATGTGAAAATTTGAGCCAAGTAAGCGTCATTTGCGGGAAATATTAGTTTACTTTTTTAATTTAAAGAAATCTGCTGCTGAGGCGCATCAATTGCTCCTAGAAGCATATGGTGAAGGTGCTTTGAGTGAGAGAACGTGTCGAGAGTGGTTTCAAAAGTTTAAAAACGGTGATTTCGACGTAGAAGACAAAGATCGCAGCGGAAGGCCAAAAATTTACGAGGATGCAGAGTTGGAGGAACTATTAGAAGATTCATCTCAAACAGAAAAAGAACTTGCTCTAACATTAGAAGTCACTCAGCAAGCAGTTTCACACCGTTCTTCTATAATAAATATTTAATTTGTGTTAAAAAACAGCGGAAACTTATTTGTACTCGTAATAAAAACTGTTTTTCTGACGCCATCTTTAGGGGGCTGTAACTAAGCAGGGGGGTTCAAAAAATATAGTAGAGACCGATACAATCAAACATTAAAAAATCTAGTTTATATGAAAGACCCACCCTATTTTTTGACAAGGAACAGTCCCTAAATTTTTTCGCAACTATTCATATACAGCCTGTCTATAAAAATCATATATTATTATAATCATTTAAAATCATTATTATATCATTTTAATATACAGGTATGGAAAAGACTGTCGGAGACATTGGAAATTCAATGTTAGTCTAGAGGACAACGAGGTTCCAGTGGAGCAGTGGAAGAATCAGAACCTCAGCGCGATATGACGACGAATAAACGACTGTTCTGTTTTACAGGCAGTAAGGGGGATGCTTTGATCGAAACGAGGCTCTGCACTCTGCTTGCAGCAATTAGAAAGAATCATTCATCATTCGCCCTTCAAACGGAGGATGCGTTCATCCATATCGGTTGAAAATAAAGTGAATCGAAATGTTCAGTGTAAAAGAAAAAATTCAGATCATAAAATGGTACTTTGGTGGTCAATCAATTCAAGAGGCAATAAATTCATTTATTGTTACCTTCGAAGATAGGCCGATTCCTTCAAATTCGGCTATTTCTAAAATGATTAAAAAATTGCAGAAATGTGGGTGTTTACGAACATGCAGGCATTGCAAGATTGATAAACCATCAAAAACCATTAGTGAATATCGTCTAAAAAAAAGTAGATGTAAGTAAACACATTGCTGAACAAGCCGATATGAGCAATAGAAGCGTTCGAAATATTTTGAAAAGGAATGGTTACCGATGTTATAAGGTTCAAACAAACCAAGAAATTTTTTCCGGATGGCCATACGAAACGAATGGAATTTTATGAAACAATGATGGAAAAAGTAAATGAAAATAGTTCATTTCTTAACAATATCTTATTCACCCATGAGCAATTGTTTTCCTTGAGTAGAAAACAGAATCCATCAGCAGTAAGATATTAGTCTAGGAAAAATGAGCATCTGAGTATTCCTGTGTATACCCAGTATTCCCAAAAACTTAATGTTTGGACAGAAATACTGGGAAATTACTTCATGAGGCCATTTTTTATCGATGGTAACCTAAACGCTTTTAGAGAATCAAATTATTAAGGGTTCGATTATTTATATTCTGAATAGAATTTTAATTATTAATAATTAATTTCTAATTCACCCTCTAATCGTCTCAATCAAGCCTGATATAATTATAAATCAGAATCACAAACCTGGAACTATAATTAGATTCAAACAAAGAATCAACTACATGCAGCGATGTCGGTTCGTCATCCTTATACTTTTTAAAAATATTTCTTGACTATTTAAATATTTTAATATCAGCCTTCTACATATTTTATTTAAAAAAATTATATTTAATAATTATAACTTCAGAAATTAAATTAAATTAATGTCATATAAGTACCACTTATATCAAACGACATATAAAATAAACATTCATTATAAAATATCCAAATGATATAACAAAATCCAATAAATAAAAATTGTTAACCAAAATCCTATAAAATAAATATTTTGAGTAGACAAAATTTTGTTTCTGCAGATCAATCTTATGAAAACAAATATCTTTCAGAAATGTTTAACATAATCTCAAGAATTTCATCATAAAACTATCTTACTTAGAAAATTTAATATTAGTGGATATCTTACTAAGTTACTTTCTATAAAATCTCAAGATATGTAAAAACATTACTGAAAAACAAGTTTTAAGGGAGATAGTCCTTGTGCTATAACAGAGGCCGTTAAATTGCCTTTCAATCTTTTAGATCAATGGTAAACACAGAATTATTTATTTGTAGTTAACATTACACTCCATTTAAATTTTGCAGTATTCATTTACCAGAAGCTTTATGAATTGTTGAAAGGTGAGAATATATTTGTTGTTGATTGATGTTATATTTTATTGAATATGAATTAATTGAGTACTAACAAAGCAAAGTCTCTCTTAAAACTTGTTTTTCAGTGATGTTTTTACATACTTGAAATTTTATAGCAAGTAACTTAGTTAGATATCCAATAATATTGAATATTCTAAGTAAGATAGTGTTATGATGAAATTCTCAAGATTAAGTTAAACATTTATGAAAGATATCTGTTTCCATAAGATTGATCAGCAGAAACAAAATTTTGTCTACTCAAAATATTCAATGTATAGGATTTTGATTAACAATTTTTATTTATTGGATTTTGTTATATCATTTGGATGTCTTATGATGAATGTTTATTTTATATGTCGTTTGATATAAGTGGTACTTATATGACATTAATTTTATTTAATTCCTGAGGTTATAATTATTGAATATAATTTTTGAAGGCTTATATCAAAATATTCAAATAATTTTATATACCTTCTATCAAGTATTAACCTCTATTTATGTTATATTTCTTGACAGCTGTGCCTAGTCTGTGTTTTTTTTTTCTATTATCTATTATATAGTATATGAAAAAGTCTACGACTTAAACTGATTCTACAACTTATTCATTAGCGTACTTTTGCAAAATTTTGGGGTGTTTAGTCCATTCCGTTTACACGATTATTAAGTCTTCACTTGGGGTAGCTTCTAGTTCAGGAGTTATTTACTCGCAAAGTGAAAACAAAGCCAACGTTAATAATCATTTTTGGTATCAATAACACTTATGGATAGTTAACCAATTTACTTTCAAGCTGATAACATCTGGCCACTGTTCCCAACAGTCTAGTTTGGCTATCGTTATCAACGAAGCGATCTAAGAATCCGTAGAGCAGATGTACATTAGGTTACAATGAAATAGACGAGTGTCGAATTCAAGAGGAGGCGGATATACAAATTTTTATATTCGACTTTTAAATTCGGCGCTCTTGAGCAAAAATATTTCATGCAAAGCTATTTAATATTTTCTCTCCCAGGTACTCAGTATAAAAAAGCTAGAATCAATCTCCACTTATTGCTTTCAAAACAATAAAATAATTTAATGAAATATAACTTTTTTATTTAAAATAATTCATAAATTAATAAAGTAAATAAAAACAACTTGGCTTAAGTTTCACTGATCTACTTAGATATGGATTACCTGAAATAAATGTTTCGAACATTTCCTCTACAATGATATACCAAGTGTGCATAGCTCAATACGTATATTGTAAGCCTAATAGGCTGTTTTAAAAATTTCCCATTCGAGTAATTTCAGCATTGTAACAAAATCAGTTGTTCTCGATAAAAAAAAATCCAATTCGAATCCGATAAACTTTCTTGCAACTTCAACTCGTCAGATTCCTAGGATAACATCTGTCTCTTCAACGCCAATAATCGCCAAAATAGCCAATTTCCACAAATCCCGATAAAAAAATAACGGCAGAATTTAATTAAAATTCCAGCCCCGCGTCGACAATTGGCGGATGTCAGTCAAGTTAATCGTTTGTTTTTGTCGAAGTATTTTACACTAAACGTGTAACATAGTAAAAGATACAGGCCGCAAAATTCCAGGGATAGAGTGATGTGAAACAGTTGCGTTCCCATAACGCGTGAAAAAAGGACAGAAGGCGGATGACGTGAAGTAAAAGTAAAGTTGGGATCGGGAAGTCATCGCCTCCGCGAATCCATTGAAAGTGACGAGGCACGGTTAGCGTGCGGAAGTTGGATTATTAAGGGGGGCCATACAAGAGACGATACGTTGGATATTAATTACATGTTCAATATTTTTCATAAGCATGATTTTTTCTCAAGGTACATTTGCAGTCTGAAAGGACTACAAAGCATCAAGGAAAAAACATTTACGTCTGAGGTGAAAATACTATTTTAACGGAAAAGAATGTGAAAAAACAACTATCATTTCCCAGTACTGATCTATACCGACTGAGCTAATGGCTATCACCAAGTATTCAAGTTCAATAGCTTTTTTGAAGAAAAAAATTGAGAGGTGTCAAGGGACACCCCGATGGAACGAAATTCCTTTCGATTAATTAGTGAAGGAATTTTAACAACATTTTATTTTTTTAAGTTATAATATTTTAATTAAAAAAATTTATATGAGACAGTAATTTATTTACACAAAATGTTTGTATTACTACAACAATTGTTTCACCAAGATGTGGATTCTTCAGGTATTACATTGTACTGTCCGAATCTATCAAATATTTATAATATTTTTTTTATTATTAACAAATATAATGTAATATGAACTTAATTAGTAGGCTAAATTTTAGTAATAATTGGCTTGTGGTAACTGAAGTAGGAAACATATGTTTGGGATTCTATTTTATTCAAATATCTTGAAAAAACTGCATCGATGGTAGTATTATATTTTCTTGTTGATTCTGCTGGATTATTGTTTATTCTTAATTCAAATTCTTCCTCTAGAAACTATAGCAATAGTTTTGATTTTTCAATACTAAAGTTGATGTTAAAATCACCGGCCAAAATGAGTAGACGTTTATCTAAATTTCTGTTGTATCCGCTAAGCGTTTGAAATACATCTTTAGAATACTCTAGCAGTGTTCGATGAATGAACTCCTGAATATCTATTAATTTGTTATTTGGTGAGACATATATGACTACCATGATTGAAATAACGCCATTTTCCACTACACACTCTGCTGCACATAAATCTGCAACACTTGTACGTCTTACGTGCAAGTCCTGAATATTGTTCATAATGACCGACATATTTGGTGTTACAAGATTGGTCGTATCATTTGTGTTGTGATAAATCGCAACTCCACCTGAACGAACAAAATCACGTTTAAAGTGAGCTTCACAATTAAAATTCGGTATATCACATTCTTCTTGATTGTCCAACCATGTCTCTGATAATAACAAAATGTTCGTTTTTTCTGTAACAGAGTCGATTAAATCAATTGAATATTTACGAAGGCTTTGGACGTTGAACGTACACAATGAAATGCCTTCATCTCTAGTAATGAAATCAATCAATTATTTTGCCTTCGTTTCAAGCTTATTTAATGACAATCTCTGAAACTCTTGTACTAGAGATATTGTTGATGAATCTTGTACTCGATTATGATGAATTCGAAATGTAGTTTCATCATTATCAAATGTAACGATAAATAAACCTAATACACTCAACAAAAATAATTGTCGCGACACCACACTGTTTAATGCGAAATAGAAAGACGAAACGAAAATAACTGCCTTGCTTTCTACGAGAGAGAGAGAGACAGGCAGAGAAACACGTGTAGGCCGCACCGCTTGAGACTATAGCAAAAAGTGTCGTTACAACTTTTGGTCTTAATTTATTTTGCAACGCGCGATAAAGAACTTCGTTCCAAAAATTCTGTAAACTAGCAAAAAAAATTGGATATTTCCTAATAGAGAAAAAGTTGAACAATTTAAAGACGATCCGAATGAAAAGTTCTTGATGGCAAAGGTAATCTTTTAAAAATGCTGTTCCATAAGAAAGTTCAATTTCTACTATTTCTTGTAGCTATGATTATAGGCATTGCTGTATGATCGGATGAACTGGAAAAATTGTCTATAGACTATTTTCAAGATTTAGGATTCACCATTTTGGTCTCTGTAAATAATACCAATAATTAGTTGATTGGCGCATTTACGATAGTATCAAAGGAAAACTATTCGATTGTATACGTTGGCTTTTCTAAAAAGTTTAGCTTTGCGGAAAGAAAATATTGGACATTTGCATTTTGTGAGTTACAGAAATAACAAATTCTTGAACTTAGAATATCATAACAAGTTTAATCTGTTAGTCTTCTATAATTTTAACTTCAAACAATTTAATTCAAAAACTTAAAGAATTAAATTAATGTCTTATAAGCACAGCTTATATTTATAATGAGTTTTGATTTTATATGTCTATTAAATATGAGCTGTGCTTATATTTATTATTATTATATATTAAATTAATGTCTTATAAGCACAGCTTATATTTAATAGACATATAAAATCAAAACTCATTATAAATATAAGCTGTGCTTATAAGACATTAATTTAATTCTGAAAGTTTTTAAATGAAATTTTTTGGAATTAAGATGATAGGAGACTTACAAACTAAATCTGTTTTGATATTCAAACTTTGTAATAATCAAGTAAAAAACCTCTTCTTATTAAATTATGAAATAACAAATGTTCTACGAGGCCTGTAGTTGAAACCTTTTAGAAGAAATTCCTAAGAAGAAGCCAAATACCTGAAATTACCTGATTCATCTTCTTACACGGGCCACCACTTTCATCGCTCATCAACATCTGCTAGCTGATGAAGGTATTGATATTATCAAAACCTCATGATAGTTGGAAATCCAGCAATGTTGGAGAGGGTTACGTCCAAAATTTATTGACTAAGAAGATAATAATTGGTGAGAAAATTCTTGTAGGAAAAGAATCGTAAAAGGAAAAAAACGATAAATTTCAAGCGAGGTAAAGCAAGTAGAATAGTAACACCAAATAATGAGATTCATTCATTTTCATCTTTGTTTTCTATTATTGGTGGTTTCGAAATTAATGTGAATATTAATATCAAATTAATCTGATTCAATAATATTCATAACTTGCGCCAGCTATTTTTTTACACTAGTGAATAAAAGACTCACTTATTCTCGCTTTTGCGGGAGCAAAATCGCATATTATATAAAGGCAAACACTGATTTTTAAATTTTGGTCTCAAAAATTACCAAGAAAAAATATAAGTTCATTAGAATTGTTGAATGCTGAAAATTTGATGAAACATATTCATATTATCTGAATTGTAAACGTTTCCAATACTGCCTCTCGTACATTTTGAATATGAAATGCCTTAAACTGCAGTCGACCATGATAAAAACACAAATTTATCATCTTGCTATAGTGAAAAATTAAATATTGGCACCAAATGTTTTCGGTCGATAGAGCAGCGTGCAATGTGTGGACGTCTTTAGCCGCAGGTACGGAAACAATCGTCAGTCGGTGGCCGAACGCGGCACGCTTGATGTCTAGAGGCACGCGCCGCCTGCGAAGCGTCAGAGGTAAGAATGTCTGTTGGTCAAAATCGAGAAGAAATTCGATGTCAACATGCGTGCACGGGATATCCCAAGAATTTTATACATCTAAGCCTGCCACGATTCCATGGTAAGAATCCTGCTCTTCGTTGTCAACCGTTGCTTCTGGGAAGATATTAATAATTATTATACTTGACGTTGGAATTCTGAAGAAAATATGTTTATTCTGATTCATATGTAGTTTGTGACTCCTTTGTCCTTTTGAAAAATTAATTTAAGACGCTATAATAGAAAGGAAGCACACCAATGTATCTGAGACAAAAGTATGATATGTATATATATATATTGAAAATTTACTATAAAGAAATAGTTGAATATTACAGATAATAGCTGGAAGTAATTCTTCGGAACCTCTACAGATTCAAATCTAAATAAATCACATGAAAAAATTTAGAATTAAATTTTTCAAAAACATATCCTACATAACACTATCACTTTACAGACATATAATATTATCATCACATGTGGTGGAAATTAACTAATAAACAAACAAAAGAAATATAAAATAATGACAAAATTTAGACATCACCTTATACATACATGTTTCGATTGGATGTTAAAGAACCACAAGTTCCATCACCAAAAAATGTTCAACATATAATTCAAAAAGGGTTTTTTATTTTCCCTTTTTTAGAGAATATATAGCACATTCTCCAGAAAAAGAACCTGATAAATTTGGACCCAAATCTCTTCAGTAAGGAGTTATTTGAATAAACAAAATAATCATTGCAAAATACATTCTGTCAAGAAAGTACCGGGAATTATCGATTTAAATCTGGCGGGGCAATGAGGCAGGTAAAAATTGTTTTTCCTAGGTTGGTACTACTGTCCTTAATTACTATGCCAAGCTTGAGCGGGATCTGTCAACTAGTGTGTTTGCAACAGCTGATTAAGTCAGTCGATGTCAGAGTGCGTGCCGATTTTTACTATGGGTGATTACGTTGAGCAAAGAATTTGTTTAAAGTTTTGTGTTGCAAATGAATTTTCGTGTGCCGATGCATTGAAAATCTTGCAAAAGGCCTTTGGTGATAATGCTCTATCGAAAACTCGTGCATATCAGTGGTACAGAGCCTTCTAGGACGGTCGTGAAGTGGTCGAAGATAACGTCGATAAAATTAAGGAAAGGGTGCTGGAAAACCGTCGTACCAGCTTGAGAGAGATAGCACATGATCTTAAGATATCCCACGAGTCCGCACGTACGATTTTGATTGATATTTTGGGCATGAGAAAGGTGGCCGCACGACTCGTACCGAAAGACCTGAATTTTCTTCAAAAACGTTATCGCGAACAGGTTGCTTCAGACATGTTGGATCGCTGTAATTCCGATTCTACATTAATGGAACGCATTATAACTGGTGATGAGACCTGGGTCTACGAGTACGATATGCAAACAAGCCAGCAATCATCGGAATGGGTGGCAAAAAATGAGCCGAAACCGAAAAAACCACGCCAAAGCCGCTCGAAAATGAAGGTGATGCTCATTGTTTTCTTCAATATCCGTGGCGTGGTGCATTACGAATTCGTTCCAGAGGGTCAGACGGTAAACAAGGAGTATTACCTAGGCGTTATGAAACGTTTGCGTGAGCGTATCCGTAAGAAGCGGCCAAATTTGTGGGCGAACAACTCATGGATTTTGCATGACGATAACGCGCCTTCTCACCGAGCTACGATTGTGACTGACTTTCTCGCCAAAAACTCAACAAACGTGTTTCAGCAACCACCGTATTCGCCGGATTTGGCTCCCTGCGACTTTTTCCTCTTCCCAAAACTAAAATTGCCCCTTCGTGGCACCCGTTTTGAGTCGATTGAAGCCATAAAACAAAATTCGGCGCGAGAGCTAAAGTCCATCCCGGAAAGCGCCTATAAAAAATGTTTCGATAATTGGAAGTGCCGTTGGCATAGATGTATTGGAGCAAATGGAGCCTATTTTGAAGGCGACCCAATAAATTTTGACGATTAAATGTAAAAATGTTGTTTTAATTGAAAATTCCCGGTACTTTCTTGACAGAGTAGTATATAAAAATCCCTTTTTTTCACCAGACATTTCTGCAACAACCAATTTTTGGATAAGCATGGCTTATATGAAAATAAGGTTATATCACAGAAATATACAATGAAAGAAGATACTACTCAGACTTAACATTAGATAAAGAAAAACGTCAACTGTCAAGCCGAATATTCATGGAGAAGATCATGCTGGTAATTTTTAAACATACATGACAGCAATGAAATAAGATATCCAAATATATTTACCGTAAGGGTTTATTAGATAATAGCTGGTTCAATTATTCGAAACCCCTACAGATTTAATCTAAATAAATCTGTAGAAAACATTCAGAATTAAATGTTATAACATGCCTTAGAGAACACTTTATCACTTTATAGTAATTAACTAATAAAGAATGAAAAGGAAACATGAAGTATTGACCAAAAATTAACTAATCAGCACCTGATACAATTGTTTCGCGTCGATATTAAGAAATAACCAATTTAATCACCAAAAAATGTTTCGCAAACAATTCAAAAAGGTCTTTTCATTTCCATTTAAAAAAAATAGAAAGCATATTTTCCAGAAAAAAAACCTGAAAAATTCTAACCCAGGAGTTATTTGAATAAAAAAAATAATCAATAAAAAATATATAGATAACATTTTCCATCAAACATTCAGCAGAAAGGGATAATTTTTAAAAAAATGCATAGAATCATGCAAAAATTAGGTTATTCCACAAAAATATATAATGAAAGAAGGTACAACATAGATTCAGCTGTAGAAAACCGTCATACGCAAGTGTGATAATAAAATTATGGAAAAGTTTTCAAATGATATATATTGAAAATTTTCTAGGAAGAGAGTTTTTTGAATATCAAAGATAAAAGCTGGATTAATTCTCCTAAATCTCTACTGATTTAATCTAAATAAATCTCTTGAAAACATTTAGAATTGAATTTTATAACATACGTATCACTTTATAGACATATATATATATATATATATATATATATATATATATATATATATATATCAGCACATGTAGTGGTAATTAACTAAGCAAGAATCAAAGGAAACATAAAGAATTGACCAAAAATGATCTAATCATCACCTAATACAGTTGTTTCCCGTGGATGTTAAGGAATAACAAATTCATGACAAAAAAATGTTCCACATAGAATTCAACAAGGTATTTTTTTCCCTTTTTAAAAAACTGATAGCACATTCGGAAAATTAATCTAGCTATTATCTGTAATATTCAAAAAACTCTTTCTAGTAAATTTTCAATTTACAGGATTTATAATATCCAAAAAACCTCTTCCTAGTAAATTTTCAATATAAAGGGGTTTATCAGGTTTTAACTGAAACTGCATGGTCTCTTAATTTGTAGTATGAAATTAATTCAATTTACTATAATGATGCATCTCTCATAGCATAATGTATATGTATCTTCTTTGTCATTACCGCGCATCTATAATGATGGTTAAATAAAATTTACCGATACGTAATACTTATAACAAGATCATACAAATGCTGAGACTTGGTTGTTGAGACCATCGTTATGAACGATGGGTTTCCGCTCTTGGGTTGAAATTGAAAGCAACTTGCAGCGAGTTTCTTCCTTTGAACCTTTTATATGAATGAATTATTCAAAATTCGGGAAATCAGGACTCAAGCCGGAGAAACAAAAGGATGTTGGTGCAAGGTACTGACCACGGCTTTCCTTCTATTGAGATTTCCAGAGGATCTTTACATCCCAGAGTTCCTGTATTCGTTTCATATCACTTCGATGAAAAAATACAACATTTCCGTTCGAATTTTCCAGCTCTTTCATCTGGAAACTGTTTCGAACGAAGTGGCCCGTTTCCTTTTCGTGGAAAGATAGCGACATTTCCACAACCCTTTGCTGGGTTTAGAGTAGCGGTCTGCGGTTATTCAGTCGAGTTTCAGTTGGAATAATTGGGAAACCGACTCTCTCTTCGGATGGGAGGAAATTTCGGTAAAATTTGGGGGAACTATTCGAGTTCGAAAGAGACTTCATCGTTCGGTATCTTAGAGAAAAATCAAACCTTGATGAAGGTTTGTTCCTCTTAGAGAGTTTCCATGTAGTCATCGTTTAACCGACATCCGAAATCGCGAAAAATTTCAGTCTATTAATTTCATGAAGAACTACTTTTACTCTTACATAAAGTACTAGTCTTTTTCCGAACAAAACTTCAGATACTTGAGATATACGCAATAGGTTTCAAGCTGAAATGGGAAATATTAAGTTCATGAATCAAAAAAATACAATCATTAAATCGGAAAATAGACCATCATAATAAATTTTGATTCTTCAATATCTCACAAAATAAAGATCCATTCAAACTGAAATCAATAAGTTAGATACATAATAAAGATTTGAATGTTCATCCAATTGTTATTAAAGAGTAGAAAAACTAATTCTATATTTTCCGATATAGCTAGAATATTTCAACATATCTTGCTGAAAATTTAATTCTACTATTTTATTCTATTCGAAAATGTCTCTTATTTTATTTGGAATTTAGAATAATTTGAAACCATTTTAATTACTGAAAAGATATGTAACCCATGATTGCTTATAATGTTATTCAAATATTCATAATGCGATAAAATAAAATATTGTGAAAATTGTCTTCATTATTTCATTTAATTAAAATAAACTTGTATTAAATAAGGACCGATTCAATTAAATTCTACTTATTCTTAGCCTACCTCAAATGTACTATATCCAGTGATTTTACAATTTAATACTTTCTTTTTGATAATTGTACAAATAACCATTTTATATGACAAAATTTGAATATCAAAACAAATTGAAATATGTTTATCTTCTACAATTTGTTTAGACATTAATTTAATTCTAAAAGTTTTTGAATAAAAAATTCTTTTGGAAATTAAAATTGTAGAAGATAAACATATTTCAATTTGTTTTGATATTCAAATTTTGTTATATTTCTTCTATCAAGTAAAAAGCCTTTCTATTTTATTTTATATATAATATATAATTATATTTTGGCTTCAATAAATCTCTTTATACGGTGTCAATGGAATTAGGTAAACCTTAAAATAACTCACTTTGTTCTTTGATTTTGTTAGAACATAGATCAATCTTGAATATATAGTTGATCTGTAGTTCGAAGCTTAAGTCTTTTAACACGTGAGTGATGTAGGTTATGTTTTTGATTTTGATATTTGGATTATTAAAAACGGCTGATGAAGGGATTATCTAGAATTACATTTGTTTTTTGAAAATATAGTGCACATTTTTTAGAGTTTTTTGAAATAATTTGTTCGAATATTTAAATGTATTAAATATTTCAAATAAATTATATTCTTTGGGAAGTCCTTCAAGTGTGTTCATGTTTTTATAAGGCAAGTAGTATTTCTTAAGATAAAACCAGAAACAAAATTTTGTCTCGTTTGAATATTTATTTATTAATTTTAATTACTTTCGTATATCTGCTGGGTTATTTATTTCATTTGACATTGTATATTGAGTTTTGATTATATACGTCTATTAAATGTAAGCGGTGCTTGTTTTAGACATTAATTTAATTCTAAAAGTTTTTGAATAAAAAATTCTTTTGGAAATTAAAATTGTAGAAGATAAACATATTTCAATTTGTTTTGATATTCAAATTTTGTTATATTTCTTCTATCAAGTAAAAAGCCTTTCTATTTCATTTTATATGAATTCAAGAAAATATATTTTTTCTGAAATTCTTTAATTATTTTTTTTCACTAATGATACCGAATGAACTGAAACATAGAACGAACACTTCTGAGACAAAATAAATGGAGGTTTATACTTGATAGAAGGTCTATAAAATTATATTAATATTTTAATATTTACAGATATATTGAATAATATTAAATATAATAAGGCTAACGCCTTCTACATATTTACTTTCAAAGAATTATATTTAATATTATAACTTCAGGAATTAAAATAAATATGTAGAAGGCTAATGCCTTCTACATGTTTAATTTCAAAAAATTATATTTAATATTACAACTTCAGTAATAAAATTAATGTCATATAAGCACTGCCAATATCAAACGACATATAAAATAAACATTCATCATAAGACAACCAAATGAGATAACAAAATCCAATAAATATAAATTGTTAACAACAATCCTATAAATTAAATATTTTGAGTAGACAAAATTTTGTTTCTGCTGATCAATCTTATGAAAACAGATATCTTTCAAAAATGTGTAACCTAATCTTAAGAATTTCATCATAAAACTATCTTACTTAGAATATTCAATATTATTGGATTTCTAACTAAGTTACATTTTAGAAAATGTCAAGATATGTAAAAACATTACTAAAAAACAAGCTTTAAGAGAGACTTTGCTTCGTCAGTACTCAATCATATTATTCAATAAAATATAACATCAATCAACAAAAAATATTTACTCACCTTAAACAATTAAGAAAGCGTCTTGGTGAATGAATACGGAACCGAGTCTGATGTTGACTCGAAATAAATAGTTCTATGGTTTACCATTGATCTTAAAGATTGAAAGGTGATTTAACGGCCTCTGTTATAGCACAAGGACCATCTGTATGAAGAATGTTAGGGAAACCAAATAATTATATATTAAATTAAATATTTAAATAATTTTATATACCTTCTATCAAGTATAATGCATTGTTAAAGGTGAGTAAATATTTTGTGTTGATTGATGTTATATTTTATTGAATAATAAGATTGAGTACTGACGAAGCAAAATCTATCTTAAAACTTGTGTTTTAGTAATGTTTTCACATATCTCGAGATTTTCCAAAAAGTTACTTATTTAGATATCCAATAATATTGAATATTCTAAGTAAGATAGTTTTATGATGATTTGAAATGAAGTTATAATATTAAAAATAATTTTTTGAAATTAAATATGTAGAAGGCTAACAGAATATATCTGTAAATATTAAAATATTTAAATAATCCTAAAACATATGGTACACCCATTCTATACTCTATAGTTTCCTACCTAACTTTGTCTAATAAAAATATACTCAATGGTCTTGAGGTATTTTATTCAACTTTATAACTATTTTTATAACTTTTTTACAAACAACCGAATATATATATATATATATATATATATATATATATATATCTTACAGCGTTCTCCTTCAATTGTTGTTCCACTCTTTTCTTACACGTTCTTGATACTTTCGTTTTATATACTACGTGTAAGTTATTTCTGCAAATTTGTTCACTGTAAATGTTTTCTTCAGGGTTGAATTTCAAATTGGTTAATCTCAAACATCGAATATCATTTTGATGATATATGTCAAGTTTCTTTCTAATGAATTAGAAGTGTTTTAACGGTGGGTCCATTTTTTTGTGTGAATAACTGTTTATAAATTTCAATTCATATGTGAAATCATAATAATTACTACACACATACATAGTGAGACTTTTTTACAGGAGCTGGAACTCATGAAAATAAACCATTTAACCAAAAATCGCTTATATGAAATATTGAAGAGTTCAAAATTAAAAGAACTGTTACGTTCAATTCGAAATATTCAAGTTTCAGAAAATTTCGAGTTCGGTCCTGCTACCTTCGACATTAAAGCATAGATATATTATGTCTGTGCTTTAAACGCGATTGTGGTTAGATATGATGTTAAAAAATCGTATGGTAATAACAACTGTTTTGACTTTTGTGAATCTACTGGGAAATTTTGATATCCTTGAGCGTTTCAGTTTAGCGAGTGCTGAATACTTTAAACAATGTAGATCTATAAATTGGCAGGTATTCGAATTTCATTTCTTTCAATTTTATTAGACGGATGTTTTCAAAGGTTATTTTTTTTTCATATGAGGGGGTACAGTTCGTCAGAATGAAACATTTCAGCAAAAATCACCTAATGAGAGCTACAAGCATTGTTGATATAAGGAATTCCTTATACGAGATAAGAAAGGTTTGCCAATAATTTTTATTCCAGGCCAAAGATCGAACAAGTCAATTTTTTAAACAAAACCACATGACGGATTCATTTATCGTGAGATAATGTGAAATTTGTCACTTCTGATTTTACATGAACACATGTTAGGACCTTTCTGTATTCAAATAAATATGCGACATCTTTCGACAAATTAATGAAAATGAAAAATTCACAAAATCCGTTGAACGTTCACATCGAAATTTTAATCTCCATTCAGCATTTGTATTGACACAAGCTGTTGATTCAGACTGCAGGCTTGATGGCTTCGCCAGAACTAATAAAAAATTTGCAGCACTTAAATTGCTGGAATTTTACTAAAAGTACTTTTAGCCCTTGAACATTTTGTATAGGCGATGTTTGTTTATGCTGACTTCTACCTTCAGTTAAAAAAGCCTAAACTTTGAAAACAGCCTGGTGTTATTAAAATGAAACATCCAGTAAAACAGGTGTTCATCTATTTTATCATAGGAAAAAATTAATTTTTCCGACTTCCACATACCTTGAAGTATATATACACATTAGCAAACAATCAATCCGTTTTTGTAATTAATATCTGACGCACAGCAATTGTTTTTTTTAGCATTTTTTTTTTTGCACAAATCGACACGTGACTTTTTCCGAACCATTTTCGACTTATGCTCAAAAAATCTTTTTCACGACTAATTGTTCATGGAAATTTTCATTTTTGCTGGGTAAACTAATTTCCCGGTATTTTTTAAAGCAATTTTTAGCGGTTATGTGATGAGAGGGGCTGCCATATATATATATATATATATATATATATATATATATATATATATATGGCAGATCCAAACGAATGTCAATAAGAGGGTTTACACGCGCAGCATCCCTGAATTCCAAAAATGATCAGAGTTATAGAAAAACAAAGTTGTAGTCGAAATAGAGCTGTTAACTGAGTGCTAAAAAATTTCGTTTCTAAAAATTATTCATCACGAAACATGTGGATGTTCCAAGGTGAAAAGTCAACATACATACTCAAAAAGAAAGAGCAAAACAGTATGAACTTTTCAAAAATGAAATTATCTGTCAGAATGTTTGTGGTATATGCCAGTCAACGAAAACTAATGTCAGGAAGTTAACGTTCGCCTTCTCTGATGTTTTAGTTTGTTCTCGAAGTTCCTTCACACTGGTTCCAGCGACTTCTTTGTAATCAACTCCATCTATTTACGATTACGAAGAGAGAGAGAGAGAGAGAGAGAGAGAGAGAGAAACACGTGCACGCCGCCCTGCTTGAAACTATAGCAAAAAGTGTCGTTACAACTTTTGCTCTTAATTTTCTCCGTCTAGCCCCCTCTCGCAACGCGCGATAAGGAACTTCGTTCCAAAAAGCAGCCTATCCTGTTATGGCCACACCAAGCTTAGTATTGTCCAAACTGTAAATGAACCCTTGCCAGGAAATGCCTCTGCAGAAAGACCAAACTATTTGTTTAGTACAACAGAATCACCCCATTTTATGGTAGTTCGGCCACAACTACTTTACATATACTTCAGAAGACCATGAGTTACACGTGACCAATTTCTAAAGCTGTGTAATGTCACCATTTGTCACGATTTTTTCCCGATTTGTGCTCACGTTCCTATTGTCTTCAATCATTCTATACCAACGCACCTGAAACGATTATCGAACCGAACACCTCCAGGATGAGTTTATCTATTTCTTGGACGTCACGTAACAACAACAAAGAAGAACTCTGAGCAAACCAACAATGGTATATTACGATTCATTGTCGTAGGAACTGATGGGAAAACGAACGACTAGAACGCGTATTGTGTGAATCGCACAAAACCGTCCGTAATTGTCTACCGACGAAGGCATTTCGATAGAATTTTCCACGAAACATTAACCAAATCATCGGCAATGCGAAATCGCCAGCAATACCGATTTTCACTGGCGTCGGAAATGTCGACGCGTCGGTCGGTGGCATTGACATGCGACACGAACACGCTTTTGTATTGAATCGAATTCTGCTTCATTTATGTCGAAAATTCCTACCCATATTCAAATTTCGCTGATTTCGGGGATCAGATGGGAATAAATTCGAATAAAATTGCGGAAATTATTGCTTTACAATACTTTGCTTGTGACGTCCTGCATGAACTAAGACGAGAATGGTAAGTCCGTCTATGATAAATACACTGCTCGAAAATTGAAGTGTATATTCGAGAAAAAACTGACTTTCTGCATTTGAATCAAATGTTCAGGATTGCTGTAGATACCATGTGGAGAGGCGTATGTTTGCATATTACACATACATAAAGTATGGTCCTCATGACACTCATTTCTTGTAGATGTAGACGGTTATTTCAACAAGAAGTTGCTAACCGTCTCCGGGTTTCGCAAATTATAGGTAATAGAGCGTGGAATCGCTATCGCATCACTTAAAGGGCTGCATATACTCAGGGGGGTGAAAGAGCAAGAGCTACAACTGTCGGACAAGATCGGCTAACTGCATGAGGAAATCCCGTCTTCACAGAGTCCCGAATTAATAGCTCATTCCGGCAAGCTACCGGTAGGATAGTTTTTGATGAAACAATCCAGAATAGGTTACACAGTTTCAATTTTGGGACAAGAAGATCAGCCAGGCACCCGCGATTGAATAGGAAGCAACGGGCGTAAGATATCGTTTGGCTATCGAACATAAGAACAGGAATTCGCACAGATGGCTGTTCACGCCTGACTCGCCTGACTGGACTAGGAAGGTATTTCATTTATCTGTTCGCAGACACTCGTATTCGGGATATTCTCATGAAATGTCTCAGGATTTAGTGGGTCTTGACGGTTCGACTGGCCTTGTCCTGAACCTGGATCTATTGTGAGACGTTTCATGGTTTGTGGATCTCGACGAAACGGCTAGTCCATTGGTGCCAGGATCAATCGAAAGACTTCACATCGGTTCCTGGGTCTTGACGTACAGGCCGAATTGACAGTGCTCGTACCAGGGTCAATTGAGGCATCAATCTTGAGAGTATCTTAGTTCATGAGACTGCGTTCGGATGGATGGATAAAAAGCCCTTCCGGCGTGTGAGTTCCATCCCAAACAACTCGGGTACTGACCATGCAGAGCCAGTAGAGGTTGGATAGTGCTTCGCTGCTACCAGTCAGATAATTGTAGGTTTTGGAACTGAAGCCCAAACTGGAAGCTGGTGGGTTCATCTCTTCGGAGGGGTTCTCACCTCGCGCGATGATAAGGCGTAACCCTCTTTAACACTTCCTGCCTCTGGGGGAAAACTGTGGACTGTTGTTTTTTCAATATATATCAAAATGAAACCTCTTATTCGAAAACCTTTTATAAGAAAAAATATTACAAGAATGGAAGAAGATGCGCCATCATTCAAATATGATTTATTTTTCCAACAGGATAGTTTACAAGTTCATTTCATTGCCTATTATTTTGTGACGATGATTTTGCTGCGTATTGAATTTGTCGTAGAACACCTTCGGAATAACCTGCTGATCATCATGTTTGACATCTGAAGATTTTATTTTGGGAATATTTAATTGTTGTAGTTGAAAAAAGTTTTGATTTTATCTGTGATATTTTTTTCTTTATTCAGTTTGAAACTTTCTTACGCAGAAAACCAGGTACTTTAATACATAATGTGAAAAACGTGCAGAGAAGAGAAGAATGTTTCAGATAATCGATGGTTCATTGTTTAGGAAAATATTAAACCAAAAATATCATGAATGAATTATACGATTTTCCAAACATTCATTCCTTCCACGTACAGATTCCACAACGATCATTGTCATATATCGTATCATTTTGTTTTGACGCGGCAATAGAAAGAATACGGCGTAAGGAGAGAGCGAGAAAGAAAAAACGTGACGACAAAAGGTCAGGTAGAGTGAGCTTAGGAATTCGCCGCCGCCGCCTTTGATCCGTTAGGGGTTCCTTGCGGCGAAGGGCGCCCGGCCAACGAGGTCGGAGCTGTGGGGGAAAAACGTTCTTTCATTTCGCGAGAGGGTGTTTGGATGTTAATCTAGAATTTGGAGATATTGCGGTTGATTCGATAAACAAATCCGATGTGATTGGTTTTCAATGAAGGGTGTCCGATGATATCCGAAAATAACCGATAAATTAAAGGAATGAATTTTAAGAAAAACTAACCGAAAATTAAAAAGAAGGATAGTAGGTCTGAACGGTCTTCCAATGATAGGTTCTGTTTCAAATTTGGAGAAAAACTGTTTTATGAAAGGCAAAGATAATTTCATTTTAATCGAAAGTACAAACTCAAGGTTAATAACTGTAATACAATATACAGGTTGTATATGAATAGTTGCTAAAAAATTTAAGGCATGATTCCTTTGTCAAAAGATAGGGTGGGTCTTTCATATAAACTTTATTTTTTGAGCCCCCCATGCTAAGTTACAGCCCCCTAAAGATGGCGCCCGAAAAACAGTTTTTAACTTTTTTCTTGAAAACCAAAACTGACAATAATTGTAACTGAACCGAAGTTAACCAAAACTAGTCAGTTGTCATAACAAAATGACATCCGCTTATTAGACAAATTCTAGTTTGGAAATAATTCCAGCCACTAAGACTCACGCTATCATGTTGATAAATTATTTTTTTCTCAAAAATCTTTAATTTTAGCAAGAAATTAAAAGAAACCTTAATTGTTAAGAATGGATCCGGCTATCAAAATATAATTTTTTTATTGTAAAATAGGAATATGGAAAAAAGTTTCTTGCGAAAGAAGGTTTAGGGGTGGCTTTTTCTACCCTTTATAATCATAGAGAAACACCACCAAAAATTTCTTTCAGTGCCTTCTCGCCCGCATAAAATGTCTGCTCAAAAAAATAAAATTTATATGAAAGACCCACCCTAGTTTTTGATAAGAAATCGCCCCCTAAATTTTTTCGCAACTATTCATATACACCGTGTATATGCTGAATGAGCTCCTTGGCTGTTCTTATAGACGCTCATTATTTTGAACACAATTTTCATCAAGTCTTAGCACAATTGGAATCTATTCCGCGAATAGTACCTCTTATATTGTCTTTTGGCGCTTGAATTGTCGTTAGAACATTGACATTCCAAAAAAATCGAATGATGTTAAATCACCGATCGGCGGTCAATTGATCTCTCCACTTCAAGAACGGGTCCTTGTAAAGGTCAGGTCTACTTTGAGATATTTTGCAAATTTGAGAAACAAGCAATACATTATGATATTTCATAAATATGATAACATAACAGAAATAATGGTTTGATACCTTTGCACCAATTGCTACTGTTCTTTTCATTTTAAAGAAGAAGAAAATCAACAGTCTAAAACTAACGTGTTATCATTCTATTCCTGTAAATGCAAAGACAAATTTGTCTGTTTATACGCATCTGTATATAGACTACTAAAATACGAAATGTTATCTATCTCTGTTCTCATATAGGCCTACTTTTTTTCAATTAAAATGACAGATACTTCAAACTTATCTCGGATAGCTATATATATGATTGATTAAGGGCTGTCCAACCGTGCACGCCAATTTTTATGATCACTGAAATTATTTTAAAAAATGTATATATGACAGTAATTTATTTCCACAAAAATGTTTGTACTAATACAACAATTGTTTCACCACGATGTGGCTTCTTCAGGTATTACATTGTACTGTCTGATGGTATTGAGTGTAACCGAGTTTATATACATTTTTAGGTACGTGACCAAATAATGGAAGCGCAAGTCATAAAAACTCTAGGTGTTTATTGGAGTTTGCCGCTAAAAATGCCATTAAGGAAAAATATTCAGTAATGGAGAATGATCAACATCTGCTTGTTCGTTCAAAAGGATTTTACGGGCATTATACCTGTTGATTTCAAGAAATTCTAAAAGTGTTAATCTAGAACTTTTGCTTTCAACGTGGATAATTTCATAATTATTGTTGAAATTATGCCTAAATTCCTTAAGATGATTAGCATATGTCGAATGTACAGAATTGTATATATAACCCCTTTGGTGTTCTTGGATACGTTTCTTGAATGGTCTACCAGTCTGGCCAATGTATACTAAAGGGCAATCTTTGCAAGTTAACTTGTAGACTCCGGATTTATTTTCTTTATTTGTACGATCTTTATTGTTTTTTATGTAGGTACTAAGGTTATTAATTGTCTTAAAAGCCGCGTTATAATTGAAACAACTTTTGAAATATTTAGCAATATTTTCAGATAATCCATTGACATAAGACAACGAAAAATATTTCTGTGTATTGTCCTCTTTTATGATTGGGTACACGAGATTTAATGCCATTTTCTTTTGTTTATTGGATACCATTTTGTCTATAAGAAAGGGATTGTAACCGTTGTTTGATGCTATTTGTTTAATAATATTTAATTCTTTCATAAAGTTTTCTGAATTTAAAGGGACATTCAATAATCTATGAATAAAACTATTATATGCTGACATCTTTTGGTTAGTGGGGTGGTTTGAAGTTTTATGTATTGTGATGTCTGTATGTGTTGGTTTGTGAAAAATACTAAAATCATGTAAATTATTTAATCTTGTTATAGTGAGGTCAAGAAAATTAATACTTTGATTCTTTTCTTCTTCGATTGTGAATTTGATTTTTGGGTGGAGTTTATTAATGAAATTCGTGAAGATATGTAGTTGTCGGTCGGTGCCTTTGAAACAACAAAAATGAAGTTCATTCATGGATGATCTGGAATCAAAAATACACCTGAATCCTATAAGCAAATATTTTCTTTATTGGTACAGATATGTAGATGACATTTTTTGTTGTTTCAAAGGCACCGACCGACAACTACATATCTTCACGAATTTCATTAATAAACTCCACCCAAAAATCAAATTCACAATCGAAGAAGAAAAGAATCAAAGTATTAATTTTCTTGACCTCACTATAACAAGATTAAATAATTTACATGATTTTAGTATTTTTCACAAACCAACACATACAGACATCACAATACATAAAACTTCAAACCACCCCACTAACCAAAAGATGTCAGCATATAATAGTTTTATTCATAGATTATTGAATGTCCCTTTAAATTCAGAAAACTTTATGAAAGAATTAAATATTATTAAACAAATAGCATCAAACAACGGTTACAATCCCTTTCTTATAGACAAAATGGTATCCAATAAACAAAAGAAAATGGCATTAAATCTCGTGTACCCAATCATAAAAGAGGACAATACACAGAAATATTTTTCGTTGTCTTATGTCAATGGATTATCTGAAAATATTGCTAAATATTTCAAAAGTTGTTTCAATTATAACGCGGCTTTTAAGACAATTAATAACCTTAGTACCTACATAAAAAACAATAAAGATCGTACAAATAAAGAAAATAAATCCGGAGTCTACAAGTTAACTTGCAAAGATTGCCCTTTAGTATACATTGGCCAGACTGGTAGACCATTCAAGAAACGTATCCAAGAACATCAAAGGGGTTATATATACAATTCTGTACATTCGACATATGCTAATCATCTTAAGGAATTTAGGCATAATTTCAACAATAATTATGAAATTATCCACGTTGAAAGCAAAAGTTCTAGATTAACACTTTTAGAATTTCTTGAAATCAACAGGTATAATGCCCGTAAAATCCTTTTGAACGAACAAGCAGATGTTGATCATTCTCCATTACTGAATATTTTTCCTTAATGGCATTTTTAGCGGCAAACTCCAATAAACACCTAGAGTTTTTATGACTTGTGGTTCTATTATTTGGTCACGTACCTAAAAATGTATATAAACTCGGTTACACTCAATACCATCAGACAGTACAATGTAATACCTGAAGGAGCCACATCGTGGTGAATCAATTCTTGTATTAGTACAAACATTTTTGTGGAAATAAATTACTGTCATATATACATTTTTTAAATTAAAATGAGTTTCCACCAAGTGAAGACCGAATCTATCAAATACTGAAATTATTCACTAAGGAGTTTGCATTATTTTGTGTTACAAACGAAATTTTTTGTGTCATACATAGAATATGTTGCGAAAAAGGCCTATAGTAACTCAGTTTGAACTAAACTCGCGCATAAGTGAAGAACAACGAGTTTAAAGGAGGCCCCGAAAGAGCCAAAGACATGCCTCAATCTGGAAGACGTAACCTCTAAAGTGGATCAATTAATTGTGTTTGAAATTTGTTGTACCAGCTTGACTCTCCTTCCTCAAAATCTCTCCCGAGTTTGGTCGTAGAATTTGATCCAATATTTGAAAATGTCGTTGTACAGTTGGTTGCAATATTTGCATTTTCTTTAAAAACAGTAGCGAGTAAGGTATTTTTGGATATACTAGATCACATGAATTGTAATTCCGCGTTCATGGAAAAAATCATATGTGGCTGTATAATTTCGACATATAAATCAGTCTGTAGGTAGGTGTCTGAATAACTCGGTAAAAAAAAGCCACTACTTATTTAGAATTTGGCAACACATCTGTCATTCGTGTCTAAACAGAAATTTAGTTCAATATTTGACATTAACGTAATGGGTCGATTTACGATTGAACAAAATAATAAAAACTTATTTCCAAATAGATGAATCTTCTATCCAAACTGTTAGAAATTTACGTGGAGAATTCAATAGAAATGAAACAGCAATTTGTGAAGCGAGATCGTGAAACAGGATCGTTTTTTGATAAAACAACTCGTTCACGTCCTTGTTCAGAGAGCACACCTGAAAACATTGCTGCTGTACCCCAGAATGTGGCTGAAAATCCGTCAACATCAACTCGTCATCTTGCAAAAGAACTGAACATTTCTGTCACTTATCTCATTAGAATTTTGCATAAAGACCACGGTATACAGGCCTACAAAGTTCAACTAGTGAAACTTCGTAACCATTCGATGCGTTTCCACTTCGCTCAGTGGACATCGCATGATCAAAGATGAGCACTTTCCTAGAAAAATCATCTTCGTGATGAATCTCATTTTCAACTTTGAGGATTATTTTTTGTGGGGATCCGTTAAAAATAAGTGTCACGTTAACCAACCGAAAACGATTGATGCCTTGAAACACGAAATCGAAGCAATTCATGAGATTGAGCTCCAAACATTCGACAATGTACTGAAAAATCAGGTTGATGGATGTAGCCAGTCGTAGCGGTTATTTGAATGATTTTGTAAATGTTAGGGATTCTACCTTTCTGATAAACTCATAACTCATAAAAATATTCATTAGTTTCTCATTTATAGCTGATCAAAAATGAAAAGTTATATCAGATATAAAGATAGATAATATATAAGATCATTTCTTGTCAAGATTTTTCTGTTACGATTGAGATAATTTTTGGAAAAAGCGTCAGATATTACTGAAATATTCTGATCGAAAAATAATAAGAACATTCTCTGATGAATCGAGATTTGAACACAGTAGGTAAAGTGTCGATGCAGAACCTGAGTACAGGGGTCATGAGAAAGCACTGTTTTAGGTAGGCTAGCCTAGTTAGATACCGAAGTATTTAAATTATTACAACTTAATAATCGTAGAGCATTGCGTTAACAAATATAGTCACGCCGACGCTGAAAAGCCTAGAGGATCAGTTGTGTCAAGTTTCATGAATATCTGTTCAGTAGTTTTGAAGAAAAGTGCCAGTATAAACTTGACGAAAATTCAACTTGAATTTAAAAATGACAGTTTTAATTCAAGCCATTTTTTAGCGCTAGTTCCAGAAAACATAGCTCGAATGTCTGTAATCTTCGAATTTTGGGCCGAAAATGGTCTGAAATGACTGGGTTGGACTCACTGATGAATAATCCAAAGTAAAAAGTAATTCAGTCTGCCCGATCGTAAACATGCTATCTTTCGAACAGAAAGAGCTAAAGCTCTAAGACTTGCAGGGAAGGTTTGTGATCTAAATGTCGCAGTCAAGTTCGTTGACAGGCAAAATCGGACCAATAGTTTCGCAGTTATTCACATCTAAAAATTGTTCATATTTTCCCAATATTTTTGAAACTACAGATTCGATCGATCTGAAATCCAACATTTGAAAGTAGATTTTAATAACGCGCAATTTGGTGGGATCGTATTATTCGAAAAAGAAATCGTGATAGATGAAATACGTAGAGCGCAAAAGCCCTTGACTTCACGTCAATGCTTTTGACCATTTTTTGACTTCTTTTCATATGGTCCTCAAGAAATTTTAGACTAACATGCGCGCTATTATTTTACTTTTAAATGCCGAATTTAAGATTGAT
Organism: Megalocaria dilatata; assembly: GCA_034642435.1. NCBI lineage: Eukaryota > Metazoa > Arthropoda > Insecta > Coleoptera > Coccinellidae > Megalocaria > Megalocaria dilatata. The sequence continues at coordinate 78,612,291 of CM067856.1, forward strand.
CGGATCTGTAGTTCCGAAAATATTGGGGAAATAAGAGAAAATTTCAAAGGCAAATAACTGCGTAACCATTGAACTGATTTTGGCCATTAACGAACTCAACCGAGATATTAAGACCCCCAACCTTCCATGGAAGTTCCAAGGCCGTGCGAAAGTTAGCGTGTTCACGGAGGACTGGCCGGACAGAATAACTTCTGACCGCGGATTCTTCATCACTGAGTCCAAAATTGACCATTTGTGGCTTAAAATTAGAAAATTGCAGACATTTTGAGGAAACCATAGCATGAAGTTCTCTTGAACAGAAGAGACGGAAATTAAATTTTGTATTTTATTAAAAAAATAATAAAACTAAATTCCTAAAATAGGGACAGTTGAACGACAGTAATAGTGCCCTCGTGCGAGCGTACAAATATTCCAATTACTGGTGGGTTGTGAATATTTACTCCAATAAAACGGCCTGTTCATCAAATGCCAATCCAACGCTTTATGCGCTACATTTTCCACCTGGCACAGGTTTTCCTCCCCGTATTGGAATTCGTGAATGATTTCCCGGTATCAGAGTTATTCAAACACAATGCCGGATCTTCACACCTTTTACCCAGTGCTTCGTCGCTCAGTCCGACCGAATTGTTAATTTTATTTTTCGATAACTCCCTGTTAATTTGACCGTTTAAAGTGTGAGGAATTTATGGAAAAAAAAGGAAAACTAATAACAATAGCACTGAAATGGTGGTTCCTAGAGCTTTAGGAGGTCCTATGTTAACACTCAAACGAATTTTACTAATTTGAAACCTACGATCTTCACAAAATATATTTTTTTGATCTCCTAATTATAATATCGTAACAAAATTTTGCGACAACATGCTCGTAATTATTCTACTCCTAAATGATGAATTTCATATCAATCAACATGTAGTTTCGAAAATATCGGAAAAATTTTCAAACGTGAAACTAATGAACCGTATTTGCCCGTTAATGAAATCAGCCGCAGCATGTAGACCCTAAACTTCCCCTGAAAGTTTCAAACCTCTAGCTCTTTCCATTCTAATGATAGCGTATTTACGGTCGGTCGGTCGAAAAAAAAAACTTTTGGCCTCCATTAGTTAGTCCAACCAGTTATTCAAGACCATTTTTGGCCCAAAATTCCCCTGGAACCAGCGCACAATATGTAACGTTAGATTCTAACTGTCAAAAAGACAGCAATTAGGTGTTTCCTTTCAGGCAATCAAACTAAGTGAAATTTTATTAGAATAATATTTAATTACACGACAAATCTTAGTTGCATCATCTCACTTTTGGCTTAACCTCGTATATGGTATGAATTAATTCTGTGTGAATTCTTTTTTTTTTATTAAATCATATAATCATCTGAGAAAATGTGTGGATACGTGTGCTGTACAAGACAATTTTGTCGCAGTTTGCAGACTTAACATCTTCGTTCACATGTCCTGATTAATATGTTTAATTCTGCCAGTTTTTCTTCAATCATCCATTCAATTTCATTATTAGGTTTTCAATAAATGCTTCATTCGCTTACAACGCGAATTTTGTTACAAAAAGTAATATTACAGCTGTTTCTTCTATGTAGCTATGTAGAATACAAAACGGAAAATTATTATTATTATTAGCAGAACAAGGTTACCTTTATATTTATTTCAGAAATTCTTTGTTTTCCTGTTTTAACATAGTTTACTATCTGAAGAAAGACGTTATTGTTTCGATAAGTGCTTGACAAAGGGTTTCCCATTTAAATTTCTGAAGACCATTATCAGCCTTTTGTTTTGTTTCAAGGGTTGTATCTATCTATTATCAAATTGTTTGAGTTGTATTGCTATTATAGGAGTTGAATTGCTTTTGAAAGTGTTGAAATGGCTATAAATACTGTTGTTGTGGCACAAATTATGTGGCCATAGAAGATGGCCGCGATCAGCGCGAAACTGCGAGAAAATTAGGTGTAAGTCTCTTCAGTGTGTAACAAATATTTCATCGGTCTGGTTCAGGCCGAGGAAGAACTACAACAGCTCGAGATGACCGGTTTCTCGGTTCTAGGTTTTGAGAAAGCGAATGCTCACGGCGATTTTCCTTCGAATGAGCAAGAAGTGAGAAATGTAAATGTGAGTGAACAGCTAGAAGGCGCCTTCATGTCGCTAGGTTATCTTCTCGAATGCTACTGGACAGCCGCTTTCATGTGAACACCGGATTGCACGATTCAAATTTGCACGAGAACACTTGGCTTGGACAATAGAATATTAGAGTTGCGTTTTGTTTTCCGATGTATAGCAATTTTGTCTTATGAACTCAGTCAACCGTGTATTGAGTAGCGATTTTCCTTTGGTGAAGGCTTAGTTATAGCATGGGGAAGCATATCTTTTGAAGCTCGCTCGGAGGTATTTTGTTTTCAATTTAAGACTATGACTGCTCATAGGTACCCGACAGAGGTTTTAGAAGGCCATGTTGCGCCATTTATGGTTATTATTGGAGAAAACGCAACCTCTATGCATGATAATGCACAATCCCACTATTCTGATATTTACTGATTATCTTCACGATTTGTTTGGCCTTCACGAAGTCCAGAATTAAATTCAATAGAAGAACATGCTTGGTCTTGGGAATTTGGGATGAGATGGAGAGACGTTTACAGAAAAGAATATTACATGGGAAGTCAAATCAACAATGGTGATATTTAAAAAGTCAACCAATAACTTCAAGGACAAAATACAAATCCAAGGTCAATTCATGAAAACAATGGCTGAATATATGTCGGTAATAATAAAGTTCATTCAGATAAACTATTCAAAATAGCTATTTCAAACGATAATCCACAGCTAATAAAACTGTGGATTTATTGTAGCAAAGTTTGATATATATCACTTGATAAAAAATGATTAAATAAAATAGAATTAAACACCGATGATTTCTGCAACAATATTTGGGTTTTATGAGAAAAGGAATAGTAAAAATATCACAAAAAAAATTAAAAAACTCACATACATTTTAAAAGTGGGACAAATAACTCTTGTCTAAACTTACAGGTCTTGTTGAACTCATTTAGTCATTTCTTCGAACGATTCGATAATTTGATCAAAATATCGTCCATCGCTCCTCGTTTGAGTCATAAAAAGCAGGATGTTGAGGCCGTAATATTTCAACAGTCTGTGCTACCACTTATTAGAGTCCGTCCAAACTTTGTCGCGTGAACATTGGAGGCAGCCAGGCGTGGTCAACAGTCTAATAGACTTCTTCCTGTAGACGGTGATACACGGAAGCAATATATAAAAAATTGATGTAGTCGATACAATAATTTCTTTGAATAAATTTCGAAGCACTTCTAACAGAACCAAGAACACTGAAAAAATTTCTTTCCTTAAATATATCTTTTCATTTTTAACGGATATAAAACTTTCAATTTATTTTTTATAGATATTTTTAATCGTTTCGTTGATCATATTTTTATTAATGGTGAAGTTTAAACAGTTTTGCAGAGTTATATCAGAGCCTACTGAATTTAAATGATGTTCTTTGTTCAATTTCAAGCTATATTCCAGTTTTGCGCCTACGAACTAAGATTTGCGAACGGTATTGATTTATCTATTATCAATTGAAAAAGACTGCTGCAGAATCGCATCGAATGCTTGTCGAAGCTTACGATGAACATGCTTTTGGCAAAACACAGTGCTTTGAGTGGTTCAAAAGCATTTAAAAGTGATTATGACGTGAGAAATGGAAAGCGTGAGAAACCACCGAAAAAGTTCGCAGTCAACGAATTGCAAGCCTAATTGGATGAAAACGATACTCAAACTCAATAAGGACATTCGGATCAATTGAATGTGACGCCATAAAACCGCTTCATTCATTTCAAAGCTATAGAAAAGATTCAGAATGTGAGAAAATGGATTCCGCATGAAAGGCAAAGAAAAAACCGAAGAACTACTGGGAAAATGCTGCCCGACACACAAAAGTTATTTCTTCTTTGAATCGTAATAGGTGAAGAAAAATGGATATATTTTGAGAATACTAACTACTACTACATTGTAACATGGGTGAATCCAGGCAAACCATCAACATCCACTGTAAGACCAAATCGCTTGGAAAATCAGACAATGCTCTGTGTTAGAAGGGTATAATCTAAAGGGTGTTTCAATAAGAGCGCAAGATTTCAGTGTTCAATAAAACATGGTTTTCTGTAGCAAAGTATTGAAATATTTATTTAGAAAATATACATTTGGGAATTATGTATGAAACAAAATATCTTGTAAATGGCCGCCACGGCTTTCCTTTTTTTAATAACGTCATTGAATACATGTGGTGGTATTTCATTGATATAGCGTCTAATTTCGGCTTTCAATGCTTCGATGGTTGCAGGCTTATTGGCATGAACCTGTGACTTCAAACCCCACAGCCAGAAGTCTAAAGGCGTTAAATCGCAAGAGCGTGGAGGCCAATTTTGGTCACTAAATCGGGAAATGGCACGACCAGTAGTAAACTCGTGCAAGATCGTCAAATCGTTGAGTCAGTTGGATTTTGTAGGCATGAAGCTTTAAATCTTTAGTGAGAATTCGCTGAAGAGTGCCTGTTGAAATGTCCAATTCTTGTTCCTGATGGTGAATTGACGTCTTTGGCCTTTCTGTCACACTCTCGCGAACTGCCGTGATGGTTTGATCTGAACGAGCTTTACGATCTCGTATCGTATGTTTCACTAACCGAACCAGTACCTTCGAATTTTTTGATTATTCTTTTCACAGTAGATGAATTAGGCACACTATTTCGACCGAACATTGGACGCACTTTACGAATAGTGGCAATTAAACTTTCACTATTTTTATAATAATTTTTGACAAGCAGGACGCGTTGTTCTACCGTGCTACCGTGTACTGCTCCATATTTACTAAATCCCATCTGTCAACTTTCAAAATGGTCACGTCATAATCATGTCAAATCTTATATATATATATATATATATATATATATATATATATATATATATATAAGATAATTATTTTTATAATTGAAGAAATAGACGATTTGTGGTCATGAGTCTGGAAGAAATCAAAAACAATGCTATTTCTTCTGGTTTCTCAACTCACATTTCTAACAGCTAACTAAATATCACATGTGACAATTTTAGGTTAAAATCTTAGACATAAAACATAGATCATAGAACATAGAAGTTACAAAGTTGTTTTCCCTAAAAATAACAGTTTTATTTTGACATCCCCCCACACAAAGTATGCACCCCTCATTACATGTTTGCGTTTTCACATGGGAGCAACTTAGTTACATGAAAATAGTTATTGTCCTTTCTTTTATTTCCAATATCTATCTCATATATAGTTTTAGAAATTTTTTTCACTATTGGAAAAGGTCCTATTCTTATTTCATCAAGTTTTTTTCTATTCAATTTTGATTTATTTTCAACGGGAACATATTCTCCAATTTTAAAATCATAATGTTTCCTATTCTTGTCGATCAGTCTTTTATTGTATTCATGATAGCGTAAAGAATTTTTATATGCTATTTCCTTATCTTTTGGTAAATTTCTCTCTTCAATAAGTTCTTCTGGAGCATTGGGATCAGTTCTGCTACAAAGTAAATATTCTGGGCTATAACCAGTTGTAGAATAGTCTGTTCTATTGTAGTCTTCAATACATTCATCGGCTATTTTCGTCCATGCCCTAGTTTTCTTTTCGTGGTTCATATCTAATCTCAAAATCGAATTCTGATAGAAAATTCATCATGTCACCCAGCTCTTCATCTGGTCTTGTACGAAATTCTTTCCCTTCTAATGGCTTATGGTCAGTAACAACAATAAATTTATGTCCTATTAGCCAATATTTCCAAAATTTAATTGCCTCTTTAATTGCCAGACATTCTAGTAATATTGGTTTCTTGTTCTTTTGATATTGATTTAGTTTTTTAGAAAAATACGCAACCGTTCAGTTGGGAAATACTGCTAACTATAATACTTCTCCCCACCCCTCAGGGAATTTTCGAATCCCGTTTCGGAAAAACTTCTTGGCTCTTGATGCGATCCTATTTTAAAGCCAATGTTCGACTTCTTCGAAAGAAGTGAAACGGTGACCTATCAAATCGTGTTGCATCCGTCGAAACAACCAGTAGTCATAAGAGACAATGTCCAGAAAATACGGCAGGTACGGTAAAATATCCCATTTGATCGTATCTAAATATTTTGGATAACTTTTGCGAAGTGAGGCCGAGCGATGTAATAAAAAAGAATAACTTCATCATGTGTGTCCTTATATTCCAGCCTTTTTTTTCGTGATGCACGGTTTAAAAGAAGTAATTGCCGTCTGTACCGATCCCTCGTAGTGGAATCACCAGGTTTTAGCAGACCGTAGCCCCCTAGGTCCCACCAGATATACAGTATAATTTTCGAACCACGAATGTTCAGCTTTGGTGTTGATATTGACGTTGCGATGGCAAAGCGTAGTATTTTTCTTCTTACGGTTGTCGTAGAAGATCCACTTTCCGTCTCCGCTAACTACCCGGTGTAAAAAGATCTTTCTTTTTTCTTTTGAAGCAGCAGTTCAAAAGAAAATAATCGCTTTTTCAGATCTCTTCGTTTCAATTCACAATAAACCCAATTGCCTTGCTTTTGGATCAAGCCCATGGATTTCAAACGTACAGAGACAATACTTGTTGGGTTACTCCTAGCCTAAGTGCAAACTCGTCTTGCCTTAGAATCGGATTTTCATCAAGTAATGTCTGTAGTCCATCGTCTCCGAATTTTGTGGCTGTTCCGAGCGACGTCTATCTTCAACGTTGAAATTACCATTTTTGAAGCGTCGAAACCATTCTCTACATGACTTGTCAGTTGGAACATTGTCACCACAAGCATGACCCTCACCTGCACTTTTTTCCGATTAAAACAAAAAATTTAAACTTGAAATGCTATTCAGTTATGAAAAAATCTAACATTTTCAACAGCGTAACAAAAATAGTTCTATACGAAATTGAAGACAATTCAAACTGGATGTTATCAGCAGATGTTCAAACTGCCTAAAATTGGGACAATCAGCTGTTACTACCTGAAAATTTAATGTTTTTAGAGCCATCGTTCGAAAACGGACCGAATTCACTTGTACTTGTAAATTTGTAATGAGTTTATTGCAAATGGAATTTCTGTGTCATCGAAATTGTTTAAGATTTGTAGCTGGTTAGGAATATATCAATATAGCCTGCGTATTTCGGAATCAACGTAGGATTTGAATCCCTAAGATATACTCAATGTAAGTAGTCTGTGTGTAGACTTGGTGTTGGAATTATTATTTATTTATTTATTTATTTCATCAATTTGAGATACAAACAGACTTGCGTCCAACATAGTATCCACAGGATATCAAGTACAGCAATTAAGCGCAATGCAATATATCAAAATCAAAATCAACTATGAGCTAAAGTAAAGTAATAAATAATTGGCATGAAAACATGAGAAAAAAGAAGTAATTCTGTATAAAAAATAATAGTGAATGAATCAGACTAAAGAAAGTAGGTTTTGAGCCGATTTTTTAACTGAGTTGAAGATAAGAGAAATAAGTCGAGATCATGATATTTATTTGTAGTTTTGATCATGCTCACCAATGGCGAGTTCTTTGAGCAACGTGTATTTCTGAATGGTTGAAGAAACAATTGAATATTCCTAACATTAACATTAGGGACGTTGATGGAGAACATTCCAAGTATTATATGATGACAAATTTTATTGTTGAAGACTTTATGAACAGAAAGTAGATCTGACATAGTCCTCCTATCTTGAAGAGATACAACTCGAAATACTATACTATACAATACTACCAGTATTATACTGATAATTCGACTTCATACATAAGTATTTGAGAAATTTATTTTGGATATTCTCCAGTCGGTTAATGTAGATATTGTACTGCGGACACCAAATCACGCTTGCAAAACAGAGACGACTCAATATGTAAGCATTGAATAAGCATCTTACAGGTTCAATACTACGGATTATTTTTCCGACCCAAATATCGACCAATAGAATTGCACCATTCGACGTCACGTGGTACAACCTACATGGTATTATACTGATAATTTTTTTATTATTTTCTCTGGTAGTTGCTATATATAAAAAACAAAACATGATCCAGTCAAATTAACCACACGTCAAACTGACAGGTTGAATTCAATTGTGAAAATTGGAGATTTTGCATGAAAATGAGTCGATTTGGAGTTTGTTCTCTGTCCACCATCGATAAAAAAGTCAAAGGAAATGTTCCCATTAATACGGAGAAGGCAAAAAAAACAGTTTGGAACCAATTTACTACTTTTTGTACTGAGAGGGAATACACATTGAGTGCTGAAACGAGTGAAGCGCAATTGGCAAACATTATGAAAGATTACGCTTACAATATGAAGAAAATGGATGGAGAAGACTATAAGGAAGGTACAATAAAAACAATGTGGAATCAGACTGCCAAATCACTTCAAGAAAAGTATTTGAACGATTTCGACATCATTTGGGACGGAAAAATAATCCCCCGAATACCACACGAGCTTCAAAATTATCTGGCATTTCCCTCAAGGTTCCCTGCAAACAAATAAAGTTGTCAAGTTTTTCAGGAAAAATCACTCGCGCTTCGCGCTCGTGATTTTTTAACCTGAAAAACTTGACTCCTTCATTTGTTTGCAACGAACCTATCGGGAAATACCCGATAATTTTGAAGCTCTTGTGGTATTATAAGTGAATATTTTAGACCGCCTGAAAATAAAGCCCAACATTCTAGAGCAGAAATTAACTGTTGATTCAATATGGGCGTCAAAAATCAATTTAGAATCAAATATTACTCTGAATTGAACCATCACCAATCCGATAACAAAAATCAAATCTATTAATATTCTTGGTAAATGTCATGAAGGTACATTTTGACAAATTCGGAAATAAACTATTTTCACTACAATAATTCACCATTCGATCAACATCTGATTGTAAGTTATAGCAATCAATCAGTGACAACACTCTAGTAAACAATTTTATGTCATCAGCATACAAAAGGAACTTACAATATTGAAAACAAGAAGAAATGGAATTTATATAAATCAAAAAGAATAGGGGTCTTAGATGAGATCCCTGGGGAATTCCGCAGCTTGCGATATACTCACATGATCTAAAGCCATGAATAGTCACAAACTGAGACCTATTTCCAATATAGGACCTAACCCATCTCAGGAGACTTCCGGACACACCAAGTCCAGCAAGAAGAGAAAGAAGAATATTATGGCTAATTTTGTCAAAGGCCTTGCTGAAATCGGCGTACACAACGTCAACCTGAACCCGCTCGTCCAAACAGCTATGGACATATTCTGTGTAGTGGAAAAGATTTGTCTCCAGTGATCTACCCGGAAAGAAACCATGTTGTTCTATTATAATTTGACTTGTGACTATTGAAAAAATATTATGGTAAATGAATTTTTCAAGAACTTTAGGAATTATTGATAATTTGCTTATAGGTCTATAATTACTGATCTGATCAGAGAGACCAGACTTCAAAATTGGCAACACAGCAGTCTCCTTCCACCTTCGAGGAAAAACACCAGAGTGGAGAGATTTGTTAAATAAAAGTGTTACAGGAGTACTGAGAGCATCGGCACACGTTTTGATGGAAATTGAGGGTAACCTGTACGGACCAGCACCCGTCTTAGAACTAATCTGTTCAAGACCAATCTTAACCTCTTCAAAGGAAAATAGAAGATCACTAACGCTTGAATGGTATTGCTGGTCTAAGTCAATATTAAAATCAGAACGCTCCAATTCAAACACACTCTTAAAATACGATGCAAAAAGATTACACATATTTTCTCCACCCCTGGTTATTTTTTGATCAAGTTTCATTTCGAAGGGAATAGCACCAGACATTTGCTTTTTTATAGATGTATAATCCCAAAAAGTTTAGGGTTCACAGTTATGTTTGCCTCTAATGAATCGATATACATTTTAAAGTCCCTTTTTATTAAAAGCTTAGAATGACTCCGAAAAATTTTGTACAGAGAATAGTCGCCTGCATTCTTATAAGTTTTTCACCTTTTGAATAATTTATTTTTTTGTTTCACAAGTTGTATAGTTCTGGGAGAAAAGTATCGTGGAAAATTTTTTCGTTTTTTAAATTTTGGGACGAATTGATTTATTATGTCATAAATATTTTCATAAAAAAGTTCAATACAGTGATCAACATTAAAGTTTCCCAGTTGATATTAGAAATTCTTGCTATTATAGACGGATAGTCAGCTTTATGGTAGTTGGAGTAAAATTCACCATTACGAGGTTTAATAGATCTATGAAATGAGGAAATATTAATCAGAAACTCAAGGGAAGGGTGATTGAAATCCTCAGGAACAAGAGGCTCGGAAGAATGACCCAAATTTTCAATCACAAATAGTTCATTGCATAATATAAGGTCTAACATTCTGTTGTTAACATTAGTAATATTATTAAATTGACTAAGACCGCAAACAGAAAGAGCATCAATGACCTGAGAATATTTAGCCTCCACATTGTGAGACTCATAAAAGTTACCATCACCAGTACAAACCCACTGCACTGAACTACAGTTAAAGTCCCCACACACCAAAACTAAAGCACCCTGCGGTATATCTAGATTCCCCAATTTTGAAACAAAACTCGCACAAGCAGCGGCATCATCACCCGGCAAGTAAACACAACAGATCAACAAATTCTGTCTGTTATTCAGAGGGATGGAAATCCATACATCCTCGGCAGCAGACTGGAAAAGCGGAAGAAGAAAAGCACTCAGACTATTTCTTACTGCGATAAACGAACCCCCACCATCCACTTTACTACTCATGCTAGATTCGCGGTCTCTACGAAAAAGTGAATATACAGATAGATCGACCACCTCTAGGTCACGCACACAACCCTTCAACCACGATTCGGTTACACAAATAACGTCATATTCACAATTGATTACATTTTGTCTGAAATCATGTAGTTTAGTACGTAGACCACGGACATTCTGGTAAAATACTGACAGAAACATCACTGGATAGAAAAGATGAGTATGGAGAGAAAAAAAAATTTGAGGAAAGGGCCCTATAATTTATCCATATCAATGATTACCCTAATCTGGAGAATCCTGGAAGTTTCACTTCTTCTAGCCCATATATTGCCGTTTTGGCAATATATATATATATATATATATATATATATATATATATATATATATATATATATATATTTTGTTATGGTATTATATTAAAGAAATTTTTAGTATGAATTTTAATTAGATCACCCCTGTATCTAGTTGCTGTATTCTATGTTTCCGGCTAGCTCTTAAGATTATAATTTTGAATAATTGAAATTAAAATATTAAATCTGATTTGATACTTGAGGGAGGGTTCAATTTGAATTTTCTTAAAAGATTGAATTTTTAAATTATATTTTATGAAAGTAATTAGAAATATTATAATCAGTGATCAATAACCTAAATCTAATTCTATGTTAATCTAAGCCTATCTAAATATCCTAACGTAATTCTAATGTAAACAATGATTGCTATTTCTGAACTTCTTTCTGAAAATATTAACAGGATTGAATTTTAATACCTTTGGTAAGTTTGTTCATCAATTTATGATTGTTCCTTTTTACTGTCCCTTCTTCGTTTCAGGAATAACACTGGTTTCGTTGGAAACAACACTTCTAGAACGTTCTGAAATTCACAGGCTACTTTGTTGATTTTCTTCTATATATCCAATTCGTTTGAAACTTGATTTCTATGTGATATTTTTCCATTCACATTCAGGTAATGTATTTTCTGGATTCAATTTCCATTCACAATAACCAAATAATCTTCTTTTTTCAGATGATGATACTTTTTTGGCACTTTTTAATTATGGACCGACAAGGATTCTACTCTGCATATAATTGGAGACTGCCGACTTTTTCTGTGTCTGCCCTATTTATAGTTTTCAAGAAAAATTGAATTTCAAAGCTTACTAGCTTCTGTCATAATTATATAAAAATGATGCTTTTGATGATTTTACAAAATTTACAATATTTCCTGGTTTGAAATTACTTTTGAAAATTAGCTTATTTTTTTAACTACATTTTGATGTATGTTTGATGTTAAACAGAACAGTAAAAGTCTTGCTTTTCGTTCGTAAAGTATTTCAAGTGTCAAAATTTAACAAATTTTAACTTCTAATGCTTATAACTTATAAAATACTTAATATTACTTATGAAATTGATTGAATTTCTTTAGCTTAGATGCTATTACAATACTATTGTTGCCTAAACATCTTGAAGGATCTCTCTTACATTAATCATTTGAAAATATCTGACGTAGATGCTATCTTTCATTGAATTAATTGATTTTTGATCAAATTTGTCCTATTTACATCATATAGGTGAGTTATATTTAATTTAGCTTGTTCTTTATCAACAATTTCACTAAAGTTTATATGTGATTCATTTTAATAACAAATCTTTTCAACAAATGCTTCATCAATTTCAAATTGGATATCTAAATTCAAATTACTTCTATTTATTGCAACTTTGGCTGGTTTTATATTGAATAATTGTGAATTGAAATCTCCCTGTGAATTCTATTTATAAACTGTCAACAAGATTACTGTTTTTGGATTACCGTTCAAAGAATTTTAATTTGACTAGTCGTTATGTATCCTGAATATGCTTTTTCTTCATAATTTTTAGCTTGTGAGTATTTTAATGAGTTGAATTATTAATATTTCTGTCAGAATGGATATTATTTAATGAATTTTGCTCTAGTTATACTCTAACGAGTCAACTTATATACAAAGGTGAGTCTTTTCCTTAATATATTTATGTAATTATTTATTTTTAACTGTAAATACCATGACAATATATATATATATATATATATATATATATATATATATATATATATATATATATATATATATTAGATATAACTAATAACATAGAGCAACAAAGTAGATAAGAATTAAGTGGACTGTATTAAATGATTGTGTGTGTTGGAATACTGAATACTGAATTGTCAATAGTGGTGAGTTGTGTGTGAATTGTGAGTAAAATAGAAATAGTTGACTTGGTACATCAAGAATTATACGAAATTTTGTCTATAGGTTCTGTGGTTATTCCTCTTTCATAGAGAAATTAAGTTAAATTGGAAGCAACCATAGTAGAAAGATTATGCTTCATACAACAATATTGAAATACTATAGAATGTACGTGCGCAAACACTTTGCGCATGAGATTACATGTTGTGGCGGCAGTTTAAGCCTTAATAGTATTTTTTCAGAACAATTTGAAATATGAAAATTTTCGATGCTACCACTCAGAATTTTATACTTTACAAGTTATATCTATTAATAAGAATACATCAAGATATCATAAAGCTAAAATACGAAGACCGAAATATGCCGCATTGAACCAATCGACGAGCGTTGCCGGTCGTACATCGACACCGATCTCTCTAGCATGCATTATGCAGATCGGCCCACATGGCCAGTTTCGCCTTTTATCGATCCACGCTCTCTCTCCCAGGACCCCTTTCCCAAACAATCTTACGGGATTAATCAATCTTAGCGAGATCATAAGCGACTTCCAGCTACGGCACTGCCCCCACATGACCGAGCACACGCTCCACACGGCTCCCCACGGCATAGTAATGAGCCGGGTGCCCGGATTTATGCCCCCTTACGTCGCTCACAAACGGAATATATCCGCGAGGATCAGCCCAAATTAAATTCTAAACTAACGCAAAGGCTGGATACGTAGGAGATTCGAAAATCGAGAGCTGGAATGAATGGGAAGAAGGATGCATGCGAACGGATAGGGATTCTTAGTGCTTGAAAGCAGCAATATCGTTGGCGTTTCATTAGCTGTAGTCATATTAGCCTAAAGAGTTTCGAAGTGTTTGAGAATGGGAGCTTGTTCTTACTGTTGGTAGCAGGGCTGGAAGTTTTCAACTGGTATGTTCTTCAGTATGTCCGTTACACTCTTTTGGATGTTTTCCCAAAATGAAGTTCTTTGAGGATATTTTCCATAAAAAAAAATTCACAGGAACTGAGGTCAGGTAAATATGGGGACTGGGGAGCATAATGGAAACAAATCATCATTGATTTGAACTTAGATTTGCTCATTCGAGCTTTCTTTGGCGGGGGAGTGTTCCACTTCACATTTTTCCTCTTGGTCGCAGGAGAGTATTCAAAAATCCATGATTCATCATCTCTGATCACACGACTAAAGAAATCATACTCATTAGCGATTCTGTCAAGAACATTAAGGCATTTGTTTTTTCGAATGTCCTGCTGCTCAATTGTGAAGTTTTTCAGCACCATTTTGACACAGACCTTTCGCAAGGGTTCAATTTGAATTTTTAAAAAGGTTGAATTTTTGAATTATATTATATATTATATGGAAGTAATTTGGAATATAATCAGTGATTAATAATCTAAATTCTATTTCTATGCTCTAACCTAACCCTTTCTTAAATATCCTAACGTAATTCTTACGTAAACAATGATTGTTATTTCTAAATTTCTTTCTGGAAAGATTAACAGGATTGAATTTTTACTACCTTTGGTAAGTTTGTTCATCAATTTATGATTGTTCCTTTTAATTGTCCCTTCTTCGTTTCAGGTATACCACTGGTTTCGTTGGAAACAACACTTCTAGAACATTCTGAAATTCACAGGCAACTTTGTTGATTTTCTTTTATATATCCAATTCGTTTGAAACTTGATTTCTATGTGGGATTTTTCCGTTCACATTCAGGTAATATATTTTCTAGATTCAATTTCCATTCACAATAACCAAATAATCTTCCTTTTTTAGATGATGATACTTTCTGGAACTTTTTTAATTATGGACCGACAAGGACTCTACTCTGCATATATGGAGATTGACTGACTTTTTCTGTGTCTGCCCTATTTATAGTTTTCAAGAAAAATTGAATTTCAAAGCTTACTAGCTTCTGTCAAAATTATTTAAAAATGATGCTTTTGATGATTTTACAAAATTTACAATATTTCTTGGTTTAAAATTACTGTTGAAAATTAGCCTACTTTTTTAAACTACATTTTGATGTATGTTTCATATTGAACAAAATAGTGAAAGTCTTGCTTTTCATTCGTAAAGTATTTCAAGTGTCAAAATTTAACAAAGTTCAACTTCTAATGCTTATAACTTATAAATTATTATTCAAAATTACTTACGAAATTGATTGAATTTCTTTAGCTTAGATGCTATTACAATACTATTGTTGCCTAAACATCTTGAAGGATATCTCTTACATTAATAATTTCAAAATATCTGACATAGATGCTATCTTTCATTGAATTAATTGAATTTTGACTAAATTTTTCCTATTTATATAATTCTGGTGTGTTATATTTAATTTAGCTTGTTCTTTATCAATAATTTCACTGAAGTTTACATGTGATTCATAATAATAACAAATCTTTTCAACAATTTCTTCATCATTTCAAAATTAGCTATCTAAATTCAAATTACTTCAGGTAGTCAACTTTGGCAGTCTTTACATTGAATAATTGTAAATTGAAATCTCCCTGTGAATTTTATTTATAATTTGTCAACAAGATTTTTGATTACCGTTCAAAGAATTTTCATTCGACTAGTTGTTATGTATCCTGAATATGCTTTTTCTTCATAATTTTAGCTTGTGAGTATTTTTATGAATTGAATTATTAATATTTCTATCAGAATGGATATTATTTAATTAATTTTGGTCTGGTTACACTCTAACGAGTCAACTTATATACAAAGGTAAGTCTTTTGCTTGATTTATTTGTGTAATTATTTATTTTAACTGTAAATTCCATGACAATATATATATATATATATATATATATATATATATTGTCATGGAATTTATATATATAGTCATTTATATCTTGTATATCATGTCTAGAACGAACGCGCAACACTTACTGCTCTATAGATCAAAAAAACATGAATATGACAAACTAATAACTAAACTTAGACAAGGACATTATGGTAATTTAATCTCAACCTCTACAAATAAATCTAAGACTACTTGGTCACTGATAAGAGAACTTAACGGTGGTGGAGGCGCTAAGGTATCAAAGTTTCCTACTGGCAATCCTAAAATATTAACTGACAAATTTAACAACTACTTTGTTAATGCTGGAAGCATATCTGTCACCCCGATCAATGATGATACTTTTCATGTTTTGACCAGGTGCCCAAGGTCATTCTTCATGTTTGAAGTAACTCCTTCTGAATTATTGAATATTGTGTCAAAACTAAATAACTCGTTATCTCACGGTTATGATGAAATTCCTATGAAGATCCTGAAAAAGTGTATACATGAAATTGCTGAGCCCTTAAGTTTCATAATAAACAATTCATTCACATCAGGCTTATTTCCCGATTCGCTGAAAATATCAATAGTGAAACCAATTTATAAAAAAGGATCTCATGAACAATTGGAAAATTACCGTCCTATTACCTTGTTAACATCGTTCTCTAAAATTTTTGAAAAGGTTTTATCTGTTCGACTGATCTCTTTCTTTTCTAGGTTTGAAGTATTCAGTAAATGTCAGCATGGGTTCGTACCACACAAATCCACTGAGACAGCCATATTTGAAGCGATAAATGAAATTCTTATAGCCTTTGAAAACGGCAATATTCCCATAGGAATGTTTCTTGACCTATCGAAGGCCTTTGACAGTATCAATCATGAAAGACTGCTGTCAAAATTGGAGGCATGCGGCATTCGTGATAATCAGCTCAAACTCATCCAGAGCTATTTGAGTGGTCGCAAGCAGAGAGTTGAATTGGTGAAGGATGGCGATGTCTTCTACTCTGAGGACCTCTTAGTTTTGATGGGCATTCCGCAGGGTAGCATCTTGGGGCCCCTGCTCTTTTTAGTTTATATTAACGACATGCCAGATCTGATCAGTCTTCTTTTCAGGATTATTCTCTTTGCAGATGATACTAATGTCATTGTCTCTGATCCTTCCATAGCTACAGTCATTCAAAAAGTAAACATTGCGTTCGAATCCATTACCTCTTGGTGTAATAATAACCATCTCCGATTGAACGTGAACAAGACCGACCTAGTTTTCTTCCACACTGATCGATCACGCCTCTCATTCCCAGAGTCGATCAGAGTCGGTAACACTGCCCTTTCCGTGGGTGAATCAACCAAGTTCTTAGGTATCTACCTGGATGCCTCCCTAAAATGGGATCTTCAGGTAGAATATTTGAGTAAGAAATTACTCTCCGTGCTGTATTCCATAAATGTTTTGAAACGTCAGGTAACAATCGACGTTTTGAAGGTGGTTTACTTTGCAAATTTCGAAACATTGATCTCATATGGTATTATCTTTTGGGGAAGCAGCCCACATGCACGACGTCTTTTCATCATCCAGAAAATGACTTTAAGATCCATCTTACGACTTCCTTACAGAGAATCGTGTAGAGGTTTATTCAGAAAGAACAACATCCTGACACTGCCAGGTTTGTTTGTATTTAGGACATTGTGTTTTAATCGCAAGAATCCTGATCTCTTTGCACGGTTCTCTAATTCCAACAATACGAGAAGGACGATGCCTTACCTCCTACCCAAATGCTCACTTACTCTTACGCAGCAAAGTTGCCAATATAGCTGTATGAGATTTTTTAATGCTCTACCGAGATCACTTCAACAGACCAACAATATGCGGTTATTTAAAATAAAGGTACGCAAGTTTATACTTAATATGGAACCCTACAGTGTAGAGGAATTTTATAATTATTGTCGGTCAACTAGTGACTAATTGAATCGGTTTGACTTGTTTCAGTTTCATCACTGTATTATGTATATGTATATATGTGATAATTTTTGAAATAAATGTGTGTTATTATTATTATTATATATATATGATTGGAAAGTTTTAATTTGTATGCTAATGAAATTGCGAATGTCCTCAACCGAGGACGAAACGAGGATTTTTAAATATAAATAGTACTTTTCTGTTTTGTTTGTGGAATCCAATATCCTAAAAATATATATATATATATATATATATATATATAAAATAAGAAACTCCAACATTATTTTATATATATATATATATATAAAATAATATAAAAATATATATATATATAAAATAATGTTGGAGTTTCTTAGGATATTGGATTCCACAAACAAAACAGAAAAGTACTATTTATATTAAAAAAACGTTTCGTCCTCGGTTGAGGACACTTCTGTATTGAAAATAATTTGTTGATAGTGATAGTTCGACTGCACTGAAAAATTGCACGCTTAACTTAAAACCAAATTGAATGCGGGTGCTTAGCAATGAGTAAACATGTCTTGTGGTGCTATAGATTTGATTTTGCCTGTAAACTGTTTACTTCTCTCCAGACATTACACTAGCCCCATCGTATGTTTGAGCCACTAATTTTGAATGCAAGTCAAATTTTCCGAATTTGGCAGATAAAAATTGAAATAAATCTTCAGCCTAACGCCTATCATAACATCCCATGAATCACTCAACAATTTGGTCATTTATTACATAACGGAAAATGACGGATAATTGTGAATGGCAGCTTACGTCAGTTGTTTCATCAACTTGCCAAGAAAAAAAACAAGATTTTGAAATTTCGTCGTTAGTTTTTTTATTCACAACAAATTCAACCGAATCGATTAATAATACATTTTCTATGGTTTTAGATGTGCCGAAAAAACTGATCTACTGTTAATATCATTTTATAAAAAGGTTTTCAAATTAGTGTTAATTCTACTAACAAGAATATCAAATTCTTTAGATTCATCGTGCCCCCTAAAAGGTAACTCTTGCATACAGAGGTGCATCGTAATATCTATCAGACTGTTTAGAATTTGTCGATTTTCCTTGACTCTGGCATTAAAATTTTGACGCGCATTTTCTATAGCTGTGGGGATATTTTGTTTTTGTTTCCTCATAAGGGCAAGCTTGCAATTCGATGAAATATGTTGAGCACTTTTATTGTGTAGCAATACACCCCGAGACAAATTTTTCAAATCGCTATAACCACTTTTTGACGAAACTCTGTCGGAATTTGTATTCTTAGGAATAAGTCGAAAAATGTTGTTGATTTATTAAAAAAAATTACAAAATCACAAGTTCTTCGAATATTCTCATTTACCTTGGGAATTTGAGATGACTCACTCGTTTCCCCAAATCCATTTCGCCTTCTGGTAGTAATTGAGTCGATTAACAAAATGTAAATTCTTTTCGAAAAAAATTCACACGAACACGAAGACAAACTTACATGAGATAGTCGAGACACAGCAAACACTATCATCAAATCACAACAAACTAACCAGATTTCCCGCTTCCCGATAAACCCGAAAAGTGTAGAATAATTGCAGTTCGCCCTTCGGCCAGGCATGCCTTAAATCTATCTTTAGAAGCCGCCTCCTAATGCGTAGGAATACTCTCGATTTCTCGTCGTGTCTATGTAAATAACGCGCTAGACAAGGAAGTGCGTGAGGCATGCCTCGAACCATTTTCTCTCTTAGAGGAAGTGAGATGAACATACAAGATCGTGAGACTGAGCATGGATATGATGGGAACTGAGATTCAGGCCTTACCGTATGATGTGAAATTAAGGATGAAATGGATTAATAAAATATTCGATTAATACGTGTAATTTCCAGAATTTGTTTGGTGAGGCACTTCCTCACCTGTCTCATAGGACAAACCGCCACTGTTTCGCATGTGTTCAGTCAAAATTTGATGAAACGTAAATCTGACGGTCTGATCTCACAAGAGTCTTGAACGTTCGATGTTTTCGTCGGTTTTCGAAGTTGAAGGCCTATCTGAACGGTGTTCATCTGCAACGTGTTCTCTGCTTTCTTGTGTTGGACTTTTTTAGAGTGGAATTTGTTTTTCATTCTACCGCTATCTGCACTGAATGTTTATCGAATAATTTCGATTAATATTCTATATTTTCTTCGGATTCTTTCATCTCCTTTTGATGATGTGTGAGTCGTGTTAATTCTCTATATCTATTAAAAAGTGAACAGTGTTTTCATAGGCATTTACTTAATTCAATTTTAAAAGTTTTTGAGAAATTTTATAAAATTTCTTTTCACTTGCAATCTCTAGATACCCCATAAACCTTAACTTGAATGTATGAACACGTCGATAATCGATAGGGCGCAGCCGTCCCTGTTGACATCAATTAACTTCCATCACGGTTTAATTGATAAGTAATTCACCTGTAAGTGAACAATTCAAGATGAATGGAAACGTAAATGGCTTCCTGAACGTAGACAAGGACGGGGCCTCATTAACATCGACTGGTAAACGCATTCCAAAGAAGACAAAGCGCGATTTCGACTTCAATGGCAGCGTGCGGTTTTGTTGTAGGATTTCGAAAACCCGAATCTTACCTGAGCTGACCTGGAGTTGCTTCAGAGACGTGTGTTTTTGGCTCGGTTCAACCGTACGATCACCGTGACTCAACATGGCTGTGGTCTATGTATCGAAATACCTCGTGGTATCGTGTGAAACTCGTGGCGTTAATTTAGGTTTATCATTTCAGAATAATGAACCTAAATTCTATTGGAAATTTTTACAGTTGACGTTTCGAACTGTGCAGCATATATCTCAAATAAATAAAAAAAACATTAACGTTGACTCTATCGAGCCTACACATTAATAAATACAATCCGTCTAGATAGTATCCGGAATTTATTATTTTTCATAATTTTAAAATACTTCTTTTCTGTAACATTCTAAGACAAAAGTAATGTATAAAATGGGTTGTGCTATCGCCAAAGTTGCATGGCAACACTATTTGTTGAATATTGTTGATTGTCAACTGGTATACAATTTATGAAATAACGATGCAACTAGAAAAAAGAAAACAGATAGAATATTTGTATAGAAAAGGTTTTCCAAACGTTAAAAAATTAGTGCAACTGATTGAACTGGGAAAAATGCTGTATATGAGACAATAAAAAGGATAAAAATGGCATGAATATGAGGCATAGACCAGTTTCAGGAAGACCGCGTTAGATTAAAGGAAACAATTTAAACGCTTAATTGCCCTTAGGATCACACAATCCGCACCAGGGGTCTCTATATAGTTGATGGTACCATTAATAGTGTAAAGTATTGTGGCATTCTAAACGATTTTCTCCTTCACATTGCACATGCATTATATCCAGAAGGAAGGCGTTTTCAACAGGATAATGCAAGATGCCATAATTTGGCCTATACTCAAGCTTGGATGCAAGAATACTAAGTGACAGCCATTTCATGGCCAGCAGCTTCACCAGATCTTAGTGCCATTGAAAACATATGCGAACTAATGAAGATTGAAGATAAACGAGCAGCGCTACGAAATAAAAATGATTTAATTCAGTTAGTTTTACAGTCCTGGACTACCATCACCCAAAAATTATGGAGGTGATCTAGTTACGGGTGTACCTCGACGTTAAGTCAAGTGTTTGTATAAGTAAATAAGACGTATATTCCGTTATAATTTTCTTATTCGAAAATTAAAAATATATGCTAAATCAAAAAATTGAGCTTTGTTTTTTTCCGGATACTTTCTAGACAGACTATATATTATTAAGTTCATTTTTATACTCGTATTAAGGCAATTCCTTAAATGACAAATTCGATATATTAAGAGTGTAATCCTCCCAAAACGTAGTTCAAAATAAATTTTGTGACTTCAGCAAATTGCCTATCGTTCATTTATAAGCAGTAATAGTGTCTTAGTTCAATATTTTCTCTAACATTTCAAGTTATTTCACTACAGGCTTACACTATTCACTGGCGTAGGAAATCAGGGTACACAATGTAAGACAAAATATTGAACCAAGACAATATAACTGTTAAGAAATGAACGGTAGGCAGTTTGGACATATTATTACTTAAAATGGAATGAAATAAGAAATTACTTAGCTTTCTGTCACCTTTTACTTACTTTTAATAAACAGTGACTCGAGTTTCGTAGTGTTTTTCACATTTTCAAACTGAATAAAACAAATTCTATCTTATCGATTATATATAGTCCGTCTAGAAAGTATCCGGAATTTATTATTTTTCATAATTTTCATATACTTCTTTTTTGTAACATTCCAAGACAAAAATAATGTATGAAATAGGTTGTGTAGATAGTCGGCTATGGCCAAAGTTGCATGGAACATTATTTGTCAAATATTGTTGATTGTCAACAGGTATACAATTTATGAAATAATGTCGCAACTAGAAAAAAGAAGAATATTTGTATTGAAAAGGTTTTCGAAACGTTAAAAAATTAGTGTAATTGACTGAACTGGGAAATTTTGCTGTATATGAGATAATAAAGAGGATAAAAAATGGCATGGATATAAAATTAGATTAGATGAACGCCACTGTTCACTTTTGAATAGATATATGGAATTAACACTAATCGCACAGTTTCTAAAGGAGATAAAAGAATCCAGAGAAAATATAGAATATTGATCGAACTTACTCAACAAATATTTGGTAGAGACAGCGCTGTTTCATATCAGTATTATGAAAAATATTCTAAAATGTCCAACATAAAAATGAGAAGTTCTTCGAAACAAAATCTCTTTCAAAAAACTCTTCAAAACTATGTAAAACATCTTTAAAAAAGCATTTCTAAAAAAATATTTTCTCTGGATTCTTTTATCCCTTTTACATACTGTGTGATTAGTGTTAATTCTATATATCTATTAAAAAATGAGCAGTAGTTCCGACGGAAATTTTTTTATTTAATTCTGAAAGTTTTCAAGAAACTTCATAAAATTGAAATTTGTAGTACCTAAGGTATTACTAAATTTTTCTGTTTGATATTTAAAATATTAAAAAAAACTTTCTATCAAGTATAAGACCCCCCCTTTTTATTATTTATTCCATATATAACAATTATTGTTTTTTCACTCATGCAAGGGTATTTTTTGGATATTACCGATTCTTGAAGAATATTTTATATAACCTCTGTGTATATTCTGCGGAAAAATATAGAATCTAAATGGTTGTTTAGTCCAGCCACTAAGTTGACTATTTGTATTACAGAATAATAGCTGGAATTAATTCACCAGAACCTCTACAGATTTTAATCTGAATAAATCTCAAGAAAACATTCAGAATTAAATTTTAAAAAACATGTCCTAAATACACTGTATCACTTTATAGACATATATATTATCTTCACATGTGGTGGGAATTAACCAATAATATTAAGGATAATATATATGTCTACAATGTGATACAGTGTATTTAGGACATGTTTTTTAAAATTTAACTCTAAATGTTTTCATGAGATTTAGTTAGATTACAATCTGTGAAGGTTCTGCTGAATTATAATAATTCCAGCTATTATTCTGTAATATTCAAATACTTCTTCGTAGTATTATAATTTTTAATTTATATTGAGTATTTGTCTTCTTTCTGTTCTAAATAAACGTGTCTGTATAAATATAAAAGATATAAAATGAAATAAAAAGGCTTTTTACTTGATAGAAGAAATATAACAAAATTTGAATATTAAAACAAATTGATATATGTTTATCTTCTACAATTTTGATTTAAAAAAAAAATTTTTATTCAAAAACTTTTAGAATTAAATTAATGTCTAAAACAAGCACCGCTTACATTTAATAGACGTATATAATCAAAACTCAATATATAATGTCAAATGGAAATAAATAAACCAACAGATATACGAAAGTTATTAAAATTAATAAATAAATATTTAAAGGAGACAAAATTTTGTTTTTGGTCTTACCTTTAAGAACATCAATTGCCTTTTAAAAACATGAACACACTTAAAGGACTTCTCAAAGAACATAATTTATTTGAAATATTTAATATATTTAAATATTCGATTAAGTTAACTCAGAAATCTCTAAAAAATGCACTATATCTTCAAAAAACAAATATAATTCTAAGCAATCCCGTCTTCAGCCCTCAATAATATTCCAAATATCAAGATCAAAAAACATAACCTATATCACAAACAACTCACCACGTGCACAAGGACTAATGCTTGGAAACACAGATCAACTTTATAAATCAAGATTGATCTATGTTCTAACAAAATCAAAGAACAGTGTGAGTTATTTTTAAGGCTTATTTAAATTCATTGACATTTCCATAATGAGATTTATTGAAGCCAAAATATAATTATATATTATATATAAAATAAAATAGAAAGGCTTTTTACTTGATAGAAGAAATATAAGAAAATTTGAATATTAAAACAAATTGATATATGTTTATCTTCTACAATTTTAATTTAAAAAAAAATTTTTATTCAAAAAACTTTTAGAATTAAATTAATGTCTAAAACAAGCACCGCTTACATTTAATAGACGTATATAATCAAAACTCAATATATTCAGATTAAGCGGTGCTTGTTTTAGACATTAATTTAATTCTACAAGTTTTTTCAATAAAAATTTTTTTTTGAAATTAAAATTGTAGAAGATAAACATATATCAATTTGTTTTAATATTCAAATTTTGTTTCTTCTATCAAGTAAAAAGCCTTTTTATTTTATTTTATATATAATATATAATTATATTTTGGCTTCAATAAATCTCATTATGGAAATGTCAATGAATTTAAATAAGCCTTAAAAATAACTCACACTGTTCTTTGATTTTGGTAGAACATAGATCAATCTTGATTTATAAAGATGATCTGTGTTTCCAAGTCCTTGTGCACGTGGTGAGTTGTTTGTGATATTTTTTTATAAAAGATATTTTTACTGATTTTTTTTATTTGGCTGATTGTAAGTGGATTGAGGAGTATCGGTGAAATCATTTAAATATTTTAATATTAGCCTTCTACATATTTAATTTCGAAAATGTATATTTAATAATTATAACTTCTGAAAATAAATTAAAATAATGTCATATATTAAATATAATTTTTTGAAATTAGATATGTAGAAGGCTGATATTAAAATATTTAAATAATTTTATATACCTTCTATCAAGAATTAACCTCTATTTATGTTATGAGTATCGGTGAGTTTTTCAAATGTCTTTTTGAAGATATGTTACATAGTTTTGAAAAGATTTTTGACAGAGCTTTTTTAAAGAGAGGCTGTTTCGAAGAATTTCTTGAGTTTATGTTGGACATTTTTAGAGTGGACTTTGTTTTCATATTACCGGTATAAAACAGTACTGTCTTCACTAAATAAACTAATAAAAAAAACAATATTTTCTAAGGCATTTATTTAACTCAATTTCAAAAATGTAATTATATAAATAATTAATTGAAGAAATTCAATAAAATTGAAATTTGTAGGGAGGTATAACAGAATTGGTCTGTTCAATATTTGAGATATTTACTTTAACGGTTGAGTACCCACTTAAATCAATTGAGAATCTTTCTAAAATAACGCATTTATTTTGAATTCGATAATATTATATCCAAACTATTGCCGACTGAATCAATAGGAATGCAAAAATATTCTGGAATCATCAACAATCATCCTTTTTTGCATTTTATACCATAATTCGATAGGGAAAGGATGTAGTCGTGTGAAATGATTTCATCCTCAGGGGTACGAACATGATTTAATTCCTCATTTATTTGGTCGTAATACGCCATAATAAATCATGGTAATGCAGACTGAAATTATTCAATTCGACTCACGATTTCAACATAAATTCTGGAGATTTGAAAGTATAAGGCAGGATTGAGAGATACCCAGGAGGCAGATCATGTAGCTGAATTCTGATGGTAATTCAATTTACGTTTGCGTGGTGGAGTCCCATATCGACCTCGAAAAAACAGTTTTCTGAAAAACGCATGTGAAATATCCAGCTTCATACAACTCCATATTTCACCAATAGGCCGAGTCAGTTGGTCGTACCCAAAACCGCTAGTAATTTAAATATAAATATAATTAGCCAAGTGTAGAAGTATGGAACCGGAATTTTCCCAGAGATGGTGCAACACACAACAACCCAAGTTTCAGTAAAAAAAAATAATGTACAAGACTTGCAGAGAATCAACTTTATAAAACACGGCCGCATAAGTGCGAAAAAAGCATATAGAGATATAGACTATCCTTATAAAGATCACATTGCGTTTGGACAAAAGAACGATTATTGTCATGAAACACATTCACAATAAATAAAACATATTAACGCTAATATTCTGATAAACATCTTTTGTCCGCTTAGTATAAAATGATTCTACCGCGCATTGTATAATACTCAACCTTACTTATCGTTCAAAAATAGAATTGACGAGAAACATTTAAACTTGTATTTATACGAGTATATCAGTATTTGGCAAGAGGCATCTTTAAACTTCAAAACAACAGGTTCAGGTTCAATGACAGATTCTTGAGATTAGAAAACTTAAGCAACAAAAACCTAGAATTAAAACACGTAGACCGTGAACCTGTTTGTTTATATAAATTCCATCACCCATTTTTCTTACTCAACTGGAATTTTAAGGGAAAAATATCGATGATGATTTTTTTCTATACAGCTAATAGAATGTCATTGAAGAATATGAAATTTTTAAATTGATTTTTTCAATTTTTCGAGGCTATCAAATACCTTTAGTGTCCCATATCTTAAAAATGACAATAATGACAGCCTTATGCGATAGTTAATTATCTACCGAGAACTGGTCAACTAAAATAAATTATTGAGGATATGAATTTCATTTAAAAATAATTAGTTGAGGCTTTAATGACCAAATAAATACGAGTGTGCTTCGGGTATACAGAGAAGTAGCAGGACAACATAATTTTACAATTTTCACTGAAGAGGGAACATATTAGGGATAGTCCTTTCTTGGAATACCAGATTGCAACTGAAACTTTTATACAGATTCACGTACCATATTTATGTGTTATATTAATTTCTCATCCCAGAGATATTTTCAGAATAGGATAATCTGCTCAGAATCTTATATAAATTACAATAAATTGTCTCATCAAATAGAAGAAGAATAAATGAACAATAGTTGACACTACACCCAGATATGATTTTCATGAATATTTTCCATTGTTCACCAGTTTCCGTGAAATGAATAGAATCAATATATTTCTATCTTTCTAGTATTATACCTACATAAAACAGTCAATTTTCAATTGCAGGGGGACATTTTTTGATTGAAAATTCGTCCTCCTAAGCGGGGTGGCAACCCCCTCAAGAATATTAAATGGTGATGAGATCGAGTTACACACCGTTTTTAAGGTTTTCTCCTACATTCTGCAACATGCTTCTCTGGAAGATCTCCGCTAGAAAATAGTTAACATGTAATAATAAATCTGAAAAAACACCTGAAATGTTACAGAAAAAAAAGGTTGAGCAAGAACTAGTCTGGGATCTATCGGGTGTTTTTTTTGAGTGATAGAACTTTAAATTGAAATAAAACACATTTGAATTAAGATTGAAGCCAATTTTTCTTTATTTGAAAGATAATTTTATGACATTTATGTTTTAAAAATAATTTCCGGCATATATCCACAACGACTATCTCTGAGGAACCGCATTCGACCAAACCAATTTTGGACCACTTTTTCGAGTAACTCAGGCCTTATTTCATCAATAACACGAATTATGTTGGCGGCCAAAGCGTCTATTGTTTCTGGTTTATCAGCATAAACTAATGACTTGACATAACCCCAAAGAAAATAATCCAGTGGAGTTATGTCGCATGATTTTGGAGGCCAATAAATTGCAACATTTCTCGAAATAATGTTATCGCCAAATCTTTCTTTCAATAAATCAATTGTTACGATAGCAGCATGAGGTGTAGCACCATCTTGTTGGAACCAAAACACTGCTGGGTCGATACATTCAAATTTTGAAACAAATAATCATTGGTCATCGATCTGTAACGGGCACCATTCACTGTAACATTAGCTCCAGCATCATTTTTAAAGAAATATAGACCGATGATGCCTCCAGCGTGTAAGCCACACCATACAGTGCATTTTTCAGGATGCAATGGAACCTGCAGAACTTCTTGAGGATTGTTTTCACTCCATATACGGCAATTTTGCTTGTTTACATGGCCGTTCAACCTTAAACGAGCTTCATCACTAAACACAATTTTTCCATAAAAAAGTGGATCAACTTCAAGCTGTTCTAGGGCCCAATCAGCAAACAGACGACACTTATTATGGTCAAGTGGCTTTATATCTTGAACCAGTTGGATCTTATATGGGTGTAGACCAAAATCTTTAAGCAAAATTTTCCATGTAGTGGATGCACAGAGTCCAACTTGTGAACGTCGACGAATAGACAAATCTGGATCATCATTAACACTATGACTTACAGCACGTTCTGTACATACAGTTCTTTGTCTTGTTGTTGCATCAAGTAGAGAAAATGTCCTAAATCTATCGATAGTTCAACGAATAAGCTGCTCTGATGGACGATTATGTAAACCATAAATCTCACGAAGTGCTCTATAAGTTTGGCGAATAGAACACTGAATTTGTCAATGCTTACTGAACAGAAATGTCAAAACAACATGGCTTCTACCTTCTGTCAAAACACAATTATCTCTAAAAAAACACCCGATTCATTCAATAATTAAAATCATTATTTTTTAAACTTCTTCTTCTATCTTTCATCTAATGGATTCTTTGTTCATGTCATTATTAATAGTTCAGTTTAGATAAGACCCAGTTCAATTGTTAACTTCAAATTATGGTTGTTGAGTTCTCGTTTTTACTCTTCAAGAAGCAAACAGACGGCAATTTGGGCGTACTATTTAATAATTCTCTTGAGTTCACAGATACAGTTAATCTAGTCACTATAAAAAAATCTATTTCAAACGAATTGAAGCCGATTGACTTGTTCCATGGCTAATTTTTCTTGATTTTGATTTAGCTTTAACTGAGCAACTGATCGATGAAAATAAAGTCATATAGAATAAATATTGATAAAAAAGTTGAAATTATCGAACTTCAAACAAAATTTTCGAGACAGAATGACATATATACATAACAAAATTTGAATATTAAAACAATTTTGAAATATGTTTATCTTCTACAATTTTAATTTCAAAAAAATTTTTTATTCAAAAAACTTTTAGAATTGAATTAATGTCTAAAACAAGCACCGCTTACATTTAATAGACGTATATAATCAAA
Organism: Megalocaria dilatata; assembly: GCA_034642435.1. Classification (NCBI taxonomy): domain Eukaryota; kingdom Metazoa; phylum Arthropoda; class Insecta; order Coleoptera; family Coccinellidae; genus Megalocaria; species Megalocaria dilatata. Next base: position 78,641,404 of record CM067856.1, read on the forward strand.
ACTCAATATATAATGTAAAATGGAATAAATAAACCAACAGATATACGAAAGTCATTGAAATTAATGAATAAATATTTAAAGGAGACAAAATTTTGTTTCTGGTCTAACCTTTAAGAACACCAATTGCCTTTTAAAAACATGAACACACTTAAAGGACTTCTCAAAGAATATAATTTATTTGAAATATTCAATATATTTAGATATTCGAATAAGTTAATTCAGAAATCTCTAAAAACATGCACTATATCTTCAAAAAACAAATATAATTCTAAGCAATTCCTTCTTCAGTCCTCAATAATATTCCAAATATCAAAATCAAAAAACTAACTTATATCAAAACCTCACCACGTGTAAAGGATTAATGTTTCGAAAACAGATCAACTTTATAATTCAAGATTGATCTATGTTCTAACAAAATCAAAGAACAGTGTGGGTTATTTTTAAGGCTTATTTAAATTCATTGACATTCCATAATGAGATTTATTGAAGCCAAAATATAATTATATATTATATATAAAATAAAATAGAAAGGCCTTTTACTTGATAGAAAAAATATAACAAAATTTGAATATTAAAACAAATTGAAATATGTTTATCTTCTACAATTTTAATTTCAAAAAAATTTTTTATTCAAAAAACTTTTAGAATTAAATTAATGTCTGAAACAAGCACCGCTTACATTTAATAGACGTATATAATCAAAACTCAAAATATAATATCAAATGGAATAAATAAACCAACAGATATACGAAAGTCATTAAAATTAATAAATAAATATTTAAAGGAGACAAAATTTTGTTTCTGGTCTTACCTTTAAGAACACCAATTGCCTTTTAAAAACATGAACACATTAAAGGACTTCTCAAAGAATATAATTTATTTGAAATATTTAATATATTTAAATATTCGAATAAGTTAATTCAGAAATCTCTAAAAACATGCACTATATCTTCCAAAAACAAATATAATTCTAAGCAATTCCTTCTTCAGTCCTCAATAATATTCCAAATATAAAAATCAAAAAACTAACCTATATCAAAACCTCACCACGTGTAAAGGACTAATGCTTCGAAACACAGATCAACTTTATAATTCAAGATTGATCTATCTTCTAACAAGATAAACATATTTCAATTTGTTTTAATATTCAAATTTTGTTATATTTCTTCTATCAAGTAAAAGGCCTTTCTATTTTATTTATACATAAGATCTGTTTAGAGTTTAATTCGTTATGTGGATTGCTATATTTAATATTATCCTGATATTCCTAGATCTTCTGTGAAAATTCCTCTGAAGGCTCATATAGCCCGAGCCAGTTGTGAGTTTAGTTATGATCTGGTTGGATTTTGTTACTGTTTTATTAGGCCACCTTTAGCATAGCACTGTTAATTTCTTCTACCCAGACGAAACTTGAACACGGGGCCTTTACCACTGAACTATGGGCACTCACGAAATTTGTAGTTTTATTTTTCAAGGATATGATGAATGTCAATCGTAACATCATACCTTTTTTATGTTCCCTGCATCTTAGCTCATTATATACATTCATAATTTAAGTGATTGTTAGTTATCAGTGTAATCACTCCTATTCGACGAATTCTATGTCCCTTCAAAAAATGTCTTCTCACTTTGAGAACATACTATATAACAAACACATCGACCTATTCCTCCCCGTTTCCATTATCGTGAAGCCCTACACTAACAGTCTTCCCCATTCATTATTCCAACCCCTCTCAAGACCATGTGACGCCTTCGGATACCCCTTGAGATCCCAGCCAATCCAGCTATACCAATCGGTCCAATATACATTATATTCTTATTACTCTTAGAGGGTTTAGTGCCTACAGATCAGCGGTGTTCTTTGTCATTCGGCGATGTTATTATTTTTAGGGTGTCACTGCAAATTCGTGGTTTACAGTAGGACACATAACGCAATATAGTTATAGCCAAAGGCCATTCCAAAATCTGCATTCAAGGACTGCTTTAAAATGTGGAAGCAACGCTGGGAGCGTGTGGTTCAATCAAATGGGGACTACTTCGAAGGATGCCACCATGGCTCAGATGACGAACGCGAGATATGAACTCAGATCGCACTTTTCGGACACACCTCGTATTTTTTGACATGTCAAAGGAACAAAGCATACAAAACGTATTTTAAATGATAAAAACTACACTAGCTGTTATTTATGTATTGGTATTGTTTAACAATTCGTCAAAGCAAAATACAACCTTCAAAAACGCAATTATTCAACAATTGGACTTTCAATTCAAAACATTCAACATAATTTTAGTGAGAATTATAGTCTATACAATTTATTCTATTTGCTATTCGTCAAATCATTTAAGGATAAAATTAGGAACAAACTGTATTTTATGCCAAACGGCAAAACACTAATAAGACAATAGACCACAATAAACGAAGAGAATATTCATGCTGTAAATGCTAATACTACGGAGAGCGCCAATCGGTCGATTTTCTTTTCAGAAACTTGACTTCGTCTACCACCATCATGTCTATTTGTAGTATTTTGAAAGAAGATTTAGATATAGGAATGTGACTCAAGAACTGAAGCCGATGTATCACATTCTGTCAAGAAAGTACCGGGAATTATCGATTAAAATCTGGCGGGGCAATGAGGCAGGTGAAATTTTATTTTCCTAGGTTGGTACCACTGTCCTTAATTACTATGCCAAGCTTGAGCGGGATCTGTCAACTAGTGTGTTTGCAACAGCTGATTAAGTCAGTCGATGTCAGAGTGCGTGCCGATTTTTACTATGGGTGATTACGTTGAGCAAAGAATTTGTTTAAAGTTTTGTGTTGCAAATGAATTTTCGTGTGCCGATGCATTGAAAATGTTGCAAAAGGCCTTTGGTGATAATGCTCAATCGAAAACTCGTGCATATCAGTGGTACAGAGCCTTCAAGGACGATCGTGCAGTGGTCGCCCATCGACGGCTTCGATCGAAGATAACGTCGATAAAATTAAGGAAAGGGTGCTGGAAAACCGTCGTATCAGCTTGAGAGAGATAGCACATGATCTTAAGATATCCCACGAGTCCGCACGTACGATTTTGATTGATATTTTGGGCATGAGAAAGGTGCCCGCACGACTCGTACCGAAAGACCTGAATTTTCTTCAAAAACGTCATCGCGAACAGGTTGCTTCAGACATGCTGGATCGCTGTAATTCCGATTCTACATTCATGGAACGCATTATAACTGGTGATGAGACATGGGTCTACGAGTACGATATGCAAACAAGCCAGCAATCATCGGAGTGGGTGGCAAAAAATGAGCCGAAACCGAAAAAACCACGCCAAAGCCGCTCGAAAATGAAGGTGATACTCATTGTTTGCTTCGATATCCGTGGCGTGGTGCACTACGAATTCGTTCCATAGGGTCAGACGGTAAACAAGGAGTATTACCTAGGCGTTATGAAACGTTTGCGTGAGCGTATCCGTAAGAAGGGGCCAAATTTGTGGGCGAACAACTCATGGATTTTGCATGACGATAACGCGCCTTCTCACCGAGCTACGATTGTGACTGACTTTCTCGCCAAAAACTCAACAAACATGCTTCAGCCGGATTTGGCTCCCTGCGACTTTTTCCTCTTCCCAAAACTAAAATTGCCACTTCGTGGCACCCGTTTTGAGTAGATTGAAGCCATAAAACAAAATTCGGCGCGAGAGCTAAAGTCCATCCCGGAAAGCGCCTATAAAAAATGTTTCGATAATTGGAAGTGCCGTTGGCATAGATGTATTGGAGCAAATGGAGCCTATTTTGAAGGCGACCCAATAAAATTTGACGATTAAATGTAAAAATGTTGTTTTAATTGAAAATTCCCGGTACTTTCTTGACAGAGTAGTATATCTGCTGACTGGACTCTAGAGCACCTAGACATTGATTCTGATATAATACATGAGGTTTATTTATGATTCAATGGTTAAATTTACTAACAAAAATAGTATAGTGGCATCATCCAACCTTCTTCTATTTAAAAATCAAAGTTAATAGGAGAAATGTTAGGCCAATTCGTAATTTCCAAATAAAACGATTTATTCATTTCCAGGAAGTACATTTATTTTTGTAGATCTATGCCAAGGAAACCTTAAAATCATACCGGATTCATCGAATTCAATCCAACAAGCGAAGCCGAAGTGTACATTCCTCAAAATGTAATCGAAATAACTTGTACTTCAGAATAAAAGAATTTAGTTCTTATCTCAAACAGTTTTTATTTTATTTAATTTTTTTTTTCATATTCAAATTTCCAGTTAGATCTAGTGCATGATATGATATTATCCCGATACTCCTAGATCTTTATTATAATGATCACTCAGCATCTTTATATAGCTTGTCCGAGTCCAGTTATATCAAAAATCTGATATGAGTATGTTTTCCTATGCTTCTAGTATCATGACCATCCATTCCCCTAATTTTGCCGAAAGATTATACCCTATGTTTTACTTCTAACTACTCAACTCGGTTGGATCCGCTTGCTGTGAAATGATAATTCTCAAACGTAATCTTCCAATACCAACTCTAAACACACACTACATTTTCAAGTTTTTAAAATATTTTCTTTGAAAGATATGCATTTCGATTCAAAATACGCAAATTACAGACATTTTCAAAGAATACTAGTTGTCCTAAAACGAGCTTATAAAAACTATATAGTACATCATTACATGCACATTGCAATTTTACACTGCGTGGAGATAGAAAAGAGAACAATTCTGAGTAAAAACTAACATATACACAGAAGAGTTCGAAGTTCACTTAGGAATACGATAAACAAATTCATAGAAGTCCTGAACAATAATTAGTTCGTTGAATTTCTCAACTTTCACTTGAGCAAAGCTTTCGATAGTTTCTCACGTAATTCTGTCTGAAAAACTGTAAACTTATTGTTTCAGGGGAAGGCGTACCTAAATTGTTGAATTATTATTTAAGTAAGTAAGATATGTCAAAGAGCTAACTGGAATGAGCTACTTTGAAGTAACCTTCAAGGGAACAAGAAATAGCTCATGGGTTGCCCCAAGGATTAGTGTTGTGACCCATACTTTTCACGAATAATATAAACATCAAATATTGTAACTGTTTATGCATAGTAATATCATTGTGGACTCGAAATGTACGAAGAACTCGCCAACAGAAAAACTGAGAAGTGGTTTTCCATAAATTCACTCAAATTGAACTCCCATAAAACAGTAAATTTGGGAACTAAACGAGCCTTAAATTCCTAGGTGCTATTAGACAGTAAATTGAGTGGGTCTGGATATGTCGACTTTACTTGCAGTAAATTGTCTAAAACTAATATTTATTGAGGAAATTGAAAAAATGTGGTACTTAGGAAATGACTAGAACTGCATACTTTGCCAATTTTCAGAGTATAATATTACATGGTATACTTCTGTGGGGTAATGCGTCGTATACTTCAAAAAAAAGCGAAACGTCTAGGTGCAAAATAAGTGACAGCGATTCCTAAAAACCATTTTTCATAATAAATGAAATACTCACTTTTTCACTAACTCATAAAAGAGTGTCTTTAATATGTACATGAAAATAATAGTAACATGTCAAGGAATGGAACTTACGACTTGTTCAAAATTCGATATAAAAACAATTTCGTTTTTACTCCTTTACATAGGAAGAAAAAATTCTTCAAGCTATTCAAGTAATAAGTTATCTGCAGAAGTAAAAGATTTACCAGAGCGAGCCTTCAGGAAGAAGATAGCTTTTCACTCGAAAAAAGAATTTTTTGAGTTCGGATATTGTATGAATTCATTGTAATTGACAAACCATGTTAATACTGATGTCAATAAATTTATTATATATAATACTATGAGGTTTTAAAAGGAATGCATCGTCTCGGCGAAGTTTTTTCCTCGACTAAAACGGCTTTTCTAGGAAAGGATCCCAAGATATTTCGACTGCGTCCTTAAAGAGCATAAAGCGTTGATGAATTACAGAAAGTTTATAAATAGCGCTGGAAACAATTAATCAATACAGAAGTTATACTTGGGAGAATTACAAGTTATGGAACTGCTTCAGCCGTTAATACTTGGTTATTGATCATAATTAAAACAAGTTCTAAGAAATTACCATGTTTTACTACCAAAAATTTAAGACTATATACATTAAGATGCGTTACAGTATATTTATAAACTAAAGCTCCTGACACTACGTTAGAACTTTCAATTTTTTTTTAATTAAATATAAAAATCTCGTGTTTGATCATCTGCTGTGTTTGAATTCACCAAACTCACAATAAAAACCTATCAAACAATACCACTTCTCCATAGTCCGTACTCAGCTTATGACTACCGAGCCCCCTGGTCATCAGCGTCATCAGTAAGTCTGGCGGCGGCTTCACTGCAGGGCGAGAGGACGAAATAATCCCTGTTCCACCCCCAGGGGTACCGCACCCCTGCGTTCTCGCGTATCACGCACCCCCCTCGTTCGCTTCAGAGTTGAAACAACTAAAAAACAATATCTGCTGCATCCATCGCGGTATAGGCGGAATGAAAGCCTTCTTTTCTTTCGTGGGGCCCGACCAAGTAGAAAATTAAGTTAATGGCGAAGCGAGGGTGTCTCTGAATAGTTGAATTTGGTCGATTCAGTTACATGCCGTCTACACTAACTGAGCATATGGCAACACTGGAACTGGTCCCTGCACGGAGGATACGTTTGGCTTGAACTTACTTGAGGCCTGACTACTGGGATCACAAAAGGAGGTGAAAGAACTTACCTGAAATAATAAAAAAAACATACAATTAGTACAAGAATTCCGTGTGTTGAAAATTCGTATATATAGATCAGAAGTAGGTCATATTTAATTTTTTTTTTGTATCAATCAACAGTACGTAATTGAAACTAAATTAGTATCACAAATGGCTGAAATGTATGAATTAATTGGTTTTTGACAATACACAGATAATATCTCAATTAAATCGAGAAAAGCAAATTTTTTCTGAGTACCGTTACTAAATGATTAATTATAAAAATTACTACGCATTGTGGTTGTCAGGATCGATTATTTTTGAGAAATAATCATTGTCATTGGACTGATTTTGCCATCTAACAAACTTTTCAGATGAAATTTAGGTCCCAAACCTACTCTGAATGTTTCAAGTCTCTTTCAGTTTTGATCTCGGATTCTACATCAATGAGTCTAATCAGACCATTTCCGGCTCAAAATTATATATTTGAGCAAATCGATAGCACTCCGTTTCCTAGAGCAAACACGCAAGCATTTATTGAACAGAATAAATTTATTTATGAAAATAATTCAAATACAATAAGGACCTTATATAGTCACCGAATAAATACAACATTTAAATTCGAATTTGCCGTACAGAATTAATTTAAACAAGGCGCAATTATAAATATCTCCCGCATCATTCATTACAACTGGATATGAAAATCAATTATTTCTCGAAAAATTAAAAAAAAAAAAAATTTTCACTACGCTCTGGTTCGAACCCACGGATGCATTGCAGAGAAGAATAATGCATAAACAGCTTTCGTCAATTCGGCCAATGAGGCAGTTAGTTGCTTTGTCACTTTCCTGCTACATATAAGAATAAAAATTTCAAACGTCAGTTTTTAATGTTTCGAAAATTAATTACTCACGATACTTACAAAATTTTTCATTAGCCTTTTTTTCGTTATCTTACATACAAATGCAAAATTTGAACTCAATCGTACGACTGTTGCTATAGCATACAACGCTGCTGCGCTCACAAAATATATATATATATATTTTTTTTTAATTTTCGAATCATACGATTCTCATGAAATTTTGGACGAATATGTGCGTTCCTGTTTTATCGGATTTAAAATTTGAAAAATATTTGGAAAAAAAAGGTCAATGTACATAACTGCGAAACCATTGGCTGGTTTCGCCCAACTCATACAAGATATTTACGCTTCAAACCTACCCTGCAAGTTTCAAGTCTCTATACCTTTCCGCTCGAGAGTTAAGAGTGTTTAAAGTGGCGCTCAACGCTGCTTCATTCACATTTTTTTTTAATTATGATCACACCATTTTCGCCAAATTTCTCACGAACGTGCGCTTTATTATTTCTTTTCTAAATGCCAAATTTCAGATCGATCAGATCTGAAGTTTAAAAAATATCGAGAAAAATGAAAGAACATTTCAAATGTGAATAACTGAGAAACCGTTCCATCGATTTTGCCCATTAACGAATACAACCGAGATATTAAGACTCCAAACCTAACTCAAAAGGTTCAAGTCTCTAGCTCTTTCCGTTCGAAAGTAATTTTGTTTTAACTTATAAAGCACTTCGTGAAATTTATGGTTTACATAATCGTTCATCGAAGCAGCTTATTCGTCGAACTATCGACAGATTTCGAACAACATTTTCTCTACTTGATGCAACAACAACAACGTACAGAAGAAAATAGCGCTGCTGTGAGTCATAGTGTTGATGATCCAGATTTGTCTATTCGTCGACGTTCACAAGTTGGACTCTGTGCATCCACCACATGGAAAATATTGCGTAAAGATCTTGGTCTACACCCATACAAGATCCAACTGGTTCAAGAACTAAAGCTACTTGACCATAATAAGCGTCGTTTGTTTGCTGATTGGGCCCTAGAACAGCTTGAAGCTGATCCACTTTTTTATCATAAAATTGTGTTTAAAGATGAAGCTCATTTCTCGTTGAACAGCTTTGTAAACAAGCAAAATTGCCGTATATGGAGTGAAAACAATCCTCAAGAACTTCTGCAGGTTCCGTTGCATCCTGAAAAATGCACTGTATGGTGTGCTTGACACGCTGGAGGCATCATCGGTCCATATTTTTTTAAAAACGATGCTGGAGCTAATGTTACAGTGAATGGTGCTAGTTACAGATCGATGATCAATGATTATTTGTTTCAAAATTTGAATGGTATCAACCCAGAAGTGTTTTTGTTCCAACAAGATGGTGTTACACCTCATGCTGCTACCATAACAATTGATTTATTGAAAGAAAGATTTGGCAATAACATTATTTCGAGAAATGTTGGAATAAATTGGCCTCCAAGATCATGCGACATAACTCCACTGGATAATTTTCTTTGTCGTTATGTCAAGTCATTGGTTTATGGAATGAAATAAGAAATTACTTTGTTTTCTATCACTTTTAATTATAACTGATATACAGTGACTCGAGTTTCGTAGTGTTTACTACATTTGCAAACTGAATGAACAAATTAGATCTCAACTATTATATATTCTGATTGTAGGCTTCGGCACAGCTTCGAAGAGAGGGGTTTTCCAAAATTCCATCTGTTCGTTAAGTAGGTTTATTATTGGTACGTGCCTCTTATATTTTTCAATTTCTATGGATTCCAGGATGTCAAGTTTTTTCCCTTTCGCTTCCACGTGCAAGATAATAAGGTTGTTAAATTCTGGGAACGTGTGATCTGTATTGAAGAAATGGTTCGTAAAATTGGAATTATTCTTCCGGTTCCTAAAAGCAGATTGATGCTCTTTGTATCTTTTATGGAAAGGTCGACCCGTTTGTCCTATATACACACTATTACACTCTTGACAACTTAATTTATAGACTCCAGAATTATTCAGTCGGTTCTCTTTGTCTTTCGGATTAAAAAGAGATTAGAAATTTTATGGGAGGGTGTGAAAGCTGTTACTATGTTAATTTTTGACAAATTTTGAGCTATTTTTTGTGAAATTGGTCCAAAATATGTTAGTTTTATGAATTTATTGTTATTATGATCTGATTTGGAGATGGGGTAAATTTGTTTACGAATTAGTTGCTTTTGTTTTTTGTTTATGATGAAATTTATAGTTTTGGTTTCGAACTGATTTTTTGTGGCTATTTGTCTGATTCTATTCAATTCCCTCTTTAACGTAATATTATCTAAAGGAATTGAAAATGCTCTATGTACCATTTATCTATAAGCAGCTAGCTTATGATTGATCGGATGGTTTGAAAAATTTGGTATTGTTGTATCAGTTGATGTGGGTTTTCTATATATATATCAAAGGAAATTTCATTATTACTGTTAATTAAAGTTATGTCCAGAAAATTTATATTATTATCAAATTGTGTTTCCATGGTGAATTTGACCTTATTGTGCAAACTATTAAGATATTCTTATGTTTCATTTAATTCTGAATGTGTTCCGCAGAAGCAAGCCAATATATCGCCTGCATACCTGTACCAAAAAGTGATATGCTTTGCGTGTGTGGATTTTAGAATTTTTCTTTCAAAACAGGATATAAAGATTTCAGCGAGTAATGGGCTGAGAGGTGAACCCATGGCAAGTCCATCTTTCTGTTTGTAGAATTTACTATTGTATTGAAAGTAATTTTCTTCCGCGCAAAGTTCGAAAAGGGTTAAAATTTCGTTTTTTATCACAGGATTGATGTTATTTTTTGTTAGGATATTTTCGATTATATTCATGCATTCTATATTTTGTATATTCGGGAACATATTAAATACATCAAACGACACTAGAATACTATTAACTGGAAGGATAACATTTTTTAGTTTTTTTGTGAGCTCGATTGAATTTTTTATGGAATAGGGTGAGTTGAATTGTGTTGTTCCTTTAAAAATTTGGTTTAATTTAGAGGCTAGTTTCGCAAGGGGGCTATAGAAAATCCACATCAACTGATACAACAATACCAAATTTTTCAAACCATCCGATCAATCATAAGCTAGCTGCTTATAGATAAATGGTACATAGAGCATTTTCAATTCCTTTAGATAATATTACGTTAAAGAGGGAATTGAATAGAATCAGACAAATAGCCACAAAAAATCAGTTCGAAACCAAAACTATAAATTCCATCATAAACAAAAAACAAAAGCAACTAATTCGTAAACAAATTTTCCCCATCTCCAAGTCAGATCATAATAACAATGAATTCATAAAACTAACATATTTTGGACCAATTTCACAAAAAATAGCTCAAATTTTGTCAAAAATTAACATAGAAACAGCTTTCACACCCTCCCATAAAATTTTCAATCTCTTTTTTAATCCGAAAGACAAAGAGAACCGACTGAATAATTCTGGAGTCTATAAATTAAGTTGTCAAGAGTGTAATAGTGTGTATATAGGACAAACGGGCCGACCTTTCCATGAAAGGTACAAAGAGCATCAATCTGCTTTTAGGAACCGGAAGAATAATTCCAATTTTACGAACCATTTCTTCAATACAGATCACACGTTCCCAGAATTTAACAACCTTATTATCTTGCACGTGGAAGCGAAAGGGAAAAAACTTGACATCCTGGAATCCATAGAAATTGAAAAATATAAGAGGCACGTACCAATAATAAACCTACTTAACGAACAGATGGAATTTTGGAAAACCCCTCTCTTCGAAGCTGTGCCGAAGCCTACAATCAGAATATATAATAGTTGAGATCTAATTTGTTCATTCAGTTTGCAAATGTAGTAAACACTACGAAACTCGAGTCACTGTATATCAGTTATAATTAAAAGTGATAGAAAACAAAGTAATTTCTTATTTCATTCCATTAAAATGAACTATCACAAAGTAACGGACTACTCCATCCAATCATTGGTTTATGCTGATAAACCAGAAACAATAGACGCTTTGAAGCCAACATCACTCGTGTTATTGATAAAATAAGGCCTGAATTACTCGAAAGGGTGGTCTGGTCGAATGCGGTTCTTCAGAGCTAGTCGTGGTGGACATATGCCGGAAATTATTCTTAAAACGTAAATTTCATAAAATTATCTTTCAAATAAACAAAAAATTGGCTTCAATCTTAATTTAAATGTGTTTTATTTCAAGTTTCCAAAGTTCTATCACTCTAAAAAAAACACCCGATACTTTTGACCTCGGATTCTTCATCAGCGAGTCCACCTCAGATATGGCATTTTTGGCTCAAATTAGAACAACTGCGCGATAGCACCCTGTTCCCTGGAAAAAACGTGCAGAAATTCACAGCGCTTTTTAATTTCATGGTCCAAAAAAAATTTTTCTCCGGTTTTTTTCTACCTGATCATTAACATAAATAAATTTGATTAATTCCTTACTTCCTCTCGCTTTTTGTTAATTATTGGACCCAACTTACCAATGTTTCAACATATTTTTTCTACTTAAAATATAAGGGAAATGCGCAATATTCTTTGAATATGAGTAATTATCGTGAGATTTTTTAATTAAAACCAACATGTTTATAATCAGCAGGTTGTTGTTTTTTCATTCATTCAGTAGAAAAAATAAGAACGGCGAAATACATATATAGGTATCTTGTTTAATTTTTTATTCAACTCGTCCTGGGACATGAAGTGTGAACGTTTTAGGTAGTGCTCGATCCCAGACATATATTATTATGTATAATAAACCAACTTATTTTCGTAACAAAGGAACAATATGCAACAACTTCGTTCGAGAACACCACTCTGTCCACGTTTGGACAATCCAGTTCCTAGCGAGCAATTTATATTAATTTTGACCGCAGAGAGAATTCTTCGTCTGTTCGAAAATGACCTGTGAACCTTGAAGGTGATGGAATGAAGAACGATACCTCTTGACTGCTCGAACAATCTGATATTGTTGGACTGGATCCATAAAATAAATTTATCATTCCGACAAACGTATAAACCGAGCTGAAAACATGAGGTTGCATTATAAATTTTCAAATTAGTAAAACTATCACTTATCCGGAAGAAATTACCCGTTAACATTTATTTAGAATTACCAAAAACTTTCAAAGTGTGGAGAAGTGAAATTATGCAACAAATAACAGATAGGTGTTTTTCCCATATTCGACTTATTCGAGGCTCAATTGTAAAAAAGTGATTTATGATTGTTCATCGCTGGCCATATTTCGGGCATTGTACGAATTCCGCATTAAACTCCTGGCCTCTTTAGAAAGAAGACATGAATCGATACCATTTTTACTAATTAATAAAAGCGAAGGTGCTGGTCTGCCAGATCGTGTGATATTGATCTAAAAAAGGGTATGTTAAGTAGAGAGCTTTCGCGTTCATATCACGAACATTTGTATTAGCCTTCTATTCGTTATTTTACGTGTAAACGTTAAATTCAAACTCGATCCTGGGACTGTTACTATGGTTTCTTCAGCGCTCAACGTTGCTCCACTCAAAAAATTTCATGTTTGTTTTGAATCTTCTAATCATGTGATCCTCATGAAATTTTTTGAGAACATGTGCGTTATCACTATCTTTCTAAAATTCGACTGACCCAATCTTGCCCCGGGATGGGTGTTGCAATACAGGGCGCTCACCTCATCGTCATCGCGAACAGGTTGCTTCAGACATGCTGGATCGCTGTAATTCCGATTCTAAATTCATGGAACGCATTATAACTGGTGATGAGACCTGGGTCTACGAGTACGATATGCAAAGAAGCCAGCAATCATCGGAAAGGGTGGCAAAAAATGAGCCGAAACCGAAAAAACCACGCCAAAGCCGCTCGAAAATGAAGGTGATGCTCATTGTTTTCTTTGATATCCGTGGCGTGGTGCACTACGAATTCGTTCCAGAGGGTCAGACGGTAAACAAGGAGTATTACCTAGGCGTTATGAAACGTTTGCGTGAGCGTATCCGTAAGAAGCGGCCAAATTTGTGGGCTAACAACTCATTGATTTTGCATGACGATAACGCGCCTTCTCACCGAGCTACGATTGTGACTGACTTTCTCGCCAAAAACTCAACAAACGTGCTTCAGCAACCACCGTATTCGCCGGATTTGGCTCCCTGCGACTTTTTCCTCTTCCCAAAACTAAATTTGCCCCTTCGTGGCACCCGTTTTGAGTCGATTGAAGCCATAAAACAAAATTCGGCGCGAGAGCTAAAGTCCATCCCGGAAAGAGCCTATAAAAAATGTTTCGATAATTGGAAGTGCCGTTGGCATAGATGTATTGGAGCAAATGGAGCCTATTTTGAAGGCGACCCAATAAATTTTGACGATTAAATGTAAAAATGTTGTTTTAATTGAAAATTCCCGGTACTTTCTTGGCAGAGTAGTATGTCAGAATGAAATCTATGCTAGCTTTAAGGAGGCATACTATGACGTGTAGGTTTCCTCGAATTCGTGGATTCTGGCATCGAGTTGAACTCTTCTTGCCATCCATGGCTTCTTTTGGAAACAAAGGTACCACGGGAGGGGTATTTGTACTCCTGGCCACCCAATTTGGTGTTGGATTCGTGAGGGCAGTGGTTGGAAGTCTATATGCTCGGCTAGAAGGGTACTCTGTCATGCAGGGTCGTAGTTTTTGCGCCTGGATAACCGGGACTGAATCGATTGGGGTGTTTACGGCGAGTCTGGGGCTCGGACGGTTAAATGGACAATGGAGGCAAGGAGTTCCTTCAGCGTGAGTTACGTCGCAAAAACTCGGGCACTGACAATACATAGTCAGCAGAAGTAGGATAGTGCTTCGAAGCTACCAGTCTATACCGGAAGCAATATGGGACTTCTGTTTCGTTTTGCGGGCTAATTGGGCGTATCCCAATCCCGCGCATAAGGGGGCTGTGATCATAGGCCCAACGGGCAGGTAGATCATTCTAATCGCAACTGCGGAACTGAAACAATCTTGCCCAATTAGACATTAATAAAATGGGTCGATTCACCCTTGAACAAAACTGAAAAATATTAAAAACTTATTTACAAAGTGGTGAATCTTCTATCTAAACTGTTAGAAATTTAGGTGGAAAATTTAATAGAAATGAAATTTCTGAAGCAATCTGTAAAGCGAGTTCGTAAAACTGGATTTTCATTTGATAAAAAACCTGTTCATCATCAAATCCAGTGAGCACACCTGAAAACATGGCTTCTGAAGCCCAGAATGTAGCTGAACATCCATCAACATTAACTGGTCATCGTGCTTTAAGAACTGAATATTCGCACATCTCAGAGGAAAATTTTGCATAAAGACCTCAGTATGAATGGTGACAAAGTTCAACTAGTGCAAGAAGTGAAGCCATCCGATGCCCTATGGGCTAAAGATCACATGGCCTAAGATGAACAGTCTCCCAGAAAAATATTTTTAGCGATGAAGTCCATTTTCACTTCGGAGGATATGGGAATAAACAAAATTTTCGCATTTGGGTATCAGAGAATACACACGTTATTGTGGGAAAGCCGATGCACCCACAACGAGTAACAATCTGGGGCGGTTTTTGGTCCGGTGGCATCATTGTGGACCATTTTTATTTGAAAATGAGCAAAAAGCCGCCATCGCGGTAAATGGGAAGCATTACCGCGACATGCTCAACCAATTTTTGTTTCCCAAAATTCTAAAGGAAGGCGTGGACGACATTAGATTTCAACAGGACTGTGCCACTAGCCACACATCCAACGTAACCAGTGATCTTTGGTGCAGCGTTTTTGAAAATCGAATGATCAGTCGAAATGCTGCTGTCAATTGGCCGCCTCGGAGCTGTGGTTTGACTCCGTTGGACTATTTTTGTGAGGAATCGTTAAGGATAAGTATAATGCTAATCATCCAGAAACGAGTAATGCCTTAAAACACGAAATCGATTTTTCCAGTCATGAGATTGAACCCCAAACAATCGTCAATGTACTGAAATATCATTTTATGTTCTGAGAGCTGATACAGCAAGGGTTCTGTGTGGAAAAGTTCAATTAATTCTACGCAGTAATTTTTGGTTGGTGCCTCTTTAAATATGGAGAGCAATAAGCAGCATATTCGTCATAGGTGTTTTACTTTTTTACTATAGAAAAGGTAAAAATGCTGTTCAAGCCGGAAAGAAATTAACCGATGTGTATGGAAAAGATGTGTTGACAGTACGCCAGTGTCAGAGCTGGTTTCAAAATTTCGATTCGGGAATATTGATGTCGAAGATGCACCACATTCTGGAAGCCCGGTTGAAGTTGATAAAGACACGATAAAGGCATTAGTTGATGCAAATCAGCGAAAAACAACACGTGAGATCGGTGAGAGGTTGAATTTATCGAACTCCACTGTTTATGACCGCTTGGAAGGCCTGTGTTTAACCTCGAAGCTCCATATATGGGTTCCTCATGTTCTCACGGAGAGAAATTTGTATAGTCGCATTGACGTATGTGATTCGCTTCTCGAACGTCACGAAAATGATCCATTTTTGAAGCGCATCATTACTGTAGACGAAAAATGGGTTGTATATAATAACGTCAGACGCAAGAGATGATGGAGAAAAAAAGATGAACATTTCGAAAGCCAATATCCATCAAAAAAAGGTGATGATGTCTGTTTGGTGGGATTTTAAAAGAAGTTTTTTTTTTTAGCTTTTACCGGAACACAACAATTAATTCGGAAGTCGACTGCTATCGGCTGGATGAATTGAATGATGCACTTCAACAAAAAAGGCCAGAGTTAATCAACAGAAAAGACGTAGTGTTCCATCAAGGTAATTCGAGACCACATACAGGTTTGTTCAGTCGCCAAAAGCTTTTACAGCTTGGAAGGGATACACTGCCACACCCACCATATTCTCCAGGTCTGGCGCCTTCGTATTATTATTTGTTTCGGGCATTGCAACATTTTTTAGACGGTAGAACCTTTATTTCAAATGAAGAGATCAAAAATCACCTGGATCAGTTTTTGCCAGCAAAGACCAAAAATTCCATGAGCGTGAAATCATGCTACTACCAGAAAGATGGCAAAAGGTGTTGGACCAGAATGGCCAATATATAATTTAATAAAATATTTATTCATTTTACGAAAATTGTCTTACATTTTCCCAAAACTTCACGAAATTACTTTCCGAACAACCCAATAATTCAAAAATTTGAAATTTTCAGGGAAAATGGAATACTGAACAAACACACAAATGCTTCTCTTGCCTTCCACTTTAGTGCTTTTCTCAATTTTTTTATAGCTGAAACGACATATCATTTCAAAACACCTTCATTGCCAGGAATATAATAACATTGATTATTTTATCATCTATCCAAATTTACAACTATTCCCCTGATAGGAATAGAAAATAAATGTGGCAACTTTTATCTGACTGCGATTGCAAATACTTCTCGGTATTTTTTTTTGTCATACGTTATTATCATTTTCGCTTAAAATTTTGCGAAACACTAGAGCGATTCATTTTTGATTTTGCAATACACACATATGAACAACCTATCTACCTGAATCAACCGAAGTCGAGTTCTAATTACCTATTTTATTTGTAGGTATAACATACTTAAAGATATTTATTTGATAGTGTGTTATGTTTGTCTCATTTCGATAATAGTTTAATCATTTTGGGAGACCTTGTCATAGATATTGGAACTCTATCTAGGCTCCGTTAGATCTATCTACATTAGTCGAGTAGCCGATTATAGCCATTGTAAATGACATTCGAGATGTATATCGAGATCGTTATGAAATAAGGAATTTGTATATCATTGTTCGAAATTTTGAGAAGCCTATCTTTTGATCAGGGAGCTGCATGATCACTTTTCAAATAATTTGAGACTGAAATAACTTTTCTACAGTCTTAGGTATAACGTTGGTGACTTCACAGTGTCAAAAAATGTTTTTCTCGGTGGAAGTGCAAAAAACAGAATGGCACAAATGAAATCAATTAATAACTGTGAATTTCCCAATATAATGACTTTCGTTCTTTAATAGTTGAATGAAGGAAGGGCGATCCATTTAAAATTTGCATTTTTTGCCGCAATGTTTTCAGGTGTCGAGTTGTTCTATCAAATAACGATCCAGTTTCATGCCGCAAGGGCATTTCATTTCTATTGAAATTTCCACGTAAATTTCTAACAGTTTGAATGGAATATTCACTTCTTTGGATATAAGCTTTTGATATTTTCCAGTTTTGTTCAAGCGTAAATCGACCAATTTTGATAATGCCATATATTAAACTAACTTTCCGTCAAAAAACCAATGACAGAAGTGTAGCCAGACTGGAAATAACCACTCATTCAAAATTCAAACTCTAAATGGCCAGCCCTTTATTACGAGCTTATAACATTTAGCTCCAGTTCAAGTTCATTCAAATATTCAAAAAAGTTGTCACTAGAATGAATACATAAATCTTTCTGAAAAGTTATTTCAATCAAGAAATTTTTATTACATTATACTAAGAGGTCATGTGGTTTTCAGAAAAATACTAAAAACTTAGTCTACGAATGTCTTACTTTGTGCGTGCTATCGTTTCGCCCAAATGTCTGTCATTTTCGAATTTTAGGCCGATTTAGGATGTAAATTACCAACACAAAGCAAAATCTCGTGAATGTCGTATCGTTTGAAGATAAAAAAAAATTATTTTGTGCGCACACCAGCGTTAAGTGCTACCGAAACCATAGCAACGGTCCCACGATTGGGTTCAAATTTAGCATTTAGATGTAAAATAAAGACACGAAGCCTAATTTAAAATTTCGTGTGTGATACGATTGCGCGTAAAACCTACCGATTTCTCGTCAGTGCTTTTCTAGGATTTTTTTTAGAAGCACAATATATTCGAAAATGAATAAATTATAGTATACAATATAGTTTTCAGGCCTGGAAGGAAAATCATGATAGGAAATGATCAAAATAGCCTATAAACTCCATAAATTTTTATTATTATTTGCAATAATTGGAAGTTATTCAACTATAAATGTATACATTAAGTCAAGGAAGGGCCGAGAATTCGTCATTCAAAAAGTTTGCTTAAAATAAGGCTGAGTTGACACATTTGCCCTCTATATTCACGAGGAGTTTTAGCCTTATCTGTCATTCAGTTTGTTTACACTGCTTCCTTTTGTGAGTAAAGCCGCGTGTGTTTTGCAAAATTTAGAATAAATAAAATTAGCCAACAAATTGTCTGCCTTGAATTTTGCATTACAAATGGAATTTCGCGTGCGGAAACGCTGAAAATGTTAAATGATGCTTACGTTGCATATATTTTATCAAAATTACATGAGTTTGAATCAGAAAAAAGTATGTCGATCAAAAGCATAGGTAATGTTGGCAGTTTTTTTATTATTGCGGTGTTATGTACTCGAAATTTTTACCAAATGAATGATAACGCCCCACCACACCGCACAAGAAGGGTTCAAAACATTCTTCAAAAGAACAATATCCAGAGAATGAACAGGCCAGCAAATTGACCAGACATGAATCCAATGGAGAACGGATTACCTAGGGAGAGCAATATCCAATCGCCAGAATAGACCCGAAGTGTTTTGATTCCAACAAGATGGTGCTACACCTCATGCTGCTACCGTAGCAATTGATTTATTGAAAGAAAGGTTTGGCAATAACATTATTTCGAGAAATGGTCCAATTAATTGGCCTCCAATATCATGCGACATAACTCCACTGGATCATTTTCTTTGGGTTTATGTCAAGTTATTGGTTTATGCTGATAAACCAGAAAAAATAGACTCTTTGGAAGCCAACATAACTCGTGTTATTGATAAAATGAGGCCGAATTATTCGAAAAGTGGGCCATAATTGGTCTGCTCGAATGCGGTTCCTCAGAGCTAGTCGTATGCCGGAAATTATTTTCAAAACATAAATTATCTTTCAATTAAAAAAAAATTGGCTTCAATCTCAATTTGAATGTGTGTTATTTCAATTTAAAGTTCTATCACTTTAAAAAAAACACCCGATATATACATGGGAAGTTATCAACACACTGGATGAAAATATATTAGATTATCTTATGTAGGTCGAAAATCAGAATGCAGAGCTGAATTTCTGAGAAAATTGAGAACTACATTTACATACGAAAAGGATTAAACATTCGATGTGGAATAAAATAATTGTTAGCGGAAATAAAATTACTCAATTCAGGATAATGATTATATTTATTTCGAATAACAGTTTTCACATAAAATATTTCTAAGCATTAAGACTGCTTTGATAAAAAAACTCATGATTCATCAGCTTATACTTTTATGTTTATTGATAATGAAATATTATATAATTAGATATTGCAACTGCACTCGATTATATTGAAAAAATAATCTTATTATCTCCTAAAGTCAAGCTCAATGTACCCAAAATTGGTCTGCTTTAATCAAAATTAAAGTATGCAATGATTTTTTTTAAGATTGTTAAGCGGTCAAGATTTTAAAAGACTTTAGATCGCAATTTCGTGATGAATTATTTTTAATACTTTGAAGATCTGCTTACTTGACAAATAACGAAATCACAGTCTAAATTTGCTACCTCCTCCTATTCTGAGTGTACTTGAGATTTACATATATTGAACTACACGATTTCTCTAAAGCCATTTTCTTTTACTACAGTGTAAAAAGTGCCTGGACTTCGTCAATGGAATACAAAATATATCTTATTCAATAAAATAATAAGAAGAGGTTTTTTACTTGATAGAAGGATTATTACAAAATTATAAAATAAAAAATATATTTAAATTTTAAATGACAAATTATATTTCGTTGGGTTTTCTTTTTATTCCATTTGATATTATATAATGAGTATTGATTTTAAATGTCTACTAAATTTAATCAGTGCTTATAAGACATTGATTCAATTCTAAAAGTTTCTGAATAAATTTTTTTTAAATTAAAATTTATAGGAGGCTAATAGAATAAATCTGTTTTGATATTTAAATGTTATACCATATTCATTTGAATGTATTGTATCGGTTTCAAAGTAGGTCTTTTCCGAAATAATACACTGACGCCAATGACTAATCCATTATATCAAAACATTCTTTAAATGAATTTTCAGGAGCCGACTTGAGTACTTCGCTGAAGGCCGGATTCATATCAGGAAAATACGGTGGTTGTTCGATAAGATTTGTCGTGTTTTTGTACATAAATTGCTTCTCTATGCTAGCCCTGTGACTCGCTGAGTCTTTCGGAACTATTTGACCAACAACGCGTTTTACGACCAAAAAATCGTTCGCAATTGTACCATTTGATTTATGGGACGGAGAATTCTCAGACTCAAACGACGATTTTTAGTCAGCATTTTTTTTTAATAACACGATGACGAGGTGAATTTTACAACACATCTCGACTGCTTTTGAATGCAGTATTGTTATTACTAACATTGAGACTATTGTTACTCCTAGATCTTCCGTGAAAAATATCAACTTCAGATAAACTGACAAAATGGAGAACTATGGCAGATGATGCTCAAACTCAGTGTGAAAATAGAGAACAGTTGTGCCAATTTAGCGACCGAGAACGCTAGTACCTTCTGAAATATTGTTTATTAGTTTAGTATAACATAGTTAAGTTTACATCATATAGAATGCAAAACCTCAGGAAATGAGAAAATCTATAAAAACTGTCAGACTTCAATGTCAATTATTTCAAATATTGAACTTTTCAACCATTTCTTCAGAAAAACTAGGTATATGAACTGGTCAAAAACAGTCAGATTGACTTTAGTATCACAATCGTTTACAGAATAAATTAGTGATCACATTGAATTTCTAATGCCATTTTTTGGACGAAAATTTAGTAAGCAGTTATATGGAAGCGCCTATTTCTAGAAATTTTTTGAATAATGTATGTTTTAGTTTCAAATATTTAAATTTTCATCATATGGAATTTGGAATCTGAAAAATAAAACAAAATTATAAAAACTGTAAAACTCCCATGTCGATTATTTCAAGTATTAAACTTTTCAACAATTTCTTCAGAGAAACTATAATTGACTTCAATGCCTCCAGAATTTACAGAATACATTAGAGGTCATTTAAAAATTTTAATGTCATTTTTTGGCCGAAATTTAGTAAGCAGTACAATTGATTTGCAGGAATGAATTACACTGTTCGTTTTATTGATTGATATTCTTGTGTTAAAAAACGTTTCAATATTTTGGGAACTAATTCTAGATCTCAAAATAAGTAAAAACTTTCATCTAAACATGGGTCCGCAAATGTGCCAGTTTGGAGATATGAGCGATTTTCGGTTTTCAAAGTATTAACTACTAGCGCAACCAAATAATATAAATTACAGAAGATATTGTATTTATTTCTGACTTCTAGTATTTTACAGAAGATGTTCCATATGACCACCGTCCATTTCAATGCAGAAAGTACATCGTCGCCTTAAGGAATTACGTGCTTTTTCGAAAAGACGTGCTTGTGTTCGGATCGCTTGACAGGATAGTTCAATCCGATGTTGCAACTCTTCGATGTAATTCACTGACGTTGCATACACTAAACTTTTCAAATAACCTCAAATACAAAAGTCAAAAGGATTCAAATCGGGAGATCTAGCCTCCTCGTCCTATCCATCTTCTGGGAAATGTTTGATCTAAATGTTTCCTAACAGCAAATGTAAAATGTGGGGGCGCTCCATCTTGCATAAACCAAATATTCATCCACTTATTTAAAGGTACCACGTCTTGAAAATCGGGAAGGTATTTTGGAGAATGTTAAGGTATGCGGCTCCTGTTAAATTCCATGGTAAAACTAGTAGTTCTAACATACGATCTCCTAAAATACCTAGTCAGATATTTATACTGAAACACTGTTGATGCCTAGATTCATGAATGGTGTGTGGATTTTCATCCGCCCAAATATGGCTGTTATGAAAGTTAAAAATTCCATCATTTGTAAAGCCGGCTTTATCAATGAAAAGGATAGAAGTAAAATGCGCATGTTCAGCAATTTTTGTTAAAACCCATTAACAGAATATCCTTCTGCCTTGATGATCAGGAAGATTAAGAGGTTGCACGCGTTGATTATGTAATGGATAGAGAAGTTGATGACGCATAGTTCTCCTGACAAGGGGGCCACTTATTCCTACTTCCGCTGAAATTCTTCTTCTTGTACCGGGATTTTCATTCGCAATAATTAAAATTTGCTCTTCAACTTCTGGAGTACTTACAGATCTTGGACGTCCAGTATCACGAGCGTTTTTTTAAGGAACCAGGTTCCCTCAATCGTCTAAAAACTTGATTGGACGCACATGAGAAGGAAGTTGACGATCGGGATAAGCCTCTGCATAAAAAAGACGTGCTTCAGGACCACTCCCCACGGCCATACAAGAAAACCATATCACTCATTTCAATATAAGAATAAGGTGTTTTAAATTCAGGAAAAATAACTTTTTCCCATTAACAAAGTAAAAGAAAGTAAACGACTCTAATCAGATGCAAAATACTCAATAAAATTACGTAAATGTTATATTGGGTGTTCTTTTTAGAGTGATAGAACTTTCGATAGGGATAATTGTTATTTGACAGAAGGAAGAAGCCATGTTGTTTTGACATTTCTGTTCAGTAGGCATTGACAAATTACCATGGAGAGACTAACGCAGCAACAACGTTTACAAATTGTTGAAATTCATTTTCAAAATCAGTGTTCTATTCGCCAAACTTATAGAGCACTTCGTGAAATTTATGGTTTACATAATAGTCCATAAGAGCAGCTTATTCGTCGAACTATCGATAGATTTCGGACAACATTTTCTCTACTCAATGCAACAACAACAACTGTACGTACAGTGGAAAATATCGCTGCTGTAATTCATAGTGTTAATGATGATCCAGATTTGTTTATTCGTCGACGTTCACAACAAGTTAGACTCTGTGCATCCACTACATAGAAAATTTTGCGTAAAGATCTTGGTCTACACCTATACAAGATCCAACTGGTTCAAGAACTAAAGCCACTTGACCATAATAAGCGTCGTTTGTTTGCTGATTGGGCCCTAGAACAGCTTGAAGTTGATCCACTTTTTATCGTAAAATTGTGTTTAGTGATGAAGCTCATTTCTGGTTGAACGGCTATGTAAAAAAGCAAAATTGCCGTTTATGGAGTGAAAGCAATCCTCAAGAAGTTCTGCAGGTTCCATTGCATCCTGAAAATCCACTGTATGTTGTGCTTTACACGCTGGAGGCATCATCGATCCATATTTCTTTAAAAACGATGCTGGAGCTAATATTTCAGTGAATGGTGCTCGTTACAGATCGATGATCAATGATTATTTGTTTCAAAATTTGAATGGTATCGACCCAGAAGTGTTTTGGTTCCAGCAAGATGGTGCTACACCTCATGCTTCTACCGAACAATTGCTTTATTGAAAGAAAGATTTCGTGATAACATTATTTCGAGAAATAGTCCAATTAATTGGCCTCCAATATCATGCGACATAACTCCACTGGATTATTTTCTTTGGGGTTATGTTAAGTCATTGCTTTATGCTGATAAACCAGAAACAATAGACGCTTTGGAAGCCAACATAACTCGTGTTACTGATGAAATAAGGCCTGAATTACTCGAAAAAGTGTTCCAAAATTGGTCTGGTCGAATGCAGTTCCTCAGAGCTAGTCGGAGATTATTTTAAAACATAAATGTTATAAAATTATCTTTCAAATGAAAAAAAAATTTGCTTCAATCCTGATTTAAATGTGTTTTATTTCAATTTAAAGTTCTATCACTATAAAAAAACACCCGATAGATCCCAAACTAGTACTTGCTCAACATTTTTTTTACATTCTGTAATATTTCAGGTGCTTTTTTAGGATATTTTATTACATGCCAACTTCTCTCTAGCGGAGATCTTCTAGAGAAGTATATTACAGAATGTAAGAGAAAACCTTAAAAACGGTGTGTAACTCGACCCCTGCTACCAGTTAATATTCTTGAGGGGGTTGCCACCCCGTTTAGGATGATGAATCTTCAATCAAAAAATGCCGGCATGCAAGTGAAAATTGACTGTTTTGTGTAGGTATAATACCAGAAAAACAGAAATATATTGATTCTATTCATTTTACGGAAACTGGTGAACAATGGAAAATATTTATGAAAATCATATCTGAGTGTAGTGTCAACTATTGTTCATTTATTCTTCTATTTGATGAGACAATTTATTGTAATTTATATGAGATTCTGAATAAATTATCCTATTCTGAAAATATCTCTGGGATCAGTCGTGGTAGACATATGCCGGAAATTATTTCTAAAACTTAAATGTCATAAAATTATCTTTCAAATGAAAGAATTTCTGATTTCAATCTTAATTTAAATGTGTTTTATTTCAATTCAAAGTTCTAACACTCTTGAATATCACCCGATATAAAAATCAAATGTTTGAAGCCAGCTGTGATTTTTTTTTATGAACCAACTGCAAAACATTTCAATTGTAAGTTCAGTAAACACGACATCTGAAAGATGAAAATAAATCGAATATCGTATTTGGTTGCGCTAGTAGTTAATTTGAAAACCGAAAATCGTTTATATCTCTAAAACAGCTCATTTGCGGATCCACGTTTATATGAAATTTTTTACTTATTTCGAGGTCTATAATTATATATATATATATATATATATATATATATATATATATATATAAATATTGAAAGTTTGTTTTTCAACACTCGGTATAACATATTTACAATATATAGAATCATAACCTTCCCTTTTTTGTCTGGTATGACTGCAGTAGCGGCAACTTTTAGCATTTAAATTTGGACATCTACTATATTGTTTCAGATTCCTTCTTAAACAAAAGAAAATTAAGTTAGGCGTCGAAAATATATTTCTTTACATTGTATCCACGTTCCTCCAAAGGAATTATATCCAATAATAACTTCGTTCTTTTGGGAACCGTATAATTTCGACCTATTAACTCATTAATTCAACCGACTGTCCGCCCAATCCCTGTCCGGACCATATGAGAAACCGTGGAACGCACCCCCATCATTTCTGCCAAAGGGAGCCGCTACTCTCTTTTTCGAGACCCGTATTCATCGATCCAATTTGGTCAGCGTTATCTTCTCCGAGACGGCCTGTACTTAAGAAGGAATTGAAGACGTTTAAATTGACCTGCACATACTCATTTTCGGGTGAACTTATTAATTTCTACTTCTCCACGGCATCGGAGAAGGCTTTCGGGGGATTTTTACATTAACTGTCCGTGCTGGGAGACGCCGCTTGATGCCTGCGGGCGGACATTTGCGGTAGACGGCGGAAATGCCATGCCACGAAATTCAATACGTTTTCTGTTTCTTCTCTCCGGTTGTCGGCAGCTTCGGCTATTGAATATTTCCTGAAACGTTCGAAACTCATGAGTATGTTCCTAGTAATGCTTCCTTGAGAAGAAGAAACTGAAATATGAGCCCAGTAATAAAATAATTTCATTAACATTTGATATCATGAGCCGAAACACTCATAAGAGAGCTGAAGGGTTTTCCAATAAGAGGTTTCATTTTGAATAGCTTGCTATCTGGGCAGCTATCACTTTTGAAGCTGTCATTTTTTGACATTTGACAAGTTAAAACTACGCCATTACTAAAAATGGAACGATAGACGCTTGAATAACGCTTTGAAATTGTTAAAATTCACTACAAAAATGATGAAAATTTTGCAGTCACATTTCGCAAAACTAAAGCACTTTTGAGTCGTCATGAAGCACCTTTCTTCAAAATGATAAGGATTTTCATCGAAAAATCATCTTCAGCGATGAAGCCCATGTTTACCTCGGAGGCTACGTTAATAAGCAAAATTGTCGCATTTGGAACTCGGAAAATCCAAAACTGATTGTTGGAAAGCTTTCCCATCTTCAACGTGTCACTATGGTTTTTGGGCTGGCGGTGTGATTGGACCTTACTTATTCGAAAATTAAGCTCGTGAAACTGAATGGATTACGCTACCGAGCCGGAATTGGAGATATTACTGTGGACGGCGTACCCCCCGGCATTAGATCTTAACGAGATAGGGGCGCTTGTCATGACTAGGACCCTAGTTTCGTCCCGAAGAAATGGAGGGTTAAGTCGTAGTGCCTAACGTAATGCCATTCGCGCCAGTCACTGGACCTGTGTGGTGAAAGTTCTCCGAATGGAGCCTTAGTTTTGCCGTTGCTGAGCCGGTTGATCAACTCAGTGACAGGAAGTCTGTCGCAGCACAGGGCTTCTCCCTTAAAACTGGCGTACTCTCAGGTGTTACTTGTATCACCTGGACACCCCATTGGTGTTAGACTCGAGAGGGCAGTGGTTGAAAGTCCGCATACTGGACTAGGGAGGTATTTCTTTTATCTGTTCGCAGGTTAGTGTTTGTGGATTTCGACGAAATGGCTTAGCCATTAGTGCTTGACGCCATGATCAATCAAATGACTTCACATGGGTTCGGTGGGTCAGGCTGCTAGACGGTGCTCGTACCAGGATCAATAGAATCTTGAGATTATCTTGGTTCATAGGACTGCGTTCGGGTGCTTAGATAATAATTCCTTCCGGCGGGTGAGTTGCGTCACAAACCAACTCATGTACTGACCTGCACAGCCAGTAGAGGTTGAATAGTGCTTCGCTGCTACCAGTCAGACGATTCTGGCTTTCGAGTCGGGGCCCAAACTGGAAGCTGGTTGGTTCATCTCTTCGGAGAGGTTCTCGCTTCGCGCGATGATACGGCGTCATCCTAATCACACTTTCTACTTCTAGGGGTGTACTGTGGAGACTGCTGAGTAATTACTTGGTGAAGAGAGATGCTCACATGCCAATATGGAAACCTGGTAGAATTCACGTGTGGACAACGTCGTGGCATTATAGTTTGTCGCGCTGGGGCGCTTGTTTTGACTAGGACCCTAGTTTCATCCCGGTGAGGTGGAGGGTTAAGTCTTGATGCCTAAAGTAATGATGAGACCCTAGTTTCACGTAAAGGTGGAATGGAGAACTGAGCCGCGTTGATCAACTCAGTGACTGGTCGCAGAACAGGGACTCTCCCTTAAAACTAACGTACTCTACCATATTGCAGTAAATCTCCGGATTTTTTTGTCCAATGGCCAAGTGCGTTATATAGCATACTGCGTTACCTCTGGAGGGCGGAGGCACTCGGAAGTATTCGTACGACCTGGCCTCACAATTGGTGTTGGGCTCGAGGGGGCAGTGGTAGACAGTCCGCATACTGGACTAGGTGGGTATTCCTTCTATCTGTTCACAGCAACCCCTGTTCAAGATATTTCGAGAAATGCTTCAGGCTTTAGCGGGACTTGACGGTTCGACCGGCCTCGTCCTGAACCCGGATCGATTGCGAGACGTTTCTGGGGTTTGTGGATCTCGACAATACGGCTAGACCGTTGGTGCTTGAAGCCAGGATTAATTGAAAGACTTGACAAGGGTTCCTGGGTTTTGACGTACAGGCCGGACTGACGGTACTCCTACCAAGATCGATTGAGAGATCAATCTTGAGACTATCTTGGTTCATGGGACTGCGTTCGGGTGGGTGGATAAGAAGCCCCTTCGGTGAATGAGTTGAATGAGTTGCGTCACAAACCAACTCGGGTAATGACACTGCAGAGCCGGTAGAGGTTGGATAGTGCTTCTCTGCTATCATTCACGGTGTAGGTTTTTGGACTGGAGCCGAAACTGGAAGCTTGGTGGATTCAACTCTTCGGAGTGGTTCTCGCAAATGCGTGATGATAAGGCGTACCCTTATCACACTTTCTGCTTCCTGGGCAGATTGTGGAGACTGCTGAGTAGTCACTTGGTGAAAGAGCTATGCCCACATGCCAATAAATTAACTGGTAGAATTCACGATGTGGATGACGGCGCTACGTTCCATTGATTATCATGAGTTATTCACATAACGCGTTTCGTTGAGTAATTAACTTCTTCAGATGCTTACAAACAACTAAGTTGTTTGAGAGAAATGTCCATATATATGTGTTTCATTTAACTAAAGTGTACAATGGATTTCTATCAAGTTAAGGCCAACGCGATACGAAGTTATATTACATCTTATTTAAATAAAAAAAAATACGATGTACATGCATATTTCCGAACTATTGGATGTTAATTCACAAACTTAATGGTCCATTCGAATTTGAAACCTAGCCCTGCAAATATCGGAAATAAATAAACGATACAGACACGGGAGAATTGATCGACCTAACATGATACGCCTGTTACTCCTTAATAATCATTTGAAACCATTACCATCTTAAAATTAACAAAATGGCATAAGTAAAAAATAATTTTTTTTAATTGAACAATAGTGTCCTGGACTACAGGAAAATTTTAATTTCTCTTGATAAGAATAATGAACTTCATATGAGAGAACTTATGTTAACCAAAGTAATTGATACTCTCGTTCATCCCCACCCTTATTCAATCAATAAGAACCATCCTGCATCAGTGACATTGCAACGCGCATTCGTTTTCTGTGATCTGTAGCCCTCCGCCGTTCCCACCTTGGGAACTGAAAGCTGAGCAAAACGTGACTTCCTGTACATTCGTACGTCTAAATTCGATACTTGCACCATGTCTGCAGTCACAGTCGAACGCAAACACGGCCTCTATTTGTTTTTTCCAGTTGTGTAAATTGAAATACTGCCGCACAATCGGCTAGAATAGCATTCAGGCCAAAGGGAAGAATAACACAAAGAAATATGGAACAAGATCGAATTCAGAGTTTGTGTATCAAGAGAATACCATGAACAACATAAAGGCTGTTTTAAAAAGCGCCGTAATTTAAAACAATGTCTATCTTTGTTTCTATGTGTATTGTTTCTTGTTGCATATTATCTTTCTGCATATTTTCTTTTATTACTTGCGAACTAATGATCAACAAGATCGTGAAAATTTAGGATGGAGCCATTAAAAAAGTACCAGAATTTGTTGAATTGTCATATGGATAATTAAGTGTCGGGATTAACATTAAAAACAAATTTTTTCGTAAAATTTGACTTTGCTCATCAATATAGTCATCTTCCATTCCAACGTTTTTCTCAACTTTTGATTGCTTTCTTATAGAACGATTTGTATTTGGTCTCAAAATAGGCTTCAGTTGCGGCTATATCCTTATCAGTGGAGCTAAATCTTTCTCCTTTGAGCATCTTTTTGGGAACTTTGAACAGGTAAAAGTCAGATCTGCTGTATAGCAATCGATGAGCAAAATTCGGTGCGTGTCTCAAAATACAAAGGTCATGGGCATTGCCTGCTGATTGTGGTGTCTTCGGACACTTTGGCCGACTTTCAACCTCTTATCTACACTTGGATGACACTATTTTCTACTTCCGCCGTAAAGACACGAATCCATCGTTAGGTACCGACGTAAAATAACCTTTTATCACACTTAAACAGCTGCAAACGAACTCCGAACCATCAATTCGTTGTTGTTTTTGTTTCTCTGTCAACAGATGCGGTACACACTTTGAAAAACCTTTTTTCATGCACAATTTGAACACGTTACCTTTTCATATCTTTAAGATGACAGTTAAACAACATCAAATTGTCCGTCGCTAGCCACTATTTTTTTCCTAACTTTCAGCAATTGACGGATACTATCGTCCGGCTCTTCTGCTGCTTTCCATGCATCGATCCATTTTTTGACTTCATCGTAATTAGATAAGTACTGGTCAGGTAGGCCAGGTTGCATCGATCGGAAGAGATGGTAGGAGCAATGTCTAGTCGGTACGGCGGTGGAGTAGGTCTTTCCATTTGAGCGTGCCTGAGTACGTTTTAACAGCTATGTAACATGTGGCCGTACAATGTCAATTTTGTCGTGTCTGTCAACGTTTTGCGGACATTTTTCTCGCAATGCTCGGCTCAAACGCATCAATTGTCGTCAGAAGACTCCTGTGGTTCTTTCGTTCGATTGTAGTAGCTCAAAATTAACCACGCCCAGCTGATCCTACCAAATACACAGCATAATCTTCTCGCCATGAATATTCGGCTTGACCATTGATAATTAAGGCATCCATATGTTGCCTGACTTTTTGGATTATCGGTATGGCTCCACTTTTCATTGCCAGTCACAATTCAATGCCAAAACTCCTTTTTTTGCCGTTGGAGAAGCTGTTCGCACGTGAAAAAACGGCTTTCGACGCCTCTCGACTTGAGTTCCTTTCGGATCATTCCCAATGTTTTTAAACGATGGCAAATGAATGGTTGAGTGAGTCCAAGTGTTTTTGCGGGTTCCTCTTGCGTTTGTGATGGATTTTAATCGAACCTTGCCTCTAATTCTTCATCCCTAAATTTTGGAGGCGCTCCGGGTCGTTCTGTGTCTTCCAATTAAATATTGCCTCTTTTAAATCGGGAAAACCACTTCTGACACTTCGTCCAGCAAGAGCATGCTCACCATAAACATCCACTAGCATAATATCCACTAAAATACGATTACCTTCGGCAGCCATTTTCCTCATATTGAAGTAAAACTCCCTGCACAAACACATTTTTCGATACAAAAGTTGACATTTTCAAAGCACACTATGTTGTTTACACTTTAGCGAAGTGATAGATACTGAAAAGAAAGTCTAATGATGACACTTCAAAATGAAGCTGTTGCCAGATGAAACAATTGAATAATAAACTATTTGTCACATATGTTATCAAAACCGCAGGAACTTATTTTTACTCCTAAAATGTTTCGATGCCAATTGGTATTTATTGCCTTTGAATTCGAATGAAATAATCTCTGTTGAGATGTTTCTAGAACATGCCAAATATGCTGTATCTAATTCTGACGAATATTCAATTTAACACAGTAGAAATTTTAAATATCATACAGATTTATTTAATTTCGAAAATATTTCTATTCAAAAACTTTTCAGAATTAAATTAAATAAATGCCTTAGAAAAACACTTTTTCAGTTCAGTAGACATAGATACAACAACACTCATTACACAGTACCAAAAGAGAATAAAAGAATTCAAAGAAATATAAATTATTAATCAAAATTACTAAATAAGTACTTGAAAGATACAAAATTTTGTTCGTACCTTGTATTATTATATGAAAACCAAATCCCTTTCCAAAAATACAAAACATAACCTCAAGAACTTTTTCGAAAACAACTTACTTATTATAAAAAAATTCCTAAATCATGAAAAACATCTTCAAAAACCAATTTAGAATTCCCACAACGGAAAACTTGTTAGCCCTACTTCACATTTAAAAAATAATAATAATTGACAAAAAGTATCTTATCAGACGAGCTTAGTGTATCTCTAATCAAAACACCAGAATGAAGTGAACTTTGTAAGAACCTACGTGCACTCGAAACAAATTTGTATAAGATGATGGATTTTGATCGTTTTGGTCAATACTTTGTTTTCTTTTATTTCTTCATTAGAAACCACCCACATGTGTTCATAATATATGTCTATGAAGTGAAGCAGTGTTGTCTAGGTATGTTATAAAATTTAATTCTAAAAATTTTTAATAGACCTTTCAGATTAAATCTGTAAGAGGTTTAGGTGAATTAATCCAGCTATTATCTACACATAAATTTTCGATCTTTTACTTTTGGTCGAAAGAATTTCGCAAATTCATCCATAGCAAAGTATTTCATCGTTGAGAAGACTTTGCAAGCTTTTTTAATACGCTTGAAAGGGTCTCCCTGCATTGCTGACTGAAGCATACGTTCAAAATTTGAACTCGATCTTCCAAATGCGACTTGCAACTTGTTCACAACTCCACCTTCTTTATATATTGAAAATAACTATTTTATTTTTTGCATATTACAGATAATAGCTGGAATTAATTTTTTAGAACCTAAGTCTAACGGCCAGTTTCATAAACGAAATTAAAGCCTTCTTTTTCCCAAAAAGTCTCCTTTAATGATAAAACGTGTTTCATAAGCAAATTTTAAGGTTAAAGGGAACTTAAAAGTGTCCTTTATCTTGAAGTGAGAAAATCGGTCCTTTACTGCTGGAAAAGGATCCTTTAACGAGAAGCTCGACACTACGCAGGTGCTCGATAAACACGAAAACAGTGGACATAACCTTCTTCTGTCACATTTGCCCATTTTGTTTGATTTTAGCGTACTACGAAATATGTTAACGTTCAAACCGTGTGTGATTCAGACTTGAGAATCAGAATTATTGTAGCTAGATGACCTGGCTCAACACATGATCAAACCATCTTTAATAACAGTGTCTTGAAGAGAATATTTGAGAATGGTAAATTTGGATGGTATTTGTTACTTGGGGATAGTGGTTATAGTTTGTAGACTTATATTATGACAAAGTTACCGGAAGCTATAACTGCAGCTGAAAATTTATATAAGCAGTCAAAATTATACGAACTAGAAATGTGGTGGAGAGAAAATGTGGAGTTTGGAAACGTCGTTTTCCTTTGTTTACCTTCTAAAGGAATGAGTGTTAAGTTAACGACCATACGGGCAATTATTGTTGCTACCGCTGTTTTGCACAATATAGTTGTAGATATGAACGAAATATTTCCAAATGAATGATTGCAGGAGGAAGAGGACTTTCAAACAAATTCAACTAATGTTAATGCAGCTCGTCAGGTGAGAGTCTATTATTAATAAACATTTTGCTAATTTACAATTCATATTTGTGTGATAATTGAAAATAAATTTGGTTGTCACTCGTGAAACTATTCTACATATTCAATTGGTATCTTCAACATGACAAGATTTCATATAATTTTTATAAGATTTTACATGGTATGTATTTAGATAGGTTTCTATGTTTGTATTTTTGATTAATTATTTAACTTTAGGTAACATCTGAAAAACTTTCAAGTGAGAATAAAGAAATAAAAATATTATGTGTCATTGAAATTTCTGTTTTTAATTCAAATTTAAGGGGATTTCATAGTCTGCAGCAATGCTAAATGCAATGATAAAATTCTAATAGTGCTTTTCCCAGAAAGTTCGTTCAAAATAAAAAAGATTTAATTATTATTATTTAATTTTCTCTTCATCTCCATAATTTGCAAATCTAATATTTTAAGCTTCGAATGCTCCTCTTCTTTTTTTCTATTCTCTTCCTTGATAGCCACTATCTGAGCTTCTAGTAGAGCTGTATTTTTTAAAATATAAGTGGGTTCGCTTCGGCAAGTGGGTTCGTAACAGTTGGGCTCAACTGTTTGGAATTGGCTCCCTCAATTTCAATGGAGCCCCACCACCAGTCTCTTTTATATGACTGTGTTGAGCAGCTACCACCTTTCTAGTTTAAGTTTTTCTATTGTCATATTTGGATTTGAGCTGGTCCCCGTCTCTCCAATGGAGAACTGTTGCATTGAAAGCAGTTGCTATTCTCTGCCACACTTTATCCTATAATAATAAAATTCTCTTTTTCAATCAACTCCAAGATACGTAGTTCCTCCTCAGGTTTTAAAGTAATACTTTTTTTCTCTTTTCTTCCATATTAATTTATATAACTAACTTTTACTAAAATATAGAAATTGGCACGTAATAATGACATACATTTCAGTCTTGTGCACATAACCATGTTCATTGATTTATGCTTCTTTTCTTTTTCTTTTTACAAGTTCCGACGCATAGCTCACAATTTTTACAGAATATCACCAACTTATATTCGTGAATCACTAGTTCTCAGGATAGCCAACAGTCGGAAACATGACCGGCGCATTAAAGGAAGCTTTAAGTAAAGGACGGTCGATGTGCGTTTATGAAACTGATGGTCCCATTTAAAGGATCCTTTTTCGAAAAGGGACTTTATCATAAAGGAGCCTTTTGATGCTGTTTATGAAACTGGCCGTAAGTCGTATCTTCTTTCATTGTATATTTCTGTGATATAACCTACTTTTTTTAATGATTATTTTATTTTTCACATAACTCCTCACTGAAGAGATTTGGCTCCGAATTTCTCAGGTTCTTACTCTGGAGAATGTGCTATATATTCTTTGAAAAAGGAAAATAAAAAAAGCCTTTTTGAATTATATGTTGAACATTTTTTGGTGATGGAGCTTGTGATTCTTCAACATCCAATCGAAACAAGTATGTATAAGGTGATGTCTAAATAATTTGGTCATTATTTTATATTTCTTTTGATTCTTTATTAGTTAATTTCCACGACATGTGATGATAATATATATGTCTATAAAATGATAGTGTATCTAGGACATGTTTCTAAAATTTAATTCTAAATGTTTTCATGGGATTTATTTAGATTAAAATCTGTAGAGGTTCTGGGGAATTAATTCCAGCTATTATCTGTAACTCCACATTCATTCTTGCGTTTGTTACAGCCGCCGATATCCAGCTCCAACACTCTCACGTGTGCTTGTTCCGGGCGGACACCGAAAGAAATTAATATTTTTATGCACCATACTTACACAATCCACCTTGAACCCGAACCTCGAACCGTAGAATAAAATGTTCATATACCGTTCTCTCCTCTACAGGTAAAACCGGCCTAGGTGGTAGCCATTTCATTTATTTATTCTGTTCGTTTCCTTTCTTTCTAGCCCAATCAACAACAGAGAAACGCATAACAAAGAAGTTCTCGTCTTCGGTTATAGGCAGCACGGAAAATTATCAGAATATTCGATTTAAATGATGATAACTGAACTCCTAATTAGTACAAGGTAAAAAAAAGCTTCTGCGGGATCTTCACAGAAAATCTAGGAGTATCAGGATAATAATAATAAAAAAATATAATTTATGTCTGAAAATTTATCGATTGTTTTTTTTTTCTGAGTCTGTTACTATAGAGTAACCTGACATTTTAGTTTATACTGTCCACCAAGGGTTATAATTTGAACCAAGACCAGATATGGATACTTTCCACAATTTTTTTGTCCCAAATCCCAATAAAATGAAATTAACTGACGACTTTTTATATTCCTTGTACCTAGATGTTGACACAAAAAATTCTTACCCTCATTCGAATCTGAATTATCCGTTAACGCCGTTAAATCGGGTGTTTTTTTTAGAGTGGCAGAACTTTCGATAGGGATAACTGCGATTTGACAGAAGGCCATGTTGTTTTGACATTTCTGTTCAGAATCATTGACAAATTATCATGGAAAGACTCACGCCGCAACAAAGTTTACAAATTGTTGAAATTTATTTTCAAAATCAGTACTATTCGCCAAACCTATAGAACACTTTATGGTTTACATAATCGTCCATCGGAGCAGCTTATTCGTCGAACTATCGATAGATTTCGGACAACATTTTCTCTACTCGATGCAACAACAACAAGACAAAAAACTGAAAACAAAAAGATTTGGCGATATAATTATTTAGAGAAATGGTTCGACTAATTGGCCTCCAAGAACTGCACGTACAGAAGAAAATATCGCTGCTGTAAGTCATAGTGTTAATGATGATGCAGATTTGTCTATTCGTAAACGTTCACAACAAGTTGGACTCTGTGAATCCACCACATGGAAAATTTTGCGTAAAGATCTTGATCTACACCCATACAAGATCCAACTGGTTCAAGAACTAAAGCCTCTTGACCATAATAAGCGTCGTTTGTTTGCTGATTGGGCACTAGAACAGCCTGAAGTTGGTCCTCTTTTTTATCGTAAAATTGTGTTTAGCAGTGAAGCTCATTTCTGGTTGAAGGGCTATGTAAACAAGCAAAATTGCCGTATATGGAGTGAAAACAATCCTCAAGAAGTTCTGCAGGTTCCATTGCATCCTGAAAAATGCACTGTGTGGTGTGCTTTACACGCTGGAGGCATCATCGGTCCATATTTCTTTAAAAACGATGCTGGAGCTAATGTTACAGTGAATGGTGCTCGTTAAATATCGATGATCAATGATTATTTGTTTCAAAATTTGAATGGTATCGACCCAGAAGTGTTTTCGTTCCAACAAGATGGTGCTACACCTCATGCTGCTACCGTAACAATTGATTTATTGAAAGAAAGATTTGGCGATAATATTATTTCGAGAAATGGCCTCCAAGATCATGCGACATAACTCCACTGGATTATTATCCTTGGGGTTATGTCAAGTCATTGGTTTGTGCTGATAAACCAAAAACAATAGACGCTTTGGAAGCCAAGATAACTCGTGTTATTGATGGAATAAGGCCTGAATTACTCGAAATCTCAAAATACTCAAAAATGGTCTGTTCGAATGCGGTTCCTCAGAGCTAGTCGTGGTGGACAAATGACGGAAATTATTTTTAAAACATAAATGTCATAAAATTATCTTTCAAATAAAAATTTGGCTTCAATCTTAATTCAAATGTGTTTTATTTCAATTTAAAGTTCTATCACTCTAAAAAAACAACCAATAGTTCAGTCAAATTTAGCAAAATGACTTATAACTCTGCCAAAAATAACATAGAGTAGAAAATTGGTATAGACGTTAAATAAAGCATCATAAATGAAACATCAAAAATTCCCCTTCGATCCTACGTCTGCAAAAAAATGTATCGAAGGTCAAAGTTGAAAAATTCAGTTTTTTTCACTTTTCTCTGGAACGGTGAGTTTTAAATATAATTTTTTGGAATTAAATATGTAGAAGGCTAATATTAAAATATTTGAATAATTTTATATACCTTCTATCAAGAATTAACCTCTATTTATGTTATGTACAAAGACATTTTGGTCATAATAGTACTATTGTGTTTGATGGTTATACTGATCATAAGAAAAATATTAAAGCTGCAGAACAACGTCGTCGTTATCTGTTGATATCGTTTTTGATCGATCTATGAAAGTTCCAACAAACCAAAAATTTCTTCCAGATAGTCATAATAAGTCTTGCTTAATTTCAAGGCTATGTGAAAAATTTACAGCTGCTGGTATTCCAGTAAAACAAGCTAATAATGATGCTGAGGTCCTTATAGTTGAAACAACAATAGAACAATTCAAAAGACCAAATACAACTGTCGTTGGTGGTGAAGATGTTGATTTGTTGATACTACTGACTGCACAGACTCCAATTGATAAAATTATTTACTCTTTGAAACATGGGAAATCTCAAGTACAATCAACAATATATTCATTACAAAGTCTAACTGTATTTCTAAAATGTCAAACTCATATTTTATTTTTACGTGCAATAACTGGTTGCGATACTACATCAGCAATCTCTAAAAGAGGTAAAATAGCAATATTTAAATTGTTCGAAAAACGTAAGGATTTTATTGATTGCGCAGTAGTATTTACCTAGATTGACTCCTCTCCACACTTCATCGGCACAAATGGAATTCTTTTACTTCTTGTATGGTGGTCCAAAAAAAATTGATTCAGTAGACAGGTATAGATACAAGTATTGAAAAGACACTAGGAAATATAGGAAATTCAGTGTTAATCAAGAATGCAGCGAAGCAGTGGAAGAATCAAAACCCCAGCGCGATGCGATGACAGATAAATGATTGTTCTCTCTCAATGGCAGTGTTGATGCTTCGATCGAAAGGCTGTGCAGTCTGCTTTCACTCCCCACTACCATTGAAAGAGAACAGTCGTTTGTTCGTCATCATATCTCGCTGAGTTTTTGATTCTTCCACTGCTCCACTGCATTCTTGATTAACACTGAATTTCCTATGTTTCAGACTACCTTTTCCATGCTATATAAAAGGTTTGTAAAATCTGCATGGAACACTATCTTGTCTGCCTCCAACATCTGCTTCTGCCTTTCAACACTTTTATCGTGTGTATTATCAAGTTCAATTGTGGCTAGGCAATGAGCTGGATCCAAGAGAATGGGGTTGGAAATTAAAATATAATTGTTTGGAGCCAACTAAAACTCTACTACCCCCTGCTCGAGAAAACTGCTTGATACTATTTTTTGTAACTGCACGACGAATTCTAGTAAGAATTGTGGCTGTCAAAAAGTGGGCTCATTTTGTTCGCCAGTATATATCAATTATCAGGATCAGACTTGCTCCAATATTGAATCAAGTACAACAAATGGTAATATATACTTATGATATTATTGAAAAGACAACTGATGCATCTCTTTTCTTAGAAGAGCGTACAAAAATTCTGCAAGGAGAAGAAGAAATAATTGTTGAAGTAGAATTAGAAAAGTATCTATCATAATAACATTTAGAAGAAATCAACCCGTTCCACTTTGATCATTAGCAATAGAACCATTCTTTCAATCAATAGAATACGATCTGATCAACCTTTCTTTATCACAATAGATCGTGGAATATACCTATTGGGGAACCCACGTTAAAAAAATATTGATTCCTACGAAAAAGTCATCTCAATAAATTTTGTAGAGAATTGTATGATGCACTACTTTCACGATAAAATTTACTTTTACAGAGAAAAATGGAGAAAACCTGAATTTTTTTTAATTTAACCCTGAATAATTTTTTTTGTAGGGCTGAAACGTATTATCGACATTCATTTATAATGGTTTTTTAACGTCTCTATCAATTTTCAGCTCTATACGAATTTTGGCCGAGTTAAGTGTATATTTTGACTGTACTAAAATGGAGAATTTTGAAATATGCCTAGGATTTTAATAGTTTTGCTTCATTTACCATTTTGTTATTTTTGTTCGATTGCTTTTTTATTCAGAGACAAAGACAGGTAACGAAAATGAATGAAATATATTTTACCGTAAGCACAGATACAAAAACCCCGGCAATTA
The DNA here is from genome assembly GCA_034642435.1 of Megalocaria dilatata. NCBI lineage: Eukaryota > Metazoa > Arthropoda > Insecta > Coleoptera > Coccinellidae > Megalocaria > Megalocaria dilatata. The sequence goes on from CM067856.1 coordinate 78,680,591, forward strand.
GCTGTTACTATTTAAAAATTCAATATTTTTTTTAAATTTCTTTTGAAAACGGACCGAATTAATTTGTACTCCCAATATTAGAAAAAAAGTCATTCTTTGAGGAGATAAAACATTTAACGTATTTTTATCAACCAACTATTTGCAATACAGAGTGTTTTCAAGTGTCATAAACATTCAAAAAATGTACAAATAATTTTGATTTAATATCGAACGGCAATTCAACATTTTGAACGAAATCATGTGCTCGATATATTTATGACGTAATAATGTTAAACATAGCACTTCCGATTTAACATGGTCACACGTATATGATCATATTAACATCTATTTTATCAGTGATTTTTTCAACTTTGGTATTTTGAAGTTTAAATAGACAACTTTTGGTGACTTAGTTTCATGTGAAGAGTTTTACCAGCTGTAACGAAGAGTTTATTGATAGAATACGCTAAAAACGGTGAAAACACCACAGCAGCATAATTCGAAACCACAGAAGCAATAAAAGGAAAAAGGTGAGAAAAACTCACTGCGGGGGTGTTGCTGCTTCACAACAACGCAGCTGCGTAGCGAAGGCTGCTGTGCGAGAATGTGACTTCGAAGAGAATAATCATCCCCTGTACAGACCAGACTTGTGCCCCAGTGACTACTACCTATTCCCAAAGGAGAAAACATTTCTTCGTGGAAAGCTATTTTCCGACCATGAAGAACTGGCAGCAATTATTACCCATTTTGAGGAGATTTAGAGAAGAGTATTTCTCAATCTAACAAATGTATTGAAGTTCTAGGGAACTACAACGAAAAATTTAATTTTCTTTCATGCCAATACCGAGAATACATTGAACGCCCCTCGTATATTTGCTTTGGCTGTATAAAACAAAAGCTTTGCGTTATTTTTGTTCAGAATTTAACAATACCGCTTAAAAAATTTTGAATTATGTATTTATTTTTAAAATTTTGGGATTTTTTAGAAGAAGGCAAACATGAAAGTTGTCATAGGATGAAGAAATAACTTAAATCAGCAGTCACCATAAAGTGTCTCCCTTTTTTGACAGTAAAACATTCCATAATGAAATATGGAATGTCAATGATTTAAATATAACCTTATAACACCCTACACTTTTCTGTGATTTTGTTAAGAACATAGACTATCTTGAATATTAAAGTTAGTCTGTTTGAAGCAATCATCCTGTTAAACACGTGTGAGGTGAGATATAGTGATAGTTATTTGATTTTGATATTTGGAATATTATTTAGGGCCGATGAAGAGATTACTAGAATTATAATTGTTTTTTGAAGATATAGTGCATGTTTTGAGAGATTTCTGAATTAACTTATTTGAATAATTAAATATATGACATATTTCAAATAAATTATATTTTTTGAGAAGTCCTTAAGTTGTGCTCATGTTTTTGAAAGGCAATTGGTGTTCTTAATGGTAAGATCAGAAACAAAAATTTTGTCTCCTTTAAATATTTATTTATTAATTTTAATGACTTTTTTTATATCTGTTGGTTTATTTATTCCATTTGACATTATATATTGAGTTTTGATTATATACGTCTATTAAATATGAGCGGTGCTTATTGTAGACATTAATTTAATTCTAAAAGTTTTTTGAATAAAAATTTTTTTTGAAATTAAAATTGTAGAAGACTAACAGATTAAATCTGTTTTGATATTCAAATTTTAGTAAAACATTGTAAATAATTTCCACAAATTTGTTTTAACTAGGATCCACTACCATATTGTAACTAAATTGGGGCAAACTAATGAATATTAATAGAAATTTCTTCATACTATATATTTTTCATAATAATTCAAACTGAATTATGAAAAATTATATAATAGCAATATATTATATACATGAATTATGACATTAGAATAAAAATATGATTTTTCACATTTTCATCAAAAAGACTTATTAGCGAACTGGCTTTTATGTTCAATCAAATGGGAATATATTTTTTAATGAACACGTTTCATAAAATATAGCTTCATCTCAATATTTGAAATTGTTTCTCACAAAATAATAGAGTCTACTTTATCAATTAATTGTTTTTTTAGTGATTTGACACTTTGTAAAGCAGGATCTGCTGCATTATTTTTGCAGAATTTCATAATTCTATCATTTTAAAATATTTTTGAATAATATAAACCTGAATTTGTTTCTCAAATTTCAATCAATAATACTGCTTCATTTTGTACACTAAAATTCTTTATCGTAATTTCCTAGTATCAATTTTATTCAATACAACGAATAATTAACATACTGAAACATTTTTTCTTCAATATAGTTTTCGTGGAGACCATGATGGACAAATTAATATTATAACTAATATTAAAATTCACCTGTCACTCAGCTGACCTCATTTGTCTTATAATATCAAAACGAGAAAAGATATAATTAATTTCGCAAAAACGTATAGTAGAACCCATTCTTATTAAATTTGCTGCTTTTTCAACTCATATCGACCAGGTAGAGATAAAACCGGTATGACAGATATTTATGGTAGTCACACAAAGACATTTTAGCAAACAACCGAAACCAAAGATGTTACAAAAAATATATATTTTCTTTAAAAAGTGTAATATTTCCATACTTTTCCGGTTGAATCAGACTAGGATCTGTCAAACGCCTCAAGCCGACTACATTTCAATAGTTCCATGAATTGTATATCTTCTCCTTATAAAATATCAAAAATAATAAACAAATCAATATGTCCCATCGATCTTAAATTCCTACTAGACCGAACTATAAATCTCTTTCTGAGATTTCGGAACGATACACTAAAAAAGGATAAACATCTACATTCTTGTAAGTTTCTCTAGAATTAGTCCGTATTTCCAAAGAAAAGAAGAATTTTATCACATTATTAATAACTTTTAAAACACCCACAGTAATAGCAGAAAAAAAATGTGTAATTTCTTCATGTCACATCTATTATTTTTTGTCTCTCATAAAATAATACATCAATGTGCAAGATTAAGTTTTGATGAATGTTGAAAGCAACTGAGATACACACAGTAATTTGGTAGCAATAAAAAAATAATTACTGTTTTTAGTCCAACATTTATCATGTGAAATCCTAATCTTGAATGCAGTTTATTCATATTTATACTGGTAAAAGTCGTATTTTGATTTGAAAAAAACAAAAAAAAGTGGCTGTAACCAGAAATTTTTTGTAATTGGCACTAGTTTCCAGTATACAATTTGAAAAATAACTCATTTTAATCGATATACAAGAATGCAAGTGAGATAAAATAAGCAATTTAATATCACTTTACACTGAACGTTGATAATGACAAATGAAGAATGTGGAAAATTTTGGAAAAGTACATAAAATGAAAACTAATTGCAAACGCCAGCATATTCGTGTATAAACACCTAAGTGTCAACAGAAAAAGGAAAATCTCATGGAACAATCGACTGAGATCGGTACCGCATTCAAGATGCATCCAATAAATTCAAACTGACAGATATTCAATACTTCTACCCCACTGAATCATCAAATAAGCCCGATTAAAATAATAATACGGGGGTACTGAAGAACGAAAACTTACCAACTTGCAAGACATTATCCACACAACCAGTTTCGAGCAGTTTTAATCCTTTGCAGAAAGACAAATTCTGTGGCTCGGCACTCGAATTCACTGGGGGCACTTGTGACAACGAAGAGTACATACAAATATCACGTTCGTTCCTCGGAAACGACCAAAAAATTATTCGTCTCTGCACAGGTTCCGGTATACGATCATAACGCTCCTCGATCCGTTGAAAAGGGATTGTTTCAGCCACTTTTTTAGCCGTTATATCTAAAAGGGTGTCGGGGCTACAAGGACTCGGGTCCTTGAGCAAAGCCACCCCGTTTACGCTGCCACGGGAGCAGCAAACCCGCTTGGCTTGTGCCATCTACAACGCACTCTCACTGACTGAAGTCTGCAAGATCTGTCGGGACGAGGAAGGGAGACGCTTGCGGCGTTGCCGAGGTGCTTGGAAATACGGGAATTTCTAATGACTTTCAACATACCAAAGTAACAGAACTTTTGAATGATTTATTGTTAGTGATCAAATGAAAATTTACTAACTTTTCGTCGGGAAAGTAACAGAAATTTTTTAATGAAAGAGAAATTTTACGTCCAACCGAAAAAAGTTATATTGTCGCTTTCAAAATATTCTCAAATTGAAGTATCTAGCTTTTTCTACAATCATCGAAAGAAGATTTAATTTAAGCCCCAAACCAACCTTCAAGTTTCAAGTCTCTGGATCTTTCTGTTCGAAAGTTAGAATGTTCACTGACGCACCCGCTGGACAGAATTACTTTTTTTTTAATATCAAAACAAATTAAATATAATATGTTGTCTTCTACAATTTTAATTTCGAAAAAATTTTATTCAAAAAACTTTTAGAATTAAATTAATGTCTAAAATAAGCACCGCTTACGTTTAATTGACGTATATAATCAAACCTCAATATATAATGTCAAATGGAATAAATAAACCAACAGATATACGAAAGTCATTAAAATTAATAAGAAAATATTTAAAGAAGACAAAATTTCGTTTCTGGTCTTACCTATATATATACGTCTATTGAATATGAGCGGTGCTTATGTAGACATTAATTTAATTCTAAAAGTTTTTTTAATTAAAATTTTTTTTAAATTAAAATTGTAGAAGAACAGATAAAATCTGTTTTGATATTCAAATTTTGAACTGAATATACCTATGCACTATACGTATGTAGTACATACACAAAAAGTTTTATGTAAAAATATCTTTTAGAGCTGTTGGAAATAATCCATAATATTGCTTTGTTTTTTACGGGAAACCAAAATGTTTTTCTGAATTTCAGTTTGAATTAAGTGTATTGCTTGAAAACATCTACTACTATTTAGATTATAAAAGTGGAGAAACTTGTTCACCACAACCAATCAATATAAGGCATTCAGTGCTGAATTTTCACTCTGATTTTCTTCCTCAGCTTCATCGATCATTTCATCTCCCAAATCAATTTCTTCACTGTTTATTGACGAAATTATATCTGCGTCGGAGGAAAGTCGGCAACAAATTAGTTGTCATCAAGAGAGACGAATTCGATTAAATTAACATCATGAAATTTTGTTATTGAATTTTCCTGTGTCCATTTTTGTAAGTCTGAATTCTCCTCAAAGTCTTTAGCTCTCGATACACAAAGTTAGAGGAAGTTCGTCATCTTCATCAAAACCATAATCGGTTCGAAGGCCTGAATGGTGAAAACAATTGGAAATGGTTCGAGTACTTACTCTACCCCAAGTATTTACAAATATCATAATGGCATCCTATACGTTAATTTTAAAATCAACGTTGGTCTCTAGAACAGTGATTAATTTTAAGATAAGTTGTTGTCTATAATAATATTTTAAGCAATGTGTGACACCCTGGCTGAAGAACTGATGTGTCATTTGGTAGCAGAAAGACAAGTTCAATGCACTTCTCGAGGGTACTTTTGGATCAGCGGGGCCGTTATCTACTAGAAGTAGAATGTTTCTCATTGGTTGCATCAATTCACTATCCCAATCACTTAAGATTTTTGTAAAAATTTCAGGAGTAATCCATGCTCTTTTATTAGAAGAGTAAGTCACTGGAAGATTTTGAACGTTCTTAAAACATCTTGGTGTAGCTGACTTGCCAATAACAGTAACTTTTCTTTTTTCAGTACCATTCATGTTTGAACATAAAAACACAGTAAGACTCTCCTTGGGGATTTTCCCTCTTGGACATTTTCCCTCTTGAACGTTTATCTCTTAAATTTTAGCGTTTTATCGGGTGTCATTTTGAAAAACAATCATGTTTCATCTACATTAAAGATATTACACTTTCTGTACTTTTGCTTCAGAGTTGGCCAAATTGCAGTGTGCCACTGATGAGTAACCTTCAAAGATGCCGTGAATTTTTCTACATTTAATGTTATATCTTCATTAAACCTATCAATCCAGCCTCTGGAATATACAATTTTATTTTTTGGCGCACTTGAGACTTCTTGTCGTAAATGATACTGCTGTTGACACTTTTTCTCAAATTCTGATGCTTTGGCTTAAAGAATGGGTCCAGAAATGGGAACATTTTGACCCTTTTTAATGTGAACCACTCCAAGAGAGCTTTACCGACATCCGTCTCAGACGAACCTCGTAGTTTTTTTAATTGAAGGTGCGATTGGATGTTGAACTCAAGAATATATTTCTCTGTTGGCCCATATTGTTGCCGCATTCGACTTTGACATTTTATAATCTCTGCAGATTCCTGCATTTGCTGTCCAGTTTTGTATCTTATTGACAATCTCGATTTTTATTTTTAAACTTATTGATTTACGCTTGCCTCCTAGCGGCGAATTAGGTACGATCTGCCTTAAAGAATAATCAGAAAACTAACATGTAGTGACAGGAAAAAACCGATTGATTTATAAACTTTTGCATACACCGAACTTCAACTAGTGTGGGAATACAAAGATGAAAGATCTTTGATAGTTCATTATACCTAGTAACATTATAATCAACTTCGGACCTTCGATGGAAAAAATAGGCCATTATGTAAGAGCGTTCGCAATAAGCGGGTTCGTTACATTCGGACATATTCATATGTAACAATATATTATTTTGACCGGGATTTAATATTTATTCAATTTTAAAAAATTTAGCCTTCTACATATTTAATTCCAAAAGATTATATTCAATGATTATAACTTCTGAAAATAAATTAAAATAATGTCGTATAAGTACCACTTATATCATGACATAAAATAAATATTCATTATAAGACATCCAAATGGTATAATCCAATAAATAAAAATTATTAACTAAAATCCTATAAATTAAACATTTTGAATAGACAAAATTTTGTTTCTGCTTATCAATCCTATGAAAACCAATATCTTTCAAGAATATCCAACATAATCTTAAGAATTTTATCACAAAACTATCTTACTTAGACTATTCAATATTATTGGATATCTAACCAAGGTACTTTATATAAAAACTCAAGATATGCAAAACATTACTGAAAAACAAGTTTTAAAATCGACTTTGCTCATCAGTATTCAAATATTCATATTCAATAAATATAAAATCAATTAATAACATATATTCAAACTCACCCTTCGCCTTCCAGAAAAAGTTCTACTTAAATGAGAACCTTAAATAGGTATCCACTACACACAGAAATATCTCTGTGGTTTAACCTGATCTAGAAGATTGAAAGACAAATTTAACGGCCTTTGCTATAACACAAGGACTATCTGTATGAATGTTTGAGGAAACCATATAATTATATATTATAAATAAAATAACGTAAATAGAGGTCATTCTTGATAGAAGGTATATAAAATACGAAGGGTGAGTTTGAATATATGTTATTAATTGATTTTATATTTATTGAATATGAATATTTGAATACTGATGGGCAAAGTCGATTTTAAAACTTGTTTTTCAGTAATGTTTTGCATATCTTGAGTTTTTATATAAAGTACCTTGGTTAGATATCCAATAATATTGAATAGTCTAAGTAAGATAGTTTTGTGATAAAATTCTTAAGATTATGTTGGATATTCTTGAAAGATATTGGTTTTCATAGGATTGATAAGCAGAAACAAAATTTTGTCTATTCAAAATGTTTAATTTGTAGGATTTTAGTTAATAATTTTTATTTATTGGATTTTGTTATACCATTTGGATGTCTTATAATGAATATTTATTTTATGTCATGATATAAGTGGTACTTATACGACATTATTTTAATTTATTTTCAGAAGTTATAATCATTGAATATAATTTCTTGGAATTAAATATGTAGAAGGCTAAATTTTTTAAAATTGTTTAAAAATTTTTTAAAATATTTATATTATTTTATATACCTTCTATCAAGAATGACCTCTATTTACGTTATTTTATTTATAATATATAATTATATGGTTCCCTCAAACATTCATACAGATAGTCCTTGTGTTATAGCAAAGGCCGTTAAATTTGTCTTTCAATCTTCTAGATCAGGTTAAACCACAGAGATATTTCTGTGTGTAGTGGATACCTATTTAAGGTTCTCATTTAAGTAGAACTTTTTCTGGAAGGCGAAGGGTGAGTTTGAATATATGTTATTAATTGATTTTATATTTATTGAATATGAATATTTGAATACTGATGAGCAAAGTCGATTTTAAAACTTGTTTTTCAGTAATGTTTTGCATATCTTGAGTTTTTATATAAAGTACCTTGGTTAGATATCCAATAATATTGAATAGTCTAAGTAAGATAGTTTTGTGATAAAATTCTTAAGATTATGTTGGATATTCTTGAAAGATATTGGTTTTCATAGGATTGATAAGCAGAAACAAAATTTTGTCTATTCAAAATGTTTAATTTATAGGATTTTAGTTAATAATTTTTATTTATTGGATTTTGTTATACCATTTGGATGTCTTATAATGAATATTTATTTTATGTCATGATATGAGTGGTACTTAAACGACATTATTTTAATTTATTTTCAGAAGTTATAATCATTGAATATAATCTTTTGGAATTAAATATGTAGAAGGCTAAATTTTTTAAAATTGTTTAAAAATTTTTTAAAATATTTATATTATTTTATATACCTTCTATCAAGAATGACCTCTATTTACGTTATAATATTTATTCGTTATAACCGAACGTTCGTTATATCACGTGCTCATTATACAGGTATGCAAAAGACAGTCGGAAACATAGGATATTCTGTGTTAATCAAGAATGCAGTGGAGCAGTGGAAGCGCGATGCGATGACGAACAAACGACTGTTCTCTCTCAATGCTAGTGGGGAGTGAAAGCAGACTGCACAGCCTTTCGATCGAAGCATCAACACTGCAAACTGCCATTGAGAGGGAACAATAATTTTTTCTTCATCTCATCGCGCTGAGTTTTTGATTCTTCCACTGCTCCACTTCATTCTTGATTAACACTAAATTGTTAAGATGTATTTGTTGGTTTAGTAATTTTCATCTTATATTCTATCATTTTTGAGAACTGCTAAGGTTCAAAATTATAGCTGAATGTTTTATTTATAATGGATAGATTTAAATGAATTTTTAATATTGAATAGAATAATTCTGTGAAATATCTCTACAAAATTTAATTATGAATAAATGTGTGAACATTTCTAAAAATTAAATCAAAATGTCTTAGAAACACTATTTCTGCTCGAGTACACATATAGAATATTAAACAACACACTTACACTCAAAAGATATGAAGGAATCTCTAGAAAATAGAGTACATTGACTGAAATTTACTATCAAACTTTAGACGAAAAAGCTGTTTCATATGGACATATGAATAACAAACTCTATTCCAAAAAATGCCCCACATAAACTCAAAATATCCTTTAAAAACAATCAAAAATATATAGCACATTTTCAGAACATCAATAAAAACTCCTAATCTATATATTTCTCAGACCACTTTTTCAATGATAAATAAGAACAATAAATAAAAATATATCACATACCTTGCCTTTCTTCAAATATAATTAGATGAACCTTTTAAAATTTTTTTTTTCGATATAATAATTAGAATTTATTTTTTCACACAATACCTTGATATAATCGAATCTTGACCATACCTTTTTTACCATTGTGTATATTCTCTAGACAAATGTTTGAGGTTGACCGTAAAAATTCCGTTTCTCTGTTCTAACCTCGTGTATATATGTGAAGGAGGGCGAGCAATGTATGTAATATGTTTTTATTGATTGTTCTTATTCATTATTCAAAAAAATCGACTGACTAGTACGGATGAGAGTTTCCAACGCAGTTCTTGAAAATGTGCTATATATTTTTGAAAAAGTTTTTGAAGGTTTTTTCTAGTTTATGTGCTGCATTTTTTGGAATAGAAGTTTTTATTCGGAAGGTCCATATGAAACAGCTGTATCGGTTAAAGTTTGCTAGTTAATTTCGGTCATTATTCTATATTTTTTATAGATTCCTATAAAGTATGGTGTGTTGTTTAAACTTCTTTATTTCTACTTGAATACAAACAGAGTTTTTAATACATCTTGATTTGATTCTCAAATTTTTTTTTAAATTAAATTTTCTATAGATTTCACAAAATTATTCTGTTTAATATTTAAAATCTTCTATACATTGAATTGCTTTTGCCATTAAAAGCACTATATATTTTTCTTCATATTTATAGAATACTCTGTTTTTTCTAAACAAATTTCTTGTTAATCATCATAATTTAAATTGATTTTTTTGCTAAATGTGGATAAAAGAAGAACTTTTATTATGATCATCCTTATAGATTATTACAAAACATTGATAAAAAAATAAATAATTATTTTATGCAGTTTTCGGAAAACTTATCAGATAAAGCTATTTTCTTTTGTTTCAGAATTCTATGGATTTGTTATCCAATTTTTTGGCTTTAGCAAACTTGGTGAATTCGCTTACTTGAAACAACTTTTGAAGGAACCTCAAGAGAAAAACTATATCCTGGCTGAAAACAACAGTCTATTACATGAAAAAATAAAAATTATGCAGAATAAAGCCACTAAAGAAAAAATTTAAACTCGTACGATAACGCAACAAAATGTAAACAACATAAGTAATAGCAAACAAATTAACCAGAATCTAGTCTCAAATACAAGAAAGGAGGAGATACAAAGAGGACATAACATTCGGAAAGAGTTAGAAATATCGAGTGCAAAGGAACTCATAATATTTAGTTTTTTCTGTTTTTAATCATTAGGGCTTACGGTAATAACAGTGTTCACTGATGTAGGCCCTTTGCAGTTTGCAGTTATTTTTTTAGGTTATGTTCTAATGTATTGATTCTGCAATAAATATATTATTATTGTAATGACAATATTGATATGTTAACCTGAAATATAAACAAAGTAAACATGCTTTTTCAACCGCTAATGAAGGATTAGAAAAAAAAAACCATTTCCGCATCTGAATGAATGAATTTATAACAGTCAAAAATTCAAGCAGGCGCTTCGAAACCATCTACTTCTTTTTTCAGACGATTTTCACTAATGGTTCTTGGTGGTTTATCAATTTTGTAATGCCTTCTTGATTGCTGAACTGAAAGCAATGCAGAGCCTCGGTTGAATCGCTGCCATTGAGAGAGAACAGTCGTTTATTCGTCATCGTATCGCATTGCTCCACTGGACACTCGTGATCCTCTAGATTAACATTGAATTTCCTATGTTTACGACTCTATTTTCCATACCTGTATAATTATAATATATTTTTTATAAATGAACGAAGCAATTGCTTACCTATTCAAAAATATAGGCAAATATAACATAAGTAACACATTTCACACACATCTCAAAAATTTAAATCTGAATTTTCCACATCACCATTTGGGAGAAACACCCTACATATATCTGTATCCAAACTACCCGAGTATATAAAAACAATTCAAAAGATTGAAAGTATCTAAAAATAAGGTTAAATATTGTTTGATAAATCAAGAGCCTTATTCAAGGTGTGATTATTGGTAACAATCTCTTTGGCAGATATTTCAGTTTATGTTCTGAGTTTTGGGAAACGATGTATCATCAGATCTGCTAGTCAGTGGATCGAGTAATAGTTGGATAGAAAGAAGTATTTTTCTGATCATGTAATTTTTCATGGTGATTGATATTTTTTTCTTTAATGATGTCCTTCAAATATCGCACCTTCAGGTATTCGAGTAAGGTCTGATTAATAACATACCATAGAGCATTTGCTATCATACGTAGTTTTATTCTGTTAACCTCCTACACATTTTAATTTCAAAAAAAAATTTGATTCAAAAACTTTTAGGATTAAATTAAATAAATGTCTAAGAACACACCGTGTCAATTTAGTAGACATATAGAATTAAACACTTATCGTACAGTACTAAAGGGAATGAAAGAAGTCAAAAAAATATAAATTATCAATTAAATCTACTAAATAAATAATTAAAAGTTCAAAGTTTTGTTTCCTTTCATGTTTTATTGAAACCAAATACAAAATTTGAATATCAAAACAAATTAAAATATGTTTATCTTCTACAATTTTAATTTCAAAAAATTCTTAATTCAAAAAACTTTTAGAATTAAATTAATGTCCAAAACAAGCACCGCTTACATTTAATAGAAGTATATAATCAAAACTCAATATATAATGTCAAATGGAATAAATAAACCAACAGATATACGAAAGTCATTAAAATTAATAAATAAATATTTAAAGAAGACAAAATTTTATTTCTGGTCTTACCTTTAAGAACACCAATTGCCTTTTAAAAACATGAACACACTTAAAGGACTTCTCAAAGAATATAATTTATTTGAAATATTTAATAAATTTAAATATTCGAATAAGTTAATTCAGAAATCTCTCAAAACATGCACTATATCTTCAAAAAACAAATATAATTCTAAGCAATCACTTCTTCGGTCCTAAATAATATTCCAAATATCAAAATCAAAAAACTAATAACCTATATCAACAACGCACACGTGTAAAGAAATGAATGTTTCGAAACACAGATCAACTTTATAATTCAAGATTGATCTATGTTCTAACAAAATCAAAGAACAGTGTAAGTTATTTTTACGGCTTATTTAAATTCATTGACATTCCATAATGAGATTTATTGAAACCAAAATATAATTATATATTATATATAAAATAAAATAGAAAGGCCTTTTACTTGATAGAAGAACTATAACAAAATTTGAATATCAAAATAAATTAAAATATGTTCATCTTCTACAATTTTAATTTCAAAAAATTTTTTATTCAAAAAATTTTTTGATATTCAAATTTTGTTATATTTCTTCTATCAAGTAAAAGGCCTTTCTTTTTTATTTTAAAACCAAATACCTTTCCAAAAATGCAAAACATAACTTCAAGAACTTTTTCGAAAACAACTTGCTCAAATTATTTAAATATTTTAATATTAGCCTTCTACATATTTAATTTCAAAAAATTATATTTAATAATTATAACTTCAGGCATTGAATTAAATTAATGTCATATAAGTACCACTTATATCAAACGACATATAAAATAAACATTCATTATAAGACATCCAAATTATATAACAAAATCCAATAAATAAAAATTATTAACCAAAATCCTATAAATTAAATATTTTGAGTAGGCAAAATTTTGCTTCTGCTGATCAATCTTATGAAAACAGCTCTCTTTCAAAAATGTTTAATATAATCTTAAGAATTTCATCATAAAACTATCTTACTTAGAATATTCAATATTATTGGATATCTAACTAAGTTACTTTCTATAAAATCTCAAGATATGTAAAAACATTACTGAAAAACAAGTTTTAAGAGAGACTTTGCTTCGTCAGTACTCAAATAATTCATATTCAATAAAATATAACATCAATCAACAACAAATATTTACTCACCCTTCAACAATTCAGAAAACTTCTGGTAAATGAATACTGAAAAATTTAAATGGAGTGTAAGTGTAAAATATTTGTTGTTTATTGATGTTATATTTTATTGAACATGAATTATTTGAGTACGGACGAAGCAAAGTCTCTCTTAAAACTTGTTTTCAAGTAATGTTTTTACATATCTTGAGATTTTATAGAAAGTAACTTAGTTAGATATCCAATAATATTGAATATTCTGAGTAAGATAGTTTTATGATGAAATTCTTAAGATTATATTAAAAATTTTTGAAAGATATTTGTTTTCATAAGATTGATCAGCAGAAACAAAATTTTGTCTACTCAAAATATTTAATTAATAGGATTTTGGTTAACAATTTTTATTTATTGAATTTTGTTATATCATTTGAATGTCTTATAATGAAGGTTTATTTTATATGTCTTTTGATATAAGTGGTACTTATATGACATTATTTTAAGTAAATTCCTGAAGTTATAATTATTAAATATAATTTTTTGAAATTAAATATGTAGAAGGCTAATATTAAAATATTTAAATAATTTTATATACCTTCTATCAACTATTAACCTCTCTTTATGTTATTTTATTCATAATATATAACTTGCTCAAAATAAGTTCCTTCAAAAAAATTGTAAAACATGCTGAACATTTTCAAAAAGCAATTTAGAATTATTACAACGGAAACTCATCAGCCCTACTTCACATTTAAAAAATAAAAATAATTAACAAAATATATCTTACCAGATAAAACTGAATATAACTATCTGAACAAACACTAGAATGAAATGAAAATCCTACTACTTTTTGAAGAGTTTCTGCATGTTCTAGGAGTTTTTTTGAAGGAACTTATTTTGAGCAAGTTGTGTTCGAAGAAGTTCTTGAAGTTATGTCTTGCATTTTTGGAAAGCAATTACAAAATTTTGTATCCTTCAAGTTTTCATTTGGTAGATTCAATTGATAATATATATTTTTTTGAATTCTTTTATTTCCTTGGGTACAGTGTGATAAGTTCTTAATTCTATATGTCTACAAAATTGACATGGTGTGTTCTTATACGTTTATTTGATTTAATTCTAAAAGATTTTGAATGAAATTTTTGTTCAAAAATGAACAGAATAGGTTCAACACTTCCTGACTTAACGTCAATGATTTGCTCGAATTTTTTGGAAGGTTATGCTTCTACCAGAATTATTTTCTGAATATTTAATGAACAAGGAAATCAGTCAATATTTTCTTCAAAATCCATACTGTTACTGCCACAAGTCACGTGCTCTCCTTGATATATATTATCGAAATAAATTATAATTTTAATACTACTAACTTTATGATTAGAAAAATATTCAGAAAATTAACATTTTTCTAAATCATTGCTAAAAATGTTAACGATAGTTACCGTTTCAAATATTTCCACTCAATATCATTCAAAATTATTCATTTGGCAATAAATTCAATATATCGAATTCATTTATAAATTCCTGTGACTTGGTCAACTTTCCACCTTGATGTTCATTAAATTTGTTTGAACTTCTTCCATATTTATAGCCTCGATGTTGTTATGCAGGAACACTTTCTTATAAAATGGGAATTTTATGGTTACCTAACGGTCCAAAACTAGTTTTCGGCATTTGCCTTTGGATATTCTTCCCAATCTGTTGCTACATTTGGTAAAATTGATAAGATCTTTTGCGCGATCTGCCGCATTCAGATTCGATTGACGAATATGACCGTGTGATCAAAATTCAATATGAACTTTTGAGTTTGATTGAGGAAGAACTATTTTTAGTTGTTATAAAATAAACTACAGTCTCTAAATCATGATTAAGATTATTTTCGATTTAATAGGGACCGTAAAATCAACCACATAAGGTTGGGTTCAACAGATATTGACATTCATTTCATTATTTTAGTTATTTTAGTATTATTTTATTAGTAGTACTAGTTATAATCAGATGTATAAATAAGTTCTTGCGGTTTTTTGGCGAAAATTGAAGTTATTTTCAAAGTTCAAAGTATTGCCCGTCGCAAGCCACTAGTTTTTCCCTTTTTCCTGGCAATTGACGGTTCCCATCATGAAAGAAGACCGACTCTTTGACCGCTATCCATGCATCGATTCATTTTTCAACTTCATTGTAATTGAAGAAGTCTGGTCAGCCAGGCCGAACGAAAGAGTTGGTAATCGGCAGGACCAATCATGCAGAGTCAATAACTTTGTCGTGTCTGTCAGCGTATTGCATTAATTGTCGTAGGTAGACCTCCTCTGTGCTCCTTTCGTTCGATTATATCAGCTCATAATACAATACACTCAGCTGATCCCACCAAATACACAGCATGATCTTCTCGCCATGAATATTCGGCTTGACAGTTGATGATGAGGCACCCATACGTTGCCCGACTTTTTGTATTATCCGTAATAGACCCACTTTTCATGGCCAGTCACAATCCGATGCAAAAGCCCTTCTTTTGCCGTTGGAGAAGTAGTTCTCACATAAAAAAAAACGAAATTCAACGTCTATTGGTTTCATTTCATATGTCATCCAATTTCCTAACCTTCGGATCATTCCCATTGCTTTTAAACTATGGCAATTGACTGGCTAAGTGACTCAAAGTGTTTTTGTGAGTTCATCTTGAGTTTGTGATGAATCTTCATCGAGCCTTGCCTCTAATTCTTCATCCTCAAACTTTGATGACTCAGGTCGTTCTTCGTCTTCCAAATCAAAATTGCCATTTTGAATCGTTCAGCTAGAAGATGACCAACATATAAATTCATATTGGAGTAATGAAGTAAAACTCCCCGCAAAAACACATTATTCAAAACAAAAGTTGACAATTTCAGGGCACACAGAAAGTATGTTGTGAACACTTCAGCGAAATAACAGTTACTGAAAAAAAAGCCTAATGATGACACTTAAAAATAAAGGTATTTCCAGGTGAAACAATGGAATAATAATCTAGTAGCGCACGAACTTCTTTCTACTCCTAATACAACCCATAAATTTTTATAGGGCTATTAGCAATTATTAAAAAATATATAATAAAGAATTTAAAAAAGCAATCCAATGGTTTCGCAATTATTAACTTTAAGTTTTTGCTTATTTTTTAAATAGTTTAAACTAGCCATTTGATCGGAATAGAATTTGGTATTCAGATTTACAATAACAATAGGAAAATTTATGCCAAATTTCGGGACGATCCACTATCCAGGCAGACAGACGACTTGAAGTAAAATGACCAAAAATTACATTTATTTCGTATAGCAGAACACAGAATTTAGTTTTCTTTCATCACATGTTGCCTATTTAAAAAGTAGTTTCAGGATTTGAAATTTTCAAGGGTAATGGACTGCTGAACAAGCGCGTCATGTCAATTCTTTTCACTATTTTTACTCTGATTTTTTAAATCTATATGCTATTTTTTATATAATTAAATAAAACTTAATATAAACTTAAGTGCGATCAGAAAAAGTTTACTTTGTACCATTCCAAAGGCTCATTATGTAATATTGCTAATATTAAACATAACATAAAATGAGTTGGCAATAAGGAATCATTTATTAGTGACTGAAAAAAATGATAAGAAGGGGTTTTCACGTAATTGAAGGATTATTACAATTATCAATAAGGAGTATGAGCTATATTAATTTATTTGATTAGAATATTTTACATGTCATACAGATTCATTGAATTACTAATTAAATTCATTAAATATTGCAACAATCCTTCTATCAAGTACCTTGCAAGCTTTGTGTAATTTCTGTGACGAACGTAAAATACTAGGATTTTTAAAAGTTCACTATATTCTGGTGTTTGCTTCAGCGGCGGCTTGTGAGGTATGTATCCAGTTAGGCAACAAACAGATTTTGAAATTGCGTATTTATCAAAACGATCTAAATATCCTATTTGACCCCTAAACACCTCCCCTCCCCCCCTTTGTTATTAATAGATGCACCCTTACGGAATTTTATGAACTACTAAATTTAAATCTTGTAGGTTAAATTAATACGCCGATAGATTTTCATTTGTTTGAGGCAAGAAAAATGTCTTTCTACTGTAACACTTTTTACTGGAATGGTAGCAGTTAATGTTAATAATTTGTAAGCCTCTGGAAATATTTTTTGAAGATCATTACTCATGAAGTGTTTCAAAATTGAAATTGATTCAAGTTTGAAAAACCTTCGTCATGATATATTACACTTAATTCATTAATTAATTGTTGTTTGTCAAACATATTTTTATAAAATTCAGTGAAATGTTCTACTGAACCGGTGGGAAAGTTAATAGTGTATGCTTTAAATTTTGAAGAATCTACTAAAGAAAAATATAATAATTCTGACAAATCTTAGGGCAATTCGGTTCACAATATTATCGATGATTTCATAGAATAAAACTCTCAAAGATAATCTCTCATCGCCTTTTACATTGTCTGATAATCTGATCCTTTCGGAATGTTGCATGTAAATTTCATCCAATCCAATTCGGGATTGTGCTTTTTGTAATATTATATTGAAAAAGTTCTCATTCCTCAACGATTTTATGCGTTCTTCGGCTCAAATAATTTGATTTTTGCAGTAATTGAAATCTATTGATTTTTTTGGAGAATTATATCGTCGATTATTTTCGAAAATACATTCTTAATATTGCTCCAGTCGGAGTCTATAATAATAGAAATTGATTTACTAAAATATGTTTCGTTCATTATATTTATTTTTTAAATATGAAGTAAAATAAAATAGAAAAAGGCTTTTTACTTGATAGAAGAAATATAACAAAATTTGGATATCAAAACAGATTTAATCTGTTTGTCTTCTATAATTTTAATTTCAAAAAAAATTTTATTCAAGAAACTTTTAGAATTAAATTAATGTCTACAATAAGCACCGCTTATATTTAATAGACGTATATAATCAAAACTCAATATACAATGTCAAATGGAATAAATAAACCAACAAATATAAAATAAGTCATTTAAAATTAATAAATAAATATTTGAAGGAGACAAAATTTTGTTTCTGATCTTACCATAATGAAACCAATTCCTTTTCAAAAACATAAAACACAACTTGAGGATTTCTCAAAAAATATAATTAATTTGAAATATTTAATATATTTAAATATTCAAATAAGTGAATTCAAAAATCTCTCAAAACAATTAGAATTCGGATAATCTCTTCATCGGCCCTAGATAATGTTTAAAATATCAAAATCAACTAACAATCAGTATATCTTACCTTAGTGTGTAACCGGAACTTGTTTAAACAGACTTACCTTAAAATTCCAGATAGTCTATGTTCGTCACACAAATCACAGAAAACTGTAGGGTATTAAAAGGTTTTCTTGAAACCATTAACATTCCATAATGAGATTTATTCATGCCTAAATATAATTATATATTATGTACAAAATAAAATAGAAAAAGGCTTTTTACTTGATAGAAGAAATATAACAAAATTTAAATATCAAAACAGATTTAATCTGTTCTTCTACAATTTTAATATCAAAAAAAATTTTTATTCAAAAAACTTGGAATTAAATTAATGTCTACAATAAGCACATACGCACATTTTTAATGGACCTATATAATCAAAACTCAATATATAATGTCAAATGGAATAAATAAACCAACAAATATAAAAGTCATTTAAAATTAATAAATAAATATTTGAAGGAGACAAAATTTTGTTTCTGATCTTACGATAAAATATGAAGTAGACCTGATGAGTTTCCATTGTAATACATCTAAATTGGTTTTTGAAGATGTTCTGCATGTTTTAGGAATTTTTTCTAAAGGAACTTATTTTGAGCAAGTTGTTTTTGAGAAAGTTCTTGAGGTCACGTTTTGCATATTCGGAAGGAAATTTGGTTTTCATAAAAAGAAATGAAACAAAATTTTGTACTCTTCAAGTACTCATTTAATTATTTTTTAATTGACAATTTATATTTTTTTTAATTCTTTTATGGATACTGTGTAATAAGTGTTAATTCTATATGTCTGCTAAACTTACACAGTGTTCTAAAGACATTAATTTATTTTAATTCTTAAAGTGTTTGAATAAAATTGTTAAATGTTGAGTGTTGAATCTATAGGCCTACTAAATTGAAACTGTGTTTTAATTTATTTCTAAATTCTGAAAGGTTTTGAATAAAGTTTTTTTTTAATTAAAATCTGTAGTAGGTTTACAGAATGAATCTGTATGATACTTAAAATATTTAAAAAAATTAATTTATATATTTAACTGAATTATTGCATCGAAACTTTATAGATTTATTCAAGATGAATATATACATATCAGTCTGCGTAATACTTTTTTACCACATAAAACATTAAAACATATGGAAATTACTTATACATTGATGAAAATTTGTTTAATGAATTCAATTGATTAAAATAATCGAATATAAGCAATAGCGATAATTAAAAATTGTTTTTCATTTTCAAATTGAAGATTAATTACGTCATATATTGAATTATTATCACGAAATCCACAGCTTTTGCCATAACATCATGAAAATGATGAATTTTTGGGCCAAACTTAGTGTAGGTGTTTTTAAGAAATTAAAACTTGAACTCAAAAAATTGTGTGTCTTCTAGATTCTCTGACTTTAACATAAACATGAATATTTGTAATATCCCCCTGCATATTTGTTTATCTGAATCTTAATATCATGTTAAACACGTTTTGAAACTTTCAGAAAAAAATTTGGTTGGAAGTTTAATCCCCAAGTCATTCTTGAAATAAAAAACAGAATATTTAGGGATTAAAGATGAGTCATGGAAAAAAAGGATTGTAGAGTCAAGAATACATATATATCAGTGACGTTTTATATTGTTTCAGCATCAAAATTTCTTGGCAATAAATGCATTATTTTCCTTGGTAAAATCTTTCTTCACCAATAAGATTCTCGGAAATCCTTCGGTGAACGCGGCAACACCGCAATCGACACGCATGCGCGAGTTTCACGGCCCAGCTGATTCGACCTCCGCGTGTGTAACAACGTTTGTTGTTGTTTAATCGTCACATGGCGCAAGGTGCGGGGGACGCCAGCCGTCAAGAGGGGACTCGAATATGGACTCGATCGACCTGCGGAAAAGAGGGTACCGTTCCGTTCGTTCTTTCGGAACAGGTAGCGGTCGGTTGTGGCGCCTAGAAGGGCAACGAGTAGGGACGGGTGGTGCTGAGCGGTAGGTACCGATCTTGTTAGGAAATGGCTTCAGTTTGAGGGTAATTATTAAATTTTGAAGGGGTGTCTTCAAAGTTTTGCATATAGAGATGGAAAAACTAAACATACTGTCAAGGCCTACCGATAACTGATCATTTAAACAGCGTCCTTTAAGGAATTGTAGAAATTCTGTTCGTTCATAATTTAGTCCAATTCTGTACTCACGCAGAGTTTGAGCCTCATCTGTCATTTAGTGCATGTACAATGCCTCATGTTGTCAATTCATTTGAAGTGTGTTTTGCGATTTCACAGTGGATAACTAAAAATTTGAATTTTGCAAGCAGAAAAGCTCACAGTGTTCATTAACCCTAGAAAACTGGCCTAGTTTGTTACGTCGTAGAAACTGGAGTATCGTAAAATTTACTTACTAACTTTTTAAAATACTAGTGATCAAAAAATCTGGGTTATCAAATAAACTAAAAATAGCACATAGATTTAAGAACACAAAAATATAAAAAAATGCGAAGATATTCTAGTTTACCGCACACATTATGCAAATATTTCCTCGGTGTTTTCTACAGATTGCATGTTTACAGGCTGAACAATAGGTGGTGGTCATACGTCTCTTACTACTCGGACAGTAGAATAATATTGAAGCTCTCGAAGGAATGCTCTGTTGTAAAGGAGCTTCCACCTCTTAATTCGGGAGACGGCGTTTCGTTAGGAGTCTGCGCATCTTGAACTCATCAGACAGGCGTGATATGCAACTCTGCATGTAACATCGGTGACCATGTATTCCGCTTGGAACCATAGATCAACAAGACTATATAGATGGGACACTCACTGTAAAAAGTCTGAATCAAGTTTGTCGCTTTTTTTGTAGCGACTGGTGCATGAAACAAATCCCACTAAAGAAAACTGTATTACCAACTCTCAAGAGAACTGCATTACCTCTGCTTTTAGAATACTGCATTATCGACGCTTGGCGCGAATATTCGAATCTTCTTTCAGTTTTTCTTTGGGCTATAATTAATCAAGTGTTGAGAAATTACTATGTTTTACTACCAAAACATTGAAATGCTTACATTCACACTAGGGTGGGTCAAAAAAATCGAATAATTTATTTTTGACTTTATACCCTGAAAAATAGGTTCGTAGACACCTAAAAAGAATTCTCTCCAAGTATGAGCTCATGATTTTGTAGGAAATTTACTGCTCTAAAAAAATGGTCCATTATGATTTTTCGATTAAGTGAAGCCGTTACGAGATATCCATCGTCAAACATTAACGAATATCAATATTTCCAGTTTTTGATCAATAATACGATAAATTTCAATTTAAATTATTAGTTTCAGGAAGATTTACATAAATTTGAGTTTCGATGGATAAAGAAATGTTATAAACAATTTTCAGTGAGTTTTTGCACAGGTATACCGATAAAATGTATTTCGTTATTCATTGTAGAATTATTGATAATAAATAAATTTATATGATGACAAAATGACTTATTTCGAAAAAATTGTTTTAATCATGTATACAAAATGATGAGTTTTTGGAGTTTTGGATTGAAAATCTAGTGATAAACGAGTAGACAACGAAGATAGTTAAGAAAAAAAAACATAGGTGGCATTAGTTTTAGAGTACCAACAGAAGAAGTAATGAAATTCAGAACAAAAAGCCTCTCTCACAAAAAATTTATGTATAATTGGTAGAATAAAATTTGAAAATACATACTAAACAGCCGTAATAATATGAAATGCCAATGCAAATGACATTTTAAATTATTACAAATAAAGCTTACAAAAAATATCATTAGAACAAAAACTTCTTAATGAATTTTTGAACAAATAACTCCTGAAGGAGTGACTTTTATGATAGAAATTTAAATTTATGTAAATTTTTCTGAAACTAATAATTTAAATTGAAATTTATCGAATTATTGATCAAAAACTGGAAATATTGATATTCGTTAATGTTTGACGATGGATATCTCGTAACGGCTTCACTTAATCGAAAAATCATAAGAGACCATTTTTGTAGAGCAGTAAATTTCCTACAAAATCATGAGTTCCGTAATACGAAATAATTTTTTTTCATCGACTTATAAAATTTATAATGAAAACGAATATTTTCCTTAAAATAGCCAAACTTCAACTATGAATATCTTTTAATCGGTTGAGTTTTTGCAAAAATCATAAGAGACCTTTTTTGTGAAGCATTCAATTTCTTACAAAGTCTATGCCACGGAATATTTTTCCAAGCAGTTGGAAGCGAGATATAAATTTTTTTATCTGATTATTCGAAAAAAATAGAAACCCGCAAAGCGGAGAACCTTTCCGTTATAATTAAGAGCTCATACTTGGAGAGAATTCTTTTTAGGTGTCTACGAACCTATTTTTCAGAGTATAAAGTCAAAAATAAATTATTCGATTTTTTTGACCCACCCTAATTCACACAACTCTACAACAAATACATTTCAATTTTTTGGTAGTAAAACATAGTAATATCTGAACACTTGTTTTAATTTAAACCCTAGGAAAAACTGAAAGAAGATTCAAATATTCGTTTCAATCTTCAAACTCACTATTTGAATAACAGATACATGTTTGAACTATAATTATTTATTCATTATAAAAAATAGAAACTATTGAATAAAAAAGGGATGAAATTAACGTATGTATTTACAATATTTACATTTAATTTTTCTGTCGTACAACATATTATAGTAATTTCCAAAAACTTGTTTCAATGTTCAAACTCACTATTTGAATAACAGAAATATGTTTGAACAATAATTATTCATTGGTTATAAAAAATAAAAACTATTAAATAAAAAAAAGAGATAAAATTAACATATTTAAAGTATTCCTAGGTGTTAAGACAAAAATTGAACCTTCAGAACATTAATTTATGAGATCTTCTTTAAGATTCAAAATGTCTTTCAGCTTGGTCCTTAATCAGGTCAAAAAATTCCTTCTCTGGATTACTGAATGAAAATTTTGAATCAGTTCTAGTTGCTATTTTATTCACTTGCTTTCACCACCAGAATAAAGAACACCTGAAGAGTCAAGCATAATATTTGATAAAGATTATGTGATGCACACTTCATAATTTGAAAATTTAAATTCTTCAATATGATATTTTCAAAACATTTTGAGATTTTTCATCTCTCACAAAGTAAGTATAGTGTCCCGGTTTCATCAAATTAACAAATTGATATTTCCTACACTCAATAAAATGTAAATCTTTCAACAACTCACTATGACCAAGTAAATTAATCCTACAGATTACACAGTTTCTAATAGATAAATCGTTTGATATAATTTTACAAATTGAACCTGAAGAAGTTCTTTTCCTATCAACATTTGGCACTGATCCAGAAACTGGCCCATACCATTTCAATTTCTGTTACCTCAGGAAAATCACCTAGAGAAAAAATAATATTATTAGATCACCCAGAGCAATTTGTTGGTGTGTTACAAAGCAGCATTGATTTATATTTTAAACCAACCAACTAAACATAAAAATAGTCTAGACGCCTACATAGTAATGGAATGAAATAAGAAATTACTTTGTTTTCTATCACTTTTTATTATTACTGATATACAGTGACTCGAGTTTCGTAGTGTTTACTACATTTTCAAACTGAATGAACAAATTAGATCTCAATTATTATATATGCTGATTGTAGGCTTTGGCAGAGCTTCGAAGAGAGGGGTTTTCCAAAGTTCCGTCTGTTCGTTTAGTAGTTTTATTATTGGTACGTGCCTCTTATATTTTTCAATTTCTATGGATTCCAGGATGTCAACTTTTTTTCCTTTCGCTTCCACGTGCAAGATAACAAGGTTGTTCAATTCTGCGAACGTGTGATCTGTATTGAAGAAATGGTTCGCAAAATTGGAATTATTCTTCTGGTTCCTAAAAGCAGATTGATGCTCTCTGTACCTTTTAAAATGTAATCCTTCCAATTAATAGTATTCTAGTGTCGTTTGATGTAGTTAATATGTTCCCGAATATACCAAATATAGAATGCATGAATATAATCGAAAATATCCTAACAAAAAATAACATCAATCCTGTGATAAAAAACGAAATTTTAACCCTTTTCGAACTTTGCGTGGAAGAAAATTACTTTCAATACAATACTAAATTTTACAAACAGAAAGATGGACTTGCCATGGATTCACCTCTCAGCCCATTACTCGCTGAAATCTTTATGTCCTGTTTTGAAAGAAAAATTCTAAAATCCACACACGCAAAGCATATCAATTTTTGGTACAGGTATGTAGACGATATATTGGCTTGCTTCTGCGGAACACATTCAGAATTAAATGAAACATTAGAATATCTTAATAGTTTGCACAATAAGGTCAAATTCACCATGGAAGCACAATTTGATAATAGAATAAATTTTCTGGACTTCAATTAACAGTAATAATGAAATTTCTTTGATATATATAGAAAACCCACATCAACCGATAAAACAATACCAAATTTTTCAAACCATCCGATCAATCATAAACTAGCTGCTTATAGATCAATGGTACATAGAGCATTTTCAATTACTTTAGATAATATTACGTTGAAGAGGGAATTGAATACAATCAGACAAATAGCCACAAAAATCAGTTCGAAACAAAAACTATAAATTCCATCATAAACAAAAAACAAAAGCAACTAATTCGTAAACAAATTTACCCCATTTCCAAATCAGAGCATGATAACAATAAATTCATGAAACTAACATATTTTGGACCAATTTCACAAAAAATAGCTCAAATTTTGTCAAAAATTAACACAGTAACAGCTTTCACACCCTCCCAAAAAATTTTTAATCTCTTTTTTAATCCGAAAGACAAAGAGAACCGGCTGAATAATTCTGGAGTCTATAAATTAAGTTGTCAACAGTGTAATAGTGTGTATATAGGACAAACGGGCCGACCTTTCCATAAAAGGTACAAAGAGCATCAATCTGCTTTTAGGAACCGGAAGAATAATTCCAATTTTACGAACCATTTCTTCAATACAAATCACACGTTCCCAGAATTGAACAACCTTGTTATCTTGCACGTGGAAGCGAAAGGGAAAAAACTTGACATCTTGGAATCCATAGAAATTGAAAAATATAAGAGGCACGTACCAATAATAAAAATACTAAACGCACAGACGGAACTTTGGAAAACCCCTCTCGTCGAAGCTCTGCCGAAGCCTACAATCAGCATATATAATAATTGAGATCTAATTTGTTCATTCAGGTTGAAAATGTAGTAAGCACTATGAAACTCGAGTCACTATATATCAGTAATAATAAAAAGTGATAGAAAACAAAGTAATTTCTTATTTCATTCCATCAAAATGAACTATCACAAAGTAGCGGACTACTCCATCCGACTACATAGTAAATGAAAATTAACCAACCAGAAGAAATTATATTCCTCTCAATATTTGATCATTTGATAATTTGTGCCAATCAGTTGGCTGTATAATTTCAATTCACCTCTTAAATAACTTGGGATCTCTCTTGGGAAAACGATGTCTTGGGCTGGTTAGATCTTGACACCCATGTACACAACATTTCTTAGTATATCCCATTTTCAAGTACTGTATTGAACCCAATATTTGAAAATACACTAGTTTAGATGCACTAAACTGTTTTGAACTTAACTCTTACGAAATTTAATCAAAAAGAAATATGGGATGTAATCGAGGTTGGGCCATAACAAAACGTAAACAAAACCACTCTTTTCGAAATATATGACCATTATTACAACTATGGCTAACGGCTGATGGTAGCGGTACCTAGCGGCGAAATAAAAAGTATAAGTTGATGATTAGCGCTAACTATTGACTGGTGCATCAACTAAAAACTTAAATTTAGGTGGGGGTAGGGAAGTGTCCAATCTATATATTATTGTTAATCTATGCTTGGAACGGTGGTCGTCAAACGCTGTATGCCTTGCCCTATTTGAATTCGGCGAGGACGGTTAGTCGTGAATCTTTAGACTGGTCGGGTATTTATCAATACGCCGGTCAAGCTGCGACAGAGCAAGGCAGGTTTCTGGACGAGGAGCGAAGAATTTGTTCGCTACACACTCCCCCTCCAGTGAGCGTCGATAAGGTCACGAAATGGGGTGTTGTAAATCAGGCAGGGAGACAGTCTGCCGCTGGTCTAGTCGCTGTGCCATCTCCAACGGGGATCTGTGATCTGTGGAACGAAAGGAAAGGCTGTCTCGGAATGAAGGATAGAGGGCAATTAGGACCTCCAAATGAATGAGTTGGTTCGCTCTTACAGCAACTACTCAGAACACAACTGAACTCCTAACTCGCACAAGATGAAAAAGCTTCTGAGAGATCTTAACAGAAGGAGTATCAGGATTAAATAAAAACAATGCAATAAATCTCCGGCCAGGCCTACTGAAGTGAACCAGTTATCCATGGTAATACATACAATGAAGCGAGTTGCAATCAATTTGTTTGTGTTTTATTGCCAATGTAAAGACTTGCATCTACCATGTATGTGAAGAATCACATAACAGCACAATTTTTAGACCATATTTTGCTGGTTTATTTGGGATATACATTGTGAATGGGCATCTCCCACGAAATCCCAAAAGTTGTTCATCAATTGTTAGGTGTGTACGATTTTCTACATTTACTAGTGAAAACATGCCAGATATCACGTATATGTGTAAAAGGATCAACTTGTTTCTTTTACGTCAAACCTTAGGCAATTTATTAAAAACGCGAATCTTTCAGCGCTCATACATACTCTGCAGAAGTATCCAGAAATAGTGTTATCAGACATGCACTTTGTGGAGAGATTTTTGTAGCAGTGAGGATCAGAATCGCATGTAAGGCCATAAGCTCATTTTTGTTACTTGAGATACATTATAATAGCTATTGCAGCTTTGAGCTTATCTGGTAATTTCGTCATTTGTATTTTGAAGGACGACATCGATTATTTTTTCAGAAGAAAATGAAAAAAACATTTCTCAACCGACACACATTCTTTTGCTTTCCCTTTTAGGCCTGATAAAAAATGCACTATGTTTCTAGCAGCAGTTCTTTTAATAAAAAAATAAAATAGAAAGGCTTTTTACTTGATAGAAGAAATATAACAAAATTTGTTTCAGTTCTTTTAATTTTTTTCGGCAATATAGATCACCATCTGTAGCCATTTTTTCCTCTCAGCTTTTTTGTTTTGGGACATACTAAATGTTCTAGCTTAGACAGGGGGAAAATATCTTCAGGTACGTGATTTATATCATCACCCATCAAATTATTCTCATTATGAACCACTTCTAAATTTTCTTCTTGTTCTTTTGTAGGAATCTCCTCAGCCCCTACCGAATTTTCTTCCCGTTCTTCTACGGAAGTCCCTTTCTGTGCTAATAATAATAATGCTTCTATATTCAAATTCAAAATTGGTGCTTGATATTTTTCCACTGGAAAATTCACGTCCTCTTCAAAGTCACTTTCATTATCTGATCCTATTGAGTGAACCACACGATTATCCTCTCCCGAGTCACTATCGCTTTGTTTCAAAGGCTGCGGATCACTATCTTCTTCATTCATAATTTTTCGTATTTCTTTATCTATTTCCTTTTAAGATAATGATTTGGTGCGAATCATCCTAAAAAGCAAATATTTAGAAAAAACACTATAGGTCAGGAAAATAATAACTTACCTAAATAAAATAATTCCCAGAAAAAAAACCCAAACACTGGAGTTTCGTAAAATTTACGACAGCCTCTCGACATAACTAAAACCTCGACAAAAACTTCAATCCAGGCACATACCGTTAAACAGTTGCACACTAAAACGGAAGGTACTGAAAATATCAGGATCGTAACGTACAGACAGATGAATCGGCGAGAACTTACGAAATATAACGAGCGCCGTAAAATTTACGTATGTCCAGTTTTTTCTAGGAAGGAAATAGTTATTGATCGTTGTTGTTAAAGTCTGCGAGAGATAAGCGAACCTATTCCTACAAGTTTAAACGATCGTTTGGGCCATTCAACTAGTGCCGGAAAACCTGAATTTTCTTGAAAATCCCGTAAATGTCATTAGGGAAGGGGGAATTCCGACCAAATATCCAGAAAACACATTTTAACTCGTGTGATGAGACATGGGTTTAATGTTTGACATGCAAACAATTCAACAAGGTTCGAAATGGAGCTTTCCAACTAAACTTCCAACCGAACCCGAAACGAGTTGACAGATTTTTTTTTATTATTGATGTGTTGTGCAGACGGAATTCTTACCAGAATGTGAGGCAGTAGATACTGAATATTTTCCTAGCGTTATGTAGGGTTTTAGTCAAAAAGAATAAGACACCATCTTCGCTACTATTGCTGTGAACGAATTTCTGGTCTAAAACTTATCGAACAACTACCGTATTCATCTGATATATAAGATTTTCCAATAAGAAGTGTCATTTCGATATTAAAAAAAAACGATTATATTTTAACAGAAATCAATTGATGCTTATTTAATTGTAGAGAAAGGTATGCGATTAACAACGGAAAACGATATCAGCCAAATGCTACGGTTGCAGCACATACTTTTCATGAAAATTTCCATGACCAATTCGCACATTTGCGCCTGTATGTCATCGATAACTTCACGAATTCCATCTTTAGGGTCTTGAATCGATTGTGGAGCATTGACATATTTTTCACGTGGCCTCAAAGAAAAAAGTCTAAAGGTGTTAAAGCACAAGATCTCGGTGGCCAATTGTGATCACCTCCTCGAAAAATAACACGGCTAAGAAACTTCTCTTGCAAAATTGCGATTATTTCCAGTCCATTCACCGTAACAGTTGCACCAGTCTCATTTTCGAATAAGTAAGGACCAATCACACCGCCAGCTCAAAAACCGCACCAAACAGTGACACGTTGAGCAGGAGCGGCTTTTCAACAATCATTCTTGGATTTTCCGAGCCCCAAATGCGACAATTCCGCTCATTTACGTAGCCTCCGAGGGGAAAATGGGCCTCACCACTGAAGATGATTTTTTGATAAAAATCTGAATCATTTTGATGTATTTCAAGGAAGCAATCAGCGAAGATACGACGTTGCTGGTGATCGACCGGCCTGAGATCTTGCGTTAACTGAACTTTAAAAGCCTTAAGACCTAAGTCTTTATGCAAAAAACTATATAATGTCGTTTGTGGAATGCCTAATTCCAAAGATCGACAAGGAATCGACGAACCTGGGTTTTCGTCAACACTACGGGCTTCAGCAGCAATATTCTCAGTTGTTCTTGAGCGACACACACCGTTGCGATTCCTCATATTTGTCCCATCAGCTCAAAATTTCCACCATTTTGACTATTGCTGGCCTAGAAAGTGCTTCACGACTACCCAAAAATTGCTTTAGTTTTGCGAACTGCAAAATTTTCATCATTTTTGTAGTGAATTTTAACTATTTCAATGCGTTGATGAAGCGTGTATCGTTCCATTTTTAGTAATGCCATAGTTTTTCCTCGTCAAATGTTAAAAGATGATAGCTTCAAAAGTGACAGCTGCCCAGACAGCAGGCTATTCAAAATAAAACCTCCTATTGGTACACCCTTCAGTTCCTACTGACTTTTTTCGTGCTTGTTCTAGAGAACAACCTGTTGTTTTGCCCATATTTTAATGATTTCAAAGACTATACTGTACTCACTAATGAAGAATTCGAAGTCAAAAACATTTTTCTGTCAGGTCGGTCTGTCCGTAATAACTTTTAACTTTTGAGCGGAAAGAGCTAGAGTCTTGAAATTTTCTGGATAGGTTTAAGCCCTAAATTTCTTCATTAATTGTTTTAATAAGCCAAATCGGTCCATTCGTTTCGGAATGTTTCTCATTTGAAATATTTTTCTTCTTTCTCCCAATATTTTTGAAACTACAGATCAATCTTAGATTTGGTTCAGAAGTAGAATAATGACGCGCATGTTCGTGCTTATTTTCGTGAAGATCTTATCATTCGGAGATACAAAAAAATGGTGTTCAGAGAAGCCTTCAGCGCTTCCGGAACCATACCAACATTTCTATGCCTTCTCTAACTTTCGAACAGAAAAAACTGAAGACTTGAAACTTTCAGGGTTGATTTAGAAACTGAATATCTCAGTTAGATTTGTTAATGGATACAATCGGTCCAATGGTTCCGCATTTATTCACATTTGGAACTTTTTTTTATTTTTCCAATAGTTCTGAAACTACTGATCTTATCGAAATTCAATTTAGTTTTCAGATGTTTAGAAACCACGTGAAGATTTATGCAAAATTTCGTGAGGATCGTATCATTCGGAGATCCAAAAAAATGGTGTTCAGAGAAGCCTTCAGCGCTTTAGGAACCATACCAACAATTCTACCTTCCCTAACTTTCGAACAGAAAAAGCTAAAGACTTTAAACTTTCAGGGTTGATTTGGAAACTGAATATCTCAGTAAGATTTATTAATGGATACAATCGGTCCAATGGTTCCGCAGTTATTCACATTTGGACCTTTTTTTCCCAATAGTTCTGAAACTACTGATCTTATCGAAATTCAATTTAGTGTTCAGATGTTTAGTAACCGCGTGAAGATTTATGAAATATTTCGTGAGGATCGTATCATGCATAGATACATATAAATGGTGAGCAGAGAAACTTTCAGCGCAATAGGAAACAACAACAGTTCTACCTTCTCTAACTTTCGAACGGAAAACCCTTAAGGCTTAAGGAAACATTCAGTGTTGATTTGGAACCTGAATATCTCGATTAGATTCCTTAATGGATAAAATCGGTCGAAGCGTTCCGCAGTTATTCACATTTGAAATTTTTTCTTTTTCACTCGCGTGACTACTGTGCTCGACGTAAATTGGGGTGTTTTATGTTTAACTTCCAATAAATTGATATTTTACACATTTAATTGTGACTCGAGTTTCGGGAATTAACTATCCCATTTTCAGACAAATGAAGACTTAAAAAACAGAACAGGGCATTTATGCATAGAGAGGTAGAAGAGGTAATAAAAACAGGTTAGAAAAGGTTCGAAATGAGAGGACGCCTAACAACTATTAGAATAAATAAAACAAATTATAGAAATTACTATGGTATTTTTTTGGTAGTAAAATATAGTAATTTCTATTATACAATTTGTTTTAATTATGATCAACTACCAAATAGTAACGGCTGAAACAATTCAGTAACTATTAGAATGTCGGCACGTCAAAGAAGATTGGTAAACAGAAGTTACCTATTTGAATATTTCAAAAATTTTGCATTTACATAGATCCATACAGTCATTCATTATTTTTACATTATTTTTATTGTGAACTCATTTGAAAATTTCAACAGATTCTGAATAATCAAGTTCCTTTCCTTTTGATTCTATATGTAAAATTTTAAATTTATCTATTATATTATCAAAACAAATTAATTCGGCTGATCTGTACCAAAAATCATTAATAAGGAGTATGAGCTATGGTAACAGAAATTTATAGAAATCGAGACAGTGTAACATTCATCTGTATAACAATTCTATACTCAAACAAACTCGACAAGGTTTTGTAGATCACAGAGGAAAATTGCAGACATGAGCACGTTTCAAACTGATTAGTTTTCGTCAGTGCATACATTGCATTATATCTACAAGAAGTGGACTCAGTGGTGAACCCATAGCTATGCCGTTTAATAGTTCATATATTTTATTGTTAAATTAAAAATAGTTTTTAAGCAGGCATTGTTCTAAAGGGGAGATGAAATCACTGTGTATCACGGGATTTACGTGTGATTTTTCAAGAATTTCTGAAGCTAAATGAATGCTATCATTTGTCGGTATATTTGGAAACATATTATCTACATCTAGGCATACTAGGTAGAATCAAAAGGAAAGAAACTTGATTATTTAGAATATGTTGAAATTTTCGAAATAGTTCACGATAAAAATAATGGATGACTGTATGGATCTATATAAATCCAAAAATTTTTAATTATTTAAATAAGTATAACATCTGTTTACAAATCTTCTTTGACGTGCTGACATTCTAATAGTTGTTAGGCGTCCTCTGATTTCAAACCTTTTTTAACCTGTTTTTATTAACTCTTCTACCTCTGTATATGCATAAATGCTGTTCTGTATGTTGAGTCTTCAGTTGTCTGAAGGTGGGATAGTTAATTCCCCAAACTCGAGTCACAACTAAATGTGTAAAATATCAATTTATTGGTAGTAAGACATAGTAATTTGTTTCAATTATGCCAGAAGATAATGCAAGTTTATGGCCGTAGAAAATTTAAGAAAAGAACGGATTACTCAAAAACCGATCCACTTTCATTAAACTGGCTTCATTCATTTTCTGATACACAGGAAATTGTGCGTTATTTTTATGAAAGATCTTATATACTTTTACTACAATATCTGTATTGGTTTCCTTTAGAAAACACTGACGGTAGTTGGTGTATATTTTCGCATTTGTATGTTCTATGCTGATACTCGCGATGTAATTATTTCTGTCGCCAGAATTCTTAACCCATATCTTATACATATACACCTTTATTACTCATTATAAATAACGGAAGAATTCACATCATGTCTGTCGATAACGCCGATAAGTCCGTACTAATTGATGTTTTATGCAATATTTATTTATTGCATCTAATTTTCAACTATAAATCCCACCAGTAAACCGTTACTCGCGCCTGTATACGAGATTAAAGTCTCCAAATACATTTTATTCCGTCGGTTCCCGACTTCATCCAGTAAGACGTCCTATTACTTTACTTGTTATTTTTAAATTGTGGTAAATATGGGTATGCACAGGTATACACATGATTCTTATTATTCTTTGTCCGAAACTCACACTTCGAGGTGTCCAAAAAAAGATCATGTCAAATTTAAGGAGAATATATTATAAATTAAATATATTGATTTCACGCAAACCATTTGATGAAACATTTTGGATATTAATAAGGTAAATAAATCACATGGCTTTAGTTTCACAAAAGTTTAATTTTATGTTGTTGACATATATGTTTCGAAAATATGAATAAAAACAATATTCTCATTTCCGCTAATATTTTATTGACACTACGATCGTTACGTCATACCATGACTTCTTCAGGTGAGTATTACAAGATACTGAGTATACCGTGAACAAGAACTTCATTTTATAGTACATGGATATAACAAAAATAGAAGAGGGGGTGAAGAGAGTTTTACAATACTTTTGGGAAACTGAAAAATGATTCAAAAAAGATTCAACGAAGGGGAGTTACTTAATTCAGTTTGGTCATTCAATAATATTTTTCTTTTGTGATATCTATTAATTTCTAAAGTTTCTAATAAGTTTAATCTAAAACTTTTGTTTACTAAGTGTAAAATTTCAAAGTTACTATTAAAACTATGTCCTGTGTCTAGAAGGTGCTCTGCGTAGGTTGAATTTCCCTTTTTGTTACAATAGCATTTTTCATGTTCCCTGAGTCTCGTCTGGAACGATCTTCCTGTCTGACCAACATATACGAAATGGTACCGCAAGTTAACTTATAAACACCTGATTTCTTGTTCTTAGATGATTTATCTTTATTATTTTTTATTAATTTTCCTAGGGAGTTATTCGTTTTATAAGAAATTCTAAAATTGTGATTCTTCTTTAAATATCTAGCTACCTTTTCTGTTTTTGGTCCCAAGTATGTCAACGAAATGTATTTACTTTCAATTGGATCATTATTAATGGGATATACTAATTTCAAGGCCAGTTTTAATTGTATTTTTAAGAAAAGATTCTCAATAATCGGGACGTTGAAACCGTTGTTCAACGCAATCTGTTTGATGATGTTATATTCTTTGTCAAAATTCTCACGTGACATGGGTATGTTGGCTAATCTATATAACATGCTATTGTATGCTGCTAATTTTTGTGAGTATGGGTGGTTTGATGTGAAGTGAATTGTGCTATCTGTATGGGTTGGTTTCCGGTATATTGAAAAAGCGTGTTTATTATTAATTTTTGTGATGGTTAAGTCTAAAAAGTTTATACTATTGTTTTTTTCCCCTTCATAAGTGAATTGTATGGTTGGGGATAATTTGTTTATGAAATCCACAAACAAAGAAAATTGCCTCTCAGTGCCATTGAATAAACATAGAACGTCGTCGACATATCTATACCAATAAATGAAACATTTAAAATAAGGGCTATTTATTATTTTAAATGTTTCATTTATTGGTATAGATATGTCGACGACGTTCTATACCAATAAATGAAACATTTAAAATAAGGGCTATTTATTATTTTAAATGTTTCATTTATTGGTATAGATATGTCGACGACGTTCTATGTTTATTCAATGGCACTGAGAGACAATTTTCTTTGTTTGTGGATTTCATAAACAAATTATCCCCAACCATACAATTCACTTATGAAGGGGAAAAAAACAATAGTATAAACTTTTCAGACTTAACCATCACAAAAATTAATAATAAACACGCTTTTTCAATATACCGGAAACCAACCCATACAGATAGCACAATTCACTTCACATCAAACCACCCATACTCACAAAAATTAGCAGCATACAATAGCATGTTATATAGATTAGCCAACATACCCATGTCACGTGAGAATTTTGACAAAGAATATAACATCATCAAACAGATTGCGTTGAACAACGGTTTCAACGTCCCGATTATTGAGAATCTTTTCTTAAAAATACAATTAAAACTGGTCTTGAAATTAGTATATCCCATTAATAATGATCCAATTGAAAGTAAATACATTTCGTTGACATACTTGGGACCAAAAACAGAAAAGGTAGCTAGATATTTAAAGAAGAATCACAATTTTAGAATTTCTTATAAAACGAATAACTCCCTAGGAAAATTAATAAAAAATAATAAAGATAAATCATCTAAGAACAAGAAATCAGGTGTTTATAAGTTAACTTGCGGTACTTGCCATTTCGTATATGTTGGTCAGACAGGAAGATCGTTCCAGACGAGACTCAGGGAACATGAAAAATGCTATTGTAACAAAAAGGGAAATTCAACCTACGCAGAGCACCTTCTAGACACAGGACATAGTTTTAATAGTAACTTTGAAATTTTACACTTAGTAAACAAAAGTTTTAGATTAAACTTATTAGAAACTTTAGAAATTAATAGATATCACAAAAGAAAAATATTATTGAATGACCAAACTGAATTAAGTAACTCCCCTTCGTTGAATCTTTTTTGAATCATTTTTCAGTTTCCCAAAAGTATTGTAAAACTCTCTTCACCCCCTCTTCTATTTTTGTTATATCCATGTACTATAAAATGAAGTTCTTGTTCACGGTATACTCAGTATCTTGTAATACTCACCTGAAGAAGTCATGGTATGACGTAACGATCGTAGTGTCAATAAAATATTAGCGGAAATGAGAATATTGTTTTTATTCATATTTTCAAGATGAATTTCCGTCAAGTAAAGACCGAAACAATCATAGATATATGTTTCGGGTTTCAACCCATTTTCAAAACGAAGGAGAATTTATTTTAAATAACAATTTATATATTTTTCGGACAACAGATGGAAGTGATGGGATTTTAGATTTTTCTTATTTGTAGATATGCTGTTGATGTTGTTTTCTTCTGAGTCTATTGCAAATGGGTTGAAACCCGAAACATATGTGTTAGCAACATAAAACTAAACTTTTGTGAAACTTTTGCCAAGTTATTTATTTACCTAGAATATATTAACGTCCGTTAATTATAGATAATTTACTCAATAAAATAAATTTAAAAAAGCAATATCAGTTATATATCCGATTTTTCAAAATTCAACCGAAACAAAATTCATTTCATTAACTAACACAGGCCAAGAATCTGAAGATTGCTAGGCATCTAAAGAAAAAAGAAAATTATAACATCTCTTTTAGAACCATTAATTCATTAGGCAGCTTAATGAAAAATAATATAGACGTCATTCCTAAAAACAAAAAAATCAGGAGTTTACAAGTTAACATGTAGTATTATTCAAATATTTTAATATTAGCCTTCTACATACTTAATTACAAAAAATTATATTTAATGATTTTAACTTCTGAAAATAAATTAAAATAATGTCATATAAGTACCACTTATATCAAATGACATATAAAATAAACATTCATTATAAGACATCCAGATGGTATAACAAAATCCAATAAATAAAAATTGTTAACCAAAATCCTATAAATTAAATATTTTGAATAGACAAAATTTTGTTTCTGCTGCTCAATCTTATGAAAACAAATATCTTTCAAAAATGTCTAACATAATCTTAAGAATTTCATCATAAAACGATCTTACTTAGAATATTCAATATTATTGGATATCTAACAAGTTACTTTATATAAAAAGTCAAGATATGTAAAACATTACTGAAAAACAAGTTTTAAGAGAGACTTTGCTTCGTCAGTATTCAAATAATTCATATTCAATAAATATAACATCAATCAACAACAAATATTTACTCACCTTTCAACCATTTAGAAAACTTCTGGTAAACTGAAAAATCTTTAAATGTAGTGTAACGGTTAACTATAGATAAATATTTCTGTGGTTTACCCTTGATCTAAAAGATTGAAGGACAATTTAACGGCCTCTGTTACATTAAAATATTTAAATAATTTTATATACCTCCTATCAAGAAATCAACTCTATTTATGTTATTTTATTCATAATATATAATTATTTGGTTTCTTTAACATTCTTTAAACAGATAGTCCTTGTGCTATAACAGAGGCTATTAAATTGTCTTTCAATCTTTTAGATCAAGGGTAAACCACAGAAATATTTATATATAGTTAACCGTTACACTACATTTAAAGATTTTTCAGTTTACCAGAAGTTTATAGCACAAGGACTATCTGTTTAAAGAATGTTAAGGAAACCAAATAATTATATATTATGAATAAAATAACATAGAGTTGATTTCTTGATAGGAGGTATATAAAATTATTTAAATATAACAGAGGCCGTTAAATTGTCTTTCAATCTTTTAGATCACGGGTAAACGACAGAAATATTTATCTATAGTTAACCGTTACACTACATTTAAAAATTTTTCATATCCATTTACCAGAAGTTTTCTATATTGTTGAAGGGTGAATAAATATTTGTTTTTGATTGATGTTATAATATATTTATTGAATATGAATTATTTGAATACTGACGAAGTAAAGTCTCTCTTAAAACTTGTTTTTCAGTAATGTTTTTACATATCTTGAGTTTTTATATAAAGTAACTTAGTTAGATATCCAATAATATTGAATATTCTAAGTAAGATAGTTTTATGATGAAATTCTTAAGATTATGTTAGACATTTTTGAAAGATATTTGTTTTCATAAGATTGATCAGCAGAAACAAAATTTTGTCTGTTCAAAATATTTAATTTATAGGATTTTGGTTAACAATTTTTATTTATTGGATTTTGTTATACCATCTGGATGTCTTATAATGAATGTTTATTTTATATGTCATTTGATATAAGTGGTACTTATATGACATTATTTTAATTTATTTTCAGAAGTTATAATTATTAAATATAATTTTTTGAAATTAAATATGTAGAAGGCTAATATTAAAATATTTAAATAATAGTATATTTTGGTGTATGTTTGTTTATTAGATCTGTTAATTTGTTAAGGAAATCGCTTATTTATGTATTCCTTGTAAGAGTTTCCTCCTAGAGGAACTGTTCCATTTCTTCCGACTTTCTCGACTTCACATTTTTCCAAATCTAAAAAAACTCTTTCAGTTGTCTGCGGTAATGGATTGGGAAGACTTAAGGTTATCTGAATGGCCAAGTGTTCAGATCACAGATTAGGTGAAAATATATTATGTGAGCATAGCAGAGTTGAGCGCTACCGGCACTATAATAACAGTGCTACAATTGAGTTTAAATATAGCATTTAGATGTAAAATAACAACTAGAAGGCTAACGCAAAATTTCGTGAGGATTGTGGGTGATATCAATAAGCGCGCTAAAGCTCTTAACTTCATATCGGTGCTTCCTAACATTTTTCCAATATAGTTAGTTTACCGAAAGTGTGATTCGGCCCATTCAACAAATATTCGTCGCGAATGATGATCAGGTGATTTCAATTTTTCTACAAGCCGAATGATCACGATGCTGAATTGAGACAATTGGGTCTTAATCAATTATTGTGTGGGTACTGTATGTATATTATTTAGTGTAAAAATATTGGGAAAATAATCAATATGCGAATTAAAAGCTCTGATGGACAAACAATATAAAATACAGGTAATGACGAATGAATAGCCGGAATTGATTAATGTTTCTAAAATAAATTTGAACACTTTGGAGACCTTGACCTGGCGTGTCACAATGAATTGCCAAACCAAAATCACCTCAAAACAAAAACTCAAAATACAGGGGACGCCCTTAAAAAATACCCTTCATTCTATATTTACATACTAATGAGTACTATCCACTCAAAGAGATTTCCTGGGTATGGGTAATTTAAGTTCTCATTTTGTGAAAGTAAGAATTTGAGAAAATAAAACAAAAGTAATTCTTCTTCTTGTTGACCTCTATACCAATTATTTCCAATATCCAATTAGATTTTTTGCGAAAAAATTCCCCACATACCAATAAATTCGAATTTGTTCAGAAGAATTGGTTGTACGAACTTCTCAAAAATTGTGTAATCTAATTCAAAGCCAGAATCATTTACCGATTTAAAGAGTCGTTTCTAAGATATTTTTCGGACGAAAATTTAGTGGCAATATTGTGAAAGTGGTCTTCTATGTATCTTGCTTAAAATTTTACACTAAAATTCATTTGGATAACTTACTGTCAAAAAGTGAGACTATGTCTGCCAACTTCTATTTGAAAACAAAATATACGTAATATTACTGCAGATTTGCTATTTGCAAATCGAAATCTTCATATCTAAACATGCATTTATTTTTCAAGTTTGAGAAAAATTTAATTTTATTTTCTACTCATTAAAAATGAATTTCCATTAAGACCGAATCCATCAAATACTTGCGTCCATTTTGATTAAACCTGAAAATTTCAGTTGACATAATTCATTAAAAATGTAACAATATAGACTTCATCTGAAGTCCAATTGAACCTTAGTTAGTTGTAGTTTAATTTTGAACTAATCTCTTACAGTTGAAAGAGAACACCCACGTTTGACCAAATAATTTTTTTTAATAGAGCCATCAAAGTTTTTCAAATGCCAACTTTCATATCCTCAACTGACAATTTTTCTATCACGAAACTTTAACATTAATTTAATATATTTCTCATTTTGGGAGAGCTTGGGGAAATATATAACAGAAAATACAAATAATATTTAATAACAGAGTAATTATAATTATTTTTTCACATCATTACAAATCTGGACAACTTAAATATCACATTAATGTACAATAAAATGTCAGCATACCAGCCTATACGAAACATATTGTCCAGAGCAAGCTGTAGATCGAATAATTTTAACAATCTGAAAAAAAAATTAATATTTATATCAAATAAGAAAAAATATTGAAACTTAATTATTGTTTGTTCATCTGGTGAAGTTTTTCATCTTTTAGAAGTAGTTGTAGAGGATATTTAGGATCCCTTCATTTGAATAATAGCAGTGAGTACCTTCGAGCTAAAATCTAACTCAATTATTAAAAATGTGTGTTAGTTACATGGAAATAAATCCATTGCCCTTTCCGACACAAAGATATACAATTGTAGCTAGATCCTATCATTGCATTAAAACAAAATCAAATGTTTTTATTGGAAACACTACTCAGTTTCATGAATTATCAAGTTTTAATGCTTTTATATTCACGAGAAATTTCAGGTTATTAAATGCAGTAGGTCATTTATCTGAATGATCCCTTAACCGAACTCTTCACACGTAGGAACACCATTGAATGGAATATATTGAAAAATAATGTAAATAATATGCGTAATGTGGCGTGACAACATATATGAAATATCGAATATAATTTTTTAATTTACTGTGGTCTGTTTTTGCTTTTGGAATAGTGATGATTATTCCCTTCTTCCATTCTTTGGGAAAATAAGAGTTCGTCAAGCAGAAATTGTATACTTTTATATGCTGGTGAATTAACAGGTCTAATTTTCTCAACAATTTTCTGGGGATGTTATCATAGCCAGGGGAAGTGTTCTTTCCATGGTAGTGCTCTATAATAATATTCCTATGTAATGGTTGCAATATCTTCTTCCCGTCTTATTTGTGATAAACTATGTTCATGCCAGTTT
This sequence comes from Megalocaria dilatata, assembly GCA_034642435.1. NCBI lineage: Eukaryota > Metazoa > Arthropoda > Insecta > Coleoptera > Coccinellidae > Megalocaria > Megalocaria dilatata. The sequence continues at coordinate 78,721,405 of CM067856.1, forward strand.
TCTACCTTCTTTTTGTGGTCTTCATCGTACTCTTTGTTGATCGATTTCTCAAACAGCTTCGGCGAAAGCATTAGTGATATCTCTGTCATTATTCAAAGTTATTCCTTGGATTTGGAAAGGATTAGTTAGGTTGTGGGTTGTGTACTTTTTTGACGTGACAACGTCTTATAAATTGGTTTGCCGGGTGACACTTCAAGAAACTGCGTTACGCTCCGCTCACGTTATGCGCTCACAATGAGAGCGAGTGAGAGGCACGCGTCCCTTCCACTCGGGCATGGTTAGCCCGCCTAAGAGCGAGAGAGACAGACATAAAAAAAGAAAAGGCACGCGTCCCTTCCACTCGAGCACAGTTAGCCCGCCTAAGAGCAAGAGAGACAGAGCGAGAGAGAGAGAGTGAGAGAGATAGGCATACACACCGGTTCATGTCTTGCGCTTCTATTTCGCTTAGGCGCCTGCATACAAGTTTACACGTTGCCAGTTAATTGTAAAACGATTGTGTAGTGATAATGTGAAGGTAGTTTCGTCCATCGCAACAATTCAAACAGCAAAGGTAAATAATTTCAGACTGATAATATAACATGATGAAATAAATGACTAAGACATAAGTGAATAGGTTATGTTGTAGTAATCACAATGTTGTGGTAGTTTTCAATCAAAAAAGTAGTAGAAATCGTTTCTCAACCAATAATAATTTGTTTAACTTGAAAAAATGAGCGCGACTTGCTATGTAAAAAATTGAAATAACAATGTTTAACCTCCAACCTGTCAAATCGAAACTTTCAAACATTCAAACCGAGACGACTAATCACTGCGCAAGGTCGTAAGCGCGCGATTTACAAATTCAAAGATCAAATGTGAATTAGTTTTCTCCTTTTAGAAAATACACTTTGAATTAAAATCGATTGATATTAACAATTAATGTGATTTAAATAAATGTTCTAACTTTTAAATTTAGTTTTTATATTTATAACAATGTAAAACAAGTTAAATTTATTAATAACTTATAACAACTGATTGATAAATAAAATTTTGTTAATATGAAATTCAGTGCGAGATTCTTTGTATAAATTAATGTTTTAAATATAATTCTTTGTATAAATAAATGTTTTAAATTGTTACTATTATTTCATCCTTCTTCCTACTATACGAATGAATATTCACATTAAAATTATTTTACCACTCAAAGTCGTTGTCACGTAAAACTTTCGCCCGTATACCGACTTTACAGGCAACAAATTTTTTTTACAAGCTTCCAAGTAGTTGTGAGATCTATATTTGAGAATCCATTCATTTGTATTTTTTTATTTAGTTCGTTGAATTTTTTTCAGACATTGGTGTTGACTAATCTTGTACTCTTGGTATATTTGTTTTTTTAGCCTTACTCATTTTAAAATAGACTCAAAAATTAATTAATTTTCCGGCATTGAAAATTTGCACACTAAATGGCAAAAGGTTGATAATTTATTTGTTTGAATTTAATTTATAAAAGCGGCATTACTTTCCGGCCAACCTAATATTTGCTATTGCAAGTTGAACATGTTATTTAATAAGCCCCCAATTTATATACATTTACGGTTAGGTCTTTCACATTGAATAGTAATGGTGATATTTTGTTTTGACATTTAAGGGCGATATGAACATCTAATTTTCGAAGAGTATCGGCCAATTTTTCACTTTTGCCATATAAAAATGATAAAAAAATGAATATTTTGGCTTTTATGATGGTTCATGATGGTTTGATATTGTTTCTGTTTTATCAAATTTCTTATAATATTATTAATGAAAGTGTTGTTCGTAGCTTTTGATTTCGTTTTTTCTTTTCAATTTCACGGTTATGTGATATGGGTAATCAGAAATATGAATCAATGATCGATTTGCTGAAATTTTTTGTGGATATGGATGGTTGGAGTCTATAGAAACACATACATTCTGCCAAGAAAGTACCGGGAATTATCGATTTAAATCTGGCGGGGCAATGAGGCAGGTAAAATTTTTTTTCCTAGGTTGGTACCACTGTCCTTAATTACTATGCCAAGCTTGAGCGGGATGTGTCAACTAGTGTGTTTGCAACAGCTGATTAAGTCAGTCGATGTCAGAGTGCGTGCCGATTTTTACTATGGGTGATTACGTTGAGCAAAGAATTTGTTTAAAGTTTTGTGTTGCAAATGAATTTTCGTGTGCCGATGCATTGAAAATGTTGCAAAAGGCCTTTGGTAATAATGCTCTATCGAAAACTCGTGCATATCAGTGGTACAGAGCCTTCAAGGACGGTCGTGAAGTGGTCGCCCATCGACGGCTTCGATCGAAGATAACGTCGATAAAATTAAGGAAAGGGTGCTGGAAAACCGTCGTACCAGGTTGAGAGAGATAGCACATGATCTTAAGATATCCCACGAGTCCGCACGTACGATTTTGATTGATATTTTGGGCATGAGAAAGGTGGCCGCACGACTCGTACCGAAAAACCTGAATTTTCTTCAAAAACGTCATCGCGAACAGGTTGCTTCAGACATGCTGGATCGCTGTAATTCCGATTCTACATTCATGGAACGCATAACTGGTGATGAGACCTGGGTCTACGAGTACGATAGGCAAACAAGCCAGCAATCATCGGAATGGGTGGCAAAAAATGAGCCGAAACCGAAAAAACCACGCCAAAGCCGCTCGAAAATGAAGGTGATGCTCATTGTTTTCTTCGATATCCGTGGCGTGGTGCACTACGAATTCGTTCCAGAGGGTCAGACGGTAAACAAGGAGTATTACCTAGGCGTTATGAAACGTTTGCGTGAGCGTATCCGTAAGAAGCGGCCAAATTTGTGGGCGAACAACTCATGGATTTTGCATGACGATAACGCGCCTTCTCACCGAGCTACGATTGTGACTGACTTTCTCGCCAAAAACTCAACAAACGTGCTTCAGCAACCACCGTATTCGCCGGATTTGGCTCCCTGCGACTTTTTCCTCTTTCCAAAACTAAAATTGCCCCTTCGTGGCACCCGTTTTGAGTCGATTGAAGCCATAAAACAAAATTCGGCGCGAGAGCTAAAGTCCATACCGGAAAGCGCCTATAAAAAATGTTTCCATAATTGGAAGTGCCGTTGGCATAGATGTATTGGAGCAAATGGAGCCTATTTTGAAGGCGACCCAATAAATTTTGACGATTAAATGTAAAAATGTTGTTTTAATTGAAAATTCCCGGTACTTTCTTGACAGAGTAGTATATTATCTATTTCCAGACACACTAAGTAGGAGTTCCTTGGTAAAATAAAATCTCCTAGTTTTTATTGTGTATTTTGGATTGCAATTGAAATGTGAAGAATTATGGGAGCTGCTTAGAAACGCGGAAACGTGCTTCCAATAAAAAAAAGGAAAAAGTGCCATAACACTCCATATACCGGGCTACAGTGTGTGAACTGTGGAACTCTTATGCATTCTGAACGCCTAAAATATTACAATGAGAAAATGAGACTAGACGGATATTACATAAAATGATGTGATTCCCAAGCATACGTGAATAAGATTGGAAACAATCAGGATGAAGATCTGAAAAATTCAGTGGAAATAGCGGAAAATGCTGATTTTGCGAAATCAACAATATATAATAATTGATCTAACCCTCGAAAATGAGAGATTGATTAACGAAAATCTACTGTTGAGAAAACTCATTTCTGAAATGGAAGATAAATTGGACTGCTTCTGTTCAAAATCAATCCAATAGAAAGAGAAAACAAGTCAGTAGGAGAATTTCAAATTCGCTTTATCCGAAGAAATGGCAGAGATTCTCATGTTTCGAAAGTTATTGGATTGAATCATCAGTGCGCTAGAATGTCCAACGAATACAACTCAGCCACGTAACTATATTCGCTCCGCATTTGAACACTAACGTTTTATCAAATTCTGTCAGTGCACTAGAATGTCCAACGAATACAACTCAGCCACGTAACTATATTCGCCCTGCATTCGAACACTAACGTTTTATCAAATACTATCGCAACCTAATACACACCAATATACATACACGGCTTACCCCAGCAAGTTAATTCAAGTCACTGTAATGTGGCTGTAATACAGCCGATTTAATTCATTTGTAATAGTTTTTGCTTTACCCATCTGAAATATTTCCAGCGCTGAGGTGTTGCCCCTTATAACGAAAAACTATAATATTTTAAAGATTTTATTTTTTTCCTTTGCTATTGATTCCTGATTATGTTTGTATAATCCTTTTTTATATCTATGTCCAACATATTTCGAGGAATGATTTCTTTATTTTTTCTGTAAAATATAGCTTCACTTTTGAATGTTTTTTCTTGCGAATTTAGATTCGTAATGCTGAAATTTTGGGTATAATTTATAAATGTCGTAAACCACCGCACAAGAGAAAATTTGTATAATTCCAAAATAATTTCATCAGTTATGGGTCCAAATCAAAAGTGCACTGAAACTTATTGAAGCCTGTAACTTCGAAAAACAACATTACTAATACATATCCCCCAAGCTCTCATCAAAAGTGCAGAGGAAGATTTAGACTTTACTCATGCTTCTATTCAAACGATATTTCGTAAGTATGACCTGAATCCATAGAAGTTTACGAAAGTTCAAGCCCTGAAAGATCATCAAAATGGGATACATTTTGGTGAAACTATTCAGAATCCGATTCTCCTAACTTTTTGAAGAAAAAAAATTTGGACAGAGATAGCAGATAAACATTAGAGATTATACCTGCTGGTTTCAACTGGATGGGGTACCGGTTCATTGTACTAGGGAAGTAACGATGAAGTTTCTCCGAATGTTCCAAGACTTCTGGTTTAGACGTTTAGGACCCTGGAATTGGCTTACGAAATTTCCGATACTGATTTTATTTGTGGGGTAACTTGAGAAGGAATGCTTATATAATATTAGTAGACTCTAAACAAGAGCTAGATGCCAATGAGATTCAGAATGCCACACATTGTTCTACAGGTATCCCGATTTTAAAATATTTGTAAATCAATGTTGGTCATTTTGAACAATTATTGTGAACATTTTCTAAATTTTTATACATTTAATGTTATTGAATTATCATTTTTGGTTGCTATTTAACTATTTTGTATTTTGTCATTTCATTGAGCTTTTTGCATGTTCTTACTTATAAGTTGATCACATTCACCATGATGAATGATCACTTTAATCAAGACTCCATTTAAATAGTTACTGCTTTTCTTTTTAATTCATTCCGATTAAAATTTTCTTTAATGAACTCTCAGATGCTTTAATTGTCAAATTTCCTTGAAGACATACAAAGTATCAGAATAATAATAATATGGTAAATTAATCCGATTGTTATAGAAACTTGCTTTTATTTGGGAAACCGCACTATTCAGATATATCATTTGAGAATTTCAATTTTTTTTGCGATATTACACGATATACATCGTTATATTCCATTTGAAAAAACGCACTTTTCACCATTTTTATATCTACTGGGAAACTCATAAATTGTGAACGAAACCGTTCGATGGACAACAAATTCCCTTAGAAGTAACTAATACACATTATAGCGAAATTTTGACTACGATTCCATAGAATTTTGGTTTAAACTCAACAAAAATTCTATAACTTCACAAAATAACCAGACTTATGTACATACCTGTCCTTTTTTCATTCCAAAATATCTTGCAACTGGATCAGTTATATGCATTCTCATGAACATGTTTTCTTTTAATTTTCTAGAACAAAAATAATATATTTATAGTTAAAAAATATTAGGTTCCAAATAATAGATAATATTGATAACTTTTATATTATTTATAAATAAAAAATTAATTGTATATTGGAAGAAACACAATATTTTATCAAATTTCTACAATTTATTCATTGAGAATATGATAATGACCAGTTTCGATTGTTACATCATTATAAAATGTGTAGAAATATTGAATACATTGAGATAAGGTATTATTTCATGATGAGGGGGAGATTTTACACATTAAGAAAAGGAATCGGTTCATATCTAACTGATTGTTTAGTGTTTGAAAATTATGATTTTCATGGCCCTTATTTTTTAAGAAATATTCCAATAAATCAATTTCATAATTTTTGTGAAATTTGATTCGGCTTTTAAAAAAACTATTCCAAATTCAAATTAAAAATCTGTTTTCAAAAATCTGACAAACCAATGGGCTTCAGGTTCTCTTTTATCCGACATTTTTATAGAGAACTTGGAAAATAATATAACATTACTTAAAAAAGGTGGAAAGCATCGAAGTCACTGAGTTTTTACGCGCTAGTTCATATCCCCCACGAACCTCAGAAGATAATGTTTTTTGGGTCTTCTAATTATACGATCCACACGAAATTTTGTACGAACACGCGCGTTTTTATTCTACCTCTAAATGGTGAACTTTAGATCGAATCTGTACTTTAGTAAATATTGGGAAACATATGAAAAATGTTCCAACGTGAATAATTGCGAAACTATTGAACCGATTTTGCCCATTATCTTAGCGTCATTTACACTCCAAACCTTCACCGAAAGTTTCAATGCTGTAGCTCATTTCATCCAAAAGTGCATACGGACGGACGGCCGGATACCATTACCCTTGACCTCGAATTCGAGAATTACAGAAATTTGGGTGAAACGATAGCACGCTATTCCCTGGAACTAGGGCGCAAAAAGAAACATTAATTTTTGGTATATATTTTTTTTATCTTATTTTATATTATCCTCATGTGAAGATCTCTCAAAAGCTTTTTCAGCTTGTGCAAGTTAGGATTTCAGTTGTGTTCTGGGTATGCTTTGTTACTGAGATCTTACGCCACAGCACTGTTAATTTTCGACGCAACAGTAAAATGGTGGCCGAAACCCGTCCAACTAGAAAATTTCTTTCCCACCTGAACAGGATTTGAACCCCCGGCCTTTCGGTTACGAGACCTATGCTCTTACCACTGAGCTATCAACACTCATAGATAGGTAGAAAAAATAATTGTTGGTTTTAATGGAACAAACCGACAAATTAATCTATTTCTAAATTTCTGACCTTCATCTACCCCAAAATCAAATTCACAATTGGAATAGAAACAAGCAATAAATTGAATTTCAAGATTTAACAATGTCAAACAATAATGTCCTATTTAACTTCAACATTTTTAAAAAATAAGTAATCAAATAAATGCCTTTCTGTATCCATCTTTTTATAGAAAATCCATAACACAACCCTAAGTTATTTTGGACATTCATCTACTAAAATTCTAAATTTCAATAAATTCAAAACAAAACCCATTAAAAGTTGTAATGACTAACTCAACTAACATGAGATAAACAGATAGGAACTTTTGAAACAAGATTGAAAGAACATCTGATTACAGACAAAAGGTCTGCAATCTTTGAATAGATTAAAGACTGTCAATCTTTATATAATAAAAACCTCAAAATCCTCCTTAAATTACACAAATGCTATAAAATGAATTTAATAGAATGCTTGGAATAAACAAGCTTCAAAAAATTCCAATTATCAAACACTGAACACAACATATCAATTAGAAATAAACCAATCAACATGTGAAATGGCTCCCTCATCATAAAACAATACCTTATGTATCTCAATGCATTCTGTATTTCTTGACACTTGACAATGATGTAACAAACGAAACTGATCATGCATCACATTCTTAGTGAATGAATTGTGAAAATTTGATGAAATATAGATTCTAACTAACGACTATCATTCAATTAGAGAAGTTAACCAGTAGAACTTTAAGCAATCCAGAAGTTAACAAGTAAACTCTTCAGGTGAATAAAATCGCATGTCTCTTAGAATTTTTAGAGGATCAAGTACGCCCAACTTGAATAACAGAGCTATTTGCTTTAAGGTAACCTAATTTTGTATTCCATTTTTGGACCAGAGTGCTCATCATTCCCTACAAATATGTGTATTTTGCTAATTTTATGTCAAAAATGGTATCAAAGGATTATATTATTAATTCAACCTTCGTTAAATTCAAATAATCGTCTACTTGTAATCAATAAAAAAAATCCTTCGAAAGAAATAACTTAGAAACTTGGATTTTGCAGGGTAGATTTTGTCCAAGTTGTAATCAAGTTACAAATAAAGAGACAATGGGGGATGTCTACGAAGATTGGTACTTAAGTTTTGAGATGTGCGAACCGATATTCCAAGATCATCATGTACCATGAGATTGAGGCATACTTGGGCATTAGTTCATTCAATCGCATACAGGCTCACGCCTCGGCGATTAAAGTTTATAATTGTATATTTCAGAATAAACTATATTATAAATTTTGCATGAACATTTGATTGTCAAAAAGATTTGTTCACGTTGGATACCTTGTAATTTGACAACAGCTCAAAAAACATTTGTGGTAGATTGGAACAAAGAAATATTGAAAACATTCAGTTGCGGTGCTTCAGAAGATCGTGACAGGCGACGAATCATGGATCTATGCGTATGAATCCGAAACGAAACAACAATTTACTCTATGCATCTTTTGAAACAAGTCAAATCCAACAAAAGTTGTTTGCACATGAAGCAAGTGGTTGCCTGGTTTTTCCGAATAACTGGAATGTTGTCATAGTTCCGTTAGAACAATGTAGAATAATCAATTCTGAATGGTACAGCAGCATTTGATTGATTTGTGTGTGTTGGAGAAAATTAGGGAAGCCAATAGCAGAAGACAAATAATTTTCCACTATCACACATGAGCTCAAACAAAAACATTTTTGAGCAGTCAAAATATCTAATGGGTCATCAGCTGTACAGTTCTTGTTCGACTCCCAATGATTTCCCTTTATTCTCACTGATCAAAAATAAATTACAAGGTCAAAGTTTTTCAAAGACTGAAGAAGCGGTTGATGCGTTCAAATCACATGTTTTGGGGGAATCTCAATCAATGAACAAAATGCTTCAAACTCATGCAAAAGTATATTGATCTCAATGGAGGATATTTTGCAAAACCAATAAAGCCATTTCCTATTATAAATATTTGTTTTTTTTATCTATCTCAATGACCATATCAATCAGGTATTTATTATCTCTAAGAATCTAAATGTTAACATCAAGTAACTTGAACTGTTAAGTAATACAAAAGACTATACTCCTTGATATGGCGAGAACAGTGAGAAAATTGAATCGACATCTACCCATCAGAATCTAGATTCTTTTTAACGTAGATTGATTTTTATTTATAAAAATTCAAATGGAAGAAATTTTGTTTTTTCAAACTACTTTTTTATTCTGTAAATGTAAAACTATGGGGGTCACGATATATTTTTGGAAGAAAATTTGGGTTGCAGTCCTAAGATTGAAAACATGATGTTACAAACTTCACTAGCAAAAATGATTGGAAGGCAAGGTTGAGTACCTAAAATATTGGAAGATTAGTAGAAGACTTCTAACAATCGGCAGTACTCCAAATACGAAGGTGAAAATGTTAGCAATTAATAATACCTTGTTACTCTGTAGCAGAAGCTCAGTTGATACCCTGGCAAATTGAGAATATACAATGAGCTCAAAACTTTTTCAAGGTCCTAAATAAAATATGGCAAAGTATGTCAAACAGTTATTCTAGCAAAGAACAAGTATAAAACATCTGGACAAACCAACTAGAAACACCTTCTACTAATAATAAGGTCGCAAAATGGATCAAACACATAGAACATTTTATAATATCATGAAGATGCACAACTCTAGATTGGATGGACTTAATAAATTGTCCTTCAGGCACGTCTCAAAAACATTTCAATAAGATACAACAAGTTGCAACAATAAAGAATATTTTAGTTTCCTCGGAGATTCTGTCACATTTAAAAAACAATCTATGTAAGCTTTCGACTCAAAGAATGAAGGAAAACCATCAATATTAACTTAGGGAAAATCATGAGATGCAAAAATAGGAGAGCATCTGCCACTGCCATTGTTTTACATGCATTGTATTATACAATTTTAACCAGAGTTTTCGGATACTGCACAAGGCAAGACAAGCATCAGCCTAGATTCTGTGCATGATTTGGAACTCTTACTATAATATGTAATTATTGAACCTTATGTTAATACAAATCAATTTATAATCAATAAACTTGATATATATTCATCAAAATTGATTTAATTTTTTTTTTGTTGAGTAAGCCTATATTATATATACCCTGAATATTTATCACATTGCGAAAAGCAGCATTTCTGAATTTTTTTTTAAAATGAAGGATAATTAAAATCAAAAACTTACAATTTAGAAAGTAGTTGTTTTTTTTCTTCAGGATTTAGAACTATGTGCTTTGGAACCAACTCATGTTCAGTAATATTAATTAATAATTCAGACTCCAAAAAATGTTCCAATGTAAATTTGGGTGCCAAATCTTTTAATGCTTGCCGCGCTGGAGGCGTCAATCCTTCTCGAACCACAATGATAGCTTTAAATATACTTTCCTGCTCCATACGTTGACAATAAACCTTGATTGCTTTGACACCAATTTTAGATTCATCAGAAAAAAAGACAAATATTTTATCCGTGTTATCATCACAATTATTCAATTGCAAAAGAAGACTTTCTCTGGAAGGCTTATTCTCACTAAAAATAAAACAAATTACTCCTGAGTTTTAAAAATGACCAATAAATATTTCTCAAACTCTTACCTTGGTTTATCACCATATAGTTCTTTGAACTCTTCTACTGTTTCATCCAATTCTGCCTGTGTTAGCGCATAACCTCTATCATTGCACATCTAAAAAAAAATATGATATACTAACCTTTTAGATAGCAATATTCTTTAAATACCTGGAGTATTGTTTTGCGAATCCTCCATAGTTTATAGGTTTCCGATTCATCATCCATTCTAGTTTATTTTTGGGTATTATTAACTCTTATTACAAAATTATTGTGACCCACCGTAGCACCTATTAAATTTAAACACAATATAAATAGTAAATAACCTACAATCATAGATCAACAAGACTATATATTATTGTTAATCTATGCCTACAATACCTACGACCATAGACACACCGTTGAATGTAGCCCCTCTTCTTTCAGAACCCCCTTTTGGCATATGTAGTAATACTTTCTAAAGTATCACTACATATGCCAAAAGGGGGTTCTGAAAGAAGAGGGGGTACATTGAACTAATAATAATAATAATTCAACATATAAGGTCTGTGCATGGTCGTAGGTATTGTAGGTTATTTACTATTTATGTTGTGTTTAAATTTAATAGGTTCTACGGTGTGTCACAATAATTTTGTAATAAGAGTTGATAATACCAAAAATAAACTAGAATGGATGATGAATCGGAAACCTATAAAATATGGAGAATTCGCAAAACAATAATCCAGGTATTTAAAGAATATTGCTATCTAAAAGATTAGTATATCATATTTTTTTTTAGATGTGCAATGATAGAGGTTATGCGCTAACACAGGCAGAATTGGATGAAACAGTAAAAGAGTTCAAAGAACTATATGGTGATAAACCAAGGTAGAGTTTTGCTTGAATTTTATTTTTCTTTCATCATACATAATAAGTGGACTTTTCATAAAGTCAGCTTTTTGATATGAGTACAGTAACCCAGGATTTTTTTATTTCTACTATACTAATTTATTTTCTCTATACTGAAGCTCTTAAGGAATGCGGGTGTTGTGAGGGAGCTTCTACCTCTTAATTTGGGAGGTGGCGTTTCGTTCTGAGCATGCGCACTTGAACTCTTCAGAAAGGCACATTTCTGCATTTGACTACAGTGACCTTGTGACCTTTCCACGTATGAACGGTCGTCGAAGGCTGTGGGCCTTGCCCTACTTGAACTCGGCGGGACGGTCAGTCAGGAAGTTTGAGACTAGTGGTGTCCTCTATATGATACGCCGGCAACCTACAGCAGAGCAAAGCAGAATTCTGGACGAGGAGCGAAGAAGGTGGTCGCTACAATACAATAGATATATTTACAAAGTTGAATTATTTACACAAATTTTATTTTTACTAAATTGTTTGGTGCGACGCTGCTTGATGGCTAATCTCTCCTGTCCCCATCGTGTCTTTCCTTCCGCTTATATACATGACTACATTTTCCCGAAATTACTCGACCTTAACGTCTTCCGCATTCTAGAGTGAGGGACGGGAACAACCAGTGGCGTAGATAGTTTGATACTCATACACGGGCAACGTTGTAAGGAACAAAATAATCTTCAAACTCATAACACCACGGGCGTGCGATTTTATATATCCGAATTTATAGAATTCAGAACAAAATATTCTTTCCGATACCAATTGTATAGTATTTATGAGCAATTCATCAAAATTCAAATATGACGCATAGACACTTCAAATGCTTTAAAAAATTTGGTCTATTTTTTATGGGGAATACATTATTCGGTATATTTCTAAATAGCACTTTTATAGTTTTCTGGCAATACTGCTTTCTATAATTGATGGGGAATACATCATTCAACATAAAAAAATATTTAATACGTCTATGATACTGAAGCTCTCGAGGAAATGCCGGTTCTTTTGAATAACTTATTATTCAAAATGTAAACCTGCCTGATGATGCTACTGTGATAGCGAAACGATTGTTGTAAAATTTGTGAAAATCAGAATAACCTTATTTAAATATTATTTAATATGGATTTTCATCAAGTAAGGCTGATTCAATTCAATATACCGTATTAGACGGAGTATTCTAAAATATCCGGTATTATTCGGAGTACTCTAAAGGATGCTAACCTTTTTATTGTGATCATCTAATGGCGGAAGAATAGGACGTTACCTTGTGTAGACAACCCAAATTACACCTATCGAGAGCAAGGAAACAGTGATATGGGAGGTTCAAATATTAAAAACACAGTAACGCCAGAATAATATATTTATATTAGTAATATTGGAAAGCAACAACCCTCAATGATCGAAAACAAACATTTATCAGCTTGCTGTTAAATTTACTCTACTTAGTAATGCTATACAGTAAACCCAATAGCGCTCCAGGTATTAATGACTTATTTCACATATTATTAGGTCAGTAACTTGCTCGAATCATTCTTATACAGCGGAAAGGGTTAGAGAGGACATGATACAGCCAGCATTCACCTACATCTGCACTTCAGATAACCAGTGCAGAACCTGCAGTTACAAGGGATAAGAATTTGAATGGACAGTAAGATTGGTAACGTGATATGCCCAGGAGATCTAATTGAAGAAGGGAACTAACAGAACTTGAGTCGACCGGAAAAGTTACTATCAGATGGACTATACCTGTCCTCCTCGGGATGGCCAATAGCCAAACCCCAGGAAGGCTCAGATATTACTGAAGAATAAACCGAACACTACCTGAAGGGTCACGCAAACTTATCCTGGGGATAACACAATACCTCGGAAAAATGATCTAGAAATCACTAACTCACAGAAGCGTTAGAAATCAGGAGCCATTTACTGCCTCTATATGATACGTCGTCCTCTACCAGGACTACTCAGTGATTTATTCTAAAGAACGCCACCTGTTCACAAGGAATACAATCTCTCAAAGTAAGCGGGCGCATGCATATGGCAAATATGTAACACAAACTGACTAGGATATTATAAAATAGATACAGTATCCCAATACATATGCGTGTTAATGAACATTACAATAAAAGCCAACAAAGAAATAGGTTACCGGGGAATCACACAAGAGTACATGCAAATCAGTTAAATATCAGGCTTAACGAATATCATGAACAGTACAAATAAAGAACCACTGTTAATCTGAGCTATCACGACCTTTTAAGAGTACTCTAAGATATCTGAGATTTTACGGAGTACTCTTAGATATCTGGGATTTTACAGATTACTCTTAGGATCGCTAAACTTTTTATCGTGATGATCTAGTGATGAGAGAATAGGACGCTACATTGTGTAGACAACCCAAGTTACACTTGAACGAGAACGAGGAAACAATGACGGGAAGTTTAGAATGCAATGATAAATAAAAATACAATATTTGTTTTCGGAAGGCAGGGTCCCGCATCTGACTCGGTGTATGAGAGCGAGGTTATACTTTAGGACAAAAAAAAATAGTTAGGGATAAAAAACCTTGACCTCTCTTCAGCTTCCATACATTCTTCAACCCTGTCCTTCCCTTTATTCATAAATCAAGGTTCCAGAGATCGACAACCTTTCTAATACACTAAAACATAATTAGTATGCATGCAAAGGTAAATACAGCAATCAATTGAGTGAACACACAGATAACCTGGCAATAGGAACATGTAACAAAGATCTTCGAGGTAGTTTAACAATAACCCTTTGGTCGGGAATTCCCCATTCACACACCTACTATCTAATTAGATTATTATAATCTGGGCGCATAATATCGTTGTTCAGGAATGTCTTGTTGCGACATTCTGAAGACATAGAGGTTGTGTTGTCTTTTATTTAACTAACTATTCATGATAATATTTATATCTAATAATAGTTGTTCAAGAAGGCCTTGTTGCGGCTCTTTCTGAAGACACATGGTTATGGTGTCAGTATCTAATTGCGGATCCACATTTCATTCACTCTAAACACTCTGAATTCTCAAACAAAGTACCATTGTTAACCACCTCTTAGATACCAATAAATGGAATGAAGATAAAGACGCTTACATGTATAAAGTATGTTAAATGGTCAATTCAGATTAAAGCAAACAGATCACCCCTAGCTGGAGCATCAATACAGTAAAATACACCAATGGATAAAGAATACATGATACAAATAACACTCACATTGACCTCAGGTAACTCAATACAATACAACAACTTTACATGTTAGGGCAGCTCAGTCGACTTTCCTTTGTGTTTAACCTTCACCTTTAATGAACAATGGACAATGGCGTTCTATTTCTAACAAAGGAAAACTGGACTCTCTGAAACCGGCGTTCAGTCTACCATGATTACCACCAACCTTCTGCAGAACGAAAAAATCATCTCCCGGGGTTATGTTTACATTTTTAGACGCGCGCGCAAGTCAACGAAGCGACCATAGACTCTTACTCCTTGCATCGACAGTGACAAGTAGGCATAAAATTTTCTAGGGGGTTCTTCCCGCCTAATCTTCCTTTATAAAATATGTGGATCTCTTCAATAAATACAATAAACAACAACCAGGCACCAAGAGAAAGTATACAATATAAATAGATAACTTGTGAGAGTCGTGCCGCTTTAGTTATATACAAAGTAAAACATACCGGTCAGATTAAATAACACTAAAGCAAAAATACAGGAATGAAAAATGATGAGTGGAAGTACAATGAACAAGCGTGCAATCTCTAATCTTATATTAAAACTAAGTTGATATTGAAAGCGTAAAGCATGCAGTTAATCAGAAGCATTTAAAAGAAGTTTACTCACTAAGAGTAAGGGAGGGGGACTGTTATAAGTACTATTATCTCAAGTATGTTTTTAAGTCGCAGAGGAGGTTTATTTCTAAGAACCTCCCTCTCTGCCGCTTCAAAATACAATGGGAAGGCCAGAAGGGCGTCGTTCTCCTTGTTGTCAACGAGCACATAAGTTACAGTGCCATAGAATATTTTAAATATAAATAACGCGTGATGTAATGATGTAATTTACATAACCTATGAGGGATTCTGTCACTCGTATGATACTTATAGTGCGTTTCACTAGGCGACCACGACGCCCAAAATGCTCGTGTCGTTCTGTCACTTTCAGATCACGGTCGTTGCGGGCTTTCATAAAATGTCATCTGTGACATAATTGATTTCGACTGCGATTAGCCCGCAAACCCATGTTTGACGTTAGTCGAAGGGTTTAGTTAGATATTTTTCATCATGGCGACGCAATCAACTCTGATTTGCTCAGAGAAGGATCCTTTGGTGGAAGTAATTATGTCTACAGAGGATGTAAGACGTGTACAAGAGGGCAAAGAATGATTATTAGATATATTATTTTTTATTATTTTCCCGTTTCATCCATTGTTTTTGAAATACACCATAACCTACGAATTGTCATTCATCTGTTATCACTATTCGCTCACAATACCCGTTCCACTTGCAATGCCAACAAAAACGTCAAAAACTTTCGCGGCTTGTCAAAAGCTAGAGGGACGGGAAAGACCGTGGACGCGTGCGTGAGCGTTGTGGGCGTCTAGTGGAACGCACGGTTAGAGAACAAGGATCTCTCCTTGTTCTCCTTATCATTTTCTTGAATACAATAATTTGCAATATTGGGAAGGCCCGTATAAGGTAGTCAAGAGAATAAATGATGTTGTGTATCTTATCCAGAAACTTCCCAGGGGTAAAAGGAGGGTAAACCCTTTAAACCATATAGTGATACACGGAGCTGAATACGATATTCAATACGATACCCGAATACGAAGAGCGATTAACCAGGAACCACGGAAACATAAATTTCGATAACTTTATGTCTAACTATGGTGGTGCTGGCAAAGCAAGATTTGGGATTGCCGTGGATGAGCAGCCACATCTTTTTTTAATGCCAGGAGATTATTCACTAGCCCATTGTGTGGGCAGAAAATTTGCATATCACCAGAGGGATAGCCGTCGTCTTCAGGAAAAAGTTCGGTCGTGTGAACGAGTTAGTTAGACAGCAACCTCAACTCGGGAATACGCTGAAGCTAGCAGATCAACAACGATATCTACTCTATCCGATAACTAAAAAACTTTCCCATGAGAAGCCTAGCTATCAAGATCTTTGGACAGCTTTGTTGAATTTGAGGAAAGAGATAATGTAAGTACCAAAATAGGAAACTAGCTGTATCAAAGTTAGGTTGAGGGGTTGGATCAACTCAACGGGAGAATTGTTTGTAATATGCTTGAAGTTATTTTGCAAGGAACCGAGCTGCAAATCCTACAGGAAGAGTTCCAAATCGAAAAAGCTGTATCAGTAAGCTTCAAAGATAAGTATGTTAATTTTGATAGACTCAAAAAAGGCCTACCTTATTTAATTTAGATAGTACAAGGAATTATTATTGGATAATAATAGCCACAAGAATTTGAATAAAACTAATATTAAATAACAGAAAAAATAAGTCCGTGGAACAAGAAGAAGAAAGTTAACTATAATAATGTGGACTGTGGAGTGACGTTTCATGCTTGTTGAAAATTGAAAGATCACTTTGTGTTTTGATTTTCATAATTTATTATTTGTAATTATTGTCGAAGGATTTTAATAAAAATGCCTGGAATGAATAACACTGATTCGATGCAAATAAAGCAGATAATAGGGACTACACCTAATTGTGAGAAGGATCCTACACGACCAGAATTCGAGAGGGAAATCACTCAAACTGATCATCTAAATAAACAACTCCTTGTCGCTTTTTTGAGTAAGATTAACGAGAATTCCTCATTAACTGCTCCAAAAGATGTTCAGGATAACAACGATATCAACGAATTTGTTTAATATTCAGCAATAAAAATATTTCCAGCTTTGTCCGTTTATGATAAATATAACCTACGATTTTATTATTGGCGGGAAATGTAACAGTTTACTTTTAATCTATGAAAGACTGCTACAACCTAAAACTATAAACATTTCCGAAAATTAATTAAGTCATTTTTGGGCCGACAAATATGGATTTAATCGAAGAAGAGGAGAGAGAAATATTCGAGGATGGAGAAAATTTAGAATTATCAAATGATGGTATAGGGGAAAATCAAGGAAATGAAGATGATAATGATGAAAAAGAAGATGAGAAAAAACCAGTGAAACCAAAAAGAATTATTAGGAATCCTAGACCTAAACTGAATGCAGAACTTCTTAAGGGACCAAAAGGTTTAGGAAACTTGGAGAAATGTTTTGAACGAGTACAGTTTAAGGGAAAGGGATACGAAGAGCAAGATTTGAACGTAATGTTGAAGACATATGAATATTGGTGTCATCGATTGTTTCCTAAGTTTCCCTTCAAACATTGTATTGCTAAAATTGAGACTTTGGGTTCTAAAGGGCCTATACAGGTAATTATTTTGAAATATATTTTTATATAAGTGTAAACATATATTAACTGATTTTTCATGAAAGATATATCTAGACGAACCAGGAGAATCAATTCCATAATAATTATCAACTAAAATATGATACAGAATTAATTCTGTAGATTTCAAACAAAAAAAAAACAATTAATTTATAACCTGTCTAATGATTCATCCAGGTCTATATGGATAATAGTTCTATGTTCAAACACTTAAAATAAGTTAATATTATTTTTATAGCAAATCTTTAAATTATCGAAACTTCTATTCCATAATATTCATGTTAAAGAAACCCATATGACTTTATCACTTACAATATCCAATCTTAAAGACATACCTGGTTTTATTAATTATCCATATTAGTATTACAAACCTTAACTTATAGTTTATAGGTAATAAGGATTATGAATTCATTTATTTTTTTTCATTTTGTGCATTATGGAAAGTGATTAATGCTGAAGTGTACTTAGATGTTTTGATGAACTAGGCAACAGATAATTCTGAAAATTTGGTTATTTAATTGGAGTACTGGTGGATATGTTTCTAAATATCTAGACAGTATGAGCTATGGTAATAAAAAGTTCTTCAAATCAGGACAACGCAACTTACAACTGTGTACCAGTTAAAACTAAAATAAACTGGAGTAGGTATCGTTGATCATCGGGACACAAGCACCAGACATGCACATGTTTCTAGGCTCATTGGCTTGACCATCAGAGTGCCAGCTCTAATGTCTAAGGAATGCAGCCTAGCCACTCACTGAGCTGCCACTAATGACGAAGTCAAGCTTTTCAATAACATGATCATTTAGTTTTGGTGAAAAAAATATCAAGAAGCAAATGCTACTATTGACACCATTATGGAGTCAAAAGCAATGCTCAAACCATAAATTGTAATGCAGAGGCCGATAAATTCCTACTTTAATGAAGAGAACCCAAATTTTCTGATGAAATTGACTTTATTCATGAACGTAGTATCCTTTGAGAGCAATACGAACATTCAAGTGCTTCTCTAAACTTTTGATACCTTTCTATAGAACGATTTATCTTTGGCCTCAAAGTAGGTGTTGTTTTGGCCAAATCTCTTTCCAGTTAGCAATTTTTTAGATCTGCAAATGAGTAAAAGTCATTGAGGGTCAAATTTGGAAAATAGGATCGATGCGGAAGTAATTCAATGTGTACTTCATGCAATTTCGCCATTCTAGCCAACAACTAGCGACATAGTGCATTATCTTAGTGAATTATTTTTTCTTTGCAATTTCTTCGAAATTTCTTTGTTCAGTCGATCCAGTTGGGCCTTGAAGCGATTGCTATCGACTGTCTGGTCCTTCTCAAGGTAGTCAATAAACAAAATGTATCATAATATACGGACACCATAAGCTTGCCAACAGTCTGTTGCAGTTTTGGCCCTTTGGGTTAGGTTCACTAGGTGCTGTCTACCCAGCTGACCATCTTTTTAATTCAGACATATAATATTGTATCCGTGTTTCATTCTTTGTTACATATTGATACAAAAAATTCCGTTTATTCCGCTTAAACAGATACAAACAGCGCTTGGAAAAAACGTTTTTTATGTGTTTTTGGTCTACTGTTAGAAAACGCGGTACCCACATTGAAACCAGCTTTCTCATAGCATACAATCTACGCAAATATTATTAATTTAGATTTGTCAGAGTTTCGTAGAATTCTCCATTTTTTCATCCATGTCATGATTTTGTTACCTAGGTTTTATAGTTTTTCCATTGTGTCTTTCAGATTCTTGCTGTGTGTTACGAGCGCTGTGTCATCAGCGTATTGGAAGATATAACGTTTCAGTTCTTCTATTACTTTGTAGATATTGTGTATGTAAATATTGTGTAGAAATGGTTTCAATGGAGAACCTTGTGCACATTGCTGAGGAGAAAACGACGTTGAGAAATATTTGTTGATTTTAACTCTCATGCTTCTGTCCCTTAAAAAGTCCCCTATAATATTTTGTAGGTAAACGGGGTGTCGAATTGCTGGAGTTTGTGTAGAAGTCCATAGTGACTGACACACAATATCAAATGCTTTCTTGATGGCTGCTGATTTGTGACTTTCTCCCTTGTTTTTTCCATATTAGAGCTCCTAATGGGTGGATGGTTGAATGGTTTTTCTTGAATCCAAACATTGAAAGAGGAATGTTTGTCCAATTGAATTTTGGAGACCAACTCTCACGAGGTTTTAAGGTGTTTTTCCTAAAATTGGCGTGATGGGCCGATAGCTAGACACTTGGAAATATTCTGTGGCGTGTTTATGGATTGATATGATATATTATCCTCATACTCCTAGATCTTCTGTGAAGTTCCCTTAGAAGATTCATCAGCTTGTAAAAGTTAGTAGTTCAGTTGAAAAAAATACACAATCAAACACTTTATGGATGCAATAAGCAACCTTCCCCTTTGAGACTATAGATAACGTCGTCAACTTCACACTGTGAATTATTTTTTCAATAATTATTTACACTTCCTTTTCAGGAAAAAACTATGTACATGAAGAAGGTACTTTATACTGCCAAAAAGACGCGAGTCGTTCGCCATTTGCTAGAGCAGTAGATAACTCTTCTATTTTCTCTCTATTTGTACCCCGTTTAATTTATTTTATATTTTATGTATACACATCTCCCATATTTTTGTGGGCTTTGTTAACTTCTGGTTGATTCCTTTTTCTATATAATTTTATATATACACATCCCCATTTGTGATCTTTGACTTCTGAATTATTTTGGTTTGTTATATTCCATTTGATTTATTTTATATATATAAATTATACATTATCCTATCTCCAATATTATTATTGTATTGTCTTTATGTATTTTATACTTTGGAATCCACTCACTTCTATGAAATTTAAACTTTTTAAAAATTCTTATACTTGAATTTATTTTTCAGACTTTTTAGTGGCATTATTTTCTTTGTTTGATCATTAATTCGATTACATATTTTTCGTCATGAACAAGCAGTATTCATTACTTCTCTGCATTTCCTGGTGTTTTTTCACATAATTTAGTCTTGTTATGCAAATTGTAATATTTTGTGTTAATAATGGAATGAAATAAGGAATTACTTTGTTTTCTATCACTTTTTATTATAACTGATATACAGTGACTTGAGTTTCGTAGTGTTTACTACATTTTCAAACTGAACGAACAAATTAGATCTCAACTATTATATATGGGGATTGTAGGCTTTGGCAGAGCTTCGAAGAGAGGGGTTTTCCAAAGTTCCGTCTGTTCGTTAAGTAGTTTTATTATTGGTACGTGCTTTTTATATTTTTCAATTTCTATGGATTCCAGGATGTCAAGTTTTTTCCCTTTCGCTTCCACGTGCAAGATAACAAGGTTGTTCAATTCTGGGAAGGTGTGATCTGTAGTGAAGAAATGGTTCGCAAAATTGGAATTATTCTTCCGGTTCCTAAAAGCAGATTGATGCTCTTTGTACCTTTTATGGAAAGGCCGGCCCGTTTGTCCTATATACACACTATTACAGTCTTGACAATTTAATTTATAGACTCCAGAATTATGCAGTCGG
The DNA here is from genome assembly GCA_034642435.1 of Megalocaria dilatata. NCBI lineage: Eukaryota > Metazoa > Arthropoda > Insecta > Coleoptera > Coccinellidae > Megalocaria > Megalocaria dilatata. The sequence continues at coordinate 78,742,894 of CM067856.1, forward strand.
TTCTCTTTGTCTTTCGGATTAAAAAAGAAATTAGAAATTTTATGGGAGGGTGTGAAAGCTGTTACTATGTTAATTTTTGATAAAATTCGAGCTTTTTTTTGTGAAATTGGTCCAAAATATGTTAGTTTTATGAATTTATTGTTATTATGATCTGATTTGGAGATAAATTTGGGTAAATTTGTTTACGAATTAGTTGCTTTTGTTTTTTGTTTATGATGGAATTTATAGTTTTGGTTTCGAACTGATTTTTTGTGGCTGTTTGTCTGATTGTATTCAATTCCCTCTTTAACGTAATATTATCTAAAGGAATTGAAAATGCTCTATGTACCATTGATCTATAATTGAAAAATTTGGTATTGTTGTATGAGTTGATGTGGATTTTCTATATATATCAAAGGAAATTTCATTATTACTTTTAATTAAAGTTATGTCCAGAAAATTTATTTTATTATCAAATTGTTTCCATGGTGAATTTGACCTTATTGTGCAAACTATTAAGATATTCTAATGTTAGAGGATATTTTCGATTTTATTCATGCATTCTATATTTGGTATATTCAGGAACATATTAACTACATCAAACGACACTAGAATACTATTAACTGGAAGGATAACATTTTTTAGTTTTTTTGTGAGCTCGATTGAATTTTTTATTGAATAGGGTGAGTTGAATTATGTTGTTTCTTTAAAAATTTGGTTTAATTTAGAGGCTAGTTTCGCAAGGGGGCTATCAATATATGATACCACAGGGCGTATTGGACAATTATCTTTATGAATTTTAATAAGGCCATATAGTTTGGGAGGTGTAGGATTCATATTAATAAGTTTGAATTTATCATAATCTGATAAAATAATTTGAACATCTTTGAGCGTTGTTTTTAGTTTTAGTTGAATTTTTGCGGTGGGATCTCTTTTTAGTTGTATGGGCGATTCTTTCTCTAAAAAATTGTTTATTTTCTGGTCATAATCTTCTTTGGATAGAGTAACAATAGAGTTTCCTTTGTCGGCTGTAGTCATTATCAAATTATCATTTCGAATTTTGTTTTGAATTGATTTTACTATTGATTTTTCTTTTTTATTCTGTGAGTCTGTATGGGTTAGTAGTAAGTTTTTTATTTTTTCTTTGGTGAAGTTTGGGTTCGGTGTTTTAATTAGCGCTAATTCGATTTCGGAAGTTAGTGTTTCAATGATATTTTTTGAGGTTATGTGGGGATTGTAATTTGGACCTTTCTCAAGAAGCCTAATTTCATCTGTAGAAAAAGTGGTATTCGAGAACTTAATGAATCTATTATATGGTGTTGTGTTAGGAATTGAGTTTTTCTGTTCACTGTTATTTTGTTTAAATATTAGGTTCTTTAGTTTTTTTGATTGATTGATATATTTTTTGTGTTTTATGATAGATATAGTATGTCTAGTTTTATCATCTAGTAAGTCAAATTCAAACGGGTGGAGTCTATAAGTAAGTTCAGAGTGTAGTACCTTAATATGTAGAGACAAATTGTTCCTGATGCTGAACCATTTTTTACTTTCTTCTTTAAGCCATTTGGTTTGTCCTGATGTTATTGCTCTTCTGGATTGGGTAGTGTTCGTCTTGCTTCTTAATTGAATGAAAGTTGGGAAGACTTTGTTCCGAAGACATTGTTGGGTAAACCAGGCATTCTGGATAGCTGTTTGGCGTTTGAGATGCAATTTGAAGTATAGTGTGAACTGTTTTTCTGTACTTGCTTGTTTCAAATATTGGATGGAGTAGTCCGTTACTTTGTGATAGTTCATTTTAATGGAATGAAATAAGGAATTACTTTGTTTTCTATCACTTTTTATTATAACTGATATACAGTGACTCGAGTTTCGTAGTGTTTACTACATTTTCAAACTGAACGAACAAATTAGATCTCAACTATTATATATGGGGATTGTAGGCTTCGGCAGAGCTTCGAAGAGAGGGGTTTTCCAAAGTTCCGTCTGTTCGTTAAGTAGTTTTATTATTGGTACGTGCTTTTTATATTTTTCAATTTCTATGGATTTCAGGATGTCAAGCTTTTTCCCCTTCGCTTCCACGTGCAAGATAACAAGGTTGTTCAATTCTGGGAAGGTGTGATCTGTAGTGAAGAAATGGTTCGCAAAATTGGAAAACAATTTTTTAGAGTTGCCCATACAACTAAAAAGATATCCCACCGCAAAAATTCAACTAAAACTAAAAACAACGCTCAAAGATGTTCAAATTATTTTATCAGATTATGATAAATTCAAACTTATTAATATGAATCCTACACCTCCCAAACTATATGGCCTTATTAAAATTCATAAAGCTAATTGTCCAATACGCCCTGTGGTATCATATATTAATAGCCCCCTTGCGAAACTAGCCTCTAAATTAAACCAAATTTTTAAAGAAACAACATAATTCAACTCACCCTATTCAATAAAAAATTCAATCGAGCTCACAAAAAAACTAAAAAATGTTATCCTTCCAGTTAATAGTATTCTAGTGTCGTTTGATGTAGTTAATATTATATATATATTAATATATATATTCTAAAATCCACACACGCAAAGCATATCACTTTTTGGTACAGGTATGTAGACGATATATTGGCTTGCTTCTGCGGAACACATTCAGAATTAAATGAAACATTAGAATATCTCAATAGTTTGCACAATAAGGTCAAATTCACCATGGAAACACAATTTGATAATAAAATAAATTTTCTGGACATAACTATAATTAACAGTAATAATGAAATTTCCTTTGATATATATAGAAAACCCACATCAACTGATACAACAATACCAAATTTTTCAAACCATCCGATCAATCATAAACTAGCTGCTTATAGATCAATGGTACATAGAAGCATTTTCAATTCCTTTAGATAATATTACGTTAAAGAGGGAATTGAATATAATCAAACAGCCACAAAAAATCAGTTCGAAACCAAAACTATAAATTCCATCATAAACAAAAAACAAAAGCGACTAATTCGTAAACAAATTTACCCCATCTCCAAATCAGATCATAATAACAATAAATTCATAAAACTAACATATTTTGGACCAATTTCACAAAAAAAAGCTCGAATTTTATCAAAAATTAACATAGTAACAGCTTTCACACCGTCCCATAAAATTTCTAATTTCTTTTTTAATCCGAAAGACAAAGAGAACCGACTGCATAATTCTGGAGTCTATAAATTAAATTGTCAAGAGTGTAATAGTGTGTATATAGGACAAACGGGCCGACCTTTCCATAAAAGGTACAAAGAGAATCAATCTGCTTTTAGGAACCGGAAGAATAATTCCAATTTTGTGAACCATTTCTTCACTACCTTCTTCACACCTTCCCAGAATTGAACAACCTTGTTATCTTGCACGTGGAAGCGAAAGGGAAAAAACTTGACATCCTGGAATCCATAGAAATTGAAAAATATAAAAAGCACGTACCAATAATAAAACTACTTAACGAACAGACGGAACTTTGGAAAACCCCTCTCTTCGAAGCCTACAATCCCCATATATAATAGTTGAGATCTAATTTGTTCGTTCAGTTTGAAAATGTAGTAAACACTACGAAACTCAAGTCACTGTATATCAGTTATAATAAAAAGTGATAGAAAACAAAGTAATTCCTTATTTCATTCCATTAAAATGAACTATCACAAAGTAACGGACTACTCCATCCAATAATGATGATGTTCATATCGTGTTGGCCTTTACTCGATAGACATTCATTGTACACTTTAATTAAATCAAACACATATATATGAAATAATGAATAAAAAACAATATTCTATTTCCACTTATATGGAAGATCCTTTCAGACAAGACTAAGGAAAGGTGAAAAATGTTATTGCAACAACAAAAGGAATTCAACTTATGCAGAACACATATTGGACACAAGACATATTTTTGATAGTAATTTTGGAATTTTACACGTTGAAAACAAAAATCTCAGACTAAACCTATTAGAAACTTTAGAAATTAATAGGTATCATGAAAACAAAGTTTATTAAATGACCAAACAAGATTAAGCAGATACCTGCCTATTGAACCTTTTTTGAAATATTTCGGAATTTCCAAAGAAATATAAAACTTCATCCCTTCTATTTTCTGTTATGCAACCTGTACTATGTATAGACAATTTCGAGCATTGTATAATCAGTATCTAGTAGTACTCACCTGATGAAGTCATGGTATAACGAAACAATTGTTGTGAAATAAAATATTAGCGGAAATAGAATATTGTTTTTTATTCATAATTTCAAGACGAATTTCCGTCAAGCAAAGACCAAAACAATCTCAGGCACATATATATGTATATTTCTATTTATTAGTTGTTTGTAAGCATCTGAAGAAGTTAACTATGTAAATGTAAAGTGTTATGTGAATATCTCAAGATAATAAGTAGAAATATACATATATATGTGTTTCATTTAACTGAAATGATGTTGTTGTTGAGGTGACAAAGAAAAAATTCAAATTATACACAATACCAAATTAAATAAATTCTAAGTTTGGCCATAAAGGGTTGAAAGTGTTAAAGCTGACAGCAAGCAATAATGCAATTACATCAATAATAAACATGTGATTTTAATTTTGAACGTACATTACTTGAATTTTTTGTACACAATATATGTGGACAAAACTTTAAACAAAATGGAGGATTAGGAAAGAATTACGAAATGGAATAAAAAATTGCTGTGAAAAAGTCAGAATTGTTAGAGTATACTGAAATACAAACAATTACTATAGATTGAATCTGACCACAGAACGTATTAGATTAATTGAAAAAGTTTTTGAACAAATGAAAATAATATGAAAAATTGTTGGAATATGTCCTGGAATCGAAACAATAATTATTATGAATTGAATCTGAAACCAGAAAATTATTAAAAATGATTAAGATATTATTGAAATAAATTCCATAATGGAAATACTTCACTTAAAATAGTCAAAGATAACTTTCTGACCGAAATTTCGTGAAACGTGTAATTTCTTTTTGAAAATTTCTATTATGAAACTTACTTCAATAGTATATTAATTATTTTTAATAACCTTCTGATTTCAGATTTAACCCATAAAAAGTGTTGTTTCTGTCCCAGAACATATTCCAACAACTTTTCATATTAGTTTTATTCGTTAAAATTTTTTTCATTAACTATTATCGTCTATGGCCAGATTCAATGTATTTTTTCTGTTTTGGGATATATTGTAACAATTTTTACTTATTTGAATTAAAACAATTTTGCATTCCATTTTGTAATTTTTATTTCATTTCAATCCTCCATTTTCTTTGATTTTTTTTCAGGATTTGTCCACATTGAGATATATTGTGTACAAAAATTCAGGCAGTGGACCTCTGAAATCAAAATAATCCAATTACTTTGACATTAACATTTAAATATGTTAGGATACACAAGTAACTCCCTTTTTTATTTCAGACTCACTTGAAAAAAGTGAGATCAGGAATGATAGATGATACTGAAACATCAGATGTATTACCAGATTTTAAATCTGATGATGAAGACGTTGAAGAAACTGCTCCATTAAATTCTGTACCAACAACCAGTCAAGCTTTAATTCCTGACATACCAATTGAATTAACAGAGGAACAACTTGAGATTATCAGAAGAAATAGGGAGAAAGCAGAGAAATTGAGACAAGAAAGATTACAGAATATAAGGAAAAAAGCATCTGTAAATTTACCAGAAAAAAATGTAATAAGTGAAACATGTACATCAAAGGAAGCATCAAGTACTGAAATAAACAGGGATAATGATTTCTCTGTCCCATCCCATTCTAGTCTTGAAAAAGATGTTTCTTCTGAAACTGGTTTCGACAGAGAAGATTCAACCAGAAAAAATAATGAACTGCAAGAATGTGAAGAGAGCAGACTAAGAAATAACGTAGAAAGTGAAAGTGATGATGAATTGCAGCCTATCAAAAAGCCTTTTAAAAAAGCTTTCGATGATGATTATGATGACGAACAAGAAACAATTACAAGGGTAGAAGAAGAAAGAAAGGCTGAAGTTTATTGCAACGATAATATTGATGAGATTCAGAAAGAAGGGAGTAGTAAAGATATTGTAGAGGAAATGGAGGTGGATGAATAAATTTCTCTCTACAAGAGGAAGAACTACTATAGAAGATAATATTAATGATGGAAACAAGAAGAATAAACTGTTTTATACTTGTGTTATATTTGTCATAAATAGGACTTGCTGAATAAATTTTAGTTTTTTAATAAAGCATTTTTAAAACAAGAAAGTCCTCTTAGTCATTTCCATTCTGTGACTGATTGATTTCGATTAGTTTTTGAAAATTAGAATTTCCTGTTCATTTGAAAGGAAAAATATTGACAGAGATTTGACAAATATTAAAATTACTACATGTTTTTTCTGAAAAAAAATGTAAAGTATCTGAGGAGGTAGTGTTGACAAAATATTCCTCATATTTGAAATTGATATGTAGAAAAATGAATAATAATTATAATTTATGATAGATTGGGCCGTTGCTTGGTAGAAATCAGTTGTAATTGTCATTATAAAATAAAACACTTGTTTACATTTTCTACTTTATTTTTGGTATTGACGTACGTTTCGTCTTTGCTAGAAAGACTTCATCAGAATACGAAGTAACAGTTGTTGTACAATGAATTTATAAGATTTTTTACAGAAGGTGTACATGTGTTTTTAATTGTTCGTCGGGTTGGTTTTCTCAAAGAATATTCCCTTCAGAATCGTGTTCACTCGATCCCTTGTAAATATTGAATAGAGGGGTGTAATAAAAATCTATTTGTTCATTTACTAGGTTATTGCTGTTTTTATGTTTATTTATTTCGTAAATTTCCCATAAGTTCAATTTTAGACCTCTATTTTCAACATGTAGAATTTCTATTTCTTTTGTGAAAGAATGGTTATTTTCAAGAAGGTGTTTAGCATAATGTGAACAGGTAGAAATTTTACACGCCTAACCGAACATAAAAGAAGTTTCAATAAAAATAAAAAAGATTCACATTATATTAACAAGGGATCGAGTGAACACGATTCTGAAGGGAATATTCTTTGAGAAAACCAACCCGACGAACAATTAAAAACACATGTACACCTTCTGTAAAAATCTTATAAATTCATTGTACAACAACTGTTACTTCGTATTCTGATGAAGTCTTTCTAGCAAAGACGAAACGTACGTCAATACCAAAAATAAAGTAGAAAATGTAAACAAGTGTTTTATTTTATAATGACAATAATTATAATCTCTATTACTGTAATAATTTTAACATTTTGAATGTAGTTATTTGGCATCTCATGACTTAGTGGTAAGTTTGTAAAAATGAATTAAATAAAATTCACTAATATTTAGTACTTATCACAAGTTAAAGTTCAATGAAATTTTCAGATTTTGTTGATTATAATGTTAATTTTTACAAGAACTTCAGTCTTATGTCTATGTATATCCATCGAGTTTGGTGGTTTACAGGTAATAGAAGGTTTTTTTTATAGTAAAACGGCTGATTTTTCAGATAGTATAGTTTCATTCATTTTATGCACCATATTCAAAAAGTACTGGGAAATTGTAAATAAAACAAAATTGTGTTAACCTTCTCCATTTACAACTCACAATATCCCTCAAACGCTTCATAAAACCTACATAATATTCTTTATTATCAGTTTGACTTAGCAGCAAGTACCCATAGCGCATGAAGCCATGCTGATCCGAATTGAGGTAAGAGAAGAAAGAATGAAGAGGCAAGAAAATAAAGAATTGAGTTCCGATTATCAAATCACTCGAATTACCTATAGCTTTCTTTTGATTTCTAATTGCTGATTGAAAGCCATCTCTCTAATTTGCTCTAGGAACATGATTTCCTCGTTTTGAAGGAGGCTATTCATCTGATTCCTCTCTATGTCTTCTTCATTTTCATTAGTTACGATTTTTGTACCACTAAGAATCTCATGATTTCATTTTTTCATCAGACCAACCAATGCTAAGGCTTAACAGTGGTAAATAAAGGTAACAAACCAACGTTTGTTACCCCTTATAGACAGGAGGTTTTAGACCTCACTATAAGTACTAATTTCATTAACTATAAGATTTCCGATTGGACGGTATCCACTGAACCATCATGTTCAGACCATAGGCATATACTCTTCAGTATAAAAACAGGTCCTAGACCATTAGAATACTACAGAAATGCTAGGGAAACAGACTGGATTGGTTATGTAGAAACCCTCCGGGCTAACCTTAGCACGTGTATATCTAAAATATTCAAACAGAATCACTTGGAGATCTTGGCGGAGCAAATCAAAACCTCCATGGTCTCCGCTTATCACGAAAACTGCCCACTAAGATGTAAAAAGGATAACCGAAATTCATCTTGGTGGAATAACAACCTAAATAAACAAAGAAAGGAGGTTCGGAGATTATTCAACCGAGCCAAAGTGACCGGTCAATGGGACAAATACAAGGAAGCTCTAACCTTCTACAATAAGAGCATTAGGAGGATCAAGAGGGACTTGTGGGGCAAGTTCTGTGAGGGTATAAATGATGCCCCCAGAACTGCCAGAATACACAAGATTCTCTCCAGTGAGCCAGTGAGAACAACCGGTTCGCTCAAACGTCCGGAGGGTGGTTTCACTGGTTCCAGAAAAGAAACATTGGAGCTCCTTGCGAACAAACACTTCCCTGGATGTCAAATCTTGGAAGATACAAACGCCAGATCCAACCCTGACCATCTAATCTGGCCAGGGAGGGGCAACTGGCGAATATCCAAAAATATAGTCACTGCACAAGCGGTCAGAGACGCAATAAGGTCTTTCAAACCTTACGGAATCTTTCCAGCCCTTCTTCAAAAGGGCATGGATGTGTTGATTCCGTATCTGCTAAAATTATTTAGAACAAGTCTGGCTTGGGGGGTTATCCCTACAAGCTGGACACTAACTAAAGTGGTATATATACCAAAGGTGGGACAAACAGAATCGGAACCCTCTTCGTTCAGACCAATAAGCTTGACATCGTTCCTGCTGAAGAGTCTGGAAAAGGTGATTGATGTTCATATTAGGGGGAAGGTGCTAATTGACAGTCCCCCTAGCCCTCATCAATATGCCTACCAGGCTGGCAAGTCGGCAGAACTTGCATTGCATAATCTGGTCGGGAAATTAAACCAATCACTCGATAATCGAGAGATAGCACTAACAGGGTTTCTGGACATTGAAGGTGCTTTTAACAATACGCTGCCGGCTTCTCTCGCTGAGGCTATCGCTGCGAGAGGAATCGACCCACTAATCTGTAGATGGATACAGGCAATGCTATGCGGCAGAACAATAACGACCTCATACCAGGATGAGGTCTTCGAGTTCAAGGCTGCGAAGGGCTGTCCGCAGGGAGGTATTCTCTCACCCTTACTGTGGACCCTTCTCGTTGATGACCTGCTAGCGATCATTTCGCTGTGGGGAGTCGACGTTCAAACATTTGCTGATGACCTGGCAATCATAGTGAAAGGTAAATCGGAGGTGACGATATCGGCCGTCCTTCAAGATATACTGAACACTATTGACAAATGGTGTATAAGAGAAGACATGTCTCTTAACCCGCAAAAGGTAGTTATAGTACCATTCACTAAAAAACGGAAGTTGAATGGTTTAGAACCGCCGACTATCCGTGGTGAAATAATACAATTCTCATTTGAGGCAAAATACCTGGGAATAGTCCTGGACAAGACCCTCACCTGGAATGCACACCTGGATAAAGTGTATCATAAAGCCAGAATGGGTTTCTGGACTTGCAGGCGGATCTGTGGTAAAACCTGGTGCCTAAAGCCCAGGCAGATGTACTGACTGGCTATACACTATGGTAATTAGACCACGGATAGTGTATGGCGCTGTAGCGTGGTGGAAGAAAGGCCAACAAACGGTTGGCGAACAAAAGCTCACCCGACTACAGAGACAGGCTTACCTTGCAATTACAGGTGCGTTTCGCACCACGCCCACGGCAGCCATGGAGGTCCTACTAAATCTACCACCCCTGCACCTACTCGTGCAGAGGGAGGCGGAACGGACCACATACAAACTATATCAACTGGCGATTGACAGGCTAGAGGCAATAGTGATGGGAGGCTCAGGACTGCTGGACGAGCTTTTAACGAACAGTATCCTATCGATGCCCTCGGATCTAATGTCAAAAATCACGAGCCAGGAACGGAATTTCAATGTAATCGTCCCCAGCCGGGACGAATGGACCCAGCATGCTGAGGTTCTATTAAGAACCGACCTTGGCTTGTTCACAGACGCCTCGCGAACGACGAACGGAACAGGAGCGGGAGTCTCTGGGAGTAAACCGAGAATTAACATCTCATTGAGTCTTGGTCAAAACGCAACCAAGCGCATTTGCACAAAATCGGTCTGGCTGAAGACAATGAATGCAGGCTGTGTCTTGAGGACACTGAAACAGCCATGCACATCGTCTCAAAGTGCCCAGCGGTGAGTCGCATCAGATTCGAGGTCTTTGGCCAGGCTTTTATAGCCCACAGCGAACTGAAAAAATTACCCCTGAACAAGATTATCGGTTTTATCCAAAAACTGGATCTCGTCGGGGAGATATAAATTAGGGGTGAACCACAATAGTCCGTGCGGACGCAGTGGTAGGGTGGACAGACGCCCGCTCGCCATAAATAATAATAATAATAACCAATGCCAATTGCTGAATTTCAGATTTGATCAGGGTTGTGTAATTGTGGGTCAATTTAGCAGAAATTGGGCTTAGGATAATGTCAATGGTGAGGTATCCACATCAACCAAGCTCATACTGAGATTGTTCTAAGACATTTAAATCAAATCTGAAACAGAGCCCAACAATTTGCTTAGTTGAAACGACATCTTTTGAATTGATTTTTTCCAAGCTGCCACCAGATCACATTGTTCACCAAGAACGTTCAAGAGTAGAATGTTTTTTGATAAAGAAATTTTATATTTTGGATCTGTACATCCGCATAATTTTTTAAGCAGTTGCAAATTTATGTATCACATTCGGATTAGCGCGACTGTACTGTGTATGAAAATTTTCTGGTAAGTCTAGTGTGGTGTTCTCGTTATTACTCAAAATTAAATAAAGCCACTTTTATAATGCTTTTAGTGCAGTGATTCTTATGACATTTTTAAAAAACGGGCAAATTTAATTGATTTATTAATTAAACATTTTTCTATAATTCTACTTTATTTTAATGGTATTAACACACCTTTCAAAATAAGACTATCAGAGTATGAAGTATACAGTTTTTGTTGTGAATTCATAGTTTTTGAAAAAAGTGCACAGATATTATTTTTAGTGATTTATAACAAAAAGGCATTCCGCTCAGAATCACGTTTCAGACTGATCCATAGATTAACAATAATATATATAGTCTTGTTAATCTATGGACTGATCCTCCTTAAAATTGTGGCGACGGTCTTGTTCCTTGCCAAGATTTCTACTCTGCTCTGCTGCACCGTCCCGGCGTAGCATATAGAGGTCGCGACTGGGCTCGGACGATACCTAACTCACCGTCCTCGCCGGGTTCAAGTAGAGCAGAGTACAAGCGTCCGACAACCGAGTTCCGACATGGAACAAGATCACTGGTGTCATAGTCACCCCATTGACTATCTGAAGAGTTCAGGTGGTGCAAGTCGAAACGAAACGTCGCCTCCCGAATTAACAGTTTGAAGCTCCCTCATAAGACCCCATTCACTTCAGAGCTTCAAAACTATTAGAGAGAGGGGTGTAATAAAAGTTCGTCTGATCGTCTAAAAGGATATCATAATATTTATGCTTACTTATTTCGTATATTTCCCATAAATTTAATTTCAGACCTCTGTTTTCAACATGTAAAATATCTAAATTATTTGAAAAAAAGACTAGTCTTTTTTATCTTTATTAAAACTTCTTTTCTGTTGAGATAAACAGATTCCAAAATTTCTACTTGTTCTACCAATACACATTTTGGAGCAATACAAGCAATTATTATATATATAAAACTCTGATAATTGAAACTGATTCATTTTCGTTTTATTCTTTTTTATGAATATGTTAATATTCTTATTGGTTTTGAAGGCGACTTTGATATTTTCTTTTGACACTAGTGTTTTTATTTGTATAATGATCTTTCCTAAGGTATCTATTTTTTGATAAAACAACCGTGCAGCTCTGATGGGAGAGTGGCGTATTATTTTCTGGTTGATTGATTTGATTCCTATAGTGATAAGTTATAAAGAGCCGTCAATTCTCTAAGCCTAACTTGTCTTAGGTATTCGGAACAGGATTTACCATTAGAGAGGTGAGGGTCTTTGTAGAATACACATTTAGGTGATGAGTTGCAATTAATAGAAGGGTCGTGAGGGTCACCATACGTTACACACCTGTAGTTCTACATTGCGACTGAATGTGGCCAAATCGTAAAACTTTTAGAAATTGGATCACTGGGGGGACAGATAGGGAGACTTTTGTACGTATATTGAAGATTTCAAAATATTTAGGTAGTGACGTATCTTGGAAGGTGATTAAGCAGGTACCAGAAAGAACTTGCGTTGACACATCATTTACTTTGATAGTTGAAATATGTTTCATAAAGCAGCTTACCTACATTCATAGGATTAAGATTGCTAATATTGAGAGAGATGGAATCAATGATGACACAAAACGGGCACTTGTCCGAGGGAGTATATTTGAATGTTCTTTTAATATTAGTAGCATTTTTCTGATTATCCCTGGTTTGTGTGAGAGAATCTAATTGTTGAATCAATTCATTATCAGATGTTCACACGCTGTTTGTCTGAGGATATATATTTTTGCAATTATGACTCATTAAATGATACTTTGAGAGTGCATCTGGTTAACGGTCACTGGTCAAATATGTTGGATACCTTATGACATTTTTAGCCTCGCTGAATCACATTGTGCCGTGAGCAGAATAAGAACTTTTAGAAACACTTGAGAGATTTCTTGGTTTTTTTATGACTGCTAGTACAGGTTGTACGAGATCCAAAGCCTTTTGCTTGGCTTACTTGAGATTGAAGTCGCTATGACTATCGGTATTTAGTACTTAATATTCTGAATATAATCTCGTCCTATTACCTTAGGGTAGAAAATACATCATGTTCTGAAGTTTATATTTTGGCGAAAGAAAAAACTGAAAATAAAGTAGTATCTTGAAAAACATAACAAATAGATTAAGCGAAATCTGAAACGAAATGGCTGAGCAAGTAATGAGAAATCATAATATATATATAATATACAGGTTACTTCATTTGAAAACACATAGTTGCGATGTCAAATATCAAAAAGTGTAACTAAGTCATCGCCCCGTATAGATAATAAATTGACATTCATTGATGCATCATAAATTTTATGGTCCAGGATAAAATTGTGAGGAAATCTGGTATCGCAAGACGAGATGAGAGTTCGTTTAATTAAATTTCTTCATAAAAATGATCTAACTAACCAAGTTTTCATCGTTTCTGCTAATTTACACCTTTTTCTATACTTTTAGAACTCTATTTACATATTCCTAGGCCACATGTTGAATAACAAATATATAAAAGTTTTATTTATTAGTGCTGGGTATCATTTTGAATAAATTGGATATTTATGGCCACACATATATAATCATTCTTACTGAAATATCTTATAGTCAGATCAGCTTCTAACTTTGCGATTAACAGAAGTGTGAAAAATCACAATAAAATAATTGCTTTATTCAGTTGAGATAGTGAAGTATAAAGTACCAGATCATGGATCTAGACAGCAAGAAGGTTAGTGTCTTTTTATTATAATATTATAAATTCCTGAAATATTTAGGACTTCTCTAGGAACTTGTATAAGTTAAATGAACTTAGTATGTGGTTGGCTCTAGGTGATACATTAAAACAATTTCATTAAAAGAAAAAATTCACACTATTTTTATTCGACGTGATAAGCCTATTCACTTCTATTCCAACTGATGAAACCAAAACAATGTTGAAAACTTTGATCAGTGACAGTGATCTATCACAAAATAATAAAGAAAGTTTTTCAAAACTTTGAAAATGTATTGAATTGTATCAGTCCTTACTTGGTGAAAATCCATATTAAATAATTTGAAATAAGGTTATTCTGATTTTCACAAATTTTTATTGTTAAACTCACAACAATTGTTTCGCTATCACAGTAGCATCATCAGGTAAGATCACATTTTGAATAACTAAGCTTGTTTCCGAAATCCGTGGCTATTTATATTACAGTAACTACAATAAATTTTTATTAGGCACTAAAACCCAAAAAAGGGTCCCTGCAAATTCCAGCTTATCTGAATATATTTAACAGAGGTGAGCTATTTAAATCTATTTGTTCGTTAAGTAATATTCCAATTTTATTATGTTTATTTATCTCTAGGGATTCTAACAGATTTAAGGCATAACTTTTGCTTTCTATATGTAGAATTTCAAAGTTATGGTTGAAATTATGTCCTGTTTCTAACAAATGGTTGGAATATGTAGAATTGCTTTTATTGTTGAGGAAACTCTTCAAATGTTCACACATCCTATGACGGAACGTTCTTCCAGTTTGACCTATGTAAATTTTAGGGCAACCACCGCAGGTTAACTTATAAACCCCAGATTTATCATCCTTATGTGTGTAGTCTTTATTATTTTTGATAAATTTACTCAAGTTTAAATTAGTTTTAAATGAAGTTCTCAAATTATATTTATTTTTGAGGTATGTAGCAATTTTCTCAGAAATACCTTTAGTGTAATTTAAGGAAATGTATTTAAAATTTTCTTTTATATTAGGAAACACCATATTTAAAGCTATTTTATTATTTTTATTCATCAATAATTTGTCTATCAACTTTGGATCATATTCATTATTAAAAGCTATTTGTTTAATTATGTTAAGTTCTGAAATATAATTTTCTCGATTCATGGGAATATTAACTAATCTATGGATCATACAATTAAATGCTGATAATTTTTGATTTAGAGGATGATTTGATTTATTGTGTATAATAGAATCCGTATAGGTTGGTTTGTGAAATATTGAAAAATCATGTGAACTATTTATTCGAGTAACAGTTAAATCAAGAAAATTAATAGAGTTATTAAGTTCGGTTTCCATAGTGAATTTAATTGAAGGATGTATTTCATTGATGAATAAAAAGAATTTTTTCAAAAGTCACAGGTACAGACAGACTTTTGAAAAAATTCTTTTTATTCATCAATGAAATACATCCTTCAATTAAATTCACTATGGAAACCGAACTTAATAACTCTATTAATTTTCTTGATTTAACTGTTACTCGAATAAATAGTTCACATGATTTTTCAATATTTCACAAACCAACCTATACGGATTCTATTATACACAATAAATCAAATCATCCTCTAAATCAAAAATTATCAGCATTTAATTGTATGATCCATAGATTAGTTAATATTCCCATGAATCGAGAAAATTATATTTCAGAACTTAACATAATTAAACAAATAGCTTTTAATAATGAATATGATCCAAAGTTGATAGACAAATTATTGATGAATAAAAATAATAAAATAGCTTTAAATATGGTGTTTCCTAATATAAAAGAAAATTTTAAATACATTTCCTTAAATTACACTAAAGGTATTTCTGAGAAAATTGCTACATACCTCAAAAATAAATATAATTTGAGAACTTCATTTAAAACTAATTTAAACTTGAGTAAATTTATCAAAAATAATAAAGACTACACACATAAGGATGATAAATCTGGGGTTTATAAGTTAACCTGCGGTGGTTGCCCTAAAATTTACATAGGTCAAACTGGAAGAACGTTCCGTCATAGGATGTGTGAACATTTGAAGAGTTTCCTCAACAATAAAAGCAATTCTAGATATTCCAACCATTTGTTAGAAACAGGACATAATTTCAACCATAACTTTGAAATTCTACATATAGAAAGCAAAAGTTATGCCTTAAATCTGTTAGAATCCCTAGAGATAAATAAACATAATAAAATTGGAATATTACTTAACGAACAAATAGATTTAAATAGCTCACCTCTGTTAAATATATTCAGATAAGCTGGAATTTGCAGGGACCCTTTTTTGGGTTTTAGTGCCTAATAAAAATTTATTGTAGTTACTGTAATATAAATAGCCACGGATTTCGGAAACAAGCTTAGTTATACAAAATGTGATCTTACCTGATGATGCTACTGTGATAGCGAAACAATTGTTGTGAGTTTAACAATAAAAATTTGTGAAAATCAGAATAACCTTATTTCAAATTACTTTGAAAATGTGTTTGGAACAGAATTATTTTAAATTCAACAATAAATTCTTTGTACAAATCAATGGCTTACCAATGGAAAGTTCAATAAGTCCGCTTTTAGCTGAATTATTTATGTCTTACTTTGAAAAATTATTACTCGCTAACATTACAAATAATAAGTTGCTAAAACTCGTTCACTTTTAGGCTAGAGATGTAAATGACGTATTTTGCATTTGGACTGGAACTTACAGGCTGCTATTGCAATTTTTGAATTATCTGAATAGAAAAAATTTAAATATTAAATTCACAATAGAAATAGAAGAAATTCAACTTCTTACATCTTAATATAAGTCATAGTAATAAAAAGTTCGAATTCGTCAATTATAGAAAACTTTCCCCTACTGATACCATAATCCATTCAAAATACAGTCATGGCAAATTAAAATATCAACATTCCATAGAGTTTCATTCATAGAGTTTTGAGCATCCCGTTGAACGAAGTCAATTTCCGGAAAGAAGTCAATATGATTAAAACTATAGCGGTGAACAATGGCTATAGAACTGAAATCATAGACGAAATAATTATTGAAAAAACTTACCACAATACCTAAAAAAAAATTATATCAATATAAATGATTCTTATGAATAGAATATAGAATATATGGTTTTCAGTGGCTTATATAAAAGGTTTTAGCAGTAGGATGGTCTTCATGAAATGGGAAATAATTCTTAAGCAGTAAATTGAAAATTTAGCTTAAACGTTGATGATCAATAAAGAAAGGAAGCCCAGCTTTTTCGAATCGGGGATTTATCAAATTAATTGTGATGATTTAACGCTACATATATAGGACAGAGAAGCCGATGTTTGCAATATAGAATCAAAGAACATAGGATGTTCATTTTGAAAAACTAGAAATCAACCGGTTTTGCAGATCATTGTACGGAAAATAATCATTTTTTCACTGAGGAAGATGTTACTTTACTATATGATGTTAATAAGGGTAAACTGGTGGATTATTTGGAGATTATTTCAATCAAAAAGGCCATTGAGAAAAAGGAGAATTTAACAAATTCCAAAATAGTCTTTGGCAATACCCCTATATTGGATGCTGTTATTTCCATATGCCTTAAAAAATACAAAGATGTCCTGTGTAATAGAAGAACCTTTTCAATTTTAAGTTTAGTTCCTTTTTGTACTCCTTTGAAGATGGTCAAAAGACCGAAACACGTGTCAGGATTTTGAATAAATTCTGAAACATATAAACTGTATGAATTTATATTTAAAAACTTGTATAAGATTAATAGTTCTAATTCAATATTGTATAAGTAGTAAAAAAATAATTGATCACATTTCGATAGGTAAATACTTATAAAAAGTAGTTTTAGCTTCTACTTTGATAGTTAGATTAATTTAATTTGTAACAAACATCATTGTCAACATCTAAATCCTTTGTTAAATATTGAACTATTTCGACAGTTGCTATTCAATATGTTATTCAAATATATCGAATTTTTGGATTCACATAGATTTGTATGGTCAGTTATTATATTTAATTATTCAGATTATTTTTCTAAGAGACTTATTCCAATAATTTGACAGATTTAAAATAGTGAAGCTTCCTGCGTTTTGATTCCAAAGGATATTTCCAATAAGAGGTTTCAATTTGATATAAAAAAAACGAGTATATCTGAAGAGAAATAAATGGTTGTTTATTTCATTGTGATCACTTCTTCGAGATATAACACATATTTTCTTGCAAAATCGTTATTGTCTTGTTGCTTGTGTGGTACGTAGCGCCGTCTTGTTGAAAATAAATATCGTCCACATCAATATCTTCTAATTCTGGAAATAAAAATTATTAATCATAGCTCGGTAGCGCAATCCATTCACCGTAACAGTTGCACCAGCCTCATTTTCGAATAAGTAAGGTCCAATCACACAGCCAGCCCAAAAACCGCACCAAACAGTGACATGTTGATGAAAATGGGCCTCATCACTGAAGATGATTTTTCGATAAAAATCCGGATCGTTTTGATGCATTTCAAGGACCCATTAACTGAAATTCAAAAGCTAAATACAGTGAAATGTCGTTTGTGGAACGTCTTATTACAAAGATCGACAAGGAATCGACAAACCTGGGTTTTCGTCAACACTATGGGCTACAGCAGCAATATGTTGTGTTTGAGCCTCGCACAAGGTTTCTATTCTTCATATTACTTTCTTGTCGAAACAGCTCAAATTTTTCCATCAGTTTCTGCCGGTCGAGAAGGTGCTTCGCGATCTTTGTATGACCTGGGATATTCCCAGCATAGTATTTCAAATATACTGTCATGGATTTTATGAATTACACTTTGTAAATGTGTTATAAACAATCATTATTCAAAAACTCAGATAATGAAAATCAACAAAATTCAAGGAAAAGACTCATCGTTGTATATATGTTGACTCGTTAGAGTGTAATCAGACCAAAATCAATTAAATTAGATCAATTCATTCAGAAATATAGATAATTCAATTTATAAACATATTCACAAGCCAAAATTTTGAAGAAAAAGCATATTTAGAATACATAACCACTTGCCCAGTAGAAATTCTTCAAACGATGGTCAAAAATAAATAAATCCTTGTGATAATCTCAAATAGAACACATAGGGAGCATTCAATTGATAAATATAAAATGTTTAAGAAAGCCAAAGTTGCAGTAAATAGAAGTAAAATAAATTAATATATCTAGTTTGAGAATGGTGAAGAAATTATTGAAAAGATTTGTAACTATCATGAATTATATATAAACTTTAGCGGAATTATTGGCAAAGAATAGGCTAAATCAAATTTAACTTGCCAGAATTATGTAAATAGGACAAATTTGATCAAAATTCAATTAATTAGGAAAAACATAGTGTCTACGTCATAAATTCTGAAATTATTAATGTGAGAGATATCCTTCAAGATGCTTAGACATCAATCGAATTGTAATAGCATCTAAGTTAAAGAAATTTTATCAATTTCATGAGTAATATTCAGTAATTTTTCAGTAAAAATCATTAGAAGTTAAATCATGTAAACTTTTTGACATTTGGGAAACTCTGCGCATGAAAATAAGTATTTAAACTCAATCAATTTTCAAGAAACGAGAACCAAATTATTCACAGAAAAAAAGATTAATTATTTAGAGCAATTTCAAGCCAAGAAATATAGTAAATTTTAAAATAAATAGAGGTCAATACTTGATAGAAGGTATATAAAATTATTTAAATATTTTAATATAAGCCTTCTACATATTTGATTTCAAAAATTACATTTAATAATTATAACTTCAGGAATTAAATTAAATTAATGTCATATAAGTACCACTTATATCAAACGACATATAAAATAAACATTCTTTATAGGACATCCAAATGATATAACAAAATCCGATAAATAAAAATTGTTAACCAAAATCCTATAAATTAAATATTTTGAGTAGACAAAATTTTGTTTCTGCTGATCAATCTTATGACAAATATCTTTCAGAAATGTCTAACATAATCTTGAGAATTTCATCATAAAACTATCTTACTTAGAATATTCAATATTATTGGATATCTAACTAAGTTACTTTCTATAAAATCTCAAGATATGTAAAAACATTACTGAAAAACAAGTTTTAAGAGAGACTTTGCTTCGTCAGTACTCAAATAATTCATAATCAATAAAATATAACATCAATCAACAACAAATATTTACTCAACCTTCAACAATTTAGAAAACTTCGGGTAAATGAATACTGAAAAATTTAAATGGAGTAATGTTAACTATAAATAAGTAATTCTGTGGTTTACCCTTGATCTAAAAGATTGAAAGACAATTTAACGGCCTCTGTTATAGCACAAGGACTAACTGTATATATTCTATCAAGTATTAACCTCTATTTAGGTTATTTTATTCGTAATATATAATTATTTGGTTTCGTTAACATTCTTTATGCAGATAGTCCTTGTGCTATAACAGAGGCCGTTAAATTGTCTTTCAATCTTTTAGATCAAGGGTAAACCACAGAATTATTTATTTGTAGTTAACATTACACTCCATTTAAACACTATATATGAGATAGATATTGGAAATAAAAGAAAGGAAAATATAATATAGATATATGATAATTAATGATTTTATTGCCAAAATTGGAAGATATTGATGTGGACGACGTTTATTTTCAAGAAGACGTCGCTACTTGCCACATTAATAACGAAACAATCGCAATTTTGTAAAAAAAGTTATTTGTCGAAAAGGTGATCACAATTGGCCACGTTGATCTTGTGATTTAACACCTTTAGACTTTTTTCTTTGGAACCACTTTTGCACTTTTCACAGTACAAAGCTTTACAATCCTCATCACATAGTTATTCGGAAGAAATTGTTGGTATGAATTTACAGTTTGTCTTTCAGTTTCAATTATTTTTTTTCTATAATGTTTCATTAACCAGTTCTTCTTATGTATCCAAGAATTTAGCTACATTTTTAATTTTTACTCTTTTATTATTAAAAAATTATACTTCCTACCGAATAAAGTTTTGCTTTTATTTTATTGTATTTCAGTATTTTATTCATATTTTCAATCGACATAATCCTATTAATTTCATGATTTTTTATATATCAATGAGCATACATCCATTATTCTGTCTTCACTCTGAAAATAATGTCTGAAAAAATGTTAAATTAATTAAGAGATCTAATCTGAATTATTTAGTCACTTCGGTAAATGAGAAGTCGGGAAGTCAGTTTCTCCATCGTCTTTTAAATGATTGATTGAATATTTTGTTCTCAGCTCCAATGAGATTGATATGTCCATTTCAGACAACATTCTTTTCATTTTGATAAAATACTAGCTCTTTGTTTTTTTCGCCAAACTGACGAGTCCAGAAAGATGGAAAGCTAAAATGAGAATTATTATAACTATGGAGTAGAAGACCGAGTAGGACCCAGTTTACTTCTTATGTGATTCTAACTTCCGTAAAGAAAAAGTACTAGTACTTATCTCAGGGTAGCTTATCTGATGAATGTCGAAACAAGCTAAACTTGGATTCCAAACCGCGCAGAACGTGTTCAGAGGAAATTTACTATCTTGTTTGCGAAACGGTTATTCCTGGAGAGGAAACCGGGTATAACTGGGTCATTACTCCATAGTTAAAATTGATCTCATTTCAGCTTTGGATATTTTTGGATATTATCAGTTTGTCGAAGAAACCAAAGAGCTGGTTTGATCGAATTTTGATAATTTAGTAGTTCAAGAAGTGTTACCTCAACTCGGAGAGCAAATTTTGCTTGAATCTGTTTCTGTCTTTGTAGTCTAGTCAACAAGTGCCTTTTGGGTCAACTTTTTTCAGCAGTCTCCAAAAATTATGATCAAGGTGTCATTCGATTCGGAATGGCATCTAGATGATTTTTGAAAAAAATGAAGTTCCGCTTGCAAAAATTGCAAAAGTTATTAACAATTAACTAAAAAAAAGGGGGTTTAGTTTTTTGTATATATCTCAAGAACTAATAAAGATTTTTAAAATCAAAAAAAGATTCAAAAAGAGGAGGAAATTTTCTAAAAAAAGTGTCGACTCTTGGAATTGTAGTCCTAATATTAATAATTTTCCCAGAGGGATGAAAATACGGCCGAAAACGGGTACTCTGCCTTTCGTAAGCCACTCCTACTTTGGACACTTTATTAATTAAAATTATTTTAACAGATTAAATATGAAATTTGATAAATGAAAAAATTCAGGGGCATACTGGATAGATGAATGAACAATAATCCGCCAAAAAAAAATTCTTAATTTTTCAATTAGTTATGCAATAGTTAATTAATAATTTTTTTCTGCTTGGACATGAACATTGCAAGTGTGATAATTGTTAAACTATTAACTTGAGATTTTTTTCCTCTCTTGGAGCAATTTTTGGAAGAAAAGATTTCAAACTTATGTTTGAAAATAAAAAAAAATAATAAAAAAATTAATAAAAAACAATCATGTCTGTATTTGTGGCAGTAAGAAGAATAGGGAAAAGAATATAAAGTAAAAATTTATTTGTTTATAACAAATTGTGTATTATATAAACAATGAAAGATTAAACAAAACGAAAATTTTGAAGAGAAGTAAATAATAATTTTTGAAGAAAAAATGGTTCCTTAATATTAGTTAGAAGTGGGAGAAAACGATTAATAATTAACAAATGCGTTTTTAAGCAATAAAAAAATTTTTTTAAGGAAAAATTTTTTTTCTTAAATCATTATTTGCATCCAAGATTGATATTCCTTAAAAAAATTTTCAATTATTTATATTTTATAAACAACGCATTTGTTTATAACAATTCTTTAAACAATAAAAGATAAAAACAGAAAAAATTTTTTTCTATGTAGCTTCCTACTACATAAAAACGGACCACTAATAATATTTTGAAAAAAATTTTTTTTTCGATAATTAATCTAAGTTTTTAATTTTGCAACAAAGAAAATTGTTAATAAAAAACTGAAAAATAAACATTTTAAAATTTTTCCAACGGCGATCTATTTTGAAGTCTTCCAAAAATTGCTCCAAGAGAGGAAAAAAATCTCAAGTTAATAGTTTAACAATTATCACACTCGCAATGTTCATGTCCAACCAGAAAAAAATTGTTAATTAACTATTGCATAACTAATTGAAAAATTGAGATGAAAAATTTTTTTGGCGGATTATTTTTCATTCATCTCTCCAGTATGCCCCTGAATTTTTTTATTAATTGAATTTCATATTTAATCTGTTAAAATAATTTTTAGAGTGTCCAAAGTAGGCGTGGCTTACGAAAGCCAGAGTACCCGTTTTCGGCCGTATTTTCATCCCTCTGGAAAAATTATTAATATTGGGACTACAATTCTGGGAGTCCACACTTTTTTTTAGGAAATTTCCTCCTGTTTTTGAATCTTTTTTTTTATTTCAAAAATCTTTATTAGTTTTTGAGATAATTACACAAAACTAAACCCTCTTTTTTTTAGTTAATTGTTAATAACTTTTGCCATTTTTCCAAGCGGAATTTCATTTTTTCAAAAATCATCTAGATGCTATTCCGAATCGAATGACACCTTGATCATAATTCTCGGAGACTGCTGAAAAAAGTTGACCAAAACGGCACTTGTTGACTAGATTATTGGTATGTAACCAGACTTTTGCGTTTACGGAGATTTCACGAATTATAATTTATGTGATTGTCTCCTTTCCTTTACTTATTGTTCACTTGTTTTCTATTTTTCGACATGAATGGAGTTCTTATAAGGGTGCTTCTACCTCTAAATCAATAAAGCCCTTCCTTGTATATTACAGTTTTTTTATCACATGTCTCGTAAGCAATAATCATCTAGGATTATTTTTTGGAGTCATTAGATCAAACAATCCATATGATTTAGAAAAATGTTCTATGAGAATTTATTTGGTTGGTGGTTGAAATAATGTCATGATGTCTTTATGATATTCCAAATGTACCCAGCTGGAGGACGCGCGCAGAATGAGTTTCTCTCTGATTGAACGCTACCTTATGTAAATCAAAGCATGCTAGCCTTATACTCATAACTGTCAATTTAAGGGTACTGCAAGCAGAAGAGTTTTTCATTAGAATTTAGAAATTTGTGAATTTCATATTCACAATATTATATAAACTAGAAAAATATTTTGGGTGTACCAAAAAAAAAGGAATCATTTGGAGTGTTGTTAATACTGAACATTTCTTGGATATAAAAGCCACAATTAAATATTTTTATTTGAAGTTCATGCAAAATGAAAATTTGATGAGGATCATAATGATATCTAAAAAATTATTTTCAGGTAATAGCTATAATGCTTTTTGTCTCCATTATGGGTAGTACCCTATCGATACCATTGGCTTTACCACACCATCATTACAAAAAGAAAGTAAGCATTCGCACTAAGTACAAAAACTACTATCCTGTTGAACAACCTGCCGTTGTTTTTGGTGTCGGCCAGTTGAAATCTTCCGGGGGATATGGCCACTTGGAAGAAGGATATGGTCATTTGGGAGGAGGACACGGAAACTTGGGAGGAGGCCATGGTCATTTAGGAGGAGTATACGGTCATTCGGGAGGTTCAGTCGCCACGGCTTCTGCATCAGCAGTTGCATCTGTAGGGGTGAGTGCAGCAGTGGCATCAGCAAGTAGTGCGAGTGGTTATGGGTACGGAAGAAAGTGAAATTCAAAGACAAAAGACGATATTTTATGTTTAATTAACTTTAATATTGATCACTTAAATTTTCTCGATTTTGTCTATGTGAAAAATATATAATATTCAATGAGTTTTTTTTGAAAAGCCTATTCGAAAAACTGAATACAAATATGTATAATATTTTGAATACAAAAACATAACATTCTGTGAATTCAACATAATTACTGAATAGAGAAAAAATTATAATGAAAATATCTAAAAAACACTAAATTTACATTTTGATAGAAATACGGAATTTTCAAAAAAATATGAAGGAATCTAAGGAAATAAAGAAATGGATAGAAAAATATAACTCACCTCTGGACAAGATTTTTCTATCGATGATTTATTTCTATGAATTTCTTTATATCTGAGAATTGTGCCATATGTGAAAATTCAAACAATTGAAGAGATCCGGATCCTCTAAGGATCATACGAGTCACAGAGTCCCTGATAGATTATATAAATTCCACCATTATGTCATTGTATTTACCCGATTTAATTTATGTGTCAAAATACTCTGTGTTGCGGTGACTTGACAAGTAAATGATTACTGAGAATAACAAAGGAGAACAAGGTCCTTATAGCGTCCCCATTGTATTTGCATTCATTCGAGAGGAAGGTTCTTGGAAATAAACCTCCTGAGCAACTTAGTAGTCTACTCGAGATAATAGTATTTATAACAGTGTCCCTTGGTAACTCTTAGTAAGTAAACTTCTTTTAAATGCTTCTGATTAATTGCATGCTTTACATTTTTAAATACCACCTTTGTGTTAATGTGAAATTAATGACTGCACGCTCGCTTCCATTTTTGTATTTTTGCTTTGCCGTTATTTGATCCAACCGGAATGTTTTAACTGAATTGCATTGCCTTTGTACATAACTTAAGCAACCCTCACAAGTTTTCTGTTTGTATTGTATACTTTCTCTCGGTGCCTGATTGCTTTTTGCTGTATTTGTAAATAGTGGTTATTTATCTGCGTAATACTTGCCAATGGGGATTTGTATTATCTTTTCTTACTAATTGCGGGGCTTGATATGTAACTGATTTGTATGTACTCTTGTGTGATCCCCCAGATATCCATTTCTTTGTTCTTATGGTAACGTCCATTAACACGCCTGGATAATGGGGTACTGTATCTATTTTATAATGTCCTGGTCAGTTTGTGTTACCTTTTTGTCATATGCATGTGCCCGCTTACTTTGAGAGATTGTATTCCATGTGAACCAGTGGTGTTCTTTAGGGTAAATTGCTGGGGAGTCCTGGTAGAGGACAACATATCGTATTGAGAAAGTAAATAACTCCAGATATCCTGATTGCTAGATAATTGTTCCGAGGTATTGTGATATCCCCAGGGATTAGTTTACGTGACCCTTCAGGTAGTGTTCGGTTCGTTCTTCAGTAATATCTGAGCCTTCCTGGGCCTGAGGAGGTCAGATACAGTTCCTTTGATAGTGACTTCTCCGGTCGACTCGAATTAGGTTAGATCCCCTCTTCAAGGAGATCTCCTGGGAATGCCACAATTACCCTTACCTTACTGTCCATTTAAACTTACCCCTTGTAATTGAGGTTCAGCACTGATTACCGGAAGTACAGTCGAAGGTGCGCATGCTGGCGTATCCCCTTTTTACTGCATAACTTTACCCTTTCCACTGCGTAAGAATTATATCTGATTGAGCGAATACCGACCTAACAATATGTAGTAATAAGTCATTTAGACCCGGGGCGCTATTGGTTTCACAGGGCAGCTTTGCGAACCACTGCGTAGAGTAGATTTAACCACAGGCTGATGAATGTGTTTCCATTTGTTGAGGGTTGTTGCTTTTGAATATTATTAATAAAAATCTATTATTCTGGTATTATTGTGTTTGAATATTTTAACCTCCCGTCACTGTTTCCTTGCTCTCGTTAGGTGTAATTTGGGTTGCCTACACAACGTAAAGTCTTATTCGCCCGCCACAAGACGATCATGATAGAAAGGTTAGCGCTCTTTAGATTACTTCGTATAATTCCAGATCTCTTAGAGTTCTCCGTAAACCCCTAGATCTTTTAGAGTACTCCGTAAACCCCCAGATCTTAGAGTACTACGTAACATCCCGGATCTTTTAGAGTACTGTGTAATGCACGGATAGCTCACAATATATATTAATATATTCTAAATATAATTCTCTAAGAGTTGAATGTTTATGTAAGGGTTCCGCATGTTTTGTTTTTATATTCAAAATTGAATACCTATTAATCTTTGTCAAGAATTACCTCAATAAATTATTTCTTATTTTGATATACATATCGGTAAATCATTTTATTATTAGAGTCTTGGTTTCTTATATGTAAAGCATATTTTTGGAATTACTAGAATTATTGGAACATAACCTTCATTTTTTATTGACTCTATGCTTTGAGTTTAAATAATTATTTGAATCAGGTTCTTCTAAGGTACTGAGCTATCCCGTACATTACGGAGTACTCTAAAAGATCCGGGATTTTACGGAGTACTCTAAGATCTGGGACTTTACGGAGTACTCGTGAAGATCTAGGGGTTTACGGAGTATTCTTAAAAATCTGGAATTATACGAAGTAATCTAATGAGAGCTAACCTTTTTATCGTGATCGTCTAGTGGCAGGCGAATAGGACGTTACGTTGTGTAGGCACACCTAATGAGCGCAGGGAAACAGTGACGGGAGGTTCAAATATTCGAAACACAATAATACCAGAATAATATATTTCTATTAGTAATATTTCAAAGCAACAACCCTCAATAAATGGAAACACATTTATCAGCCTGTGGTTAAATCTACTCTACGCAGTGGTTCGCAAAGAGCCCCAGTGAACCCAATAGCGCCCCAGGTCTAAATGACTTATTACTACATATCGTTAGGTCGGTAACTCGCTCAAATCAGATATCATTCTTATGCAGCGGAAAGGGTTAAAGTTATGCAGGAAAAGGGGATACAGCCAGCATTCGCACCTTCAACTGTACTTCCGGTAACCAGTGCTGAACCTTCCATTACAAGGGGTAAGTTTAAATGGAAAGTAAGGTAAGGGTAATGGTGGCATGCCCAGGAGATCTCCTTGAAGAGGGGATCTAACCTAATTCGAGTCGACCGGAGAAGTTACTATCAAATGGACTATATCTGGCCTTCTCGGGGTGCCCAGGAAGGCTCAGATATTACTGAAGAACGAACCGAACACTACCTGAAGGGTCACGCAAACTAATCCCTGGGGATGTATACCTCGGAACAATTATCTAGCAATCACTCACACATTCTCACAGTAGCGATGGATATCCGGAGGTATTTACTTTCTCTATACGATATGTTGTCCTCTACCAAGACTACTCAGCAATTTACCCTAAAGAACGCCACTGGTTCACATGGAATACAATTTCTCAAAGTAAGCGGGCACATGCTAATGACAGATATGTTACACGAACTGACTAGGACATAATAAAATAGATACAGTACCCCATAACCTAGGCGTGTTAATGAACGTTACAATAAGAACAAACAAAGAAATGGGTATCCAGGGGATCACACAAGAGTACATACAAATCAGTTGCATATCAAGCACCGCAATTAGTAAGAAAAGATAATGCAAATCCCTATTAGTAAGTATTACGCAGATAAAGAACCACTATTTACAAATACAGCAAAAGCAACCAGGCACCGAGAGAAAGTATACAATACAAACAGATAACTTGTGAGGGTCGTGTAGTTTTAGTTATATACAAAGGCAATGCAATTTAGTTGAAACATTCCGATAGGATTAAATAACAGTGAAGCAAATATACAAGAAGGAAAAGCGATGAATGGAAGTACAAAGAACGAGCGTACAATCACTAATTTCACATCAACACTAAGGTGATATTCAAAAATGTAAAGCATGGAATTAATCATTAAGCATTTAAAAGAAGTTTACTTACTGAGAGTTACCAAGGGGGACTGTTATAAGTACTATTATCTCGAGTATATTACTAAGTTGCTCAGGAGGTTTATTTCCAAGAACCTTCTTCTTGAATGCTTCGAAATACAATGGGGACGCTATAAGGACATTGTTTTCCTTTGTTATTGTCACTAATCACATACGTATCAAGCTACAGAGCCATAGAGTGTTTGACACAGAAATAACGCGGGTAAATACAATGACATAATGGTGGAATTTATATAATCTATGAGGGACTCTGTGGCTCCTATGATCCTTAGATAATCTGGATCTCTTCAGCACAAACGAGATTAGCTCAAGGTATTGAAAAGATCCACATATTTTTACAAAGGAAAATTAGGCGAGAAGAGCCACCTTGGGAATTTTATGCCTACTTGTCATGTCGATGCCAGGAGTAAGAGTCTATGGTCGCTTCGTAGACTTGTGCGCGTGTGAAAATGTAAACATAACCCCGAGAGATGTCCAGAAAAGTTGTGGTAATCTTTCGCGACTGAACGCCGGATTCAAAGAGTCCAGTTTTCCTTTGTTAGAAATAGAACGCCATTGTCCATTGTTCATTGAAAGTGAAGGTTAGACACAAAGGGAAGTCGACTAAGTTGCTTTCAGATGTAAAGTAATTGTAATGCATTGAATTACCTGAGGTCAACATGAGTGTTATTTGTATAATGTATTCTTTATTAATTGGTGGAATTTACTGTATTGATGCTCCAGCTACGGACAACGTGTTTACTTTAATCTGAAGTGACCATTTAACATATTTCTTACATGTAAGCGTCTTTATCTTCATTTCATTTATTGGAATCTAAGACGTGGTTAACAATGGTACTTTGTTTGAGAATTCAGAGTGTTTAGAGCGAATGAAATGCGGTCTTCAGAAGACCGCAACAAGGCATTCCTGAACCACTACATTATAAGATATAATGATTATAATAAATAGGTAGTTAAATAACAGACACCACAACCTCTGAGTCTTCAGAATACCGCAACAAGATATTACTGAACAACGATATTATGCGTCCAGATTATAATAATCTAATTAGATAGTAGGTGTGTGAATGGAGAATTCCTGACCAAATTGTTACATATTCCCGTTGCCATGTGTTCACTCCATTTTTTGCTGTATTTACCTTTGCTTGCACACTTATTATGATTTAGGATATTAGAAAGGTTGTCGATCTCTGGATCGTTAATTTTATGAATAAAGGGAAGGACAGGGTTGAAGAATGTATGGGAGTTAAAGAGAGGTCAAGGTTTTTATCCCTGACTCTTTTATTTGCCTCAAAGTATAACCTCGCTCTTATACATCGAGTCAGGTGCGAGACCCTGCCTTCCGCAAAAAAATATTGTATTTTTGCTTAACCTTGTATTCTGAACTTCATGTCACTGTTTCCTCGTTCTCGTTCAAGTGTAACTTGGGTTATCTGCACAATGTAACGTCCTATTCTCCTGCCACTAGATGATTACGATATAAAGGTTATCGTTCTTTAGAGTACTCCGTAAAATCATAGATATCTAAGAGTACTCCATGAAATCCCGGATATTATTTTTATAACTCAGTTTATCGCATAATAATGTAATTGAAAGTTTCTGTATTAAATTTTAAGCGTGGTATATGAATTTTCAAACGTTGTCTCAAAAAAGTCTTATATTTTAATTTGCATGGCGTATTTTTCAGGTCAAAAAATTTGTGAGTTGAATTTTTCAAGCGAAACAAGGTTGTTTTGGGTAGAAGTGATATATTTTCCTATAAATTTATTCATTTCTAAGGAAATGTTCAGCATTTATATTCAATCTTAAATATCAACCTTTTTTATAATAATGAAAGTACGTAAGGAGCTTTGACATGCTTGAATAATAACATATATGGTTTACATTTTATGAATTATAGGCACGGCATTCAACATAATAAGTTGGAGGAAAGATCCATTATTTTTGCGTGAACTTCAAGACTTCATTTAATTTGAGTTAAAGTTGTCTTTAATTTGTTGCCGTTTTAACAGTAGCTTCATAATGCCTCTCTCATAGAAGTATTGGTCCCTATTGACGAAAAACTCGTAATCGATTTTTACAATATTTCCTGGATGCCATTTTCTTATCACTCAGGAAGCTCTGTAATGTGAGAAAAAATGGTAATTTCTTGGTGCCAAGTCCGGACTTAATAGTGGATGCAATCAAGCCTCCGGAATTTCTAGCGAGTCACACAGACGTATGTAGCCTGGTATTGTCCTGATGGAACACAACACCATCTTTTGGTCAATTCTGGCAGTTTCTGGTCAATCACTAGCTTCAAATGGTCCAATTGTTGAAAGTAGAAATATAAATTATATATATTATGTGATTAAAAAAAAAATTTTTTTTTTTCTTGCAAACAAGCTTGAAAGTTTCAATTCAATGTAAAAAGATGCCAGTAAAAAGTTGAGCGCTATATATTAATATTAAGGACGTCCGCATCGCACCTTTTCATTTCCCATAAGAATAACAAAAAAAAAATTTCTTTTTGCACATTCTGATTTTTATTGCTAGCCCAAAGTAAGTCATGAAGAAAATTCCTGCGCATATTTTTGTAGAAAATTGAACGCTCTACAAAAAAGGTCTCTTATGATTTTTCGTCAAACCTAACCGCTTTAAAGTTATTCAAAGTTTAAGTACAATATGCTGAAAATTTGACCGTTTTTATCGCATTGCAGCGGATTAAATGGTTTTATTGGGATTCCTTATCAGAAAACTTCGTGTTTATTTTAAATTATGGCTTACAGAAAATGTTTATCGTCTATTTTCGCGGTCATTCAAAATAATGGAAAAGTTTCAGAAAATTCATTAATGTAATTTTTTTTTCAATTTCCTTGTCTAAAAGTTGAAAATTACCCTAAGTGAAGTATTTACAATAGTTTCTGTTTGCTTTTTTAAAGTTATCATTATTAATTTTAATTTTCAAAATTATAGCGTGGTATACTTCAACATCTGCTATCTTAGCACCAAATAATGATTTAGAACTTTTGAAAAAATTGATTTCGTATGATAGTGTTGATTCAGCAGTTTCTAAAAAAGCTTGTAGCAAATTGAGTGACCACTTGTGGTACTTAAATGAGGAGTTAGCTGCAATGTCTTTATTTGATACCAATGTTTCCGTAGATATGAAAATAAAGATGATTGAAGCAATTAATTCTCGAGCTGCTTCAAAGACGACAAATCAGCGGTATCGAGTGCTCGAAAATGAGTTAGAATTATTTCTCCAGAAAGATTTAAGTGATTTTGTATCACAAGAATCATTAGATTTGTTTAACAAATTCGATTTGCCGAGTGAGTTTTTAGAAAAAGATGTTTCAACTTGGTCTGATAACGATAGTTACACAGAATGTGCTGAATTTTTTAAAACATTGAAAGTCACAAATGACGTGACTGAAAGAGGAGTAGCGTTAATCGAAGAATATAACAATTACCTCACTAAAGATGAAGAGCAACTGCAGTACTTGTTACATGTAGTTCGAGAGCACCACCGACATTATCCTGACTGTCTGAAAAAAAATCTCCAATAATAATAATTTAGATTTAATCTATGATGCATAATTTGAGAACAATTTTAAAGTATAAGTGAAGTGAATATATTCTTTTTTTAGAATCAACCAAACGTCACTTGTTTTCTACCTCTGTCATAAGTATTTGTAATGACTGGAAAAAAATTTTTTTACTTTTAGGTCAAAAAGAAAAGAAAAAACTATGATTTTAAACCATACTGATACGATAAATTTTCTTGAAGAGTTTAACAGGCAGTAATATTGTGAAAAATTATTGATAAACATTTTCTGTAAGCCATAATTTAAAATAAACACGAAGTTTTCTGATAAGGAATCCCAATAAAACCATTTAATCCGCTGCAATGCGATAAAAACGGTCAAATTTTCAGCATATTGTACTTAAACTTTGAATAACTTTAAAGCGGTTAGGTTTGACGAAAAATCATAGGAGACCTTTTTTGTAGAGCGTTCAATTTTCTACAAAAATGTGCGCAGGAATTTTCTTCATGACTAACTTTGGGCTAGCAATAAAAATCAGAATGTGCAAAAAGAAATTTTCCTATGTAATTCTTATGGAAAATGAAAAGGTGCGATGCGGACGTCCTTAATATTAATATTAAGCGCTCAACTTTTTACTGGCATCTTTTTACATTGAATTGAAACTTTTAAGCTTGTTTGCAAGAAAAAAATTTTTTTTTTTAATCACCCTAATATATATATATATATATATATTAGGGTGAAAAAAAGTTTTTTTTTAATTTAATTAAAAATGGAGATTCTCAGGCACTATTTTATCATTAGTGAGGTTAATAATAATTTTTCAGAAGAAATTTCTTTAAAATTAGAATTCAATAATGATTCGTAAACTCGTTTATTGCATTACAGTTATACATCAAAGGATAACACATTTTCATATCTCTCCATTTTATTCAAAAATCATAATCTCTCTTCATTACTTAGTTTTTCTTCAGAAGAACAATTTGTAGACTAGATGAAATTGTTCTTTATAACATGGATCGAAAATGTATTATTGCCATCATAGTATCAAGACATATATTATATAGAAATCCATATATTAGAGCTCACCATAGTGAATAATGTACGATTGTGGGGAAATCGAGAAGAAACGAATATCAAATGATGTCGTCACTATAATATGAAACCAGCCAAATACGTTTATGAAGTACAACAATGAGTTAAAAATAATCCAAGACAATCAATATACGAAGCTGCCTATACTATCTTAGCAGCAATATATTAATATATAAGAAGTCTTCATCATTCAAATAAATAATATAAATAGAAACCTTAATTGACCTAGCTATCGACCATAACATCGACTAGAGAGAAGAAAAGAGAGTTGTCCAAGATTCGGGTAAAAACATTACACATAGCTATTTAATTTTCTGGCGTAATAACAATGTCTTCGCAATGGTCGGTATACACTTCCTCCCAGTCGCCTTTGGAACGTCCATGGCGTTCTGTGACGGTGATTATGAAAAACGGGCAAAAATACCAGTTGCCTCCCATGATAATCTCTAGAAGGAGCTCTTGAGGCGTTTCTTTCATTCCCTTGACGACCAACCTTGACATTCACCATCTGTTGTACATCAAATGAAACGGGGCTTTCCAAATCATCATTGTGAAGGTTATTCAGTTTTTCACGCATTGATGCGCTAATAGATGACTGACAAAGCGTAAAGAGAACCTGTGAAAAGAAATAACTAGAATATTATTCGATTAAACACTTAGTAGTACATATTTTTTTCAAGATTGCAATTACAGGTTATTTTCTACTTTGCGATTCCACTTGCAATGATGATTGTTAAACAAATGTAATTAACGAAGAATGACGAATATTAATTGTGAGGATATACTTCCTATTTTCTATGCATTGTAGAAAAATGGTAATGTATCAACATTTTGGCAGTTCCGAATATATATGAAAAAAATACTTATGTACTCGAACCAACTCATTAATAGGACTCTATTCATAATGTCAGTAATATTAAGGAATGCGGAATAAAAGTGGTCAGTAGGAGAATAACTATTGAAATAGTCATCTTATCAGGCATTATGTTGATCTCCTTCCCCTCTTGGGCAGAATAATGGAAAGTATATTCATTTAATTCAATTACTTATTAATAGGTGACGAAGACAAAAAAATTCAGAGAGTTTAAAGTTTTATATACTTATCGACTGTATTGAGCTAAAACCAAAGTAAATTCTTTTGATAAAATAACGGTAAAATGAAATTAACGGAACAAAAAATAAAAATATCTCAGTTGTAAAAATAATCACACATATTATGCATTTGTTTACGTACCACGCACCTTACCGCTTATTTTTTTTTATAATAATAATAATTTATTTGCACCAGAAATACATACACTAGATATAGTAACATAATATTAATATAGACATAGTAGTCTGACACAAACAAATAAGGATAATTAACACAAAGCTTTCGGTATCCGTGTCATATCTCATTTACTCACTTATGTCTGAAATGCCAAACACAACAATAAATTTCGGAAAAGCATTGAGTAACAACGATACACATTCACATTCCTAATTTTTTTTTCAATTGTATCAGTTGAAGAAAGCATGTACAACCTGTCTCCGGGTACTCAGTAGAAATGACCTAACCTTATTTCTATAATGTTCATCAGAATTAGAACTGCTGAAGAGGAAGTCCCGCGAAAGAGCATTCATGAATCTTGGCCCCAGGAACGCAAGACATTTTGTTCCCACTGTTTTATTTGCTGATGGAGTTTTAATCTTATTTGAATATCTAGCTCTGGTTGGATAATTATGAGATAAAAATTCAATATGTTCCCTATTTTTGTGCAGAAAACACACTGCCTTAAGAAAGAAGATCTGTTGGACATCTAGTATCCTAGCTTCTATGTATAAGTTATCCGATGGGTAAGTTCTTTCTTTCTTGACAACACTTTTTAAGAAATATTTCTGTGGTGTGTTCAAATTTTTTTGATATATATTCGTGATGCCACCCCATCCGATAATTCCATATGCTATACGGGAGTCTACAAGAGCAAAATAGAGCATTTTGAGATGGTTTAGAGGTAAGATCTTAGCAAGAAACCTGAAGCGGCCCAAAAATGTTCTGATTATATTAACAATGTTATTAACGTGATTATTCCAACAAAGATGAGAGTCAATAATAATCCCCAGGTATTCAATATTTTCGGTAATTCTTATTGTTATCGTTTTATTATGATTATTCACCTCCAAAGTGTTATAGTGTGGTAATTTGTTTTTGTAGCTTGTTATAGGAAGGAACATTGTTTTGTCAAAATTTATGGTAAGTAATTTATAATTAAACCAGTAAACAATATCACTCATTTCTGCCTGAATTTTAAGTTTTAGATCCTCCCAACTGCCCGATGTATACAATATAACGGTATCATCAGCAAAGCCTATGATGTGTCCAGATGTTCTAGTGGTGAGTAGAGTATTTATATGTATGATGAATAGAATTGGCCCAAGCACTGTGCCCTGCGATACTCCGCATTTAACCAATTCAAATCTACTATACGTATCTTCAGTTTTGACACATTGTTTCCTATCATACAGATAGGATCTGAACAAATCGTGAGTCAGTCCTCGTATTCCCACATCCCCCAAGGACTCCAACAATTGTTGGTGGTCGACAGTGTCGAACCCCTTTTCAAGATCCAAAAACACAGCAATGGCAGGTTGGCTATTATCAATGGCATCATACATTTTTTGCGTTAGTGATGCAATGGCTCCCTCCGTAGATTTTCCGCTCCGAAACCCGAACTGATTATCAGCAATTACTTTATGTTTCTCCAGAAACAGCTCGACCCTCACTTTGATAACCTTCTCGAAAATTTTAGCGTAACTAGTCACCAGAGATATCGATCTAAAATTTGATGGTATAGTTTTATCTCCTTTTTTATGTAGAGGTTTTATTACTGTGATCTTAAATTCAGCAGGGCATATTCCATCCTCCATTATGATATTTATAATGTAACACAGAGGTCTTATTATCTTTCTATAAATTGTTTTCAATGTCTCGGCTTTAATATCATCTATACCAGGTATCATATTATTTTTCAAAGATAATATAATCTCACTAATCTCCTTCTCATCCGTAGGTTTGAGGAAGAATGAGCAGGGATTTTTCACTCTGGGGGAAGGTGACACTGGAGGCTTTTCTATGTTTTGTGCTAGCTCTTGTCCTATGTTGGAAAAAGAATCACCGAACGTATTGGCGATTTCTTTATTGGACTTTACGTACTTTCCATCTTTTGATTTCAGCTGTCTTATTCTTGTGGGCTTACTATTGGTGTTGGTAATATTTTTTATAGTTTTCCAGAGTTTATGCGAACTATTCATATTTTTTTCAATTTGATTTTTATAATGGTCGAGTTTAGTAATATAGATGAGTTTATTCAAATAATTTCTGTATTTGATATAGTTCACTTTTAGTCCTAGATTTTCCTTATTTTTTTGCCACTCCTTGTACAGTTTGTCGCGCTTTTTTATGGACTTTATTAGCCCTATGGTAATTCAATCCTTCTTCTTTATGTATTTTCGTTTTTCCCCATAAGTTTTGGTATTTTTTTCAATATTTTGTTTAATTTTAGCAATAAAGTAGGTTGTAGCTTTTTGTGCGTCTTTTATGTTATATAATGAATCCCAGTTCAGTTTACTCAAATCGTCCTTCAACCCTGTAATATTTATCCTTTCCAACATGTTATTCCTGTAGTTGGGTTCAATATCCTCGAAAATGTCCGCATTCAATATAGTAGCTCTATGATCTGTTACAAGAGGATCCAGAATAAAGCTTGAAAAGTAGTCACTGACTTCGCCTTTTTTTATTCGTACAAACATATGATCCAAGCAGCTTTTAGAGTCTCCTTGGACTGTGGTATGGGTGTTAACAATTGAGATGAAGTTAAACATGCTTATTATGTCCAGATACTCGGATACAATTATGTTGTCCTTAGAGAGTAAGTCGATGTTTATATCGCCTATAATTACATGAATATCAGTATTCTCCATATCATTATTGCAGAGGTAATCGAATAGTCGATTTACAAATTTTTTATCATTGGTTGCAGGTGATCTATATAAATATATGTAATTTTTATAATTTTCTGTTCCTTTTTACAGATGATCTCAATTGCTTTACGTTCTGAGATTGTTACAATCCTGGATGTATAGTTAATATCATCTTTCATATAAACAACAGTTCCGTCACATTTATTTATGTCACCAAAATTATACAACAAGTCATACCCTCGCCTTTGCATGAAATCTATGTCAAAATCATCCCGAGTTTCAGTTAGAATTATACATTCAAAAGGATCATCAAACTGACTTACTGTTATCTCGAAGCTATCTAGATTCTTTGAAATGCTTCTGATATTCTGATGGATCAGCTTAAAACTACAATTGGCATCTTTTATGATTTCGTTATATTTCGAAACATCTCTTAGAAGCTTGGAAGGAAATTCCGAACAGTTATAATCTCCAATAATTGGATCCATTATTCCCAAGCTACGCACAATTTATAATTTTATAAATGACTAATCGACTAGATATGGTCGAGCATCTTATTCTAACTCATATCAAGTCTACCAGTCACTATTGCAGGAAAATTTACGTTCCAGTGACGCTAAGGGTTTTTATTTTCTGTTGGTCATCTATCTCTTTAACACTCCGGCCAGTAAGTTGGGTTGGGGTGTTAGTTTTCTGTAGAAGGTTTTTTGCTGATGTTTCAGGGGGTTTAGTTATTCGACGCTGGAGTTCTTTGGCTTCTATTTGTATCGGTGTTCCAGGGGCACTATGGGGTTTTTCTAGAAAATAGTTTTCAACATATTCTGGATTGTCCAGATCTTCCGGTTAGTATATTCTACCGTTCACATACGACCAATTTCCTTTTATATAACAGTTTTCTTTCCTGTTTTCTCTAGCAATGTTTAAATGTTTTCTTACGATTCTATATTCTTGGCGTTGTTTGACCGTGAGGTCTCGAGCTATTGAAACTTTCTTCCCCTTTAAGTTTCTCGCGTTTTTTAGCACCGCTGCTTTCTTCAGAAAAGACGTGAACTCTACTTTTATTGGAGGGTTGTTCTTTTTCCCGAGCTGGTAAAAGTTATTCAGTTATTTCATCTCTGACAAAATAGACCGTTATGTCGTCTGGTTTGCTTTCCAAACCAAAAATGACGATGTTATTTTCTTTTGATTTTCTTTCCAGTCTCTCGATTCTGTTCGTGACTTCAGCGTTTTTTGACTCAAGCGTGTTTATTCTTCGACTTAAA
Organism: Megalocaria dilatata; assembly: GCA_034642435.1. Taxonomy (NCBI): domain Eukaryota; kingdom Metazoa; phylum Arthropoda; class Insecta; order Coleoptera; family Coccinellidae; genus Megalocaria; species Megalocaria dilatata. The sequence continues at coordinate 78,781,138 of CM067856.1, forward strand.
TCCTCAATCCTCAGTGTTATCCTCACCTCCACAGCCTCAATGAGTGATCTCAACTCCTGCTTATTTTTCTTTAATTCTTCTAAAATAATCTTATTTGTGACAGACATCATCAGGGACCACGACAGTTAAAGTAGCGTTGTTTATTGTGGTTATCGATCTGAAGCGTATAATTTTCAAAATATCCCTTCCGATTCTCAACCGATGTTCCGTAGGTTCAAGAAAAAACAGTTTCTTACTTACTTTACCTAGCTAAAGCGGTAAATACATAGGATGGTAGGGATAATAGGAATTGGAGCACACGCTTCACTCTTACGGGCCTATGTAAGAGACTTTCCAAAACAAAAACAAAGGTAGGCCCCGGAAAAAAGGAAACAAAAAAATCGGTCAGACAAACGGAGTTATAGTTATCAATTTCGCATTCAATATCACATGTATACAGAAGTAGATGTTCCACGATAAATGAGAACTCAGTTCCTATCTAAATGTTTATCGAAAATCTTTGTTGATGCCTAGTCTGTGAAACTGCAAGCGGATAAGCTCCTATTCACTCATAATTAGTGTGAAGATTTGTAACAGTAAAAAGAATATTGCATAAAAAATTATGATTTCTTGGACACTCTAGTTTCAGAAGTCCTCGGCAAAAGCCACACGTGAACAAATCTTGACAGTTTTATTTTTTGGACAATCCAAACAAGGCCTTGTACGTACATTTCAATTCCTAATACAAAAATTTGACTTCAGTAATTTTTCAATAAAAATCCCATTAATTACAATGCGTTCCTCTTCTTATGAAAAATCAAATCCTATGTTTGAGGATGTGAGGTTAAGAACTCGCCAGAAAGTGTATCATTAAAAAAATAGAATAAACTTCAAGAATTTCGAATATTGAATGTAGCAGTCCGTTTCTTTGTGATAGTTCATTGTATTCAACAATTTCAGTTCTGTCAAAACATTTGCGAAAATGTCAGTAGAGTTCAAATGGTGGACGTTGCAATATCGAATATCTGCGCCACTGAAAACATGCAAGAAACACTTAAAGTCAACTTTCTAAAAGCACTGTAGCCGTTTTGTGTAGCATCGAAATATCTTCAGTTATTTTGGAATTAGTGCAGAAATTCAAGTTAGTTTTTCCAACTTTAAGATTCTGAGTCCCGGAAGTGAAGAGTTCGAACTCATTATTGCAGAAAAGTTTTAATTTTGTCTGTTACACTCTGGGACACCAAGTAGAGTTTAACGAGATTAATGTAGTGCAAAGAAGGAAATGAAAAATTTTACTAATTATTGGATGGAGTAGTCCGTTACTTTGTGATAGTTCATTTTAATGGAATGAAATAAGGAATTACTTTGTTTTCTATCACTTTTTATTATAACTGATATACAGTGACTCGAGTTTCGTAGTGTTTACTACATTTTCAAACTGAATGAACAAATTCGATCTCAACTATTATATATGGGGATTGTAGGCTTCGGCAGAGCTTCGAAGAGAGGGGTTTCCAAAGTTCCGTCTGTTCGTTAAGTAGTTATATTATTGGTACGTGTCTTTTATATTTTTCAATTTCTATGGATTCCAGGATGTCAAGTTTTTTCCCTTTCGCTTCCACGCAACATAACAAGGTTGTTCAATTCTGGGAACGTGTGATCTGTAGTGAAGAAATGGTTCACAAAATTGGAATTATTCTTCCGGTTCCTAAAAGCTGATTGATGCTCTTTGTACCTTTTATGGAAAGGCTCGTTTGTCCTATATACACACTATTACACTCTTGACAACTTAATTTATAGACTTCAGAATTATTCAGTCGGTTCTCTTTGTCTTTCGGATTAAAAAAGAGATTAGAAATTTTATGGGAGGGAGTGAAAGCTGTTACTATGTTAATTTTTGATAAAATTTGAGCTATTTTTTGTGAAATTGGTCCAAAATATGTTAGTTTTATGAATTTATTGTTATTATGAACTGATTTGGAGATGGGGTAAATTTGTTTACGAATTAGTTGCTTTTGTTTTTTGTTTATGATGGAATTTATAGTTTTGGTTTCGAACTGATTTTTTGTGGCTATTTGTCTGATTGTATTCAATTCCCTCTTTAACGTAATATTATCTAAAGGAATTGAAAATGCTCTATGCACCATTGATCTATAAGCAGCTAGTTTATGATTGATCGGATGGTTTGAAAAATTTGGTATTGTTGTATCAGTTGATGTGGGTTTTCTATATATATCAAAGGAAATTTCATTATTACTGTTAATTAAAGTTATGTCCAGAAAAATGTAGTAAACACTACGAAACTCGAGTCACCGTATATCAGTTATAATAAAAAGTGATAGAAAACAAAGTAATTCCTTATTTCATTCCATTTTACTAACTAGCTTAATTTTCTACGTTTCCGAATTTTTCTCCGAAATAGAAGCGTTGGAATTTTTTGCCCCTTCTAGGGATTTATAAACAGTCGTCGTAAGCGATAAAGCTGAAAAATATTATGAATAATCTCGAATCGGTACTCCGGTAGCATGTCGGGCAAGGTGTTGGGTTGTGTAAAGATTACAAGCAGATTTGAATTGAATTTGAAAAATAATTATTTGGAATTCCTGCAAGTTATGGGATTTCGCGGTAAAAAATTATTGGATAGAGGTCAGGAAGAAAAAAGATGAAATTTTGCTCATGTTTAATGTTCGATGTTTCAAAAAGTCCAATACGAGCCTTCGTCATTCTTTCCATTCAAATAATTATTCACTAATAAATTCGTTGTCTCTCAGGTAAATCAATAGAATGGTATAAAATTTTAAATTCAAATAAGAGTACTTACACAAAATACACAAAACACCCACATCTTTAAGCATCAACCAACAGACATCAAGGACAATCTTTGTAACATCATATGTACTTGTATGATACTTATAATAAAGTGTCATTCAGAATAAAAAGCAGAAAAATTCACACATTTATTTTTAGATCAATTTATCGAGAAATAACGGATTTTTGAGAGGAGAAAGTGAATGCAAATACTGTTTGCTGTCTCATCGCTAAAAATTTAGCATGTAGATATTTCGTGTTGCATGTCCTTATTTCCATTTCAATATTGACAATTCTTCTGTTAGTTAAATATGAAATTAAGTAAATAACAACATACTTTGTGAATGAGTCAATTCTTTTTTCAGATTTATAGTAACTTCATCAAGGAATAAGAGAAACGTTTGTTCATATTGCAAATCTCTCATCAATAAATGAATATCTTTATCAGAGTTTCTGATTCCTTCAAGGTGCAAAATACCAACTTCTATGAATAAAATATATTATCTACATTATCAGCCGAAACGAAAATATAATTTTCACATATAGAAATTATTTCTATCACAAAAATATGGATAATTTGAATATTACTTGGGAGAGTTCTTTTTCAATATTTCAAATTGTATTCATAGTTATTTTATGGAACCTCTAGAAACTTTGATTGAAAATCTCTTGAAATTTAAATTAGATAAAATGTTACATGAATTGAATATGCAAATCCAACAAATACTTTTCACAGATATGAAACAATTGTCTTATGATTACAAGAATAATTTTAGTGTTAAAATAAAATAAAAAGGCCTTTTACTTGATAGAAGAAATATAACAAAATTTGATTATTAAAACAAATTGAAATATGTTTATCTTCTACAATTTTAATTTCAAACAAATTTTTCATTCAAAAAACTTTTAGAATTAAATTAATGTCTAAAACAAGCACCGCTTACATTTAATAGACGTATATAATCAAAACTCAATATATAATGTCAAATGGAATATATAAACCAACAGATATACGAAAGTCATTAAAATTAATAAATAAATATTTAAAGGAGACAAAATTTTGTTTCTGGTCTTACCTTTAAGAACACCAAGTGCTTTTTAAAAACATGAACACACTTAAAGGACTTCTCAAAGAATATAATTTTTTTGAAATATTTAATATATTCAAATATTCGAATAAGTTAATTCAGAAATCTCTAAAAACATGCACTATATCTTCAAAAAACAAATATAATTCTAAGCAATTCCTTCTTCAGTCCTCAATAATATTCCAAATATCAAAATCAAAAAACTAACCTATATCCAAACCCTCACCACGTGTGAAAGGACTAATGCTTCGAAACACAGATCAACTTTATAATTCAAGATTGATCTATGTTCTAACAAAATCAAAGAACAGTGTGAGTTATTTTTAAGGCTTATTTAAATTCATTGACATTCCATAATGAGATTTATTGAAGCCAAAATATAATTATATATTATATATAAAATAAAATAGAAAGGCCTTTTACTTGATAGAAGAAATATAACAAAATTTGAATCTCCTTTAAATATTCATTCATTAATTTTAATGACTTTCGTATATCTGTTGGTTTATTTATTCCATATGACATTATATATTGAGTTTTGATTATATACGTCTATTAAATGTAAGCGGTGCTCGTTTTAGACATTAATTTAATTCTAAAAGTTTTTTGAATAAAAAATTTTTTTGAAATTAAAATTGTAGAAGATAAACATATTTCAATTTGTTTTAGTATTCAAATTTTGTAATTTTAGTGTTAAAAATCCAAAAGCTCTAAATGTAGTGAATCCTACAGCAGTTGTTTTTTATGGAATGCCAAAATAACCTAAAGAACAGATTCCTATGAGACCGGTTGTTTGACATATAAATGCACCAGCTTATAATTTATGTAAAAATTTAGCTATAAATCATCCGTCCATATGAAATTGTACTTTTCCGTATACTGTTGAAAATTCTTTAGAATTAATTAAGAACTTTGAACATACTACCTTACCAAATAAATGCAAAGTCATCTCATTCGACGTGATAAGCCTATTCCAACTGATGAAGTCAAAAAAATTGTTAGAAACTTTGATCAATAACAGTTATCTATCACAAAATAATATAGAAAATTAAAAAAATATATATGAGACAGTAATTTATTTCAACAAAAATGTTTGTACTACTACAATAATTGTTTCACCACGATTTGGCTTCTTCAGGTATTACATTGTACTGTCTGATGGTATTCAGTGTAACCGAGTTTAAATACATTGGTAGGTACGTGACCAAATAATGGAAGCACAAGTCATAAAAACTCTAGGTGTTTATTGGAGTTTTCCGCTAAAAATGCCATTAAGGAAAGATATACAGTATTGGAGACTTATCAATATCTGCTTGTTCGTTCAAAAGGATTTTACGGGCATTATACCTGTTGATTTCAAGAAATTCTAGGGTTAATCTAGAACTTTCGTTTTCAACGTGGATAATTTCATAATTATTGTTGAATAATGCATATGTCGAATATGCAGAATCGGATATATAACCCCTTTCCTGTTCTTCTCCCTATAGGGAGGTACCCTATTTCGATTTACGATTTTTTAACGACATGTGAAGTATTCAAATCGGTTATTTTTTTAAACACTTTCTTACTTCGTCTGTTGAAATATTTTCCAGAAATACAAGGATTGAAGTCCAGTTCTCAAACGAAGTTCTCAAGTTGTCGTATTCGACACTGAAAGCCCACCATTAAGGATTTATGACAGTCGGGACGAGGAGTAAAATAAATTTGCCAAACTATTTTCAGTACCTATCAATCTTTTCAATATTTAGTTCAGCATAAAAGAACCGAGTGTAAGATCGCTAAATATCACAAAATTCTAACCATTTTGAAATCAATTTCGGCCAGCTTGTATATTGGAGAGATGCAATGGTGCTCTACAAAGTAAACCCTGAATAATTTTTACTGCAGGGTTCATCGTTTCGACTATCTTGACGTCCGTAAGTAATCCGTCGATATTAAAATGATATTGTCAATTGTTTCAGTGTCCTGTGGGCATTTTCATGCCTACAGGAGTGAAAATTACCCCAAGGTTGCTTCTAAAAAAATGTGAAGCATTCAATTCTCTGCCTTATAGTAAAAATATAAAGAGGAAAAAATCGAGAAACATCAATTTCAAGTTAATCATATTTGGCATTCAGTAACCAAGAATTCGTATCACATTCGTGTTACGTCTTGTTTTTGCAACCGTTTTAGGTCCTTTAGCGAAGTGCAATAACGGACATCCTGTGTACGGCAGATTAATCTTTTTGTTATGATGACTCAATGAATCTTTCAGTAACCAAGAATTCGTATCACATTCGTGTTACGTCTTGTTTTTGCAACCGTTTTAGGTCTTTTAGCGAAGTGCTGTGCGCTTAACTTTTTCCAGTTGGAGACGACAGTTGACAGTAGTAACATGAAGTTAATTCTAAGAATTGCCGAAATATGAACGCTTAAAAAATATCAGGATATACATTGCGAGATCGTATAAGTAACCCGAAAATACAAGAAGAACACGGAATACCCGACATCTTAAGATGGGAAAGAATACGAAGAAGATCCTGGGACGAACACCTGGGAAGAATGCTCTATAATAGGATAATATTAGAGGGATGGCATCCCAGAAACCAGAAGACCTTATGGGTACTGCCTAAAAGATGAAGAGAGTCCTGGATTCCAACATCTCACGAAACTGACGATTAAGTTGGAAAGAACAGGCTATAGCCTATAACAGGAGAAAGAAGAAGAAGAAGAATTAAGTGACTCAAGTCTCATACGAACATTTTACTTCTAGACACTACTTTGCTGATGTAAACTAGTTCCTAATCATAGAACATTCCTGTTGTATCTATGTTGCTTACATCTTTCAAATCATCAACAGAGTATGTATAGGAATATTCTACAATTAATATCAAATAAACGATAAAAAATGTTTGTTAAGGAAGTTCACAGATTTTGAGATTGGTCTCGAAAGTTGCCGATCTTTGGTCGTCCTGTGTTCATGTATGAAAAAAATTTTAACTTTCTTATGTGATTTCTTTATTTCGTCACCCGGTCTAAAAATGTATGTTTGGCAAGCACAATTTAAATATTGGATGCAGTAGTACTTTGTGATACTTCATTTTCAAATGGAAAATGAAATAAAAAGTACTTACTTTTCTATCACTTCTCATTAACTGAATAAACAGTGACTCGAGTTTCGTAGTGATTACAACATTTTCAAACTGAATAAAACTAACTGTATCTCAACTATTACATATATTCGTTGAAGGCTTCGGCTTGTGCAAAACTTCGAGAAGTGGGGTGTACCAAAGGCCCGTCTGCTCATTTAACAGTTTTATTTCTGAAACGTGCTTGTGCTTAAATATTTATACGGATTCTAGGTTGTCTTGTTTTTTCCTATCACGTCCAGGTGCATTATTTGAAGATTTTCCAATTCTGGGGACATCTGATTAGTTTCGAAAAAATGTTTTGCAAAATTAGAGTTATCCTTCCGGTTGATAATTGAACACTTACGTTCTTTGAAACTTTGTTGAAAGGATCTCTCAGTTTATGAAATATATACGCTATTTTCATGGTAGCTTTTGCAAATTTTTGAGCTATTTCCATGATTTCTGCTAATACATACTTCAAGTTAAACTTCATTTGGATCTTCGTTGGATACTTTACTGAATAACTCTTCTTGAAAGGTTATCTATAAATTTTAGTTGAACTTTTGAAACTTCATCAGAAGCAAAATTTGAATATCAAACAGATTTAATCTGTTAGTCTTCTACAATTTTAATTTCAAAAAATTTATGGAAGAAACTTTAAGAATTGAACATAATGTCTTTATAAGCACTGCTCATATTTAATAGACGTATAAAATCGAAATTCACCATACAATATCCAATGGAATTAAGAAAAACCAACGAATATAAATTGTCAATTAAAATTAATAAATAAACAAACATTTCTGTTTCGTTCCAGGCATGCGTACTGAACTCTTCAGACAAACGTACGAAGCCCTGTTTGTTACAAAATGTATTGTTTTCTGATCCTATATTTATGAAAAATAACTCTTTCTCAAAAATATAAAACATAATTTCAAGAACTTCTCAAGAACTAATTTATTTGAAATATTTGATATATTCAAATATTTTACTTCAAAAAATCTCAAAACTTGTAGCACATCCTCAAAAAATAATTAAAATTCAGATAAGGCCAGTTCAACTTTACATATAAAAAATGATAAAATCAATTAACAATAAATGAACTTACCGAATGCAATCTTCAGAAATATGTGATTTTCAGGAACATTCATATAGGTACATCTAATATCCAAGGTACTCATGTTCTATGCTCACAAAAACTACACAAAGTTTATAAGTCACTTTAATGGTCTTAGTTAAAAACATTCAACACTGTATAATAAATTTCTTTATTTAAAAACCTGATATAATTATATATTATATATAAAATAAAATAATAAGGAACGGTTTTTTACTTGATAGAAGGATTATTACAAAATTTGAATATCAAACAGATTTAATCTGTTAGTCTTCTACAATTTTAATTTCAAAAAATTTTATTTAAGAAACTTTATGAATTGAATTAATGTTTTTATGTAAAGTTGAACTGGTCTTATCTGAATTTTAATTATTTTTTAGGGATGTTCTACATGTTTTGAGATTTTTTGAAGTAATTCATTTAAATATATAAAATATTCCAAATAAATTAGTTTTTGAGAAGTTCTTGAAATTATGTTTTATATTTTTGAGAAAGAGTTATTTTTCATAAATATAGGATCAGAAAACAATACATTTTGTAACAAACAGGGCTTCGTACGTTTGTCTGAAGAGTTCAGTACGCATGCCTGGAACGAAACAAAAAATGTTTGTTTATTTATTTATTAATTTTAATTAACAATTTATATTCGTTGGTTTTTCTTAATTCCATCTGATATTTTATGATGAATTTTGATTTTATATGTCTATTAAATATGAGCAGTGCTTATAAATACATTAATTTAATTCTTAAAGTTTCTTAAGTAAATTTTTTGAAATTAAAATTGTAGAAGACTAACAGATTAAATCTGTTTGATATTCAAATTTTGTGATAATCCTTCTATCAAGTAAAAAACCTTTCCTTATTATTTTATTCATCAGAGGCTATTGGCAGAACAATAGGAATAGACATATACCCACGTTTATGGATGTCTAAGTTCGATAATATTATTGGACTCAATGTTCAGATTCTATCGGTTCACGAAATTGAAATATATTCTGAAAATACCAAGTTTCTTTGTGATTGTTTAGAAATAATCACCTTTGCAAACTGTCGGATAAAAAGAATTTCATCATGAAATCTCCACTAGTAAATAATAGAACATAGGAGAACATCTACGAGTAAAAAGCGTAAAACTATAGATAGTGAGGCAGTGAATCTTACTATTCGGTCGATATGCAAATATAATTTGCATTTTGTCCTTTGGCGCGACAAGGGCCTTAAGGGCAAATGGACTGTATGAAAAAAGTTACAAAGAAAGAAAGAAAAATTGTCGATATGCTGGAAACTGGTCTTGCCTACTTTGCACCGCTGAACAGACGATTATCCTCGAGGAGAAATCTTGGTTCAGCTTCTGTTCCTGTTCCTTCAGACAATAGTAGGAATATCACAGTCACACACTAGCACAATGATTAATTAATGTGTTGAGAGTTTGAAATTAAAAGAAAATTGTATGTTGAAAATAACGGTAAGAGCGAGTTTAATGCACACTGATATTTATTCCAACGATGAAGTCTTCTTCTTAGGCATATATCAACTTTCCAACACATGTATTTTAATTCAAGCATTTTAAATGATAAACAAAGTATTTCATCTCAATTAGGCAATCCAGAATTGAAAGAAAGAAAATTAGAATTGCATAATTATAAGTTGCAGTAACATCCTCTTTTCTCACAGACATTTACCATTTAACTTTCAATCAGGGACTTCTGTATTATGAAACAATATGAAAAGCTTCGGAAAATATTTCGATTGTTATGAGAATTTAATATTAAATAATTTTCTGCAACAAAAATTGATTCAATCGATCCGTACGATGGAAATTCTTTTCAATTATAGAAAATAATATATATTATTTCCACAATTCATTCAAGTTAACGAAAATTGTTTCGCCAACATTGTGGCTTCGTTAAGTTCACATGTTGAACTAACTAAACGAAGATAAGTAAATTATTGCCAAAAGGTATACAAATAACCATCAATTCAAAGAACTGACAAAAGAAAAGACCTATAAAGAAAAATATGCGAAGAAGGGTTTATAAATAACCATAAAAAATATTGGGGTCAATTATCAGAAATACCTCACTAAGTGAAAATATTCAACAATGGGGATCTTGCGACGTTGAGAAAAATATTGAGGTTCTTGTATCTACTAATTTCTACTTTTTTCAAAGGCGTGAGTCTGGTACTTTTATTTCAATTATAGATAATTTTATAGTTGTTGTTGAAATTATGTCCAAATTCTTTCAAATGACTGGCATATATTAAATGCGAGATTTCTGACGTGTGACTCCGCTGGTGTTCGTGAATTCTTTTCTTAAAAGATCTTCCTATTTAAACAATATCATCGGGCAATCACTTCATGTCAACTTATAGAGTCTAAATTCATCTTTGTTATTGCATATAAAAAATAACTGAGATCAAACAAATAAAGGCAATAAATCTGGAGTCTATAAATTGATTTGTAGTGATTGCTTATGGTATCATTTGAAAGAATTTGGAAATAATTTTAATAATAACTATAAAATTATCCATAATGAAAATAAAAGTACCAGAAGCAGTAGAAATTAGTGGGTACAAAAACCTTAAAATTCTTCTCAACGAACAAACAGACGTCGCAAGATCGCCATTACTGAATATTTTTACCAAGTGAGGTTTTTCCGATAATTGACCCCAACATATTTTATAGTTACTTATATCCCTTTTTTCGCATATTTTTCTTTATGGTATTTCTGAGAATTGATGGTTATCTGTATCCTTTTTTGCATATATTTTCTTATTTCTATTTCCAAAGAGAGTTGGTTCAAAATGTGAACTTGACAGAGCCACAATATAATAATAATAATAATTTATTTGCACCAGAAACACATACACTAGATATAGTAAACCTAATATTAATATAAACATAGTAGTCTGACACAAACAAATAAGGAGAACGAACACAAAGCTTTCGCTGTCAATGTCATATCTCATTTACTCACCTATGTCTGAAATGCCAAACACAACAATAAATTTTCGAAAAGCATTGAGTTACAACGATACACATTCATATTCCTAATTTTTTTTTCAATTAAATCAGTTAAAGAAAGCATGTACAACCTGTCTCCGGTTACTCAGTAGAAATGACCTAACCTTATTTCTATAATGTTCATCAGAATTAGAACTGCTGAAGAGGAAGTCCTGCGAAAGAGCATTCATGAATCTTGGCCCCAGGAAAGCAAGACATTTTGTTCCCACTGTTTTATTTGCTGATGGAGTTTTAATCTTATTTGAATATCTAGCTCTGGTTGGATAACTATGGGATAAAAATTCAATATGTTCCCTATTTTTCTGCAGAAAACATACTGCCTTAAGAAACAAGATCTGTTGGACATCTAGTATCCCAGCTTCCATGTATAAGTTATCCGATGGGTAAGTTCTTTCTTTCTTGACAACACTTTTTAAGAAATATTTCTGTAGTGTGTTCATTTTTTTTTGATATACATTCATGATGCCACCCCATCCGATAATTCCATAGGCTATACGGGAGTCTACAAGAGCAAAATTTTGAGATGGTTTAGAGGTAAGATCTTAGCAAGAAACCTGAAGCGGCCCAAAAATGTTCTGATTATATTAACAATGTTATTAACGTGATTATTCCAACAAAGATGAGAATCAATAATAATCCCCAGGTATTTAATATTTTCGGTAATTCTTATTGTTATCGTTTTATTATGATTATTCACCTCCAAAGTGTTATACTGTGGTAATTTGTTTTTGTAGCTTGTTATAGGAAGAAACCTTGTGTTGTCAAAATTTTTGGTAAGTAATTTATAATTAAACCAGTAAACAATATCATCCATTTCTGCCTGAATTTCAAGTTTTAGATCCTCCCAACTGCCCGATGTATACAATATAACGGTATCATGAGCAAAGCTTATGATGTGTCCAGATGTTCTAGTGGAGAGTAGAGTATTTATATGTATGATGAATAGAAGTGGCCCGAGCACTGTGCCCTGCGGTACTCCGCATTTAACCAATTCAAATATACTATACGTATCTTCAATTTTGACACATTGTTTCCTATCATACAGATAGGATCTGAACAAATCGTGAGCCAGTCCTCGTATTCCCACATCTTCCAAGGACTTCAACAACTGTTGGTGGTCGACAGTGTCGAACGCCTCATAAAGATCCAAAAACACAGCAATGGCAGGTTGGCTATTATTAATGGCATCATACATTTTTTGCGTTAGTGATGCAATGGCTCCCTCCGTAAATTTTCCGCTCCGAAACCCGAATTGATTATCAGCAATTACTTTATTGTTTCTCCAGAAACAGCTCGAGCCTCACTTTCTTGAAAATTTTAGCGTAACTAGTCACCAGAGATATCGGTCTAACATTTAATGGTATAGTTTTATCTCCTTTTTATGTAGAGGTTTTATTACTGTGATCTTAAAGTCAGCAGGGCAGATTCCATCCTCCATTATGATATTTATAATGTAACACAGAGGTCTTACTATCTCTCTATAAATTGTCTTCAATGTCTCGGCTTCAATATCATCTATACCAGGCGTTTTATTATTTTTCAAAGATAATATAATCTCACTAATCTCCCTCTCATCCGTAGGTTTGAGGAAGAATAAGCAGGGATTTGTCACTCTGGGGGGAGGTGACACTGGAGGCTTTTCTATGTTTTGTGCTAGCTCTTGTCCTATGTTGGAAAAAGAATAACCGAACGTATTGGCGATTTCTTTATTGCACTCTACGTACTTTCCACCTTTTGATTTGAGCTGTCTTATTCTTGTGGGCTTACTATTGGTGTTGGTAATATTTTTTATAGTTTTCCAGAGTTTTCGCGAACTATTCATATTCTTTTCAATTTGATTTTTATAATGGTCGAGTTTAGTACAGTTTGGTATTTTTTCAATATTTTGTTTAATTTTAGCAATAAAGTAGGTTGTAGCTTTTTGTGCGTCTTTAATGTTATATAATGGATCCCAGTTCAGTTTAGTCAAATCGTCCTTCAACCCTGTAATATTTATCCTTTCCAACATGTTATTCCTGTAGTTGGATTCAATATCCTCGAAAATGCCTGCATTCAATATAGTAGCTCTATGATCTGTTACAAGAGGATCCAAAGTAAAGCTTGAAAAGTAGTCGCCGACTTCGCCTTTTTTATTCGTACAAACATATGATCCAAACAGCTTTTAGAGTCTCCTTGGACTCTGGTATGGGTGTTAACAGTTGAGATGAAGTTAAACATGCTTATTATGTCCAGATACTCGGATACAATTATGTTGTCCTTAGAGAGTAAGTCGATGTTTATATCGCCTATAAAATGAATAAATAATTATTTATTAATTTTAATTACTTTCGTATATCTGTTGGGTTATTTATTACATTTGACATTATATATTGAGTTTTGATTATATACGTCTATTAAATGTAAGCGGCGCTTGTGTAGACATAAATTTATTTCTAAAAGTTTTTTGAATAAAAATTTTTTTGAAATTAAAATTGTAGAAGATAAACATATTTCAATTTGTTTTAATATTCAAATTTTGTTATATTTCTTCTATCAAGTAAAAGGCCTTTCTATTTTATATCGCCTATAATTACATGAATATCAGTATTCTCCATATCATTATTGCAGAGGTAATCGACTAGTCGATTTACAAATTCTTTATCATTGGTTGCAGGTGATCTATATAAATATATGTAATTTTTATAATTTTCTGTTCCTTTTTACAGATGATCTCAATTGCTTTACATTCTGAGATTGTTACAATCCTGGATGTATAGTTAATATCATCTTTCATATAAACAACAGTTCCGTCACATTTATTTATGTCACCAAAATTATACAACAAGTCATACCCTCGCCTTTGCATGAAATCTATGTCAAAATCATCCCGAGTTTCAGTTAGAATTATACATTCAAAAGGATCATCAAACTGACTTACTGTTATCTCGAAGTTATCTAGATTCTTTGAAATGTCTCTGATATTCTGATGGATCAGCTTAAAACTACAGTTGGTATCTTTTATGATTTCGTTATATGCCGAAACATCTCTTAGAAGCTTGGAAGGAAATTCCGAACAGTTATAATCTCCAATAATTGGATCCATTATTCCCAAGCTAGGCACAATTTATAATTTTATAAATGACTAATCGACTAGATATGGTCGAGCATCTTATTCTAACTCATATCAATTCTACCAGTCACTATTGCAGGAAAATTTACGTTCCAGTGACGCTAAGGGTTTTTATTTTCTGTTGGTCACCTATCTCTTTAAGGATCCGGCCAGTAAGTTGGGTTGGGGTGTTAGTTTTCTGTTGAAGGTTTTTTGCCGATGTTTCAAGGGGTTAAGTTATTCGACGCTGGAGTTCTTTGGCTTCTATTTGTATCGGTGTTCCAGGGGCACTATGGGGTTTTTCTAGAAAATCGTTTTCAACATATTCTGGATTTTCCAGATCTTCCGGTTTGTATATTCTACCGTTCACATATAACCGATTTCTTTTCATGTAACAGTTTTCCTCTCTGTTTCCTCTAGCAATGTTTAAATGTTTTCTTAGGATTCTATATTCTTGGCGTTGTTTGAGCATGAGGTCTCGAGCTATTGAAACTTTCTCCCCCTTTAAGTTTGTCGCATTTTTAGCACCGCTGCTTTCTTCAGAAAAGACGTGAACTCTACGTTTATTGGAGGGTTGTTCTTTTTTCCGAGCGGGTGAAAGTTATTCAGATCTCCTTCATTTACATCCACATCGACCAGTTAATTAATTTCACCTATGACGAAATCGACCGTTATGTCGTCTGGTTTGCTTTCCAAACCAAAAATGACGATGTTATTTACCTTTCTTTTCTTTCCAGTCTCTCGATTCTGTTCGTGACTCAGCGTTTTTTGACTCTAGCGTGTTTATTCTTCGACTTAAATCCTCAATCCTCAGTGTTATCCTCACCTCCACAGCTTCAATGAGTGATCTCAGCTCCTGCTTATTTTTCTTTAATTCTTCTAAAATAATCTCATTTGCGACAGACATCATCAGGGACCACAACAGTTAAAGTAGCGATGTTTGTTGTGGTTATCGTTCTGAAGCGTATAAGTCTCAAAATATTCCCTCCGATTCTCAACCGAAGTTCCGTAGATTCAAGGAAAAACAGTTTCTTACTTACTTCACCTTACCTAGCTGAAGCGGTAAATACATAAGATGGTAGGGATAATAGGAATTGGAGCACACGCTTCGCTCTTTCGGACCTATGTAAGAGACTTTCCAAAACAAAACAATGGTAGGCCGCGGAAAAAAGGAAACAGAACAATCGGTCAGACAAACGGAATCCCCGATATAATCAATGAGTTATAGTTATCAATTTCGCATTCAATATCACATGTATGCGGAAGCAGATGTTCCACGATAAATGAGAACTCGGGTGAAAGAGGCAAGAGTAAAAATATAAATAGGAAAAAATCGAGAAACATCATTTTCAATCATATTTGGCATCAATAACGGACATCCTGTGTACGGCAGATTAATCTTTTTGTTATGATGACTATGAATCTTTCAGTAACCAAGAATTCGTATCACATTCGTGTTACGTCTTGTTTTTGCAACCGTTTTAGGTCTTTTAGCGAAGTGCTGTTCACTCAACTTTTTCCAGTTGGAGACGACAGTTGACAATAGTAACATGAAGTCAATTCTTAGAACTGTCGAAATGTGAACGCTTAAAGAATATCAGGATATACATTGCGAGATCGTATAAGTAACTCGAAAATACAAGAAGAACACGGAATACCCGACATCGCGAGATGGGGAAGAATACGAAGAAGATCCTGGGACGAACACGTGGAAAGAATGCTCTATAATAGGATAATATTAGAGGGATGGCATCCCAGAAACCAGAAGACCTTATGGGTACTGCCTAAAAGATGAAGAGAGTCCTGGATGCCAACATCTCACGAAACGGACGATTGAGTTGGAAAGAACAGGCTATAGCCTATAACAGGAGAAAGAAGAAGAAGAAGAAGAATTAAGTGACTCAAGTCTCATACGAACATTTTACTTCTAGAAACTACTTTGGTGATGTAAACTAGTTCCTAATCATAGAACATTCCTGTTGTATCTATGTTGCTTACATCTTTCAATTCATCAACAGAGTATCTATAGGAACATTCTACAATTAATATCAAATAAACGATAAAAAATGTTCGTTCCCTTTAATTAATACCACGTGGTCGTTGATGGATATAAGAAAATATCATCATCTAAATATACTGCTTCACAAAAGTTAAGGAAGTTCACAGATTTTGAGATTGGTCTCGAAAGTTGCCGATCTTTGGCCGTCCTGTGTTCATGTATGAAAAAAATATTAACTTTCTTATGTGATTTCTTTATTTCGTCACCCGGTCTAAAAATGTATGTTTGGCAAGCACAATTTAAATATTGGATGCAGTAGTACTTTGTGATATTTCATTTTCGAATGGAAATTGAAATAAAAAGAACTTACTTTTCTATCACTTCTCATTAACTAAATAAACAGTGACTCGAGTTTCGTAGTGATTACAATATTTTCAAACCGAATAAAACAAACTGTATCTCAACTATTACATATGTTCGTTGAAAGCTTCGGCTTGTGCAGAACTTCGAGACGTGTGGTGTACCAAAGGCCCATCTGCTCATTTAACAATTAAGATTTTATATAATCTAAGACAATAAATCTGGAGTCTATAAATTGATTTGTAGTGATTGCTTATGGTATCATTTGAAAGAATTTGGAAATAATTTTAATAATAACTATAAAATTATCCATAATGAAAATAAAAGTACCCGAAGCAGTAGAAGTTAGTAGGTACAAGAACCTTAAAATTCTTCTCAACGACCAAACAGACGTCGCAAGATCGCCATTGCTGAATATCAACACTAAGTTAGGTTTTTCCGATAATTGACCCCAATATATTTTATACTTACTTATATCCCTTTTTTCGCATATTTTTCTTTATGGTATTTCTGAGAATTGATGGTTATTTGTATCCTTTTTTGCATACATTTTCTTATTTCTATTTCCAAAGAGAGTTGGTTCAAAATGTAAACTTGACAAAGCCAAGTTGACAATTGTTGTAAGTTGGCAATTGGAATTGTTACAGCTGTAACAATTGTCGTTAACTTAATAAATTGTGGAAAAGATCTATATTTTTTATTTAATTAATTCCTATTATTTCCATTGAGGAATATATCAGAGTACTTGAACACAATATTTATTGATGAAATTCTCAACATAATCACGAAATAGAAAAAAAATTTAAGACAGAAGATGGAAATCACTTCCTCTTCCCGTGTCCATGACCGTATCCTCCTCCGAATCCTCCACCGAATCCTCCACCGAATCCTCCACCGAATCCTCCCCCTCCTCCTCCTCCTCCTCCTCCACCGCCTCCTCCATATCCACCTCCAAATCCTCCACCCCACCCTTTTCCTCCTCCGTGATGGCCACCTCCACTAGGATAATATCCACCATGATGTCCACCGCCGCCGCCAGGATAGTAACCTCCACCTCCAATTTTTTTCACTTTTATTATGGCAATAGCAGCGCCGCCTCCTCCATAACCAGAATAACCACCACCGCAGCAGGAACCACCGCCTCCTTTGTAGTGATGTGGAGCTGAACTAACTATGACAATTAGGGCAGCTAGCACGTAAATAATCTAGAAATAAGAGAAAACGTAAGAAAAATCCAGAGTGTGTCTATATTGAAAGTTATAGAACTGAAACCATTGACCAAATGATTAAGAAGAAAACTTTATATATGAATTTTATATCAATATAAATAATCCGTATGAAGAAAAGAAAATATGGATTTCAATGGCTTATATATGGTCTTCATAAAATTGGAATTAATTTTTTAGCAGTAACTAGTAATAATTTAGCTAAGATTTTGGTGAACAATAAAGAAAGGAACCCCAACTTTTCCAAATCGGAGTTTTATCAAATTAATTGTGAGAATTCTAATGCTACATATATAGGACAGACAGGACGATGTTCACAGCATAGAATCAAAGAACATAGAACTATTTTGAAAAACCAGAAATCAACCGGTTTTGCAGAACATTGTATAGAAAACAACCATTGTTTTAATGAGAAAGATGTCACTTTACTATATAATGTTGTAGCGAACGACTTCTTCGCTCCCCGTCCAGAAACCTGCCTTGCTCTATTGTAGTTTGACCGGCGTACCGATAGAGGACCCGACCAGTTATAAGAATCGTGACTAACCGTCCCCGCTAGGTTCAAATAGAGTAAGGCAATGCGTTTGAAAGTCAGCGTTCCAAGCGGACGCATGGTCACCGGCGTAACAGGCAGAGCCTGCGCATCAAGCCTGTCTGACGAGTTTCAGATGCGCATGCTCGGAAACGAAACGCCGTCTCCCAAACTAAGAGGTGGAAGCTCCCTCGCAACATCCACATTTACTCGAGAGCTTCAATGTTAATAAGCGTAAATTGATGGACTATTTGGAGATTCTTTCAATCAACAAAGCCGCTGAGAAAAGGGTGAATTTAACAAATTCCCAAATACTATTCGGCAACGCCCCTATACTGGATGTTGTGATTTGCATGCGTCATAAAAACACACAGATGTCCGAAGTGTAATAAATAGAAACTTTTTCCAATTTGTAAGTTTCTAGTTATTCCCATGCGCTATAAAAATACACGGATGTCCGAAGTGTAATAAATAAAACATTTTTCATCCTTTGAAGATGATCGAAAGACCGAAACAAGCGTCAAGATTCTGAATAAATTGTGAAACGTAAAAACTGTGTGACTTATTTTAAATGAAATCTGAATATCAAAACAGATTTAATCTGTTAGTCTTCTACAATTTTAATTTCGAAGAAATTTTTATTCAAAAAACTTTTTAGAATTAAATTAATAAGCACAATAAGCACCGCCTATATTTAATAGACGTATATAATTAAAACTCAGTATACAATTTCAAATGGAATAAATAAACCAACAAATATAAAAAAGGCAATTAAAATTAATAAATAAATATTTGAAGGAGATTATGGTAAGATCAGAAACAAAATTTCGTCTCCTTCAAATATTTATTTATTAATTTAAATTGCCTTTTTTATATTTGTTTGTTTATTTATTCCATTTGACATTGAGTTTTGATTATATACGTCTATTAAATATAAGCGGTGCTTATTGTAGACATTAATTTAATTCTAAAAGTTTTTTGAATAAAATTTTTTTCGAAATTAAAATTGTAGAAGACTAGCAGATTAAATCTGTTTTGATATTCAAATTTTGTTATAATTCTTCTATCAAGTAAAATGCCTTTTCTGGATTTTATTTTATATATAATATATAATTATATTTAGGCTTGAATAAATCTCATTCTGGAATGTTAATGGTTTAAAGAAAACCTTATAATACCTTACAGTTTTCTGTGTTTTTGTCAGGAACTGACTACCTGGATTTTTAAAGTTAGTCCGTTGTAAACAAGTGCCGGTTGCACTCTAGGGTACGATATACTTATTGTTAGTTGATTTTGATATTTTAAATATTATCTTTTGATGAAGAGATTATCCGAATTCTAATTGTTTTTTGAAGTTATAGCGCATGTTATGGGAGATTTTTGAATCAACTTATTCGAATATTTAAATATATTAAATATTTAAAATATATTATATATTTTGAGAAATCCTTAAGTTATGTTTTTTGTTTCTGAAAAGGAATTGGTTTCATTACGGTAGGATCAGAAACAAAATTTCGTCTCCTTCAAATATTTATTTATTAATTTTAATTGCCTTTTTATATTTGTTGGTTTATTTATTCCATTTGACATTGTGTATTGAGTTTTGATTATATACGTCTATCAAATATAAGCGGTGCTTATTGTAGACATTAATTTAATTCTAAAAGTTTTTTGAATAAAAATTTTTTTGAAATTAAAACTGTAGAAGACTAACAGATTAAATCTGTTTTGATATTCAAATTTTGTTATATTTCTTCTATCAAGTAAAAATCCTTTTTTCTATTTTATTTTATAGATAATATATAATTATATTTAGGATTGAATAAATCTCATTCTGCAATGTCAATGGTTTAAAGAAAATCTTATAATACCTTACAGTTTTCTGTGATTTTGTGACGAACTGACGACCTGGATTTTTAAAGTTAGTCTGTTGTAAACTAGTGCCGGTTACACTCTAAGGTATGATATACTGATTGTTAGTTGATTTTGGTATTTTAAATATTATCTAGGGCCAATGAAGAGATTAATCAAATTCTAATTGTTTTTTGAAGATATACTGCATGTCTTGAGAGATTTGTGGATTAACTTATTTGAATATTTGAATGTATTAAATGTTTCAAATAAATTATATTTTTTGAGAAATCCCTACGTTATTTTTTATGTTTTTGAAAAGGAATTGGTTTCATTATGGTAAGATCAGAAACAAAATTTTGTCTCCTTCAAATATTTATTTATTAATTTTAATTGCCTTTTTTATATTTGTTGGTTTATGTATTCCATTTGATATTGTATATTGAGTTTTGATTATATACGTCTATTAATAAGCAAGCGGTGCTTATTGTAGACATTAATTTAATTCTAAAAGATTTTTGAAATTAAAATTGTAGAAGACTAACAGATTAAATCTGTTTTGATATTCAAATTTTGTTATATTTCTTCTATCAAGTAAAAAGCCTTTTTTCTATTTTATTTCATTTTAAATGATATTGATTTCTCGAATATCACTTGGTGAAACATTTTAGAATTAATAAAGTAAATAAAAACAACAGTGAAACTCAAGCCAAGTTGTTTTTATTTACTTTATTAATTTATGAATTATTTTAAATAAAAAAGTTATATTTCATTAAATTATTTTATTGTTTTGAAAGCAATAAGTGGAGATTTATTCTAGCTTTTTTATACTGAGAACCTGGGAGAGAAAATATTAAATAGCTTTGCATGAAATATTTTTGCTCAAGAGCGCCGACTTTAAAAGTCGAATATAAAAATTTGTTGTAAAATGTGAACACAGAAAATCGTTTACAAAAGTTTTTCTCATTCAGCACCCACTAATGTTTTATAGAAAAACTCACATGATAGATTATAAATAAAATTATAGCTCACCAGAAACTTTAGTTAGTGTTCTATGGATTAACAAAGTTTTGTGCAATCGTGCTGAAGCGCATGTCCATTTGTAACAATACCTGTATTGGCCGCATCTATTCATATTTTTTCCTTATTTAGGAGAAAATATATTCAATATTTCATGATAAAATGCAATTTCTGTATTCTATACATTTACAAAACTTTAGATACCTGTCTATAGAATTTTGAGGACGTAGTTGGAATATATATTGGATGGTATGAGAACAATGATATTTTCTGGCAATTCGTTGATTCAGAATTCATCATTGAATTTTGGAGAACGTTTGGCACGATCTTGAGATTTGAACTAATCGAGTAATATTTCCAAATAAGGTATTATGAACCGAAAAATTTTTGAATGATGATTTTTCATATATATTTTTCGAACCAATGTTCACAAGATGAAGTTGTATTATTCGAGTTTCTCTTCATCCAATCAAGAATGACTTGAAACAAAAATGGGGCGCTCAGAAAAAGAAGTTTTATTCATATATTCTGTTCGATTTCAATGACCTAAAGTGGCGTAAAATCGCAGTAACAAAGCCTATCCAGAACACAACTGAACTTCTTACTCCTACAAGCTGAAAAAGCTTCTGAGAGATCTTAACAGAATATTAGGATAATATAAATGAATATAAAAAAATATTCTTGGTTATAATGAGCAGATGAAAATTAGAAATATAATCGTTACGAAATTAAATATTTAGTTTTTCATGAACTGAACAAATGAATTGAAATCAGCTTCGGGATGATAGAAAATTATGAAAACTGAAATTTTCATTTTATTCAGCTATGAGAACAAAGAATGTTCGATATCTTTTGAAGTACAATTTCTTCATTACTCTTGAAAATGATTCAATTTTTGAAATTGATCATAATAGGTATTTGAAGAACGTATACAAAACTTGAGTTAACTGTGTCTGAATGGCAAAAATTGCAGATTTTTTTTGACAAAACTTGTTTATTTTTAAAAAACACAAAGATTATTGAATTGAAAAAACTAGCTTGGTGATATTCTGATAAATGTATGATATAATTAAATTCCCTTGTTGAGTATATATAAACCAGAAAAAACAAAATAATTTAATGATTATCAGTTTCAGAAGTACACAATTGAATCAATTAATTAATATTTTCTTCAGAACCCACCTGGATAATATATCCAGAAATCTTCATCTTGCTTGTGTTCAAAAACAAACTCGAAAAATTAACTAGCTGAGCACCCACCACGTTTCACGAGGAGTCATAAAATAATCATGATAGATCTGATTTTGGTCTTGTTTTTATATTCATAGAGACAGAAGTCAAGGTCAAAACTAATAATCTCACCTTTGAATTTCTTCGCCATAACTACTGTTTAAATTTTGAGTTATGAAAAGGGTTATTCCAGGTGAAGTCATCATTCAGATCCGTAATACTCTTGCTAGAGTATAAAATAATGAATGATTGTGGTTACATTGCAAATAGTGAAATATGTTAATTTATTTCAATTCACTACTGTTTGATTCCAGCAAAATGTCAATATTTTCTTAGAAAGTATTAGAATAAGCTAATTGAGTTGATTATGTATATATTCTCATATATTTTGCGGTGAGTATCGAGGCGTAACTACTTAGTTGAAATGTCTGTATTTTGTGCTAAAAGTACGATAAGAGTGGTCAGCTATTGATGAAAATTTCGTGTTCATGTTAGGCAGTTTATATGTTTCATATTTCTAGACTGCAATAACTCACAGTTATTTTTTAGGTGAAGTCAAATCTCAAATGGAGATGATCGAGTTCGTAAATCGACATATTCAACTCATTGGTATCCAGAAAATTTCAAAAATACATATAAAACAGAATTTTAGTCGAGTAGTAAATATTAGATGAATATTTAAATATTTGGGAGCCGTGAACAAAGACAAAGAATATTGCGTGATTGTTTCGGTCTCTACTTGACAGAAATTCATCGAAAATGATTTAAAAACACTTTATTTCCGCAAATATTTATTGTTTACACAAAAATAGTTTCCTCAGTTACATTTTGACTTCATCAGGTGAATATGGTAAGTAACTATTTTTACAGAACGAACCTCTGTGTTGTCACATTTCTTTTTGCTCAGACTTGTATTTGAGGAGATCCTTTTTTGGAAAAGTACTTAGTGGTCATACTCACCTGATGAAGGCAAAATCTTTTACTTTAAATCCTAAAGACAAAAAGAGATAGAATACTTTGGACGCATCCCTGATGTACCAAGACAACATCGAATTAAGAAAAAACAATAATTTAAGGTAAGTGGTTTGTGGATAAAATTCACCAGAAATTAGTATTTAGTGATCAAATTAAAGATTTAAACTTAATGCACACACATAATATAATAACTTCATAATTTATAATGTTTTCAGAAAAACGAAATAAATATGTTGCTGATATTTTTTGAATACCTCATCATAAATTTCTACAAATTTACAGGTTAATATACAAAATGGACATCCAGAAGTACAAAAGATAATTGAAATTTTCTAGGTTCGAGTGTTCTAATATTCGATTTAGTCGGTCCTTATTTGAAAAAAAATCCTTTCAGCAATATACCGGAATATTTTGAATTCTTGGGAAATAGTGGAACAATTCTTCATTATTTTATTTAATTGAAATGAATTTCCATCGAGTGAGGGCCGATTCAGTTAAATTCTTGTTAGAAGCTGAAACCAGCTTTTTTGATCCAGTGGTATTATGAACTTCTTTTGACAAGTACGATGAATGCACGGAATATTTGATGTTACATCAAATGCCTACGTTCAAACCTGAAGTACTGAAATACATCAAACTAAAAAATATAATAGAAAATTCAATTAAAAATTTCCTAATTTTTATTTATATAGCAATTGTTTCATTATACTGAGAAGCTTCACATATTAGTTTTTACAATGTAATACCTTAAGAAGCTATTGTTATCCAAATTATTTTCATATTCAGATGATCATGTGAAAATTTTAAATTATATTATTTGATATATTCGTTCTTATGCTCTAAATCGCGAATAATCCACAAACAATCGAATGGTTTTTGTCAGATGAGTTTTTATTTTTTAGATATTGGAAAAACCAAATTTCTAGTAAGATTATTTTCAGAGCTCATTCAGAAGCTTGGCCCTTCAAATTTTGAAGGGTATAGGTTGTTTATTTCGAAATTTATCCTCTTAAAAAGGAAAGTTTGACTGACAGGCAGGTTTAATACAACCATAAATTATTTTTATTCAATGTAATCGTTCAAAATCGTTATCGGATAACAAAATTTTAGCGAAACTATTCCGATCATGTATCCAAAACAAACTAATTATGAATTCAGTTTTCTACAAGTTTAAGGTTAGTTCTATGAAATAACCGATTAGTTAATTTTCTTCTTGAAATGACACTAATGTGTTGAAAATCTAGATATTCGTAACGTAGATAGAGGTATGCCTATTCATCCAAGTAGATTTTCTGAATATTCACCTTCAATTTCAAGTATAGAATCGGAATATTCTGTAACCTTCACGGAATTTTTCAATAAAAAAAAACAATTGAAGAATGTCTCAGAAAACACAGTTTCTATTTTGTTAGACATGGAATTCCAAATATCGTACAATATTCTGTAAAATGTTTCTTGGCCGTAACAAGGTTCTTTCGCTGGAAAAATTTTGTCTTACACATCTTGATATGAAAAATGCTCCATATGTCTATCAAGATAAAAAACTTTGCTTTCTGAAAGATTTTTAATTTAATTCTAAAAGTTTTTTGAATAAAAAAATTCTTTTGGAAATTAAAATTGTAGAAGATAAACATATTTCAATTTGTTTTGATATTCAAATTTTGTTATATTTCTTCTATCAAGTAAAAAGCCTTTCTATTTTATTTTATATATAATATATAATTATATTTTGGCTTCAATAAATCTCATTATAGAATATCAATGAATTTAAGTAAACCTTAAAATAACTCACTTTGTTCTTTGATTTTGTTAGAACATAGATCAATCTTGAATATATAGTTGATCTGTAGTTCGAAGCTTAAGTCTTTTAACACGTGAGTGATGTAGGTTATGTTTTTGATTTTGGTATTTGTAATATTGAATAAGGGCTGAAGACGGGATTATCTAGAATTATATTTGTTTTTTGAAGATATAGTGCACATTTTTTAGAGATTTTTGAAATAATTTGTTTGAATATTTAAATATATTAAATATTTCAAATAAATTATATTCTTTGGGAAGTCCTTTAAGTGTGTTCATGTTTTTATAAGGCAAGTAGTATTTTTTAAAGATAAAACCAGAAACAAAATTTTGTCTCCTTTGAATATTTATTTATTAATTTTAATTACTTTCGTATATCTGTTGGGTTATTTATTTCATTTGACATTGTATATTGAGTTTTGATTATAAACGTCTATTAAATGTGAGCAGTGCTTGTTTTAGACATTAATTTAATTCTAAAAGTTTTTTGAATAAAAAAATTCTTTTGGAAATTAAAATTGTAGAAGATAAACATATTTCAATTTGTTTTGATATTCAAATTTGGAAAGATTTTTCAATTTAATTTTCTCAAAAATTAAATGGAGGTTATATCATGTTTTGTTTTTATATTTTCAATTGAACATTAATTTTTATCAAGTATGAGCTCAGTGAATTCATTTTTTCTTATATAATAAAGGTATTTTCACTTGAGACATATTTGTCGTTTTCTATCTTTTGTACAAATTTTATCAAATTCAAGATTTCTGGAACATATCTTCAATGTCCTCCGCATTTGTTCTTTGTGGGACATGATATTAACTTTATCTTATTGAGTTTAAACTTCATTAAATTTGAATATTAAAACAAATTGAAATATGTTTATCTTCTACAATTTTAATTTCAAAAAAATTTCATTCAAAAAACTTTTAGAAATAAATTTATGTCTAACAAGCAAGAGATTTTTGAAATAATTTGTTCAAATATTTAAATGTATTAAATATTTCAAATAAATTATATTCTTTGAGAAGTCCTTTAAGTGTGTTCATGTTTTTAAAAGGCAAGTGGTATTTCTTAAAGGTAAAACCAGAAACAAAATTTTGTCTCCTTTAAATATTTATTTATTAATTTTAATTACTTTCGTATATCTGTTGGGTTATTTATTTCATTTGACATTATATATTGAGTTTTGATTATATACGTCTATTAAATGTAAGCGGTGCTTGTTAGACATAAATTTATTTCTAAAAGTTTTTTGAATGAAATTTTTTTGAAATTAAAATTGTAGAAGATAAACATATTTCAATTTGTTTTAATATTCAAATTTAGTTATATTTCTTCTATCAAGTAAAAGGCCTTTCTATTTTATTAAACTTCATTATTGAGTTACGGATCTAAGGTTACAAGCGTCTTGTTATTATTATTTTTCTTGAGGTAACTTTTTTTTTTCTCATTTTTATGTTTCGTTTTTTAAGTTAAGCCAATGATTGTGTTATGGGGATTTTCAAAAGTTGTTCAAAAATTGCAGTATATGGTGCCTCTTTCGGGCTAAAGTTATTTAAAATTTTTCTGGTGAAACAACCAGAAAGCGAGTTATAATATATTTTCTACCAATTTATTTATTTCGAATTTCAGAATATTGAACAATATTTGAATTTCAATATGTCTATTGAAATAAGAAATATAGCCCTTTTTCCCCACTTTTTTAAAGGAACAGTGTAGTTTAGTTTCTCTCAAATGCCGGCAGTCATAAGCACGATAACTTTCGAACTGAAAAAGCAAAAGTACTCAAATTTTCAGGGAAGGTCTGAATATATCGGCTGGGTTCATTTAGGGCTAAATCCACTCTTTTCGCAGTTATAAACAACTGAAAAATTTTCACATATAATCGATTTCAAATCCAGTATTTGAGAATATAATGGTAATTTGCATGTTCAATCTGATTACTTTGATTGAAAATTCCAACAAAAATTTTGTGCGGTGATGAACTTTCAGTGCTGTCTTAAACACTATAACTATCAAACAGAAACAGAGAGAGAATGAAACCTTTCGGGTTGTATTTGAAGCCTGAATTGTTGATTTCTTTATTGGACAAAATCAGTCCAATGGTTTCGCAGTTATTCATCATCACATTTGAAATTTTATTAATGTTTTCCAAACTATAAATTCGATGGATCTGAGAACACTCAAGGCGTGTTTATTGTACGAATATCTCAGCTAAGTGCATTAACGGGCTAAATCGATTCAACATTTTCGCATTTATTCACGTTTGAAAATTTTCCATTTTTTTCCCAATATTTTCGAAACTATCTATTGATCTGAAATTCGGTATTTGGAAATGGACCAATATCGCGCATATTCATACGAAACACCGTGAGAATAGTATAATAATTTATTCACACAGTTCAATAAAGTTTTGAATACACTGAAAATATAGAATAGTATACATTGTAAGTGAATAAATCAATGGGCCACTAAAGGCAAGCCTTGAAAGCGGGGTTTCACTCTGACAAGGATTATTCTTTAATTAATATCTAGTGTAAAGAGAATAAATACAAGTGTGAAACAAAGAAACTATATTAAATAAAACAAAATGCAATACACGACGATTGAATAAATATATTATTAGGAGTACAAATAAGTTTCCGCCGTTTTATTGTAGATGGCGCGGCACGGAGTTTCGGTTAGCTTTCGCAGATGATAACCGGCTTACAAAATAGTTTGGGCATTCAAGAACAACATAACCTATTAATATCATTGATTTTATATTGGTAAAATATAATTTTTATAAGTTGAAAATGTCAAAATTTGAGCCAAGTAAGCGTCATTTGCGGGAAATATTAGTTTACTTCTTTAATTTAAAGAAATCTGCTGCTGAGGCGCATCAATTGCTCGTAGAAGCATATGGTGAGGGTGCTTTGAGTGAGAGAACGTGTCGAGAGTGGTTTCAAAAGTTTAAAAACGGTGATTTCGACGTAGAAGACAAAGATCGCAGTGGAAGGCCAAAAATTTACGAGGATGCAGAATTGGAGGAATTATTGGAGGAAGATTCATCTCAAACACAAAAAGAAGTTGCTCTAACATTAGAAGTCACTCAGCAAGCAGTCTCACATCGTTTAAAATCATTCTTCTATAATAAATATTTAATTTGTGTTAAAAAACGGCGGAAACTTATTTGTACTCCTAATATAAAAATGACTAGTGTTCAGTTCAAAAAATCTGACAAGGATAGTATAGAAGAGATTCAAAAAACAAAACAAAAAATTAAGGAATAAAATAACTCCAACACATGAAGCTACAAAAAAAGAAAAATGCTAAAAGGCAGTGGAAACAGACAATAATATATTTCAATAATAATATGTGTTACTACCATCAACATA
This sequence comes from Megalocaria dilatata, assembly GCA_034642435.1. NCBI lineage: Eukaryota > Metazoa > Arthropoda > Insecta > Coleoptera > Coccinellidae > Megalocaria > Megalocaria dilatata. Next base: position 78,809,723 of record CM067856.1, read on the forward strand.
TTGATGTATTTTTAACCTAGGCTCTGAAGACAACCAATTTTTCATTCTTGATTTGAAAAGCTGATGAGAATTGATTTTCCAGAATTCTCGCGGGATTATGTTATAGAATTATGGTGCCAAGTACAAGTGACATCGCTGCAGCGTATTCTTATCTGCTCTAGGTAGAACTACTGTGTTTGATTTATTTCTTGTATCATATTCATGTTCGCAATATACCAGTCCTGATTTGTGTCCATGTTGCCTCCAAGTTACAGTGAGGAAAAATAGCTGTGTTACATCAAATGACCGTGAATACAAATATAACTGGTCTGTGAAGTAAGTATATGGCTTTTAAATTGACTACATTCAACATCCATTTCTGAATTTTTTCTATTTTTGTCAAGTTTATATTTGAAGCAGCGCCCCACGCTACAATGCTATAACTGAGGTGGCTTTCCACTAGAGCATAATATAAAATCCTCATCTGTTCTATAATGCAGATTCGTGATAGGTATTTGAACTAATTTAAGGTATGTCTCAATGTATTTTTTACATGATTGACCTGACCACCTCAAATGGCTGTCGAGATAAACACCTAGGTATCTGACACTGTACGTAGAAGAAACTTTTACAAATGTTCCATTTATATGCGGCTCGAGATCCTGATATCTTGGTAAGTATCGAGTATAAGATGTGAAAGGTATGAAGTAGGTTTTGTCAAAGTTAAATGTCAGCAATCGTTCATTGGAACCACTCTATTATTTTGGCAAAGTCGGTTTTGACAATTTTTTTCAGTGTGTCCCAGTCTTTAGAGCTATAGATTACAGCAGTGTCGTCAGTAAATCCTACCACATTACCATCAAGTTTTAGTGCAAGCAGATCATTCAAATACAGAATGAATAGTAATGGGCCCGATACTGTTTCTTGAAGAACTCCGCATTCGACTTCAACAGCATCACTCCTAGTATCAGCAATCTGAACAAGTTGTCGTCTATGTTCCAAATAAATCTTCATGAGTTTGTACGAAATTCCCCTGAAAGCAACATTCTCGAGTACCAGCAATAATTGGTCGTGACATAACGTATCGAACGCCTTCGCTAGATCGACAAACACACTTAATGCTGGACAATTCTTGTCTATATATGTGCTGAGTTTGCCAGTGATGTCCGCTATTCCATCCTCAGCCGACGTACCCCACCTGAATCCATAATGTTTACTGGATAATATCCTGTGTTTACTCAAATAGCTGAGTATTTTGTTTTTCAATAATTTTTGAAAAATTTGATATGAGAGATATGGGTCTATAATTGTTCCCGTTAAGTCTGTTTGCAAACAGGCTTTATTATCGCCAGCTTAAAACCATCTGGAACTTCACCGCGTTGGAAACATAGATTCAGTACATTTGTTACTGGCTTGGCAATGATGTGTTTTATACATTTAAGCGTTTCAGCAGTTATTCCATCTGGACCTGGAGCTCAATTATTCTTTAAATCACTGATTGTTTCCACCGTTTCCTTTTCGCTTATTTGAAATAGGTAAAACGAATCTCTACTGACAGCTGAAGAAGAAAACACCATATTCTTGTTTCGCCATATTTTATCAGCCAGGTTCTTCCCGTTTTTGGAGAAATGCGCATTGAAATCTCCAGCAATTTCATGCCCACTTGCATTCACACAGCCTAGACTACAGGCCCATGTTGAAAAAATTATGGGTCATTTGAACCACCAGGTGACCTATCTAGAACGATATAAGAGCTTAAAATAATAAGATTCAGCACTATGCCGCCACTTGTAAGCTGTCCAACTGAGTGCAGGTGAGAATTCGAAAGTACAAGTAGAGTGAGTACATTTTGGTCACATATTTTTGTACGGCATTCTTACCACCGATAGATCCATGAAAAATAATAAGAAAACGCGCAATGCCGTAAAAAAATGGTGCGCCACAAAGCCGGAATTTTTTTTTTATTTTCCAACAATTACCAGAGTAAATTTGGTCATTTGATTTTGTACGGCATCTGTGTCATACTATTTCAATACTGCTTCTAATCCATTATTCCGCAACGCCGTACAAAAATCATGCGACAAGGGGAAAAAATCGAGGGTTGCAATCCCCTCTCTTTCCGTGGTCCAGGGGGTGATTTGAAAAAGTACGGCTTCGGTTCCAAAACATTATCTTGCACTCAAAAGTACTATTAAAAATAATGCCGTCAAAAAATGATTGTTCATTTGAATGTATATCAATAATTATCTTAATTTCATCGTATCCTTGATTTATAGAGCTATAAAATCATTTGATCCTGTACGGGAACTTTTTTTTTAACATGATATTGTAAAATACAATTGTTATCTAGTATTGCCGTTCAAAAGAAACCGTTCTAAAAAAATTAACGAGAAATACAAAAACTGAAATTTTGTCAATTATTGTAAAAGTTTAAGTATCATAGATTAATGAAATATAGCAGTTTTCTACATTTTATCCCTTGTTTTAAATAGTATTAACATAGATAAATTGGGAAAAAATGATGCCGTACATTTTTATGCAGACCATATCTTTTAGGCTGATGAAAGTGACGCTACAATTTTAAGGGTACTTTATGGCCATCTCATACAATACGGTATGAACATATTTTTGAAGAGAACAATTGATAATATGATAAAATCACTATGACGTCTAACTGAACTGAAACGGTGTGTATATTATGTCCAAGAATTGAAACTGTCAATCACATTATTAACAATTTTCTATACTTTTTGGTTTAATATATACTTCAAACATTATTGATACATACATATAATTGATTTGTTTCATTGTAATGATGTCAATGAATAAAACAATCATTTTTTAGAAAAATTCGATATATTTAATGATAATAATAAAAAAAATGGTAATTTTTCAGAAAAATTCGATAAATTTAATGATAATAAAAAATATAGTTTTTCTTTAAATTATTCAGTATCGGAATCAGTTGCTGAGTTGTTATCGGAATCAACGTCTTTATCGACGTCCGAATTATCTTCTCTATTATTTTCTGAAACATAAATATGTATTTGTCAAAATCAAAGTCTTGCGTACAAATTAAAGATGTAAAGATTTATTTATTTACCTATGACGTCATTATATTCTTCACCTGATTCCTCATCAGATTCCGTTATGTCACAGACTTTTTGGGGGCATTCCTCCCCGTGAAACCAATCGAAATCGTACCGATCGTCATTAACAACCCATCCATAGTTTATTGGAAACAAGATCGACGGTACTTGTTTGTAGGCATTACACCAAATCTGTGCTATTTAGGTACTTCTCTTCAGATTTTGCTCCAACTCCCGAAAACAAGGGGGAAACGACGTTGCTTCCAATTTCATAGCTGTCTTTTTGAAAGCTTCATTACTACTTTTCGGCATATAAATGTCTCAAATATGATACACCTTGCTTCGTTGACTGTTTTTCTTGCCCTTACGTTGTATAAAACGCATACATATTCTTGCAGAACATTGAAAGTTTGTTCCAGTAGTGGACTGTAAGTACAAATTTTTTAAATATTTTTTTTCCACTTGTTCATTTCTGAAATAAAAGCTTAAATTTTACAGGTGCCTGCTAACTTTAGTGTCATGAGTACTTCTCAAAAATATGTTGTATTTTGGAATTATCAGTGACAACATGTCTATATTTTGGTATAAATCGATAGTATACAAACCCATATTTAACATAGTTTCTAACTAGGAACATAGAATCACGAAAAGACTATAAAAATTAGTACAAATAAACTATCTAAATGCCGTATAAAAAAAATTTCACCTTACATTTCGTTATATGGGTTTTTTCTTTTTGATTTTTTCTTTTTCAGTTTTTTTCCCCTTTGGACCAACGAAAATGTACGGCATATGAAAAAATATTATCTATGCATAAAATACTTTCAAACTAAATTTATTTCATGTTGTGTCAAATCACCCCCTGGACCACGGAAAGAGATGGGATTGCAACCCTCGATTTTTTCCCCTTGTCGCATGATTTTTGTACGGCGTTGCGGAATAATGGATTAGAAGCAGTATTGAAATAGTATGACACAGATGTCGTACAAAATCAAATGACCAAATTTACCCTGGTAATTGAAGGAAAATAAAAAAAAAATTCCGACTATGTGGCGCACCATTTTTTTACGGCACTGTGCGTTTTCTTATTATTTTTCATGGATCTATCGGTGGTAAGAATGCCGTACAGAACTATGTGACCAAAATGTACTCACTCTACATGTACTTTCGAATTCTCACCTGCACTCAGTTGGACAGCTTACAAGTGACGGCATAGTGCTGAATCTTATTATTTTAAGCTCTTATATCGTTCTAGATAGGTCACCGGGTGGTTCAAATGACCCATAATTTTTTCAACATGGGCCTGTAGTCTAGCCCGCTCTCAACCGAATTTCATTCAAGTTGCACTTCTTACTCCTCCGGCAACCTCACTTACACATTTCCACAATGCACTAGAACTGGATTTACTTCGTGAAATTTCACCTTGAAAGTATTTCATATTAGTTTAAGTTATGAGCTGATTGAGTTCATTTCTGTACTTTCTGTAATTTTGTTTGTTTTCATTAGTAGGTCTTTTCTTCATAATTTTGAATAATTTGTTTTTTCATTAATTGATTTCACTAGGCCTGGCGTTGTCCAAGATTTTTTCCTCTGTTCTCTTGCCTTAATTTGTTTTGTACACGTATTAGCATCAAGGTATTCAGAATTTGTATAAAAGTATTAACACCCGTATCAATATCTAAGCATGAATACACGTCTTTTTCGTGGTAGTTTTTATATTATTGAAGTTTTTTCAAGTGTGTTTATGCGTGTGAGAAGTGATCAGTGATGTTGGTCTCGCAGATATGATAGTCGATGTTGACATTTTATTCCTGATGAACAAATGGTCAATACATGTTTGGCTATTTCCTTGAACTCTTATATAACTATTTATAGCGGAAATGAAACCATGTTCTAACCAGGGTATTCAAATAATCCTGTACATGATCATTCTGTCCCAAGATGTTAATATTTATGTCTCCAACCAACATACTACTCTGTCAAGAAAGTACCGGGAATTTTCAATTAAAACAACATTTTCACATTTAATCGTCAAAATTTATTGGGTCGCCTTCAAAATAGGCTCCATTTGCTCCAATACATCTATGCCAACGGCACTTCCAATTATCGAAACATTTTTTATAGGCGCTTTCCGGGATGGACTTTAGCTCTCGCGCCGCATCACCTTCATTTTCGAGCGGCTTTGGCGTGGTTTTTTCGGTTTCGGCTCATTTTTTGCCACCCATTTCGATGATTGCTGGCTTGTTTGCATATCGTACTCGTAGACCCAGATCTCATCACCAGTTATAATGCGTTCCATGAATGTAGAATCGGAATTACAGCGATCCAGCATGTCTGAAGCAACCTGTTCGCGATGACGTTTTTGACGAAAATTCAGGTCTTTCGGTACGAGTCGTGCGGCCACCTTTCTCATGCCCAAAATATCAATCAGAATCGTACGTGCGGACTCGTGGGATATCTTAAGATCATGTGCTATCTTTCTCAAGCTGGTACGACGGTTTTCCAGCACCCTTTCCTTAATTTTATCGACGTTATCTTCGATCGAAGCCGTCAATGGGCGATCACTTCACGACCGTCCTTGAAGACTCTGTACCACTGATATGCACGAGTTTTCGATAGAGCATTATCACCAAAGGCCTTTTGCAACATTTTCAATGCATCGGCACACGAAAATTCATTTGCAACACAAAACTTTAAACAAATTCTTTGCTCAACGTAATCACCCATAGTAAAAATCGGCACGCACTCTGACATCGACTGACTTAATCAGCTGTTGCAAACACACTAGTTGACAGATCCCGCTCAAGCTTGGCATAGTAATTAAGGACAGTGGTACCAACCTAGGAAAAAAAAATTTACCTGCCTCATTGCCCCGCCAGATTTAAATCGATAATTCTCGGTACTTTCTTGACAGAATGTATGTAAGTCACATGTAGGGCAACCATTGAGATAATGCTGCAGGCTCTCATTAAAAGAATCGTCACAATAAGAAGTAATCGACATATTTTAATTGGCTACTAATCTTATTTCAACAGTTCGAAGAGCTTCTTTTTCTATGATCGAGTATCTGTAAGGTATCCCAGATCTCACATTTACCACCACACCATTATTCTGGCCAAAAGAACCCTCGCTGTACACCGCTTCATCTCGACTCATCTCATAAAGTGGGAACTCTATGATTTGCCATGTTTCTGTCAGTACGATATATATAATAATAATAATAATATATAGTTTATTGAAAAAGTACAGTTTCTATAAAAATCAATCAATGCATATTCAGAAATATAGTTTCAATAAACCGCAAAAACTCACTAAGGCATATTGCTTGTGCGTGAGTTGTTAAGATTTAGGATATTGGATTGTTATAATAATACTAATTTTATTTTAATTTAAAAACAGTGTATAGATAAAATGAAGACAAGCTATAGATAAATACAGATAAAAAATGTACAAATACTAGTTATATAAACAAATAAAATGTATAGATAAAACATCATATATTGATAGAGTGTGTACAGCTAAAATGGTGTATTAATGAAGGTATGCATGTATATAATATAAAATACAGAAGGGAGTAATATAATTCAGTGTCACAAATATTTATTTTCGCATGTCTATTATTTTGACAAGTTCATCTCTCGGGTACTTTGTTATAAATTCATTCAATTTTTTCTCGAAATGGCATAGATTATGAAGTTCTGTCAGATCTTTGGGTAGAATCTGATACATTCTCGGTGCCAAATAAGCAGAACTGCGCTGGCCAACTGTCTTCGTTGAAAATGGAGTTCTGTAGTAGGTTCTATGTTTCCTCGTATTATACTGATGTGTTAGAGATCGTAGATTTGATTTATTTTTGAATTGATATACCACAAAGGAACGATAAAACGATTGCTTTATGTCGAAGATCTTTGTTTCTGTGTAGATATTAAGTGTCGAATAGGTATGAGGTCTCCTTAAGATTATTTTCAAGATTTTTTTCTGTATTTTATTATACTAATTTTTTTGAGGTGTGTGTTCATTGCTCCACCCCACCCTATGATACCATAGTTCAATCGTGAACCCACCAAAGCATGATAAACCATTTTTAGTTTGGTTGTGTCTAGAAGGGTTCTCAGAAGCTTAAATTTATAGATTAAACACCTGAGATTCCTGCTGAGGTTTTCTATATGTTTATCCCATCTCAAATGTTTATCCACAATAACACCCAAATATTTGATATAGTCGGTTCTTTTGATCACACAATTCTCATCAATTTTCAGTGTCTCATAGTCTGGTAAGTTTCTATCTAAGCAAGTGAATGTGATATATTTGGTCTTTTCAAAATTAATTGTCAATAAATTATAATCCATCCAATCTTTGATAGATTTCATGTCGTTTTCAGCTTGGTCTCTGAGTTCTTCCCAGCTATCAGCCTGATATAAAACGGCTGCATCGTCTGCGAAACTAATTATCTTCCCATGGCTATTCAATTCAAGTAGACCATTCATATAAATAGTGAATAATATAGGTCCCAGTACGGTTCCTTGTGGACTCCAAACTTAACCTCGAAAGCGTCACTTATACAGTTTCCTATTTTGACATATTGTTGTCTGCTAGATATATAGTTCTTCATCAGATTAAGCACATTGCCCCTTAAACCAATGTCTTCCAAGGCCTCGAATAATTGTGGGTGGCTTACAGTGTCGAAGACCTTTGCTAAGTCTAAAAAAACGCACAGAGTTGGCTTACTCCTATCTAAAGCCTCATAAATGTTTGATACAAGCCGAGAAATCGCATCCTCAGTGGACTTGTTTGGCTGAAATCCAAACTGTCTATTTGAGATAATATTTTTATCTAACACATATTTCTCCAATCTCTGTTTGATAATTTTTTCGAAAATCTTTGCCACGTTTGAAATTACTGATACGGGTCTATAGTTCACCATTTTAGTCTTATCTCTGCTTTTGAATAGAGGCTTTATTATTGCTTCTTTGAGGCCATTCTGCTATTGAGATGCTTTGATTAATGAGGTAGGCAAGTGGTTCACAGATGTGGCAAGAGATATATTTCAAGGTTTCTGCCCTCCGCCCGTCCAATCCAGGTGTTTTATTATTTTTTAATGTTTTTATAATTGCCTCTACTTCATGTTTATTAGTTGGTTCCATGAACATTGTATTTTGATTAAGATCATCAGATTTGATGAGATCAATATTGGTATCAACTTGGTCCAATAATATTTTTTGCTCGTCAAAATTCTCACCTATACTTCTTATATTGGTGTGGAAAATGTCCAGTTTTTAGTTTCATCGGATATACAACTCAATTCATCAACAGTCTCAGCCAATTTCATTTGAATGATTTCAATCTGAAAATCTCTAATATATGCATCCATTCTCCTCGCCTATGATTGAAATTAATTGATAAAAATGTACAAAGAAAAAAACGGAAAGAAGAGAAAAAAACGGCGACTTTAGAATACAATACAGAAAAATTAGCTATCAGAAGAAAAATGAAGTACAGAAAAATAAAAATCTAAAACAAAGTTAAAAAATAACAGAAATACGGCTCAATTTTTTAATATATACCAGTAAAGGATATATAGGCATAAATCTGATATGAGAACCCGCAGTTTGCTCAAACTTGCTACTTTTTCGCCGCTTTGCCTGAAGAACGTCGATTCCGTAACTTATTTCTTACATCTAGAGTATGGGCAGAGATATTCTTCTTCTTCTGACCATCTACCACCGCATTCGTATCTTCTGTATTCTTCGACTTTGTGCTTTATATATGGTAGCATCCACCAAACTGCTTCGTTCAAAATGGTCTCTGATTTTAATCACGGATGTTTCGGACCTTTGTTCTTCTTACGCGATGGGCTCTGGTAGTTTAGTATTAGTTGTTCTGATCAACACCTCTCCACTATCCTCCAACTTTCCACGGTATACCCAATATTCTCCACGAAAAGTCTATTTCCTCTGATGTAACAGTTTTGTCCAGTGTCCTTGTATTGCAGCAAATAGTATCGCAGTGCTTTGAGTATGATTAGAAATATCGAAAAATAATTATGAGAAATTATTTCGCGAAATACCTAATTGATCTTCATATTAAGATCTCATGAATGAAATTAGAAATAAGGTCACATGAGATTTGTATTTGCTGGGTCTTGTTTTGATCAATCAAAGCATAATTAATCACAGAATAGAGAAAAAACAAAATGGTCTCAAACTTCTAGGTTGAAATACTGTACGGCCGGTCTGTTCGTGAACACTCTGACTCTCGAAAGGAAGAAGTAAGAGATTTAACATTTTCAAGGTAGATCTGGGGCCTAAATATTTCGCTTAGTTTATCATATGGCCTAAACCAATGATTTCGCAGTTAATCACTTCAATAAGTTTCTTCTTATTGCGTCAACAGCAATCCAATCGAAATGAAATTTAGTAATTGGGTGTATAATAACAATACGAAAATTTATGCCAAATTTCGGGACGATCTAATGTCTAGGCGGACGACTTGAGGTAAAAGTACCAACTTCTGAACGATAAGACCTAGTTACTTGAAATTTTAGGGTAGGTTTGGAGTCTAAATATATTAGTGATGTTTAAAAACTGACGAATGTCTTCAGTTATCCCAGAAATAGTTGCATTCGAACTTTTATTTTTCCAATATTTTTTCGAAAGAATAAATGTAATCGAGTTAAAATTCAGTATTTTGAAATAAAGTAATGACACGAACTCTCGTGCCTAATTTCGTAAAGATTAATTAGGAGAAATTTTTGGATTTTCCTTAAATGATTTTTGTGAAGGTGGTTTCTTCAACAGAAATATTCTGTTATGGATAAACTTCACCTATTGGGTTTGTCAAAATGCTTGGGCGTCAATCACAATTGGTTTTATGAGGTTGTAATGCCTCTACTGACTCCTCAGTATCGCCGTCGTCGCTTTTACACAGTGGAGACAGAGTTCGATTGTAATCTAGAGTGTCAGCGCATGCTATGCTTCCTTCAATGTAGACTGAAACAGCTCATTCAAACAATAATGTGGATTTTCAGATTTAATCAGCATAAACACAATATATAATGAACTATTCAAAATCCAATGTAAAACAAAATCAATTATATAAGTCAAAAGCGGTTATTTCGGTCAGGCAAGGTGAGCGGATAAATCAAAAGAAATGACAACGGAGTTGTAGAAGAGAGAGCATTAAATAATACAATAAACTAAATGGTAGGCCACAGCAAAAGATAATTCCGGACAAGATTGAAACAGAGCGACGTAGATTCAACTCAACAACGCTTTGACGGAAAATGTAAAATCAACATAGGAAATAGTAACGGGGTTTTACCACTCATAAATCTTCCTGAGGACACTGCATTAAATTTCACACTCACTTTGCGATTGCCTTTCCTTCAAAGATACTTAAGACCATCACGTTCCAGTGGCGGGGGGATCAGGATAGGCTTGCTGTGCTTTGGTTACCCCGCCGTCTCAAAGTTGGGGGATCAGCTGGTGTTACTGCACAGGTTGCAGACACACCTGATGAAGGACCATAGGTGAGATTACATAGCTGTTCACATCGGCCTGGATGGCTCCAAATCACTTGTGCCGACGAGGAGAGTATGAGGTGGCTCGAGGAGACAATTTCCTCACTCAAACCATGGGCAGATAAGCACCCAAAAAACATATTTCAGTTTGAGAAGATACTCAACAGACTGAGAAAAATGAACCATACCCTGAGGACTCATGAGTGTATTCTACGTAGCGAGTTGTCATATCTAGGCCAAATCTGGACAGTGGCTATAGATGACATTTCCATGGAAGCTCTGAAGGGCTCACTTTGAGCAGGCGGAGGGGGAGATAAAGCGTCCCTCAAAACCCTCGTTTGGGATACGAATTGCCTCGGTCAGGCTGGAGAGAGAGACTGCGTCTTTCACAAAATAAAAAGGAACCCAAAGGAAGTCGGGATGAATCCCAGCTTCTGGGTCCAAAAACAAGACAGAAAAGATTTCTAGGGTAAAAGTAGAACCGTCCCTGGTAAATCCTTTCTTAAAAAGTCAACCAGCGCCCAAGGGAAGAGTGGCATAATGTTGCCCCCCCCAGGACACACAGAAGCCGACCTAGAAAAAGAGGCCATATCCTGTATGCAGGCCAATCTCCAACTTGCCATATCTGCATCGTTCACCCTTGGCAGGAAATTCGCAGAGGAGCAGATAGACATTGCACTAACCCAGGAACCCTAAATATCATCTTCGGGTAAGGTAAGTGGACTCGGAGTAACTACAGGAACTATTATAACCGGGGTCTCAGGTAAGTTGATAGGAAAATAAAGATTTTCTTTTCTAAGGAAAATATAGATTTTCTCATTCTTTCAGAGTTCTGCACGTGACATGACATTCATTCATGTCCGCTAACAGAGGGCAAGGAATGCGACAGAGTTTATCGCCTGTTCTGGAGACAGAGCTACCCAAGAGCCCCCACCAACAGCAGTTCGGGTTTAGTCCGACACTGAAGGAAGGAAAACATCCAGATAATAATTGAATGTGATGGCAATGCCCTCCACACAGTGTGGAGCAGCACGGACATCAACCACAGAGATGAGTCACTTCTAGATTACTTACTGCAAGAGGGCTTAACATAGGTAACAAACTAAGGAAACATACTGAATTGGTTATGTAGAAACACTCCGGGCTAACCTTAGCACGTGCATATCTAAAATATTTGAACAGAATCACTTGGATATCCTGGCGGAGCAAATGAAAACCGCCGTGATCTCCGCTTATCAAGAAAACTGCCCACTAAGAAGTAAAAAGGATAACCGAGATTCATCTTGGTGAAATAACGACCTAAAAAACATAGAGGGGAGGTTCGGAGATTATTCAACCGAGCCAAAGCGACCGGCCAATGGGACAAATACAAGGGAGCTCTAACCCTCTACAATAAGAGCATTAGAGGGATCAAGAGGGACTTGTGAGGCAAGTTCTGTGAGGATGATGTCCCCGGAACTGCCAGAATACACAGGATTCTCTCAAGAGAGCCTGTTAAAACAACCGGTTCACTCAAAAGACCGGAGGGTGGTTTCACTGGTACCAGAAAAGAAACATTGCAGTTCCTTGCGAACAAACATTTCCCTGGATGTTAATCCTTGGAAGATATAAACGCCAGTTCCAACCTTGACCATTCAGGTCAGAGACGCAATAAGATCCTTCAAACCTTTCGAAACACCGAGGGTAGACGGCATCTTCCCAGTCTTAATTCAAAAGGGCATGGATGTGTTGCTTTCGCATCTGCTAAAATTAGTTAGAACAAGACTGGCTCGAGGGGTTATCCCTATAAGCTGGACATTAACTAAAGTGGTCTATCTACCAAAGGTCCGACGAGCGAAACCGGATTCCTCATCATTCAGACCAATAAGTTTGACTTCGTTCTTGCTGAAGAATCTGGAAAAGGTGATTGATATCTATATTAAGGGGAAGATACTAATTGACAGTCCCCCTAGCCCTCATCGATATGCCGGAAAGTCAGCAGAACTTGCATTACACAATTAAACCAACCTATGGATAATCGAGAGATAGCACTAACAGCGTTTCTAGACATTGAAAGTGCTTTTAATAATACGCTGTCCGCTTCTCTCGCCGAGGCTATGCGAGAGGAATCGATCCGCTAATTTGTAGATGTATACAAGGAATGCTATGCAACAGAATTATAGCGACCTCATGATGAGGTCTTCGGGTTCAAGGCTATCAGTATATCTTACCTCAAAATGGTACCGGATACTTGCTTAAACAGACAAACTTTAAAAATCAAGATAGTCTACGTTCGTCACAAAATCACAGAAAACTGTAAGGTAATATAAGGTTTTCTTTAAACCATTGACATTCCATAATGAGATTTTGAAATTAAAATTGTATAAGACTGACAGATTAAATCTGTTTTGATATTAAAATTTTGTAATATTTCTTCTATCAAGTAAAAAGCCTTTTTTTATTTTATTTTGTATATAATATATAATTATATAGGGGCTTGAATAAATTTCATTATGGAATGTCAATGGTTTAAAGAAAACCTTATAATACCTTACAGTTTTCTGTGATTTTGTGACGAACGTAGACTATCTTGATTTTTGAAGTTAGTTTGTTTAAGCAAGTATCCGGTACAACTTTGAGGTAAGATATACTGATTGTTAGTTGATTTTGATATTTTAAATATTATTTAGGGCCGATGAAGAGATTATCGGAATTCTAATTGTTTTTTGAAGATATAGTGCATGTTTTGAGAGATTTTTGAATTAACTCATTTGAATATTTAAATGTTTTAAATATTTCAAATAAATTAAATTTTGAGAAGGCCTTAAGTTGTGTTTTATGTTTTTGAAAAGGAATTGGTGTTCATAATGGAAAGATCAGAAAAAAATTGTCTCCTTCAAATATTTATTTATTAATTTTAAATGAATATTTATATTTGTTGGTTTATTTATTCCATTTGACATTGTATATTGAGTTTTGATTATATACGTCTATTAAATATGAGCGGTGCTTATGTAGACATTAATTTAATTGTAAAAGTTTTTTGAATACAAATTTTTTTGAAATTAAAATTGTAGAAGACTGACAGATTAAATCTGTTTTCATATTCAAATTTTATTGTATTTCTCTATCAAGTAGAAAGCCTTTTTCTATTTTATATTATGACTTGGCCTATAACCCGCTTCCTTTCTGAAGTCAACTTCTGGAACACTTTATATAGTCATTCTGTTGATTAAAGTTGAAAAAACTATTTCTCCTGCGTGTAACATTTCTGGTGTCACTGATTATATTGAAGAAGCTTCAGACTTGTGCTGTAATTACGGAACCTTAACGCAGATCTCCAAAAGATCGCTATCTCTCATCTTTATACAGTTCCTCGTCACTATCTTTTCTACTAGTTCCAAAGGAAAAACAGAAAAATTAAAAAAAATTGAATATTAAAACAAATTGAAATATGTTTATCTTCTACAATTTTAATTTAAAAAAAAATTTTTATTCAAAAAACTTTTAGAATTAAGTTTTTTGTCTGCAACAAGCACCGCTTACAGTTAATAGACGTATATAATCAAAACTCAATATATAATGTCAAATGGAATAAATAACCCAACAGATATACGAAAGTAATTGAAATTAATAAATAAATATTTAAAGGAGACAAAATTTTGTTTCTGGTCTTACCTTTAAGAACACCAATTGCCTTTTAAAAACATGAACACACTTAAAGGACTTCTCGAAGAATATAATTTATTTGAAATATTTAATATATTTAAATATTCGAATAAGTTATTTCAAAAATCTCTAAAAAATGTGTACTATATCTTCAAAAAACAAATATAATTCTAGACAATCCCGTCTTCAGTCCTCATTTAATATTCCAAATATCAAAATCAAAAAACTAACCTATATCTCTCCACGTGTTAAAAGACTAAAGCTTCGAAGTACAGATCAACTATATAATTCAAGATTGATCTATGTTCTAACAAAATCAAAGAACTGTGTGAGTTATTTTAAGGTTTATTTAAATTCATTGACATTCCATAATGAGATTTATTGAAGCCAAAATATAATTATATATTATATATAAAATAAAATAGAAAGGCCTTTTACTTGATAGAAGAAATATAACAAAATTGAATATTAAAACAAATTGAAAAATGTTTATTTATGTGTATTTCGAAGCTTTAGTCTTTTAACACGTGGAGAGATATAGGTTAGTTTTTTGATTTTGATATTTGGAATATTAAATGAGGACTGAAGACGGGATTGTCTAGAATTATATTTGTTTTTTGAAGATATAGTACACATTTTTTAGAGATTTTTGAAATAACTTATTCGAATATTTAAATATATTAAATATTTCAAATAAATTATATTCTTTGAGAAGTCCTTTAAGTGTGTTCATGTTTTTAAAAGGCAATTGGTGTTCTTAAAGGTAAGACCAGAAACAAAATTTTGTCTCCTTTAAATATTTATTTATTAATTTTAATTACTTTCGTATATCTGTTGGGTTATTTATTCCATTTGACATTATATATTGATTTTTGATTATATACGTCTATTAAATGTGAGCGGTGCTTGTTGTAGACAAAAAATTTAATTCTAAAAGTTTTTTGAATAAAAATTTTTTTTGAAATTAAAATTCTAGAAGATAAACATATTTCAATTTGTTTTAATATTCAATTTTGTTATATTTCTTCTATCAAGTAAAAGGCCTTTCTATTTTATAGAAAAAATAAAGGATTTTACGTTACTCCAAGTTGAAGCGATAAGAGTGTTAGTTTTTTCTGACTCATTGAATCACAAGTAATATTTCGAAATTAATGAATAGAAGGGAAAAAATGTGAACAAAAGTGAATTATTTTTCTGTCAGTGATTATTTTGAATTTATCATGAAATTATTATCATAAAGTTGGATGCAACTACCCTTTCATTATGTCTTGAAAATTATAGCGTCCAGTTCTGTCGGTATAGTCCAAAGATACGCTTTGATCAAGATTTACTGAAACTCTCAAGGAACAGGTTCTATTTGGATATACCCATGGTTAATTCAACATTGTAAATTCAAGGTTGTTTAAAGCGCGAAGAAGATCAAAACTAGCATGAGCAATGTGAGGTTTATTTATTTTTCTTTTTAATGGGTGTATTCATGAGGTCATCAGATATGGAAACAATACTCTGAAATATAAGGAAGAGCGTTATACATGACTATATTCAAAACGGCATTAAGAAATAATTATACTCTTTTATATCTAAAACTTGGATGTCTACAGATTTTTTCACAATCATTCGAGTGAGTCTATATTTGAAGCTTGTTAAATTATTTCAAATGCAGAATATTTCTGTAACGTCTACAAAATTATTTTCAAATTAATATTTTAATATTGTATCACCTAATATACAGCGTGACTGAAAATTTGACGTGATCTTCCAAAGGGGTTATAGTCGTAGAGGTCATTGGCAACAAATTGAATCCAGTTAATCAAGGGTCAAATATGGATGCAGTGCCGGATTAACCCAGCGCGGGGCCTGTAGCAAATTCTGTCAAGGGGCCCTTGGTTTGCTATCGGTTCTCAAAAGGGTATTAAATAATACAAAACTGTTACAAATAAACTTTTCTGGATTTATTATGGGAAAATTTAGCGATTACACTTTCAATATCGACTTCTTTAAGCAAGTCATGCTCTATATTCAACAACGTGAGATGATTAAGACGTTCTTGGCCCATAGTGTTCCTTAATTCATTTTTAATTCGTTTCAACGTTCAAAAAGAACGTTCGCCACTGCAGTTAGTGATCATGAGAGATAAGTAAATACGCAAGGCAATTTCTAAATTTGGGAAACACGATTCTAAAGAATTATTCAATAAAAGTTTATAAAATTGCAGTTCCAGAGGCTCCTGTTTCTTGCTGTCAATTACAGTATCCACATCTGTTTTCAGCAGCTCTGCGAACTGCACTAATTCGCCGCCTAGGCTGTTCTCCAAATCATCTTCGTAAGCACTGACCATCCTTGACGATTTTTCCAAAATCTCTTCTGTTGTAAGAGATTTTATCTGTCGAAATACTTCAAAAACACTAGTAATTTTATGATATGCTTTCATACATTTAGTTATAGCAGACAGTACGTTATCAATTATGACAATAAACACCTCAAATTCGAAACGTTGTCCAGGTGTTTGATTTTCAACAAAGTCGTCGAGTGTATTAGAGCCGCTGAAATGGTCGTACTTTGTATTTCGCTTGATTCGTCGTGATGTCTGTTGCTGGTATTCTTCACAGTTAGTCAAATCTTTGGCTCTTGCCTCAATATCTGAAAATGTGGATCGCATTGCTTGGACGTAGCCATATAATGATTCATAAAGGGCGTATCCCGTATTAAGGTTTTGATCAGACGATTGTAGCGAAGCATTTGTCGCTTGCAAGCGTTCTAGGATTCCGTTCCAAGTAATTGTCATTATTCCCGTTTCCAACTTATTCATCGTTGAAACTAGTCCATAAGCTTTATTACGGCACTCCTCTTTCTGATCCACGTTATTGAAAATGTCTTCCAATACTTGCTTAATAGTAGTAAAACCACATAAAAGTGCCTTCGTAGCATCAGCTCGGGCTGACCACCTAGTGTTTGATAACCGTTTCAAAATCGGAATTTTCGAAGCGGAATCTTTAAGTGCATTCGTAAGACGACCCCATCGGTAGGTAGAGGCGGAAAAAAATGTATAGAGGTTTTCAATGAAATCGAAGAAAAGTAATGCTTCTGTACAGCAGTCTGCAGCGCACTTAGCAACCAAATTTAATGAATGTGCAAGGCAGGCAATGTATTCTGCGTACTTATTTATTTCTTTAATTCGGGCCTGTAAACCGGTGTATTTCCCACTCATGTTGCTGGCATTATCGTAGCTTTACCCACGACAATCTTTGATATCAATGCCACTCTCACTCAAGAAATCTAGTAAACTTTGAGCGAGTTGTTCAGCAGTATGACCTTCCATGTCCAAGAACTTAACAAATCTTTCCACTGGTCCAGATGGCAGAACATAGCGTACTGTCAGAGTCAGTTGGTCTACATGCGATATATCTGGAGTAGAATCCAATGAAACTGAGTAGTATTTGCATCTCTTAATTTCGCAAATAATTTGATCCAGTATACTTGATGCAATTAGATGAATAAATTCCTCACAAGTTGTTTTAGATAAATATGACGTATGTCCCTTTCCCTTATTAGCATGACTTTGAATATGTTGAGCCATAAAAGCGTCAAATTGGGCTATTAATTCTTACAAGCCTAAATAATTTCCATTGTGAGGTGAACCAATAATTTCGTCACTACCCCGAAACGCAAGACCTCGTTCTGCTAAAAACTTTATTACTGCAATGATTCGTTTTAAGAGTAGCCTCCAATACTTTTGCTCAGTCTCAATTTTGGTCACAAGTTGAGAATCAACACGCGTATTCTTGTTTTTGAGGTTTAACAAAGAAATTATGGCTTGTCTATGCGGAGTGCTTTCTTCATGTCTTGTCAACAAATTGTGCGCATTCTTCCAGTCATTTAATCTGTCTATCTGAATTCGTAATTTTACAAACAAAACAAAAAAGTCGTCCTTTGGTTTCCGAATAACACAACCAGTCTCTGACGTGAGTTTTATTCGTTAGTTTATGTTTATAGGTGAAAAATGACTTATGGCAGAATCGTGGTTTATTTTCGTTTTCATAAATTTTCAAAAATCTCCATTCATATTTTGCAGTTCGCTGCTTCCTTTTTCAATCCAATAATCTCTATCAAAGTTGCTCGGCCATTCCCTAATATCGTTGGAGTATATTTTACTTTCGTTTTGTTTTTGGACTGAAACTGTAGTGACATTAGAGTAAACTTTTTGATTAGAACACGACGACTCTAGATCGAGAGGACTGGCTGTGCTTATAACTTCTCTTTGGCTAGAACATGATATACCTAAATTAAGAGGAATTGCTGTCTCTTCAACTACAGTATCACTTATAGAAAATTTAGCTTCATCAGAAACGTTAGTAGTACCACTATGACCACTATCATAATATGTATGAGATGCAACATCTGTATTTTCTGATTTACTTTCTATAGATTCAGCAACATCACTCTGAACATTAAAATACTCGGCCAGCTTACGTGTTTTTGATATAACAGCTTCGTTCTTTTCTTTTCTTTTCATCTTTTGCTTTACGCTTAGCACTTCCAGAAGCGTAGTACCGACCAGTATCTCTAGATCTGCTGTTCATGTTACCTACGGTTAGAGAAATATATATTTTAAAATTAATTGTTTTTTAAAATGCGTAAATTTGGTGTAATAATTTTTAAATATTTTTTCTTGTTTTTATCACTTTCATTGTGATATTTCTTTATTTTACAACATTGATCCTATAATTATTGCGAGCAAGCATAAACTACTTTACTACTTTCTACTAATGATAAGTCATGTCATGACCTTTTACCAACTTTCATTGATTGATTCAAGTATAACTGTATAAACACACTACGCCGAAACTACGCGACCGAATGTCACTATTAGAATGAAATAGCATGCTATTTGAATGCTATTTGAATGAAATAGCAATGTCGGCGTGACATTCGGTTGCGTAATTTCGGCGTAGTGTGTTTATACAGTAAGAGCGATCGCCGACGTCCGTCTTTTTGTAGGACAACTAGCGTTGCCGAAATCAATCTAACAAAAAAACGTCTTGTATTAAAAAAATCAACATGTCAAATGCGATTTAATAAAAAAAACATACCTACCTAGTAAAATATCTTACCTTAAGTGAATCTCGTTGTTCTCGTTGATATTTTTGCATTTGCACTTGCACATACAAAAACTCTTCTATTGTGTTTTAAAAAGGATAATTGAATGAATTGCACACAGCGCTACGTCAATCACGAAAACAGTACTCGAAGCAATGTCAAGACAACTTTTCTCACAAATAGTTCACATTTAAAGTGCTTTTATTAGTTTTTTTATATTGAGTCAAAGGAAAGTGTATATCAATTTCTTATTGTTTGATAGTCAATAGAATCCTAATTTATTTGTTCGAGTTACAACTAGCTCGATCGATGACAATATCAGGGAATTCCCCAAATAGTTTTGCAGTGTTGCCAACTTGTGTTTAGTGCAGTGCAAGTAGTACAACACATAACTTGTGTGTGGCTAGCGCTCAATTTAAAAAATGTGGTACAATTTCAAATTATTGTTGTTCATTTTGATACCAATGTTTTTCGTGATAGATATTATACCTAGAGGTGAGGCGGAAATAGCCATGCGCGCAGTTCGGGTCGGCTCGGTTCGCCCGCCAATGGCACCAACCAAGCGGACAAATACTTGCTTTCCTTTTCTTACACATACAAAATACCGACTATTTGTCTTTTTTCGTTTATTTCGTTAAGAAAAAATCAAATTACTTGTAGTTTGGTAGTAGTTTTGTAAACAAAACATTTTCCACATATGTCTTGCTGTTGAAGTGGTGTAATTACGAAATACCTATTTGAGCGCGGGGCCCTCCAATTCGCGGGGCGCGTAGCATTTGCTACTCTTGCTACTTGGCTAATCCGGCACTGTATGGATGGTTACTTTGAGGATTTTTCAGAAATTTTTTGCCTTTTGTGCCAAAAAAAAAGATTTACCAAAATAATTTCACTATGAACATTCAATTGATACTTACTTTTTTGAAAGCTGAAACTTCGGAAGGAAAAATATCTGCCGAAAACCCACACTATTTAGCTGGTCTTAAGATTCATTGATTTGTTTTGTAAAATTTCCATTAGGAGGTTGAGATTTATTCGAGAAAAATGAAGTGAACATGGCGTACGATTCAAAAATATGAATTCCTTGTTTCAACAGCTTTTTAAAAGGGTACAAATATTATCAACTTTTTTACGGGATCGAAAAATATACCATAAAACCGATCAGGTAACAAACTTCCCCGAAATGAACTGAAGAAATATATTGCTTGAAAGAGGATTTTTTAAATTTTCAAAATATTGAACTATCCCGTACCTTACGGAGTACTCTAAAAGATCTAGGGTGTTACGGAGTACTCTAAGATCTGGGGTTTTACGGAGTACTCTTAAAGATCTGGAATTATAAGAAGTAATCTAAAGAGCGCTAACCTTTTTATCGTGATCGTCTAGTGGCGGGCGAACAGGACTTTAAGTTGTGTAGGCAACCCAAATTACACCTAACGAGAGCAAGGAAACAGTGACGGGAAGTTCAAATATTCGAAACACAATAGTACCAGAATAATATATTTCTATTAATAATGTTCGAAGCAACAACCCTCAATAAATGGAAACACATCCATCAGCCTGTGGTGAAATCTACTCTACGCAGTGGTTCGCAAAGCGTTTGGTTTTTTTTATTCCATTTGATATTGTATAATGAGTTTTGATTTCATACGTCTATTAAATATAAGCAGTGATTATAATTTGCAATTGTTTACTGCTTCAAAATGCTCAAAAATTAAGTCAAATGCGGCAGAAAATTAACAGTGATACGATACAACTACGTTTGTCATTATAAATGAATGATGAAGTATCGGATATTTGGTGAATAAAGGAATGACGATATATTATTTTTAACTGTTTTTATTTAACATCCAAATAACTTCCGACTATGAGAATATGGGTGAGAATTTCGAATGCTTTTTCTGGAGAATATGCTATGTATTTTTTAAAAAGGGAAATAAAAAAGATCTCTTAATATTCCATGCGGGGAAGTTATTGGAAACGGATTTTGTTATTCATGAATATAAAATTAAAACAGGCTGTCTGGCATGATATTTGTTGATGATCATGATAAATATTTCAAATATTTGTTTGTTTTTTATCGGTAAACAACCGCACATGTGTTGATAGTTCTTTACGTCTATAGAATGCTTTCTGAGACACTTAATTAAATTTTGAATTTATCTATTTATAGAAGCAGTATAATTTTGTATACTTTAACTATATATTGCAGGATCGAACTTTTGCTGGTGCCATTATTCCTTATCCCTTCTCACACCTTTCAACTTTATCCTCATCTCCCATAGCTTATCTATTACATTAATTGATGTGTAGACCCACCCTTAAGGATTTTTATCCTATTTTCGGTTCACATGATCGTAGTTAAGGGTGCCGTGACTTTCTTACCTTTTTTTCACTTAGAATTAAGTACTATGCATTTTTTATCGCATCTTCTGTGTATTTTTCTGTCGCGAAATTCGGAGTTTCAGCCTATGTTTTTCTCTCGAGAAATCAAAGATTTGGGCATGTGTTCTACCTTCAAGAAATTCAAGGCGGTATAATATGATGTGTTCAGTTTCCATTTGGATTATACTCGAATGGGTGGGATACGATAAATCAGTCAATAACATGGAGACATTTTTTAAATTGATAGGATAATTGATAGAGCAAGAGCCAGCGGTCCCCAGGCCTTCGGTAAATTATAAAAGCTATAAGTTTCTCAATGTATGTCCTTAACACAGGTAAGAACGATCCCCGCCTATGAAACTTGGGTCGCGGTTGCTTTGGCAGGTAACAGGTAATAAAGGTGTGTAAAATTGTGTCTCAAATTTAGAATAATATAAAACTCAGTTTTTACATATTTTACTTATGGCAATAATAGAAGTCACCTTGTCGAAAACCAGACACTTCGTACGGTTGCAACCCTCTGCCAGACACCCTTAAAATATATTTAATTGTTGCTATACTTACGGTATAATATAAAAGCTGAATTTTATATATGTTGTTCGGAATACTATCAAATGATGTTTTCTCAACAGCCAGACAGTTTCGGTAGTTTCTTCATGTTGCCAGGCACATTAAAAGTCCGACATAGGTGGGAGCGCGAGGAACATACGTGTAAGCGGGTGCGAGTGAAATAGCGCATTCGGTCCATTGCGATGTTTTACTGCGCATCAGCTGTCCTATTTTGACAGCAAACGTTTTAGTATTCTTTTGTGCAGTTTATAACGTATTATGTGACAATCAGTGACATACAATAATAATAAAGTGTTATTATGGAAGAACAATTAGTTTGTTTTCTATGTAAGAAAGGTGATGGGCACATAATATTATTTTCGGAGGGAACATTAAAAAAGTGTCAAACCATTTTAAAGGCGAGGAAAATACATAACCTCAAATATAGCAGCGTTACTTTGCCACAGGAATATACAGACGGTGGTTATCATCGTGAATGTCATAAAACATTCACAGGACTGAATAGCCAATATTATTCTCTTGAACCAATAATTCCGAAAAAAAAAGATGTACTAAGAATCAAATGACTAGTGTAGTTACAGGCGATTCATCTGCAGCCACGCCGTTGACACTGGAATTGTCAACAAAGTTAACACCTGAACCTCCAACATCATCAGAGCAAAGTTCATTTTCTCAATTATCGGAACCGCAATCTTCAACTTCTCAAGAACAATCTCATTCACCACCTTCATTCACAGAATTTTCTTCAATATCACAACCAACTTTCGTTTCTGAATCAGTAGCTTCACAGTCTACATCTTGTCAAGAAAATCTGGACGTTCCAACATCACATGTAAGTGAACATAATGATGCAGATCAGGGTGTCAATATTCAGGCTGAGAGTGAAGCTCATATCAAAAATACTACAAATATTTGTGTATTTTGCAAAAAAAAATTTAAAAAGTTCGATCAAAAATGCTCCCACTTCACGCAGCTGATACAAGTCAATTTAAATCTAGTATCTTACCTATGATTGAAGGTGTAGAAGATTATCATGAGTTGTTAATGACTTTGACAAATTTTTCTGCTTCAAAAGTTCATTATCACACTGAATGTCGAGTTAATTTCAACAACAATATATCTTCAAGAAAAAAAACAAGTAGTAAAAGTACCTGGCATTATCATCGAGATTATCACAGAATAGTTTTCAATGAAATTTGTAGTATCATCGAGAATGAAGTGATAAAAAAAGGGCGCTGTTATTAGTATATTTACATGAACTCTATATTGATTCACTGGAGAAAATTTTTGAAGAAAATTCCGTTGAAATGAACGTTATATTTACAGCACACCACCTTGAAGAAAAAATTATGAAAATATTCTCAAAACATGTTAAATTTTTCACTATTCGTAATAAAAAAATTATAGCGCCAAAGAACCTACAAGCTATAGATGATGTCATGTTTGAAAATTTACAAACAGAAAAAATTTTATAGAAATCGGCTCTGATTCTCAGAAAATTAATATTAGGAATAGAACAAAAAAAATTTCCCTCTAGAAATATCACTGCAGAGCATTTAATATCCGGAGAAGTTTCGATACCACAACCATTGTTCGATTTTTACCAGTCCACAGATTGGAGCAGTAGTGATGAGGATAATGAAGATATTGACGACTACGATGACAATAATTGAATATACTTTATTGTACTTCATTGACTTTCGTTATGCATCTTTAAAATATTATTGTTTTACGTCATTTAGCGAGATTATAATAAAATTTCTTTGTCACTGGTTTTTTACAATCATAATAATAATTCCCTCTTTATGTAAATTTTGATAAAATATTATATTTTTTATTGAATAAAATAATTAAATGAGAACAGAACAATTCTATAACATTATAAACGATATAATTAGATTATTAATTTAACGATTCATTAACACAAAAATTTTATTGAACAATTTCCGAAAAATTTATTCGTTGACTCCTAATATAATAGTATAATTATAATACAGAATGAATTTTCTTGGTAAATCAAGAGAATAGTTCTCCGTACATATAAAAAAGGACAGCTGATGAGCAGTAAAACATCGCAATGGACCGAATGCGCTATTTCACTCGCACCCGCTTACACGTATGTTCCTCGCGCTCCCACCTATGTCGGACTTTTAATGTGCCTGGCAACATGAAGAAACTACCGAAACTGTCTGGCTGTTGAGAAAACATCATTTGATAGTATTCCGAACAACATATATAAAATTCAGCTTTTATATTATACCGTAAGTATAGTAACAATTAAATATACTTTAAGGGTGTCTGGCAGAGGGTTGCAACCGTACGAAGTGTCTGGTTTTCGACAAGGTGACTTCTATTATTGCCATAAGTAAAATATGTAAAAACTGAGTTTTATATTATTCTAAATTTGAGACACAATTTTACACACCTTTATTACCTGTTACCTGCCAAAGCAACCGCGACCCAAGTTTCATAGGTGGGGATCGTTCTTACCTGTGTTAAGGACATACATTAAGAAACTTATAGCTTTTATACTTTAGCGAAGGCCTGGGGAACGCTGGCTCTTAGACTATGAGTGAATAACATCAAGACTTGTTTCTCTGCATAGTGCATTACGACTTAATTTTTTTCTATCTATTCTGAACTTTTTTTCTCGTACTTTTTTTTTATACTTAATATTTAATCAAATTTTTTTATAGAAACTTATGAAACTATTATCTTTCATATTTATTTCTATATTATCCATTTCGGTTATTATAATATCTAATTCATCCTATCTAATTTTTTCTCTTATGTGAAATTTCAGTGAGTGACTTGTTGTCTCTTTGCTCCCTTGCTTCTAGTAAGTGTATTCTTCGTGGAGAGATTTTCATATAGGGTCTAGGGGAATGTGGGGTGAGATGGCCGTGGTTTTGCATATTGGGTGACTGTAAGGTTATGGTGAGATATTAACTTAATAAAATATTTTTTTATTATTGCTCAAACATACAAACAGGGTCATGAATAAATACAGTCAATAAACTTATCTTTTTATCTCAATTATTTTTATAAAAATGGGTTGCGTATGGCGATCTATTCTCACTGGGGTAGGGCCAGTTGAGCAATGAAGTGAGGGCGAGATAGCCAAAGAATGTATATGACCTCGTTTTTTTCTATTAGATTAATTGTCAGGTGATTTCAATATTTTTTCTCCTCCACTAGCGTTCTTTTCTTTCTACACATACAAAATTCTCCTTCAGAATATTTTTTCTCCGGTAATGATAATGAAAAATTTATTCTCAATTTCAATTATAATTATATCACTATCCTCTCAGAGAAAACAACGGTAAATAAATGAAAGAATGTGCTAAAGACGCACCTTAACTCTGGTCACATTTTCCCACACAAAAGAAGTAATTTTACATGTGAAGAGATGTGTGTAAATTTGCAATCATTTTATTGCAAATTGAATTTCAATGTGATCGAAAGTACCTAGAGTTAAGGGAGCTGGTTAGAAATATTGACAATATCATATGTATTTCGGAATCAAAGTTGACTTGCATTCCCTAAAATATGACCAATATAAATATTGTATGTGCCAGGAATTATTATTGTTAGATATAACTAATATAAATGTAAGAAACTTATGATTATAGATGAGAGAATAAGTGGATTCTATAAATGAACACTATACTTTACAAGTATAGAAGATTTATTTGAAGTATAAAATATGTGTTATAAAATGATCAAAATATATAATATTTACTTACTGAAGTTCTTCTGTGTGGTGCTGTGTGTCTGACTGTCTCGAGCAGACTCGTGTGTTGGAACTGAATGGTATTTTGGAACTTATACTGGTGTTTGAGAGAAAATGTTTTATACTACCCATGTGTATTGGTTAGAGGAAAACAACATGGAATTTTAATCTTTTGTTTCTGTGCTCATTTTTCTTTCATAGAAAAACTAAATGTTTTTGGAAGCAACCACGTTATACAGATTATGCTTTATACAATAATACTTCAATATTATAGAATGAATATGCGCAAGTGATTTGCGCATGAGATTACGTAGAGTGGCACAAGTTTGCGCCTTAGCATATTCCCCGTCGTTGAAATATCAATTTCAATACAAACAAATATAATAAATTACTATGAATGAATAGGATATAAATTCTACACTAATTTTTGAAATGTGTAGCTGCTAAGGGACGATAGTCTCTCGTGGAACGGGATCTCTTATACGAATTGGATACAGGAACAATCAATGTTGTTTTTATAACATGAATCAAAGAACGAAGTGTCCAGCAATCCGGCTCGAAGGACTAAATTGTACGGATATGATAGTACTTGCACCTTTCCGCACACTGGTTAATTCACTCACTTCGATTTAGTGGACAGTAGCAAGGTATATTTTACAATATAAAATGGAGACTATCTTACAATATCGTTGCACAGTAAATACAGTTGAAACTTGGGTCTCGCGAATTGCTTCTCAACTATTTATAATATCACTTATTGAACGTCTTTGGTTCAAAACACACAATGCACTATGTAAATTACTAATTTTGAAATACAAACGCTGAAGGTCTTCTTCAAGCGTCGTGGACAGAATAGTTGGAATAGAACCAACGGTCTCCTTCGACGGGAAGGTCCGAAACATTCTTTATCCTGTGAGGAAAACACTTACAGCTCAAACTTACGACGGAACAGATGTTATAAGTGGACAGCAAGAATATTTTTTGTAAATCAACTTTTTTTCAAATAATTCACACAACGGTTTGAAGTTTTGGGTAGGGTTGCAAAAAAAATTCTCTTGGTGCTTCCACTCATTGAAATTTCAACATACGAACTATAAATACCGTTTTTGAACATAAAAATTTTTTAATAGAAATCATGAAAGAAATAGAAGCAAATGTTGCCAACAGAAAAGTAGCCTGTGCTGCATTCGGAATCAGGCGAATGCAGCAAGATCCATTTATGAGTGAAGATCAGTTGAACGCTTCTTCTATGCTGTCCGTTAAACAAAGATGATGGGAAAAATACAAAATTTCAATGAGAAAAATAGTTTACAGCCAAGAGATTCTGAAAAATTGAACTAATATATAAGAAATAAGTGTAAGTGTTTTTTCTCTCAAATGAAGAGCATGTGGATTTCCATTCGAAAGTAATTGTGTTTAAGGTCCTCCCGCCAGCCCATCGAATAAAAGTTAATTTGAGAACGAATTCTTCATTGGTGAGTTTTTGAGAATTTTCAGCTCAAATTCCAAAGATAACCTACATTTGGGCAAAATTAAAACACGCTGTTCCAAAAAAGGAAATCGTTTATGATAAAGAATCATATTCCTCAAAACTTTATGGTTCGTGTATTCTTAAATTATTAATATCTATTACGATGGAGACGTTAAGGGTAATCTTCGATGATAAATAATATATAAGTAAGTCCTGGTTTGTTCACCGTTTGAGGTGCTTTACCGCGCTTTGACCACAATCGTTTGCGAACAATTTCTCGAATTTCTCATCCCTAGTCACCATGCGTTTAAGAAATGGGTCGATTTCATTTCGTTTGGCCAATGCTTCGCAAATGAGAATTCGATCCATCATGTTTTTAGGTGTTAATTGTTGTGGCACTCAAACATCGAACTTCTTTTTGGATGCAGCTTTGCGCAAATGGTTTGAAACTCTTTTATGGTCGATCTTTAACTCCTGGGTATCCTACGACTACTTACATGCCGCTCAATTTCGATTTTTTCTGTGGATTTATCGACATTTTCCACGCTGGCCTTCTGTGCGAGGTTCATTTTCAATATCAAAAATACCTGAACGAAATCGACAAAACCAGAATTACACGTAATACGCTGTTATAGTTGGGGACTATGAAAACCATTCCAAATTTCAGCCGCCTGGCTTGCATTTTCGCCTTTATCAAAAAAAAACTTTAAAATGTACCGAATCATCTCTTTGTTGACTTCCATTTTTAACACCCTTTAACTAACAACTGAATTAACCAAACAAAGACAGCAAAAGAACTTTTAGTGTGAAATGTAACCTTGACAACGAGCATAAATCTGAAATTGTTTGATTGAAACTTTACGAGATATAGGTCAGTAAAGCCATCTACCGAAAAAATAATGGATTAATTTTTCCAAATTCATATAATGACACGACATTATATTTGATTCCCAAATTTCAAACGTTTCATTCTGGAGCACCAATAATGGAAAAATCATAAAATGGATCATTGATACAACGATGTCTCATTCAGACTAATCATGATTCTTTTTCAATAAGATAATTACAATACAACAATTGTTTCAGCACAATGTGACTTCTTCAGGTATCTACACTATACTGGCTGATGGTGTCCAGTGAAACAGAGATTAAATACAGTTAAGTACGTGTTAAATAATGGAAAGACAAGTGACTTAGAGTGTTTGCCGCTAAAATTGCTATTAGGGAAATATATTCAGTATTGGGGATTGGTCAACATCTGTTTGTTCATTCAGAAGGATTTTACGGGCATTGTACCTGTTGATATCAAGAAATTCTCAAAGTGTTAATCTAGAATTTTGCTTTCGACGTGGATAATTTCATAGTTATCGTTGAAATTATGCCTGAATTTCTTAAGATGATTAGCATATGTCGGATGTACGGAATCTGATATTCAACTTCTTTCGTGTTCTTGGATTCTTTTCTTGAATGATCCAACTGTCTGACCAATATATACTTGAGGGCAATCGTTGGAAGTCAACTTGAAGTCTCCAGATTTATTTTCTTCATTTGTTCGATCCTTATTGTTTTTTATGTAAGTACTAAGGTTATTAATGGTTATAAGGATCGAACAAATAAAGAAAATGAACCTGAAGTCTGCAAGTTGACTTGTAACGATTGCTCTTTAGTATATATAAGAAAAACATACAAGAACACCAAAGAAGTTACATATGGGATTCCGTACATTCGACATATATGCTAATCATCTTAGGAATTTAGACATAATTTCAACAATAACTATAAATATTAGAGTGAAATCATTCTTACTATTTAAGGCTTTTAATAATATGAAATAAAATAAAATAAATAACCACGTTATCATCGTATTAAATATCTTACGATATTTATATATCTTACGATATTTATATATCTTACGATTCACATTTTGCTAAAGAAGCACTGATCTGAAAATGACAAATTTTAAATTTTGTCTGAAATATAAGAATCAAAATAAAGAGTCATAATATAATTAGATATTTGATGGAGGTATTACGTGGTAATGTGGTTCATTTAATTTCATAAAAAATATGAAATCATCCACGTAGAAAGCAAAAGGTACAATTCCCGTAAAATCCTTTTGAATGAACAAACAGATGTTGACATATCCCCATCATCTTGAATATCTTTCCTTAATGGAATTTTTAAGCGGCAATCTCCAATAAACACCCTAAGTTTTTATGACTTGTTTGTCTATTATTTATCACGTACTGAACTGTATTTGAACTCTGTTACACTGGACACCATCAGCCAGTAGAATGTAGATACCTGAAGAAGCCACATCGTGGTGAAATAATTGTTGTATTATAATCATTTTTGTGGATATTGAAATCCCGTCTCTTATATATTTCTTGATTAAAATGAGTTTCCACCAAGTAAAAACTGAATCAATCAAACATTTAGTTCATTAAGATCAGATGATTTCGTTGAAACGTTTAACGTGTGACTTCAATTCATTTCATTAAATCAATGAAATCAAGTTGACCATTGCTATTCATTAATACAACGCAGGAAATGTTTTCAGTGCACGGTCCCCGGACCTTAATTAGTTGAATTTTTTCGTATGCGAATACTTTAAATATTAGGAGTACAAATAAGTTTCCGCCGTTTTATTGTAGATGGCGGTTAGCTTTCGCAGATGATAACCGGCTTAAAAAATAGTTTGGACATTCAAGAACAACATAACCTATTAATATCATTGATTTTATATTGGTAAAATATAATTTTTATAAGTTGAAAATGTCAAAATTTGAGCCAAGTGAGCTATCCCGTACATTACACAGTACTCTGAAAGATCCGGGATGTTACATAGTACTCTAAGATCTGGGGGTTTACGGAGTACTCTAAAAGATCTGGAATTATACGAAGTACTCTAAAGAGCGCTAACCTTTTTATCGTGATTGTCTAGTGGCGGGCGAATAGGACGTTACGTTGTGTAGGCAACCCAAATTACACCTAACGAGAGCAAGGAAACAGTGACGGGAGGTTCAAATATTCGAAACACAATAATACCAGAATAATATATTTTTATTAATAATGTTCAAAAGCAACAACCCTCAATAAATAGAAACACATTCATCAGCCTGTGGTTAAATCTACTCTACGCAGTGGTTCGCAAAGCGGCCCTGTGAAACCAATAGCGCCCCGGGTCTAAATGACTTATTACTACATATTGTTAGGTCGGTATTCGCTCAAATCAGATATCATTCTTGCGCAGCGGAGAAGGGTAAAGTTATGCAGGAAATGGGGGATACAGCCAGCATGCGCACCTTCGACTGTACTTCCGGTAATCAGTGCTGAACCTCAACTACAAGGGGTAAGTTAAATGGACAGTAAGGTAAGGGTAATTGTGACATTCCCAGGAGATCTCCTTGAAGAGGGGATCTAACCTAATTCGAGTCGACCGGAGAAGTTACTATCAAAGGAACTGTATCTGACCTCCTCGGGCCCAGGAAGGCTCAGATATTACTGAAGAACGAACCGAACACTACCTGAAGGGTCACGTAAACTAATCCCTGGGGATATCACAATACCTCGGAACAATTATCTAGCAATCAGGATATCTGGAGTTATTTACTTTCTCTATACGATATGTTGTCCTCTACCAGGACTCCCAGCAATTTACCCTAAAGAACGCCACTGGTTCACATGGAATACAATCTCTCAAAGTAAGCGGGCACATGCATATGACAAATAGGTAACACAAACTGACCAGGACATTATAAAATAGATACAGTACCCCATTATCCAGGCGTGTTAATGGACGTTACAATAAGAACAAAAAATGGGTATCCGGGGGATCACACAAGAGTACATAATACAAATCAGTTACATATCAAGCACCGCAATTAGTAAGAAAAGATAATACAAATCCCTATTGGCAAGTTTTACGCAGATAAAGAACCACTATTTACAAATACAGCAAAAAGCAATCAGGCACCGAGAGAAAGTATACAATACAAACAGAAAACTTGTGAGGGTTGCTTAAGTTATGTACAAAGGCAATGCAATTTAGTTAAAACGTTCCGGTGGGATTAAATAACGGCAAAGCAAAAATACAAGAATGGAAAGCGAAGTACAATGAACGAACATGCAATCATTAATTTCACATTAACACAAAGGTGGTATTTAAAAATGTAAAGCATGCAATTAATCAGAAGCATTTAAAAGAAGTTTACTTACTAAGAGTTACCAAGGGATACTGTTATAAATACTATTATCTCGAGTAGACTACTAAGTTGCTCAGGAGGTTTATTTCCAAGAACCTTCCTCTCGAATGAATTCAAATACAATGGGGACGCTATAAGGACCTTGTTCTCCTTTGTTATTCTCACTCATCACTTACGTGTCAAGTTACAGCGCTACAGAGTATTTTGACACCGAAATTAAAGCGGGAAAATACAATGACATAATGGTGGAATTTATATAATCTATCAGGGACTCTGTGACTCGTATGATCCTTAGAGGGTCCGGATCTCTTCACAAGTAAGCGTCATTTGCGGGAAATATTAGTTTACTTCTTTAATTTAAAGAAATCTGCTGCTGAGGCGCATCAATTGCTCGTAGAAGCATATGGTGAGGGTGCTTTGAGTGA
The DNA here is from genome assembly GCA_034642435.1 of Megalocaria dilatata. NCBI lineage: Eukaryota > Metazoa > Arthropoda > Insecta > Coleoptera > Coccinellidae > Megalocaria > Megalocaria dilatata. The sequence continues at coordinate 78,841,841 of CM067856.1, forward strand.
GAGAACGTGTCGAGAGTGGTTTCAAAAGTTTAAAAACGGTGATTTCGACGTAGAAGACAAAGATCGCAGTGGAAGGCCAAAAATTTACGAGGATGCAGAATTGGAGGAATTATTGGAGGAAGATTCATCTCAAACACAAAAAGAACTTGCTCTAACATTAGAAGTCACTCAGCAAGCATTATATTACCGTTCTTCTATAATAAATATTTAATTTGTGTTAAAAAACGGCGGAAACTTATTTGTACTCCTAATAGTTAATTTACTCTGTGACATTTGAAAATCGAGAATATTTTCATGAACGCATTGGAATAAGATGCCAATATATTGAAAATAACCTTGGAAAATTTCAAGGACATCCGGAAAATTTGAGTCGAAGAATGACTACTTGTATCGAAAATAATGATAGTCATATTGAACATCTATTTTAATTTGTTTTCTATTCTAACATTTTTAGTTTTTCCATTAAAATCCCGTTTATTCTCAAGTTATTTCTAAGTCTTACATATCGAACAGATTCGTTTTGCTATACCTCACTACAAATATCAATTTCATAAAATTTCTTTGAAACTTTTCAAGAATAAATGAATGGGGTCGAGTATAATGTATATTTTTTATTGATTGTTTTTATTTTGCGGACAAGAAGGTGGACTGAAGATTATCGGTTAGAATTTCTAATCATCTCTTTGAAGAGTTTTTTGAAAGAGCTTTTTTTAAGAGAGGAATTTCTTGAGGTTATGTTGGACATTTTTGCAGTAGAATTTGGTTATCATAATACAGTTATGAAACAGGGCTAACTGCACTAAATTTTTGTTGCGTAAGTTCAATCAATACGCAAACAATGGTTTCAGTCATAAGATAATAGATAAAATAATTGAACACAACATGTCCCAAATTTACCCTTCAATCAAAACAGAAAAACCAAATAGTTTCTCTTTCATACTTCGGTGACATAAATGTAAAAATTCCCAATAATATATCAAAACTTGATATCAAAATAGCTTTCAAACCAGAACATAAATTGTCGTCTCTGTTATTCAATGCGAAGGATCTAACTCCAAATTTACTAAAATCAGGAGTTAACATGTTCAAATTGCAATAAAAAATATATAGGTCAGACAGGACCTTCATTTTATACAAGGTATAATGAACATCGAATGGATTTCTCCAAAAATAAAAGAAGCTCCACCGTCGCGACACATTGTATCGAGAAATGCAACATATTCCCAACCATCGACAACCTTAAAATATTACATGTGGAATCAAAAGGAACGAAGCTCTATCTGGAGTCCATTAAAGTTTATGAATTGGTGCAGAAAAATATTCTTGAGATAATGAATAATCAAACTGATCTATGTCATTCCCAAATTTTTAATGCATTCAAATAACATCCTACCCTCATAATTAACCAAAAATTTGTATTTTTTCTAACATCTGGTCGAGACAAAATTTTTGTTACTCTCACCTTTTATACGTGGTACCTGACTCTATATAAAATACCCTGTACCATGTGCTTACGGGTCAGTTGCCTGAAGATGAACGAAAGTTCGAAACTAGTTGCAAAAATGTAAAACTTACATATTGTAAAACATCTGAAAATTGTTGGCAGTAAAACATGGTAATAAAAAATTTGTTTTAATACTTATATTATTTGTCTACTGAAATTGAAATAGTGATTTTTAAGGCATTTATTTGATCTATTTTCAAAAGGTTTTTAAGGAATTTTATAAAAATAAAATTTGTTGTGAGATATAATATATCAAAATTAATCTGTTTAATATTTGATATATCGAAAAAGCCTTATGTCAAGTAAAAGACCCCCTTTTCAGAAGATATCTCTGTTTCTCTGAAAAATCGAATTTTACAATGTTTGCGTCCGATTTTCTTGAAAATGGTCCAATTTCGACAGTACCATTTTTGAATAAATATTTTCAGAAATTGCAATTCCGCCGAAAAGTGTTCGAGAATATTAGTGGCGTTCAAGTTGAGGACGTTGTAATATGAAATAATCGTGTTACAGATGCCATTAAAAACCTTTGAAACATGCAAAAATATTAAAAGTTGATTTGAATATTAAAACAAATTCAATCTGTTTGTCTCCTACAATTTTAATTTCAAAAAATTCTATTCAAACATTTTTAGAATTAAATTAATGTCTTATAAGCCGTCACTTATGGAGTCCCATAGGGGACGGTGCTCGGACCACTTTTATTCACAATTTATGTGAACAGTCTAATGACATTTAGATCTGGAGGTAAACTCATCAGCTTTGCAGATGATATGGCCGTTTTGTATGAAGCGGAAACATGGGCAGGTTTGAAGGCAATAGCAGAACAAAACTTTAAACGAATATGTGACTGGTTCAAACTCAACAAGCTTACATTGAACGAGCAAAAAACGTATTATCTTCCTTTTACCTCTTATTCCAATCGCTTACCAAATCTAGGACCTCTCATAGTAGACAACAACACAAGCATACAAGAAAAAGATCGATCCAAGTATCTGGGCAATCACAACTGAGTTATGGAATCTTGGGATGGGGGGGTGTGGCAGGAAGTAATCTGTATAACTTGAATATTGCACAAAAATAGATTCTGCGAATAATTTTTAAAAGAAACATAAGATATTCCAGTGACTTGCTATACTCAGAGAACTCTATTTTTGATATAAGGCAATTGTTCTGTCACCGAATGTTGACAAATATCCATAAAAATAAAATAAAATTACAACCCATTGTACATAAATACGACACTCGAACAAAAGACCATTCTACGGTTGTGCCAAACCGAGGAAAAACTATCGGCCGACGATCTGCTGAATTTCTGGCACCTAAGGTGTACAGTTTGCTACCGGAAATTATCAAGACTATGAAAAATTATAAGACGTTCAAGTATCGTGTTAAAGTGTGGATAACAACCACCGAGAGAAATTATTTTAATGATCTCATCGACTTGAAGTTTTTGTAAAGAACCATATTACCCAAATGTTAATGTCCAAATAAAGGATTATACATTTCTCCTTTCCCGAATTACGACAAAACCCTAATATGAACTACTCGAATAAGTCAAACTAAACCGGACTAGACCAATATAACAAAAAGGACCTCTCACCTAAGCCCATTTACACAAGTAAATTATTATGTTTGCACATGAGTCTATTTATGACAATTATTGTATATGTGTTAGTTTATTATTATTAAGGTATTATCACACACAAGCTCAAAGCTTCAGTGATTTATCATGTTTATTTTACTTTTCTAATTATATCCATTGTTCTATTACATTCTGTAAATTGTTGGAAAATAAACATTATTATTATTATTCTTATTATTTATATTTAATAGATGTATAAAATCAAAATTTTTTGATTTTATACATCTATTAAATATAAGCTGTGCTTGTAAGACGTTAATTTCATTCTAAAAATTTTTGAATAAAATTTTTTGATATTAAAAATGTAGGAGACTAACAGATTAAATATGTTTTGATATTCAAATATTGAAATATTCCTTCTATCAAGTAAAAAAACCTCTTCTTATTATTTTATTAAAAGTTAACTTTCAACAAACAGCGTGGCAGCAGAAAAAGTAACTATTTTATTCATTTTAGGACCGCATGTCCCGGAAATAAAGAAGATTTGACCCATATGTGCAGAAAACTTATGCTTATTTTCATTAGTTCATTAGCTGATCCTTTTTCTGAAGTTATCGTGCTTAAAAAGTCCAAACGGAAAGGTCAAATTCAGTTTGTCCACGAATTATTAATTTTTATCTTCAATGTAATCGATGAGGTTCAAAATTCTAGAAATACAAACATGATGATGAGCGAGAAAAGAATACATTAATTTGAAGCTGAGCGTTATAGAGAATATTTTGTACAATTCTGGTATCTCGGATATCAAAATACGAGTACTATTCCCTTCGGACATCAGCTATTTCCTGTTGGTTTTATGAAGGGATAAAATCATCCTTTTCCTTTTTATCAACTATTTATATACCAAATTTGGAGGTCAAAGGACAAGAGGTAAGAAATAAACAAAATTTCTTTTAAATTTTTTCGTAAGTAAAAAAATATAATAATTCTAAAGGTATTCTTGAAAATCTGAAATAAACAACAATTCAATCTGACTCATTATATGGAATAACCGGGTTTCAATTTCCAGCCATATGAAAATTTTCTCTTGTAAGTGCCTAATTTTCTCCTCCATCCTTTTGGTGTAGTTTCATCAAGATATCCTTCAGTAGTTATCCGAAGAATGGGTTTTGGATGCCTGTGATTTTCTCTCCATCCACTTCTTGGTGTAGTTTCATTAAGAGTTCCTTCAGTAATTATCGAAAGAATTGGTTTCGGATACCTGTAATTTTCTCTCCATCCACTCCTTGGTGTTGTTTCATTAAGAGTTCCTTCAGGAGTTATAGGAAAAATTGGTTTTGGATACCTGTAATTTTCTCTCCATCCACTCCTTCGTAATCCATAAGGATTTTTTATATAATTTCCATAAACAGAAATTATAGCTTGTTTATAATTCTGTTTGGGCGAAAATGAATATGTGAATCCCTCAACGAACGTACAATAGTAAACTATCACAAGGGAGGTTATTCCAAGTATCTGAAAAAAGTGTATTATTTCAGTTTTTGCCATATTCATTAGAGCTAATTTACGCTTAATCATGCACTCAGAATAAGTCGAAAGGAGCAGAAGAAATTTCAGTGTGTATTGTGCAAGTGAAAATAATGCAAAAGATTGTAAAACGTACTAACGTTAAATCGAAACTTTCTGCTAGCTTGTTCAATAGTCCATTTCCCCTTATATTTAAAATCAGAGACTTCTTGAAGGAGCTACATAAGATGAATTAAAACCACGCTGTACCTGAATTTGAATTACCACGCTTTAGTCATCTGGCTACCAATTTGTCAGTTTTTTTATATAAGAAGAAAATATGAGATCGTGCGGTTATGATAGCAGATGCCGCTACTTGTTCATTATTCCATTGTTTCATCTGGCAATTTTTTTAGTTTGGACATTCAAGAACAACATAACCTATTAATATCATTGATTTTATATTGGTAAAATATAATTTTTATAAGTTGAAAATGTCAAAATTTGAGCCAAGTGAGCTATCCCGTACATTACACAGTACTCTGAAAGATCCGGGATGTTACATAGTACTCTAAGATCTGGGGGTTTACGGAGTACTCTAAAAGATCTGGAATTATACGAAGTACTCTAAAGAGCGCTAACCTTTTTATCGTGATTGTCTAGTGGCGGGCGAATAGGACGTTACGTTGTGTAGGCAACCCAAATTACACCTAACGAGAGCAAGGAAACAGTGACGGGAGGTTCAAATATTCGAAACACAATAATACCAGAATAATATATTTTTATTAATAATGTTCAAAAGCAACAACCCTCAATAAATAGAAACACATTCATCAGCCTGTGGTTAAATCTACTCTACGCAGTGGTTCGCAAAGCGGCCCTGTGAAACCAATAGCGCCCCGGGTCTAAATGACTTATTACTACATATTGTTAGGTCGGTATTCGCTCAAATCAGATATCATTCTTGCGCAGCGGAGAAGGGTAAAGTTATGCAGGAAATGGGGGATACAGCCAGCATGCGCACCTTCGACTGTACTTCCGGTAATCAGTGCTGAACCTCAACTACAAGGGGTAAGTTAAATGGACAGTAAGGTAAGGGTAATTGTGACATTCCCAGGAGATCTCCTTGAAGAGGGGATCTAACCTAATTCGAGTCGACCGGAGAAGTTACTATCAAAGGAACTGTATCTGACCTCCTCGGGCCCAGGAAGGCTCAGATATTACTGAAGAACGAACCGAACACTACCTGAAGGGTCACGTAAACTAATCCCTGGGGATATCACAATACCTCGGAACAATTATCTAGCAATCAGGATATCTGGAGTTATTTACTTTCTCTATACGATATGTTGTCCTCTACCAGGACTCCCAGCAATTTACCCTAAAGAACGCCACTGGTTCACATGGAATACAATCTCTCAAAGTAAGCGGGCACATGCATATGACAAATAGGTAACACAAACTGACCAGGACATTATAAAATAGATACAGTACCCCATTATCCAGGCGTGTTAATGGACGTTACAATAAGAACAAAAAATGGGTATCCGGGGGATCACACAAGAGTACATAATACAAATCAGTTACATATCAAGCACCGCAATTAGTAAGAAAAGATAATACAAATCCCTATTGGCAAGTTTTACGCAGATAAAGAACCACTATTTACAAATACAGCAAAAAGCAATCAGGCACCGAGAGAAAGTATACAATACAAACAGAAAACTTGTGAGGGTTGCTTAAGTTATGTACAAAGGCAATGCAATTTAGTTAAAACGTTCCGGTGGGATTAAATAACGGCAAAGCAAAAATACAAGAATGGAAAGCGAAGTACAATGAACGAACATGCAATCATTAATTTCACATTAACACAAAGGTGGTATTTAAAAATGTAAAGCATGCAATTAATCAGAAGCATTTAAAAGAAGTTTACTTACTAAGAGTTACCAAGGGATACTGTTATAAATACTATTATCTCGAGTAGACTACTAAGTTGCTCAGGAGGTTTATTTCCAAGAACCTTCCTCTCGAATGAATTCAAATACAATGGGGACGCTATAAGGACCTTGTTCTCCTTTGTTATTCTCACTCATCACTTACGTGTCAAGTTACAGCGCTACAGAGTATTTTGACACCGAAATTAAAGCGGGAAAATACAATGACATAATGGTGGAATTTATATAATCTATCAGGGACTCTGTGACTCGTATGATCCTTAGAGGGTCCGGATCTCTTCACAAGTAAGCGTCATTTGCGGGAAATATTAGTTTACTTCTTTAATTTAAAGAAATCTGCTGCTGAGGCGCATCAATTGCTCGTAGAAGCATATGGTGAGGGTGCTTTGAGTGAGAGAACGTGTCGAGAGTGGTTTCAAAAGTTTAAAAACGGTGATTTCGACGTAGAAGACAAAGATCGCAGTGGAAGGCCAAAAATTTACGAGGATGCAGAATTGGAGGAATTATTGGAGGAAGATTCATCTCAAACACAAAAAGAACTTGCTCTAACATTAGAAGTCACTCAGCAAGCATTATATTACCGTTCTTCTATAATAAATATTTAATTTGTGTTAAAAAACGGCGGAAACTTATTTGTACTCCTAATAGTTAATTTACTCTGTGACATTTGAAAATCGAGAATATTTTCATGAACGCATTGGAATAAGATGCCAATATATTGAAAATAACCTTGGAAAATTTCAAGGACATCCGGAAAATTTGAGTCGAAGAATGACTACTTGTATCGAAAATAATGATAGTCATATTGAACATCTATTTTAATTTGTTTTCTATTCTAACATTTTTAGTTTTTCCATTAAAATCCCGTTTATTCTCAAGTTATTTCTAAGTCTTACATATCGAACAGATTCGTTTTGCTATACCTCACTACAAATATCAATTTCATAAAATTTCTTTGAAACTTTTCAAGAATAAATGAATGGGGTCGAGTATAATGTATATTTTTTATTGATTGTTTTTATTTTGCGGACAAGAAGGTGGACTGAAGATTATCGGTTAGAATTTCTAATCATCTCTTTGAAGAGTTTTTTGAAAGAGCTTTTTTTAAGAGAGGAATTTCTTGAGGTTATGTTGGACATTTTTGCAGTAGAATTTGGTTATCATAATACAGTTATGAAACAGGGCTAACTGCACTAAATTTTTGTTGCGTAAGTTCAATCAATACTCAGTAGTCATTGTCTCCTACAATTTTAATTTCAAAAAATTCTATTCAAACATTTTTAGAATTAAATTAATGTCTTATAAGCCGTCACTTATGGAGTCCCATAGGGGACGGTGCTCGGACCACTTTTATTCACAATTTATGTGAACAGTCTAATGACATTTAGATCTGGAGGTAAACTCATCAGCTTTGCAGATGATATGGCCGTTTTGTATGAAGCGGAAACATGGGCAGGTTTGAAGGCAATAGCAGAACAAAACTTTAAACGAATATGTGACTGGTTCAAACTCAACAAGCTTACATTGAACGAGCAAAAAACGTATTATCTTCCTTTTACCTCTTATTCCAATCGCTTACCAAATCTAGGACCTCTCATAGTAGACAACAACACAAGCATACAAGAAAAAGATCGATCCAAGTATCTGGGCAATCACAACTGAGTTATGGAATCTTGGGATGGGGGGGTGTGGCAGGAAGTAATCTGTATAACTTGAATATTGCACAAAAATAGATTCTGCGAATAATTTTTAAAAGAAACATAAGATATTCCAGTGACTTGCTATACTCAGAGAACTCTATTTTTGATATAAGGCAATTGTTCTGTCACCGAATGTTGACAAATATCCATAAAAATAAAATAAAATTACAACCCATTGTACATAAATACGACACTCGAACAAAAGACCATTCTACGGTTGTGCCAAACCGAGGAAAAACTATCGGCCGACGATCTGCTGAATTTCTGGCACCTAAGGTGTACAGTTTGCTACCGGAAATTATCAAGACTATGAAAAATTATAAGACGTTCAAGTATCGTGTTAAAGTGTGGATAACAACCACCGAGAGAAATTATTTTAATGATCTCATCGACTTGAAGTTTTTGTAAAGAACCATATTACCCAAATGTTAATGTCCAAATAAAGGATTATACATTTCTCCTTTCCCGAATTACGACAAAACCCTAATATGAACTACTCGAATAAGTCAAACTAAACCGGACTAGACCAATATAACAAAAAGGACCTCTCACCTAAGCCCATTTACACAAGTAAATTATTATGTTTGCACATGAGTCTATTTATGACAATTATTGTATATGTGTTAGTTTATTATTATTAAGGTATTATCACACACAAGCTCAAAGCTTCAGTGATTTATCATGTTTATTTTACTTTTCTAATTATATCCATTGTTCTATTACATTCTGTAAATTGTTGGAAAATAAACATTATTATTATTATTCTTATTATTTATATTTAATAGATGTATAAAATCAAAATTTTTTGATTTTATACATCTATTAAATATAAGCTGTGCTTGTAAGACGTTAATTTCATTCTAAAAATTTTTGAATAAAATTTTTTGATATTAAAAATGTAGGAGACTAACAGATTAAATATGTTTTGATATTCAAATATTGAAATATTCCTTCTATCAAGTAAAAAAACCTCTTCTTATTATTTTATTAAAAGTTAACTTTCAACAAACAGCGTGGCAGCAGAAAAAGTAACTATTTTATTCATTTTAGGACCGCATGTCCCGGAAATAAAGAAGATTTGACCCATATGTGCAGAAAACTTATGCTTATTTTCATTAGTTCATTAGCTGATCCTTTTTCTGAAGTTATCGTGCTTAAAAAGTCCAAACGGAAAGGTCAAATTCAGTTTGTCCACGAATTATTAATTTTTATCTTCAATGTAATCGATGAGGTTCAAAATTCTAGAAATACAAACATGATGATGAGCGAGAAAAGAATACATTAATTTGAAGCTGAGCGTTATAGAGAATATTTTGTACAATTCTGGTATCTCGGATATCAAAATACGAGTACTATTCCCTTCGGACATCAGCTATTTCCTGTTGGTTTTATGAAGGGATAAAATCATCCTTTTCCTTTTTATCAACTATTTATATACCAAATTTGGAGGTCAAAGGACAAGAGGTAAGAAATAAACAAAATTTCTTTTAAATTTTTTCGTAAGTAAAAAAATATAATAATTCTAAAGGTATTCTTGAAAATCTGAAATAAACAACAATTCAATCTGACTCATTATATGGAATAACCGGGTTTCAATTTCCAGCCATATGAAAATTTTCTCTTGTAAGTGCCTAATTTTCTCCTCCATCCTTTTGGTGTAGTTTCATCAAGATATCCTTCAGTAGTTATCCGAAGAATGGGTTTTGGATGCCTGTGATTTTCTCTCCATCCACTTCTTGGTGTAGTTTCATTAAGAGTTCCTTCAGTAATTATCGAAAGAATTGGTTTCGGATACCTGTAATTTTCTCTCCATCCACTCCTTGGTGTTGTTTCATTAAGAGTTCCTTCAGGAGTTATAGGAAAAATTGGTTTTGGATACCTGTAATTTTCTCTCCATCCACTCCTTCGTAATCCATAAGGATTTTTTATATAATTTCCATAAACAGAAATTATAGCTTGTTTATAATTCTGTTTGGGCGAAAATGAATATGTGAATCCCTCAACGAACGTACAATAGTAAACTATCACAAGGGAGGTTATTCCAAGTATCTGAAAAAAGTGTATTATTTCAGTTTTTGCCATATTCATTAGAGCTAATTTACGCTTAATCATGCACTCAGAATAAGTCGAAAGGAGCAGAAGAAATTTCAGTGTGTATTGTGCAAGTGAAAATAATGCAAAAGATTGTAAAACGTACTAACGTTAAATCGAAACTTTCTGCTAGCTTGTTCAATAGTCCATTTCCCCTTATATTTAAAATCAGAGACTTCTTGAAGGAGCTACATAAGATGAATTAAAACCACGCTGTACCTGAATTTGAATTACCACGCTTTAGTCATCTGGCTACCAATTTGTCAGTTTTTTTATATAAGAAGAAAATATGAGATCGTGCGGTTATGATAGCAGATGCCGCTACTTGTTCATTATTCCATTGTTTCATCTGGCAACACTTTCATTTTGAAGTGTCATCATTTGGCTTTTTTCAGTATCGGTCATTTCGCTGAAGTGTAAACAACATAGTTTCTGTGTGCTCTGAAAATGTCAACTTTTGTACCGAATAATGTGTTTCAATTCTTAACTCCAACATGAAGAAATGGCAGCCGAAAGTATCGTATTTTAATTGATGTTTATGGTGACCATGCTATAGCTGAACGATCTGGTCAGAAGTGGATTGATCGATTTAAAATGGCAATTTTGATTTGAAATACGAAGAACGACCTGGAGCGCAACTAAAGTTTAAGGATGAAGAATTAGAGGCAAGGTTCGATGAAGATTGGTTCGAAGCCTTTCCAAGGAACGCCTTCGAATGTTTCAGGCCGGAATGGCTCATCCAGAAATATTCAAGCCTGTCTGTTATTGTTCACTTAGCCATGTTATGTGGAATTCCCAGGAATGATTCCGGGCCTATCAGAGGTAACGTGGTTCCAGCAAACGCCAGCCGATCTACCTCTTCGTAACCCAAATAAGTTGAGTGGCTCGGTAAGGATACCGAGCCTGTTTAGGGCCGTGCGGCAACTTCAGACTGTTTTCGATGTACAACAGCTGGAGAGCTTTCAGTGCTGTTTGACTATCACTAATTATCTTGATTTTGCCGTGAGGGATTTGCCGTTTTATCAGCAGATCCGCCGCGATCTCAATGACAAACAGTTCTGCCTAGAATATGGTTGCGTATTGACTGAAAATCAATGAGATGATGACTTTAGGTTTACTCCCCTAAACTCCCGCTTCCGTTCCATTTGTCGTTCGCGAGCCATCTGTGAACAAGCCAAAGTCGGTCCTCAATGGAACTTCAGTATACGGGGTCCATTGGTCCCAGCTGGGGAGGATTACAAGGAAATGGCGTTCTTGGCTCGTGACTTTTGACATTAGATCCGAAGGCATCGCTAGGGTGATGTTCGTTAGAAGCTCGTCCAGCAGTCCTGAGCCTCCGATTATCATTGCCTCTGGTTTGTCGATCGCCAGTTGATGTAGTTTGTATGTGGTCCGTTCCGCCTTCATCTGCACGAACAGGTGCAGGGGTGGTAGATTTAGTAGGACCTCAATGGCTTGCCAGTCGTTTTATGGTCCTTCTTCTACCGCGCTACAGCGCCATGCGTCCAATTACCATAGCCGATGCTCTTCTTGAAAGGATAAATATTAACATTTCACCCTGGAATCTGACGCTCTGAATTATTCCATATAGGATTCAAGCGAACTTATTGCTCTCGAAATGGTGTCCTTTTGAGAATGTTACGATCCACTAATGACTCTCAACCAGAGACATAGAAGGAAAGAATAATGAGCTTCTATTGCTGTGCATCCAAATTTTTGGGGATGCTATTGAGACCATCATTGTCTACTTTACGACTTTACATCATCAGATAAATTAGGATCATAAGTCACGGAATATTAGATTTTACCGTTTTTTATAAAGAAGAAGAATTAGACGACGTTTCTGTGCTGACAAAAATAAAATCTAACCTTCAGTTTCAAAACAAAAATATTGTTTACAATTTATGAAAAGCATTTTCTACACAATAAAAAAATAAAATACCTCATACTGAGGGCAATCGTAAAGTTCTCCATATAACAACTGTTTCATCCATATCAAGCGCAACTATTAAAACTACAGAAGAAGCAACAAACATTTACAGTTGCAGAAAACCTTCGAATGTGAGGAATGTATAATGTCTTATGAAATGTCTATTGAATCAGTTAGTGAGGATTTCTATTCGTAACAAAGGTATGCACCACAAATCTAACATAGAGCTCATACACTTTCATTGTTCTAATGTTATAATATAAGGATCCTTGAAAATTCTTGCAGTATTTTTTTCAATTGCTAAATGCTATTAATTTCAAAAATTTATGGAATCATTTTAATTTTATTTTGCAATTTTCTTCTACACTCAACTGCCCAATAACCTTGTTCATTACTTCATCTTGTAGGTTTACCAAAAATAACGCCATATGTTGTTACGGCGATCTCCAGAGGAACTGAATGATTGATTTGTTGACAGGTTAAAGATCAATTTATGGAAATAAAAAACCACTTCTTATGAACAACGCCGACATGTTTCGATTTGATTCTAAAATCTTCTTCAGAGTGCTTAAAGGAGAAACAGGGGGAATTATGATTATAATATGAGGGTGGGATTCATTAATACACAATAACAGTTCCCACCTTCATAAAATAAAAATGTCTCCTTTTCACGCCTTTGTACAAAGATTACTATCAACCCCTTTCTCAATAGAAAACTTTAACAAAGAAATTAAAGTTATGAAGTCTTTAGCGTCGAACCATGGTTGCAATACGAACGAAATCGATAAATAAATTTTTTAAAAGTAGCATAAAAAAGCTCTTGCTTCTCTTTAGCCTATTCTTCAGGACAAAGAAAAGGAAAAATTCTATAGGATAAATTTCATACCACAAATAAGTAATAAAATTTGCAATAGACTAAAACAGAATAATATCAATATTATTTGCACAAATAAGGAACTTAGGTTCACTCTTAGTCAATAGCAAAGACTGTCGTGAAGCGTGTGAAAAAATCGGTATATATAAATTATATTGTAATGAATGCCCTGCATTTTACATAGGTTAGACAGGACGATCTATGAACATAAGGGTAGAAGAACATAAAAAAAGTATATTACATAATAAAATAACATCTGGTTTTTCGGAACATTGTATAATTAACAACCATTTCATAGATTTCAGTAGAACTCAGATTTTACAAGTGGGTAATAAAAGCAGAAGAATGGGCCTTTTAGAAAGTTTGGAAATTTGTTTATCACATGGTAAGAAACTAGCAATTACAAATGAACAACTTCAATTTAATTTATCACCATTACTCTTATCTGTAAAAGATAAGGGCCCAACTAACACTATATTTTTACACTGTTCAAAATTGTACCTGTAATCTACCCTACCGTTATAAATAGGATTTTAAGTTTTGTTCTCTTCAGTTTTGAAAATGGGCTAAAAATCCGAAAAATGTATGTCAACAGACATCAAATAAACAGTGAAACTTAAGCCAAGATGTTTTTATTTACTTTAAGAGTACATGTGGAAATTTCAGTTGGGGCTGAATAATATTTCTTTTCTATCAGTAAGGTATTATCTTTGGAAAACATAAAAGAAGTTTTAAAAATTATTTTCAATCAAATTTTCGACTCACCTTATTCATTTCATCAAAAGAATACCAACACTTTATAGCTTGAGGTTATAGGGTTTCGAGACTGAATAGAACGGAATGACCAGGTGGTTTATATAGATTCCTCACGTTATTAGAAGGGCCTTATTTTATCTATCTTTCTCCAGGACCGGCTCTTGCGTTTTTTCAAAGGAAAAATAGTTAAAAAGGTAATATAAAGATATATTGAGTGTACTTTTTTTAAGAAGAAATAAATATTATAACGAAAGTTAGTATAAATGGAAATTTGAATCAAAATAGACTATCATTAATAATAAGTGTGAGCTGGGTAATAGATAGTTCTATAAATCGAAACAGTGTAGCATGCATAACAATTCTAAAGTCAAGCAAACCTGATAAGGTTTTTTTGATCACTGAGACATAATTGCAGACAACTTATCAAAATTGACTGAAGAATCCTAGAACGATATGGAAATTTGAAATTATTACTTCAAATAAATGGTAAAATAAATAAAAGAAAATTAATTCAAATAATATCTTTTCATACCCGAAAACCTCTTTTATCAATTTATTTCAAAATTTATATTCGAGTGGCGTTTTTACTATTTTAATATAAAATAGTTTCATCTCCACAATTTTTTTTTCAATTTCGATTTGAAAAAATTTTTGCATGGTAGTTATAGTAAAAAAAAATTACCGCATTGCTTGGATGGGCCTTCAATAATGTAGTAATAAAATTTAGAATATCTATTATTTGTACTCTGACGGTAATTTCAGAATTTTCAGATCGTTGTAAAGTGCCAGTAATTCATTTTTACATATTCTTTGTAGACATTCAAAAACCAAAAAAGTTGTTATGAATATTCAACACGTTCAGCTTTATGTGAAGCATTCATCGACTGATATCTGGAAAACATATTCTATTTTAAATTTCTGTTTGGAGTATTGTTGGTTCTCTACATTCATAAAAAAATTCCATTTTCAGCGTGTGTGTTTTTGTTTATTTCATGAACTATTTTCTTAGCTCAAAAGCTTCTATATTTGGAAAAAACTTTGTGAATTAAATAATCGGACTCTGATATGATGATTTAAAGTCTTCAGAAGAAGTTCAAAAATAAGATATTTTTTGTGTATTCTTCGTTGTAGGTACTAACTATGCGAGTGAGATTGTATAAATAATAGATATTTGTACTAAGCAATCGCTATTCAAACACATTTTTGTTCATTAATGTTGCCTTCAAATCATGTTATCTTACTACAAATATAATTTATTCATAAATGAAAAAATTATTGAAAATTCCTTTGTTTTACTACCAAAATATTCAAAGATTAACAGATATATGTGACTACAGCTTCGAAGTGTTGCCTCATCTTAAGACAACAGAAAAGTAAACAATAGATACAGGGTACTTATACTATCAGGTACAAACGATGGTAACAAGATTTCGAGTAACTATGTTTTCGGACTTCCATTGCCTGAATTTTTTGGGTATACAATGTTCCTTAATGATGATGAAAACGATGATGAAACGAAATCTTCAAATACACAAACGTGACAAAACTGCGAAATAGAATACAAAAATACATAAAAAATGTTCTACGATGTGAACAATTATTGAAACATAAAAGGGTTACAAAAATGCCACATGAAATACAACATGTTATTGTAGCGACCTTCCTCGCCCGAAATTCTGCTTTGCTCTGCTTCTCGGCGTAGAGGATACGACCACTTTAGAAAATACCCAACTGACCGTCCCCGCCGCGTTCAAGTTGGGCGGAATACCTAGTGTTTAACGACCATTCCGACATGGAACACATGGTCACTGGCGTCACAGCCAGGCCTGTCTGAAGAATTCAGGAGCTTCATTGGTGGACCCGACGTGATGCGGGGGTTTGCTTCAAGAGTGAATCAATCCATTCATTGGAGGCCCTAATTACCCCATCCAATATTTCCGTAGGCTACTACGGAAATATTAAACTACAAATCTGATTGATCTGAAATTTGGAGACCAAAACTACAATAATATCACACATGTTTTTCCAAAATTTTATGAGGATCATATGATTAGAAGATTCAGAACAAAGACGAAAATTTTGTGAGCGGAGGATGTTAAGCACTGAAGAAACCATAATAACAATCCCAAGATCGAGTTTAAATTAAGCATTTACATGTAAAATAACGACGAAGAGGCTTATTCAAAATATTATGTTGATCGTGTAATTAGAAGACCAAACATAATATTTTGTGAGGATCGTGCGTGATGTAAAGTAGCACGCAAAAGCTCCTGACTTCACGTCAATGCTTTTCACTTTTTCATTATATGGAAAAAAAGTTAGTGTTAGTGATGATCCCGATCCGTATTTCTCACTTCAAATTAGAAACCTATGTATTTTTGCGCGCATGTTCCAGGGAACAGCGTGCCATCGTTTCACCTAAATGTCTGTAATTTTCTAATTCTGAGCCACAAATGGTCTTGAAAAATGAAAAATCCGAGGTCAAAAGTATTTTTAGCCGGCTAACCGGTCCGTCCGTGAACACGCTAACATTCGGAGGGAAAAAGCTAGAGACTGGAAATTTTCGGGTAAAGTTTAGCGCCTCAATATCTTGGTTGAGTTCGTTAATGAGCCAAATCGATTGGATGGTTTCTCATTTTCACATTTTGAATTTTCTCTTGTTTTCATTGATATTTTCTAAACTTCTGATCCGATTGATTTGAAATTCGGTGAAATAAAAACGAACCTGTTTATGCAAAGTTTCATGAGGATCGTATGAGCAAAATGAACTATAGCAACAGTCCCACAATCGAGTTTTTATATTCAGTATTGAGATGCAAAATAACGACGCAAAAGCTAACGGAAAATTTCACGAGGATCATAAGAGGAAGTTGAAAAAATGTGATCAAAGCGACAATAGGCGCTTCAGAAACATAAGCATGTTTCGTAAGAAAATTGTATGATTGAGATCAAATTTAATGTTCGGGTATAAAATCATGACAAGGTTAATATAAAATTTTGTTTCCAAAAACTGGAAGTGTGATGTTTGAAATTATCTAATATGTTTAATAGGAAACCAACTCGTACATTGCATGAATGGATTAGAGAGAGGACCCCATTCTCTACTCCTCCAATGCATCTTTATGCGGTGGGTTCGAATCCAGGAGCAGATTAAAAGCTAGTTCGAATTTTTCATGGAATAAATTAATTTTTAAATTATATTGTAATAAATGTTATGAGAAATTTGGGTATATGAGATTTATAATATAATTGTTTGTGACTTAATTCAGTCAATGAAAGCTCAATCACAGAATAGACAAATAATACAGAAACAGCCGAAAATGGTTTCCCAGATCGTTAACACTCTAAGTTTCGAACAGAAAAATAAGATAAAATAAATAGAGGTTTATACTTGATAAAAGGTATATAAATTTTTTAAAATATTTTAATATAAACCTTCTACATATTTAATATCAAAAAATTATTCTCAATGATTTTAAATTCAGGAAATAAATTAAATTAATGTCATATAAGTACCACTTATATCAAACGAAATATAAAATGAACGTTCATTATAAGACATCCAAATGATATAACAAAATCCAATAAATAAAAATTGTTAACCAATTCCTATTAAAATAAAATAAAATAGAAGGGCTTTTTACTTGATAGAAGAAATATAACAAAATTTGAATATCAAAACAAATTGAAATATGTTTATCTTCTACAATTTTAATTTCCAAAAGAATTTTTTTATTCAAAAAACTTTTAGAATTAAATTAATGTCTAAAACAAGCACCGCTCACATTTAATAGACGTATATAATCAAAACTCAATATACAATGTCAAATGAAATAAATAACCCAACAGATATACGAAAGTAATTAAAATTAATAAATAACTATTCAAAGGAGACAAAATTTTGTTTCTGGTTTTATCTTTAAGAAATACTACTTGCCTTATAAAAACATGAACACACTTAAAGGACTTCCCAAAGAATATAATTTATTTGAAATATTTAATATATTTAAATATTCGAACAAATTATTTCAAAAAACTCTAAAAAATGTGCACTATATCTTCAAAAAAACAAATATTATTCTAGATAATCCCGTCTTCAGCCCTTTTTCAATATTACAAATATCTAAATCAAAAACATAACCTACATCACTCACGTGTTAAAAGACTTAAGCTTCGAACTACAGATCAACTATATATTCAAGATTGATCTATGTTCTAACAAAATCAAAGAACAAAGTGAGTTATTTTAAGGTTTACTTAAATTCATTGACATTCTATAATGAGATTTATTGAAGCCAAAATATAATTATATATTATATATAAAATAAAATAGAAAGGCTTTTTACTTGATAGAAGAAATATAACAAAATTTGAATATCAAAACAAATTGAAATATGTTTATCTTCTACAATTTTAATTTCCAAAATAATTTTTTTATTCAAAAAACTTTTAGAATTAAATTAATGTCTAAAACAAGCACCGCTCACATTTAAAAAGTAAAAAGTTTTTTGAATAAAAAAATTCTTTTGGAAATTAAAATTGTAGAAGATAAACATATTTCAATTTGTTTTGATATTAAATTCCTATTAATTAAATATTTTTAGTAGACAAAATTTTGTTTCTGCTCATCAATCTTATGAAAACAGATATCTCTCAAAAATGTTTAACATTATCTTAAGAATTTCATCATAAAACTATCTTACTTAGAATATTCAATATTATTGGATATCTAAGTTACTTTTTATAAAATATCAAGATATATAAAAACATTACTAAAAAACAAGTTTTAAGAGAGACTTTGCTTCGTCAATACTAAATTATATTCATATTCCATAATATAATATCAATCAACAAAAATATTTTTTCACTTTTTAACAATTCAGAAAGCTTCTGGTAAATGAATACTGACAATGTACAATCCATTTAAATTTTTGAATTTTTTTTCAATTTGACGTTTCTGTTCAGTAAGCATTGCAAAAGTTACATGGAAAGACTCACGCCGCAACAACGTTTACAAATTGTTGAAATTTATTTTCAAAATCAGTGTTCTATTTGCCAAACCTATAGAGCATTTCGTGAAATTTATAGTTTACATAATCGTCCATCAGAGCAGCTTATTTGTCGAACTATCGGTAGATTTCGGACAACATTTTCTCTACTCGATACAACAACAACAACAAGACAAACAACGGAACGTACAGAAGGAAATATCGCTACTGTAAGTCAAAGTGTTAATGATGATCCAGATTTGTCTATTCGTCGACGTTCACAACAAGTTGGACTCTGTGCATCCATCACATAGAAAAAATTTGCTTAAAGATCTTGATCTGCACCCATAAAGGATCCAACTGGTTCAAGAACTAAAGCCACTTGACCATAATAAGCGTCCTTTGTTTGCTGATTGAACCCTAGAACAGCTTGAAGTTGATCCACTTTCTTATCGTAAAATTGTGGTTAGTGATGAAGCTCATCTCTGGTTGAACGGCTATGTAAACAAGCAAAATTGCCGTATATGGAGTGAAGACAATCCTCAAGAAGTTCTGCAGGTTCCATTGCATCCTGAAAAATGCACTGTATGATGTGTTTTAGACGCTGGAGGCATCATCGGTTCATATTTCTTTAAAAACGATGCTGGAGCTAGTGTTACAGTGAATGGTCCTCGTTACAGAACAATGATTAATGATTATTTGTTTCAAAACTTGAATAGTATCGGCCCAGAAGTGTTTTGGTTCCAACAAGATGGTGCTACACCTCATGCTGCTACCGTAACAATTGATTTATTGACAGAAAGATTCGGTAGTAACATTATTTCGAAAAATGGTCCACTTAATTGGCCTCCAAGATGATGCGACATAACTCCACTGGATTATTTTCTTTGGGGTTTTTTTAAGTCATTGGTTTATGCTGATAAACCAGAAACAATAGAAGCTTAGGAAGCCACCATAGTTCGTGTTATTGGTGAAATAAAGCCTGAATTACTCAGAGCTAGTCGTGGTGGACATATGGCGAAAATTATTTTTAAAACATAAATGTCATAAAATTATCTCTCAAATAAAAAAGAATTTGGCTTCAACCTTAATTCAAATATGTTTACCATTAAACCGATTTCATCTGTTAACAAACTTAATTGAGATATTTTGGTTCCAGACATAACCCGAAAGTTTTACCCTCTAGCCCTTTTCGTTCAACAGTTGAATGGTTTACAGACGGATCAGCCGGAGTGAATAACTTCCGACTTGGGATTCTCCATCAGTGAGTCAAACCTAATGGTTTGAAACCATTTCCGTCTTAGGATTCGAAATTAACAGACATGTGGCCAGAATGATAGTATGCTGTTTACTGCAATGAGCGCGCAGAACACAGAAATCTGTGTTCTGTCATCCGAAAATCAAATGAACGTTACTTTCTGCAAGTTCTTTTTCTGAAGAAGCACAACTTTCACTACTTTTTGGAAGTCCTAAAAGGAGAATTAGAAAAAATCAAGAAATCAGGCACTTGGCATATCTAAGTACTAAATTTGAACTCAATCGAATTTTTACGTTCGAAAATATTTAGAAAACAAAATTTCAAATGAAAATAACTGATAAACCACTGGGCTCAATTTGTCAGTGTTTGAAGATAACTCATATATTTAAACCCCGAACCCAACCTAGATATTACCGTTCAGAAATTGGAATTCTCACCTCAAAACGTCTACCTGAATAGCAGATCCTCGTAGATTTGGGATTAATATTCGTAGTGTTATTATACACCTAAATAATAAATTTCATTTCGATTAAATCGTTAGTTTCGGTGCTTTTCGGTAAATAAGAAAAAAACTATATAATAAACTGGCCGACATACTCAGATACTAAACCTACCCTGAAACTTCGATCTCGGAAACCATTTTCGGCGGTTTCTGTATTAATAATAATAATAATTTATTGCCATTAATTTTACATGGTTCGTCAATAATAAATCATTTAAAGTGAAAAACTCAAAAATTCTTCTACTGAATAAAATGCATTTTTATCAAGATATCATGAATCGTCTTTTTAAAAACACGTTCTGGTAAATCTTTCACGTCTGTAGGTAATTTATTGAACATTTTGATACTCCAGTAGTGCGAGAAATTTTGCGTATTTTTCTTCCTGTGGAATGATGTAATGAAATCATTCTTATATCTGGTGTTAAATAAGTGATGTGTCCCATTTTTTGGTATGTTGGATCTGTTGTAGTGCACGTATTTGAGACACTCCTTTATATAAAGGCATGGAAAGGTAAGTATCCCACTATTCATGAAAGTTGGCTTGCAAAATTATCGGTGACTTATTTCATAAATAATTCGGAGAGCTTTTTTTTGTAGAAGAAAAATCCTGGTAGCATAAGACGCGTTTTCTGACAGAAGTATTCCATATAATAGCAAACTTTGAAAGTTCCCAAAATATGCAGTTCTACTCATTTCGAGAGTAACATACTTTTTCAATCTCCTAAGAAGATGGACAATTTGTTGCAAGTGTAATCAATATGAGCGGCCCAACTCAATTTATTATCTAGGATTACTCCCAAAAATCTGGCGTTCGCTGGGTTCCTTCTACTTCCAAATGCTAACTCAACTGTTTTCTCTGTATTCAATTTGAACCCATTCAAGAAGAACCAATTTTCCACTTCAATTAATGTGAGCTTTAATCTGATTGTGAAATCTTTTTCATCCTTCGATTTTACTATTATGGAGGCGTCATCGCAGTACAAGCATAGACAGTTACAATTTTCGATAATGATATCATTCAAATACACCAAGCACAATACAGGTCCCAGTATCGAACCCTGAGGTACTCCATATTCTTTTTCTTTTGACATAAGGTCATTCCAGTGTACTTTCTGAAACCTTTTTTACGAGTACGATTCCAACAGTTTTATGTTATAGGATGTTTCCTCTGAAACCGCTGGCGTTCAGTTTCTTAAGCAGGGTCACATGTGAGACTGCATCGAAAGCTTTACTTAAGTCAAAATTTAGCATCTCTACAAAATCTCCTTCATCCATAGCTTCTATCACATTATTCAACAATTCCATTAGTGCAGTAGTTGTACCTCGACCTTTTCTGTATCCATGCTGGTTTTTGTTTAAAATATTTTTCTTCTCCATCCATTTCAACATTCTGTTTTTAATCACAGTCTCAAATTTTTTCGATATACAGGGAAGAATTGCGATGGGTCGATAATTATTACAATCGTTTTTGTCTCCTTTTCCTTTGTAGATTGAAATAACTTTTGCAATTTCAAGTTCTTCTGGAAAATAACCTTCTCGGAAACATTTATTTATTTTGATTGAAATAGGATTGGCAATTTCTTCACTAATATTTTTCAGAATGTCTACGGTAATGTTGAAAATATCCACTGTTGTTTTGGGTTTAAAAGATGTTATTATTTTTTTTACTTCATTTACAGTGCACTCAAAGAAAAAGCACGATTTTTCATTATTCAAAAATTTATTTTGTGGTATCTTACTAGATTCATAACTTTTAGTTCCTAACTCTTCACAGATTTTTTTGCCCACACTTGCAAAATGGATGTTTAGTGAATCAGCATGAAGTTCTGTGCTTGCATTTTCCTTTGTTGTTTTCGAGTTGTTGCTTCTTATAATTTCCCATAGTGCTTTCTGCTTATTTTCCGCCTTGTTCAAGTATTCTTGATTTTTTTCTCTTATTGTTTTTTTTATTTCAATATTGTTTCTTATACGATTTATAAGCTCAAAATGATGAGTCGTCTCCTTTTACTTTTACTACTGTGTATAGTGCCTCAAAGGTATTTTTCATTTCAATGATTTTTTGGGTTTTCCATAACATTTTTCTGTTGAAAGAGTTTTTCACCTCCTTCTCTTATAATGGAATTCTTTGATCTAGCACCTTCATGATGTACTTATGGAAAACTGAGAATGCTTCCTCTGCATTTTTTTGGTGTAACAAATTTTCCCAAGATATATCAGATATGTCCTTCTTTAATAAGTAAGTACCTTCTTCAGTTATATCTCTCCATTTTATGATTTTTGCATTATTTTCAGGTTCATTATCCGAAGCAGGATTTTTTCTTCTGTGATAACGCTTTCATTGATTGAATCAAGTCACAAACAATTAAATCATAAATCTCATATACCCCAATTTCTCATAACATTCATTACAATTTAATTTAAAAATTAATGATTTCCATGATAAATTCGAAATAGCTTTCAATCTGCGCCTGAATTCTAACCCACCGCAGAAAGATGCATTGAAGGAGTACAGAATGGGGTCCTCCCTCTAATCCATTTATGGAATGTACGAGTTGGTGAAATTATCGGTTTTCTATTAAATATATTTGATGATTTCAAACATCAAACTTCCAGTTTTTGGAAACAAAATTTTACATTAACTTTGTCGTGATTTTATACCTGAATGTTGAATTTGACCTCAATCGTACAATTGAAGATAATATTTCTGTAGCGCCTACTGTTGCTTTGATCACATTTTTTCAAATTCTTCTTATGATCTCTATGAAATTTTCTCTTAGCCTTTGCGTCGTTATTTTGCATCTCAATACTGATTATATAAAAACTTGATTGTGGGACTGTTGCTATGGTTTATTTTGCTCGTACGATTCTCATAAAACTTAGCACAAACAGGTTCGTTTTTATTCCACCAAATTTCAACTCAATCGGATCTGCAGGTTAGGAAATATTAATAAAAACAAGAGAAAATTTAAACTTTGAAAATGGGAAACCCTTCGACCGATTTGGCTCATTAACAATCAACCAAAATATTCACGGACGTACCGGTTGGCCGGATAAAAATACTTTTGACCTCGAATTTTTCATTTATCAAGACCATTGTCGGCTCAGATTTAGAAAATTACATACATTTGGGTGAAACGATGGCACAGTGTTCCCTCTAACATGCGCGGAAAATAGATAGTTTTCTAATTTAAAAGTGAGAAATACGCGTCGAGATCCTCATTAGCATTAACTCAAAATTTTTTTCCATATAATGAAAAAGTGAAAAGCACTGATGTGGAGTCAGGAGCTTTTGCGTGCTTCTTCACATCAAGCACGATCCTCACAAAATATCACGTTTGGTCTTCTAATTACACGATCAACATAAAATTTTGAATAAGCCTCTTCGTCGTTATTTTACATGTAAATGCTTAATTCAGACTCGATCTTGGGACTGTTATTATGGTTTCTTGAGTGCTTAACTTCCTCCGCTCACAAAATTTTCGTCTTTGTTTTGAATCTTTTAATCATACGATCCTCATAAATTTTGGAAAAACTTGTATCATATCAGTTTAGTTTTGGTCTCCAAATTTCAGATCAATCTATTTGTTGTTTGGAAAATGTCACTAAAAATAAGGGAATATTCAAATCATCCATCATTCCTCCCCTGCATGCTGAACTCAGGATCGATCGAATCTGTTAGTTCGAAAATATTGGAAAAAATATGCGCATGTCTGTAATCTGCCTCTGTGATCAACAAAGCCATGTCGAGTTTGTTTGAGTATATAATTGTTATTCAGATGTATGTTACACTGTCTCGATTTCTAGAACTTTCTATTATATTACTCATACTCCTTATTAATAAACTTCACGTATCATTACTTTGTACCATCATCCGTTATTATTTCATAATTTTCAAATCGAAAATTCCGAAAACGGTACACAGTATCGAGTTTTACCAAGAGTACCTTCTTGGTGTAAAATTATATGATTTTTAAGTTCACTTGAAGTTTTTATTAATACATCTAACCTTAAAAAAGTTATGTTCAATACTACTTGGTACGAAACGGATAATTTTTTCGCCCTCTATGAGAGTTAGATATAAAAACAAATTCATGGGATGTATCAGCTTCCAAAACAAATTCGTGTAAAATTTCATTAGAATGTGCCAGTAGTTACGGCAAAACCATAAAAAAAACGTATACATTTTTATCTTCAACGCCCTTTATCTTGAATGCGGATGACTAAGAAAATATTTTAATGAGCAAACCCCAATTATTTTCATTTTCCTACCTATCCTAGAGAAGGAGTAACCATTTTTTGAAGCACCCTGTAAAGTGAAAATTTTGCAATTTTCTCCATATCATTTCGTTTTGTGTAAATTCGTGAATAAAATCATATTTGCTTCAATGAACTGCCCCTATGGGGTATTTCGAAAATAAGAGTTGATTATGTTGATGTCAAAGAGGTGGATGGAGCAGCGCATGAAGCCTAATACTAAGAAATATTCGAAAAAATAATGCAAAAATACGATATTTGAATATCGTGAATATCTGCCTATCCACCCAAATAAAACATCCTGTATAATTTATTGTACGAATCGAAATAGTGTGAAGATCGTCAATCAAAAGTCTTCTGATTTCGTGTTTTCTCATATTTATGCAAATTTGGTTATTCTCGGGATTGCTCGATAGTTTATTACCCCACACACTAATAAAACTCTTAATAGATACTCTCCAGAAACATATAAAACAAAAAGATGTAGTATGTATTGGTAGGTTGATATCAACGACAACTAACTAAATATTCATTAACTTAGTTATTTAAATCCTTCGCGAGATGAAAAAGGTATGTCATTTTTATTTCATTTTTGAAATTGATTTCAAAGAATTTTTTTTTTCATGTTGAAAGCATTCATTTTACACTATGAGTAATCATTCAATGGATAAATTCAAAACTAGCAGTACCATTCTTATAACTAGAATTTTATTTCCCAGACTATTTCCGTTCTCTTAAAATCTCTGTAGTCTATACTAAGCTGAACCTGTATCCATAGTGTTTCCTTCATATTTCCTTCGGTACCTACATAATATACTGTCTTCCAGCGAGTCTATAAAACACTTCCTCTATTTCGAATACTCTGGCTACGCCATGGTGCTTGAAAAATCGCGCTTGTTTTGAAGACCGTTTCAACCAATTATAATTTAATATACTATTATGAAGAGATATAAAAAATTAAAGCACTCCTATAAAATAGTAAACATTCTCTCATCAAACGTGAATGCTAGCAGGAAAAAATCGGTAATTTCTAAAAACAAACTCAATCTATTATATGTAATTGTAATGATGTAACTATCACAAAGTGATACTCTATGCAAAAAATTTGGTTCACAATGAATGCTAGGAATTCTAACTGATTGTTAACATTTCAATGTTACCAAGTTATAGCATTAATTTTATATACGATATGGAATTAGACTAAATTGCAGTCATACGCTGACTACACTCTTAAAGTGAATGATAAAACCAAAAACAGGTATTATTGCACATTGGTACATGGTTTTATATATCAGTTGGGATTTTATAAAATATATGTCATAAACTAAATGACCCGAGGAAACCGTAGGGAGAAACGAAATGGTTATGATGCTAAATTTTTAAAATTTAACAGTAGAATTCTATAAATATTAACAAATTATAATATATTTATTATGAAACTGAAATATCAAAACAGATTCATTCTGTTAGCCTCCTATAAATTTTGACTAAAAAAAATATTAAATATTAAAAAACTTTTAGAATGAATTTAATGTCTTATAAGAACTGCTTAAATTAAGTAGACATATAAAATCAAAATTCATTATATAATATCAAATGGAATAAAAAACCCAACAAATATAAATTGTCAATTGAAATTGATAAATATATATTTGAAGGAGACAGAATTTTGGTTCTGATCTTATATTTATTAAAACCAAATCTTTGTCAAGAATGCAAAACATAATTTTAAGAACTTCTCCAAAATAAAATAGAAAAAGGCTTTTTACTTGATAGAAGGAATATAACAAAATTTGAATATCAAAACAGATTAAATCTCACAACAATTGTTTCGCTAGTTATTCAAAATGTGATCTTGCCTGATGATGCTACTGTGATAGCGAAACAATTGTTTTGAGTTTAACAATAAAAATTTGTGAAAATCAGAATAACCTTATTTCAAATTATTTAATATGGATTTTCACCAAGTAAGGACTGATACAATTCAAGATTAAATCTGTTAGTCTTCTACAATTTCAATTAAAGTTGTCTCCTTTAAATATTTATCTATTAATCACTTACTTTCTTATATCTGTTGGTTTTTTTATTCCATTTGACATTATATATTGAGTTTTGATTATATACGTCTATTAAACGTAAGCGGTGCTTATTTTAGACATTAATTTAATTCTAAAAGTTTTTAGAATAAAATTTTTTTGAAATTAAAATTGTAGAAGACTAACAGATTTAATCTGTTTTGATATTCAAACTTCTCCAAAATTAATTTTTTTTAAATATTTAAATAAGCTACTTCAAAAATCTCTCAAATCATGTAACACATCCTCAAAAAACAATTTGAAATTAAATAAGATCTTCGTCAGTCCAACTTCACATTTGAAAAATAAAATCAATTAACAAGAAATAACTCACCAGAAAGACCTCGAGGTATCCTTGTTGAACAAACACTAAAATTAGAGTACTTTAAAAATCCAACGTATTCTATGTTCATCACAAAAATCACACAAAACTTGTAAGGTATTTTATGGGGCAAGTTAAAACCAAGTGACATTCATATGATGAAATTAAGACAACCAAAATATAATTGTATATTATATTATATATACAATAAAATAATAAGGAGAGGTTTTTTACTTGATAGATGGATTATAACAAAATTTGAATATCAAGACAGTTTCATTCTGTTAGCCTCCTATAAATTTTAATTTAAAAAAATTTTATTCATAAACTTCTAAAACTAAATTAATGTCTTATAAACACTGCTTAAATGTAGTAGACACATAAAATCACAACATGGCAATCCACGAATGCGAATGCCACGGCCGACGCAACATGGGTCATCCTGCAAAATAAATTTGTCGTGTTTGTCGGCGTATTGCGGATGTATTTCTCGCAATGCTTGGTTCGAACGCATCAATTGTCATCGTTACACCTCCCCTGTGATTCCTTTGTAGCAGCTCATAATACACCACACCCAGCTGGTCCCACCAAATACAAAGCACAATGAATATTCAGCAAATCGGGGTATCCATACGTTGCCCTACGTTTTGAATTATCGAAATGGACCCATTTTTCATCGCCATTCATAATCAGATGCAAAAAGCCTTTATTTTGCCATTTGCAGTTGTTCACGACGTTCGACGTCTCTTGGCTTCG
Source organism: Megalocaria dilatata (assembly GCA_034642435.1). NCBI lineage: Eukaryota > Metazoa > Arthropoda > Insecta > Coleoptera > Coccinellidae > Megalocaria > Megalocaria dilatata. The sequence continues at coordinate 78,869,897 of CM067856.1, forward strand.
TTTCAAACAGTGCTCTTTCCCGTTGATTTTTCACAATGGCAATTGGCTGGTTGAGTGACTCCAAGAGTTTTTGCGAGTTCTTCTTGCGTTTGTAATGGATCTTCATCGAGCCTTGCTTCTAATTCGTTATCTTTAACTTTGGTGGCGCTCCAGGTCTTTCAAATCAAAATTGCCACTTTTGAAGCGTGCAAACCACTTCTGAAGCATTCGTTCATGTACAGTAAAGTCATCATAAAGATCCCCTAAAATACGATAACTTTCTGCAGCCTTTTTCTTCGTACTGAAGAAATGAAGTTAAACTCTCCGCAACAATACAGTATTCCGTACAAAACTTGACATTTTCAGGGCACACAAAACTATGTTATTTACACTTCAGCGAAATGACAGATACTGAAAAGAAAATGATGACAACTCGAAATGATGGTACAACACTTACTACATTATTTCTTAGATCGGTCAAAAAAAACGGTATTTCTTAAAGAAACACAGTTTCGAACAATTTCTTCGAACTTTCTGAAAATGATTCTAGTACATCCAGTACTTTAAAAATTTGGTTTGAATGAGATGTGGTGAATCCTTCCATAAAGTGTGAGTGAGACAGATAGTGACGCCACTATTTGGTATTGGCACACATAAACGCAATACAGATCAGTACGCTACGCCCCTCGGTCTACTGCGCATCTTTCCGTATTTTATCGTTTTATTTGTGTACTTACGACTTTTGGCTTCGTTTATTAGATTTGTTTGCTTGTGATTTGGATAGTTTTAATCTCTTTACGACGTGCTTTGATTTTAACTGGACTAACCTGTGATTGTGTATTGCTATCATGTCTGTGTATACCACACAGGAATACGGCAACATGCACCTCATTTATGGGAAATGCATATGTAACGCTAGTGCAGCTTCGAAAATATATCGCGAGAGATACTTTAATGCTGATTGTTATCCAGATCATCGAGTTTTTACGCATGTGCTATTCTTCACTGCGCGCCGACTTCCAAACAAAGTGCATGGTGAAGGAAGAATTTCCTTGCCTTACGGCGATATTGTGTTTCAAGCAGTTGAGGAAGATCCAAGTACTTCGCTACGTGAAATTGAGCGAAGCACAGGAGTGTCCCAAAGTATAGTTCACCGACTATTGGAAAAACATAAGTTCTACCTATATCACGTACAGCGAATACAAGCTCTGTTACTTCGGGATTGTGGGTTGCGTTTTGCCAAACCATGCTAAAAAAGAACCGCTAAGACCCACAATTCTTAGAAAGTATTTTGTGGTCGGATGAATCAACATTTAAAAAAGATGGTTACATGAGCCTACACAATTTACACGAGTGGCACATAGAAAATCCGAATTTAATGAGACAAGATAGATCTCAATATAGTTTTAAAGCGTATATGCGGACTGAAATTTTGAACGGAAGAGTCATAGGAACCCTGTATATCTGTTTCAAAGATTGGTGCTAAAAATGAATTCAATCTCTATATCGGAAGCAACATATTACTTCCCCTAGAAGTAAGTTTTCACTTTCTTCCCGTTATCAAGAGTAACCTAAGCTGTCTCATTAAGTAGTACTTATTTCAATCAAATCAATGTCGTAACATAATACTCACTTAGTGGAAAAATAACTATTGTGACTTATTTGAATCAATCCTTTATTTTTCCAATAATAGTAAAAGTCTTACAAATGCACGGCAGATTCAAAATGATATTTTGTGATTATTTGATAACTATTTAATTTTTATATCTTGTTTTTAATTATGGAATCGTATAATTTTCCCATTATTTCGGAAACTATCCCATCATCAGACAACTGACTATAGTTGTCTGATGATGGGATAGTTCATTTCCCGAAACTCGAGTCACAAGAAAATGTGTAAAATATACTTTTATTGGTAGTAAAACATAGTAATTTCTACAATTTGTTTTAATTATGATCAACTACCAAATAGTAGCGGCTGAAACAATTCAGTATTATCAACATCTGTTTGTTCGTTCAAAACGATTTTACGGGCATTATACCTGTTGGTTTCAAGAAATTCTAAAAGTGTTGATCTAGAACTTTTGCTTTCAACGTGGATAATTTCATAATTATTGTTGAAATGATGCCTGAATTCCTTCAGATGATTAACATATGTCGAATGTACAACAGAATCGGATATATAACCCCTTTGGTGTTCTTGGACACGTTTCTAGAATGATCTACCAGTCTGGCCAATGTATACTAATGGGCAATCTTTGCAAGTCAACTTGTAGACTCCGGATTTATTTTCTTTATTTGTTCGATCTTTATTGTTTTTTATGTAGGTAGTAAGGTTAGTTATTGTCTTAAAAGCCGCGTTATAATTGAAACAAGTTTTGAAATATTTAGCAATATTTTCAGATAATCCATTGACATAAGATATCGAGAAATATTTCTGTGTATTGTCCTCTTTTATGAATGGGTTCACGAGGTTTAATGCCATTTTCTCTTGTTTATTGGATATCATTTTGTCTATAAGAAAAGGATTGTAACCTTTGTTTGACGCTATTTGTTAAATAATATTTAATTCTTTCATAAAGTTTTCTGAATTTAAAGGGACACTCAATAATCTATAAATAAAACTATTATATGCTGACATCTTTTGGTTGGTGGGGTGATTTGAAGTTTTATGTATTATGATATCTGTATGTGTGGATTTGTGAAAAATACTAAAATCATGCAAATTATTTAGTCTTGTTATTGTGAGGTCAAGAAAATAAATACTTTGATCCTTTTCTTCTTTTTTTATTTATGTTTTTTATATTTATATCAAAATGATATATGTTCACAATATTGTAATCGCCGATCAGGATCGTCTTCACTGACTTCTAACAAACGTAAATCTGCGGCTTCGTCAGTAACACCTTAATGCTCTTCACGTTTTTTTATCAGTAATGAACCCAGTGTTCATGAATTTTGATATAAAATTAATTACTGCTGAATAATTCATATTCTGGCTATTTCGCGCTGATTATCTAGCATTATAATTTCCGAAATAGAGAACGACTGTTTATTCTTTTTGCGATCGTGTGAATCAAGCCTACTTGAATTGTTCGAAAAGAGAGGAAGATCACAAAAAAAAAGATTATGAACACTTTCAATATCTGATGAGTATTGAACTCGATTGAAGAAAATCTGTTGTATCTCAAGAACATATTGGATTTTATCAAGAATTCGATTATGAAATACACCACTCCTCTCAATTGTTATGTTTGATCTTATTGTTGATCACGTGCTACAAAATATTGATGAAAATGTTAAATAAGTATTTATTGACCGCCTGGAAGCAAATGGTAAATATTTTAACATCTTAATACGTGTTGGTTCAAAAATTCGTCCACTTAATGCATGATACCCATGACATCCAAAGAGTTTTTAACAGCAAATGGAACGTCAAACAGAAATTTTCAATATATTCATAAAAAAATTACAAAATCTTCAAACTGATGTGCCACACGACTCCAATCGCCATTGTAGATCTTTTGGCGTGTTGACACCCTTGGGAGGATGTTGGTATACTTACGAATTGACCATCAACATATTTTTTCCTCCAAGTATTATACAAATCTACCTGTCTGGACGATTTCAGAAAAAAACATACTGATGGAAATATCGCGCTGAACTTTTTTATACAGGCTGCCCGGTATATCTCAAACTTCCAAATCGAACTATGTCGATTGTCGACTATTAGGAGATCTTTCATGAATGTCTTGTTTACTAATGGTGACATCTTATATCTGCAATATCTGGATGGTTGATAGCTAAGCAAGAAAAAGAAAATCTTACCAAAAACCTTCCTCTCAATAGCTCAAAATATTTATGTCGGACACGTTTTAGGAAATAGTGTTTCATATGTTGGAAGTTAATATAGTCCGTCTAGAAAGTATCCGGAAAAAACAAAGCTCAAATGTACTTAATTTAGTATTTATTTTCAATTCTTGAATTACAAAATTATAAAAAATATTCATCATACTTTCTTATACACCCTCCATTTAACTATAAGCACTTGACTAAACGTCGAGGTACACCAGAAACTAGATCACCCCCATAATTTTCGGTGATGGTAGTCCAGAACTGTAAAACTGACCGAATTAAATCATCTTTATTTCGTGGCGCTGCTCGTTCAACTTCAATCTTCATTAGTCCCCATATTTTTTCAACAGGACGAAGATGTGGTGTAGATGCTGGCCATGAAATGGTTGTCACTTGGTGTTTTTGCATCCAAGCTTGTGTATAGGCCGAAGTATGGCATCATGCATTGAACTACTGAAAACGCCACCCCTCTGGATGTAAAGTATTCGCTTCTTTCAAGGAGAAAATTGTTTAGAATGCCATAATACTTTTCACTATTAATGGTACCATCAACTATACAGAAAGGCGTAGCACCACGCTGAGATCTTGCTCCCCAAACCATTATTTTGGTGGGAAATTTGAACGGTAACAGGTTGTTTTGATAGGATTTTTAAGTGATTTCCACCAAGTTGGAAACAATTTTCATCAGATATAATGACATTATTAAAATGATCTTGAAAACGTTGACAAAATTCTTCCTCCTTCGTTACTTTTTTAAGGGTGTCGATATAGGGATTTTTTTGATTTCCTTGATATGAAGTCTTGTCTTTTCAGTGACATATGAACGGTTTCTGAACATACTTTTATATTTCGTTGATTTCCAAATCTGTTAGCCAATTTGCGTAACCCCAGACCCGGATTGTGTCGTCCTAGGGCCAATAAAGCATTTAAATCTTTTAATATTGCGCGGTCTTCCTAAAACTGGTCTATGCCTCATATCCATACAATTTTTTATCCTCTTTATTGTCTCATTTACAGCACTTTTTCGAAGATCAGTCAATTGCACTAATTCTTTTACGTTTCGAAAACTTTTTCTATACAAATTTTCTACCTTTTTCTCTCTTTTCTATTTGCGACATTATTTCATAAATTTTATACCCGTTTACAATCAACAATATTCTCCAAATAGTGATACTATGCAACTTTTGCCATAGTCGACTGTCTGCACAATATATTTTATACATTATTTTTGCCGTAGAGTATTACAAAAAAGACGTATATTAAAATTATGAAAAATAATAAATTCCGGATACTTTTTAGATGGACTTTATTAAATGATTGACAGGTCTGAGAGATTTGGACATTATGTTTGACGTATCATTCGAACAAAAAGTTGAAAGTTAAGCCGTAGAAGACCCGACAAAAATTGTTGGTAGTAAAACATTGTAATAAAACATTTGTTTTAATTATGATCAACTACCAAATAGTAACGGCTGAAACAGTTCAATACCCGACAAAAATGATGGACACGAGAGGAATACTTACATAGCACGACTGTGTAACTTAAATATCACAAGTTACTAGTTGATGTATTATGATACATACCTACACTATCGAGCACGAAATTAAGGTCATTCCGTAATTTGAATTTATTTTGAAAATCTTTTGATTGTAACCTAGATTACTATCTGTGTGTGATGATTTTGTCGCGATTGCTTAAATAAAAAAGTTGTTAATATTTCGACAAGTGTTTGACAAAAAAGGAAATTCTATCTCAATTTTTAAAACCAGTGCTTTTATCGATCTATTGCAAAGTGCTTAATCAAGTTGTGCTACCACTGTAAGTGTTGAATTAGTTGTAAATACTGTTGTGGCGGCACGAATTGTAGCGGCTATAGAATATGGCCGTGGTCAGTACGACACTGGGAGAATGTAGTGTAAGTATGCCTCCAGTATTTCAACTGCTCACTGGAAGATCTGATTCTGAATGAGAAAGTACTCCAACAGCTAGAAGAGACCACTTGGTCATTTCCAGTGCTTTGGGAAGTCGAATAGGCAGACAAACGTAATTGAATGGACAGTTAGGAGGCGATTTCATGCTTCTGAATCAGCTTCTCAAACTAGAACAGCGAAGTGCAATGTTCAATTTTGCACAATCAAGTTGAACAACAGAGGATTGGAACACCGTATTGTTTTCCGATTGATGGCGATTTTGTCCTATGACTTTAGACAGAATTTTGTGAGAGTAACGAGGACAAGGCGAGATATATGCTCAAGCATTTATTTCCGGGTGACTTGCAGTTGAAATAAATTAATTCGGCTGACCTGTAACAAATATCAGCTGGTGGACGCTTAGGTTTCATATGAAGAGGCCTATCTTTTAGAACTTGCACGGAGTTAGCCTCTACCTAAAGTGGTACTTTGAATACTCATAGGTACCTAATATAAGTTCTGAAAGACTATCTTGATGGTAATTCTTGAAACAGACGTAAACCTCATTATTGGTAACGCATGGTCTCAAACTGCTCGGCTAGTTACTGCTTATCCTGACAAGGTTCAAATAACGAGATTGGATTGTTCGGCTAAAAGTCCAGAAATAAATAAAATGGGATGAGATTGGAAGATGTTTACAGAGACATATGCCGGCTCTGAGAAATGCTAAAGAACTTCGTGACACATAAGGTCAGAAACAAAGTCAGTACTGGTAATACAACAGTTGCGTAGTGCTGAACATGTCGGGACATTGACTGTTCTGTACAAATAACAGAATGGGCAGTTTCTGACTACTGAGTAGTCCATAACTGGCCCTTTGAAAGCCAGACTTAACTCACTTTGCTCTTTTTTTCAGATAATATTTGCACTTGTTGTGTTGACAGTCTTGCACCTGAACAATGGGCAATCTTTTAAAGCTGGGATAACACCTCATGGAGTTCGAGTGGGTGTTAGTCCTTACAATCACTACAATCATCGACACCATTATAATCCTAACTACTATAATAATCCTTATTATCGTCCCTATCCAATTCATAATGGGTACAATCAGTTTGGAAATGAATACAACCAATTCGGATCTGGCTTCAGCCAATTTGGTTTCTTTCCATGACCTAACTGATTAACTAATATCAACTCTAAGAATTGCGGCATCAGATTAACGAATAAAAATTTCAAAGTATCATTTTTGTTTTACTTTTCATATGTAATTTTTTAACCATCTTTATAGCGGCTGGGTCATTCAAAATTTGCATTTTTGATCAGCTGTAAAACTTATGAATAGTTCTTCAAGTTACAAGTTTATTAGAAAGTTTGGACCTTGAAGTTTACTAGAGAAAAACAATATCATTCAAATGAACTCCATGACTTGCTACGGTTCCCCATCTGATGAACATAATTTTCTAGTACATGGTCGATTGTTTGGGGATCGATATCATGAATAGCAACTTCGATTTCGTATTTTAAGGCATCTATCTTTCATAAACGGTTAGCGTAACTTATCCTTAATGGATCCCCACAAAAAATAGTCCATTGGAGTCAAATCACAGCTCCGAGGCGGCCATTTGTCATCAGCATTTCGACTTATTATTAGATTTTAAAAAATATGCGTAAAATATCGAAGGTTACATTGGCTTTGTGGCAAGTGGCGCCATCCTGTTGAAACCAAATGTCGTCCACGCCTTCCTATGAACATTGTATGCCTTCATATCGGAGCCTTTAAGCAAAATTGTCATCAGAGAAGTGAGAGATGTGTTCAGTATTGGAGCTTGTCGACGATTTGATGTTGACAGATGTTCAGCCACATTCTGGCTTACAGTAGCAATGTTTTCAGGTGTGCTCATTAGAGTTGAGGTTGTTTTATCCAATAACTATCCAGTTTCACGAACTAGCTCCACAAATTTCCGTAAAGGCTTATAATTCTATTCAATTTTCCACGTTAATAGCAGTAAATAGCAGTTTGTATGGAAGATTGACCACTTTGGAAATAAGTTTTCATTCAATATTTGCTAGTTTTGTTCAAGCGCAAATCGATCCATCTAAGTTTCTGTCGAAACCCGAAGTAAAGAACTGTTGTTAGACTCGAAATAACCACTACATCAAAATGCAAACGCTAGATGGTCAATTCTTGTTCAAAGCAAAATGGTTTCTTTCAAATTTATGCATTTTGTGATTTTACAACCGCCTCATATGATGATGTATGATCAAATTATTAAAAATTCTCACAATAGGCTTTATTTTTAGAAGAAATAACACAGGACATAAAATCTGACGAGTAGATTTTGATGTTCATTTATTTATTCATTCACATCAAAGGAATAAAAACAGGTAAGTCAACACCCAATCAAGTTTACACAAATTAACTTTATGAGACTGTTACAAAAATGAATTAGCCTGAAAAAAATCAGGAACAAAAAATTATGCGATGAAATATTCCAATATGTTGAATCACAATGAAAAGAATTAATAAAATAATGATTTTTTTTCTCGAAAACCTTGAATTTTAGCAAGGTATTACAAGAAACCTTATTTGTTAAGAATGGATCAAGCTATTTAAAATTAATTTTGTTATTATGAAATAGGAATATCGAAAAAAGTTTCTTGCGAAAGAAGAGGTGACTTTTCGTACCCGTTGCATTCATAGAGTAACATGACCAAAAAATTTTTCTCGCCCGCATAAAATGTCTGGTTAATTTTAGTTTTGTCAGTTTTTTGGTTTTTAAGAAAAAAAAATTAGCAGATTTTCTAGAATAATTTCAAGACAGGAAATATTGTAAAATTTGTATAATCATTGAAAGCATCATTTTCAAGAAGATTGACAGATAACTAAGATAGCTATGGAATTCAAATGTTAATGAAAACTATAAAGGGAAGAAGCACGGAAAACAGCAGTCAGTCTCCAAATTTTCAGAGTAGAATCCATGTCGGTCCATAATTAAAAAGTTCCCAAAAGTATCATCACCTAAAAAAGAAGATTATATGGTTATTGTGAATTGACGTTGAATCCAGAAAATACATTACCAGAATGTGAATGGAAAGATTCCAAGTATAAATCAAGTTTTAAACGAATTGGATATATAGAAGAAAATCAAAAAAGTTGCCTGTGAATTTCAGAATGTTCTAGAAGTGTTGTTTCCAACGAAACCAGTGTTATTTCTGAAACGAAGAAGAGACAATTAAAAGGAACAATCATAAATTAATGAACAAACTTACCAAAGGTAGTAAAAATTCAATCCTGTTAGTCTTTCCAGAAAAAAATTTAGAAATAACAATCATTGTTTACGTTAGTATTACGTTAGAATTAAGGTCCGTTAGATCATAGGACCAAAGAAGTAGGCTTATTCAAGTAGTTCACATATGAAATATTAATTTCACTTTATATTCAATATGAATATTTTAAAATTCAATTAGAGAACTTAATTTTGAACCCTCCCTTTGAAAGCAAATCAAAATTTAATAATATTACAAATTTTCAATAAAAATTATATGAACTATAGAGCTAGCTGGGAACCCTCGAATAGATCACTTATATACAGGAGTGATCCAAGATTCACTCGAAACTGAGAAATTTCAAAACTAAATTGCATAATCTTAAGTGGAATTATGGATTAAATAATCAAAATAAAAATTTAAATAACGACAAAATAGGTAGATATATATATATATATATATATATATATATATATATATATATATATATATATACGATATATATCACAGAAACTCGATGAGTTAATGACTCCGGTTTGTGTACTAAGCCGTTGCTATTTACCCGCGAGGACCACACTTTTTCTTATTTTTGGTTTTGAGTATTTTCCTTATTTCGTCTGAATTACTGATTTTAACTCACTATCGTGACATCGTTTCCGCAGGGTTGTGGTGGGAGTTGTTGAGGTTGCGACTTCAGAATAATGGAAGTACCCTCTGTCTAGAAGCTTTTCTCTGATCTTCAACTCAGAACTTTGGAAAGTTTTCTATTTTGAGTTCTAAAACAAAGATTATCATAAATCGTCATATTCTCTGTCAATATCTGTAGTTGAGTTGGTTTTATTTTCGTTTTATTTTAGTTTTGTTTCATCTTTAGCTGGACATGTCGATATCTAACCACTTTCAGCGACTAGATATCTTTCATTTCATTTTTAATTCTAATATTGTCTGTATCTAGTTCAGCGAGTAGTTACCTTTTATTTTATTTTTGCATTATAAAATTGTTCTGGATTTCCAGTTTTCGATGTTAGTAAATATGTTGTCGATGCATGATTTGGATTTATCTGTTATTCTTGTATATTCATTTATGGTCTGAGTTAGATTGACATACTTCAAAAGGTTGATTAATCGGGTTTTCATTGAATGTTCATCAATAATTTCCACACCTGTTATGATGATTTCCTCAAATTCTTCACAGACAATAGTCAATAGCTCCTCAATTTTTCCAAAGAAAACTTCTAGGGTGCCCTGTGGTGGTCTGTATTGAACTAACTAGAATTTTTCATCAACCCGTTCGACAATCTACTACTGCACATTCAAAGTTTTCTTCTATTTCGAGCTTCTTCATATTCGTTATTTCGAAAGTTTTCCAGGATTGATCACATATATGGCTGCTTCTCCATATCCATTTCTCCTACAGAATTTTGATGATAGTTCGAAATTATTTATTGCTAAAATATTTAATTGTTCCTCAGTTTGCCAGTGTTCTGAAACACTCATTATTTTACAGTTTGGTGTTTGTTTCATACCTTGTTCAATTCTGTCTATGGCATTTCGTATTGACTGAGTGTTTTGATGGACCATGCTGATTGAATATGGCCGTTTATGTATATTTAGTTTATTTCCGAAACCCTTCTGTTTGCATGAAATCTGTGCTTCAAAAAATCAAATCTTCTAATGCCTACTCCTGTCGGCCAGATTTCTGGTTTATAATACATCTCATCCATCTTTTCAAATGGGGCAGTAATTAAATTATTGATTTTATTCAGCTTCTTCAAGAATTAATTTACAGATGCTCGCAAATCCTTCACACATGATGAGTTTAAACTAGTTCAAAAACTGAGAGTTTATTATCTATTCAATAAATTTGAAATGGCTGGAACTCTTAGCCAATGTTGGAATTATGTCGAATATCATAAGATTACTATTTGAATTTGGCACCGTATCACAAGTAATTGTGGTTTCAAATACATTTCAAATACGTTTCTAATATATAACACGTCCTTAGTTGGCCAACTAACTAGAGAGTGTAGTTTTTCAAAGGGTTAGAATAAAACTAACATAAAAATTACAATACTATATTTATGCTACAAGGTATATTGGGTAAAAAATATTTAGTATGGACTAACTCCAATCAATCCGAAACTCTGCACATACGCTAGTTTTTCAATCAAAGAACGTGTAAATTCATCAGGTATCTTCCTAATCTCTTCAGATGCCTTTTGTAAATATCTTTCCTCCATTTTGAAATATTCCCTCTGCATATCGAGTTCATCATACACCTCTTTCACTTTGTTTATACTTTGCTGATCATCTTGTCCATAATATTTTTTGAGTATGTTTTTTTGTTCATCAGATGATTTTTCTAGAGCCATTACAAGTACGTAGGAACATTTTTTATCTTGAATATCTGTACCTTCTTTGTTAGTAATTTCCTCGCCATAGATATCAAGAAAATCATTCTGAAAAGAATTAAAAGGTATTTTATTTTACCTGAAAAATTATAAAACTCAAACTGTTGTAGCTCTTTCCAAATTTACTACATGTTTATGGATATATATTCGTTTTTTCGGAAAAAGGAACAGAAAAAGAGGTTGAGAACATTTTTGAACCAGAGTGGCTCAGTTGAATGATCTCGTAATGTAGAGAAGTGAAAAATCAAGAGAGCATTTGAATATTTTATATATTTATATATATTTATATATATATATATATATGTGTTTATTAGGGTCGGTCAAAAAATCGAATGATTTATTTTTGACTTTATACTCTGAAAAATAGGTTCGTAGACACCTAAAAAAAATTCTCTCCAAGTATGAGCTCTTAATTATAACGGAAAGGTCTTCCGCTTTGCGGGTTTCTATTTTTTTCGAATAATCAGATAAAAAAATTTATATCTCGCTTCCAACTGCTTGGAAAAATATTCCGTGACATAGACTTTGTAAGAAATTGAATGCTTTACAAAAAAGGTCTCCTATGATTTTTTCAAAAACTCAACCGATTAAAAGATATTCATAGTTGAAGAATTTTAAGGAAAATATTCGTTTTTATTATAAATTTTATAAGTCGATGAAAAAAAATTATTTCGAATTGCGGAACTCATGATTTTGTAGGAAATTTACTGGTCTACAAAAATGGTCTCCTATGATTTTTCGATTAAGTGAAGCCGTTACGAGATATCCTTCGTCAAACATTAACGAATATCAATATTTCTAGTTTTTGATTAATAATTCGATTAATTTCAATTTAAATTATAAGTTTCAGAAAAATTTACATAAATTTGAGTTTCGATGGATAAAAAAATGTTTTAAACAATTTTTTTAATATTGTTTTCAGTCTTGACCTTGTTTGATTGCATTAAAACAAGAAATTAGAGCATTTTTTCGACATATAGCCAATGATTAGTTTAATTTAAAGTGAATGACACATTTCTTTGTCAAATTTAATATGAAAAGTATTGAATCGAGTGAAAAACAACTAGTATTTAACTTTTTTATAGATAAATTTTTTTATTGAATTATCAATTGCAATATAATTGTCAATATTTTTAAAATAACAGTACGCTATTACTATAAATAATTTCCTTTATTACAATTTGGGTATGTTTTTTGATGTTCTTTGACAACTTGCAATAAGTACTGGAATTGTTCTTCGTTTTTTGTCAAGCATTGATTATATATATTCACTGACTAATGCAACAGCTCGCTCTGCTGAATCATTGACAACTTTTAGTTGTTGACAGTATTCTTTATTTTCGAGATACCTCTCATTAGTAGGCCATAATTCAACATCGACATCAAGAAAGTGATACGATAGATCGAAGATTTTAAAAAGATTTAATGACTTTTTAGACACAAAGTCACTCAGAGTTCTCTGCGCCAATGAAGTCAAATCTTTTTTAGCAATTACAAATCTTTTAGTTTCAGAATCTGTACCGTCACGAGTATTAACAGCTTCAACAATACTATATCTCGAAAAAAATGCTCTAATTTCTTGTTTTAATGCAATCAAACAAGCTCAAGACTGAAAACAATATCAAAAAAATTGTTTAAAACATTTCTTTATCCATCGAAACTCAAATTTATCTAAATTTTCTGAAACTAATGATTTAAATTTAAATTTATCGAATTATTGATCAAAACTGGAAATATTGATATTCGTTAATGTTTGACGTTGGATATCTCGTAACGGCTTCACTTAATCAAAAAATCATAGGAGATCATTTTTGTAGAGCAGTAAATTTCCTACGAAATCATGAGTTTCGCAATTCGAAATAATTTTTTTTTCATCGACTTATAAAATTTATAATAAAAGCGAATATTTTCCTCAAAATAGACAAACTTCAACTATGAATATCTTTTAATCGGTTGAGTTTTTGAAAAAATCATAGGAGACCTTTTTTGTAAAGCATTCAATTTCTTACAAAGTCTATGCCACGGAATATTTTTCCAAGCAGTTGGAAGCGAGATATAATTTTTTTTATCTGATTATTCGAAAAAATAGAAACCCGCAAAGCGGAGGACCTTCCCGTTATAATTAAGAGTTCATACTTGGAGAGAATTCTTTTTAGGTGTCTACGAACCTATTTTTTAGAGTATAAAGTCAAAAATAAATCATTCGATTTTTTTGACCCACCCTAGTGTTTATGTCCATATCTGCCAATATTCTATTCTTCCTCGTAAAAAATAAATTGAATTGAAACTACACTGTTTCCATTTGTAGAACTTTCTATTAGCATTACTCACACTCTTTTTTAATGATATTTGGTACAAATCAGCCGAATTAATCTATTTAAATATAAATATGCTAATTATGAGCTTCACGGCATATTATGGTCTAACTTGAGCAAGAGGAAAGTTTTTTCTGCGTTTGTGACGTGAAAATATCCAGAATATATTTCTTCACTTGAATTGGCTCGCAAAATTCGTAAATTTGGTAAACGATTTATATTTCGATATTTAAAGGTCTTCTTCATATAAAACTCGTTGTGTGGTTATGTGAGCTAGGGATTTCGTAGGATTCGGGCATGTAATTATGTCGAAAGTCTGAACGAAAAAATTTGATGGCTTTAATAAAGAAACCGTTTAATACTTTTCGATTCTGTTTTCAGATTCGATTTAGGTGTAAAAGAAAGTACAATCGCGAAACATTTCAACAATTTTGGATGAGATTTTTTTCGAAGTGTTAGATTTACAAAAAAATTGTTTTCAGGGAAATTCGAAGAAAATCGAGTTCATTTAGAAAATGAAATTCATTTTGGCAACCGAGAAAAAAATCACGAATGCTGCAGGTTTTTCACCATTTTGTAGAATTGTTTTTGAAGTTTTTCACCTTTTCTGAATTGAGCATCCAGAAATACTGAGATGTGACCAAAAACTGTTTAAAGATTATACAATAACTGACCAGACTTAAGAGAATATTCTTAAAAAATTACGTTTCCAGGTATGCGGTTAAATTTGACAAGGCTACAAGGACAACTGTAGTATAATTGATTTTATGGAAAAACTTGAAATATTTCGTGAAATCAAGAAATTTTATATTGAAGAATAAATATCAATATTTCTACCCTGTGTTATATAACATTTTTTATTGCAATTAATTTGTATGATCTCCCTTCGGAGTTTGGCCCTTTCACAAGTGGACACTAGTGTAGTCGATTGATCTATATTTTTCGATCGATCCGCTTTCGAAAAATCAATTTTTTTCTATAATTTTCTATAATTTTAGGTGGGATCTACTTTTCGTTCAAATTCCGTCTTTGGTCATCCTTTTTTGGTCATCCCTACGCGTAAGTGGAGGAGGGCGGTGACAGTTTGGCGAGCGCGGGAAAAGTTCGAAAATTTTCATCCGTTCGTTTCGTCGCGACGGAAAGCCATCCGCGAAATATAGGGGCTTTGGCGGGTAGCGGGTCTATAGGACCTTCGGTCCGAATGGGTATTTTCGCGACGGGCTTCGCCCGTCGCGAGATATATCCGTTTTTTCCGACGGTGCGAAACTTTCGGACGGTCTCCGTACTTTAACTTCACGGATCGCCCCTATACGTAGACCACAGAAACGGTTCGTTACCGCGGTGTGCGTGGCTTGACGGAGTTCGGGAGTTCAAGGGGAAAATTCCCGATTTTTATCCGCTCGTATCTCGGGAACGGTGGGTCATCCGGGAACGGGAACGGGATAACGGGCTAGAGGGAAGTGCGGACCTTCGGTCCGCAGGGATAGTATCCCGACGGGCTGCGCCCGTCGGGAACCTAAGCGTCTGGAAGTTAGCCCTTCAAGATGGCCACATCGATGGTCGGTTGCCATGGAAATTACCGTTTTAATATAATGTTTGTCTGGTTGTAATGTTTGTCCGGTTTATGATGAAACACCCTGTATATGTTCATATGTAAATATGTTTTAAATAACTCTTCAGATGAAATCTTCATTTAATCACTTATACTCAATATCAAACAGATTAATTCTGCACTATAAATTTCAATTTTATAAAATTTCTTCCCGAAAACTTTTTGAAATTGAATTAGGTGAATGCCTTAGAAAACACAATTTCAATTTAGTTGATTTAATACTCATAACAAAGAATCAAAAGGAATCAAAGAATCCAAAGAAAATATAGAATACTTATTAAACTTCTTCAGTAAAATACATAATGGATATAACGGTTGTTTCATAACGGTATTATGAAGAAGAGATTCCTCCCCAAAAATGCCCAATAATACCTCAAGAATTTCTTCGAAAGTAACTCTCTTCAAAAAAGCTCTTAGCTCTTTCAAAAAAATTCTTGAGTGAAATTTGATTTTCATAATACCGTACGTATCACATAGGGGTCACGACCTCTTTCCGATACATAGGTCACCGTCCTCGCCGGCTCCAAGTAGAGCAGAATACAAGCCTTCTGACACCGACGTTTCAACGAAGAATAAGGTCACAGGCGTCATTGGTAAGCTAGCAATCCATTGCCAATCTAATGAGTTCAGGGGTTTGCAAGCCGGAACGAAACGATTACCTGCCGAAAGTGAGAGGTTTGAAAGATCCCTCATAACACAGCATCCCCAAAAAGCTTCATCGTTATGAAGCAATCGTTGTATCCATTATGTGTTTTATTGAATCAATTTAATCAATATTCCATATAATCGCTTATGTGCGTCCTCCGAATCTAGTTGTGATCTGATTGTAAATGGACTTTTTTCTGCTACATTGAAATAAAAGAGTACTGTTTGTAAAGATAATATTTTATTATTAACAGTTAAGAACTATTTGCCCTAAAAGTGGGCTGGAAAAATGAAACAGATAGATATGCCTCGTAGGGCAACTTCTACTTGAACGCTATACAAAATGAATTTGTCACTGCAGGTAGTTTTCAGTCTTCGTGGTTGAAAACACTTGAGAGTTGTGAGAATAACCCACAGGAGGCAAATTCTTAGGTACCATTGACGTAGACATGCCCCAGGCCTTGAAAGTTTGAATTTTTTGAAAATAAAATGTAAAAAAGAAAAACATTTCATGCATTGAACTTGTAAACTTATGCATGTCACTGTCAATTGTGGATGATCTTCACAGTTGACTGGCAGATGACATATTGATGTGATTGCTCTTCGAAGTTGACCTCGCGCTGTTCGAATTGAAACTACACGAATAATGCAATCAGTGCAAGGGTGGACATCCACACTTCTTCCCAGATTCCAACATAAAGGAGGAAGATAATTATCCTTGACTAGCACAAGACTACTTTCTCAATATTTTGACTTTGTGTTCGCCACTTTTGACGTTCTTGTAGTTAATATATTCTTTGGGCCATCGCTTCCATATGTGTTACTCGAATCTTTGGAGTTTCTGAAAGCGAACTAATCGATTCTCCGTGATATCGTTCAGATCTGGTTCTGGCAAAGCAGTAAGAGGTCTACCAATAAGGAAGTCAGAGAAAGTGATAGGGTTTAGGTCAGTTTTATCTGCTGATAGTGGTGAAGGGGTCTAGAACTCAAAATTGCTTCAGTTGGCGCCAAAACCGTTTTAAAATCTTCATAAACGAGATTTGTATTGCCTATGACTATCTGCAAATAAAATTTCATGGATTGCACACCGGCCTCCCACAAACTGCTAAAATGAGGAGAATTCGCGGGATTTAGCTTTCAATCTATATTCTCATTACAACAATAGGACTTGAAATTGTCATTCTTTAGAAATGTGGCTAAAACTTCAAGTTTGTTTTTAGCTCAAATGAAGTTGATTCCATTATCTGAATATATTTTTGAAGGTTTATCTCTTTTCGAAATGAATCGCCTCAAAATACTCCAAAAAGCTTCTGTTGACAGACCAGTTGCAATTTCAAGATGAACTGTCGGAACTAAATGATCTCGCGGTATATCTCCTATCAATGAATGAACTGTTTTGGCATCTACTTTGATGCTACGCACATACAGACAAGCTCCGTATGCCTCATTTGATGCGTCTGAAAATGCATGTAATTCTATGCTTATTGGATTATTACACTTGATGTATCGATCAATTCGTAAGTCGTTGAGTCTTGTGAGATCTCTCTTGAAGTTCAGCCACATTGTGCATATATTAATGGGAACTGACTCAGCCGACGACAGTTTTTCTTACCACAATTTTTGGAACAATGTTTTTCCCACAATGATATAAGGATATGTTTGGCTTAGTAATCCTCTGAAGAGCTCTACCCTCGTTAAAATAAAAAAGTAATGTATCAGAGTGACATGACCACCTAAGATCTAGTGTTTTCTTTCATATTCTCCTGGGGACCGAGGTGCAAAATAACAACTATTAGCCCTGAAGGTAGGCTTGAAAAATGAAACAGATAGATATGCCTCATAAGGCAACTTCTACTTGAATGTTATACAAAATGAATTTGTCACTGCAGGTAGTTTTCAGTTACAGACTGTAAAAAGAAATATACAAAATCTGGCTTCGTGGATGAAAACACTTCATAGTTCTGAAAATAATCAACAGCAAAATTTTGAATATCAAAACAGATTAAAAACTCCGCCTACATGATCGTGAGGGTGGATTGAGTAGCTCAGCAGTCATGTTGCCGGTCCCAAGCCCGGATAAAGGAAGAGGGTTGTTAGGTTAGATTAGCTACCTACCTGACGAAAAATAAAGCACAAGCTCACAGAACCGATAACTCGCCTCGGAATAGGACTGATACACTGATGACGACCCATGCTAGAAAACGGATAACAAGTTGGAAAAGAAAAAACATCACCAGGATAGCCTCTTGGAATGTTAGATCCTTCAATAATAAAGAACAAGAAATTTTGCAGGAGCTTAAAAATCAGAAAATAGACATTGCTGCACTCCAAGAAACGAAGAAGAAAGGCAAAGGCCAAAAAATACACGGTGAATATATTGTGATATATAGTGGTGTTGAAAAGAGCGAACGAGGTAAGGAGGGTGTCGCAATTGCCTTACATAAAAAATACATCAACCAGATCGAAAGCTGTCAATACATATCATCACGAATTGTCCTGCTCAAGTTGCTGACCGATTCGTCCCCCCTAAATATCTTATCCATTTATGCACCAGACGATAATAAAGCGAAGCAGAAACGGAAAGACTTCTACAAAGAACTTGAATGTATCGTTGAATCATTACCTCCGAGAGAACGAGTAGTAATTTTAGGGGACTTTAACGCTCGTATTGGTCATCAACCGATCCCCGGCATAATGCAGAGATTCAATGAGCAAACGCTGAATGACAACGGAAAACTCATGATAGACTTCTGCTCCCGAAATGGATTCAGAATTACCAGCACATTTGTCAGCCATAAAGAACTGCATAAATACACTTTCTGTAACACACGGGGTCAACGTTCCACCATTGATTATATTTTAACTAACAGTTATATACCATCGTCTGAAATCTTGGATGTGAGAACACTTAACTCGGCCGACGTTGGAAGCGATCACAGTCTACTTCTTGGTAAATTTAGAATCAAATGCCCCATAAAAGAAAAGATCAAAATCACTTATCAAATGGAGATATAATAAAGATCGATACCCTCTGAGATACAACAACTCAAGAATTATACAGAAGACGTCTAGGAGAAAAAATTGAACTGAATCCAGCTGATGATCGAGACGAAGTAAACACTATCTGGCTGAAATTGAAAACAAACATTAAAAGCGCGGCTATAGAGGCATTGGGAACCAAAAAATGTAAAAAACGGGAAGTCATAAAAAATAGAACTCCATGGTTCTGCGAAGAGGTAAAGGCACAATGTAAAAAGAAAAAACAAGCCTGCATTAAGTATCTAACAACTAGAACTGTTGAGTCTTATAACGCTTACAAAAACATCAGGAACGAAACTGGTACGCTGATTAGAAGAATGAAGGACATGCATTGGGAAAAGTTCTCAAAACAACTAGAGAAGGATTTTCACGGTCTCTAAAAACAAATGTGGAGATTCATTAGAGGCCAAAAGAAAGAAATTGCTGAATTGATACCAGTAAGTCAAATTGATAAGGAAACATGGACTACATACCTAAAAGACCTATACAAGGATGACCAACCTGATACAACACAAGGTGCCCCAGATATCATGATAAATAATAACATCTCTATCCATGAAGCTGACGTGAGAAAAGCGCTATATGGGTTGAAAAACAGGAAGAGCTCTGGTCAAGACGGCATTGCAAATGAACTCCTCAAGTACGGTGGAGAAAGATTGATTCAGGAGCTGACCATTCTCACGCAAAGGATCCTCGAACAACAAAAAATTCCGGACGAATGGAGAACAAGCACAATGATTTTACTCTTTAAAAAGGGAGATAAAAAACAGCCGGAGAACTATAGAGGAATAAATTTGCTATGCACTACCTTGAAATTAGTCACCAAAGTAATTTCAAATCTTATCAGTGAACGAATAACACTAGCTGACGAGCAACAAGGTTTCAGATCTGGACGATCGTGTACAGATGCGGCGTTCGTCGTGAGACAAATAACTGAGAAATCAATAGAGTATAATAAACTGGCGTTCTTCTGTTTTATAGATCTAAAAAAAGCGTTCGACAGGATACGATTAGCTGATGTGGTTCATCTCCTCTATAACAGACAAATACCGAGCAACATCATTAAAACAATAGAAGATATATATCAGAACAACAACATACAGGCAAAGATAGATAACGAGTTAACAGAACCAATACCACTGGGAAGAGGCATTAGACAGGGAGACTCATTGAGCCCGTTACTATTCAATATTATCATGGATGAAATTATAAAAAAAGTCTGTAGACAGAGAGGTTATAAGATAGGAGATAAAGAACTGAAAATTATATGCTATGCAGACGATGCAGTTTTAATAGCGGAAAATGAAGATGATTTGCAGAGGCTTCTACATGTGTTCAACACAATGGCTCAATCTCTTGGGATGATAATGTCCACATGCAAAACTGTGTGCATGACCACACCCAAGATACCCCTTAGATGTAAATTGGTTGTTGATGGGAGCATTATACAACAAGTGATGAAGTTTAATTACTTAGGCATAGAAATTTCCAGTTTTGGCGAAATAGCAACGGAAGTAAGATCACAAGTGGTTAAGGCAACAAGAGCTGCTGCACAACTTAATGACACCATATTTCGCAACAAACATTTCAGGATAGAAACAAAAAGCCGTATTTACAAGGCCACTGTAAGACCCATACTAACATATGCGGCGGAAACAAGACCCGAGACATCTAAAACTCGCCAGATGATGGAGGCAGCGGAAATGAAAATAGTCCGGAGAATAACTGGAAAATCTCTATGGGATAGGCAGAGAAGTGAAGCCCTCAGAAGAACATGCCAAATAGACAACATCAATGCTTGGGTATTGGACAGAAAAATTCAGTGGAATGATCATATAACACGAATGACAGGGGACCGAATCGTGAAGATCGCTAGGGATAGGTCAACATTGGGAAAACGAAGCCCAGGGAGACCTCGAAAATGATGGATGGATGGTATACCTATATGAAGCGAGTTGCGATGAAGAACAGGCATTTTGCCTATATGGACGCTGGAAGAAGAAGAAGAAGAAGAAAACAGATTAAATCTGTTAGTCTTCTACAATTTTAATTTAAAAGAATTTTTATTCAAAAAACTTTTAGAATTAAATTAATGTCTAAAATAAGCACCGCTTACGTTTAATAGACGTATATAATCAAAACTCAATAAATAATGTCAAATGGAATAAATAAACCAACAGATATACGAAAGTCATTAAAATTAATAAATAAATATTTAAAGGAGACAAAATTTTGTTTCTGATCTTACCTTTAAGAACACCAATTGCCTTTTAAAAACATGAACACAACTTAAGGACTTCTCAAAGAATATAATTTATTTGAAATATTTAATATATTTAAATATTCGAATAAGTTAATTCAGAAATCTCTCAAAACATGCACTATATCTTCAAAAAACAAATATAATTCTAGGTAATCTCTTCTTCGGTCCTAGATAATATTCCAAATATCAAAATCAAATAACTACAACTATATCACAACTTACACGTGTTAAGGATGGAATGTTAATGAATTTAAATATAACCTTAAAAATAACTTACACTGTTTTGTGATTTTGTTAGAACATAGACCAATCTTGAATTTTAAAGTTAGTCTGTTTGAAGCATCCATCCTTAACACGTGTAAGATGTGATATAGTTGTAGTTATTTGATTTTAATATTTGGAATATTATCTAGGACCGAAGAAGAGATTACCTAGAATTATATTTGTTTTTTGAAGATATAGTGCATGTTTTGAGATATTTCTGAATTAACTTATTCGAATATTCAAATATATTAAATATTTCAAATAAATTATATTCTTTGAGAAGTCCTTAAGTTGTGTTCATGTTTTTAAAAGGCAATTGGTGTTATTAAAGGTAAGATCAGAAACAAAATTTTGTCTCCTTTAAATATCTATTTATTAATTTTAATGACTTTCTTATATCTGTTGGTTTATTTATTCCATTTGACATTTTATATTGAGTTTTGATTATATACGTCTATTAAACGTAAGCGGTGCTTATTTTAGACATTAATTTAATTTTGAAAGTTTTTTGAATAAAATTTTTTTGAAATTAAAATTGTAGAAGACTAACAGATTTAATCTGTTTTGATATTCAAAATTTTGTTATATTTCTTCTATCAAATAAAAAGACTTTTTCTATTTTATTTTATATATAATATATAATTATATTTTGGCTTCAATAAATCTCATTAATCAACAACAGGCAAATTCTTAGGACACATTATAGCAGATAATAGTCGTTGAATTTGTTGTTCCTGTCGATATTTATATTATCAAACGATTTATCTGATCTTATTGAACTTTACCGGATACTTAAGAAGTTTGGCTGAAGCTGAAGAAAGTACTTGTAAATTCAATAACAAATGAAATTTAATGATTTAATTAATAATGGTGTAAACGGAAAGACAAAAAGCCGAACCCAAGGTCTTAACTAATGATATCATGAAAAATGCATTGGCAGATGAGATATTTATCAATATGTTGATTGATAAGATTGCGAACAAAGTGTCACAGCAGTTTGGTGAAAAATTTTAATAGCTGACGTTGAAAATGAATAGCATGCAACCTAGGATCGTTCTTCTTGAGAAAAAAACGAAACTTATAAAACAAAGATAGATGAACTGGATCAACGGGCTGAATTGTATCAATTGAGAGGTCTTCCGGAAAATGAACATAATGACCTATCAGTGAGTAAGTAACTAAATTATTTCAACGGAAGCTTAGAGGCTGGGAATCGTAAAATTAATCATTAATTTTTTCCATATTCTATTTCTTGCTACTACTCTGTTATCCTCTTTGTTTTTCTCAGTCTTTTTATTAATCTATTTTTTTTTGAATTTTTGGGTTCATTCAGTTTTTGATACTGCCATGTAGTCATATATATATATATATATATATATATATATATATATATATATATATATATATATATATATAATATATATATATATATATAATATATATATATATATATATATAATATATATATATATATATATATATAATATATATATATATATATATATATATATATATATATATATATTATAGATATATATATGTATACTTACATATTTTAATGTGAAAATAATGACAATTCGTGTTTCATTTCTAAATGTGAGATTTTTGTTTCACATTTCACAGAGTTCAAATTTGATATTATACTGGTTGATTATGAATTTGTGGGATTCTGTTATACTTGGTTAGAGCCAGAAGTCTCTGATTCAGTTATATCAGGCACACAAGTACCTCCGCATCGCTCCTAGATATAATTCTTATTCCTGCCGAAGAACTCGATTTCGAAGCGGGTGTAATGGATGTGGAAATTTCGGATCATTTTTCAACACAATGCAGTTTATGTCAGAGGAAATAAAATTAAAGCAGCAGATTTAAATTCATGGATTTTAAAAATGTCAATTCGGAATTGTTTTCAGAATTTTTGTCGATGATACCATTTGAACATCATCTGTTCGAAAACCGTCAACCAAGTTTAATGATTTTTTTTAAATTAATATTTTCGATATTTTAGCACCTGTAATTGAGTGTAAAACTGAGAAGAACAAAGCACCTTGGCTTATAATGTCATAAAAAAGATGTTGAGGTTGAAAGAAAAAATTTTCTCTGAGTATAGAAAAAAAAGTGATGCTTGGACTTGGAACGTTTAGAAACAAATGAAAAATCAAATAAATATTGCAATACACGACGAAAAAAACTTCCTTGAACAAACAGTAACAATAAATGAGAAACAGCTTTTCTGGCAAAAGTTGAAGAGGCTAGATATTATTATTATTTTTTTTATTATTATTATTATCCTGATACTCCTGGATCTTCTGTGAAGATCCCTCAGAAGCTTTTTCAGCTTGTGCGAGTTAGGAGTTCAGTTGTGTTCTGTGTAGGCTTTGTTACTGCGATCTTGCGCCACTTTAGGTCACAGCACTGTTAATTTTTGAGCCAACAGTGAAATGGTGGTAGACACCCCTCCAACTAGAAAATTTCTTTTCTACCTGAACAGGATTCGAACCCGGACCTCCCGGTCACAAGTCCGATGCTCTCCCGCTGAGCTATCCACACTCATATATATATATATATATATATAGATATATATTCTAAAAATAAAAATATTGAGCTTCCTGATTATATGAATAGGCCAGACGATATAAATGATTTTTATTGGAACATCTTTGCATGCTGGCTGCATAGATTCCGATCTAGTGAACTTTAATAAAACCAACTCAAAATTAAATTCAACTTCCACATTTCATCGAATGGAACGATCAAGGAAACTTTATTAAATATTAAATCTCTTTCAACTGGAGCCGATCAAATAAAGTTGAATATGTTGCTTCTTTGCCTTGATAGAATCTTGCCTTTTATCACAAACGTAATAAATTCTTGTATTCTACAGAACACTTTCCCCGATTGTTGGAAGAAATCGCAAGTCATTCTTTTATCTAAAAAATCAAAAGTAGCAGATTTTAATGACCTCAGACTTATCAGTATCTTGCCTGTCACATCCAAGATTTTAGAAAAGATCATGAATAATCAAACGAGAGAATATGTAAAGCAGTAATAGTTTGTCAGGCTGTAAGCAGAGATTTAGCTGCACAACTGCACTTTTAAACATAACTGACGATATAATTAGAGTAGTGGATAACGGAAGAGCGACTGCATTTGTATTAATTCACTATAGCAAAGCATTTGATCGTATCAATAATGAATTACTCCTAGCCCTAGTAAGTTATATTGGATTTACTTTCAGTAGAGATATTTGAAGGATATGCGTCAGTTTATTAAAACTTCGGTGGATGTTTCAGCAACTTATACTCAGGAGAGTGGAGACCGCAGGGTTCAATACTTGGACCGCTTCTGTTTTATCTATACCTGTGATATTATACCACGTGTAAGTTTTTGAAAAGATCATCTTTACCCTGATGACACACAGTTGTACATTCCGTTCCTTCCAGACGAAGTTATCACAGCAAACATAAGAATTTATGTTAATTTGTCAAATCTTATTGAGTATTCAAAGAAACATAACCTAGAGATAAATGCATTAATCTGTTTTCTTGGTGTTTGGGAGCAAGCACGGGACATTGCACGAACATATGAAGATTAACGTTTCGAGGCAGGAACTAGTTTACTCCTAGTGTTCTCGTAATTTGGGCTTGTTCATTGACTCAGATCTATGTTTTAAACAAAATATGAATGAATGCAAACAAGCCGCATTTGATAGTTTGAAGAGATTGTTCCCGCACAGACATCTATTATCTATACCGCAAAAAATATCGATCGATTCCTTGGTATTATGTCATTTCAATTACGCGGACGCTCTCTATGGACCATGTCTTGATTCGATAGATAAGAAAGAATTCAAAGTGTTCAGAAATCCTGCTACAGGTTCATTTATGGAATAGCTTGCCGTGAACCTGTAAGTTATATGTTTGTGGGTGTTTGTGTTCAGAGACTTCTGGTCATCAGAACCGCATTTGCAAAAACGAGCAAGCTTGACGTGTATTCCTGTCTTTTGCATATAAATACTGCTTTCGTTTATGAAATTTTAAGATTTATTAGAGACAGATCAAAATTACGGATTGAAGTCTTTCGATTTGAATTTAAATCATCGAAATCAACATATGGTTGAATGGTTTGATGATACGTCCGAAGAAGAAATGAAATCAGAGGTTTATCAAATGGAGATGTGTTTGCTCCCAAACAATTTGTAGGTAAGATAGTAGATACAGCTCTAACAAAGGAGGGAGTTTTAAGAAGTTGCTTTGTTAAAGATGCGAATATAGGTTACCCGAAGAAATCTGAACTACTACTCCACTCTATTGCCGCACGGCTTTAAACAGACTGGGTATGTATAACGGAGTCACTCTGATTTGGATACCGAGCCACTCAAACTATTTGGGTAACGTGGAGGCGGATCGGCTGGCATTTGCTGGAGCTGCGCTGCCTCTGGTAGGACCGTAACCATTCCTGGGAATACCGCATGACATGGCTAACGAGGCGATAACAGGCAGAATGAACTCAAGGCTAGAGTTTTTCTGGCGGAGCCATTCTGGCCTGAAACATTCGTAGTTGTTTCTTGGAACAGCTTCGAACAAAAAGATGGCGAACCTAGCGCTAGGTCTGGATAGAGCCAAACTAAGAACACTTGTAGGAATTATGACAGGTCACTGCAGACTGAAAGCGCATTTGCACAAAATCGGTCTGGCTGAAGACGATGAATGCAGGCTGTGTCTTGAGGACACTGAAACAGCCATGCACATCGTCTCAGAGTGCTCAGCGGTGAGTCGCATCAGATTCGAGGTCTTTGGCCAGGCTTTTATAGCCCACAGCGAACTGAAAAAATTACCCTTGAACAAGATTATCGGTTTTATCCAAAAACTGGATCTCGTCGGGGAGATATAAATTAGGGGTGAACCATAATAGTCCGTGCGGACGCAGTGGTACGATGGACAGACGCATGCTCGCTATAAATAAAAATAACAATAACCATTCTATTGTGTGAACTCTGTCGACTATGTGTCCTCTGAAATCGTTTTATCAGAGAAACGCAAGCATCACTTTATTCGAATTTCAGTCAATCGTTATGATGCTAAATAGCGTCATATACGCCTAGTTATGGATGTATTCAAAAGGGTGGTAATAAATAAAGTGTGCCATGATGAACCTCGCTCTCTGTTCATTCCAACAAAGCGAAATATATATAATTTTTGTTTTCCTTATCGCACGTTTCGAAAACGGATCAGAACTAGGACGAAGCATGACGAAATCAAAATTATATAATATATAAATTGAAAATTAGTATTTGCATATAACAGAATAATAGCTGGAATTTATTCTCCAGAAACTCTACAGATTTAAATCTAAATAAATCACATGAAAATATTTGAAATTAAATTTTAAAAGATGTCCTAAATACACTGTATCACTTAATGCACATTTATATTATCATCACATGTGGTGGAAATTAACTCATAAAGAATCAAAAGAAATATAAAATAATGACCAAATTATTTAGACATCAACTTATACATTTATATTTCTATTGAATGTTGAGCAATCACAAGTTCCATCACCAAAAATTTTTCAACATATAATGCAAAAAGGCCTTTTTTTATTTTTACTTTTTTAAAGAATATATAACATATTCTCTTATAAAATTAAATTCTAAATGTTTTCATAAAATTTTTTTAGGTTATAATCTGTAGAGGTTCTGTAGAATTAATTCCAGCTATAATTCTGTAAAGTTTTAATTTCCGAAAGTATTTTAACTACAAAAATTGGATATAAAACATTATTGAGCTTTAAAGTCGCATGAATTAGGCAGATTACTTGAATATTAAGTAAAGAAGTTATATTCATAAATTTAACAGAATCTAACAAACATTTTCTTGAACTCTTACAAAAAGTGGAGGCATTACGAGGATTTTATTCAATTTAGTTAGAGTTTTTTAGCCCAAAAATGTGAGGCTAAAATTGATTAAATTTATGGACAGATATTTATTGTATTATTATAATATATTGTATAGAAAGTTACGGAAATTGATCGTCCATAATATTTATAAAATGTAGGATTCATTAAGTGATTACCTTTTATACATACCTATATAAAATATTATAATATAATGTGAAAGAAGTTGTTAGAGAACGGTTCATTAATAAATTTCATGTTATTTGGCAAAAGTGTGCCTATATATTCAAGTACAGGATTTTGAAATTAGGTTTATATTTCTCTTTCAATTAGAAAAACCGTATTTATAGTTTATCATCAGATTAAAGTAATATTTTATGATCATTAGTTGGGAAAAATATGAAAATTTACTGGTTTGTAAAATAACCCTATTATCTGTATACGTTGATATTTGTGAGTAAAATGATCTTGTTCTTGAATTCACCTATATCTATCTTACGTATTTTGCCTCATGGATAAAAATAGAGTTCATCTGGTTATATCCTGAAGAAAAAGAATTGTGTGTGGGATTTGCACCGGGTTTTCAATTAAATTTCAAATAACTATACAAACCTGCGCGGTATACAGAAGTGCTGTATAATTAAGAACTCTTCTAGCAAATTCATTCATATGCAAACCTTTGTTGGCTAATAATGTTGCTAGCATAAATGGTTGATCACAAGTATGAAACGCCGTCTTAATCATTGCGGCATCTTCACACCTCTTCATTGTGACATCATCAAAACTCTTCGTTTCTAATTCGAGAGCTAAAGAAACGGCAGCTTCCGGTCTCAAGAAAAGATCAAGTATTTCGTTGAATCTTGGATGCTGTCCAAAATATTTTCTCAGAATTCTCGGCAGACTAATATTAATCAACATTATATCCATAACTGCTAATTTTCCCTCCTTTATTGGCCAAGTTTCCTTATTTCGTCTCTTTAATTGACCATCTAAGAAATCATCCAAGACAATATATTCCGTGTTGAACTGAAAATAAATTGGAGATATAATAATAAAATTGTTAATTAGAAATAAAGACAAAATCTTGTTTAGATTCAACTAGTTCACAGACAGAAGAATGATAAGGGTTATTAACGCGTAAACACAATAGCTTTGAATGCACACTCTTCGTTAGAAAGTATCTTTTCACCGCAAATATTATGAGAACTCTGTAAAATTCTAGAAAAATAGTTGAAATGCATCTTTTCAGTTGATTCATTCTGAAAGGAAACAAAATTAATATTTTTTTTCAGAAAGGCCACATCTGAAGCCTAAGAAATTCACTAACTTTGATGAAAATTTTCTTGAGCTTTGATATAAACCATTTTTGTTAAACAAATAATGTACCTCCTATTTCATGCCTTATCTATTGAGAAAAAAAAAAGAAATTGAGTAAAATTATTTCCATTGTAGCGAAATTTCGATGCCAACTTCTGAATCCTTATTAAAATTCTCAAATATTTAGAAAATTTCTTATTCATAACAATCCCAGATTTTACTTGATTTCAAAAAATTATATTTTATTTTCACCAAACAGAAAGAGAAGGAATAACTCAACAATAATGCATTTAGTTCTCAAATCATTCATTTGAGTGAAGTTATATTTGAATTTATCGCGGAATCCAATAATGCGAAATTTGCAGGGTGTTTCGTTTGAAGTTGAGGTTTATTTCAAATTCGGTCGGATTTTACAATGCATTAAAATTATTCCAGACGTGCTTCTCGAGTACATTTTCAGAAAACTAGTCACATGCATATCGACTCAAATGGTTTATATGTAAAATGTCGCAAGTGTTTATACATTCTGTCAAGAAAGTACCGGGAATTATCGATTTAAATCTGGCGGGGCAATGAGGCAGGTAAAATTTTTTTTCCTAGGTTGGTACCACTGTCCTTAATTACTATGCCAAGATTGAGCGGGATCTGTCAACTAGTGTGTTTTCAACAGCTGATTAAGTCAGTCGATGTCAGAGTGCGTGCCGATTTTTACTATGGGTGATTACGTTGAGCAAAGAATTTCTTTGAAGTTTTGTGTTGCAAATGAATGTTCGTGTGCCGATGCATTGAAAATGTTGCAAAGGGCCTTTGGTGATAATGCTCTATCGAAAACTCGTGCATATCAGTGGTACAGAGCCTTCAAGGACGGTCGTGAAGTGGTCGCCCATCGAAGGCTTCGATCGAAGATAACGTCGATAAAATTAAGGAAAGGATGCTGGAAAACCGTCGTACCAGCTTGAGAGAGATAGCACATGATCTTAAGATATCCCACGAGTCCGCACGTACGATTTTGATTGATATTTTGGGCATGAGAAAGGTGGCCGCACGACTCGTACCGAAAGACCTGAATTTTCTTCAAAATCGTCATCGCGAACAGGTTGCTTCAGACATGCTGGATCGCTGTAATTCCGATTCTACATTCATGGAACGCATTATAACTGGTGATGAGACCTGGGTCTACGAGTACCATATGCAAACAAGCCAGCAATCATCGGAATGGGTGGCAAAAAATGAGCCGAAACCGAAAAAACCACGCCAAAGCCGCTCGAAAATGAAGGTGATGCTCATTGTTTTCTTCGATATCCGTGGCGTGGTGCACTACGAATTCGTTCCAGAGGGTCAGACGGTAAACAAGGAGTATTACCTAGGCGTTATGAAACGTTTGCGTGAGCGTATCCGTAAGAAGCGGCCAAATTTGTGGGCGAACAACTCATGGATTTTGCATGGCGATAACGCGCCTTTTCACCGAGCTACGATTGTGACTGACTTTCTCGCCAAAAACTCAACAAACGTGCTTCAGCAACCACCGTATTCGCCGGATTTGGCTCACTGCGACTTTTTCCTCTTCCCAAAACTAAAATTGCCCCTTCGTGGCACCCGTTTTGAGTCGATTGAAGCCATAAAACAAAATTCGGCGCGAGAGCTAAAGTCCATCCCGGAAAGCGCCTATAAAAAATGTTTCGATAATTGGAAGTGCCGTTGGCATAGATGTATTGGAGCAAATGCAGCCTATTTTGAAGGCGATCCAATAAATTTTGACGATTAAATGTAAAAATGTTGTTTTAATTGAAAATTCCCGGTACTTTCTTGACAGAGTAGTATGTAAAATGAAGAGTAAGTTGTTGAACACTAGTAAATAAAATTCAATTTCCACACTGTGACTCGATCATGTTCTACATTTGAACTGATACTGTTTGAAAACTTACATATGACCTTATACAGGGTATCCCAACGAAAATTTGACCCCCCCAGAACTCATAAAAAACAGGTCAACTTCTGATTTGAGGGACACGAATTTCCAGCATTACTGAAAAATTCCTAAAAAAACACCCATGAAGATGGAATCAACCCCAACATTTTTTGAATAGGGAAGTTTGAAAGTTATTTATGTTCTGTACGCAACTCAGTTAAAATTCTGAAAATTGGTTCACTATTCACGAAATAATGTAATATCGAACTACCGTCAAAAGGTGATGTTGAACAGACAGTTGAAGCAGCCAAACTCAAGAACCTAAGAGCTTTGAAGAATCCGAAAATGATTTTTAAATTCAGTATTAGTGAGAAAGAATTTTTATGAGGACATTGTTCCGAAAAAAAAACCTGAGGGTGACAACAACTCCCAATTTTTTTTGAATAGGAAAGAGATGGATATGTTTTGGTTGAAAAGCTTTTTTTGTTTTTTAAACATCCTAGTTGAAATTTTCAAATTTGGGGATTTTTTTTAAGCAGTTTGATTGAACATTATTAGAAGGGTAACTCAAATAGAAACCCAATACATTCAAATACACCAGATCTGTAGGTAATGATAGGGAACATCCAAAGTTTCATACCCAATTGTGATGCAGAAACGAAAGACTGAAATACATTTTAGAAAGAATCCAAAAAAATAGTTCACATTGTAATGAATTTCATGCGTTTCACACATTTTCCCATTATGAACGATAAGAAAATCAAATGCTTCTAAAGTAAAAACATATTATACAAAAACTAAAATTGTTCTGCCATTAAATAAATAAATTTGAAAATTTCAAGTTCGATGTCTAAAGAACAGAAAAAACTTCTCAAGTAAACCACATCCAAAATCTCGTCCCTGTTCAACAATTATTGGGAATTGTTGCCATCCTTAGGTGATTTTGTCCGAACTATGTCATCATAGGAATTCTTTCTCCTCCCTCATACAGAACTTGAAAATTATTTTTGGATTCTTCAAAACTCTTAGGTTCTTGAGTTTGGGCGGTGTGCGGCTTAACTCTCTGTTCAACATGATATTTTGACGGTAACTTCAATATAACATTATTTCGTGAATAAAGAACCGGTTTTGAAAATTTTAACTGGGTTGTATACAGAACATAAATAACTTTCAAACTAACTTAAACTCGACATCTCTTCCCTATTCACAAAATGCCACCTGCCTAACCTGTTTTTCAAGATCTTCGAAAATTCTTCGTTTCTGAGTTCTGGAGGGGGCAAATTGTCGTTGGGGCAACCTGTATATGTATTGACAAGCATTACTGGAAATGGGGCTAAAAGTAGGATGACAGTTATTTAGATATTCCCAATTAGGTGAAGAGAAACCGAAAATGGTAATAAAAGTTATTGGTGTTGTCGCTGGTTTTTCCAAACTACATGACGATATTTTATAGGGATGACCTATAGGTATCTATAAGTTCATTCCATATCAATTAATATCTATAAATGAATAGAAAACTTAATATTATTATTGAATATACTTGGCATAATATGAGATTTTCATGCAATAGAGTAGATATGTATTTAAGATGAGAAACATTGAATTACTTCAATGTAACTTAAATACTTGAACCAATATGATTGACAAACTTGATATTCGACTAGAAATTTTCGTCTCATTTCGAGAAAATGTTGAGCTATTCAACTGCTCTGCACGAAGATGATCTCGTAACATATACCACACTTCCACAAGTTTAGTCAATTGCACTAATTTTTTAACGTTTCGAAAAACTTTATTATTTTACCTGTTTTCTTTTTTATGGTTGCGACATTATTTCATAACTTATATACTTGTTGACAATCAACAGTATTTGACAAATAGTATTGCCATGCAACTTTAGCCATAGCCGACTACCTGCACAACCTATTTTGTACTTTGCATTCGTCTTAGAATATTACAAAAAGGAAGTATAATAAAATTATGAAGAATAATAAATTCCGGATACTTTCTAGATGGACTATATTCTTCAAAAATTATCAATGGCAGTATATCATAGCAGTATAAGCAAATACAGGTAAAGGATATTACAATCGGTTAAAAATTATCACCTACTTACCAGTTCCAAACACCAGCACAGTTTATGTACTTCCTCCATTTTTTCCGGTGAATAAGTTTTGTAGTGCTCTTCAATAGCTTTGTAAGTATAAATAATTAGATGTTGTCGCAAATGTTTTCCAGTCGGGCCCATATATTCCAGAACATTTCTCAGTCTTTGATTCACTGGTGCATAACCCAGCATAACATCTTCAGATGTTACATCCTCAATGAATTTCGGAAGATATGACATGTAATCTTGTAAATCTTCCTTTGGAAGAAATTTCAATTTATGAGGATCACGAAGTCTAAAATTTGGGACAGTTGACAGAAATCTGAAAAAACAAAGTATTTTTTGGAGATCAGATGTATATCAAGGTATTTTTGCTTACGAATAGGCTGCTTTCGTTTTGTATCTTTTCGTGTTCTAATAATTTTAGGTTGAAATGGTCTTAAACTTAATCTATAAATGTGTGATTGTATCGGTCTTTATGTGTCGGAAATACATATTTATGATTAAGAGTAAAAAAACTTGATTTCCGCTAATTTATTCAATTTCACAACAATTGTTTCGTCATGACAACATGACTTCGTCAGGTGAGTATGGTACTTACTACATATTTGAGATTGAGTTCTTTAAATATTCAAAATATACAGAAAATAAGGTAGTGGGAATTTACAGTAATTTGTTATTTTATTATTAACATAACATAAGTTTTTATTTCAAATAAGAATACAATACATTGTAACTTTGAAATGAAACAGTGTCAAAGGCAAATTATTCGATAACCGTAAAGACTCATATTGGCATTAAAGAACTCATCTATAGTATATGGTTCAATTCTTAGAAGGAGGTAAAAGATCTTCTTCTGGAAATTTTTCACATTATTTTCAGCTCTGATGTTAGCTGGAATTTTGTTTGTATAGTAGTATTTGATACTACCATACTCAGTATCTTGTTCTGTTACTGTAAGTCGATGGCATGGGTACTTAAGCTGGTTGTTCCTAGTTTCATATCTGATAGTTCCTAGAGTATCAAAGCGATTCCGGTTCTTGAATAGAAAGAGCAAGCTCTCTTGTATGTGCATGGTAGCAAAAGTGAGAAGGCCATTTTCCCGAAACTTTCCACTGCATGAGTCAGTTCTCCTCATTTGTAGTATGGTTCTCAGGGTCTTTTTTTGTAGAATTAATACTCTGTTAGCTCACATCTATTGCCGTAGAAAATTACACCATATCTTATCCTACATTTAACCACTGCCTGATAGATACTTTTGATTGTAGGTATCGACGCAGAACTCCCAGAGAATAATATATTGTGGCCAATTTAGAACATGTCTTTTCAATATGCTCACTCCAATTCAAATGCACATCAACATTCATACCAAGGAATTCTGCAGATTTCTGCAAGGGTAATTCCTCGCCGAGTAATTTCAAAGACTTTGGTGTGCAAATCCAGAGTGTGAGGTTTTGAATAGTATGATTTTTCAGTATTCATACATAACTTATTACGTAGAAACCATTGATTTGCTATTATCATAGCCTCATGAGCCCTCTGAACAGCTTCTGGATAAGTGTTTACCCTCAGCATTAGGTTGGTATCATCCGCATATTCCACTCTGGATATTTGATGGTGTGCCAGTTCAGCACTGGGATCCTCAATGAAGAGTATGAACATGATCGGTCCAAGGATTCTGCCTTGTGGTACTCCACTCTCAACTATTGAGGCATCAGAAATTGCTCCTGAGGTATCATTAATAATCTGTATTTGTTGTTGACGATCTTTTAGGTAAGAGACAAACCATTGAAGTGATGTGCTCGTGTTTCCATATTATTCCATTTTCTCTATAATATACTTATGGTCCAGACAATCAAAGGCTTTTGATAAGTTTAAGAATAGGCCCACTGTGATGTCAGAGTCTTCCATTGCTTCCAGAATTTCATTAACATATTTATATATTGCAGTTTGTGTAGATCTCTCTTTAGGATAACCATGTTGAGATTTGCTGAAGATGTCACCTTCTGTCAGAAAATGTATAAGTTAACCACTAATTCAAAGATTTTGGAGATGATTTAGAGGCTGATCGACCTATAATTTTTTATGTCGTCTTTGGCTTTCGTCAGTTGGTCTGGAAATGTTCCATACCTGAGAGAATTGTGTATGATTATTTTGAGAGGCTGAGCAATTTCTTGTATATAGGATTTTCTTGTTGTGATAGGTACCCATCAAAACCTCAGCTGTTTTTATTTTTCAGAGGGGAACATATTTTCCTACAATTTCATGTTCGGTAACCTGTTTGAAGCTTAAAGATTTTTCATTTCATCGTATATTATGTTGGAAGCTTGTATGTCCTAAGTTATTCAAATCACCTGCGTTGGTGAAGTGTGCATTGAAACTGTTGGCTAATAATAATAATAAAAAAATCGACTTTTTAACCCAATTTAAGAAGTAAGAAAAATTAACCATACAACTTCAAGAAATCGAGAAGAATCGCCGGAACGAAGTTTAGTCGCAAAGACTACTCTTACACTTAACTCCGCCGACTCCCCTATGATATTGTACAAAATAATATAACAACAAAAAAATTCATATATAATAATAAAAATTCAAAATATTATAACAAAAAAAAAATTTCATATACACAGAGTGCACAATCGGTTGATACTACAGTAGAATAGACAACCAACAGCCCCAAGAAAAAAAAACAATTTAGCTCGATGCAAGAAAAAAACAGTCTGTTTTAGTTAAATATAATGAAAAATATCACATTTTACGGAAAAAAATTCACTCTCTAGTAAATAGAAACGACTTCAGCTGAGACTTAAACGCCAAAAATGATGTGAAATTTCTAACATCGAAATCAAATGTATTCACCACCCTTGCAGCATTAAAGGAAAAACACCTTTGAAATCGAGCCGATCGATGAGCGGGAACTGTTAACCTG
This sequence comes from Megalocaria dilatata, assembly GCA_034642435.1. Taxonomy (NCBI): domain Eukaryota; kingdom Metazoa; phylum Arthropoda; class Insecta; order Coleoptera; family Coccinellidae; genus Megalocaria; species Megalocaria dilatata. The sequence continues at coordinate 78,905,619 of CM067856.1, forward strand.
TACGCGTATCTGACGTTGACGGAGTGAACACTAGACCTAGGAACCAGATGATCCATGATCCTACTATCTATGGGACTCTTCATGAGTTTGAACACAAAACATCCCATGTGCAGCTTGACCCTATCCTCCATCCTCAGCCAACCCAGATCCCTGATCCCTCCAGACACATGATCAAACTTACGAAGACCGAACACAAATCTACAACACCAATTCTGCACAAGCTGAATCCGTCTTTTATGAAAACCGTCCAAACAGGGTCCATAAATTATGTCGCTGTAGTTGAAGGTTGACAAAACTAACAACTCTGACAGATTTTTTCTCATCTGAAAGGTAAAATATTTACGTGCCGAATAAAGAATTCTAAGCTTATAAAATGCCGACCTAACTAAAGCTGAAACATACTTGCGAAATCTCAAATCCTCATCAAAAAAGACTCCCAGATCCCTGACACCATCACATATATCCAACCTATCCCCGTTGAGACTAAGATCTAAGCTAGTTGTGATTATATCCCTATCTTTTTTTTACAGTATACAATACATTTGGTTTTAGCCGTGTTTATCGAAAGATTATGAGATTTACACATATGCAGAATCCTCTCAAGATCTCGGTTCACTCTAACAGAAATCAAGTTCAACTCGCACGTGCTAAACCGGAACAACAACTGAACATCGTCAGCAAATGCCTCAGCAATGCAGTAATCTAAGTGAGAAAAAAGATCCGCCACATAAATAATAAACAACAATGGCCCCAATATGGAGCCCTGCGGAACGCCTGCCCGGATTGACTTCGGTGCCGCACATCTTGCCGTCCACCAATACCTTCAAACTACGGAATGCTAGGAACGATCTTATCATAGAAACAGCCGAGACGGAGAGACCAAAGCTTGGCACACAGGAGGGAATGATTAATCGTGTCGAATGCCTTCGAAAAATCAAGCAAAACATGAAGGACAGAATAACCCCGATCTAGATCATGGAATATTCTATCAGTGACCGATGCAAGAGTAGTAGCAGAACTGTGATTCCTCCGAAAGCCAGACTGGTACGATGGTAGTAAGCTGAAATCATTGAAGTAGTGCGAAATCTGGTCTGACAAAACTTTCTTCAATACCTTAGATAAAAGTGGCAGAATACTGATGATCCTCAAATCGGAAAAAGATGCAGGCTCCATTGTCTTCGGGAGCGGAATACCAACAGCGCACTTCCACTGCACAGGGAATACATTGGCCACTATACAGCTGTTCACAAGATGCAGAACATATGACTCTATAACTGGAAACGCATGAACGAGCATATCCAGCGTCACACCATCGTCACCTACGGCCCTAGTTCGAATACCAGTCATGAGCGTCCCTATCTGTTTAAGCGAAGCAATTCTGAAGTGGAATGATAACTCACTTCTATAAACATTGTTGTTATAATACGAAATCTTATCAGTACACACACCATCATTTGCTGTACCATTGAATGCTGAGAAAAAATCACTAATAGATTCCGCGTCCCTTAAACCATCTGGTATAGCCTTTGCATACACCCCAGCCACCCTCAGAGATTTTAAAGCCCTCCAGGTAGCCTTCCTTCCATCAGAACTAGCAGCCAAGAGATATAACTTTTTGCTACGCCTAACCTCAGCCAGAGTACCATTTCTCATCCTCTTATATTCACTCCAATTCTCCGCAGAACCAGACCGCCTGAATTCAGCAAAAGCGCAGTCACGCCTTCTCATCAACCCCCTGAGCCGATCAGTTAACCACGGCGCTTTCGGTTTAGAGATTCTCCTTCGTCTGACAGGAGCATGACGGTCATAAATAATCAGTAAGATGTCATTGAAAATTTGCTCTTTTTTATCGATATTAAGTTCACGGATGAGTAAGTGCCACCGCTCCGACCTCAAGTCGGAAAGAAAAGCGTCACTATCAAAATTTTCAAAATCCTTATAATTTATATACCTTTGCACACTATTTGGACTAGGTATGTTACACTTACAGAACACCAAGCAATGATCACTCATATGACAGACGTTCTTCACGCCACCCGCTACAATGAAGTCGGCTGGACACCTCACAAAAATTGGATCAAATAGCGAACTCGATCTTTCAGTAACCCTTGTGGCCTCCTGGATGATTTGATCAAATCTATAGGAGGAAAAACATTCAGACAATGGGTTCGATGAATTCAAAGGTTGACGTCACCAATACAAAAATCACAATCAGCCATAGGACACACATAATTCAATATCGAATCAATGTCATTCACAAATAAATTGAGCCTTGATTCACGCTTTCCTCGACTTGGAGGTCTATATACTACACCAATCACAATACTCAATTTCCTGATACCCAGCTGGATCCACAGACATTCAACAGGACTCTCGAATTCGAAGTCAAAATCAACTATTTTAACTTTATAATGCTCCCGCACAAACACACAAACACCACCTCCTCTACCCACCCTATCTCTACGGATCAACTTAAAACCAGGAAGTGACACATCAGTCGAACTCACGTCATCGTCGAACCAGGTTTCTGTAACGCCGATAACATCTAAATTATTAGAATCAACTGTCTCAGCGAAATCCCCCATCTTGGAGAACAATGATCTTGCATTCAAGTGAGCAATAATCATTACAAAGCAAGACACAAATTCAGAATAAAATTGAATCAAATGCAAAAACAAAACAAAAAAAATGTCAATGAAGAGTAATGTAAATAATAAGTCCAAATTGAATCAAAACTTATAGAAAACAAACAGAAACTACTCAACTAATGTTTCCTCCTACCAGCAGCTTTAGGTATGGCTCCCGGCCCAGCCGTCACTGGTTTGAGTTTAGACCTCAATTGCCTGGTTATATCTTCAGTGTTCTGTAGTATGTTCTCAAAGTTCGTGTTCTCCCTCTGCAGTCTTCCATCCTCCTCGGCATCAAGGTGTTCATATTTCTCAGTCAGTTGTTTATAACGTGATACTGGAACCGGTGTATCAGGGGCACTTTTGGATTTTTCCTCATCATACAGGGCAACGCTCTCCTCCTCCAAGATTTTATTATGAGAAATGTTTATTAAGTCTTCAGGTAAAGCAGCTTTTCCATTGATAAACAACTTCCAGTCTTTTATATAGGCATTCAGCTTCTTGGATTTAGCCAGGTGGAGATGCTTTCTCAGCAATTTTAATCGCTCTCGATCCTCAGGGCATAAATCATCATTGATGAAAATATTTGTAGACTTGAGTTTGTTTTTATTTTTCATCACCCTAAATTTGTACCGGTAAGATGAAAATTCAACTTTGATAGGAGGGTTGGTACCTTTACTCAATCCATAAATGTCATTTATTGCATGCTCAGGCAGATCTACATTAAGCAGGTTCTTCATATTCTGGACCAGTGAGGAAGCCATATCATCTCCAACCGCAAGGCCGGAGACAATTATGTTGTTTTTTCTCGAAAAACGCTTCAGCGACAGCACTTCAGCTTCAACAGATTCTAATCTGCTCTCCAAAGAAATAATCCTACCAACCGTCGAATTAAGGCTTCTCCTAACTTCCTGAGAGAAACTGTCGAAATCAGCTCTCAAAGCAGCAGTCTGAATCGAAAACTCATGTCTCAGGAGAGCAACGAGCTCCTGAAAAATTTCCATGCCAGCGACAAAACTTGGAGGGTATTGAAGCCTTAGCAGTACGGAGAACGGAATACAAGATGTTTAATCCCACAGAGATAAGCATTGAAACAAAATATGGTCGAAAAATTTCTTCTGAAATATGCAGGTGAATGCAACCAGTCCGAAACGATAATTTTGTCAACAACAATCACTAGAAAATTGGGAACCGACAGAAATCCTCAACGTGGTACCGCTGGATGTTATATACGTATTATTTGGGTCACTTTCATCAACGTCAAAAAAAAACAACAAAAATATCGAAACTGCAGCAATTCACGAATACGTACACAACGCAAACGTGCTAAGAATATATAATATAGACATAATTGATGAGAGGGGTGTGAACAAGCAATGGCAGTGCTTCTCTGAACTTTTTATGCAGGAGTTTAATGCAACATGCCCAATAAAAAGCATCACTTAGCACAAAGTGAAAATATCGGAACAAAATACTACTTCTCGGTGCAATACTCCTCCTTAAAAACAGAAAAAGAAAAAGTGTGATAATCTATTTGGATCAAATAAAAGTAAAGACTACAAAAATTGAATCCTAAATTCTGCGAATAAAAACAAGAGCTTGTGGAATGTAGTCAAAGAAATAAAGGGTACACAAAACGAAAACTTCATTAAAATATCTGATAATTCTTGGGCCCCTCCCCCCTTTTTATTCTAGGTTTTATCACTTTTGTTTAAATGCCTCTGTACCACTGTTAGGTCTTCAGATGTCTGATGATGGTATAGTTCATTTCCCGAAACACGGGTCACAAGAAAATGTGGAATATATCTTTTCATTTGTAGTAAAACATAGTAATTTCTACAATTTGTTTTAATAAACATGACTTTTCAATCCACTCAATTTCTAATCATCTACATTCTCAAAAACTGGCAGCTTATAATTGAATAATATCCAGAAATATCAACATACCTATGACACTAGAGAATTTTGATAGAGAACTGAATATAATAAAACAGATTGCATTTTACAATGGTTTCTATCCGTTGATTATAAATAAATTATTGAAACGAATGCAATTTAAACAGTCAATATCGCTTGCATATCCAACAATACCTATTGATGTAAAATTATTTCTCTAACGTACATACACAAAATGTCCGAAAAAATAGCAAGAAATTTAAAGAATAAGAGTAACTGCAACAATTCATTAAAGAAAAAAACACGTTAGGGAAATTAATAAAAAATAATGAAGATTTGATCCATAAAAACAAAAATTCTGGAGTCTATAGGTTAAACTGCGGTACTTGCCCATGTGTATACGTTGATCAGACAAGTAGATCTCTCGGCACTAGGATATGTGAACACCAGAAAGCATATCTTGGTATAAACCAAAATTTAACATATGCTGACCATCTTTTGGAGACAGGACATCATTTTGACTACAAATTACTACAAAATCTTACACCTAGAAAAGAAGAACCTCAGGTTGAACTACTTAGAAGCCCTCGAAATTAACAGATACAATGAAAAACAGATTCTCTCAAACAACCAAACGGACCTCAATAATTGCCTCTTACTTAACTTTTTCTGAAACTTTATATAATAATAAAATAACAAATTACTGTAAATTCTGACCACCTTCTTTTCTGTATATTTGGAATATTTAAAGATCTTAATCTCAAATATGTAGTTAGTACCATACTCACCTGACGAAGTCTTGTTGTCATGACAAAAAAATTGTTGGGAAATTAAATAAATTAGGAGAAATTAAGTTGTTTTACTTTTATTCATTAATCTATAAAAACTGTTGAGGATTTCATGGAACAATTTAAATATATACATTTCACATACATGAAATCGTTGATGAGCTTAACAAACTTCTTCTGAAATCATCAGAGGGCTTGTAATTTGTAGGGCAGATTTCAAGTTAGAATGAAAAGATCAAAAGTGCAAAAGTGGGTCTGGAAATATGCCCGTTAGAAATATTGGATGGAGTAGTCCATCACTTTGTGATAGTTCATTTTAATGGAATGAAATAAGAAATTACTTTGTTTTCTATCACTTTTAATTATAACTGATATACAGTGACTCGAGTTTCGTAGTGTTTACTACATTTTCAAACTGAATGAACAAATTAGATCTCAACTATTACATATGCTGATTGTAGGCTTCGGCAGAGCTTCGAAGAGAGGGGTTTTCCAAAGTTCCATCTGTTCGTTTAGTAGTTTTATTATTGGTACGTGCCTCTTATATTTTTCAATTTCTATGGATTCCAGGATGTCAAGCTTTTTCCCTTTCGGTTCCACGTGCAAGATAACAAGGTTGTTCAATTCTGGGAATATGTGATCTGTATTGAAGAAATGGTTCGCAAAATTGGAATTATTCTTGCGGTTCCTGAAAGCAGATTGATGCTCTTTGTACCTTTTATGGAAAGGTCTTGACAACTTAATTTATAGACTCCAGAATTATTCAGTCGGTTCTCTTTGTCTTTCGGATTAAATTTCTAATCTCTTTTTTAATCCGAAAGACAAGGAGAACCGACTGAATAATTCTGGAGTCTATAAATTGAGTTGTCAAGAGTGTAATAGTGTGTATATAGGACAAATGGGCCGACCTTTCCAAAAAAGGTACAAAGAGCATCAATCTGCTTTTAGGAACCGGAAGAATAATTCCAATTTTGCGAACCATTTCTTCAATACAGATCACACGTTCCCAGAATTGAACAACCTTGTTATCTTGCACGTGGAAGCGAAAGGGAAAAAACTTGACATCCTGGAATCCATAGAAATTGAAAATATAAGAGGCACGTACCAATAATAAACCTACTTAACGAACAGACGGAACTTTGGAAAACCCCTCTCTTCAAAGCTCTGCCGAAGCCTACAATCAGCATATATAATAGTTGAGATCTAATTTGTTCATTCAGTTTGAAAATGTAGTAAACACTACGAAACTCGAGTCACTGTATATCAGTTATAATTAAAAGGGATAGAAAACAAAGTAATTTCTTATTTCATCCCGTTAGAAATGTTTTTCCTTCAGTGTCACTAAAATCAGCAGAATTATGGTATGAATTGTCATATTTCGTCTGCCTGTTGATAAAACAGTACGTAGAATCTCGGTCAAAATCAAAATAATGTGTTCGTGACCATACTCGTATTCATTTCAGCCCAAGTCACTCAGACCTGAAATTTGAAGGATAGTTTCTAACCTCGATTATTCAGATATATTTTCGTGAATAGGAAAATTTTTACATTATGCTCCCAAAATATATATGTAGAGTCCAAAAATGGGCCCTGCATTCATTATGGACCGCCATTTATTTGTACCAAAACACTGAGCGACATCTTTAAAATGTCGCCAACAGGCTTCCTTGAAATTTGCTAATTGCCTTTTAGTTTTATTCTTGTGTTGTTTGTAACAGGTTCCAAATTTTGTTTTGGTGAAAATTGAATTACTTTCTAAGGTGTAGTTTGAATACAGTTTTCATTAGGATCATAAATAAAAAGGATTTCGAGTAGTACAAAATGTAGGCATCTTATATCAAGCTTTATTGTTTTTTTACTTTTTGTCATGTTCTCAACTTAAAAAGGATTTGTTAAGTTTTTTAGCAGATGTAGTGTTGCTCCTATGGTCCTTATGATAGAATCTATCTAAGTTTAAATTGTGTACTTTTTGTCTGCTTGTTTTAGAGATCAATGTGTTATCGTTTTGACCAATTATTTGTTATTCTAGAATTTTGAGGCGAAATAGATCTAAAATGACGAGGGTGGACTCACTCATGAAGAACACAAGGTTGAAAGTAATTATGTCCTGCGGGTAGGTCCGTAAACACTCTCGCTTTCGAACGGAAATAGCTAGAGACTTGAAACTGTCAGGGCAAATTTGGGGCCTGAATATCCAAGTTGAGTTTGTAAATGGGCAAAATCGATCCAATATAGTTCGCAGTTAATCGCTTTAATCTTTTTCTGTTTTTCACAACAGTTCCAAAAATATTTATCCAATCAATATTTGGCACTTGAATATATAATAAAATATAATAATTACATCAGGTGTTTTGCCAAATTTCTTGAGGATTTGCCGCCTAGGCGGACAACTGGAGGTTACAATGATAAATCTCGAACAAAAGGCCTGAAAACTTTTTTTGTCTGTTTGTTCGTTCAAAAGGATTTTACGGGCATTATTTCCTTTATTGGTATAGATATGTAGATGACATTTTTTGTTGTTTCAAAGGCACCGGCTCACAACTACATATCTTCACGAATTTCATTAATAAACTCCACCCAAAAATCAAATTCACAATCGAGGAAGGAAAGAATCAAAGTATTTATTTTCTTGACCTCACAATATCAAGACTAAATAATTTACATAATTTTAGTATTTTTCACAAACCCACACATACAGACATCATAATACATAAAACTTCAAATCACCCCATCAACCAAAAGATGTCAGCATATAATAGTTTTATTCATAGACTATTGAATGTCCCTTTGAATTCAGATAACTTTTTGAAAGAATTAAATATTGTTGAATAAATAGCGTCAAACAGCGGTTACAATCTCTTTCTTATAGAAAAAATGGTATCCAACAAACAAAAGAAAATGGCATTAAATCTCGTGTCTTAAGGGAGGACAATACACAGAAATATTTTTCGTTATCTTATTTCAATGGATTATCTGAAAATATTGCTAAATATTCTAAAAGTTATTTCAATTATAACGCGGCTTTTAAGACAATTAATAACCTTAGTACCTACATAAAAAACAATAAAGATCGAACAAATAAAGGAAATAAATCCGGAGTCTAAAAGTTAACTTGCAAAGTTGGCCCTTTAGTATACATTGGCCAGACTGGTAGATCATTCAAGAAACGTATCCAAGAACACCAAAGGGGTTATATATCCGATTCTATTGTACATTCGACATATGCTAATCATCTTAAGGAATTCAGGCATAATTTCAACAATAATCATGAAATTATCCACGTTGAAAGCAAAAGTTCTAGATTAACACTTTTAGAACTTCTTGAAATCGACAGGTATAATGCCCGTAAAATCCTTTTGAACATATATATTTTTTTAATTATAAGGACAGAATCGACTGAGTTTTTCTCACTTGAAATTTCATTTTTTAAATATTTTCGAAAGTACGAATCCGATCGAGTTCAAATTCAGTATTTGGAAGTGAAATAATTACACGAAAGCTTATGCATAATTTGGTGAAGAAACCTTACAAGAATTATTCAAATATTTTTCTTATGTAATTTCAGCTAAAAGTATAAAATGTAAATGAAATTTTCTCCATTATATAATTCTTGTCCACGCTCTTTATTTCCAATATATAACGATACTATGTATTTTTCATTTCAATGAAATCTACTCTTTCTCCAAGAAAACTCTTAAAATTTCGAAAATGACATTTATTTGACTTAAGATGATAGTACATGAATTCGGTGTTTTTTCCATCATATATAGATCATTTAGAAAGTAATTCAAAGATTTTAAATTTTCGAGTGAAATGCTCTGTTGAACAAGTGCGTAAAAGCTTCACCTCATTCCTGTCCTCTATTTTCAGAATAATAATGTCAAGAAAAGTTCCAGAAGTTACAACAAAAAATATCAGGAAGCAGAACATGTTACAGGCAATAGTAAATGTGAATAAGAGAAAGCTTAAGGACCAGGAGCAAATATTTTAAAGTACTGAAGTCAACATTACAAAGATTCTTGAAGAATCGAAACGAAGTTAACTCAAATTCACATGAAATAGTTTCAGTCAAATTTTGAAGAAAATCTGTTCTACAAGCAGACATAGAACATAAACTGGTTGATTATTCTAGCAATGGAGGTTAGGTGCCACGGACTAGCGACAAAAGATATTCGTAGGATGACTTGTTGTTGTTATTGTTGATCTTGTCTCTTTATTCCACCATAGAGAGGGATGGGTTCACCGAAGCATGTACCCGGATTACGGTATTCTTCTTTTAACTATTTATACCAAAAGTTTCTATTCTTAGCTGAATTCTCCATGCGCTCTACCTGGAGAAGGAAAGAAAGGTACACACTAGGGTCCACATACAGGTATGGAAAAGACAGTCACATGGGAACATAAAAAATTCAATGTTAATCTATTAGCAACGTCGGTTCCAGTGGAACAGTGGAAGAATTAAAACCTCAGCGCGATGCGATGACGAACAAACGCGTGTTCTCTCAATAAACAATGAACAATAACTTTATTCTCAGAATCATTTATCACAAGGAAATGAGAAATCGTCAAAAGAAAATACATATATGGAAAGAGAACTACATTCTCGAAATTCCAAGAAAATGATTAAAAAATTCTAAAATAGAATAATATGGTCCAATATCTATAATTAAATTGGTAATTTGTTGTTTGAACTTTTTATGATTTGTATTATAATATCTCTAATATAATTTGGTATTATATTATAAATTTTTATACACATATTAGTGGGTTTTTTTCTGTCAATGTAAGACCAGGTTGAGGAAAATGGTAAGAAACCGCCAGTCTTGTTTTATTCATATTACGTAGATCTTCGACGTATTGTGGATTTTTTCTCAAAAATAGAGCACATTCTATGATGTATATTCCAATCAATATACGAATTTTATTTTGTTGAAATCTTCCTCTACATAATTCTGGATAATTAAGCCTTTACATTGACCTAACAGCAGAGTTTTGAAGAATGAATATCCTTTCGGCTCTACAGGTGCCACCTCAAAGAACAACACCATATTTCATCAAAGAATCGAAATGGCATTGTATGAATGCTTGATGACCCGGTATCGGTTCACAATTTGAGGGTATACCACTTTAGAGGAAAGTTATCGATATATGCCCATGTAATTTCGCGCCAACACCAAGAATCGAAATTTGGGAAGTAAACTGATCTTAAGAGCTCCTTATCTACTCTTCGAATCAATACTCTCATCATTTACAGAACTCTATTTAGTTTGTTACTCAGCTCACATATATGTTGGTGCCAGTTTAAAAAGCACTCTAAAAATATTCCCAAAAACTTGGTTGATTCTGTTATGCCGACTTCTGTATTGTTAACGTCGATAGTTGCTGGAATACTTTCCTTGAACTGAGTAGTCCTGAAAATAATACACTCAGTTTTATCAACATTTAGAAAGAGCCCATTTTGAGCACACCAGACACCTATCGAGTCGAAAACTATCTGAGTTTGCTCTATTGAAGCGTTTGCGTCATCAGCAAACAAAAGTATTTTTATCCTCTTGAGATGGAAGAAAACAAAGACTTAGGTAAGTCGTTTTGTACATCACAAACAGTAGAGGTCCCACAATACTACCCTGAGGTACACCCATAACTACAGTTTCATCCTTGGATGAGTAATTCCTTTAGCCAGATTCAATAGAAACTCTCTGCATTCTACTCTTGAGGTAACTACTCAACAATTCCAGTTGAGCGTCTCGAATACCATATGTATTTAATTTGTTGAGAAGCCTTTCATGATTCACACTGTAAAAGGCCTTAGATGGGTCCAAAAACAGTCCAACAGGTACTTCTCCACGTTCGAGTGCTCCTACAATTTCAGAAGTCAATTCATAAAGAGCAGTGCTGGTGCTCTTGCCTCTCAGTTATCCATGTCGGTTTTTCGAAAATACTCCAAATTTATAGAAGAAGTTGGGCAGTCTGTCCACCAAAATCTTTTCAAAAATTTTTGAAAATTAATGTCATCAGAATTTCCTTTCTTGTAAAGTGGTTTAATCAGAGCTCATTTAAGGGCCGATGGAAATGTACCCTCAGTAAATGCTCAGTTGATGATATGCATTAAAGGTCCAGCAATAATATGAATCGATTTTTTTATTAGAGATATAGATATATCATCGAAACCAGAGGAGTTCTTATTTTTCATGTTTTCAACGATATTTATTGGCTCACTCTCAGAAACAGGATAATAATAGAAAGATTTACCATTCAGGAAATGAATACATGGACCACATTGCGATATTTCCAATTCGCAATTAGTTGTTGCATCTACATTAGCGAAATATTGATTAAAATTGTTCACAAGGACTTCAGGATTTGTAATATGATGGAAAACATTTCTCTTAGTTGCATGTTTCTCAGTTAGTTCATTCAATATGTTCCAAGATGTTTTTTGCATTTGTTCCCACTGGTGGAGATTAATTTTCTGAAGTTATCTTGGTACATCTTTTGTAACGCCTTGACATACAAAAATTTCACTTTTTCTTAAATAAATCGGCATAATCAGAACTATAAAATAAGAAGGAACGGTTTTTTACTTGATAGAAGGATTATTACAAAATTTGAATATCAAAACAGATTTAATCTGTTGTCTTCTACAATTTTAATTTCAAAAAACTTTTTTGAAGAAACTTTAATAATTAAATTAATATCTTTGTAAGCACTGCTCATATTTAATAGACGTATAAAATCAAAATTCATCATACAATATCAAATGGAATTAAGAAAAACCAACGAATATAAATTGTCAATTGAAATTAAAATATAAATAAGCAAACATTTTTTGTTTCGTTCCAGGCATGCGTACTGAACTCTTCAGACAAACGTACGAAGCCCTGTTTGTTACAAAATGTATTGTTTTCTGATCCTATATTAATGAAAAATGACTCTTTCTCAAAAATATAAAACATAATTTCAAGAACTTCTAAAAACTAATTTATTTGAAATATTCAATATATTTAAATAAATTACCTCAAAAATCTCAAAACATGTAGCACATCCTCAAGAAATAATTAAAATTACGATATAATCAGTTCAACTTTACATATAAAAAATAAAAATATCAATTAAACAATGTATAGACTTACCGAGTGCAATCTTCAGAAATATATGATCTTTAAAAACAAGCGAATAGGTACATTTATATCCAAGGTACTCTATGTTCCATGTTCACAAAAAATCATACAAAGCTTATAAGGCACTTGGTCTTAGTTAAAACCATTCAAAACTGTATAATGAATTTCTTTATTTGAATATCAAAACAAATTGAAATATGTTTATCTTCTACAATTTTAATTTCCAAAAGAATTTTTTTATTCAAAAAACTTTTAGAATTAAATTAATGTCTAAAACAAGCACCGCTTACATTTAATAGACGTATATAATCAAAACTCAATATACAATGTCAAATGAAATAAATAACCCAACAGATATACGAAAGTAATTAAAATTAATAAATAAATATTCAAAGGAGACAAAATTTTGTTTCTGGTTTTATCTTAAGAAATACTACTTGCCTTATAAAAACATGAACACACTTGAAGGACTTCCCAAAGAATATAATTTATTTGAAATATTTAATACATTTAAATATTCGAACAAATTATTTCAAAAATCTCTAAAAAATGTGCACTATATCTTCAAAAAACAAATATAATTCTAGATAATCCCTTCATCAGCCCTTTTTCAATAATCCAAATATCAAAATCAAAAACATAACCTACATCACTACGTGTTAAAAGACTTAAGCTTCGAACTACAGATCAACTATATATTCAAGATTGATCTATGTTCTAACAAAATCAAAGAACAAAGTGAGTTATTTTAAGGTTTACTTAAATTCATTGACATTCTATAATGAGATTTATTGAAGCCAAAATATAATTATATATTATATATAAAATAAAATAGAAAGGCTTTTTACTTGATAGAAGAAATATAACAAAATTTGAATATCAAAACAAATTGAAATATGTTTATCTTCTACAATTTTAATTTCCAAAAGAATTTTTTTATTCAAAAAACTTTTAGAATTAAATTAATGTCTAAAACAAGCACCGCTTACATTTAATAGACGTATATAATCAAAACTCAATATACAATGTCAAATGAAATAAATAACCCAACAGATATACGAAAGTAATTAAAATTAATAAATAAATATTCAAAGGAGACAAAATTTTGTTTCTGGTTTTATCTTAAGAAATACTACTTGCCTTATAAAAACATGAACACACTTGAAGGACTTCCCAAAGAATATAATTTATTTGAAATATTTAATACATTTAAATATTCAAACAAATTATTTCAAAAATCTCTAAAAAATGTGCACTATATCTTCAAAAAACAAATATAATTCTAGATAATCCCTTCATCAGCCCTTTTTCAATAATCCAAATATCAAAATCAAAAACATAACCTACATCACTCACGTGTTAAAAGACTTAAGCTTCGAACTACAGATCAACTATATATTCAAGATTGATCTATGTTCTAACAAAATCAAAGAACAAATTTAATTCTAAAAGTTTTTTGAATAAAAAAATTCTTTTGGAAATTAAAATTGTAGAAGATAAACATATTTCAATTTGTTTTGATATTCAAATTTTGTTATATTTCTTCTATCAAGTAAAAAGCCTTTCTATTTTATTTTATGAATTTCTTTATTTAAAAAACCTAATATAATTATATATTATATATAAAGTAAAATAAGAAGGAACGGTTTTTTACTTGATAGAAGGATTATTACAAAATTTGAATATCAAAACAGATTTAATCTGTTGTCTTCTACAATTTTAATTTCTAAAAATTTTTTTGAAGAAACTTTAAGAATTAAATTAATGTCTTTATAAGCATTGCTCATATTTAATAGACGTATAAAATCAAAATTCATCATAACATTTTTTTTTATATGTAAAGTTGAACTGATCTTATCGTAATTTTAATTATTTCTTGAGGATGTGCTACATGTTTTGAGATTTTTGAAGTAATTTATTCAAATATATTGAATATTTCAAATAAATTAGTTTTTGAGAAGTTCTTGAAATTATGTTTTATATTTTTGAGAAAGAGTCATTTTTCATTAATATAGGATCAGAAAACAATACATTTTGTAACAAACAGGGCTTCGTACGTTTGTCTGAAGAGTTCAGTACGCAAAAACAAAAAATGTTTGCTTATTTTATATTCGTTGGTTTTTCTTAATTCCATTCGATATTGTATGATGAATTTTGATTTTATACGTCTATTAAATATGAGCAGTGCTTATAAAGACATTAATTTAATTCTTAAAGTTTCTTCAAAAAAATTTTTTTGAAATTAAAATTGTAGAAGACAACAGATTAAATCTGTTTTGATATTCAACCAGAACTATGCCTAGAAATGACAAAGAAAGCGTCCAAACAATTTCGAAGTTGCTGAACATGGGGTGTAATAGGAATTCTGAACTTGTCATGCTTTTTAATGAGCATATAAGGAATTGATCTGTCGAATACTTGTTTGAATGTTTTGTGAATCTTATTCCACAAAGAGTCCACACCAGAACAAAAATCAGATGAAAACACACTCCTCCACCTGAGACAATGAAAACAGCAAAGCTTTAGTAATGGATTCATTTATCAAGCGAATTTTTGCTTGCTTATTTTTTACTCAACTGCCGTAAAATTAAATATCGGGGCAGTATGGTCAGAAATATGCTCATCTAAAAGGACAATTGTTGTTTCCTCGTCGGTGTCGTCCTTGTAAGATCCTTAATAATAAATTTTGCGTTAAAACCCTCAACAAGTGAGATAAAATTTTCTGAAGAAGAATTTTTCAATAAAATATCAATGTTGAAATCCCCCGATATTGCATATTTACAAGATTCCCTAGTTAACATAACAAGAATGTTATGCATTCTCTCAAGAAAAATTTCCACATCTGAGGTTGCAGAACATGGACGATAAATACAGATAATAATAAATTGTTTATCATTGATGATACATTCGACCCCAGAACATTCAAATATCGGGTGTTTTTTTTTCGATAGGGATAACTGTGATTTCACAGAAGGTAGAAGCCATGTTGTTTTAGTATTTCTGTTCAGTAAGCATTGACAAATTATCATGGAAAGACCGCAACAACGATTACAAATTGTTGAAATTTATTTTCAAAATCAATATTCTATTCGCCAAACTTATAGAGCACTTCGTGAAATTTATGGTTTACATAATCGTTCTTCAGAGCAGCTTATTCGTCGAACTATCGAAAGATTTCGGACATTTTTTCTACTCGATGCAACAACAACAATAACGTACAGAAGAAAATATCGCTGCTGTAAGTCACAGTGTAATGATGATCCAGATTTGTCTATTCGTCGACGTTCACAACAAGTTGGACTTTGTGCATTCACCACGTGGCAAATTTTGCGTATGGATCTTGGTCTACACCCATACAAGATCCAAGTGGTTCAAGAACTGAAGCCACTTGACCATAATGAGCCTCGTTTGTTTGCTGATGGGGCCCTAGAAACGCTTGAAGTTGATCTACTTTTTTATCGTAAAATTGTGTTTAGTGATGAAGTTCATTTATGGTTAGACGGCTATGTAAACAAACAAAATTGCCGTATATGGAGTGGAAACAATCCTCAAGAAGTTCTGCAGGTTCCATTGCATCCTGAAAAATGCACTGAATGGTGTGCTTTACACGCTGGAGGCATCATCGTCCATATTTCTTTAAAAACGATGCTGGAGATAATATTTCAGTGAATGGTGCTCCTTACAGATCGATGATAAATGATTATTTGTTTCAAAATTTGAATGGTATCGACCCAGAAGTGTTTTGGTTCCAACAAGATGGTGCTACACCTCATGCAACAATTGATTTATTGAAAGAAAGATTTGGCGATAACATTATTTCGAGAAAAGGTCCAATTAATTGACCTCCTCTTGGAGGCCATCCAGTGGAGTTATGTCGCATGATCTGATATATATATACATATATATATATATATATATATATATATATATATATATATATATAAATAACGCTCTAGTAAAATTTGCTTTCCAAAAGTACGATTAGTTAAGATTGAAGTCAAACGTCGACAAAAACAAACTGAAAATATGAAAAAGCATTGATGGCATAATTTCGATCGAAATCTACAGAATGTAAGAATAAGTTTTAATACTATTGAC
Source organism: Megalocaria dilatata (assembly GCA_034642435.1). Classification (NCBI taxonomy): domain Eukaryota; kingdom Metazoa; phylum Arthropoda; class Insecta; order Coleoptera; family Coccinellidae; genus Megalocaria; species Megalocaria dilatata. The sequence goes on from CM067856.1 coordinate 78,922,149, forward strand.
AGGTTTTCATCTTCACAAAGTTTCAATCAGAATCATTGAATACACTAGGTTTAAACATATTAACTCCATCATCGTAACCATGTTGGACAAAATTTTAAGAACTTAAAGAAGAAATTTTGTCAGATATGCTGAAAATTCATAAAGGTTCGTCCTTTTGTAGGCATACTGTTTGTTGGATATTGGAAGGAGAAAATATTAGGAGAGGAAAATAAAAAAAATCATAGAAACAAATAGTAAAGAACGTAAATTACCAGAGATATGAAGAACTCTAAGGACTTCTTAAGGACCGAATTTAATAGAAAGGAGACCTGAAAAGTTGTTCTAACATATCACTAGGTCGGAACGTGAGAGACAGAGGATATTTTAAGTTAAATTATAAATGAATATACTTTTTATTATTTCAAATTCCCATCCAGTTTAATTTGATTCATATAGATATATGGTTATTAGTATGGAGGAACTCCAATTTGTCCGTAGCTTTGCACATAGGCTAATTTTTCAATCAAAGAACGGGCAAATTCATCTGGTATCTTTCGAATCTCCTCACAAGTCTTCTCTAAATATTGTTCCTCCATCTTGTAATAATCTCCCAATAAATCGAGCTCGCCATATATCTCCTTCACTTTATCGATCTTTTTCTGGTCTTTGCTCCCGTAATACTCCAACAATATTTTTTTCTGATTATCCGAAGCTTTAGCCAAAGCCATTGCAATGAGATAGGAGCATGATTTATCTTTTATATCACTACAAGCTTTACCAGTTATATCTTCACCGTAAACATCTAGAATATCATTCTGAAAAAGCAGATATATATATTGAATTATGCAGAGTATTTTTAAGGTGGTACTTTTTTCCAAAGGAGGAAAAATACCTTAATATAAGTCATTTTACAAAAACACCCCAAATAAAATGTAATAAGATCTTGTTCGTAGAATCAACTGTCCTAGTGCAAATACATCTAATCCTAAAGGTACATCAATGGTAACTGTGTGCTCTGTAGTTAGAAAATTATTTTTATTTGTTGTTTCAGTGAGTTTCAGTGAATTATTTATCGAGCAATGAAGCTAATGTTGATAAACCTAGTCCGAAATAATTGAGAGGAATGCTGATTACCCTATTTTGAAAGGCCCATAATATGATAAAATACTGAACCTGATATTGTCATTAAATATAGATCCTAAAGTCAAAAAGACACCATTAATTCGATGAAATCGGGGACAAAAACAAATTCCTAATAATATTTAATTCGTAATATTTCACTCCGATTTATAAAGGGTTTTCCAATAAGAGATTCCATTTTGAATAACCCGCTATCTGGGCAGCTGTCACTTTTGAAGCTATCACCAAATTGACAAATTTGACGAATTATTATTTTTTAAAAGGTGTTTCGCATAATGTTAGTTTCTCCTACCTTAATCAGAACTTTTTTTGTGTTCAGATGAAAGAATTTCCAAATTTCCATATAGAAATATGAATTTTCGTGCAATTTAGCAATTGAGTATTTCTTCTTCATGAATCTGCTGGTATTGTTGTTAGTTTCAAAGACGACTTTAATAGTTCTCTTGAGAGCAGTGTTTTTATTTATATACTAGTATTTCTTGAATAATTTAGACTGATTTATTTATCTTTCTATAAATTATAAATAGATTAATTTTTATTGAAGCATTCTTTATTGCACATTGATCTCTGGTAGAAAAAATAATAAAACTAAAGGATATGCCTCAAAATAAATTTATTCATTTGTTTATGATTCATCAAAAATGAATCATAAAGTTCACAATATTCTTTCAAACGACCAGATTGATTTTTTTATAACCCTCTATTTAATACTTTCAAGGGATTTGTCTGAACCGTGAGTCTGAATGAAATACTTTTCTCTTACTTCAAATACCATTCGTACAATTTTTTCAAGAAAATTAAAACTGAAACCGTATACATGAAATCTGATAAAGTTCTTCGAGGTGGACGAAACGCACGATGGTACCATTAAAATGAGGTAGAAATAAAAACATGTGTGTTATTAACAGATTAACAGTTCTTATGGGTATTTTTCACTGAGATTTTACTGTCCGTCACTTATCTCAAAAACACCTCAGCGCATGGAAAATGCGTAAAAAAAATTATTCGAAAATTATATGTTTTAAAATTTGTTAATAGATATTAACAACATTATAGCTAAAGAAATCGAAAACGATTTTGGTGATCTTGGACCTTGAAGAACTTGCGACTCAAATGAAACATTTTATTAGGCTCATGAGACAACTTTAAGAACGCCAAAGTGAAGGCTTGAAGCCACGAGGGGCGTTCAATATATTCTCGGTATCGGGCTGATTTGCTAATAATGTGAGTAATCTATTTATTTCATTTACTAATGACACTATCTGAGGGTATAAATATAAAATTTCACCAATCTACGATCATTAGTTTTCTAGAAATTCTCAGTGAAAGACGACCAGATTGACTGACCCCAGAATCATGAAGAATATCGAGCATCGCGCCGTTATAAATTTCCTCATTAAGCAGGGAAAAAGTCAAAAAATCATTCATGAAGAGATACCTTTACCGAGAATACATTGAAGCCCCTCGTATAGCTTGTTACCTTCAATTCTCAGATTGACCCCTTCTATTTGCTGCAGCTTTGGAAGGAAATCGATCAAACTCACTTCAACAACCTTATCTACATTATGCAGAGACGTTGTATAGCCGACTCTTTTTTATTTTTGTTTTGTTTTCTTAGAGTTTTGTAGAAAAATTGAAGTTCACACACAAGAAATTAAATTTTGTCCATAACTGATGAAATTTCCGATATCGGAACAAATAAAGCATTCGCATAAGACAGTGATCGTTCTTTTATCATACCTAAACACTAGATGACCAAAATTCGGCAACTTTCAAAAACAATCTCAAAATTTGTGAAATTTCTTAATTTTACTGGAGCGTTATTTATTTATATATATATATATATATATATATATATATATATATATATATATATATTAACCTGAGAGATTTCTGATTATAAAGCATTTTCTGTTATTGTGATAAAGTAATGTAAAATACTTTACTCTCAGTGCAAGAAATTTTGAACCATTCGCCGATGTAATAAATTTTCATAACTAAATTTTATTAAATTCATTTACGTTCAATGAAGTGAATCATTTTGATTTCCAAAAGACATTTTCCCTACCAAATTGAGTTGTACCAATCTATGGTTTGGTTAAAATATCATTTGAAGGCCAGATGAAGATTATTTTGCCTATATGTCCCAAAGGAACCTAATGTTTGTTCTAGGTATGTGTAAATGTATTTTTTTCTCAAGTCCGAATGACTTGATACATGGAAAGCGTTATATCTGTTTTGATTGAGCCAATGAAATAATCAATTGTATGATAAAATGAGGCAAATGCGATAATAAAATAAGATGATAATAATAAGATAAAAGGTACTGAGAAAGAACAAGAATAGAATATATTTCACTGGTTGCTGTTCAATGATTAACTTGGAATTTATCCAAAACATTTCAACTGGAATAATTAAGGAATTTTTGATATAATTCGAATATGAGTTTCAGCACTCAAAAATTTCTGTACCTAAAAATAACATCTGTTTCAACTTAATTGCTAATGTGATTGAGCTTACATAGTAAGACAATTTTCACATAGCTATCTCAATTTAAAAAGAAAGTGAAAATAAAAGAATTCATAACAAGGAACTAACAGCTCCACTGCCACATTACGTATATGTATAAAAAACCAGAAACATGAATTTTAATTAACTGGAATGTGAAAAAGATTCTACCATCATTGTTTGAACCGTGTAGAGGAAAACATACGTTTTTTTGATAGATACTTGGAAAAATAACACTACCATATAAATATAAATTAAATGAAATAAGGAATATAGCAGAGGTCGAATCAAAGTTAAGAAATATTTATCGTAAAGAATTGCTTGGTAGGTAGAGATACCTATCTGGATACTTCATTGTAATTGATTGAACGTTAACCAATTAGTATACAAGTTCTTGGTTAATCATATTTCAAATGGGGGTAAAAGTGTTAGACTTTAATGCTTTATTGACAGCCTTAATACATATATTACCAATTTACAAGTTTGTAGATTTTACCCAAATTGAGGGAGGCGTTTCGGTGTAGTTTTAACTCTAATGTGGTGAAAACACTACCTTGTTCGTTGAATAGTTGTTCTTTGAGGTTTTTTACCGTTCTTTACTTTCACCGAATTCACTTTTATTTGATTCACTTTTGGGTTCAATTTTCACGAATTACTATAATATCTAATTATAAAAAAATAATTTAGATAATACATTCACTTCCAGGCCTTTTGTGTGTTACTGAGTTCTTGAAAGCTAGGGAGCGGTTTATTTTGTGCCTTATGGGCAAGCGACAAAATCCGAAATTTTTGGGGAAGTTTCTTCAAGGTTACTTTTTTCCTGAATTGTTTGTATAAGGTGAGTATTGCGTGACCATCTAGTCGAGAGAATGTCTTCGACTGTGAACCTTTTGACAAACTCGCAGAATGTTGTCATCTTGAAACGGCTAAAACGGTTCTAATGGGTTTCTACGAAAAATCTGAAGGACAAATATTTTCGTTTCTTAACTAGTGTTTAGGCCAGTTTATGTTTCTAAGAAAAAATGCGACATTCATAATTAGAAATCATAAACAGATTTTCACTCAAATATCGCCATCAAACATGACCCTATTTGTTTCTAGCTGAATATTGATTTAATTATTTTGTTCAAAAGCAATAAGAGAAAATTTTACTATTCAATAATTATTATTTTAAGGAAGAATTGAGTGCGCAGATTTTTTGACGCTTTTCAAACCAAATTTCATAGATTATTTCAAATTTCAGTTAATTGTGTCTTACGATGTCGATTTTCTGATTATTCGACAACTTCAAATAAATTAATACGGCTGAGCCGTACCAAATATCAATAAGGAGTAGTATGATCTATGGTAATAGAAAGTTCTACAAATCGCGTCAGTATAACATACATCTGTATTTCTGTATAACAGTTCTAACCTCAAACAGGCCCGATTAAGTTTTGCTGATCGCTGGGACATAAGTAGCAGACATGCGCATGTTTTGAAAGTAGTTGCTTTCTCTCCAGTGCCCTGTTATGTCCAACGATCACAAATCTGTCACATACTTATATTCGGCCTGCACTGAAAGACCACGGTATTGATCATACACTAGTGCCATCTAGTGCATGCAAATACACACACAAATACGACATACTGTAGAGAGCCAACTCAAATTAAGAACTGTATCCCGATTTTTTCAACGTTACAAACACCGAGCACTTTTCTCATGCTCAAGTCAGATCTTATTACGTAGCGATGCTAATAATTAGCATATTTATATTCGAATAAATTAATTCGGCTGACCTGTACCAAATATCTTCAATAAAGAGTATGACATTTGGTAATAGAGAGTTCTACAAATCGAGACAGTGTACCATATATCTTTATAACAATTTTAAACTCAAACAAGCCCGATTAGGTTTAGCTGATCGCTGGGACATGAATAGAAATCATGCGCACGTTTCGAAAGTTGTTGCTTTCTCTTCATTGCCATGAAATGTCTAACGACCACAAATCTGTCACGTACTTATATTCGCCCTGCACAGGAATACCAAGGTATTGATCATACACTACCGCCATCTGGTGCACTCAAATATACATACACAACATACCGTAGCGAGCTAATTGAAATGAGTTACTGTATTCCCGGTTCCTTCAATATCACAAACGCAGAAAACTTTCCTTATGCTCAAGTCAAATTTTATTACGCCGTGATATATATTATCTCCCAGCGATCAGCAAAACCTAACCGGGCTTTTTTGTTTCAAATTGTTATACAGATGTATGTTACACTGTCTCGATTTGTAGAACTTTCTATTACCATTGCTCATACCCCTTATTATTGGTATTGAGCCGAATTAGTTTATTTGAATATGAATATGCTAGTTATGAGCATCGCGGCTCATTAGATGCATGAGGAAAGTTTCTGCGTTTGTAACGTTGAAAAAAATCAGGAATAGAATTCTTTATTTGAATTGGCTCTCTATGGAATGTCGGGTGTGTATGTTTGCGTGCACTAGATGGCGCTAGTGTATGATAAATGACTTGGTATTCCTGTGCAGGGTGAATATGAGTACGTGAAAGATTTGTGGTCGTTGGGCATTACAGGACGCTGAAGAGAAAGCAACAACTTTCGAAACGTACGCATGTCTGCTACTTATGTCTCAGCGATCAACAAAACCTAATCGGGCTTGTTTGAGTTTACAATTGTTACACGGTCTCGATTTGTAGAACTTTCTATTACCATAGCTCATACTCCTCATTAGGCCCCCCATGGCATTATAGCTTGTCGCGCTGGGGGTTCTTGTCTTGACTAGGACCCTAGTTTCGTCCCGGTGAAATGGAGGGTTAAGTCTTGATGCCTAAAGAATGCCATTTGCGCCTGTCACTCGACCTAGGGCCTAGTTTTGCCGTTATGGTTGAATGGAGGGCTGAGCCGCGTTGATTAACTCAGTGGCAAGGGAGTCCGTGGCAGCATAGAGCCTCTCCTTCAAAACTGCCCTATTGCAGTAAATCTTCGAATTTTTCTGTCCAATGGCCGAGTGTGTTATGTAGCATACTGTGTTACTTCGAGAGGGTGGATGCTCTCGGGAAGTATTCGTACAACCTAGCCACCCAATTAGTGTTGGACTCGAGGGGGCTGTGGTTGACAGTCCGCATGCTGGACTAGGGGGGTATTCCTTCTGTCTGTTCGCAGACACTCATGTGATATTCTCATGAAATGTCTCAGGGTTTAGCGGGACTTGACAGTGCGACCGGCCTCGTCCTGAACCTGGATCTATCGTGAGACGTTTCTGGGTTTGTGAATCTCGGATGGATGGATAAGAAGCCTATCCAGTGTGTGAGTTGCGTCCCAAACAACTCGGGTCGAGACAATGCAGAGTGAGTAGAGGTTGGATAGTGCTTCGCTGCTACCAGTCAGACGGTTGTAGGTTTTCGAACTGAAGCCCAAACTGGAACCTGGTGGGTTCATCTCTTCGGAGGGGTTCTCGCTTAGCGCAATGATATGGCGTAATCCCTATCACACTTTCTGCCTCTTGGCGCAGACTGTGGAAACTGCTGAGTAGTCACTTGGTGAAAGAACCAATCTCACATGCCAATACAACTAACTGGTAGAATTCACTCCTCATTAATGATATTCGAAAAATATTATACTAATCTTTTTAGAGAAACTATTCTGTATTCATATTTTTCTGAAAAACCACTCGGAAACTTTTTCTCAATAGAGAAGATCTTAAAAAAACAATAGTAATATTTTATCGATCTTAAATTCATGTTTTTGGGAAATTGTGCGTTATGATGAGTTTTCTACTGTTCGAAAGAGCCTCATTTTCGAAAACTCTACACGTGGTATAATTCTTATACGAACACATACTCACTTGAATTGAATACAGAAGTCCTGTATAGCGTAGGGCTTTACTGGCATATTCATTCATATAAGATCCTTTATTGGCTAACAATGTAGCTGACTTGAAAGGTAGATCAGTACTATAGCCCACCGTTTTCATTAATGCGATTTCTTCGCATCTTTTCATTGTGAAGTCCACGTAATCTCTCGTTTCCAATTCAAGAGATAAAGAAACTATAACTTCTGGTGTGAAAAATAGCTTAAGAATGTCATGGTAGTTTGGATGCTGCTCAAAATATTTTCTTAGAATTCCTGGTAAACTTGCTGTAATCAACATCATATCCATGACTGCCAATTTTCCTTCTTTTTTCCACCATGTCGGCTTATTTCGTCTCATCTCATGCTCATCTAAGAAGTCGTCCAAAATGGCCAATTCCGTATTGAACTGCAATCAAATCGAGTGAGAGGAAAACAAAAAAAACGAGCAAATTGTTATGAAAACTTTGGAAGCTTAATATCATCCCAAGGGATTTTGCGATAATTAAATCGAATTCATTGTAGAAATTTAAATTTTCATTGCTGAATTCAGAAATCATTCCAATAATATATGATTGTCCGAACGAAAAAATTTTCGAAGGAAAACGATACTATTTGAATAAATATAACGAATATTCGATTGTTGCGGCTTTTACTCAACAGAAATTCATCTCCAAATTTATAAATAAAATTTTGAATTATTGTTTATACAACAAATAGTTCTTCATGCCACGATTTTATCACGCAAGTATTTAAAGTGAGTATACAGTTGCGGAAATGTTCGCAAAAAATGGGAAACTCTGTTCACAAGAAATCTAGAGAGGCGAGTGAAAAAAGAGGGGAGAAGAAAATAGTGTACCATCACAGGGGAATTCCAAAAATTCATTCAAAATTATTAAAAAATGGGAATCGGATCTGATTAAATAAATCTCTTTTATCGTTCAATATAATTTGTCTATGATTGTTTTGGTCTTTACTTGACGGAAATTCATCTTAAAAATATGAATAAAAGCAATATTCTAATTTCCACGATCCCTAGTTGGAATGAACGGCCAATCTGTTTAGTATATACATACTGACAAATAACGCAGGTTAACTTGTAAGCCAAATGAATTAATTGAATCGCCAGATATGTATAACGAATTTTAGAATGGTAAATAGGAAGTTTTTTGAATCGGGTCAGGGTAACATACATTTCGAAACTTAAATGAAGCCGAAAAGGTTTTGTTGATCGTGGGCATAAACAGCAGGCATACCTACTGTTTCGCAGCTTTTTGAATATGCATCAGTGCATTGCTCTTATGCATATTCCACGCACCTACTCGCCCTGCATAGCGCCCTAAAATCAAAACAAATAATAATTATTGGCATAGCGGCGTAATTGGATATCATTTAAAGATGAGAAAGAATTTTTCGTCTGTAACGCTAGAAGTAATTAGGAATGCAGTTCGATTCTCGAATTAGCCTGGGATTGTATGATGCCTATGTGTATTCGGGTGCATTAGATGGTGCTGTTGTTTGGGAAAAAAAAAAAGAGTAGAGTCGCTATGCAGGGTGAGAGCGTAGCTATGTTGTGTTCGTTGGCATAAGTGCAATGCATGAATAGCGGAAAAGCTATGAAACGAGCATGTCTGCTGCTTATGCTCAATGATAAACTCAACCTATTCGGCTTTATTTAAGTTTCGAACTGTAACACAAATGTATGTTGCACTGTCCCGATTCGAAAAACTTCCTATTTAGCTCATATTCGTTCTCATAACTTATAAACAGCTGGTTTATTCTTGTTTTGAAATGACGTCTTTTAATTGAATTGCCTAACGAATGAATTTTAAACGATACATTAAAATTTTATTCACTTTTTATATATACTTACTGACAAACAAACTGCAACACCCAGAAGGAGCTCTTTAAATTTTAATTTTTTTTTGGTAAAACATAGATAATATAGTAGTATAGCAAGGAGTAAATGATTGAAATTCGAAAGAAAATAACGAAGGTTTACAATTTATTTTAATAAATTTGTTAATAATGTGGTTGTACACCGCGATTATCTATATACTTCCCAAAACGTCTTGGAATTGATGCAATAAGATGGTCTACTTCTTCTTGAGGGATACTAATCCAAGCTACCTGTAGTTCATGTCTAAGAGACGCCAAAGTCCGTGGGGGCTGGGGAAAATTTCCAAGCCTTCTATCCATGAAGTCCCAAACATTTTCTTTGGGCGAAAGATCGGAGGATCTGGGCAGCCATGGCAAATGATTCACATAGGTCGCTTCAAAAAAGTTCAAACTAACTCTGGCAACATGAGGTTGAGCATTATCTTGCTGAACTATTGGATTCTCGAGCCGGTTAAGGTGAGAGAAAACATATGGCTCCAATATTTCTCGAAGGTAACGCAGCGCTGTCTTGTTACCTCGAAAAAAGACTAAAGCTGACCTACTTGCAATAGCACCCCATACCATAACGCGTACTGTCCGGTGTACATGACGCTCAATATCAAACTGTGGTTCACGTCTTTCTCCCCGACGTCGTCTAACCCTTCTTCGGTCATCATGTGCACCCAACGAGAATCGAGATTCATCAGAAAAGACGACCTGATGCCATTCCACATTTCAATGTTGACGTTCTCTGCACTACTGTAATCGTTGCCGGCGATGCTCAACCGTCAGAGGTAACACAAGATGGGGTCGATAATGCTGCAGTCCAAAAGACCTTATCCGGCGGTAAACCGTTCGGACAGTTACAAGATGCCCTCGCCCCCCAGGTATTAGATCTTGTCGTGATGGGGATGCTTGCTTTGACTAGGACCCTAGATTCGTCCCGGCGAAATGGAGGGTTAAATCTTAGTATCTAACGTAATGCCATTTCGTGCCAGTTACTGGACCTGTGTGGTGAAAGATCTCCGAATGGGGCCCTAGTTTTGCCGTTCTGATGAAATGGAGGGCTGAACTGTTTGATTAACTCAGTGACAGGGAGTCTGTCGCAGCACAGGGCTTCTCCCTTAAAACTGGCGTACTCTACCCTATCGCAGTATAAATCTCCGGATTCTGTGTAATGGCCGAGTGCTTTATGTAGCATACTGCGTTACCTCGGGGGGTGGTTTGCCCTCAGGTGTTACTTGTACCACCTGGCCACCCCATTGGTGTTGGACTCGAGGGGGCAGTGGTTGAAAGTCCGCATGTTGGACTAGGAAGGTATTTCATTTATCTGTTCGTAGACCCCCATATTCGGGATATTCTCATGAAATGACTCGGGGTTTAACGGGACTTGACGGTTCGACCGGCTTGTCCTGGCCCCGGATCAATGTGTAACTTTTTGGGGTTTGTGGATCTCGATGAGATGGCCTAGCCGTTAGTGCATGATGCCAGAATCAATCAAATTACTTCACATGGGTTCGGTGGGTCAGGACGTTCAGGCCGTTAGACGGTGCTCGTACCAGGATCAATAGAAGTCATCAATCTTGAGATTATCTTAGTACATGGGACTGCGATCGCATGTACCGGAATTCCGCCGGAATTCCTTCCGGCGGGTGAGTTGCGTCACAAACCAACTCGGATACTGACCTGCCGAGCCAGTTGAGGTTGAATAGTGCTTCGCTGCTACCAGTCAGACGGTTCTGGCTTTCGAGTCGGGGCTCAAAATGGAAGCTCTCATCTCTTTGGGGGGGTTCTCGCTTCGCGTGATGATATGGCGTAATCCTTATCACACTTTCTACCTCTTGGGGTGGATTGTGGAGACTGCTGAGTAGTCACTTGAAAGAGCTATGCTCGTATGCCAATACAAAAACCTGGTAGAATTCACAGTATAGCCTTGTTCTCCTAACCATTCGTCAGCCAAAGATCGAGACTAGCGTACTCTACCCTACCTCAGTAAATCTCCGGATTTTTCTGTGTAATGGCCGAGTGCGTTATATATCTTCAACTAAACATATGAGGCTTAAGATCACAGTTCTGTTTGACATTGTCATTGAAGCAGGGCTGTGAAATCCGGACCATCAAATGGATAACCCGTTATTATATAGGATAGTGCAATACTGCTTTGCGCTTGTATAGTTGCCGAACCAGACATAGAAGAAATTGAAATTTCATTCGAAAGCAGGCTCCCTGCATTTTCATTGCTGCATCTCAGAAAATTATTTTCTAATATACAGGGTGTTACTGAAAATATTGTTCAACAGATGGGAAATTTTGTAAATGGATCATCCCTTAAATTTTTAGATATTTTCAATGGCCTTCAATATTTCTATCAGGATGCAAAATATTACAGATATGTTCGTAATGGTACAGATCTTATTCAGAGAAAACTTCGAAAAGTTGAGAGAACGCAACATAGCTAGTATGTATAGAAATTACCAATATTTGGTATTAATTTATTTGGTTTTCTTCGCGAGTTCCCTGCGAAATGTTCTTGCCATCGCGTTATGGCGCTCCATGTAGTCTCTTGGGGCCATTATTGAGCAAGAAGATGTTACATGCTAAATGGTTTCCAGGGATTTAGAGCATTTTCTGGAGACGTCGGTAGGTATAATACACCCAGTAATTCATTTCATGTACTCTCGGGTTGGCACCACCTGATCTTGAATAGCTATGATCTTTCCTTCGGTCTCCGGGTAAAGATATCCTGCCTTCAAGTAAGTTAGTGACTCTGATGTATCAACATTATTTGATTTTAAATTTCCAGGATATCTACCATAAAATCCTTGCTGTGCCACTTCTCCGAAAGCTGCTCTAGTGACTGTCCTCCCTTGAGGCTTATGGAGGGCTTCCATAGTTGCAGTGCTGAGGACTCATCCACCTGGCATATAGTCTCATAGAGTGGTAAGTTTTTCGACCTGAAATATTTTCTCAATTCTAGTACGTTTTTATTATGAGTAATTTGTATATTTTGGAGTCCTCTACCTCAAGCATGTCTGCCCAGATAAAGTCTGTTCATAGAGGAATGGGGATGATGAACTCCAAACCCAGTGAGCAGCTTCCTTGTTTGGATGTCTATGGCCTGCAGTTCTGTGGATGTCCATTGCAGAACCCCGAAAGAATAACCAATGCAGGTAGGGCCCATATATTTACTGTGGTGAAAAGTGCCTTGGAATTTAGTTGACCTTCAGCAAACTTCTAAGCCTGGAGAAGTACTTCGATTTAAATGTTTCTTTTACATCAGCTGTTTTGATGTCGAGGGCTTGCTGAATACCAAGGTACTTGTACGCTTCCTGTGGCTTCAAACATGTTATTCTAGAATCATCCCATAATTTGACCTCTTCTCCTCCTATGATTTTCCTCTTTTCACATTGAGAACTGCGCACTTGTCCAGCCTTTTCTCCATCGCTTTTGTTCGGCTAAAGGAGGATACTATCTCCAACAGTCTTCTCAGCAGGTCTTCAGTGGCTGCGAAGAGCTTCAAATCATCCATATTGAGTTGGTGATTGACTTTCAGATTTCTGATCTTATTGATTACGTATCCATGCTTTGACTTGTTGAGAAGCGTGCTCAGGATATTCAGCGCTAGACAAAACCAGAGCGGGCTCAGAGTGTAGCCCTGGAAGATTGCGCATTTAATTGCTGTTTCCCCTGTTTTATTGGCAACGTTTTTCGTATATTATATATATATATATATATATATATATATATATATATATATATATATATATATGAATATTGGATCACCCTGTACGTGATCATTATGATTTTTCTCGTTTTCGTAACTACAAAGAATTATTTCATGAAAAAAATTCAAAACTCTGCTCGGCACCATTAAACAGGGTGATGAATGAATGTCATTTCTGAAGAAAAAAAATATCAATTTTTTTAATTGGTTTGATTGATATTTTACCCTGTAGAATTTTGCTTCAATTATTCAGTCAATTTTCAGCTGAGACAAAATACGTAGGCTCAATATCCTGATTATAATTCAATTAGGTAATCTATTGATTGAAATATTGAAATTTTCCTGAAAATCAAATAAAATATTATTATGTAAATATTGAAGGGACTATGTAATCCCAACAATCCCAACAATTGCATACTAGTGTTTAAGTAGAGAGTTCAGATTTAGATATCAATTATAAAGAAGTGTTCACAATTGAAACGATTTGATTTGAGAAAACTTTTAATCAACAAACTCAATAATGAATAGAACAAAAAATAGCAAAAAAATTAAAAACATTTGAACTCAAAAACAATAAAACCTAAACAAAATAAATGGAAAAATTTTCATTTTAGGAGTTGTTAAAAATGGTTCCTTCCATTTCAATACACTTTTGAGCACGTTGATGTAGTTTTTTCACAGATTTCGCTATCGAATTCGGTTGAAATTCAATAATATCGCAAGCATCAATAATTCTTTGTAGCAGTTGCTCCCTACTATTAATATGTACTGCATAGACCTATTGTTTGAGCGTTTTCCACAAAAAATAATCCAAGGAAGTCAGATTAGGGGATCGAGGAGGTCAAGCCACATATCTATCTGTTTTCAAAATTGTTAGTCAAATATTCACGCACTTCTCTTCAGTGGTGCGCAGGAACTCCATCATGTTGCAACCACAATGTTTCCATTGTAGTGTTTTCTAACAATCAGGCAAAATATGTTCCATATGAAATAAAATAGAAAGGCCTTTTACTTGATAGAAGAAATATAACAAAATTTGAATATCAAAACAAATTGAAATATGTTTATCTTCTACAATTTTAATTTCAAAAAAATTTTTTATTCAAAAAACTTTTAGAATTAAATTAATGTCTAAAACAAGCACCGCTTACATTTAATAGATGTATATAATGAAAACTCAATATATAATGTCAAATGGAATAAATAAACCAACAGATATAAGAAAGTCATTAAAATTAATAAATAAATATTTAAAGGAGACAAAATTTTGTTTCTGGTCTTACGTTTAAGAACACCAATTGCCTTTTAAAAACATGAACACACTTAAAGGACTTCTCAAAGAATATAATTTATTGGAAATATTTAATATATTTAAATATTCGAATAAGTTAATTCAGAAATCTCTAAAAACATGCACTATATCTTCAAAAAACAAATATAATTCTAAGCAATTCCTTCATAGGTCCTGAATAATATTTCAAATATCAAAATCAAAAAACTAACCTATATCAACAACTCACCAGGTGTAAAGGAGACAAAATTTTGTCTCCTTTAAATATTTATTTATTAATTTTAATGACTTTCCTATATCTGTTGGTTTACTTATTCCATTTGACATTATATAGTGAGTTTTGATTATATACGTCTATTAAATGTAATTTAATTCTAAAAGTTTAATTGATATAGGTTAGTTTTTTGATTTTGATATTTGGAATATTATTCAGGACCGATGAAGGAATTGCTTAGAATTATATTTGTTTTTTGAAGATATAGTGCATGTTTTTAGAGATTTCTGAATTAACTTATTCGAATATTTAAATATATTAAATATTTCAAATAAATTATATTCTTTGAGAAGTCCTTTAAGTGTGTTCATGTTTTTAAAAGGCAATTGGTGTTCTTTAAGGTAAAACCAGAAACAAAATTTTGTCTCCTTTAAATATTTATTTATTAATTTTAATGACTTTCGTATATCTGTTGGTTTATTTATTCCATTTGACATTATATATTGAGTTTTGATTATATATGTCTATTAAATGTAAGCGGTGCTTGTTTTAGACAATAATTTAATTCTAAAAATTTTTTGAATAAAAAATGTTTTTGAAATTAAAATTATAGATAATAAACATATTTTAATTTGTTTTGATATTCAAATTTAAAAAAGAAAAAATATGTTCCAAAAAATTGTTATACATTTCTTCTCTTAACATATTTCCAAAAATATGAAGGCCAATCAAATGATTGTTCTAAATATCGCACCATATATTTATGAAGAATCTAACTTGGAAATGTTTTTGAATTACAGATTTTGGATTATCCATACGTGAAAATTACGGGAATTGTTAATTCCATCCCTAGTGAATTGCGATTCATCGGACAAAATCCAAGAAATCATTCTATGGCCATTCATCCATTGAGAGAAAATGACCCTTGAAATTACATCACCTTGTTCTGATTTTTGCACAATTTGTTGATGATACGGATGCATTCTGGCTTTTTTTTATTGTTTTGTGTGCCCTGTCCTTAGGGACCCCCATCTGTTTGCTTATTCTGCGCGTACTGGTAGATACATTTTCTGTCACTAGTTCCAGGATTGAATTCTCTTCATTTGCACTTTGTTTTGTGGTACGATCAACTTTCATTTCAAAATCTCTTTTCTCAGGAGGCTGCCCATGTCTATAAATTCTTGTGAAAATCGTATGATGGGGGAATTCTGCGGTTAGGCTATTTTCTTACGTATTCTCTTACTGATTTCCTGAAATTGCACCCACAAAAACCATACATAAGAATCATATCTGTATATTCTTCTCGAGAGTATTTAAAAGGCATTTCTAAATTCGTTAACAAAAAAATCACCAAATGGATCAGGTTTGATGTCAAATTTGATTAATATTAAATAAGATTATTCTAATTTTCACAATTTTTATTGTTATGTTTACAACAATTGTTTCGCTATCATAGTAGCATCATCAGGCAGTTTTACATTTGATTCAAATCAATTACATTTTGAATAGAATGTAAACCTTCCTGATGATGCTACTGTGATAGCGCAACAATTGTTGTAAACATAATAATAAAAATTGTGAGAATTAGAATAACGTCATATAATATTATTTGATATATGTTTTAATCAAGGAAAGACTGATTCAGTTCAATATTCAAATATGATTGTTTAATTGGCTTCTTTCAGTGGTTCACAGATCATAAAAAAACGTAGAATCTCAATTCACTGGCGATGGAATCAACAATTAACCTATGGGCTGTAAAAAAATTTAAAACAATTATTTGTTTTTTCAGTTCGACAAAAATTCAAAGAAGACAGTCGCAAATGTTGACGAAACTGCAAAATAATATATAATTCTACGGATAAGTTCAAGATTGATTGAACTATGAAATTTCACTCATAAGGGAATGTTTATTGATCACCATGTATGATCGTGCCAAGAAAAGATTTAGAATTTTTATTATGAATTAATTCGTTGTGGTTACGAAAACGAAAAAAGTCATGATGTTCACGTACAGGTGATCCAATATTCACTGCCAAAACAATAAGATGACAAAATTTAGAAGTCTTTCTTGAATGAAAAAGAATGGAATTATTTTCCTAAGGTTTTTGTTTCAGAGTGGAGGAAATTCTATTCATTTCATTGAAGTTTTTCAAGTTCATATTTTTTGAGACAGATATTTTAACTGTTATATCAAATTACTCAGGCAAAAGTGTCATCAAATTCAGAGAATTTTGTCTGTGGGACGAAAATAGTACTCATTGAGACTTACCAATTTTGCTTTCACGAGCAAATTCATTATTGGCCATTCTGAGAATATTTAGCCTATCAGATTTCATAGAAAAAAACCAATTGAAATCTTTTAATTTTCATTATATTGTGGTATTTCTTACCCAAATCATTAATATCAAATAATTTCTGCAATACTTCAGTTTCCCAATTGATTTCAACTCAAAAAAATGGGAAAATTTGTCAATGGCATCTATGGAAGAAGGACCTATCGAGAACTATAAATGTTGTATATATTGCTTACTTTTCCAAATCAATCCACCATGGATACATTCTCCAGAGATAGCCAGCCATTCGTCAATTGCTTTCAGTTCGTCTAGACCGAGGTACTTTAGTTTAATGCAAAGCACGCTCATTGAGGACCGAATTCTACATTTATTTGGATATTTCACACAGAAATCCGCTATGACTCATTTGCATGAGATAGTCACGCTAACAAAAATATTGAATAACTTGTTCATTATTTCATTTTCTGAATTGCTTTTGGCATTTAAGTCTTAAATTATTGTAAAATTTAAGACTTAAATGTTTACCTAATCCAATGAAGTCATATCCTCAAAAACTGTGAAGTAAAAAAAAAGTTTTAACGAATCAGTTTAGAAATTCAAAAGAAGCTTAAGTCTCCCTTACTGTAATGCATCTATGTCACATATTGTCACATATCGATGCAAAAAATCTATTTATTCCACTAATATAGCTGCAAAAAAATTTCTGACTCATGACTCGTTGTTGTTTTTGGTCAACTATTAGCAAACGTAGCACACACTTCGGAACTAGTTTTCTCATAGACAAATATTCATGTAAATTTAAGCCAACACGTCCTTTGATCTCTTCACAGTGTCATCTATCTCCTGTTTCCTCACATTGCGGTTTGTTAAAATGATTTTATGGACTTTTTATGTTTTCCAGTGTATTCATGTCTTTTTCATGCATAGAGTGTAGACCATTATCAGTGTTCGTATGAACACATAGCGAACTAGTCAATAATGGTCGATTTTCCTGGTGCAGAGTCCGGATAATATTTAGCAAGCCAACACACGAAATAATTTTCTTTCTGTTGTTTGAAAATCGAGAATCACAAGGTACTTCCACTAAAACCACTGTAACTCTGGAACAAATTTTTACAGCTGTCCCTTGAAGGGTAGTACATTTCAACAAAAATGATAATTTGGTATTTTTGGTCTCATCTGTGTGCCAGACCGGAAACTTATCGTCCGACGTAATATACACGAAAATTCGCTTTTGATTTGAATTCTTGATTTCCGAAGGGATACAAATTTTCTATTATCAAATTTACTGAATCTTCTTCTGTTGGTGAAATCCTACCTTTTGTATTATTGTAAAATATTCTTTTTTTTATTTATTCTTTTTTTGTCCTAATATATACCATATATAATTTCTCTTATTTGAGCATGATCTTCGAGTATAGTATTGTGCTAGGGTGAAATGAGGATAGCGCATATTAATGTTCGCTCTTTAATCAGTGGTTTCAGTGAATTTTCAAGAATAATATTGGAGGAGGATTTTGATATAGTTGCGGTGTCTGAGACGTGGCTTTCGGATGACGTGGATGTGAGAATGATTGGTATTCTTGGTTACACGTTTTTTCATAGCCCTAGACCTACAAGAGGAGGAGGTGTTGGGTTCTATTATAAGGAATCATATTTATGTAGGGTTCTTCCATTAGACATTGTGTTTAGTACTAATTTGGAATATTCATTTATGAAGTTCACATTTGGTTACAGTAAATTTACCATCGGTGTTTTTTATAGACCTCCAAATGGTAATATGAATAATTTTATAGCGGATTTAGAAAATATTTTATCGATCATTTCCATAACTGATGGTGATTTTATATGTTTGAGTGATTAAATGAATATTGGATGGAGTAGTCCGTTACTTTGTGATAGTTCATTTTAATGGAATGAAATAAGGAATTACTTTGTTTTCTATCACTTTTTATTATAACTGATATACAGTGACTCGAGTTTCGTAGTGTTTACCACATTTTCAAACTGAATGAACAAATTAGATCTCAACTATTATATATGGGGAGTGTAGGCTTCGGCAGAGCTTCGAAGAGAGGGGTTTTCCAAAGTTTCGTCTGTTCGTTAAGTAGTTTTATTATTGGCACGTGCCTTTTATATTTTTCAATTTCTATGGATTCGAGGATGTCAAGTTTTTTTCCTTTCGCTTCCACGTGCAAGATAACAAGGTTGTTCAATTCTGGGAACGTGTGATCTGTAGTGAAGAAATGGTTCGCAAAATTGGAATTATTCTTCCGGTTCCTAAAAGCAGATTGATGCTCTTTGTACCTTTTATGGAAAGGTCGGCCCGTTTGTCCTATATACACACTATTACACTCTTGACAACTTAATTTATAGACTCCAGAATTATTCAGTCGGTTCTCTTTGTCTTTGGGATTAAAAAAGAGATTAGAAATTTTATGGAAGGGTGTGAAAGCTGTTACTATGTTAATTTTTGATAAAATTTGAGCTATTTTTTGTGAAATTGGTCCAAAATATGTTAGTTTTATGAATTTATTGTTAATTTGATCTGATTTGGAGATGGGGTAAATTTGTTTACGAATTAGTTGCTTTTGTTTTTTGTTTATGATGGAATTTATAGTTTTGGTTTCGAACTGATTTTTTGTGGCTATTTGTCTGATTGTATTCAATTCCCTCTTTAACGTAATATTATCTAAAGGAATTGAAAATGCTCTATGTACCATTGATCTATAAGCAGCTAGTTTATGATTGATCGGATGGTTTGAAAAATTTGGTATTGTTCTATCAGTTGATGTGGGTTTTCTATACTTATCAAAGGAAATTTCATTATTACTGTTAATTAAAGTTATGTCCAGAAAATTTATTTTATTATCTAATTGTGTTTCCATGGTGAATTTGACCTTATTGTGCAAACTATTAAGATATTCTAATGTTTCATTTAATTCTGAATGTGTTCCGCAGAAGCAAGCCAATATATCGTCTACATACCTGTATCAAAAAGTGATATGCTTTGCGTGTGTGGTTTTCAGAATTTTTCTTTCAAAACGGGACATAAAGATTTCAGCGAGTAATGGGCTGAGAGGTAAACCCATGGCAAGTCCATCTTTCTGTTTGTAGAATTTACTATTGTATTGAAAGTAATTTTCTTCCACGCAAAGTTCGAAAAGGGTTAAAATTTCGTTTTTTATCACAGGATTGATGTTATTTTTTGTTAGGATATTTTCGATTATACTACTCTGTCAAGAAAGTACCGGGAATTTTCAATTAAAACAACATTTTTACATTTAATCGTCAAAATTTATTGGGTCGCCTTCAAAATAGGCTCCATTTGCTCCAATACATCTATGCCAACGGCACTTCCAATTATCGAAACATTTTTTATAGGCGCTTTCCGGGATGGACTTTAGCTCGCGCGCCGAATTTTGTTTTATGGCTTCAATCGACTCAAAACGGGTGCCACGAAGGGGCAATTTTAGTTTTGGGAAGAGGAAAAAGTCGCAGGGAGCCAAATCCGGCGAATACGGTGGTTGCTGAAGCACGTTTATTGAGTTTTTGGCGAGAAAGTCAGTCACAATCGTAGCTCGGTGAGAAGGCGCGTTATCGTCATGCAAAATCCATGAGTTGTTCGCCCACAAATTTGGCCGCTTCTTACGGATACGCTCACGCAAACGTTTCATAACGCCTAGGTAATACTCCTTGTTTACCGTCTGACCCTCTGGAACGAATTCGTAGTGCACCACGCCACGGATATCGAAGAAAACAATGAGCATCACCTTCATTTTCGAGCGGCTTTGGCGTGGTTTTTTCGGTTTCGGCTCATTTTTTGCCACCCATGATGATTGCTGGCTTGTTTGCATATCGTACTCGTAGACCCAGGTCTCATCACTAGTTATAATGCGTTCCATGAATGTAGAATCGGAATTACAGCGATCCAGCATGTCTGAAGCAACCCGTTCGCGATGACGTTTTTGAAGAAAATTCAGGTCTTTCGGTACGAGTCGTGCGGCCACCTTTCTCATGCCCAAAATATCAATCAAAATTGTACGTGCGGACTCGTGGGATATCTTAAGATCATGTGCTATCTCCCTCAAGCTGGTACAACGGTTTTCCAGCACCCTTTCCTTAATTTTATCGACGTTATCTTCGATCGAAGCCGTCGATGGGCGACCACTTCACGACCGTCCTTGAAGGCTCTGTACCACTGATATGCACGAGTTTTCGATAGAGCATTATCACCAAAGGCCTTTTGCAACATTTTCAATGCATCGGCACACGAAAATTCATTTGCAACACAAAACTTTAAACAAATTCTTTGCTCAACGTAATCACCCATAGTAAAAATCGGCACGCACTCTGACATCGACTGACTTAATCAGCTGTTGCAAACACACTAGTTGACACATCCCGCTCAAGCTTGGCATAGTAATTAAGGACAGTGGTACCAACCTAGGAAAAAAAATTTTACCTGCCTCATTGCCCCGCCAGATTTAAATCGATAATTCCCGGTACTTTCTTGACAGAATGTATATTGCATTCTATATTTGGTATATTCGGGAACATATTAACTACATCAAACGACACTAGAATACTATTAACTGGAAGGATAACATTTTTTAGTTTTTTTGTGAGCTCGATTGAATTTTTTATTGAATAGGGTGAGTTGAATTGTGTTGTTTCTTTAAAAATTTGGTTTAATTTAGCGGCTAGTTTCGCAAGGGGGCTATTAATATATGATACCACAGGGCGTATTGGACAATTATCTTTATGAATTTTAATAAGGCCATATAGTTTGGGAGGTGTTTCAATTTCAATGACATCTGTTGAGGAAGTTCTATTCTGAACGATTTGGGGTCTGATGGGTATGGTATTAACAGTATATGTTCTACTATGTTGAAATACTGCAGCCCATTCATCGATGAGTTAATTGTCAATAGCTGTATTGAACAAGAATATTTTCCCGATTCTTGGAAGATTTCTATTGGTCGACTTATTTTTAAAAAAGCTGATCGTAAACATTATAAGGATCTGCGGTTGATAAGTATATTGCCTTCCATTTCTAATATTATCAGTGTGTTTTATGTTCGAATATTTCAATATTAAAAAAAATATATTCTGTCTTAAAGTCAATGCGGCTTTAGGAAGTGGTTCAGCACGGCAAGCCACTGACAACCGTAATAGACGATATAATAGGGAATCAATAGAGGCTTAGTTAGCCTGTTAGTTGTGTTGGACTATTCCAAGGCTTTCGATACCTTAGATCATACTCTCCTCATTTCTAAATTAAAATATTATGGCTTTGATGAGTCTGCTTGTGCTCTTATAGATTCTTACATCTGGGGTAGAACCCAAATAATTTCTACTGATGGGAAATACTCCTCAGGTATGAGTGTTCAGACAAGTGTACCTCAGGATTCCATTTTAGGTCCGTTGCTCTTTATATTTTATACTGCAACTCAATTCAGTTGATTATTGTAACGTCCAAACATATCCTGCTGACATCCAACTTTATACCAGTTTTAATTCTAGTAATATCAACATTATCAATGATCGCCTTAATGCTGAACTTGTGAACATATCACGAATCTCTAGACAGCATGCGCTCATACTTAGCGCTGAAAAATCAAAACTTATATATTTTCCATCTAAAATGGTCAGAGACGATCTCAATCGAGAATTGAATATTCATATTGGTGATACCAAACTTTCTGTCAGCAGTATGAGTAAAAAATTTGAGTTTTCATTTGGATAATGATTTGAAGTTCAGTGAACATATAAAAAACTTAATGATGAGACTTACAGCAATCCGAAACTGCTCTATTGCAGAAGACATCTGTTAAGCCAGGGATTTTGAAAAATGCAATGCGAGAACTTAGTCCTTTCGCATTTCACTTATTGCGATTTTTTGTATGGTTCATATTTGCGGCAAACGGAAAGAAATCGTGTTCAAAAAATTCAGAACAGCTGTTGTCGTTTGGTGTTTGGGTTGCAAAAATTCGATCATATATCGCGTGCTATAGTGGATACAGGATGGTTCGACATGGACAACAAGAGAAAACTTCATCTGGCTAACCCACCGATTATTGGGGCCTACTGATTCATCCCGCAATCTCAGAGATAAGTTCATCCCTGTCGATTCTAGACACGGCAGAGATACAAGGTTCGTAGATTGATTTCTTATTCCACGTCATCGGACGGCCATGTTCTGCAGGTTGTTCATTAATTGTGCAGTATCGTTTTTCAGTTCGCTTCCTGAAGAGTTCAGGAAGAGGAATATAAATAAATTCAAATTTAAATATAGATCATATTTGCTAAGCGAACAGAACTTAATGATTGTGTGAGTGGATGATTATTGTGAGTGAGTGAATACCACTGTACCTGATGTTGAGGGTTTTCAGTATGCAGTTTATTTTCCTCGTTTTTTTTCTTAAGGAACATAATTGAAAACAATTGCAGTTTTATTTGTTTCTTCTATGTCGTGATTGAGTAAGAATAGCTTTGCTAGACTTTGCCATGATATAGTTAGTTATTTATGGCGAGCGGGGGTCTGTCCACCCTACCACTGCGTCCGCACGGACTATTGTGGTTCACCCCTAATTTATATCTCCCCGACGAGAAGTTTTTGGAGAAAACTGATAATCTTGTTAGGGGGTAATTTTTTCAGTTCGCAGTGAGCTATAAAAGCCTGAGACGATGTGCATGGCTGTTTCAGTGTCCTCAAGACACAGCCTGCATTCATCGTCTTCAGCCAGACCGATTTTGTGCATAATTCCGACAAGTGTTCTTAGTTTGACCCAATCCAGACCTCGCACTAAGTTCGCCATCTTTTTGTTCCAAGCTGTTCCAAGGAACACCTTCGCTTGTTTCAGGCCAGAATGGCTCCGCCAGAAAGACTCTAGTCTTGAGTTAATTCTGCCTGTTATCGCCACGATATAGTATTTTGGTTTAATTAACATACTTATTCGTATGTTGATTTATAAACTAATAAAGGCGATTTAATATTATTATTATATTTTGCTATGGACATCAGATAATTTGGCTTAGATTGTATGTATTCCATGAAGTAGCCCGTAACTCAATGATAGTTCATTGTGAAGGGAATTAGAAAATTTGATATTTTATATTATCTTGATTTGCAATTGTCCTTATGCGCTATTTTCTGTGAAGATCCTTCAGAAGCTTAGTGAAGCTTTTGGAATTGGGAGATCAGTTGTGTTCTGGCTAGGCTTTGTTACTGTGTCCTTACGCCATCTCAGGCAAAGCACTGGTAATTTTTTACCCGGCAGTGAAATGGTGGTCTAACTAGAAAATTTCATTCCTTGCAAGATGTGAATCAGCACCGAATAAAGCGAATAAGTAGTCTGTTCTTTATGACTTTCATTATGAGAGAGATTGAAAATAAAATTATTTTCTTATTCCAGTTACATTTCATTTTACTGGTTGTTCCAATAAAAGTCCATTGAAAACTATGATTTTACTCATTCTCAAACGGAAATAAAGAATTCATAACTAAGCACTCATTTTCACAAAATTATATGAATTTGTATTTTTATTTTTAAATTTATGGATAGAGATCCTATCTCTAACTAGGAATTATTCCTCACGGATAGCGACCTTCATTATTGTATTATATATTTGTATCTATAATCCCAAAGTGATTCAATAAATTAGTTCTCAAAAAAAAATCTTTCACAATGATCAATGCGTAAAGAGAAAATATTCAAAAGAATAATGAAACTGGCATAAAAAATAATATAAAATTACCAGTTCCAGACACCAACACATTTTGTATACATCCTCCATTTTTTCCGGCACAAAGGTTTGATAGTGTTCTTCAATAGCTTTATAAGTATAAATCACCACATGTTGTCGCAAATGTTTTCCAGCTGGACCCATATATTCAAGAACCTTTCGTAGTCTTTCATTTACTGGCTGGAATCCTAACATAACTTCTTTCGATGTCACATCCTCGATGAATTTCGGTAAATAAGACATGTAATCCTCTAAATCCTTTTTTGGCAAAAATTTCATGTCATTTTGATTACGAATCTTTTCTGGAGAAACAGTGGAGAAGAGCCTGAAATTAGAATTTTATTTCTTGTATATCCTCTGACTATTATGTTTTTAGTGATTGTAATCAGATTGGTTCCCTCGTAACGAAGCAAATGCTCTTAGATAACTGCTTTAAAAATCTTGTGCCTGGTTTGGACTACACCGGTCGATTAGCGAGTAATTTAGCAACTATGAACACCAAAAATTTAATTGATATTGATGAGGAAGACGAATACGCTTGGCTTTAGTTTCACTAAAATTTGATTTATATTGTTGACATATATGTTTCGGGTTTCATTTCATCTCCAAAACTGAGTAGGATTTACTTAACATTACAATTTATGCAGGTATGGAAAAGACAGTCGGAAACATAAGAGATTCAAAGTTAATCTAGAGAACCACGAGGGTCCAGTGGAACATTGGAAGAACCAAAACCTCAGCGCGATGCGATGACGAATAAACGACTGTTCTCTCTCAATGGCAGTGGTGAGATGCTTCGGTCGAAACGATGTTCCGCACATGCTTACGCTCTTTTTGCCCAAACATGATGCTACAGCGCCCAATCAATTGCAGTGAAACGGAGCCTTGTCCTCCAATTCTCTAAACAATTCCTCAAAACACTTAACGTGGCACCACTTCACGCGGCAACCGGTAAAAAAATCCATTTTATATTCGATCCACCCTCCTCAGGATATTGTCATTAGTGGTAAAATGATTTGTTTGAATGACTCGTATATCAGCGCATCAGTAATAATTTCATATTTCCGTTGCATACTTTCTACCGGGTAATGAAAAATAATTTCTATTGTCTGCAAGCAATCGGTCATCGATCCAAGGTTCTTTAGTCTAAAGTTACAATTTTTTAGATTAACAAAGAGTATATACATACGCCGAGACAAATCAAATTTTATTTAGAGGAGGACATTTTTTGATTGCAAAGTCGTGGATATACGATCCTAATCCAGAACGGGATGGCAAGCCCCCCAAGAATCTTAAATGACAATAGTATTTGAGTGTTCCGCAATTGTATTTATGGATATGCTGAAAAATTGCTGTTTGGCTGTCATCAAGATGTGAAAAACTCGTTAGAAGTGATGGGCGGAGTGCATTAAATGGTCGAGTTTCTAGAAAAACAAATAATGAGATAAAATAGGAAAAGGCTTTTTACTTGATAAAAGAAATATAACAAAATTTGAATATCAAAACAGATTTAATCTGTTAATCTTCTACAATTCTAATTTCAAAAAAAAATTTTTTTTTATTCAAAAAACTTTAAGAATTAAATTAACGTCTACAATAAGCACCGCTTATATTTAATAGACGTATTTAATCAAAACTCAACATATAATGTCAAATGGAATAAATAAACCAACAGATATAAAAAAGTCATTAAAACTAATAAATAAATATTTAAAGGAGACAAATTTTTTGTTTCTGGTCTTACCATTAAGAACACCAATTGCCTTTCAAAGACATGAACACAACTTAAGGACTTATCAAAAAATATAATTTATTTGAAATATTTAATATATTTAAATATTCAAATAAGTTGATTCAAAAATCTCTCAAAGCATGCACTATATCTTCAAAAAACAATTATAATTCTGGTAATCTCTTCATCGGCCCTAAATAATATTCCAAATATCAAAATCAAATAACTATTACTATATCTCACCTCACACGTGTTTAACAGGATGATTGCTTCAAACAGACGAACTTCAAAATTCAAGATAGTCTATGTTCTTAACAAAATCACAGAAAAGTGTAAGGTGTTATAAGGTTATATTTAAATCATTGACATTCCATAATGAGATTTATTGAAGCCTAAATATAATTATATATTAAATATAAAATAAAATAGAAAAAGGCTTTTTACTTGATAGAAGAAAAATAACAAAATTTGAATATCAAAACAGATTTAATCTGTTAGTCTTCTACAATTTTATTTTTTATATCTGTTGGTTTATTTATTCCATTTGACATTATATATTGAGTTTTGATTATATACGTCTATTAAATATAAGCCTTGTTAATTGTAGACATTAATTTAATTCTAAAAGTTTTTTGAATAAAAATTTTTTGAAATTAAAATTGTAGAAGAATAACAGATTAAATCTGTTTTGATATTCAAGAAAAAAAGTAATGAGATGTTTAATTGTTCATTACTTGCTTCTAGGTAGTAATTAAATTCTCAATTTTTGCGTTTAAGTTACTCCAATATCTATGTTATGTTTGTTAACATTACTATTCAGAAAAAATGAGCATTTACCAGAAAAGCATACCGAATATAAAGAAATAGGACTATTCAAAATATTTTCAATATTAACAATATTCTAACCGCCGATCAGGATTGTTTTCATTGAATTCCTTAACAAGATGAATCTTATATTGGCGGAAATCATGTTTCTTCGAGGTCATCTGAATAATTGTTCGCGCAATTCCTGAAGTTTTTACTGACTTTCTGGTATTTGAGGAAAAAGATCCAATTCGATATGCTCGATAACTACAACCTTTGCTGCTTCATCAGTTACAATCAGATGCTTTTCACGTTGTTTTTCAGCGACGGGCCCAAATTTCATGATTTTGAAGAATATATCAGTCACAACTGAATGAGTGATATTCTTCCAATTTTTTTGCTGAAAATTCTCGCTGTTTGTAAACATTTCCGTCATTTTGAAATAGAGGGCGACTATTTTTAAATTGTTCGTAAAGAGCAGAAAATCACAAATGAAAAATTGTTAGCATGTTCAATATCTAATGAGTATGGAATTAGAGTAAAGGAAACGTGTAAAATCTCAGGAACATTTTGGACCTTATCAAGAATTCGACTATGAAGAACACTTCTCAGAGTTGATAGGTTTATTGTTATTGTTGATCCCTACTGCCATTTAGGAGTCTTGGGGGGAATACCACCCCGCTTAGGGGATGATCTTACACACACGAATTTGCATTCAAAAGAGGATCCCCTACAAATAAAATTGACCACTCCACTTGTCCTGTTAAACTCGCGGAAATAATCTACTGGAATCTTTTATGTGAAAATCATAATTCAACGTTATCAATGAAGTTTTTATTGAGTGCCTTCTTGTTGAATTGATATTTTCATTATTGTGATATTCGGCAATTACTTTGTATAATTCTCAAAATTTTATATAAAATTTTTAGTTCAATATTTTTATTACCACCTTGATTCTAAAATTTTGTTTTCAGAGAATGAAGCAGGTTTTGGAGGCATTGGATTTGCGTCCATTTTCTTTACGATTGATGATGACGTCTCTTTCACTATCACATTTCTACTTACCAGAGAGTTTCTGATTGGAGGGTATTCCAACAATGGTTTCATTTTAGATTATGACGGAACGCAGTGTTTTTGTAAATAACAGAGATATTTTCATTTCAATCCAAACTAGAAACTGAGAGGTTTCTTACGGACTGAACAAGAAATGTAAAAATGTTTGTTTACTTCTAGTGAAAAAATTATTCAGTTTGATTAAATGCTGATCTAACCCATAGAACATTCAGTCAATCATACAATACAAAATTATCTAATATTAACTCTTCTCCACTAAAACGCGGCACGCACTTCAAAACCAGCTTACTCATAGATAAATGTTCGTGCAAAATAAAGTCAACACATTCCTTTGACATATAATAGTGTCAGCTATCTTCTGCATTTTCCCTTTACGTTTTGCCAAAATGATTTTCTGAACTTTTTCGTTTTCCGGTGTAACCACATTTTCAGGTGACCAGAGCATGGTGAATATTATCGGTGTTTGTACTACCACGTTTAAATTCACTACACTAGTCAATAATGGTCGATTTTTGTGCTGCAGAGTCCAAATAACACTCATCTAACTAAGCTTGCACTTTAAAGGTTTTTCTCAACAAAAAGCAATGTTTTATTATATCAATACCCGAAATTTTTTTTTTCCGTTATTTTGATAATGTCAAGTTGTTTTGCTAAAACCACATTCTTGAAGCAAACGTCAGATAGTCAAGAAATTTTCACAACAATCTTTTGATGGCTAGTATTCTCTGACAAGAATATTTATTTTCTATTTGTGACATCATATGTGTGTCAGATCAAAACTGATCAGCCGATGTAATATATTCTGAATTCAAAATCTAAAAGAACTAATATATATAAATACAATGTTTGTATAATTGTTGTATAAACATATAAAAATTATAAACTTTGAATATCAAAACAGATTTAACCTGTTAGTCTTCTACAATTTTGATTAAAAAAAAAAAACTTTTAGAATTAAATTAATGTCTAATAATAAGCACTGCTTATTTTTAATAGACGTATAAAAATCAAAATTCACTATACAATATCAAATGGAATAAAAAACCCAAAAAAATTAATTATTAATTTAAATCAAAAATAAATAATATGGAATGTTTCGTTCCAAACATACGCACCTGAACTCGTCAGAAAGGCCGTGGTACGTATTTTTTGCCTTTGACAAACATTTCAAAACATGTTCAGTTTCTGGTCTCATATTTATGAAAACTAAATATTTTTCAAAAATACACAACATAATTTTAAGAACTTCTCCAAAACTAATTTATTTGAAATATTTAATATGTTTAAATATTTAAATTAATTACTTCAAAAACTTTCAAAAACATGTAGCACTATCCTCAAAAACAATCAAAACTTCAGATAAGGTCAGTTCGTTTTTCATTTATAATATAAATTCAAATAATAATAATTGAATTTATATTATAAATGTAAAGTTGAACTGACCTTATCTGAATTTTTAATTGATTTTGAAGAATTTTTGAAGTAACTTATTCAAATATTTAAACATATTATAATATTTCAAATAAATTAGTTTTGAGAAGTTCTTAAAGTTATGTTGTATATTTTTGAAAAAGATTTAGTTTTCATGAATATAAGACCAGAAACTGAACATATTTTCAAATGTTTGTCAAAGGCAAAACATACGTACCACGGCCTTTCTGACGAGTTCAGGTGCGTATGTTTGGAACGAAACATTCGATATTACTTATTTTTAATTTTAATTAATGATTTATTTTATAATTTTTTTAATTCCATTTGATGTTGTATAGTGAATTTTGATTTTTATGCGTCTATTAAATATAAGAAGTGCTTATTATTAGACATTAATTTAATTCTAAAAGTTTTTTCTTTAATTTTTTTGAAATTAAAATTGTAGAAGACCAACAGATTAAATGTGTTTTGATATTCAAAGTCTGTAATTATCCTTTCATCAAGTAAAAAACCGCATCTTATTATTTTATTTTAAAAATTATAAACTTAATATATTGTCAAAATGAGTATCCACCAAGTGAAGACCGACTCAATCAAATTTTATTTATTTATTTATTTATTTATTTATTTATTTATTCATTTATTTATTACAGAACGTCCATATAAAACAGGCGTCTCAGATCAGATAAAAAAAAAATAGAGTAGATAGTACTGATGAAAATAAGAACAAATTACCTGCAAACATGAGTCCAAACTGTTCTGACTACTCACTTAACTTCTAATGTTTATTGCATGTTTCAAAACTTTCAGTGGGGTAGATAAAATCTAATTGGATATTATTACGTTTCCAACTTGAATGCTATTGACATTTCCGTAAATTTTCTTATGGAATTAAAATTTTTGAAGATTATTTTTCAAGAATGGTACTCCTAAATGAAAGCTCTAAACCTCATCGTTTGCGAAAAATCAAACATATTAAGATTTGATTCTTCTTAGAAGAGGAATACTCGGAATTTTACAGAATTTGGATTGAAAATTCAAGTTGAAACAGAAAGCTGAAGTTGATGTTCAACTTGACCATCATTGTTCTCAGTACAAGCAGTCATCCATCGCCTCAAATTTTCCCGAACTCGTTGAAATATTGCAACATTATTCTTAATCTGTTGGCATTCTATTGTCCTCAAGAAGATGTTTAGGTTGTTGCCAAGTAAACAAAGTCTTTTAGGTATCCTCAAATGGAAATTGGATTAAGATCCGAGTGCCTTAGCGGCCAAGATACTAAACTTCCTCGTCCTATCCAACGATCATTGAAGTACTGTCGAACACTTAGCAGAAAATGAGATAGTGCTATATTATGCAGAAACTATGAATTTCCGCGTTGATATAAAGACATGTCTTCTAGAAGAATAACCAAATCATCTGTTGAAAATTGGTCATTGTCATTATCATTAAGTTTGTCAATGAAATGAAAAGACAACATACGTAAGGAGCATTTCATTTAAAAAATACTTGTTAGGGAGAACTACAGGACCAAAAAGTCGATCACCATGTGTTTCTATCTAAATAATTATCGAAAATATTTCTTGATTTCAAATATTTGAAATTGCATGCGGATGTACTTCTGTCCACTGATGAGTATTGTGAAGATTTGTAATACCGTTGCAAGTAAATCCTGCTTCGTCAGTGACAAGAATATTACAAAAAAAATAGGATTTCTTGTCATCTCGTTCAGAAGTCATCGGCAAAAGAAAGTTGATGGTAATCTTTCGGATTCAATGCCTGTACTCTTTGAAGGTGATAAGGATAAAGCCGTGGGTTATGCAGCGTTCTTCAAACTGACATGGGACTACATATGGCAGCAGCTACTCTTCATGTGTATATACCAGAATTTTTTCTGGTACCGTATGTGCAATTTTTTCTTCCGCGGTAGCGATTTATATCACAATCGATCCAATTTCTTATTAAAGATCCAAATCAACATGGATTGTTATCTTTCAAATATTTTATGAGATGAAAGGTTAAAAATGTATATCTGCTAACTCAGCTAATGTCTAAGGTTCACTTTTGAAGTGAAACAAATCAAGTTCACAAGAACAAAATAAAACAGAAAATAAAAGAAAATTGTAACTGAGCTACACGTAAACACAACTTGAAAATTTTATTTTTTGAACAAATCAGACAAGACCTTCTACGTAAATTTTAATTCAGAAAACAAGAAATTTCAAAACGGTTCAGAAAAATTGGAGGCGAATGGACACTATATGAACTTGCTCGAAATTTCCAACGTGGAACAATCTTTATATTTATCACGTGATAACAAATAACTACCGATTTGAAACATTACTCAAATCAGTTGTGCAATAATCAAACGTTTATTGTACTAACGAAGAAAAATCTGGTACATGGAAGTTTCACATGTTTACGATTAGGTACATGCAAACTTACTTAATCAGCATAGTGAAAATAGATATTCTCCTCAAAAATAGGTAGTTGAAAATGAAATAAATTCTTGTTTCATAGTGATAATACATTGACAGTAGAAGGAAAACCGAATATTGGAAGGCATAAATAATGTTATTGGTCATTATGTGTTTTTCGTTAGGAATAAATATTTATTCGGAAATGTATTCAACTATTGCTTCGACTTATTACAAATGTTTTTATTATACAGGTGACGCACATGATAATAAATCGGATTTCTTCAGCAGATTTACATGCATTTGCCCTGAAAAGGCAAAAATTAGCTGAATAATATTTGAATAAGGTTATTCTGATTTTCACAAGTTTTTATTTTTATGTTTACAACAATCGTTTCAGTTATTCAAAATGTAATCTTGCCTGATGATGCTACTGTGATAGCGAAACGAATGTTGTAAACATAACAATAAAAATTTGTGAAAATCAGAATAACCTTATTTAAATATTATTTAATATAGATTTTCACAAGTAAGGACTGATTCAATTCAATATTCAATAGATTAGCTGAATAGCTACTCTTGATCTCTTAACCTCCCCAGTTTACAAAAAATATATATCATAAAAACAAAAGCAGAATCAAAATTATGATTGAAGCGACAATTTTATTCCAAAAATAAATGTATTGACCCCCATTACGGAGAAAAATAAACAAAAGGCATTCTAATCCAAGTAGTGTTGTGATTAATTTTGTTGGTCCAGTAACTTTTCCTTAATATACTTTCTGTATTTATTCAGGGGCAGAGACAGTGCTTCCATTATTTTAGAAGCGACGAGGTTTTTCATTTGAAGTTGTTAACAGTAAGTTATATCTGTTGACAATATATTTGCTTACTAGTTATTGACAATGTCAGTAATGGGTATATATGAAATTTTTACTGATCGTTTATTATGGTAAAATGTTTTTTATGAGCCGAAGAGATCTCCAGATATTTGTGTAAGTCCAACTTTTTGCTTTTGTTTCCTGAATGTAGAATTTCATTTTCACAGAAGTCTATGAAGTGGTTTTCTTTTATGAAATGGGCAGAAAAACCAGTTATAGATTTATTTTGGAGTTTAGATTTTTTATGTTCTTCTACTCTACTGTTGATTTAACGACTAGTTTGACCTATGTAAAAGATAGGCAAACTGGTCGTTCAATAAACGTTTACGAATATAAAAATTTATACTCCAAAATAAAGCAAACAACTGGTTTTTCTGCCTATTGCATAAAAGAAAACCACTTCTGTAAAATCGAAACTCTAGATTTAAGCGACAGGAGCATAAAGTTGGACTTCCATCTGTTGTCTGAAATATATAAATAATAATGTTAAGTAAACTCTCCTTAGTTTTGAAAATGGGTTGAAACATATATGTCAAGATAATAAATTAAAGTTTTGTGAAACTGAATCTAAGTGTATTTGATTTGAATATATTGAAACAATATACAAAAACTATCAAATTGATATCCTTATGTATAATCAATACAAAATATTTTTCAATGTTTCGGAAAAAATCTTTTTACATTTCGACATGAAACCTATTAATAAAAATGTATTAACAAAAACTTTTTAAGTATGTATATTAACCTACAAATACAAGAAAATCCACTATTCCAAAATTATATAAAATTCTCAAAATAAAGGATCAAGTAAAAATAATTGAGCAAGATATACAACATTTGAGAGTGCTATTTCGGTCTCTAGATCTCTTCAGAAATGTATTAGTCAGATTCAAATATAGATTACATTGATAATAAATATTTGATTAATTCGGTTTTTAGTTGGTGGAAACTCATTTTAATTAGAAAAATGTATATGAGACAGTAATTTATTTCCGCAAAAATATTTGTACTACTACAACAATTGTTTCACCACGATGTGTCGTGATTTAACTGTTACTCCAATAAATAATTCACATGATTTTTCAATATTTCACAAACCAACCTATACCGATTCTATTATACACAATAAATCAAATCATCCTTTAAATAAAAAATTATCAGCATTCAATTGTATGAGCCATAGATTCGTTAATATTCCCATGAATCGAGAAAATTATATTTCAGAACTTATCATAATTAAACAAATAGCTGTTTATAATGACTATGATCCTAAGTTGATAGACAAATTTTTGATGAATAAAAATAATAAAATAGCTTTAAATATGGTGTTTCCTAATATAAAAGAAAATTTTGAATACATTTCCTTAAAATACATTAAAGGTATTTCTGAGAAAAATGCTACATACCTCAAAAATAAATATAATTTAAGAACTTCATTTAAAACCAATTCAAACTTGAGTAAATTTATTGAAAATAATAAAGACTGTACACATAAAGATGATAAATCGGGGGTTTATAAGTTAACGTGCGGTGATTGCCCTAAAGTTTACATAGGACAGACTGGAAGAACTTGCCGACATAGAATTCGTGAACATTTGAAGAGTTTCCTCAATAATAAAAGTAATTCTACATATTCCAACCATTTGTTAGAAACAGGACATACTTTCAACCATAATTTTGAAATTCTACATATAGAAAGTAAAAATTATGCCTTAAATCTGTTAGAATCCCTAGAGATAAATAAACATAATAAAATTGGAATATTACTTAACGAACAGATAGATTTGAATAACTCACCTCTGTTGAATATATTTAGATAAGCTGGAATTTGCAGAGACCTTTTTCTGGGTTTTAGTGCTCAATAAAAATTTATTGTACTTACTGTAATATAAATAGCAACGGATTCCGGAAACAAGCTTAGTTATTCAAAATGTAATCTTGCCTGATGATGCTACTGTGATAGCGAAACGATTGTTGTAAACAACAATAAAAATTTGTGAAAATCAGAATAACCTTATTTAAATATTATTCAATATGGATTTTCATCAAATAAGGACTGATTCAATTCAATAATTTCATAGTTTTTGTATATAGTTTCAATATTTATATATATATATATATATATATATATATATATATATATATATATATATATATATATATATATATATATATATATATATATATATTGTAGGAGTTATAATATATAATAATGAATTTAAAGTCATCCAAGTGTATTTGTCTACCTTATTAATATCCGAAATGTGTCATCAAGTGATTTGCGAGAAAGCATTTTATTTAATCAAGACATTTATTTATTTTGAGTATGATATTTTTTGATAGTGAATTCTTGGAAGTCAGTGAGATAGCAACCCTAATGAGAATTTCAGAGAATTATCAAAGGGGGGGTCAACTGACACATCCTTCAAGAAAATGCCAGTAAAAATATTGAAGTATTAAGTTTTGAAACGAATTTTAATCAATGTCAATCAAAAAATATATAGGAGACACTATTTTATTTCCACGAAAATGTTTTTACTACAATTGTTTCACCACGACGTGGCTTCTTGAGTTATTTGCATTGTACTGGCTGATGGTATTCAGTGTAACCGAGTTTAAATATATTGTTAGGTACGTGACCAAATAATGGAAGAACAAGTCATAAAAACTCGAGGTGTTTATTGGAGTTTGCCGCCAAAAAAGGAAAGATATTCAGTAATGGAGACTTATCTGTTTGTTCGTTCAAAAGGATTTTACCGGCATTATACCTGTTGATTTCAAGAAATTCTAAAAGTGGTAATCTAGAACTTTTGCTTTCAACGTGGATAATTTCATAATTATTGTTGAAATTATGCCTGAATTCCTTAAGATGATTAGCATATGTCGAATGTACAGAATCGGATATGTAACTCCTTTGGTGTTCTTGGACTCGTTTCTTGAATGATATACCTGTCTCGCCAATGTATACTAAAGGGCAATCGTTGAAAGTCAACTTGTAGACTCCAAATTTATTTTCTTTATTTGTTCGATCTTTATTGTTTTTATATGTAGGTACTGAGGTTATTATCTTAAAAGCCGCGTTATAATTGAAACAATTTTTGAAGTATTCAGCAATATTTTCAGATAATCCATTAATATAAAACAACGAAAAATATTTCTGTGTATTGTCCTCATTCATGATTGGGTACACAAGATTTAATGCCATTTTCTTTTGTTTATTGGATACTATTTTGTCTAATAAAAAGGCATTGTAACCGCTGTTTGACGCTATATCAATAATATTTAATTCTTTCAGAAAGTTATCTGGATTCAATGGGACATTCAATAGTCTATGAATAAAACTATTACATGCTGACATCTTTTGTTGGTGGGGTGATTTGAAGTTTTATGTATTGTGATGTCTGTATGTGTGGGTTTGTGAAAAACACTAAAATCATATGAATTATCTAGTCTTGTTTCTGTAATATCAAGAAAATTAATACTTTGGTTCTTGAATCGTTCAGTTCCAAACAGTAATAAAATATTGGTTCGACATTTTCTAGAACCTGTTTTAATACTTCATGTGTTATCAATAATTATTCTATGGTCATATGTGAACAGTTGAGGGAGATGTTTACAATCGAAATTTCGACGTTTATAGTTCATAGTTCACTTCCTATTTTTCTCCTTCCAAACTCCTTTAGATAGTGAAAGTGTTTTCATCATTATTTTCCTATTCTTCGGTTTTTTCAAACAATAAAATCATCATAGTGTTGAACACTGCAGGGAAAATTCAGATCACGTAGTGTATTCATTAATAAAATCGAAAATGACGCAGATTATCATAAGAAAATCATTCTCAGTTATTTAACTCCATTGGGCTTCTTTCTTACAGGTTACATCAAGTCATTGGTTTACAGCAAACATCCAACAAATTCAGACGATTTACAGATCAATATTGAACGGGTAATTGCTGACATACTACCTGGTTTGTGTGAGAGAGTCATGGAAAATTGGGTTAAACGGCTTCATTCCTGCCAGCATATCCGTGGTGGTATTTAAATGAAGTTTTGTTCATAATTAATGGTAGCCATTGTACCTTATAATGAGATAGGAATTTCAATAGTTTTCTAATGAATAATGTGTTGTATTTACAAAACAAAATGGGGCGCTATTAATGAAAGACCCTTTACATACAGGACAAACTCAGCGAACCAGTTCAATGGCTAATTTTCCCTAACGTCACAAACGCAGAAAACTTTCCTCGTGCTCAAGTCAGATCTTGTTACGCTGTAATGAGAATAGTACCTTAATTCACTATATATAGAAACTTTAAGGCAATAGTCATACACTAGCGCCATCTAGAGCATGCAAATACAGGTATGGAAAAGACAGTCGGAAACATAGCAAATTCAGTGTTAATCAAGAATGCAGTGGAGCAGTGGAAGAATCAAAATCTCAGCGTGATGCGATGACGAGTAAATGATTGTCTCTCTCAATGGCAGTGGGCAGATCGAAAGGCTGCTTTCACTCCCCACTACAATTGAGAGAGAACAGTCCTTTGTTCGCCATCGCATCGCGCTGAGTTTGTGATTGTTCCACTGCTCCACTGCACCCTTGACTAACACTGAATTTCCTATGTCCATGTGATTGCTGAATGATTTTCTAATAAAAAGAATATCACCCATTACTCTGCGATTCTGGAGACTTATCATGTTGAACTATTTGAGTCTGGTATTATAATTATTTGTATCTCCTCAAATTATATATGAATTGACTATTAGGCTCAAAGGGCGAAGGAATCTTTGCTGAACTTTGTCGAATCGATGTATGTACACATAATATTTAGGGTTCCAGGTCACAGAATGAACAAAACTATAATGAAGCGTTAGTGCAGTTTTCCGATCAAAAAAATATCGACTCAGTCACAGTATAATTCCCAACATAGTATTACAAGATTAAAATGTCAGTCAATACTTGATAAAAGTAATAAGAATACCTTTAAATTCAGAATTATAACTTCTACAGAAAAATGTTACATGTGTCTCGCGAGCATCGCTCCTAGTCACTTTTGGTAACTATATCATCATCGTAATTTATCCTTTAAGTCTAACGTTGTAACATAATTACATTGATCATTGACGGTCATTATGATCTTTATTTATGCATACATTTGTATTAGTTTCGCTGACTTTGAATATGTCATTATTGAAAATTAATTTACTTAGGGAGCTAATAGATTTGTAGCAGGAATACATATTGACATTTCAGTCTTACGGTTTCTGAGTTTCACTGATACTATGTAGATCGATCTCTGTAGATGGATCTTAGCATCAAGTTTGCAGTGTTAGATATGACGCCATATGAATCGTCTGATTTGATTAGATCTTTCTCGGCTAGCCCAGCCAAACCTGGGGGCCTTATTGAGCTATGCAGTGAAATCGTAGGAAACATTCAAAATATTGTTGTAATTATGCATAAGCCTTTTTGTA
Source organism: Megalocaria dilatata (assembly GCA_034642435.1). Classification (NCBI taxonomy): domain Eukaryota; kingdom Metazoa; phylum Arthropoda; class Insecta; order Coleoptera; family Coccinellidae; genus Megalocaria; species Megalocaria dilatata. The sequence continues at coordinate 78,960,598 of CM067856.1, forward strand.
GTTATCGCCCTTTAAATACTAAATTTTGACTCTATCCGATAATAACTTCCGAAAATGATTGAGAAATAAAATTTGGAATAAATTAGGAATCATTGAGTCGACTTTGAACATTTTTGATTGTGAATTAAATATTTAGACTCAAAACCTATCCTGAAAATATAGATCTTTGTACATACATTCTGTCAAGAAAGTACCGGGAATTATCGATTTAAATCTGGCGGGGCAATGAGGCAGGTAAAATTTTTTTTTCCTAGGTTGGTACCACTGTCCTTAATTACCATGCCAAGCTTGAGCGGGATCTGTCAACTAGTGTGTTTGCAACAGCTGATTAAGTCAGTCGATGTCAGAGTGCGTGCCGATTTTTACTATGGGTGATTACGTTGAGCAAAGAATTTGTTTAAAGTTTTGTGTTGCAAATGAATTTTCGTGTGCCGATGCATTGAAAATGTTGTAGAAGGCCTTTGGTGATAATGCTCTATCGAAAACTCGTGCATATCAGTGGTACAGAGCCTCGAAGGACGGTCGTGAAGTGGTCGCCCATCGACGGCTTCGATCGAAGATAACGTCGATAAAATTAAGGAAAGAGTGCTGGAAAACCGTCGTACCAGCTTGAGAGAGATAGCACATGATCTTAAGATATCCCACGAGTCCGCACGTACGATTTTGATTGATATTTTGGGCATGAGAAAGGTGGCCGCACGACTCGTACCGAAAGACCTGAATTTTCTTCAAAAACGTCATCGCGAACAGGTTGCTTCAGACATGCTGGATCGCTGTAATTCCGATTCTACATTCATGGAACGCATTATAACTGGTGATGGGACCTGGGTCTACGAGTACGATATGCAAACAAGCCAACAATCATCGGAATGGGTGGCAAAAAATGAGCCGAAACCGAAAAAACCACGCCAAAGCCACTCGAAAATGAAGGTGATGCTCATTGTTTTCTTCGATATCCGTGGCGTGGTACACTACGAATTCGTTCCAGAGGGTCAGACGGTAAACAAGGAGTATTACCTAGGCGTAATGAAACGTTTGCGTGAGCGTATCCGTAAGAAGCGGCCAAATTTGTGGGCGAACAACACATGGATTTTGCATGACGATAACGCGCCTTCTCACCGAGCTACGATTGTGACTGACTTCCTCGCCAAAAACTCAACAAACGTTCTTCAGCAACCACCGTATTCGCCGGATTTGGCTCCCTGCGACTTTTTCCTCTTCCCAAAACTAAAATTGCCCCTTCGTGGCACCCGTTTTGAGTCGATTGAAGCCATAAAACAAAATTCGGCGCGAGAGCTAAAGTCCATCCCGGAAAGCGCCTATAAAAAATGTTTCGATAATTGGAAGTGCCGTTGGCATAGATGTATTGGAGCAAATGGAGCATATTTTGAAGGCGACCCAATAAATTTTGACGATTAAATGTAAAAATGTTGTTTTAATTGAAAATTCCCGGTACTTTCTTGACAGAGTAGTATATGTCACTGTCTACAAAACTCCATCATGAAATTCATAAAAAAAATTAGTTCCTCTAATTATTATTGTTTTCACAATAATTGTTCTGTCATACCATAACCTCATCATGTAAATATTTCAAACTAAGTGTACAACGGAAAAAATATTCTCAAATACTAAATTCCACTCAAAAAAAAATATAGGGAAACGAGTTAAAACCACAATCATTAAGGAATACCAGAATGTTATTCAAAAATATTGGGCAGCAGGGATTTGCTTAGGTAGTAACACTAACATTACTCACCCTTAAGAATTTATGTGAAACAAAATATATTTAATTGATTTACATAGGATCGAAAATTGAAAGGACTGATAAATATTCAAAGAAGAAACAAAATTTTATCATATGGAACTAATAATTAATTTGGCAATTTGGTAAAAAGCAACAAATACTTCATTTTCATAAATAGAAAATAAGGGGTATACAGGGTGAATCATAACTATTGAGATATAGACTGAGTACAGATCATTTGGACGAAAATATGACGACTAGACAAAATATGCCCCAATTAAATATTGCTGTAGAAAAAGATACAGAGCATTAAATTTGAACTTTTTTTTCGTGTTTCGGTTATAATTCCACTGTTTATTTCTTTCTCAATAGTTATTGAAATAAATAGAGAAATTATTGGCAAATTACGAAAAATAAATTTAACTTCATCTTTTTCCACGGCAATATTTTATTTAGACATATTTGGTCCTTAACCTATGTCCCAATAGTCATTATGATTCATCCTGTATAAGTGAACCTGGGGTAATTACCAGTATGTATATATTTGATTAGTTGGACGTTCATTCCAAACAAAAATAAGGGAGTATGAAAAATGTATTAATAAAAATCGAAATTCAACATATGAAAATCAAAATGAATTGAAAGGGTATATTAGTTGGCAGAGAATTTTTCAATACATAAAATGTTGATCATTATTACCTATTCTGTGAAACCTGTACAAAATTTAATTTGAAAAAAAAATGTAATCAAAATGTCTAAGAAACACTGAAGTAGAAATAAAGAATTATTAAACACCACACAACACCCCAAAGAGATAAAAGAATCCAAATAAAATATAGAACATTCACCGAAATTACCTGGCGAACTTTAGCCGATATAGCTGTTTAAAATGAACATTGGCAAATGAAAATAATAAATTAATAATATATATTATTATATTATATATATATATATATAATATAATAATATATATTATTAATTTAAGAATTATATATTAGGAGTACAAATAAGTTTCCGCCATTTTATTGTAGATGGCGCGGCACGGAGTTTCGGTTGAGCTTTCGCAGATGATAACCGGCTTAAAAAATAGTTTGGACATTCAAGAACAACAAAACCTATTAATATCATTGACTTTATATTGGTAAAATATAAATTTTATAAGTTGAAAATGTCAAAATTTGAGCCAAGTAAGCGTCATTTGCGGGAAATATTAGTTTACTTCTTTAATTTAAAGAAATCTGCTGCTGAGGCGCATCAATTGCTCGTAGAAGCATATGGTGAGGGTGCTTTGAGTGAGAGAACGTGTCGAGAGTGGTTTCAAAAGTTTAAAAACGGTGATTTCGACGTAGAAGATAAAGATCGCAGTGGAAGGCCAAAAATTTACGAGGATGCAGAATTGGAGGAATTATTGGAGGAAGATTCCTCTCAAACACAAAAAGAACTTGCTCTAACATTAGAAGTCACTCAGCAAGCAGTCTCACATCGTTCTTCTATAATAAATATTTAATTTGTGTTAAAAAACGGCGGAAACTTATTTGTACTCTTGATATATTATATTATATATGTTATTATTTATATAATAATGACTATTTATTTATATATATATATATATATATATATATATATAATATAATATATATATATATATATATATATATATATATAATATATATTTATAATAATAATAATAATTAATAATATAATATAATATACACACATATATATATATATATATATATATATATATATATATGTATATATAATTAAAACTATATATATAATATAATATATATATATATATATTATATTATATTATTAATTATTAATATTATTATTATAAATATATATTATATATATATATATATATATATATATATATCTCGTTTTAATTATATATACATATATATATATAATATAATATATATATATAATATATATTTATAATAATAATAATTAATAATATAATATAATATACACATATATATATATATATATGTATATATAATTAAAACGAGATAAATATATATATATATATATATATATATATATAATATATATTTATAATAATAATATTAATAATTAATAATATAATATAATATATATATATATATATATATATATTATATTATATATATAGTTTTATTTATATATACATATATATATATATAAATAAATATTTATTATTATATATATTATTTCTAGGAAAAATAGAAAAAGATTAGTGCACCTGGTCTTAATCATAATCAATAATCATTCAACGGTAGACACGAAAGCCCGAAACACGTATATATATATATATATATATACATAAGTTTGCTAATCAATTCTGCTAAATAATAATAATAAAAATCATATATTTATTTCTCAATAAATTGGCACCCAAAACGTGACACTGATAATTAATTACAATTTCAATTTATTTATTATATATTATGGTATATATATAATAAATAAATTAAAAATGTAAATAATTATCAGTCTCACGTTTTGGGTGCCAATTTATTATGAAATAAATATATGATTTCTATTATTATTATATAGCAGAATTAATTAGCAAAGTTTACTTTTGAATGGAATTCAATTATAAAAATAAGAATTGATTACATTCTCATGAATCAAAAATGTAAGCTATAATGACGACATCCATGAAAATTTGCATCGCTTTGGAAGCATCCAATACTGATAAGAAGCAAAATACATACAAATTCAAATGGATCCAAACTACAGCAACGGAAAATACATATTTTGAAATACCAGAGGACAAACAGGATATATCTAACCATCATGAACTTTTGGCTCTACCGAAGGTGAAGAATATCTTGAAATCGATTAAAGTAAGAGGTTCATTTCGTACGTGTGTCATTTCATTAACTCCGAAATTGAAAGAAATATATTTTGATGCCGAAGAAGATGTGATGTTTAAGAATGAATATTTACAACTGATTTATTCACCCGCATGCGTGAGAACAGTATTTGGACAAGAATCACCAAAACCACAGGATACGGTAGAACTTTCAAGAAAAAGCAAGGAGGATTTCAAGAGGTAAAGGAGGATTTTGTGCTGAATAATTTTGATGGTAAGAGTGTTTCAGTGAATTTATGGTTAAAAAAATTCGAGACGGAATGCGCACGTTGTGAAGTAGAAGGAGATAGAAACAAAATTTTGATTTTACGGTTTTCTGGATGAAATATCGAAAGAATGGTTTGATTCTTAATTATTGATTAAGTTTCGACAAAAGTTTTCAAATATGGAAAGATAACTGCTTAGAGAGTTTTTGTGAAATGAGTTCGCATAAATATAGAGAGGCGTATTCATTTAGGTACATAGGAGGAAGTTTAGTTGACTACGCTTTTAGGGAAGAAAATTTGTTGTTAAATCTCCGAAATAATTTTCCAACTGACATATTAATTGATTTAATTGTGACAAGTTTGCCAAATATTTTACAAGATAGAATTGATCGATCAAATGTAACAACTTTCGAGAAATTATTGGGTGAGTTGCGAAAGCTAGAAACTTCAAGAAATATGACAACGATCGAAATAAAGAAAATCATAGAATGAATAAATCTGCCGAGCAAATTCCTTCCTATTCACAAACAAATAGAAAACCAATTAAGAAGGAACCATGCTCAATTTGTGAGAAGAATGGTTTCTCAGGTAGGTTTCATCCGGAGACTTTATGTCAGCTAAAGAATAAAGCCAATTATTTTGAACAAAAGAGCGTACCCGGTAACATGTAAACTATAAACAATGTTGGGGTACAGGATGAATTAGATCTGGCTATTCCAAACCAAAAAAACTAAGACTGCTGCCATTGATCAAATTGAAGGTGTTTATAAATAATAATGAATTATGTGGAATTTATGATTCGGGCTCAAATGTTAGTCTTCTGAATTCCAAAGTAGCAGAAAAGTTATGTCTACGCATTCAAGATAATAGAAACACAATTAAAACAAATTGTAGAAATTAATATGTTTTCCTACCAAAAAATATATATTACACATTTTCTTGTGACTCGAGTTTCGGGAAATCCCATCATCAGACAACTGAAGTCCTAAGAGTGGTACAGTGGTATTTAAACAAAAGTGATAAATATTTTGAATATTTCAACAGATTCTCGGTAACACCTAATAGTGGTACAGAGGTTTACAAACGGAACGTGATAAAAAATCGGGTTAAAAAAGAGGGGCCTTCTAACATATATCGGAATGTCGGCAATCGACAAAGAAGGTTGTTAAACAGATGGTACTCATTTAAATATCTCAAATAATTTTTGGCATTACATAGCTCCGTACAGTTATTCATTATTTCTACATTATTTTGTTGTATATCTCAAATATTTGGATTTACGGAGCTTTGTAAATCCAAATATTTGAGATATCTCAGATATCTGTTAGAAGGGCCCTATTTTTTAACCCTGTTTTTTATCACGTTCCGCTTGTAAACCTCTGTACCATTATTAGGTGTTACCGAAAATCTGTTGAAATATTCAAAATATTTATCACTTTTGTTTAAATACCACTGTACCACTGTTAGGTCTTCAGTTGTCTGATGATGGGATATTTCATTTCCCGAAACTCGAGTCACAAGAAAATGTGTAATATATATTTTTTGGTGGTAAAACATATTAATTTCTACAATTTGTTTTAAATATGATCAACTACCAAATAGTAACGGCTGAAACAATTCAGTATATGAGATAGATATTAGAATTAAAAGAAAGGACAATAACTATTTTCATGTAAGTAAGTTGTAATTTTAATGATAATCATAATATATTACATTTTAAATATTAAAGTCATAGAGTTACTTTTCTGGATACCCTAGAAATCAATAAATAAAAACAAATTCTATTGAATGATGAAAAATACTTAAATAAATTCCCACTGCTCAAAATTTCTGATTTACATTGTGGAATTCCTTAATGTTGTGAATTATTTTTACACACTCCTCTTTATTTTTTGTAAACAGAGTTTAGTAATTGAGATAACTTTTTTTTGTATTGTATACTCACTTTGAATACTCACCTGATGAAATTGAGGTATGAAGAAACAATAAATATTAACGGAAGATAAAATAATTTTCATTTTATAAATCTATTCACCCAAGAATTATTTTAATGGAAGCAAGTAAGAATCAAAATTTAAAATGGTCCATCATTCTCTCGAGGGTTACGGAATTATAAAAATTATAAAAGAAATAACTTACCCCGTACTAGTTTGGAGAATATGTCTTCTTGCATAGGTTAGATTTCTAGCACATCCTAAGATGGCTCCGATATTTTTCAACATTTTTTATCTCTAAAAAACCAGTAACTTCGGTCGATAAAATATAGTGAATGAAGCGGACGTATAAGTTGAATTTTCAGCACTCTAGGTTTTAACACTGCTTAGCGACTTCTGTCCGATTATAAATTTCTGGTGGAAGGTAAATTTTTCCGAATAATTCATTAACATTTTTAAAGACCGGTTTATCCTCGTAATAGTAATAAATAAAATGTTTTAATACTTCGGAACTGTTGTCACACAAATGTGTAAACATCTCAGTATTATATTTGGTAGTAAAGCAGTAATTTCTTAACACTTTTTTCAATTGGGGTTATTCTTGTAAAAGTTTTTTCTAACAACTTTCAGCGATCATTTATATACCCAAGGAACACAAAGCAATAGACTACGAAAAATTAGAATTTAATATGAATAAAATATCAAATTGAGAATCTTTAATGGTTTCGGTTTTTTAACGAAAATTTATTCAGAAATTTACGAAATGAAAACAATGTTGACTTCTGCTAATTTTATTGTTTTTACAACAATTATTTCGTCATACCATGACTTCATCAAGTAAGTATTCAAACTAAGTATAGAATACAAAATATATTTTTGATTACTAAACTTTGTTCACAATAAATATAGAGAGGCGAATAAATAATTGAAAAATTGTTCACAATTATAAGATGATTCCAAATTTTAATGAAAAGATTTTAAGCAGTGGAGATTTTTTGGATCTATTTTATCGCCCTATTTTTGTATGGTATTTATTGATTTCTAGGAGTTTCAAAAAATAAAGTCTATGAGTTTTATTATCAATGTGTGATATTTAAAATATTGAACTATTTGAGCCGTTACTATTGATCATACTTAAAACAAGTTTTTAGAAATCACTATATTCAACTACTGAAAACTACAAAACAAAATTTTTCAGTTTTTCGTAATTGCATTTTTAAGGTGTTGGCTTCAAACTTACTGAAAAGCGAACAAAGGGTACGAGGTATTTGAAGTAGACAGGGCCGACCAGAGGAGCAAAAAATTTTCCGGTGCCACTACGGATCTAGAATTAAGTTAGGAAAACCATATATAGATATATGGCCTTTCTGTTTATAATATTTTTGATCTGGCGTTACAATGTTACGTTTCACTAAAATTCGACGGAAAAAGGAAAGTATCTTTCAACAGACAACAATCTATTCAAGATTCTATTCAACATCTGGTGGACCATTTTAATGAATTCTCCTCTTTTATGTGCAATAGGAGTTGAATCGCTTTGTTTGTTTATAATACCGATTAAAGCATTTCTAATCCCGATTAAGGTTTTCATTTTTAGATGTTGAAATGGGGGACAGATTTTTTCAGTTGGTGAAAAAAGTGATTAATCGCTTATTTCGAATGTGAAAAAGTGTGGTATTTGCTTTCTATGCTATGAGAAAGGTACGTAGGTGCGACTATTTTGTGAAAAAGGTGTTCAAGAAAATAACAGAGTTCAGAGAGAATATCCAAATTTTAATAGGTAGGTAACGACAGTCATTGTATTCATTATATTTCAATTTTTCATCATATATATCACATTTTTGGTACTTTCAAATTTTTGAGAAAAATTGGATCTTATATCCCTATATTCAGTCACATTTATATCTATATTTTATTTCTATAAGCAGGCCCCTCTTCCCCACTGGGCACTATGGGCACGTGCCCAGGGCCCCGCGATCGAATGGGGCCCCCTAGTTCCTGCCAGATTACCAAATGATAACCGATATTTAGGTATTACCGAAAAACATTAATTTTGAAAAATCTGATGATAATGACTTACTACAATACCTGCGCTTATTATATTACCTTTAGTTTGCCGCATGCGGATAGCTATACCTTGTACAACATAGCTTGAACTTTTTGACAGATGGGTCAGTGATGGGAAACAGAAAATATCTATTGATGTAAAAAATGTGTTGGCTAAATATGTGGCTGTATGTATGTTTTAAACTATTCAAAATAAAAAAATTCATTCGTCAATCAATTTTATTGCACTAGACATAAAAACATTGGGTAGGTAAGAGACCATTGGTTTCAGTTTTTCTATTTAAATTTTACTTCGAAGCAATAAAAACCACTTAAGACTTTCGGAAAATGCTTGAGTCCTTAACAGGTACTTTTATGTTGTGTCTATTCTTATGATTATTATCAATTTTTAATATTATTAAAATAAGAAAATATTGTTCGTCGTTGCAAAGTTATATCGATTTCAGATTTGACATCCGTCAAAAAGAAAGATCAAACTAATAAATAAACAGGGTATCCGTATAAGTACTCCACTCTCTCTTAAAAATGAGTTTTTCCGATATTAGTATGTTTAGGTTAATTTAAATACCTATATGTAAGTATAAGAATACAATTAAAAGAAAAATTATTAAATTAAAAAAAGAAGAATCATTTGATGCGGTGTGGTTTATGTCTTAAAGAAACCTATTCGAACGTCATTCGTAATACCAAAGACAAAAAAGGGGAATTCCCGACTCCCGATCGTCGTTTGACTTGACGAACGGGGGAATTCCCTTCAATTATTTGTCTGCGATGTTGTGGCGTTTGTTTTGTTTGTAGTTGTTAGTTTGTTACTGACTGTGCTCGAGCTCTGATAAAAAAAATAGTATTGTTTGATTAAATCGTCGTTTGTCTGTTTTGTGTTAGCGAATATTTTCGTTATAAAATTAATTAAATCCTGAATTATAATATAAAATGTCGAAACGGTCATATCCTTGTGGATCTTAAAAAAGGAAAAAAGCTCTACATCAGAAAGAAGTAATTGAAAAGTTACCAAAATTAACATCATATTTTACTACTACTACTGGAGAAACTTCTGTAAGTAGCAATCAACTCATAAATGTTCCACATGATGACTCAGCTCAATTACAAATTGCGGGAATTTCTAAACCTTCATGTTCCAATTTTGAAAAAGAGATTGAATCAGAAAGCGACTATTCCTACGACGAAAGTGCAACGACTTCAGTGACTTCACTAAAACCGATAACTCCAACTGTGTCAATTGAACAGCAGTTTTCCAACACAGAAGAATTAATATCGCACGATCCCGCCGATTATTTTCACGAAAAGTTTGTTGAAATAAATCGCGAAATTTTAATTCGTAAGGGACCAGTATATTTTCAAAATAAAGATTCTGACTTTTCCGAGGCATCCAGAACCTACAAAGATGGTAATAAATTAGTAACGAGATATTTCAACAAAGCATTATTTATTCGCAAATTAAAGAACAATGAAAGCGTCGAAAGAAAATGGTTGCTGTATTCGCCTTCCAAATGCTCTGTATTTTGTTTTTCATGCTGCTTATTTAACCCAACTGATGTTAATCTTTGCTCTGGGAATGGATGTAATGATTGGAAGCATATTAATCACATAATTTTAACACATGAAAATAGCCCAGCGCATAAGCAATCTATGATGACTTATCTGGCACGAAGTAAAGCGGTTGGTAGAGTAGATATAGACTTATTATCTCAACATCAAAAGGAAGTGGATTACTGGAGAAACGTACTTAAACGGATTGTAGCTGTTGTAAAATTTTTGGCATCGAGAGGGCTTCCATTTCGCGGCGACAATCAAATCCTAGGATCTCCAAACAATGGAAATTATTTGGGTTGTGTGGAATTATTGAGTGAATTTGATCCATTTCTTGCAGATCACTTAAAAAAATTTGGGAATCCTGGAAAGGGTAACATATCTTATTTATCAGCAAATATCTGTAATGAGTTTATTGAAGTAATGGGAAAACAGGTTCTAAAAAAAATTATAAATGAAGTTAAATCAGCAAAATATTTTTCCATAAGCGTTGACAGTACGCCCGATCTGTCTCATATTGACCAGCTAACTTTCACCATTCGATACGTAAAAGACTGTGTTCCTGTTGAAAGGTTTTTGAAATTTATACCTATTAAAGAGCATAAATCTAAGTATTTAGCGGAGACCATCTTAAATTTTTTAGAGATACATGATATTCCCATAAAAGATTGCAGAGGCCAAAGCTACGACAATGCTTCAAATATGTCGGGAAAGTATAGTGGTCTAAAAACAAGAATCAAGGAAAAATGTGAATTTGCCACCTTTATACCATGTGCAGGACATTCACTAAACTTGATAGGTGTCCATGCTGCTGGGTGTGTACCGGAGGCATCACAGTTTTTTGAAATAGTTCAGAAAGTGTACAACTTTTTTTCGGGCTCTACCCACAGATGGAATATGTTAACAGAATATTTAGGTTCAAAAAAAGTTGTTAAGAGTCTTTCACAAACCAGATGGTCAGCCCGAGCTGATGCAGTAAGTGCTTTGCATGGAGGTTATAAAAGAATATTAGAAGCTTTAATCACCATCGCAAACGATACTGAACAGGCACGAGAAACAAGAGACGCAGCCCTTAGTCTGTCTAGAAAAATGGGAAATCTAGAATTTATTATACTGACGGAAATCTGGAGCACTATATTGGAAAGAATAGACAAAACAAGTAATTATCTTCAGAAAGAAACAATAACACTGGACGTTGCAACCAATTTGTTGACTTCACTTTATGATTTTATTACTAACCTCAGGGATAAATTTGATAATTTCGAATCATCTGCCAAAGAAAATAACCCAGAATCTGACTACAAGGATCTATCTCAAAGAACAAGACATAGAAGCTCACGGCAGAGTTTTTTTGATGGCTTTGCGCCATCAGTCTAATTGAATGGAAAAAAGCGATTCAACGTAGAAACCTTTCTGCCAATAATCGATACCTTGAGTGTTCATCTAAAACAGCGACAAAGTTTATATGAGACCGTCAGTCAACGTTTTAGTTTATTTTTTCACTTAAAAACTCTGAATTCCGAAGAGATACGACAAGGATGCAAAGAATTTTCTCAAATCTATCACGAAGATGTAAATGAAAAAGAGTTAGAAATAGAATGTCAACATTTAAAAGAATACTTAAAAAATGTTCGGAGTGAAAATGATGCATCTAACAGTGTACAGGAAGTATATAATCTATTAAAGCAAAACAAAATTGAAGACACATTTCCTAACGTAGAAATTGCATTGAGAATATTTTTAAGCATGATGGTAACTAACTGCAGCGGAGAACGCTCCTTCTCCAAACTGAAACGAATAAAAAATGAATTAAGAAGTACAATGCTTCAAGAGAGATTAACTAGTTTGTCGCTGATGTCCGTAGAATGTGATATTCTCAATACCATAGATTTTGAAGAAGTGATTAACGATTTTGCTCATCTTAAATCTAGAAGGGTACCTTTGCAATCAACATAGAATTAATCTAAGGATTTTAAGTTAAGCGAGACAGCGAGTTACTTTAGTAGATTATTTTTTATATTTCCTATTTTTTTATAGTTAGTAATTAAATAAAAATAAATTTAGAATCTTGTTTGTCTTTCTTTATCTATTGTAACTAAATAGTGTTTTCTCAAGGTCATAGGGGCCCCATGATCCTAATGTGCCCAGGGCCTCAAATAGTTTAAAGACGGCCCTGTCTATAAGACAACTTTGGCCCAATCGACATAAGATTTCGTGTAGTATCTTCAGTTTCTTCATCCCATCTCGAAGATTCTATTTCTTGGAGCATTTAAAAGAAGATGAATTTGTTTAATTTGAGAATTAGAAATGGATTAACAACACAAATCTAGGGCCACTAAGCGCAAAGAAATACGTGATAGAGACTAAAACACTCGGAAGAGTCAGCTGATATTTAGAATAAGCCCTCGATATCACACGACACTTCATATTTACTTGCATCAGATGGAATTTGAAAGTCGATGATGAAGCAACTTCTTTGAAATGCGAAGATTCTTCAATCGAACCACAATTACGGGAACATAGACGAATAATGTGTTAGAACACAGTTTTGATATACAGTGTGGAAACCAGCGTGGAATAAAATTATTTGTATCCTCATGTTAGACAGTTACGAAAAACAATAAGACACGTCAACTTTTAAATTCAATAGTGCGCTTTTTAAACATAAATTTAAATATACAAGGTGATTCGCGCAAGTCCAGCATAGTCAGTGCTCTTTATTTTAAATAGAACAAACACCCTTTATATTTTTATATTTTTTAAAGCTCTCTTATAACACGATTTAAACGAACTGTATTATGAATAATACCGGATGAAAACTCGAAAATATTTATAATTGGTTTCAAAAAACTGAATAGTTAAATTACATGATGTAATTAATTTTAAAATGAATGCTCAAAATGCTCTCCACCTTATTCTTGGCAATAACACAGTCTCCTATGAAACCTGTTCCTCACTTCAATTAAAGATTGAGTTGAAATTCCTCACTTCTTTAGTTATCCTTTCTTTGAGGTCTGCGATGCGCGTCGGCTGTGCTGCATAAACTTTTTTTTTGAGATAACCCCATAGAAAAAATCCAATAGCGTAAAGACTGGAGATCTAGCTGCCCACTCAATATTATATCTTTATGCAATCTATTTTTTGCGGAAGATTGCGTTTAAGTAAGTTCTGACCGTTGAAACCTAATGAGTGAGGCTCCACCCCGCTGGAACATTTTCATTCAGTAAGCTTGGTTTTATAGCATAAGAAAATAGGTTGACTATCGCAGGAACAACTTCGTCTCAAATCAAACTCAAATATTTTTCGGCTGTTAAAGACCCATTTAAAAATGTAGCACCAATAATATATCATACCTGCTCAATCGTTCACCTTTTGAGGATACTGCGTATGTGTCTAACGCATCCTCTGCTGACCAATATCTACAATTTTGTCTACCAGCAGCTATTTCATTTTTGTTCAGTTTATTCATCATTATTTCGCATAAATGCATTCTATGATCTGGATCGTCTTCCGTTAGCTCCTGCACAAAAGTCATTTTATATGGATAAAGTCTTTCTTTTTCTTTTTTTCTTCTTCACCTTATGACAGTTATATGACTTACATTATTTTTACGGGCAATTTGACATGTACTTGTCGTTGGATCCTCGGCAACACCTAAATATTTCCAAAAACCTGAATAACCTAAAAATCCTTGATATTCAATTTCAAAATATCTTCAACGAATTGCGGTTTACTTTTAAATGGTCTAAGTTCTCTGAATTGTGCATGTATTTTAGAAACAGTACCTTGTGAAATATTAGGCAACTGAAGATACCTCTGATTAAATAAGTTTGTCACTTCAACTTGACTCCTGCAATTATTCCCATAACCGATCATCATTGAAATCACAATTCGGTGAGTTTCAGTTATATATTTCATTATTACTCCTACAAGAAATATGTTTTCACTTTTGAATTTACTATTTCAATGTAAATCTCAACACAGCAACATCTGACTGATAACAATCCACATTATTTACAGATTTTCTTTAATTATCAGCATATGTACCTAGATTGACTTTGAGAAATGACAAGACCTAGTGTTTTTTATAATTTTCTAACAAAATGACACGAATAATTTTATTCCATAAGTGGTTTCCACACTGTAGGTAATTTTAGTATATTAGAACTCGCTACAAAACATGTAGGAAATGTTGTGTCGAAAGGGCATGGTGTCCATCTGCAAGCTTTTCCTGTGGACTCAACGGGACGACAGTTTCCCCCATCTCTACTAAAATTCAAATTGCCTAATGGTGAAGTTGTGCCAAGGGATTGGCTTGATTGGAGTAATATAAAGCGGGCTTTATTTTGTTTTCCGTGTCGATTATTTTGTACTCACCCAGAATCGGTGGGATCTAAATTTGCATCAATTAGTGGGTATACAAAAAGTCATAAGCGAAAAAAGTTGTAATAAAAAATTGCCATAGTTCACAAAGAATGCTATATGAAATGTAAGAAAGATGCCTTGAAAAAAAGAAGTACCTTATGTCATTTAATTCAGAAGCAATTTCAAAATGAAATTATTAACTCTAAATGGATCCTAGACGTCACCTTATTTTTGAGGAATCGGGGTTTTCCTTTAAAGGAGGAAAATAAGAAAGTGGGATACCCTAACAAGGGAAATATTTTGGGCGTACTTGAAGTTATTATGACAATATTATGTCGAAGCATCCGGAACAAGTACAACATTGAATTTGGAGTAAACTCATTAAAAATAATAAAGACTGTACACATAAAGATGATAAATCGGGGGTTTATAAGTTAACCTGCGGTGATTGCCCTAAAGTTTACATAGGACAGACTGGAAGAACTTTGCGACATAGAATTTGTGAACATTTGAAGAGTTTCCTCAATAATAAAAGTAATTGTACATATTCCAACCATTTGTTAGAAAGAGAACATACTTTCAACCATAATTTTGAAATTCTACATATAGAAAGCAAAAGTTATGCCTTAAATCTGTTAGAATCCCTACAGATAAATAAACATAATAAAATTTGAATATTACTTAACGAACAGATAGATTTGAATAACTCACCTCTGTTAAATATATTCAGATAAGCTGGAATTTGCAGAGACCCCTTTTTGGGTTTTAGTGCTCAATAAAAATTTATTGTACTTAGTGTAATATAAATAGCAACGGATTTCGGAAACAAGCTTAGTTATTCAAAATGTAATCTTGTCTGATGATGCTACTGTGATAGCGAAACGATTGTTGTAAACATAACAACAAAAATTTGTGAAAATCAGAATAACCTTATTTAAATATTAAAAGTACAATAAACACAAACAAGGATTGTCCAATATTTGTCTTAGAGAACAAAAAATAAGCTCATTTCATGTTGTGCAGATTATGTAGAAAAAAATTGTAGATGAACTCAAAAGATCCAAGTACTATTGTTTCATGGTTAATGTTAAACTAAATTCTTGCCATGTCGAACAAATAGCTTGTATATTCAGATGAATTTCTCTCATAAAGGACGTTAAACAATATGAAATGAACGAACGATTTTTGGAGTTTTCTGACTCTAACGAAAAAACGGGAGCAGACATTGCAAGTCTAATCAAAAACATAACATTCCTTTGGAAAATTGTAGAGGCCAGGGATTTAACCATAATAGCAATAGGAGTGGAAATTGATAGGGTGTATAAGCTCTCATTTTGAAATCTAATCCTCTCGCTATTTTTTCACCCTGTGGATGTCACAGTTTAAACATATGTGGAGTATGTGCGGCTGAAAGTTGCAGTGATACAGTATCTTTCTTCAGAGTTGTTAAAAAAATGTACAATTTATTCAGCTGGGAGATTTAAAGAAAAAGTAGAATAGTCACTCCATTCATTTTCAGACACGTGATGGAGTGTTCGAGTTTAATGTATCAGGTAAATAGCTGATATAGGCAAGATAAGAAAAGGAGTTTCATCTTTATTGTACCTGAACGTGACAGTAGAAACAAAATCCACAATAAAAGGTCTAAGAGAATACCACACAATGCTTAATTAAGTACATATTTATGGTAGAGGTTTGAGTAAAAATCTTAATACCAATCAAATAGTGAATTGCTTCAGCCGTTACTATTTGGTAGTTGATCATAATTGAAACACAATAGATTGGAGTTACTATGTATTTACTACCAAGGTTTTTTTATTATTTTTGGTTCACATGTTACCGCGGTTTCGAACGATGACCTTTCATCTTCAGACGTAAAAGAGGACTGAAGCACTAGTTACAGATTCAGTTTTGAAGTAATGTTCCATTTGGTACAAAAACTGTATAACAGATGATACAAATTATTCAGAATAAATATTTCCAGTGAAAAGCAATAACAAGGATTACAGAGGTGTTATGGGTTTTTATGATGGTACATGAACAATTCCTTTTTCAACAGGTAGCAAGTAAGAAATAGCAGAAAATAATTATGTGCAAATGTCGGTACCTTTTGAAGCTATTTCGGTTACTTAAAAACATTAAATATTTTCGATTTACACAGATCAGTCTGGTCGTTCATTATATCGATATCATCATTATGCAGCGCTTTGAATATTTCAATTGATTCTAGATAATTTAATTTTCTCCCTTTTGATGCAAGATGGAGGATTTTCAGATTTTCAATTGATGGGAATGAATGACCATTGTCAATACAATGTGTTGCAAATGTTGATGATTTTTTATTCTTTTTAAAGTCAGTTTGGTGTTCTCTGAATCTAGTTTTAAAAGACCGTCCAGTCTGACCTATGTAAATACTATTGCAATCTGAACAGGTTAACTCATAAACTCCCGATTTTTCTATTTTTGGGGTGGTGTCTTTCGCGTTGAATAAAATTGAGGATAATTTGCTAACAGATTTGTAGGCTACATTCAAATTCAATTTTGTGTAGATATTAGCGATTTTTTCACTTACGTCTCCAAAATATGACAATGAAATAATTTTTTCTTTATTATATAATTTTGTATGGGGGTATATTTGATATGATACTACTTGGAATATTTTTTGGCTGATAATTTATTTATGATATTTTCACTGAAACCGTTGTTCTTAGCTATTGTTTTTATGGTTTTTATTTCATTTTCGAAGTTAGATTTTGAGAGAGGTAAGGAATATGCTCTGTGTATCATGGATCTGTAGGCTGCAATTTTTTGATGATATGGATGATTAGAGTCTATGGGAATGCAAATATCCGTGCAGGTAGGTTTTCTATATATATTTAATTCAATTTTTTTTTTTAATTTTTATAGAAAGGTCCAAGAATGAAATATTTCTGTTTTTTTCTTTTTCTAACTTGAATTTTATGGTCGGATGAATGCTATTGATTATCTTTAGAAATTGATCTAGTTGTCTAGTTGTTCCATTGATGCACGCAAGTATGTCGTCTACGTATCTATACCATACTACGTATCTATACCTATATTTGACTTAGATTTACCAGTGAAAATTCATTTCTGGTATAGATACGTAGACGACATACTTGCGTGCATCAATGGAACAGCTAGACAACTAGATCAATTTCTAAAAATAATCAATAGCATTCATCCGACCATAAAATTCAAGTTAGAAAAAAAAAAACAGAAATATTTCATTCTTGGACCTTTCTATAAAAATTCAAAAAAAAAATTGAATTAAATATTTATAGAAAACCTACCTGCACGGATATTTGCATTCCCATAGACTCTAATCATCCATATCATCAAAAAATTGCAGCCTACAGATCCATGATACACAGAGCATATTCCTTACCTCTCTCAAAATCTAACTTCGAAAATGAAATAAAAACCATAAAAACAATAGCTAAGAACAACGATTTCAGTGAAAATATAATAAATAAATTATCAGCCAAAAAATATTCCCAAGTAGTATCATATCAAATATACCCCCATACAAAATTATATAATAAAGAAAAAATTATTTCATTGTCATATTTTGGAGACGTAAGTGAAAAAATCGCTAATATCTACACAAAATTGAATTTGAATGTAGCCTACAAATCTGTTAGCAAATTATCCTCAATTTTATTCAACGCGAAAGACACCACCCCAAAAATAGAAAAATCGGGAGTTTATGAGTTAACCTGTTCAGATTGCAATAGTATTTACATAGGTCAGACTGGACGGTCTTTTAAAACTAGATTCAGAGAATAAATTATCTAGAATCAATTGAAATATTCAAAGCGCTGCATAATGATGATATCGATATAATGAACGACCAGACTGATCTGTGTAAATCAAAAATATTTAATGTTTTTAAGTAACCGAAATAGCTTTAAAAGGTACCGACATTTGCACATAATTATTTTCTGCTATTTCTTACTTGCTACCTGTTGAAAAAGGAATTGTTCATGTACCATCATAAAAACCCATAACACCTTTGTAATCCTTGTTATTGCTTTTCACTGGAAATATTTATTCTGAATAATTTGTAACATCTGTTATACAGTTTTTGTACCAAATGGAACATTACTTCAAAACTGAATCTGTAACTAGTGCTTTAGTCCCCTTTTACGTCTGAAGATGAACGGTCATCGTTCGAAACCGCGGTAACATGTGAACCAAAAATAATAAAAAAACCTTGGTAGTAAATACATAGTAACTCCAATCTATTGTGTTTCAATTAATACCAATCAATTATAGCAGGCAACTGCTTCAAAGGATAGACGCTACTTTGGACGTTGAGGTTAAAAATATTGAAAGCCTTAGGAGGAACTAAGTGAATTAAGAAATATTTGAGATAAAATATTGTCTGAATCTAAAATTGTAGCGTCTGCATATGTCACTAGTCGAGAGTTTTTCGCTTATCGAATGAAGAAAGGATGGAAGGTTTTCTACAGCTCAAAATCTCAATATGTCCCTTAGAGAACGTTTCAAGA
This sequence comes from Megalocaria dilatata, assembly GCA_034642435.1. Lineage (NCBI taxonomy): Eukaryota > Metazoa > Arthropoda > Insecta > Coleoptera > Coccinellidae > Megalocaria > Megalocaria dilatata. The sequence continues at coordinate 78,979,860 of CM067856.1, forward strand.
TAGAAGTGTTGCACGTAATGAATAATTGATGTAACGGTTTTTAACTGGAGATCCAGATTTACAGTTCTGAGAGAATTTAAATATTTTTTTGTTTTTTATGGATGCACCAAGAAATGGACGAAAGCATTATATCAGAAAAATGTATGCAATTCGCTGAAGAATACAAAAAAGATGTTAGCCACGATTGTAGAAATCACGTATTTGAGGAGTATAAGCAAATCAAACATTTCAGATACTCCATTGAAACCCTTAAAACTTTTAAATGAGCTTTAATAAGTTTCCTACATTTTGATTCTACATGTAGGATTTTTAAATGCTCTATTGTAGGAAAAGGATGTCCATTCTTTAGATAATGAGTTAGAAATGAGGAAGTTTTTTTCTCGTGTCATTCGTTTTATGTTCATTATTTCTTCCTTTGAATGAACCTCCGGTCTGAAAAATACAAATATATAGTATTTTTCACAAATCCACACATACAGACATCACAATAAAACTTCAAATCACCCCACCAACCAGAAGATGTCAGCATATAATAGTTTTATTCATAGACTATCGAATGTCCCTCTGAATTCAGAAAAATTTTTCAATATTTCAAATATTATTAAACAAATAGCGTCAAACAACGGTTGCAACCCCTTTCTTATAGACGAAATGGTATCCAATAAACAGAAGAAAATCAATCATAAAATCATAAAAGAGGAAAATATTCAGAAATATTTTTCGTCATCTTATGTCAATGGATTATCTGAAAATATTGCTAAATATTTCAAAAATTGTTACCGTTATAACGCCGCTTTTAATACTATTAATAACCTTAGTACCTACATAAAAAACAATAAAGATCGAACAAATAAAGAAAATAAATCCGGAGTCTACAAGTTGACTTGCAAAGATTCCCCTTTAGTATACATTGGCCAGACTGGTAGATCGTTCAAGAAACGTGTCCAAGAACACCAAGGGGATTATATATTATATATCCGATTCTGTATATTCGACATATGCTAATCATCTTAAGGAATTCAGGCATAATTTCAACAATAATTATGAAATTATTCACGTTGAAAGCAAAAGTTCTAGATTAACACTTTTAGAATTTCTTGAAATCAACAGGTATAATGCCCGTAAAATCCTTTTGAACGAACAAACAGTTGTTGATAAATCTCTATTACTGAATATCTTTCTTTAATAGCATTTTTAGCGGCGAACTCCAATAAACACCTAGAGTTTTTATGACTTGTTCTTCTATTATTTGGTAACGTACCTAACAATGTATTTAAACTCGATTACACTGTATACCATCAGACAGTACAATGTACTACCTGAAGAAGCCACATCGTGGTGAAGTAGTACCGACATTTGTTGAAGTAGTACCAACATTTTGTGGGAATAAAATACTGTCTCATATTAATTTTCTAGTTTTCATCAATTCAGTTTTTTCCTTTATTTTCAACTAAACATCAAAATTTCAATATATATGTTATATGGGTTATAACATTCAACCAAATCTTTGTGTTTTGTTCATTAAGATGAAATCTGGAGTGACAAATTAATTTCTCTCGACGCTTGAGAATTATATAATAGATGAGTAGTTTTTGTTAATTTTCTACTGGCACATATGAAACCATATAATTATGTAAAGATGTAGTTGATTATTCAATTCCCGATGGAGATTTTGTATAATAAATTATTGCTTTGTATTCAATAAAAGTTTATGGAAATCTTCTATTTTCCTCATTCATATTCAAAATACCTATTCATTAGGTATCTGCATATTCGATTCCCGCAGTTGTATCAGCAGTAGAGATCAACTACATTAATTTATATGGAACAACAAGTATATGGAATAGTTCGCGAAGTACACCTAAGAGTAAAAATGAAGATCAAAATCACCGACAAATGACTAGGTTGAAACCAATTTCGGTTCAAAATTCGAAAATTAAATTTGAGCAAAACGATAACAAGCTGTTCTATAGAACAAGCGGGCAAAAAAAGCCAGAAAGTTTAAGAGATATCAAAACTCTATATTTAATGACAGTCATTCAGTGTATTGGTATGAAATTTGAAGAACTTAATAATATTGTTTTGCAGAATTAAGAATTTAACACAACTTGAAAAGTAATAGCCTCTTCTCGTGGTTCCTGCTATTGTCAAGTCTAAGGCAATATAACAGAATTTTAAATCATTTCCAGGACATCGTCACTTTAAATATTCACAACCAAAAGAATCTTTGGAAAACTGTTTAAGCATATCTTCATGGAAAGATTTTATAGTTATAAAATCTTCAGTTGAAGATAGCATGAAAAGTTCAAACGGAGCCTTTACCTAAATTTTATTTCTGTTTCTGTAGTTCAAAGTACTAGTTAAATCGTATATTTTTTCTTTTATTAGAAATAATCTTTTGGTCTGTCCTTGTTACAATTTCTTCTAGCATCTCGTTATAAACCAACAAATTCCAAGTATCTGAACTAGGACTGTTTCCAAATTCCTCCTCAACACTGTTAGACCTGATAATCCTCTCTTAATATGTTTTGGGCTTCTTGTATTTTCTGGAAGTTCTACCCCCTACGACCAAATACAATTTTTTCCCTGTTACTATTTTTTCATGCTCCACTTTTGATCTGGATTGTTATAATTGATCAAATTTCGAAAGTTCGTTACCTAAATTCAATTCTGCATCGCTGGAACCTTTACTTTGCTGAATCGTATAATCATCATATAAACATCTCCAGTCTCTTGGTCTAATAAATATGTGTTGATCTTCAGAAAGTAGCACGGCTTGTATTTTGTTCACAAAATCTAAGTCGGCCAGATTGAGTGTTTTAGTACTGCTAGAATTTGTTGTATCCATGTATCCAGATTTATCTCCCAATGATTTTTTCTCTGGGAAAATCTAGAAAATTTGGTTTATGGGCATGAAATTGATCTTTTTAATAGATTTGGTTACTGTTTAGCTCAACAAGGTGGATTATTTGAACATTCAATCTAAATTTGTCGACCTTCGATTTCGCATCTTTTAGAATTTGTCTTTGGTTATTGATTTCCTAGTTTCGTAGAATTCATTATATTTTCAAACGAGTTATGGCGAAAAAGAACCTAAGTACTCATTTTCACAAAGAAAATTATTTGTGTCATTAATCGTGGCAAATAAATTCCTCGCATACAATGAAATAAGAATGCATTTCTTTTCAACCGATATAGTCTAACGCATCCCACGTTTGAAATGCAAATGATTCAAATTGGTGGAAGCAGAGTGCGGAGCCTCGTTTCAATCGAAGCATCCCCCCACTGCCATTGAGAGAGAATAGTCGTTTATTCGCGCTGAGGTTTTGATTCTTCAAATGCTCTACTGGATTAACACTGAATATCCTATGTTTCCGACTGTCTTTTCCATACCTGCATAAATTGTAATGTTAAGTAAATTCCTCATCTGTTTTGGAAATGGGTTAAAACCCGAAACATATATGTCAATAACATAAATCAAATTTTCGTGAAACTAAAGCTAAGTGTATTTGTCTACGTTATTAATATCGATTAAATTGTTGGTGTTCACGCCAAATAGTTGCAAAATTACCCGCTAATCGATCGGTGTAGTTCAAACCAGGCCGAAGAGTTTTGAAGCAGTTTTCTAAGAGCATTTGCTCTCTTACGAGAGAGCCAATCCGATTACGATAACCAAAAACATAAAAGTCTGAGGATCTACAAGAAATAAAATTCTTATTTCAGGCTCTTCTCCACTGTTTCTCCAAAAAAGATTCTTAATCAAAATGACTGGAAATTTTTGCCAAAAAAGGATTTACAGGATTACGTGTCTTATTTACCGAAATTCATTGAGGATGTGACATCAAAAGAAGTTTTGTTAGGATTCCAGCCAGTAAATCAAAGACTACAAAAGGTTCTTGAATATATGGATCCAGCTGTAAAACATTTGCGAGAACATGTGGCGATTTATACTTATAAAGCTATTGAAGAACACTATCAAACCTTTGTGCCGGAAAAAATGGAGGAAGTATACAAAATGTGTTGGTGTCTGGAATTGGTAATTTTAAATTAATTTTCATGCCAGTTTCATCATTCACTTGAACATTTTCTCTTTACCCATTGATCATTGTGAAAGATTTTTTTTTGAGAACTAATTTATTGAATCACTTTGTGATTATAGATACAAATAAATAATAATTAAAAAAAATGCATATGAGACAGTAATTTATTTCCACAAAAATGTTTGTACTACTACAACAATTCCTTCACCACGATGTGGCTTCTTCAGGTATTTCATTGTACTGTCTGATGGTATTCAGTGTAACCGAGTTTAAATACATTTTTAGGTACGTGACCAAATAATGGAAGCACAAGTCATAAAAACTCTAGGTGTTTATTGAAATTAGCCGCTAAAAATGCCATTAAGGAAAAATATTCAGTAATGGAGACTTATCAACATCTGTTTGTTCGTTCAAAAGGATTTTACGGGCAATATACCTGTTGATTTCAAGAAATTCTAAAAGTGTTAATCTAGAACTTTTGCTTTCAACGTGAATAATTTCATAATTATTGTTGAAATTATGCCTGAATTCCTTAAGATGATTAGCATATGTCGAATATACAGAATCGGATATATAATATATAATCCCCTTGGTGTTCTTGGACACGTTTCTTGAACGATCTACCAGTCTGGCCAATGTATACTATGTATACTATGTAGACTTTGCAAGTCAAATTGTAGACTCCGGATTTATTTTCTTTATTTGTTCGATCTTTATTGTTTTGGTCAAATAACCTTAGTACCTACATAAAAAACAATAAAGATCGAACAATTAAAGAAAATAAATCCGGAGTCTACAAGTTGACAAGTAGATCATTCAAGAAATGTGTCCAAGTACACCAAAGGGGTTATATATCCAATTCTGTACATTCGACATATGCTAATCATCTTAAGTAATTCAGGCATAATTTTAACAATAATTATGAAATTATCCACGTTGAAAGCAGAAGTATTTTGGAGTATAGATTTTTTATATTCTTCTACTCTAATGTTGATTGAACGACCAGTTTGACTTATGAAAAAGGCAGAAAGACAGGGCAAACTTGTCGTTCAATCAACGTTTACGGATATAAAAAATATATACTCCAAAATAAAATAAAAACTGTTTTTTTGCCTATTGCATAATAAAGAACCACTTCATAGACTTCTGTAAAACCGAAATTCTACATTCAAGTAACTAGAGCAAAAAGTTGTACTTACTCCCTCGTCACTTCCAACTGTTATCCGAAATATATGATTATTATTATTACACAAAAAATAGCAATAAGGACTATGTTCAATTTGAAATTAAGGTCATCTTGTAGGAACTATTTTAAGGCTAACAATATTTCAACTCTTCCAGTGCGAAAACATCATTACTACTTTGAGATTTATAAAAATATCAATTTCACCAGGAGATACTGAATTGTTTCAGCCGTTACTATTTGGTAGTTGATCATAATTAAAACAAATTGTAGAAATTACTATGTTTTACTTCCAATAAAAATAGATTTTAAACATTTTCTTGTGACTCGAGTTTCGGGAAATGAACTATCCCATCATCAGACCACTGAAGACCTAACAGTGGTACAGAGGTATTTAAACAAAAGAGATAAATATTTTGAATATTTCAATAGATAACACCTAATAGTGGTACAGACGTTTACAAGCGGAACGTGATAAAAACCCGGTTAAAAAAGAAGAGCCTTCTAACAGATATCGGAATGTCGGCAATCGACAAAGAAGGTTGTTAAACAGATGGTACCCATTTAAATATCTCAAATAATTTTTATTTTTATTGTGACAATAAAAATAATTTAAAAAATAATGAATGACTGTATGGAGCTATGTAAATTCAAATATTTGAGATGTACAACAAAATAACGTAAAAATAATGAATAACTGTACGGAGCTATGTAACCCCAAAAAATTATTTGAGATATTTGGGTACCATCTGTTTAATAACCTTCTTTGTCGATTGCCGACATTCCGATATCTTACAGAAGGCCCCTCTTTTTGAACCGGGTTTTTATCACGTTTCGCTTGTAAACCTCTGTACCACTATTAGGTGTTATCTATTGAAATATTCAAAATATTTATCACATTTGTTTAAATACCTCTGTACCACTGTTAGGTCTTCAGTTGTCTGATGATGGCATTTCCCGAAACTCGAGTCACAAGAAAATGTGTAAAATATATTTTTATTGGTAGTAAAACATAGTAATTTCTACAATTTGTTTCAATTATTCACCAGAAGAGTTCAAGAATACTTTTTCCCGATCCATAAATATACCTTTACTGAAAAAAGCACACTTTATATGAGTATTAAATTGTATAATCTCCTACCGAAAGATATTCGGGACATATCAGATTACAATTGATTCCGTAAGGCTGTTTCTTTGTTTATATTGAATTGTGAACCATACTCTTTTGCAAAATTTAAAGACTTCTGTCTGAGAATATGAAAGATTGAGTTCTTCTGATTTTTATATTGATTTGTATTGACATATTTCTACATTATTGTCCACCTGTGTGATAATGATTTTGGAAATTAATATGATTATCATTATTATTATTATCCTGATACTCCTAGATCTTCTATGATGATCCCTCAGAAGCTTTTTCAGCTTGTACGAGTTAGGAGTTCAGTTGTGTTCTGGATAGGGTTTGTTACTGCGATCTTGTGCCACTTTCGGTCACAGCACTGTTAATTTTTGACCCGTCCAACTAGAAAATTTCTTGTCCACCTGAACAGGATTCGAAACCGGGCCTTCCGGTCATGAGCCCGATGCTCTAGCTGGCATCCGTACAAAAAGGGTATCGGCCTGCATCCTCGTGTATATTCGGAGTTTTTTTTTCCGCACAAGATGACCTCCGGTATAGATAGCGGTCGAGTTGGTATCCGTATACTTTTTTACCTATAATGGTACAAGTTGGCTGCCGTATACTTTACTACCAGCCAAGGTGGCACACTGAGATGTTGCCATACTGCTGTATTTGTCTGGTGTAATGAATGGTAATACTCAAGCGGTAAATATTACACAGAACGATTGCTGGCATGAAGGGGATTTTTTCAGGGTTCGCTGTTATTCTGTTGCTTCGGATAAGTTATACGGTACGCGAGTTTTGATGGTTCATTATTGTGAATTATTGAATTGATTGATTAGTTTAATTTCTCGTGAATATTATTGAAGAATTGATATTTTTTAGAATTTTATCATATAGTTTAATCTAATCTATTTCCTTATATGTTTTTCCATATTCTCAAATTCAAAACTCTCTCTGTTTGAATAGATTTCAATACTTTTTCCTCTCTGATTCTATGAACATAACGCGTTGTCGATTCGTCCAAATACCTGTAATTTTATAATTTTGAGCCGAGACTGGCCTCAAACGACGAGTTGGACCTACCGAAAGAATTCGTGGTCGAATTCAATTCTGTCTGACGGCTGGTCTCAAGCACGATAACTTTCTAAAACAAGACCTAGTGACTTCAAACTTGCAGATAGTTTTATAGTCTAAATGTCTCACTCGATTTCAATGATTCAGCAGAACTGCTGAACTGCACACCAGAGGTAAAAAAAAATATTTTTTTTTGAAAAGTCAATATTTCGGAAATTACTTACCGGAAGTTGCTTAAATTGTTTGTGGATGTAGAGGATATTGGTGAAATGATTTGCAACATGTAGTACAGAAGACTCTTCCACGAAGAGAAAATGGCTTTTTTTTCTCATCAGATTTTGGGAAAAAGTATATGTATAAAGTTTAGTTCAATATATTCTTTTTCCAGTATGACTTGCCAATATGTATTGATTAGAGGCGGAAAAGTGGAGCCTTTCAAGTGTGCATTCTTTATTTTGTTGAGATTTTATGTTTCATTACAAGAAGAGTTCAAGAATTGCCAAAAATTACGTGTTTTCAAGTTAAATCTATTGATGATACATTTTTTGTTGATCCTTCTCCAAAATGAACAATATTCCCAATAGGAGATTAGTTTTTAAACACATCTTTCATTATTAAGGAAGTGAAAAGTTTTTGCGTAACGACAAGATGAATGTAACACTGATCAAAAATGAAAGTTTCTCTTCAGAATTTAACTTCCTTATTTTCAGTCGACTTCAAAGGTTTTTTGTGCTAAGTTGTGTATAAATCCTGAATATTTCCGTGTTCGAATTGAAATACCGATACCATCCTAATGGAAACTTTAATTTTTCATTGCAGAATTGGAAGCTTAACATCATTCAATGTAGAAAAAGATAAAGGAGAAAAAAGTTAAAGAATATATCAAGTTATATTGATATTTTGTTCACAATTCTATTCCGCAATTTTGTTGCGTTGTGTTTAATCGCTCCACATTTGAAAACTATTCCATTTCGAATTCCAATAAGACGGATGTTTCGAAGTAACTTTGGATCGCCCGAACAAACATTTTTATTGCAGGAATAAAAAAAAATAACTAATACCGATCTACAATAATATAAATATTTTTGAGTAATTGGAAAGAACTCATTTTTATTTTGTGAATCCATTATGAAATGAAGAATGTCCTAATAGCGATTAAGTATCATTCCATACGTGTTAAATATTACGTAGTTTAGCAGGCACCTTCCAAGGCGCCGAATGTCTATATATCGCGAGTCTCCGATAGACGGTCTCAAACGATTAGAAGATTATAAACACAAGACGAAGATGAATAATCCTTGGTCAAATAGAAATTTGTCGTGTTGGTGCACGAGCAATAAAAAACTCGAACGGAATAAATTGAATAGTGGTAATTTCAAGGGTACGTTTTAACGGAAAAGGTTTGTAGGTATATGTAGATACAAATATAAGAGGGAAATACCGATCTGATGAAACTGAGATTTTGAAATCCACTTCCACGTTATCAAATGAACGAGTCGTTTATTCTACCAGAATTTCAGGATTATCATAAAAGTACCTATACAACAGTATGCTGTTGTATCTTACTATTTCATAGGATAAATTTTTTGCGTAATGAGGAACCTGTGCGTAGAATATGAAGAAAAATATCATTAATCACGCGATAAAAACGTTTTACAAAAATTTCGAGTATAGGACTTAAAATTTATGTTTTCTTGGAGAAACACTAATACCTTATACTGAAAAATTGGTCATTTTCCTGAAATGTCATATTTCAATTAGTAAACTGTAACCATAGGCATCCAATCGTTATAAATTCAAAAAAATTTTTTTATGTAACTTCTATTAGAATTCAACAATAAGTTAATGTCATTTCTATGCTAATGGCTATAAAATCGACCACCTGTAATATGGAAAACACAAAATTCTTATTATTTTTTTCATTATATCTCATCGAAAGTATCTAATTTCGTTCTTGTGTTCCGTTTTTTTCAATTGCCTCAAAAATGATTTCATTGAGCATGACTACGAGAAATATATGACCCAAAAGCAATATTAAAATTAGAACGAAGTGTTATTAACATTTCTATCACCGTTATTGCAAATAATAACCGAAAATTCAATTATTAATTGTAATTAGATTTTGACATTTGCTACCAGAAACATTGTATAGGGGTATGAATGATGGTAATAGAAAGTCTAGAAATCGAGACAGTTCTAGACAATTTTATACTCAAATAAACTCAACAAGGTTTTGTGAATTAAGTGATTGATTATTACTGCTTTTCCTTGTTAAATAAATTTTAAATATGAATGATATAACGAAAAATATTGTTCAGAAAGGCTTCACCCATGGTTACTAGACTTGATCGATCACGCACGGGAAAAGCTCACTTTTAGGACTGATAATGAAATAAACTATTAATGAGATGAATGGAGTTTGCGGTTGGCTCTAGGTGAAATAGTTAGGAGATCGGTTGTGGTCTGTGTGGGTCTTGTTACTGTTTCCTTACGCCACTTCAGAAACAGCGTTGATTGTTTACCCAAAAGCGAATAATAGAAATAGAAATAGAAAAATCAGAATTGAAACTTCTAATTAGATTTTTTCGATGATTAACATTTTTGCAAATTTAGAATTGTTTTTCTGAAAAAACGGAGAATCACATGAAAAAAAAATACATGGTTAAGTTTCAATTCGATTCCTTGACATTCCTGTCGACTCAAAGGTTTTTTCACATTAGGACATAGTTCAGGTTTCGGATGAGATCAGTTGGAGGGAGATGGCACTGTTAATCATATGACCCTTTTTCAAGAAGTTACTGACAGATTTGAAATTATTAAAGTAGATTTGAAGTGTAAATCGACAGATGAATAAAAAAGCAGTCAAAAGCTTCTAAAGTCACATCAGTGCTTACTAGAATTTTTCTCCAGAATTACTGAATACGAGCTAAGTGTAATTCGTTGTTATTTACAAGAGAGCTGATTCACAATATTTCAAATTAGAAATTACGTTTCATTTTAGATTTTTCAGTTAAAATTTAGGTGTCTTTTATTTGAGAGGGTCCGAAAATGAATAACCAGCAGTTTTTCTTATTGATTTTCCGCAGAAATCTGATGACGTAATCGAAAACTAGTGAGAATATTTGATGCGTAACCCCGCACATCAAATCTCAGACTTGGCCGTTATTGTCAAAAGGAGTCTACTCTGTATGAGATGTCCGGTGCGTGGTTTCGATGCACTTCGAATCGCAGACTAGGCGATATCGATATCGCCAGAAGATTATGATTTATGGAAGATTTCCGAAACCGCTGTTAAGTAATTACAATTAGAAATTTCATTTTTTCGCGGTTTCCAACGTCACAGAACGTGGTATTTTTTCGTTCAAACGTTGTTAAATTTCGAATTCTGACGAAAAAAAATTCTCGAAAAAAGGCGAATTCAAATAAGTCACATCTGTTAACGAATATTCTTTTCGTGTTGACATAACAATAGTTGTTAAGGGTTTGTTTTCTTTTTAACCTCTTCTCATCACCTGTTTCACCTGTACAAGCATAAATACTCTGTCCTGCTTGTTAAGTTTTCAGTTGTCTGAAGAAGGAATATTTATTCCTCGAAACTTGAGTTACAAAAAATGTGTAAAATATCAATTTAATGGTAGTAAAACAGTAATTTCTAATAACTTCTTTTTATGTATTTTATATCCAAATACGAAATTTCAGTTAGAAGGCACTGACGTGCCTTCACCCATCAAGGTTCTGATAGCGTTCGATTTTCTCTACTAACGTTGCTCTAACATAATATTTATTTTTTTATTTCATAATTATGATTGGATCTCTGTTTCTTGAGATATTGGAAAAATTACACCAGCCGTTTACGAATTTCTTCATGGATGAACAAGCGCGTGGAAGCTAGTGATCTCACGTCAGTGCTTTTTAAAAAAAAATTATGTTCAGCACTATTTATTTTGACGCCGAATCAGAAAGGACATTCGATGTCATATGTGAAAACATTATTTATTGCACAAAGGTTGGATGATTCGTTCAGATTGTATTAGGAGATAATCTAATTGAAATATGTAATAATGACTATTGACAAAATGACGATTTTTTTCTGATAACCACTGAATTTTTCCAGGAATTAAAAAATTCAAATCGAAGCATCCATATTCTTGTAGATTTTTATTTTTTTTATGATTGACAATATTTTTCTTCGTGTTAATTCAATGAAACAGTCGTTGCAAAATGGCAGTGCTTGAAGGCATTTTTATCGAATGTATATACATATATATATATATATATATATATATATATATATATATATATATATATATATATACATATATATATATATATATATATATATATACATATATATATATATATATATATATATATATATATATATATTAATTACATGTACCATAGACTACAATGTCTTTGTATCAGGACATTTATACCTTCCCAATGATGAGAAATTCGGAATAATAAAGAGCGCTAGTCGCCGCCATGGAAAAATTTAAAGCCAAGACGAATGGATCGACATTACTATATATATTACTACATTACTATATATATATATATATATATACATTACTATATATATATATATATATATATATATAGTAATGTATATATATATATATAGTAATGTCGATCCATTCGTCTTGGCTTTAAATTTTTCCATGGCGGCGACTAGCGCTCTTTATTATTCCGAATTTCTCATCATTGGGAAGGTATAAATGTCCTGATACAAAGACATTGTAGTCTATGGTACCAATACCTGTGTTAGGGTCTTGAACAAGCTTCAGTAGAGAAAGAGCTCTTTTGATATTGTGGTTTTGTCCAGTGCAAGAATCAGAATACACAATTATATGGTTTTGTTCTACCGCATGAGTTTTCAAGTGCTTAACAAGATATGTTGCGATGTCCTGAGAACCCCTTCCACTTTCAACTTCGTGCCAGACATTCATGAATTCTACATTATTATTGTAACAATGTATTCCCAGATTGTATAAATAAAGATTCCTCTTATAGTATGCTACTGAGGTAGTCAATTTCGGGTAAGCTAAAGCTTTCTGCAGATCAAAAGTAAGTATGTATACTTCATCAACCTTTTTGAAGTCTTTCTGAAGGTTTTCTCTCGAGTGATATTTTTCTTGATCTAGATGATCCAGCTTCAGGTTGAAGATTGGGATTATTATCTACGTCATTATTTTCATCACTGTTTCTCTCTGTATCTGGAACAAGTGCGAAATTCAAAAATTCAGGTCATACGTTAGATATATTGCAAGTCTTAAAACCTCAAAACGAAATATAGAATGAGAAAAAAGGTAAGTAAATATTTCGAACATTTTTGTAGGTTAGAAAAACAATGGGTTTATATTATCATTCCTGGTTCAGTACTTTCATCGGAGATTCAGATCCAGAATCACTGAAATCCTCTGCATCCATCACAAAAAGCTATTAAAACACCCCTTTTTCTATAAATTTGATCACCTAACTAATCAACCCGCATCAAATATTGGTACAAATTAAAATGAATCTCCAGAGATGCCTATTTCACTTTTAGAGGGACTTGGGACCTACTTTATTTTTCCAATGCATATTTAGCAGTCCTAGTTCCTGTAATAACCCAGTAGCACCATCTATCGGAGTACACTGCAATTATTGCAGTTGCCTCACTTTTCAAATGAAAGATGTGACTAAATATACAGAAAAATATATATTCAAGAAATATGCATTTATTGCTAACCGAACCATCCCCAAACTGACTTCATCATGTTCGCCCTGAATGGAGTAATTCATTGACGATTGTATTGCTATCGATATTCGTTGAGTTCTTGTGTGTAGTATTCTTACCATTTATTTAATATAATAGGCTTCAAATTTGTTTCAGCTTTCTGTTCTTGTTGTTTTATCAGTTGCCATGATTCAGATTACTATATATGAGTCTACTCCTCGGTATTCTCTATTCCGGGTAAAGGCCTTAAAGTGGAGGAATACCGATTGCTCGGTTTTTTCCATATAACGAAAAATTATGCAATTAGAGGTTTGGGAAAAGATTTCTCCGATGTAAGACTAGACGCAGGGGTCAGAGTGTTCACTACGTTAGAAGGTTTTGCGACCGGTAATAGGCTCTGATCCTCCAGCTCAAGGATCGGAGTCCCACGGTTGCTGGATGGCAATTCAGAGAGCTCTGTGGAAACATTCTTCTCTTTATTAGCGCTGTAAATCCGACCACAGTGCACTAGCTTTAAATTTCCCAGGAAAAAATGACCTAAAATGCTTCGCCGTTGTTCAAGCTCTCTCCTTGCTTATGAGCCTGGGAATAGCACAGGGTATACTGCAACGAGTCAGTACCGGTGACGTGGATGTTTTTCAAGATTCCTATGAATGAAAAATCTAGAAAAAGTTGACAGAAGGTTAATATCGAACAACCAAACCCGTTTTATCTCAAATAGGATGACGACCTCATCCCCCCTGGGGTTTTCTTCCACACTTATTACTTGCTACTTTACTTCGTTAATAGCATTTGAACAAAATATACTGTTTGCTAAAAACCGGGGAAATAACATATAATTCCCTCACTCACTATGAAAAACGATCATTACAAAAAAAAATTGCTCAATAATACAGGATTATCCATTTTGTGCTTCCGAAAGTAAACGTAAATAAAACACTCTTTCATTTAGAATATCGATCCAATTTTATTTTAATATAATGCTTCGACTTTGCCATTATGTGTGGAATACATCATTTAAATATCCTTTGCTTGATCTCTGATAGGACTCCTTGAGGTAATTTTCGATAACTCGCCGTTACATTTCGGGCAATATCTCACCAATAACTTGACGGACGTTGGTTTTCAGATCGTCAATAGTTTGAACATTATCGGCATAAGCACGATCCTTCGCATAACCCAAAAAAAAATCCAAAGGCGATATATCACAAAATCTTGGTGGCCAATTCACATCGCCTTAACGAGAAATTACGCGTCCTGGGAGTTTTTTTTGCAATAAAGCCAAAACGGATCGTCTTGTGTGGCTTGTTGTACCATCTTGCAGCAACCACATCTCTGCCAATCCCATATCATTAATTTCAGGTCAAAAAAAAATCGGTAGTCATTTTGCTACAATGATGAGAATTGACGGTTTCAGTGACACTTCTTTCATTTTCAAAGAGCTATGGGCCAATGACTCCACCAGACTAAATTACACACTATACAGTGAGTTTTTGTGGATGTAATGGTCTCTCAGCAGTTACATGAGGAATTTCACTGCCCCAGATGTGACAATTTTGCTTGTTTACATAGCCACCGAGTGAAAATGTGCTTCGGCGCTGAAGAAAATTCGATGCGAAAAATCGTCATCCAAACGTTGTTGTTCAAGCACCCAATCGACATATGTTCTACGCATTTTATGGTCAGCTGACTTTAGTTCTTGTGTCAACTGAACCTTTTAAGAATTTAGATGCAAATCCAGATGCAAAATACACCATAGCGTGCCGTAAGAAATGTTGTGCCGTTGAATTGATAAATTTGGACACATTTCAACTCTATCACTTAAAGTAGAAATATTTTCTGTCGAGCGTGCATTTCGATGATGTATGGGTCTTAAGACATCCGTAACGGATCCAGCCTCTTCGAATTTTTCGACTGTGTTACCAATTGTACGCACCGATGAACGATTATGTCCACCCTATCTACCCGTAATGCACGAAACATAGGTACTTAATACAGAATCATTGTTTTTGTAGTAAGTTTTCACAATTTTCACGATTCATATTGTTGTGAAATGGCTAACCTTCAACTAAACATATAAGACTTCGGATCACACTTCTGTTCGACACATGTCTTTGAAACAGAGCTGTGAAATCCGGACACAAAATGGATAACCCGTTCAACCCATTCAAACATATCTTATGGAACCAACAATTAACAAAGAATTTGTAAAAATAAATGCAAAACCTAAAAGAAACAAATCAGGCGCAAACACTTATTTGACAAATCTGAAAATCTTCCGATACTAGAATAAGGGAACACCGACGTTTCTTCCTCAATAATAAGTTGGATTCTACGTATGCGGAACATCTAATAAAAGAGAAACATGATTTTGATAAACGTTCTAAGATTTTGCATAAAGAAAATGAGGGTCTGAAACGGAACCTGTTGGAAAGCTTGGAAATGAACCGATTTAGAAATTCGGGGAATTTATTGAGTTAGTTAACTGATTGTCATTATAAAATAAAACACTTGTTTACATTTTCTACTTTATTTTTGGTATTGACGTACGTTTCGTCTTTGCTAGAAAGACTTCATCAGAATACGAAGTAACAGTTGTTGTACAATGAATTTATAAGATTTTTTACAGAAGGTGTACATGTGTTTTTAATTGTTCGTCGGGTTGGTTTTCTCAAAGAATATTCCCTTCAGAATCGTGTTCACTCGATCCCTTGTAAATATTGAATAGAGGGGTGTAATAAAAATCTATTTGTTCATTTACTAGGTTATTGCTGTTTTTTTGTTTATTTATTTCGTAAATTTCCTATAAGTTCAATTTTAGACCTCTATTTTCAACATGTAGAATTTCTATTTCTTTTGTGAAAGAATGGTTATTTTCAAGAAGGTGTTTAGCATAATGTGAATCTTTTTTATTTTTATCGAAACTTCTTTTATGTTCTGTTAGGCGTGTACCGAAATTTCTACCTGTTCTACCAATATAAATCTTTGGGCAATCTGGGCAAGTGAGTTTGTATACACCTGATAATTGAAGTTTATCCATACTGTTTTTATTGTTTTTGATGTATTTGCTAATAGGATTGTTTGTCTTGAAAGAGACTTTAATATTTTCTTTTTTGAGTAGGTTTTTTAGTTGAATACTAATGTTTCCGAGATATGTGAGGCTAACGTATTTGTATTCAGATAGATCAGATGTTAGAAATTTATCCAGTAACATCTGATCTATCTGAACACAAATACGTTAGCCTCACATATCTCGGAAACATTAGTATTCAACTAAAAAACCTACTCAAAAAAGAAAATATTAAAGTCTCTTTCAAGACAAACAATCCTATTAGCAAATACATCAAAAACAATAAAAACAGTATGGATAAACTTCAATTATCAGGTGTATACAAACTCACTTGCCCAGATTGCCCAAAGATTTATATTGGTAGAACAGGTAGAAATTTCGGTACACGCCTAACCGAACATAAAAGAAGTTTCGATAAAAATAAAAAAGATTCACATTATGCTAAACACCTTCTTGAAAATAACCATTCTTTCACAAAAGAAATAGAAATTCTACATGTTGAAAATAGAGGTCTAAAATTGAACTTATAGGAAATTTACGAAATAAATAAACAAAAAAACAGCAATAACCTAGTAAATGAACAAATAGATTTTTATTACACCCCTCTATTCAATATTTACAAGGGATCGAGTGAACACGATTCTGAAGGGAATATTCTTTGAGAAAACCAACCCGACGAACAATTAAAAACACATGTACACCTTCTGTAAAAAATCTTATAAATTCATTGTACAACAACTGTTACTTCGTATTCTGATGAAGTCTTTCTAGCAAAGACGAAACGTACGTCAATACCAAAAATAAAGTAGAAAATGTAAACAAGTGTTTTATTTTATAATGACAATTACAACTGATTTCTACCAAGCAACGGCCCAATCTATCATAAATTAGTTAACTGAGTTATCTAATTCGCCTAATTCACCTTTATTGGATCTGTATCGTACCACGGTTAGTTGGTTAGTTAACAGCAGTATTTAGCCTATTATTTCAGTATTTGAAATAACAGACAATTGCGAATTAACTAATTGCAATACTCAGTATTTGAAATAACAGACAATTGCAAATTAACTAATCGCAATACTTAATTACGAAAGGTTTAGTGGACTGTATTTGACATAGTGTAGCGAAGAATTAAACTTCAAAAACACTTTTATGTAGTTATTTCGATGATGAACTAGCTTTGTTCATCTGATAAGATAAACCAACGAAGATGATAAGGAATTGAAATAAAACACTTGAACGCTTATAACAACAACGAATAATTCTTAGTTTGCTGTATATAAACCAAAAGGTATGATTCTTAGACTAAAAACAAATAAAAAGAATTTACCAATACTTTGGCAATCGACAATATATTGATTACTATATTAACATTAATAATATTGGACTGAAATGTCACAAGCGATGAGTTTGACTATCATTAGACAGTGCATAATGTAGCAAAAGCCACATACGATTGGTCAATAATAAAATTGATTGTGTAGACATCTCTCGTTACATAGGATTGGTCGTTCCGCGTTATAATACTCGACACACCTTTTTCGTGGAGCAGGCTAGTAACTATTACTATCTGTATTCACCCCTCCATAGATCTATGAGGACATATAATAGCTTATCTCAGGTTTTAAATATAGATGTGTTTTCTGATACATATGTAAGGTTCCGAAACAATCTTCGGTTATTTTCGTGCTCAAGGAGTTTGATGCGAGCTGCTGGGTCGTTGAAGCTGTCGCCTGCAATGTGATTATGCTGTTGTATTTGTGTAGTGCTCTGTTTTGATGATTTTTATCTTGTATCTCTAATACTTTTTACATGATATTTGTAATTTATATTTGAAATATGTGGATACTATTTTGGGTCAGCCCCGTTTGTATCCCAAAGATTAATTAACCCTTTCACGTCGACTTTTTTCTTCATAAAATTTAACATTTTTTTTTATTGAATGATCAAATGATAACCCAAATAACACAAAACAAAGTTTTTTCAATTTTTAGAATGTAACATTTTGGAAAAAATTGCACGGGACATATATGTCCCTCTAGATTATAATAATGGGACGTATGTGTCCCATCATCAAATTATCAGAAAATGCTGTAACTATGTATGATAAATTGAAAAACAATCCATACACAAATCAATGTTGCATTGGAAGCAGGTTATTTTTGTTCTTTTTTCCTTTTTTATTTTGTGACATCTGTGACATCTTCGACGAGTTCTTCCTTCTACTGGCAAGTGATCTCCTACATTTTTCAGAGACGTCGCATACCATACATTCTTCTGCGTTTCACGGTAGCATGTTCTCTACCGTGACTGATAAGTTGCTCTGCAAGTTGCACAATGAATTGAAGTAGAGGGATTTTTTGTGGTGAATCTCTTGAAAAGATATTCAGGAGTTAACTACTGCTGTAAGCAAAAGCTTATAAAATACCTTTTCTACCATTTATTTGACTTCCTATCTATATCGTAAATACCTGCAAGTTGATCAGCAAGGTCAACCCCTCCAATATATTAATTGTAGAACAGGACGGATTCTGGGCAAGATATACTCGATTTAGATCCATCTTTATTTTTTCTGTCGACGATACCAACTTCTGGTTTGTGACAGTTGCTTATCACAAGAACTTTCTTGGTATCCTTCCATTTCACTGCCAATATACCTGTTTTACTGCAAAATATCTCTAGGTCCCCTCGAGTACAAAGTTTCCTAGAAAATGTTGGTAAGTGTTTTCTATTGAACATGCAAGAACCTACTGCAGCATATTGAATCTTATTCATAAGGTTCATAGAGGTAAAAAACCTATCGAAATATATGGAGACATTTGGATTCTGAATACTTTCGGAAAGTTTAGTTACCACCCTTTCCCCTAATGTCCCTTCCAGCTGTTCTGTTTCTTTTCCAGAGTAAATATTCAAGTCATAAACGTACCCTGTCAGCCCATCACATCTCTGCCAAATTTTTATGCATCTTTTGATTGGTTTCAGTGGTAAATATTGTTTCATGACGGATCTTCCCTTGAATTTTACCATTGATTCATCGATAGATTGATATAAACTATCTGATCGCACTTTCAGAAATGTTTGTTTCAGACAAGCAATTATGGCATCTAAGTAGTAAGTTTTGCTGGAATCTGCTGGTTTGGTTGGGTCGTTGAAATATAATTTGGACAAAAGTAATAGAAATCTGTCCCTTGAAATGGCCGCTTTGATCGCTTCGTTACCCATAAATTTATTTGCAGACCAGTACATTTGCATATTGGAAACGCTATTGTAACTCATGACGAGAAGAATACCAAGAAAAATCATGATTTTTAATGGATCTGTCGGTTCGAAGTTCTTCGCAGGCTTCCCAATCATTTCTAGGCGATCATTAGTACATTGGCAGATAAAAATTATCAAACTTCTTGGGACAATTTTCAGAAATACATCCATCTCACAACAAGAACGGTCTAAGGAAAGTTGCCGTTGCCAGGCCGTTACCTGTTGGTGTTTGTTTCCGTGGAATAAATTTGATATCAGTAGTAGGATGCCAAATAATTTCGGCTCCTGTTTGTACAGCGGCATCATTTCCTTCAAGTTCCCTCGAATTAACATCGCCAACCATTTCTGGTTCGATAATTTCTTGATCACTATAAGGACTTTCCGGATTTTCCTGAAGAAAGGTACTGGCATTCAGATCGGTTTCAGAACACGTTTCTATAGAGAAAAGTAAAAATTCGGAACCGCTTTCTTGGAATGGTTCCTCATCATCTTCAGACTCGTCCCAAAAATTATCCGCTATCACCCATTAGACATGAAAGAGTTAAATAAATAAATACGACAAGTTTGATTACCGAAATGATAATTCATAATGTAGCAGAAGGTAGGGGAGACTGGGTTACAGTGAATCGCGGGTCACAGTGGATAATGTACAATAATATAGCATGTGTTGCACTCACGCACACAAACAAACCTTTATTTGCCGCTCGTGTATACCTGTTTGCGTCGCACTAGTCGCCGGCGCGCTATCGAAGCGGGAGCACGCGCTGCCTCACTCCAGACCCTACGTAAGTACCTAACCTATTTTATTACGAGATTTTTAAATTTATTTAATTCCTAATTGAATAAGAAATGTTGATGTTTTTGCGATGACGTATACTTGTCATACCTTAGATCCGTTGTAATACATATTGATTTGTCCTCAAGATAGATAGTTTTTTTTTGGTTTATATTCTTTTTCTATAACGGTCAATGGGTCACAGTGAATCATTATGTATTGGGTCACAGTGAACTGTTGATTCATTGTAACCCAACAAGCTAAGATTTATTTTTACTTTATGTTTTAGGTAAAAATGCCTCGCAATCGAGTAAGAAAGACTACTATCGGACTTCATACTGAAGAACAGATGAGTAACGCTCTAAAACTTATTTCGGATGGCCAAAAAATAAGAGCCGTTGCTAGGTCGACTGGGATTCCATTTACAACGTTATACAGATATCATAAGAAAGTTAAAAACAACCCTGATCCCGAAAAACCAATAAGGCTTACACCTAACTATGCAGTTCATAAATTATTTACTGATGAACAAGAAAGAAATATTGTCGATTACATTGTTAAGTGCAGTCAAATGTTCTATGGACTTACCATCATAGACGTTCGAGGATTGATTTACGAAGTAGCGATGTTGAATGGTATAAAAGTACCAGATAAATGGCATGAGACTAAACTCGCAGGTATCGAGTATCTGTATAATCTCAGAAAAAGAGATAATCGATTATCGTTGCGGACTCCAGAGGGTTGCAGTTTGAGCAGAGCAACGTCTTTCAATCGCCATAATGTTGGTTTGTTCTTCGATAATTTAGAAAATGTCATGGCTAGACATGCTTCCTTTGGAAATGGCACCAGAGTATTCAATTTAGACGAAACAAATACTATGACGGTGCAAAAATGTGCCAAAGTTTTAGCAGCCAAAGGGCAAAGACAAGTTTCTAAAGTCACCAGCGCCGAACGCGGAACATTAACAACAACTTGTTATATTGTCAGCGCTTTGGGTAATGCCTTGCCGCCAGTAATTATATTTCCTAGAGTTCATTTCAAGCAGCATATGTATGTTCTTGAATTGTTACAGTTGAAAAAACGATTTTATGTTTGTTAATTGTTAGATCTTAAAAAAGGCTATTTTTAGGTTTATCAAAATGTGATTGATATTTTTTATAGGACTATAAAAACTTTTGACATAAAAGACTGTCTAGTACTATAAAAAGAAATAAGTATTTACATGTTTTGTGTGCAATTATTTTTTCTGAAGCGAATTTACGTTAAGTTTATGTTTCTTTTCAAGTTTAATCACATATTACTGTTAAAGGAAGTTTAATAGTTTGTTCATTTTAGGTATAGGAATACTGTAGGTATTATATTATATTTTTAAGTTCATTAAAAAGTGATTGCTAATTTTTCATCAGGTTATTTTGACGTAAAAGACTGTCTAGTACCTAGTACAAATAAAAATATTATAATAATATGAAAATTTATGTTTTTTTTAATATTTCTTTGCAATTGATCCTGTGTGCCCCAGCCGATTCACTGTCACCCTTGCAGTGATCCAAAGTGACCCGTTCCCGGGTCACAGTGGATCATTTGTCATTTTTCTTTAAAGTGCCTATACCTTGTAAATTTGTATAACACACGCCATGAAATGTCTTTTATTTTAGACATTAGATATTCACATTATCATTTAATTTCAGAGATGTATCATTTTGTCATAAACTACGGAGTAACACTTCTTTAAAAAAAAATTATTCACTGTTACCCAGTCTCCCCTACATACGAGAAATTTGACTACCGAGATGATAATAATTGTACAGTCTGTTCAAATGTTAGAGGTGCTCAATGCATCCTTTCTAACAAAAAGAAGGAAATTAACGAAATATTGATTGGAAGATCCCATCCATATAATTTCAGTGCAAAGTGCTCAGCGCTTAACCGAGACTTAAAATTATGTATATTACCGAAAGCAATTTTAGCAGATAACGAATTCACCAAAACACTGTTGTCTCATTTAGTGTTCTGTTTTTAGAACCTGACAGTATTTTATTCAAAAGAATATCTATACTGATTAATTACTCTGTTCTCTTACAAATTGCAGTCATTAGCAGGTTCATTATTATGAAATAGTTATAAACGTCATTTGTCCAGATTTTGTACATTACACAACTATTTGTTCTCAAGATTAATCCAGTATTTATATTTTTCTTACATTTCTAAGAAATCTGACAGCGCCATCTATACAAAAGAAAGAGAAGTTGTAGTAAAATCCACAAGTGCAGATTTCAAGCAATACTATTTAGAGATATGTCTAGGTGGTATTGTTTGAAGTGTCGCTACAAGAATTCCAAACATAGTCGAATTAGAGGGTACACTAGGTCTTGGTCATTTTAGTTGTATCAAAGGAATGTCTGCTGGCCACTCATCTATGTTTATTACTATAAGGCTGGCCATCATGTCTTGTATAAAGCACTGAATTACTGAATATATGTTGACCACTCTCAGTAAGGAGCTTGGCAATTAATCATATTTATACACAATGCAACATTACGACCATTCTAATATGTAGAACCAAATATTTGAAATCATTCTACTATGAACACTCGAATAGCAATAAGAGAAAAAGAAATTTGTTTAATGATTCTGAAATGTCAAATTGAAATGTATACATTGAATACGTCAAAAATTTAAAAAAAAATAATGATGTAGGAAAATTTTCAATGTTTAATTTATAACTTTTGGAAACAATTGAAAAATGGAACAAGTTCGCCTTTTAGTTCAGCAACAAGGCCGGGAAGCACGGAATTTGTTGGCATTCAATATTTCTGCTGGAAATGACACTTTTCCAAGTGAGTTTCACGACCTAGCGAAGAATTATGTTCTGATATCTTAATGTTTTAGACAAAATAGTAAGCAAACCACCTCCAAGCACTCCAAAATGCCTTGAACAACCTAATCTGAAAACAAACCACTTTAATCGAGGAAGAACTCGTTTGAGATCGGCTTCAACAGGAAGAGATAAAAGATCAGATATCAGGGCAAGATATTGGTCATTACTATTTGGAAACTTACAGAGATCTGTGAGTTTAAATGTTGTTTAATCTACTTCAACTTTCAGACTTTTTTATTGGAAGGTATTCGAATCAAATCAAATTGTGTTGAAGGAAACTTGTCCTTCAAAGTAGAAGAAAGTGTAAATTATATGAATGCAAAATATGTTATAGTTTCTCCAAATAATTCAAGAATCAAAGTGTTTTATAGTAATAAACTATCAATTGTTTCAATACAATTTTGTCTAGTCACTTTGAAAAGTTGTCATCTGGTTTGATTACATGAAATACTAATTTCAATTTCTACATTGTCATATTACAGTGCCATAAAGTTGGGTTTGTAATTTTTCTTCGGTGTGGAAATATTTTATTCAAATACATATTAAATTTTTTTTGTGCAAGCTTAAATTAAGGCCATTATACAGAGCTTGAATTATATAAATATTAATATTGTATTAATGTAACTCCCCATGAGGAAGTTGATTTATTAGGGGCTTTCTATAAATAAAAATTATAGTCCAAGTCAGCAATATAACCATCTTCTATAAATATCTTTTCAGATTTAAAAGTATGCTAATTTTAAATTTTGAAACATAAGGAGAAAAAAAATATTTCTATAGAAAATTCTTGCAGCAATATTTATTAGAAAATAGTGACGACAATATCCATATAGAAAATAATCACAACAATATGCCTTTATGATAATCTAAAATACATACTAAATATACATAAAAACATTTTGAGAAAGATTGAAAAAAACTTTTATGGAATGTCAATTTTCAGAATTTCTTTGGTTATACCTATCCTTTTATCATTCTAGTTACTGTTCTTGATTTTATGACATAGTGAGATCAAAATATCAAATTAGATGTGAACCTTGGAGGAGGTGTTAGTATCACTCATTTGCTGTTGTTTGAGCCATATTTATTGATAACTGAAAATCAACAGTTTCTGACATATTTGAGTTTTTGTGTTTTTTGAAAAATGTTTCACCTTACTACTTCGTCAATCTTCTCTACGTTGATCAAGTTTGATTATAATTTTGGATTATTTTAATCAGAAAAGTATTGGTATATATGAAAAAAGCAAAACTATGCTGTATTATATGTTGAAAAAGAATTAGTATGATTTGAAAGTTGGTATTTGAAGAATAGTCAATTGCCAATATCAATTTGCCTGCAACTTTCGAATTCCACAATTTATGCATGACAAAATTATTTTAAAAACTTGCCAAATTCGTTCTTCATTTCCTAAAAAAGTTTTCGTTAGAATGTAGGCACTAGTTTTGGTTCAGCAGATTTTGATGTGAGAGGGGATAGAAGTAAAGAAAGAAAAGTAACAAATTAAATATTTATTATTGCAATTAATTAACTTTTTAGGGAATAAAGAAGGAATTTGGCAAGTTTTTAAAATTTTATCATACATAAATTGTGGAATTCTAAAGTTGCAGACAAATTGATATTTCTTTTCTTCAAATATCAACAATCAAATCATACTAATTCTTTTTCAACATCTAATACAGGATAGTTTTGCTTTTTTCATACAGATTATATACTTTTCTGATGAAAATGATCCAAAATTATAATCAAATTTACGAAAAATGAAGTAAAGTGAGAAATCAAATATCTCGTAAACTGTTGATTTTTGGTTACCAATAAATATGGCTCAAACGACAGAAAATGAGTCATACTAACAAGGCCTCCAAGGTTCACGTCTAATTTGCAAACATTCTGTATTGTTTAATTGTAACTTTTTTCCATGTAAGTCTACTGATTTTCCAAAACTTATTTTTGTTACAAAGCCTGCTTCATACTCATATATAGTTCAAATCAGTGCAGTGCAGCATAGAGCAGAGAGTTATTAATGATCAAATATATAGTTTATCCAGTACTACATAGATAAAAGGTATTTAGTTGGTTCCAAGAGAGCCTTTCTGAATTGCATCCAGGTTAATGATTTTGTGAAGGAGATACTTTTCTAGATTCATTTATACTACTCCTATACAATGCACCAAGAAAAGTGTTTCCTTCTCATAACCATCCTAGCAGTCTTGCCTCTAATTTCTACCAATATGTATTTAACAGACTGTTTGGCGGAAATATCTAAAAGCTATAACCATTGCTATTAACTCGGATTATAATTTTTCATGGAAATGTTGGTTCATATAGAAATATGAATACCTCGTAGATACAAAATCGACTTCTGAGGTGTAGTTTTTGCAACCCTTTTAATTGGAAATTCAATATATCTGAACATATTCCCAGAGCACATACAGATTTTATATGCGGCTTTCATATAGCAATAAGAATATCCACTGAAACAATTATCTACTTCTGGTGGGGCTACAGGGTAGTTTTTTAATACTTCATCTTTTGAAATTCAGTATCTGCAGAGCACATACAGATTTTATATGTGGTTTCTCTATAGCAATGAGAATATCTTCTGATAAAAATTATCGGCTTCCAGTAGGGTTGCAGAGTAGTTTTTCAACACTTCATCCCTTAAACATTGAAATTCAATATATCCGAAAATATTCGCTTGAGCACATATAGATTTCAAATTCAGTTTTACATTGCAATGAAAATATCTGCTGGAAAAATTATTGACTTCCGGTGAAATCAAATGATAATTCCTTCGTACGCAAATAAATTTTGTTGCAATTTGGGTATTCATTACCGCAGCACCTGAGAGGGAGAATGCAAGGCGCATTTTTTCATGTGATTTCCCCTGGAGGCATATTCCATTAAAGCAATTCACAATTTTTATTTCAAGGATTCATAAAATTTCTGTTTAGTTTGTTTTTTTTTATATATATATATATCATCTTATCAATTTGAATTGTTTCTCAGATTTTTTTATGAAGGAAGTTTGGTTGAATAATGCAGTAGTTTGAGTTTGCAGAACTAATAAAGATAGGAGTCTGCTAGACTAAAAGAAAGCTAAAAAAAATTGGTCGTTTGGCTGCTACATACAGACTAGAAAAAATGGGTTCATAACTGAAAAACTGGCAACAAAACAATGAAAGACTCCAAAGAGGCCACATGTTAGCAAAGGCATTGCAGAATTAGGATTCAGAAGGTGAAACTGAAATGATGCTTCAAGATAGTGATGATCAAGACTAGCGAGAAGGGAAAGATGTTGATAATGACAGGCCTTTAACAAATATTGGACATTCTTATTGTAGTCGCATATTAAATTTGTATGTGGTCCAGAGAATATTTTCGGAGATATTGAATTTCAATGTTGAAGGCATGAAGCGTTGAAAAGCTATCTCGCAACCCCTCTATGAATCAATAATTTTTTCAGAAGATATTTTCATTGCTATACGAATGCCCCATATAAAATCGGTATGTTTGTAGCTATTGAATTTTGAATTACAAATATATAATAATTTCCCCTTGGAGGTCGATTATGTCCCTAGGAGGTATGTGAATTACCAGCAGCCTTAAAGACTAATAGCATGAGGAAACTATATTGCAGAATTAAAGTCGATGAAATAGGCCTATTTTAGAGGAGAATACTAAAACGTCCATTTCAATCCACATGAAGAAAAACATGCACCAGAATTTCAAGCTGTGAAGGATTGTTTAATATTTCGTTTGGCAGTTAATGGCAATGGAGCTATTTCTATTTTATCATTCCAAAAGCCCAAGAGCAATGAAAAGATTATCAAAATTAATTTTACCTGTACTTTATGAGTTTATGAGGAAAGGCATGGATAAAATTTTTCAGAATTGAATAAAATAGAAAGGCCTTTTACTTGATAGAAGAAATATAACAAAATTTGAATATTAAAACAAATTGAAATATGTTTATCTTCTACAATTTTAATTTAAAAAAATTTTTTATTCAAAAAACTTTTAGAATTAAATTTGTGTCTACAACAAGCACCGCTTACATTTAATAGAGGTATATAATCAAAACTCAATATATAATGTCAATGGAATAAATAACCCAACATTACTTTCGTATATCTGTTGGGTTATTTATTCCATTGACATTATATATTGAGTTTTGATTATATACGTCTATTAAATGTTTAAATTAAATTTGAATATTAAAACAAATTGAAATATGTTTATCTTCTACAATTTTAATTTCAAAAAATTTTTTATTCAAAAAACGTTTAGAATTAAATTTATGTCTACAACAAGCACCGCTTACATTTAATAGACGTATATAATCAAAACTCAATATATAATGTCAATGGAATAAATAACCCAACAGATATACGAAAGTAATGTTGGGTTATTTATTCCATTGACATTATATATTGAGTTTTGATTATATACCTCTATTAAATGTAAGCGGTGCTTGTTGTAGACATAAATTCAATTCTAAACGTTTTTTGAATAAAAAATTTTTTGAAATTAAAATTGTAGAAGATAAACATATTTCAATTTGATTTAATATTCAAATTTTTTTCAGAATTGGTTCACTGAATATTTTTGTCTGTCTATTAAACTCTGTTGTAAAATCAAAAAATGTGAAAAACACTAACGTAAAGTTAGGTAAGTTTTATTATTGGTTGACTTTAAGTCTATCAACTGAAACTTTTGTTTCACATAATGATTATTTTTATGTCAATTAATTCACTGATAGCGTTCACTGTACATGGTTTAATACTTAAATATATGGAGTTGTCAAATTTTAAACTTTAGCTTTATGTGATTGGTATTTTCTTTCATTCAAAGAACCACTGCCATCTATACATCAGTTAGAGTAATTTTGGAACTAGCAAATAAATAATGATTTCCACAAATTTATTTAACGAACAATCTTTGTTTTCTTCAAGTATACATTTCGAACTAACTCTAAAAAAATATCACATTTTATACAAGTAGTATTTGGGCAAAAATGTCAAAAAGTGACCCTACTAAAACAGCAAAATATATAGATGCCAATTATTGGAAATTCCTGGACTGAGTAGAAACATTCAACAGGGAAGATCTAATGACATCTGTTTGCTCATTCCAAAGAATTATAAGGGATATGAACTTGCTAATCTTATGTGATTTTAACAGTGTTATACTGGTACTTTTACTTTCATTATGGATAATTTCATAATTCTTGAAATTATGTCCAAATTCTTCCAGATGACTGGCATATGTTGAGTGTTTTTTCTATTTAGATTCTTTTATTGGATGCAATCTATTTAATAATATTCAATTCTATGAAAATTACTGATATTCATAGGTACTTTAACTAATATTCCTAGTGTTATTTTCTGCTTAATAGAATGGTTTGATGTTTGATGAAAAGTAATATCTGTATAGGTAGGTTTCTGAAAATACTGCAATTAAGTGAATAATTTTTTCTCGTAAAATCAAGGAAATTTATGCTATGGTTCCTTTCTTCCTTAATTTCGAGGTATTCTTTTTTGTAATTTCAAGGATTTATCTCATGTTCAGACAAACTGAAAATGAACAAAAGGTACAAGGTATTCAAAGTGGGCAGGTAGATACACAAAATGATAGCAAGAATGCAAGTGTTATAAAACATTGGTACTGTACAGAGAATTTCTCAATAGATGTTAAGATGTTATTTAAATATATTGAAAATTTTAGATTTATTGATTATATTCAGATATTCTTATTATGTACTTATTTGAAAATTTCAACAGGTTCCAAATAGTTAAGTTTCCTGCCTTTTTATTCTAGTTACGACAAATGTGAAAATTTCTGGATTTAATATTAATTATGATCAACTACAGCGGCCCTAATAGTTCAAACTTATTAAGATTGTATAGTTGTCTATCTCTTCTCTTGAAGCAATAAATGATATCATCTATATATGTGTACCAATAAAGAAAAGGTGAAAAGCACCGACTTGAAGCTTTTACTAGCTGTTTCATATCACCCACGATCCACACAAAATAATTTTTTTTGATCTACTAATTATACAATCGTCACGAAATTTTGCATGAAAATGTACGTTATTCTGCTTCCAAATGCTAAATTTCGGATCAATCGAATCTGTAGTTCCGAAAATATGAGAAAAATTTGAAATGTGAATAACTGCGAAATTATTAAACGGATTTTGCCTATTAACAAACTTAATCGCGGCGTTTAGATCCTAAACCTACCCTGAATCCTTCAAGGCTCAAGTTCTTTTCGTTCGAAAGTTAGCGTGTTTACGGACGGACTGGCCGGACACTATTACTTTTGACCTCGGATTCTTCATTCGTGAGTCCAACCTAGTCGTATAGGGTCATTTTCGGCTCAAAATTAATAAATTACAGACATTTGGGCGAAACCATAGCACGCTGTCACTTGAACTAGCGCGCAAAAACTATGAAATTATCTATATTGAAAGTAAAATTACCAGACTAACACTGCTAGAATCACTCCAGATGAAAAGGTACAAATCTCTAAAAATTCTTTTGAATGAGCTAATACATGTTGACATTTCTCTGTTGTTGAATACTTTTACCCTGTTTAGAAATTTCCAGTAACTTACCTCAATATATTGCACTATTTTATTTTCTTCCATTTTCAAGTTTTTGCTTAAACCATACCTAAAAAGATGTGATATAAATTTTATTTTAGAGTTAGTTCAAAATAATAAACGGGAAGAAGCCACACTGTTGGCGAAAAACTTGTTTTTCATCTAATAAATTAGTTGAAGTTATTCTTCATGATTTTATTTAAGTAAAATCAATGTGATATTCTTAACAAGATCTCAAACTCTGATACAATTTTATCTCTGGACATATGGTCCTGCTGCTAACTTGATTCTATTTTATGTTATTCTGTAACTATTATGCCTTTTACAGATAGCTGAAATTTACAATACTGTCGAGACACATGAGAGTTTAACAGAATGCCAGGAAGTTTTATTGGTGTTGGAGAATTATTT
This sequence comes from Megalocaria dilatata, assembly GCA_034642435.1. Classification (NCBI taxonomy): domain Eukaryota; kingdom Metazoa; phylum Arthropoda; class Insecta; order Coleoptera; family Coccinellidae; genus Megalocaria; species Megalocaria dilatata. Next base: position 79,009,998 of record CM067856.1, read on the forward strand.
GAGAGATTTTAACTCATTAGCGGAATGGTTTAGGTTGAAATGGAGTTATGAAAATACACCGGCTTATCAAAGACCGACTTCTGTAACATGGGACATTTGCAAAACGAATTTAACAAAAAACCCGAGCAATCGTTCTGGAAAATCCAGTCCTAATCTCGGTTCTGGGAGAAATAGCCCTAGAATACTTCCAGGTAGGGTTAGTTCAGCTCCAACTAGTCCCTTACCCATTGAACAACCTATTATAGAAGGGAAAGTAATTGATATAAATATCATTGATAGAACGGTTTTGACGGAAGAAGATACTTCCATACAAAATTGTCCAATGGAAATTGCTGAAGATCTTTCTGATAAAAAAAGCGAATGGGTTAATCAAGTTAATCAATCTTCACCATCTAACAATCAAGAGGATTCAGTTAAAGCATTGGTGCATTCAGGTGAAAAGGATAATTCTTCCTCTATTAGAGAAATAAGTAGCTCCACAATTTTACCAGGGGTCATTGATAACAAATTACTGACAGATGGAGATAATTCTATACCAAATGTTTCAATGAAAGTTGCTACATTTGAAGAACCTCCTGATGAACAAAACAAATTGATTAATCAACCTCCATCACCCAATAATCAAAAAGACTCAGCTCAAACATCAATATGTCCAGATGAAAAAGACGATTCCTCATCTGTTAAAGTCATTAGTAACCCTACAACTTTACCCGAAGTCATTGATAATTATATCGAGTTGAAGCACTTAGATTTAAAAAAAGAATCGAAAATGAATTTAGATTCTCCCAGTGAAGATCATCAAACATATGATATTTTCCGAAAAGTTGGCGTTGAAAGTGCCGAAAAATTTACAAGCACTGATGATTATTTTCCAATATTTCCTTTGAAACGTCGTGTGGCGAAAGTGAACCGAGAGTGTCAAACTGATGATTCTGATAAAAAAATTACTCCTAAGCCTATGCAAAATGATAATACTGACAAGAAAAATATTGTGAAAACTAATAAGTGCGATACTGTAATCAGAAATACTAAACCATTAAATCCTAGGTTGGCTTATTCAACTGCATTAACAAAAAGCGCTTCAGCCAAGGTAGTCGTTAACCAAAAGCCCAAAACAGAAATGAAATCCTCTGCATCTTCTCCAAAACCTAGTCTTAGATCTGTGCGACCTTCAGTTAGTAATATAAAACCTTCTACTGCAGTTCCTTTAAAGACAAATTTTGTTAGAAGTAAAACTGTTAGTGATATGAAAACAACTTCTTTCCAAAAATATAAAACTGTTCCCAAAAATGAACCCTATGCATTAATCTCTAAAACAAATGCTCAAAAATCTAATCCAAACTCTGCACCTTTTTTGAAAAGTAACACTACATTATCCTTAAAAAAAGCTGATAATTTCCCAACACCTAAGGATTGTACAAGTTCTGTGGAAACTCTAGTGAATCAAGGAAAATCAACAAATAATTCTAGTATGGCCAGTTCTACTGAAACTTTAAATAATGACAATATAAAATCATCTGCAGATGGTTGGTTAACTGTTAAAAGTCGATCAAGATTCAAGAATTCAGCTCCCAAAAAAAGTTCGCACACCTGGGGTGCAAGGTTCAATCAAGTTAGTGCCACAGCAAGCTTACCAGCTTTGGCTTTATTTCCGGAACCTAGAGAAGGGACGAAAACTCAAAAGTCTATTGACAAAGATGTAAAAAATGACTTGAATAGTTTGAAATCATTGAAACAGATTTCAGAGAAAAAGAGAGATTCATTAGTTAGATCTCATACAACACTATCATCAAGTAAACTGTCAACGAAAGATATTTCAGTACAAAAGAAAAATGAAGCGAATATGCAAATCCAGAGCTCCATTCAAAAGAAGAATATTGGAGATTCAGAAAAGAAAGGTAGTGATGGTGATTCTGAAACTGACGATGAGAAATATAAGGTAAGAATAAATTGATTAGAATATTTTCTCCTCCTTCTTATTTGGGATATCTCTACTGGGCTAATCAGTAAAGTGACTCTTATCCTATAGATGGCTTCAGAATTATTATGTACTACTCTGTCAAGAAAGTACCGGGAATTTTCAATTAAAACAACATTTTTACACTTAATCGTCAAAATTTATTGGGTCGCCTTCAAAATAGGCTCCATTTGCTCCAATACATCTATGCCAACGGCACTTCCAATTATCGAAACATTTTTTATAGGCGCTTTCCGGGATGGACTTTAGCTCTCGCGCCGAATTTTGTTTTATGGCTTCAATCGACTCAAAACGGGTGCCACGAAGGGGCAATTTTAGTTTTGGGAAGAGGAAAAAGTCGCAGGGAGCCAAATCCTGCGAATACGGTGGTTGCTGAAGCACGTTTGTTGAGTTTTTGGCGAGAAAGTCAGTCACAATCGTAGCTCGGTGAGAAGGCGCGTTATCGTCATGCAAAATCCATGAGTTGTTCGCCCACAAATTTGGCCGCTTCTTACGGATACGCTCACGCAAACGTTTCATAACGCCTAGGTAATACTCCTTGTTTACCGTCTGACCCTCTGGAACGAATTCGTAGTGCACCACGCCACGGATATCGAAGAAAACAATGAGCATCACCTTCATTTTCGAGCGGCTTTGGCGTGGTTTTTTCGGTTTCGGCTCATTTTTTGCCACCCATTCCGATGATTGCTGGCTTGTTTGCATATCGTACTCGTAGACCCAGGTCTCATCACCAGTTATAATGCGTTCCATGAATGTAGAATCGGAATTACAGCGATCCAGCATGTCTGAAGCAACCTGTTCGCGATGACGTTTTTGAAGAAAATTCAGGTCTTTCGGTACGAGTCGTGCGGCCACCTTTCTCATGCCCAAAATATCAATCAAAATCGTACGTGCGGACTCGTGGGATATCTTAAGATCATGTGCTATCTCTCTCAAGCTGGTACGACGGTTTTCCAGCACCCTTTCCTTAATTTTATCGACGTTATCTTCGATCGAAGCCGTCGATGGGCGACCACTTCACGACCGTCCTTCGAGGCTCTGTACCACTGATATGCACGAGTTTTCGATAGAGCATTATCACCAAAGGCCTTCTACAACATTTTCAATGCATCGGCACACGAAAATTCATTTGCAACACAAAACTTTAAACAAATTCTTTGCTCAACGTAATCACCCATAGTAAAAATCGGCACGCACTCTGACATCGACTGACTTAATCAGCTGTTGCAAACACACTAGTTGATAGATCCCGCTCAAGCTTGTCATAGTAATTAAGGACAGTGGTACCAACCTAGGAAAAAAAATTTTTACCTGCCTCATTGCCCCGCCAGATTTAAATCGATAATTCCCGGTATTTTCTTGACAGAATGTATAACATTCTGAAACTTTGAATTGGCATTTTTTCGCATAAGATGATTTAAAGGAAAATAATTAGTTAAGGTGATACTGGTTATGAAAATTAGTGAAATAGGATATTTTCACAAACTTATCATTGACCACAAATATACAAAGCAATATATAATATCTTCTTCAGGTTAGTGCCTAATGTTGGCTAATGAAGTTGAATAATATGGGTTCAAAGTATGTAATATTATAGTATTACATTAAATTATTAATTATGTAGTGCTTAATAGGAAATTATTGAACATTACTCAAATTAACTATAAAATATTAATAATAATTTGAGTGAGTCTTGATAGAGGTTATCAATAAAACTTAACAAAAATGAAGAAAAGTCATTCTGATGATTTCATCCTGAATTAGATATAACTAATGAGTTTCAAGTAAAAGGGGGCGTTAAGGAGCCCAAAGGGGCTATCAGGAATTATTTATTTTTCAGAAAAAAACAGGAAGCTTTTAATTCCTAAGTGAAGCTTTCACTATTTTTTTGTTGATAAATTATCACAAGTTTCTGTTATAAGCGTTTGAAAAAAGCTTCATTTATAGATTCGATGCTATTAAGATTTGCGAATTCTTATCAGCTCAAAATTCGCCTACAAATGTAAGTAGAAAGAATACCGCTAGAGAAAACAAAATTATTGGTTCAAACACTTTTAGCAGCAGTTTTATGAAAAAACATCTGGCCGTTTTTCAGGATTTCTTCTCATTCTTCAAAATATGTTTGCATGAATAGCAAGACCGCATTTAATTAGCGAACTGATCTCTGAACATGAAAAAGAATAGTAGTGTATTATTGTTTTATCTGTGTTGTGATGAGTAGAAGTGAATAAAAGGTCATTAGAACAATTAATTCGATTAACCATTGAAATTAATTTCAATCCCGAAATGTCTGAATGAACGAAGAAATGCCGGCAGTACAATGTTGAATTTTTGAATTACAGCTTTATACAGTCCCATACTAACCATAAATTACCGATGTGTTTGATTTACCAGGAAGTTTTTTCAAATAAGCCATCTTTAGAATGCCGCTTTTTACTATATTTCAGTGAAATATATCAAGTTATCATAAAACTGATCAGCGTGTTTTCATATATAATATTCTATTTTATAAATATTTTTAGTTTTTATCACATTCAGTTTTTCTCTTTATTCTCAACTAAACATGAAAATTTCAATATATGTATATATTATTATTATTATTATTATTATTATCCTGATACTCCTAGATCTTCTGTGAAGATCCCTCTGAAGCTTTTTCAGCTTGTGCGAGTTAGGAGTTCAGTTGTGTTCTGTGTAGGCTTTGTTACTGCGATCTTGCGCCACTTTAGGTCACAGCACTGTTAATTTTTGACCCAACAGTGAAATGGTGGCAGATACCCGTCCAACTAGAAAATTTCTTTTCTACCTGAACAGGACTCGAACCTGGACCTCCCGGTCACGAGTCCGATGCTCTCCCGCTGAGCTATCCACACTCGTTATGTTATATGGGTTATCACATTCAACCAAATCTTTGTGCTTTGTTCATTAAGATGTATTTTTACATTTGAGATTTTTCATGTTCACCCATTTAAAAAAATCTGGAGTGACAAATTAATTTCTCTCAATGCTTGAGAATTATTTAATAGATGAGTAGTTTTTGTCAATTTTCTACTGGCACTTATGAAACCATATAATTATATGAAGATGTAGTTGATTATTCAATTCCCGATGGGGATTTTGTATAATGAATCGCTGCTTTGTATTCAATAAAAGTTTATGAAAGTCTTCTATTTCCCTCATTCATATTTAAAATAAATATTCATTAGGTATCGGCAGATTCAATTCACGCAGTTGTACCAGCAGTAGAGATCAACTACATTAATTCATATGGAACAACAAGTACATAAATGACTAGGTTGAAACCAATTTCGGTTCAAAATTCGAAAATTCAATTTAAGCAAAACGATAACAAGCAGGCAAAAAAAGTCAGAAAGTTTGAGAGATATCAAAACTTTATACTTAATATGACGATCATTCAGTGTGTTGATATGAAATTTGAAGCACTTAATAATATTGTTTTGATGAAAATTTAACACAACTTGAAAAGAAATAGCCACTTATCGTGATTCATGCTATTGTGAGTCTAAGGCAATATAACAGAATTTTAAATCTTTTCGAGGATATCGTCATTTTAAATATTCACAACCAAAAGAATCTTTGGAAAACTTTTGAAACATATCTTCATAAGAAGATTTTATGACTGAAGATAGCATGAAAAGTTCAAACAAAGCCCCTACCTCAACTATATTTCTGTTTCTGTAGTTTAAAGTATTGGTTAAATCGTATAATTTTTCTTTTATTGGGAATAATCTTTTGGTTTGTTCTTGTTACAATGTCTTCTAGCATCTCGTTATCAACCAACAAATTCCAAGTATCTGACCTAGGACTGTTTCCCAAATTCCTGCTCAACATTGTTAGACCTGGTAATCCTCTGTTAATATGTTTTGGACTTCTTGAATTTTCTGGAAGCACTGCCCCCTACGACAAAAACAATTTTTTTCCTGATACTATGTTCAACATGCTCTACTTTTGATTTGGGTTGTTATAATTGATCAAATTTCGAAAGTTCGTTACCTAAATTCAATTCTGCATCGCTGAAAGCTTCACTTTGCTGAATCATATAATCTCTAGTCTCTTGGTGTAGTAAATATGTGTTGATTTTCAGGAAGTATCATGGCTGGTATTTTGTTCACAAAATATAAGTCGGCCAGATTTACTGTTTTAGTACTGCTAGGCCTTAGGGGAAGCTAGGGCTTGTTGTATCCATACTCATTATAAGTATTGTAGTAATTATACACAACTATACACAAAATCTAAATACACAGTCCAAAGCAAAATGTTCTCCTGGATCTATCAAACGTACTATAATTTGAAATAGTTGGTCTGATCGATCTGCACCTTTATCCAATAACTATTGCTAGGGCTCAAACAGTCTACGGTTCACGACGATACTGTAGGAGTATACTTATTATTGATTACTCAGAAGATATTTAGACTTACACATCAGCAGATATTTTGTAGCTTTGGTCTTTTGGGTTAAGGGTTGAGATATTATCTTTATTCAAACCAGACTCTGAATAATTTACAGATTCTTTTTCTTATTATGGAAAAGAATCTTATCAATTTATTTCTCTGTTTTGATTCAAGGAATTAACTCAAGAAGATCTTGCGACTGAAGAAGAACATCAAAAAAAAGCCAAGCAGTTGTCAGATGAAGAAGACAGGTTGACAAAGGAAATCGAGAAGTTGGAAGGTCTAGAGATCGAAGTAGATACGGAGACTGATGGCACTGAAACAGACGGAGAGCTTCAATGTGATAATGACGATGAGAACATTTCAACCAGCAGAGTTCCTGATTGTGGAGATATGTCTTTAGAAGCAAGATATGAACCAATGTTGGCAGGTATGTCAACAAAAATATTTTAATATTAAAAAAAAATTATTTAAATATGGAAACAGAATAATTCTGTGGAACCTCTTTGTAAGTTAATTTTTAAAAGTAGTAATCAACATGTGTTTAACAACCAATTGTGACCGTAATCACTGCCACTCACTCCAGGTATAGAAACCCAGATTGATCGAGCTAATTATTGGGAATACAGAAATCGCACAAAGTATTTATCCCAGCGGAAATATTTTGTAACCATATTTTCATTATTATTGGGGAGAATAAAATGAAAATTCCGCATAAAGAGATTACTAATCAGTTAAGATGATAGATGGTTAAGCTGTCACAGCTACATGTGAATATTAAGGATGATATAAATAACATAAAATAACCAAGTGATCCCCATTTGTACAGAATTAATGACGTCAGCAAGTGCTCTTCTAGCATTCCGCTGGCTATTTCACCCCAAATTAAAAAAAAGTCTTATATCCAATTAATGGAATGAAATAAGAAATTACTTTGTTTTTTATCACTTTTTATTATAACTGATATACAGTGACTCGAGTTTCGTAGTGTTTACTACATTTCAAACTGAATGAACAAATAAATCTCAACTATTATATATGCTGATTGTAGGCTTCGGCAGAGCTTCGAAGAGAGGGGTTTTCCAAAGTTCCGTCTGTTCGTTTAGTAGTTTTATTATTGGTAGGTGCCTCTTATATTTTTCAATTTCCATGGATTCCAGGATGTCAAGTTTTTTCCCTTTCGCTTCCATGTGCAAGATAATAATGTAGTTTTATGAATTTATTGTTATTATGATCTGATTTGGAGATGGGGTAAATTTGTTTACGAATTAGTTGCTTTTGTTTTTTGTTTATGATGGAATTTATAGTTTTGGTTTCGAACTGATTTTTTGTGGCTATTTGTCTGATTGTATTCAATTCCCTCTTTAACGTAATATTATCTAAAGGAATTGAAAATGCTCTATGTACCATTGATCTATAAGCAGCTAGTTTATGATTGATCGGATGGCTTGCAAAATTTGGTATTGTTGTATCAGTTGATGTGGGTTTTCTATATATATCAAAGGAAATTTCATTCTTAATGTCAATTAAAGTTATTTCCAGAAAATTTATTTTATTATCAAATTGTGTTTCCATGTTGAATTTGACCTTATTGTGCAAACTATTAAGATATTCTAATGTTTCATTTAATTCTGAATGTGTTCCGCAGAAGCAAGCCAATATATCGTCTACACTAAATGAACCATTAGAATATCTTAATAGTTTGCACAATAAGGTCAAATTCACCATGGAAACACAATTTGATAATAAAATAAATTTTCTGGACATAACTTTAATTAACATTAAGAATGAAATTTCCTTTGATATATATAGAAAACCCACATCAATTGATACAACAATACCAAATTTTTCAAACCATCCGATCAATCATAAACTAGCTGCTTATAGATCAATGGTACATAGAGCATTTTCAATTCCTTTAGATAATATTACGTTAAAGAGGGAATTGAATACAATCAGACAAATAGCCACAAAAAATCAGTTCGAAACCAAAACTACAAATTCAATCATACACAAAAAACAAAAGCAACTAATTCGTAAACAAATTTACCTCATCTCAGATCATAATAACAATAAATTCATAAAACTAACATATTTTGGACCAATTTCACAAAAAATAGCTCAAATTTTGTCAAAAATTAACATAGTAATAGCTTTCACACCCTCCCATAAAATTACTAATCTCTTTTTTAATCCGAAAGACAAAGAGAACCGACTGAATAATTCTGGAGTCTATAAATTAAGTTGTCAAGAGTGCAATAGTGTGTATATAGGACAAACGGGCCGACCTTTCCATAAAAGGTACAAAGAGCATCAATCTGCTTTTAGGAACCGGAAGAATAATTCCAATTTTGCGAACCATTTCTTCAATACAGATCACACGTTCCTAGAATTGAACAACCTTGTTATCTTGCACGTGGAAGCGCAAGGGAAAAAACTTAACATCCTGGAATCCATGGAAATTGAAAAATAGAAGAGGCACGTACCAATAATAAAACTACTAAACGAACAGACGGAACTTTGGAAAACCCCTCTCTTCGAAGCTTTGCCGAAGCCTACAATCAGCATATATAATAGTTGAGATCTAATTGGTTCATTCAGTTTGAAAATGTAGTAAACACTACGAAACTCGAGTCACTGTATATCAGTTATAATAAAAAGTGATAGAAAACAAAGTAATTTCTTATTTCGTTCCATTAAAACGAACTATCACAAAGTAACGGACTACTCCATCCAATATTTAATATCCAATTATTTAGAAGCAAACAAGTCACAATAACCTTAAAATGTCTTTCATGTAGTTTATTACAGGTGGTGATTATAATAGCAAATACACAATATTTGTATCACGCCTTATAATTACAAAAGGCAGAGAACTAGTCGTTACAATTACATCATCAGAGAAAAGAGTGAAAAGCACCATTAAAAATTATGTAATCACAAAAATACTTCTCTGCAACCACTACTTCATCCACATTGTCATCGAGAGCATGCAACTCTTAAGCTAGTACATTAGCTCAAAGAATAAACGAATTCTGATAACAAAGAAAGTATTATATTAAATTAAAGAAATAAAAAAATATTGTACATATGTTTTATTATAAAAATCTCAGAGAGATTATTATTCATAATAATTATTCTGGAATGTTGGTAAATTCTATGGATCAGAAGTGATTGTTTGGTCTCAAGGGAGTCTTTCTGCACTGCTACAAATAAGGTATTTTGTGTGTTACCATGCTATCATAATTACTATAGTCCAAGAGCCCGTGAGTGCCAGACCTTCGGATTTTTATAAAAGCTGATAGTTCTTCTATGTGTGTCCGTAGTACAGGTAAGAATGATCCCCACCCATGAAGCTAAGGCAGCGGTGGCTTTGGCAGGTAACAGGTAACAAAGGTGTGTAAAATTCCATCTCAAATTCATCATGAAATAAAACTTAATTTTTTTATATTTGATTCATATTAATATCAAAACTCGCGTTGCTCATTGCCAGACAGTTAGTATGGTTACAACCCTCTGCCAGACATCCCTAAACTATTATAATTTATAATTATCCTTACGTTATATTATAGAATCTAAATTTTATATATAATTTTTTGGGGACGTATTAAACTATGTTTACATAGTAGCCGGACAGTTTCGAAGGTTCTATCATCTTGCCAGACGCATTCAAAGTGAGCAGTACTCGGGAGAGCAAGGAGCGTATGCAGTAACTAGTGCGAGTGAAACAGAGCGCTTGGTCTATTGCGGCCCTTCATTGTGCATCCACTGATATTAATTTCAAATTGTGCAGTTTATTCTTTTCTTAATCAAGAAATTTCATTAAATACATTTTTACAGTTTGAATAACAAATATTTAAAACAATACTTTGTAAAATTTTTCTAATACAATCTCAATAATGTGGAAAATCTATTAGGAGTACAAATAAGTTTCCGCCGTTTTATTGCAGATGGCGCGGTACGGAGTTTCGGTTAGCTTTCCCAGATGATAACCGGCTTAAAAAATAGTTTGGACATTCAAGAACAACATAACCTATTAATATCATTGATTTTATATTGGTAAAATATAATTTTTATAAGTTGAAAATGTCAAAAATTGAGCCAAGTAAGCGTCATTTGCGGGAAATATTAGTTTACTTTTTTAATTTAAAGAAATCTGCTGCTGAGGCGCATCAATTGCTCGTAGAAGCATATGGTGAGGGTGCTTTGAGTGAGAGAACGTGTCGAGAGTGGTTTCAGAAGTTTAAAAACGGTGATTTCGACGTAGAAGACAAAGATCGTAGTGGAAGGCTAAAAATTTACGAGGATAAAGAATTGGAGAAATTATTGGAGGAAGATTAATCTCAAACACAAAAAGAACTTGCTCTAACATTAGAAGTCACTCAGCAAGCAGTCTCACATCGTTTAAAATCATTAGGAATGATTCATAAACAAGGAAATTCGGTTCCGTACGAATTAAAAAAATTAAAAAGTACTTGGAAACACTTGATTGGGAAGTGGTACCCCACCCACCGTATTCACCAGACATTGTACCGTCCGATTATCACCTGTTCCGGTCCATGGCACATGCTCTGACGGCGCAGCGGTTCACATCTTATGAGGATACCAAAAATTGGGTTGATTCGTGGATAGCCTCAAAAGACAAGGAGTCCATCAGACGAGGGATTCGAATGCTGCCTGACAGATGGAAAAAAGTGGTTGCAAGTGATGGGCAATATTTTAAATAAATTTATATTATTGTTCTTCTATAATAAATATTTAATTTGTGTTAAAAAACGGCGGAAACTTATTTGTACTCCTAATAATAATTTAATTTATATTATTTTTCGTTTTTAAAAAGTTTATTATTTTCAATGCTATTAAAATTATAAAGCCAATGAATCAAAGTAAATCAAATTTTATTGTTTATTATACCAAAGGACACATTTTTGTTAAGATAATGAATTTATAGAGAAATTCAATTATTTTAATTAAATCTTTAAACATTTTCATAATTTTCAACGTTATCTTCAATATATCCATATTCCTCGTCGCTATTATTCCATTCTGTGGATTGATCGTCTTCAATATTGTCTGCTCTATCTGTTTCTGTTTCTGCAATAGTAAAAAAACCAAGTTAATTTCATTACAAACAGTCCGAAAATTAATGTACAATACTTTAACATAATTATCAAATACCTGGAACTATTTTTAGAGATTCGCTGATATAATTCGGTAATTGATCGCCTTCAAACCATTTAAAATAGTAGTGGTCATTTTCCAGTATCCAACCATTATTTACTGGTTCATATGTAAGTGAGCATTGTTCCATATGCTACATATGTAATTCACTCGCAAAAATTGCTGCAATAAGCTCACTTTTGCAAGGTGCTAAACTGCTAGCATCGAAATTTTGCAACTTTTTTCGATTAAAAGCTTCGTTCACATCAGATACTGTATAGGAATTAATAAACATTTGTAGCTTAGCAGCATCAACATCATTGATAGTATCCATATTGTATAGATAGCATATAAAACTTTGAATTATATCGAAGATTAATACTTGTTCATTGTTATCTTCGATGACTTTGCTGTCACCAAACTTCATGAATGCTTGTTGAAATTCTACATGTTTTTTTAACAATTTAAACGGTTTCGATTTTGCTTCTCTGAAAAATGCAGGATTGTAATCACATCCTGTGAAAGCGTGTAGTCCAGGTAAGCTTCTGCAAATAAATTCTCCTAATTTGGCGTGTATTTTAGTTAGGTCCACATATCTTAAATTATTTCCAGCTCCTGTAAGCATCCAAACGTGTGATCTATCATTAAGACGATGTATATGACTTAGCATTATAGCAGCAACATCGGTGTCAACAGTTCGAATCACAATGTTTGCTTCATGATTAATTTTACACGCATGGTACACTATCTTGGTGTCTGCTTCTTCATGCTCTGGGCAGGACAATTCCTCATTTATATTTGACATTACTTTGTTGGCCTCATTAATAGTAAACGAATGACATTTTCTGAAATTTATATGTATCATTTTATTGCCAATAAACGGCGCCATTTCGTCAGAAGCCCAATGTAAAATAAAAAAATCAACTAAAGCTTCTTTAAAATTAGAATTTTTTAATTCTTTGACAAAGTCACTAGGACGGACTTGTTTAGGCCCAGCAATGGTATACTCCAATTGTGCAGATTCAAATCGCAGAGAATGTTCGTAATCTTTTGTCGATGGGGTAAAATACTGGTCGAAAACGACATCAATTCTTGAAGCTTTTAATTGAGTTACCATCTGCAACATTTTTTTAGAAATGCCTCCAAATTTTTTAGGAACATTTTTCACAGTGTGTAAAATAAAAAAAACCGTCAATTATCAATTTGAGATGGCTCCTCATGCTCGGCCTCTTTCTCTAAACATTTCATCAAAGCAGATTTATCGGTCTTGCAAATGGTCCCATCCAAATGGCACATTGACAATGGTACTGAAGTAATCGGGTAGGATAAGATTTTTGAAATATCAATACTGTAATCCATTGAGATTCCCAGCATACGTCCAAATAAATCCCTTTGAATTTTAACTTCTTCAATTTTTTCACCGACTTTTTTTTCATAATCTTTAGAAAAATTATTAATAGATGTTTTTTTAATAGCTTTTTTAAATCGCATAATATCAGATTGGCATTCAGAAATGAATGTTCTTCGGAGGCTATCTCCATTAGCTTCTAAATTTAATAGAAATTCTTCTACTGGCAGTGATGCGGATTTTCCTGATGAAATATTTACTAATTGGTCACAACAACAACAACAACAGCTGATGCGCAGTGAAGGGCCGCAATAGACTAAGCGCTCTGTTTTACTCGCACTAGTTACTGCATACACTCCTTGCTCTCCCGACTACTGCTCACTTTGAATGCGTCTGGCAAGAGGATAGAACCTCCGAAACTGTCCGGCTATTATGTAAACATAGTTTAATAGGCCCCCAAAAAATTATATATGAAATTCAGATTTTATAATATAACGTAAGTATAATTATAAATTATAATAGTTTAGGGGTGTCTGGCAGAGGGTTGTAACCATACTAACTGTCTGGCAATGAGCAACGCGAGTTTTGATATTAATATGAATCAAATATAAAAAAATTAAGTTTTATTTCATGATGAATTTGAGATGGAATTTTACACACCTTTGTTACCTGTTACCTGCCAAAGCCACCGCTGGTTAGCTTCATGGGTGGGGATCATTCTTACCTGTACTAGGGACACACATAGAAGAACTACACGGGTCAACATGAAATTTGATTTTGATTGCAAAGCATTAAATTTCGGTAGTTTAGGTCGTAATAAGACGGAAAAAAAATATATGGCATGAAAAACTTTGCTTTTGTGCTTAGAAGTCTAATTGAACGAAATTTTTAAAAATCTCGGATTTTAATTTTTGATTGAAAATAAAACTATTGAAATAAAAATGTTTATTATTTTTATTAAGTTTTACTATCAAATTAGCTTACAGAAAAGTGGAAAATAACTTAAAAGTGCACACTTTTACTTTTTCTTTTATGTTCATAGCTACTTTCTCTCAATAAACCCCAAATATAGTCGCCCATCATGTTTTCATTGTATTGGCCTTGATAGCGTTGTTCAAAATTCATGATGTCCTGATGGAAACGTTCTCCTTGCTCTTCGGAATAGGCTCCCATATTGTTTTTAAATTTATCCAAATGAGCATGCAGCATATGGCCTTAAAATTTGTAAGCATATCCTCAACCAACTTTTCGTAGTTTTCAGCTCTATTATTTCCTAAAAATCCAGAAACTACTGCTTTAAAACTGTTCCAACTTGCTTTTTGAGTACGATTCAGCAACGTTGGAAATTTTTCATCGGCGAAAATCTGTCTTATTTGCGGACCAACAAAAACCCCAGCTTTAACCTTTGCTTCCGATAACTTCGGAAAAATTTTTTTTAAGTATCCAAAAGCTTCTGAAGTTTCATCCAGTTTTTTAACAAATTGTTTCATCAACCCTAACTTAATGTGCAAAGGCGGCATTAACACTTTTTCCGCTTCAACAATCGGCTCAAATTTGACGTTCTGTTTTCCGACACACAATTCTGTTCTTACAGGCCATGACCGTTGAATATAGTGTTTAGAATCCGCTCTGCTATCCCACAAGCACAAATAACACGGATACTTTGTATATCCACCCTGTAGCCCCATTAAAAATCCCACCATTTTAAAATCTCCAATCAGCTCCCAGTTATACTCACGATACTTTACAGATTCAAGCAAAATTTTGACACTTTCATAATTTTCTTTAAGATGTACTGAGTGAGCAATTGGAAGAGACGGAAATTTATTTCCGTTGTGCTTTTAAACTTTTTGTAGAGCTGTCAATGAATAAACGCCATTCGCTAGGGACACAGGGTATGCCAATTGCTTCAAACATGCCTTTAATGTCATTACAAAAACAAAGTCCATCCTCCTTCGTGAAAAACGTTGCAAACATTTCATGCCTAGTCCGCTGATCCGTGATCTTAACATCATCAATCAAATTCCACTGTTTTAACCGAGAGCCTAGAAGCTCTGCTTTATTTTTTGGCAAATTTAAATCTCTAATTAGATCGTTAAAATCTTCTGAAGTAATGAGATAGTGTTTTGGTTGTTCAGGTGTAGGCAAAAACTCCTTATCGGAATTACTTTTATAAGAACTAAAAGATGAGCTACTTTTCTGCGATAATTTTTTTGGTGGCTCAGGTACTGGTCGTGTCAGGTCGTGAGCAATTGGAGCAGAAGAAGATTCGAGGTCAGGATATTCAATAAGTTTTGCATTTTTACCTCTACGTCTTTTACTCGGATTCACCATACAAAAGTAGCAGTCAGTAATATGGTCTTTTGGTTCTCGCCAAATCCTTGGTATTGCAAATTTCATAGACCTGTTCTCACCTCGATACCAACCTAAAAATATAAAAATAAAAATTAATATGTCGATTATTTTGGATTCATCGCTTGATTAAATAAAAATTGCTTACCTTCCAAACACCTTTTACAATAACTACAAGCAACATGTGGAGCCCATGGCTTATCTTGATTCCGTACAGGACAGTCAAAATATGCTTCATAGGCTTCACAGAGAACGTGAAATGTCTTTAGTTCATATTTCACGTCTCGAACTTTAATAAATTGACCACATATAAAACAAAAAGCATCAGCATCGTATTTGCACTTTCGTGACGACATTTTAAGTTATTCTGGGCTTGTAAACAACACCTGATGGTTGTTTATCACTCGGGTGCCATCTAGCGGCACAGTGTTAACGTTAATACCCCACTCTCACCGCGCGGTCTTTTTAAAAATATTAAAATCAATTAAAATTTATGAAAAAATTGAAAAATGAGTATTATTATTATATATATATATATAAAAAGGTATTTTCTTTTCGTTCTTGTGCATAACTAACTGGAAAATAATAGTATAAACTTTAGGACAAAGAACGAAAATTTTTTTGTAGAGTCGTGCTATCAGCTTTTATAAAAATCCGAATGTCCGGCACTCACGGGCTTTTACTCTACTATTTCTATGGATCAGAAGTGATTGTTTGGTCTCAAGGGAGTCTTTCTGCACTGCTACAAATAAGGTATTTTGTGTGTTACTATGCTATCATAATTACTATTTGCCTTCAATATCTGCAAGTGTTATTGTCATGTCTCAGTAGAGATACTATCATTTGTGACAATGTTTTACATTTCGCAAATATGTGTTCAGTAGTTACTTGACGATCTTTTCATAAGCCTAGACCTCAAGGTCTCATCGCTGGAATCAATCGCAAAGCTGGAGTGTTACCTGGGTGGACCAAAATACTTTGAGCACAAATCGGAACTAAAAGTTGTTCCCGTACTAAAAAAACAATATCTCCAATTTCTCTCAGTTGATTTCAAATTTGAGTTTCGAAAAAATACATCCTTGTTTTGGCGTGAATGATTGCCTTAATGAATTTCTAGACATACAGGACTCACTGTAGTAATGCTGTCCATTGAAATGTCTCACTTGTGAATGCTGCATGCATACTTGAGTTTCAGACGAAGTAAAGCAGGCAAGTTAGAGATTGAAGAATTTTGTAAAAGATAAATATGAGAACAACTGGTTCTGATTTGCTCTATAAATCGACCAAACTTTTTTATAAGTATCTCTTGAAAAAAACTAACTTTGAATATATCGCATATCTTAGAAAGAAAGATCCTGATTTCAGGTTTGATTAAAAAATTTTTGCGATTTTTGAGTTTTGGTTTTCTATCATTTTTATGCAGTCGTTTCATGAACTCTGTTACCATCACGGTAAGAATCATACGTACCTTCTTAGTATGAATAAGAGTTTATTAGAATACTAAAAAGATCTACTTGAGATCTTATTTGTCCACAAAAAATGTATCAAACATATGTATATGTTACTAGACGCATTTGAAATTAACTAATTCAAAAGTTCTTTTGACATGTTGCCACAGAAAGAATGTGGGCAATTTAATTATTTTATTTATAATTTTCAATTTGCCCTAGTAGTGGATGGTTATTTTCATTCAGGTATGGTGAACTGTAAATATGTTGTTTCATGGTCTCAACATTTTTATCCAGGATGATAGTTATTTTGTAAAATAATAAAAATAAATTATGATGGAGTAAATTTTTGGAGGATAATAACGAAATTTCATTTCTGTTGAGCTACTGGTAATATCATTTTTTATTTTCAGAAATGTCTTGGAGTGATCGTATAGATACTTTAGCCGCCCTTGAAGCTCTGAATGCCCGATATCCAGGACGTGCCCATGAACTGCACGAAAAATTATCCAATCCGACCCGTAAAAGAAGTCTTCAAGAAACTTTAAGAAAATACCAGGCAAAACAAGCGAGAGCACAGCAGAGAAGACAAGATTTACAACAGGAAAAAGCTCAAAAATTACAGGCCCTCTGGGCTAGAGTGGAAGATGTTAAAGCAGCAAAAATACAGTTAATTAATGAAAAGAGGAACAGAATGGAATTAAAGCTTCAAAAGGCGGCACAAAATAGAAAAAGGCACATCAAGGGTATCATCAAGAAAGCACATGACGAAGAAGAAAAATTGAAAGAAATAGCATTCATTAACGAATTAGAAGCTCAAAATAAAAGGTAGATTAAGTTCAAAATTTCTACGCAATAATGACTGAGATAAGTAAACTAATTGCCGAATTTTTATCAGCCGAAATGATAAAAAATGCGGTTACATTAGTAATATTTATTTACTTCCATATGCATTTTTCCAATTTTGCAGACATGATTTTCTTCAATCTTGTCGAGAACAAAGAGGTAGAATTCAGGGAATCCAGGAAGACAGGAAGAAAAGACAAGAAGAAAAGGCAGCTAAAGAGGCGGCAGTAGAAGAAAGGAGAAAAGAATTAGAGAGACAAAGAAATGAAAGACTGAATAGGTTGCAAGATGAAAGACGACAGAGAGATATGAGGATTGGCCAGCAACAGCAGCAGAGAGAGAGGGAAAGGCTGGAATTGGCAAGGGAGAAAGCCAGGGACAGGGAGGTAATTATATGATGTCATTAGATTATAGAATAAATATTTCCTAAATCATTTAGTCTGAATAATTCAGGAAATACTTATGGATGATAGTTGATGGATGGTTTCTTGTGAGAAATCATCACAAATTATCGGTATTTGAAGGTAAGTGCTGCTGCTGAGGGAAGTAGACATTATGCTGTTATACTACAATGAATCCAATGACTCCATACTAAATTTCATTCACTCAAGGCAGTTAACTGTAGGAAAATATTCGCTTTCCTCAATAAAATGGAATATGGGCATTATCCATACATATTTCATTTTTTATTCTTTGGTGGAAAAACATTAAATGAAATGAACACCACAAAGCTATAAAAAATCGACTTTATTTAGCAAAAGTAATGTATTTGCTCTCATAGGGCGAAGATTAGCTAAATAGCTACTCTTGAACTGTTTTAAAATTTCAAGTTTATAAAAGTACAAAAATTTCAAAAACAAAATGAGAATTATAATTAAGATTAAAGAGAAAATGTAATGCTGAAAATACTTATATCAGTAAAGAGAAAAATAAACAAAAAGCACTCTAATCCATGTAGTGATGTGATTAGTCTTGTTGGCCCAGTGGCACTTTCTTAACAAAATTTCTAAATGCATTCAGGGGCATTGATAAATATGATTTGAACTAGTTTAAAAGTATGACCACATTGTAGGTAAAACTGTGCTGAACCGAGCCCTTGAGTGATGCGGTATATTAAGCATCTAAGAATATCTGGTACCAATGCTGTTCAAACTATCACTGAGAACTAGCTTGTCAAAAAGGAACCAGGAGATGTGGATGTATTGAGATGTGATCAAACTTCCGCAAATTAAATATGAATACAACAAGTATTCTGCACTCATTGAAATCAATATTGAGTTTACTTATCAAAACATGGATGGTAGATAATGTTATAATAATTTAGAAGAGACAAAATTCAAGAATCTGAAAGTTTTTCCGTGTCTGTAAATTTAAAATATGCTTGAAAAAAGAACTTGAGTATGCATATAACATTTCTGTACTACATTATTTACATTATTGTTGAATCCGAGGGGAGTATCCATAATCAATCCCAAATTTTTGCACTATCAGAGAGAATGAAACATGTGTTGTTCAGCTTAGTAAATAAATCAGTCACGATGTTATGCCTTACATTTTTATTTCCAGAAGAACTCTTGGAAGGATAGATTGATAAGTTAGGCTTATTTGCATAGTTAACAATTCGTTGAAGATCGCTATTTATGATTTCAGTTATGGTGTTGGGTGATTTAGGTTAAAAATAATGAATTATGGGTGTATCATCCGTATAAAGTTGAATTTCACAAATATTTATAATTTTCAAGGAGTCCAATGTATTTCATATTTTTCGTCAAAAATTGTGTTGTTTTTTTGCGGTGAATATATTTTGGTAATATTCTTTGAATGCTAAGGCTATTTCTTCATCTGTATTGTATGTTTTCCATTTTTCCTAATATGACTCATGTTGGCTTTTGTGTTGTATCTTATCAGCTTCTTTAATTCTTTCTTATAGTCCCTGCCCTTCATTTAATTGAATTATCTAAAATACTTATACAATGAATATTTATCTCGTTTTCAACTCAGAGGGTGCCTGGTAGCTCAATGCTCTATTTTGAAGTTCCAATATTCAATTTGCTCACACCTTTACATAATCATCATCTTTTTCATTTTGCAATTTTGTCACATACTCTGATTTTTAGAGTTACACAAATGAAAGTAGCACCGATTCAATAAACATTCTGCTACCATAGCTCATACTCCTTGTTATATATGAAAAAAAATATCCAGCGTTTCAATTAATTAATTATAATAATCTTCAAATCAACCACAAAAAATTATTCAATAGTACGAAATAAGTATGGCAGAATATAAGGAACTATTTTACCTCACCTGATCACCTTAGACTTTGATAATCTAACGGAAGAGATCATAGAGAGAAAAATTTTATAATTTGATGAATGCAAGATCAATAAAGTAGTCGAGGAAATGAACAAAATTATAAACTTACTAATGCAAACAGAGATTGACGAAGATTACATCACAGTATTTAATAAAACACTCTCTGAATGTATTCTCAAACATCTACCTACATCAAAGAACTATCCATTTCTTCATGATTTACCACCTTTTAGATTTTTTAGATGGACTGAAACTTGTAAGGCAATCGGTGAGGCCAAAGGGAGAAAGTTCTACCGAAAAATCAAAAAACTCTCCAAGTACAAACAAATTCAGAAGATACCTACTATTATAGTCAATAAAAAATAATACAACTTCGACAATGAATAGGCAAAAATATTTGCACAACATTTCAAACAGGAATTCAATTATGACAAGGACACTAACTTTGATATGGAAACAGAGACAATAATAGAGTTGGTCTAAGAATCACTTCACCAATTCTGAGGAGGACAAAGATATTATGAAATCTTACATAACACCAAAGACTGCGTACCAAGAGCAGATAACATACCTTAAAGTGTCGTCAAACAATTGTATCATATCATACAAGAACAAATAATAAAAATGTACGAATGGTGTCTGAATAATGAAATAATGAAATCTTCCCAGAAATATGGAGAACTGGAACCATCATTCTCATTGCAAAACCCAATAAAAGATCACAAAAAAGGAGAAAACTATAGGCCCATAACACTAGGAAAGCTATTAGAGAAAATACTTGAATTCAAACTTGTAGAACAATTCCAGAATTTCATTCCAAACTTCCAATTTGGTTTTTGCAGGAAGAAAGCTACTGTTCACCCCCTCGCAATATTCTTCTCAAATTTACAGAATGCACAACTAACCAACAGAAGAACGGCAGCAGTTTGTATGTATATAAAGCATTTGGTAGTACATGGATAAAAGGGTTAGTGTACGAATTGTTCAACAAGACACACCTTCATACCTTAGGCATGTAATAAGATCATATTCAGAAGATAGAAAACTTAAAGTAAAAATTAATGAGTCATCATCCAATGCAGGGTATACCTCAGAGATCACAATTGTCTACGTTTTTCTACGACATCTATTGCAGTGACATTCCCACAATACATAATGCAAAATATTATATATTACAATATGCAGATGACACAATAGCATTTTCAAATGAGAAAACATCAAAAGGCTGTATGGAAAAACTACAGGAATACATAAATAACATTAAAACATGTTTTGCCATGTAGAGATTGAAAGTTAATCCAGAAAAGTCACAACTAATAATATTCAATCACAACGTTAATCAATAATCTCCAACTATTTCAATAAACAATAAAATAATGAAACCAGGTCTATCAGTAAAATACCTAGGAATTCAAATACACAATAAAGCCAGCCTGAAACAGCATTATCAATAGAGCACAAAACACTTCAGATGTCTGACATACAAGGATCAAGGAATTAACACGAAAACAGCTTCAATATAAGAAAAACAAATGTTAAATTCAGCTATTTTATTGATTTAAATGACAATTGTTTCCATGACTTCATCAGGTGAGTATTGAAACTGAGTTATACATTCTGTCAAGAAAGTACCGGGAATTATCGATTTAAATCTGGCGGGGCAATGAGGCAGGTAAAAAATTTGTTTCCTAGGTTGGTACCACTGTCTTTAATTACTATGCCAAGATTGAGCGGGATCTGTCAACTAGTGTGTTTGCAACAGCTGATTAAGTCAGTCGATGTCAGAGTGCGTGCCGATTTTTACTATGGGTGATTACGTTGAGCAAAGAATTTGTTTAAAGCTTTGTGTTGCAAATGAATTTTCGTGTGCCGATGCATTGAAAATGTTGCAAAAGGCCTTTGGTGATAATGCTCTTTCGAAAACTCGTGCATATCAGTGGTACAGAGCCTTCAAGGACGGTCGTGAAGTGGTCGCCCATCGACGGCTTCGATCGAAGATAACGTCGATAAAATTAAGGAAAGGGTGTTGGAAAACCGTCGTACCAGCTTGAGAGAGATAGCACATGATCTTAAGATATCCCACGAGTCCGCACGTACGATTTTGATTGATATTTTGGGCATGAGAATGGTGGCCGCACGACTCGTACCGAAAGACCTGAATTTTCTTCAAAAACGTCATCGCGAACAGGTTGCTTCAGACATGCTGGATCGCTGTAATTCCGATTCTACATTCATGGAACGCATTATAACTGGTGATGAGACCTGGGTCTACGAGTACGATATGCAAACAAGCCAGCAATCATCGGAATGGGTGGCAAAAAATGAGCCGAAACCGAAAAAACCACGCCAAAGCCGTTCGAAAATGAAGGTGATGCTCATTGTTTTCTTCGATATCCGTGGCGTGGTGCACTACGAATTCGTTCCAGAGGGTCAGACTGTAAACAAGGAGTATTACCTAGGCGTTATGAAACGTTTGCGTGAGCGTATCCGTAAGAAGCGGCCAAATTTGTGGGCGAACAACTCATGGATTTTGCATGACGATAACGCGCCTTCTCACCGAGCTACGATTGTGACTGACTTTCTCGCCAAAAACTCAACAAACGTGCTTCAGCAACCACCGTATTCGCCGGATTTGGCTCCCTGCGACTTTTTCCTCTTCCCAAAACTAAAATTGCCCCTTCGTGGCACCCGTTTTGAGTCGATTGAAGCCATAAAACAAAATTCGGCGCGAGAGCTAAAGTCCATCCCGGAAAGCGCCTATAAAAATGTTTCGATAATTGGAAGTGCCGTTGGCATAGATGTATTGGAGCAAATGGAGCCTATTTTGAAGGCGACCCAATAAATTTTGACGATTAAATGTAAAAATGTTGTTTTAATTGAAAATTCCCGGTACTTTCTTGACAGAGTAGTACAATGCAAAACATGACCTCAAATACACAGCTCTGGTACAAAAAATAGAGGGGTGGAAAGAGATGGTTTACAATGAATGAAAAATATTAAGTGGGGGGATCTGTTTAAATCTATTTGATCATTTAATAAAATTTGTCTTTTATTATATCTATTGATCTCTAAAGTTTCTAACAGATTTAGTTTCTGACTTTTGTTTTCGATATGTAATATTTCATAGTTCATATTAAAATTATGACCAGTCTCTAACAAATGGTTGGCATAAGTTGAATTTGATTTATTATTAATATAACATTTTTCATATTCTCGTATCTTTGTTTGGAATGAATGACCTGTCTGTCCCACATATACACATGGGCAATCACTACATGTTAACTTGTAAACTCCTGATTTTATTATGTTGAATTCAAACGAAACAAAATTTATTTCATTAACTTATATAGGCCAAAAATCTGAAAAGATTGCTAGATATTTAAAGAAAAAAGAAAATTATAACATCTCTTTTAGAACCATTAATTCTTTAGACAGCTTAATAAAAAATAATGAAGACGTCATTCCTAAAAACAAAAAATCAGGAGTTTACAAGTTAACATGTAGGGATTGCCCATGAGTATATTTGGGACAGATAGGCCGTTCATTCCAAACAAGGATACGAGAACATGAAAAATGTTATATTAATAATAAACCAAATTCAACTGATGCCAACCATTTGTCATCATTTTAATATGAACTATGAAATATTACATATCGAAAACAAAAGTCAGAAACTAATATAAATCTGTTAGAAACTTTAGAGATCAATAGATATAATAAAAAACAAATTTGATTGAATGATCAAATAGATTTAAACAGATCCCCCACTTAATATTTTTCATTCATTGTAAACCATCTCTTTCCACCCCTCTATTTTTTGTACCAGAGCTGTGTATTTAAGGTCATGTTTTGCATTGTATACCTCAGTTTTAATACTCACCTGATGAAGTCATGGAAACAATTGTCATTTAAATCAATAAAATAGTGAAAAACATTTGTTTTTCTTATATTGAAAATAAATTTCCGCCAAGTAAAGACAGAGACAATCAAAAATTTGAAAACAGCTTCAATAATTTACAAATCCATATGTAGACCAATAATTGAGTAAGGACATTCCTTGTACCCAAATTTTACAGGGTCGGTGATGGTCATTCTGGAGGTGGCTGAAACATCATCCCTTAGAACATAACAAAGGTGAAGCACCCAAATAATACACTGCACAACCCCCCCAATCAATTATTAAGCCAGAGCACAAGGGTACAATCCCTCAATGAGTATACATTCTGTCAAGAAAGTACCGGGAATTATCGATTTAAATCTGGCGGGGCAATGAGGCAGGTAAACATTTTTTTTCCTAGGTTGGTACCACTGTCCTTAATTACTATGCCAAGCTTGAGCGGGATCTGTCAACTGGTGTGTTTGCAACAGCTGATTAAGTCAGTCGATGTCAGAGTGCGTGCCGATTTTTACTATGGTTGATTACGTTGAGCAAAGAATTTGTTTAAAGTTTTATGTTGCAAATGAATTTTCGTGTGCCGATGCATTGAAATTGTTGCAAAAGGCCTTTGGTGATAATGCTCTATCGAAAACTCGTGCATATCAGTGGTACAGAGCCTTCAAGGACGGTCGTGAAGTGGTCGCCCATCGACGGCTTCGATCGAAGATAACGTCGATAAAATTAAGGAAAGGGTGCTGGAAAACCGTCGTACCAGCTTGAGAGAGATAGCACATGATCTTAAGATATCCCACGAGTCCGCACGTACGATTTTGATTGATATTTTGGGCATGAGAAAGGTGGCCGCACGACTCGTACCGAAAGACCTGAATTTTCAAAAAAACGTCATCGCGAACAGGTTGCTTCAGACATGCTGGATCGCTGTAATTCCGATTCTACATTCATGGAACGCATTATAACTGGTGATGAGACCTGGGTCTACGAGTACGATATGCAAACAAGCCAGCAATCATCGGAATGAGTGGCAATAAATGGGTGGATACTGATTTTTCACAAGAATTCCAATATCGAAATTGATTTAATGAATTACATTCTGAATGAACCAAGATTTTCTAATCTGAACAAATGTGAGAATATATTCATTTTTATATAATTACAGTTAAAATTAACAATTGTACAAAAATATCAAATAAAAGACTCACCGATATATATGAGTTGATTCGTTAGAGAGTAATTGGATAAAAATCAATTAAATAAGATCAATTCTGACAGAAATATTAATCATTCAACTCATAAAAATATACACAAGCCAAAATTTTGAAGATTGGACTACATAACAACTAGTCAAGTGAAAATTCTTTAAACGGTGGTCAAAAATTAGAAATCTTATTGAGAAATTTAAATAGAACTTAGAGAGTGTTCAAGTTACAATAATTAAAATTAAATATTTAAGACAGCCAAATTTGCAAGAAATAGAAGAAATTTGAATTTAGATATCTATTTTGAAATTGCTAAGGAAAACGATAAGAAAATTTGTTCTTATCACGAATCTCATTTTAACTTAAGTGAAATTATTGACAATGAACAAGCTAAATCAAATCTAACTTACCAAAGTAATGTAAATTGGGCAGAATTAATCAAAATTCAAATACTTTAAGGAAACCTAGTGTCTACGTCAGAAATGTTGAAAATGTGTATGTAAGACATATTCTGGAAGATGTATAAAGTTTTAATAGCATATAAGCTAAATAAATGTAATCAATTTAATATGTAATTTTAAGTAATTTTTAAATTAGGAACATTGGAAGATAAACTTTGTAAACTTTTGACACTTGAAACACCTTATGATAAAAAAAAGAATAATGTAAATATTCTGATTAACATAGAACAAGTAATTGGAATGAAATGGGAAATTACTTTGTTTTGTATAACTTTTATTTACTGATTATACAGTGATTCGAGTTTCGTAGTGTTACTACATTTTCAAACTGAATAAACAAATTATGTCTCAATTCTTATACATATATTGTATATATATATATATATATATATATATATATATATACATTCTGTCAAGAAAGTACCGGGAATTATCGATTTAAATCTGGCGGAGCAATGAGGCAGGTAAAATTTTTTTTTCCTAGGTTGGTACCACTGTCCTTAATTACTATGCCAAGCTTGAGCGGGATCTGTCAACTAGTGTGTTTGCAACAGCTGATTAAGTCAGTCGATGTCAGAGTGCGTGCCGATTTTTACTATGAGTGATTACGTTGAGCAAAGAATTTGTTTAAAGTTTTGTGTTGCAAATTAATTTTCGTGTGCCGATGCATTGAAAATGTTGCAAAAGGCTTTTGGTGATAATGCTCTATCGAAAACTCATGCATATCAGTGGTACAGAGCCTTCAAGGACAGTCGTGAAGTGGTCGCCCATCGACGGCTTCGATCGAAGATAACGTCGATAAAATTAAGGAAAGGGTGCTGGAAAACCGTCGTACCAGCTTAAGAGAGATAGCACATGATCTTAAGATATGCCACGAGTCCGCACGTACGATTTTGATTGATATTTTGGGCATGAGAAAGGTGGCTGCACGACTCGTACCGAAAAACCTGAATTTTCTTCAAAAACGTCATCGCGAACAGGTTGCTTCAGACATGCTGGATCGCTGTAATTCCGATTCTACATTCATGAAACGCATTATAACTGGTGATGAGACCTGGGTCTACGAGTACGATATGCAAACAAGCCAGCAATCATCGGAATGGGTGGCAAAAAATGAGCCGAAACCGAAAAAACCACGCCAAAGGCGCTCGAAAATGAAGGTGATGCTCATTGTTTTCTTCGATATCCGTGGCGTGGTGCACTACGAATTCGTTCCAGAGGGTCAGACGGTAAACAAGGAGTATTACCTAGGCGTTATGAAACGTTTGCGTGAGCGTATCCGTAAGAAGCGGCCAAATTTGTGGGCGAACAACTCATGGATTTTGCATGACGATAACGCGCCTTCTCACCGAGCTACGATTGTGACTGACTTTCGCGCCAAAAACTCAACAAACGTGCTTCAGCAACCACCGTATTCGCCGGATTTGGCTCCCTGCGACTTTTTCCTCTTCCCAAAACTAAAATTGCCCCTTCGTGGCACCCGTTTTGAGTCGATTGAAGCCATAAAACAAAATTCGGCGCGAGAGCTAAAGTCCATCCCGGAAAGCGCCTATAAAAAATGTTTCGATAATTGGAAGTGCCGTTGGCATTGATGTATTGGAGCAAATGGAGCCTATTTTGAAGGCGATCCAATAAATTTTGACGATTAAATGTAAAAATGTTGTTAATTGAAAATTCCTGGTACTTTCTTGACAGAGTAGTATAATGAAATTGAACACGAATTTCATACAGAGGCTGGATGAATTGGAAGATCTAAGTGATCTCATGTACAACGAACCAGTGGAACACCTACGTAGGAAATTCCCAACTTGCACATTACTGCAGAAACTGAGAAGCTATCAAACTTACTAAACTTTTTTTTTTTATAATTTTTGTACATCCAAATGTAATCGGAATTTATTATATGCTGAAGAACTTAAGTCGATGGCCTGTTGATAACTGGTTGTCAATAAAGAACAGTTATTATTATTATTTTTATAGAAGGTGTTATTGCAGGGAATATTCAATAAATCCTACCATTCAAGGCATCTGCTTTGAACTATTTGAAATTACGTATACAAATAAGTTGGATGCAGTTTATGGAAAATCTGTACCATTTTTGAAACCATAAGTTGTTTAATGGTACGATTGGGTAGACTTGTTGATTAAAATTTAATAACTGTAAAGAAAGTCAAGGATAATATGTTTTAAACACATATTATCGGAAGAACCATTTATATAGTAGTTGATAAACGACAACCATAAATAAAACTGGTAATTTATAAGATGTTAACAATCCCTGCAATGACATGAAGTTTAATTATAAAACTGATCCAACTTATTTATATCTTGAGCTTATAGAGAAAATGCCTATGTTTGGCGCAATCAGTATTGTTTTCAATATATAGAGGGTTTTATTTTGTAACAAAAATAATGTTTCAAATCAATATTTATAAAGCACTGAGGTATATTTCAAGAACTAAATATAGGTGCGTAACTTAATGACGCATAGTGTGATCAAAATGAAAATTGAGTTATTAACCGAAAACCTTTCTGAAAATTATTTGAGGCGAGTATGCTTATCAATATGAAGGGTTAAAATATTCTCATCAAAAGTTCAATTCAACATCTTTTAGCTGCCAGACAATCGGCATATCTGTTACTGAGTTGAAAAAAAGAGAACAATAGCTAAAAAGAGGTGAATTCAGACGTTTTTGACATTTAGGTTAGCGAATATAATGAAAATTTTCAAGAGAAAAATAATTATTTTTTTTTGCTTTTTGCAGGAGAGGTTATCTGCTTTACATGCGCAACAGTTGGCATCGACGCAGGAGTTACAAAAACGTATTGAACAAAAACAGGAAGACTCTAAGAGAAGACATGAAGAGAATATGGAACAAATTAGACAGAAAGCATTAGAATTATCCATTCATAGATGTCATGTAGAGGATAATCAAGCACCTAATATCACCCTGTACCCCACACAGAAATTATGCACAGTTTGTAATGTTTTGGTAAGTTTTAAGATTACTAATAGAAGTCTTGGTTCTGATTTGAACATAGTTTTTAGTTGAAATTATTATCATAAACCATCATTACTAGTGTTTAGACGTGGTATCAGAATGCAAATGATGTTCAAATTAATTTGTTGAGTTATAAAATAACTATTTCTGAAACTGAACTAATGATTAATACCAGATAATATAATTGTGGAAACATTATAAAGTTTCAAAGAGAAAAATAAATTTATTTTGTTTATACTCGATAAAGGTTAATATTTAATTTCAAATATAAAAACGTAGTCATCAACGTGTGTTTAACGAATGCAGACGTGTTGAACGTTATCGCCAGCGCATTTAAGTAGTGTTAACACGATAATAATAAGCCACTGGGTATAAAAACCCGAATTGATCGAGCGAATTACTGTAAATACAGAAATCGCACGGAGTATTTACTACTGTGGGAATATTTAGAAAAATATTTTTACCATTTATAATTGGGAAAGATAGAATTAAAATTTCGAAAAAAGATATTTTTTATCTGTCCATATGATGAATGGGTAAGATTAAGGCGTTAATCAAAACATGAGCTCGGCACTAGGGAATAATAATATACAGGACGTAATAAAGAACGCCCAACAAGGTGATCCTCAGTTTTATAGATTATCATCAAGTAATGAGGAGTTTTTGGGTTTCAGCGAAAACAATTTTTGGCAGGTAGTTAGAACAAAAACAGACGCCCGCTCGCCATAAATAATAATAATAATAGAACAAAAATAGTTAAAAAAGAAAAATTAGTTCAAACACCACAGTTCCAGTTACAGTTAACAATATATTCCAGACCCTGAGTGAGAGCAATGAAAAAACTAAGACAAATCTTAAGAATAGTGAAAATAGTTATGAAATATCTAAACCACCGCTAATATTTGTTTATGGGGTAATTAACTATGGAGAAATGGTAAAAAAATCAATATTGCGGTGCAAACTGGGTAATATGCCACAAAGTGTCTTCCTGACAATACAATCAAAATAAACTGTGATTTGCCAGAGACCAGGAAACCCCGATCAAATATATGCGAGAAAACAATGTGACACATCACACCTACCAAAAGAAGAAAGAGCATTTAGAATTGGGCTAAAATATATTCACCATATTTTCGATACAGCTGAAATCAAGCAAGAACTAGACGAAAACGAGCATAAAGTCAGGAATATCATGAACTGCAGGCACATGGTGACCAAATAACCTCTGAACATTCTCTTTGTCGACTTAGAACCAACAGAAAATAATAAAGAAGTCTACAAAATATAACAAATAGGTCAATCCAGCTCTAACCATCCAGAAAAGTAAAAGGAATCACACAATCCATGAGATACCAACAATATCGGTAATCCAGAACTTATTGTAAGCAGACCTCATATCTGAGAGCAAAGAAACACCAGTAAAAAGTGCTCTATGCGAGGGTGTCCTTCCTGGTAACTACAAAGGATGTGAATTTTATCACAAACTCTTAAAATCAAATAATGCAAATAATATATTGAATATCCATCACAAACCTAAAGCAAATATCAGTTCATTAGTTAATTCAGCAGCATTCACAACAACAGCCACAAAACATAATAATAATGCATCCCACAAGTGTTCAAAATCTAATTCACTAGCACCAACAAACAAGACTATGCAAATGTAGTGAAGAACACACCCAACGAAGAGACAAATAACATCACCAATATAATGAGGACATTTTTGGAGGAGTTCAAAACATTGTGCCTGCAGTTGATGAACTAAAATACCGTGATATTAAACTTGTTCTCCACACTTATTACAAAAATTCAATAATATCATAAAAATCGCTGAGTGGAATTCCAATGTTCTTCTTCAACATAAAAACGAAGTTGAATATTTTCTCCACCAGAACTCCATAGATATCCACCTGATAAGTGAAACCCATTTTACAAAGAAATCACACATTAAAATACCGAATTACATCGCATATTGCCCACCAAGACATAATATAAAAAAGAAAATTTCAGAGATTTCTTTCAAACTCTAGGACCTAAATTTATTGCTGGAGGTGACCATAATAGCAAGCACACTATGTTCGGATCAAGGGGCTGACAACAACCAAAAGCAGATAACTAGCAAAGCTAATACAAGAATTCAACTACTCTTTCTTGTCAACAGGAAGACCTAACTACTTTCCAACATACCCTTACAAAACTCCTCATCTGTTGGACTTATTCATAACAAATGGTGTATCTACCTTCTATATGTATATTGTCCCAAGCTACGATCTATCCTCCGACCACTCTCCTATTATAGCAGTAATAAGCAATTTTGTAATACACAAAAAACCTACTCCTAAGCTGCATAATCGAAAGACAAACTGGGATGAATATACGAATATAGTCGAGAAACTAATAAATATCGATATCAGCTTATGGAATACAAATGAAGTGAATGAAGCACTAGAAAAATTCAAAAGAATTCTCAAACAAGCTGTTGAACAAGCTACTCCAGCGACCAAAGAAAAGAAGAGAATACACAATTTCCAGAAAGTATGAAGAAATTCTTAGCACAAAAAAGAAAAGAATGAAATGGCAGCGAATACACTCTCCAGGAGATAAAACTACCTTGAATAGGATAACGAATGAACTGAAATTGAAAATTAAAGAAACAAGGGAAAAATCATTCAATGAGTAGGTTGCTAATCTGAATAAATATGATAATTCAGTGTGGAAACCCATAAAAAATTTGAAAAGACCAAAAAAACATATACCACCGTTGCGCATCATAACAGAATAAATGATGAAATGGGCAAGGACCGACCAAGAAAAGGCACAAATATTTGCTTTATATTTTTATTAGTAAATTTGACATTAATTCAAAAACCTTTTTAGAAAATGATATTAAAAGTAGATCAGTTTTTTTCTGGCACATCTAAAACCATACAAAATGAATTAATCGATTCGGTTGCTTTTTTTCTGATAAAAAAATTACGAAATATCAAAATCTTTGTTTGTTTTCCCCGCGAGTTGATGAAACAACTCACAAGCTGCAATTCACAATTTTCCGTCATTTTCCGTTATGTAATAAATGACCAACTTGTTGAGCGATTCATGGGATTTTATGATATAAGTTCTGGGCGTTCTGCTGAAGATTTATTTCAATTTTTATCTGCCAAATTCGGAAAATTTTACTTGCATTCAAAATAAGTGACTCAAACATACGCTGAGGCTAGTGTAATGTCTGCAGAAGTAAACGGTTTACAGGCAAAAATTAAGTCTATAGCACCACAAGCAATGTTTACTCTATGCATGCACACGTGTTCAATTTGGTTTTAAGTAATGTGTGCAGTTCAATTCAACAGGTTAAAGTTTTTTTTCTCATCCCTTTCAGGATTGTCATCATATTATTCCAAATCAACTCAGCGAACCCAAGTGTTAGAGCAAATTGGAAATCGTATACCTACAAATGTTTTTAATAATAGAGATAAATTACTCGAAAGCTTTCATTTTATTATCAATAATAATAGTCGCGATTTTGACCAAAAATCAATTAGAGAAGCAGTAGGTTTAAAAATCTTTTTAGAGTATGCTCAGAATAAATGTTTTTCAGAAACATTTGTATTAATTTTTGATCAAACCGATACTGTTTTTTCTATTTTACAAAATAGAAACATAGATATTCTGAAGGCGAGAAATTTACTGCAGATAACACTGAGTCAAATGCGTGAATTTAGGTGTAACAGTGCTTATTTTGATACAATTTATTAAAAACTGGATATCACACTTGATACGTGAATTTAGGAGTAACAGTACTTATTTTGATACAATTTAGAAAAAACTGGGTATCACAGTTTACACCCAAAACGTCGCAACGGAGTTGAAATGGCAGATAAAACAACAATTGAGACAAACTTTCCTTGAAATTCTAGACAGTATAGCGACTCAAATAGAGGTTAGGTTTTGCGACGTTGAAAAATAAATTTTTTCGATCTGTTAAATAATTCAAAATTCTCCATTTATGAAAAAGAATTTCCTCATGAGCTTTTGAAAGACTTGATAACGCAATATAATATTTTTGATATAAATCAACTAAAAAGTGAATTTACTGTTCTATACGGAAACTATATAATAGATAATTGCTCAAACCCTTATGAAATGTTAACTTTTTTCATGATACTGACTTAAAATTTTGTATGCCAGAACTCTTTGTCTTGTTGTTTTGCCAGTGACAACTGCTTCTATACAGAAAGAAGTTTATCCACGTTGAACAGAATTAAAAATTATATTGGATATATAACTGGACAGGCGCGATTGAGTAATATGGAAAAAATTTAAATTGAAAAAGGATTTATAAAATCACAGGATGAGAACATTTTTCTAGACGAGCTAATAGATCATTCCTCTGAACAGAAGAATCGCAGAATTCCCTTGGTCTATAAAAAATTCTAATTTTTAGAACTCACGATTTAAATTTAGAATTAATATTTTTTTGCAACTTTCAGAATATATCCCATATTATACGGTGAGGTCGTTTTTTTATTATGTTAATTTAGAGTTTATTTCTTTATTTAATATATATATTATGTTGAAAGGAGATACATCAGAGAAAATCATTCATTCATGAAATAATAAATTTTTAATGTCACTAGAAATTTAAATTGGCTGTTTCGTTTAAAATCTTTCTTACCTGTCAAGGATTGTCACTTTTTATGATTTATAAAGTAAATTTATATAATTATGAAAGTATATTCAGAATGAGAAAAAAACGGGTATGTTACTGATATTTTTGCTGATATAATTCTTCAAATATTCTTCCTTGAGTTTGGAATCAACTATTAATTGATACACTGCAAATTGTCTAGTTTAATTCGGATTCCGCCTATTGTGACTTTCGAATTTTCCTTCAGCTTTCCCTCTAGGAGTTTTCTTCCGCCACAATTTTCAAGTTGGAGCTTCAGTTGACCCCATACAATATCTAAGAACGATTTCAATGAATCTTTTTAACTCATTTATTTAAAGTAAAAATGACAAGTGACACGAATATATTTGTGGGCGACACTAATATGGATTTCTTCGTGGAATATATCACCCATGCACATCAGATTATACTGAGTGAACAGGGACTTATATCCACGGTGGCTTCAGTTACCCAACCACAAAGTGGTGCGCGTGGTTTGTAAAAACGAATAATTCGGCAGAAACAACGCGTTAGTAATTTTGCAGGTGGATATCACTGATCATTGGCCAATTACTTTTCTGATGGAGAAAGAGCTATCGGAAAATAGTGGAGTCTAAACGGTTTATTATCCAGAACTAAATGGAGCATTGAAAAAAGAATCCTAGAATTACATTTACACAGAGGATGATCTGTATAGAGCTACAGAACTATTCCTTGAAAATTTTAATAATAAATAGTGCAAAATACAGACCTAAGGTCGGAAGAAGCTTTTACAAGCTTGTCCAACAGTCCGTTCCCTTGAAAAATTTAAATTTGAGAATTACTTCTTAAAGAAGTTACATAAGATTATTAAAAACACAGAATTCGGTGTTTTGTCATCCAACCTTCAAATAAACTTCATTTTTTGTAATTTTCGAACTATGCCCCTGAAAAACGCTGAATCTCATGAAAATGAATGCACGGTCAAAAGACTGCAATCCTTCTCCCCAGCGTTACCACATTTAGTAGATTTCTACTTTTTTGGTAGATTTTCGGCAAATCTGTCCAAAATTTAGTAGTCAACTTTTTATGGTAGATTTTTAGTAGATTTAGCTCCTGATGAAAATGCTGAATAATGGCCCGACCACAGAGTCTGTGTTATGTGGACCACAGGGTCTGTGGTATGTGGACCACAGAGTCTGGTATGTGGACCACTGACCACAGAGTCTGTGTGTTTAATCTATTATTTCATTCATACTCTGATTTTAAAATTTCATGAATTCCTGCTTCCCGATAATATTCTCCCTCTACTGGTCTGCTTGAGTAATGCAGCTGTTGCCATCCAGTAGAACTAACTTATATTTCTTCTGTATTTGGTAGGTTAATTTGGTGTAGAACTCTGTAACGGTATGAAATTATTGCAGATATAGGTTACCGATATACTTTTTACAAAGGAAGAATTACTAGAAGTGATTCTAAAGTGCTTAATATTCATTAATGGATCACATTTTTTTTTATTTCAGTCAATCTCATCAGTTCTTTGAACGAATCGGTAGATTTTTTGGTAGATTCTGAAAGTTGTTTAGTAGATATTCGGTAGATTTTTGGCGGATAGTTAGTAGATTTCTTGAAGAAAAAGTGGTAACGCTGCTTCTCCCTTCCATCTGCATAGTTACATGGCAAGTAAGAGTGGGAAAAAAATCTTGAACAAAACTTCATGTACTTTTTATCCTTTTTTCCGAAATCAGAATCAGGAGAAATTGTGGAAAATCATGCTAGGCCTGGATTCGAACACTGGTTGAAAAGTTAAAAACATTCTTGTAATTTATCTTCACGAAATTTTACACGAGCCTTCGTGTCCTCATTTCACATCTAAATACTAAATTTGAACTCCAAGTTTGGAGTTTGAGATCCAGTTTTTGGATAAAACCGATAATCTTGTTCAGGGGTAATTTTTTCAGTTCGCGTGGGCTATAAAAGCCTGGCCAAAGACCTCGAATCTGATGCGAATCACCGCTGGGCACTCTGAGACGAT